>CM057453.1:1060135000-1062560000 GCA_016271365.2 Neoceratodus forsteri | reverse complement strand
AAGCTCGGAAATTCTTGGAGCATAAGTAACTGCAACTAAAAAGAGCGATTTCCAAGATAAAAAGTGCATGTCACGTGTACTTTCCAGTACGAAAGGAGGTAAGGTCAATTTCTCTAAAAGAAAATTAAGGTCCCACGGTGGAGCAGGGTTACGCACCAGAGGTTTCAGATGCAGAATACCTTTCAGGAATGTTTCTGAAACCTCTAACTGAGCCAGAGTCTTGCCCCCTACTAAAACAGGTAGGCAGAAATGGTCGCTAGATGCACCTTCAGTGACAAATAGCTCAAGCCCAAGTTGGATAGATGAAAAAGATACTCCATGACCTTAGGAGCGAGACACAAAAAAGGCCTCAACTCACTGAGGTGGCCCAGATGGAAAAACGCTTCCACTTCATGGCACAGGTAGTTCTGGTAGAAGGCTTTCTGGCCTCTATCAAAATCTGAACTACTCTAGGGGAAACTTCAAATTTGGAAAAGACTATGACTTGAGGAGCCACGCATGAAGATGAAGGGACTTCAGACTGGGATGTACCAGCGTGCTCTCCTCCTGGGTCAGAAGATCATAGGAAAGTGGTAGAGGAATCAGAGGTTCGGCTGCCAGCTGTTGCAGCAGCAGCGGGAACCAAATCTGTCGAGGCCAAAATGGAGCTATCAGAATCATTTGTGCTCCTTCTGTTTGGAGCTTGATCAGCACTTTCTGTAAAACTGGGAAGGGAGGAAGGGAATGTGTGCAGATATCTCCCTGCCCAACAAAGCGACAGGGATCAAACAAGCAAAACTTGGGAAGTTTTGCGTTTGATGGGGCTGCAAACAAATCCACCTCCGGACGACCCCAGAGGTCGAAGATGTGGTCTATTACCTCTTGCTTTAGTTCCCACTCATGCGCACTTACACTGGAGCGGCAGAGACTGTCTGCGAGAACGTTCTGCACATCTGGGATGTGGGCAGCCAGGAGGCGAACCTTGTGCAGAAACGCCCAATTCCAGACCTGCATCGCTTCCCTGCAAAGAAGATGTGAGCAGGTGCCCCCCCCCCCATTTGTTGATGTGCCACACTATGCACATGTTGTCCGACTGGATCAACAGTGTATCTTGTTGAAGCATGTGTTAAAAAGCCTGAAGAGCATATAGAACTGCTCTTATTTCTAGCACATTTATGTGCAAGTGTAATTCCACAAGTGACCACAGGTCCTGGGACCTGTGATTTCCGAGATGGGCACCCCATCCCATTCCCGATACATCCGTAGTCAGGATTTGAGACTAAGGAGGGGCCTGGAAGGGAACTCCTTGAGTCAGGTTGCCAGAGTTCTGCCACCACTGCAGATCTTTCTGCATTGGACTGGAGACTAGGACACAGCTGTCCAAGTCGTCCGCTCTCTGATCTCATTGAGACCCGAGGAGTCCACTGTGAGATACGTGTGGAGTCTGGCCATGGGAACCATGGGACAGCCACTGCCATGAGGCCAAGGAAGTGAAGGACTGCCCTGGCCAAAATGCATCGGTCGGAGGATACCAGCTTGGCCTGTCTCTCCAGGGTCTTTACCCTGTCCAGGGGGAGAAAGGCTATACTCTGGACTGTGTCCAGAACCACTCCAATAAATTGTAGGTGCTGGGAAGGAGAGAGCTGAGATTTAGTATAACTGACAGTAATACTCAGTCGCTCGAAAAGGTGCAGGGTAGCTGATAGGGAAACCTCCAACCCTTCCCTTGACGGTGCCGCAAGGAGTCAATAGTCAATGTAAGGGAAGATGTAGAGCCCCTGACTCCTCAAGGCTCCTGCCACAACTGCTAGGCACCTGGTAAAAACCTGCGGTGTGGAGGACAGGCCATAGGGGAGAGCTTTGAACTGGTAATGCTCCCCTTGGAAAGAAAATCTGAGGAATCTGCGGTGTGGACGGAATATTGGGATGAGCAGATATGCATCCTGCATGTCCAGGGCACAAAGCCATTGTCCTTTGGAAAGGAGAGGCAGCAGGCTTTGTAGCATCAGCATCCAAAACCTCTTGTATTCTATGAAGAGATTTAGGGTACTGAGGTCTAAGATTGGGCACAGATACCTCCGTCTTTTTGGGGACCAGAAAGAAGTGGGAGTAGAATCCCTTCCCGATCTGGGTTGCTGGCACTGGCTCTATTGTTTCTTTTCAAAGGAGAGCCGTGATCTCCTCCCTTAATTGGGCGAATGTGTGCCCTTGGGTAGTGGGGAAAACCCAGAAGACTGTCTGAGATTTTTTCGCGAAATTCGAAAGTGTGACCAAGTCTTATTAACTGAAGTACCCAGGCGTCAGTCGTGATGGGCTCAGTCTCCCAGATACCTTGCGAACCTTTCACCCACCTGTTCCTCCGATGGAGATGGAGGAGGAGGCGGTCAGCAAGTCAGGAATGGGGTGGGGGTTAGGGAGGACCACCCCTGAAGCTCTCCGAGTCTTGGCTGGAGGGGCAATGGCTGTATTAGGAGCCCCATGTTTGAACTGACACCTAGATGCCGGCTGTGTTTTCATCTGGCGTCTGTTTTGCCGATGAAAGGGACGTATTGGCTGAGGTTTTGGGTGATACATAGTGTGTACTGACTGAAGTGCAGTGCCAATATCTTGCAGGCTTGTAATAATGTCTTGGGCATCCCTGCCGAACAGGACACAGCCTCTGAAGGGGGCATCTTGGGTAGCCAACTGGACATCAGGGGCTAAACCTGATAATCTTAGCCTGGAGAATTTACAAAGGCTAACTGCTGTGGCCGTGACTCTAGCGGAGGAGTCCACCACATTGTAGGTGGCCTGTAGTGAATGGCGCCCGTCACCTTGACAGATCTGAGTGTATCGCCAAGATGGTGATAGATTCAGAGTCCGGAAGGGCCTCAACTATGGTCTCGAGCTGGCGGAACAGAGATTTTCGGTACAGTAGCATGTGCGCCACATAATGAAAGAGCACGAATGGCCAGTGTAGAAGAGGAATAAAACTTCCTCCTGAACTGGTCCAACTGTCTGGATTCCTTGTCAGGAGAAAAGGTACTAAGGTACTTGGACTTAGCGGACCTGTCATGGGCCACAGTTATGATCACCGAATCAGCCTTTGGGTGTACGCTGAAGTGGTCCTTGTCTTCTGGAGTCCTGTAAACCCAGTTGGCTTTCTTGACCATAGCTGGGATAGAGGAGGGTCTCTGCCAGATGGTTGAGGATAAAATCTCATGAGGTTCCAGCCATGAGGGTGTGAGCACCAGACTAGTTTTCAGGATATCTAGATGCTCAGACAACCTCTGGCATTTTGGGTCTAGAGCATCAGACTTCCATCCTTGTGCCTCCTTCATTTGCCTGAGGAGGTCCACAAAGGCGGGATCTTCTGGGGGGGGATTTGGGAGACTCTCTAGGGACCAGCTCCTCAGAAGATGTCTCAAATCCCGAACCCCTGGAGGATGGACTGGAATCCGCTTCGGAATCGTTGGAATCTGCCGGATCCTTGTCTGGAACAGCAAGTTCCTTCTGCCTTGGAGACACATCTGACAGCAGGGCTTGTGTATGAGCTGTCATCTGGCCTGATGTCGGGACTCGAGGGTGACGGAGAGCCGCCCTAGGGTAGGATCTGGGCAGACTGTTTGCAAAGGTCATGGATGCCTGCTGTCCAATTCTGAGACTAACTGAGATTTTGTCTCACACCACCAGGACTTCAAAATCTCCCTGTAGTTGAGCAGGAGGAGGTGGAGGGTGACAGGGTTTGAACTCTGACCCGGTGTCATGTGCCGAGAAGCCCGTGGTAGCATAATAGTGAGGATAACCTGGTACCTGATAAAGAGGCGATTGATAACCACGATAACATGGATAGTAATAACCCGCCGAAAAGGGGTCCAGTGTTGGGCCTGATGGAGAGTAACCCGACGGTGGCCCTGATGGGAGTGTGGCCTGACAACGGCCCTGAAGGAGGGTAGCCTGATGGCAGCCCTGACGGAGGGTAGCCAGACGGCAGTCCTGAAGGTGGATAGCCTGAAGGAAGGCCTACTGGTGGCCCTGATGGGGGGAACCCCGACGAAGGGCCCGAAGGCAGCCCCGAAAGTGTGAAACGTGATGGGGGCCCCAATGGAAGAAGGCCCATGGGAGTAAAAGGCCTGGTGACAGCTGAGGAGGAGGAGGAGGAAGGGTCTGGCACCCCTGCTGTGGGTGGTGGAGCTACTGTAAGACTTTTGGCGGCTCCGTCATCAGGTATACCTGATGAAAGGTCTCCTTCCATCAGGACCTGTGGGTCCGATGACTGCGGAGGAATCTCCGACGGAGGAGGAGAGATGGGGTTCTCCACAAATGGAAGCCTGTGGCAACCCTTGTCCTACAGCCAGGATGGAGCTGGTCGTCGGCTGCGCATCGTCAGAATCTGATGGATGCGAAAAGGTCATGCGATTGTTGGAAGGTCCGACGATCAACTTGTCAACCTGGGTCATGCAGGGGCCGGAGACACCGACCCCCGACTTACCAACCCCGGCCAGCCACTCGTCGGAAGGTCCAACGAGAGGCTTATCAGCCATGCCTGCTGACTTACGAGCCCAGGGTTGTGATGGGCAAAAAGTGCAGCTGCGGCCCTGGACGACTCCGAGGTACCCGCCACCACCGTAACCAGTAGTGGTGGGGTGGCCAAAGCCTGCTCTTTTGGCAGGAGCACAGGCTTGGATGCGGCACTCATCTTTCTCGAGGAAGAGGGCCGTTCCTCTGCTGAAGAGCCCGTGGGTGGCTTCGGATGGGGGGACTGCTCCCAGTCCCAATGTCTTTCCTTGTCCCTCCTTCTTGTGAGGGCCAGCTGGAGAAGGAGGCACTTTTAGCTTCTTTAGCTCCTTTTCCATCCAAGCCATTTTCAGTTTCAGGAGATGGGCTTGAGGGACTGCTGGTGCCTTTTCCATGTGGTCTGGTTGAACAGGGTGCAGGCCTCACACTTCTTGATGCTGTGATCTGGTCCCATGCAGAAGAGGGCAAATGGTACGCTGGTCCTTATGCGGTAACTGGACGCCGCAAGACTCGCAATTGTTTTTATCCGATTCTGTAGATGAAGTGGACGACATACACAAATAATAGGAAAATTTTAGCAAAAGAGAAAACAAATGGATACTTATCTGAAATTAAGAATTTGAACTTCTGTGACCAGCTTCAGTAGGTCCAACGTGCACAGGTCGACGGCAGAAAAGAACTGGAGGGTGGACATGGGGACTGCCCACTACACAGTGTCACGCAGACATCTGTCACATGAAGTTGCGTGGGCGGTCCCCATCAGACACTGCAAGCAAAAGTTTCCTTGTGGTCCTGACGCCAGGGGGCACAATCCTACAAGTAATTACCTAGTGCAAGAGCCCTCTCGAAGTAAGATCACACTTTACCTCAAGTAATTCAAAAGCAATACTATTAACTGTGGAACTACAGCCCATGAGCGCATGATAATCCCCTTACTTACTTTGTTACTTAAATGCTTACATTAATCCTATGCCCCGCAAGGCTGAAGGTATCATGCAATATCATTATGCAAAACTTTCAACAATATTCCATTAGTCGTGCTTTTAATCTCCCCTCAGACAGAAATTCCCCATTTGACCAAATGGGATCCGTACGTTAGCCTGACTGTTACAATCCCAACATCTGTAAGCCCGCATCCCATTGACCAACTCGCTCAAAATACCACCGAGCAGTACACCAAATGACGAAATCCTGACAACACCAGTTTTCCTTTAAAACTATGGTGGTATTACAAGGGTCAGGCAAACGTACACACCAAGTGCCCGGAAAAGCAATAATGCTGCATACAGGAGGAATATTGAAAATAAATTACCAAACACTGTAAAGCTCACCGACTTTGGGGAAAAAAAAAAACAGCTCACTGGATTTCCCCTTTAGGAGCCTCTCCAAAAACAGCACAGCTCCTTCTGATCAGGTGCACACCGAGGCAGTTTTGTAGGAGAGCTAATAAAATCATGTGACTTCATGCTGGGCTTTCAAAATGGAGTAAGGCAATTATTGAAAAGCAAACTGTTACTGTCTTTATTGGGTATCATTGAATTTACTTCATCAAAATCCTCTTTTTTTCTTTTCCGTGTGCGTGACTGGCTACTTTCTTGGGGGAGGTATTTTGTGTATGCCGTATATGCCATGCGTTGTTATGCACCATATGGGAGAAGGAAGGCTGGCTGTCAAATCTTCACGGTATAGTGTTTGTTCTGCTCAATCCCATGCATGATCCATACTAAAATAATAACAAAAATAATTACTTCATTACTGCTTGTGCCTGGTGGATTGCGGTCAGTTCAACTAGTATGCTGTGCCCTTGTAGCATGTCTTTCAGCCTTCAACAGAGAAGTAACAAATATTTTAAAATCAAAGGTAAAGGTAAACCAGTAGCTTCACATCAAATTACATCAAAGTGAGTGGATATAGTGGGTAAATCCAGCGAGCTAATTTTCAGCAGCATATGCTGAAGTGCAACAACACTGTTAAACTGCTGGCAATCGGTGTTTCATAAGGAAGTGAGAGTCGCTATTTTAACCATCAGGATTTTCACTGTCAGTGATATGTGCATCAGTGTTTTGACAGAGTCGGGAAAAAGGACTCGGGATAATGAGTATCGGGAAAACAGGAGTCGGGCAAACGTACCAGACCCAATCAAATAATCTAAGGTACAATCACACCTTAATGATCCTGCAATTCCACCTAAATTATGCTTTGATCAACCACTTCATGATTTTATTTATTCCTGTCAGATAGGAACCCAACATTGGCAGTACTGTATTTATGCAATTAAACATTTTACAACAGGTGCTTAAGGACATCATCACCACGAAAAAAGTAACTGCCATTCAATAATATTTTCTTTTACTATGCAGGACCTTCCCTGACATGAGATTTTAACCTTGAAACTAGCAAACAGATTTTCCGCCTTCAACCCTTTGCAAGCAGAAACGAAAACATGCAAAGTTGAGCGAACTTAGTCAAACCTCCTTACTAATTACCAGAATAAAGTTAATAAACTGAAAAACTTGCTGCATTGTCCTCAGGTTTCCTCATCGGAGGTCTGGTCTTGCGATTTTTTTGCCACCACCATTTGAGCTGCCCATTTCCCTGCATCTTGTGGATCCGTGAAAATATAAATTTTACTGTCATGTACCACACAGAGCTTCGCAGGAAACTGGATGCTGTGCGAAATATTAGGTTCTCTTAGTGTACTCTGAACTCCATTGAATCTTTTGCACCTTAGATGTGTAGCGTGTGCAATGTCTGGAAACATGTGGACTGTTGCCCCTTTAGCACTGAGCAGACCGCAGCGTTTAGCCAAATTCAGCAATCGGTCTCTGGATCCCATATTGTCCAGCACTACCATTACCACTCCAGGTAGGTCCAAAGTAGTAGTTGCTCACTGTTGTATTCTGTAGGCCTTAATGATCGTCATCAGCGCTAGGTCAGGAGCATGGTCCCTAAAATGCTCCCTCAGCCAGTCCTTAACGAACAGGGCCATATGGTCCCCTTCAGCTCCCTCTGGTAACCCTACCAATCGGACATTTTGACTTCTAACCTGGTTTTCCAGGATCTTCACCAGCGTGTTGGTGTGTTGGGCCTCTGGGCATGCTGGGACATGGCACTCATATGTTTCTGAGTCGACAGACCTCCTCCATCTCCCTTGCATTAAATCCACTGATTTTTCCACTGTGGCTAGTCGTCCAGTAATCAAGTCCAGTTTTGGCTCACCATGGTTGATGAAACCAGTAGTTGTTGCATCTTGCAGCCCAACGACTGGAGAGTCTCCTCGGCATCCTCTCCTCGAGGTGAATCATCTGCTGTTGATCAAGTGCAGGGCCTGCTGCTTGACCCTTAATCAGTCACTTCTCCCTTCTCTTTGCTGTTGGGTAAAATTTGTTTTGCCCATTCTGGTCTCACGCCTATAAGCTGGCTTCAGAAGACTTTCTGTGCAGAAAACGAACATTTTCAGGTTTTAAAGTTTGTTAATTTAGTTTGTCTGAGGAGCCGATCTAAACACAACTTTTCTACTCGGGTTCCAGAGCACACCACCACACCCCGCCTGCTCATTATAAGGTTGTCCGATATGATTATCTCAAGGTCCCTTCCCTGCTTGGTCTTTGTCAGTATCGCTCTACCCATTTTGTACTCCACTCCTGGGTTTCTATGGCTCAAGTGCATTATTTTGCACTTTTTTGCATTAAAACCCAGCTGCCATACCCTTGACCACTCCTTCTGCCTTTTCAGATCCCTACCCATCCTTTCCACCCCACCCTACCCAGAGTGTCCACTCTGTTGCAGATCTTTGCGACATCTGCAAAAAGGCAGACCTTTCCTTCCAGTTCCTCCGCTATGTCACTTATAAAGACACCAAAGAGGACCGGTCCCAGCACTGATCCCTGTGGTGACCCGCTGGTCACCTTCCTGTTCTCTAAGCGAACTCCATTTACCACTACCCTCTGTGTCCTATCCACTAACCATTTTCTTACCCAGGTTACCACCTTATTACCCACCCCCGCGTTCCCCAACTTGCTCATCAGTCTCCTAATGAAGGGAGGAGAAGCTGTAGATCAAGGTCTGCAGTGATACTGTAGGTAGGGAAAAATGAGCAAACTGGATGAGCCAAGCAGTCCTCATCTGCCATCAAATTCAATGTTTCGCCACAGGAATCCCACCACCTGTAATGGATCCTGATTGTGTCAATGGAGAGGAGCAGTACAACCCCTTCCCCAAAGATCTCTGCTATGAAGAGAACTGTGGGAGTTGGCAGAAGCTGTGAGGTTAGTGGCAGATAGGGCTTGGCAGTCCCCAGATACCAGTGGACCAGAGAAGGTCCAGGAGGACCAGGTCAGAGATATAAAGTGAGTTTTGGGGGCGGGGGACTTTCACTTGACCCTTCTGTAAGTACTTCCAAACTTCCCTTTTATTTTCAAAGCAAAATAATCAAAAGGCTGTTCAGCCATATTTTTCTGACAACGTGTCTTTCAATAAGATCCTTCACACTTATCAGCTGGGATTTTGCTCTTTCTATTGTGCTGAAACTGCTCTGCTCTTTCTCTTTTTAGAGAGCTGCCTTGCATCAGACAGAGGTTCCTTTATTTTTTTTTTTTTTAGTTCCCTTGATTTTTAGAACTGCTGCTTTTTATATTTTATTTATCCCAAGTTGTGCCAGAATCTTTTTGATCCTCACCTACAAGTCAGCCCTGCGTCACCTCCCAGCCAGCCTTTCCAATGAAACTCTCACCACAACCCACAGAAAGGCCCAACCAAGCAGGGACTTGCAAAAATGGGTGGCCAGTATAGGTGGAGGGGTACAGGATTGAGTGGTGTGGGAACCTGTAGGGATGTCATGTGGCACAGCATGCTGCATTTTGATTCGTCTAAGTCTCGCCCACCTCCCTATATCAAGCGAGTGGGTGAGCCTGCAACATATCTGGGAGATGCCTAGCGGTGTGTGTAGTCACCCATACCAGTATTGGCACCTCCACCATGCCACCCCTAGGTGTCACTTTCAAACCGGCACTCTGAGTCACCGTCACCCACCCCTGGAAGACAGCCTCCTGTGGATACTCCTTCAGCCTCCTTGCCAGCCTTCACACCTGTTGTCCTGGGCTCATGACATGAACCTGGGAGTCAGCATACCAAGACAGTCCCACATCACTCAATGCCCTGGAGCTGGCTTTAGGGCTGCTTTTGATACTACTGATCACTGTTTTTCTGCATCGTCTTGAAACATTTATTTTTGCTCCACAGCATGAAGCTCATGTCTCCTGCTGCTGTCTTACCGATCTCCCATTCCTGGTTTTCCCAATATGGTCGGAGTCCCCGGCTCAGTTACTAACTTCTGTGGCTAGCTTAGCCTACCCACCCCAAAAGTATCACACCCTAAGGGTAAATTCTTTCCTGCAGGATTACTTAGGAGAATGTGAATCACAGCTGAACAGACTCCAGGGGTAGGAGGCCACCTATTTGGTATGCCCAAGTAGATGGTTAGCAAGTGGCAACTGTAGCATGCTGCCACAAATGGTGGAATGTTTTCACCTTTAGCAAGTGCCCACCCCTTGAGGACAGCATCCTTACAAACGGTTGCTGTTATCCATGATGGCCTCCAGACTTGCTATTCTGAACATGGGGCACAAAACTCAGGTCAACAGTGAGCATGCTCGTCTTCAATAATCTTTCTTCAGCTTAATGTATCTAAAAATGTAAAATTACGTGTTTACCCTAACAGTGTTTTTTTTCCCCCCTTCGTTTCTCTACCCACATCCCTGGTCCCAGGGCATTCCCCAAGCCCCGTGACCGACCAGTCTCATGGATTTACAGTTAACCACCACTTACACAGAGAAAATTTGTGGGTAGCCAGGTAGGCCCATAGCATCTATGGGAATGTCGAGCTGAAAGCCGGGTATCTACAGAAACACAGAAGTTGATTGAGATAAGAAAAAATTACTCACCTTAGTAATGTTGTTTCTTCTAATGGAATCTTGCTATATTATGACAGATGCAGTTTGTCCCACCATTAGAACTGCTCTGGAGGTGAAAAGAGTTAACTTCCATGCAGAGCATGGAACTTAAGCCTTGAGCTTCGGTTAAAAGCTCTGTTAGGGTGGTTTCAAACTGAAACTGTCAGATCTTTGAGCAAACTCACTAAGGCTCTGTGTGGAAGCTGTAACCTACACTAGCCAACTGGCTACTAAAATATTACACACATTTTCCTGGTCCCAACACCAAGACTCAAGTCAGGGGACCAGGAAAATAAGATAAAATAACTAAATAAAACACAACACCCAAACATAAAGAGGCATTAATAAATGCCAACAGTGGACTGCCTACCCCATACCCAAGTAGAAGTTCTGAGAGGGCAGGCTGGGGAGGTTATAATATAGCAAGACTCCATTAGAAGAAACAACATTACTAAGGTGAGTAATTTTTCTTCAAACAACATGAAGTCTTGCTAATTATGACAGATGCAGACTACACAGCAGTACCTCCATGGAGGAGGGACAGAACCTACTTAGGAATAGGCTCTGAAGCACGGTTGTGCTAAACCGAGCATCCCTCCTGGCCTGGATATCCAGGGAGTAATGCTTGGTGAAAGTGTGTACTGTTTTCCAAGTAGCTGCTTGACATATCTCCAAGATCGGGATGTCTCTAGCAGCAGCTAGAGATGCAGCTGTCCTCTGGTAGAGTGAGCCCTCAGGCCTGAGGGAACCTTACCCAGCTTTGATAGCAAATTGGATACAAGAGGACGATCCACCTGGCAATGGATCTCTTAGTGGCAGGTCTCCTTTCCCAACCTCACCATAAGTGAGAAATAGTTGGAGGAGTCAAACCTGTGACCCTTGGTATGCTCTATGTAGTAACTTAGGGCCCTCTTAACATCTAAGCTGTGCAGCCTCCTCTCACCAGAGGAGGAATGGTCAGTGAAGAACACTGGAAGTGAAATAGATTGGTTAAGGTGGAAATCCGAAACCACCTTAGGCAAAAACTTCCTGTTAGTCCTGAGGACTACCTTAACCCTGTGAAAGGAAATAAAGTCAGTCTCCACTGACAAAGCCTGTAACTCACTTATGCGCCTGGCAGAAGTGATGGCTACTAGAAATACAGTTTTCCAAGTCAAATACTTAAGCTCTGCCGAAGACAGAGGCTCAAAGGGGGGTTGCATCAGCTGAGCAATGCAAACATTAAGATCCCAAGCAGGAGCAGGGTCCCTGAATGGAGGATTGGTATGAAGCAATCCCTTAAAAAACTTGGAAAATACAGGGTGAGCAGAAAGAGAAGAGGGCTTCCCTGCTGAAATGAAGGCAGAGACAGCTGCCAAGTGCACTTTCAGGTTAGCTGTTCTCAGTCCCAAAGAATTAAGATGGACCATATAATCCAATACAGTGGGTAAATCAGCAGATTCCGGGGAAATATGCTTCCCAGAACACCACATGGAAAACCTTTTCCACTTGGAGTTATAGGTAGCCCCTGTGGAAGGCTTCCTAGCAGCTTTCAGGATTTTAGAACACTTTGAGAAAGTTGTAGATCAGCAACTCTAACTGCTCAAGAGCCAAGCCTTGAGGTTGAGGGATTTGAGATTCGGTACCAAACTCTCCCTGAGCACAGGTTAACAGATTGTGGTTCCTGGGGAGACACAGGGAAAGATGGACTGCTAAGGACAGAAGGAGTGGGTACCAGGGCTGCCTGGCCCAGTCTGGAGCAATCAGGATCATCTTGCAGGGCTGAGACCTGATTTTTGACTAGTACTTTGAACAGGAGAGGGAAGGGGAAGGCATAAAGGAACTTCCCTTCCCAATCGAGGAGAAAGGCATCCAGGGGGACTGAACCCAACACTGGGGGGCCTGCAACAAAAAGTGGAAGTTGATGATTGTCTGGGGCTGCAAAGATCTATCTGAGGAGCCCCATCTGGCAAAAACTATCCCCAGTACTAGGGGATCCAGTGACCATTCGTGATGGCCCTGGGAAATCCTGCTGAGAGCATCTGCCAGGACATTGTCCTTGCCTGGGAGGTGAACTGCTATGAGGGAAGTGTTCAGGGAATAAGCCAGAGACCACAACTTCATCGCCTCGATGCACAAGGCCGAAGACCGAGTGCCCCCTTGTTTGTTGATGTACCGCATTGTAGTGGTGTTGTCTGTTCTGACCTGTACCACCTTGTTCTGAACAGATGCAGAAAAAACCTGAAGTGCTAGAAAAACAGCTCTGAGTTCCAACAGATTGATGTGGAGCAGAGATTCCTGAGGGGACCACAACCCCTGGATGGAGAGGTCGCCCATGTGAGCTCCCCATCCCAAGAGGGATGCATCTGTAGTAAGGGTCAAGGAGTGGGACAGAGGGATGAAAGGCACCCCTTGTCTCAGATTGCTCTGATCCTGCCACCACTGAAGGGCCTGGATCAGGGTTCGAGTCACTGGGATTAACTTGGATAGGGAATCTCTTCTTTGAGACCAGAAAGCTCTCAAATGGAACTGAATGTCCCTCATCTGAAATCTTGCTCCTTGCACTACAGCTGTGGAAGCAGCCATGTGTCCTAGGAGCTGCAGGAAATGACTTGCTGGTGAGAGACCTGCAGAGTGAAGGACGCAGGCCAGGGCCACCAAGGTCCTTACCCTTTCCAGGGAAGGAAGGCTCTGGCCTGCTTTGTGTCCAGTTCTGCGCCTATAAAGGTGAGTACCTGGACAGGTTCCAAACTGACTTTGGAAGATTGAGAAGAAAGCCCAGAGAGGTAAGCAGCTGCTGGGTAACTAGCAGGTGTGATTTGACCTGGTCTGGAGACTGACCCACAATGAGCCAGTCGTCCAGGTAGGGGAAAATGGCAATCTTTTGCCTTCTTAGATGAGCAACTGCTACTGCCAGACATTTTGTGAACACCCTTGGGGCAGAGGTGAGGCCAAGGGCATTGCTCTGAACTGATAATGGCCTGAGGGCAGTTCGAATCCGAGTACTTTCGATGGGAGCTTCTGATAAGAACATGGAAGTAGGCATCCTTGAGGTCCAGGGAAGCTAGCCAGTCCCTGGCCTTAGGGAGGAGTAAAATCATTCCCAAGTCACCATTTTGAATTTTGGTTTTAAAAGGTGCTTGTTTAGATATCTTAGATTCAGGATAGGGCCACTCTCCTGTCTTTTTGGAGTAAGGAAGTACCTGGAGTACAGACCCTTGCCCTGGTGTAGGGGAGAAACCCTTTCTACAGCTCTGAGAGCCAGGAGAGTTGAGACTTCTGTTTCCAAGGCAAGAGTCTCTAAAGGGTTTGCAGGTGGAAAAGATCTGGCTCTCATCTTTGGAAATTTTTTGAAGCTGAGAACCAGACCCTGGCTCACTACTTCCAGGACCCACCTGTCTGATGTTAAAGACTCCCAGTCCTGGGCAAGTAAGCCAGCCTGCCCCCTACAGGTAATGGAGGCCGATCCTGGGCATCCCATCAGGGTGCCTGTTTGGCAGGGGCTTTAGGCTGAGGCGTGGGAGCAGGCCTGCCGTACCCGTCTGCCTCTCCCTCTGAAGAACCCCTCTGAGCATAGGCTGAAGGGAGGAGGCCTGGGTCTGGTGAAAGGCCTGCCCCTACCTGGGGGCTGCCTCCTGAGGAGTGGCTTGCCGTTCCTTGGCTTGTGCACTCCTATAAGTGGTTCTATATTCTTCATATAATTCTCTGTCTGCTCCCCAAACAGAGAATTTCCAACCCTAGGAAAATCCATAGCCTTAGACTGGGTATCCTGTGACAAAGTAGTACACCTGAGCCAGGCCAATCTCCGAAAAGCCACAGATGTAGCCATGACTCTAGAGGATACATCATTAGAATCCACTGCAGCATGGAATTGAACCTTAGATGCCTCAATACCATCAAGAGCCACCTGCTCCAGCTCCTTTGCAAGCTGGCCAGGGACCTGTTTGGCTAAGGCCATGACAGTATCCCATCTAGATTTCTGGTATCTCGCAACATAAGCCATATAGTTTGCTTGTCTGAGTCCCAAAGATGCTGCCATGTATTGTTTTTTGGCCATGGCATCAATCTTCCTGGAGTCCTTGTCAGGAGGATGTGAAGCCAGGGAATATTAAGCTTTATCACAGGCTGCAGCCTGAACTACTAACATGACTGCATTGCTGTGAAAGAAAATCTGTATCAGGACCTGACAAAGTGTACCTCCTGTCCATCTTTTTATGTACAGGAGGCACAGAATTAGGAGCTTTTAAAATTTTTATTGTTTGTTTCCTAAAAGATTTATGTAAAGAGATGGACAATCTCCTGGACTCTGGGATATCCATCATCTCTACATAGTCAGGCTCCTTTTGCTCATCCAAAGCCTCCTCTAAGGGAAGCTGGAGGGTCTCAGCAACTTTTTTATAAAACAAAAAATGAGAAGGGGACTCAGAAAGCCTAGGGGGAGATTCACCTAAAGGTCTGTCTGGGGAGATGTCCGGTTCAATGGGCAGGGCACATCCAGACTTTCAAAATCACATTCACACTGATCATAATCATCCTCCCCCTCCTCTGGTTCATAAAACTCTTCTATATCATATTCTTGAACCAGTGGAACCGACCGAACCGACCTTTTGCCAGATAGTGGTGGTTTGGAGGGAACCGGGGACAGTGACTGGACAATCTGTATTGCCCTGGCAATCTCTGCAGCAGTTGGAGAAGGAATTTTGGACTCCACACCTGTTGACTTTCTAGTTCTCTTTGCTGGAACTGGCTCCTCAGAGTCAGCTTTACGTTGGCCCGAGGAAGTCTGGCCCTGGTCAGAGGGCACTCCCTCCGGTTCGGCTGGCACCGAACTGGGCTGGCCATCCGGGTCAGCGGACTTTTTGGCCTCTCGTTCCCTGAGCCTACCAACTCTCTTATCTAGGGTGGCTGCAGGGAAATTCTTGCAAATCTGGCAGTCTGCATTGAGGTGGTCAAACCCCAGACAATAAACACATGTGGTGTGTGGGTCAGCCTTGGCAAAGGCTTCCCCACAGACACTACAGTGTTGAAACCCAGTGGGCCTGGTTTTTCTTTTGGGTTTCTCAGACATAATGCCAGCCTAACCAAAAACTTGCCCTTTTGATGGCAGTGCCAGGCAAGACACCCTTATCGGTTCCCAACCGTGTCATGGGTCGTGGAAAAAACCGTAATGAAACCGGTTTTTTTTAGAACCGATAAGAACCAGGAACCGCACTCTAACAAGCCTTAAAAGGTGTTAAAACCAAGTTTAAATACAATTCAATTGGTTCAAACCGAACCGATAAACATTTGCAAGTTCCACACAGAAAACCTATCTATTACTTACAATACCATAGACAGAGCTTGAACCGATCGGTTTGCGGTTAAAATAAATAATATCGCGGTTAAATTCAACTGAGAAAAAACGTTTTAAACCGAGGAAATGAACCGAGCAGCAGGAGGAATCTCCGGAGTGACTGTTCAGCGAGGCGGAGTAAAGAATCTGACAGTTTCGGTTTGAAACCACCCTAACAGAGCTTCTTTAACCGAGCTCGCGCTCTAAGTTCCATGCTCTGCATGAAAGTTGACTCTTTCACCTCCGGAGCAGTTCCAATGGTGGGACAAACTGCATCTGTCATAATATAGCAAGACTTCATGTTGTTTGAAGGACTGCAAGGCCCATCCGGTCTGCCCATTTTTTTCTACCTTATGAATGTGCCATAGGCCTTTACTCTGTCAAAGGCCTATCTAGTCATACTCATCTGTATTGCTCACTTATGCCTATCCCATGCCTGTTTGAAGTCCTGCACTGTATTCATATCCACCACTTCCGGAGGTAGGCCGTTCCATGCATCCATCACCCTTTCTGTGAAAAAGAACTTCCTCACATTACCCCTTAATTGGCCTCCCTCTAATTTCATGCAGTGCCCTCTTGTCCTGCTATTTTTCTTATATTGAAACATGTTACTCTTTCACCTTGTTAATGCCCTTAAGGTGTTTGAATGTTTGTTCATATCACCTCTCTCCTCCTTTGCTCAAGGGTATACATATTGAGGTCCATTAATCTGTCCTCATATGTTTTCTGATGCAGTCCCTGCACCATTTTGGTTGCCCTTCTCTGGACTGCCTTCATTTTGTTAATGTCCTTGTGAAGGTGTGGCCTCCAGTACTAACACGCAGTACTCCAGATGGGGCCTAGAAAGTGTCTTGTAAAGAGGGATTACCACCTCCCTCTTACGACTTGTGATACCCCTACTAATACATTACAACATCCCCCTAGCCCTACCTACTGCTTTAGTGGTCTGCCTGGATGATTTCAGGTCATCTGTGACGATGATGCCAAAGTCTCTTTCTTCCCTTGTGATTGCCAGCACTTCCCCTCCCAACCTATAGGTGGCTTCAGGGTTTCTCTTCCCCATGTGCATGATCTTGCACTTCTTTGCATTAAACCCCTGCTGTCACTCTTCTGACCATTTTGCCAGTTTATCCAGATCTCTTCTCATTCTGCCCACCTCATCTGGATCATCTACTCTGTTGCAGATCTTGGTGTCATCTGCAAACAGACAAACCTAGCCCTCCAGTCCATCTGCAGTGTCGGTGATGAAGATATTGAAGAGGACTGGCCCCTGGACTGATCCCTGAGGTACCCCATTTGTGACTTGCATCTCTTCTGACTGTATACCGTTTACCACCACTCTCTGTCTTCTGTCCGCCAACCAGTTTGCCACCAGATTGACCAACTTCTGACCCACCCCAAGTATACACAGCTTATTAATCAATCTTCTATGTGGAACAGTATCAAAAGCTTTGCTGAAGTCAAGGTAGGCGACATCAACCGCACCCCCTTGGCCCATCACTTTGGTTACCCAATCAAAGAAATCTATGAGATTAGCATGACAGGACCTTCCTGTTGTAAACCCATGCTGCCTTGGATCCTGTGCTCCTATGGATTCCATGTGTTGCACTATCCTTTCCTTAAGGAGTGCCTCCATAATCTTGCCCACTACTGAGGTAAGACTGATTAGTCTGTAATATCCTGCCTCCTCCCTGCTACCACTCTTGTGGAGCAGGATCACATGAGCACTTCTCCAGTCTTCTAGGACCTCTCCTGTGCTCAGAGACTCACTAAACAGTTCTGATAATGGCTCTGCTAGTTACACCCTTAGCTCCTTTAGTACCCTGGGATATACACTACCGGTCAAAAGTTTTAGACCACCACCATTTTTCCATTTTTTATTGAAATTTAAGCAATTCAAGTCCAGTGAATAACCTGAAATGGTACAAAGGTAAGCGATAAACTGCTAGAGGTTAAAAAAAAAGTTTAGGTTAGCAAAAACTGCTGTAGAGAAATTGCTAAGAAAGCCAAGGTGTCAGTGAGTACAGTTTCCTACACCATCAAAAGGCACTTGGAAACTGGAGGAAACTCTGACAGGAAGAGGTCTGGCAGACCCAAAGCCACAACAGAATCAGAAGACAAGTTTCTGAGAGTCAACAGCTTGCGTGATAGGCGGCTCACAGGACAACAGCACAGAGTGACTGGCACCCTGAACCAAAAGGGCTACCACAGCATTTGCAGCGCCATGCAATACCCTCTGGTCTACGCCTAGTTGGTCAGGGGTTCATCCAACAGCAAGATAATGACCCAAAACATACCTCCAGGCTATGTCAGAACTACCTTCGAGGAAAAGAACAAGACGGTAGGCTTCAAATCATGGAATGGCCAGCACAGTCTCCAGACTTAAAACCCCATCGAGCTGGTTTGGGATGAACTGGGACGGAAGGGTGAAAGCAATGCAACCTACAAGTGCAACACATTTGTGGGAACTTCTGCAACAGTGTTGGGAAGAACTTCCGAACAATATTTGATGTCCATTGTAGGAAGAATGCCCAGTGTGTTAGTGATTTACAGTATATCTGCAAAAGGTGGCTACTTTGATGAGTCAAAATTTAGATTAAATTTTGTTAAACAAATGATTCTATGATTTCTTTTTATCTCCAATTGTTTATTTGTTCTATGCTTTAATTTCAGAGTACATTGAGACATTAACCCGCGTAAATTTCAATAAAAACTGGAAAAATGGGGTGTTCTAAAACTTTTGACGGTAGTATGTGCCATCTGGTCCTATTGCCTTTATCCACCTGAGCTTAGCAAGCTCTTGTAGGACCCTTTCTTTTGTGAAGCGACTTGTGCACACCTTCCTCCCCCACTGTGGCCATGGTGCTGAGCTGTGGGCCCTGCCCAACCTTCTCTTCAGTACATAATGAGCAGAAGCATCTATTTAGGATAGATGCTTTTCCTTGGTCCTTCTCCACACAATCTCCCTTGTCTCCTTTGATCTTAGCAATACCCCCGCCCTCTGGATTTTCTGTTTTCACTAATGTTTCTATAGAAAGTCTTGTCCCCTTCTTTTACTGCTCGTGCTAGTGTTTCCTCGGTTTGGGCCTTTGCCTGCCTTACTGCCTTCCCTTAGGGAAGTTTGGTATGCCTCCCTATCTTCGTCCCGCTGCTTTCCCTTATATTTCCTGAAGGCCAGTCTTCTGGCTCTGACTTTTTCTGCTACTGTTTTTGAGAACCAAGTGGTTTCCTCCTTCTTTTGCTCTTGCTTTTCTCCCTAACACAACGGGATGTTGTTTCAAGTATTTGCATCCTTAAAGCTTGCCCACTTTGCTTGTACCCTGTCACCTATATTTCTTCTTGCCAGGGCTAGCTTAACTCTGCTGGCCATCTTTTAAAAGTCAGCTCCTCTGAAGCCCCACATTTTTGCACTGGAATGGGATGATTTAGTTCTAGTGGCCAAACTGAACCATACCATGTGATGGTCACTGGCCCCCAGGTGACCTTCTACCTGGAGTTCTGCGATCCTTTCCCCATTAGTCATTACTAGATCTAGGACAGCCCTGTCTCTTGTGGGTTGTTATACCAGTTGTTTGAGGCCTCCCCCAGCAGGGAATCCACTATGTGTCTAGTTCTGGTGGATGTTCCTGCTGGTATTGACCCATCTGTATCTGGCATATTGAAGTCTCCCATTATCAGAACCTCCCCTTTAGCTGTCATGTTTTGTACATCTTCTAACAGTAATGTGTATATGTCCTCCCCCTGGTCTGGAGGCCTATAGACAACCCCAGTTCATATGGATGTCCCATTTCCTGTTTCCAGGGTGACCCACAGTTCTTCTGGCTCTGTATGTGTATTCTGAATTTCTGTAGCTTTGATATTTTCATTGACATAAAGGGCTCTCCCCCCACACACTTTTGCACCTCGGTCTCTTCTGAGCAGTACACAGCTGGGTACTGAAGTCTCCTATGTGTGGTTACTGGTGAACCATGTCTCGCTAATTGCTACTATGTCCAGTTTAGCCTCTGTCATTGTTGCCTGATGATCTGTGATCTTGTTTACCCGACTGCAGGTATTTGTGTACTTGATTTTCCATTGGCCACATTTTGGTGCATTAGTTGTTGAGCGAGGTCCGGCGTTTCCCCTGTGCATTGCATGGGGAGCCGGACCTTTTTCCTTACCTGGTGATGCAAATGAACTACAAACATGCTGAACTCCTGCTGGATCGCTAGCTGAGGGGGAAGGGGTGTTCTTCCCAATCAATATATCAGGTGCTGTACCCCTTCCCCATTGGCTAGTTTAAATATTCTGCAAAGATGTCAAACTTCTGCCTCAATGCACTGACTCCTTCCTTAGTCAGATGCAGTCCATCAAATTTAAAGAACTTTTGCTCCCAAAACTTTTGCCAGTTACCTAAAAATGTGTGCCCTTTTTCCTGGCACCAGCCCTTGAGCCACATGTTTAGCTCCCTATCTCCCCTTCTCTGACTTTCTGTCCGTCTGCCCCCCTCTCCCAGACCAGCAGGATCTCAGAGAAGGATATGCCGGATGAAATGGATGACAGTTGGTCTCCCAGCCTGGTCAGGTGTTCCTTGGTCTCCACAACTGACCGTCTGGAGAAATCATTAGACCCTATGTATACCAGGACATCGACGTTTTCTCCTGCTTCCTGCACGATTTTAGCAATGCGGTCAGTGTCTCTCCACGCTGATGTACCTGGGAGACATCTGACCATTATCTCAGCTGGGTAGGTATCAACTCCTGAAGTAAAATTACTCACCTTAGTAATTATGTTTCTTCTAATGGAGTCTTACTGTATTTTGACTATTGCAGTTAGCCCCAGCACTCAAACTGCCCGGAAAGTAGAGGTAAATTTTCTATGCAGGCATAGAACATTGAGCTCGAGCTCAGTTCAAACCTCTGTCTGCTACACTTTGAAGCGCAACTATCAGATTCTTTTACGAGCTAATACTAACTAACTACTATTTGGAAATTGTAACATTTTTACTAGCCAAATGGCAACCAAATATTTTTGATCCCCCAAAGACTCAAGTCAAGAAATCCAAACTCAAAAACCAGGTAGTGAACAACTTAAGACTGTTAAATTAATATAACCCACTCCCTCCCTCTAACGGGGTGGAATCCCCAAAGCACCCCTGAGGTGCAACACTGCATTTGCCAGCCCACTTCCCAAAAACAGGTTCTGAGAGGGGAGGTAGGAGGAGGTCAAATACAGCAAGACTCCATTAGAAAAACAATTACTAAGGTAATTTTTCTTCAAACAACATGAAGTCTTGCTGTATTCTGACTATTGCAGACTACCAAGCAGTACCTCCATGGAGAAGAGAATCGAACCTACCTTGGGAATAAGCTCTGCAGTACTGCTGTACCAAACCGAGCATCACTCCTAGCCTGGATGTCCACGGAGTAACGCTTGGTAAATGTATGGACTGTTTTCCAGGTGGCTGCTTTACATATCTCTAGCAAAGGAATATCCCTGGCCGCAGCCAGAGAAGCAGCTGTACACTCTAGTCGAATGAACCCTCAGGCCTGAGGGAGGTATTTTGCCTAGCTTCTCATAGCAGAATTGAATACAAGAGACAATCCACCTGGCAATAGTTCTCTTAGTGGCAGGTTTGCCCTCACCCACTTCCCCATAAGTGAGAAACAACTGAAGGGAGTCAAACCTGTGAGCCTTAGTACGCTCAATGTAGTAACTAAGGGCTCTTTAACATCCAAACTGTGTAAACTTCTTTCTCCTGAAGAAGAATGATTAGTGAAGAACACAGGGAGACACAGATTGGTTCAGATGAAAATCTGAAACCACTTTAGGTAAAAACCTCCTATTAGGTTTAAGGACCACCTTATCTCTATGGAATGAGATAAAATCAGGCTCCACTGACAGAGCTTGCAATTCACTGATACGCCTGGCAGAGGTAATAGTTACCAGGAACACAGCTTTCCAAGTCAAGTACTTAAGCTCTACTTAAGAAAAAGGCTCAAAAGGGGGGTTGCATAAGCTCAGCAAAGCAAACATTAAGATCCCAAGCAGGGGTAGGATCCCTAAAGGGTGGATTGGTATGAAGCACTCATGAAAAATTTACAGAATACAGGGTGAGATGACAGTGAGGAAGGCTTTTCCGCTGACAGAAAAGCAGAAACAGCTAACAAATGTACTTTGAGAGTAGCTGGTCTGAGGCCTAGGCCATTAAGATGAACCATATAATCCAGAACTGTAGACAATTCAGCAGAGTATGGGGATATATGCTTTTTGGAATACCAAATGCTGAATCTTTTCCATTTGGAGTTGCAAGTGTTTCTGGTGGCAGGCTTTCGAGAGGCTTTGAGAATATCCAGAACCCCTTGGGACAGATGCAAATCTGCATACTCTAACTATTCAAGAGTCATGCCTTGAGATTGAGCAACCGAAGATTGGGGTACCAAATCCTCCCCTGAGAGGAGGTTAAACAGGTTGTAATTCCTGGGGAGAGACAGGGGAAGATGGACTGCTAGGGACAACAACAGGGGTACCAAGGCTGCCTGGCCCAGTCTGGAGCAATCAGAATCCCTTTGCAAGGTTGTGACCTTACCTTGAGCAGAACCTTGAACAGTAGAGGAAGTGGAGGGAAGGCATACAGAAATTTCCCTTCCCAGTTCAAAATCAGAGCATCCAGAGGGACTGAGCCCAATACTGGGGTCTGCAACAAAACAGAGGAAGTTGGTGATTGTCTGGGGCTGCAAAGAGATCCATCTCTGGAGTGCCCCACCTTGAAAAAAATCACTTTCAACACCAGAGGGTCGAGGGACCATTCGTGATGGCCCTGGGAGATCCTGCTCAATGCATCTGCTAGCACACTGTCCTTCCATGGAAGGTGAACTATCAGAGGTGTCTGCAGAGAATAAGCTAGGGACCACAATTTCATGGGTTCCGTGCACAAGGCCGTGGACCGAGTGCCTCCCTGCTTGTTGATGTACCACATGGTGGTGGTGGTGGTGGTGTCTGTCCTGACCTGAGCCACCTTGTTCAGCACTGACTGAGAGAAAGCTTGCAGGGCCAGAAAGACTGCCCTGAGTTCCAAGAGATTGATATGAAGAAGGGATTCCTGAGGGGACCACAGTCCCTGGGCTGTGAGAGCCCCAGATGGGCTCCCACCCCAATAGAGAAGCATCCGTGGTTAGGACCACAGATTGAGACTGAGTGACTTAATGAGGCTCTTGCCTGAGGTTGCCCTGATCCCGCCACCACTGGAGAGCCTGGATCAGAGTCTGGGTCACTGGAACTAGTTTGGTTAGAGAATCTTTCTTCTGAGACCAAAAGGCCCTCAGGTGAAACTTGAATGTCCCTCATCTGAAATCTGGCCCTTGGACTGTGCTGCCATGTGGCCCAGAAGTTGAAGGAAGTGCCTTGCTGGCCAAGAGACCAGAAGGTGGAATGAAGAAGCCAGCTCTACAATAGCCCTTGCCCTTTCCAGGGGAAGAAAAGCTCTTGCTTTGACTGTATCCAACTCTGCCCCTATGAAGGTGAGGAGCTGTACAGCCTCGAGAACTGACTTGGGAAGACTGAGAAGGAATCCTAGGGAAGCGAGCACTTGCTGAGTCACAGGAAGGTCTGACTTGACTTGGTCTGGGGACTGACCCACAATGAGCCAGTCGTCCAGGTACGGAAATATTTTTCCTTCTTACAAAGGCCACTACTACTGCTAGGCATTTTGTGAATACCCTTGGAGCTGATGTCAGGCCGAAGGGCATAGCTTTGAACTGATAATGGCCAGAAGGCATTTCGAACCTGAGGTACAGACTGTGGGAGCACCTGATAGGAATGTGAAAGTAGGCATCTTTTAAGTCCAGGGAGGCTAGCCAGTCTCCTGGCCCTACAGAGAGAAGGATTATTCCCAGAGTCACCATTTTAAATTTTGGTTTTAAAAGATGTTTGTTCAGGTATCTTAAGTCCAGGATGGGTAGCCACTCCCCCGTCTTTTTTGGGGTAAGGAAATACCTGGAGTACAGACCTTTGCCCCTGTGCAATGTAGGAACTCTCTCCACAGCTTTTAGAGCCAGTAGAGATGAAACCTCTGCCTCTAGGGCAATGGTTTTGGAGATGCTTGCAGGTGGAAAAGATCTGGCCCTCAGCTTTGGAAATTTCTTGAAGCTGAGAACCAGCCCCTGGCTTACAACCATCAGGACCCACTTGTCTGAGGTAACAGATATCCAGTCCTGGACGAAGTAAGCCAGCCTGCCTCCTACAGGAATGGGGGAGTCGACTCGGGCTGACATGTCAGGGTGTCTGCTTAGCAGGAGCCTTAGGTTGAGGGATGGATGCAGCCTTGCTCATCCCTCTTCTGCCTCTCCCTCTGAGGAAGGGGAGAAGAGGCCTGTGCTTGGTAGAAAGGCCTATGAAAAGGCCTGCCCCTAACCTGCTGTCTTTGAGGAGTTGCCTGCCTTTCCTTGGCTTGTGCACTCCTATAGGTGGTCCTATACTCATCCATCTTTTTCATGTAATTCTCTGTCTGCTCCCCAAACAGAGAATTACCCATCACAGGGAAATCCATGGCCTTAGCCTGCGTGTCATGTGAGAAACTAGTACATCTGAGCCAAGCCATTCTCCGAAGAGCCACAGATGTAGCCATGACTCTAGAGAACATATCATTGGAGCTCACAGCAGCATGGAACTGTACCTTAGATGCCTCAATCCAATCAGCAGCCACCTCCTCCAGCTCAGAGGCTAGCTGGGGGGAGGCCTGTTTAGCCAGTGCTAGTATAGTGTCCCACCTGGACTTCTGGTACCTGGCTGCAGAGCAGTGTTCCCATTAAGGCGGCAGATCTGAGGGTGCACTGCACCCTCTCCAAAAATTTTCAAGGGTACAAAATAAATTATAAGGGTTAATTCTACCATTTGTACAACATTTTTGTGGGAAACATGTATTTCAAATAGAATTATGGGGGTACAGTGTACCCCCTTCACACAAAAATGTACTTGAATTTCATAATTTGCACTTGAATCAAGTACAGATGGGGGTAAATGGGAACACTGCTGCAGAGGCCAAATAATTAGCCTGCCTGAGTCCCAAGGCGGATGCCATGTACTCTTTCTTTGCCATGGCATCCAGCTTCCTAGAATATTTATCTGGGGTGTGTGAAGCCAAGGATATATTAGCCTAATCACAGGCTGCAGCCTGCACAACCCCAACATGTCTGCATTGTTGATACAAGTACTCTGTACCAGAACCTGATAAGGGGTACCTTTTGTCCATCCTTCTGTCGAAAGGCGGTACAGAATTTAGAGTTTTTAAAATCTTTTGTGTCTGCTTCCAAAAAGACTTATGAAGGGGAACAGACAGTCTCATGGACTCTGGGATGTCCATCATCTCCACATCAGGTTCCTCTTGTTCCTCTACAGCTTCCTCCCCAGGGAGCTGGAGGGTTTCTGCCACTTTCCTTTAAAACATGTAGTGGGAAGGGGACTCACAAAACCTAGCAGGACACACACCAGAATGCCTGTCTGGGGAGATGTCCGGTTCAATGGGCTCAACCAGACCTCCCACACCATCGTCATCATCATAATCTTCATCCCTCTCCAAATCCGGTTCATAGAAATCTTCAGGGGCATAATCTTGAACCGGAGGAACCAACCGAACCGAGCACCTGCCAGAAGGCGCTGGATCAGACGGAACTGGACGAAGCAATTCTACAATCCTTATCACATTGGCAATCTCTTCGGCAGTCGGAAAATGGGTCTCTGGAACCGAACCGGACGATTTTTCTTTTCTTTTTGTAGGAACCGATCCCTCAGGATCGGCTCTCCTCTTGCCCGAAGAAGTATCGCCCTGGTCAGAGGGCAATCCCTCAGGTTCAGTCGGAACCGAACCGGGCTGGCCATCCGAGTCAGCGGACTTCATAACCTCCTTATCCCTGAGCCTACCTAATCTTTTTTCCAGGGTAGACTTAGGGAATTTCTTTTTCTTTTTACAGATTTGGCAGTCTGAATCGAGGTGGACAAACCCCAGACAATAAACACAGGTGGTGTGGGGATCAGCCTTAGCAAAGACCTCCCCACACACACACTGCAGTGTTGAAACCCTGTGGGCCCGGTTTTCATATTGGGTTTCTCAGACATAGCCATCCTAACCACAAACTTACCCTTTTTATGGCAAACAACCAGGCAAGACACCCTTATCAGTTTCTTTTCTTTCTTTTTTTTTTTTTATGCACCTCCCATATACCCCGACTGACCACTCCTTCGGAGCACCAACGCCTTCCTGCCTCCCTCCGACCTCTTGCCACCTACTCCCAGCCCCAACTGCAGCCTACCTTGGGTAGTCCGGCGTATCCCTATGCTGGGGGGGGTCCCTCTCTTCTGTGGGGGAATGGCCTTTGTATGCCTACCTTGCATCCCAGGTGCTGCGGGGCTGGCTCAGGGCTTTGGGTGGCAAGGGCCCAGCGTTCGTCATCGGGGCATAATTTCCATTTTCTGTGCCCCAGCTACTGCAGTTCTCGGCCTTATGTGAAGCATGTGGTATTCCGGGGCGGCTAAGGCCATACGTCCTCAAGCTCGCCACCAATCCGCCCACAGGTCCCTAGGCAACTTCTCTCTCGGAGGGAAGCATCCAATGGACACTTCTGAACCCCTCCCTTGCCAGTCTCCCTCTTGGGCTCGGGGCATGAATCCGGGTAGCCAATGCCGAGAAGCGGGCAGCAGCTCGTGCCCGCAGAGCCGCCTCCTTATCGGTTTCTAACTGTCACGGTACTGGAAAGAAAAAAACACAAGAAAATGCAGGGTTTTTTAAAAACGATAAGGACCGGTAACACACTCTAAGTTTAAAACAAAGACAGACTATATAAATCACTAAACGTCCGGTTCAGCCAAACCGGTCGAAAAATCTATTTTAACAATTTCCACAAGTTTGCTATGTCTAGTTCACTACCTAGTACTTACTGTACCACAGACAGGGATCTGAACCGAAACTTGCAAAAAATAATCAGTAAAACCGAGGACTTTAACCAACTTACGAACCGTGAGCAAAGGATAAATCTCCGGAGCGGCCGTTCAGTTAGGCGGAGTAAAGAATCTGACAGTTGCGCTTCAAAGTGCAGCAGACAGAGGTTTGAACCGAGCTCGAGCTCAATGTTCTATGCTCTGCATAGAAAATTAACCCTCTACTCTCCAGAGCAGTTTGAGTGCTGGGGCTAACTGCAATAGTCAGAATACAGCAAGACTTCATGTTGTTTGAATCATGGAGTCTCCTATGATCAGAAGTGTTTTGGATTTCCTTTTTCCTTTTTTTTTTTTTTTTTTTGTGTTTTGGTCCCTGTTTTGGGTGAGTTTTATTGTGTTAGCTCCTGTGCTGCAGTGTCCTGTTCTACAGTGCCCTCTGCCCCTTTGTTTGATTTTGGAAACAGAGGCAGATACCTGTTTGTAGTTTTTATATGGTTTGTGGAGGTGATATGTTGGAGAGTACCAAGTGATGGGGAACCCAATTTGCCCTTCCTAACCACCTGCCAACTTCCCGGACTAACTACCCTCTGCAGTTGAGGTGCTTCAGTTGGATGTTGGGGAAATGGCAGGCGGTTCTTGTAATATGTTTCCTCTTGAATATGCGATTTGAGGCATGCAATCTTTGCCCACGCTGCCTGGAGCTGAACCTTAGATCTCCCAATGGTCCAGCATGTAGGACAGTGTCCTAAATCCTGTATAACCGCCCTTTTGAAAAGTGTCCTGCAGTGCCTGAAGTTCATAATATCCATTCCACTTGAGTTGCCAAGTTTATAACCTGAGACATATAGTTAAAGTACCAGGCACCCCCTTCCCCCCCTCCATTTTGTTGCATTAAAGCCTACCATTTTTTAATATCAACTCCAATGTTCTTACTTTTCATACATTTCGGAGGAGTTCTTGATTCTCATTATCCAGTTGAACCACGATTAAGCCCGACCCTTTCGGCAAAGTGACCACCTCCATCGGTCAAGTAAAAAGCAACACGTTTAAACTTGCCATATCAGAGCTGAGGTCTCCTTGCTTCCTCTATTTTTAATGAAGAGACCACTATCCTGACTTCATTACTTAAAGTGTGCGCTGGCCAATGAAAGGCTCACAGGTGTTTAATAGGGAGATTAGCAAGTTAAAATGTGATGCTTTTTACCAGATCGATGGAGGTGGTCACTTTGCCTAAGTGGTCAGGCTTAATCATGGTTCCGCTGGATAATGAGAACCAAGAACCCCTCCGAAATGTATGAAAAGTAAGAACACTGCAGTTATTCTTAAAACCGTAGGCTTTAATGCAGCAAAACGGGGTGGAGTGCCCTGTACTTTAACTATATGCCTCTGGCCATTTACACCCAGAGTCACCCACTAATTTTACTAAGTTATATTGTAAATATAGGGGTTGAGCTAGCAAACCTTTTGTGCTGAGTTTATAACCTGGTCTGAATAATTCTCCTCCGTTTTCTCCCTCAGGACATCTGCAAATGATGCACACACGTGCGTGCGTGCGTACTGACACTCACGTGTGCTACATTAGTGAGTGGGCCCCGGGCCCCGCCCCCCCAAAGTCTGCTGGTCCCACCAGTACTGCCATGCAGCTTACACTAGTTCCACTAGGGGGCAGGCAAGCTGCGGGACTCAGAGTCCACCTTCCCATGTGGGAACAGAGCTGTCTTGGGATGTTCAACCCTCCCTCGCTTGGCCAGATTGCCAGCATCCCTGGTCCGTTCCTGAACCTGGATCACCAATGTGGCTAGAGATAAGGCACCAGCGCCTCAGCCCTCAACACCACTGGGCTTGCCCTCTCACCATAATTGTTGTTCTTCAATAATTTCTTCACTATTCATTCACACTGATGGGTCTCAGCTGGAGGCACTAGGATGCCGCTGGACCACAGTCTTTTGCAGCTAGGAGGGATTGCAATGGCTGGTCCCTCCTTCCTCAGTTTTTTTTTTGCCAGCAAAAGAAACACGTGGAAAGAAAAGAGAAGAGGACTACGGACTTCTGGTCCAAAGGATCCAAGATATGAAAATAATAAAATAAAACCCAACTACTGACCATAAGTGCTTGTTATATGCTGCTTGATAGACCAGCTGTGCAGCAATGCACATGACAGTGCTTACTGCAGTGAAAACCCTCCTGCCCTATGCCCTAGGCATCTACCTGCGGAGGTCAGTCAAGACAGTGTATTTAGGCCCCGATGGCTCCTGCAGACTACGCCGAGCACAATATCTGTGCTAAATTTCATTTGGGGCTGGAGCAGTGGAAAAGGACAGATCCAAACTGTCCTCAATACCTCCTTGAAGGCTCGAGGCCAAGGAGGGCTGACAAAACTGTCATCACTCTGCAGGCATGTGGAGGAGAAGTCCTCATCCATGAAAAAGAAGCTGGAGTGGCCGACCTGCCAGGCGTAATGATTGCATTACTGTTTGCGATGCCCATGACCGGGTTCGGGGAATGAGCCGGGGAGTTGGAGGGGCGGCGGAGGCGAGAAAAGTCTGAGGTCTGAGCGTCCCTAGGACCGCTCACCTTCTCCGAAAGGGGGGGGGGGACTGTAGCTCAGTGCTTTGCCGACCCCAGGCTGAGTCCTGCGGTATAGCACGTGTCCAGCTGAGTTGCTGGGGAATCAGTGTAGTGGACGTCGGCAGTGATGCCTTGACATCTAGGGCGCATGCCACGCAAGAGAAAAAAGGAACAACAGGTCTCCAGGCACTGGGTAGATGGAGCGCCTGGTGCAGACCCCAAAGCTCCCACCTGCCTGTTCCGTGAGCAGACCTGACGCAGACAAGAAGTTCGGAGTGTGTGGGCCCCACCTCATCCCTGCCAGGAGGGTAGATTCACGGCTACATGGGGGTCAAGCACGGATGTAGATACAGCAAAGGAAGCAGGAGCAGACACCACAGGCATCTCCTGAAGATGAGGTGCTTGGGGACTGGAGGGAGGAAAAATATAAAGTACAAAAAAAAAAAAGTAGTAGTTGTTGGAGAAGAGGAACTGGACTTGGAAAGAGGTGGTGCCAAGGCCACGGGTCTGAACTGGACCCAGTCGGACTGCAGGTAGAACTGGTAAAGGGCACCGGCCATCCTCCCATACTGATACCATGCAAGTGGACCAAAACAACCCATGATACCTGCCAACTTAGGGAGGGGTGGCAGAGGTCAGGGAGGGATAAAGAAACCAGATAGTCCAGACTCTCTGCCAGGGAACCACTCTTGGGGTTGGACCTGGGAAACCTGCCCGAGTGAAGCTGACTAACCTCAGTGGTGCAACCCAGTCGGTGATCTTGGGGGACGACCCCAGGTGAGGACAGCTAAGCCATACACTGTCCCACGGGCAGCTCCAGTCCTCACCAGTGGCAACATCTGCCTTTCCAGAGTAAAAACGGTCACTGGCCACTGCTAGAACCCTGGCTGGTGCTGCCTCCAGTACCAGTCACAGGCTCAGTAACAGGGTTCAAGCTCCTCACCAGGGCCAGCACTGTCCCCCAAGATAGGTGCATCTCCTGTGCTGACACTGCCTCTAGAACTTGTCCCAGCCCCTGGCACTGCAAATCAACCTGGCACTGGAACAGCACCAGGACCTGAACTGGTACAGCAGGCAGCACCAGAACGGTCCAGGCCCTGTCCTCAGCACCAGGCCTGGGAGGACACCAGGGCAACATAGTCACAGGCATCACCCTTGAACTGGGCCCATGGTTGGTGCCTATCAGGACGCCCCCATCCCCATGCCCAAAGTAGGTCTCCCCATCCTCTCCTCTAGGCCACAAGTGTGTTCAGGGGAGGAGATGATGACCATTTCAGACTCTGGGTCGGAGGCAGCTCGATACAAACCCCTCTTCTGGCACCACAAACAGTGCCAGAAGAGTACTCAACTTTATGACTGGCACCATCCCACTCAATACCCCAGGCAGTACTAGGAGCCAGTGTGGCATCAGGCTCCTAGAAACCAAGGTACCCACAGATGTAGACTGGCCATACTGCTTCAGCCTCACCACTGGAGGTGTTTGCTACCTAGGACAGATGGACTAAGGGGGCTGCTCAGCCGACACCTTGGAAGAAGCCGACCTTCCACTAGACCCCCACCCATCCACCCCAACAAACATATCATCAGACGTCTCGGCGAGCGACGGGAGGATCCTGGTTTTCCTCAGCACTAGATGTACTGGGGAGGGGCCTAGGGGATCTGACCTTGGCGTCACGGATGAGACGCCTGCCTCTGAAAATGGTGGTGGTGGTAGGAGGAAGGGGGATGACCCCATTTCTTTGCACAGAATTCTAGGACATGTTTGTCCATGGAGAAAAAGATGTCGCATTTCAGATGCTGGTCTGATGCTGCAAGAGGGCCCCCATAGGAGCACTGACATATGGAGGGGACCGCAGCCTTGCATTTCGGATGCCAGTCCAATGCTGCAAGCGGGCTAAGGGAGCCGCAGACAAAAATAATAAAACGAGATAGAAAGTACATCCTTTGATGTCAAAGTTTAAAAATGGAGCCAAAACGGTAAAAGAAAGTCAAATTTAGTATTCGGCATCATAAAGTAAAGAAGCAGCAACGAACGGAGTTTCTGAATGCTGAAGCAGTTTCAGACTTCAGCTGCTCCCACAGTACGCTCTCCCTGGTGGGAAAAAAGGAACTGAAGAAAGGAAGGGAGCGGCATCTGTTGCTCGCTGGCTCACGTGCATGTCACTACATCGGCCTCATGGGTGGTGCCACCAGCTAACATCGGTCCCCTCCTATATGCAAAATTCTTTGCTCCCACAGGGTCCTAGTGCCTCCAGCTGAGACCCATTAGTGTAAGTGAATGGTGATGACTGATTCTTGGAAGATCTGATGCTGTTCTCTTGGGTAACTCTAGTGCTCTCAAGCATATATCTACTACCGCCCTCTTCTTACTTTATTTAGATATTTAATGTTCCACTTTGGTTAGGAACACAGGTAGCATCATTGATCCTATACTCACTTTCAATACCTGCATTTTCCTTCACTGTTAAACTACCTACTTTCATCTCCATAATACTGTATGCATTCATCACTTCCTAGTACCTACTGTTGCTGAAACTCTCATTTATGGTTTATTTTCTTACATGGATAACTGCAGTGGTCTTCTTTTGGACTTCAAAATAGCTCCTTTGAAAACTTAAGTGTGTGCAAAATGTTGCTGCTGCCCATCATCTTATGTCTACTAGGGAACGTAAGCACCTTACACCTATTCACAAAACCCTACACTGGCTTCCTTTCCTGTTCCATCTTGAACAGATCTTCAGGTCTTGCCAATTCCTACCTCTCTAATTTGATCACTCCCTACTTTTCTGTGCTAGCTCTCTTTACTCCACTATAGTTTCCATTCTTGGTCTCTCTTGCCTCGTCTGGGGGTTGTCCTTCCACTTTTCTGCTCCTCATATCTGAAACCACCTCCCAATTGATCCGTGTAAAACTGACTCTACTCAACTGATCTAACCTCAAAACATTTCTTTCCACCCTCTTATCTTTTCTCATCATAAATGTCTCTGTTCTGGATGGCAATAATAGTAGTTTTTTTTATTTATCTGAACTTCAGTATAGCAGGGATCCCCCTATCAGACACCGTCTGCTCTTTATCTGACAGCTTCCTTAAATCAAGGAGGTTATTTTCTAGGCTACACTGAATTGAATTATTACTTTTTGCACCTGTGTAAGTAACTAGAATTGATTGTTTTTGGGGTTGACTTTTCTTAGTTTAACTTTAATTTGCATGGGAGGAACTGTAGCTGGGAGATATCTGCAGTCATTTGTGACTAGACCTGTACTTAACCTCTGTGAAATAGGTGTCTGAAAGGAAGGAAGGCGCTCCCGGGGTACAGGGTCAGAGTTGTAGTTGATTGTTCTGGAGGAAATGGGGGACGGAAAGGGAGGCAAGGTGCCTGCCCAGCGCCAGGCTTGGAGGGACAGGAAACAAACTCAGGATCGTGAGGCAGCTGCAAGGGGAGTGAGCTGGATGTCATTATCAATCTATGGACAAATGACCTGGCTGAGAATGGGATCAGAGCAGTGGAACAGGAGTTTGTGGAGTTGGGAGGGGCCTTAGACAAGTAGCACACGGTAACTTTCTCTGAAGTTCTACCTGTCTACGCATGGATGAGATTAAGATACTCTGCACCAAGGGATTCAATAACTGGTTGAAAGACTGGCAGAGCCCAGGGATTTGGCTTCATTGGGGACTGGAGCTCCACCTGAGGGATGCAGGCCTATACAGGCGCCGATGGTCTTCATCTATCCAGAAGGGGAACCAGGATCCTAGGATAGGTTTAAATGCTTTATTGACAAGCATTTAAACCAGCCGGGGAATGAAAAGGAGAAGGAAATCCTAGACCCCCCAAAAAAAAAAATCAGGGTAGTTATTGAGGTAAACACCAAGATAAAGCAGTCGATAGGGAGAAGGGCAGGGGTGAATGGAGAAAAAGACAAAGGCAGAAAGGACAGGGATGGGGCAAAAAGAAATAATGCCATAAAAAAATGGAGGGTAATGAGTACCAATGCCCGTAGTCTAGGTAAAAAGCTTCCCGAAATGGTGGCCTTGATGGAAGAGGGATGCCTGGATATTGTGGCAGTCACAGAAACATGGTACACAGAGAATCATGACTGGGATGTCAATGTACCATGGCACACAATCTATAGGAGGGACAGGGAGGGAAGAAGAGGAGGAGGAGTAGCTCTCTATGTAAGGGAAGGGATCAAACAACAGAACTAAAGGGTAAACAGGGAAGAGAGGAGGTACTGTGGGTCACTCTGGAGACTGGAAATGGTACCACAATCCGGCACAGGGTTGTATACAGACCCCCATCTCAAGGGCAGGAAATGGGCAAGGAATGACAGAAAGCATCCTTGGGATGGCAGAAAGGTGAGATATTGCTGATGGGGACCTGAATATGCCAGATGTTAACTTTGAGCAACCTTTGCTGCAGCCACATCCAAGAGCAAGGCCATTCCTGATACCTACAGGGGGCATGCCTCAGACAGCTAGTTTTGGAACCCACTCGGGAGGAAGCAATCTTAGACCTGGTACTCTCAAATGGGGATGGAGAGAGGATCTTCGATCTTGAAGTGGATAACCATCTGGGAACAAGCGACCACCAAACAGTGTTGTTCGCGATGAACTTAGCTGTAGAGTCGAGCCACACAAAAGTGAAGGTACTGGACTTCAGCAGGGCTGATTTTGTCGAAATGGGAGAGTGCCTCAGAAAAGCAATAGCAAACAGGCAAGAAGGTGGGGTGCAGCAACAATGGGGAAATATCAAAACCGCCATCACAGAGGCAACAAGCCTTTGTGTGAAGCAAATAAACAAATCAAGACGAAAGAAAAAACCACTATGGTTCTCAAAAAATGTTGCGGGGAAGGTAAGGGAGAAAAAGACAGCATTCAGGAAGTATAAGGAAATACAGAAGCAGCAGGGCAGGGAATTGTACCAGTTAAAGCAGAAGGAAGCAGGGAAGGCAGTCAGAATAGCAAAGGCCCAAACTGAGGAAAAGACAGCCAACTCGGTTAAGAAGGGGGATAAAACCTTTTATAGGTGCGTTAGGGAGCAAAGAAAGACTAAGGCAGGGATACTGAGGCTGAATAAAGAGGAAGGTGGTTGGGCAGAGCGCGACAGTGAAAAAGCAGGGGTACTGAACGAATACTTCTGCTCAGTATTCACAATGGAAAAGCAGGGGGAGATACCTAATCCAGTCAACAGAAGCACTCTGGATGGGGGGTGTCAATATTAGTCCTTTCACAGAAGAAAAGGTTCTGAAAGAAGTCTTAAAACTGAAGGTGGATAAAGCAATGGGGCCTGATGGGATTCACCCCAGAATTCTAAAAGAACTAAAGGAAGAACTAGTGACACCACTGACTACCCTTTTTAATAAATCATGGGAGGATGGTGTGGTACCAGAGGACTGGAGGACGACGGATGTGATTTCTCTTTACAAAAGTGGGAGCAAGACAAGAGGCAGGAAGAAAAAATTACTCACCTTAGTAATGTTGTTTCTTCTAATGGAGTCTTGCTGTATTCTGACATATGCAGTTAGGCCCTGCCTTTCAACTGCCCCGGAGAACAGAGAGTTAAACTTTCCATGGCCAGCATGGAATGTTCACATGAAACTCAGTTGAACCCCCTGTCTGCTGCTGTTTAAACTCCAACCATCAGGTCTTTATGAGCAATACTCACTAGAAGTTGTGTGTGGAAACTGTAAAACTAAAAACTAGCCAACTGGCAACTATATCTATATAAAAGGGTTTTTGGTTTCAAAGAAAAGACTCAGATCAGGAAGCAAAAACAAAACACATCCCAAACACAACACTCACCCAAAATGAAAGCGGGTGAAAGGGACACCCTAGGGTGTAACACTGCTCCTGCCCACCCACATCCCAAAACTAGGTTCTGAGAGGGAGGTGGGTCAGAGTATAACAAGACTCCATTAGAAGAAACAACATTACTAAAGTGAGTAATTGTTTCTTCAAACAACATGAAGTCTTGCTGTATTCTATTATATCTGAACTACCAAGCAGTACCTCCATGGCAGAGGATAGAACCTACTTTGAAACAGGCTCTGAAGTACTGCTGTGCCAAACCGGCATCACTCCTAGCCTGGATATCCAGAGTAGTGCTTGGTGAAAGTATGGACTGCTTTGCAGGTGGCTGCTGACAGATTTCTAAGATAGGAATATCCTGGCAGCAGCCGGGAAGCAGCTGTACCTCCAGTGGAGTGAGCCCTCAGGCCTGAGGGTGGGGTTCTACCCAGTTTCTCATAGCAGAATTGTATACAAGAAACAATCCAGCTGGCAATAGATCTCTTAGTGGCAGGTTTGCCCTTACCAACCTCTCCATACGTGAGGAGCAACTGGAGGGATTCAAACCTGTGACCCTTGGTGCGCTCTATGTAGTAGCTGAGGGCCCTTTTAACATCTAAGCTGTGTAGCCTCCTCTCTCCAGAGGAGGAATGGTTAGTGAAGAAAACAGGGAGAGACAGACTGGTTGAGGTGGAAATCAAACCACTTTAGGCAAGAACTTTCTGTTAGTTCTTAGGACCACTTTATCTCTATGGAAAGAGATGAAATCAGGTTCCACTGACAGGGCTTGCAATTCACTGATACGCCTGGCAGCGGTAATGGCCACCAAAAACACAGTTTTCCAAGTCAAGAACTTGAGCTCTGCAGAGGACAAAGGCTCAAAGGGGGGTTGCATAAGCTGAGCAATGCAAACATTAAGGTCTCAAGCAGGAGCAGGATCCCTAAAGGGGGGATTGGTGTGCGGCAATCCCTTGAAGAACTTGCAAAACACAGGATGGGCTGACAGAGGGGATGGCTTGCCTACTGACAGTAAAGCAGAAACAGCTGCCAAATGCACTTTAAGTGTAGCTGGCCTAAGGCCTAGGCCACTGAGATGGACCATACAGTCCAGAACCGTAGGCAACCCAGCAGAATCTGGAGAAATATTCTTCTTAGAACACCAAATAGTGAATCTTTTCCATTTGGAGTTGTAAGTCTTTCTGGTGGAAGGCTTGAGGAAGCCTTAAGGATATCAGAACCCCTTGGGAAAGATGCAGGTCAGCAAACTCTAACTCTTCAAGAGCCATGCCTTGAGATTGAGAGACCAAGGTTTGGGTACCAAATCCTCCCTGAGAGGATATCAACAGGTTGTAATTCCTGGGAAGAGACAGGGGAAGGTGGACTGCTAGGGACAGCAACAGGGGATACCAGGGCTGTCTGGCCCAGTCTGGAGCAATCAGAATCACTTTGCATGGTTGTGACCTTATCTTGACTAACACTTTGAACAGGAGAGGGAAGGGGAAAAGCATACAGAAATTTCCCTTCCCAATTCAGGATCAGAGCATCCAGGGGGACTGAGCCCAAGACTGGGGTCTGCAACAAAAGAGAAGTTGGTGATTGTCTGGGGCTACAAAAGAATCTAGCTGTGGAGTGCCTCATCTAGAAAATCACTTTCAAAACTGAGGATCTAGGGTCCATTCATGATGGCCCTGGGATATTCTGCTCAGAGCATCTGCTAGGTTTGTCCTTCCCTGGGAGGTGAACTGCTATCAGAGGTTTGCAGGGAATAGGCCAGGACCACAACTTCATTGCTTCTGTGCACAAGGCCATGGGCAGTGCCTCCTGCTTGTTGATGTACCACATGGTGGTGGTGTTGTCTGTTCTGACCTGGACCACCTTGTTCTGCTGAATTTGGAAAAGGCTTGCAGTGCCAAAAACACTGCTCTGAGTTCCAAGAGACTAATGTGAAGCAGAGATTCCTGAGGTGACCACAGCCCTTGGGTGGTAAGATCCCCATATGGGCTCCCCAGCCCAGCAGGGAACCATCTATGGTGAGTATCACTGAATGAGACTGTGTGACAAAAGGACCCCTTGTCTCAAATTGTCCTGATCCTGCCACCATTGCAAGGCCTGGATCAGGGTTTGAGTCACTGGGACTAGTTTGGTAAGGGAATCCTTTCTTTGGGACCAGAAGGCTCTTAAGTGGAACTGAATGTCCCTCATCTGGAATCTTGCTCCTTGGACCACTGCTGTGGAAGCTGCCATGTGGCCCAGAAGCTGAAGGAAATGCCTTGCTGGTCGAGACAGCTGCAGGGTGAATGAAGAGGCCAATTCCGTAAGGGTCCTTGCCCTGTCCAGGGGAAGGAAGGCTCTTGCCTTTATTGTATCTAGCTCCGCCCCTATGAAGGTGAGGAGCTGTACTGGTCCAGACTGACTTTGGAAGGTTGAAAAGAATCCTAGAGTGAGCACTTGCTGAGTTATTTGCAAATGTGACTTGAATTCGGTCTGGAGACTGACCTACTATGAGCCAGTCATCCAAGTATGGGAAGATGGAGATCTTTTTCTCCTTAGGAAAGCAACCACTACTGCCAGGCACTCTGTGAAAACCCTTGTGGCTGAAGTTAGGCCAAAGGGCATTGCTCTGAATTGATAGTGGCCTGAGGGCAACTCGAACCTGAGGTACTTTCTGTGGGAGCACCTGATGGGAATGTAAAAATAGGCATCCTTGAGGTCCAGGGAGGCTAGCCAGTCCCCTGGCCTTAGAGAGGGAAGGATTATTCCCAGAGTCACCATTCTGAACTCTGGTTTTAAAAGGTGTTTGTTCAGATATCTTAGGTCCAGGATGGGCCGCCATTCTCCTGTCTTTCTGGGGTTAGGAAGTACCTGAACTACAATCTTTGCCCTTGTGTAGGTGGGACCCTCTTATAGCTCTGAGAGCTAGGAGGAAGAAACCTCTGCCTCTAAGGCAAGGGTCTCTGATGGATTTACAGGTGGAAAGGATCTGGTTCTCATCTTGGGAAATTTTTGAAGCTGAGAACCAGTCCCACAACTTACTACTTCCAGGACCCACTTGTCCGATGTCAAAGACTTCTAGTCCTGGACAAAGTAAGCCAGCCTGCCCCCTACAGGTATTGGAGAATCGGCCCGGGCAGACCCATCAGGGTGTCTGCTTGGCAGGGGCTTTAGGCTGAGGGGTGGATGCAGGCCTGCTCATCCCCCTTCTGCCTCTCCCTCTAAAGAACCCCCTCTGAGAGTAAGAGGAGGAGGCCTGAGCTTGGTAAAAAGGCCTTTGCAAAGGCCTGCCCCTGCCCCTGGACTGCTGCCTTTGAGGAGTAGCTTGCCTTTCTTTGGCCTGAGCACTCCTGTAAGTGGTTCTGTACTCGTCCATCTTTTTCATGTAGTTCTCTGTCTGCTCCCAAAACAGAGAATTACCAATAACAGGGAAATCTATGGCCTTAGCCTGGGTATCCTGTGATAGGCTAGTACATCTGAGCCAAGCCATCCTCCGAAGAGCCACAGATGTAGCCACTGACTCTTGATGAAATATCACTGGAGTCCACAGCAGCATGGAACTGCACTTTGGATGCCTCAATCTCATCTGCAGCCACCTGCTCCAGCTCCTTAGCAAGCTGGTCAGGAGCCTGTTTAGCCAGAACCAGCACAGTGTCCCACCTGGACTTCTGGTATCTAGCTGTGTAGGCCACATAGTTAGCCTGCCTGAGTCCCAAAGATGCTGCCATGTACTGTTGCTTTGCCATGGCATCAATCTTCCTGGAGTCCTTATCTGGGGGGTGTGATACCAAGGGGATAGTTGCCTTATCACAGGCAGCAGCCTGCACTACCCCAACATGGCTGCATTGCTGGGAAAGGAACTCCATGTCTGAGCCGGAAAGAGTATACCTCCTGTCCATTTGTCTGTCCACAGGAGGTATGGAATTAGGAGACTTAAGAATTTTATGTGTCTGTTTCCCCAAGGATTTGTGGAGGGAACAGACAGTCTCCTGAACTCTGGGATGTCCATCATTTCAACAAAATCAGGCTCCTCCTGATCCTCTACTGCTTCCTCTGTAGGAAGCTGGAGGGTCTCAGCCACTTTTCTGTAAAACATATAGTGAGAGGGGACTCCAGAAAGCCTAGGAGGAGAAACACCGAAGGTCTGTCTGGGGAGATGTCGGGTCAACAGGCACATCCAGACTTTCATAATACCATCGTCATCCTCATACTGTCCTTCCTCCTCCTCCGGTGCATAAAATTCTTCCAAAGTGTAATCCGGAACCGGGGGAACCGACCGAACCGAATCCCTGCCAGATGGTGCCGGTTCGGTCAGAACCGAATTAAGCGACTGCACTATTCTTATCGCCTTGGCTATCTCATCGGCGGTCGGAGTATGAATTTCTGGGTCCAAACCAGACGATTTATCTTTTCTTTTCCTTTTTACCAGAACCAACTCCTCAGAATCGGCTCTCCTTTTGCCCGAAGAAGTATCACCCTGGTCAGAGGGCACTCCTTCTGGTTCGGTCGGAACCGAACCGGGCTGGCCATCCGGGTCAGCGGACTTCTCGGCCTCCCTTTCCCTCAGTCTACCTAATCTCTTTTCCAGGGTAGATTTGGGAAAATTGTTACAAATTTGGCAGTCTGAATCGGGTGGTCCTACCCCAGACAATAAACACAGGTGGTGTGGGGATCAGCCTTGGCAAAGACTTCCCACACACAGTGCAAGTGTTGAAACCCAGTGGGCCCTTTTTTCTTGGGTTTCTCAGACATGGCCAATCCTAACCAAAACTTACCCTTTTTTCGACAATCCGCCAGGCAAGACTCCCCTATCGGCTCCTGACCGTGTCACAGGTCTTGGAAAAAACGTAATAAAAGCAGTTTTTTTAGAGACGATACTGGACGGTTACCACACTCTAAGTAAATCACAAACTTTTATACCTGAAACTGACGGTTCAGCTGAACCAATCCACAATTTACAAGTTCCACACAAAAAACTCTATCTAGTACGCACAGTACCACAGACGAGACTTGAACTGACTGAGCAGTGACAGCAATGCAGTAGAAACCGGCAAAAAAACAACACTTCAACCAACTTTTTGAACCGAGCAAAGGAGAAATCTCTGGAGCGACTGTTCAGTGGTGAGATAAAGAATCTGACGGTTGGAGTTTAAACAGCAGCAGACAGGCGCTTCAACCGAGCTTCGTGGTGAACATTCCATGCTGGCCATGGAAAGTTTAACTCTTTGTTCTCCGGGGCAGTTGAAGGCAGGACCTAACTGCATATGTCAGAATACAGCAAGACTTCATGTTGTTTGAAACTACAGACCTGCCAGTTTGACCTCAGTAGTAGGGAAAATGATGGAATCACTTCTGAAGGAAAGAACTGTTGAGTATCTAGAGGCCAGTGAGGCATAGGACCCAAGGCACTCAGCATGGATTCACAACAGGAAGGTCATGTCAGACAAATCTAATTGATTTCTTTCACTGGGTGATCAAAGTAGTAGACCGGGGAGGGGCTATGGACATGGCCTACCTAGACTTTAGCAAGGCATTTGACACAGTCCTGCACAAAAGATTAACAAATTAGCCAGCCTGGGAGTGGGTCCCAGGGTGGTAGCCTGGGTAAAACACTGGCTGGACAACAGGACACAGCGGGTAATAGTAAATGGAGTCCACAGTGAAGAGGGTTACTAGTGGGGTACCGCAGGGTTCAGTACTGGGGCCGGTTCTTTTTAATGTCTTTATAAGTGACACTGCAGAGGGACCGGAAGGGAAAGTATGTCTCTGTGCAGATGACACAAAGATCTGCAACAGGGTTGATGAGCAAGGTGGGGTGGAAAGGACTTGGTAAGGTTGGAGGAATGGTCAAATGTACGGCAGCTTAGATTCAACACAAAGAAGTACAAAGTAATGCACCTGGGAAACAAAAACCCAGGGGAAGAGTACACAATGGGGAGGTGAAATACTGACAACAACAAAAATGAAAAGGGACCTGGGGGTAGTCATATCAGACGACCTAAAGGTGGGCCAGCAATGTGACAAGGCACTAAGGAGGGCTGGGGGGATACTGGGATGCATCGGTAAAGGCATCAACAGTAGAAAGCAGAAAGTTGTTAGCCCTCTGTACAGACAGTTGGTAAGACCACATCTGGAGTACTGTGTACAGTTCTGGAGACTCCAACTCTGCAAAGACATAGACAGGGTGGAGGCTGTCCGGAGGAGGGCAACCAAAATGGTGCAGGGTCTGCACCAGAAGACATATAAAGAAAGACTAAAGGAGCTTAAGATGCATAGCCTCGAGGAAAGGGGGAGACATGATAGAAACTTTCAAATACCTCAAGGGAATCAACAAAGTCAAGAGGGTAGCATCTTTCAGAAAAAGTGTGCAAGAACAAGGGCACAATCTGAAGATGTGGGGCGGGCTCAGAGGTAATGTGAGAAAGTATTTCTTCACAGAGAGGGTTGTAGATGCATGGAACGACCTTCCTGAGATGGTCATAGAGTCAAAAACAGTGGGGGAATTCAAGAATGCATGGGACAGACATAAGGCAATTCTAGTAGGGGGCAGGAGAAAGTAGGCTGTTGGTTAACTAGGATCTGCAGCTTATCCGTTAGGTAGGGAAATGGGCAGACTAGGTGGGCCAAGCGGTTCTCATCTTTCAGTCTGTCTGATCGGAGACTTCTGCTTTTCTGTCACCATTTGCTTTTGAGGAGAGGTACTTGAGGATGTGTGCTTGCCACCATCTGAGGTACTTCCTTCTGCTTCTGTAGTTCTTTTAGGAGAGCTCTAAAGTGACTCTGTGGCAGACTGAGACTCTCTGAGCTTTGCCCTTTTTAGTTTTAAAACAAAACGATTTTCACAATTCACACCTTAAGTATTTGTGGTCAGGGACCAAGAAGTCGAAACAAAGGTTATGGCAGTCTGCCTTTGCCAAGAACGTTTTAAAGGAGTCACAGTTTTTAAATCCTGTAGGTCAAGTCCTTCTCTTGCGCTTTTCTACCATGCCAATCGACTGAAAATGCTTACAAAATATTTATTGGTTCCTTAACTTGTTAAAAGGCGCAAATAGCTAAATCGATTGAAAATGCTTAAAAAATATTATTGGTTCGTTAATGTGTTAAAAGCTGCAAACAGCTAAGTAAAATAGTACAAATAAGTGGTAACTGTATACTGTTTAATGTAAAATATGGGTAACTTCAGTGGAGGGGAACTGTGCTTAGAGACTTTCTAGGTTCCAGGAATCAGAGAATACTATAAATTTTACAAATAATAATAAATTAACCTATCTAACTAACACAAATATAGAAAAACTATCTTAAAATGAAAAGGACCTTTTCCCCATATAGCTTTTTAGAAGGTGACTGGACGGACAGCCTTTCAATCCTGTCTCTGCAGTCTCTGCCTGGCAACCACTTCAACAATGCCCAACTGGACCCAGAGACCCCACAGTTCCCCCACCACCACCACTGGTGGTGTCAGATGAAGTGGACCATCACCCCTCCCCACCCAGAAACTCCAATCCAGTGATGGGTTTGGTGGTCTAGGCAGTGGTGCAGGATGGCGGGCTGGCAGGCAGGACTTCATTTAGCCCAAGCTGATCATTTTATGTTATCTTTCTGGTTCCCCAGCCATGGGGATACACACTGAACAGGTGTGTGTGTGTAGGTGCACACATGTCACAGAACCATGGCACCTCCTGTTACTTCTGCTGCTCAAGCATGGTTACCACCAAGGTCTCCACCTAGTGGCAGCCAACAGCCAAGCTGACACTATCCCACCCCAAGAGAGGCTGGCAGTCAGTCACATGCTCAGTACTCCCATCCCCCGGCCAACCCAGTCAACCCATGCTTGTTCCAGAATACGGGTCACCAGTGTGGCAGGAAGTGAGATGTTCAATGTCTCAGCCCTCCACATCACCAGGCTAGAGAACAAAAAGGAGTTTTTAGTGAGAAAAACAATAAAAGACTTAGCTGATGGACTTGGAGAGGACTCTGAGGTGACTTCTCTCTTCAGCAGAAAAAACAAATCTGACATTAGAACACTAGAGGGAGCAACAGCATACAGCAACATTTGCACTGAGTTCTAATTCTATATCTCCAAGGCAACATTTCAGGCTAGAGAGAATGTAGTTTTTTTCCTATGGCATTACTACTGGATGCATGTTGTTAGAAATTAAAATTACAGGACGGCCCGGCCCATCGGCTCAGCGGTTGGATTTCCGCTTGCGACACCAGCGACCCGGGTTCAGGAACAGACACGGGGTGCTGGAGGGCTGATCAGGGAGAAAAGGCCAGAGTGGCTGATGACTGCTCGCCTTCTCTCAGAGGGAGGGCGGGACGGGGACCCGGTGCTTGCTGACTCCTGACAGAGGCTGGGGGTACGGCAACACACTGGGGTCCCACTGAGCAAAGGGGGGCATGGGTAATGTCGGCATATGCCTTGACGTTGTGGCACACCACGCCCCAGAGAGCAAAGCGGAAAAAGTGCTCCATGGCCGACTGGATGATGGTCGTCAGCTCCCGCTGAACCCCCAGTGCAGCCTAGATCCACCTCAGCAGCACCTGGACCAAACAGCATGTGCTGGCTGACCCCCACCAGAGTCTATCTCCCTAGGAGGAGGGGACTCATCCGGCAAAGGGTTATGCCGGGTTACCCGGGGAGGCTGCAATGTGGGGTGGTGGTGGCGGGCATCGGGGCAGGAGAGCCAGCAGGGACCTAGGCAGCCCAAAGGAGTGGCCGACCTGGAGCAGGGGGAAGGTGGGGAAAAAAAAGAAAGAAAAATGACATACTTACTGCAATTGTTGATTTTTCAGAATACCTTCACCATTAATTCATACTTATCAGTCTAGGACCAGAGGCACTAGGACCTCACAGGAGCTTTTTTACTACAGGAAGAGAGCTGACATGGCTACCGATGTCGCACATGCACCAGACTTAGTACAATGTGCTAGCCAATAGCTGTCATCAGCTCCCTCACACACCTTTGTTCTGTTCGCTAGGAGAGAAACAAGGTGGAGAGAAATAGAAGACTACAGGAAATAAAATAAACAGCCAATTAGAACCAGACTACAAACTCAGAGACTAAGCATTGGGCTTACTAGGTGACAAGCGAAGTGGATCTAAAAATGAACCAGAGCCTCTTACCACTAGCCATAGACAGCCTGGATAGTGATAGGCAAAAAAGGGTGGCAGCCCTGATAAAATGACTCTGGCAAAAGTAGTAGAAGGGAAGTACAAATGGGACCCCCGCAAGCAGAGATGGAGAAAATTGACAAAAATGGAAAAATGACATCTGGGCTCCCAAAAGCTCCCATCTGAACCCATGGGAGAAAGAAGTGAGCTCCCTGAAACTGAAGTCAGCACCAGCATGGTTGGGCTGCAGGTGCTGTGTCGAGAGAAGCAGACCACGCCATCCACCGAATGCAGACTTTGGTTCCCACCAGCCTGGAGAGCCACCTCATGGACATCTGGCATTATCGATGTCCTTGCCTTGTGCCTCACCAACTCCAGGCCCTTGGCAGAAAGGCAAATGGCTTGTCGAACCAACTTTAAATGTAGAATAACAGCTAGAAGCTGTCCTAGCTGTGCCCATAGGCACTTTTTGTAAGCTGTCAAGTGTGCCTGATGTACAAATATGGAGATAAAGGTGCGAGCCGAGGGGAACACCTTCCTACCTAAAGCATCCATCTGAGCAGAGTCAGCTTCAGGAAGCCGCTCACGCAACAGGCGACGTGGCCCTACCAAGATCTGCATAACCTGAATCCCCAAGGTGGAGGGAGGTACTGTACCTGCAGAACCTGCGAGTGCACAATACCTCTGATAGAGGTCCCTGGGGGCGAGGCGAGAGAGAGAGAGAGAGAGAGAGTGAAGGGATGTCTCCAAACTGTTCTGAACATCCCTCCAAGGCTCTAGACCAGGAAGGGATGACACAGTGGGCATTGGTAAAGTTCCTAGGAGTCCCTGCTGTATGCACAGTACTGCAGGCGAACAGTGCCAATGTCCAGCACCTACTACATGTCCACCAGGAAGCTCCGATACAGGGAGTACTCAGGGGCTGAGGAAATGTGAATGGAGGATTTCATGACTTCAGAGAAGGACACTGATGGAGAAGATGTGCTAGACATGGAAGCGGATGATGCCAGAGGGCCGGGATGGAATTGGACCCGGTCAGTGTTAGTGTGGTACTGGAACAGCACACCAGCCATACTTCCATGTTGGCCCCAGGTGCTAGGCTCCAGAGGGCCCATGATACCTGGAAGTTCAGGAACAGATGGTACAAGCCAGGGAGGAAAAAAGAGCCAGAGGCTCTAAGGCCTATACCTGGGCTGTGAGAATGTTCAGTGGACCTCGCCCAAGGGAAGGGCCTGGCAAACCTGCCCGAACAGGGTTGACCTACGGAAGAAGAATAACCAAGTAGGTGCCCATAGGATGAGGCCCCTCAGGTGAGGAGAGTGAAGCCGTTTAGTCCTCTCAGGGCAGCTCCGATCCTCACCGGTGACGGGCTCACCCTGAAGTTCTGGATGCACCAGCCATTCTATGACTCCAAGCAGGTGCCACCCCTGGCATCAGACTCCGAGTAAGTGACTGGCCTAGACATAGGGCTCCTTCTTGCCCCATGACAACAGAGTACTCTGTGCCAGACCTGGTGTTGGTTCTGATTTTGGGTCCTTCCCCACCACAGCTCGCGGTATAGGAGACTGGCATGGTGCTGAACCTATAGGTAGCACCGTCGTCGGCACCACGCCCATTGTCAATCCCAGAACCAACACCAGAATTGGTTCTGCATCCAACATCAGGGGCTGCGCCAACCTCCTTGGAGCCAGGAGGGTTGCTTGGGGCAGAGATCAACACTTCCATCACAGTGACTGGACGCCGCCCAGCCCCAATGCTAGTCCCTCTCCTGGTACCACCAAGGGTACCAGGAGCGAGCCTAACATCATGGCTGGCACCACCCCGTTCACCAACACCGTGTATGGTGTCAGGAGCTGGGATGGCACCAAGCTGCGACACCAAGAAGTCCACTGGTGTAGACAGAGAATATAGCTTCAGCCTCACCAATGGGGACATCTACTGCCCAGGGCAGACAGACTGGGGGGCTCAGCCAACTAACCAGAAGGAGCTGGCAGTCCACCAGATCCACCCTAGGGCCTCAATGCCTTATAAAGAAGAGGTTGAGAACCCCCCAGTACTTCTTCGGTACTAGAGACATGAGGAAGGGACCAGGGGAAGGGCGCAGAGACCTGGCACTGGCCTCACAGGTCTGCTGCTTTCCTCTGAAGGTGGGGATCAGGGAACTTCACTTCAACACACAAAACTCCAAGGTATGGCAGTCCATGGAGGAGAAGGTGTCATACAAGTCTATGATCATCAGTAGGGCCAAGGCAGATCCAGCAAACTACATGACAGTCTGTTGCCATGATTGGTTTCTCACAGGGGCAACGACACATAAGGGGGCGTTAACTATCTTTATAAGCCCCCTTTTTCTTTTTCTCAGACTTCAACATCATGGAAAATAATAAAGGCAAATGGCTTGTCGAACCAACTTCAAATGTGGCATAACAGCTAGAAGCTGTCCTAGCTGTGCCCATAGGCACTTTTTGTAAGCTGTCAAGTGTGCCTGATGTACAAATATGGAGATAAAGGTGCGAGCGAGGGAACACCTTCTACCTAAAAGCATCCATCTGAGCAGAGTCAGCTTCAGGAAGCGCTCACCCAACAGAAGCGTGGCTACCAGGATCTGCATAACCTGAATCCCCAAGGTGGAAGGAGGTACTGTACCTGCAGAACCTGCGAGTGCTCAATACCTCTAATAGAGGTCCCTGGGGGCGAGAGAGAGAGTGAAGGGATGTCTCCAAACTGTTCTGGAACATCCCTCCAAGGCTCTAGACCAGGGAGGGATGACACAGTGGGCATTGGCAAAGGCAACAGTGGGAACAGGAAGACTTTCAGCGGTAACGCAGAAGAAATTTGGTTGTCAACGGTCAAACTGAGGTGCTGTTACTCCCACGGTGTGCACTCGATCGCAGGAAGCACAGAACTGAGGTGTGTGAGGCAGCAGACAATAAGTTACTGGCTGGTGCCTCCGGCCCTAGAGGACCCATAAGTATGAATCAATGGTGAAGACTGATTCTTAGAAGATTTATAGATTGTTTTGTTTATCTGAACATCAGTATTTATTTAGTTATTTAAATATTTATTTTACAAATATAAAGTCTTGATGTTTTATGGTTATATTTAATTTTTTCAGCATATTTATACTTCAATTATTTTTTATTTTGTCCTTTGTTGTAAAGCATGGAGCCTGTGAAAAACATTATATAAAATGAAATTGTACTGTATGTCTGTGTTTCAATGACATCTGAGAGTCAAAGCCTGACCCCCAAGTTTCTGTGTTTGTAACATTATAGTTGTATTATGGCAATCACTATGACTTTATAATTGGTCAGTAAGCCCGCACTAATACTTTATACAGACTTTATGCGTCAGCTAACAAAAATGCACTATAAACTTTTGAAAAGACAACTGAAATCTGAAAAATGCAATCTCTACTACTAGCTTAGCTGAGAAACATATTTAGAAGTCCATATACTGAAAGGATAAATCTCAAAAGTTCTCCATAGGCTTGCATCATTATGGCTATGTTATTCAGTTTCTTACCTGGTAATGACTGTGCACTGGCATCTGTGGCCAACGAAGGAGCTGTGCTGGACTGCTGTTGACTAGAGCTGACCTCTGGCTCTGCATTCACAGAGGAAGACAAATCTATTTCACAGGAGGATACTTGCTTTGGGACAGGTTTGACAAGATCCTCTGTAGCGACTACTTCATCTTCTTGTCCAGGGAGTTGGAGAGCTGATAAAGGAATGCTGATTTGTTGACTTGTTCCAGAGGTGCTAACAGGCATCTGTAGTGCACCCTGCTGGGTGGTACCTGGGGTACTAGCTGGTGTTTTTGCCTTGGTTTGCAAGGCTTGTCCGTGCAGATTTTTGACTGTTGGATCGAGACGCAAGTGATGGAGAAATAGGTATACTTTGTACCTCTAGATCCATTCCGTGGCCTGGGACTACATGGGTGGCAGCCTTGGAAGGTATCACATAAGAAGGTCCAGCTTGAGTCTGTGACTTGGACCTGGGCACCTGTGTTAGTGACAAAGTAGGTCCATCAATACCACCAGTAAGCTCTGCATTTGCTACAATGTAATAATCTTCAGGAATTTCTTGCTTTATTTTTTTTTTAACTATCACATCATTGCTGTACTCATCTGAGGCATGCGACTGGTTGCCAGGTATTAATGATGAAGGGCCTGCATGTAACCTCTTGCGAGTTTGAGATTTTTGTATGCGAGGTTCAAAATCACTGTCTTCATCTGTCACAGAAGACTCGCATACCATATCAAACAAAGTGGCTTCATCTTCATATTCTTCTACAGTTTCATCCACCTCTGAAGGCTCACTACAGTAGGAAAAATCACATGAGTCTCTAGTCCTGCTGTTAGAGTCCATCTTTGCTTTTACTCGATCTCCCTTGGTATCTTTCCACAGGACTTTGCTGCGTCTCTGAGGGCACTCCTATTATGCTGGGGCTGTCAGAGTTGAAGCTTCTGTTGTCCTGGAAACACATCCTTTCCTGTGATCCTGCCCTGCATGTTGCTGCCAATGGCCAGTGGTAAGCATGGCCAGCACTACAGCCCCACATGGCTGTAAGGTTGCCATGAGTCCCCTCAGAGAGCAAATGCTTCAGATTTGGAATAAGATTGCAAATGGTGCCATGGCTATGGGCCCAACTGACTAGCTTGGAGAGGTTTTCAGAAGATGTATGAAGGCAGTCTTCCATTTTGTTAGCTCCACAGTAAGTCAATTTTCTAGAAAAGAAAATAAGTTAAAATGTAGATTTTTTTTTTAAAACAGTTCACTGGAAACATGAAACTATTCTACATTGCCCAGTTTACCTGAAAGCAAAAATATTCACCACAGTAATGTTTTTCCCAAAAGGATCCCTAATTTTGCTTAACAAATTTAATTATTCCCCTGGAATGAGCAGCCCCAGATCTTTAAGAATTTTATGCAAATTATGGAATTTGGGATGAAATTCAAACTCTGCTATGTGGTCACGGTCACCCTGCACTCTACTGTCATATTTATTTCTAAAGCTAGGATGTGCAGTGACCACCAAAACTATCTAAATGACTGCCAGAAAATACTAACATTTTGCTAAAAATCTGAAAAATAGTTTATGGGCTAGTCCCATACATGTATACATGCCAGCAAAAATAATCGTAGTACTTTTAGGCAGCCCCCCCACCCCGATTCCATTATATTCTCCATAGAGCGCCTGCAGCACTGTTTCCTATTTATTACAATAATATGCATATAATGCTTATGCTGTTTTTTGTGGTGGGGCTGCAGCGCTCGGCTCGTACCAGGAAGTTGCGAGAGGGCTTTATGAGTAAAATAACTTTTAAACTGCTGGGCAGAAAATATTGATTTATGGCTGAAAATGTTTCTAGGGCAGGCGACTACTTGGTGCGAGCTGACTGCCTGGAGTGTGTCAGCAGCTCTTTAAAATGACTGCACCCTATCAGAATTGAACTAAAAGAACTCACCGCTACAAAAAAAAAAGGTCATCCAACTTGTCCAACAGGTTGCAGTCATGGAACAACGAATCTCAAACTCAAATGGCTGCCCAGATTAGCAGGAAACAGCGGTGACGCAGTTAATACAAACCCTGGCAGCAAAACAGGACTGGCAGGAGGACTCCAGAGCCAGAGCCAACAAAACAATTTAAGACTGTACGGCATCCTGGAATCACCTGGAGAGATCTAACCTGAACAGTTTTCTGAGAGTTTGCTTAATGATCTCTCAGAACTGGCACTGGCTATCTCTTTGAAACAGAAAGGGCCCACTGCACCTGGATCCTAAAACCCACGCCCCCAAACACAGGCCCAGGTCGACTGTGGTACGCCTTTAGAAATACGCCACATAAAAAGATTTGTTGTGGAAAGCCTGAAAAGAAGAGTGCTGACCTGGCAGAACATGAGGATGTCTACTGATACCGACTATCCCACCTGTACAGTGCAGCAGCACAGGGCGTACATACCACTGCTACCAGTACTTTATTTATTTATTTAGTATGCTTTTTCTGGCTCCATCTTGACAGGCCATGCATCGGTCTTGTTCCTTGCGCCCACCCAACGTCACCCCCAACCTACCTCAATTGCCGGGCACCCTGGCTTGCCCCCTAGGGTGTGACCACGGGGGGGCCTACCCCCGGAAACTCAGTCAGTATGTAGAATTGAGGAATTTATGGTTGGTGGTACGGGGCCTGCTGGACGGACAGCCTTGGTGTGCAGCCAGATAGTTTTTCCAGTTTTGTGCCTTGGGGAGGCATGGCGTGCAATGACGTGATAGCACATACGCCGTACATCTGGCATGCCTCCCAGCACTACCTAGCTCAGGCCGTCAGATCCCTGGCCTCCATCAGGGGTCAGTCAAAGTTCAGCAATCCCCTTTTCGGAGGCCAGCAGTCTGTGGGATGTGTGATCCTCCTCCCCACCGGCCAGCCTTCCGACGACCTGAGCTCCTTACTGAACTTTGGTCGCTGGTGTCACAAGTGGAAGCCCTACTGTTGTGCTGAGAGGCTGGCCCACCCTACCAGTTCTGCAGAAGGCACAGTTAAGGTTCAAATGTTCTATCCAGCAAAATTGCTTGTGCAGTACCCAAGCGGTTAGAAAACCTATGAAACAAGGGAGGAAGCAGTCATCAATCTGCAGGCATGGGGACTGGTCATACCACAAGCGCCACCTTGGAATTAATCAAGGACGCCATCCTTTACCCACCTGGCACCAGAGTACGTCAGAAGCAGCCTGTAGGCAGCATTCCATGGAGGTGATGGCAGGCATTATACAGCAAAAGCAGGCCATGCAGGATCATCAGACCTGAGAGACTACATTTGTTTGGCAGCTACACACAGCAGTTACCGTGGGTGTGTGTGTGTGTGGGGGGCACAGGCACTAGACCAAAATGGGGATCAGGATTGGGGTTCTCCCATGGGAGGAGGGGGCCAGAAGGAATGCAGTCATTGACTTCTGGCCTACATAATTACCCCAATCTAATGTTCTTTTTAATAGCCCTTGGATGAGTGGCTATGTCAGCGGGTCGGTGGTCCCACAGGGAGCCGGGGAGGCCTTAGATCACCTGAGTGGCCTGTGCTGGGTCGACGGCTCAGGTGATTACATGGGGCCCTATAGAGGCTAATGTGTCATTGGTGTTGACACAGAATTCAACATCTCACTTAATGGCTTATCGGATAATCAGGCAGCAGAGCCCACTGAAATGGCTGTGTACTGTAACTGGCTTGGTATTTTCTTTATATTTGTTCTGGTGATCCCAGCCCACCCACTCGGGATTAGTGTTCCATTTGCCTGTCCTAGGTTGCGGGATCCGGTGTCATTTTCGAGGGCCTCCATCACCTCTCTCCCCCCTGATGACAACCAGATGTTTTTTAGTGCAGTATTAGCCACTGCTAAGCAATCTGAAATCACAAACTGTATTGCGAAAGAAATAATGTGACCCATTCCCCTGACAAAGTCAAGTGCCCCTGAGACATTGCAGATGTGGTCCCAATGATTAAAATGTGACAGACTTGGGTTGATAATCACCTTAACTGAACTCTATTCTGTCCTGCCACTTCAGTTGCTACCCCACTTTTCTGACCAACAGTGGGAATTTTCTGCTGGACATTGCTCTGCTGATTTCTAATGGATACAGCAGCTTTTCTTTATAGCTCAGAGCGAGTTTGTGCAGTTTGGCAAGTGCCAGTTATATAAACTGAAGTAGCAATGCATATTTTTTCAGGTCCGGGGTGAGGGTGGAGTTGGCTTCCATCACTGTCTACTATCCCTCTGGGTTGACCGGGGGGACATTCCTCCCAACCCCACCCCCAGTATTTGGGGGACTGGAGGATTTTTCCTGTCAGGGAAGATTTTGACTAGCTCTCACTTGGTGGTTCTTGGGGGGACACTTCTTCCTGGTGGGCACATGGTCCTTTTGTGCCAAGGGGGACCAGGAATGAGGGTGTGGACCTCATGGCAGGTTTCTTGGACTTTCAGCTTCATATATTTGCACAGCTGCCTGTTCGGGGATAAAACAGTGTCTTCTGTTGATTAACAGTGCAGGCTTTGGGAGACGGTGGAGACTTCCAGTTCAATGCCTAGTGTTGTGCTAAGATGGAACCAACTGATGCCAGCTGTTTTCCACACCATTCCTCATCTTGTTTTATTGCTGGTCTCTCCCAGGCCTGTTTGCTTTTTGGTTACCTTTTCCCTTTCCCAACACTTTTGGGGCTGAAACCAGACCCCAGGGAGCCCGAAGATATGCTTTCTTTAACGTTCTCCCAGATGCCCCAGTGAGGTCATCACCAGGGAAGGAATTGTTTCCATTCCCCACCTCGGAGGTCCTACTTATTATGTTATGTATATTTTCTTTTTCCTGTGCTGAAGAGGGAGGTGAGGCTCAAAGACTCCCTACTACACCTGGGCATGGGAGAGGGGGCAACGATACCAATGCACATAGTCTCAGTTGTTCTCATTTCTTCTAGCTGTTCTCTCTCTTTTTTTCACATTATGCAGCACAGATACTGAGGATATTCCCACAATTGAAACTTTCATGCAGCCATTTCTTACTGTAGGATTACGGAATATATCACAGTTTGTACAGACAGTGGGTAGTATGTTCATCCTGCTCTATGCAATCAGAAGGTTAAAGGAGGTGGGTTTCCTGGTGGAGCCCATGCTCCAGACACTTCTGACCCCGGACGGCCGAATATAAGATCATTTGACAAACTGTGAAGGCCTCTTCAATGCAGTTAAACAGGCTAAGGTGCTCCAACATTTTAAAAAATAAAACTTAAATGCTCTTATTACAGGAGACTCATTGGTCTAGTCCTGAACACCAAAAACTACTGAAATTTGGTTTTGAACACATTACTGAGTATTCCTATAAAAATGGACGCCAGAGGGGAGTGGTTATTCTGATTCCATACCACTCTCCATTTCAATTAACCTCCTTTTATTCAGACAAAGAAGGGCAACTAGCCCTAGCCATTGGATCTATCTATGGGGGTGCCAGTTACAGTTAGGAGCATATCCATCGCACCAAAACAAATGCCTCCTTTGCACAAAAATTATTCAACATTACAATAGCCAAAAGTGGGACACTTCTTTTGGGCAGTGATTTAATTTCTTATTAAATCCCCACTCGACTCTAGTAACCCCAGACCACCACCATCTGATGGGAAAAAGACACATGTAGGTTGCTAAATCACTTGCCTTGAGACCGTAAATATATTTTTTCTCTCATTCTCATAGTTACTCTAGACTGGACAATTTTTATAATGTTACAAGATATGGAATGGGTTAACATTCTGAGTTCATCCTACTTTGCTCTATTCTCCATCTTGGTTACTTTGACAGACCCTGTTGAATCGCAACTGATGCAGCAGCAGTTTAACCCCTCACTCCTTCAAGATCCTGCCTTTAAACAACTAATGGAGGGCGTGACCTAGCTGAGGAGCTGAATGGAGGTGTATTAGGAAAGCTCTGTCCAGATCCACTTACTATCAGCAACATCCTGAGGTATAACTTTTCAAAAGCTGCTTATTTTGATAAACATTCCAGTTCTAATGTCTACCACAGCTAAATCTGCTAAGAAGTAAGGCAAATTGAGATTTACTCAGACCCCAGCTCAGCACCAAACTTGCAGCCTTCTGAGTCCCCTAGTAGCTCTCCGGGCCTGAGCCCAAGAGTCACAGAAGGAACCCGGCGGCGGGGCTGAGAGCGCGACCATGGAATCAGGATACCAGAATCTAGAGAGATTACGCCGGGATTTAAAATGTGACCTGGGCACACGGACGCAGTCTGGGTTTGACAACATGACTGCACAAATTCAGCATCTGCAGCAGTTGGTTAATACTACCTCTGAGGCCGTGGAGGCCCATGAAACGCGCATTACGGAGACTGAAGCTCGTACCAGCAATCAGAAGGATGCTACAACCAGAAAATCCGCAGACCTACGAGCAGCAGTGAAAGATATTGAGACATTAAAAACAAGTCATGGATGACCACGAAAATAGAGGACGGCGCTGCAAATGTAAGAATCGTGGGCCTCCCAGAGGGATTAGAGGGGACGAACTGTTTGACTTTCATCAAAGCCTGGCTAAAACAACACCTGCAATTAACCCCAGACATTATCCTGGAAATCTAGAGGGCTCACTGTTCTCCTGGCCAATGACCACCTCTGGAACAAAGATCGAGACACCTCCTGGCTACATTTTTGCATTTTCAGGACCGCCAGGCAATTCAGACAGCAGCCCGAAAATCCGACCCTTTTTTTTTTCCTAGTACTTTTTACCTTATTGGCTCCCGATCTGCCCATTACGTCTTGGCATCCCCAGTCATCCGGCCACCGTTTGGTCCACTTCAGCCCGTATGGGGCCCCCGCTGCCAAATACCCCCACGACCTTCCCCCCGCGGTGGGGCAGAGAGTCCCCCTTACTGCTGCCGACACAGGATCCAGCATCGCAGCGGCGCTCCCGAGGTCAAGCGTCCTGTGGATGGCCATCAAGCTGCCACGATGGGTCACCATTTCTTCTCCTCTACTAGTGGCTTGCGTGAGTGGGGCGTGCAATGATGCCAAGGGGAATGCGCCGCGTCCGCACACCTCCCTCCCGGATCCATGCCCAACTCACTCCCCACTTTAACACAGCGTCAGTGAAATGTCCCCCAACCTCCGCTAGGGTACTACATGCACCGACCACTGAAACCCCCAGAGAAAGAAAGCAGCCTGGGCACTCAATCCCTCTCCGCCCCTGCCAACCCCTGGCAACCAGAATCCGTTCCCGAACCCGGGTCGCCAGCATGGAGCGAGGTGTGGCGTCCAGCGCCTCAACCCTCAGCGCCACCGGCCCGGCAATCTGGCCCATTTTTAATACAGGGATCCAGGGTCAGCATCTTTCTGGATTTCTCTCGCCCCTTACAGAGCAGAAGACAAGCCTTTGCTGATGTTAAAAAAAGGCTCCACAAACTAAATTGTCCCTTTACAATAGCCTATCTGGCGAGGCTCACTGTGCGTCGCCCAGGAAGCCAGCAGAGAGCTTTCTCCGATCCAGGAGCCACTATGGAATATGTGAGAGGGCTGCAGAAGTGCAACACTGAAGCGCACATGGAAAGAGATGGAGAGTGACTTTGGTGACTACATTCTAATTTGCTATGGTCTGGCATTATTGTTTCTCAGGGAGGGGATTTTCGGGAGTGGACCATCTTGGCACATAACTCCGGGGTCGGAGGCCTATCAGGGTGGGCCTGAGTGGATCCCAGAGCTAACCCACCCTCTTCACCGGGAATGCGATCATAATCTAAATGCACTGCGTTGTCCTCTCATAGGGGTGTTTGGACTAATTTGACTACATGTTTAATTTTGGGCCTAATCATTCCAGGCCATGAACTTTACTGTTTCTTCAGTTGTTCTTTCTTTTTTGATCAATGGGACAATTACATCCTGGCGATGGCACTAAATGGACTGGGAGGTGAATTGCTTGGTTGGGGGGTGAGGGATAGGGGCGGTCTGGGAGGTGCCCCACGGGGGCAATACAGGGCACACTTGATCCCCTCTTGGAAGAGAGGCCTTGTTACGATCTCCATGTTTATCCCGCTGGCCCGGGGCTTCGGACTGGTCTCCCACTTACTCGCTCCTTACAGGGGAAAACACATCAGGACAGCTGTTCAGGCATCCACCCCAGCTCGTTAGGGCCATTGTCTATTTGTTCTGCCATGGAATTGGGGGAAAAATCTGGGAGAGAGATATACAAGACAGCAACATATGGAGGGGGAGGAAGAGGAGTACTGGCGCGAGATTTTTCTGCACACCACCAAGATGGAACCTTCTTGATAGTGAGCCATAGTACTCGGTGGCACAGGCGGGGGCTTGGAATTTTATTTAGGTAGCGCTATCATGGTAATCTGTAGGACACATTCTGGTGCGGAGGGGGGGCCTCTCCCTCTCGGCACCACCCCCTCCTGTGAATGGGAGGGATGGCTGTTAGTAGGATAGAAGAAGAGACACTTCTCTTCACGCACCAACCTGCAACTGGCGAAGTTCACTGGCCACGGGTCTCGTCCCCCACTTGCACCCTTAAATGTAGTATAAAGGATGGAATGCTCATTACACTATAACTTCTCTTAAGGAAGTGGATTTAGAAGCTCACTCCATGCGGAGTAAAGGATGATGTTTTTCTTGAGATTTCAGGAGGGGAGTGGATTTGGGGAAATACTGGGACCTCAACGGATTGCACGAGGAAGGGGGGGGATTACTGGGGCAGCACAGGAGGAAGGGGAGAGATACCTACAGGTAAGGGGAAAGGGGGGATTTATTTCTGAAGAGGCAGCTGCCTTACACAAAGGGGCCATAGGGAATAGTTAGGTGTACACTGTTTAATGAGGTTTAAGTTTGTAAAGGGATAGGGCGGGATGGGAGCAAGATTCTAATAGTGGGGAAATGTTAAAATCTAAAGTTCTGGACTGTTTGGACAATGCCTTGATCTTATACATTTTATGATAAGGTAATACTTACAGGCTGAAGCTCTACATATTGTGATATTGAAGCAATGGCAGACTCAACAATATTATCCTGTAATGTCAATGGATTGAAAATGGTAGTTAAGAGAAGCGGGTGAGGTCCTATATCCAGAAAGTAGCGGGTGATGTGGTGCTTCTCCAGAAATCCATCTCACAAGGAAAAGGCAGATAAACTTGCCCAATCGTGGGGAGGTCCTACTGGTGCACCCTTCCTCCAGAGCTAGGAGGGGTGGCCATTTGGGATATGTCCTGGTCTCTCACATAAGGTGAACAGCTTTGTGGCGGATCCCCAGGCAGATACGCTTATAGCAGAATGGCCCGAACTTCAACTCCCCAGACTTCTTCACCCACCTGGGTGTGACCCTGGCCCCTTACCAGGACAACTTGGTGCTGGGAGGAGATTTCAATACATACCTCGACCCCGGGCTGGATCACTCAGGGAAGAAAACTAAACCATACCCTAAAAGTGTAGCTGCTTTGCAGGAACTTCTAGCAGGGAGGGCACTGGTCGAAGCTTGGAGGCACTCTCACCCTGGTGACAGGGAATACTCTTTTTATCCCACTCACATAGTGTCTATAATAGACTGAACTATATCTTCATTTCCCCCAGTATGGTCTCAGAGTATATGAAGGCGATGTATGGGTCCATACTAATATCAGATCATGCTCCCCTACAGTTAAACTTGTCAGTGGGGTCACAACCTCCCACAGGACCTCAGTGGAGATTTGATCCCATTATGCTCCTAGATTGTCACTGTATTACTTACATAAATGGGAAAATAACAGAATATATCGAACTTAACAAGGGTAAGGGGACACAAATAAATTTTGTATGGGATGCCTTAAAGGCTTACATATGTGGGAAACAATTTTCCATGCAGCACATAAAAAGCAGCGATCCTTTAAGGAGGAAGGTCAACTCACACATGACATTCAGGAGCTGGAGAAAGCTATGGCTCAACCTCAGCCACAACTCATACAAGATCTAAAATTATTAAAGGGGCAACTAAATCAGATTGTGTCCCGGAAAATCTGAACAAGATCTTGTGGTTACAAAATCAAACACGCACTTTGAAGGGGATAAGTCAGGCAAGTGGTTGCCAGTTTAGTGAAACACAAAGAAAGCAGAAAGGGCCATGCTCAAGATGTTTAAACCAGATGGCTCTTATACTTTTGACCAGAAAGAAATAAACAAGGTGTTTAGGGATTTTTACTCTCTACTGTACACAACTCAAGTACCACCTGGGGACGACCCAGAGGACTTCCTCCAGGGAGTGGAAATGCCGTGCCTGGGTGGAGACCTAAGGGATGACAAACTCCCCCCTATCCCTTGAAGAGACAAGAGAGGCTGTTTGGCAGATAAAAAAGGGGAAGTCATCAGGCCCCGAAGGCATCCCCGCTTAATTTTATAGATATACATGGGATGCCCTTGGCCCTCTCATGGGAGAAGTCTTAGTTAATGCTCTGATACAGGGAGAGCTGCCAAACTCCCAAAAGTTAGCCACCATTGTGGTACTCTCCAAACCAGGGAAAGATCCTACTAAGTGTGGTTCTTATTGCCCTATATCTCTCCTTAATGCGGACTATAACATTTTAGCCAAAATCTTGGCAAATCGATTGGAAAGGGTCCTACCAGGCATAGTGCACATAGACCAAGGAGGATTTGTTAAAGGACAGCAGGCCAAACATAATCTCCACTGAATCCATTAATGTCATTCATAGATGAAGTAAAGAGAGAGGATTAACAGAGGACTCCTTGCATTAGATGCCAAAAAGGCATTCGATCATTTCGAATGGCCCTTCATGTTTGCGGTACTGAGGAGGTTCAGACTGGGGGAAACCTTGGGGGGAACCCTACTCAAATGGATAAAAACTTTATATACCAACCCCCAAGCTCATATACCAACTAATAATACTATTTCGGCCCCCTTCATATTGTCCAGAGGCACCAGACAGGGATGCCCCCTGTTGCCCCTGCTATATGTGCTCATTATGGAGGCACTGGCGAATGCCATACAGGGTGATAGAGAGATCAGGAGATGCAGAATTGGAAGTGATAACCAGGTTATTTCTTTGTTCACTGATGACATCTTGTTATTCCTGGATGATCCTGGTGAGGCCTTGCCAGTACTGGGCAGGATCTTTGAGAGGTATGGTCCCCTATCGGGACACAAGATCAATTGGGATAAAACTGAGTGGCTCTCACTGGGAGAAAGGAAAACATTAATAGAGATAGCTGGGGCCACAATAAACCCAACTAAACAGATAAAAGACCTGGGGATCCTGCTCCTGAGCAAAGTCTCTCAAATTATTCAAATTAACTACAAACCTTTGATTCAGAAACTTACGGCAGACTGCACTAATTGGAGGGCTCTTCCCTTGACCTTATTGGGACGTGTTAATTTAATTAAGATGTATATCCTACCACGGGCGCTCTACCTCTTTTAGTCCATCCCAATTTCTCTCCCACAGAAGTATTTGAGGGCTTTAGAGGGAGCATGTACACAACTATTGTGGCAAGGAAAGAAACCTAGAATCAGGAAGGAGATAATGTGGCTTCCAGAGAGTAAGGGGGGATTGAGTCTACCCAACTTGCGTTTATATTACATGGCCACTCAATAAGCCCACATACGGGATTTGTTAAGAACTGGGACGGAAACCCCAACCTGGAGAAAAATGGGAGAGTAGAGGAGACCCTCACCTTTACTACGCTTTGTCAATTCCCTAGGGGAGGAGACCCCCCAGCATCTCCAACCCTTGTACCAGACCAACTTGGAAGGTGTGGGCAGCTGCTAGGACATAGCCCATGTCTATCCCCAGACACAACCCTGGAGGTGATCCTGGCAGAGGGGAAGGGCCTATCCAACAACAATGCCATAGGCCTTAGAGCATGGAACACACGTGGCCTTTCCGGCTCAGTCAAATCCTGGAGGGAGGGAGGTACGTCAGTTTGATGCCTTAAAAGGGACTTTAAACACACACATCCCAATACTTTCTGCCTCAGACTCAGAAAAACAGTGTTGGGAGAGATGTCACTGCACAAAGGCTCCCAAACACTACAACACTCATCACTGGAGGAATTATTTGCAAAATTCTCCAACATCCAGGGTTTTAAGCCTCTAAATAGGTGCTACAGACTATATTATTGGGGAGCATGCCACACCCTATGTGGAGAATCAAAAGAGCCTGGGAAGAGGATATTTACCCAGAGGGTCTTACTGGAGGGGACTGGAAAATAATTTCAAAAAACATCTTAAAATGCTTAGTTAAGAACTGTTGAGAGCCATCCAATATAACTTTTTTTTTTTTAAGAACATACCATACCCCTAAACTAGCACATAAAATAGACCCGGAAACCTCCCCCATATTGTCACAAATGCTCCACCCAGGTGGGTGATTTCTTTCATGTGGTCTGGGAGTGCCCTAAGGTTTATAGGGTTTGGGTGGGATAATTGAAGTCCTATCAAAAACCTTGAATATCACACACAGACTGGACCCAATGGAAATTTTGTTGGAGCTCCCTACACTGGGTAACTGGAAACCTAGAGGAGGCCATTCATTTTGGAGAACTGGTATAGTGGTGGGAATGCGGGAACTAGTGTTGTATTGGAGGCTCAAACAGGTCCCTACAATAGCCTTCTGGATTACGTCCTTTATGCAAGTAATGAAATTGGAAAAGACACAGTACCTAGTTGGAGGACAACTCAACAAATATTAAGATATTTGGCTCCCCTTGGAACAAGCCCTTCTCAGAGACTGGTTCCCTGTCTTTTGACACTTTGGAAGATCCATTGGCATTCCCTTGTTAGTTAGTCTCTATTTCTCTTTTTTACCATGTCTATATGCCTTATATTGCTATAGAATATTAGCTTGGGTAGCCTTATATCTTAAGGGAGGCATGATTGATTCTTTACTTTGTGTAACCATCAATAATTACCTGTATCACTACTAGCTGAGCTTCTATGGAAGGTCTGACAAGAAACGAAATATGTTATGTACATGTATCTTATGCAGATGGAAGAATCCTATTTGTTGGGAGGTAAGCTATATCTGAATATGTCCTACTTTAAATAAAGTTTACCACAAAAAAAAAAAAAACTAATGGAGACCCGTATCCCCAAAATCCTTTCAGACAATATATTTATTTTATTATTTAGTGAGTATTCAGATATACCTTTGAGTCAGAGACTCATTTACAAAGGTTTCACGTCACACAGAAAAAGAACAGACAATTAGAAAATAATTCAATAAACAATACAGTCCAGTATAATTTACAAAGAGCAGTGAGAGCTAACAGATAGTTTAGGAATCGTATATCTAAGATATATCATCATCACAGCTACTCAGTAAGGGTCAAGGGGTAAGCAGGCCAGAGGCCGTAGTCTTGGGCGAGATAAGCAAAATAAAAGGGGGGTGATGCAGGATCAGTGACTGTCACAGGTATTAGTGGACTGAAGGTGGGCCCTAAGGTGGGTTTTGACAGGGCCAATTCTGTTTTCCTTCACCAGTGACAGGGGCAGGTTGTTCAACCAAGAAGGGGCCCTATAGCTGAAAGACCTTTGGAACTGGGAGGTTCGGCAGTGGGGACGAGAGGAGTTGCTTGCCAGAGCTACGGGTATGCTTAAGAACCGGGGCAGGGTGGACTAAGGAGGTGATCCCGGTGGGGGGAGAGGCCGAGGGCAGTCTTTTTAGCCATGAGGCAAGTGTGGAACCTAATTCTATTGTCAAGATTTAGCAAGTTAGTATCATTATAGAGTGAGCAAGTATGGGTGAGAGGGTCACATCCCAGTATGAGGTGGCAGGCTTTATTCAGGGAGAGATGGAGTCTATCCAGGGCAGAGGTGTTTGCTCCACTACAGATCAGTAGTCCGTAGTCGGGTAGGGAGAGGACCAAGGAGGAGACAGCCAGCCTAAGGGCATCAAGAGTAAGACAGTGTTTGAAACGATACAATAACCCTAGCCTAACATTGAGGGTGGTGGAAAGGAGACAGATATGCTGATGGAAATTAAGGGATGGGTCTAGAGTGATGCCAAGGTATTTAAAGGAGTCCACTTGCTCCAAAGGGGTGAAATTGGTAGTGAGTACTTGGGGAATAGCTCTTTCGGTGAGTTCCGAGGGTGAGAGAATAGCGTGACTTTGGTCTTCTTATGGTTGAGAATAAGGCGTTGAGAGGAGAACCAGTTTTCAGTGCAACTAAAGGAGGACTGCAGGGAATGGTGAGTACAACAGGGTCAGAGTTGGAGGAATAAAGGACAGCGTCATCCGCATATAGTAGTAGGTTGCTAGTGCTGGATTTGGGGAGGGAGTTAAGGAAGAGGCCAAATAGAAGTGGTCCTAGTATAGACCCCTGTGGAACACCGGAAAGGACAGGCATTGTAGGGGAGAGGGTGTTGCCTATTTTGACCTGCTGATAGCGGTTTGAGAGGTAATCAGAGAACCAGCCGAGGGTGTCTCAAGACAGACCAAAGTTTGAGTGTGTGGTAAGTAAGAGGGAGTGATTGATGGTGTCAAATGCTTTAGTGAGGTCAATGAAGACTGCACCAGTGATATCGCCTCTATCCAAGGCAGAGTGGATGTGTGCTGTTAACTCCAGAAGGGCAGTAGTAGTACTGTGACCTTTCAAAGCCATACTGTTGTTTGCAGAGTAGATTGTATTTGTTAAGGTGGTCCGTGAGCTGATCAGAGACAATCCGCTCTAGGGTCTTAGGCAGGGAGGGAGAATGGAGATGGGGCAGTAGTCATTGGTGATGGTACGGTCCCCACTTTTGAAAATAGGGGTGATGGAGGCAGATTTCCACCTAGAGGGGAATTTTCGTAGACATAAGGAGCGATTAAGAATATGGGTGAGGGGACAGAGTACCTCATAGAGGGTGAGCCGGAGAAGTTTCACATCTAAGGTGTCACTAACGAACAGGAATGGCTTAGAGCTTTTTTAAGATACAGCTCAGCTGCCTTAGGCAAAATGCAATGTAGGCGAAAGGGTGGGGCATCAGTGGTGGAGAGGAGAAGCTGGCTGGGGGTGGGTCAAAGAAATTAGGAGGGAGGATGTGGCTGAGGCAAGTGAAGGTGTTGTTTAAGGCTGTGGCTATACTGGACGGATCTGAGGACAGGCAACAGTCTATCATTATCTGATTCGGAACAGAGTTAGTGACTTTGCCACAGATATCCTTAATGCTGTTCCAGAATTTGCATCCAGAGACCCAGGCAGATGTTAAGGAGGATTAGTACTCTGCTTTGGCCTTGTGCAGGGCCCACGTACATTTGTTCCTAGCCTCTCTGTATTTTTGCGTGTCAGAAGAGAGCTAGATCCATTAGAGAGGTGCCATAGTGAATCCCTGGACCGAATCCTGGGCCAGGAGGTGGTCGGTGATACAGGGCACCGGATTGCCTTTGACCACCCTTTTAGTAACTGGGGCAAACTTGTCACATATGGTGTTGAAATAGAGGATGAAGAGGTTGAGGGCTCTGTCAGGGTCAGGAGTGTTAGTTATGAAGGACCAATCCATAGTGGTGAGATGTGATTTAAGTTGGGCATATTTGGCAGGGCCAAGTTTGCGTTGTAGGATTATTTTGGGAGGCGATTTGGGCACTTTGCCTGACCAATGGCAGAGAACTGGGAGTGGTCAGCAAAGGTGTTCAGGAGAACTGATGTGCTCTTGATTTTGTGGGGTCGATTTGTGAAGATGAAGTCAAGCAAGGAGGATGACCCTGTGTGCTGATTCAAACAGGTGGGGCATGTGACTACTTGCGTCAGGTCTTGGGCAGAGGCTGCATCGATAAACAGAGCAGCTGCCTTGCTTAACTAATTGATGTTGAAATCCCAGAGAGCGATTTGTTCAGTGTGAGATCGGAGGGTGGTCAGGTAGGATAGCACTGAGTGGAAAGCCGCCTTCTGGTCTCTGGGTGGAATGTATACTGCAGTGATGAGTAGGGTGGTATAGAAATGTCCTAAGGTAAGTTTTAGAGTGAGGGCATGGGGCCAGACACCAGCTGGGGGTAGGGAGTAACTGTCCATGTAGTGTGTCCTTGATGTAAACGGGACAGCCACCCCCACACTTACTTAGCTGGTCTGCTCTGTGTAAGTTGTAACCGGAGAGAGTTATAGACGCATCTGGGATCTGGTGGGGAGAGCCAGGTTTCCCCCACGGCAATAACATCAGACTGGTGTTGTAATACCCAACACTGGAAGGAGTCCCACTTATTTAACAAACTGCAAGTGTTTAGGGTGGCGATGCGCAGCCCATAGTGAGGGCAGTGGGTCGACTCAGGGAGTATGAGAGGTCTAGGGTTAGGGTGGATATTCACAGACATGAGAAGGAGGAGGAGGACCCTGAGGGCTAGGGTCCAGCACAATTTTTTGGGAAGGTGAGATTTATGAGCTAAGGGCCCTTTCTGGGCAGAGAATGTAGGGATGGGGAGGTTTAGTATATGGGGGGTAGCCAGAAAGAAGAGCCAAAGTGAGGGGTGTGTGGACTGCAGTAGGGGATCCAGGTAGTATGGCTGCCACGGGCAGCAGGGAGAACCTAGGGTGATACATCTAGGGTGGTAGTCGTTAAGAGTGACAAGTGGGGAAAGGGTCGTGGGGGTGTATCCATCAGCATCATCATATGGGGCCAGGGAGACTTGGCATATTATCCACACTGGTGCTGCTATGGAGCAAGGCTGCCCGGCAGGTGGGCAATGGTCAATGGCATGGTGGGGATATGTATGCAAGGGGAGCAGTTTGTGGGGAAGTGTCAAAGCCAGGGATAGCAGGGTGGCCAATGAAGGTAACAGAATCTTAGCATAAATTGGGTGGGCAGTTGTCAAAGGGAAATGCCAGCGAGAGATTAACAAGATAGAAAAAAGCAGACAATGCCAACCCACAACTCTAAATCGATATCATGGGACACGTTAAATGGTACTCTGGGGTGACACGCTATGCTTCCTGGGCCAGGAAACAAAGGGAGGAGAGACTGAGAAAATATCAAGAGGAGCTGGACGTTTTACCAACTTGACCATATACAAGATCATTCTGTACCTCCTCAACTACAACAAACTCAGGCTAAAATTCAAGATATTTTAACTTATAATACTGAACAAGTTTTACTTTGGGTCAAGCAGTCCTTCTATGAAAGTGGTGCACATGCGTCCAAATTATTAGCTCACAGACTTCCACAAAAACAGAAAGCCCTCACCATAGCTAAACTGACTCATCCTACCACAGGGCGTAGGTCCTGCAAAACTGCATAAATATTAGGTGCCCTTAAAACTCATCAAACCTTATATGCCCAAAAAGGGGCTTCTATAAAAGAGGCAATTCAGCCCTTTTTGCGGGAGATCTCACTACGACACTTGATCTCAGAGCAACAGGAGTCCCTCCTTGTACATATTACATCTCTGGAACTAATCATCGGAGTGAAAGCTTTGAAAAGTGAGAAAAGCCTGGGGCCCTGAGGGGTACGCCTTTACATGGCCACTGCTCCAGTCTTTCCAGGAGGCATTCAGTTCTGGTAAAATTAGCCCTCCGCTTGGATGAGACTCTACCCATGAGTATCGACCCAGACCAATCTGGTTTTATCTGACATAGACAAACGGCAGACAATATAAACGGACACTGTTAATTATAGATCACATACAGTACAACCTCGATTATCTGAATGCTATGGGAGGCATCAGATTTGTTTGGATAATCGAGAGTTTGGATAATCGGCATAAACTTTCCAGCTTCCTTCTCATCCCCCCTCCCTGCACCTGTTTCTGCTAACCTCCTGACTCTACATGGACTAACCCTTCTACACAATTCCCTATGTCCACACATACATTTGCAGATATTCTTTTGCCCCCTACTCAGAATGTGATATATGCACCTAACCTAACTGCACATTTGTTATGATGTAACAAGGTGTGACACTAAGGTCACCTTGCAACTGTATCTGTATTTGTATATTATTGTATCAAACTGTTTATTGTATTTGTTGTACACTTCAGTGTTGTACTTATGTTGTACTGTTCAATCCGGGTCACCCCTGAAAAGGGACTGTGCTGGTTTAGTGGGCTTACTCGGTTACCAAAATTCAATAAATAAGTAAATTGGGGATCCATGACATTAGGCAAATGAGAGTTGGGGGACAATGTTGGAGTTCAGATAATAGGAAGATGTGGATAACTGGGGTTGTACTGTAATTGTACTGTCAGTGTCAGCGGCTCAGTAGGGAGCACACTCGCCTCTGAGGCCGGGAGATCAGAGGGCTGTGGGTTCAGTTCCCACGTCTGGCATTTGGGTTAATATCCCAGTACTGACGCTGTAGTGCAGCATGAGAGGGGTGGTGCACTTCTGAGGTGCCGTCTTCCAGATGAGACGTTAAACCGAGGTCCCATCTGCCTGGATTGATGGTAGTTCAGGTGGATGTTAAAGATCCCATGGCACTTATCGAAAAGAGTAGGGGAATTTTTTATTACAACCAGAAAGCAAAACATATACAAAATAGTGTTTACAGCACACAAAATCATAATATAAAACAAGGATTAACAGAAATAAGTATTACATCATACATTCAAAAATCAGCAGCAGTTTAGCGACCCAGAAAACTAACCAGTGCCAACTCCCCCCCCCCAAACTAAAATAGCAGGGAATTGTTTATTATCATAACAGTAGACCAAAAGTGAAATATAAACTGTGATATGTCATATAAATTAATAAACAAATCATATGGAAAACAAAACAAATGAGTATTGTCAACATACCATGTCAGAGCAATGTAAAGAAATAATATGAAACATCCCCCACTAAAAAGGATTAGGGAGTATTTGCAACTAAAAGCAACAATCAAACAATAATATATACAGTAGAAATCATAATTCACAACAAATGAAACAAAACAAGTATACTAGCTTACAAATGGGATGTACAGAAAGCATAGAAACCAAGTATGTACAACAAAACAGCATCATAAAATGATGGAAAATTAAAAAATAAATAGTACCAGAAGATACAATGCCCCCTAGAGCAAGGAAGTGGGTCTAAAACAAAACTAACACGTATGCAGAAAGAAAAAATTACTCACCTTAGTAATGTTGTTTCTTCTAATGAGTCTTGCTATATTATGACAGATGCAGTTTGTCCCACCATTAGAACTGCTCCAGGTGAAGAGTTAACTTCCATGCAGTGCATGGAACTTAGAGCCTTGACTCATTTAGAGAAGCTCTGTTAGGTGGTTTCAAACCAAACAGTCAGATCTTTACGAGCAAAACTCACTAAGGCTCTGTGTGGAAGCTGTAACCTACACTAGCCAACTGGCTACTAAAATATTCACACATTTTCCTGGTCCCAACACCAAGACTCAAGTCAGGGGACCAGAAACAATAAGATAAAATAAATAAATAAACACAACACCCAAACATAAAGAGGCATCAATAAGTGCCAACAGTGGACTGCCACCCATACCAGTAGAAGTTCTGAGAGGGGCAGGCTGGGGGAGGTCATAATATTGAGACTCCATTAGAAGAAACAACATTACTAAGGTGAGTAATTTTTCTTCAAACAACATAAGTCTTGCTATATTATGACAGATGCAGACTACACAGCAGTACCTCCAAGGAGGAGGGGCAGAACCTACTTAGGGAATAGGCTCTGAAGCATGGCTGTGCCAAACCGAGCATCCCTCCTGGCCTGGATATCCAGGGAGTAATGCTTGGTGAAAGTGTGTACTGTTTTTCAAGTAGCTGCTTGACATATCTCCAAGATAGGGATGTCTCTAGCAGCAGCTAGAGATGCAGCTGTACCTCTGGTAGAGTGAGCCCTCAGGCCTGAGGGGGGAACCTTACCCAGTTTTTGATAGCAAAATTGGATACAAGAGACAATCCACCTGGCAATGGATCTCTTAGTGGCAGGTCTCCCTTTCCCAACCTCACCATAAGTGAGAAATAGTTGGAGGAAGTCAAACCTGTGACCCTTGGTATGCTCTATGTAGTAACTACGGCCCTCTTAACATAGCTGTGCAGCCTCCTCTCACCAGAGGAGGAATGGTCAATGAAGAACACTGGAAGTGAAATAGATTGGTTAAGGTGGAAATCCGAAACCACCTTAGGCAAAAACTTCCTGTTAGTCCTGAGGACTACCTTATCCCTGTGAAAGGAAATAAAGTCAGTCTCCACTGATAAAGCCTGTAACTCACTTATCGCCTGGCAGAAGTGATGGCTACTAAATCGGTTTTCAAAGTCAAATACTTAAGCTCTGCAAGACAGAGGCTCAAGGGGTTGCATCAGCTGAGCAATGCAAACATTAAGATCCTAAGCAGGGGCAGGGTCCCTGAATGGAGGATTGGTAGCAAGCAATCCTTAAAAACTTGGAAAATACAGGATGAGCAGAAAGAAGAGACTTCCTGCTGAAATGAAAGCAGAGACAGCTGCCAAATGCACTTTCAGGGTAGCTGTTCTCAGTCCCAAAATTAAGATGGACCATATAATCCAATACAGTGGGTAAATCAGCAGATTCGGGAAATATGCTTCCCAGAACACCATATGGAAAACCTTTTCCACTTGGAGTTATAGGTAGCCCTGGTGGAAGGCTTCCTAGAAGCTTTCAAGATTTCGAAACACTTTGAGAAAGTTGTAGATCAGCAACTCTAACTCCTCAAGAGCCAGGCCTTGAGGTTGAGGATTTGAGATTCGGATACCAAACTCTCCCTGAGCACAGGTTAACAGATTGTGGTTCCTGGGGAGATGGACTGCTAAGGACAGAAGGAGTGGGTACCAGGGCTGCCTGGACCAGTCTGGAGCAATCAGGATCATCTTGCAGGGCTGAGACCTGATTTTGACTAGCACCTTGAACAGGAGAGGGAAGGGAGGGAAGGCATAGAGAAACTTCCCTTCCCAATCGAGGAGAAAGGCATCCAGGGGGACTGAGCCCAACACTGGGGGCCTGCAACAAAAAGTGGAAGCTGATGATTGTCTGGGGCTGCAAAAAGATCTATCTGAGGAGTGCCCCATCTGGCAAAAACTATCCCCAGTACTAGGGGATCCAGTGACCATTCGTGATGGCCCTGGGAAATCCTGCTGAGAGCATCTGCCAGGACATTGTCCTTGCCTGGGAGGTGAACTGCTGTGAGGGAAGAGTTCAGGAATAAGCCAGAGACCACAACTTCATCGCCTCGGTACACAAGGCCAAGACCGAGTGCCCCTTGTTTGTTGATGTACCACATTGTAGTGGTATTGTCTGTTCTGACCTGTACCACCTTGTTCTGAACAGATGCAGAAAAAACCTGAAGTGCTAGAAAAACAGCTCTGAGTTCCAACAGATTGATGTGGAGCAGAGATTCCTGAGGGACCATAACCCCTGGGTGGAGAGGTCGCCCATGTGCTCCCATCCCAAGAGGACGCATCTGTAGTAAGGGTCAAGGGTGGGACAGGGATGAAAGGCACCCTTGTCTCAGATTGTTCTGATCCTGCCACCACTGAAGGGCCTGGATCAGGGTTGAGGCACTGGGATTAACTTGGATAGGGATCTCTTCTTTGAGACCAGAAGGCTCTCAAATGGAACTGAATGTCCCTCATCTGAAATCTTGCTCCTTGCACTACAGCTGTGGAAGCAGCCATGTGTCCTAGGAGCTGCAGGAAATGCCTTGCTGGCGAGAGACCTGCAGAGTGAAGGGCGAGGCCAGGGCCACCAAGGTCCTTACCTTTCTGGGAGAAGGAAGGCTCTGGCCTGCTTTGTGTCCAGTTCTGCGCCTATAAAGGTGAAGTACCTGGATAGGTTCCAGAACTGACTTTGGAAGATTGAGAAGAAAGCCCAAAGAGGTAAGCAGCTGCTGGGTAACTAGCAGGTGTGATTTGACCTGGTCTGGAGACTGACCCACAATGAGCCAGTTGTCCACGTAGGGAAAGGTGGCAATCTTTTGCCTTCTTAGGTGAGCAACTGCTACTGCCAGGCATTTGTGAACACCTTGGGGCAGAGGTAAGGCCAAAGGGCATTGCTCTGAACTGATAATGGCCTGAGGGCAGTTCGAATCTGAGTACTTTCGAGTGGGAGCTTCTGATAAGAACATGGAAGTAGGCATCCTTGAGGTCCAGGGAGGCTAGCCAGTCCCCTGGCCTTAGGGAGGGTAAAATAATTCCCAGTCTCACCATTTTGAATTTTGGTTTTAAAAGGTGCTTGTTCAGATATCTTAGGTCCAGGATAGGCCGCCACTCTCCTGTCTTTTTTGGGGTAAGGAAGTACCTGGAGTACAGACCCTTACCCTGGTGTAGGGGAGAAACCCTTTCTACAGCTCTGAGAGCCAGAAGGACTGAGACTTCTGTTTCCAAAGCAAGAGTCTCTAAAGGGTTTGCAGGTGGAAAAGATCTGGCTCTCATCTTTGGAAATTTTTGAAGCTGAGAACCAGACCCTGGCTCACTACTTCCAGGACCCACCTGTCTAATGTTAAAGACTCCCAGTCCTGGGCCAGTAAGCCAGCCTGCCCCTACAGGTAATGGAGAGCCGACCCTGGGCATCCCATCAGTGCCTGTTTGGCAGGGGCTTTAGGCTGAGGGGTGGGAGCAGGCCTGCTCGTACCCGTCTGCCTCTCCTCTCTGAAGAACCCCTCTGAACATAGGCTAAAGAGGAGCCTGGGTCTGGTAAAGGCCTGTGAAAGCCTGCCCCCTACCCCTAGAGGCTGCCTCTGAGGAGTGGCTTGCAGTTCCTTGGCATCGCACTCCTACAAGTGGTTCTATATTCATCCATTTTCTTCATATAATTCTCTGTCTGCTCCCCAAACAGAGAATTTCCAACCACAGGAAAATCCATAGCCTTAGACTGGGTATCCTGTGACAAAGTAGTACACCTGGCCAGGCCAATCTCAAAGCCACAGATGTAGCCATGACTCTAGAGGATACATCATTAGAATCCACTGCAGCATGGAATTGCACCTTAGATGCCTCAATACCATCAACAGCCACCTGCTCCAGCTCCTTTGCAACCCTGGCCAGGGCCTGTTTAGCTAAAGCCATGACAGTATCCCATCTAGATTTTTGGTATCTACACATAAGCCATATAGTTTGCTTGTCTGAGTCCCAAAGCGCTGCCATGTATTGTTTTTGGCCATGGCATCAATCTTCCTGGAGTCCTTGTCAGGAGGATGTGAAGCCAGGAATATTAGCTTTATCACAGGCTGCAGCCTGAACTACTCCAACATGACTGCATTGCTGTGAAAGAAATTCTGTATCAGGACCTGACAAAGTATACCTCCTGTCCATCTTTTTATCTACAGGAGGCACAGAATTAGGAGCTTTTAAAATTTTTATTGTTTCCTAAAAGATTTATGTAAAGGGATGGACAATCTCCTGGACTCTGGGATATCCATCATCTCTACAAAGTCAGGCTCCTCTTGCTCATCCAAAGCCTCCTCTAAAGGAAGCTGGAGAGTCTCAGCAACTTTTTTATAAAACAAAAAATGAGAAGGGGACTCAGCAAGCCTAGGGGGAGATTCACCTACAGGTCTGTCTGGGGAGATGTCCGGTTCAATGGGGACATCCAGACTTTCAAAGTCACATTCACACTGATCATAATCATCCTCCCCCTCCTCTGGTTCATAAAACTCTTCTATATCACATTCTTGAACTGGTGAAACCGACCGAACCGACCTTTTGCCAGATAGTGGCGGTTCGGAGGGAACTGGGGACAGTGACTGGACAATCTGTATTGCCCTGGCTATCTCTGCAGCAGTTGGAGAAGGGATTTTGGACTCCATGCCTGTTGACTTTCTAGTTCTCTTTGCTGGAACTGGCTCCTCAGAGTCAGCTTTATGTTTGCCCGAGGAAGTCTGGCCCTGGTCAGAGGGCACTCCCTCCGGTTCGGTTGGCACTGAACCGGGCTGGCCATCCGAGTCAGCAGACTTTTTGGCCTCTCGTTCCCTGAGCCTACCAGCTCTCTTATCTAGGGTAGCTGCAGGGAAATTCTTGCAAATCTGGCAGTCTGCACTGAGGTGGTCAAACCCCAGACAATAAACACATGTGGTGTGTGGGTCAGCCTTGGCAAAGGCTTCCCACAGACACTACAGTGTTGGAAACCCAGTGGTCGGTTTTTCTTTTGGGTTTCTCAGACATAATGCCAGCCTAACCAAAACTTGCCCTTTTGATGGCAGTGCCAGGCAAGACACCATATCAGTTTCCCAACCGTGTCACGGTCGTGGATAAAACCGTAATGAAATCCGTTTTTTTTAGAACCGATAAGAACCGGGAACCGCACTCTAACAAGCCTTAAAAGGCTTCAGAATAAAGTTTAAATACAATTTGATCAGTTCGAACCGAACTGATAAACATTTACAAGTTCCACAAAGAAAACCTATCTATTACTTACAATACCATAGACAGAGCTTGAACCGATTGGTTTGCGGTTAAAATAAATAATATCGCGGTTGAATTTAACCGAGAAATGACACTTTAAACCGAGAAAATGAACCGAGCAGCAGGAGGAATCTCCGGAGCGACTGTTCAGTAAGGCGGAATAAAGAATCTGACGGTTTCGGTTTGAAACCACCCTAACAGAGCTTCTCTAACCGAGCTAGCGCTCTAAGTTCCATGCACTGCATGGAAGTTAACTCTTTCACCTCCAGAGCAGTTCTAATGGTGGGACAAACTGCATCTGTCATAATATAGCAAGACTTCATGTTGTTTGAAATAGCAGTCCCCACCAAAATTACCCCAAAAGGAGGTTCTAGCCTTGCAAGCAGGGATACCCAGCACTTTTCAAGAAAGCCTGGGCATAGCACCATAACCTTTACCCTGTGTCAAGCCAGTTCATTTTCCTCCACCACAATCGAAACAGTTCAGGATGCACTTTTTCCCTTTCCTGAAGTCTCCAGCTAAGTACTACCTTCTTAATGTTATAAATAATCTGGGATGCAGAGTGTAATTTCTGCCGAAGTGTCAAATTACACCGTGCTTGCCACAGCTGAAAGCCTATATGACCCATTAACAGGCGCATAGTGATTACATCATAAGTCACCCAGGAGCCCGGCAGAACCCCTTCCACCCAGAACTGTGATGTAGGATCCCGAAAAGGATTTAAGGCCACACATCCTGAAATTGGGACAAAAGGAAACTACAAAGGACAATCCAAAAAAAATGTTCCATAGTTTCAACCACCCCTAAGCAGGTTTCCTTCCTGGGACAAAACCTCTCCAAGAGTTCTTTATGCTTCACATTGCCTTTTACCTCAATCTCTTGTGGAGACATAGCCATAAAAAATCCCACATATAGCGGGGTACCCTCTTGCTTCCTAATGATTGTAATTTGGAATGTTGCTCAGAAACTGGTAAATCATGAAACCAAGGATCCACAAAAAAGTAATCCTGCAATATAGTACTATAGAATTGCTGACGTGTTTGAAGAAGAAAGGATTTTCTGACAACATGCCAGGATTTCAACTTTTGAAACATCCGTATGAAAGTGACTAGTCAATGCACATAGCCGTACCTGCGGGCCAAAAGAATTCTGAACCCAATGCCTAGAAGGTATCTATCAGCCACCCACAGGGACCAGATCTTAACAACCCCTTGAGCAAGGAACTAAATCATAAAAGATAAATATACTATGCAAGAATACAACCGGATTCACCATACCCAAACCTCCTGCAATAGGTAAATAAGTGATACCCTCTTCACGGATTTAATCTATTACCCCATAAACAAAGAAAAATACATCATAAAGAGATGTTTCTAAAGAAGGGGAGGGGAAAACTGCAGCTATAAAAAATATGGCAACAAAAAGTTTTAATCAAATAAATTCGCTTTAGACATTCGCCCTTATTCCAGAGTAACACCCTATTACGTGCCTCCAATAATTGGCTCTCCCAATTGTACCGATGATCATCCACACCTCCAAAATAAACACCAAGAATCTTCCTATAGCCAGTTTTAATAGGCATGTCCCAAATCAATGCCACATCAGTAGTTCCATACCCCAAAGGCAATATCCACTTTTAAACCTATTAATAGAGGAACCAGACATAGCTGAAAAGGTGTACAATAATGTCCGCAGCAACAGCAGAATTTTATCTGACAGAACTAAACCCAAATCATCTGCATATGCTATTGTCACTATCTGTGGGTCCATATAACCAACTGATAATCCAACAATATCATCTGTATTATTTAAAGCATGCAAAAGGGGGTCCAAGGATAAGACAGAGTAGGGGACTTAGTGGACACCCCTGCCGTACTCCCCAATGTACCTCAATATCTCTTCCCAACCATCCATTTATGCTAGGTATCAGAGTGATGTCTGTATAGCAGGTACGTAGCCAGTTTATAAATTGTGAGGGAAACCCATATCGTCTCAAACTCTCCCACAGATAACTATATTCTACTTGATCAAAAGCTTTAGCCTGGTCAAGACAAACCAGATGCCCAAACATGTCTCCAGATGCTCCTTTAGCTATAAGCTCCCCGAGTAGGATCAGTGCATCCTGAACCCTTCGATGTGGCACCCTACTAAATTGTGATGGATGTAATAAGAGCCCAATACACCCCGTAATCTAATACAAAGATTTTCATCAAGATCTTATAGTCAGTGTTCAAAAGAGACAAAGGCCTCCAATTATCTAAATCCCACGCTCCCTTTATTTTATACAGTAAAAGCAACACACCCTGTAACATGCTTTTAGGTAGAGACCCTGCCTGTAATCCAGCATTCAATATCCGACATAGTTCAGTACCCAAAACTTCCCACAAACTTTTATAGATTTCATGGGACAATCCATCAGCACCTGGAGTAATTCCCGACTTCAGAGACCAAACTGCAGTCTTTAGTTCAACTACCGTAATGGGTTGGACCAAAGTAAACTGCTCATCTATAGACAAAACAGGGACTGGTCTTCTAAGAAACCAATCATTAATGGGGGTCTCAGGGAGCAATCTACTCTTAAAGGATGCAGTAACATAGTCATGTATCGTATCTAAAATACCAGTGTTTGTTGTAACACGCCCCCCAGTTGAGGTGTTTAAATACATAGCTCGGGAGTGTTTAAGAAGTTTCAGATTCTCAAAAGGTAAAGTATCCTTCTTTGTACCACTAATCCCATATTTATGCTTTCTCTCCACATCCTGTAAAACCTGAGACTGTAAATTAGCCAACTCTTCCTTTACCCTTTTAATTTGATCCAAACCTGCAGATCCCAAAGACTGGCGGAAAGTAGACAAAAAATGAAGTCGTTCTCTAAGATATTGAAGTCCATCATGCCAGAATCTCCCATTTAAACGACCTATGGTTTGAAAATAGAGTCTGACTTCACATTTCGTGTGCTCCCACCAAGTATTTAAATCTTCATATAGAAAGAAAACAGACTGACGTGCTAAAAAAAGGGAATGTAGACCATCAGCCACACCAGGGATATCTAATAAGATAACATTTAATTTCCAAAAACCTGGCCCCCTCCGAACTTCAGGCACTTCACATAACACTAATCTAAGCATTTTATGATCTGATGTGGCCACCTCCTGCAAGGACTGTGATTGCACTACAACCCCTGGTGAAAGAAAAAAATAGTCAATTCTGGAAGCTCTAGTTCCGCAAAAATAAGTATTTCCAAACCCATTAGAGGTAGGCCCAAAAGCATCATTCAAACCAGTATCTGCAAGAAGTTTTGACAAGCTTGCCATATCACTATACACTTTCTTCCTCGTTCCAGAAGAAACACTGGAAGGCAAGGAGCAGTTAAAGTCCCCCCCAAGGATAGTAACATAAGAGGTGCGTAGAAAAGGATATAATGAATTAAAAAGGGTTACTCGATCAAATTTAGATTGAGATGCATAAACATTAAGTAACCGTAAGGGTAAGGAACCCCACTTAACATCCAAAACCAAGGCCCTACCGGCTAAAATTTCTATCTGATGAATTACTTTTATATGTGAATGAAAAAAACAAATTCCCACCCCATTACACAAATCACTTCCCAAAGACCAAAAACAATCTCCCCACACCCAACCAGTAGTGGCAGCCTCTATCTCCGTAGGAGAATGCAAACGAATATCCTGCAGGAAAACACAGTCCAGATTTTCATATAAAAAATGAGAATAAGTGCTCTGACGTTTAACAGGAGATTTAATGCTATTTGCATTTAAAGTTGTTACTCTAAAGTAAAAGAGAACCATGAGTTAATGCAAGGGTAAAGTCACTTTACTTTGCTAGATGCTCTTGTTATCATTCCACTTTTCCCATCTGATGGCTTAGGGCCAATCTGTCCTTCAGCAGGTTCCAAGGGCTCAGACCTTAGAGGGGGGATGCAGAAGGCAGAGACATGTCGGAAACCGCCTCTGGAGCCTCTACCAATACTGCAAAGGTATTAGGGTCAGCAATAGAACCATGCATGGAAGGTAAAGCTGTTTTCCTACCCACCTTCCCCTTTCCTTTAACAAATTTTCCCTTTCTTGCCACTAACCATAGTAAAACCACCTACCAAGGGATCCAAACTAGACAATACCGAATCCTGGCAAATAACCCCCCCCCCTTGTCCTATCTCTGGTACCTCATGAGTCACCACTTCAGGTATATCTATAGAGTCTGTGCTTGAGGTAGAGTTAGCAATCAAACCTGACACGGGCAAAGGGAGACTAGCCCCAGAGGTACTGGGATCCAACCTTCCTCCAGTAGGAATGCCAAGTCGAACTGCCTCCCTAATATAATGGTCCTGTACCCCAAAATCAGCTTCCGGTGTGTTTTTAGCTGCCAAAGGGCAAAGTTCAAATGTGTGACCCACCACATCACAAAGATTGCATTTAGAGGTTTGGAAACAGTGAGCACTAGGATGACCAGACTCCCCACAATAAGAACATTTTAGCACATCACAAGAGGTGCTTATGCGAGTCCGAGACCCACACTTGAAGCAAACCCTTGGCTGACCTGGATAAAAAAGAAACCCCTTATCCCTCCCCCAAAAATAACAGTTGGGGAGATGCACCAAATCAGAATCAGTAGAGTGGAGTTTAATCCTAAATTTCCAACCCCCATTCCAAAATTCCTCTGCATCCAGGATAGGAACAGGATTCCCCTGTATTTCACATCTCTTAGATAACCAGTTAACAATATCTACGACATTAACCCCTTCATTTCTGAACATGATCGTAATGACCCTAAAGGCCTGTTTTGAAAGAGGCAGTACAATAAAGTCCGACCACAGGATTAGTTTTAGATTTAAATAGTGACTCCAGAATAGTTCCAAAAGAGCTGGATGCAAACTGACATCAAATGTGAACTCTCCAGGAACATGGATCAAGGCGTAGACTTCAGAAGGAAAAACCCATACTTTTCTTCAATAAAGTTTTTCCAACATAAAACCTATCAGGGGATTATCCTGAGGCCAACATATAATAAGCGAATGGCATTGCCGTCATATTAATTCTAGAGGTTGCCTCAAATGACTGGCATAGGAAGGTTTTTCCACAGGTTCCAAAGCTGGCCCCCTGTATGACAGAGGAAGTAGCCACATCTGCAGCCATTTCCACTGACAGGCTGTCCAAGGGTAGTCCAGAATCAGTAGTAGATTTAGGAAAAGGGAGGCTGGAAGTGTAGAGACTAAAACAACAGGAAGGGACTGTTAAAGCCACAGTACTTATCTCACAGACTCCGGTAGTGCTGAAGATCCATCAACCGGCTTCCATGAATCACCGAAATCGAATCCAACCAGCCCCACGCAGCGCATGCTCCGGAGACCAGGATTCATCTACCAGATCCCCCCAATCTTCCCAAATCGAAACTTCACTGACTTTCGGCCTTTCAGTAGCGGATGCAACTTGCTGGGCCCCTGCTGCTGCGGTGCTCGGGAACCCTCCGATCTCTTCCGCTTTCCTGTCGCCCTCCACAGCGAGGTTCCTAATGTCCTGTACCAATAATGCACTCACATGAAGAAGTTCCTCTTCCAAACAGCGTTGTTTCTCCGACAAACTAAGCCCCAACGTAGCAACAGAAACTGAAGGACCACTTGAGTTGGCGTTTTGCTGGCCACCTCGCAGGTGCATCCCAGCCACCATTTCAGCGTTTCCAGACTCGGTGAAATCAACAGGTAAGGAATTACTCTGGGCTATCACAGCCCCATGTGCAGCTCCTCCACTGTCGTCCTCCTCCGCCATCTTGGTCCCCCCAGAAAATGGGTCCCCCCTGCTCACAGGAAGTAGGGGAATTTCCCCGGTGTCCTGGCCAAATTTCCCTCATTCACTAAACAAAATTCCACCAACAGCTTAATCTGATTCAAGGTCAGTTGGCATTCATCTGTATCCCCCTCCCCCGGGTCGTGTCTGAAAATAGGCAGGATTTGTCTAGTGCACTTACCCGGTCAACAAAAACTAACTAAAAATTAAATCTCCCATCTCAGCCCTGATCCTCAGTTTAGATGCCCAAAAGGTGTCCAATAGGGTCAGCTGTTCATTTTTACAACAAACACTGCTAAGTTTTAATTTCCTCATGCCTTCTTAGATCTACTTCAAGGATTACATTTGAATCCAAGGGCCTCAGTTAAAGTTAATGGGCCACTTTCTGACCCCTTTTGGTAACCCGGGGTATGCAGCAAGGCTGTCCCTTACTCCCCTATTTGTTTGCCCCATATGTGGAAACCATAGGAAATTATTTAAGCCAAGCCAAACATGGAATTCGAGGAACAGGCATACATGTTCACACTCACAAGGTCATGTATTATGCAGATGACCTTTTATTATACATAACTGACCCTGAACAATCACTGAGGAAGTTACTTGTCTGCCTCAAAGCAACAGAACATCTGTGTGGTGAGGTGTAGCAACTCCATTATTCTCCCTCTCCTGCGACTCGGGCCACCTACTTGTTTAGATGGAATAAAACCCACATGAAATATTTGGTATTCTGATTAGCACCACAATAATGACCTATATCACCTGAATTTCTCTGTCTTATGAGACAGCAGTTAGGGATGATCTACAGCTCTGGACCCACTTGCTTTAACCCAGCTGAATAGGGTGCATAACCTTCAAATTAATATTTTCCGAGATATTTATACTTGTTTTAAACTATCCCTATTTTTCCAGCCCAAACAGACTTTCAAAAATGGAAAAGTACTGTTACATAAGAACTTACCATAAGAAAAAATTACTTACCATAGTAATCTTGTTTCTTCCAGGGTATTCTTCTATATTCATAACTCTATGCAGTCTGCCTTTTAAGTACAACTGCCCAGAGAGAATGCTATACAAATGATACGTAGATACATAGACAGTGTCGGCAGATAAGGGCCTATGGCCCACCCAGTCTGCCCATTTGAGCTTGTAAGTTCAGTTTATGTTTTCAAATCTATAGAATCTATCATTGGCTCGTGCCACTATTCAAACTTCTGCTCTTATCAACTGCAACGTCCCATTAACGTATCAGATTTCTAGAAAGCCTACAAGGCAAGTAACCTCCCCTAACAATGATAACAAATGACAGTAACCTAAACACCCAACTTTATTCAAGAATTAACAAACATCCCAATGACAGAATCACCTGAACATGGGAAAAAAAACGATACCCATCAGGGTTTAAGACAGAGTATGCCAGTGTTTGACCCTCCATGTGCGGATGAACAGGCAGGAGTGCAGAAGACACTGGTTCTGTAAGGGGAGGCAGGGTGGGAGAGTTATGAATATAGAAGAATACCCTGGAAGAAACAAGATTACTATGGTAAGTAAACACTGGTTAGTTACCTGCAATAGTAGTTCTAGGAGTGGTATATGTTGTTCATCCAGTTCCTAGTTCCAGACGGGTTTCTGGTGATACACAGCCCGAGGCTGGATCATAGGGGCGAGGGCATGGCCATTTGTTTTAGAATGGAATTGGGCCCGACAGATGTGCCAGTGGGGGAGACCAGATCCTTTGAATGCATCTTAGGCGCAGATGTGGGGTGCAAAATTCTTCTCATCTACCATCCACCTGGGGACAGGAAGCAATTTTTGCAGGAAGTCACGGTCTTCGTTATTGACATGGTGTTGGATTCTCCCAGAGTGGTGGTGCTGGGTGACTTCAATGCCTGGGTCAACAACGAACTCTCGCATTTTTGGTCAGGACTTCCTCCAACTACTGAGTTCGCTGGGCTTCACACAGATAGTTTCCTCTGCTACCCATAATTCTGGTCATTCTCTGGACCTGGTCTTCCCACTGGGTATGGAGACCTCCAACTTGGTGGTGGAGTCAGTTGGCTGGTCAGACGATTACATTATCAAGTTCAATTTCCAGACCCCCCGTATAGGCCTGCCCCTTTGGAGATGGTCCGGTAATGCCCATTAAGGGGCGTGACCCCAGATGGCTTGATGGTGGTGCTGGATCTATCCAGACTTCTGACTGCTAGCAGGGGTCCAGACAACCTACTACAGGCCTATAACAAGGCTGTGGTGGTGGCTCTGGATTCGTGTTCACCCCTTACCCTTCGACCTCGGTCCCCGTGGTTTGATGGGACCTTGAGGAAGATGAGGAGAGAGGGGCGAAGGATGGAGCGTCGCTGGCAGAAATCTGGCCTTGATGCCAACATGCTTAGATTGATGGCCCATTATACAGACTATCAATCGGTGATCTCCCATAAGAAGGCAAAGTTCCTGTCCGGAGAGATCACCACTGCACGGAACCAACCAGTTCAGCTCTTCCGAACTGCAGACAGACAGTGCAATCCAACCTGTCTGCAAGCTCAGAGAGCGCTGTCACAGGATAAGTGTGATGAGTCTACTCGCTTCTTTGCCGATAATGTTGCCGACATTAGATCAGAGATCTGCATGGTTCGCTCCAATGGGTGGGGTGGTGCTGGGCTGGAGGTTGCAGAGCCTCGATTTCGTAGGTCAGCGTTTGATAAGATGGTGATTGTAGATGTCATAAGGATTGTCCAGAGTATGAAGCCGACCTGCTGTAGTTTGGACACAGGCCAAACTCGCCTCCTCATGGGGTGCGTTGAGGTCATCTGCCCACTCCTTGCAGAGATAGTCTGGTATTTTCTTTTTACTTTATTTTTATTTCCATCTAGGATTATAATACCTTTGAGCACAAGGCACTCTTTTACAAAGGTTCCATGTCGGTAGGTGAGGATAGGTGTTCACTTGAGATAGGTGAGTATCCTGACTCCCTGAAGGAGGCAGTGGTGACGCCCCTCCTTAAGATATCCTCTCTCGACCCTGACTGTCTCACCAACTACAGACCCGTCTCTAATCTGCCCTTTGTGGACAAGGTTATTGTGAAGGTGGTTGCGCTGCAGCTGGGTGACCACCTTACCATCCATGACATCTATGATCCTCTCCAGTTGGGATTTAGGAAGAGCCACAGCACTGAGACTGCCCTGATTCGGGTGCGCAATGAATTCCTGATAGCGAGAGATCGGAGTTGTTCCATCTTAGTCCTCCTTGATCTCTCTGCAGTATTTGACACCGTGGATCATGGCGTATTGCTGGAGCACCTGTGAGTAATCTGTGGACTGTCAGGGACAATCCTCAGATGGTTCCATTCATTCTTCACTGGTAGGTCTTAGAGAGTTGTGTCCGGAATTTATTCCTCTGACGCATTCTCTCTACCATGTGGGGTACCCCAGGGCTCTGTGCTATTCGCGGTCTATATGCTGCCATTGGGAGACGCTGTAAGGTGGTATGGCTTGAGTTTTCACTGCTATGCAGATGATACTCAGCTACACATGCCCTTTGTACCTGACAAGGATGATGTGGTCTTGGTGTTTAACAACTGCTTCACCGAGATCCAGGTCTGGATGAGTGCCAACTGGTTGAGGCTCAATCCTGACAAAACTGAGATTTGGGTGGTGGATCCAGGCTGCCAGGTAGCAGGGTCTTTGGCTGGGCAGGCCTCTGCTCAGCGACTGCCAGCTGATGACCTCTGAAAGGGTACGGAGTCTGGGTGTTATGTCTGATCAGGGGTTGACCCTGAAGTCTCAGGTGTCATCCACTGTCAAGACCTCATTTTATCATCTGAGCAATATCACCCTGATTAAGCAGCTGGTTCTGCTCGGCGATCTTCAGACATTGGTCCACACCTTTGTGACCTCCCGCCTTGATTACTGCAACGCCGTGTACCTAGGGCTACCAGGGTTTGATATTCGCCGCCTGCAGCTGGTGCTGAACATTGCAGCCAGGTTGTTGACTAGGCTTTTTCGATCTAGCCATCTCACAACTGTGCTGCGCAGATTGCACTGGTTGCCAGTTCAGTGGCAGATCACCTTCAGGATCGGTTTGCTGACCGACAAAGCCCTACACGGACAGGGACCGAGTTATCTGCAAAAGCTCCTATGTTCTTAACGCCCCCTCCGACCACTCCGCCCTGCCAATCAGGGATTACTGGTGATTCCCAGGGTCCGTTTAAAGACCTCCAGAGCCCAAGCTTTTGCATTTGTGGCTCCTACCCTGTGGAGTTCTCTACCTCATCGGATAAGAGGGTGCCTGACTGTGGAGAGCTTTTAATCGGCACTTAAAAAACACTTATTCTCGCTTGCCTATACTGAGAATTAACTTATGGATGTCTGTTATGCTGGTTTTAAATATTTACAGTTTTTAAGGTTTTATTCTGTAAAAGCACTTTGGCACATGTCTGAATTGCACTAAAAACAAATAAAGATTATTATTTATCCACACTATCTGGCAGAATCCTTTCCTCTTTAAGAAGTGCTGGAAAGTCCTCAAGGTGGGTGGTATATCCCTCTGTTCCACCCCATGACGACAGATCTTGCACGCTGGAAGCAGAGGTTGTGCACCTAAGCCAGGGGAGATCAGGTGGGTCCGTGTGGATGAACAACATATACCACTCCTAGAAAGTACAGTTACGTAAGAACTTACCATAACACTAGATCTTCGAGGATGGTCTCCTGCAGTAAGTCATTACTTATGGGAGTATCCACCAGGTGGCGCTGTCACATGGCAGCTTCTTCCAGCAGTCTTCCGTGGGGGCCACCCACACAACATCACTTCCAGTGGATGTGTGTAAGAGTGGGCGGACCCCAATACTGCTCACCGTCGACTTCAGCAAGCCCAGCCTGGACTGAGGTAAATGAGGGCCAGAAAAACGAAGAACAGTGATCCCACCCAACGTCCTGAGTTGCAGATTTGAGGCAACGAGGCAGGGGAACGGAGGGTGGGGGACTTTCTGCAAGAGATAGTCCGCGGAAGATCTACTGTTACGGTAAGTTCTTATGTAACTGTATTATCTTCTACGGACTGGTCTCTTGCAGTAAGTCGTTACTTATAGGAGATTACCAAGAAGTAAAATCCAAATGAGAGAAGAGGCAAAGCCAAAGATGTAAAAGCACAATAAAACGTCAACTTCAACCGCACCCCCAAAGGCAGACAGGCCGAGGTGGGGTAAGGACTAAATGTCTGATAAGTAACAGAAATGTCCAACTCAAACCTCTTCCATGCAGGCAGATAGGCCAATGGTTAGGTGAAGACATTTGGCATGAAACCAGGAGAAATGTCCTATTTAAACCCCTGCCGTGCAGGCAGATAGGCCAACTGTTGGGTGAAGATATTTAGCATGAAACTAGGAGAAATGTCATCTGAAACCACACCCGCTCAGGCAGAAAGGCATAAAGGTGAGTGAGGATAGCATGCAGGAGACATGATGTAGAAAGAACTGTAGGTGGCCAGGCACAGTGATTCATCCTGACGAGGCAGAAGTCGACAGACCCTAGCATGAAGTCAAAGTCAGTAAATAGACAAGGAGAGTGGATCAGATAGTAGAAAAAAGAGCACCGGGGAAAAAATGTCCTGGATGGTCTTAGGAAGGAACAACTGAAGGGCTCCAGCAGGGAGAGTGGCAGGAGTTCCAATCAGATCCGCATGGAGCAGTGAAGTGTCCAGTCCAGGAGCAAGCCTCCAAGACAGGTAAAGAGATCCCCGGGCGCCTCCAAGGTCTGAAAGAGGAGGTGGGGTGATACCCGAAAAGTGGGTTAAGACGCAGAAGCGGGTCCCGCCCCGCATGAGGGACGGGGACGCCATGGACGGGCAGACTGAGCTGCCCCTAGAGGCCCTACCACAGTCCCAAGAGGTACCCCAGAAGGGGGGCTGGGTAGGAGGTGGCCAGGGGTGGGATCTGGGGGTATGAAAGAGGTCCTGAACAGACCAGAGAGTATGCCCTGAAGCCTGAAGGGAATCCAGGATGGACTGAGCACCCGGTCCAAACAGCAGGTTCCCAGAAAAAGAGGGCATCGGCAACCGACAACCGACAACTGGACACTGGGTGGCAAACCCGAAACCCGCAGCCAGGCAAACGCTGAAGGGCGACACCGGAGGCTGAGAGGCGGGCCGATGCGTCAACCACATCGAAGCATGCATGGAGCAGGTGACTGGAAAAGAAGGGCATTGAAGACAGCGGCTGAGCTGATCAGGACCACAAGGGGCAGGCTGAGCAAAAGCAGGACGAAACCAAATATGAGAAAGTGCAAGAAAATACACAGGAATCAAAGGCGGGACAACCATGGCAGGCTCCTCGGAAACATCGAGGTAGGCAGCCATGTCCCAATGAAAGGAGTCCTGATCCGCAGCAGGGAAGCCAAAGCATGCCATATCTGCAACATGAGCTCCATGAAGGAGGGATCTGGGTGTGAGGAGGGAGCAGGGGGGTTCAGTCGGGGTGGCCTTCAAAAAGGAGGATGCAGGCAGGTGGGAATCAAGGTCCCCATGGTCCGAAAGGTCCCTGCCAGGAACATCTCCCATGAAAGGATCCCCATCCCAGAATCTCCATAACGGGAGTCCACATAAATGGGATGCGGGGGGGGGAGGCGGGAAGCGCTGGATCCGGGTGCAGGTGCCTGGGCGGATGAGAGGGGGAACGGGATGAGGCCGGACACCTGGCCCATAGGACCTCCAGCACACTGCGGGCAATGCCCGGCACCTGTGACGGGGGGGGGCCAGAAACAGAGGGCGCGCCAGCCTGAGAACTGCTGTCCCCAAATAGCGGGGGAAGGCACTCCAACCGCTGTGGTCTGGGACTGGCAAAGGGATAAGGGACTCAGGATTGGGTCCCCTCAGCGGGGCCGAAGGCCCGGAAAAAGTCTCATCCAAAGAGCGCAAAATGGGCACAGGGGAGGACCCCCGAGGATGCCGAAACAAGGTGCTCGGACGAGCAGGGAGGGGGGCACAGGAGCAAAGCCCTGAGCAGGAGGTGTCCCGGACTGGGAGGCCATCATCGCCAAGGGAAGCATCCCTGTCAAGGGGGTAAGGAGGAGAGGCTGCTCCGTCGATGAGAGACCAGAAACAAGCCTCTCCGTTGACGATGGAAGCTGTCCCGTCAACGAGGCATGCAAAACACGCCATTCCTTCGATGGGAGAAGTTTCCCAGTCGACAAGGAGTGCCCAGTTGATTGAGAATAAGCCTCCGTCGACGAGAGAACATTAGAATCATGTCCCGTCAATGGGAGAAGAGCTCCCATCGACGAGGGAGAGCAAAGAACACGCGTCGTCGACGGGGGATTAGCAAAATCTGGCTGGGCTGTTAAGAACAGCCCTAGTAAATCCCCAGACCCAGCAAGAGTGCCTGGGCCAGGGAGCAGCAGGTGTACCGGGAGCTCGAATGGAACACAGGGCCTGCTGTAGAAGGAAAAAAAAAAAATCGGGCTAGGCCATAAAGAAGCCTCAGACTCAGCAAGACAGCCAGAGTCTGGGAGCAGCAGGGGTACTGTGAGAGGGTCACAGGCCTGCTATGGAACTCTGGGGGTGCTGAGAGCAAGTCCCAGGTCCCGGACCCAAAGGTAGAAAATCGGGTCACATTCGAGTCGAAGACAACAACCCAGGAGGTCAGGAGAGCCGAGTGTGCAAGCTGAATCCAGCAGGAAAATGAACAGAGGTTACTGGGGGCCGCCCACTCTTATACACATCCACAGGAAGTGATGTCATGTGGGCGGCCCTCATGGAAGACTACTGGAAGAAGCTGTCGTGTGACAGCGTCACCAGGTGGATACTCCCATAAGTAATGACTTACTGCAAGAGACCAGTCCATAGAAGATCTACTGTTACAGGTGAGTAACCGGTGTTTCTAGGGACATGGATATGTTGTTCTATCCACACTATCTGGCACCCTCCTAGCTGTTCTCCAGGAGGAGGGAGGCAAGGCGCACACCCCCTATTTAGGGAACAGAGACTGGAGAACTGAGGCCCCGAAACCAGCATCCCGGCGTGACACGAGGTCAGTATGGCAATGAGAAACAAAGGTATGTGCTGACTTCCAGGAAGCAGCCCAGCAGATTTCCTGGATAGGGATGTCCCTAGAAGCAGCCACCGACGCAGCAGTATGATGGGTGGAATGCGCTCTTAGTCCTCCAGGAGGCTCCCTGGCTTCCATCCTATAGCAGAGTCAATGCAGGACGTGATCCACTTGCCAACTGTCCACTTGGCTGCAGGTCTGCCAAGTGCGGCTTCAGCATAGGTGACAAACAGCTGGCGAACCTCCAGCCATGTGCTCTTTGTAATAAGCGAGCACTCGCCTCAGGTCCAGAGTATGGAGCCTGTGCTCGGCCTCCGAGATGTGATCCGGGAAGAACACCGGAAGAGTAATCACCTGATTAAGGTGAAACTCTGACACAACCTTTGGGAGGAACTTCGGGTTGGGGCGCAGGACACCCTTGTCCATGTGAAAGACCAAATAAGGAGACTCCGCTGAAAGCGCCTGGAGCTCCCCAATCCTTCTGGCTGATGTGATAGCCACAAAGAAGGTAGCCTTCCACGACAGGTGAGACATGTCACACCTGTGCATTGGTTTGAATGGCTTACCCATGAGATTTGCCAAAACTAGCAACAAGTCCCACAGTGGTGGTGGTGGTGGTTTATGCACCAGAGGGCAAATGTGATCTAAGCCTCCGAAAAGGCACCAGACCACCTTCTCCTGCACCAGCGACTGCTGACCAGCCCACACCTGGTAAGTAGAGATGGCTGCCTGGTGCACCTTAAGGATCGTTGACTGAAGGCCCCCTTTGGAGAGGGACCTCAGGTAGTCCAAAATACTGGCCACTGGACAGGACAAGGGGTCCAGCCCCTTGCCCTGACACCAAATGGAAAATCTCCTCCATTTGGAGGCATAGCATTTTCACATACATTCCTTTCTAGATGCCTCCACCACGGTGAGGACATTTTCGGAGAGACCCAAAGCCTGGAACTCTAGCCCGCTCAGGAACCAGGTTGTCAGGTGCAGGAACTGAAGGTCTAGGTGGAGTATCTTCCCCTGACTGATGGAGAGCAGGCCGGGTGGAGTGGTAGACGCCTTGGGAGCCTGTTGCTGAGGAGATCGGGTTACCAAAACTGCTGTGGCCAGGCATAGAAGAGGCCTGGGGTCCAAGGCCTCGAGAAGGCATCCCCCTGCAATGAGCTCAGCTGAGGCGGGAAGGCACAGAACAGCCTCAGCTTTGCGTTCTGCCTGGAGGCGAATATGGTCCACCTGATGGGTGCCCCACTGGGAGAACAGGCTATGTACTACCTCCACTTAAAGAGACTACTTGCGAGACACCCTGTTCACCCAGCTGAGGGTGTCTGCCAGCTGGTTCGAGGGTCCTGCCTCATGGATGGCTAGGAGATCCGCCTCCAGGCTGCACATGAGGGTCCATACCCAGAGAGCTTCCCTGAACAAAGGAAGGGAGTGCCTTGCTTGTTGAGATAGCACATGGTCATGGTGTTGTCTGTTTGGACTTGGACCACCAGACCCCGAACAACTGAAGCAAATGCAGTCAGCACCAGTTGAACTGCCAGGAGCTCCAGCAGGTTGAGGTGCCATTGGGACTTCTCGGGGTCCAGAGCCAGTGGACTCCGTGGTCCCCCAGATGGGCACCCCAGCCCATGAGAGAGGCATCAGTTGTCAGAATGACCATCAGCTCGGGGAGGACAAATGGGATCCCTTCCTGCAGATGCTCTGGAACTAGCCACCACTGGAGGGCGTCCCACATCTTCTGGGTCACAGTGACCAGCTGGTAGAAGTGACCTTTGCGCTGAGACCACTGGCTGGCCAGCTCCCATTGCAGGAAGCACATATTCCAATGGGCCTATCAGACCACACTGGTGCAGGCCGCCATGTAACCCAGAAGGTGCAGGAAGTCCCTGGCAGGGTGCAATTGCTCAAACCAAAATGATAGGGCAAAGGAGGAGAGAACCTCCGGCCTGTCCACCGGGAGCCGGGCTCTGGCTCAGCAAGAGTCGAGCTCTGCCCTGATAAAGCTAATCACCTGCGAGGGCATGAGTTCCAACTTGGCCTCGTTGACCAGGATGCCAAGGCAGGTGCAGGTCTGGAGGGCCAGGCCCCTGGACCACTCCACCTCCTGCCTGGAGGGACCTGCAATCAGCCAGTAGTCTAGGTAGGGGTATATCCGGACCCCTCAGCACCTCAGATAAGCTGCCACCACTGCTATGCATTTGATTAAGACCCTGGGAGCCGAGGAGAGGCCAAATGGCATGGACTGGAACACGTAGAGGGTTCCCTCTGTTCAAAAGTGGAAGAACCTTCGGTGGGAGGGACGGCTTGAGACGTGAAAGAATGCGTCCTGAAAATCCAGGGAGCAAAACCACATGTTTTGCTCTAGAGGTGGTATGATCTGAGACAGAGTTATCATCCTGAAGGTGCGCGACATGACGAACTTGTTCAGGTCATGCAGATCTAGAATGGGGCACCAGCCCCCCCAGTCTGTTTTGACACCAGGAATTACCTGGAGACAAACCCTGGGTGTTCCGGAGGATCTGCTACTCTGACCATGATCTCCTTGCGGAGGAACTGTGCTATTTCGTCTCAAAGAGCTGACCGAGTGTTTGTGGATACCAAGTCTTCCTGTGGAGCACAGGCTCGGCAAGGTGGGTACTTCACGGGTTCCAGAGGCAGACCCTGACTGACCACTTCTACAACCCACCTGTCCATGGTGACAGCAGACCAGGCGGAAAGGAAGTGGCGGAGCCGGCCCCCACAGGAGGACCTGGGGGGGGGTGACTGGCATGAGGGTGGCACCCCCCCATCCTGTCACTATGCAGGCTTGGAGGAGGAGGACCCAGCTTAGGCACCACAGGGCCCCTTCCATCTGGGCTTATGGACCACCGAGGCCACTGACAGGGTCACCAGGACTGAGCCTGCTGGCCACCCTGATGCTGGGTTGGTTTTGCCACAGGAGTGGAGGACCAAAAGGGCTTATGCTTCTGTTGCCTGGAGCCCTTGGGATCCTTCTGTGTGGATGCTACAGAGTCCAAGGTGGCATTGTACTTCTCGATGTGCTGGAGGTGACCTCCACGCCAGGCCCAAACAGGTTGATGCACAAGAAAGGAACATCTGCCAGCTTGTGCTGAGTGTCTGCTGTGAAGGTTAAGATCCTCAGCCAAGCTCTACGGCATTTGGCTACTGCGGCCGCCACTGAGCAGGCACAAGAATCTCACAGATCCAAAGCCATTTGAAGCTGCTACTTGGCCACAGCCTGGCCTGGATCACGGACCTGTCTGACCATGGTCTGGAGGTCCACAGGCACGAAAGGAATCACCTCATCCAAAGAGCCCAAGAGGGCGTGGGAGAAGTGTGCCATCAAGACGGCCGAGCTCACCTGTCAAAGGCCAAGCAAGAAGGCAGCATAGACTTTTTTAGCTGCATGTTCCAATTTCTTGGACTCCTTGTCTGGCGGCTTGTCAATGCCCCCGATATTGCCCAAGTGCCGAAACATATGTTTCTATGTTTCTATGTTATGTTTCGGCCACCAACCCCTTGGCTGAGGGGTGCTCCGTGAACCCGAGAGGGTAGTGATAGGCACTGCATACTTGCGGGCCATCTAGGCAGAGGGCACAGGGCGCTGCCAAAGCGCCAGGGCTGGGCTGACAATGGCCTCGGCACTGGAAAAGCCTCCATCAGAGAGTACCCTTTGTCCAGAATCTCTGAAGGGGATAGCGAGCCCGCTTCTAAACGGGCTCCATTTTCATCCTCATAGACTCAGAGATGAGGCGGAGGATGCCCATGAAAGAAGGCGGCCCTTTCTCCGTCGACAGATCCCTCACGGACTCCTCGCTGACAGCACAGGAATGCAGATAGGAATCTTCGGACTCCTGAGGAGTCTGCATAAAGCAGTCGACCACCCCAGTCACCTCCAACGCTCTGAGAGCGGTCAGGTGTGACCGACAGCTGACGGGAAAGCCCCTTGGCCGTCTGAAACTCCTTGGTCACAGCACTGGTCGGCGGCGGCTCCACCACAACAGGTGGAGAGGCCAGCTTCAGCCGAACCAGAACAGTTTTGACTGGCTCCACTTGGGGAGGGACAGTCTTGACTGGCTGCACTGGTGGAGGGACGGTCTCGACCGACCCCACCGGGGGAGCTGGTGTCGACCTGTCGGGTGACAGCCAAGTGATGGTCGGTGTGGAAACTGGAGTCGGCTTAGTACCAGTCAGCACAAACTGTTGCCACATAAGATCTTCGTAGCACCAGCACAACTTGTGTCAAAGCCTCTCCTCACCAGAGGAGGACAAAGATGAGGAATAGTGGCAGCGCCGCTTTCCGTGGCACCAAGAGCAGAAGCGCCGATGACGGCAGGAACCGCTCGACACACTGGCTGAGGACCGAGACCTCAGTCTTGGCCGGCGGAAGATCTCGGAGGGAGCCGGGGAATGCCGGGACTCCTCCTGGTCTGGGTCAGTGACTGAAGGGTTCTGGTCAGTGGACTGAGCAGCTCCTTCTATGGTCACAGGCAGGACTGGAGTCCTGAAGAGAGAGTTATCGACCTCTTCGGATGACAACCGGTCGATTGGTTCGAGAAAGATCTTGGCCGCATCATCGGCTGGCATCTCATCTGACTGGCCCGACGAGGTCTCCGTGAAACCAGCAGCCAAGGCCGCGGTTTCAACCGTAGTCAAAACCTGAGAGTCGTGAGACCAAGAGCGCTCCCGGTCCCATGAACATCGACGATGAGTCTTCTCTTTTTCGACTCCTTCTCCTTTCGAGGTCTAGAGCTGTGAGTTTCAGAAGGACCCTGACCCTTCGTCAGAAGGGACTGGCACAACTCCTTGAAGGAGCCGGAAAAAGTGGAGCCCAACTGGAGCGGCACGATGGCAGAAGCTGAAGAGGAGTGAGAGGCAACCCGAGCCTCCTCCTCCTCGAAGGCCACAAGCAGTTCTAGCCATTTGGTGGACCCCGCAGCCAGGAAGACCACCCAGTGAGCATCCTTAAATTTGACCGGCGGATGCAGTTTCTCCAGGCGGCCAAACTCGAGACGGGCGAGACGGTCCTCAAGGATTGTCACGTGAAATGACCGGCTGATACTTCAGACCTGGGTTTCATGTTCGTGGCCCAGGCAGTAAACGCACATGGCGTGGAGGTTTTCTGCCTGCATGGGCACTGGTGAAATCCGGGCATGGACTGGTCATACATCATGGTCGGGTAGCTCAAAGACGAAAACTGAAAAGGTTGTGAAAGTATCTGAAGCAATCAAAAAGGATTAGAAAGCGCTAGGGCCTACAACGTGAGAGCGTGGAGGGAAATGGAAATTACGTACTTACCGTAATTGTTTATCATCTTGGACACAGTCTCCATCACTCATTCACATTAGTGGGATAGCGCCGGAGATGCTAGGACTGAATGGGAATCAAACATTTTCTGAAGGGTCAGTCCTGAGACAGGACCATGCATGCGCAGCACCGTGAGACTAGCTCGCGCCTGTGTAGTCTATCTCGGCATTGACTCTCCAACCGTCTCAGTACCTTTGCGACGAAGGAGGTGCAGCATAACTAATGAAAATAACTTATCCTGACTTTCTGGGCCAGAGAGGGCCCAGATGGCCCTTGCAAGAAGGGTCAAAGAACAATGTCTTCACAGCCTGAACCTTAGGACCGTGAAGATCAGGAAAGAAAATGAGTGAGCCCAGGGGGATGGAGGGCGGACGTGTGAATGAGTAATGGAGACTCTGTCCAAGAAGATCAACAATTACGGTATGTACGTAATTTCCATAGCTTTCTGGACTCAAGTCTCCACCACTCATTCACACTAGTGGGAGAGTACCAAGCTAAAACTAACAACCCTGGGTAGGGTGGTAGGAGATAGGGCTCACTCAGAAAGCATGGCCAAGGACTGTCCTGCTAATAAAAAGAGCTGCCTTGGAAAGATCATCTAGAACATAGTGCTTACAAGATAAGCGCTTGAGTTCTAATTCACCACTGTGCAGAAAACTGCAATGGACACAAAATGAAACTCTGCCAGGAGGCAGCAACCACTCTAGGAGAGCGACGAGAACCTGGCCCCATAATTTGGTCTAGGACAAAAATTAATGCCGTCAAAGACATGTACTAATCTAACGTAAAAGGACCTTAGTAACTGAAAGAGCTGGAGGTAAAGTCTACTGGTTCAGGGTAGACCGGAAAGTGCAGATGGAAACCCCTACAACCAAGTATGGCTGATCTGTGAACAACAGATCCAGGAGCACTTGAACCCCTTACTTGGTGAGCAAAAAGGGGGGTCCAGGTGGGGTTAGCCCATCAAGGAGTATGGTTTCCACTCAGTGAATGAAACCTTCCTGATGGAAGGCCAAGCATGACTTAGAAGCCTCTCGTGGTGGTCTAGTAGAACCAGATCCTACCCACTTCATATTGCAAAAGGAATCATTCTGCCCCAGTGTGCCTACAACTGTAGTAGCAGTCTCCGAACTAAGGGAAGAGAGGGAAAGTGTACAGGAGGACGTGCCCACTGCGGAAAAACATCACAACAGAAAAAAACAGACTCTGGATTTCTAAGGCAAATAGAGGCAGATTGCGTCAAGGGGCGACGCAGCAGGACCAAGTTTCTGGCTAACCCATTCATTGAAAGTGATTGAATAATGGCAGAAGTGACTCAATGCGGTGAGGCACCACTCGCTCTGGCCTTCCTGAAAGGGAGTAGGAAGGACTTTAGTTTGCTTGCTGATGAAAAACAAACATCCCAGTTTTGTCACCTACTCGAAGTGGGCAACTTCATGAGTGACTGGCACGGAACCACTGCACAGGAACCGAAGGTGTGAATATCGAGAAGCCATCTCTGAAAAAAAAAGACCTACTTGACCTACAGTCAAGAAAGGTGCATGCCATCTGTTAACTTGAAGCAAGCAAGGAATCGGGAACCCGAGTTCTGATTCGTTAGAGAGTCACTTCTGTTGCTCTGAGGCTCTGATCAAGAGAAGAAAGCCTGATGAAACAAGGGGAACCAATAGACTGGGCAGCCGCCTAGGCCTAGGGAATATCGCTGAGTAAGAAATCTCTCTCTTGGAGAAATGAGATGACCCATACCTCCGCTGGATCGGACTTCCCCCTAGGGGTAGAAGTCGTCAGGTACTCTTCTCTGTAGTTTAGAGATGACCGCCTCAGCGAACCAGGCCAGATCCAAAAGGATGGTATCGGGTAATTTCAGGCCAGGCCCTGTGCTGTGATGATTTTCTATTTCTTTTTTTTACCATTCGTCTGAGCCTGACAATGCTTTCAGGCTGCTATCTCACAAGGATTGCCCGATACAAAAATGACGAAGATGTCGTCCAACTGAGGGGCAGGAGGAGCCTGAGCGTCCATAACTGGAATCGTGACAGGACCAATCATCACAGCTGAAGAGATGTTAACCACCTGTTTTCGATGGAGCCACCGAAGGGGTAGTATCAAAAGGGGGCTAAATACCCACATCAAAGGAGTGGAAGAGCCTGTATGACTCCCGACCATTGAATTAGAATGTTCCACAGAGTGTAATTGTCCGGACGACTGAAAAGAGTCTAGACGCAGAAGCGTTTGGTCCATGGATGCAGTCTGAAATACTATAGGTGACCCCATCACTGAGGAACAACTGAAAAGATCTTCCATCATGGACTCTGGTGATAGAGAAGGCTTGCCCTTCAGTCTATAAAATGAGTCATCCGCTGTATTACTGACAAGTAGGACAGGGAGAGACTCATCCAGATGCACTTCTGCTCCAGAAGGACTCCTAAAGGGAGGTCTAGGTCAGAGCTACTAGAGACTCCGCCACCAGGAAGGGTGTCGAGGAGCTCAGCACCACGTAAGGAGCCGAGAAAGTGCTGAGCGGAATGAGGGACTCCGCTGGCAGAACAGCACAGAAGAGTTCCATCAGCGGAAAACCACTGGGTGTTACAAGATCCCACTCAGACCGCCACTCACTAAGATCTGTGGAAAAATAATCCGCAGAACAGGACTTCATTCTGCGGAAAACATCTCACCACAAGTTCCACAGAAGAAGAGGTCTGCAGAAGGAAACAATCTGCCACTAGTTCTGCTGGACAGCACCAACTGGCACCCCCCCATGGCACCAGCATTACTCGTGGCACAGGATGGCACCAAGCCATGCCTATGCCATCCTGGGCGACACCTGAGGGCACCCGTGGCAGTACCCGCTGGCACCCATGGTGACACCCAAGGGCACCTGTGGCAGTACCGGCAGGCACCCATGGCACCCAAGAGCACCTGTGGCGGTACCCACAGGCACCTAAGGCACCACCCGTGGGTGCCCACCGCGACGCTAGACACTCACGGCACTGCCAGCCATGCCAGGAACCAACAGCACCAACAACAGCACCCATGGCACCAAATGAAAATTATGTACCTACCGTAATTCTGATCTTTCTGTGTATCTTCACCATTCATCACCTTTGGGTATCGTGACCAGAGGTCAGGACCCTGCGGGAGCTTTTATTTTTTGGATGGGCGTAGTTGACGCACCATTGGCGCCATTATCTCGAGGCCGACTCACTGTGATGGTGCTCAAGGGTTGACCGTAGTTAGCTAACCCTGCCTGCCCTTCCACCAGTTCTGAGTCGCCGTAGAGTAAGAATAGGTTGGGAGGGAGGGACAAGGGAGTCCAAGGGACAGATAAAGGAAAAGATATACAAAGTAGAAGGAGAAATAAACGACTGAGAGGACAGAATAAAGCTGGAAAACTAAGGGGATTGGAAGAGGCCCCAATCTCTGGAAGTAGTAGAGGAGGAAGAAGGGAGGGGTAAAAGAATTTTAGAAGTAAGGATGTGGGGGTGGAGAGAAACATGCCCTGGAACCTTGACCTGTCTCCAGATTGTATAGGGACTGTGAAGGAGTAGCCAGAAGGCTAAACAGCCAGAATTCAAGGCACAGAATCACTGGCAAGAACTCCAACATAAGCAGAATTGGCTATTCTAGAAGAAAAGACAGGATACAGGGCAATACCCCCTTCAAAATCAAATTTTGGTATAAGAAAACTAGTTTCTTAAATTATTCTTAGGGCTGTGTCCAAAGGACAAAAAAAATCAAGGTAAAAGCTGACAAGTAGAGAGGGAGAGAACAGAAGAGAGGGCAATCACCAACCTCCACCCCACAGGGACGGAGCCAAGGCACTGAGGAAGAAGTGCCTCCTATCCTGACCACTCTCCCCCAGAAGACAAACATCCCCCTATGTGCCCAAGGTCACCCCACTCCTGACCAATGGAAAGGAGAGGGGGAGAGGGCACAGAGAGGAAGGGGGACCCAGAGACCAAGGCACCAGGGGGATGGAAGGTGGGATTGTGATGAATGGTGAAGATACACAGAAAGATCAGAATTACGGTAGGTACGTAATTTTCATATCTTATCTGTATCAATCTTCACCATTCATCACCTTAGCTCTCAGTGGGTGGCACACCAAGAGAGGGAACCTTCACGGGTCTGGAGAGACCCGAGAGTGGTAAGAGACGGGGACCCCCCTGAGGGGGTAGGAAGTTGCCCAGACAGATGACATCTCACCCTACGGGAGAAAAGATAGGTTCTCTGGTGAGCAGAGTTAATCACCCTACACCAGGCCAAGGGTGACAACCGGGAGAGACACAGCCATGCCGTCCGCCTAGTGCAGATTGCTGTCCCTACGACCCTGGTAGCTATCTCACTGGCGTCATACAATGCCCTTGCTTGGTGCCTTGCTAGCTCCAGGCCACGTGTAGAGAGTGCAATGGCTTGTCTGATTTCCTCCGTGCCAGGCATCGAGGCTAGGAGTTGACCTAGCCTGGATCACAGGAACCTATCCTGGGTAGCATAGTGGGCCTGATGAGCAGATATCGAGAGAAGCAACCGTGCTGAGTAAAAGGTCTTCCTACCCCAGAAGTCAAAATCCAAGGAATCTTGATCTGGGGGCCAGTCACGGTGCATGGCGCGAAGCCCATCGGGAGTAACCAATTGTGTCAATCCTGATCTAGGATGAGGCAGGTTACCTGGAGACTCCGGGGGGATACCTCTGGCGGAGATCCCTAGGGGCTGGGACTCCGGAAAAGGGTCTCTGCCAGAAGCGCACTGACGCCTCCCTAAAGGGAGCAGGCCAGGGAGGCACTACAAGAGTGTCTGTACTGAAATCACCCAACAAGGTGCACACCGAATGCTCCGGATTGTGCTGAGTGGGAGGGGTGATATGCAGGTTCTCCAACATCCTCACAAGAAACGCTGATACTCAGTGAGATCAGCAGCTGGAGAGATGTGGACAGATGGTTCCTCACCTCCTGAAGAGGAGGAGGATGAGGAGTCAGAGGACCTCAGAGGTTGGCTGCTCAGGGGGAGGTTGAAAAACCTGTCTGTCGATGGCCCTAACATAAGAGAGAAATTGAGCAGCCACAGCTCTGAACTGATCCCAGGGAGAGGACTGCTAGGACCAAGGATACCTGGGAGAGCAGGAGACTGTGGCAGAGGAGAGGGAGCAGAGCCAACAACAGGAATCAGCTGTCCTCCGCCTGGGCTAGAGAGCACACTTGGAGCCATAAGAGAAGAGGTAACTCCGGAAAACTCCACAGCCGACAGCTGGTCAACCATACTGGAACTGCCTCCTAGGCTGCGCCGTGAAGAATCCCCCCTGTGAGGTGACCGGGGCCTTTAAAGTCCAGAAGGATGGTCCCCTACCTCAAAAGAACGGGGCCCCCTCCAGGAAACCGAAAGGGAAGGGCAAGGGTCCATGCTACGACTTCTCCCAGAGCCCGGGTGGGCTCCAGAAAAATGTCACCACATGGAACCCATACCCTTCGACCCCTCCGAATCCTTAAGAGCCCTCCTCCTCGAAAGAGCCAGCCTAGGCAGCTAGCAACCCTGGTCAGCCCCCAAAGGGACTATCCAGGGAGCAGCACCCTCCCCTCCTGTGGGTGCTCCGAACGGCCTTAAAGTTGGGCGATTCAGGCACACTACTTGAGGGGGTACCACCACTGAGGGGTCAGAGAACCCTCCGAGTCCAGGCTGCAGAGCAATGGTGGCCTGTACCACTGCCTGCTGGTCAGCACCCCTGACCCTTGTCCCAGGAGATACTGTCCGCTCCTCAGAGAGGGGCTGGTTCCGGTCTGTCGAGGACACTACCGAAGTGTCCACGTGAGCAGCCAACTCCAAAGAGTCAGACTGCCTATCTGACTCAGAGTCCGATTCCTCCTCCAAAGAGGTGGAGATCGAAGTTCTGTGCCAAACGGTGCGTGGGTGACCGCTGCCATCCCGACTGAAAAGGGCATCAGACCCAGAGACTGCACCAGAGTCGGCGCCGATGTCCCCAGCCGCACCGTGAACAGTGCAGGAAGAAGATACGGCTCCAATGACGGCAGCAGCAGCATCTGAGCCGGAGCCTGCCACAGCGCCGTCCTGACCCACGGCGCCGAGGCCAGAGACAGCACTAACAGCTCCAACCACGCTCTCGGCGCCATGAATGGCACAGAGGTCGGAAACCCCCACAGCACAATCCCGACCCATTATGGCACGAACAGCGCCGAGGCCAGAGATGCCGACGACAGCTCCGACCACATTCTTGGTGCCGAAGGCAGCAACCTCAATGGCGCCGTGTCCTTGCTTGGAGCTGCAAGTGGCTCCAAAGCTGGACACGGCACCAGGGCAAGAGACAATCAAGGATGGCGCCACAGAGCCTCCCACGGTGCCGTGAATGGAGCCAATGGCAGCAACAGCGCTAAGCAATAGACCGGTGCCGATGATGGCGCCATCAGGGCCCACGGCCCAAGACGACACTAACAAACTGCGTTGAGGATGGCGCCGACCCAGGCCTTCCGTGAAGAGGGTACGACACCGGGGTAGCCTTCACTCCCCCGGAGGAGCGATTGCCAAGGTGGTGCCTCCGCCCGTCCCCGGGGGACGAACTGGACCTCCTGCACCATGGGAGGGGCTTCTGCCATGGAGCTACAGAAAGCAAGGCCCCTCCTCCTCGTCCACATACAACCTGGAGGGACCGGAGAAAAGGCCAAAGAGCAGGTGGCTTGGCCCGGCAGGTGTCGCGCCTGTCCCCGAAGTTGGCAGAGCTCGTCCAACTTTCCCACACGTGTTTTTCGATGACATGGCGGTGCATGGAGAAGTAGGCGCTCACACGTAATCCATGTGTGAGTGAGCCCAAGACACGCAGGCAATGGTCATGTTGGTCTGCGGACGGAGTACTTACCGCCGCGACGGCACTAACGATAGGGGGCAGTACCATCTTCATTGTTTTCTTGCCCCCGACCAAGACATGACCTGCGGAAAAAACACCACCAAACAAGACCCGATGTTGCTAACTAAAGAAAGGAACAGTCTTACTGTAATCTCAGGCAACATCGAGTGGAGCGAAACTGAACAGGCAGGAAGAATTCAAGACGGAGTCGACGGACTTCGTAATGGAGCCGAAGGCTTCAATAACGACAACAGGCATCTCACACAGCAGCGCTACCCCCGAAGTGACCTCGACGGCGGGAGACGATGAACTGGTGGGAGAGCCGGAATTGATAACACTTAACGCCAACCCACGCTGGCCACACAATAACGCGTCGGCTCGAGGGCGGCACCAATGGTATCGACTCTGCCCATCCAAAAAAAAAAGAGCTCCCGCGGTATCACGACCTCCGGCCAGTACCCAAAGTTGAGAAATGGTGAAGACTGACACAGATAAGATCAGAGATTCATCTGTTGTGAGAATTACTGAAGGGGTTCCTGTTGAAAGGGAACCCCTTCTCTCAGACTGCCTGCTTCCTGTCTCCACTGAAGTGCTTGAAGCAGTGTCCCTGTGACTGGGATCAGTTTCGAAAGACTGTCTTTCCTCTGGCACCAATGTGCCCTGAGATGAAGCTGTATGTCTCTCAACTGGAAACTGGCTCCCAGTACTGTGCCTGTTGCAGCAGCCATGTGTCCCAGAAGCTGCACAAACTGCCTTGCTGTCTTCGGTCTGTTTAACCTGAATGAAGCAGCTGTTTGCTGAATATTCTGTGCTCTGCCATGAGGGAGGAAGGCCCTTGCCTCTAGAGTGTTCAGCTCTGCTCCTGTGAGATACAGCACCTGCACTGGGGTGAGGACAGATTTTTTTTAGGTTTACCAGAAACCCTAAGGACTCTAAAAGGTTTAGGGTTATCTGCAAATGGTCCTGCACCTGCTGAGGTGAGTTTCCCACCACAAGCCAGTCATCGAGGTAGGGAAAGACACCCCTAACCTTCTTAGGTGCGCCACCACCACTGCCAGATACTTTGTGAACACCCTTGGAGCTGAGGTAAGGCTGAAGGGTAGGGCTGAAAACTGGTAGTGTCCTGATGGAAGTCTGAATCTGAGGTACTTTCTGTGGAACTCCCTTATGGAGATGTGGAAGTAAGCGTCCTTTAGGTCCAGGGACGCCAGCCAATCTCCTTTTTGGAGGGCTGGCAGTATCTTTGCCAGTGTGACCATTCTGAACTTTGGCTTTCATAAGTGCCTATTTAGAAGTCTGAGATCTTGGATAGGCCGCCACTCTCCATGTTTCTTTTGGTGAGGAAATATCGTGACTAGAATCCTTTTCCTTTGCTGGGGGGGGGGCAATTCCACTGCCTTTAGAAGTAGAAGGTTTTGCACCTCCTTCTCCGGGAGTTTTCTTTTCAGAAGGGAGGCTAGTTTGAACACTCTTGTTCTTAAGAGTGGGAAGGATATGATGCTCAAGGACAGACCCTGACTCATTACCTCCAGGACCCACTTGTCCGTGGTGCTGGATCTCCAAGCCTGGAAATAGTGGGCCAGCCTGCCCAGTTCTGGGATTGGGGAGGCGGCCTTTGCTACTGAGTCAAGGGGTTCTGCTTTGCCTGAGCTGCCTGAGAGCCCCTCCTGGACCCTCTTCTACCTCTGCCCCTGAAGTACCCCATCTGCTGAGGGTACTGCTGATATTGGGGAATAGCTTGGGCCTGGTAAAAAGGCCTGCTATACGATCCCCTGCTTCTGCCACCCCTGCCATACAGCCTGTAAGAGGGAGAAGGCTTCTCCTTCGCCGAATTACTCTTGTAGGTGGCTTTGTACTCATCCACCTTTTTCATGCCTCTGTGTGTTCCCCAAACAGTGAATTATTTTCCACTGGGAAATCCATACCCTTATTCTGCGTATCCTGTGTGAGGCTTGTGGCTCCGAGCCATGCAAACCTCCTAAGGACTACAGAGAGTACCATCCACCTGGCAGCAGTGTCATTAGCGTCTGCTGCCATCGGAAACTGGTATTTGGCTGCCTCCAGACCAAACCTAGCAGTTTCAGCCAGATCATCAGCCAAACCCAAAGGGGCCTTTTCAGACACTGCCAACACTGACTGCCACAGAGTTTTCTGGTACTGTGCAGAATAAACTGGTAGCTGAGCACTAACATCCGGGAGGCAGCCAGATAGCCTTTCCTAGCCATGCTTCTGTCTTTCTTGAGCCCTTTTCAGGAGGGTGAAGCCAATGGTACTCTAGCCTTGTCACAGGCTGCCTGCTGAACCACACCCTGGTGATCAGGGTGTGTGAAAAGGAACTCAGCCCCCTGTCTGTCCAACTGGTATTTCTTGGCCAACTTCTTATCCAGAGGGGGACAGAATTAGGGGTCTGAAGGATCTGTAAAAGATCTTTCTTAAAGAACTTATTTATGGGGAGTAATAACTTCTTGGTGGAAGTTAAACCCATCATCTCCATGTACTCCACCTCTTCCTCATCTTTTGTAACTTTAGTAGTGTCCAGGCCTAGAGCATCAACAGTTTTCCTCACAAAGGAAAAATGTGAGAAAAAATCCTCAGGCCTAAGGAGAAGACCCAAACTCCTGCTCAGGAGAGACCTCAGGCTCAATTAATCCTCTTCCTCCAAGTACTCAAACTCTTCAAATTCCATCAGTTCCTGGGATGGAGCAATGGCTAAGGAAGGAGCAGCTGGGGTATGAACTGGTGCCTGTGCAGTAGGAGAGGGCATATACCCTTGCATGGCTTGGATTACTTTAAAAGCCTGAGCTATCTCCTCAGGAGATGGTAGGCTAATGGGAACAGTCGAAGACCCACTTGGTTTATCAGCCTGGGGTTTGACATGATTTATTTTCTTAGGTTTTTTTTAGCAGGAACAGGGAAGTCAGCTGGTTCACCACTCCTTTTTCCAGATAAGGATTCACCCTTATCAGGGGTACTCTGTTTACCTTGAGTGGTTTCACCCGCATGCTTATAGGGTGTGGCCTGATCAGAGCACGAGGCACCCTTATCCATTTTCCTCTGAAGCCTTTCAAAGCGTTTATCTTTAGTTTTTTTTTAGGAAAAGATTTGTAGATTTCACAGTCTGCTGAGAAATGATGATCGCCCAAACAAACCACATAAAATTCATGTTTGTCTGCCTTAGCAAACACATCACCACATTTAAGGCAATTCTTAAACCCCGGGGGTTCAGTCTTTTTTTCAAGGTTTTCTGTCATTTTTAAATGGCAAAGAAGAAAAAATTACTCACCTTAGTAATGTTGTTTCTTCTAATGGAGTCTTGCTATATTATGACAATTGCAGTTTGTCCCACCATTAGAACTGCTCCGGAGGTGAAAGAGTTAACTCCCATTCTAAGAATGGAACTTGGAGCGCGAGCTTGGTTAGAGAAGCTCTGTCTGGGTTATTTCAAACCCAAACTGTCAGATCTTTATGAGCAAAACTCACTAAGGTTTGTGTGGAAGCTGTAACCTACACTAGCCAACTGGCTACCTGACTATTAACACATATTCCTGGTTCCAACACAAAGACTCAAGTCAGGGGACCAGAAATAATAATATAATATAAGCAATAATATAAGATAAAATAAAAACACCACACCCCAAAACCCCAAGAAGGGTGGAAAACATATAATGGGCATAACTAAGCCCACACAGGCTGCCCCCATACCAAGTAGAAGTTCTGAGAGGGGCAGGCTGGGGGGGAGGTCATAATATAGCAAGACTCCAATAGAAGAAACAACATTACTAAGGTGAGTAATTTTTTCTTCAAACAACATGAAGTCTTGCTATATTATGACAATTGCAGATTACACAGCAGTACCTCCATGGAGGAGGGACAGAACCTACTTAGGGAATAGGCTCTGAAGCACAGCTGTGCCAAACCGAGCATCTCTCCTGGCCTGGACATCCAGGGAGTAATGCTTGGTGAAAGTGTGTACCGTTTTCCAGGTAGCTGCATGACATATCTCTAAGATAGGGATGTCTCTGGCAGCTTCTAGAGACGCGGCTGTACCTCTGGTAGAATGAGCCCTCAGGCCAGAGGGGGGAACTTTCCCCAGTTTCTGATAACAAAATTGGATACAAGAGACAATCCACCTGGCAACTGATCTCTTAGTGGTAGGTCTCCTTTTCCGACCTCACCATAAGTGAGAAAAAGTTGGAGGGATTGAACCTGTGACCCTTAGTGCGTTCTATATAGTAACTAAGGCCCTCTTAACATCTAAACTGTGCAATCTCCTCTCGCAGAGGAGGAATGTTCAGTGAAAAACACTGGAAGGGAGATAGATTGATTAAGATGGAAATCTGAAACCACCTTAGGCAAAAACTTCTATTAGTCCTGAGGACTACCTTATCCCTGTGGAAAGAAATAAAGTCAGTTTCTACTGACAAGGCTTGCAACTCACTTATGCGCCTGGCAGAAGTGATAGCCACTAAGGAAACAGTTTTCAAGTAAGTACTTAAGCTCTGCAGAAGACAGAGGTTCAAAGGGGTTGCATTAACTGGGCAATGCAAATATTAAGGTCCCAGGCAGGGCGGATCCTAAAGGTGGATTAGTATGAAGTAATCCTTTAAAAAACTTGGAAAATACAGGGTGAGCGGAAAGAGAGGAGGGCTTTCCTGCTGACACAAAAGCAGAGACAGCTGCCAAATGTACTTTCAGGGTAGCTGGTCTCGGGCCCAAAGAATTAAGATGGACCATATAGTCCAAAACAATGGGCAAATCAGCAGATTCCGGGGAAATATGTTTCCCAGAACACCAAATGGAAAACCTTTTCCACTTAGAATTATAAGTAGCCCTAGTGGAAGGCTTCCTAGAAGCCTTTAGGATTTCAAGAACACCCTGAGAAAGGTGTAGGTCAGCAAATTCTAACTCCTCAAGAGCCAGGCCTTGAGGTTGAGGGATTTGAGGTTCGGATACCAAACTCTCCCCTGGGCACAGATTAACAGGTTGTGATTCCTGGGGAGACACAGGGGAAGATGGACTGCTAGGGACAGAAGGAGTAGGTACCAGGGCTGCCTGGCCCAATCTGGGGCAATCAGAATCACCCTGCAAGGCTGGGATCTGATTTTGACTAGCACCTTGAATAGGAGAGGGAAGGGGAAGGCATAAAGAAACTTCCCTTCCCAATCTAGGAGAAAGGCATCCAGGGGGACTGAGCCCAACACTGGGGGCCTGCAACAGAACAGTGGAAGTTGGTGATTGTCTGGGGCTGCAAAAAGATCTATCTGAGGGGTGCCCCATCTGGCAAAAACTATCCCCAGTACTTGAGGATCCACAGACCATTCGTGATGGCCCTGGGAAATCCTGCAGAGAGCATCTGCTAGGACATTGTCCTTTCCTGGAAGGTGAACTGCTATGAGGGAAGTGTTCAGGGAATAGGCCAGAGACCACAACTTCATTGCCTCGGTGCACAAGGTCGAAGACCGAAAGTGCCCCTGTTTGTTGATGTACCACATTGTTGTGGTGTTGTCTGTTCTGACTTGTACCACTTTGTTCTGAACAGACGAGAAAACTCTGAAGTGCTAAAAAGACAGCTCTGAGTTCCAGCAAATTGATGTGGAGCAGAGATTCCTGAGGGGACCACACTCCCTGAGTGGAGAGGTCGCCATGTGGGCTCCCACCCAGGAGGAAGCATCCGTAGTGAGGGTCAAGGAGTGAGACAGAGGAATGAAGGGGACCCCAGTCTTAAACTGCTCTGATCCTGCCACCACTGGAGGGCCTGGATCAGGGTTCGGTCACACTGGGACCAACTTGAAAGGGAGTCTCTTCTCTGAGACCAAAAGGCTCTCAAGTGAAACTGAATGTCCCTCATCTGAAATCTTGCTCCTTGCACTACAGCTGTGGACGCAGCCATGTCTCCAAGAGCTGCAAAAGTGTCTTGCTGGTCGAGACCTGCAGAGTGAAGGAGGAGGCCAGAGCCACCAAGTTCCTTACCCTCTCTAAGGGAAGGCTCTGGCCTGCTTTGTCCAATTCTGCACCTATGAAGGTGAGCACCTGAACTGGTTCCAGAACTGACTTTGGAAGATTGAGCAAGAAGCCCAGGGAGGTGAGCAGCTGCTGGGTAACTTGCAGGTGAGATTTTACCTGTTCTGGGGACTGGCCTACAATGAGCCAGTCGTCCAGATAGGAAAGACAGCAATCCTTTGCCTTCTTAAATGAGCAACTGCTACTGCCAGACATTTTGTGAATACCCTTGGGGCAGAGGTGAGGCAAGGGCATTGCTCTGAACTGGTAGTGACCTGAGGGCAGTTCAATCTGAGGCTTTCGGTGGGAGCTTCTGATTGGGACGTGAAAAAAGGCATCCTTGAGGTCCAGGGAGGCTAGCCAGTCCCTCGGCCTTAGAGAGAGGTAAAATCATTGCCAGAGTTACCATTCTGAACTTTGGTTTCAAAAGGTGTTTGTTCAGATATCTCAGGTCTAAAATGGGCGCCATTCTCCTATCTTTTTGGGGTAAGGAAAATCTGGAGTACAGACCCTTGCCTGGTGTAGGAAGAAACCCTTTCTACAGCTCTGAGAGCCAGGAGGTTGAGACTTCTGTTTCTAAAGTAAAGGTCTCTAAAGGGTTTGCAGGTGGGAAAGATCTGATTCTCATCTTTGGGAACTTTTGAGCTGAGAACCAGACTCTGACTACTACTTCAGGACCCACTTGTCTGAAGTTAGAGACACCCAGTTCTGAACGAAGTAAGCCAACCTGCCCCTACAGGTAAAGGAGAATCGCCCTGGCACCCCATCAGGGTGTCTGTTTGGCAGGTGCTTTAGGCTGAGAGGTGGGAGCAGGCCTGCCCACACCCGTCTGCCTCTCCTCTGAAGAACCCCTCTGAGCATAAGCAGAGGAGGCCTGGGTTTGGAAAAGGCCTGTGAAAAGCCTACCTCTACCCTGGGGCCTGCCTCTGAGGAGGACTTGCGCCCTTAGCCTGAGCACTCTTATAGGTAGTCCTATATTCATCCATTTTCTTCATATAATTCTCTGTCTGCTCCCCAAACAGAGAATTTCCAACCACAGGAAAATCCATAGCCTTAGTCTGGGTATCCTGGACAAGCTAGTACACCTGAGCCAGGCCAACCTACCTAAAAGCTACAGACGTAGCCATGACTCTAGAGGATACATCATTAAAATCCACAGCAGCATGAAACTGCACCTTAGATGCCTCAATGCCATCAGCAGCCACCTGTTCCAGCTCATTAGCAAGCTGGCCAGAGGCCTGTTTGGCCAAAGCCATGACAGTGTCCCATCTAGATTTTGATACCTTGCTACATAAGCCATGTAATTTGCTTGCCTGAGTCCCAAGGACGCTGCCATGTATTGTTTTTTAGCCATGGCATCAATCTTCCTGGAATCCTTGTCAGGAGGATGTGAAGCCAAGGGAATATTAGCTTTATCACAGGCTGCAGCCTGAACCACACCAACGTGACTGCATTGCTGTGAAAGGAATTCTGTATCAGGACCTGACAGAGTGTACCTCCTGTCCATCTTTTTGTCCACAGGAGGCACAGAATTAGGAGTTTTTTAAATTTTTATTGTTTGTTTCCTAAATGATTTATGCAAGGGAATAGACAATCTCCTAGACTCTGGAATATCCATCATTTCTACAAAATCAGGTTCCTCTTGCTCATCCACAGCTTCCTCAATGGGAGCTGGAGGGTTTCAGCAACTTTTTTGTAAAACAAAGTGAGAGGAGACTCAGAAAGCGAAGGGGGAGATTCAAAAGGTCTGTCTGGGGAGATGTCCGGTTCAATGGGCACACCCAGACCCTCCAAGTCACATTCATACTGTTCATAATCATCCTCCCCCTCCTCTGGTTCATAAAACTCTTCAACATCACATTCCTGAACCGGGGGAACTGACCAAACCGACCTTTTACCAGACAGTGGCGGTTCGGACGGAACCGGAGAAAGTGACTGGACAATATGAATAGCTCTTGCTATCTCTGCAGCAGTTGGAGAAGAATTTGGGCTCCACACCTGCTGATTTTTCATTTTCTTTTACTGGAACTGGCCCCTCGAGCCAGCTTCGTTTGCCGAGAAGTCTCGCGCCCTGGTCAGAGGGCACTCCTCCGTTGGCACCGAACCGGGCTGGCCATCCAGGTCAGCGGACTTTTGGCCTCTCATTCCTGAGCCTGCCAACTCTCTTATCCAGGGTGGCTGCAGGAAATTTCTACAATCTGGCAGTCTGAATTGAGGTGGTCAAACCCCAGACAATATACACATGTGTGTATGTGGTCAGCCTTGGCAAAGACTTCCCCACAGACATCACAGTGTTGAAACCAATCAGGCCCAGTTTTTCTTTTCGGTTTCTCAGACATAATGCCAGCCCTAACCAAAAACTTGCCCTTTTAAACGGCAGTGCCAGGCAAGACACCCTTATCGGTTCCTAACCGTCTCACAGGTCTTGAAAACCGTAATGAAATCCGGTTTTTTACAACCGATAAGAACCGGAACCGCACTCTAAACTTAAATTTCAAGTTTTAAAAAGTTGATCGGTTCAAAACCGAACCGATAACATTTACAAGTTCCACACAGAAAATAAACTGTAATTACTTACGATACCACAGACAGAGCTTGAACCGATCGGTTTTATGGTTAAAATAATAATATTCTCGGTTGATTTGAACCGAGAAAACACTGTTTAAAACCGAGAATGAACCATGCAGTAGAGAAATCTCCGAGCGATCTGTTCAGTGAGGCGGAGTAAAGAATCTGACAGTTTGGGTTTGAAATAACCTAGACAGAGCTTTCTAACCAGCTCGCGCTCCAAGTTCCAGTCTTAGAATGGGAGTTAACTCTTTCACCTCCGGAGCAGTTCTAATGGTGGGACAAACTGCAATTGTCATAATATAGCAAGACTTCATGTTGTTTGAAACTGGCAACCGCAAAGCAGATTAAGTTTTTTTTTTTTGCAGTAAATTCAGGAACCGATGACGGTTCCATTCGGAACCGGGGCAAAAAGAACCGGGTTAGCGGTTCAAATATAATAAACTTAGAAAATGTACATATTAAAATAAAGTATTCTAAACTGGAATAAAATAAAAACTCTGGTCAAAAAAGAATTAATCTAAGAACTCGGTTCTTCAGTGGTCATCCCGAACCGTGAGGAACTCAGAAAATTAACTAAATACTAACTAAACAACAGTTAAATAAAACAGAAAAACAAACAAAGGCAGCAGTAAGAAAATTTTACGTAACTTATATGCAGCGAAGGAAAAACACTTCAGGAACAACCAAGAGGGAAAGCCTCTGAGGCACCTTGACTTGTCAGGCAGAGAGAGAAATCTGATGCGTTAATGGAACGTTGCAGATGATAAGAGCAGCAGTTTGAATAGTGGCACGAGCCAGTGACAGATTCTATCATTTGCAATAGCATTCTCTCTGGGCAGAAAACCTTTGTTAGTAGCATCTGGTGGGTGACCACCCACCCGATGTCACTGTGACGCTATATAGTGGGTGGTTCCCCACGCCCGCCCTTCAGTTCTCCCACCAGAGACCTAAGAAGGTGCAACAGGAGAAAGGAGTGGGCCTCTGGAGCAAAAAGAAAGACTAGAAAGAAATAGCAGCAGAAGCGGGGGGAAGTAATAAGGTACCTACTGCAAGAGCCTCTCTCGAAGATCTACTGTTACAGTAAGTTCTTACACAACTGTACTATCTTACTTCGAGAAGGTTCTTGCAGTAGGTAATAACCATTAGGACTGAGTCCCAAGCAATGGAAGTCAGACAAACACTAAGAAACACGGGAGGCAGGGAAGGTCTGCAGTAGATGAAGAATTAAGGCAGGAGGCCCTGAAGGACAGCTAGTCCAAAGCCTGCCCTGCGCCTAGAAGCAATGTCCGGACTGTAATGCTTAGTGAAGGTGTGGACAGAGCTCCAAGTGGCTGCCACACAAATGTCTGTGGCAGAAACACTTCTGAAACAAGCAGTACATGCAGCCAGGCCTCTGGTTGAATGCCCTTTAATTTCCCCTGGGAGTGACTTGTTATACTTCTGATAAAAACAAAATGCAGTTTGCCAACATTGTTTGGAAACTGCAGCGCCCTCTCTCTTGGGCACAAAGGAAACGAAAAGCTGATCCATTTTCTGGACAGATTTAGTCCGGTTTACATAGTAATGCAAAGTTCTGTGCACATCGAGAGAGTGCAGAATGGCTTCCCTTGGTTACAGTCCTCAGGATAGCACACCAGTAAGTGTAACGTCTGATTCAAAGTAAACTCAGAAACTACTTTTGGAAAGAACATAGGATTTGTATGCAGAGCCACCTGGTCTCTGTGGAAAATCAAATACAGCTCCTTACACGAGGGCCTGAAGCTTGGAAATCCTTCAAGCAGGAGTAATGGCAACTAAAAATAGCGCTTTCCAAGAAGGATAGCGCAGGTCGCAGCTCAAAGCCAGTTCAAAAGAAGGCAAAGTTAGCTTTTCGAGAATAAAATTCAGATCCCACGGAGGAACAGGGTTCCTGACCGTGGTTTCAGATGGAGAATTCCTTTAAGAAAGGTTTTTGAAACCTCCAACTGAGCCAGAGTGTTGTCATCCACCAGAACGTGGTAGGCAGAGATGGACCTTCAGGAAAGAGTAAATAAGGCCAAGGTCAGAGAGGTGCAGCAGGTATTCCATGACCTGTGGGCCCAGGCAACAGAAAGGGTCCCAACCATTGGATGCTGCCCAAATGGAGACCTTCTTCCATTTCATAGCATATGCGGTTCTTGTGGATGGCTTTCAGGCCTCCACAATGACTTTTGCAACTCTGGAAGAGACCCCAAAATGTGCAGTAGATATTGTCAGCAGGTGCTACACGTGACGGTGAAGGGACTTGAGACCTGGATGTAATAACTTGCCTTGATCCTGGGTCAGCAGGTCTTAGCAGAGGGGTAGCGGTACTGGAAGCTCCACCAACAACTGCTGGAGAAGAGGGAACCAAATTTGGTGCTGCCATTGAGGGGTGATCAGAATCATGCGAGCCCCTTCCGCCTGTAGCTTCAGAAGTACCCTCTGCAGAAGCGGGAAGGGAGAGATGGTGTACAAGAACCTCCCTGTCCAGCAGAGAGATAACACATCTCACCAGAAAACACCAGGCCCGGGAATGAGCGATCAGAAACTGGGAAGTTTTGCATTGGATGGGGAGGTGAACAGATCTAGTTCTGCATGACCCCAAAGATCGAACAGATCCTCGATTATCAATTGTCTCAGTTCCCACTTGTGAGCCCTTGCCTGAGTGCGGCTGAGTGTGTCTGCCACGATGTTGTGAATTCCTGGGACATGCACTGCCATCAGCTGGATGCTATGCTGGACTGCCCAATACCACACTCACATCGCTTCCCTGCAAAGGGGTACGATCGTGTGCCTCCCCATTTGTTCAGGTACCACACCACACTCATAACTGTCCATCTGCACAAGAAGTGTGCCTGAGCAGAGGAGGGGCTGAAAGGCCTGAAGGGTGTACAGCACCGCACGCATCTCCAACACACTGATGTGCAGAGAGAACTCCCGCTGAGACCAGGATCCCTGAGTCCAGTGATTCCCCCAGGTGAGCATCCCAGCCCTAGCTGGAAGCATCTGTTGTCAGGGTCTGGGTAGGGGAGGGAGAATGGAAAAGAGCACCTCGACAGAAACTACTCAGATCCTGCCACCACAGGATGTCCCGACACATGGGGTTGGATACCAGGATTCTGTAATCCATGTCGTCTGATCTCTGGTCCCACTGTACTCTCAGTGTCCACTGCGTAACTCGCATGTGGAGCCTGGCTAGAGGAACAGTGGGAATAGCCATGGCCATGAGACCCAGCAGGCATAAGATGGACCAGGCCGTGGTCCATCGGCTGGTTGCCACTTGATTAGCCTGTTGTAGCAAGGTCTCTGCCCTGTCCAAAGGCAGGAAGGCCTGACTCTGAACTGTATCCAGCACCGCCCCAATGAACTGGAGTCACTGCGAAGGAAAAAGGGGGGGACTTCGGATAGTTCACTGTAATTCCCACCTGCCGAAAAAGGTCCAGGGCAATGGACAAAGAGGCCAGCAGGCTGTCCCTCAACGGCACCGACAGAAGCCAGTCATTGAGGTATGAGAAGACATACAGGCCCTGGCGGCATAACGCCACTGCCACCACTGCTAGGCACTTGGTGAACACCCTGGTAGATGAGGAATGGTCAAACAGAGCGCCTTGAACTGAAAATGTCCCCCCTTGAAGGTAAACGAAGGAAGGAAGCGGTGGTGGGAGGGAAAGACTGTAATATGCAGGTAAGCATCCTGCATATCTAGGACACAGAGCCAATGTCTCTGGTGAAGTAGTGGCAACAGACCCGGGAGGGTCAGCATGCTAAATATTTTGTACTCTATGTACAGATTGAGCGTGCTGAGATCCAGGATTGGATGGAGGTCCCCCGTATTTTTGGGGACCAGGAAAAAGTGGGAGTAATATCCCTTTCCCACCTGGTTCCCAGGAAAGGGCTCTATGGCGGATTTTTGCAGTTCCTCTGATGACAGGAATGTGACCTTTTGGGCAGTGCAAGAGACCTGAAGAATTTGTTGGAGGTCTTTCTGTGAATTCTGTGGTGTGGCCTTGAGTGACTAGCTGAAGGACCCATGAGTCTGTAGTGATCACCTCCCATCCGGTTAGATATTTGGCAAATCTACCCCCTACCAGGTCTTCCGGAGCTGATGGCTGAGTCTGGGGGCACTGCCACAAGTCAGGAGGCGGAGGACAGGTGGGGGAGCGGCACCCCAGAAGCCCACTGAGGCTTGGCTGGAGGGGTGGCCCCGCTGCTGAATAAGCCCGTTTTGTCAGACGTTGAGTGGGCTGTTGCCTGTTTTGACACCTTTGTTGGTGACAAAAAGGCTGCTTAAGCTTGAAGCTGGTACGATACGTGGACTGGACAGAGCGCAAGGCCTTGCCACTGTCCTGTAGCTCAGTTATGATGTCTTTGATGTCACCCCCAAAGAGGACTGGACCTCGGAATGGGGCATCCTGAATGGCCACTTGGACAACTTGGGCCAATCCAGATATATGCAGCCAGGAGTACCGACGCATGCTAACAGCAGTACTGGTGCTCCAGGTAGAAGCATCTACAGCATCACATGTAGCTCTTAGGGAATGGCGGCAGGAAATTTCTGCTGCCCTGACCATTTGGGCAATCTTAGTTTTAGCCTCGTAGTCGGGCAAGGCCTTGAAGTCTGACTTAAGCTGACCTAGGATAGATTTCTGGTACACGATCATGTGTGCCAGATAATTAAGGACTCTGAGGGTCAATGTGGAAGACGAATAAATTTTACATCCAAACTGGTCTATTTGCCTCGACTCCTTGTCAGGAGGGGAGGTGCTCATATGCTCTGGCTTAGCTGTACCATCATGGGTCGCATTAATGACCACAGAGTCCAACTTAGGATGAGAACTGAGGTGGTCTTTGCCCTCAGGGGCCCGACAATCTGTGAGCCTTCTTGGCTACCGCTGCCAAACCGTGGAGGCCAACTCCTCATGCGAGCCTATCCATGGAGGAATGAGAAGGGGTGACAACTCTGGCATGTCTAGGTGATCTGCCAGTCTCTTACATTGAGGGTCCTGGTCCTTTGTCTTCCACCCATTCGCCCTTGAATTTTCCAATGGATCTCTGTGAAAGAGGGATCCTCGGGGGCGGACTTGGGAGAGTCCGTGGGCTTGGGATCCTCCGGTGAAGGGGTCTCTAAGCCCAAAGCAAAGGAGGCAGAAAAGTCAGAGTCCAATGAAAGGCTTCTGTCCAGGGACAGAGCCCATGGAAGAAGGATCTCCTTGTAGGAGACTGTGAGGCCCCTATCATCGCCTGTTACCTGGGTAGGGCGTGAGGCCTGGCCTGAGGAAGAAGGATGAGATTCCACTGGTGAAAGGGACCTGGGCGTAGGATCCAGTTGGACCGGTGGGGAGGTCATGACCAGCTAATGTTGGTCCAATTCAAAAACCAGCTGGGTCTTGGTCTCACTCCATCAAGACTGAAGCGCCACCTTAAAGTCAACCTGAGACGGAGGAGGGGGCGGAGGAGACTAGTACGTGGGTGGGTATCCTGGAAAGTGATAACACTGTGTCGAATAACCAGGCATCGAGTAATGATAGCCCAGAGTACCACAGCTGGACGTGGGATAGCATAACATTGGATACTCCAGCGTTGGGTATCCTGTCGTCTGATACCCTGGTGGCAGACACCCTGGAGAGGGGTAGTGAGGCACAGGGAAGCCTGGTGTTGGAAGGCCGGGCGAAGGCCCCAACAGCAGAGCTGAGAGTCCCGTTGGAAGCCCTGATGGCAGATAACCAGGTGAAGGCCCCAACGGAGGGGCCAAGGGCCCTGACAGAGGGTAGGGAGGGCCTGGTAATGTCAGGTCTGGTGCCGGATTCGCCGGAAGTTCCGGCATCTACCTCGAAGGAGCCTGGGGTGGTGCAATGTGTCCAGACGAGGAATCTGTGGCGCAGGAGTTGTCGGCTCCAGAGGGATGTCTGGAGCCGGGCATTCCAGCTCTGGCACCTGGGTGTTGTCGAGCGGACGCTTCTCCAACTCCAACTCCTGCTCAGGAAAATCAGGCAAGCCAGAAGTCTCCACCAAAGAAGGTGGGAAAGGAGGATCCAGAGAGGGAGAACCCTCTGGGGATGGCTGCGGCTGAAGCAGCAGCAGGCGCTGATCTGGCAGATCGACATCAGGCCTGTTATCGGGGCCCGATGAAAGCGCCGTGGCTGGGTGGACGCTGGAGAAGCTGGCATGTGGCTTATCAGCCTGGGCTGAACAGTTGTCAAAGGAGCTGTTGACCGACTTACCAATCGCGCCACAAGGCTTAGACCCGGAGGTTTTGAGGGGTCTAAGAGTTGCAGAATTCTCCAGAACTCCAGAGACACCCACCTGAACCACAATCCATTCAGGCGAGGGGACCAAGGGCTGCTCCGCAGAGGAGGGAACAGGTTTGGCCAGTGGAGCATTACCCGCATTAACGGGAGGCTGCTCGGCGGCCACAGCTCCTGAAGGAGGCCTCGGGCAGGAAGGAGACTGATCGGGGTCCCAATGCTTCTCCTTGCCCTCCTCCTTCTTTTTGTGGGAGTTGGAAGAAACGCCCTGTGAGGAAGACCATCCCCGCAGCTTCCACAGCTCCTTCTGCATAGAAACCATCTTCAATTTAAGACCATGAGCTTCCAGGGCCTGTTGACAGCGTTTCCGTGTGGCCTGGTTAAAATTCAGGTAGGTCTCACAGTCCTCGGTCTTGTGCTCAGGTTCCAGGTACAGAGGGAATGGCCATCTTCATGAGGGAGCTGTGTGCCGCAGGAATCACACTTGTTCTTATACGACTCAGAAGGCATCGGAGAAGACATGCATGAAAAATATTTACTTTTCTAAAAATACAGAAAATAAAGAAAAAAACGTTGAAATACTCATCCGAAAATGGCAGTTGACTGAAGTAGAGTTCTCTGCGAGGTCAGACATGCGCAGGCTGATGGGAAAGAACTGGAGGGTGGGCGTGGGGACCACCTACTATATAGTGTCACGCCAACGTCAGTCATGTGAAATCGGGTGAGTGGTCCCCTGCCAGACACTGCTAGCAAGTTTTCCGTGTGGTCCTAGCACCTGGTGGCTCTAGTCCTAATGGTTATTACCTACTGCAAGAGCCCTCTCGAAGTAAGATCAAATGGTTTTCTAGGTTTGTATGTGGGTGAGGGCAGCCATGGTAGCCTTCAAGAAATTACAATTGGTTAAAAAAATAAAGGCAGACTGACGCTCCCAAATTTGATTCTGTATGTGAAGGTAACACTACTGGTGCAACATGTGCTCCACTGGAGACAATCTGCAGTGGGCCCCAGGTGAATTGAGAATGAGATAGCAGATGTGGCCCCCTTGGCAGATGCTTATCTTTTCAGATCCAAAGACCCACTGAAGACCGGGGGGATGGGTGGACTCTCTATAAAGAACTGGCACTGTAAGTTTATCCATAAGTGTTTTAAGCAGCTTGTACAGGGTTAAGTACACTGAAGTACATTTTATTTTTATATTATCTATTTTTACGCCCCCTTACTAGCTCAGCTGCCTACTCCTTCAGGAAGGCCAAGCCTCACCACACCGTTCCCCCAATCACCATTTGCTGCTCCCTCGGGTGCTGCCCCCTGACCAACCCAACAGACCCCTTCATTGGGGGGGCCCCTACCCGTGGTAGGGACCAGGAGGGGAGACTGTAGTGTGCTCCTAGGCACATACTTCAAATCGTCGCCAGGGGTGGCAAGGGTGCAGCTTGGGCTCTCCCGGACTTTGCAGCGATGGGAGGGCGGACCGCAGTCATCTAGCAGTTTGGGCAGCCATTTTCCGTGTTCTGGTTTCCCCACCCCACTGGAACGCATGCCGCGGCATCCTGAACCCTCCATGCTGGACCCCGCTCCTATTGTCCCGGGCACAGGAGCGAACCTAGGTTGCCAGCATGCCAAGCAATCCCCTGGGCACCATGGGGCCGGCGTTTGAAGTACATTTGATGATAAACCTGTACCAGCAAAGCTGAACCACGGTTTTCGTAGATGGGCCCTAGTGGGGCTGATACATACTTACCAATTTTATGAGAATGGGAAACTTCAATCATTTACACAGTTAAAGAGAGTATGCTCTGTCCCACCGGGACCATTGCAGGTATTCGCAAATGTGGCACTATCTGAACACACAAGTGGGCCTAGAAATTAATGAATCCAACCTCCACCCTATGACTGATCTCTTACGGTCAGTTCTGGATGGCTCTTGGTTGGATCACTTGATATCATGATGCTATTAGGCTCTGCAACAGGGCCAAGAGATTGATATGACTAACACAAAAACCACTTGGAAAGCAGAACTTTCTGCCCAACTGGAGACAGACAATTGGATGTGAATATGGAATACACAACACAAAGTAACTAGCTCCTAACAGTGCAGAGAGCACAGCTGGAAAACAGCAGTTAGATTCCTTCATATGCCTGAAATTACAGCAAAATTCTCCACTATACATTACTGCCTGTTGGCAGAGCTGTGGTTGTGAGGTACTGACCCTCAGACACACACATGCTTTGGGCATGTCCAGTGCTGTAATCTTTTTGGGAGGAAATACAGACAGACCTACAGACCATAATTACCAATCTGGGTCCGCTAACCCCACAAATGGCTTTGCTGCTACACTACCCCCTGCCCCCAATACTTGAAAAATAAAACTCATTATCTTTTGGGAATATTTTTGACTGCCATAAAGAAAAGGTTATCACACAACTCTGGCTAACGACCACTCTCCACACCAGAGAGCGATGGAAGGATACAGTATGGGAAATTTACAAAATGGAGAAAATGACAGCTTGCCTCTGAGGGGTTGAGGAAAAGAATGAGAATAAATAGAACACGGCTTTCATTTGTCATTCAGCATACATTGGATATTGTCCCTTCTTTGGAAGCGATGGGCGAGTAAAGTGCGGACACAAAGACATTTTAGCCTACACCAAGGGACGCTCAATTGGGGGCACTTTATACAGTACAATAGGGTAATAATGACTACAACGCAGCCTACTTTGTAAGCTACTGCATTCTGTGCCTTGACATGCCAAGTGTACCGTATGTCAGTGGAAAAAAAATCTCTTTTTCTTGTAATAAAAATAAAAAAAAAAAAAATGAAAAAAAAAAATCAGATCTGCTACCCTTGCTTGAGGAAGGAATGCTTTCCCTTGTACGGTATCCAGCTCTGCACCAATAACGTCCAGAGGCTGAACTAGTTCTGTTTGGGGCTTTTAAGATTTATGAGGAAGCCCAGTTCATCCACGTCCTGTGTCAGCATTATGGAGGACTTTGCTTCATGCTGTGTTTTGCCTGAGCCAACCGGTCATACACGTAAGGGAAAACCAGCACTCCTTCCCTTATCAGATGTGCTGTCACCACAGCTAGGATTTTGTAAACACTCTTGGAGCTGAGGTGAGGCCCAAGGGAAAAGCTGTGAACTGATACTGGCAGTTCCCTATCCTGAAGCTGAGGTACTTTCTATAGCTGATCGGCCTGAAGAGTATGTGAAAGTAGGCATCCTTCAGATCCAGTGACCCCAGTTAAGTGTCCTATTTGCAGAGATGGAATCACTGTGTCATGTTACCATCTTGTATTTTTCTTTCTTTAAGTGTTTGTTCAGGTATCGCAAGTCTAAAAATGGGTCACCACTCCCCATTTTTCTTGTGGGTCAAGAAGTATCTGGAATAAAGTCATGTGTCCAACTGTGCGGTAGGTACTTTTTCCACTGCATTTGCTTGCAACAATTTCTTCCTTCCATCTTCAACAGAATTTTCTCTGTTGGGGTCTGACTGTGGAAAACCACAGAAGTATGCAATTTTAGGAATTTTTCGAACTTCAGGGACAAATCTTGACTCACTACTTCCAGAACCCACTTACACGTGATGATTTTTGTGCATTCCTGGAAGTAGTGAGCCAGTCTTCTTCCCACTGGCAATGGATGGGTGACTTCTGCAAACTTGTCAGGAGTTTCATTCTGCCTGGGTTTTGGGGCTAGTGGTGTTGCACCTGCATGCCTAGCGCTCCACACATCCCTGCCCCCGTAGTAGTCCCTTTGTGGAGGGTACTCGTAGAAAATATAAGCAAAAGGGAAGTATCCCCTACTCCTACCTCCCCCATCCATAAGGTTTGTAGGAAGTGGAGGACTCTTCCAAGTATTGCTTTTGTAGGTGGTTTTGTGCTCATTCACCTTTTAAGCCTCCATCTTGTCACTTAACAGGGAATTTCCCTCACAGGGTAAATACACTGCTTTTGTTCCAGTGTCCTGGGATAGGTTGGTAGTTCTAAACCAGGCAAACCATCTTAAGGACGTTATGCAGGCCATGACCCTAAATGCAGTGTCATTTGTGTCCACCGCCATGAGGAACTGGTACTTTATGACATTTACGGCTGATCTTGTGTCAGGTATATCCTACACCAAGTCCCCAGCAGCCTTATCACTCAATAACGTATGGAATTCCATAAGGCTTTCTAGTACTGGGCTGTGTAAGCCAAGTAAGCTGCCTGCTTTACAAGCAGGGATGCTGATGTATAAACTTTTTTGCCAACACTATTCAGTTTCCTCAAATCTTTCAAAGTTAGGAGGAAAGGTGCACTTTGGCCTTATCCTAGGGGTCAGTCAGGACAACTCCTTAATGATCAGAGTGGGAATACAAGTAGTCAGCACCCTGTTCGTCCACTTGATATTTTTACTCAATTTTCTTGCCTATGCCAGCAGCTGAGGTAGCTGCTGATATTTTGCATGTGGCTTTCCCAAGGGATTTATGAATGGGCAGTGTCAGCCTCTTTGTGGGTGCTAAGCCCACCATGTCCATGAATTCTGCCTCATCTTCATGATCCTCAGTCTCGTGGGAGGAGATGTTGAGGGTATCATATCACTTACAAAGGTATACTGGGAAGTGTAGTCCTCTGAAGGCCTAGGAGGAGAGCCAAATTATTGCTCAAGAGAACCATCTGGCTCTTTTGTTTTTTTTTTTTTTTTTTATCACAATACTTTTTTCTCTGCTACCTCTTTGGAGCGGGCGGCAGGTCATCTGGCCGCCGGCACCTGCACCTCCAGACCTGGTGTGGCCAGCGACATGCTCTCCTCCACACAGGCCGGCATGCAGAGTCCACCCACCCCCGGGGGGCGTGCACCTCTCATGGCTGGGGGTGCGGCTTACGGCCATCAACCACCACAACTGCACCGCAATTTTCAGCCTGGATTTTCTCCCCCTCTCGGAGCCAGATATGCAATGGCGTCCGTGCACAATGTGCCGACGCCTGCCGCAATCCAACCATCTATGTGTGTCACTACTAGCAGTGCCCCAGGCTTCTGCCAGTTGCCGCTGTAGAATGAAGTGGACCCCTTCCCCACCCCAGAGGGAGGAGAGCTGATGCGGGACACTTGATCCTCCCTTTCCCCTGCCGACTCCCAACGGCCCGAGTCCGCTCCCAAACCCAGGTCGCTGGCATGCCGCAAGGTGTGGCATCCAGCACCTCAACCCTCAGCGCCACTGGGCTGGCAACCACCTGGTTCTATGAGTTCACCTTCCTCCTCTTCTACATAGTAAATTTCAACCTCTTCATCCACAGGCATTCTGAACATAACAGGAGCTGGAAGGGTTGCAGGCATATTTATGAAATTCCCAATAGCCAGGAATACCCGAAGAAACTGACATGCCTTTGTTATGTCCTCTACTGAGGCATTTGTCTTTAAAGAGCACTACCATCAAGATTTGCAAAAACATATCTTGTTCAGAATGTTTTGATTTGTGTATTCAGTCCTGGTGTTTCCTTTCCTTTGTCTGCTATTAGGAGATTTTCAAAATGTGCCTACTAGTTTTATGGCCTCTGGGGATCTCCATGTTAGAATGGTTTATTGCTCTTCTTTGTTCTGCAGTGCCTCCTGTCTTATGTTACAGTGATGCCTCCGGGACCACCGCGATTCAGTGAGGGAAAGAAAAAATTACTAAACTTAGCAATTGTGTTTCTTCTAATGGAGTCTTGCTGTATTCGGACAATCTTCAGTTAGCTCCAGCCTTTAAACTGCACCGGAGAACATAGGGTTCAATTTCTATGCAGAGCATAGAACGTTGAGCTCGAGCTCAGTTGACGTCTTTGTCTGCAGCCCTTGGAAATCCAACCGTCAGATTCTTACGAGCAAAAACTCACTAACTATACTATGTGGAAATAGTACATTTTTTAACTAGCCAACTGGCAACAAAAGTTTTGGATTCCCAAAGGAAGACTCAAGTCAGGAAACCCCAAACCAACCCAAATAAGGATAACAATACAAAAAAACACCCAAAATAAAAAGGAGGGTGTGCAAGAAGCACCTCTGGGGTGCAGCACTGCACCTGCACACCCACTTCTCAAAAACCAGGTTCTGAGAGGGGAGGCAGGGAGGGAGATCAGAATACAGCAAGACTCCATTAGAAGAAACACAATTACTAAGGTGAGTAATTTTTTCTTCAAATATCATGAAGTCTTGCTGTATTCTGAATCTGCAAACTACCAAGCAGTACCTCCATGGAGGAGGGAGAGAACCTACTTTGGGAATATGCTCTGAAGTACTGCTGTGCCAAAGTGAGCATCACTCCTAGCCTGGATATCCAGAGAGTAATGCTTGGTAAAGGTATGAACTGTTTTACAGGAGGCTGCTTGACAAACTTCTAACAGAGGGATATCCCTGGCAGCAGCCAGGGAAGCGCTGTACCTCTTAAAGAGTGAGCCCTCAGGCCTGAGGGTGGCATCTTTCCCAGTTTCTCACAGCAGAATTGTATACAAGACACAATCCACCTGGCAATAGTTCTCTTGGTGGCAGGTTTGCCCTTTCCCACTTCCCCAAAAGTGAGGAACAACTGGAGGGATTCAAACCCGTGGCCCTTGGTACGCTCTATGTAGTAGCTAAGGGCTCTTTTAACATCTAAACTGTGTAGCCTCCTCTCTCCTGAGGAAGAATGATCAGTGAAGAAGACAGGAAGAGACAGACTGATTCAAGTGGAAGTCTGAAACCACTTTGGGCAAGAACCTCCTGTTGGTTCTAAGGACCACTTTATCTCTATGGAAGGAGATAAAATCATGTTCCACTGATAGGGCTTGCAGTTCACTGATGCGTCTGGCAGAGGTAATGGCTACCAGAAGCACAATTTTCCAAGTCAAGTACTTAAGCTCTGCTGAGCACATAGGCTCAAAAGGGGGTTGCATAAGCTGAGCAATGCAAACATTAAGATCCCAAGCAGGAGCAGGATCCCTAAAGGGGGGACTGGTGTGAAGCAATCCCATGAAAAACTTACAGAATACAGGGTGGGATGACAGAGGGGAAGACTTGCCTACAGACAGGAAAGCAGAAACAGCTGCCAAGTGTACCTTGAGAGTAGCTAGTCTGAGACCTAGGCCATTAAGATGGCCCATATAATCCAGAACTGTAGGCAATTCAGCAGTGTCTGGAGAAATATTCTTCTTGGAACACCAAATGCTGAATCTTTTCCATTTGGAGTTATAAGTCTTTCTGGTGGAGAGCTTTCGAGAAGCTTTAAGAATATCCAGAACCCCCTGAGACAGATGCAAATCTCCATACTCTAACTCTTCAAGAGCCATGCCTTGAGATTGAGAGACCGAAGATTAGAGTAACAAATCCTCCCCTGAGAGAAGGTTAACAGGTTGTAATTCCTGGGAAGAGACAAGGAAAGATGGACTGCTAGACACAGTAACAAGGGGGTACCAAGGCTGTCTGGCCCAATCTGGAGCAACCAGAATCACTTTGCAAGGTTGTGACCTTATCTTGACTAGAACTCTGAACAGTAGGGGAAAGGGAGGGAAGGCATAAAGGAATCTCCCTTCCCAGTTCAAAATCAGAGCATCCAGAGGGACTGAGCCCAGGACTGGTGGTCTGCAACAAAACAGAGGAAGTTGACAATTGTCTGGTGCTGCAAAGAGATCTATCTCTGGAGTGCCCCACCTTGAGAAAATTACTTTCAACACTAGGGGGTCAAGGGACCATTTGTTATGGCCCTGGGAGATCCTGCTCAGTGCATCTGCTAGCACATTGTCCTTTTCTGGAAGGTGGACTATCATCAGAGAGGTCTGCAGGGAATAAGCCAGAAACCACAATTTCATGGCCTCTATGCCCAAGGCCGTAGACAGAGTGCCTCCCTGCTTGTTGATGTACCACATGGTAGTGGTGTTGTCTGTTCTGACCTGGACTACCTTGTTCTGCACAGACTGAGAGAAAGCTTGCAGGGCCAGAAAAACTGCCCTGAGTTCCAGAAGATTGATATGAAGAAGGGACTCCTGAGGGGACCACAGTCCTTGGGCTGTGAGATCCCCCAGATGAGCTCCCCAACCCAAAAGGGAAGCATCTATGGTAAGGACCACCAAATGAGACTGAGTGACAAATGGGACCCCTTGCCTTAAACTGTCCTGATCCTGCCACCACTGAAGAGCTTGGATCAGTGTCCGAGTCACTGGAATCAGCTTGGTAAGAGGGTCCTTCTTTTGGGACCAAAAGGCCCTTAGATGGAACTGAATGTCCCTCATCTGGAATCTTGCCCCTTGGACCACTGCTGTAGAAGTTGCCATGTGGCCCAAGAGCTGAAGGAAGTGCCTTGCTGGTCGGGACACCTGAAGGCTGGAGGAAGAAGCCAGTTCTATAAGAACTCTTGCCCTTTCCAGGGGAAGAAAGCCTCTTGCTTTGACAGTATCTAGCTCTGCCCCTATAAAGGTGAGAAGCTTTACTGGTTCGAGAACTGACTTAGGGAGGTTGAGAAGAAACCCCAGGGAAGAGAGTACTTGCTGGGTCACTTGCAGGCCTGACTTGACTTGGTCTGGAGACTGACCAACTATGAGCCAGTCGTCCAGATATGGAAAAATGGAAATCCTCTGCCTTCTTAAAAAGGCCACAACTACTGCCAGGCACTTTGTAAAAACCCTTGGAGCTGATGTTAGGCCAAAGGGCATTGCTTTGAACTGGTAATGGCCTGAGGGCAACTTGAACCTGAGGTACTTTCTGTGGGAGCAACTGATGGGAATGTGAAAGTAGGCATCTTTAAGGTCCAGGGAGGCTAGCCAGTCCACTGGCCTTACAGAGGGAAGAATTATTCCCAGAGTCACCATCCTGAACCTTGGTTTTAAAAGATGTTTGTTCAGATATCTTAGATCTAGGATGGGTCGCCACTCCCCTGTTTGTTTTGGGGTAAGGAAGTACCTGGAGTACAGACCTTTGCCCCAGTGCAGGGTAGGAACTCTCTCTATGGCTCCTAAGGCCAGAAGAGATTAAACCTCTGCCTCTAGGGCAAGGGTTTCAGAGAGACTTGCAGGTGGAAAAGATCTGGCTCTCATCTTCGGAAATTTTTTGAAGCTGAGAACCAGTCCCTTGCCTACTACTTCCAGAACTCACTTGTCTGAAGTAACAGACACCCAGTCCTGGACAAAGTAAGCCAGCCTGCCCCCTACAGGGATAGGAGAGTTGACCCGGGCAGACCTATTAGGGTGTCTGCTTGGCAGGGGCTTTAGGCTGAGGAGTGGAAGCAGCCCTGCAATTCCCCCTTCTGCCTCTCCCTCTTAAGAACCCCCTCTGTGAAAAGAGAGAAGAGGCCAGTGCTTGGCAGAAAGGCCTATGAAAAGTCCTGCCCCTGCCCCTAGACTGCTACCTCTGAGGAGCTGCCTGCCTCTCCTTGGCCTGTGCACTCCTATAAGTGGTCCTATATTCCTCCATCTTCTTCATGTAATTCTCTGTCTGCCCTGCAAACAAAGAATTACCTTCCACAGGGAAATCCATGGCCTTAGCCTGGGTGTCCTGTGAGAGGCTAGGACATCTGAGCCAAGCCATTCTCTGAAGAGCCACAGATGTAGCCATGACTCTTGATGACACATCACTGGAGTCCACAGCAGCATGGAACTATACCTTAGATGCCTCAATCCCATCCGCAGCCACCTCCTCCAGCTCCTTGGCCAGCTGGGGGGAGACCTGTTTAGCCAGTGCCAGTACCGTGTCCCACCGGGACTTCTGGTACCTGGCTATATAGGCCATATAATTAGCCTGCCTCAGTCCCAAAGAGGATGCAATGTATTGCTTCTTTGCTAAGGCATCCATCCTCCTGGAGTCTTTATCTGGGGGGTGTGAAGCCAAGGGGACATTAGCCCTGTCACAGGCTGCAGCCTGCACAACTCCAACATGGCTGCATTGTTGGTAGAAAAACTCTGTGTCTGAGCCTGATAAGGTGTACCTCTTATCCATTCTTCTATCAACACAAGGTACAGAATTAGGAGACTTTAAAATGTTTTGAGTCTATTTCCCAAAAGATTTGTGCAAGGGAATAGACAGCCTCCTGGACTCTGGGATGTCCATCATCTCTACAAAATCAGGCTCCTCTTGATCCTCTGTAGCTTTCTCCATAGGAAGCTGAAGAGTTTCAGCCACTTTCCTGTAAAACAAATAGTGGTGAGGGGACTCAGACAGCCTAGGAGGGGAAACACCAGAAGGTCTGTCTGGGGAGATGTCCGGTTCAGTGGGCACATCCAGACTTTCTGCTCCATCACAGTCATCATCCTGTTCAAAATCCCCCTCCTCAAATTCCGGTTCATAAAAATTTTCAGGGGCATATTCCTGAACCGGTAGAACCGACTGAACAGAGCCCCTAGCCACCGGAGCCGGATTCAACAATCCGAATCGCTCGGGCAATTTAATCAGCGGTCGGAAAATGAACCTCTGGATCTGAACCAGCTGATTTCTCTTTTCTTTTCCTTTTTATTGGAGTCGATCCCTCAGGATCGGCTCTCCTCTTGCCCGAAGAAGTATCGCCCTGGTCAGAGAGCACGCCTTCTGGTTCGGTCAGAACCGAACCGGGCTGGCCATCCGGGTCAACAGACTCTCTGCCTCCTTTTCCCTAAGTCTACCTAATCTCTTTTCCAGGGTAGACTTAAGAAAATTTCTGTGAATTTGGCAGTCTGTATCGAGGTGTTCAAACCCCAGACAATAAACACAGGTGGTGTGGGGGTCGGCCTTAGCAAAGACTTCCCCACACACACTGCAGTGTTGAAACTCAGTGTGCCGGTTTTTTTTCTTGGGTTTCTCAAACATGGCCAACCTACCCAAACTTACCCTTTTTTCAGTAATCGCCAGGCAAGACTCCCTTATCGGTTCCTAACCGTGTCACGGGTATTGGAAAAAACGTTTAAAATACGTTTTTTTTTTAGAACCGATAAGGACCGGTAACCACAAAATAAAGTAAAGTACAAAAAATCAATCTAAAGGATCGGTTCAGCCGAACCAATCGAACAAACTTACAATTTCCACACAATAATCAGAAACAACTATCTAGTTCTCATGGTACCTCAGACAGAGCCTGAACCGACGATCCAGAATAAATTCAGTTTAAAACCAACACTTTAACAGACTTTTGAACCGAGCTGAAGGAGAAATCTCCAGAGCAACTCTTCAGTGAGGCGAAGTAAAGAATCTGACAGTTGGATTTCAAAGGGCTGCAGACAGAGACCTCAACTGAGCTCGAGCGCAACGTTCTATACTCTGCATAGAAATTTAACCCTATGTTCTCCGGGGCAGTTTAAAGGCTGGAGCTAACTGCAGATTGTCAGAATACAGCAAGACTTCATGTTGTTTGAAGTACTACAGCAGAAATCTGAAGATAGAAGCCTGATGTTCTGGCCTCAACTAAATAAGTCAATATTTTTGTTTTTTATATGTTTTGTCTAGGCCTAGACAGCATGAGTAAATGTTTTTCATTTAAAGTTTTTAATTTCATCAAACTATATCCAGCCATAAGAAGTACACAAATCACCCTAGGTCATCAATGCTATAATCAGTAAAGACTCCTAGATGTTTTCTTACAGAATATCCACTCAATTAGACCTCAAGTGATTGCTAAGCTGTACATGAAGTCTTCACTGCCGACTGGATGAGAAAGTGACTTAAAATCACAACTGTACCACTTTAAAATTGACTGTAAACCAGTACTTGCTGAATCCATGGTCCCAGACACATCATGGTCACATGGGACACAAGGCATTGTAGGAAAAAGAAGAGCAATAAACCATGGTAATCTGGAGCTCCCCAGGGGCCATAAAACTAGTACCAAATGAGAAAACACTAATATAAAACAAAAGGGAAGAACAAACCAGGAATAAGCACACAAAGCAAAACACTCTGTACAACACGTTTTTGCAAATTTTAACAGCAAAATTCCTTTAAGTCCATTAGCGGCTCCTTTCCTTCTTCAGGAGGGACAGCGACATGTTTGTTTTTTTCTTGGCAGGCACCATTTCCAGTGTCTCCTCTGAGCCCCTTATTTTTAATGGATTCAGGGTTCCCTCTTTCGGACACCCCAAGTTCTCAACTATCTTTAGCAGATTTATCTCTCCTATCTGTCCCCTCTGACAGGGACTGCTGCTTACTCTGAGGGTCTTGACCCTCCTCGGAGCCTTTTGGTAACATGGAGGCACACTAAGAAGCCACAAAATCTAATTTTTCAGTCCTTTTCTTTTGCGTTTTAGATAAACTTTATACAGCAATCACAACTGGCAAAATCATGGTCTGGACACAGGCACTTTAAATACAGCTAATGGAAGTCTGCCTTTGCCAGGAGCTGAAAACAAACCATACAACTCTTAAAGTCTGTAGGTCCTGTCTTCTTTTTGGGACTGTCAATCATGCCAAACACTGATGAACCTGAAAGGACATTTCTGTCTCTCAACAGAAATAGCCAGAAAATACAATAAGCCCAAGAAATATTAAAAAGGGCTTAAAAGCAAATAATGTGGGTTGGTTCCTAAAAGAAAGCAAACCAAAAGTTAAATTTACCTCAAAAGAGGTTCCTTAAGTAGAAATATCAAACAGATCATGCTGGTTTCCAAAAAATGAAGAACCGAGAATAATTTAAGGCAAAACTGCAAAGTACTTAAATAAAAGTTATTTTTCATTTAACATTAAAAGGATTAAACAGCAGTTCCCTAAACGTGGGAACCATGCTGAGAAATGAAAATAACATACTCTCCATAATTCTTGATCTTCCAGAATATCTTCACTATTTGTTACCACTAATGGGTCTGTGCTGGAGGCACTAGGACTACGTGGGAGCAAAAACTTTCTGAAGCATACAGCCTAGGGGGCCGACGGCGCTGGCACCACCTATGAGGCAGACACAAAGTGGTGGCACTTGTGGACTGACCAGCAATTGATTCTGGCCGACACCTTTCTTGGTTCTGTTTGCCAGGAGAGAAACAAGAGGAAGAGAAAAAAAGCGAGAGAGAAATTATAAAAACTTACCCAAGGGGACAGGAAAAGGATGTAGGATATAAAAACAATAGAACACGACTACCAACTTACAGAAAGAGGCTAAGAATTGGCCTTAGGGTAATAGGTTAAGGGGAGCCAAAGCTGAAAGGCCACCTGGACAGCAAAGGTGGAAAGGGCACCAGCCATGGGAAGTGGCTCTGGCTAGGCAGAAAAGACCAAAGAAACATTTCCTTTTTGAAAAGAAATCAGAAAAAGGACCTTGTACAACAGTACAAGAAAGGGATAAAGGGAAGACAGAATGGAAATAGAGATACCCCCCCTTGCCACTCCCACAGGAAAAGGGAGAAAGAAGTAGAAAAAAACCAACATCTTGATATGTCGTCCCCTCCTAGGCATGGCTGGCTGGGATCCAAGAGGTCCGACTACCCCGGCGGAGGCTAAGAGGAGGCTAGACAAGAGGGATGTGGCATGGCATCTGGAGACCCCATGGGAGTGCAATACATGCGCTGCATGCCCTTGGGGCTGGAGGATGGGCAGAAGGACAGAAACAGACATCCCTGGACGCCTCAGTGAAGGGATAAGGTCACTGAGGGATGACCATGGAGTCTCTGCTGTATTCCCCCAGGAATGACAGCATCAGGTTAGCATAATGACAACTAGTAAAATGGTGCAGGCCAAGCTCCTGCAACATCTCCCCAAGGTAACACTAGTACCAATGTGTGCTCAGTGTCAGAGGAAAGATGAACAGAGGTGTCCTCTTCCTCGGTGGAGGGTGTGGGAGAAGATGAGGAGCTGTAGTAAGGGGGCGGAGGTGCAGGAGAGCTCAGGTTGGAAAATGGCCTGGTCTGAACTGTGGTGACATTGTGAAAAAGCACCAGCCATCACCCTGAATTGTCCCCAGGTCAGACGCCCAAGAGGACCAAAAATACCTGAGAGAGGAGCAGGGGAGCAGAGGACGATGGTCATGCAAGACCAGGCCAGGTCCTCTGCCAGGGCTGCAAAAGTGTTCAGGGGACCTCTCCCGGGTGAAGAACCCGGAAAACCCACCCATCACTGAATGGCCAACAGCTGTGGACTGATTGGGACAGTGCCCCTGGGAGGAAGCCCCCCAACGTGGGGAGAGCAGTGTCGTACGGGTCCCATGGGGTGGTCCCAGAACCCCACAATGACAGGGCCAAAGCGGTTCCAGAGAGAGAAGTGAGGCTCCAAACCGGCGCTGTGGCTCCTGCCAGAGTTGACACCTACTCTGGACAAGGAGTGAGCCATAGACTTAGATCACAAAGTCCCCTCCTCACCAGAACTGGCCCTCTCCCCTGGGTCCGACCCAGATTCCAGGACAGGGTCCCCAGGGGTAGAGATGCCACGAACAGCACCAATTCCACACCCAGCATTGCGAACAGCACCAGGGCTAGAGGTTACACCAGGAACAGCGCCAAGACCCGAACCGGTACCGCGAACAGTGCCAACAGGGGTCTCAGTGCTGCATACAGGCACCACAACCCAAGGAGTCCTTGACCCTAACCTAAGCCCAAAACCAGGCCCAGGAATGCAGTCTTCATCACCAAACTCAACAGGCCCGAGGTCCTCCAGGACATCCTTTCTTCGGGTCATCTGACCACTTGGGGAAGGCAGTACAGTTATGTAAGAACTTACCGTAACGGTAGATCTTCGAGAAGCGCTCTTGCAGCAGGTAACACCTTTAGGACTAAGCCACCAGGCACCAGGACCCACGGAAACTTTCTAGCTAGCAATACCCAGCTCATCCCCAGTTCTACCACCAGAGACCGGCTAAGGAAGAAAAAGGGGAATTGAGGAACGAAAGTATCCGAGATGGAAAGGAACTCACTAGGAGGAAGGAGGGTGGAAAAATAGTACCTGCTGTAAGAGCTCCTCTCGAAGATCTGCTGTTATGGTAAGTTCTTACGTAACTGTACTATCTTACATCGACAATCGCTCTTACAGCAGGTAACACCTTTAGGGCAGAGTCCCAAGCAGTAGAGGAGGAATCCTGGACAGATGGGTGGAGGTATAAGTAGAGATCCGTGAAATTCTTTTTTTTTTTTTTTTTTTTATTATTTTTAATTTTCTGGAATTTCTTGTTATTTATTAAAGTTAGTTTTATTTCTTGTTATTACATTTACATTCACAAACTACCTCAAAATGACATTATACACAATAGAAATCACATTCCTAGTATACTACATTGTATTAAGCAGCATTTTACTATGGTCTTGAATGGTTTTGTGAAGGAAACAATTCCGCTGTCATTTTCTTGTGGACCGTCTCTGTGGTAATAACGAAGCCTAAACAACCACTGCTGGAAGCATTTATTTAGTTTCTGATCCCCAAAAAGCAATTTTTTCACGTTATTCATGTGTTTTTTTTGTTTTATTCATTTTATATGTTGAATTTCTTGTTAGACCTTGAATTTATTTATTTTTTATACCTTGAATTGTTATTTCTTATTTAAGAAAAACACAGGTCTCTAGGTGCAAGTCTCCTCAGGTGAAATTAGGATAGGAGACCATGAAGGACAGCAAGTCCAAATCCAGTCCTATGGCGATAAGCAATGTCCAGACTGTAATGCTTCACAAAGGTGTGGACAGAGCTCCAAGTGGCAGCCACACATTTGTTCACGGCAGACACATTTTTAAAATAAGGCGAAAGAAGCCTCAATGACCCTTTACCAAGCCTGGTAAGGGTTTGTCGTACTTGTTGTAGCAGAATACATATAGAATAATGGATAGGGAACTGTGCACAACAAGGCTGTGTTTCCATTGAGGGGGCTGATGACATCATAGACCTTGAGAGCGAAGCTCGAGAGGTCCCTATGATGTCATCAACTACCCGAGATGGAAACACACGGCCTTGTTAGAGCACAGTTCCCTATCTATTGTTTTATATAGTATATAGATCCCCCAAAAAATGTGGCCGGTTTAATTCACAAAGTTTCAGGATTGCGGCCCAATTTCATATCTTGTGTTCAGTCACACTACGCATCCACTCAGTCCTCGCTACTGTGCCGCTCTGCTGTCAACCTGAGTATCTCCGTTCTCACTGTTGTCCCGCTGTGCTGCTGACCAACGAACATGAATTGAGGCAGTGTTGTTATAAACACTAAAAGGGATAAACTAAATGTATGGAAACACGGAGCCAACTATGGCAGAGTCCGTGTCCAAAGAATCTTTTACCCACTCTCCCAGCTGCTCGCTAAGCGGCGCCGCCATGTTGACCTGTATTTTTTTTTGAAAAGTGCGATGTTTTAGCCAATCGGGAAACAGTTCAAGGATAAAAAGTTGTTGTACTATCGATGTGACGCCAGAGCGAGAGTACAACTTTTTTGACCCTTGAACTGTCCTACAAGATTTTGAAAGCCACGGCTTTCTATTCATAATAAACCCTAACCATATACTATAATGCAGCTGACCAACCATTTGTATAAACACTGTTTAGAAACTGGAGTCCCTAGCATTCGGGGGGGCAAAAGACACAAACAACTGGTTAGATTTGTGAACAGAATGGGTACGGTCCAAATAAAAACGGGGACCCTGTGGACATCCAGAGTATGCAACAAAGCCTCCCCTCAGTTTGAGTACTCTGAGTAGTATACCAGCAGGTGGATATCTTGATTCAAGGTTAACTGAGACCACCTTCGGCAGAAACTTAGGATTAGTTCTAAAAAGACACCCTGTCCTTGTGAAAAAACAAATAAGGCTCCTTACACATCAGGGCATGAAGCTCAGAAATTCTTCGAGCAGAAGTAATGGCAACTAAAAATACCGTTTTCTATGAAAGAAAGTGCAGCTCGTAGCTCATGGCAGGCTCAAAGGAAGGCAGAGTAAACTTCTCTATAACAAACAAAAGGTCCCAAAGCAGTACGGGGTCCCAGATGGGAGGGTTCAAGTGAAGCATGCCCCTCAGAAAAGTTCGGGAAAGGTCCAGCTGGGCAATATGCTTGCCCTCAACAGGCAGCTGGTATATGGAAATGGCAGACAGGTGCACCTTTAACGAAGAGTAGCAGACTCCTGCATCTGAGAGAGAGAGAGAGAGAGAGAGAGAGGAGGTACTCCAAAACCAAATTGGCTGGGCAAGTAAAAGGATCTAAACTCCTGGCAGTGGCCCAAACACAGAACTTCTTCCATTTCGCAGCATAGGTCACCCTAGTGGATGGTTTCCTGGCAGCCACTAGGACATCCGCAACCCTCAGGGACACCCCGAATCTGAAGACAGCTAGGTCTGCAGGAATCATGCATGGAGACACAGAGATCTGAGATCCGGATGTACCAGTGAACCCTGCTCCTGGGACAGCAAGTCCGACTTGAGGGGCAGGGACAGTGAAAGTTCCACAGCCAGTTGTTGCAACGGCTGGAACCAAATCTGACGATTCCAGAATGAAGCCACCAGAATAAGTTCTGCTCCCTCTGACTGCAACATGATGAGTACCCATTGCAGAAGGGGAAAGGGAGGGAACGCATAAAGAAACCTCTCTACCCAGGAGAAGGACAACGTGTCTTGCCAGAAAGCACCAGGCCCTGGATCTGGAAAGCAAAAATTGGGCAGTTTTGCATTAGATGGGTAGGTAAGGAGGTCAAGTTCTGGGTGACTCCATCTGGCGAAAAGATCTTCTGCCACTGTGGAGAGCAACTCCCACTCGTGTGCCTGGGACCAAGTCAGTCTGAGAGTGTCGGCCAGGGAATTGTAAATGCCTGGAACGTGAATCGCTGAGAGTTCCAGCTGGTGATCTATTGCCCAAGACCACACTCGCATGGCCTCTCTCTAAAAAGGGTAATACTGTGTGTCCCCATGCTTGTTGATATAGAATACCACTGACATCTTGTCAGTCTCTATTAGCAGGGGGGCCAGTATGAAGGACTGTCTGAAAGGCTTGCAGGATGCAGAGAAATGCCCTCATCTCCATAATACTGATGTGGAGATGAAGCTCCTGCTGAACCCAGGACCCTTGAGTCTGGCAAGTGCCCAGATGTGCACCCCAACCCTGGCCTGACACGTCGGTGGTCAGGATCTGGGTGGGAGAGTCTCTCCAAAAATGAACCCCTCTGGAAAGGGTTGTGAGAATCCAGCCACCATGCCACAGACTGCGTGGCTGGGCTTGATACCAGGACTGGCTGGTCCAGGTCATCTGACCTCTGATCCCACTGAACCCGAAGGTTCCACTAGATCATCCTCATGTAAAGCCGGGTCACAGGGACTGTAGTGATAGCCATTGTCATATGGCCCAGTAGCCGCAGAACTGTCCATGCCTCTACTTGGTGAGCCAAGAGCAGCTGCCGTGCGTGGGACTGGAGGCGTTCCGCCCTGTCCTGGGGGAGGAAGGCCTTGCCTTGTGCTGTTTCCAGGACGGCCCCTATATACTGAAGTCACTGACTTGGCCAAAGGCAGGACTTGGGAAAGTTTAAAGAAACCCCATGGTCCTAAAAGAGAAAGAACGTGTCTTGGAGGGTTTCTGTAAGCCGGTCCCGAGAGGGAGCTGTCAGAAGCCAATCGTCAAGGTAGGGGAAAACATAGTTGCCCTGCCTCCTGAGATTTGTGGCTACCACGGCTAGGCATTTGGTGAACACCCTCGGTGTTGAGGACAAGCCGAAGGACAGGGCCCTGAACTAGTAATGGCAGCCCTGAAAGCAAAAGCGCAGATACCTCCTCTGTGTTGTTGAAAAATCAGAATGTGGAGGTATGCGTCCTGCAAGTCCAGGGAGCATAACCAGTCCCCTTGATGTAACAGGAGCAGGAGACTTATCAGGGTGACCATCCTGAATATTTTGTACTGTAAGTACTGGTTCAAATGGCATATACCTAAGATGGGACGAAGATCCCCTTTCTTTTTTGGCACAAGGAAAAGGTAGGAGTAGAATCCTGTTGTTCATTCCTCCGGGGGTACCGGCTCAATGGCCCTCTTCTGAAGGACAGCCTGCATTTCTTGTACTATGAGGGCACTGTGGGCCCGAGAGTACTGAGATGGTAGTGGAGGGTTTTCTGAAGGGGTCTCTGTAAACTCAATAGTATGCTCTCTCTCCTTAAGTTGCAGGACCCAGCAGTATGATGTTATCTACTGCCACTCTTCGGTGTGCAAAGAAAACTGACCCCCCACCAATTCCCCATGGACTCTGCTGAAGGAGGAGGAGGGTCTGGCAGTGAGACAGGCGAAGGAGTTGGACAGGGCAGGCTGAGAGGTTCTAGGGACTCGAGGGGCAGAACCTCTGGTAGCAGGGGTAGTGGCCATGTGCTTGAAGCCAGCCCCCTGCAGCTGCTGCTGCTTCTGGTACTGACCTCGAAACTGCTGTCTTCCAGGCCTATGAAAAGACAGCTTATGAGGCTACTTAGGCTTGTACATGGTTTGCACTGACCTAACCGCTTTCCCTGCCTCCTGCAAACAGGTAATGACAGCTTGGGTATCTTCCCTGAACAAAACTGTCCCGCTGAAGGGGGCATCCATAATTTTGGACTGGACATCATGGGCAAACCCAGAGACCCTAAGCCAAAAGTTATGGTGGATACAGACCACGGAAGCCGTGGCTCTACCCTCTAAATCCACGATGATGTAAGAAGCCCGCAAGATGTCACTGCCAACATCCGAACCAGACTTCATGATTCCCATGAGCTCCGCTCAACTGTGTGAGACTGGCATAGCCTGAAGGAGCTCTAGTGCCTTGTCCCACAGGGCACTCTGGTACTGTACCATGTGGGCAAGGAAGTTTTGTGATCGGATGGCACAAGCTGTGGAGGAAAAGACTTTTCTGGCTAGATGGTCGAACTGTTTAAAGTCCTTATCTAGGGGCTGTCTGCTGAGATGTCGCGGACATCTGGACCTGTTGTGGGTGACGTTCAGCACCACAGAGTCTGTCTCCGGTTGTTCCCCGTAGAAGGGGTTGTCCCGGGGAACAGTGTACAACTGGTCCAACTTTTTGGAACCTGCCAGGGTCGAAAATAAAAAATTACTCACCTTAGTAATGTTGTTTCTTCTAATGGAGTCTTGCTGTATTCTGACATAGGCAGTGATCACCAACCTTTGAACTGCCCCGGAGAACTAAGTTAACTTTCCATGCAGGGCATGGAACGCTGAGCCCCGGCTCGCTGGAAGCCTCTGTCTGCTGTTGTTTAAACTCCAACCGTCAGATCTTTACGAGCTATACTCACAAGGCGTTCTGTGTGGAAACTGTAAACTCACACTAGCCAACTGGCGACTAAATTTGTTAAAAAAGGTTTTTTTATTTTCAAAGCAAAGACTCAAGTCAGGAAACCCAAAAAACAAATCATAACACACATTCAAATAAAGAAGGGTGAGAAAAAAGGGGCACCTCTAGGTGCCAACACTGCTCCTGCCCACCCACATCCCAAAAACCAGGTTCTGAGAGGGGAGGCGGGGGGAGGGTCAGAATACAGCAAGACTCCATTAGAAGAAATAACATTACTAAGATGAGTAATTTTTTCTTCAAACAACATGAAGTCGTCTTGTATTCTGACATATGCAGACTACCAAGCAGTACCTCCAAGGAGGATGGACAGAACCTACTTTGGGAAAAGGCTCTGAAGTACTGCTGTGCCAAACAGAGCATCACTCCTAGCCTGGATATCCAGAAAGTAATGCTTGGTGAATGTATGGACTGTTTTCCAGGAGGCTGCTTGACAGATTTCTAAGATAGGAATATCCCTAGCAGCAGCCAGGGAAGCAGCTGTACCTCCAGTAGAGTGAGCCCTCAGGCCTGAGGGTGGGGTTCTACCCAATTTCTCACAGCAGAATTGTATACAAGAGACAATCCACCTGGCAACAGATCTTTTAGTAGCAGGTTTGCCCTTACCGACCTCTCTATGAGTGAGGAACAACTGGAGAGACTCAAGCCTGTGACCTTGGTGCGCTCTATGTAGTAGCCAAGGGCTCTTAACGTCCAGGCTGTGCAACCTCCTCTCCCCAGAGGAGGAATGGTCAGTGAAGAAAACAGGAAGAGACATAGACTGATTAAGGTGGAAATCTGAAACCACCTTAGGCAAAAACTTCCTATTAGTCCTGAGGACCACCTTATCTCTATGGAAAGAGATAAAATCAGGCTCCACTGACAGAGTCTGTAGCTCACTTATGCGTCTGGCAGAGGTAATGGCTACCAAGAACACAGTTTTCCAAGTCAAGTACTTAAGCTCTGCTGAGGACAAAAGCTCAAAAGGGGGTTGCATAAACTGAGCAATGTAAACATTAAGGTCCCGAGCAGAGGCAGGGTCCTGAAGGGAGAATTGTTATGCAGCAATCCCTTGACGAACTTACAGAATACAGGATGAGCTGAAAAGGAAGAGTGCTTGCCTGTTGACACGAAATCAGAGACAGCTGCCAGATGCACTCTAAGTGTAGCTGGTCTGAGTCCCAAGCTATTGAGATGAACCATATAGTCAAGGACTGCAGGCAACCCAGCAGACTCTGGAGAAATATGCTTCCCAGACCACTAAATAGTAAACCTTTTCCATTTTGAAATGTAAGTCTTTCTGGTGGAAGGCTTTCGAGAAGCCTTTAAAATATCCATAACACCTTGAGAGAGATGCAAATCTGCAAATTCTAACTCTTCAAGAGCCAGGCCTTGAGATTGAGTGATATGAGATTCAGATGCCAGACCTTCCCCTGAGAACATGTTAACAGGTTGTAATTCCTGGGAAGAGACAGGGGAAGGTGGACTGCTAAGGACAACAACAGTGGATACCAGGGCTGCCTGACCCAGTCTGGAGTGATCAGAATCACTTTGCACGGTTGAGACCTGATCTTGACTAGCACCTTGAACAGGAGAGGGAAGGGGGGAAAGCATACAGGAACTTCCCTTCCCAATTCAGAACCAGAGCATCCAAGGGGACTGAGCCCAAGACTGGGGGTCTGCAGCAAAAGAGAGGAAGTTGGTGATTGTCTGGGGCTGCAAAAAGATCAATCTGTGGGGTGCCCCATCTGGAGAAGATCACCTTCAAAATCAGGGGATCTAGGGACCATTCATGATGGCCCTGAGATATCCTGCTGAGAGCATCTGCCAGGACATTGTCCTTCCCTGGGAGGTGCACTGCTATCAGAGAGGTATTCAAGGAATAGGCCAGAGACCACAACTTCATTGCCTCTGTGCACAAGGCCGTAGACCGGAAGTGCCCCTTGCTTGTTGATGTACCACATTGTGGTGGTATTGTCTGTCCTGATCTGAACTACTTTGTTCTGAACAGACTTGGAAAAACGAAGTGCTAGAAACACTGCTCTGAGTTCTAAGAGATTGATGAGAAGCAGAGATTCTTGAGGTGACCACAACCCTTGGGTGGTCAGGTCCCCCAAGTGGGCTCCCCATCCCAAGAGGGAGGCATCTGTAGTAAGGATTAGAGAATGAGACTGAGTGACAAAGGGAATTCCTAGTCTTAGTTTGTCCTGATCCTGCCACCATTGCAAAGCCTGGCTCAGGGTTCGAGTCACTGGGATTAATTTGGTCAGAGGATCCTTTCTCTAAGACCAGAAGGCTCTTAAGTGGAACTGAATGTCCCTCATCTGAAATCTTGCTCCTTGTACCACTGCTGTAGAGGCAGCCACGTGGCCCAGGAGCTGCAGAAAATGCCTTGTTGGTCGAGACACCTGCAGGGTGAATGAAGAGGCCAATGTAACAAGGGTCCTTGCCCTGTCCAGGGGAAGGAAGGCTCTTGCCTTTAATGTATCCAGCTCTGCCCCTATGAAACTGACTTTGAAAGATTCAGAAGGAATCCTAGAGAAGTGAGCAGTTGCTGAGTTATCTGTAGGTGTGACTTGACTTGGTCTGGAGACTGACCTAGTATGAGCCAGTTGTCCAGGTATGGAAAGATGGAGATCTTTGTTCTCCTTAGGAAAGCAACCACTACTGCCAGGCATTTTGTGAACACCCTTGGAGCTGAAGTTAGGCCAAAGGGCACTGCTCTGAATTGATAGTGGCCTGAGGGGAACTCGAACCTGAGGTACTTTCGGTGGGAGCTTCTGATAAGAATGTGGAAATAGGCATCCTTGAGGTCAAGGGAAACTAGCCAGTCTCCTGGCCTTACAGAGGGTAGAATAATTCCCAGAGTCACCATTTTGAACTTTGGCTTTAAAGGTGCTTGTTTAAATATCTGAGATCCAGGATGGACGCCATTCTCCTGTCTTTTTGGAATTAGGAAGTACCTGGAGTACAATCCTTTTCCCTTGTGTGGGGTGGAACCTTTCTATGGCTCTCAGAGCCAGAGAGAAAGACCTCTGCCTCTGGGCGAAGTGCCTCTGAAGGATCTGCAGGTGGAAAGGATCTGGCTCTCATCTTGGGAAATTTTTGAAAGCTGAGAATTGTGTCCCTGGCTTACTACTTCCAGGACCCATTTGTCTGATGTTAAAGACATCCAGTCCTGACAAAGAAGCCAGCCTGCCCCTACAGGTGGTGGAGAATCAGCCCTGGCAACCCCATCAGGGTGCCTGTTGGCAGGGGCTTTAGGCTGAGGGGTGTGTAGCAGGCCTGCTTGTACCCGTCTGCCTCTCCCTCTGAAGAACCCCTCTGGGCAAGGTGGAAAAGGAGGCTAGGCTTGGTAGAAGGCCTATGAAAAGCCTGCCCCTGCCCCTGAATGCTGCCTCCGGGAGTGAGCTTGCCTTTCCTTGGCCTGAGCACTCTATGGGTGGTCCTGTATTCATCCATTTTCTTCATGTAGTTCTCTGTTTGCTCCCAAACAGAACTACCTAACAAGGAAAATCCATGGCCTTAGTCTGGGTATCCTGAGACAGGCTAGTACATCTGAGCCAAAGCCATCCCTCAGAAGGGCCACAGATGTAGCCTGACTCTAGATGAAACATCACTGGAGTCCACTGCAGCATGAAATTGCACTTGGATGCCTCAATACCATCTGCAGCCACTCCAGCTCCTTGGCAAGCTAGCCAGGACCTGTTTAGCCAAAGCCAGAGCCACAGTCTCCATCTAGACTTCTGGTATTCTAGCTGTATAGGCCATAATTAGCCTGCCTGAGTTCAAAAATGCTGCCATGTACTGTTTCTTTGCCATGGCATCGCATCCTCCTGGAGTCCTTATCAGGGGTGTGAGCCAAGGTATATTTGCCTTATCACAGGCAGCAGCCTGCACAACCCCAACATGGCTGCATTGCTAGGTAAGGAACTCCGTATCTGAGCCTGAGAGAGTATACCTCTTGTCCATTCTCTTGTCCACAGGAGGTATAGAATTAGGAGTCTAACATTTTTTTTGTCTGTTTCCCAAAAGACTTATGGAGGGGAATAGATGGCCTCCTGGACTCTGGGATGTCCATCATCTCAACGTAATCAGGCTCCTCCTGATCCTCTAGTGCTTCCTCCATAGGAAGTTGAAGAGTTTCAGCCACTTTTTTGTAAAACATAAAATGGGAAGGGGACTCAGAAAGCCTAGGAGGAGAAATCCCTGAAGGTCTGTCTGGGGAGATGTCCAGGTCAATGGGCACATCCAGACTTTCATAATCACCATCACTATCCTCATACTCTCCTTCCTCCTCCCCCGGTTCATAAAAATCCTCTAAATTATAATCTGGAACTGAGGGAACCGACCGAACCGAGCCCCTAACTGATGGTGGCGGTTCGGTCGGAACTGGGGTTAGCGACTGAACAATCCTTATCGCTTTGGCTATTTCATCAGCGGTCGGAGAAAGAACTTGTGGATCCGCACCGAATGATTTATCCCTTCTTTTTCTTTTAACCGGAACTGACTCCTCAGAGTTGGTTCTCCTTTTGCCCAAAGAAGTTTTGCCCTGGTCAGAGTGGCATTCTCTGCCCGGGTTAGAACCGAACCGCTGGCCATCCGGTCAGCGGACTTTTTGGCCTCCTTTTCCCTGAGCCTACCAACTCTCTTTTCCAGGGTAGCTGAGGGAAAATTTTTGCAAATCTGGCAGTCTGAATCGAGGTGGTCAAACCCCAGACAATAAACACAGGTGGTGTGGGGGTCAGCCTTAGCAAAGGCTTCCCCACACACACTACAGTGTTGAAACCCAGTGGGCCCAGTTTTTCTCTTGGGTTTCTCAGACATGGCCAGTCCTAACCAAACTTACCCTTTTTTCGGCAATCCGCCAAGCAAGACACCCTTATTGGTTCCTGACTGTGTTACAGGTCGGGAAAAAAACATAATGAAATCCGTTTTTTTTAGAACCGATAAGGACCGGTTACCACACTCTAAAAGTAGAACAAACTTTTTTGAACAAACCTGATCGGTTCAAACCGAACCGATCCAATGTTTACAAGTTCCACACAGAAGAAACAATAATAAACCTATCTAGTGCTCACAATATCACAGACTGTGACTGAACCGACAGGTTAAACGGATTAAATTCGGTTGAAACCGAGGAAAAAACTACACTTTAACCAACTAAACTGAACCGAGCAAAGGAGAAATCTCCGGAGCGACTGTTCAGTGAGGTGGAGTAAAGAATCTGGCGGTTTGAGTTCAAACAACAACAGACAGAGTCTCAACCGAGCTCGAGCTCAGCGTTCCATGCCTTGCATAGAAAGTTAACTCTTTCCTGTCCGGGGCAGTTCAAAGGTTGGACATCACTGCATATGTCAGAATACAGCAAGACTTCATGTTGTTTTAAGAGTCTTCCACGAGAGAGGAACTACTGCTGGGTAAAAAAAAAGGGTGAGGCAGCTGGAGTTCCTCCTCGAACAGGGCCGCCAGGAAATAATGCGTCAAAGTACATGGAAAACCTGCACCCCTGGTATACAGGTAGGCCGCCACCACTGCCAGGCATTGGTAAACACCAGGGCGCCTTATGATAGGCCAAACGGAAGTGCCTTGAATTGGTAGTGGTCCCTCTGGAACGCAAAACGAAGATATCTGCGGTGAGACAGGTGAATGGAAATGTGCAGGTAAGCATCCTGCATATCCAGGGCACACAGCCATTGACCTGACCAGAGAAGGGGCAGAAGGCTCTGCAACGAGGGCATTCTGAACCTTTTGTACTCCACAAAAAGATTCAGGGAACTGAGATCCAGAATTGGTCCGAGCTCTCCTGTCTTCTTTGGGACCAGGAAGAAATGGGAATAGTAACCCGTCCCTTGAAGATGAAGGGGGACAGGTTCTATTGCTTGTTTCAGAAGCAGAGCTGAAATCTCCTCCTGGACCAAGAGAAGGTGTTCCCTTGAATATGATTTTAGAGGAGGGTGGCAAGGTGGTTTCTGTAGAAACACTATAGAGTGTCCTTCTGCGATCACCTGGAGCACCCAAGAATCTGATGTTATCCTCTCCCAGCCTGGAAGGTGGAGGGAAAACCTCCCTCCTACCGGTTCCTCCGGGGAGTCTGGAGGCTGTGGGAGAGGGAAGGAGTCAGGTGGTGTGGAGTAGTGCCGCAGCTGAAGCACCTGCTGCCTTTTTTTTTGGGGGGGGCTTAGCAGCTGTGGGGGCCCGAAGTTTTGTGGCCCGCCTTCCCTGAGGTTTCACCTTGGGCCGATTCCATCTGCGAAAGGGATGGCGCTTCGGCTGGTGGGGGCGGTACATGGAGTCAACAGTCTTCAGTGCCATCCCCTTCTCCTGCAAATCGGTGATGATGTCCTTGACATCATCACCGAAAAGCACCAACCCCCGGAAGGACGCTTCCTGGATAGCGGATTGCACTTCCGGGACCAACCCTGACACGCGGAGACAAGCATGACGACGTAAGCCTATGGCAAAAGCTGAGCTCCATCCAGCAGTGTCCACTGCATCGTAGGTCGCACGAAGCATGTGTCGAATGGCCGAACGTGCAGAGCGGACAAGATCAGCCAACTCCTGCTTGACTTGGGAGTCTGGCAAGGAGTCCAGTTTGTTTTTCACCTGAGTAAGAATGGCCTTCTGGTAGTCCCCCATATGGCCGACATAGTTCAGGGCCCTAATCCCCAGCATGGAGGACACAAAGATCTTCTTTCCATACTGGTCCAGTAGGTGGGATTCTTTGTCAGGTGGCGACGAGCTGAGATGTTTTGGGCTGGCCGACCGGCCATGAGCGGCACTAATCATGACCGAGTCGGCACGAGGGTGAGAATCTAAAAAATCAACACCCTTGGGAGCCTGGTATAGCCTATACGACTTCCGTGGAAGTGGGGCTAGAGCCGACGGCTGTTTCCAGATGGTGGTGACAAGGTCGGCATGAGGCTCTATCCAGAGTGGCACCAAAGTAGGAGCTGTCACAGGCAGATCCAGATGCTCGGCGAGTTTCAAACGCTGAGGGTCTGGTTCCAAAGAGTGCCACTGATGAACCTCCTGGATTTTCCTTAGCAACTCCATAAAAGAAGGATCTTCTGGAGGAGACTTCGGAGGAGTCCTTGGCTTGGGCTTGGACGGAGAGCGTGGCTCGTTGTCCCTTTCAGAGCAACCATCGGAGGTATCCGAGGAGTCCGAGGGTGAAGAGGAGGAGGAAGAGGAAAAAGACTCCCTTTCCTGACCGGGGGGAGGAACGGACCCCTTGGGAAGCACCCGGGGAAGCATGTCTTGCCCCTCTCTGGACCCAGACAGGAGAGCCCTGGAGTCCGGAGGTGGTGAGGGAGTGTGCTGCCTCGGACGTACGGGAACCTGAGACTGCACCATCGCTGGTAGGCGGCTCTCGATCTCCCTGGTGAGCTGAGCCTTGGCCTCAGCCCACCAGGAGGCCAGAGTCTCCTGCAAGTCCACCGGCGGCTGTGGGGGAGGAGGAGGAAGCGGGGGATAAGGATACGGGTTGTACCCATATGGAGAGTATCCAAAATCTGGCGGTGGGTAGCCAGGCATCGGGTATTGTGGCGTTGGAAAGACCGGCCTCGGGTACTGTGGTGCCGGATACTGTGGTCCGGGGTACGTCAGCGTCTGATAGGACGGAGGGTATCCAGGAGCCGGAGGAGCTACCGAGCAGACGCCTGCCGGCGCCCCACAGGCAGATCCAAGTTGAGGGCCCGCGGTGGGGCGACATCCGGAAGCGGGACGTTGGCCAGAGTCGGTAAAACTGGCATCGGGGAGGGGGACCGGCGTTGGGGCCAGTGTCCGAGGAGCCGACGTCAGATCCGGCGCACCTACAGGAGGATGGTCCGATGGAGGAAGGTCCCCAGCGTCGCCCGGGGATGGAGGAGAAAAATCCTCGGGGTTGGGCTGGGGGGACTCTGGGTCCCCGGATGGCAGCAAAGGCTGTGGAAAACCGGGGATGACGGACGTAGGTAGGTCCGTCGTCGGTTCAGTTGCCGACCAGACGTCGGACGAACCAACATGCAGTTTTACAGTGAGCTCCCAGCGGGTGCCAGAGGAGCTGGCGTCCGACTTATGGGAGCCTTCACCGGAGGCAGACCAAGAAGGATCGGCCTGGTCCGGTGGGAGAGGGGCCGCGCGCTGCCCCGAAGGGTCGTGCGCCATACTGGCTTTCTCCGCACGGACGGAGGAGCCGACACCCGGCCTACCAGAGTCGCCCACGCCAGTAGGCCGTGAACCTGCGGCCAAACTGGGGGCAGAGGCCTCCAACTGCCCGGAGGCACCCAAAAGGCCCAAGCGCAAGCCAGACGGGTGGGCAGACGCCCCCTCGAAAACCTCCGCGGCTGTCGAGTAGCGGTCCCCTGGAGGGGACGTTACCTGAGACCTGGCGGTTCCCGAAGGAGATGTGGTAGAGGAGCCCTTGTCCCGGTGCCTCTCCTTATCTTTCTTCTTCAGATGGCCTTCGGGGGAAGTGGACACCTGCCTCAGTTTTTTGAGCTCCTTCTCCATCGAACTCATCTTTTTCTTCAAAATGTGGGCTTCCAGGGATTGCTGCCACCTTTTCCGGGTAGCCGCGTTGAAGCTGAGGCAGTGCTGGCAACATCTCGACTGGGTGATTGGGGCCTAGACAGAACAGGCACAGGGAATGGCCGCCCTGTGCGGGAGTTACGCCACACGAGTCGCACTTATTTTTGTGCTCGGAGGGTGTGGGGACGACATTACACCGGCGATGACCTGATGTTCAAAAAATCAAAATACTTGATAAAAAATAGCGAAAGGAGGCTGTGAAGCAACAAACTTTTCCGCGAGGCGCTGCACAAGCTAACGGCGGAAAGAACTGTGGCGAGCATCAGGGACCGCCTTTATACCAACGCCTCTGACACGGTCATCTGACGTGGGGCTGTCCCGGCCAGGGACTGCTAGCTAGAAATTTTCCGCGGGGGTCCTGCCGCCTGCATACGTCAGTCCTATATGTAATTACCTACTGCAAGAGCCCTCTCGAAGTAAGATCTACTGTTACGGTAAGTTCTTAAGTAACTGTTCCGTCTTCTTTGGGGGCATCTCAGTCATCAGGTACCACAGATGGAATGAGTCCTAAGCAGTTACATATTCACAGGAACAGTCCGTGAGGAAGGCTATCCATAAACTTAAGACAGGAGGCCCTGCAGCACAGCCCTGCCAAAACCTGCACGGGCCCTTGAAGTAATGTCCAGATTGTAGTGCTTGGTGAAGGTATGGATGGTACTCCAGGTGGCAGCTGTGCAAATATCAGCAGCTGAGACACCTCAGAAACAGACCACAGAGGTAGCCATCCCTCTTGTGGAATGAGCTTTCAGCACTCCTGGCAACTCTTTGCAATGCTTATTGTAGCAGAACACTCAGCCTGGGGCAAAAGAAACAAAAAGCTGTTTCGACTTTTGCATTCTTTACTCCGGAGCAGGTAATACTTCAAAGTTCTGCGCACATCCAACGTATGAAGCAGTGGTTCTACTGGATTGGTACACTCAGAAAAATAGACAGGAAGGTGGATAGATTGGTTCACGGTAAACTCAAGACACCACCTTAGGAAGAAACTTAGGATTCATGCGCAAAGACACCCTGCCTTTGTGAAAAATCAAATAAGGCTCCTTGCACCACAGGGCCTGAAGCTCAGAAATCCTTTCAACGGAAGTAATGACAACCAAAAATAACGTTTTCCATGAAAGAAAGCAGGGTTTTAAGTAATTGATTAGCAGTTTTTTCCTTGGGACAATATTAACTGTTCAGAAAGTATTTATATAGGTTTTCTAGAAGTGTTATGTTTGTTAAACACAGTGAGGCAGGTGCTATGCATTTTTACAATGTTTTAGCACGTTTATGAACAAAACGCTAATCAATTTTTAGAGTTAAATAAAACCCTGGAAAGCACAGCTCACAAGTCGCGGCTGGCTCAAAGGGAGACGGGGTCAGTTTTTCCAAAACAAAATTCAGATCCCAAGCCAAGACAGGAGAACAGATTGGAGGTTTCAGATGCAGGATGCCTTCAAGAAAGTATGGGAAATATCCAGCTAAGCTATGGTGTGGTCACCCACTGGCTCACAGAAAGCCGAAATAGCCCAAAGGTTTACCCTGAGGAAGGAGTACTGGAGACTGGAGTCTGACAGCGATATCAGGTAATCTAGAATCTGGCTCACCGGACAGGTGAAAGAGTTCACATGCTGTCTGGCAGCCCAGATGGCAAACCGCTTCCATTTCATGGCACATGTGGCTCTAGTGGAGGGCTACTGAGCTGCCATGATGACACCTGCCACTTTCTAAAACACCCCAAACCAGGCAATGGCTATGTTTTCAGGAAACAGGCAAACAGAAATAGGAACTTGAAATTGGGATCGGCCAGGGTCCCCCTGAGCCTGCATCAACAGATCTCTGCAAAGAGGGAGAGAGACTGGAGGTTCCTCCACCAACTGTTGCGGTAATATTAATGGAAACCATATCTGCTGTGGCTAGAATGGCGCAACCAGGATAATGCTTTCCCCCTCCACCTGTAGTTTAATACCCTCTGGATCAGAGGAAACAGAAAGAAGGTGTAAAGAAACCTCCCGCTCCAGAAGAGGAACAATGCATCTCACCAGAAAACTCCAGGCACTGGATCGAATGAACAGAAAATGGGCAGTTTTGCGTTGAGTGGGGATGCAAAAAGATCCGGCTCTGGACAACCCCATCTGTCGAACAGATCTTCTGTAACAGATGAGAGGAGCTCCCACTTGTGCATGTTGGAATCCGTTCGGCTAAGGCTGTCCACCAGGTTTAGTGCCCTTGGGACGTGAACTGCCGAGAGAGCTAGACCGTGATCCAACGCCCAGTACCACACTCTCATGGCTTCCCTGCAAAGGGGGTACGAGTGTGTTCCACCCTGCTTGTTGATGTAATACATGATATTGAGACTGTCAGACTGAATGAACAGCTGACCTGGGAAGAGATGGTTCTGAAAGGCCTACATGGCATACAGGACCACCTGCATGTCCAGGAGATTGATATGCAGGGATGTTTCAATCTGGAACCAAGAGCCCTTGGTTTGAAAGGGACCTAGGTGAGCTCCTTAGCTCAAAATGGAGGCATCCGTGGTGAGGATCTGCTTGGGGGGGGAGGGGAGAGAGATCTGGAAGGGCACCCTTTGCAACAGGTTGGAGGTCCATCCACCACTGAAGCACCTTGCAGACAAGGGAGGAGACCAGCACTAAATGATCTAGCTTGTCCGTACGCTAGTCCCATTGTACCCAAAGAGTCCACTGGAGGATGCGCATGTGGAGACTGGCCAGTGGAACAGTGGGGATGACAGCCACCATCGGCCCCAACCACCTCGGGTACACCCTTGCAGGGATAAAACAGCTTTGGGTGACATCCTGAGCCTGGGAAACAAGGCACTCCACTCTGTTCTGAGGCAGGGAGGCCTTTCCCAGCGCCGAGTCTAGGACCACCCCTATGTATTGCAGCCTTTCAGATGGAGCTAGGACCGACTTGAGCAAATTGACCATACTGCCCAGGGAGAGGAGTAACTTAAGAGTTCTCTCGAGACTCCACAGGAGCTGTTCCCTGGACGGGGCCTTTACAAGCCAGTCATCCAAACAAGGGAAAACATACAATACCTCCCTTCTGAAAGCTGCAGCTACAGCTGCTAAGCCCTTGGTAAAGACCCATGGCGCAGAGGACAAGCCAAAGGGCAGCACTTTGAACTGGTAATGCTCACCCTGGAAGAGAAACTGAAGGAACCTCCTGCAGGGTGGAAATACCAAGATGTGCAGGTATGCATCCTGCATGTCTAGAGAATGAAACCAGTCGCCCTACTTGAGAAGAGGCATGAGGCCTGGCAGAGTTACCATCTGAAACTTCTTGTACTGGGCATACAGATTGAGCTCCCTGAGATCTAAGATGGGCCTCAAGTCTCCGGTTCTTTGGGGGACTAGGAAGGACCAGGAATAAAAGCTCTTCTTTCTCCGGCTTCTGGGCACTGGCTCAATGGCTTGTTTGCGCAGATGGGACTGTACCTCTTCCCGGAGAACAGACAGGTGGGCCGGGAGTAGGTAGAGGGCAATGGAGGAGTCTCTGGGGGTGACCTGATGAGCTCCAGAGTGTGGCCCCTTTCTATAATTTGAAGAATGCAGGCATCTGATGTGATGGTTCTCAACTGATTGTGATGGAGGGAGAGCTGACCTTCGACCACCACCTCTTGGTTGGGAACCAGAAGAGGGGGGTCTGGAAAGCAGTCAGTCAGTCAGAGGTAGTTCCAGCCACGGGGACCGGTCGATCACCCCTGGGGCATCTGGCCGTGGCACCTGCAGTGGCGGGGCTGGGCAAGTCGGCAGAGACTCTGCATTTACCTTGGGGCAGAGAAGCTGCTCCGGGCTTGTTGGACACCTTGCAGAAGGGAGGGTGCTGCCTGCTCCTGGGTTGTGTATGATAGAGCGAGTGGACAGACTTGATAGCCCTGCCAGATGCCTGTAAATCATTACTGATATCCTAGACATCTGGCCCAAACAACTTAAGAGCCACTGAAGGGGGCATTCAGCACCTTCTGTTGGACATCTACTGCAAAGCCCAAGACCCTGAGCCAGGGGTGCCTACGGAGGCAAATACCTGTGGCAACAGCCCTGGCAGTAGTATCTGAGATATCACAGAGGGCCCATAAGAGGTGCTTGCTAATATCCTCAGCATTTTGCAAGCATTAAAGAACCTTCTGTTTCTGGGTGAAATCTGGAAGGGCCTGGGCCCTGGCCTTGCCCTTCTTCCAAATGGTATTCTGGTACTTCATCATATGAGAAAGGTATCTGGCAATCCCCAGCCCAAGGGAGGAGGAGGAGGCATAAGAAAAAAATTGCTCACCATAATAATGTTTCTTCTAATGGAGTCTTGCTGTATTCTGATTATATGCAGTTAGCCCCAGCACTTGAACTGCTCCGGAGAGGAAAGGGTTAACTATGTCAAGGCTTAGAACGTTGAGCTCAAGCTCGGTTTTCAAAACTCTGTCCCTGGTACTCCTCAGTGTAACCGTCAGATTCTTACGAGCACTATGCTAACTAACTACTAAACAGAAATTGTTTTCAAAATGTTGTGCCAAAAGGCAATAAACAGATTTTTAGGGTCCAAAAGACTCAAGTCAAGAACTCCAAAAAGAATCCAAGTAGGTAGTAAAATTTAATAATATATATTAAAAGTAACAACAACAAAAACCTCATCCTAAGAAGAGGTAACCCAGGCACACCTCTGGGGTGCAGCACCGGTCTGCCAACCCAAATCCCAAAACACCTAAGTTCTAGGAGGGGAGGCACGGAGGGAAGTCAAAATACAGCAAGACTCCATTAGAAAAAACAACATTACTATGGTGAGTAATTTTTTCTTCAAACATGAAGTCTTGCTGTATTCTGACTATATGCAGACTACCAAGCAGTACCCCTTTGGAGAAGCGAGATACAGAACCTATTCTGGGAACAAACTCTGCAGCACTGCTGTGCCAAACCTAGCATCACTTCTTCACTGGATGTCAAGAGACTAATGCTTGGTAAATGTGTGAACAGTTTTCTAGATGGCTGCTTTACAGATTTCCACTAGGGGTATGTCTCTAGCTGCTGTGACCGAAGCAGCTGTACTTCTGGTGGAGTGAGCCCTTAGGCCTGAGGGTGGCTCTTTCCCCAACTGTGAATAGCAGAACTGGATACAGGAGACAATCCACCTAGCAATAGTTCTCTTAGTGGCAGGTTTACCTTTTCCCACTTCTCCAAAAGTGAGAAAAAGCTGTGAACAGTCATTTCTATGGGCCTTAGTGTGTTCTATATAATAACTAAGGGCCCTCTTTACATCAAGACTGTGTAGTCTTTTCTCCCCAGAGGAAGAATGGTCGATGAAAAATACAGGCAATGACACAGACTGGTTCAAATGAAAGTCTGATACCACTTTGGGGAGGAACTTTGTTCTAAGGACCACCTGATCCCTGTGAAATGAAATGAAATCAAGTTCCACTGATAAAGCCTGTAATTCATTGATTCTCCTGGCAGAGGTAATGGCTACCAGGAACAGTTTTCCAAGTCAAGAATTTTAGCTCAGCTCAAGATAATGTTTCAAAGGGGGGCTGCCTAAGCTGTGCAATACAGATACTCAGATCCTAAACAGGAGTAGGGTCCCTAAAGGGAGGATCAATATGAACCAGAGCTTTGAAAAATTTCTTGAAAACTGGATGGGTGGCTAAGGAAGAGCCCTTCCCAGCTGAAAGGAAGGCAGAGATGGCTGCCAAATGCACTTTGAGAGTGGTAGGCCTGAGACCTAAACTGTTAAGATGCACCAAATAGTCCAAAGCAGTGGCAATGTCGGCTGAATCTGGCTGAATATGCCTCTGAGAACACCAGAAACCAAATCTCTTCCATTTGGAATTGTAAGTTTTTCTAGTGGAAGGTTTTCTACTAACCTTAAGAATGTCCAAGACTGATTGGGAAAGATGCAGGCTTGCATATTCTAGCTCCTCAAGAGCCAAGCTTTGAGTCTTAAGTTTGGGATACAGTATCCTCCCCTGTGAGGAGGTGAGGAGACTGTACTGTCTTGGAAGAGACAGTGGAATTGTCACTGACATTGGGGTACCATGGTTGCCTGGCCAAGTCTGGAGCCACTAGGATGACTGTGCAAGGCTGATATCTGATCTTGACCAGAACTCTGAATATCAGAGGAAAAGCATACAGAAACCTGCTTGTCCAATCCAATAGGAGAGCATCTTGGGGAATAGACCCCAAAAGAGGGAGTCTGCAGCAGAATTGAGGAAGCTGGTGATTGTCCGGGGCTGCAAAGTGGTCTATCTCTGGAGTGCCCCACCTCCTGAAAATGATTTGAAGAATTAGAGGATTCAGGGCCCATTCGTGGTGACCTCAAGAAATCCTGCTGAGAGCATCTGCCAGTACACTGTCCTTCCCTGGGAGATGCACAGCTATCAGGGAAACCTGAAGAGAATAAGCTAGTGACCATATTTTCATGGCTTCAGTGCACAAGGCCAAGGACTGAGTGCCCCCCCCCGCTTGTTGGATGTACCACATGGTTGTGGTGATATCTGTCCTGATCTGCACCACTTTCCCCTGAACTGTGTTCAAGAATGACTGAAGTGCTAGAAAGACAGCCCTGAGTTTGAGAAGATTTATGTGTAGGAGAGACTCCTGATGAGACCATGTTCCCTGAGCAGTGAGCTGGTCCAGATGGGCTCCCCAACCCAGTAGGGAAGCATCCATGGTGAGAATCCCTGTAGGAACCTGACTGAGGAAAGGGACACCTAGCCTTAGGTTGTCCTCCTCCAGCCACCACTGGGGAGCCTGAACCAGAGTTTGAGACACTGGAACTAACTTGGAGACAGGATCTTTTTTCTGAGACCAAAAGGATTTTAGATGAAACTAAACAACTCCCATTTGAAATCTTGCCCCTTGCACTACAGCAGTGGAAGCTACCATGTAGCCTAGCAACTGTAAGACGTGCCTGGCTAGTTGAGACACCAGTGGACGAAAAGTGGAAGCCAAGGTGATGAGGGACTGTGCCCTTGAAAGAGGAAGAAAGGCCTTTGCCTGGACAGTGTCTAGTTCCACCCCTATAAATGTGAGAAGCTGGGCTGGTTTCAGGACAGACTTGTCTAGATTTAGGATGAATCCAAAGGAGTCCAGAAGCTTCTTGAGTGACCTCTAGAGCTGACTTGACTTGGTCTGAGGACTGACCCACTATGAGCCAGTCGTCCAGGTAAGGGAACAGTAAGATGCCTTGTCTCCTGAGAAAGGCCACCACTACTGCCAAACACTTGGTGAACACCCTTGGAGCAGATGTTAGGCCGAAAGGCATTGTTCTGAACTGGTAGTGACATAAGGGCAACTTCAACCTGAGGTACTTTCTGTGGTAATGTCTGATAGGTATGTGAAAACAGGCATCCTTGAGATCCAGGGAAGCTAGACAGTCTCCTGGTCTCAGAGAGGGAAGAATTATTCCCAGAGTCACCTTTTTGAACTTTGGCTTTAGTATATGTTTGTTCAAGTATCTTAGATCTAGGATGGGTCGCCACTCACCAATCTTTTTGGGGGTAAGGAAGTATCTGAAATACAGTTCTTTTCCCCTGTGATAGAGGTACTGTACCTTCTCTACTGCTTGAAGTAGTAGTAGAGAGGAGACTTCTGCCTCTAAGGCCTTTGTCTCCAAGGGAGAGGAAGGACTGAAAGAGTTTGCTCTAATTTTTGGAACCTTTTGAAACTGAGAGCGAGTCCCTGACTCACTACTTCCAGGACCCATTTGCCTGAAGTAATAGACTTCCATGCCTGGAAATAGTGAGCCAGCCTGCCTCCTACTGGGACGGAGGAGGCAACCCTGACTGACACCTCAGGGTGTCTGTTTGGCAGGGGGCTTAGACTGAGTGGAGGATAGAGTCCTGGTCATCCCCCTTCTGCCTCTTCCCCTAAAGAACCCCCTCTGCTGAAAAGAGGAGGCGGCCTGGGCTTGGTAAAAAGGCCTGCCCTGCCAACCCTAGATTGCTGCTTCTGAGGGAGTGACCTGCTTTTCCTTGGCTGCAGCACTCCTGTAGGTGGTCCCTATTTGTCCATCTTTTCATGTAAGCCTCTGTTTGCTCCCAAACAGAGAATTACCCATAACAGGAAAATCCATGGCCTTGGTCTGGGTATCCTGTGATAGACTGGTACACCTGAGCCAAGCAAATCTCCTCAGGGAGACAAAGTAGCCATATCCTGGAATTTACATAATCCGAGTCGACAGCAGCATGAAACTGGACCTTTGATGCCTCAATACCATCCACAGCCACCTGCTCCAGCTCCTTGGCCAGCTGGGGAGGGGCATTCTTAGCCAGCTCCAGAACCGTATCCCACATAGATTTCTGGTATCTGGCTATATATGCCATGTAAGTAGGTTGCCTGAGCCCCATGGAGGATGCCAAGTACTGTTTCTTTGCCATGGCATCCAGTTTCCTGGAATTCTTATCTGGGGGTGAGAAGCCAGGGGAATGTTAGCCTTGTCACAGGCTGCAGCTTGCACTACCCCCAACATGGCTGCAATGATTTGTAAAGAATTCCATCTCAGGACCTGACAAGGTATACCTCCTGTTCATCTTTTAATCCAGAGGAGGTATGGATGTTGGAAACTGAAGAATATTTTGTGTGCGTTTCCCCAGGGATTTATGCAGAGGGATAGACACCCTTTTGGACTCTGGGACATCCATCATCTCAACACAGTCAGGTTCCTCCTGATCCTGTTCAGCCCCTTCCACTGGAAGCTGAAGAGTATCAGCCACTGTCTTGTAGAATAAGAAATGGGAGAGGGACTCAAAGTCTGGGAGGAGACACATTAGAAGGCCTGTCTGAGGAGATGTCAGGCTCTACTGGCTCATCTAGAACTTCATAATCCTCCTCTTCTTCATAATCTTCTTCTCCTTCCCAATCGCCCTCATAACGTGCTTCAGGATCACATTCGGAAGCAGAAGCTTCTGACTGAACCGATCGTCTTTGAGTCTGTGTCAGTTCAGTCGGAACATGGGGACTGAGATCCGAACCGGCTGACTTGCCCTTTTTCTTAGACAGAACCGATTCCGCAGAATTGGCTCTCCTTTTGCCCGAGGAGGTATTGCCCAGGTCAGTGGGCACCCCCTAAGGTTCGGTCAGAACTGAACCGGGCTGGCCACCCGGGTCAGTGGACTTCTCGGCCTCCCTTTCCTTCAGCCTACTTAAACATTTATGTAAAGTGACTTTGGAAAAGTTTTTGCAAATCTGGCAGTCTTCCCTGAGGTGGCCAAACTCCAGACAATGAACACAGACTAGATGGGGATCAGCCTTAGCAAAGGCCTCCCCACACTCTGTGCAGTGCTGAAACCCAGTGGGACCAGTTTTCTTTTTGGGTTTCTCAGACATACCTATAAAATAATAAGTTACCCTTACCAGTGTTTAAGCCAGGCAACTACAAACCTATCGGTTCCAACCGTTTCACGGATCGATTAAAAAAGCTGAAAAAAATGTTTTTTTTTAGGATCCGATAGGTACCAGAAACCACAGTAACAAAGGTGGAGAAAAAGCGAAAAAAAAATACAAAGAAAATCCAATACAGAATTTGCTTCTGTTCCTAACCGGACCAACCGGGAAGAAACCAAACAAAAAACAATTTCTACTAACAAAATTCTGACTACCTACTAAATACACTTACTGTACCGTAGACAGAGATCTGAATACCGAAAAAATAAGAAAACAGTTGAAAAACCAACCGATTTTTACTTGAACCAAAGGATATTATCTCCGGAGCAACTTCACAGTTAGGCGGAGTAAATAATCTGACTGTTACACTGAGGAGTACCAGGACAGAGGTTTGAAAACTGAGCTCGAGCTCAACGTTCTATTCCTTGGCATAGAGTTAACCCTTTCCTCTCTGGAGCAGTTCAAGTGCTGGGGCTAACTGGATACAGTCAGAATATAGTAAGACTTCATGTTTTTTGAAACCCTCTTGACCAAGAGATCTATTCCACGAGACTCCCTGTCGGGGGAAGGGAGCTAAGGTGCTTGGGTGCCTTAGACCTATCATGAGCTGCCTTTATTACCATGGAATCTGTTGCAGGTTAGGCAGCATAGTATGAAAAACCCAGATGAGCACGATATAGCTCGTCAGTCCTGCGGGGCATGGCTGGCACCACATCAGGTCTGTGCCAGACTGCAACGGGTGGCATTCCTCAGAGCAGGCAGAATAGGAGGAATGATCTTAGGAGGGGACTCTGGAATCTCCAGGAAATCCACCAGATCTCTTCTGGTGGCATCCTACTCCTCAGTATGGAAATCCATGGCTGAGGACAGCAGCGTCATAATATTAAAGAAGGTAGGGTTCTCTGGAGGAGATTCATAATATTAAAGAAGGTAGGGTTCTCTGGAGGAGATCTAGGGGTATGTTTGATCGAGTCCTCACTCACTTAAGAGGTTGCAGATCTAAGAGGAGAGGGGCTCTTTCAATTGTTCCTCAGGAAGAGTAAGCTCAAGATGGTACTCCTCCTCGACGTCTACCTCTTCCTGCTCCAAGTCAGATGGGCGGAGCACGATGACGGCCCATGGGAAGCCACCCGTGGAGGCAGAAGCAGAGTAGACGATGACAGGGCCATCAACAGCGCAAGTGAAGAAGGCCTAAGTGCACCTAGCTGATTGAACAAAACAGAGGTGAATTTGGTCAAAATGTCAGAGGTAGACGACAGAGGACTGTTGCATCAACGGAGGCAGGGTAGACAGTATAGGGAGCAATGACCCATCCAACGGGCCCTGAGAGCCCAAAGAGCCCACTGCCCGAGGACCTGGGGAAGTATCAGGCCTTGTCCGGCGGGAGGGGCATCAATGATGAAGAGAGAGACAACAATCCGGAGGTCGACGGATGACCTCCCTGAATATCAGGTGCAGGTGCTGTTGGTAGGGGTCTGATAGAAAGGGAGACCTGGACAGCAGGTTTAGGCGTCAGTGCAGCCGTGGCTGACGGAGCACCCACGGACGATGAAGAGGAGGCCGCCAGGAAGCAAAACCGCTGTTGGGGGGGGGCAGTCCTTTTTGTGACTCCCCCCACCCTGAGGACTTGTCTCGGGCCTTGGAGGCCTGGGAGCTTGACAACCCTGCCGGCGACTGAGGGAGAGGAACCCCAGAGGATGCTTGTCCAGAACTGGCTACCTGTTGCTCCATGAGGAATTGCTTGAGAGCATTTTTGCATCACCTAAGGGTAGTTTGATTAAACATTTGGCAGAGCTTAGTCAGAAACGGCATCGCTAGGCCCAAGACAGCAGACATAGATAAGAGTGTTCGTCTGCAGAAGTAATCTTCTTTCTGCAGAAGCAGCGATGGAAGAGAGAAGTATAAGTATTAACTCTCAACATAAACAAAATAAAGGAATCTTTTCAGAAAATAGATTCTAATAGGCTAAGTGTAAAAAACAATTGTATGTAAAATGGCGCGAAACTGCATCGGAGCTTACGGCAGGAAAGAACTGAGGAGAGAGCAGGACCACTCATGCCTTTATATGGTTGGTAACGTCAGCAGATGACATCAGTGTGGGCGGCCCCAGTCGTACTGCTGAAAACCTTATGTATGGATTCTGCTTCACTGATGGTGAAGTTCCACCTGTGGGACCTGATGACTGAGATACCCCCGAAGAAGATCTCCAGTGTATTTAAAACTAAAACCAAAGAACTGCATGCTGTCAGCATATAGATGGTGAAGTTCTGTCCTCGACGAGTAGAGCAGTAACACTACAGCCGAGCACGCGACAGTGAGGGGAAAAAAGGAATTGAGGCCACTGGGTGTTGCCACTGCTGTATCCCAGTGGGCATGTGCAGTGACATGCAGGGGTCCTACACAGATTGCCTCTGACACAGACCCATTAGTGGGAATCTATAGAGAAAAGTTATTCTTGGAAGATCATTTCAATTTTCTTTTTAGTCGGCACTCGGGTTTAAAAAAACATGTGCAACTGCTTGAGAAAATCAGCCTCAGCCTGGAAAATCGTAATAAAGTAAAAGTATCACCTTGAATTATATACTATACCACTACCTTTATATTACATGAACCTGGTTTGTCATTTCGGTAAGTGGCTATCACCATAATTTTAGTGTACAACACAACATAACAACACTAATAAGAATAAGAAAGGTTCTTAAATCAGTCTGGGAATACCCATGTTTAAATTAAATCTTATTACACTTTCTACAAAAATCAACAGAAAGTTAAAAATTAAAAAACATTCTTATTTTTAGATTATAGCTGTACTTATCATCCATTTATGATGCCTTCCTTTGAAACTGTGACAAGTTATATGGTTCTTCAAAACTAAAAACTTCTCACAGATATTGTAAAATTTCACTGTTCGAAGGCAGCCCATCGGTGCAGCTGCAGCGCAGTCACCTTCAACACTGACAACCCTGATCTGGGTGCAAGCTCGGGTGAGTGGACAGTGAGTGGAGAGGAGGTTTGAGCATTCCAGAGGACACCTGCTTACTCCAGGGTGGAAGGTTGTCTGCTCCTATCATACCACCCCTGCCTCTAGGGTACCACACATAGAGCAGCAAGCAGTAAAGCTGTGGGAGGCAAAAGAGGCACAGCTCCATGCAGGTACACCACATGCAATTGCAGGAGCACATTCATGCCAGCATCTTGGGGAATGGAGAAGACCAGAGGAAAATACCTCAACCTCAGGAGGATGATGTGGTACACCTGTAGATCACACTCCTTCAACTCCCATCGATTCAGTCTCTCGAGGGGGTCTGAGCAGCCCAAGACTGGGAGGGTTAGCCATGAGATCTCGATGGAGAAAGCAGGTATATCTTGGAGATGGAAAGGGATGGGCTAGGGTGCATCACCAAAGGGGACTAGGTTTGGAAAGCAGGAGTCTAAAATGTAAATTTAAAAAGATTTCAGTATTCTACCCTTTCAGTTAAGCAGCAGTTTTCTCTATGCCAAACAAAATTATTTAATTTTGTAATCAAAACAAATCAGCACAGCTGGCCCGGTGGTGCTGAGGGTTGAGGCGATGGACGTCACGACTCGCGCCACACCGACGACCCGGGGTAGGAAGCGACCTCAGGTGTGGAGGGCTGGCGAGAGGGACTGAGCATCCAGGAACTGCTCTCCTCCTCTGGGTGGGAGGGAGGGTGGGGATTACTGCAGCTGTGCTGGCTCCTAGTGGTGACTGGGGGTCAGTGCTGGCAGGGACATGTGGGGATAGCACCAGACATGCAGTGTGCGGAATTGCGCACGGCAGTGTCACTGATGCCTTGCACATCCATACCATGGGGTAGGGAACCAACTCGATGTAAAAATCCACTGGTGTGCCTAATGACGTCCGGTCTGTCGGTGCCACACCACTCCGACTCAAGACAGCTCCTCCCGGATCCGGACCCTCGGCTTTCCGCAATGGTGGGGTTCATACCCGCTGTGAAGCAGCCGGCGAGAGGAATGGAGGAGGGAGTCGAGCTCAGGTACTAGGGAGTGGTGCAGGGCCACGAATCGGACAGACGGGGGGGACCATAGGCAGCACCCCCCCTCCCAAGCCGAGGAGGGAATAAAGAAAGCAACAACAACAACAAAAAATTAGCACAGTACAACATGGTACAATACTGATAAGACGCCAGTAGAATGCACAGAGGAGGAGAGAGACCTTGAGGGTGGTGATCAGCAATAACCTATAACTTGCTTTCCAGTGCAACAATGTATATGGGAGGGCAGACAGAAGGCTGAGGTGCACAGGGAGAGGGATTATTTATCAGGAGGGAGGTGATACTGCTTCTGTACAGATCACTAGTGAAAAAGCATGTGGAATATTTTATTTTATTTTATTTTATTTATTTATTTATTTAGGGATTCGGATCATACCTTTACGCTTAGAGCTCTTTTACAAAGGTTCCACGTCAAACAGCGACAATGACAGCAATAACAAACAGTTTACATACAATACTCGAATAGTAGGTAGCTAGTATACAGTAAGGATACAATGTCATTCATAGTACCAATGGTGATAGTACAGCGTCAAGAGCATTCAACTAGGGTAAAGGACAGTGTTTCTATGTATGCAAAGGAGATAAACAGGTGTGACACCTAGTGTGAGAGTCCAAGGAGGAGTCAAGGTGAGGGAGAGGCAGAGGTGGGCAGCCAGAAGAAGTGGCTTTGTCTAGGAGGTTGGGGAGGTAGTGGTAGTATGTTGGTTTTAAGGTTGATCCAGTGGGAGAAAAGGCACAGGGGGGAGAGGAAGACAGAGGGATAGGGCAATAGGGAAGAGTGGGTGTAAAAGGAAGGGGAAGGAGAGTGTGGGTGAGTGGGCATTATGGGTGTTACCCCCCCAAAAACCCAAGAGTGGCACTGGCACCAGCTGCGAAGCCAGCCACTCCCTGGTCTTCCATACAAAGGAAGGCTTCACTAGAGAATACAGTGCAGTGCACAGTTCTGGGGCCTGCACCTAAGGAAGGACTGAGACAGACAGCAGTACGAGTGGCGATGATGACCCATGGTCAGCAGAGCAAGATGCAGGAGTAAAGTCTCCACATGTACTCACTGGAGAACAGATGGGAGAGGGGGACATGACAGAAATGTTTAAGTTCATTAAAGGATTCAACAGAGCGGATACAGCAAGTTTAATCAAACTAGGAAGCAGCTCGTCCACAAAGGGACATGAGCTCATGCTAAAGGGGAGAGGTTCATTTATTTATCTGTTGTTTGTTAACCAGGTAAGTACAATAGACAGCTGAATTGATCATTTACTGGTCCAAACCAGGAGAATACAAATGGAGGCATGAGACAAAGAACAATACCAAATACAATGCAAATAAACCATGAAAGCAGACTCAACATGAACAGCAAACAACATTCAAAAAGGACATTAGGAAATACTACTACCTGGAAAAGGTGGTGTGCGGATAAAAAGAGCAAACAGCTTAATTTTGCGGAGTCAAAGACAATACTGGGGCTCCAGAAGAGGTGGGACACAAATAACAGAATTATCAGCTGGAAAGATGAGGAAGGGGAAGGTGAGACCAAGAGGGCGGGCAGGGGGGATCTGGGAAGGGTTAGTCATGCATTTGTTTATGATGGCAGATGGGCTGTGCCACAGTTCCATTTTCAGCCATGCTTGGGAGTGCATAATGAAACAAGATACAGATGTACAAAATGAAATTACACACTATATACACAATTAGGTGAAAAACAGCAAAGAATACATCAAAATACACAGTTACACTTGTAATGGACTGTTCAGGTATTTTTAATGTTTCTATACAAGTAGAAGAAAGCAATAATGCCTATCTAACCATGATACTTTTTATACAGGGAAGTGAATCACCTGAAAGTCCTAATTTTTGCTTGCTTTTTAAGAATAATCAAATAACTATTCAGACTGTAGGAAGTTTTTAATGAGGAGACTGAGATTATCATGTGATCCCCAAAGTCCCATGCTAGATTTGGGTTCTGTATGTCAGGAAGGTTAAGCACTTCTCTACCTCAGAGGGAGACTATGGGCTGCGCAGAATTCAAACCCCCCAAAAACCCAAGAGTGGCACTGGCACCAGCTGCGAAGCCAGCCACTCCCTGGTCTTCCATACAAAGGAAGGCTGCAGCTCAGGTGACACCAAGGTGCTGGGGTGGGGGAACGGGGTGGAGAACAGGGGGGACTGCTGGATAAAAAGAACAACATTGTTACTGGCTTTGACTCGAGATGCAGCAAATTTAAACTTCACTAGTGAAGTTGGTCCAAAATGGGGTAACTTCGCCTTTACGAAACTTTGCAAAGTTCCCACCTTCGGGACCTACTTTGCACTTTGTAATGTTCTGCCAGGTGAAGCGCTACTTCCCACCTCAAAGTCCATGTGGAGTGACAAATTCACCGGTGAAGTTGCCACTACGCACAGACTTTGCCAGAAAAGTACCCCCCGACCCGGCAAAGATTTCACAAAGTCGGCAAACTTTCCGAAGGACTACACAAGAGACATTTTTTTAACTTCACTCATCTCTAGCAGTGACTGACAGTGCCTTGTCAAAATAATTAATTACTTTTTAATTTCACAATTTCCAAAACAGAAAATCAGAATCCCAACTGTCCCTGCTATTATCCATGGGATGCAAGCATTTTGTTTCCTCTCCATTGCACTTCCTTCTTCAGTGACCTTCCTGACAAAGGTAGGTGGGTGAGATGGACTAGTGAAATCCCTTGGATTTTTCAAAGTAGCATGCAGCTACAAGCTACAAGCAATTTCCAATCAGAATCTGTTCCAGCAACAATAATTAGAATACACAAAACTACTCTCCATTTATTATACAAAACCTCTGTGCATCTGTCTCATTCTTGCATTCACAACAGTTGCAGGCCTACCAGCATTTGAACTGCGGTTCTCAGTGCTGAAGGTCAACCCACTAGCACTATAAAGAGTTAAGATTGTGCCGACTACAGCTGTGTTCTAGCATGATGTGTTATATAATGCAGACAATTTTAACAGGATTAAGGTTAGGAGCCAATGAATAGTACCTTTATATATCCGAGGGTTATAAAAAATGGAAGCCCTATAATTAGAGTGAAAAACTGCAGACAATACTGTTTTCAGCAACTTCATAATTATTTCTCCCAGTGCTTCTGCCTGGCATAGAAATACGGCTGTACATTTGACCCCCTGCTCCAAAAACTGTTTTCATCGAACTCAGTGTCTCTGCCTTGTTTCCATGGGAGTTTTGCTTAATGTAAAATCTTTGCATTTTCAGAAACAAAAGAGATGTCTTGCAAGGTAAAATATGTGACATACAGAAGCACAAAATAAAAACGAACTGTAACAAGGCTAAATATAGGCTGTAAGTTTTTATCTGTTGGGCAAACAAACACATTCTAGCACTTACCCAGGTCAAGTACCTTCATTTCATTTTAGCAGACAGGAGTGCTACAACAAACAAATGCAGCGATGCAGGACAGCTACTTTTAAAGCAGTGGCAGCAGCCGGAAAGCTATTTACAAAGTGACAGGCAAAAATCAAGCCACAGAAATTGACGGCAGAAGGGGACAGCAATATCCATCTAGTCTGCTCGATATGGGTAACTACCCCCCCCCCACCACCACCACCACACACACACTCACACTTACTTTTGTGCCTGTCCTAGGCATTTTTGAACCTGTTTACCATTTTGGCCTCCACCACTTCCCAGGGCAGGCAAATTCCGTGGGTCAACCATCCTCTCAGTGAAGAAGAACTTCCTAACACTGTTCCTGAATCGCCCACCCTTGAGCCTCATACTGTGTCCTCTAGTTTTGACGCTTTTCTTCTCCTGAAGGAGTTCCTGTACCCCTACCTTATTTATACCCTTGATATACCTGAATGTCTCATGCCATTGGGTGAATTGGATTACATGTGCATATGGTAAGATTTGTCTTGGCATGTGGTTCATGTTACAATCAGTAAAATATATATAAGATCTTTACTTTTAAACTTATAAACAACTCAACAAGCAGTTTTATCAAGCGTACAATCTCAAGGGGTCTGCATGGTAAAACTAATCTTGTTGCACTACCCAGTTTTAAGTGATCTGTACTGATGTGCAGCGGCAGGCATGGTATGAGGGAGTCCCTTCACAATTGTTATTTTGGGTTTTAGTCGGTTTTGTCTATTGTATTAAGTCTGAGCTCCATACTAGTTTGCTTCATATGCGAAGACGATAATATCCGTAAATTCCAGCTGTCAGAAAAGTTTAGATGGAGTTATAGTGAAGCCTAATACACTGATACTTGATAAATCTGGCTAGTGGCACAATCAGAGATTGCTTTCTGAGTTAGGAGTGGCTTTCTTTCCCATCTTCTTCGGCCTGGATTCTCAGTCCACCTCTGAGCTGTGACAGCCTACACCCGTCTGAATTGTTCTTGAAGATAGTGGGAGCGCAGTTCCTCCTAATAGAAGGGCTTCAGTCATCCATTTCCCCTGCTGCCAGTGATGTTGTACACATGACAAAAAATTCCGGTCCAGCAGGTGAGAGCCGTCTGTGGAAAGTATCTAGTGGGGTTTCTATGGCTAAGACTGTTGAAGACGGTGCTTGTGTTCTGAGCAGAATGGCAGTTACCTTCAAGTGCACTGAGCAACTGATGGTTCCTCTAACTGAGGGCATCACAGCCACTTCTCAAATAGAGATAAAGAAGCAGTGCCTGTGACACAGCTTTGCTTTGTGCTGGAGACCATCACCAGTGAGAGCGATGCTGGAGCACGGCTTCTGGTTGACAGCAAAAGAATTTCAAGGCCCATAACAGGGACAGTGCCAATGAAGAAAGTTCTTTGATCTTGGTGAATAAAGGAAAATAACTTTCCAGTAACTCTTAATCTTGAGTCTTGGCTCTATACAGCCACACTCTCAGGACATAGGAAGCGAGGTACTAGGATCCTGCAGGAACCAGAACTTATGGACTGTTGACTCTGACACTCAGCACCAATGTACCTCATGTCCTGCTTTACAAAGCATTACCGCCCCAGTGGTCTCCGTTTCTTTTTGACTGAAGGACAATAGAAAATACTAAGCTAAGGGAAAAAGATCTACACACAGAAAAAGAACAGTTTCGTACTTACTGTAATAGTAGATCTTAAGAGATGATCTCTTGCAGCAGGTCATACACTCGGGTGTCTGCCAGAGGGCGCTCATCACGGTAGCTTTTACCAGCAGTGCTGACTGGGGGCCGCTCACGATGACATCAGTCTGTGCATACATGTAAATATGTGGGATGTCCCTGGCAGCCTCAGTTCCCGGCCGGAAACCAGCTCGCTGAGCAGGACACCAAGGGGAACTGAGGAGGCCTGAGGCATCGCCCATTAAGATGATGAAAGTAGAAGCAGAAGATGGCTGTCCCAGAAAAAGAGGATGGAGGGAGGGAACATGACCTGCTGCAAGAGATCCTCTCAAAGATCTAATATTACGGAATATATTGAAGGAATCTCTTGCAGCAGGTCATACACTTGGGATGATTCCCAAGCAGTCAAGCAGAAAGGTCGGTTAGGAAAGGAGAAAAATTTACTTACCATGGTAATCTTATTTCTTCCAAAGGAATCTTACTGTATTCTGAGCTCTGCAGTATGGTCTCACCATAAGACTGCCCCAGAGCTGCAATGGTTAATAGAACCTATGCTAATATGGGATGTTGGGCTCGAGCTTGATTTTCAAACCACTGTCCCTGGTAAACACTCTACAACCATCAGATTCTTACGGAGCAAAGCTAAAAACAAGTTATCTAAGTTACATCAATAATAACAATTAACTTAACAACACCCAACACCAACTATTCCTCTTCTATTTAAAAATGTGGGCCATATCGAGACTCGAGTCACTAAGCCAAAAAAAGAAACAACCATAGGATTTGAAAAACGAACAGCTGTGTAGTAGTGCTTATAGGTTCTAGCAGGGGAGGATGGGTGGGAGCTCAGACTACAGTAAGATTCCCTTGGAAGAAACAAGATTACTGTAGTAAGCCATTTTTTCTACAAACCCCAGGAAATCTTACTGTGTTCTGACTTCTGCAGACTATCAAAGCAGTACCTTTGGAGGAAGGGAGAAAACCTATTTAGGAAACAGGCTCTGCAGTACTGCTGTGCCAAACCTGGCATCACTTCTGGCCTGAATATCCAGGCTGTAGTGCTTGGTGAAGGTGTGAACCGTTTTCCAGGTAGCTGCTTTTCAGTTTTCTATCAAGGGATATCTCTTGTGCCGGCCAGTGGAGCTGAGGTTGGGCTGGCCACCCACCTCGCTGACACGCGCGACACGGGGTTCAGAAGCGCAGGTTGTCTGGGGCGGGCTAGGATCGAGCATCTTCAGACTGCTCTCCTAGCCCTGGGAGGTCGAGGAACTCCACTGCACTGCAGCGGCTTCTGGTGATGACCGGGGCACTACCAGAGCTGGTGTACATGGGGAGGAGGTGCGGCAGACATTGCATGTACTGCTTGGACGTCATTGCACGTCCGCACTCCAGTGGGCCAAAAATACTGGAGGGAAAAGGCAAGGCGTGAACGAGCAGCTTGATGGCCATGCTTGAACTGCCTGGAGGTCTGTCATGGAGATCGCACTGGGGCGGTCTCGGCCGGTGTGGAAATCACGTGGGCCTCCCAGAAGGTGGGGAATAGCTGTACCGACCCCCATCATGTGAGTGAGCCTACTGCCTCCTGGCGGACAAGCGGCAGCTGGATGCCCCTGCTGGTCGCACTGCAGCAGGGGAAAAAAAAATATTCAATGATTAAAAAAAAAGGGATATCTCTTGCAGCTGCTATAGAAGCAGCTATACCCCTTGTTGAATGGGCCCCTGAATACTACAGGAGCGTCCTTACCCACTTTGCTATAACATAATTGTATACAGGCAACAATCCAATGGGCAATGGTCCTCTTTGAGGATGGTTTGCTCTTTCCTACTGCCCCACAGTTCAGGAAGAGCTGGGTCCTATCCTGCCTATGTCCTTTTGTGTGATCCAAGTAGCTAATAGCTCTCTTGACATCAAGGCTATGCAGTCTGCATTCTCCTGGGCTGGAATGGTCAGTAAAGAAGACTGGCAAAGTCATGGACTGGTTAAGGTGGAAGTCTGCGACCATCTTAGGAAGGAACTTCCTATACTAAGCATCCTAGAGGGGGAGGAAGGGGTTGGTGGAAATGAGGAAACTTATACAGAGGCTGGGGAGGGAGTCAGATACCCATAGGGCATCACAGACCAGCTATGGAAAGGATAGACATAGTCCCAGAGGAGAAGGGAAACATATATGTTAAGCAAATGGGAGATGCAACATATTCCAGACATGAGGAGGAGAGCATGATTGGAGAGAAACTGGGAGACAAGGAGATGGGAAGAGCCCCCTTCAGCAGGAGGTCAGTACCAAGGATGGGGCCCTAGCTAAAGGGACCAACAGAGAGCCTCTGGAGACAGGGGTACTATTACAAAGGGGGATGGTGGTGCAGGGGAAGGAAACCATCAGGGCCAGGATAAATGGTTCAGATAAGAGAGGGTTAAAGGGGACACCTATTCAGAGGGGGTTTGAGTTAAGTGGGCAAAATAGCAAGGGAGGCAGAAAGGGGAGGGTGACAAGGGGGTCTCTAATAAGGCAGGAAGACTCCCATGAAATTGCGATCATGAATAAAGTGGGGGAGGGGGCTGAGAGGGCATAGTGGAGGTAACCATAAGGATGATGGCGGTGTTAAGGTTCTGTTACTGGGAGACTCGATGATTAAGGGTATCCATTGGGAGGGACAGGGGGGTGGATGCCATAGCCAGGTGAAGGTAGTGAGTATCTCTGGGCTGACAGTGCACAGAGCAAAGTTCATGGTGTATGAAATGGTTAGGGATTGTGGAGGGAAACCGGATCTCCTGGTGCATTTGGGAACTAATGATCTAGAGGGAAATAGCATTATGGAAATCCAAGCAAGGTTCCAAGAACTTGCCAGAGTCTGTCGGGATAATGGATGCAACATTTTTTCGAGATATTGCCAGTACCAAAGGCCTCAGTGGAGAAAAATGAAAGCTCACAGAGGTTAATGAATGGCTCAGGAAGTGGGGTGAAGATAATGGGTTGGGGTGTTAGGGAACTGGAATGGAGTTTGGGAGGATAAGGACTATATGCCAAGGACAGGTTTCATCTTGCCCCATTAGGGAAGGAAGTCCTAAACAGGGATGGCTGACACATACAAGAAAGGTGGGTTTAAACTTGTAAGGGGGAAGGGATAAGGAGGGCTGAACAGAAGCCTCCCTCCAGATGAGGGGAGTAGCCTCTGCCCAAGGGGGAGGGGAAACAGACTGGAGGTGGAGGTTTCAGGAGGAGCAGGGGAGGATGGAAGTATAAGGAATCTGGGTGGGGTTCGCAAAGAGGATCAGGATAAGGGGGGGGTTAGTGTTAGTTAATGCCAGGAGCTTGGGAAACAAGTTGCCAGAGTTCCAGGCCATGCTGTTCGGGGTGGATGTGGCTGATCACGGAAACTGGGCCAACAAAAACCATGACTGGGACCTAAATGTACGGGGGTACACTATGCTTAGGAAGGATAGAAAGGAGGGCAGAGGGGGTGGAGTGGCTATGTTCATTAGAGATGACATAGAAATTGCTATGGTAGAAGAGGCAGAGGGGAAACGTGGAGGCCTTATGGGTCACCTGATAACCCCAGCAGGAGATAAGGTCAAGCTGGGTGTAGCATATAGGCCCCGGATGAGTGATGTTCTAGAGGATGGTTTGCTGGACAACATCATTGCCCAGTGTGGTCCAAAAGGGAAGGAGTGGTGTTGATGGGGACCTTAATATGCCAGGTACAAACTGGGGAACCATGTCCTCCTAAAGGTGGCCAAGGAGCAGAGGCTGCTGGATGGCTTCCAGGATGTGTTCTTAACACAGCATGTGATGGAGCCCACAAAGGAGGGGCATGTCCTGGATGTGGTTCTGGCAGAGTGGGGATCTGGTAAGGGACATGGTTGTACAGGACCCCTGACTGGGAGTGACCACAATACTGTCTGGTTTCAAATAAGCATTGGGGAGTGGGGTGAGATCTAGACACTGGCAGTGGACTTCAGGGGCAGACTTTATGGGCATGGGAAATATTCTCAAGGATCACTTGGAGGGATTACCTCAACGACAAGTGGAAAGGAGATGGGAGGTCATAAAACGGGACTTCATGAGGCAGTCAGGATCTGGCGCTTAAGTTGAAACGTAAGGAGCAAGGTCACATAAACCATGCTGGTGGTCCAGTGAGGTCCAGGTAGCAGTCAGAGAAAAGAAGGCGGCTTACAAAAAATATAAAACAACATGAGGGGATAGGGATAAGGAAATGTACCAGTTTGCATCTAGAAAAGTCACCCGTATGGTGAGGGGAGCAAAGTCCAGTAAAGAGCAACGGCTGGCACAGGGGCTACATGGAGGGGAAAAGGGGTTCTTCCGGTACATTGGGAGCCGGAGAAAAACTAAGGGCCATCTCAGCAGATTGAGATCAGAAGGAGGGTGGGTGGAAGAGGCGAGGGACCAGGCAGAAGTATTTAACGAGTACTTTGCCTCTGTGTTCACTAGGGAGGGGGATGGGATATCTACAAAGCAAGGCACAAAGGGATAGAAGCGGCAGGAGTGGGATCGGGGAGCAACAGAAATGGAGCAAAAGGGAGGAAAGGTACCCCAGGGTGTCAAGCATCTGGATAAGGATAAAAAAGACCAGTAAGGTGGAGGGATGGATGATGCCATCCCCGCCAAAAGGGGTGTGGTTTGCCCTCAAGGCCCTAAAGAAAGACAATCTCTGGGCGGATGGCATTCATCCGAGAGTACTATGGAATTGGCGGACATACTGGCTGCACCCTGACGGAGCTTTTCAGCAGGTCACTTGAGACAGGGAGGGTACCTAGGGATTGGCGAGGCACATGGTGGACCAATCCATAAAGGGGGGTCAAGGAAGTACCAGGAAACTATAGACCCATCAGTTTAACCTCGGTGGTGGGAAATTAATGGAGAGTATACTAAAGGAACGATTGGGGTTTACTTGGAGGAGGTGGGAGGTCTGGATAGTCGGCAGCATGGGTTTGTGCCAGGTAATTATGTCAAACCAACCTTGTGGAGTTCTATGAATGGGTAACATCAGAACTGGACAGGGTAAGCCTGTGGATGTATTATTCTTGGACTTCAGCAAGGCGCTTGACTCTGTCCCCACAATGGTCTGGTGGAGAAACTGTGATGGGGTGGGAGTAGGCCCTTTGATGGTCAGATGGATTGAAAACTGGATAGCTGGACGCACTCAGAGAGTAGTGGTCTGTGGGAGCTCTCGAACCCTACAGAGGTTGGTAGTGGGGTACCACAGAGGCTCAGTCCTGGGTCCAATCCTGTTTAATGCATACATATCGGACATCAGGGATGGTATAGTGTGAAATGAGTCTCTTGCGGATGACTCCAAGATGGGAGCAGTAGTTGAGGAGAAGAGGGGAGGTTGGCCTGCAAGGGACCTGGACACCCTGGAAAGCTGGGCTCACACATGGAAATTAATTTCAATATCGCCAAGTGCAAGGTGTTGCATCTTGGTCGGGAAACCCTAAACACAGGTACACCCTGGGAGGGAGGTGCTGGAAGCCTCAACAGGGAAAAGACCTAGGGGTCATGGTGGATACATGTATGAATAACTCTGAGCAGTGCAGGAGAGCAGCTAGTAAGGCAAACGGGATGTTGGGATGCATCCAAGGGGGATCACCTCTAGGAGCAAGGAAGTGATTCTGCCGCTGTACAATGGACTGGTTAGACACCTTGAGTACTGTGTACAGTACTGGAGACCACACTTGAAGAGGGACATACAGCTCCTGGAGAGGGTACAGGAGGAGGCAACAAAGATGATACGAGGCTAGGGATTTGACTTACGAGGACAGACTTGAGGAGCCTCCTGTTTTCATTGGAGGAGAGAGAGACAGGGGACATGATTGAGGCTCCTCAAGTACCTCAAGGGAATAAATAGGTAAACATGGATGGGATCTTTAGACTAAAGCAGGAGGTATCACCAGAGGACATGGTTTGAAGTTGGAAGGTGGAAGGGTGAGGGTGGAAAAGAGGAGGAGGTTTTCACTGAGAGGGTGGTGGACCCTTGAATGCACTGCCTGGTGAGCTGGTTCAGAGATCCACAGTGGAGGGCTTCAGAGAGGGTGGGACAGACACAGAAAGTGGATGTATCAGATGATGGCCTGTCCCAGGGGGGTGGGGATGGATGATAGGGGTTTCTGGAGCACAAGGGATGGGAGGGTCTCGGCACCCAACTAAGGATCTAGGTTCGAGCAGACTCGATAGACCATAAGGCCTAATCTGCTGGCAAATAGTATGTTAGTATGTTAGTATAAGTCCTAAGGACCACCTTGTCCCTGTGGACTGCTATGTAGACCGGCTATGTGGACAAGGCCTGGAGCTCACTGATCCTCCTGGCTGAGGTGATGGCTACCAGGAACAGTTTTCAAAGTCACATACTTAAGCCCTGCTGAGGACATCTGTTCAAAAGGTGGCTGCATTAGTTGGTCTATGCATATGTTAAGATCCCATGATGGGATGGGCTCTCTGTGAGGGGGATGCAAGTGCAGCAGATGTTTGAAAATTTTTCAGTATACCTGGTTGGCAGCCATGGATACCCCTTTTCCGGCAGAAAGGTAAGCAGAGACAGCTGCTAAATGCACCTTAAGAGAGGAGGGCTGAAGGCCCAGGGAATGCAAGTGTACAAGATAGTCCAGGACTACTGGTAGTCCGGCCCAACGGTGATCTATTTGTTTCTGCCCGCACCAAATAGAAAACCTCTTCGATTTGGAAGAACAGGTCTTTCTGGTAGAAGGTTTTCTAGACACCCTGAGGACCTTTAGCACCCCTTCCGAGAGGTGCAGGTCAGCATATTCTTGGTCCTCAAGAGCCATGCTCTGAGCCTAAGGGACTATACACTGAGGTACAGAACTCTGCCCTGGGAGGAGGTCAGTGGGTTGTGCCTCCTGGGCAGGCAGATTGGTCTGGCTATTGACAAGGTCAGTAGCAGTGAGTACCAAGGCTGTCTGGCCCAGTCTGGAGCAATAAGGATCACTGTTGATGGCTGGACTCTGAGCTTGTGCAGTACTCTGAGCAACAAGGGAAATGGTGGGAAGGCATACAGGAACTTCCCTGTCCAATCCAGCAGGAGTGCATCCAGAGGCACTGTGCCCAGTGCAGGGGACCTGCAACAAAACAGTGACAGCTGGTGATTGTCTGGGGCTGCGAAGTGGTCCACCTCTGGGGTGCCCCACCTCTTGAACATGACCTGCAGGTTCTGCTTGTTTAATGACCACTCATGGTGGTTCTGGTCGATTCTGCTGAGAGCATCTGCTTAAGACATTGTCCTTCCCTGGGAGATGGACTGCCGAGAGGGAAATTCCCAGGGAATAAGTCAGGTTCCATACCTTCAAGGCTTCTGTGCACCGGGACGACCTTGTGCCCCCTTGCTTGTTGATGCAGTACATTATGGTTGTATTGTCTTTTCGGACCTGAACCACTTTGCCCTGCAGCATCGAGGCAAAGGACTGAATGCCCAGATAAACTGCCTTGAGTTCCAGTAGCTTTATGTAAAGCAGTGACTGTTTCTGGAGCCAGGTACCATGAGCAGTATGCTACCCCAGGTGGGCACCCCATCCTAGGAGGGAGGGAGGGAGGCATCTGTCGTCAAGACTGCTGCCCGTGGGAGCTGGAGGAAGGGCGTACCTTCCTTGAGGTTAGCTTTTTCCTGCCACCATTGCAGAGCTTGAATAAGGGTTCCTGTGACTGGTACCATCTTTGACAGGTAGTCTCTTTTCTGAGACCAGTGAGCCCTGAGATGGAACTGAATGTCCCTAATCTGGAATCTTGTTCCTGATACTGCTGATGCAGCCATATGCCCTAACAGCTGGAGAAAATGCCTTGCTGGTCTGGGGATATGAAGCTGAAAAGAGCCTGCCAACTGAACCAAGCTGTCTATCTTTCCCTGAGGGAGGAAGGCTCTTCCTTTCAGAGTATCCAGTTCTGCCCCTATAAACTCCAGGAACTGAACTGGTGTCAGAACAAACTTTTTCTGGTTTACTACGAAACCCAGGGTATCCTGAGTGATGGTTAGTGCTTGTTTTACCTGCTGAGAGGACTGATTTACCACTAGCCAGTTGCCCAGGTAAAGGAAGACTGTGATCTCTTGCCTCCTTAGGTGTGCCACTAGAACTGCTAGGCACTTGGTGAACACTCTTGGAGCTGATGTGAGGCCAAAAGGCATGGCCCTGAACTGGTAATGGCCTGATGGCAATCTGAATCTGAGGTACTCTCTGTGTGATTGCCTGATGGGAATACGGAAGTGAGCATCCTTTAGATCCAGGTATGCCAGCCAGTCCCCCCTGTCGAAGTGTAGGGAGGATGGTAGCCAGAGTAACCATTCTTAACTTTGGTTTTGTCAAATGTTTGTTTAAATGTCTGAGATCCAGTATGGGTCACCACTCCCCTGTTTTCTTTAGAGTGAGGAAGTACCTTGAGTAGAGGCCTTTTCCCTGCTCTGCTAAGGGAATGGGCTCTACTGCTTTTTCCAGGATCAGCTTTGCTATGTCCTCCTCCAACAGATTTGCCTCTATTAGGCTGGCAGGTCAGAAAACTCTTCCCCCAAGATTGGGAAGAAATTTGAAGCTGAGTGCAAGACCCTGGCCCACTATCTCCAGGATCCACTTGTCTGTGGTGATGGATTCCCATGCTTGGAGAGAGATAGTGGGCCAATCCGCCTCCTACTGGGAGTGGGGAGGCGACCCTGACAGACCTCTCAGGGAGTCTGTTTGGTTTGTGTGGCTTGTTGGGTACTGAGGCCAGCCCAGCCTGCGCCCCTTCTGCCCCTGCCTGTGAAGTACCCCCCTCTGTGGTTGGAAAGCTGGTGATGCCTTGGCTTGGAAGAAAGTCCTGTAGTGGGTTTTACCCCTACCTTTCCCTTGTTACTTCTGAGGTGTTGCTGTCTTCTCCATGGCAGCAGCACTCTTATAAGCCACTTTATACTCATTCATTTTCTTCATGTAAGCCTCTGTTTGTTCTCCGAAGAGAGATGTAGGCTCACAAGGGAAGTCCAGTTCCTTTGCCTGCATGTCCCGTGACAAATTAGTAGCCCTTAACCAGGCAAATCTTCTGAGGGACACTGAGGTTGACATTTGTCTGGCAGTAATGTCGTTTGCATCCACTGCCATATGAAAATGGCACTTGGAAGCCTCTATGCCCCTTTTTGCAGCTTCGGACAAGTCCGAAGCCATGGGACCAGGAAAAGCCTTTGCTATTTCTAAGACAGTGTTCCAGAGACTCTTCTGGTATCTGGATACATAAGCCATGTAGGTCGACTGCCTATGCCTAATGGCCAAAGAGGCACCCAAATAGGATTTCTTAGCAATGGAGTCCATCCTTCAAGAATCCTTTTCTGGTGGATGTGATGCCAGGGGAATTCCTGCCTTATCACATGCAGCAGCCTGCACTACACCTTCATGGCTGGGATGACCGAACAGAAATTCTGCCCCAGACTTGGACACCCAGGATGGGATATTCAGACTGTGCCAGGCTGTGGCGCAAGCCTGGGCACAGCGCAACTTGGATGCGCAGAGGCATTGACAGGGTGATATTCAACGGAGCTGCGCCACGGCACAGCATCGTTGAATATCGCTCCATGGCCACCCGCAGTGTGTATGGTGCAGTGGCATTGCGCCAGCGCAACTGGCCAGAGTAGAGCAGGAGGATGCGCAAGTGCCATTGTGATAGGCGCAACCACCGCGATATTCAAAAGTGTACATGCAAATGGGGCCATAATGTATGCAAGGTGCAAATGGGGCCATTTGCATGTCATTATGGCCCCATTTGCATGCAGGTGCGCCGATCCCCGGAGACTTGCGCCTGGCGCCCTGTCAGGCTGCAGCCGTCGAGGACCGATGCCCCCTGCACATTGAGTCAAAGTGCCCCAATGCCCGATCGCGGGCATGTGTAAAAGTATGAACATGTCCAATATCCCTGGTGGTCCAGTGGACCACCTGCAGCCTGATCGCGGGCATATGTAGAATAAATATTAGTCCAATATCCCTGGTGGTCCAGTGGACCACCTGCAGCCTGATCGTGGGCATATGTAGAATAAATATTAGTCCAATATCTCTGGTGGTCCAGTGGACCGCTCGCAGTCCGATCGCGGGCATTCTATGACATGTTAATAGTCCCATATCCCTGGTGGTCCAGTGGACTGCTCGCAGCCCAATCACGGGTGTCAGTAATTAATGACACTCCAATCCAACCCTGGTGGTCTAGCAGTACCCCTCCCCACCCCCCACTGAGACCCACCGCCCCTCCCCGGTCAGCAGCACCCACCAGCCTGCGGCTCCACCGACTGACCCGTGCGTTGGGGCTGTAGGCCCGTGAGTCCACAGTATGAGCCAATGGGCGTGCAGCCCGTACTATACTACAGTCAGATATGTGAATGGATCCATTCCATATCTGACTGTGCAGGCGGGCATTGGCTGCACGCCCATTGGCTCACACTGTGGACCAATGGGCCTACAGCCCTACCATACGGAGTCAGTCGGTGGGGCGGGTGGAGGGGGTACCGCTGGACCACCAGGGTTGGACTGGAGTGTCATTATCAATTACTGACGCCTGCGATCGGGCCACGAGCGTCCACGGACCACCAGATATAGGACTGTATTTTCACAAATGCCCGCGATCGGCTGCGCGAGCGTCCACTGGACCACCAGGGATATAGGACTTTATTTTCCACATATGCCCGCAATCGGCATAGCGCCACTGCGAAAGGTGCCGCGGGCTCGGTGGTCACCCACAGGTGGCAGCTGCCTGTTGCGCCCTGCAATATGGCAGCCCACCTGTGGGTGGCCAACTGTTATCACTTTTTTTGACTCACCTGTTTGCAGCGCTTGAGTAGAGTTGTGCATGCATGGAAGCCAGCACATGTCGGGATGTGCAGGCGTATGCATGGGCGCCCCTACCTGCGCCACATACATTACTGATGCGCCCGCGACCAGGATTTGTGCCAGGCTCAATCTCCCTTTGAATATTGTGCCGGGTCACATCAGTGGATTACGCCATGCGCAACCCTTCTGAATATCCCGCTCCCAGTAATTTCTATCCATTCTCTTGTCTACTGGGAGAATGGAAGTGGGTGTCGTAAAAATTTTTGAAGCTGGTCTTTTTAAGGATTTATGGATGGACAACAACAGTCTTTTTGTGGCTGGCACATCCATCATCTCCATGTAGTTTGGTTCCTCTTCCTCCTCTGTGGATTCCTGGGTGGAGAGGTCCAGGGTCTGTGCCACTTGCTTCATGAAAGCAAAATGGGATGTAAAATCCTCAGGTCCCTTCTCAGGGGAATCAGGATGATGAGGATCCAGGGAGACCTCTGGTTCAGCAGGTTCCCCAAAATCATCATCATTGTCTTGCTTATCCTCCCCATACACCTCAGTAAATGTTTCCAGTGAACCGGGAACCGAGGAAGAACCAAAGTGCTGAACCGAGGGCTGTGAATCGGACCGCTGAACCGGGAACGGTTTGCAGCGCCTGGAGAATGCTCATAGCATTCTCTTTAGCCTCTATGGTTGGAACCACTGGAGCAGTCAGTTGCGGTTCCTTAACCGAGTGCTTTTCCTGTTTCTTCCTTTTCGCAGAACCTGCCGGTTCAGAGGCGGTTTCTACAGTTCTCTTTTTTTCTCCTGAGGAACTTTCACCCTGGTCACAGGTTTGTTTAACTGGTTCCTTTGGTTTCTCCTTCTGAGAGGAGGATTCTTTGTCCTCAGCTGGGTCAGCAGCCTTCTCTGACATTTTTTCCTTCACTCGGTTCAATCGCTTATCAAGCGTCGACTGAGAAAAATTCTTGCAAATTTCGCAATCTGCCTGAAGGTGTTCAAACCCCAGAAGACGACACAAACCAAGTGAGGATTGGCTTTAGCAAACATTTCCCCACACTCTGTGCAATGCTGAGAACCCGTTGGGCTAGTTAGTTTTTTAGGAAGTGACATATCCAGCCAAAAAAAACGAAACTAGGTCTTTGTAGGCCCACTACAAAAACAAACTTCCTCTTTTTCTTTTTTCGGTTGGTTTAGCAACCAAGAAAGAGATGAGAGTTACCCCGGTTTCTCTTTCAATAAAATAACTAGTCCCAAAGGGTTTTTAAATTTCATAATGAAACTTTGAAAGTACAAACAAATGATCGGTTTCCACCCAGTTAAAAGAACCAAGAAGAAACCAAAAAAACTTTTAGGATTAACACTGAAGCTAGACTAATCTACCTGTAAACCCAAGGACAGTGCTTTAAAAACAAACATAACATTTACTTCAGAAAAAGACGAGAAAAAAAAATCTTCAAGAAAGATGAAGGAGGGTTCTCCAAGGCGTCTGTACTAGGCAAGCGGAATAAAGAATCTGACGGTTGTAAAGTGTTTACCAGGGACAGTGGTTTGAAAACCGAGCTCGAACCTAACATAGATTCTATTAACCATTTCGGCTCCAGGGCAGTCTTACAGCGAGACCATACTGCAGAAGTCAATGCAGTAAGATTTCCTGGGGTTTGAAGGCCCTGAACGACAGGGTGGTGCATGGAGGCCATGTCCAGACTATTGTGTTTAGTAAATGTATGGACGGTAGACCAAGTGGCGGCATCACAGATATCGGTGATGGAGCCACCCCTGAAGCTGGCAGCAGAGGCAGAGAGCGCCCTGGTGGAGTGCGCATGCACAGCACCGGGGAGAAGCTTTTGGTATTTAGTGTAACAGTAAGTGATACAGTGGGCCAACAAGTTGGATAAGGTCTGCTTAGTGACCGGGCTGCCCTCTCTGCCAGGAGCAAAAGCGACAGATAGTTTCTTTGATTTACGGGAAGACTTAGTTCAAGCAAGGTAATCACACAGGGCATGCAGAATGTGGAGAAGGGCTTTTCCCAGGTTACTATAATCTGGGTAGAGGACAGGTAAATTGGTGGATTGTTTGAGAATTGATTCCGAAACGACTTTCAGAAGGAACCTGGGATTAGTGTGGAGCGAGACTCTGTCTTTATGAAAGACTAGGTAAGGCTCATGGTACATGAGGGCCTGGAGTTCCAATATGCACCTGGCCAAGGTGACAGCAACCAGAAAGAGGGCTTTCCAGGCCAGGAAGCAGAGTTCACAGGTAGTGGCCAGTTCGAATGGTGCAAGGGTTAGTTTTCCAAATGAAGCTGAGGTCCCAGGGTGGAACTGGATCCCGGATGGGGGGGGGGTGCTGGAGATGCAGAATGCCCTTGAGAAACATCTTCGCCAGGTCCATATGGGCAATCTGGCGGTCCCTGATAGGTTCATGGAATGCGGAGATAGCAGCTAAATGGACTTTGATGGAAGAAATGGTGAAGAAGGGTCCCTTGGTTTTGCGCGAGGATATCAGGACGTAGAGGATGGGGATCCATGACTGACAGTTGTTGGAGGAAGGGGAACCATATCTGTCGCAGCCAAAATAGGGTGATAAGAATCATGGAGGCCCGCTCCTGCTGAAATTTGAGAAGTACTCGCTGCATTGGGGTAACGGGCGGGAAGGCATACGAGAACCGCTTGTGCCAAGAGAGGGACCAAGCGTCCAGGGAGTGGCAGAGTGAGTCCGGCAGGATCAAGCAGGAAGAAAAAATTATTTACCACAGTAATCTTGTTTCTTCCAGGCGATACGCCAATACTCATAACTCTTGCGAAGTATGCCTTTAAGCCAGATCTGCCCGGAGATGGAATGGTATGCTAATGATGGAATCATCGGCTTGTGTCACTTTTTCAAATGCTGCCACCTATCAACTGCCTACATTCTAACCCTCAGATTTCGTGGACACCTGAAAAAAGAAGGTCCAGAGAGGAATTTAATAGTTATCTATAATAATAATAAAAAAAATAATAAAACACCCAGAAACTTCCAACAGGAGGAAAAAAACTTTAACAAAAACACCCCCCCAATGTCAGAATTATCTGACAAGGGGGAAAACCATTGAAAACACAGTTCCAAATATAAAAGCGAGAGTGTGGCACACATACCCCTGCTAATACAGCATGGAATGCAGAGGCCACTGGTTCTAGCAGGGGAGGCAGGGTGGGAGAGTTATGAATATTAGAGTATCCCCTGGAAGAAACAAGATTACTGCGGTAAGTAATTTTTTCTTCTCACCCCAGGAATACTCCAATATTCGTAACTCTTATGCAGACTAAGAAGGAGTACCTTTGGAGGTGGACACATAACCTACTTTGGAAATAGACCCTGAAGGAGCAGCTGTGCCAAACCTGACATCACCCCTAGCCTTGGTATCCAGGCCATAATGCTTGGTAAAGGTGTATACTGTTCTCCAGGTAGCTGCTTTACAGATGCCCACCAAAGGAACATCCCTGGAAGCTGCTATAGTAGCTGCTGTACCCCTTGTGGAATGTGCTCTCTACCCTGCTGGGGCCTCCTTCCCAGCTTTTGAATAGCAAAACTGAATACAGTGGACGATCCAGCGAGAAATGGACCTCTTAGATGCTGGATTTCCTTTTCCCACATCCCCATAAGTCAGGAACAGTTGTTTCCTGTCCTGTCTATGGGTCTTGGTAACTGTCATGTAGTAGCCAAGAGCTCTCTTGACATCAAGACTGTGCAGTCTACGCTCCCCAGAGCTTGAATGCTCAGTAAAGAAAACAGGTATGGTGATGGACTGGTTCAAATGAAAGTCCAAGACCACCTTTGGAAGAAATGTTCTGTTAGTTCGCAGGACTACTTTGTCCCTGTGGAATGAAATGTAGTCCTGCTCAATGCAGAGAGCTGGAGCTCCCTGATTCTTCTGGCAAAAGTGATTGCCACTAGGAAAACTGTTTTCCATGTGACATATTTCAAAGGAGCTGAAGACATGGGTTCAAAAGGGGGACCCATAAGCATGGCAATACAGACATTTAGATCCCAGGCTGGCACCGGTTCCCTGTTAGGGGGGTGCAGGTGGGCCAGATCTTTTAAAGACAGAATTTGATGCCACAGTGGCATTTTTCCCAGCCAAAGTGTAAGCAGACACTGAAGCTAAATTAACTTTTAAAGTAGTGGGCTGCAGGCCCAATGCTTGAGCTGGCACCATATTCCTGGCGGAACACCAGACAGAAAACCTTTTCCATTTAGAGGCGTAGTTTTCTTGGTGGAAGGTTTCCTGTACCCCCTTAAAATATCCAGAGCACTTTCAGAAAGATGCAGGCCTGAATACGCTAGGTCCTCGAGATGCAGGCCTGCATACTCTAGGTCCTCAAGAGCCATGCTTTTGAGTCTGAGTGACTTGAGGTTCAGGTACAAGAGTCTCCTCTGGCTGGAGATTAGCAGGTTGTGCCTCCAAGGAAGGTGTACTGGTTTGGCCACGGACATGGAGAGCAGCAGAGTACCATGGCTGTCTGTCTCAGTCTAGGGCTATCAAGATCACTGTGGCTGACTGGGCCCTGAGCTTGAGTAGCACCCTGTACACCACAGGGAATTGGGGGGGGGGGGGGGGAATGCATACAGGTACCTCCCTGACCAGTCTAGAATCAGGGCATCCAGGGTACCGTTCCCAGAGCTGGGGGTCTGCAACAATACTATGGCAGGTGGTGACTTTTGTGGAATGCAAAGAGATCTACCTCTGGGGTGCCCCACCTCTTGAAAATCACTTCCACCTCCTCTCTGTTCAAGGTCCATTCATGATGGGCCTGGTTGATCCGACTCAGGGCATCTATTAGGGTATTGTCCTTGCCTGGCAGATGAATGGCCTGAAGAGAAACTCCTAGGGAATAGGCCAGAGTCCAGATTCACATAGCTTCTGTGCAGAGAGGATCTGACACTGTTCCTCCCTTCTTGTTTATGTAATACATAGTGGTGGTATGGTCTATTCTGACCTGTACCACCTTTCCCTGAACTAGTGGCGTGAAGGCTTGGCGTGCCAGGAACACTACACTGAGCTCCAATGAGTTTATGTGCTGGAGCAACTCTGCACTGGACCAAATGCCATGAGTAGTGTGATCCCCTAGGTGGGCACCCCACCCTAGTAGTGTTGCATCTGTTGTGAGAATCATTGACGGAGGCTCTTTTTGGAAAGGAACCCCCTCTCTGAGGTTGGCTTCCTCTTTCCACCACTGAAGGACCAGGAGTAACGTTTTTGTTACTGGGAACAGCTCTGAAAAAGAATCCTTTCTTTGACACCACTGAGCCCTTAGGTGGAATTGGATGTCTCTCTTCTGGAACCTGGAACCCAGGACTGTGCCAGCGGCAGCTGCCATGTGGCCCAGTAACTGAAGAAACTGTCTTGCAGCTTTTGGTTTGTTCAGGCTGTAGGAGCCTACAATCTGCAGAATACTTTTTACCTTGTCCAGAGGTAGGTAAGCCCTGCCCTCCTGGGTATTTAGTTCTACTCCTATGAACTGCAGCACTTGTGTAGGGAGAAGGACTGACTTTTTGAGATTTACCAGGAAACCCAGAGATTCCAAGAGTCCTTGGGTGAGCTGCAGATGTTGTTCCTGCCTGTTGTGGTGATTTTCCCACCATCAACCAGTCGTCCAGATAGGGGAACACTGTGACACCTTGGCTTCACAGGTGTGCCACAAGCATTGCCAGGCACTTTGTGAACACTCTTGGAGCTGAAGTGAGACCAAATGGAAGGGCTGAAAACTGGTAATGACCTGAAGGGAGTCTAAACCTGAGGTACTTTCTGTTAGACTCCCTTATGGGGATGTGGAAATAAGCATCTTTTAGGTCCAGGGATGCCAACCAATCTTCTTTTTGGAGAGCTGGCAGAATCGGTGACAAGGTTACCATTTTGAACCTTGGCTTTAGTAAGTGCCTGTTTAGCACCCTTAGATCTAGGATAGGCTGCCACTCCCCATTTTTCTTTGTTGTGACGAAGTATCTTGAATAAAACCCCTTTCCCTTGTGTTGTGAAGGCACAGGTTCCACTGCTTTTGACAACAATAGGTTTTGAACCTCTTTTTCCAACAGCTTTCTTTCTGCATTGGAAGCTGGGTTGAACACACTAGTTCTCAGAGAGGGAAGGGATTTGAAGCTTAGGGACAGCCCCTGACTCACTACTTCCAGGACCCACTTGTCTGTGGTGATCTGTTTCCAAGTCAGTCTGCCCCCTTTTCTTTGGCAGAGTTGCTTCTATAAATGGCCTTGTACTCACCCACTTTCTTCATAAAGGCTTCTGTGTGAGTTCCAAAGAGGGAATTATCCTCATCTAAGAAGTCCAGAGCCTTATTCTGAGTGTCTTGAGTAAGGTTTTGGCTCTTAACCAGGCAAACCTTCTCTGGGCAACTGTATTGGCCATCCACCTGGCAGCAGTGTCACTGGTGTCTGCTGCCATCTTAAATTGATATTTGGCAGTTTCAAAGCCAAATCTGGCAGTCTCAGCAAGGTCTACTGAGAGACTGGAAGGAGCCTTGTCTGCCATAGTCGTGAGAGACTGCCAGAGGGATTTTTGTTACTGGGCTGCACAGGCTTGGAAATTAGCCTGTCCTACGGCCCAAGAAGCTGATAAATAGCCCTTTGTGGCTATAACTGTATTTTTCTAGACTCCTTCTCTGGTGGGTTAGAAGCAAGAGTTACTTTTGCCTTGTCACAGGCTGCAGCTTGTACCATCCCCTGGTGGTGAGGGTGGGAGAATAAAAATTCAGACCCTCCCCTGTCTATCTGGTACTTCTTGTTCAGCCTTTTATCTAAAGGTGGGACAGACCCAGGTGTTTGGAGGAGCTTTATCGCATCCCTATTAAAAAACGTATTTATGGGCAGCAGTAACTTTTTAGTGGGTGTTAACCTCATCATTTCCAAGTACTCTGCCTCCTCCTCACCCTTTATCACCTCAGTGGTAGATATATCCAGAGCATCCACCATTTTTCTAACAAAGGAAAAATGGGATGAATAATCCTCTGATAACCTGGGAGGAGAGCCAAACTCTTGCTCAGGAGAGACTTCAGGCTCTATAGGCTCTCCTTCATCCTCCCCATAATATTCCCTCTCATTCAGGGAGGACTGGGTTGATTCAGCAGGGGTCTGAAATGTAGACTGCTGTCCTGCAGGCAGCAGACCCTGCAAGACATTAAATGCCTGTGCAAACTCCGGAGGAGTAGGCATGTTTAGAGACACAGCAGAAGTACCCATAGGCTAACCAGCAGGGGGTTCTGTGTGTTTTGTCGTCTTGGTCTTTTTCATAGGAACCAGAGAGCTAGCTGGTTCAGCAGGCCTTTTTGTGATGGCCTTTGCACCTGTGTCAGGGGTAGAAATTGTGGCTTCTGTGGTTTCACCCACAACCACTGAAGGTGTCGGCTGGTCAGAGCCTGAGGGACCCTTAGGTGGCGGCAATTTCTTTTTAAGCCTTTCCAAACATTTTTCATGCATTTTTTCTGGTCAGGTCTTACAGATTTCACAGTCAGTTTTCAAATCATCATAACCAAGGCAGACAACACAAGAAGTGTGTTTGTCTGCCTTGGCAAAAACTTCTCCACACCCTGTACAATTTTTGAAACTGGGTTCACCAATCTTTTTCTTAGGTTTTTCAGACATTTTTGGCAAAGGAACCCAAAAATCGCAACCGCGAGTCTATTTTAACTTTTTAAAAGAAAACAACTGGTTGCGGTCGGTTCACGAACTGACTAGGGAATCGATCGGAACCAGGAACCAAAGGAGAAAAGAACCAGGATTAGCGGTTCAGCAACTGTTATTAGCCGTTACAAAACATAGTTTTTATAAAACAACTTACAATAAAATAAATGAGCTTTAGTAAGAAAAACTCTGCTAAGACTAAAAAAGTCTTGGTTCCCTTGAACTGGGAGAAACCGAGAAAAATAAGCAATTTAAGTAAAATAAAGCTAACGGTTTATTACAAACAAAAGATAAGGGCAGCAAATGAAAATAAAATAATACTTATGTGTATTATTTTAAAGTTTCACAGTGAGATGAGGAGGAGATGCTTGCCGAGCGTTTAGTCTTGACAGGTGGAGAGAGAAATCTGAGGGTTAGAATGTAGGCAGTTGATAGGTGGCAGCATTTGAAAAAGTTACACAAGCCAATGATTCCATCATAAGCATACCGTTCCATCTCTGGGTAGATCTGGCTTAAAGGCATACTGCATAAAAGTTAGGAACATTGGAGTATTCCTGGGATGAGAAAGAGGTAGTCTGTGATTGTCCGGAGAGGCAAACAGATCAATTTCCGGAGTGCCCCACAGGTGGAATATGTCGTGGAAGGCTGCCATCGCTAAGGTCCACTCATGGCCCCGAGTATGATGGCTAGGGTGATCAGCAACAACGTTTTGGGCTCCAGGAACGTGGACTGCTACCAGCTGAAAGTGGAGAGCTAGAGCTTAATTCCACACATTCACGGCTTCGTGGCAGAGAGTCTATGACTCCGTGCCCCCTTGCTTGTTGATGTAGAAAATTATGCACGTATTGTCTGACTGGACCAGCAAGGGTCCAGGGGCAAGGAATGGCTGGAACGACTAAAGAGCCAGGCAGACGGCCCGCATCTCCAAAATGTTGATGTGGAGAGATGCAGCATCTGGACCCCAGAGTCCCTGTGTTTGGTGCAGCCCAAGACGGGCGTCCTAACCCAGGGTGGAGGCATGTGTCATAAGGGTGTGAGTAGGGGGTGAAATGAAATGGCACGCCAATTTGCAGGTGCGTCAGATCCAGCAACCAGGAGAGGGCCTGCCAGAGGGCTGGGGTTATCTGAATGGAGTCTTCAAAGTCCCTCGTCTTTTGGTGCCACTGGCAGTGAAGGGCTCACTGGACTGGGCATGTGTGTAAGGTACAGTGGAAATGGGCGCGGCCATGCAAACAAGAAGGTGCATGTACTGGCATGCGGTTATCTGCGGTGCAGCACAGCACTGTTGCACAAGAGAGACCAGCTTTTGACACCTGTCCGGCGGCAGAAAGGCCCGGCCATTTGCTGTGTCTAAGATTGCCTCGATGTACTGGAGCCATTGAGATGGCTCTATCTGGGACATTTACTGTGATCCCTAGGTCTCGGAAGAGGTCCAGAGTGCATGCAAGGGAGTGTAGGAACTCATCTCAAGAGGAAGCCTTGATGAGCCAGTCGTCCAGGTACGGGAACACATGGTGACCCTGGCAAAGAAGGGCGAAGGCCATAACTGTCAGGCACTTTGTGAAGGCTGTTGGGGTAGGGGACAGAACGAAGAGCAGGGTGTGGAACTGGTAATGGTAGCCCAGCAGCTGGAACCATAGGTACTGGCGATGAGTGGCATGTATCGGGATGCGAAGGTAGGCGTACTTCATGTCTAGAGTGCAGAGCCAGTCCCCTTGGTTTAGAAGGGGCAGGACTGTTTGCAAAGTCACCATTCAAAACTGTTTGTACTGGATGAACCAGTTGAGGTCTCTCAGATCCAGGACAGGGTGGAGATCACCCGTGCACTTGGGCACTAGAAAGATATGGGAGTAAAAGCCTTTGTTTAGTTCGGCTTGAGGATCACGCTAAACCGCCCGCTTCTGTATCAAAGAGAGGAGTTCCTCCAGCAGAACCAGAATGTGTTCTGGTTGGTACGACAGGAGTCGAGGCAGATGTTGGGGAGAGTGGCTATGAGCTCTAGAGTATGGCCTGTACAAATTATCTGCAGTACCCATTTATCTGAAGTAATCCGTTTCCAGGCCTCTAAATGTAGAGAGAAGCAGCCACCCACTGCCTCTGAGGCCTGCAAAGGAGGACAGAGGAGGCTGTCTGAGGAGTCAAAAGGAGGTGGGGGTGGCAGCAGCCGCAGCAGCACCGGCAGCCATGGGGGCAGAGGCGGAGGTACTGCCAAGAGGTTGGTTCGGTTGGCATTTCCTAGTGGGCAGACATGCAGCACCCTTCTGGTGAGAGACACGTCTAAACTGAAAAGACTGATATAGGCGCCTTTGGGAGACAGGCTGCTGAGTGTGGTACATCATGTGTACTTTATTTATTTAGCTTTTGTTAACCAGATAAGTACACTAGACAAGACAATTTGCCTATTTTCAGGTACGACCCGGGAGGGTACAGGAAATTACATACTTAAACACTTGGGACAACATGGTACATAATTATGAAAAGATTACACGTCATAAGACAACAAGGTACAAGTTAGAAAAAAAAACAAACTTGCATGTCACATGCGAACATCATAATGTAGAATACACAAAGTACAAGGCATATGAGTAACATTTAGTTAGAATAGGTACAGCAGAGTAAACGGTGTGTGCCAGTTTTGAAGCAGTACAAGGTAAGGGTTGGTAGCAGCAGGTACAAAACTATCATCTTAAGGGCCAGCTGTTATGCATGAGTGCTAAGTGCTAATATTTATCACAGGGTTTTTTGGCACCCGCAGGCCGATGCAAGTTTGAGATGGTTCCATAGGGAGGAACGCAGGCTGCCCTGAGAGGGAGCAACACGGACCTGGGCAGGGAAGGTGTTCCAGAGTTTGGGGGCACATGCTGCAAAATCCCTTTCACCCATTTGAGTTTGAGTCACAGGTACCTTGAGTGTGGCAGACCCCTGAGACCTAAGGTGATAGGACGAGGGAATAGTTTGGGCCAGCAAACTTGCCACCCCTGGAGAGGTGCCTGTGCTGAGGACCTTTCCTGTGAAGCAACCAAGGACAAAGTCAATGTGCTTTGAGGGCAAGAGCCAGTTTACCTTGTTGTAGAGATCACAGTGGTGAGTGAGCAAGGGGGCCGCTAGGGCGAAGCGGCAGATATTGTTGTAGGCCGTCAACCACCTAGAGAGATGGACCTTAGTGGTGCTGGCAAACAACAGGAGCCCATAACATAGTGAGGGGAGAAGCATACCTCTGGCAAGAGCAATATGTGCAGCCGGGGTGAGGTTATTTTTTGCTCTGTAGGCCAGACCCAGTTTACAGTTGACAGTTTTGCATGTCTTCTGGATATGGTGGCCAAGGTCAAGCTGTGGGTCCAACATTACACCAAGGTATTTGAAATTGTCCGTGACTGGGATCAGGACGCCTCCCTTACCGGAAACACAGAAGGGCACAGGGGAGGCCTTAATCTTAGCCTGGGACCCAAAGAGCATGGCCTGGGTTTTTTTTTTTAGATTAAGGACTAGCTTATGGTTCAGGATCCATGTCTGAATGTTTCTTAGGTCATCACTCAGGTGGTTGTTAATGACCTCCACCTCTGGGGAGTGAGACATAATGATCAGATCATCTGCATAGAGGATTGGTTTACAATGAGCAGCGGTTGCAGGGAGATTATTAACGAAAATGGAGAAGAGCATGGGTCCAAGGACGGAGCCTTGGGGGACCCCCATTGTTACTGGGATGGGCACCAAGAGCTCTCTGCCATATTTAACCCGCTGCATTCTACCATGTAGGTAGTTGGAGAACCAACTGAGAGCAGCAGTAGATAGTCCAATTGACCTAAGCTGTGTTGATAGCATGGCATGGTCGACCAGGTCAAACGCCTTCAAAAGGTCTATAAAGATAGCCCCAGAGAGTTTGCCTTGGTCCATGACCTCCCTAATCCAAGATGAAACACTAACTAGAGCTGAGGAGGTACCATGCCCCTTCCTGAATCCATGCTGTACAGGAGACATTATGTCATATGACTGTAAGTACTCTGAGAGTTGCCCTGCCACAACTTTCTCCAGAAGTTTGCTAACAACGGATAAGATGGATATGGGGCGATAGTTCTCTATCCTTTTAGGGCTCCCCTGTTTAAGGATTGGGACGACCCTGGCAACCTTCCATATGTCTGGGATAACTCCAGTTGACAGGGACAGGTTGAAGATGTGCGCCACCAGAGGGGCAAGCCAGGGGGCACCGAGACTGAGGAGCTTTGGTTCCAAGCCATCTTGGCCAGCACTTGAGAAGGGGGAAGAGTCCAGCGAGCAGTTTCAGCACCTCTTGAGCCACCACTGCCCTGAACAGAAAGGGCGGGCGGGGTGATGATGGTGCTATGGGCTGGTTGCCGCTGACACCACCACCATTGGGGAATGTCGAGGTGTACTCAGACAGATCAGAAAAATAATGATTGAAGGAGTTGGCAATGGTTTGAGAGTTGTTGCAGCTGGAACCATCAAATATCATATCAGTGGACTCAGCGCTCTGTGTACCACTCACAACGTGTTTAATATTCCTCCAGAACCTCCTTGGGTCCCTAGCCGAGTTCAGTAATGCAGATTTGCAGAACTCACTTTTGGCTATCCTTATGTTCTTTTTGCACTCATTTCTGAGTTTCCTGTATTTCTGAAGGATAGCCTGGTCAGTCGTGACCTTAAACTTGGCCCAGCACTTATCTCTGGTGTTGAGGAGGGCCAGGAGACTACCATGAAGCCATTTGGTAGCCATTCCCCTCACCCTCCGTCTGATGAGGGGGGCATGTTTCTCCTGCAGGGCCCTTAACGAGATGATGATGTGACTGACAGCGGATGTGGAGTCCTAAGCATTCCATACTGCCGACCAGTCAGTGTACTTGATATCATTTTGAAAAGAGGACAGATCAAACCTAGAGTAGTCTCTGATCTGGATAATTTTATGGGGTATTTTCAGGAGTGGGATCCTCCAGACACAGTACACCGGGGAGTGATCAGAGATAGAATCAGGCAGGATACCAGACGAGCTGATCCTATCAGGTCTATCTGTCAAGATCCTGTCCAGGAGGGATCTACCACCATTTGTAGAGCACCTGGTAGGATCCTTGACGAGCTGTGTCAGAGAGAGATTGGCAAGTGATGGTTCAAAGGCTTTGGTGTTACCACCCAGCCAATTGAGGTTGAGGTCACCCAGAATGATTAACTCATTCTGCCGTGTTACTGCGCCAACTGTGTTAAGGAGGCCAGTCAGTCTCTCTATGCCACCCTTTGGAGGATTGTAGGTGTATACAATGTGTATCTTTTTTGTCATCCCTAGTAACAGCACCGTGTGCAATATCTCACAGGGGGACTGCACTGTCTGTTGACTAGGTAGGGCAGATAGGTTAAGATGGCTCCGGTAGTAGATCAGGATACCACCACCTCTCTTTCTTCCCGGACGATCACGACGGATGAGGTCATAACCAGGCAAGGCACATACAGAGTTTGGGGTGGAAGGTTTCAGCAATGCCAAGAATGTCTGGACTATGATGAGTTACCCAGACACGAAGTTCCGTCAGGTTTAGCAGTAGACTTCTGATATTAAGATGGGTTACCTTAAGCCCTTTTACTGCTGACCAGCCCGCCAGTGTAGGTGAGGACTGGAGTGACAGTCCTGGGTTTAGTTCTATGTCCCCTGCTAGCACAAGGGTCACCAGCAGGAGCCAGAATAGATGTCTTAATGGGGGAGATCTATCCCTGTTCTGTGACTTCCAGTCATAACGCCTGACCTTTCGGGCAGGTCTCAGAAGGCTTCTCAGGTTAAGACCACTGAGGACCCCGGGCAGGGGTGAGCCCTCAGCTAGAATGTTTGAGAAGGTGAAGTCAGACTCCACCGGTTGGAGACACGTACAATAGGGGTCTCTTTTCAAGGGGTCACCCGCCCTTGAGATCCAGGGGATCCATGACGCAGTTAAGGATCACAGTGGCAATAGTGCCCAGGAGTAACTGGCGCAGGACTAGCATTGATGGGAGCTCAGGGAACCCCATGATTGCCCCAGTACGGATGTCCATCTGAGACAGGAAGGGGATTTCCACCATAGGTCACCAATGGACACAGGACAGTGCCAAACGGGTATTTAGTAGCTTAGCAAGTGGCGGGGAATAGATTATTTGTACCTTACTGGACACCTATCTCAAGAACAAACTAGTGTATTATGTGATAAAGAGAGTTAGCTGACTAGTACAGCCATAGTGCTAGTATTAATCATATGGGAGATGTCAGTCATAGGTTTGAGCAGGCAAGTAAACAGAACAATAGGTACAGTGCCACCTTTCTGGCAAGTGTCTAGTTCACCACCAAGAGACTAGAGAATTGACTAGAGACATAATGAACTTATTCTAGGTGATCTCAACCTAAACTGGCTTGGCTGCAACTCCAAAGCATATGAACCACTCCTTGCTGGTCTCTCCCTGTCACAACTGGTTAAGGAGCCTACTAGATGCCCACCCAATGGTGTTGGGAGCTCTCTCCTGGACTGGGTCATGACAAATCGACCAGAGAGGATCAGCTCATCGGGCATCCTCTCTGACTCCATCTCGGACCACTCCCCCGTGTACGGGGTGTGGAAGATTCCTTCTCTGAAAATGCACATAAAATTATCCAGGTCCGAGACTACTCAAGGTTTGATCTTGGCTCCTACCATGCTGATCTCCAGCACGCTGACTGGTCAGCAGTATGGAACGCACAGAACTCCTCATCAGCAGCCAGTCACTTCCTCACTGCGTTCAGGGTGCTGCAGGATAAACATGCCCCCTCATCAGACGGAGGGTCAGGGGCTCGTCGACAAAGTAGCTGCAGGGCAGTCTGCTAACCCTTATGAAGTACAGAGATAAGTGCTCGGCAAAATTCAAGGCCACGGCAGAACAGGCCATATTTCTGCAGTACAGGATGCTCAGAAATCAGTGTAAGAAGGCTATTAGGGCGGCCAAAGGGGAATTTTGCAAATCTGTGCTGCTGCGCACAGCTAGGGACCCCAGGAGGTTCTGGAGAAACATTAAGAATATAGTCAGTGGGACCCCGAGCAATGAGACCTCGGATATGATCATCGATGGTGCCAGTTGCAACAACTCCCTGACCATTGCAAGTGCATTCAACCAATACTTCTCAGACCTATCTACCTTTACCTCATCACTCCCCCATGGGGGAGGGGAGAAGGGTGAAAAATGGGCCGCACCATCCTCATCTTACCCGCCCCTTCTTTTTAAGGTGGTGGCGGTGCAAGAGGTGCACAGACTGCTCTCGGGTCTCTCCCACTTCTCGAGTGCTGGACATGATGGATTGGAGCCGAAACTTCTGAGTCTTGGTGCCAGTGAGATTGCCCCTATGGTAACCCATATCTTCAATCTGTCCCTGTCATCAGGTGTCATTCCGGAAGTATGGAAAGTAGTCAGGGTGGTCCCAATACTTAAACAAGGAAACCCCAAACTCATAGAAAACTACCGTCCAATATCCATACTGTCAGCGGTCAGCAAACTTCTCGAGAAGGTCGTGGCAGGGCAACACTCAGAGTACTTACAGTCTTATGACCTGTTGTCCCCTGAGCAGCATGGCTTTAGGAAAGGGCACAGCACAACTTCTGCCCTTGTCATGGTCTCATCTTGGATCAGAGTGGCTATGGACAAAGGCAAACTCTCTGGAGCCATCTTTATAGATCTCTCTAAGGCCTTTGATCTTGTTGACCACACCATGCTCTCCACCCAGCTCAGCTCCTATGGTCTATCACCTGAGGTGCTCAACTGGTTTTCCAACTATCTAAGTGGCAGACAGCAACTTGTTAAGTATGAGAAGGAGTTCTCGGACACTATCCCTGTTACCATGGGTGTCCCACAAGGCTCTGTCTTGGGGCCCCTGCTTTTCTCCATATTCGTGAACAAACTCCCGGCTGCTGCTATCCACTGCAAGCCTATCCTTTATGCAGATGACCTGGTCATCCTGACTCACTCCCCTGAGATAGGGGTCATAAATCACCACCTGAGCGAGGACTTGAGGAACATCCAATCCTGGATATTGTCATATAAGATGGTTCTAAATCTCAGGGAAACCCAGGCCATGCTCTTTGGGTCTCAGGCCAAGATTAAGGCCACCCCTACTCCACTATGTTTCTGGTGTCGACGGGGTCAAGATCCCAGTTACTGACAACTTTAAATACCTTGGGGTGATGCTGGACCCACAGCTTGACCTTGGCCACCACATTCAGAATACTTGCAAGACTGTAAACTGCAAACTGGGTCTGACATACAGAGCAAAAAGTAATCTTACTCCGCAGCTCGGATTGCACTTGCCAGAGGGTGCTCCTACCGCTCTGCTATAGGCTCCTCTTGTTTTCCGCTAATCCAAAGTCCACCTCACTAGGTGGTCCACTTCTCACAATAATGTCTCGCTCAGTGCTGGCTGCCCCCCCCCTCACTCACCATTGCGACCTCTATAGCAGGCTAAATTGGCTCTCACCCACTAACCACATACACTTCGTCTTAGGGTGCTTCACCGGAAAGGTCCACGGCACTGGTACCCCTCCAGGGCTTTCGAAACTTCTTGCCCCGTCCGTCTCCTCCTCCTCCTACTCCCTCAGGTCCCAGGGACAGGCCCTCCTCAAGACACCGGCTACACGGACTCAAATGGGTGGGCGGGACTTTGCTGCATTCGCTCCCAGACTGTGGAACTCCTTCCCTGCCCAGGTCCGTGCCGCGCACTCACAGATGTGTCTCCGTCCTCCCTATGGAACCATCTCAAACTTGCCTCAGCCTGTGGCTGCCCCAAACCCCCCTGAATTGATCCATCACAGCACTCCTCTGCTCTGGAGCTACTCCTGGACAAAAGACCAGACTCCAAGAGGTTGCTAAGCTCTATATAGTGTCACATCTGAAGGATTTCAATACTATGCCCCTGGAACTGCTCTTGGCTTCCATAAGGTGTTTATGTTATGTTAATACTGTATAATCTATGCCTTACCACACTCGTACGCTGTGTTTACGGCTCTTATCTCCCACAAGGTGTTTATTTTTGTTACGTTAATACTGTATAATCTATGCCTTACCATGTTTCATATGCTGTGTTGAATCTGTATCCTCACATGAACTGTAACATGTCTAATTTGTACAATGTCGTTGTATGTACCTAAATCTATTATTCCTGTACTCTCCCGGGTCGTACCTGAAAATAGGCAGTTGTCTTGTCTACTGTACCTACCTGGTTAACAAAAGCTAAATAAATAATAAATAAATTACCATGCAGGTTTCCCACCACGAGACTAGAGGATACCATGCAGGTTAACAGCATAGAGGCAACTAGATTTATTTTGCATGCATGGGATAGGCAGATAGGAATAAAATTACTTCCGCAGGCATGAGTTAGGCTTAACAGGATGTAGTTATACTGGTACACAGCAGACAAACTGGATTGAAATATTTCAGTTACGAGAAATGTAATGAGACAGGCTATAAGTTGATTACACTGGCAAGAGGAGATCACCACTGTGAATTTTATCACAGGGTTCAGACTGTCAGACAGTTAGCAGTCCGGGTGAGTAGACACTGCGCTGTAGCCAGAGGGGGAACACCCAAGAGACTACAGGGCGATCCTTAGACAGCTGCTCCGTACCGCCCTAACTCAGCTTAACTGGCCAATGTTAAACTGAGGGCGTGGCTACTTGGCATTTAGTGGGAGAAGGGAACAGGGTGGGCCGAAAATCAAGTCCAGTAGAGCTCCTGTGTGCAGCTCCCAGCCCCTCCACAAACCCTTTCGGTCCCAGACTATTCAGCAGTTGTCCCAGCAATTTCACTCGTTTTTTGTCTGCAAGGGAGGTCCGCCCGGTTTCCCGGCGCCTCAACCCACGGGCGCATACAAGCCCAGAGTAAGGGCAAGAGCCGCCCGCTCCCAACAACAAGTTACAGTCCTAGTGTGATTCAGCAGCAGTCTGCGCTGCTTTATTTCTCTTTAGCCCAACGTCAGCAAAGTTTTGGGGCCAATCGGCGCTTCTGCCTTTCAGCTCGGCAGAAAATGGCACCAGATTCAAACTGTAGCAGGGGTACGGTCAGAGTCACCAACAGCAGGCAGGGGGATCAAACAGCAAGTAAGCGACTCGGAAGATGGTCGAAAAAAGTCCAGTAGAGCTCCTGTGTGCAGCTCCCAGCCCCTCTACAAACCCCTTCGGTCCCCGACTATTCAGCAGTTGTCCCAGCAATTTCACTCTTTTTTGTCTGCAGGGAAGGTCCGCACAGTTTCACGGCGCCTCAACCCCACGGCGTGCGGCTTCATAGGTGCAGGGGGCAAGAGACGCCCGCTCCCAACAAGAAGTTACAGTCCTAGAAAGTAAGGGTGCCAAGCCACAGGGGTGGTGCCAAGCCGTAGAAATGGCATACTGATAGGCCTGGATGAGGAGAAGAACCTGTCAGGAGAGTGTGGCCCAAGGCCTGTAAGTCATTAAGGATGCTTTCAGTGTCTGCACCAAAAAGTCTGTGCCCATTAAAGGGAGCATTCAAAATGTTGTGTTGCACATCCGAGGTAAAGCCGGACACATGGAGCCAGGAATGGCGTCGAAGGGTAACACCCATTGCCGAGGTACAGGCAGAGGCGTCCATGGCATGGAGGAGATGCTGAGAAAGACTAGTACCCATTTCGAGGGTAGCCAGCAGTTGTCAATGTCTGTGGACTGGGGAAATCTAGCCGCCAATTCGGAGGTGGCAGTCCAAAGTGTTTTCTGGTACTTAAGCACATGCCCCATATAGTTCTGGATACACATGACCAGGGTGGATGAGGCATAGACCCTTTTCCCCATCAAGTTCAATTTACGGGACTTCCTGTCAGGAAGCAGGGAGCTCAAATGTTTAGGACGCTTGGTTCGATCATCTGCAGCACTGATGACCACAAAATCTGCCTGTGGAGCTGTGGTGAAAAAGGAGTGGTCCGTGGGGGCCTGGTAAAGATGATCCATCTTCTTGGAGATGGGAAGTACCATGGAGGGGTGGTGCCAAGCAGCAGAAATGGCATACTGATAGGCCTGGATGAGGGGAAGAACCACAGTGGCCGGGTCCTCCGGTAGATCCAAATAATCTGCCAAGCTGCAGCATTGCTGGTCTTGGTCGGTGGTTTCGCACCCCATGACCTGCTGTAACTGGGTCCTAACGTCCAGGAAGGTGGGATCCTCTGGAGGAGAGCAGGGAGTGTACAGCCTGGGATCCTCCCCCACCAAACACAGCATAGAGGCACAGGAAGGGGTTCATACCCAATTATCATCAGCTGGATCCTCTTCTTCCTCCTCAAAGTAGCCTAAACCCCTCTTCTTCCAGAGGCTGGAAAGAGGGAGGTGGGGTAGGCGCATGGCAAACCCACTTTCTAGGAGGAGGTGAGGGAGAGAAGGGAGTTGGAGGTTGCTGCATGGCCTGCATGACCTCCAGCACAGTTTTCACCACTGAGGTCATGTCAACAGTGGGAGTCATCAACGAGGCACAGGAGGAAGGAGGAGGAGCACCCATGGACCCATGTGAGAGGGGGAAATCATGGAGGTCCTGGGCTGGGGCTGTGGATACAGCAGAGAGCCCAAAGTCTGGAAAGTCATTCCCGATGCCTGAACTGCCAAGCCTCGGTAAGACACAGACCATGATGGCGGTGGCAAGGACAGTAAGTCCATCAAGGAAAATCTCTGACCCATGCTAGAGGGCCATGTAGCAGGGGGCAGAAAAAGGAGACATTAAAAAATGTTTAAATGTGGATATCACTGAAGAGGGACTGGGTCCCATGCTGGAGGGATGGGTTGCCGACGAAGTCTGGGAAGTCAACAGAGTGGCATGAGTTGAATCCTGGACCAACAAAGCCTCAGTAAGGGTTGTCGACGAGAGCACTGGCAAGGAACTTGTCAACAGAGAAGGTTGTTGGACTTTGTGGGAGGCCTCCATGCTTTGGGTCAATGCTGCGATGACCATCTGGGTTTTTTTTTTTCCAACCGAGTGGGGAGAAGCCCATGCCGTCAATGAGTAGCCAGAGGCAGAAGTCACTGACGACTGAGGGTCCTCACCTTTTCCACTTGAGGCCTTGTCCTTGTCTCAGTTCTTATGCTTCAATGAGGAGTGGTGCTTAGATTGAGATGCCTGGGAGTCTGTCGATGGCAGCCAAGACAAGGAGTGGGACTGCATTTCCTGTTCCAGAAGAGCCACCTTCTGCTCCATGAGGTAGTATTCTAATTCCTGGAGTCATCGACGACGTGTAGCGTGGTTGAATTCCTGGCAATGAGCGCAGTAGCGGACGTTGTGGGCAGCTCCCAGGCAGCAAACACAGGGAGAGTGGTTACTGCACTGGTAGATCATTCTTCCACAACAGCACTTGCGGAAAAGGGACTCTGAACTGGACATATGGAAAACAAAACAATAGTGAACTTTCCTCGTTGATGATAGCATCGACATACTAGCAGTGAAAGCGGCACATGAAGCGAGCTGGGAGACAGCAGGAAAAGAACTGAGGTAGCTAGGGGCCGCCCACATATTTATACATATGCACAGACTGACGGCATTGTGGGTGGCCCCCAGTCAGCACTGCTGGTGAAAGCTACCGTGACAAGAATGCCCTCTGGCGGACACCAAAGTGTATGACTTGCTGCAAGAGATTCCCTCGAAGAAGATTAAAATATTCATCACACAACTTAACACTCTCTCTCTCTATATACAGATATAGATACACACACACACACACACACACACTCTCTCTCACACTCATACTACAAAAAACTATGGTAATGCATCTATCAAGGTTGAAGTACAAGGCGAACAAAGTAGGGAAATTAAATATTAGGGCAAACAAATCCCTGGAACGTTTGCAGATCTGTGCTTTGGTGTGGTGTTCCTTGGGGGTCTGCATAATCATATAAAGCACTGTTGGCATTACCCTTATTAATCAATCAATCACTTTATTTAACCAGGCATAAACACCATTGGGCAAGCTCATTTTCAGGTGGTCCTGGGCATTAATACAATACAGTACACTTCACAAGATTACAATTACGGTGGACAGCGGTGCAAAAAAAAACAACATTGTGAAGGTGCCGGTCAATATGGGCCTATACATAATTAACATGCAAAGGTACATAATGATAAGCTTTACTGGAATGAGAAGAGACAACAATCCCATATAGTCTCCGCTAAGTAAGAGCTCATACCTAAATGATGACAAATAAGGAGATATTAAGGAATAGGATAGAAACTGGGGTGAAACAGTAGGCAGCCAAGAGGGAGGCCAGAATAGGTAAAAGCTAGAGAATAGACAGGGCCATCTTGGATTAAGGGAACTAGGCTTGTAGGTCCTAGGTTTCTGTTGTTAGGAATGTTATATCAGCACCCTCTTTGCAAGCATCGCTGTGTCGGTATTATACCTTCTTTGACAAGACAGTGCCTACTTTTATGCTTTGTGCTTCAACCCCAATAGATGCATTAGTTTAAGGGTTTTTCTTTTTTTTTTTTTCCAATTTATTTCGTTACTTTTTGAAAAGATATATACATAGAATGTGTTGGCAGAAAAGGACCACATGGCCCCTCCTAATCTGCCCAGTAAATGAAAATTATGCACTAACTGTAATTCTTGATGTTCTAGAATATCTTCACCATTCATCACTGTTGAGTCTTAGGCCGAAGGCACTAGGAATCCATGGGAGCACATGCCTTTAAAGGTTTTTGAGGAACGGGGCCAATGTCAGAGACAGCATCGCCTACAAGGCAGACATATGATGTGGCGCTCACGGACTGGCCAGTAACCTCCTCACTTCTGTTCGCCTAGGAGAGGAAAAAGGGCAAGAAAAAATAAGGGTTGAGGCAAGGGAGCCCAGGGGACAGAGAAAATGACATAGGTTATAAAAGGAATAAAAGCATAAAAAACAACCAGAGAAGATGATGATTCTGGGTGGAGGGTCTCAGAAGTGGCAAAGGATGACCAGGACAACTGGGCAGCAGAAAAAGAAAGAGAAAGAGAGGACCCCAAATTCTCGGTCTAAAAACAAGAGTGTCCGAAGAGCTGTCTTGCGCTCAGTCTTAACAAAGAGGTGTCTGACACTCTCCAAGCGTCGTTGACTCCCAACAGGGAGCCTGGTCCACGAATGTCAAGGACCAGCCAAGGTGTGGGTTGCAAGGAAAAGAGTACTTCTCTGAGCACAGCAGTGGTAGATGAGCCTATGAGCCCTGGGAAAAAACACACTGCCAACCCTAGGTGTCCATCTGAGGAAAAAAGGACTACAAAGAGTAAGAATTATGAGTCCCTTATGACCAAAATGTAATATAGGAGGCGCAAGCCACCAATTTCGAAGGTCTGGAAGGCTGACCTAGGGCATAACAGTGACATAAAAATGTACAGTTCCTAAGGCCAAAAAGTATGAGAGACTTAGAAAGAAAATGCAACCTTTGAGAGGGACAAAAGATTAAGAAAGGGGTGCTTGCTAGGACAAAAAAAACAGGAAGAGAGATCTCCAAGAAAGTATTCCCTTCCTTCAAACTGTCTCTCTAAAGAAAAAGTCCCAAAAACAGGAGACTAAGAGAAAAAGAGGTGCAACAGGCCACAGAATAAGACGACGACGTGGACTGTAACAGAAGAAGCTGAACTAGTAAAGGAAATGGGCTACAATACCAAAACTACCTAGCCCCTAGGACACCAGCTCATCCTGAAAGGCCTTGTCCCTAGAGGGACCAGAAATGGTAGTCCAACAGCAAGAACTAAGATCCCCCTCGAACAAGGGAAAGGGGGGGGGGAGGCTACCAAACAACCCACTTAGATAAAACAGGGGTTCTCTCCCTCTCTGAACTCCTGCTGCTCCTTTTTTTTCCTCTTGAAAAGAAAATATCAGAATGGGTCCTTCCAACAACTTTTTTTTTTTGGCATAAAGAAAAACCAAGGAAGAGACTGGGCAAGACAGCCTGAAGACAAAATTCCCCATTTTTTTTTTTTACTAAGTGGTCACATAAGGGTATAAAGAGGGAACAAGTCCCCGAAGGAATTTGCCCCTTGATACCCCCTCTTAAACACAAAAAGAGGATAAGGCTGATAGGCGGGAAGAAGGAAACTGCCCAGAAGCCTGGCCACTGCGGTGGAAGGTGGGGGTTGCAGTGACGAACGGTGAAGATATTCTGGAAGATCAAGAATTACAGTGAGTACATAATTTTCATATCTTCCAAGAATGAGCCTTCACCATTCATCACTGTTGGGTGTGAGTACCAAGTCACCACCAAACGGTGGTGTTGGCAAACCCTGACGAAAATGGCTGTTCCCTCACCCTCCTGTGAGGAAACACATAGAGGCGGTGGCCTTTCAAGGGCCTGGCAAGGCCACAGACTGGTCAGGGTCAAGTGGAGGCTCCCGTGGCCTGGAAGCAGGAATGACCGCGAGCTCATACCTGGCCCTATGGGAGAAAAAGTGGGCCCCCTGGTAGCGTGAAGCAATCACCCTACACCAGGCCAAGGGTGACACCCATGAAAGGTGCAGCCATGTCATTTGCCTAACGCAGACCACGGTTCCCACTAGTCTGAAGGCTACCTCGTTGACGTTGCAGGACACCCTCGCTTGGTGTCTCGCCAGCTCCAGACCCTGAGCAGAAAGGCATATGGCCTGCCCGGTTGCCTCACAAACTGAAAAGGATGCTATAACCTGACCAAGCGTCACCCACTGGTGCCTGCCACAGGACGCCTGGTATGTCTGATGAGCAGCAATGCACAACATGGTACGCACTACCGAGAAACCCTACAACCCCAAATGTCAAACTCGGCTAAGTGTGACTCCAGGGGACAGTCGCACACTGGCCACCTACGCCCAGAGGGAGTGTCCGGGAGCTGGCCCCGAGAAGAGGGGTGAGGCATGGCTCCTGGAGATTCCAGGAGTGCGCAGTACCTACACTGGGTGTCTCTCAGGGCCGGGAGGGGCAGAGGATGGAGCCAGACATCTCGACGCCTGCTAAATGGCAGAGGCCATGAGGTATTACGTGGAGTCACACCTGTACTCCCCGACAGCGTCAGACATGCAGGACTGTGACTAGAAAAGTGGAATCGCAGTCCCCTCATCATCTCCAAAAGTAACTGCTGATGACGGGTGTAGTTAGCATTGGAGGAGAGGTGGACCGAGGAATCCTCTTCCTGAGAGGAGGAGGACAGAGAAGAGGAAGAGCTAGACTCGGGGTGATGGTGCCAGGGTTTCAGGCTGTAAAATGGCCGGTTCCACTACCCTTAGATAGATTGGGAAGGCACTTTGTGAAGCCCTGAATTGCTCCCAGGTCAGGGTCCTGTAGGATCAGAAATGCATGGGAGAGGAGGGACAGGCAGAGGAAGAGAAGGAGGAAGTAGGTCGTGAAGGTCCAGGACAGGTCCTCTGCAAGGGCTACGAGAGTGAACAGGTGACTACCCCAGCGGGAGGTGCTGAGCATCTCGTCCACCCAGGCAAGCCCAACCGTAGAGGGGCAATCTGGATGGTGCCCTTGAAGGGAACCTCCCTCTAGGTCGGGAGGTCGGAGCCATAAAGGTCCCACAGAGTGGCACCTATCCCCACATACCGCAGGCCCAGACAGTTCCGGAGGAGCCAGAGGACCCAGAGTCAACACTACCTCTCCTGCTAGAGCCCCCAACCACTCTAGATGTGAAAAGCAGCACCGACTGGGACCTACCAACACCCACCTCACCTGAGAGGGCGCTCCCCCTTGGACTAGGCCTACTAGCATCCCCAGCGTAAGAAACCTGGAGCAAGAAGGATCAGACATCGTGAATGACACCAGAACTACCCTTGGCACCTGAAATGGCATTGGAATCGGATTCGGTGCCGTGGACGGCACCAGAATCCGACCCGGTGCCGGAAATGACATCCCCTCCAGTGCTGGAATTGGCACTGGAGACATCCCCGGCACCACAAACAGCACTGCGGGACACAGGGGAGGCAGAGCTGTGACTGGTATTGGGATGAGAAGGACTCCAGAGAGGTCTCTATCCTCGCCAGAACCAAGAAGCCAGTCAGGATCATCTTGGTCCTCACCCTCAGGGTCATTCTACCACTTGGATGACGAAATCCAGAAGATCTCCAACGGCTGGCAGACTCCAGAGACCTCCCCTCTCCTGGTGCCACGTATGGCAGCAGGAGGGAACCCAGCCGCGCAGGCGGTACTGCCCCACTCACCGGTCTTAGTGCCAGGAGCTGAAGTGGCACCAGACCATAGCACTAAAGGGACCCACTGGTGCAGGCCAAGCATATAGCTTCAATGATGCGACAGGGGCATCTGGACACCCCCCCCCTTTGGGGATACCAACTAGGAGGGGTGTGCACCCGGCCCCGGGGGGGGGTGAGGCTGTTCCACAAACCCCTCCTCCAGGACTAGTGGAGGCCTGGTCTCCCTCAGTACATATAGTACCGGGAAGGAGCTCAGATATCAGAGATATCGTACTGAGCCCTGAGGAGATGCTTGCTAATATTGTCAGCACTCAGCAAGCACTTGAGAACCTCCTGTTTCTGAGAACAATCAGGGAGGGCCTGGGCAGCCACCTTGCCCTTCTTCCAGATGGTATTCTGGTAGTTAACCATACGGGAGAGGTGATTAGCAATCCTCAGCCCCAAGGTGGAGCAGGCATAGACACTCTTGCCCCAAAGTTCAATCCAACTGGATTCCCTGTCCGGGAAGGGGGGAGTTGAGGTGCTTAGGCACCGTAGACCTGTCATGAGCTGCTTTAATAGAATCAGTATAGCACAGCGGTTAAGGACACTGAGCTGTAAACCTGGACATCTGGGTTTGAATACCATCATCCCCCACTTGCATACTGGGTGACCCTTGGCAAGTCACTTAACTTCCCTGTGCTCCCAGATCACATCTGGAAACAAGCTCCGGCATAGTGTGCCTTTCCTGGTTAAACAATTTCCCCTTTAATGACCACTGAATCAGTCTCTGGCTGAGCAGCATAGTAAGGTAGACCCTGGCGGGCATGACACAACTTATCTGCTCTGCGGGGCATGGCAGGCACCATGTCAGGTCTGTGCCAGGCAGCAGTCGTGGCATTCCATGACATCGGTGAGGTGTTCGAGTCCCCCAGATGTTTGGTGCTGGGGGACTTCAATGTCTGGGCCGACGAGTCCTCCCAGCTTGGCTCCAACCTCCTCCAGATGATGTCATCACTGGGCCTGACACAAGAAGTTACTTCCGTCACCCATCACGGTGGCCACATGTTGAACCTGGTGTTCTCAATGGGGCCTGAGGTAGCTAACCTCAAAATTGATTGGGTCATCTGGTCTGATCATTGCACGGTGAGGTTCTTGTTCAGGGTGCCCCCCACGTCCCCGAGAGCCCTCTCTCTGCTGAGATGGTCAGCTACTGTCCTTTGAGGAGAATGTCCCGGAGGGTTTTTCTGGCGGTAGCTGATCTATCTAGTGGGTGCTGCATGTAAAGGGCACAGTGAGGTGGTTGCCGCCTATAATAGGGTGATGTCTGCAGCACTCGATGCTCTGGCACAGGTTCAAATCTCATGCTGGGACTGGGTCTCTGACAGGGGGGTATAAGTGCAGAAGCCACTTTAAAGAACTTTTTGAAAATGTGGTGTGAAGCCAGGGTTTTCTCTTTATCTGCTAAAACATAAGAGGACACTGCTGCCAGATGCACCTTAAGGGTCGACGGCCTTTGTCATAAGGACTGGAGGTGAACAAGACAGTCCAAGATTATGGGCAGATCTGCGTGCAAGGGACTGAGCTGCTCAGAACACCACAAGGAAAACCTTTTCCACTTAGAAGCATATGTTTTCCTTGTTGCTGGCTTCCTGGAAACTTTAAGAACTTCAAAAACCTCATCAGAAAAGCTAAGACAAGAAAAGTCTAGCTCTTCAAGAACCACGCCTTGGGATGCACAGTTTTGAGGCCTGGGAAGTTTATTTGCCCTGAGACATGTCAGCAGATTGTGTCTCAGAGGGTGACGGATGGGATGCTTGATGGAGAGGGCCAGGAACAGTGAGTACTAAACCCGCCTAGCCTAATCTGAGGCTGTTAGGATCATGGTTGCAGACTGGCACCTAAGCTTCAAGAGCACTCTCAGCAAGAGTGGGAAGTGGTGTAAAGCATACAGGAACCTCCCTGTCCAGTCTACAGTCAAGGCGTCTGATGGGACTGAGCTCACTGCATGTGGCCTGCAACAAAATAGGGGAAGATGATGATTCTCCCAGGACGCAAACAGGTCTATCTCTGGTGTGCCCCATTTCCTGAACACTGTGGCCAAAACCTGCTTGTTCAGGGTCCATTCATGATGCCCCTGGCTGATCCTGCTCATGGAGTCCACCAAAACATTATCCTTCCATGGCAGGTGAACTGCTGATAGGTGTAGCCCAGATTCCAGATCTACATTGCTTCTGTACATAGCTTTGAGGATCTTGTGCCTCCCTGCTTGTTGATGTAGTACATGGTGGTGGTATTGTCTATCCTAACCTGGACTGAATGACCTCTGATGTGGGAGGCGAAACCATGTAGAGCCAAGTACACTGCTCTGAGCTCTAGCAGGTTTATATGCTTCTGGGACTACTGAGAGGACCACATCCCCAGCTCGTGGCAGTCTGCCTTAGCCAGGAGATTAAAACAGTTTTTATAGTTTTTGAAGCCTGTAGGTTCTGTTTTCTTTTTGGGTCCGTCAGACCTGCCAATCACAGCAAACCCAAATTCGGTTCAGTTCCAAAAAGCGAACAAAATGCAGTTTGCAGTTCGTTCGGTTCCAGAATAAAAAATGAACCATTAACTAGAGGTTTAACAGAGAATTTTAGAAGAAAAAACACCAACTGTGTCTTGGTTCCCAGGAAAAAGGAACCAGAATGAAAAACAACCATAAAGCGGTGAGAAAAGCAGTTAAATAAAAAAGAAAAAAGATCTTTAAGAGGTTTTTTTTATTTTTTTATTTTAAAGCAGTTCCAAAAGCCAGAAAGCCACGCATCAAGGAGCTTTCTCCAGTTCCTGGGAACCACTCGGGAACTGAAGAATAGCACTAAAAGTTCAGAAAAAGAAAGGAACTAAAGCCAACTGACGAAGAGACTACCTAAATAAAACTGAGCAAATGTAAATAAAATAGTGAAAGATAATCACGATCTGATGCAGAGAAATGGAGAGAGCTCTTCAGGGAAACTTCTTCCTCAGGCAGAAAAATAAATCTGACATTAGAGGGCAGAGTGGAGCGTGACCACAAAGCAGAGATTTGAATTATATTCCAAAATTCTCTAATTTGCATAAAATTCTGCTCTTCAGGGCAGCTAAAATCAGCAGAATGATTTGCAGTAGGTAAGCACAGTGGGGGCTTCATGCGGTTTGAAGCTGGCATATCTCCGAGAAACTATGTTTAGTTAACATGTAAACAGTGAGCCGGCCCTATGGCGCTGAGGGTTGAGGCACTGGACGCCACAACTCACACTACGCCAGCGACCTGGGTTTGGAAGCAAGCTCGGGTCGTCAGGGGTTAGCTTGTGGAGGGAAGGAGGAGCAGGACTGAGCAGCTGCTGGCAAGCTCTCCTCTCCTGGGGAGGGTTTCCATGGCTCCCGGTGCAGCAGCGGCACCCAGTGTTAAGTGGGAGACTCAGCAGTCAGGACCACTTGAGAAGAGTACAAGAGGGGGCGGAGGCCTATGGGAGTCATGCGGAAGCGCAAGACTTGGTATGCTGGTGTCATTGCATGCCCCCCTCCTTGGGGCACAACAAAGGAACAAAGTGGAAAAACCCCGGCAGCAAGGGGAATGACGGCAGACCCTGAGAGAGCGGCACACATGCCCACCGCCGGTCCCCACCTGACCAGCTCTCCCGGATCCTCTCCTCTGTCTGGGGCCGCGGTGGGAGAAAATTTTGCCCCTGATTTCCTGGTCGGAGGGATTCAGGCAGGGCAGTAGGAGATGCTTGAGGGGCATCTCACCTGAGTGAGTTCCTGGCAGCCAGCGACAGGAACGAAAAGAGTTCACAAAAAAAAAAACATGTCAACAGTACTCCAGATGTCTGCAGCAACACATTTATTAGTTAGTTGTAATGACTCCAACTAGGATAGCCCCATGAGATTCAGCATCTTGTTTTCATAGGGGTCCCAGGGAGTACAGCAGCAGTTAACAGATAAACATAGTCCAGAAGGAATAGATACTTGCCGGCTAAAATATACACAGGAAAGAAAAGCTATAAGGGTCAGTACATCTAAACAATAATCAAAGCTAACAAAGCACGGTCACAGCAAACAAAGATCATGAACATTGTTATACAACATGATTATGATCTGTGAGATGGAGATTCTGGACCAAAACAGAGAGTTCTAAGGTGGCTGGCAAAACTGGAGTTGAACACTTGTAAGCTACAAGCATTCCTCAGTTTCAGAGAGAGTTTGTTCCAGGCGTCTGTGCTCCAAATGCAAAGGCCTTTCTACCAAATGCATGCTTCCTCCTGTGAACTGAAAAGGTTAAGTGGTGCTGTTGAATGGAAAGATAGGCACTGCTTAACTGTGTACATACAAACATATGAAATGCCAGCATTAGAAGGCGTGAAGGTCTAACCAGTCTGCTGCGGAAGTCGTGTGTTCGAATTATATTGCTCTGCCCCCGGTCACCCTTACCTTTCCCTTGACCCCATCCTACCCCTCTTTTGAATCTTCCAACTGAACTGAACTGTGATTTATTACCCCTTCTGGCAGTGTGTTGCATCCTACCACCTCCCTCTCAGTGAAAAAATGCCTTCTGGTCTCCTTCCTGTGCCACCCCACCACGAACCCCACTAATATGTAGTTGTGCCGCCAGATGTTTTTATTCTCACTTCAGCAAAAAAAAAAAGATCCCTTATGTTGACCTTGTTAATTCCTTTAAGGTATCTGAAGGTCTCGATAATATCACCTCTATTTTTTTCTCTCTTCTAGCGAGCCAGGTTCAGGTTCACCAGCGTCTCTTCATACAGTACACCCTGTTGCCCTGTATCATTTTTGAAAGCCCTTCTCTGGACCACCTCCATCTGATTTATGAGGCAGGAGCTCCAGTACTGCACAGAGTATTCCAGAAGCAGAGGCATTATGGACCTGTATAGAGAAAGAACGACCTTCCTCCTCCTGCTGGAGTAAACAACTCAGCATCTAGCCCACCTTCCCTGATGCCTTTTTGCAGTACATTGATGGCTTCAGGTTACTTGTGAATGCTATCCTTCAGCTTCTTCTCCTCTTATAAGACTGTAACCTTCACAACCCCAAAGTGTGTATTCAGCCTGGGGTTCTTGCTCCCAATGTGCATTTATTACCTTGTACTTTTTAGCACTGAAACCTAGTTCCTAGATTCCAGACCACCTCTCCAATCTCGCAAGGTTCTCCTTCAAGTCCCTTGCCTTTGATGAGATCCCCAATGTCATAAATGAACACACTGAAAAGGACCAGACCAAGCATGAAATCCTTGTGGGAACCCACAAGTAACTTCTTTCTTCCCAGAGTGCCCCCCCCAATTACCACCTAGCCAGTTTGCCACGCCACCCCTTGGTTAGTTTCTCCCATCCCCATATCTGTCAGCTTTTTTTTAATACTTTACGTTTATTGATTATGCCACAAAAGAACACATTCAATTATTACATCTAAGGTTCAAAGACATATTAAGCAAATACAAGAATGTCTAAACAATAGGATTAAGACTCTCATCACCCTCTGTTACATCGTAGGGAGCTTACACAAAATTGGAAGTACAAAGTGTCATAATTTCAGTGTCCAAACAGATTCTGAAATGGCCATCTGCACTTAAAACATCTGGCAGTTTTTTTTTTTTTATCAACCTCTTGTGGGGGACCGAGTCAAAGGTCTTGCTGATGTCCAAGTACAGTATGTCTACTGCCTGGTCCCAGTTCACTTTCCCGGTGAACTAATCAAAGAAGCTGATAAACATTTGTTTGGCATCACTCCCTGACATAAACCCGTGCCGCCTGCTATCCTGGAGTCCACTGTCTCAAGGAACTCAACCAACCTTTCCTTTAGGATGGTTTCCATTAGCTTTCTAACAATTACTGTCAAGCTGACCAGTCTACAGTTCCCGGTTCATCTTTTGCAACATAGTTATGCAGGGTACCACATCAGCTGTCCTCCACTCCTGCAGAACCATCACTATGTCCAGAAAGTAGCTGATCAGGCCAGTCGGGGCACAGTAAGGACTGCAACCAGCTCTCTCTCAGCACTCTTGGTATTTAGTGGCATTCAGCACCTTAAGGGCCTTGAGCTCTTTGAGAACTATGCTCTGTTATTGGTTTCTCTCTCATTTCCTCTGCCCCAGCCCCTATCCCTATTTCCCCCTGTGGAAGTGGCCTATCATTCTCCTTTGTGAAGACAGGGCAGAAGTATTCATTCGGTACTTCCACCTTCTCTTTGTTTTCCTCCACCCACTCTATTCCTCCTCTTTCTAAGCTTCACTATGTCCTCTTCTGTTGTTCTTTTCTCCCAGATGTATCAGAAGAAGGTCCTGTCAGCATCTTTGACGCCCTCAGCTATTCCATGTTCTGTCTCTGCCTCGACCTGACCTATCACCCTGCAAGTTGATTTCAGATGCCCTGCGAATTTAGCCCTGATCTTCCTCCCACTGGGTCTTCTTGGATTTCCTGTATGAAGTCCTTTTCTCTCTCTCTCACTGCTCTGCCCACCTCCTCTGTAAACCCCACTAACAACCTCCTCTTGCTTTTTTCTTCCCTTTTACTTAAGGCAGGCTGCAGTGACTGCCTATACCCCCTTCCTAAATACAACCCACCTTTCTTCCACGCCCACGTCCACCCTGAATCAAACCCGTCTTTCCCCTAGCATCGCCTCCACGCGTACAAAATTTGCCTTTCTGAAGTACAGAACACTTGTTTTCGTGTTCAACACTTCATGTCTTGGATCCACCTGAAACCACAGACTGGCGATCACTCCCTCCCACGGGCTCAGCAACCCTGATGCTTTTGACATTCTCACTTTTTGTCAGTATTAGGTCCAGGATGACCTGATCCCTTGTCAGCTCCATCACCCCCTGCATCAATAATCCATCCTAGAATGCATCTAGCAATGACTAGCTCATGTTGCTATTGGGGCTGTGGGATGCTCCAATCCACATCAGGCATGTTAAAGTCCCCCACTACTTCCACTTCCTCTGCCTTCCTTACCTCATCCCCCAGCTCTCTGTCTGTGGTTTCGTCTTGACTTGGCAACCAGTATACTACCCCCACCCCTATTTTCTTTCTTACCCCTGACTGCAGCTGTACTCTAACACCAGGTAGTCCCCCCCTCCCTTTCAGTTTAACTGAAGGCTGTCCCTGATGTAATCCTCATCCTGTTCCATAGCACCTGGTCCCCCACCTGCTGATGTGCAGCCTTCTGATGAGTACAGGGATTTCTCATCCCAGGTGCCCCCAAGTCCTCTAACACAATGGCGTCCTCTTTGCAGAGGTTCACAAATAGCGTGTGCCCTATGGTTATTAAAATGTGATCAAAGTGTCTACTGTATGGAACTTCGGTGATGTCACCTCCCATGGAGGACAGGGCTTAATGTACCTTCTTCGGGTGATCTCGAATCTGACCCCATCCGTGCCGCCAGGCTGGCTAATTCCAAACAAAAATGCAAGCCTGAAGCAATTAGCATGGCTACTCGCCAGTGATTATGGGAGTTTGCAATGGGTGCATCAGGAAAATAAAAAAACAGAAGCAACAGAGTCCATCTGCAAAGATGGCCACACCTCTGCGCAGCGAGCTGAGTCTCTGGACCCTCCACAAGCAGTGACTCTTGGAACAGGGAAGAAGAAGTTGAGTTCACCATTACTTTGAATAAGTTATACATGGAACACTGTAGATTGGGAAATACCCTCAACTATTCAGAGGGAATTAATGGACACATGCCGGGATCTGCAGGCCCAGGAAAAAAAAAATCGGTGAGATAGAGAGCCACACAATGGAGCTCTCACATAACGGAGCCATATTACAATTGCGTGACAGACAGATTTGGCTACAGCAGAAAGTAGAGGATCTGGAGAACTGGTCCAGGTGTTCCAAATTAATATTCTAAGGGCCCACCATTCCCTGGCAGCTGTGCCTACTGATCCTAAAGTACGTCCCCAATCCGTGACAGTGGCATTCTTGGATTACAGAATGAAAACTGATATCCTTCACAGAGCGTGGGCCAAGGAGCTCTTCTGTGGGGACAAGTTAATTTTTTTTTTTTTTTCCACGACTATGCCTCTCTCACTATGGACCGCCAAAAATACTTGCTTCTGATCTTAAAAATCCTTTAGGATAAGGTAGTGAAAGCAAGGATAGACTATCCAGCGGTTCTCAAAATTTTCACCGACTCTGAAGTGCATACTTTTCACACTATCTCTGAAGCCAAGAAGACCTTATCCCAGTAGGATATATCAGTGGATTAATTAATCGATCCTCAGAAACTGAAAGAATTGGACAACAGGAGGTGGCAGACCTCCGGAACTTAGGACCCAGAGGCAGGGGCAAAGCTGGCTCTGATTTTAATCTTCAACAATTGGAGAAGATGGCAGATGCCATACCTAAACAGTCAGCACCAGCTAGCCTGCTACCACAGCAACAGCATGGAGGGAAAAATAGATCTCAGAATAAAGAATCAGAAGCAAAGTGTCTATTCTGCAACTTCCCTTGAGAGATGATAGGTTAGCGCTGCCATTCTTTAAATATTACTACTGGGCTGCACAGTTCTCCTTCCTACAAACCCATAGTGGGGGTCATGTGCCTGCCTGACACAGACTAGAGGAAGAATCAATATCGGGTGGACCGCTCCAGGACCTTCTCGCCCCATCGCTCCGCTCTCCCACTCCACCAAATTACTAAATCCATGCACTCATCAACTACTCAGAATTTGGAAAGAGGCCTACCAATGTACAGACCACCCTTGGGGCCTCTCAACCAATCCAGTCTTGCACACAAGCGTTCTGCAACCAAAGAGGCTACAACGTATTCCTGCACCAGGTCCTGTTGTGATAGAGCAAATTGGGCATCAGTACCATTGGTGACCTTATTATGGGGGCTTTCTTGTGCCTTTCTTTGATCCCCAGCAGAGGTATGGTATAAAAGTAGGCAACTTTTTTGCATACCTACGGTTAAGAGAGCTATTAAGAGACGAGATTCCTGTCGCTTCCCCAACAGAAGAATTCCTTAGTAGACCACAATCTAATGTGTCTATTCCAACTTCTCTGTACAAGCTATTCCTGGGCGTAATACAATCCCCTCCTATAAAAGGCAGACCAGACTAGGAAACGGATTTAGATATAAGCACAGATGAGGCAATATAGCAGGCAGCTATAAGACAAGTTCATCAATGCTCCAGATCCAACAAGCTGTATACAATTCAGTACTTTTTCTTACACCATGCTTATCTCCTGCCTATAAAGATGCACAAATTTGATAAAAGCAGGAACCTGGCATGACCTAGATGTCAGGAAGAAATGGGTGACTTTGCCCATATGGCCTTACTATGCCCCAAATAAACACATACTGGTTTGGTATTCATGACCTGATGGAGAAGATACTGAAGATGGCGTTGCCGACTTCTCCCTTAGAATTTATCCTGGGTGCAGAATCGAAACCCATGAAACATTCATGGAAGATCATGTAACCCTGGTGCTGTTATACCAAGGGCTACTACCCCTTCCTGCTTCTCTGGCTGCAGGCTGAGGGGCCTGGGTTCAGAAATTAGGGGTACTGTGGTTTGCCTACCAATAATAGGACTAAGATTCTGGTGCTCCACCCAGAGTAACGGTTACGTGGGTTACTTGCTAAACTAGTCAGTTCTCTGGGAAGCTATACTCACCCACACCCCTGATAAGTGACCTTATACTATAAACACAGCAATTATTATATGCAGCCATCAACATACAATTAGTGGAGCAGCCGGCCCGGTGACACTGAGGGTTGAGGCGCTAGATGCCTCACCTCGCGGCACGCCGGGTTCGGGAACAACCCTGGGCTGTCGGGGTTGGAAGGGGCAGAAAGGATTGAGCGTCCGGCAGACTGCTCTCCCTTCCGGGGAGAGAGATAGGGTCTACATCACGCTTGAGCGACTCTGGCGCCAGTCGGGTAGCCAGGCACATGGCGACATCAAACGGGAGCCAGGGAGGCGGAGCTCGGTGGACGCTGGTCGCTCATTGCATCGTCCGAGCCCACCGGGGTGGGGGGCAGGAAAACCCAGGTACCTGATAAGCAAAGGCGGAACTAAGTGTCGTGTCCTTGCTACCAATGTCGGGCTCTTCCAGCTCCACTTTGGTCTCTCCCTCAGCACTCTGGTCGCCCCTTCAGATTATAGATAGACTGCCTGAGGCGTCGACGGTCCTGTCCCGGGGGGCTCAGAGCAAAGGGGTCAGGAGACCAGGTGTGCAGGGAGATGGGCCAGGCCGAGAACTGAGATCGGAGGCTTCAGGTGGACAGGAGCAAGACCGCACCACACATCCACGCCACAGAGAGGTCAGGATAGCCAGTGAAAGGAGGCATAAAGAAACTTGAAGGGAAAAAAAAAACAAACATACAATTAATGGTGAGCACAATAATATGCCCTTGGACACCACACTCACCAACAGGATTTAGACTTCTGGCATATATCCGGTGCCCCCTGTAAGGAAACAGCTTCCTGCAACAACAATGCTTTTGCATAGTACCTCTGAAATGACTCAGTAACTGAACACTGGGTAATAATATGCTCACAGCCCAACTTAACATCAGACAGTGAATCTGATTTATTAAGTGGGACCTGAACAAGGACGGGCATGAATTTAGGCTAACGATTTCTGCAATACTGTAATTAGGCAGATAATAAATAATGCACATTTGGCCTGTTCCTGAATTAATCATTCTGATCAGCTGCTGGGTACCCAAAGCGGAATTTAGGAGCAGGCCTAAAGCCCTGCTGAGGGTATGCCGGCACTGCAGCTGGTTGGGACCCTTGATGGAAAGAAGGGCGTGATTAAACAGATGAAAACACTGGCAGACAATAAGGTGCAGTATTTGTAATCCAAGGCCAGATGGCCTGTAAAAACAGTTGGAAACCAACAAAAACTGATAAAGCATATCAGATGACATAGAAGCATTTATTTGGTGGTTGCAGGGGTTACCCTGATTGTACTCACTGCACCCAGACAGATGGATGGACTGACTGGCGACACCATGGACAGTCGACCTCTCAGGATTCTGGTGGGGACCGAGCCGACACAACTCACCTTCTCTTCACGGCCTTTCCCTGTAGGTGGCCACAACCTGTGATTAGATTCTCCGCAGGGGCTGACTCCCCAAGGCTGGTCTCTCACCGTAATGCTGTTTCTTCTAATGGAGTCTTGCTGTATTCTGACATTATGCAGTTAGCCCCAGCACTTGAACTGCCCCGGAGAGGAAAGAGTGAAATCTATGCAGAAACATAGAACGTTGAGTTCAAGCTCGGTTTTCAAACCTCTGGCACTGGTACTTACCAATGTAACAGTCAGATTCTTACGAGCAAACTAACTAAGTACTAACCATGGAAATTGTGTAGTATATGGCCAAAAGGCAACAATCTGGGTCCCAAAAAGACTCAAGTTGAGAACCCAAGAAAAAAAGGTAGTGACAATATAATATATATATTAAACATAACCACAGCTACAAAAACAAATACCCCACCCTTAAGAGAGAGGGTACAGGGTACACCTGAGGTGCAACACCGTACCTGCCAGCCCACTTCCCAAAACCTAGGTTCTGAGAGGGGAGGCAGGGAGGGAGGGAGGTCAGAATACAGGAAAACTCCATTAGAAGAAACATTACTATGGTGAGTAATTTTTTCTTCAAACAACATGAAGTCTTGCTGTATTCTGACATTATGCAGACTACCAAGCTCTGCAGTACTGCTGTGCCAAACTCAGTACCACTCCAAGCCTGGATGTCCAGAGAGTAATGCTTGGTGAATGTATGGACTGTTTTCCAGGTGGCTGCTTTACAGATTTCTAGCAAGGGTATATCTCTGACAGCAGCCAGAGTAGCAGCTGCACCTCTAGTCGAGTGAGCCCTCAGACCTGGAGGGGGTGGTTTGCCCAATTTGTCATAGCAGAACTGTATACAAGAGACAATCCACCTGGCAATAGTTCTTTTAGTAGCAGGCTTACCTTTCCCCACTTCACCATAAGTGAGAAACAACTGAAGACAGTCATTTCTGTGTGCTTTAGCATGCTCTATGTAGTAGCTAAGAGCTCTTTTAACATCCAAACTGTGTAATCTTCTTTCCCCTGAAGAATGGTCAGTGAAAAACACAGGACGAGACAGACTGGTTCAGATGAAAATCTGATACTACTTTGGATAAGAACCTCCTACTGGTTCTTAGGACCACCTTATCCCTATGGAAGGAGATGAAGTCAGATTCGACTGATAGGGCCTGTAACTGACTAATCCGTCTGGCAGAAGTAATAGCTACCAGGAACACAGTTTTCCAAGTCAAGTACTTCAGCTCGGCCAAAGCCAGAAGTTCGAAGGGTGGCTGCATAAGCTGAGCAATGCAGACATAAAGATCCCAAGCCGGAGTACACTCTCGAAAGGGAGGGTTAATGTGAACCAGACCTTTGAAAAACTTACTAAAAACAGGATGAGATGCCAGGGAAGAGCCCTTTCCTGCTGAAAGGAATGCAGAGACAGCTGCTAGGTGAACCTTCAGAGTTGCAGGCCTAAGGCCTAGACCATTAAGATGAACCCGATAATCTAAGGCTGTAGCAATGCCTGCAGAATCAGACACAATGCTCTTCCGAGAACACCAAATGCTGAATCTTTTCCATTTGAAATAATAAGTTTTTCTAGTGGAAGGTTTCTTGGAAACCTTCAAAATATCTAGGACTCCCTGACAAAGATGCAGGCCTGCATATTCTAACTCTTCAAGAGCCAGGCCTTGTGGTTGAGAGACTGGAGATTGGGGTACCAGATCCGCCCCTGGGAGGAGGTTAGGAGATTGCATCTCTTGGGAAGAGATAGAGGACGTGACACTGCCAGAGACAGCAGCAGAGCATACCAAGGCTGTCTGGCCCAATCTGGAGCCACCAGTATTGCTGTGCAGGGTTGATTTCTGATTTTGATCAGGACTCTGAACAACAGAGGGAAGGGAGGGAAGGCATAAGAGAAACCTGCCCTTCCAATCCAGAATGAGAGCATCCAGAGGAACAATCCCCAGGACTGGAGGTCTGCAACAAAACAGAGGAAGTTGGTGATTGTCCGGGGCTGCAATGAGATCTATCTCTGGAGTACTCCATCTGGAGAAGATGATCTGTAGTATGGGAAGGTCCAGGGACCATTCATGATGTCCCTGGGAGATTCTGCTCAGAGCATCTGCTAGTACACTGTCCTTTCCTGGAAGATGAACTGCTATCAGGGAAGTCTGAAGAGAATAGGCTAGAGACCATAGTTTCATGCTTCTGTGCACAAGACCGTGGAACGAGTGCCCCCTGCTTGTTGATGTACCACATTGTGGTGGTGTTGTCTGTCCTGACTTGGACCACCTTGCCCCTGACTGACTCCGAGAAGACCTGAAGGGCTAGAAAAACTGCCCTGAGTTGAAGGAGAGAATCTTGTGGAGACCAGACCCCTTGAACTGTAAGGGCTCCCAAATGGGCTCCTCAACCTAGGAGAGAAGCATCTGTAGTTAGGACTACTGAGGGAATTTGAGAGAGAAATCGAAGTCCTTGTCTGAGGTTGTCCTGGTCCAGCCACCACTGGAGAGCTTGGACCAGAGTCTGAGTCACTGGAATCAATTTGGTGTGAGAGTCTCTTTTCTAAGACCAAAAGGACCTTAGGTGGAACTGAATGTCCCTTATCCAAAATCTGGCTCCTTGCACCACTGCAGTGGAAGCTGCCATGTGGCCCAGGAGTTGAAGAAACTGCCTTGCTGGACGAGAGACCAAAGGCTGAAAAGAGGAAGCAAGATCTGTTAAAGCCTTTACCCGTGTCAGAGGAAGGAAGGCCTTTGCTTGGATAGTATCCAATTCTATCCCTATGAAAGTAAGAAGTTGGAGGGTTACTAGCGGGGTACCGCAGGGTTCAGTACTGGGACCGGTCCTTTTTAATGTCTTTATAAGTGACATTGCAGAGGAACTGGAAAGAAAAGTATGTCTCTTTGCAGATGACACAAAGATCTGCAACAGGGTTGATACACAAGATGGAGTGGAAAGGATGAGAAGGGACTTGGCAAGGTTGGAGGAATGGTCAAATGTATGGCAGCTCAGATTCAATGTAAAGAAGTGCAAGGTAATGCACATGGGGAACAAAAACCCTGGGGAAGCGTACACAATGGGGGGTGAGATACTGACAACAGTAAAAATAGAAAGGGACCTGGGGGTAATTATATCAGATGACCTAAAGGTGGGCAAGCAATGTGAGAAGGCAGTAAGGAAGGCTGGGGGATACTGGGATGTATAGGAAGGCATCAGTAGTAGAAAACAGAAGTTGTTATCCCTCTGTACAGACAGTTGGTGAGACCCCATCTGGAGTACTGTGTGCAGTTCTGGAGACCCCATCTCCGCAAAGACATAGACAGAGTGGAGGCCGTCCAGAGGAGGGCAACCAAAATGGTGCAGGGTCTGCACCAGAAGACATATGAAGAAAGACTAAAGGAGCTTAATATGTATACCCTTGAGGAAAGAAGGGAGAGAGGGGACATGATAGAAACTTTCAAGTACCTCAAGGAATTAAAGTCCAAGAGGGTAGCATCTTCCAGAAAAGAGATGTGCAAGAACAAGGGCTGATTTGAAGATAGAAGGGGATGGCGCAGAGGTAATGTGAGGAAGTATTTTTCACTGAGAGGGTTATGGATGCATGGAACAGCCTCCCTGAAGAGGTCGTGGGGTCAAGAACAGTGGGGAACTTCAAGAATGCATGGGACAGGCATAGGGCAGTCCTAGTGGGGGGTAGGAGGAATTAAGCTGTTGGTTAACTAGGATCTGCAGCTTATCTGTTAGGTAGGAAAATGGGCAGACTAGGTGGGCCAAGCGGTCCTTATCTGCCATCAAATTCTATGTTTCTATGTTACTGGTTCGAGAACAGACTTTGGGAGACTGAGGAGAAACCCCAGAGAACTGAGCAAGTCTTGAGTGGTTTGCAGAGCTGACCTGACTTGGTCTGATGACTGACCCACAATTAGCCAGTCGTCCAGATATGGGAAGATGGAAATACCCTGCCTTCTGAGGTAGGCAACTACTACTCCAAGGCATTTTGTGAACACTCTTGGAGCTGATGTTAGGATAAATGGCATGGCTCTGAACTGATAGTGGCCTGCAGGCAACTCGAACCTGAGGTACTTTCTATGGGAGCACCTGATAACAATATGGAAGTAGGCATCCTTGAGGTCCAGGGATGCGAGCCGATTCCCTGGCCTTAGAGAGGGAAGAATTATTCCCCGAGTCACCATTTTGAATTTTGGTTTTGAGATGTGTTTGTTCAAATACCTGAAGTCTAGGATGGGTCGCCACTTCCCTGTCTTCTTTGGGGTAAGGAAGTACCTGGTGTATAGACCTTTGCCCCTGTGTTGAGTAGGAACCTTCTCTAAAGCTCTGAGAACCAGAAGAGAGGAAACCTCTGCCTCTAGGGCAAGGGTCTCTAGGATGGATGCAGGTAGAAAAGACCTGGCCCTCAGTTTTGGAAACTTTTGAAGCTGAGGGCCAGTCCCTGGCTTAGCACTTCCAGGACCCACTTGTCTGAAGTAACAGACTTCCAGGCCTGGAAGTAGTAAGCCAGTCTGCCTCCTACTGGAATAGTGGAGTCGACCTGGGCTGACACTTCAGGGTGTCTGCTTGGCAGGAGCCTTGGACTGGAAGAGGATGCAGCCCTGCTCATCCCCCTTCTGCCTCTTCCTCGAAAGAATCACCTCTGTTCGAAGGAAGAGGAAGCCTGGGCTTAGTAAAAAGGCCTGTAGAAAGGCCTGCCCCAGTCACTAGACTGCTTCTTCTGAGGAGTGGCTTGCCTCCCTCTCTTTGGCCTGTGCACTCCTGTAGGTGGTCTTGTACTCATCCATTTTTTTCATGTAAGCCTGTCTGCTCCCCAAACAGAGAGTTACCCACTACAGGGAAATCCATAGCCTTGGTCTGGGTATCCTGCAAAAGGTTAGTACATCTGAGCCAAGCATGTCTTCTGAGAGACACAGATATAGCCATAACTCTTGATGCCACATCACTGGAGTCCACAGCAGCATGAGATTGCACTTTGGATGTCTCATTTCCATCAGTAGCCACCTCCTCCAGCTCTTTGGCTAGCTGGGGGGAGGCCTGTTTAGCCAGTTCCTCTGTGTAGGCCATGTAATTTGCCTGCCTGAGTCCCAAAGAGGATGCCAAGTATTGTTTCTTAGCCATGGCATCAACTTTCCTGGAGTCCTTGTCCGGGGGGAGGGGTCAAAGGTATGTTAGCCCTGACACAGGCTGCAGCCTGCACTACCCCAACATGGCTGCAATGAGTGTATAAGAACTCCATACCTGAGCCTGATAACATATACCTCCTGTCCATTCTCTTATCCACAAGCGGTAAGGAGTTAGGTGTTTGTAAAGTTTTTGTGTCTGTTTCCCCAAGGACTTGTGAAGAGGGATAGACAGTCTTTTGGACTCTGGGATGTCCATCATTTCTACAAAATCAGGCTCTTCCTCCTCCTCAGCAGCTTCAACCATAGAGAGCTGGAGGGTTTCAGACACCTTCTTGTAAAACAAGAAGTGTGAAGGGGACTCAGAAAGACTGGGAGGGGAGACATTGGAGGGCCTGTCTGGGGAGATGTCAGTTCAATGGGCACATCCAGACCTTCAAAGTCATTGCCTTCGTCTTCATTGTCAGGATATTCTTCTTCTCCCTCCCACTCCTCATAGAAAGCATCCGGATCGTAATCCGATGGAGTCGGATCTGACCTAACCGGCGGTACTGGGTCGGACGGAACCAGGCGAAGCGATTGAACTATACTAATCGCTTTGTCTATCTCGTCAGCGGTTGAAGAACGCGGTGCTGGATCCAAACTGGCTGACTTATGCTTCTTTTTCGACAGAATCAACCCCTCGGAGTCGGATCTCCTTTTGCCCGAGGAGGTATCGCCTAGGTCAGTAGGCACCTCCTTAGGTTCGTCCAATACCGAACCGGGCTGGCCATCTGGATCTATGGACTTTTCGGCCTCCCTCTCCTTCAGCCTACTCAACCTTTTCTCAGCAGTGGCTTTAGGGAAGTTTTTGCAAATCTGGCAGTCTGTTTTGAGGTGGTCAAACCCCAGACAGTAAACATAGATGAGGTGGGGGCCGGCCTTGGCAAAGGCCTCCCCACACTCAGTACAGTGTTGAAACCCAGTGGGACCGTTTTTTTTCTTGGGTTTCTCAGACATGGCCAACCTAACCTATGACCCTTAAAGCTTTCAAGCCAGGTAATAAAGAACCGATTGGTTACGAACTGTGTCACAGGTTCCGTAAAAGAACAGAGAAAAGTCCAGTTCTTTTGAAACCGATCGGCACCGGAACACCACACTAATAATAAAATAATCAGACAAGTTGGTTGCTAACCAGACTGACAAAGAACAGAGACAACATTTCCACAATTTACAAAATAACACACAAATCACCACCTATTTACCACACTACCTGTAACGTAGACAGAGGCTGGAAATCCGAAAATAATAAACAAATCGGTTTAAAACCGACGCTTTTTTCGAACTGTACCGAACCAAGCAGAGGAAATCTTCGGAGCGACTTCACTGTTAGGCAGAGTAAAGAATCTGATGGTTACACTGGTAAGTACCAGAGACAGAAGTTTGAAAACAGAGCTCAAGCTCAACATTCTATGCTTCCGCATAGAGTTAACTCTTTCCTCTCCAGTGCAGTTCAAGTGCTAGGGCTAACTGCATAATGTCAGAATACAGCAAGACTTAATGTTGTTTGAACAGTCTTTTAGGGCCTTAGCTGACATGGGCCCAATAGCTGAAGTTGCTTTAAGAACAGATCGGCAAAGTATTTTTATATGCAGCTTGCAGGCTGACTTAAGAAGCAAACAGGAATAACTGGCAACAGGTCTTCTTTCTTCCCAGCTGGGGTAAGAGATAAATGCCACATTTACCAGCTCCAACTAGGCAATGTGGTCCTTAGACCGAGAAATCTTCTCAGTTTTGTCAAATGCCCTCTCTTCAGGCAAAACATTTTCTCTGGTGCCAAAGTCTCTGAACTTAGGGCAACAAGACTTACATTTTCAGTTTTGCGTTTCGGCAGCTTGAGGCCTCGCAGGGCAGCAGAGTGGGCCAAAGATCCCCACAATGGTTTCAGCTCACACAGAAGTTTCTTCTCGATGGCTCGAGCTGAGCTTCCAGCTCAACGGTTGCAAGTCTCTTTCTCTCTGCTTTTAGGCAATCCAAGTTTCTTTCAGCTCCTGCAAAGAGGCAAACCGTCCTTTACCCTACAATTTCTCTCAGCCCTCACAGCAGCTCCTTCTTGGTGGCTCGAGCTGAACACAACTCAACTCTGTACAAAACAGTCCCACAGAGGACCTGGGTCTCTGTATTCCGGTTGGCCGCTTCACTTGTCCATCACAGTCTGAGCGCTCCTAGTGGTTAATTTAGGCATCAACAAGAAAAGTTCACAGCTTCACACACAAGCCACTGTAATACGGACCCCTTGCTTCCGAGTGGTCCAAACATGGAGACCAGGACCAAAGATGGCGGCTCCCATAGTGGAGGAACATACAGGTAAAGTAAGAAAAAATTACTCACCATAGTAATCCTGTTTCTTCCCAGTGATACTCAAGTAATCATAACTTCTGCAGTGTCCCCTCAAGACTGAGCTGCCTGGACAGATGGAATGCTATGCAAATTATGGAATCTTTGCACATGCTATTTTTCAAACACTGCCTCTAACCAACTGCCTTGGTTCTAAACCTTCAGGTTTCCTTGGAGCCTGGAAAGACAGGTCTCAGAACTACAAAATTATACATACCACCCAATGATTATCTAAGAATTATTTAAACAACACTCAATAAATCCTCCCAGAGGGAGGTCAAAAAGGTCCCAAAATTTAGGTAACAAATACTAAATACCCCGGAATATCAGAATCACCTGAAGGAGAAGAAGAACAGGAAAAAAAACAGAATTTATAACAATAGTGCCTGATTGTGGCACCCACACAGTAGGCCAGGTACATGTTTCCCAAGGATGCAGAGGCAACTGGTTTATGAAGGGGAGGCAGGGTGGGTAGTTATAAATACCTGAGTATCACTGGGAAGAAACAAGATTACCATGGTGAGTAATTTTTTCTTCTAACCCCAGTAATACTCAGGTTTTCATAACTTCTGTAGACTACGAAGCAGTACCTTTGGAGGTTGGCACAGAACAAAAAATTACTCACCTTAGTAATGTTGTTTCTTCTAATGGAGTCTTGCTATATTATGACTATTGCAGTTTGTCCCAGCCTTAGAACTGCTCCGGAGGTGAAAGAGTTAACTTCCATGCAGAGCATGGAGCTTAGAGCGCAAGCTCGGTTCAGAAGCTCTGTTAGGCTGGTTTCAAACCGAAACCGTCAGATCTTTACAAGCAAAAACTCACTAAGGTTCTGTGTGGAAGTTGCAACCTACACTAGCCAACTGGCCACTAATATATTAACACATTTTTCCTGGTCCCAACACAAAGACTCAAGTCAGTGGACCAGAAAAATAAGATAAAATAACTAAATAAACACAACACCCAAACATGAAAGAGGGCATCAATAAATGCCAACAGAGGACTACCCACCCCATACCCAAAGTAGGAGTTCTGAGAGGGGCAGGCTGGGGGGGAGGTCATAATATAGCAAGACTCCATTAGATGAAACAACATTACTAAGGTGAGTAATTTTTTCTTCAAACAACATGAAGTCTTGCTATATTATGACTATTGCAGACTACACAGCAGTACCTCCATGGAGGAGGGACAGAACCTACTTAGGGAATAGGCTCTGAAGCACGGCTGTGCCCAACCGAGCATCCCTCCTGGCCTGAATATCCAGGGAGTAATGTTTGGTGAAAGTGTGTACTGTCTTCCAAGTAGCTACCTGACATATCTCCAAGATAGAGATGTCTCTAGCAGCAGCTAGAGATGCAGCTGTACCTCTGGTAGAGTGAGCCCTCAGGCCTGAGGGGGGAACCTTACCCAGCTTTTGATAGCAAAATTGGATAAAAGAAACAATCCACCTGGCAATGGATCTCTTAGTGGCAGGTCTCCCTTTCCCAACCTCACCATAAGTGAGAAACAGTTGGAGGGAGTCAAACCTGTGACCCATGGTACACTCTATGTAGTAACTTAGGGCCCTCTTAACATCTAAGCTGTGCAGCCTCCTCTCACCAGAGGAGGAATGGTCAGTGAAGAACACTGGAAGTGAAATAGATTGGTTAAGGTGGAAATCTGAAACCACCTTAGGCAAAAACTTCCTGTTAGTCCTGAGGACTACTTTATCCCTGTGAAAGGAAATAAAGTCAGTTTCTACTGATAAAGCCTGTAACTCACTTATACGCCTGGCAGAAGTGATGGCTACCAGAAATACAGTTTTCCAAGTCAAATACTTAAGCTCTGCCGAAGACAGAGGCTCAAAGGGGGGTTGCATTAGCTGAGCAATGCATACATTAAGATCCCAAGCCGGGGCAGGGTCCCTGAATGGAGGATTGGTGTGAAGCAATCCTTTAAAAAACTTGGAAAATACAAGATGAGCAGAAAGAGAAGAGGGCTTCCCTGCTGAAATGAAGGCAGAGACAGCAGCCAAGTGCACTTTCAGGGTGGCTGGTCTCAGTCCCAAAGAATTAAGATGGACCATGTAGTCCAATACAGTGGGAAGATCAGCAGATTCTGGGGAAACATGCTTCCCAGAACACCATATGGAAAACCTTTTCCACTTGGAGTTATAGGTAGCCCTGGTGGAAGGCTTCCTAGCAGCCTTCAGGATTTCTAGAACACTTTGAGAAAGTTGCAAATCAGCAAACTCTAACTGCTCAAGAGCCAAGCCTTGAGGTTGAGGGATTTGAGATTCGGATATCAAACTCTCCCCTGAGCACAGGTTAACAGATTGTGGTTCCTGGGGAGACACAGGGGAAGATGGACTGCTAAGGACAGAAGGAGTGGGTACCAGGGCTGCCTGGCCCAGTCTGGAGCAAATCAGGATCATCTTGCAGGGCTGAGACCTGATTTTGACTAGTACTTTGAACAGGAGAGGGAAGGGGGGAAAGGCATAAAGTAACTTCCCTTCCCAATCGAGGAGAAAGGCATCCAGGGGAACTGAGCCCAACACTGGGGGCCTGCAACAAAACAGTGGAAGCTGATGACTGTCTGGGGCTGCGAAAAGATCTATCTGAGGAGTGCCCCATCTGGCAAACACTATCCCCAATACTAGGGGATCCAGTGACCATTCGTGATGGCCCTGGGAAATCCTGCTGAGAGCATCTGCCAGGACATTGTCCTTGCCTGGGAGGTGAACTGCTATGAGGGAAGTGTTCAGGGAGTAAGCCAGAGACCACAACTTCATTGCCTCGGTGCACAAGGCCAAAGACCGAGTGCCTCCTTGTTTGTTGATGTACCACATTGTAGTGGTGTTGTCTGTTCTGACCTGTACCACCTTGTTCTGAACAGATGCAGAGAAAACCTGAAGTGCTAGAAAAACAGCTCTGAGTTCCAACAGATTGATGTGGAGCAGAAATTCCTGAGGGGACCATAATCCCTGGGTGGAGAGGTCGCCCATGTGAGCTCCCCATCCCAAGAGGGATGCATCTGTAGTAAGGGTCAAGGAATGGGACAGAAGGATGAAAGGCACCCCCTGTCTCAGATTGCTCTGATCCTGCCACCACTGAAGGGCCTGGATCAGAGTTCGAGTCACTGGGATTAACTTGGATAGAGGATCTCTTCTTTGAGACCAGAAAGCTCTCAAATGGAACTGAATGTCCCTCATCTGAAATCTTGCTCCTTGCACCACAGCTGTGGAGGCAGCCATGTGCCCTAGGAGCTGCAGGAAATGCCTTGCTGGTCGACAGACCTGCAGAGTGAAGGAGGCGGCCAGGGCCACTAAGGTCCTTACCCTTTCCAAGGGAAGAAAGGCTCTGGCCTGCTTTGTGTCCAGTTCTGCGCCTATAAAGGTGAGTACCTGGACAGGTTCCAAAACTGACTTTGGAAGATTGAGAAGAAATCCCAGAGAGGTAAGCAGCGGCTGGGTAACTAGCAGGTGTGATTTGACCTGGTCTGGGAGACTGACCCACAATGAGCCAGTTGTCCAGGTAGGGAAAAATGGCAATCTTTTTGCCTTCTTAGGTGCCTGAGGGCAGTTCGAATCTGAGGTACTTTCAATGGGAGCTTCTGATAAGAACATGGAAGTAGGCATCTTTGAGGTCCAGCGAGGCTAGCCAGTCCCCTGGCCTTAGGGAGGGTAAAATCATTCCCAGTGTCACCATTTTGAACTTTGGCTTTAAAAGGTGCTTGTTTAGATATCTTAGATCCAGGATAGGCCGCCACTCTCCTGTCTTTTTTGGGGTAAGGAAGTACCTGGAGTACAGACCCTTGCCCTGGTGAAGGGGAGAAACCTTTCTACAGCTCTTAGAGCCAAGAGGGTTGAGACTTCTGTTTCCAAAGCAAGAGTCTCTAAAGGGTTTATAGGTGGAAAAGATCTGGCTCTCATCTTTGGAAATTTCTTGAAGCTGAGAACCAGACCCTGGCTCACTACTTCCAGGACCCACCTGTCTGAAGTTAAAGACTGCCAGTCCTGGACTAAGTGAGCCAACCTGCCCCCTACAGGTAGTGGAGAGCCGACCCTGGGCATCCCATCAGGGTGCCTGTTTGGTAGGGGCTTTAGGCTGAGGGATGGGAGCAGGCCTGCTCGAACCCCGTCTGCCTCTCCCTCTGAAGAACCCCCTCTGTACATAGGCGGAAGGGGCGGAGGCCTGGGTCTGGTAGAAAGGCCTGTGAAAAGGCCTACCCCTACCCCTGGAGGGCTGCCTCTGAGGAGTGGCTTGCCGTTCCTTGGCTTGTGCACTCCTGTAAGTGGTTCTATATTCATCCATTTTCTTCATATAGTTCTCTGTCTGCTCCCCAAACAGAGAATTTCCCACCACAGGAAAATCCATAGCCTTAGACTGGGTATCCTGTGACAAAGTAGTACACCTGAGCCAGGCCAATCTCCAAAAAGCCACAGATGTAGCCATGACTCTAGAGGATACATCGTTAGAATCCACTGCAGCATGGAATTGCACCTTAGATGCCTCAATACCATCAAGAGCCACCTGCTCCAGCTCCTTTGCGAGCTGGCCAGGGACCTGTTTGGCTAAGGCCATGACAGTATCCCATCTAGATTTCTGGTATCTTGCAACATAAGCCATATAGTTAGCTTGTCTGAGTCCCAAGGATGCTGCCATGTATTGTTTTTTTGGCCATGGCATCAATCTTCCTGGAATCCTTGTCAGGAGGATGTGAAGCCAGTGGAATATTAGCTTTATCACAGGCTGCAGCCTGAACTACCACAACATGACTGCATTGCTGTGAATGAAAATCTGTATCAGGACCTGACAAAGTGTACCTCCTGTCCATCTTTTTATCTACAGGAGGCACAGAATTAGGAGCTTTTAAAATTTTTATTGTTTGTTTTCTAAAAGATTTATGTAAAGGGATGGACAACCTCCTGGACTCTGGGATATCCATCATCTCCACATAGTCAGGCTCCTCTTGCTCATCCAAAGCCTCCTCTAAGGGAAGCTGGAGGGTCTCAGCAACTTTTTTATAAAACAAAAAATGAGAAGGGGACTCAGAAAGCCTAGGGGGAGACTCACCTGAAGGTCTGTCTGGGGAGATGTCCGGTTCAATGGGCACATCCAGACTTTCAAAGTCACATTCACACTGATCATAATCCTCATCCCCCTCCTCTGGTTCATAGAACTCTTCTATATCATATTCCTGAACCACTGGAACTGACCGAACCGACCTTTGCCAGACAGTGGCGGTTGGGAGGGAACTGAGGACAGGGACTGGACAATCTGTATTGCCCTGGCTATCTCTGCAGCAGTTGGAGAAGGATTTTGGACTCCAACCTGCTGATTTTTAGATTTCTTTGCTGGAACTGGCTCCCCAGAGGCCAGCTTTTCGTTGCCGAAGTGTCGCCCTGGTCAGAGGGCACTCCCTCGGTTCGGTTAGCACCGAACCGGGCTGGCCATCTGGGTCAGCGGACTTTTTGGCCTCTCATTCCCTGAGCCTGCCAACTCTCTTGTCCAGGGTGGCTGCAGGGAAATTTTTACAAATCTGGCAGTCTGAATTGAGGTGGTCAAACCCCAGACAATAGACACATGTAGTGTGTGGGTCAGCCTTGGCAAAGGCTTCCCCACAGACACTACAGTGTTGAAACCCAGTGGGCCCGGTTTTTCTTTTGGGTTTCTCAGACATGATGCCAGCCTAACCAACTTGCCCTTTTAATGGCAGTGCCAGGCAAGACACCCTTATCGGTTCCAAACCGTGTCACGGGTCGTGGAAAAAACCGCAATGAAATCCGTTTTTTTTAGAACCGATAAGAACCGGGAACCGCACTCTAAGAAGCCTTAAAAGGCTTTAAACTTATATTTTAATACAATTCGATCGGTTCAACCGAACCGATAACACTTTACAAGTTCCACACAGAAAAAACCCTATCTATTACTTACGATTACCATAGACAGAGCCTGAACCGATCGGTTTTGCAGTTAAAATAATCAAATCGCGGTTAAATTAAACCCAGAAATAGCGCTTTAAACCGAAGAAATGAACCGAGCAACAGGAAGAATCTCCGGAGCGACTGTTCAGTGAGGCGGAGTAAAGAATCTGACGGTTTCGGTTTGAAACCAGCCTAACAGAGCTTCTGAACCGAGCTCGCGCTCTAAGCTCCATGCTCTGCATGGAAGTTAACTCTTTCACCTCCGGAGCAGTTCTAAGGCTGGGACAAACTGCAATAGTCATAATATAGCAAGACTTCATGTTGTTTGAATCTACTTTGGAAACAGACTCTGCAGGACTGCTGTGCCAAACCTGGCATCACTCCTGGACAAAATGTCCAAACTGTAATGCTTTGTAAAGGTGTGTACTGTTTTCCAGGTAGCTGCTTTACATATGTCCACTAAAGGGACATTCCTGGCAGCTGCTAAGGTAGCAACTGTGCCCCTTGTGGAATGGGCCCTCAACCTTGTTGGGGGTTCCCTTCCAGCTTTAGAGTAACATAACTGGATGCACTGTACTATCCAGCAAGAAATTGACCTTTTAGATGCTGGATTACCCTTTCCCACATCCCATAAGTCAGGAACAGTTGCTTTCTGTCCTGCCTATGGTCTTTAGTGGCTGTCGTATAGTAACTAAGGGCTCTTTTAACATCCAAAATGTGGAGCCTCCTTTCACCAGAGGTGGAGTGCTCAGCTAAAAATACAGGTAGGGTAATGGTTAGGTTAAGATGGAAATCCGAGACCACTTTAGGGAGGAATTTTCTGTTTGTTCTCAGAACCACCTTGTCATTGTGGAAGGAAATGTAGTCTTTGTCTATACAAAGAGCCTGGAGCTCGCTGATTCTTCTAGCAGAAGTTATTGCCACTAGAAAAACTGTTTTCCATGTGACAAATTTTAGGTCAGCTGAAGACATGGGCTCAAAAAGGGGGTCCCATGAGTTTGGCTATACACACACTGAGGTTCCAGTGCAGGCACAGGTTCCTTGTGAGGAGGGTACAAATGGGAAAGGCCCTTAAATAATCTCCTGAAAATAGGGTCTGAAGCCAATGAAGACTTTTGGCTGGCTGAAATTAAAGCAGAAGTTGCAGCCAGATGTACCTTCAGGGAACTGGCCTGAAGGCCCAAAGAATTTAAGTGAATAAGACAGTCCAATGTAACAGATGCCCCAGACTGCGTTGGCTCGATATCCTGCATAGAACACCAGATGGTAAACCTTTTGCACTTTGCAGAACAAGTTTTCTTAGTGGAAGGCTTCCTGTAACCTTTCAAAATGTCCAGAACACATTGAGAACAGTTTAATCCTGCATACTCTAGGTCCTCAAAAGCCTGGCTTTGAGCCTGAGGGGATCTGAGGTTTGGGTACAGGAGCCTCCCCTGACTGGAGGTTAACAGATTGTGCCTCCAGGGAAGGTGCATTGGTTCGGCCACAGACATGGAGAGCAGTAGAGAGTACCATGGCTGCCTGGGCCAATCCGGTGCTATCAAGATCATGGATGCTGACTGGGACCAGAGCTTGAGCAAAACCCTGTATATCAGGGGGAAAGAGAGGACAAGCATGTAGATGTTTCCCTGACCAATCTAGAATTAGAGCATTCAGAGAGATTGTTCCCTGATCTGGTGGTCTGCAACAGTATTTTGGCAGGTGGTGGTTCGGGTGGGATGCGAACAAGTCCACCTGAGGAGTGCCCCACCTCTTGAAAATTACTTGTACCACCTGCCTGTTCAGGGTCCATTCATGATGGGCCTGGCTGATCTGACTCAAGGTGTCTGCCAAGGTGTTGTCCTTGCCTGGCAGATGAATGGCTTGAAGGGCTTGAAGGGAAACTCCCAAGGAATAAGCCAGACTCTATATTTTTATAGATTCTGTGCAGAGAGGACTGGACCTTGGCCCTTCCCTGCTCGTTTATGTAGTACATGGTGGTAGTACTGTCTGTTCTGATCTGTACCACCTTTCCCTGTAGCAGAGGCGTGAAGGCCTTCAGTGCTAACAACACTGCTCAGAGCTCTAGTAGGTTTATGTGCAGGAGTGACTCTGCACTTGACCAAGTGCCCTGGGTAGTGTGATCCCTCAGATGGGCACCCCATCCTAGCAGTGATGCATCCGTAGTGAGAGTCACTGAGGGGGGCTCCTGTTGGAAGGGAACCCCTTCTCTCAAATTGTTTACTTCTTTCCACCATTCGAGAGCCCGTAACAGAGTTCCTGTTACTGGAATCAATTTTGAAAGAGGGTCTCTCTTCTGGCACCAGTGAGCTCTTAGGTGAAACTGGATGTCCCTCATCTGGAACCTGGACACTAGTACTGTTCAGCCACCATGTGGCCCAACAGTTGAAGGAACTGTCTTGCAGTTTTTGACTTGTTCAAGACAAATGAACCTGCTAAGTGTTGAATGCTCTTTACCCTGTCTAGTGGCAGGTATGCCATGCAAGGTATTTAGCTTGGCTCCTATAAACTACTATATCTGAGAAGGTTGCAAAACTGACATCTTTTGATTTATTATGAATCCTAGAGACACCATGAGTTCCTGAGTAAGAAGCAGCTGCTCCCTGACATGCTGGGGGGGATTTTCCCACTACCAGCCAATCGTCTAGGTATGGAAAAACTGTGACACCCTGCTTTCGAACATGTGCCACCACTACTGCCAGGCACTTTGTAAACACTTTTGGTGCTGAAGTGAGGCCAAATGGCAATGTTGGAATTGATAGTGACCTGAAGGGAGTCTAACTAAACCCGAGGTATTTTCTGTGAGACTCCCTTATGGGGATGTGGAGATAGGCATCTTTTAGGTCCAGTGATGCTAACCAATCTCCTTTATGGAGGGTTGGCAGAATCAGTGCCAAGGTTACCATTCTGAACTTTGGCTTTGTTAGGTATCTGTTTAAGACTCTGAGGTCTAATATGGGCCGCCACTCCCCATTTTTCTTTTGTGGTGAGAAAGTATCTTAAAGTCCCTTTTCCTTTCAGCTGGTTGGCACTGGTCCTACTGCTTGAGCTAGGAACAGCTTTTGAACCTCTGCTTCCAAGAGTTTTCTTTCTGTATTTGAAAATGGTTTGAAAACTCTAGTTCTTAAAGGTGGAAGGGATTTGAAAGTCAGAGACAGCCCCTGACTCACTACTTCCAGGATCCACTTGTCTGTGGTGATGTTTTTCCAAACATGAAAATAGTGAGCTAGTTTGCCTCCTACAGGCAGGAGGGAGGCGGCCTGTACAGACACGTGAGGGTGCCTGCTTTGCTTGGGACTGAGCCTGGGGCTGGAAACCACGCTAGGAACCCGGTCTGCCCCTTCCCCGAAAGTATCCTTGCTGTGGATACTGCCGGTATGGGGTTGTAGCCATGGGTTGAAAGAAGGGCCTGCTCTGAAAGGCCCTGCCCCTGCCTCCCATTCCATAGGGCCTAGTGGATGGGGAAGCTTTTTCCTTTGTGGAATTGCTTCTGTAGATGATTTTATACTCATCCACCTTTTTCATGTAAGCCTCTGTCATTTGCCCAAAGAGGGAATGTTCCTCAAGTGGGAAATCTAATGCTTTGGTCTGAGTATCCTGGGTCAGGTCTGTGGCTCTCAACCAAGCAAACCTTCTTTGAGCCACAGTGTTTGCCATCCACCTGGCAGCTGTGTCATTAGAATCTGCAGCCATTTGCAATTGATACTTGGCTGCTTCCAGACCAAATCTAGCTGTTTCAGCTAAGTCAGCTGATACGGGAGACTGTACCATTTCAGACATGGCAAGCACCGACTGCCAGAGTAATTTCTGGTATTGTGCAATACAGGCCTGGAAATTGGCCTGTCTGATGTCCAAGAAAGCAGACAGGTAACCTTTATTGGCCATACTACCTATTTTCCTCGAATCCTTGTCTGGAGGATGGGAGGCTAGTGGGACCCTTGCCTTGTCACAGGCGGCCACCTGCACCACTCCGTGGTGGTCAGGGTGTGGGAATAAAAATTCTGCACCCTGCCATTCCAGTTGGTACTTTTTGTCCAACCTCTTATCCAAAGGTGGGACAGTATTAGGAGTTTGCAGTATTTTTAAGGCATCTTTTTTAAAGAATTTATTAATGGGGAGACAAAGCTTTCTGGTGGGTGCTACTCGCATCATTTCCGTATACTCTACTTCTTCTTCATCCTCAATGACTTCACTTGTGGGGATGTCCAAGGCATCCACCATTTTTCTTACAAAAGTGAAGTGAGAGGAAAAATCCTCTGGCGACCTAGGAGGAGAACCAAATTCTTGTTCGGGGGAACCTCCAGTTCGATGGGATCCCCTTCCTCCTCCTCTTCAACGTCCAGGTACTCTTCTTGCTCATAAACAGAAAACTGAGAAAAGGAGCCAATCTGTCTAGCTGGTGTCTGAGGCAAAGGAGTAGTCAGCCCTTGTAAAGCCTGGATCACATGCAAGGCCTGTGCAATCTCTTCTGCACTTGGCATTTTTATTGCAGGCACAGAAGTCCCCAAAGGCTTATCAGCAGGGGGGTTCTGTGTGCTTAGTCTTTTTAGACTTTTTAAGAGGGAACCAGAGAGTCAGCCAATTCAGCAAGCCTCTTTGAAACTGCTTGGGTACCCATCTCAGAGGTGGCAGTTACAGCAGTTGAAACTGATGTGGTTTCACCTACAGACATAGGGGGTGTCGGCTGATCAGAGCCAGAGGGACCCTTTGAAACAGACATCTTTTTCTTCAGCCTTTCAAGGCACTTTTCCACAGTTTTTTTTCTGAAAAAGTTTAACAAATATCACAGTCTGTTTTTAAATGTTCAAAACCCAGACAGACGGACTTCCGGTGACGACACCATCCGATGTAGTCACACAGCTACAGAGCTCTCCCACACCCCCGACTAATGTATCTTAATTTTACACAACTCCCGTGGGGCAACTCGACTTTAAAGGCAGTCATCACCAGTGTACAGCATAGTGACCAGAAATAGACCCAAATCGGGGTTGGGCGGAGGACTTAAGCAGCAAAAACTAAATTTACCCTCCAGGCCTTTGGCGCACACTGAAGAGGCCTCAAAGCCTGTGGAATCTACCTGGGAGAGTGACTCGGAGGAGGACTTCACAATTACCTCCTGCCTGCTATGCTGGGAGCTGCATAAAGGCTTAGCAACACGCTGGATTCGATAAAAGCAGACATAAAAGAGAACAGAAGTAATATTTCCAAGCAAGGCATGCAAACAGAAGAGATGAAAAGCCACTTTACCACATATATGGAAACTTCGGATCTACGTAATGGCGCAATTATTCAGTTGCACAACCGCACGCAGCTCCTAATGGGCAAGATGGAGGATTTGGAGACTCGATCTCGGAGGATTAACTTGAGAATTCATGGACTTCCAGAGAATACAGAGAGCGGTAACATGCCAGAGTTCATAGAAAGTCTGATTCGGAAATTGCTGGACATTGAGAAAATGTCCCTCTCAATATCATTCATGCTCACAGGGCTCTATCAGCACCTCCCAAAGACCCCAAAGCACAGCCACGCTCTATTATTGTGGCCCTCCTTGATTTTCATACCAAGGAAATGATCCTAAAATAAGCATGGGCCAAGAGAGATATCACCTTTGGAGACACCAAACTATTTTTTGAACCGGATTACGCCCCGTTGATGATGGCCAAAAGAAAGCTTTGGTTCCCGATAGTGATAGCCCTGAGAGGGAAAGGTTTCAAGGCAAAAGTGGACTTTCCAGCACATCTTAGAATTACTTCAGATGCAGGTACGACAATTTTCGAGATGGTTGACAAGGCAAAGAAATATCTCACTTCCCTGGAGCTTCAGGTAGATGAACTAACACACCCTTCGGTTATTAAAGAGACTGAAAAGAGGCAGTGGCAGATGGTGGGCGGTGGCCCTAGCGGGACTCGAAGGGCGAAGCTAGTGAGCAAATCAGGGAATCTGAACATTTGGAATCACCTGCAAAATCGGGGTCAGAAACCTGTAGATTGAAGCAAATATGACATTCGAGTGCAAGCAAGGCCTGAAAGCCTTAGGACAGATTGTAAATATCCAGGTGCCACCGTAGGCAGGGAGTAATTCCAAGCCTGACACTGGACTTCAGATAGTCTGCCTTTTTTCTCATACTTCATTCATATTACAGGGGTCATTGTCACCTCCTTGCTAACACAGGTCAACAGGCATGGATAGACCCTGTAATTAGAAACTCAAGGATCTAGCCCACTGAGGCCTTAAGATCGATAGGGACGTGCTTTCATATTTTTGTTTTTAAATGCCTGCTTGTAAGATTAAGGCAATTCTTGGTTAGGCTTAATATGCCAGGCAGGGAAAATGGGGAAGGGGGGAGGTTTTCTCCCCTCCAACCAAGTTAAGCTCATAGTTGGGGGGAGGGATCTACATCAGATAGGTGGTAACCACGATGCAGCCAGCACCAAGCGTACCACGGTGCTCGCAGTCAGGTGTTGGGTACACCCCAGCATTGCCCACCACAGTACATTTGCTAATGGGTGGGTACTTCGTGCTGCCTTGGAAGGGACAAGAATGTTCACACAAGTTTAAGTTTGACTCCCAATTTGGGGATGTGCTAGGTTATAGCATGTTCTATGTTAATGTTAAGATGTTTCAGTGGTTTTCTTTGTGTTACCTTAATATTTGCTGTGCGATTGCTCCTCTCTCACACTCCTGCTCAAGCAAGGACCCAGGAGTTTAGCTACTGGACAGGGTCACGTGGTGTGCTCTTGCGATGGAGGGGTTAAATATCACTACTTATAATGTCCATGGGCTTAACCACCCAGTTAAAAGATCCAGGGTTCTACAGGAATTGGGAAAGTTAAACACTCAAACAGCCCTCTTTCAGGAGACCCACTGCACTGAAGTAGAGCATAGTAAATTATGTCAGAAATGGGTGGGTGCGGTTTATTCATCCTCTTATCTGGCACATCCACACAGGAGAGGCACCGCCATTTTGGTGCACAAATCATGCTCACTCCAGGTGCAGAGCATCACCACGGACCCTGAAGTAAGATTTATTAAAGTGTCTAGGTCCTATGGGGACACTCCCTGCTCGATAGCAAGCATATATGCTCCAAATGGGGACAAGGAGGGGGGCGCTGTGGAGCACACCTACCAACTAGACGTACAAAAGGAGAGCTCCCTATTCCACAATTTTGCAGCTTAGAAATTTAAATTAAATTTTTATTGGTTGGCATTTGCTTCCCAGAACTCGACGCCTTATATCTAGAGGAATACAGAGATACCAAAATTATACCATGGGTCGCACCAACAAAACAGCAGGAGCTGTGGCAAAAAATCCACAGTCAACACACCCTGTAACATCAACAGAAACTCCACTACAACCAGGGTTGGAGCCTCTGTGGAAGGCCCTTCAGAAATCTATGTAGGCTATTGATCAGAAAATTGAGCTTGCATTAACGTGGATGGTGGATCAGGATATAAAATTAAAAATGTAATGAAAACAGCAGGGGTCGCAGAGTCAATGGCGACTAAAGCCCTAGCCTCAACCTCTAAACTCACCCAGGAGAACTCGCAACTCCGATATAGATTGGCGTCACTGGAAAATGCTCAAAGGGCTTCAAATGTGCACAATGTGGGGCTAGCTGAAAATTCTGAGGGTAAGGATTTGCTGGCATTTCTGAAAGAATGGAGTCCATCCACCCTAAACTTGAAAACAGAACTTTCCCCGACTAGCCTTTTGAGGGCTTACCGAGCATCTCCCAGGGCTGCAGGGATTCTAAACGAAATGCAGAGAACCATCCTCCTGGTTACCACCGGAGCGACGTCGAGGGATCTCATTCTGCAGGCCACCAGAGGTTTGGGAGCATTGTCCTACCATGGACAGACAACACATCTTTTCCCAGACCTTTCTTTTGTAACAAGAGCCAGGCGCAAGTGTTCTGATGGTGTCCGGGTGAAACTTAGGAGCCTTGGCATTGCGCATTCCTTGGTGATGCCAGCTCGCCTTCACATTTTCCATGGAGGGAAAGCATATCAGTTTACAGATCCAGACAAGGTAGGCAAAAAGGTTCAATATTTCAGTAGAGAACTTGCTCGAGCAACTGCTGAAGACTTCAATGCCGACCAGGATTCCTGAAAAAGAGAATCGGGACTGGAATAAGAAGTAAATTGCTACACTGAACTGCTTGCCTTAAGATCTTTTTATTTTGGACACTGAAAATAGGTCTCAGTCGTTGTAAAGGCATAATAATTACTCTGAAGTTCACTAGAATGAATCAAATTAGGCTTAATGTTTAGGCAGTATAAATCGTAGCACATAAATTTAACTTTAGAGTTCTGTGGGGGGCAATGTTAACACGTTGCAAAGTTGACAGTTTAAAGGAAAGCAGCCCAAAACGTGGGCTCCCTCCCTCGGACAGCTTACCCTCCGGTTTAGCTCTGACCAGCAAGAGCGGGATTTTCGTGCACCGCAACTTGCTGTATTTACATTTTTAAAACTCGGGAACCCGGAAGTATGGAGGAGGCAGGGACGCTCCATTTGCTGAAACGGTGCGGTTCCGCACCGCTCGCTTCAGTAACAGACAGGCCCTTATTTTCATTAATTCTGTTAGACACCCCACTGGACTATAATAAACAGGTTGGGAACAGATGGGTTTCTCATGGTTTATGTGTGCTGGGGAGATGCTGAAAGAGACTGGACACCCCACTGGAACTAGCTCCCCTTTCCCTGATTCGGTATACACCAGACTTCTTCCCATCATCCCTAGATGTGGGCTACGCCAGATGGGCGGCTAAAGGGATCACCAGGTTTTATCAATTCATAGAAAGGGGTCACTGCATTTCTTTGCTTTTTTTTTTTTTATACTTCACCTTTATTAAAGGTATTTTTCATTTTGATATATATCAGCATCAGAGATTTTACACATGTATTATATTAAACATACAAAGAAAACTCATATCTGGGAGTTCCATTTTACAGCGTATTGGATACTCCCAGCCTTTCTTATAGTAATCACTATATTTTACCTTAAGCTACAGACAGTAGATTTAAAAATAAAAAGCCATTAAAAATAAATGGTACTATCACTATACAAAGAAACATATAAGGTCTCTATCATTGTCCCCTCTTACAATTAGTGGTAAATTAACTTATTATTAATACATATATAGACTTTTAGCTGATTGTTTAGGAACATAAATACACAGGACCAGTCTGTATCACTAAAAAATTGCCAAGTGCTAGTATTAAGAAAAAGGAGATTTTATAGAAAAAGAAGAAAAGGATACAGAGAAAAAAGGTAAGAGCAAAACCTATAAAAGCCACCATTCAGCTCACCCTTGTCTTACTGGCAGTTGCATTAATTCACATAGCATGTAGTTCCAACTCCATCCAGGACCCAGATTCCGTATAAGATAAATAAACTACTGTTATTCAGATACTGTATTCATTAAGAACAGCGTCTAGTCTATTGGTTTCCTTTAACCCTCCTCCCTCTCCTTGCCCCACAGAAGCGCCTCCCATCTGGTCCACCTATTTATAAATTGCGGGGACCTAAGGGCCAGAGAAGAAAAAATTACTCACCGTAATGTTGTTTCTTCTAATGGAGTCTTGCTGTATTCTGACATATGCAGTGATCACCAACCTTTGAACTGCCCCGGAGAACAAAGAGTTAACTTTCCATGCAGGGCATGGAACGCTGAGCTCGAGCTCGGTTGAAGCCTCTGACTGCTGCTGTTTAAACCCCAACCGTCAGATCTTTACGAGCTATACTCACTAGGCGTTCTGTGTGGAAACTGTAAAACTCACACTAGCCAACTGGCAACTAAATTTGATAAAAAAGGTTTTTTTGGTTTCAAAGCAAAGACTCAAGTCAGGAAACCCAAAAAACAAAACACAACACACACCCAAAATAAAGGAGGGTGAGAAAGGGGCACCTCTAGGTGCCAACATTGCTCCTGCCCACCCACATCCCAAAAACCAGGTTCTGAGAGGGGAGGCGGGGGGAGGTCAGAAAACAGCAAGACTCCATTAGAAGAAACAACAGTACTAAGGTGAGTAATTTTTTCTTCAAACAACATGAAGTCTTGCTGTATTCTGACATATGCAGACTAGAACCTACTTTAGGAAAAGGCTCTGAAATTACTGCTGTGCCAAGCAAGGCATCACTCCTAGCCTGGATATCCAGAGAGTAATGCTTGGTGAATGTATGAACTGTTTTCCAGGTGGCTGCTTGACAGATTTCTAAGATAGGAATATCCCTGGCAGCAGCCAGGGAAGCAGCTGTACCTCTAGGAGAGTGAGCCCTCAGGCCTGAGGGGTGGGTTCACCAATTTCTCATAGCAGAATTGTATACAAGAGACAATCCACCTGGCAACAGATCTTTTAGTGGCAGGTTTGCCTTACCGACCTCTCCATAAGTGAGAACAACTGGAGGACTCAAACCTGTGACCCTTGATGCGCTCTATGTAGTAGCTGAGGCTCTTTTACGACCAGGCTGTGCAACCTCCTCTCCCCAGAGGAGGAATGGTCAGTGAAGAAAACAGGGAGAGACATAGACTGATTAAGGTGGAAATCTGAAACCACCTTAAGCAAAAACTTCCTGTTGGTTCTTAGGACCACTTTATCTCTATGGAAAGAGATGAAATCAGGCTCCACTGACAGGGCTTGCAATTCACTGATGTGCCTGGCAGAGGTAATGGCTACCAAAAGCACAGTTTTCCAAGTCAAGTACTTAAGCTCTGCAGAGGACAAAGGCTTAAAGGGGGGCTGCATAAGCTGAGCAATGCAAACATTAAGGTCCCAAGCAGGAGCAGGATCCCTAAAGGGAGGATTGGTGTGCAGCAATCCCTTGAAGAATTTGCAAAATACAGGATGGGCTGATAGAGGAGAGGGCTTGCCTACTGACAAAAAGGCAGAAACAGCTGCCAGATCTACTTTAAGTGTAGCTGGTCTAAGTCCCAAGCCATTGAGATGAACCATATAGTCCAGGACTGTAGGCAACCCAGCAGATTCTGGAGAAATATGCTTATCAGAGCACCAAATAGTGAACCTTTTCCATTTGGGTTGTAAGTCTCTCTGGTGGAAGGCTTCGAGAAGCCTTAAGAATATCCAGAACACCTTGAGAGGTGCAGATCAGCAAACTCTAACTCTTCAAGAGCCAGGCCTTGAGATTGAGAGATTTGAGATTGGATACCAAATCCTTCCCTGAGAGGATGTCAACAGGTTGTAATTCCTGGGAAGAGACAGGGGAAGGTGGACTGCTAAGGACAGCAACAGTGGATACCAGGGCTGTCTGGCCCAGTCTGGAGCGATCAGAATCACTTTGCATGGTTGAGACTTGATCTTGACTAGCACCTTGAACGGGAGAGGGAAGGGGGGGAAAGCATACAGGAACTTTCCTTCCCAATTCAGAACCAGAGCATCCAGGGGGACTGAGCCCAAGACTGGGGGTCTGCAACAAAAGAGAGGAAGCTGGTGATTGTCTGGGGCTGCAAAAAATCTATCTGTGGAGTGCCCCATCTGGAGAAAATCACTTTCAAAACTAGGGGATCTAGGGACCATTCGTGGTGGCCCTGAGATATCCTGCTGAGAGCATCTGCTAGGACATTGTCCATCCCTGGGAGGTGAACTGCTATCAGAGAGGTTTTCAGGGAATAGGCCAGAGACCACAACTTCATTGCTTCTGTGCGCAAGGCCGTAGACCGAATGCCCCCTTGCTTGTTGATGTACCACACTGTGGTGGTATTGTCTGTTCTGATCTGGACCATCTTGTTCTGTACAGACTTGGAAAAAACTTGCAGTGCAAGAAACACTGCTCTGAGTTCCAAGAGACTGATGTGAAGCAGAGATTCTTGAGGTGACCACAGCCCTTGGGTAAGATCCCCAAGTGGCTCCCTGTCTCAAGAGGGAGGCGCCTGGTGAGGATTAGTGAATGAGACTGAGGACAAAAGGAACTCCCTGTCTTAAATTGTCCTGATCCTGCCATCATTGCAAAGCCTGGATCAGGGTTCGAGTCACTGGGACTAGTTTGGTAAGGGAATCCTTTCTTTGGGACCAGAAGGCTCTTAAGTGGAACTGAATGTCCTCATCTGAATCTTGCCCCTGGACCACTGCTGTAGAGGCTGCCATGTGGCCCAGGGCTGCAAAAGTGCCTTGCTGGTCGAGACACCTGAAGGGTGAAAGAAGAGGCCAGTTCTATTAGGGTCCTTGCCCTGTCCAGGGAAGGAAGGTCTTCTTCTTATTGTATCCAACTCTGCCCCTATAAAGGTGAGGAGCTGTACTGGCTCGAGAACTGACTTTGGAAGGTTTAGGAGGAATCCTAAGGAAGTGAGCAGTTGCTGAGTTATCTGAAGATGTAATTCTGGTCTGGAGACTGACCCACTATGAGACAGTCGCCCAAGTATGGAAAGATGGAGATCTTTTTCTCCTTAGGAAAGCAACCACTACTGCCAGGCACTTTGTGAACACCCTTGGGGCTGATGTTAGGCCAGAGGGCATTGCTCTGAATTGATAGTGGCCTGAGGCAACTCGAACCTGAGGTACTTTCTGTGGGAACACCTGATGGGAATGTGAAAATAGGCATCTCTGAGGTCCAGGGAGGCTAGCCAGTCCCCTGGCCTTAGAGAGGGCAGAATTATTCCCAGAGTCACCATTTTGAATTCTGGCTTTAAAAGGTGCTTGTTTAGATATCTCAGATCCAGGATGGGCCGCCATTCTCCTGTCTTTTTGGGGGTTAGGAAGTACCTGGAGTACAATCCTTTGCCCCGTGTAGGGTAGGAACCCTTTCTATGGCTCTGAGAGTCAAGAGGGAAGAAACCTCTGCCTCTAGGGCAAGGGTCTCTGATGGATTTGCAGGTGGAAAGGATCTGGTTCTCATCTTGGGAAATTTTTTGAAGCTGAGAACCAGTCTCTGGCTTACTACTTCTAGGACCCACTTGTCTGATGTTAAAGACTTCCAGTCCTGGGCAAAGTAAGCCAGCCTGCCCCCTACAGGTATTGGAGAATTGGCCCGGGCAGACCCACCAGGGTGTCTGCTTGGCAGGGCCTTTAGGCTGGGGGTGGAAGCAGGCCTGCTCATACCCCGTCTGCCTCTCCCTCTAAAGAACCCCCTCTGAGCATAAGCAGAAGAGGAGGCCTAGGCTTGGTAAAAAGGCCTTTGAAAGGGCCTGCCCCGCCCCTGGAATGTTGCCTCTGAGGAGTGGCTTGCCTTTCTTTGGCCTGAGCACTCCTGTAAGTGGTCCTGTACTTGTCCATCTTCTTGATGTAGTTCTCTGTCTGCTCCCCAAACAGAGAATTACCAATGACAGGAAAATCCATGGCCTTAGCCTGGGTATCCTGTGATAGGCTAGTACATCTGAGCCAAGCCATCCTCCGAAAGCCCACAGATGTAGCCATGACTCTAGATGAAACATCACTGGAGTCCACAGCAGCATGAAATTGTGCCTTGGATGCCTCAATCCCATCTGCAGCCACCCGCTCCAGCTTCTTGGCAAGCTGGTCAGGGGCCTGTTTAGCCAGAGCCAGCACAGTGTTCCACCTGGACTTCTGGCATCTAGCTGTGTAGGCCATATAGTTAGCCTGCCCGAGTCCCAAAGATGCTACCATGTACTGTTTCTTTGCCATGGCATCAATACTCCTGGAGTCCTTATCTGGGGGGTGTGAAGCCAAGGGAATATTTGCCTTATCATAGGCAGCAGCCTGCACTACCCCAACATGGCTGCATTGCTGGGAAAGGAACTCTGTGTCTGAGCCTCAAAGGGTATACCTCTTGTCCATTCTTCTGTCCACAGGAGGTATGGAATTAGGAGTTTTTAGAATTTTAAATGTCTGTTTCCCAAAAGATTTATGGAGATGAACAGACTCCTGGACTCTGGGATGTCAATCATCTCAACAAAATAAGGCTCCTCTTGATCCTCTGCTTCTTCCATAGGAAGCTGGAGGGTTTCAGCCACTTTCTTGTAAAACATAAAGTGGGACGGGGACTCAGAAAGTCTAGGAGGAGAAACACCTGAAGGTCTGTCTGGGGAGATGTCCAGGTCAATAGGCACATCCAGACTTTCATAATTACCATCATCATCATTATCTTCATAGTCTCCCTACTCCGGTTCATAAAATTCTTCTAAAGTATAATCCAGAACCGGGGGAACCGACCGAACCGAGCCCCTGATAGATGGTGCCGGTTTGGCTGGAACCGAAGTTAGCGATTGAATTATCCTTATTGCTTTGGCTATTTCATCAGCGGTCGGAGAAAGAACTTGTGGATCCGAACTGGATGATTTTTCCCTTTTCTTTCTTTTAACTGGAACCGACTCCTCAGAATCGGTTCTCCTTTTGCCCGAAGAAGTTTCGCCCTGGTCAGAGGGCACTCCTTCTGGTGCGGTCAGAACCGAACCGGGCTGGCCATCCGGTCAGCGGACTCTCGGCCTCCTTTCCCTCAGTCTACCTACTCTTTATCCAGGGTAGCTTTGGGAAAACTTTACAAATTTGGCAGTCTGAATTGAGGTGGTCAAACCCCAGACAATAAACACAGGTGGTGTGGGATCAGCCTGCAAAGGCTTCCCCACACACACTAAAGTGTTGAAACCCAGTGGGCCCGTTTTTTAAGGGGGGGGGTTTCTCAGACATGGCCAATCCTAACCACAACTTACCCTTTTTTCGGCAATTCACCCCTATCGGTTCCTGACCGTGTTACAGGTCATGGAAAAAAACGTAATGAAATCCATTTTTTTTTTTTTTTAGAACCGATACGGACCAGTTACCACACTCTAATAAAGACAGAAGTTTTTTAACACAAACCTGACGGTTCAAACTGAACCGATCCAATGTTTACAAGTTCCACACAGAAACTAATACAAAAACCTATCTAGTACTCACGGTACCACAGACAGAGACTTAAACCGACAGGTTCAGTAGCAGAAATTCGGTCAAAACCGAGCGAAATAACAACACTTGAACCAACTTTTTTTGAACCGAGCAAAGGAGAAATCTCCGGAGCAACTGTTCAGTGAGGCGCAGTAAAGAATCTGACGGTTGGGGTTTAAACAACAGCAGACAGAGGCTTCAACCGAGCTCGAGCTCAGCGTTCCATGCCCTGCATGGAAAGTTAACTCTTTGTTCTCCGGGGCAGTTCAAAGGTTGGTGATCACTGCATATGTCAGAATACAGCAAGACTGCATGTTGTTTGAAAAGGTTATTCTTTCCAGAGTTTTTATATTCTCTGCCAACTCCCTCCACTCACTTACAGATGGTGAAGAGTGACAGCCACTTCTTGGTAATCGCCTTGCAAGCTGCTGCCACAAGGATATTCCAGAGATATTGGGCTTCACGCCCCCTTATCTCCATAGGGTGTAGGCCCAGAATCAAATGTTCCGGTCCTAAAGGCGTCGTAATGTTAAAAGCCTTGCACAGTTGTTGTTGTATATTGGACCAGAAGTGTTCTAACACTGGACAGTGCCAGAAAATATGAGCCTGAGAGGCCACTGTAGCCCCACATTTTCACCAACATGCGGAGGTAACTGCGGGATTCCATTTACCCACCTGTTCAGGCATTCGAAAATATCTACTTCTAAGTTTCCACAAGAACTCCCACTAACCCTGTGATGAAGAGGAATGCCATGTATTTTTTATTGATTGCAGCCATCTTGTCTCACTTAAGTTTACCCCTAAGTCCCTTTCCCACTTCTCCTTGATATATATTGTTCAGTGTTGTAAATCGCAAAGGAAATTTTTATACAGCGAAGAAATAGCCTTCCCTCTATTCTCGGTGGCCCAGATCTGCTCAAATACTGTCGGATGCACGAAATCCCGAGAGTTTAGTAATGACTTTCGAAGTTGCTTCATTATATAGTCCCTCAACAGAGAGTAAAATAGGAGATCCCTCTGCCCCCAGTGGAATTTTCCCTCCAGTTCCTCAAATGTTAGTACCTGTTCTCCCTTCATCAATTGCCAAGGTGCACAGCATCCCTGTACCGCTTGCCGCTTATACCAAGGGTCCTGATGGATCTCTATGTGATTTGAACTAAGGGTCCATGTCCAGTACTTCCAGAGATATTCCCTGGTGGCTCCCTTAGCAAAACTTCTCCTACACCCCCTAAGAGCAGCTTCTGTACCTGTAAATAAGGAGGAATCATATTGGAGCACTTAGAGAAAAAAGCTGAGAGACTAATGCAGGAGAGTGGGGGATGGCCAAATCCAATGATTTCCAGTGAGCAAGGTATCTCGAGTGTAGCAGCAGAAGGACTACCCTGGTCAGGGCCGCCACCCAATAACCTTCCAGGCAAGGTACTCCAAACCCTCCCAGCTCCTTTTGCAAAACAAGGGTTTGTTTCCTGATTCTGGGGCATTGTCTCTGCCATATAAATTTTAGGATATTATTTTGCCACAAATACAATCTTCCTCTAGAGATCCAACAGGAGACTCACTGAAATAAAAAAAGGAATCGAGGCAAAAGGTTCATTTTAGTAGTCTGGACTCTTGCATGAAAGGGAAGCGGCAGTATGGACCATCTTTCAATATCTGTTTGCATTTGTTTTAATAAAGATGGAAAATTGAATTGGTATAAAGACGAATTGTTAGATGATAGTTTTATGCCAAGATATTTCATAGCGGGGAGGTTCCATTTCAAGGGGTACCTACCCCTGAGAGCCTGGGAAGGCTCGTAATTAAAAGAGATTGTCTCCGTTTTAAGGGTATTTAGAGAGTATCCAGATAACTTCGAAAATTTCTCCAGATGTTGAAATAGGCAAGGGAAAGATGTTTCAGGTTCCGTAATATAAAGCAGGATATCATCTGCATAAAAAGCTAATTTGTGTTCCTCTTCTCCTATTTTAATTCCCTTTACCTGTATGTTTTCTCTGATACTTTGAGATAGGGTTTCTAAATACAGTGCAAAAAGAATAAGGGACATAGGACATCCCTATCTTGTACCTCTGCTTAACTTAAATGAGGATGAAGTATGGCCATTTGCTCTAATAAATCCAATTGGTGCCTTATATATTTTAAAAATAGTGTTAATAAATTGGATGGGGAAACCAAACGTAACTAACACGGCCTGGAGAAAGGCCCATGAGACGTTATCAGAAGCCTTTTCGGCATCTAAACGTAATAAGATAGCGGGTTGGTGGGTGTAATTTAAATTGTCAATCAGATGGGTGGTTCGACGAAGGTTGTCTTGGGCTTGGCGGTTAGGAATAAATCCAGTTTGGTCCAAATGAATCACTTGGAGCACTAGTTTCTGTAATCTCTTAGTAAGAACAGACATAAAAAGTTTGTAGTCAGTATTTAGGATGGAAATCGGATGATAGAAGGGACATAATGTAGGATTTTTCCCTTGCTTTGGGATAACCGAAATGATAGCTTGCTCCCAGGAACTCGGAGGGGACCCCTTGTCTTGCATTACCTCATTAAAGACAGTTAATAACAGTGGGACCAACTGACCCTTAAAGTGTTTATAAAACTGTCCCAGGAGGCCATCTGTACCCGGGCATTTGGCAGCTTTTAGACTTGAAAGAACCCCTTGCAGGTCCAATCTGGAGATGGGGGCCAACAGACCCGCTTTTGTCTGTGGAGGGAGGGAGGGAAGGCAGAGACAGACGTTTCAGAAACATTTCCACTTTACTGTCTTGTGAGGGTGAATGAGGGGCAGTATGCAATGAAGTATAGAAATCCTTGAAAGCCAAAACAATCTCCGAGGTCTGATTCAACTTTTGCTTAGTGACCGGGTGTAGCAATGTAGGAATCGAGGCCCATGCTCTCTGCGATCTCAGCCGTGCTGCCAGCAAACGAACAGACCTAGGGCCACCTTCAAAATATTTCTGCCTGAGGAAAAGGACCTTCTGCTCTACCTGATAGTCTAATAGCCTGTTAAGCTCTGCTTTAAATTGACTAAGTTTTTTATTAGTTGCAGCCTCATATTTGATCTTAAGTTGTGCTTCACAGAGATCTATTTCCTTCCTCAGTATGACCTTTCTAGCTTCTCTCTGCCTTTTCTTAAAGACTGAGATAGATATAAATTTACCCCGTATTATGGCTTTTATGGTATCCCACAACAAAGGCGTTGGCATCTCTGGGGAGGCATTCTCAGCCACCGCTTGCTTTACCGTGTCTATGATTGTCTCCTTCACTTCTGGGTCCTGAAGCAGAGATGTGTTAAGTCTCCAAAACGTTTTTTTGACAAAATCTCCTAAGTGGAGTTGGCAGAAAATCGGAGCATGATCCAACAAGGCTCTATCCCCTATCCAGCTGTCCCCCACCTGTCCCACTGTCTCTACACGGAGTAGAAAATAATCCAGCCTGGAATGTGACTGGTGGGGAGGCGAAAAAAAAAGTGTAATTTCTCTGTTTTCCATGTGTGGCTCTCCACACATCTGCGTCACCTAATTCAGAAAAAAGTTTAACAACATTTTTTCGAAGAGACTGGTTTCGGCAAGTACCTGCAGAGGAAGAGTCCAATGACGGATTGAGAACCAAGTTAAGGTCCCCTTCAACAATCACTTCACCTTCCGCCCATTCCTGTAACTTTAAAAAAAATCCATCTGTAAGTGTGAAAATCAGTCCTTGGTGGAACATAGATAGAGGCGAGGGTCAGATTCCTTCCACAATAACGGCCTTTAAGAAAAGCAAAATGACCCTCCCCGTCTACCAGCTGCGCTGTCTGGTCGAAGGGAGTTTTAGTAGGGATGAGTACAGCTGCCCGTCTCCTACGGCCTCTTCCATACGTTACACAGGCCGCACCACAAAACCCCATTTTCGCCAATTTTTGATTTTCCTGCAAGGACAGGTGCGTCTCCTGTAATAATAAAAAAAAAAAAATTGGCACCTGTTTTCTTGAGGAACGATAATATTTTGCTACGCTTAACTGAGTTAGTTAGGCAGTTTACGTTGAACGAGCAAATAGTTGAGGGCTTAGCCGCCATGTCTGCTAACTAGAATGGACTCCTCCTCTGCAGCAATCCCTATGTATCAGTTTCTTCAGAAATTAGATACTAGCACTTGGTAAAAGCAACAAAAAAAAAGTATTATACCACTATATAAGTTGGTTCAGCTCAGAACCTAGAAAAAGGTGGCAAAAAGTGGATAGCAAGAAAAGAAAGTCAGACAGAGAAAATAAAAAATTGAGAAAAGACTGTAATACAACTAAAACAATATCTATTTCAGCAGTAATGTAATTCGTAAACATCTAACAACAAACACTTTCTGTGCCCTAAAGATAGGGCTTGGCTTCCAAAGTAGGGGGATCCAAAAAAAACTTAGGATCCCTTATATCCTCCTAGCGTATGGGTGCTGGAAAAACCTTCAGGGGAGAGGCAGAGGAGGATTTTACCCTGAATCTACAGGTCCTCCTCGACAAAAATCTCCAACAGAGAGATTTGTATTAGGATCGCCACGTGCCTGCTCAAGCAGTAGGTAGCTATGTGAGGAAAGAGTAATAATTATATCCATTCTCCCCAGGGCCCTACATAATTTTAGCTAAACCCAGTTATATACAACAAAAAATAATTCTTCCCCATCGACACATGTCCCTACAAAAAGAGGGTGAAGCATTTTGGTTACACATATGAAATTACAGTTAAGACCCGGATTTCCAACAATTAAGCAGCATACTAAAGGCACCCCCATATTTGCTGTGTGTTGGTAGTTAGGCCTATTGAAAACCTAAGGGTTCGTGGGGAAGCAAAGCATTATATAATGTAACAGAGACAAAGACATTTTCACAGTCTCTAACTAATTAAGGAGTGTCCTGGCTCATGCAAGAAACACCTAACCAATGCAAGACTGCCAGCTTCTCCTCATTCCCCACCACCTTCAGGGCTACCCTACCCCATTTTAAAAAGGTAAGGATTAAGAAAATGTGTTATAATTACTCCACAGCCACGGATTGTCCATATCCCCTTCAACTGCCTGAGGAAGTGCCTTTTACCACCGGCTCTGTTGATCGCGCAGCTCGCAGTTGCTCCATGGCTTCTAGTGCCTTCCTAAGCGGCGAAACACCATCGTGCCTGTTTGCGTTGAGAGGCCATACCTGAGAAGATTGGTTGTATTTCAGCAAGCGATCTGTTTCAGATGCAGGGACAGAAATTCCTTTTTCCCCTCAAGGCTCCTAGGGCCTTCCCTGGATTAAGGCAGAGTTGAGGGCCCTCTTCCCAGCGTACGCGGAGTTTGGCAGGAAATGGGGTTTGAAATGTAAAACCTTCCGCCCTTAGTATCTTAAGAATTGGAGTGTACAGTTGTCTGGCTTGTTGTACCTCGGATGCATAATCACAGTCCAAGGAAGTCCTTGTTGCTAGGTATGTTGGCTCTTTTTTGGCCCACGCTCTGTGGAGGATGTCCTCTTTGGTTTTAAAACTGCTGAGTTTGAACACAATGGAGCGAGGGCGAGCATCTACTCCAACGGGCTTGGGGCCCTAATGAACGGTAGGCCCTTTCAACATTGAGAGCATAGTTCGGTGGCAAGTCAAGTATGTCTTTCAGTAGGTTCTCAATAAACACAGTCACAGGAGTCTCCTCCGAACCCTCTGGCAAACCATTTAATCTTAAGATTACTACGTCTTGATCGGCCCTCCAAGTCGATACATTTAGTTTGTAAAGCTGCCGCATGTTGGGCCAGCGCTTCCATTGCAATCATAAGGTATTTATTGTTTTCTTCAGATACCTTGATTCTCTCCTCTGCTTTTTGTAATTTGGAATCAATACAAGAGAGCTGTTGTGCCAAAGACTGAAACTCTTTTTTTGGAATCTGCTTGAGAGTCTCTGATTTCCTTGAGGATAGTTTCATATCTGGTACGCGAGAGGAGATCTGCCTCGGCCTCCATGTCATAACTTGAGCCTTGTGTGCTGCTCCATGAACAGCTTCTGCTGCGCCCAGATCTAGCCGGGATCAAATGCCCCTCCGTCTCTTTGTCGGGGTTCTGAGCAAGGAGGGTGGTCATCTATCTTTCTTTCGAGCTTCTTTTGACATACTAGTTATTTTTGTTAAGTCGATGCGGAAGAAAATGTTCCTGGGGATAGGAGGTTCACTCTTAAGCTGCTTTCTGCTCCGTGGCAGAACCCGGAAGTCCCACTGCATCTCTTTTCAACAGGCAAAGGAGAAATTTGGATGGCCAAATTCAGAATTTTTACACTATATGCAAGTAAGGCATTTTATAAACGCTCGGGACCAAGTGGGGAAGCTTTCCTGCCCATATTCCAGCTGAGAGAATTTTTGTATGGAGCTGTAATGGTAGCAGGCCACACTGGCTACATCTCCTGCATTTACCAACTGCTGTCTAGAAGGGGAGAATTCCTGTTAGAGAATCTTAAGAGAAAGTGTGAGGCAGAGGTGGCCATTACAATTACTGACGTAGAATGGTCCCATAGGTTAAAATGGCACGTCCTCTCCAATTTGGAAAGAATTCTTTTGGAAAGCCTTAATGTGTTTCTTCCATACCCCTACCATAACTAAGCATTACAACACTTCTAAAGATGACAGCTGCTGGAGATGGTGTGGGGGGCAGGGTAGCTACTGGCAAATCTTTTGGAGCTGCGCTGTGCTTACCCCATTTTGGAGAGAGTTACAAGAAGTAGTATACAATATCACCAGAGTTAATATCCCCCTGACCTTTACGGACTGGTTGCTAGGACTCCCAACTGTGACGCATCAGGCTGCGGAAGTCAAGAAGGTCCTTTAGACCATGATAGTGATAGCCCTGAAATTTATCACTGGGAAATGGTTGAAACCGGATCCCCCAAGCAGGATAGAGTGGGTCCATAGGATGAAGGAAGTGGTGTTAATGGAATCAATCATGGCAAAATTATGTTTGACTTGGGAGGAACATGTGGAGAGATGGAAGGGCTGGGAATCCTGGCTGGGCAGTGAGGGGCCCAATCATTAGGGGTAGGATCACGGTATTTAGGTGGTAGTCAGCGAACACCCAAATATGAGAGGGAAAGACCTATGCCATCACAGGACTGAGGTTAAGGATTCAAGAAGCGGGGGTAGATTAGTGCAGCAAATTCGGAGGATGGGTTGGTAGGCCCAAACTCCGGAACCTTGAGTTTGACTCCGGAGTGAAGTGTTGCTATTATACCCACTCAGCTGTTAGTAGGAGTAACATATATAACTGCCTCTTTCCAAGAACCAGTAGGTAGATTTGTAACCTCACGGACAAATTTCTTAAAGCCAGGTTGTACTACAAGCATATAGTCTCCACTATACGTGACTGGCTTCGTTTTTATTACATGGAATCTGAAACAAATTTGGATGTAAAGCTGTATAACAATGCCTGCCTGTTCATGGTAAATGTTTGCTGTGGAGACCTTAGAATGTATGATATGGAAAAGCAAATGTGTGAATTGCTTCAATAAAGCAGAGTTTAAAAAAAAAAAAAAAAAACCCAGACAGACCACACAAAGGGTGTGATTGTCTGCTTTAGCAAAAATCTCACCTCAATTGGTACATGGTTTAAAACCGGGTTCACCGGTTCTTCTTTTCGGTTTTTCAGACATCCTAAGAGAAAAAACAGAAATAGTAAATAACAGCTAAATAAGAAAGGTTTTAAAACCTTTTTTGAGCATTAGCGGTCGGTTCCTGAACAGAGAAAAACTTATCGGAACCGAAACCGAACCAAGAAACCAAACCGGAGTTAGCGGTTCGCGAACCGGGATTAGCAGTTCAGATTAAAATATAAAAACTTTAATTTAAATAAAACTAATTTAGTTCCTTAGTCAGGGAACTCCGAAAACACTAAGGAAAGCCCCGGTTCCCCATTGGTTATACCGAACCGGGAGAAACTGAGAAAACCATGAATTTAAAACTAAAACAACGGTTTAATAACTAACAACACTAGTTAGAGGCAGTATAAGAAAAAGGATAAAAAGTACTTATATATTTTATGAAATTTTAACGCGTCAGGACTAGATGATGAGGACAGAAACTCCAGGCTTCTGGTCTTGACAGGAGGAGAGTAAAATCTGAAGGTTGAGAACCAAGGCAGTTGGTGAGAGGTAGTGTTTGAAAAACAGCACATGCAAAGTTTCCATCATTTGCATAGTATTCCATCTCACAGGGAAGCTCAGTCGTAAGGGGACACTGCAGAAGTTATGAATACCGGAGTATTACTTGGGTTAGAAACAACTCATCCATTCAGCAACAGCAAGGACCTAGAAACAAATATCTATAGTGCTCTGAAGGGTTCCCTCTGCACTATCAAACGACTGCAGAGTGGAAACGACTAGGGTCCTGCCTGGCTGGTCACAAGCTCCGTTGTCCTCTGACCCAGCCCAGACTATGCACACTGTACACAGTGCTGGAGCACACAAAGGGACAGTGGGGTGGCATGGCACACCCACGCACACACTACAGCAATACTTTGTATGGATTTAACTTCCTTTACTGGACAGTTGCCAGGCAGTGGGCATCAAAGGAGCCCAGGGAGATACCCAAGGTAAGCCCTCCAATTTGGGGCTCTGGTAGATCGCCATTGTAAATGCCAGGAAAACCACAACTTGAAATTGGGTCAGTAATAATCCACCCACTATCGCCCAATGGCTTAGTAAATACAGGTTACTCACCTGTAACAGGAGTTCTAGGAGTGGTATATGTTGTTCATCCACACTTACTGCCAGGATCCTTGCCGCTTTAAATCTTGCTGGAAGGTCTTCAAGCTGGCTCCTCCCACCCACCCAGGTGGTAAAACTCTCGGCTCTGCCCCATGACGTCAGATCTAGCCCGCTGGAAGCCAGGTTGCGCGTCTAAGCCGGGGAGGTGGGGTGGGTTGTGTGGATGAACAACATATACCACTCCTAGAACTCCTGATACAGGTGAGCAACCTGTATTTCCAGGGATGTGGATATGTTGTTCAATCCACACTTACAGGCAGACTCCTAGCAGTTCTCCGGGAGAAGGGAGGCAAGGCATGCACCCCCTACTTAGGGAATAAGGACTGGAGAACTGAGGTCCCAAAACCAGCATCCCAGGGTGACTCTAGGTCGATGTGGTAATGGGTAATGAAGGTGTGTGCTGACCTCCAGGTAGTAGCCCTGCAGATTTCCTGGATAAGAACGTCCCTGGAAGCAGCCACTGAAGCGTCGGTATGGCAGGTAGAATGAGATCTTATCCCTTTGGGACACTCCATCTCCGCCAACCTACAGCAGAGATCTATGCAGAAGGTGACCCACCTACCTATCGTCCGCTTGGCTGCAGGTTTGCCAGGTGCAGCTTCAGCGAAGGTGACAAACAGCTGGCGAACCTCTCCCCGAACTTCAGCCGTCCTCTCCTTGTAGTAAGCGAGCGCTCTTCTAGGGTCCAGAGTATGGAGCCTATATTCAGCCTCCGAGGTGTGACTGGGGTAGAATACCGGCAGAGTCAACACCTGGTTACGATGAAACTCAGACACCACCTTGAAGGAATTTCAGGGGCGAGGACAACCTTGTCCCTGTGGAAGACCAGATAAGGAGACTCGATGGAAAGCGCCTGGAGCTCTCCCATCCTTCTGGCTGATGTGATAGCAACCAAGAAGGCGGTCTTCCACGACAGGTGAGAGATGTCACACCTGTGCATCGGTTCGAATGGCTTGCCCTTGAGCTTAGCCAATACCAGCAATACATCCCACAGAGGTGGAGGTTCTCGCACCGGAGGGGATATGTGATCAAGGCCTTTGCAAAAGCGCCCGACCACCTTCTTCTGCGCCACCGACTGCTTTCTGGCCCGTGCCTGGTAAGCAGAGCTGGCTGTCAGGTGCACCTTAAGGGTAACTGACCGAAGCCCTAGCTGAGAAAGGGACCACAGGTAGTCCAGAATGCTAGCCAAAGAACAGGAGGAAGGATCCAACCCCTTATCCTGACACCAAATGGAGAATCTCTTCCATTTGAAGGTATAGCATTTTCTGGTCGACTCCTTACGGGATGCCTCAACAACGTTGAGGACCTCGTCGGAAAGACCCAAGGCCTGGAACTCTAGCCGTTCAGGAACCAGGCTGTCAAGTGCAGGGATTGAAGGTCCGGCTGGAGTACCTTCCCCTTGCTGACTGAGATCAGGTCCGGGTGGGCTGGAAGCCGCCCCGGGAGCCTGGAGCTGAGGCAGAGGAGATCTGGATACCAGAACTGATGGGGCCAGTCTAGGACTACCAGAATCACCTGCACCTTGTCCCTCTTCGTCTTGAAAAGCACCTTGTGGATCAAGGGAAATGGAGGGAAGGCGTAGAAGAGGCCTGGGGTCCACGGCCCCGAGAAGGTATCCCCCTGCAGCTAGCCCTGCTGGTGGGCATGGGCTGCAGCCTCAGTTTCGCATTCTCCTGGAGGCAAACAGGTCCACCTGAGGTTGCCCCAGTGGGAGAACAGATCTTTTACTACCTCCAGCAGGAGACCACTCGTGAGATGCAGCGCCTATCCGGCTGAGGGCATCGTCCCAGACTGTTGGGCTCCTGCCACATGGATGGCTGGAGATCAGCCTCAGGCTGATCACAAGACCAAGTGGAGAGCCTCCTTGCACAGAGGCAGGAGTCGTCCGCCCTGGCCAGTTTAGGTAGTACATGGTCGTGTGTTGTCTGTCTGGACCTGGACCACTTGACCCGTACAACGGAGGCGGGCGGTGAGGGCTAGTCGGGCTCGAAGCTCCAGCAGGTTGATGACGCATCGAGACTCCTGAGGGGACCAGAGGCCGTGAGCTCTAAGCCCCCCCAGATGGGCGCCCCAACCCAGAGAGGAGTCGGTCGTCAGAGTGACCGTCGGCTCGGGTCGGATAAACGGGATCCCCTCTTGCAGATGAGCTGGAAGAAAAAATTACTCATCTTAGTAATGTTGTTTCTTCTAATGGAGTCTTGCTATATTATGACATATGCAGTGAGTCCCAACCTTCGAACTGCTCCGGAGGTGAAAGAGTTAACTTTCCATGCCAGGCATGGAACGCTGAGCCCGAGCTCGGTCGAAAACTCTGTCTGTTGTTCTTCAAACTCAAACGGTCAGATCTTTACGAGCTAAACTCACTAAGGTCCTGTGTGGAAGCTGTAAACCTACACTAGCCAACTGGCTACTAAATATAAGAACACATTTTTTGGTCCCAAAACAAAGACTCAAGTCAGGAGACCCAAAAAATGAAAAACAACACCAGTCACCCCAAAAAGGGAGGGTGAAAACAAGGTGGCATCTACTAAGTGCCAACATTGCACTGCCCACCCACATCCCAAAACAGAGGTTCTGAGAGGGCAGGCGGGGTCATAATATCAAGACTCCAATAGAAAAACAACATTACTAAGGTGAGTAATTTTTTCTTCAAACAACATGAAGTCTTGCTATTATTATGACATATAGACTACACAGCAGTACCTCCATGGGGAGGGACAGAACCTACTTAGGAAATGGGCTCTGAAGCACAGCTGTGTTAAACCGAGCATCACTCCTAGCCTGGGTGTCCAGAGAGTAATGCTTGGTAAAAGTGTGAACTGTTTTCCAGTTAGCTGCTTAACAAATCTCTGGAATGGGGATGTCCCTGGCAGCAGCCGGGAAGCAGCTCTGGTAGAGTGAGCCCTCAGGCCTAAGGGAGGAACCTTACCCAGCTTTTCATAACAGAATTGGATACAGAGACAATCACCTGGCAATGGATCTTTTAGTGGCAGGTTTCTTTACCAACCCTCACCATAAGTGAGGAACAGTTGAGGAGTCAAACCTGTGACCCTTGGACCAATGTAGTAACTAGGCGCTCTTCACATCCGTGTGCAGCCTCCTCGCCAGAGGAGGAATGGTCGTGAAGTACACTGGAAGAGAAATAGATTGATTGCTGTGAAATCTGAAACCACCTTAGGCAAGAACTTCCTGTTAGTCCTGAGGACCATCTTATCTCTATGGAAGGAGATAAAATCAGGCTCCACTGACAAAGCTTGTAATTCACTTATGGGTCTGGCAGAAGTGATGGCTACCAGAAACACAGTCTTCCAAGTCAAATACTTAAGCTCTGCTGAAGACAAGGCTCAAAGGAGGTTGCAAGCTGAACAATGCAAACATTAAGATCCCAGGCAGGGCAGGGTCCCTGAATGGAGGGTTGGTGGAAGCAATCCCTTAAAAACTTAGAGAATACAGGATGAGCTGAAAGAGAAGAGGGTTTACCTGCTGAAATGAAAGCAGACACCGCTGCAAATGCACCTTTAGGGTAGCTGGTCTGAGCCCCAAAGTGTTTAAATGGACCATATAATCCAGGACTGTGGGTAAATCAGCAGATTCTGGGAAATATGCTTCCCAGAGCACCATATGGAAAACCTCTTCCATTTGGAATTGTAAGTAGCTCTGGTGGAAGGCTTCCTAGAAGCCTTCAATATATCCATTACACCTTGGGAGAGGTGTAGATCAGCAAACTAACTCTTCAAGAGCCAGGCCTTGAGATTGAGAGATGTGAGGTTCGGGTACCAAACCCTTCCCTGACCACAGGTTAACAGATTGTGATTCCTGGGAAGACACAGGGGAAGATGGACTGGATACCAGGGTTGTCTGGCCCAATCTGGAGCAATCAGAATCACTTTGCAGGATTGAGATCTGATTTTGACTAACACTTTGAACAGGAGAGGGAAGGGGGGAAAGCATAGAGAAACTTCCCTTCCCAATTGAGAACTAAGGCATCCAGAGGGACTGAGCCCAACACTGGGGGCCTGCAGCAAAAAAGGGGAAGTTGGTGATTGTCTGGGGCTGAAAAAAGATCTATCTGCGGGGTGCCCCATCTGGCAAATATTACCTCCAGGACCAGGGGGTCCAGTGACCATTCATGATGGCCCTGGGAAATCCTGCTGAGAGCATCTGTCAGGACATTGTCCTTGCCTGGGAGGTGAACTGCTATAAGGGAGGTGTTCAGGGAGTAAGCCAGAGACCACAACTTCATTGCTTCGGTGCACAAGGCCATAGACAGAGTGCCTCCTTGCCTGTTGATGTACCACATTGTAGTGGTGTTGTCTGTTCTGACCTGTACAACTTTGTTCTGAACAGATTTGGAAAAAGCTTGAAGTGCTAGAAAAACTGCTCTGCGCTCCAACAGGTTGATGTGGAGCAGAGATTCCTGAGGGGACCACAGTCCCTGGGTAGTGAGGTCGCCCATGTGAACTCCCCACCCCAAGAGGGATGCATCTGTAGTAAGAATTAAAGAGTGAGACTGAGTGACAAAGGGAACCCCTTGTCTCAGATTGCTCTGATCCTGCCACCACTGTAGGGCTTGGATCAGGGTTCGAGTCACTGGGATCAACTTGAAGAGGGTCCTTTCTTTGAGACCAAAAGGCTCTCAAATGGAACTGGATGTCCCTCATCTGAAATCTTGCTCCCTGCACTACTGCTGTAGAAGCAGCCATGTGCCCCAGGAGCTGTAGAAAATGCCTTGCTGGTCGAGAGACCTGCAGGGTGAATGAGGAGGCCAGAGAGACCAGGGTCCTTGCCCTGTCTGAAGGAAGGAAGGCTCTGGCTTCCTCTGTGTTCAGTTCTGCGCCTATGAAGGTGAGGAGCTGGACAGGCTCTAGAACTGACTTTGGAAGATTCAGAAGGAAACCTAGAGAGGTAAGCAGTTGCTTAGTTATCTGAAGATGTAACTTGACTTGGTCTGGAGACTGGCCTACTATGAGCCAGACGTCCAGGTAAGGGAAGATGGCAATTTTTTGCCTTCTTAGGTAGGCAACTGCTACTGCCAGGCATTTTGTGAATACCCTTGGAGCAGAGGTGAGGCCAAAGGGCATTGCTCTGAACTGGTAATGGCCTGAGGGCAGCTTGAACCTGAGATACTTTCGATGGGAGCTTCTGATGAGAATATGGAAGTAGGCATCCTTGAGGTCCAGGGACGCTAGCCAGTCCCCTGGCCTTAGAGAGGGTAGAATAATTCCCAGAGTCATCATTTTGAATTTTGGTTTTAAAAGGTGCTTGTTTAAGTATCTGAGATCCAGGATGGGCCGCCATTCTCCTGTCTTTTTTGGGGTAAGGAAGTACCTGGAGTACAATCCTTTGCCCTGGTGTAGGGTTGGAACCCTTTCCACGGCTCTGAGAGCCAGGAAGGTAGAGACTTCTGCCTCTAGGGCAAGTGCCTCTGATGGATTTGCAGGTGGAAAGGATCTGGTTCTCATCTTTGGAAACTTTTTGAAGCTGAGAACCAGTCCCAGGCTTACTACTTCCAGGACCCACTTGTCTGATGTCAGAGACTTCCAGTCCTGGAGAAAGTAAGCCAGCCTCCCCCCTACAGGTAGTTGAGAATCGGCCCTGGCCACCCCATCAGGGTGCCTGGTTGGCAGGGGCTTTAGGCTGAGGGGGTGGAAGCAGGCCTGCTTGAACCCCGTCTGCCTCTCCCTCTAAAGAACCCCCTCTGGGCATAAGCTGAAGAGGAGGCCTGGGCTTGGTAAAGAGGCCCATTAAAAGGCCTGCCCCTGCCCCTGGAAGGCTGCCTTTCCTTGGCCTGTGCACTCCTATAGGTGGTCCTATACTCATCCATTTTCTTCATGTAATTCTCTGTCTGCTCCCCAAACAGAGAATTACTCACAACAGGAAAATCCATGGCCTTAGTCTGGGTATCCTGTGACAGGCTAGTACATCTGAGCCAAGCCATTCTGTGAAGTGCCACAGATATAGCCATGACTCTTGAAGGCACATCATTAGAGTCCACTGCAGCATGGAATTGCACCTTTAGACGCCTCAGTACCATCAGCAGCCACCTGCTCCAGCTCCTTGGCAAGCTGGCCAGGGACCTGTTTTGCTAGAGCCATAATATCCCATCTGGATTTCTGGTATCTAGCAACATAAGCCATATAATCTGCCTGTCTGAGTCCCAAGGATGCTGGCATGTACTGTTTCTTTGCCATGGCATCAATCCTCCTGGAGTCCTTGTCAGGGGGGTGTGAAGCCAAGGGAATATTTGCCTTGTCACAGGCTACAGCCTGCACTACCCCAACATGGCTGCATTGTTGTGTAAGGAACTCCATATCAGAGCCTGACAATGTATACCTCTTGTCCATTCTCTTATCAACAGGAGATATAGTGTGAGGAGTTTTTTAGAATTTTTACTGTCTCCCAAAAGATTTATGCAAAGGAATAGACAGTCTCCTAGACTCTGGGATATCCATCATTTCCACATAGTCAGGCTCCTCTTGATCATCCACAGCTTCCTCCATAGGGAGCTGGAGGGTTTCAGCCACTTTTTTATAAAACATAACATGAGAAGGGGACTCAGAAAGCCTAGGAGGAGACACTCCTGAAGGTCTGTCTGGGGAGATGTCCGGTTCAATGGGCACATCCAGACTTTCAAATCCACATTCACTCTCCTCATACTCCTCTTCCCTCTCCTCCAGTTCATAAAATTCCTCTAAATCAAAATCTTGAACCGGTGGAACCGGCCGAACCGTACGCTTACCTGATGGTGCCGGTTCGGTCGGAACCGGGGAAAGCGACTGGACAATTTTAATCGCTTTGGCTATTTCTTCAGCGGTTGGAGAGGAAAGTTTTGGCTCCACACCAGCTGATTTCCTAGTCCTTTTTGCTGGAACCGACTCCTCCGAGTCGGCTCTCCTTTTGCCCGAGGAAGTCTCGCCCTGGTCAGAGGGCACTCCCTCCGGTTCAGTTGGAACCGAACCGGGCTGGCCATCCGGGTCAGCGGACTTCTTGGCCTCCCTTTCCCTGAGCCTACCAACTCTCTTTTCCAGGGTAGCTGCAGGAAAAGTTTTACAAATCTGGCAGTCTGCATTGAGGTGGTCAAACCCCAGACAATAAACACAGGTGGTGTGGGGGTAAGCCTTGGCAAAGACTTCCCCACAGACTCTGCAGTGTTGAAACCCAGTGGGCCCGGTTTTTCTTTTGGGTTTCTCAGACATAGTGTCAGTCCTAACCAAACTTGCCCGTTTATGGCAATCCGCCAAGCAAGACCCTCTCATCGGTTCCCAACCGTGTCATGGGTCGTGGAAAAAAACGTAATAAAATCCGTTTTTTTTTTAGAACCGATAAGAACCGGTAACCACACTCTAAAAGACAGATTAATGTATTTTAAAACAACCTAAATTGGTTCAAACCGAACCGATAACCGTTCACAGGTTCCACACAGAAGAAATAAATGTAAAACCTATCTAGTACTCACAATACCACAGACAGAGCTTGAACCGACCGGTTGCGGTTTAAATTCGGTCAAAAAACTGAGAAAATAATACTTTAACTGACAAAATTAACCGAGCAAAAGAAGAAAATCTCCGGAGCGACTGTTCAGTGAGGCGGAGTAAAGAATCTGACAGTTTGAGTTTGAAGAACAACAGACAGAGTTTTCAACCGAGCTCGAGCTCAGCGTTCCATGCCTGGCATGGAAAGTTAACTCTTTCACCTCCGGAGCAGTTCGAAGGTTGGGACTCACTGCATATGTCATAATATAGCAAGACTTCATGTTGTTTGAACGAGCCACCACTGGAGGCCGTTCCACATCTCTTGGGTCACTGTCACTGGCTGGTCCAAGGGACTGGAGCGCTGTGACCATTGGCGGGCCAGCACCCACTGCAGGGGACGCATATGCCAGCGGGCCCAATGGACCATGCTGGTGCAGGCCGCCATGAGGCCCAGAAGTCGCAGAAAGTCCTGGGCAGGGTGCAATTGCCCAACCAGAAATGATTGGGCAAAGGAGGCAAGGACTCCGGCTCTGTCCGCTGGGAGTCGAGCTCTGCCCCAATTAACTGAATCACCTGCGATGGCACGAGTTCCGATTTGGCCTCATTGATGAGGAAGCCAACCTGAGAGCAGACCTGGAGGGCCAGATCCCTGGACCGCTCCACCTCCAACCTGGAGGGGGCTGCAATCAGCCAGTTGTCCAGGTAAGGGTACACCCAGACCCTTCGGTGCTGCAGGAATGCTGTCACCACTGCCATGCATTTGGTGAAGACTCTGGGAGATGGAGAGAGGCCGAAGGGCATGGCCTGGAACTCGTAAAGGGATCCCTCTGCCCTGAAGTGGAGGAATCGCTGGTGAGATGGACGGATTGGGACGTGAAAGAACATGTTCTGAAGGTCCAGAGAACAGAACCACATGCCTCGTTCCAAGGATGGAATGATCTGAGCCAGTGACCATCCTAAAGGTGCGAGACCTTAGGAACTTGTTCAGGTCGTGTAGGTTGAGAATGGGGTGCCAGCCCCCCGTCCGTTTTGGGACCAGGAAGTACCTGGACACAAACCCTAGGTCTGGAGGAGGGTAAGCCACCTCCCTGATCACCTCCTTCTGGAGAAGCAGAGCAATGTTGGCTCGACGAGCCGACAGAGAGGCTGCGGAACCCGTAGCCCCCCGTGGGGAGACGGCTCGATAGGGTGGGGACTGCTCGAATTCCAGAGGAAGACCCCTGCCTACCACTTCCAACACCCAGTGGTCCATGATGATAACCGACCAGGCGGAAAGGAAGTGGTGGAGCCATCCCCCCAGGGGGAACCCGGGGAGGAGTGATGAGGTTGGGGGCAACACCCCCAACCCGTCAATGGGCAGGCTTGGAGGAAGAGCTGGCCAAGGAGACGCCTAGACCTTTTCCTCCCGGCTTCCTGCTGGAGGACGCAGCAGGCTTGGCTTTGGGGTGCCAAGTGTGAGCCTGCTGGCCCTGATGCTGGTGTTGCTGGGCCGGACGTGCCGCAGGGGCTGAAGGACGAAAGGGCTTATGCTGCTGCTGGCAGCCTTTGTCCTTCTGGGCAGATGTGACCGAGTTCAAGGTGGCGTTGGACTTCTCGATCCATTGGAGATGATCCTCCACCCTGGGACCGAACAAGTCAGTACCCAGAAAGAGGACGCCTGCCAGCTTCTGCTGGGTATCCGCCGTGAAGGAGGATATCCGCAGGTAAGCTCTGCGGCGCATGGCCACTGCGGTCACTACTGACTGGGCACACGAGTCAGCGATGTCCACAGAAGTTTGGAGCTGCTGTTTGGCCACCGCCCTTCCCTGGTCCCGCACCTGTTCGACCGTCGTTTGAGGGTCAGCCGGGAGATGAGGAATCACCTCATCCAGGGAGCCCAAAAGGGCGTGTGAAAAGTGTGCCATCAGGACAGCCGAGCTAGCCTGACGAACGCCTAGGGAGGAAGCAGCATAGACTTTCCGCCCGGAGTAGTCCAATTTCTTGGACTCCTTATCAGGTGGCTTGTCCACATCCCAAGCATTCCAGGAACGCCGGAAAACGCTGTCAGTCACTAACCCCTCCACAGAGGGGTGCTCCAAGAAACCGGAGAGTGAACTAATAGGGACAGCATACTTCCGAGCCATCCTGGCCGAAGGTGCTGGACAAGAAGCTGGCCACCGCCACAGCTCCAGGGCCGGGCCAACAATGGCTTCGGCCACCAGGAAGGCCTCCGTAGGGGAATTCCCTCAGTCCACTATCTCTGTGAGGGGATACTTGGCCCGTTTTGAAACTGGTTCGAGCTTCATCCCAGTGGATTCTGAGATGAGTTGAAGCATTCCGAGGAACGAGGATGGGCTCTCTTCCATCGACTGACCCCCAGTGGACTCCAGGTCAAGCAGCCTGGAGAACAAGTCGTCGTCGTCGTCGTCAGACTCCGAGGAGTCTGCGAACAGCTGCAGCGCCTGAGCCATCCACATGCCGGTCGATCGGGAGTGAGGGTGACCGACACCTATGGGGCAAACCCTGGCCCGACCGAGAATCCTTGGTCCGGGCCCCAGTTCGATTGTGGTGGCAGAGGTTCTACCATTGGCGTGGTGCAATGGTCGGCTGAACAACCGGTGCCGGCTTCTGCTCCTCGACCACTACGAGGGGTTGTTTCGGCCGCTTTGGTGACAGACACTTAATGGCTGGAGAAGGAGACAGAATTGGCTTATTCCTGGACAATAAAAGTTGCTGCCACATTAAATCCTCGTAGCACTGATGCAACTGTCGCCAGAGTCCATCCTCTGAAGAGGACGACGAGGATGAGCGGCGCCGCCGCTTTCCATGGTGCCGAGACCAAGACCGCCGACAGCGGGACTGGCTGGACCTGGAAGAGGTCTGAGACCGAGACCTTCAGGGATTCCGAGGGTGGGTCAGAGAGGGGGCAGGGGAAACCCGCTCCTCCCTCCGTTCAGGGACCTTAACCGGGGACTCCAGCACAGGAGGCAAAGACAAATCCTCGATTTCCACCAGGGGGACAGGTGAAGCAGGGTTGTCTGCTTCTCCAGTCGACAAACCGTCCGACGAGTCGAAAAATATGTCGATCGCGTCGACAGCTGTCTCGGCCAGCTGACCTGACTGGGACACCGTGAAGCCAGCGGCCTTAGCCACAACCTCAACCGAAGTCTACTGTCGACTATCCAGGGAAGGGGACCTCTCCTGCTCCCACGAACGTCGACGGTGGGACCTACCTTTGGAGTCCTTCTTTTCGGACCGAGACGAATGTCCCAATGGCCCTTCTCCCTTGGTGGAGAGGGACTGGCAAAGCTCCTTAAGACAAGCTGTATAGGAAGAGCCCAAGGAGAGCGGGATAAATGCCGTGACCGAGGAAGATGATGATGCGGCCTAGGCCGCCTCCTCTTCGAGGGCAATCATCTGCTCCAGCTGTTCTGCCAAGCCCGCTTCCGGACACCGCCCAACGGGCCTCCTTCGACTTGACCGGAGGATAACGTTTTTCATGTTGCCCCAAGAGCAATTGGGCAGCGCGGTCCTCTTAGACCGAAGCCAAAAAGGATTTACATAACTCACAGCCTGTGAGTCATGGCAGAGTCCTAGGCAGTAAACACACGTGGAGTGCGGATCAGTCCAGGACATCTTCTACCCACAGGGGCACCGATGAAATCCGGGAGTCGATTTGTCCATCGCAGCCACAAGGGAAAAAGAAGACCGAAGTCTTTTAAACTTTAGAATGAGTTTCGGTTTAACCGAAGAGTGTGGATCCAGGCCTAAAACGCAGAGCGCTAAGGAGGGAACCTGAGCTTCCAAGCAGTAAGGAAGATCTGGCATCATGGGGTGGAGCCGAGAGTTTTACCACCCGGGTGGGTGGAAGGAGCCAGCTTGAAGACCTTCCAGCAAGATTTAAAGCAGCAAGGAACCTTCCGGTAAGCGTGGATTGAACAACATATCCACATCCCTAGAACTTTATGTTATGCATGAAGATAGAAAAGTATCAATTGACTTTGATGGGCAAAACAGACGTATTTGACAAAACTTGGAGCCCCTTACTGGAAGCCATTTAACATGGAATCATTGATGTATAATCATACCTAGATACGAGAACTGATGTACATAGATACATAGACACATAGACAGTGTCAGCAGATAAGGGCCTATGGCCCACCCAGTCTGCCCATTTGAGCTTGCAAGTTCAGTTTATGTTTTCCTAGAAGTCTGTTGTCCCTTACCCCTGACCTCCAGAATTCCTTTATGTCGATCCTATGCTTTCTTAAATCCCGTGATTGGTTCAGCCCCCACCACTTCCTCTGGCAGGGTGTTCCACTTGTCCACCACCTCGCTCTGTGAAGAAATTCTTCCTCATGTTTCCTCTGAATGTCCTCTTCCAACTTCATCCCATGCCCTCTAGTCCTGGAACATCTTTTTCGCTTAAAAATAGTGTATTCCTGCACCCTGTTCCTCCCTGTAAGATACTTGTATGTCTCTATCATATCCCCTCTCTCCCTCCTCTCCTCCAGGGAGTACATGTTCAGTTCCTTCAACCTGTCTTCATAGGACTTGTGATGCAATCCATGCACCATCTTTGTTGCCCTCCTCTGAACCTTCTCTACCCTGTCTATGTCCTTACGTAGGTATGGTCTCCAGAACTGTACACTGTACTCCAGGTGGGGCCTCACTAGTGTCTTGTATAGCGGAATTATAACCTCCCTTTTCCTGCTAGTGATGCCCCTGCCTATACATCCCAGCATCCTATCTGCTTTACCTGCTGCCTTGTCACACTGTTTCCCTACCTTGAGGTCATCAGAGATGATAACCCCAAGATCCCTTTCCTGCTTGGTGCATGCTATATCCTCACCCCCAACTGATATATTGTGCCAGGGTTTTTGTGCCCCATATGCATTATCTTGCACTTCCTTGCATTGAATTTCAACTGCCAAACCCTGACCATTCTTCAAGTTTCTGCAGGTCCTTCTCATTCTGTCTACACCCTCTGGTGTGTCTACTCTGTTACAGAGCTTTGTGTCATCAGCGAACAGTGAAATTCTGCCTTCTAGGTCCCAAGAATGTCACTGATGAAGATGTTGAATAGGACCGGTCCCAGCACTGATCCCTGTGGTACCCACTGGTCACTCTTCTCTGTGGGTGACAGCCATTTACCACCACCCTCTGCGTCCTGCCACCCAACCAGTTACCTACCCACCACACTACTGTCCTGCCCACACCCATATTCCCAGTTTGTGTAATAGTCTTCTATGTGGTACAGTGTCAAGGTCTTGCTGAAGTCCAGATAGGCCATGTCCACTGCCCTCCCCTGATCCACCTCCCTAGTCACCCAGTCAAAAATTCAACGAGGTTGGTCTGACATGACCTCCCCTGGTGAAACCATGCTGCCTTGGGTCCTGTAGTCCATTGACAACCAGATGTTCCACCAATCTCTCCTTCAGTAGTGCTTCCATGATCTTCCCCACTACCGGGTGAGGCGACTGGTCTGTAGTTCCCTGCTTCCTCTTTGTTCCCACTTTGTATAAGGGGACTACATCTGCTGTCCTCAGTCTTTGGATACCTCCCCTGTTTCCAGTGATCGGCTAAACAGGATAGCCAGAGGTTCAGCCACCACCTCTCTTAGTTCTTTAAGGACCCTGGGGTGCACCCCATCTGGCCCCATTGCTTTATCAGCTCTTATTACTTCCAGTTCCTTCAGGATCCTTTCTCGTGTAAAGGGACTTGTGTCCATTTCTGCACCATTCTCACCGTTTGTACTCCCTTCAGACCCATTACCCTCCTCTTCCTCAGTAAAGACTGAGCAGAAATACCTGTTCAATATGTCAGCTTTACTGTTGTCATCCTCCACGCGGCCCCCATCCTCCCCCTTCAGTCTCACTATCCCTCCCCATGTAGTACATGTTTGGCCTTCTTTGGATACCACTGGTGAATCTGGCTGAGGTGGGCCAGGGGAAGAAATGACTGTTGGGTCAGAGGTCTCTTACCTGGGAAGAATGAATAATGTGAATAAGGGAATTCAACTCCAGTTGCCAGACTATGCCTTTCATCCATGTTTAAAGTTAAAGATAGAATTTTAATATTCCTGCATTGCAAGGTTCAACTGTTAATAAATGTAATGCACTAGTTTGCAAAATGTGTATGGATATAAATGTATGTCAGAAGCTTTTTTTCCCCAATAAAAATATAAAACAAAACAAAAAACAATCAGCAGTGGCTCCTTTTCGTGCTCCTGCTACGGACACCTGAAACATTACTCTGGCCTTAAGCAAATTTCAGCATACGACATGCTTCCTTTGTTTTTCCTTTTTCTATGTTTGAACACGGAGATGCTCTCTGCGAAGTACCCACCAGCTCTGGGATTCATGTAGCCAGCGGTAGACATTCCTAGGATTGAACATACCCAATCTACAGGGAAGTAATTCATCCCTTTTTTCTTGTTTATTTTTCTTCAGCTTGTATAAGATACAAGAACTTCTTCCTCAGGAGGCTAGCAGAGGGGACTTTCCTCTACTCTAGAGACTATTTGGGGGGGTGGGTTTGCCGACACTGTGCTGTCTCCGTTATTACGGACTGCAGGATGCCTTAGAGACTGTTGAGATAAACCTATTTGATAGACTTCTGTTGTTTTGTGTGCATCCACTTAGATAATTATAGCGGATTTTCCTTTGCCTTTGTTCTTAGTAACTTTTATGTTTCCATATAGTGGGGTATGAATGATTATCTAGAAAACTGGTGGCTATCCTGTTCCAAAGGAGTTGGCTGTGGCTCAGGGGCGAGTGGATGGGGAGAATTCCTTATTGGCACAGTTTCTTTATTTGCTGCTTGAAGCATTGGGGAGTGGGTCATCCACATTTGGTGGGACCCCAGTAGGGGACAGGGATGTTATGCCTCGATTAGACATGGGTCTCTTTTGATTCCATATGGTTTAAAAGTTATTAGGAAACAGATCCCCCAGACCTGCCTGTTTATGTGCAGCTGGGGTCCTGGCTTCTGCCCCTGTGGTTTTCAGCAATGGGGGGGGGGGTGTGCCGATTGAGTGATGCCCTTACCTTGGATTTGGCTGGGGGTCATGGTTAGTGAAGGGGGAATCTGGGGGTGTTTGACACCCCACCTGATGCTGAAGCACATGATATTGGGTACTTCGGCTGGGCGCATCCTTTGGATGCTGCACCAAACACTCAGAGTGGCATAAGGTGGCACAACTAGAAGTCACTATGCTGTTTGCTTCTTCATCACGTTGGTGGAGTTTTTTCTGGTTCTTTTGTGAATGAAAGGTTGCAAAGTTTATTGCTTTAGTCTATAATGTTGTTACCGTTTTAACACCAGTGCGTCTTAACTTGGGAGTCCCTGAGCGGGGTGGGGGGCTTTTGTTCCTGGGATGCTTTGTATCAGTTTCACCCAGCACAAGCTTGTTTTTTTTGTTTGTTTTTATATACAGCATCATGGTTGAGCTCTCTGTGATAACTTATTGTGTGAAGGATCTCAATGGGCCACTCAAAAGGGCCCAGATTTTGCAGGAACTTAATACTTAACAGGCAGCGAGCGACCTTGCATTTTTACAAGAAACCCATTTGACACACATGGAACATGATACTCAGACGATCTTGGGTAGGGGACGTTCATGCAGCTTCCTGGGGGCAGCACCCTCACAGACAGGGAATGGCTATTTTAATCCAGAGGGACATTCCCATCCAAGTCTGCCACTCTGACTGTGACCTACAGGGAAGATATGTGAGGCTGAAAGTAAAATACAGAGCCCTTAACTGTATGCTTTTAAACTTATAAGCTCCGAATGAAGCTTGAGATAACAAACTATTTCTTAAGAAGGTTCTTTTTGATACAATTACAGAGGTGGACTCAATATATATTATTGGGGAGAATTTCAATGTGGTGCTTTCTGCCACACAGAACCGGCGTGGACCACAATTAGCAGCTCATCCCCCTGCTGGAGGGTTTCTCACAAAAATATTTAGAGGAAACCGGGTTCACAGAGGTGTGTAAGTCTCTGCATCCTGATGGCAGGGATTACACCTTTTTCCCCCCACTCGGTACAGGAGTTACTCTAGTATTGACATGTTCCTGCTTTCTTCTGATAATATGCCCTCAGTCCTGGACTGTAGCATTCTTCCCATGACGTGGTCTGATCACTCCCCTGTACTGCTGAGGCCTTCCCTGGTTCCCACTATAAGGAACTCCAACTGGAGGCTCAATGTGGGCCTGTTAAATTCCAAAGCTTTTAAAGACTATCTAGAATTTGTAATTAAGGATTATCTTGCCCACAATCCTAGAGAGGATACTTGGCCTTCCGTTCGTTGGGATGCTTTGAAAGCGGTATTGAAGGGGGTGATAATGAGAGAAGCAGAGTTTAAACATAAATTGACCCTTCACCCTCAGGCCAAGCAGGACTGGCAGGCGAAGAAACAAGCTTTCCGGAAATTGTTAGCTGCTCAGGTAGAAGGTCAGCTCTGCGGAACCCAACTAAGGTACTATGAAGGGGGAAATAGGACGGGGAGGCTGCAAGCCCTGGCACTACATAAACAACAAAGTAGTTGAACGGTAATTCATATTAGAGACGCAAGCCAGGAACAGCAGGTAGTGACTGATCCATTAGGTATCATAGGTAATACAACGCTTATTAGACTTTTGTCCATTATGCTTACCATGTACATAGATTTATAGTATCCTTCCCTTTGTTTTATAATGTTTGTCCAATTCAGTTTTGAATGCTGTCATATTTCGACTTCCTACCACAGTCAGTGGCAATGAATTCCCAAATAGGGACCACTTGCCGAGTATACCAGTTCTTTCTTTTCAGTAAATTCCACCTGCTTGATTTTAGTTGTAATGTGTGTGCTCTAGTATCGTAGAGCTGTACTTTCAATTCCAGCCCCAGGTCATCCCACAATATCTGGTCTGTGAAAGCACGATAAAGCAATTACATATCCCCTCTTACTCTCCTATACCTAAGAGAATATAGGTTAAGAGCCGTCAGTCTGTCTTCATAAGTTAAATGTTTCAAACCTTCAATAGATCTTGTTGCCCTTCTCTGGACTCCCTCCAACCTGTCTATATCTTCTTTTCTATACGGGGGCCCATACCTGGGAACAGTACTCCATCTGTGACCTCACCAATGATCCTACAGCGGCATCAGCACCTCTCAACTTCCACTCTCTATGTGTCTCAGAATGCAGTTTAATGTATGGTTAGCTTTTTTACGACCTTTTCACAATGTGTACTGAAGGTTAAATAATTTTTTATTATTACCCCAAAGTCCCTCTCCTCTATTGTGGTTTTCAAGGAGTAAGTTTCTAATGCATATGACCAGCTCAGGTTTTTTCCCCCCATGTGCACTACTGTACATTTGCTTTTGTTTAACTGCAATTTATTTTTACGTGCCCATGTCTGTATGTAGTCCAATGCCTCTTGAAGAGATCTATAATACTAACATACTAAAATGCCAGCAGACTAGGCCTAACGGTCTTTCGTGTCTGCTCGTTTGGTCAGCCCCAACCTGGGTGCTGACCTTGCTGGCCCCCTCGCCTTCTCTGGCTTCTCCCTTCCCAGTTCCGGATATTCTTGCTGCATTGGATTTTGCTTCCAGAACCCTTCCCCTGTACCTGTCCCACCCCCTCTTGAACCCCTCCACTGTCTCTGTCTCCACCAGCCCCCTAGGCAGTGCATTCCATGGCTCCACCACCCTCTCAGTGAAGTAGCACCTCCTCCTTTCTCCCCTGAATCTTCCCCCCTCCAGCTTCCACCCATGCCCTCTAGTGGCCCCTTCCTCCTTCCTTCGAAGCACCCTGACTGTTCCTCCCCTATTTACCCTCTTCATGTACCTGAAGACCTCTATCATGTCCCCCCAGTCCCTTCTCTCTTCCAATGTGTACATATTTAGCTCTTCGAGCCTCTCCTCATAGGTCCTGTCCCCCAAGCCCCAAATCATTTTGGTTGTCCTCCTCTGGACCCTCTCCAGGAGGTTAATGTCCCTCTTTAAGTGTGGCCTCCAAAACTGCACGCAGTACTCAAGGTGCGGCCTCACCAAGCAGTTATACAGAGGGAGTATCCCCCTAGCGATGCATCCCAGCATCCTGTTGTTCTTGGCTGCTGCCCTCCTACAAGTCTCAGAGTTGTTCATCTTGACATCCACCACCACCCCCAGGTCCCTCTCAGCCATCGAGACTTGTAGCATTCCCCCCCCCCCAGGGTGTACACTTGGCCTGGGTTTCTGGCCCCCAGGTGGAGTACCTTGCATTTCCCTGCATTGAACCTCAGCTTCCACTTTCTAGACCATCTTTCTAGAGCCTCCAGGTCCCCCTGTAGGGCCACCCTCCCCTCCTCCCCATCCACCACCGCCCCCAGTTTCGAGTCATCTGCAAAGAGACTCATCTCACTCCTGATTCCTGTCCTTATGTCAGATACGTAGGCATTGAACAGAAGGGGCCCTAGGACTGATCCCTGTGGGACCCCACTTATGACCCTCCTTGGGGATGAGACTATCCCACCAACTACGACCCTCTGGGTCCGGTCCTGGAGCCAATTGCCTATCCATCTGATCATCTGGTTCCCCACCCCCATTTCTTCCAGCTTATCCAACAGGCCCACATGAGGAACAGAGTCAAATGCCTTGCTGAAGTCTAGAAAGAGGACATCCACTGGTCTACCCAGGTCCAAGGCATTTGTCACCCAGTCATAGAACTCCACCAGGTTTGTCTGACACGATTTCCCCGGGATGAATCCATGCTGTCTATCGTCCAGGCACCCTGACTTATCCAGGTCCCCCCCTAGCCTCTCCTTGACAATGCCCTCCATCACCTTGCCCACCACCGATGTCAGGCTGACAGGCCTGTAGTTCCCTACCACCTCCCTATCTTCTATAATCTCCTATAATCTTCTACTGTATCCACCACTGCCCCAACTCTACAGTCATCAGCAAACTTAAGTGTCCATATATTTTCACATTCATATTTCAGAGATGTCACATATATATTGAAAAGGCAAGGCTCCAAGACAGAGCCCTGCGGCACTCCGCTGGTCACCGAAGTCCAATCTGACAGGACCCTGTTTACCAAAACCCTCTGTCTGCTCTCCTTCAGCCAGGCTGCTATCCATTTAATTATATTAATAGTGAGTCCAGTGTCTCTTAGTGAGCAAACCAGTTCTCTATGGGGTAGTTTATCAAAAGTCTAGGAGAAGTCAAGGAAGACAACGTCCACCGCCTGTCCTGCATCCAGTGCCCTACTGACTTGTTCGTAAAATTTTAGTAATTCGGTCTGGCATAATCTAGTTTTTGTGAAACCATGCCAAGATGGATCGTGCATATTTTTTATATCCAGATGTGCTAAAATTAAGTCCTTTAGTATTCCCTCCAATAGTTTACCAATCATCAAGGTCAAACTCACTGACCTATAATTTGCTGGGTCAGTCCTAGCCCCCTTTTTATAAATCAGGATGACCGCTGCATTCCGCCAACCTTTTACCACTTCCCCCTTGTCCAAAGATGTATGCTGGGGGGAGCTATTTGGTCTGCTAATTCTGTAATGACTCCAGGATGTGTACAATCCGGTCCCAGGAATTTGTTTTTGTTTAATTGTTTTAGTCTGTCTATAACATCCTAAAGCTCAATTTGTATTTGACCCTGTATAGACTTCTGGTCATCTGTGGCATATGTGGTTACTGGATTGGGGTTAAAAACCGAGCTGAAGTAGTGGTTTGGTAGGTCAGCCACTCCCTTAGAGTCCGCTATCCTTCCCTCGTTGTCCTTAAAGGGTCCTATTGATTTCTGATTTCCTCTTTTACTATTTATTTATGTATGAATAGAATGCTTTGTAATTATCTCTAGTATCCTTGGCCAGTTTAACTCATATTTAACTTCTGCTTGTCTTATTTCTTTTTTTACTGTTTTAACGGTCTCCCGATATTTGTATTGTTTTTCGGTGACTCTCTCCTTTTTGTTTGTACATTTTATTTTTGTAATTTATATGTCTTTTTAATTCTGGGGTCATCCATTTTGGAGTAATATCTTCATTTGAATATTTTGCTTTATAGGGAATACATTCATTTGTTTCGGATTGTACTTTGTTTACCAGCAACTTCAACATTTCTTCCAGTGAGCAGCTGTAAAACTCCGAAACCCAATCCCATCTTGCCAAATTAGCTCTCATTGCTGGAAAGTTAGCCCTACTAAAGACTGGGATCTTTGTAATACCCGTCTGTTTTACGATGGATTCACAGATGTTAAAATACACAACATGGTGGTCGCTATTACTTAATGGTGCGTCCACTTTAATATTATTAACTAAATCCCCCATATTAGTTGGAATAATGTTGAGTATTTTCACCTCTTGTACTGTCTTTCACCATTTGAATTAATCCTAGCTGATCGAACAAGTCTAAATAGACCCTGTCCTTATTTGTTACCCCAGTATGTGTGCTCCAGTTAATCCCTGGTAGATTAAAATCTCCTGAAAGTATTATATTATCTGCTGGGTCCAGTAGGTTTATATATTTCTGGATCTCATCTTCATCATCCTGACCAACTGATGAGGGAAGGTATAATAGTCCTAAAATAATTTTAGGTAAATTTGATGGTAATATTTTTAACCATAGATGTTCAAGAATTCCTGAGCTAGGAATGATTTCTTGGCAGTGTATCAATTCATATACATATACTTCTACTCCACCTCCCCTTCCATGTTTCCTTGATTTACTAAAAACTAAATAGATTATATCCCGATACTTTTATCCCAAATGTCTCCTTTTTCCCACCATGTTTCAGTTAGTAGTGCTATCTGAATATTGCTTGATTCAAGTCAATACTTAAATTCATCGGATTTGTTGTCCAAACTTCGTACACTGGACAAAAGGCCACTCCAAACCAAATGATGTTCCCCAGTTCTACTTTCATTACTGATACTAGATTTTAATTTCTCTGCCCCCCCATCCAGTTTAAATGATCCGAAATTATTTGATTTAGTGTTTTTGCTAAATCTCTTGCTCCCATGTTGTTTAAGTGGAGTCCATCCTCCTTACAGAGTGTTTTATCCCTAAATATGCTCCCATTTTCTATGAACCCTATTCATTCTGATTCACAGAACTGTCTTATCCAGCTATTTAGGGTAATTATGTCTCTGCATGAATGGCGACCATACGTGCGCAATATGCCTGACACTACTATATCTCTTTTTTAATCTGAGACTGTAAATTAATGTTTTGTAGGTTTCGAAGATTTCATTTAAGCCTTTTGTAGGAACATTGTTTGTTCCAACTTGAAGCATGACTAATGGATTATCAGAGTGTTCCAGGAAACCATCCAGTAATCTCCTTATATCCCTGAGCTTGACCTCTTCTCTTTTCTTCCCTTGCAAACTAAAGTATCTACACCTCTAATAGTTGAGTCACCTATTATAATAATATCTTTATCATGTCCCATCTGGCTATCTAATACGCCATCTGGTTTAATCTGGTTGTATTTTTTTGTTCTACTATGTTTGGGATTTCCACCATCTTGTTCAGTTCCCTTCTCCGTTCTGCTTGCCTTTATTTGTTGACCGAAGTTTGACTCCCTGGCCCTACCTACCCTGTTTGTAATATGGAGCTCCCTTATATTTTTGCTACTTGAATGTAGACATTCAGTGTCAATGTCCAGTGGAGTGTACCTATTTTGCAACTGAACTGGGGTACTATTATAAATCTGTCTTCCCTGTCGCTTTCCTTTATTTTTATACACAGTGGCCCATTCCTCAATTTCATGATTTTCAGATGGTGACTTCAGGTTGCCAATGGCTAGACTTTCTGGACAAGTTTCTTTAGATACATTGTCAATATAATTTTCAAGTATACTTATGTCACCCCTGGTGATTACTTCTGTATTTGCTAAATATTACACTCAGGTTTATCACCAGGAGTATCAAGTGGATCTGTCTGGCCGCATTGCAGATTTCCTGTCCCGGATGGTGATGCCCTCCTTGACCCAAGAGAAGAGTGACAGTCTGGTGTGGAGACTGGGAGCCCCTGAAATTTTGGGGAAAATTAAATAACTGAAAAGGGGAAAGTTGCCTGGGCTGGATGGCCTACCTTCCCAGTTTTATAAAGCATTATTTTTTCTTTATCTGTTTTTCCTCCTGGGAGCCCTGGCAGGGGGCTGCAGTCCCTACTTGCAGAGAGACTCATTCTCCGTCTCCTTGCGTCCCTGTATCACTGACCACAGTTAATCCCCTGTGGACTACCCCCCCATGGCAGGGCCAGGAAGGAGGGCGCTGCCCCCGAGACCCAATCCAGATACCAGTGCTCGACCTCTGGGCTGAATGCAGGAGCCATCACAGAACCTGCCAGGCTCCGCTTCCACTTGTTCTCCCGCCTCCCTCTCTACCACCGTGATGACGCGTATGTGTCTCTGACCCATACTGCCCTCCAGCTGCTGCCAGAGAGCAGTCAACGAGTGGGACGACAGGTCTCCCTCCCCTTGAGAGAGGAGAGCAGTCCTCCGGATGCTTGAGCCTCTCTCTCCCCTGCTGCCCTAAGTCGGCCCAAGCTCGTCCCGAACCCGGGTCACCAGCGTGGCACGAGGTGTGGCGTACAGCGCCTCAACCCTCAGCGCCACCAGGCCGGCTCTTATAAAGTATTCTAAGACGTCTTGGTGCCCACCTTGTTAGAATGCTTCCAACATGTTATGGAAGGAGGGCAGGTCCCAGATTCATGGCATTATGCTCAGATCTCAGTACTGCCTAAGGAGGGGAAAGATTTGGAGTATTGTAGTTCCTATTGCACCATCTCATTACTAAATGTTGATTTTAAAAGTATTTGCAGGGATCCTGGCGGACCATATATGGAGGTCATACAGACGGTGGTCCATCTCAATCAGACAGGTTTTATAGTGGAGTGTTAACTCCAGAACAACATCAGACAGCTGTTAAATATTGTGTCCTCCCAATGGGGACGGAAAGACTTTCAACTGGCAATCTCCAGGGATGCTGAAAATGCATTCAATGGGTTTAATTGGCAATTTCTACAAAAAACCATGGAGAAAATGAGATTTGGCCTCGAACTATTAGCACTTATTTCCAGTCTTTACTCTTCCCTGAAGGCCAGGTCGGGGTGAATGGAATTAATTCTGTGCTCTTTCCATTGTCTCGAGGGACACGACAGGGTTGCCCTGTGTCCCCCATCCTGTTTGCATTATGCCTGGAACCCCTGGCAGCAGCGGTGCACCAGGATCCCCAGATAGTTGGGAGTCATGGTGAAAGGGACTGAACACAAGATTGCATTATACACTAATGATTCAATACTTTTTGTAGGTCAGCCAGAAATCTCAGTCCCTCACCTCATCACTTTATTGGAGCAGTTCGGACAGATCTGTGGTTATAAAATTAATCACACAAAATTCTAAACTCTCCGGTTAAGTGGGATCTGCTAAGCTGGATTTACGATACTTTTCTTTTCACAAGGGCAAAGCATAACCAAATTCGGTGTCTAGGTATACAAATATCCATTGATATTGCCAACTTATTTGACATTTAAATTATAAGAAATTATGGGGATTGGTGTAACAGCACCTTGCTCCCACTTTCTGTAGCCAGGCGTATAGAGAATGTCAAAATGAACCTTCTACCCCGGTTTCTTTTTAGTGCACTGCCATTACTGATGCCCCATTTCATACTGGACCACGCTCCTGAAAGGTATTCTTTGCTTTATATGGGGTGGCAGAAAAGTCTGTCTAAGTTATAAGATGCTGATACTCCCCCAAGACAAAGGGGGACTTGCTCTACCAAATTTTAAGTTGTATTGTTTGACAGGACAGATGACAGCCGTTTGTATTTGGGCAAAACAGAATCATTCTTCTTGGTGGTATGATATAGTGGACGCAGGGTGTGGCGAACAAGCTTTATTTACGTTGACCCTAACGCTACACCAGATTATCTTAAAAATGCTATGAATCCCTGGGTCAAGCATACTTTGAAGGTGTTACATTAGGTACAATGCAGGTTGGTACTGGGCACCACCCTGGCTCCGTTATTCCTCATTCGTTATCACTCTGATTTTCTGCCTCCGTATCTGAATATGGGCTATGTCAGTTGGGAGCAGAGGGAGTTGACTCATTATTCACAGTTTTTGGCACAGGGCACATGCCTATCATTTCAAGCCCTACAGGAAAAATTTCATTTGAGACCTCAAGACTTTCACAGATATCTTCAAGTTAGGCACTTTATTAACACTGCCAACAAGTCTCTGCTGCAATGACCTTTGAACCCCCCGGGAGGATTTTATTTACTGTGTAGTGACACTGAAGGGGAAGCCCAAGTGCATTTCTGATTTGTACAAGACATTCGGTAACGAAAAGGCACATTCTCTTGACCAGGTAAAATTAGCCTGAGAAAAGGAAGTGCCATGCCAAATCTCTGACGAAGCCTACAGCCAGAGCTTATGGCATGGGTGAAGGGTCACATCTTCTCCTATCTGGCGCAGATTTATTTGGCGGATACGTGTCTGTTTTTTTTGGACACCTCCAATTGCCCGACATTTTCATTTTACCAAGACTGCAGACTGTTGGAGGGGTGGGCATATGTTCTAGGCCTGTCCCAAGTTTGGTGGTTCTTTGGCAGAAGTTCAGGACAAGGTTTACCAGATATTACAACGTAATATTCAAGCCCCAGGAATCCCTCATTATACTTAACTGTTTGCATTTCAGTCTAGCAGGTTGAAGTGCCCCGGAGCGTGTGGATGGAATTTAGAATGAAATTCAAACTGCTGCCCTCTAGATGTCACTGCGTTCTGCAGCCTAACACCAGATCATCTTCTCAGCCTGAACAGGCAAGCTGCCCCGAAGAACACGCCTCAGCAACTCACTAGAAACAGTGGTGATAAGTATCACCTTTCGTTTTATTTTATTCTTGCAACTCTGCCCTCATTACTGTTTTTTTCCTGTGCATCTCTAGGTTTTTCAGCTATTTATGGGGTGTCAGTTTAGCATGACCCCCAATCTCGGAGAACTCTTCCTCGCAGTAGCGTCAGCAGGGAGAGCAAGTCTTAACTTGCCTTTTGACTTTTTTCTTATATTTATATATATTTTATTTTAAAAATTGCCCACGTCTTAGGCCGGCCCAGTGGCACTGAGGGCTGCGCCTAACGTCTTGCCTCGAGTCACGCCGCCGACCCGTGTTCAGGAACAGACATGGGCCGCAGGGGGATGGCAGGGAGAAGAAGGATTGAGCGTCCCCAGGACTTCTCTCCTTCTCCAGGGTGGGGTTCCTAGTGGCTGGCGATTGCCTGCATCCTAGCGGAGGCTGGGAGGTGGCTCGTCAGCACTAAGGCTGTGGGAAGAGACTGAGGCAGGCGCTTGTCGAGGGTGCCACTGTACGCCACAGCCTCTCGGGGCAGCAAGAAAACGTGAAAAGGGAGTCCTCTGTGTGGACGGCAATTGTCCCCTCCGCATCGGCCCGGGAAGGCACCTCCCCGAACACTATATCCAGTCTGGTGGGTTGAGCCGCTCCCCACCCCCTGCCATGAAGGGTAAGTCATGGGGTTAAGGGAAGGGGGTCTCATACCTGGTGCAGGGTGGACGTCACATGTATAACAGAGGACTCCAGGAAGAGAAACAAATAACTGTAAAAAAAAAATAAAATAAAATAAAAAAATAATTAAAAAAAAAAATTGCCCACGTTTCTTTACAGTTTTTTCCGTCCCCCTTTTCCTTGACAGCCTTACTTGCAGGAAAGGACATTGTTTATAGACTTACCCTTGTTTTAGTTGATGCTTATTGTACACTGTGTGGTTCTTGTCTCGATTCCACTTTCAGGGATCCAGGACACTAGGCCCAAGCCGTGAGTGCTCACCAAATTGGCGAGCGGCTGTTACTTTTGAAAAATAATAAATGTAAGGGGCAACCACGTTCTTTTCTCTGCAAACATTTGTTAGCTAGCACTTCTACCTGGCCATTTTTTGTCAGTCAAATTCTTAAATAAAAGCAGGATCCATGGATTAATTTACTTGCTTAATTACAGTAAGTGTTAGCACATGTCTACACTTATTGTTGAGCGATTCTCAGCAAAACTTGATGAAAAGAGAAGCATGTCACTGCTTCTCCAGCTGGAAACAAAGGGAGACACCAACAGACAAGTAAAATATAAACTGAAAAATTACAATTGCCCTTCCCACTTTTGGGCAGTACAGTATTTATTATATATTTATTTACTGTTCAGGGTTGTGCTTGGGTGCTATCTGAATTATTTATTTGCTTATTTATCTATCATTAGGCGCCCCGATTTTATTTATTTAACTTTTGTTTACCGGGTAAGTGCACTAGGCTAAAACCAGCCTATTTTCAGGCATGACTCAGGAGAGTACATTACAGGTTACATACAGTAGTACAGAGGATGGGAATACAAACATTAAATTCACAGTATGTCAAATAACTGAATACAAACAGTGAAAACACAGCAGGACCTACACATCCTAGTAAAGTTAGGCATACAGTAATATAGTGATTACAATTAAAATAACTACATCAACTGAGGGCTGAGGGTCTGGACAACACAACTTGCGCTACACCGGCAAACCGGGTTCAGGAACAAGCCTGAGTCGTTTGGGGTCGGCCTGGGGGGGAGCAGGATTCAGCAGCCACTCAGCAGCTCTCCTCTCCTGGGGAGGGACCCCGTTGCCCCCCGCAGTTCCACTGCCCCCGAGTGAAGGCCTGAGGGTAGTGCATGTGGCTGAGCGGCATGCAGGGAGGGCGCTATGGAACTGCGGCGTGCGCGTGCCTCCACATGTGTATGCATGGCTGTGGCATGGGGGGGATTCGAAAAATGGGGCTGGCAGGCTTCGTGAAGCACCGACCGCGGTCCTGGTGATGAGGTCGAAGGTCGGGACAGATGCGAACCCTCCCAGGTGCATAAATATAGTATAGAGAAAAAAAAAAACAGCTGCATCCTGGAAAAGTTTAGAGCACAGTAATACTTTTAAATAAAGTGGCACTCAACGGCGTCTGTGTCAACAACTCACTCTACAGTTACATCATGTGCAAAGCATATACAGCTATAGTTTCTGCTGATTTTTTATCATGTAGACTATAGGTAGGAAACCATGCTATCTGTTGTAAGGACCTCAAAAATGGATGGGTATGCAGCAGTAATGTCTACTTTGTTAACTACCTCTATCATCTTAGCTATGTATTTGGTTATTTACTTATTTGATATTAATGGCTATCACGTTGTGGCTAATTCATATTCTTCAGTTCAAGACTTTTTTACTTGAATCCCAGCAAGTTAAAAATATATATATATATATATATATATATATATATATATATATATGTCACTGCCCCTCCTGCTAAAACGCAAACGGAGACACCAGTGGACAAAGTGAAATATAAAGTGCCACTTCCCCTCACACCACAAAGCAAAAGGGAGACGCCAGTGGCAAGGCCTAATATAAAATGAGAAAAATGCCACTGCCCCTCATGCTGGAAAACAAAAGGAGAGATGCCAGTGGGCAAAGCAAAATATGAAGAGAAACGTGTTCACTGTCCCTTCTGCTGAAAAGCAAAAAGAGGCATCAGTGGGAAAAATAAATATAAATGCCACGGTCTTCCTCCTAAAAAGGAAAAGTAGACGCCAGTGGGCATAGTAAAATACAAGGAGAGCAATGCCAGTGCCTCTTCTGCTATACAGCAAAAGGAGACACCAGTAAAAAAACAAATAAATATAAAGCATAAGGGAAACACGACAAGCACAGGCAAAGCAGAAATGCCCTCTCATGAGGCCATGACAAACATTTACAATGTCCAGGCTTTTCAAGCCACTGGACTCCTTATGAGCTTTCAGATTCCTCCACTATCCCTCCTACTGAAAAGCAAAGGGAGACGTCAGTGGACAAAGTGGAATATAAAGTGCCACTGCCCCTACCTCCACAAAGCAAAACGAGACACCAGTGGACAAAGTCAAATACACAGAGAGAAAAATACTACTGTCCTCTTGCTGGAAAGTGAAAGGAGAAGCCAGTGGAGAAAGCAAAATATAAAGAAGAAACTTCTACTACCCCCAAACTGCAAACATGGCTTACACTGCACAGTACCAGAAAACCCTTTAGAATGCAGTCCCTGGTCCTGAGTGAGCAAATTCAGTGGGAACAAGGTTAAGGACTTGGCGGACAATGCCTGAACGATCCTGGATGCCACTAAGTACCAGTACTGCATGGCAGTGTATAACAAAAAAAACTGCTTCTAGGGCCAGTGCCCATGCTGTTATCCCGAGAGGATTTGCATGGGTAAAGACAACTAATTTGTCTCATGACGCTCAAAAGCCATGGACTTCCCATGTGATTTGGTTATAAAGCATAGGATACAGAGAAAGAAAAGGCCTCTACATTTACAGGTTTTAATAAAGGGAGGGTCTGGGTAGAGGTTTATTCAAGACCTTACTACCCCATGCCTATGACTACTCTCATCCAAGAGTTTACTTCAGGGGCAGAGGAAGAATAGCCAAAAGGGCTGACCAGGCTTCGGCTTCTAGGGCTCAACTAAAACTTAACTCCTGTTGTGTGTATCCAGGTCGCCAATCCATTGCCACCGAGGGTAAAGCTGGTTCATTTCTTTCAGGGGTGAAGGAAAATACCTACAGACAAGTAGGTCCTGGAAGTAGTGGGCAAATGCCTCACTTTATAGTTCAAAATGTTACAGAAAAAAAAAAAGTGTCTGTACACAAACATTTCCACTTTCCCACTCTAGCAGAAGGCATCCTGCTGGAACTGGAGGTAAAAAAAAAAAAAAAAATCTACAGACAAATGCAACAGAAAAGATGCCCCTTTCCCAGTGAATAAAGGGTCTTCATTCAAGATTCTTCTTCACACAAAAGGAAAAAAAGGGGCAGTTGTGACACACTCTAGCCCTCAGATTATTAGACAATCATCTTACAAAGACAGATTTTAGATGATCACCTTGTCCTTAACTATTCTATTCCTTCAACAGGGAACTGGGTGATGTTCCTGGACCTAGAAGATGCGTATTTTCACATTCCTATCAGGCCCCCCCCCACAAAAAAAAGAATATATATACAGTATATATATAATACAGGCACGGTCTCATCTGTATATTAGGGTTGAGTAGGCACATCTATATTAAACTCAAATGTTTGCGCCTTAATAACATTACCCCATTTCAACCAATTTACATGAAATTTGGAAAGCATAGCCTCTGTACCAGGAATTTTTGATCCTGTAAAGTTCATGTAGATCGGTTCATAGGAGGCAAAGTTACACAGGTGCAACAAAAAGCAAAAGTCTCAGTTTTTGAACATTTTAAGACTTTTTTAGCCACCCGATAACTGAAAAAAATTGAAGTCTTTGAAACCTGAAACTTCCAGGTTTGATTAAACTTGGTCTAAGGTATGTGCTTTTGTGGTTTTTAGGTCCAACTGTTAAGTAGTTTTTAAAATATTTGATGAAAATGTTCCGTTTCTGGCAAGCAGACTTTTATAGATCCCTTCAGGTCAGGAATTATATCCTTAAACAGCGCTTTATTACCCCCATATTATCCTCCCCTTAACCCCCCTTTCTGGCTCTACTTTTGGATTTTCTCCAGGGAAATACATGGGGCCATCTAATCAGAAACATTTACAGAATTCTGAGGGGAAACCCTGGGAGACAATACACTTTCTATTTTGGAGGGATGGAATAAAGTATTAGAACTAGAGGTTTCTGACGTTTCCTGGACAAAAACTTCATTACAGGCAATTAAAATTACATCCTCCCATCTATGGTGGGAATTTGCTTGGAAATGCAGAAACCAGTACTTTCACTCTCCCACAAGTCTGGTAAAACATCTTCCGGACAACTATGGTTATTGCTGGGGAGATTGTATATGTAAATTAGCGGATTTAGGGCATGTTTTTTGGACTTGCCCCTTACTAATGCCATTTTGGTGCTCTCTTCAGTTGGTCCTAGCGGACTGCTTGGGTGAACAAATAGAACTTACTGCAGAAATGACTCTTTATTCCATATACCCGACCACTTCCCGGCACAAAACCCTTTTACCTATATATTGTATTTGGTTGCGCCAAAAAAAAGGCTATCACCCACAAATGGATGACCAAGGTCATTCCCTCAGTGCTACATTGAAGGTAAACGGTTTGGGGAATACATCAAATGCAATGTATTACAGCAGCTTTCCAAGATAAATCAACCATTTGCCAAACTAAATGGCAGAGGTGGATTCAATATCTGTTAGAAATTGATACAGAATTTGTACCTTAAGGAGCTATTAATTTCTTTGGGGTTATTCCCAGGCGCTTATTTTATTTTCATTTGATGAAGGTTCTGGCAGGGCCAGACAAGCCATTCTGTGGAAATAATTATCATCTATGAATGTTAATATTTTATAAGGACTATCGTGGGACTTTACATGCTTAACCAGATGATTATTACTTATCCAGCTGAGTGCCCTGTATTAATATATAGTTTGATTCTGTCATGATTGCAAGCTATGCTCTATCTAAATGTACATGTTGCCTTGATTTTTCTCTAATAAAAATCAAATAAAAAAAAAATCTGTTTTGATCATGCACAGTTCAAAAAAAATAAACATTCTATTCACAATTGAATTTTTGCTAAAGCAGTAGTTTGCACTATACGACACAGCTGTCTTTAATAAATGACAGCTGTAATAGGTATGTCTTTTATCACCACTCGTAGGTCAGGGACAGGGCTACTGTCACTGTAGCCCCACCATCCTGACTGTGCTGTGCCTTCAACCGTATCTGCACATCCCTGTCTCCCTGGTGGCAGTGTATTTATTTATCAATTTTCCGACTGCCATCGCAGCTTGTTGTTTTGTGTAATTCACCCCCTCCCCCCAGCAAAGTGGGACACTGGGGAGCCCACCTCCAGTAACCCGAAATAGATTAATTTTATATGTATACCTACAGAAAAGAAAACCGTCACCCCAGTCTTTTTCTTTATTTTTATTTAAACCAGAAATAAAAAAAAAATGGTCCCTTGTCATCACTGCCATTCCTCCCCCATCCCAACCCTCCCACTGAGTGCCCACCATCCAATACCTTTCACCCTATACTTCCCTCTGGAGGTAAAGGGCTGTCATCTTCTGTGGATCAGGACATCTTTTGTGGATCGGGACACATCTGCATTCTTCAAAGCCAAAACATGATCTGATAAATAAAACTTACTGCCGTATAATGTATCTGGCGGTTAGGAGCTGGTTGCACTATGACACAGCTGTGGTTTAACAAATGGCAGCTGTGTCGTATAGTGCAACCCTTACTGCCGTATAATGTATTTGTCTGTTAACAGCCAGTTGCACTATACGACACAGCTGCTGTTTAACAAACGACAGCTGTGTCATATACTGCAACCCTTGCTGTGTCTTGACTTCTTTGTCAGGGATGGGGCTACTGCCATTGTAGCTCTGCCATCCTGACTGTGCCTTGAACTGTATCTGCACACCGGGGGCCCCAATCACTGGTGGCAGTGTATGTACTCATTTATTTATTCTTTATTTATATTTCCCTTTTCATATGATCAGACACTGGGATGCCTCCCCCCGGTGTTGGATGCCCCCTGCCAGCCCCAGCCCATTGTTTTAGTAAAAGTGCAGACATGAGGGGGCCCCAATCCTCATGTTGGCACATACACCTCCCCCCCTACAAAAGTATGGACACTGGAGAGCCCACCTCCAGTATCCCGAAATACTGTTATGTATCCTTCCCTGAAAAGAAACAAAGTCCTGCAATGTCTTTTTTTTTTACCTGAAAAAAAGAAAATGGTCCCTCACCGTCACCACCATCCCACTGCCACTGAGCACCCACCACCCCACACCCCTCCTTACCCTATACTTACCACCAGAGGTCAAGGGCTGTCATTTTCTGTGGACCGGGACAAGTCTGCACTCTTCAAAGCCGAACAATGAACTGAGGAATACAGGCAAGTGATGTATAATGTATTTCTTTTTTCTTTTAAATTACTGTTTATGCCCACTTCACTTCCGCAGTGGCTGCCTTCCCTCGGAGACTCCCAACGCACCTTGCCCGCCAGGTCTCCGGGAACTGTCCTGCCATCGGTCCCTCGGATTATCCCTCGAGTGGGGTGAGATGTATACCCCCAAACCTCCCATCCATGATCCAAGTTGGATGGACCCGTGCGACTCCTCCCTGGTCTTGGCCTCATCTCCAGGCATCGCTGAGGTTCTTTTTCCTGCTTTCTGGTCCCACCCACTGCAATCAGTAGCACACTAGGTGGGGCCAAGGAGGCGAGGGCACACAGAGACGTCCCCTCGCTCCGGACCCTTGGCCAATGACCGCCCCTCCCAACTGTTCCTGCCTCCTCAACAGCACCTCTACCTGTGGTCACCCAGAAGGTGGTATCACAGCGAGGAGTGCAGCCCACCCTCCCCGGAGAGGGACAGCAGCCTCCGGTGCTCGATCCTTCTTCCCCCAGCCAGCCTCCAGTTACCGAGCTCACCACCGAACCTGTATAATGTATTTTCAATGGCTTTGAACTTATATGTTAATATCTTTGCCATTTTTGGTAATTTTTTACAAAATTTTCAACATGGCCTTTTGGGACCCCACCTCATGAACACTGTCACTGTCATTTCATTAACAGGACTCGGAAGGTGATTTTGTGGTCGCTGCGTGAAATTACCTTTCGCTACCGAACAATGAAATTTCACCACCAGTGTTCATGAGGTGGGTTTCCAAAAAGGCCATGTTGAAATTTTGGTGAAAAAATTCCTATAAATGGCTGAATTACACGCAGTTGTTGAAAGTTTGCTATGTACGTTCATAACTTTGGTAATTTTCAATATTTTGACTCCAAATTTTCAACAAAGCCATTTTTTCACACTACCTCATAAACAGTACAGCTGTCATTACTCAGATCCTGTCCAAAACATGTTTTCACACCTGTGGTGCGGAATGGTGTTTCGGCATGAATTTGAACATTTTCACCTACAGGGTTTATGAGGTGGGGTCATAAGAACACTGTGTTGAAACTTTGGGGTCAAAATATTGAAAAACAAAAAAAAAATATTAAGTAAGGTTGTTTGCAGGGATGTCAGCTGCACCACTGGGGAACACGCTGCCTTGCTGTGCCAGTGAGTTAAGTTCAGGTGTGAACTCAGCGAGCCAGTTTACTGGGACAAGGCCGATGAGGAAGGTGCTGCAGCATGAAGCAAAAGCCCCGGCCTGGGTAGGGACGGAGCAGTATGTTGGCGCAGACGCCACACCCTGTAGTGGGTTGGGGAACCTCACCCACAAGGTATCGACATGTGTGCCGGGATCGTCTCCAATATTGTATTAATCTTATTTTGCACAGGTGACAATGAGGATACAATTCCATTATCACAAAAAGGTAGGAAATTCTTTGCAAAAAATTATATTAATGCTGACATTAGGGTTATAAAGCGCAAAGCGCTCAGGGAAATGAAAAACATTAGGAATTTGGGTCTACGGAGTATTGGCAAATCGGGTGGTGAGGTCTTACTTGGGGTTGTCAACCCTAATGCCCACCCCCGATCAGATGGGCCCTGCATGAAGAAAGCTGACAGATTATGTTGGCTATACCGTATCACTATGAGGCACGAGTTTGGAGCGGTGTCTTGTGCTTCACACAGCAGGTTACGGGCTGGGGAGATGGGGTGGGCATTAGGTTTGAGAACCCCAAGTAAGACCCCACCACTGATTTGCCAAGACTCTGTAGACCCAAATCCCTAATGTTTTTCATTTCCTGTCTTTGTGCGCTTTGCATTTTAAACCCTAATGTCTGCATTAATATAGTTTTTTTGCAAAGAATATATATACGGTTCAGGCTCCCTTCTAGTCACTACCAGTTCACAGCCCTTCCCTTCAGCCTGTCGCCTGCTCCCAGGGTGTTCACAAAGTGCTTGGCCATAATGGCAGCGCACCTCAGGAGACAGGGAGTAATGGTTTCTTTTTCCTGATCTAAATGATTATTGGCCATGAGAAAATCACTCCAACAGGCTTTGATCTCAATACCCCAGACTCAGAGCACTTTGGAGAGTTTGGAATTCCTCACAAACGTGCGAAAGTATCAGAACCAATACAGATTCTGGATTTCATAGGAGCAGAACCAGATGCCTTACAGGGCAAGGAATTCCTACCACACAGAAGGGTATGAAACCTTGTGGAATTGACAAATTCCTTTGCAGTGGGTCAGTCCTGGCCAGCAATGTGCTTCGTTCAACTGTTGGATCATAAGGTTTCCACCACAGCTGTGGTTCCAGGAGCAAGATCTCAAGTAAGGGATATTCAGTACCACTTGCGGGCCCTTTGCTCTCAAAGTGTTACCCCCTCTCCAAGATGGTGCCAGTCATAAAATCCCTGTTACAGACGTTGGATTGGTGGCAAGACAAGGGCAACCACAGAGTAGGGGTACCTTTTCAGGCACTGGATCCTACAGTTGTCCAGACAATAGATGCTTCCAGGCTGGGCTAGGGCGCCCACCTGAGAGACCCAACAGTAATTCAGACATTTGCACCACAAGTCAGGGGTACATGCACCACCATGTATTACATCAACAAGCAGCTCAATCCCCTCCAGGCAGATCTGCCTACACCCTTAAGCTACCTCCTGCACCCGCACACCTTAGGCCTCAGGACCGCCACCCTAAGGGTTTAGCCGCAGCTACTTCTGCTTATACATCAGAAGGTAAGTAGGGAACAGTGGCTTCTCAGCCCCTTTTTCAAGCGTCTCTTTCTAGGGTCTTCTGCACTTGTATCCCCCTTGTTAGGGAACCTGTACCTCCCTGGGGCCTGGATATTTTGTATAGCCAATCTCATCAAATCTCCTTTATGAACAATGGCCTTCGCAGATCTGAAATATGTCACTTGGAAGACTGTCTTCCTGGTAGCCATCACTTCGGCCAGAAGGGTATGCGGGATGCAAGCCCACTGTACCGACCCTCACTACATCATCTTCCACAGGGATAAGGTAATCCTTAGGACTAACACAAAATTCCTTCCCAAAGTGGTATCCGAGTTTCACCTGAACCAGTCCATCACCCTTCCAGTGTTCTTTACACAGAAGTACAGTACAGGCAAGCAGAGGCTACACAGCCTGGACGTCAAGAGGTCTCTGAGATACCACCTGGAGCGTACTAAAGACCACAGGCCTCCCCATATTCAGTAGTTCCTTACATAGGAAGTAGGAAAGGGCACCCAGCCTCAAAGAGGACTATAGCCCACTGATTTGTTGCATACATCCAATTCTCAAACAGTTGGCAAGCGGCCACCTCAGAGTCTCAGGGCATACTCCACTCGTGGCAGCAGTTAGGGATGTTCCCTTGCAAAAAATCTGTAAAGCAGTACATGGTAAGCAGTTCACACCTTTACTAAGCACTCTTGTCTGGAAGAAGGGATGTCAGATTTGGCACCACTGTTCTGCATAACTTTTCCCCAAGTAAGTTCTGTACCCAGCCTCCCAAGGTACTGCTTTGTTGTCTGCAAATAGTTAAGCACAATGAGGGATTCCTGGAGCTTGAAGAAAAAATTACTTACCATAGTAATATTGTTTCTTTCAGGGGATTCCCTCATTACGCTTAAATTTCCCACCCTACCTCCCCTTCCATAACCAGGAAAAGATTCTACGGTATTAGTTGGTATTCCTTTTATTTTGATTGCTTGAGAATTACTTGTTGTTCATTACCAAATCATAAAAATTCTATTTTTATACTGACTTTATTGGTCTGACATACTTGGTCCTCCAGGCCACATTTTAATGCCCCTAGGGCTCTTGTTTTGATTAGCATTATATTTATTTATTTATTTGGTTTTTGTTAACTGGGTAAGTGCGCTAGTCAGCAAGTGACTGTTTTTAGGCACGACCCGGGAGGTACAATTACAATACACAAAGAGTACAGCCAGATTATTAAGACAACGAGTACAAAAAATGCAGAGAGAAATACATATGGCAATGTAACATACATTAGTAAACAAAAATATATTTTAGCACTTGATCATGGAACATACTCAAAAATGTGAATAGTAGAAGGCAGAAAATAAGAGAGGATAGGCATCAGTAGAAAAGACACAAGGAAGGGAAAACTGGCAAAAGGATGGGAGGGAGAGATTAAGTGGAAAGGAGGTGCCGTCAGATACGGCAACAGCGGGGTGAGGTACCAACCTGCGGCCGGGCCTATGGAGCCGAAAGACGGCAGGCGAAGAGAGGGTGGTGGGGGGAGCGGCAGTAGATGGCAACAGCGGTAGGAGGTAGGAAAATACAGCCGGTCTGGTGGAACCGATAGACGGCAGGGCGAGAGTGAGGATGCCGGTGAGAGGGGGATAGAGGCGGAGGAGTTACGGCAATAGCGGCAAAAGTGTCAAAGTCAAGCCGAGCCAGTGGAACCAAGAGACGGCAGGGCAGGGAAGGGGGGGTCGGTAGACGGTGGGAGTAGGCGGTAGTAGGTGGAGAGAGGTGACTAAGCACAGCCAGGAGGGTGGGGACTAAGGAGGGGCATGGATGAGGTAGGAACAGGTAAAGGTGAGTTTGGTGGGGAGTGGCAAAAAGGGAGGAAGAGGATATAACAGAAGAAGGGGGGGAAGAGAGCAGCAGTGCGGTTAAGTGAGGAGAGGCTGTGAAGTGAAGATAAGAATGTCATGGAGTAGAATAGCGACTTACAATTGTCAACAGCTAACATTAGGCTTATAAAGAAACAGGTTAAGGCAACATTAATTACAAGGCACAAAATAAAACATTAATTACAAGGCACAGTATAGAACACCCATTTGGACAGGCAAAAGTGCTAGCAATGAGGAAACAGTACAAATGCAGCGGATCAGGTAGGGTCAAAGCAAACACATTTGTCCATAGTAGTGAGGAAAGTCCTGAGTTTGCTCTTAAAAGTCACATGAGTGGAGACATCTCTAGATCCTGAGGTAGTAGGTTCCATAGGTGGGGGCAGCATGATGGAAGGAGACCATGCCCTTTTAGTCTGACAAAAGGGATGGATAGTAAGGTCTGATCAGCCGATCTAAGATTCCTTGTGGAATGGCCGCCTGAGGAGATCAGACAGGATAGCAGGTTTGGACGTCCTTAGGATGGAATCAACTAAATTGTACAAGTAGTACTGCCTGGTAGAGGAAGGAGAGAGCCAACCAAGGTCCTGATATAAGAGACAATGATGCTGCAGCCGAGGTGCTTTGTTGCATACCTGCACACATTATTGAAGGTAGTATCCCATAGTTGCAGTGAAGATTTGGTGGCCAAGGACAGGATGGGACACCCATATGTAGGGTTGGCAATAGAATGCCTCTGGCTATCGCCAATTTAGCAGCAGGGTGAGCAGGTATTTGGTTCTATAGGCAGCCCCCAATTTGCAGTTAATTGACTTGCAGGTTTCTGTATATGTGCTTTCAGGTCCAAGGTTTGATCCAGGTGGATGCCAAGGTAACGAAAGGCAGTGACAGTTTCTATAGGGTCCCCATCGATATCAGAGACAGAGATGGTCAGAGGACAGGATCTAAGCTTGTGATTGGAGCCAAACATCATAACTTTGTTTTATTTGTATTTAAAACCAGGCGTTGAGAGTTCAACCAGTGTTGTAGCACGAAAATTTACAGTGAGGGCAGCATTTAGATCCAGGACCTTATCAGAGTGATAATAAATTACCAGATCATCCGATAAAGAAGTGAGTGACCTGTGGTGACCAGCTCAGGAAGTTTATTGACGAATAATGAGAATAGAAGAGGGCCAAGTATAGACCCCTGAGGGACCCCAATGTTGATAACAGCACTGTCTGACATGGATGAATTAAACTTAACAGCTGTGTTCTGTTGAGAGTTAGCTTTGAACCAGGTAGTGACTGGGGGAGAAGCCCAAGGTACTGAGGGCGGATAGTAGCAGAGAATGGTCAACCAGATCGAAGCTTTGGTAAGTCAATGAAGACTGCCCCTGTTAACTTTCCTCTATTCATATTGGTAACGATATCTGAAGTGAATTTTGCAAGTGCTGTCATGGTGCTGTGATGCTTTCTAAAACCATGTCGTGCTGAGCTTAGTAAATTGAATTTCTCAAGGTATTCAGTGATTTGCATGGATACTACTTTTTCCAGGATTTTATTCAGAACAGACAAAATAGCAACAGGCCGGTAATTTGATATGTCATTTTTACTGCCTTTCTTAAATACAGCAGTGACTCTGGCTGCCTTCCAGACTTCAGGGACAATGCCATTGGAGAGAGATAGGGTGAAGATGTGTGCCAGGGGCCAGAGATGTAGTAGAAGCCATTTTAGTAGTCTTGGTTCTAGGCCATCTGAGCCAGTACTGGTGTTTTCAGAGAGTGACCTGAGCAGCTTTAGGACCTGATGCCTAGACACTTCCCTGAGATAGAAGGGGTTGGTTAAGTTTGGGGTCCTTCAGATGCTGTGGGGTTAAACTGTGAAGCAGAGGATTGTGATGAGGGAAGCTGTGTAGGCAGATAAGTCAGAAAATTGTTGGTTAAAAGCATTTGCAATGGTAGTAGAATCATTACAGTGTACACATGTAGGACCATATCTGAGGGAGTGACATCTTTAGCAGAACCCAAGAAGGACTTAATGTGACCCCAAAACTTGCGAGGGTCATTGGAAGAATTAATCAGCAGGTTTTGGCAGTATTTACTTTTGGCCTGCCTGATGCATCTTTTACAGTCATTTCTGTATTGTTTATACAGAATGAGATTTGACTGCAGTCCAGTTTGTTTGTACTTTTTCCATTGATTGTCTCTAACTTTTAACTTTTGAAGCAGGTCTTTTTTCAGCCACCTCGAATGCTGGCCCCTTACCCTCCTTTTGACTGTAGGGAGGTGATTCTTTTGGATGTTGCCAAATTCAGTCAGAAATGAATTGAGGGCAGTATCAACATTGGTTGCGGTATAAATGTTAGACCAGTCAACACAAGAGAGGTCAAATAGGAAGGCTTGTTTGTCCAGGGCAGCATAATTTGAAAACCTAATCAGACGTGGTGGAGGAGGAGGAGGACAGGATCGCCATCGACAAAGTGTGGGGGAATGATCAGTGATTGAGTCAGCAAGCACTGTGGCATCTAGTACATGATCAGGTCTGGTGGTGAGGATCCAATCAAGTAGGGACCCTGAGTGCTGAGTAGTAGTTCTGGTAAAGCCTGTGATAGTTTGGTGTAGATTGTGCTTCTGTATTAGAGATTCAAGGATGCTGTGCTGTGGACCCAGCCAGTTAAGGTTCAGGTCCCCAAGGAGTAGAGCCTCATTTGATTTTACATTCTGGGAGACATATTGTAGCAAATTCTGGAGACTACTCATCCCGCTTGTAGGTGGATTGTAGACACAAATGATGTGCAGCAGTTTTGAACCCAGTGCCAGGGTAGCGTGTAGAGTTTCACAAGGTGTTAGGGAATCAGTGCAGGGTAGGATGTTCAGGGATAGATGATTTTTGTACATAATCGCAACCCCCTTGACCCAATACGGTCTTTCCTTAGAATGCTATAACCAGGCACAAGACAAGTGGCATCAGGCACCCAAGGCTTCAGCCAAGTCTCTGATAGGCATAAAATGTCAGGGTTAATCAGTTTAGCCCAGGCTTCGAGCTCAGCCAGGTGACTCGTGAGACTCCGGATATTCATGTGGGCTATAACCAGACCCTTTTTTGTTGCAGCCGTTGCAGGGGGTGAAGCGCAAACCATAGGGCCCGATTGGTTCAATATCTCCGCAAGCATAAGGAGCCGCTGGCAAGGTGAGAAGTAGGTTGGCAGAGAGTGCTTAGCTGGCGCTTTGGGTCTACGATAGTTCAAGAGATAGGAGTGGATAGACAGATAGATACAGCCCTTTTTGATGAGGATAGAGTGAGCAGGGTAGAATTCGAGTAATAGTACAGCAGGATGTTAGAAAACCTGAAGTCACTATCATTGTTAGCGCGGGATAAGTAGCAAGAGATGTGCAAGTTGTTAGCCATGTTTAGACATAACAGGAGAGACAGGGTATAAGTGGTGAAGTTTTAGAGGTGAGAGGAAGGTTCATTAGGGGGAGACTGGGGTGCAGCACCATATCTGAAGTGGCCAGTTTCACAGAAGAAACTATGTTGCTATCTGAATACCCTGATCACGTAAATGACCTAACCTAAAAGTTAAACTTCAGCATGATTTGTGTAATTTGTCGACTTCCAAAACGTAATATTAAAACTACGATGCTGACGGATATTTAATTCCAACGTTCCTGCCAGCCCCTCCTGTGCTCTGCATGGCGGGGTCGGAGCGAATTTAATAGTTTCAGGATACTGCTTAACAGTCAATAACAGAATAAATTATTTAACAAAAGCTGTAGTAATGACATTTTGAGAGTGCTGAGGTGGCCCTGCTTATATACACACACACTGAAAACTAAATGGCAATTAATGCTCTAATGCTTTAAAACAGTTATGAACAATCTTATTTGCTAATATTAAGATTTTCCAGAATTAAGCAGTAGAATTTTGAATGAGAGAAGTTCGTACTGTAGAGCCACGGCATTTCAAAAGAAACTGGCCAATAGGAGCACACAGTCAGGGAGACCAACCAATCAGGTTGCAGAAGTAAGAAAGCACTGCTTTCCGGCTGGTCAAAAAGTTACCGTACCTGTCATTGTTGCTGGCTGGAGAGGTGCGTGGGTAGTGGCTTTGAAGGTGCCGGTCGCCGCTTAAAAGGTCTTGGAGGGCTGTGGTTGCTTGCAGGCTTTTGTGGTCTCGGTTTTGAGGTGCCACCTGGGCTGCTGGCAGAGGCACAGTTAGGAGGGAGCTTGGAGGGCTTGTATGGCAACGGAACGTCCGCTCAGGGGATCCTCCAAGGAGAAAGCAGCAAATGTAATAAAAGATAGATCCAGTGGAAATGAACTGAAGAGGACCAGAGTCACAGAAAGTGTTAAATTCCTTCAATGTGATGAACTTTGGCCTGGGCATATGCAGGATGTGAAAACCTTTGTCTGTCTGTTTCCTTTGTTTTCAAAGTTGTTGTAGAGCAGCCCTTTAGAGACAAGTACATTTAAAGTTGATTTAAAATGAAAATGCTGTTACCTGGTAGTAAATTTCATCCAGTGGAAGCGATGAACTGCTGAAACCAGGGTCACAGAATGTTTAAAATTCTAAAGGTGATAAACTCGCCTGGGCATATGCAGGATGAAAACATTTTGTCTGTATGTTTCCTTTGTTCTTAAAAAATGGTTGCTGAATAGCCCAAGTAAAATTCCTTTTGGAGCAGGTCAGACGAAAATGTTGATTCAATGGCAGGGCCCAGCATCACCGAGTTTGTCAGACTTAGTTGCTAGAGTTATTTTTCCTTGGGGTGACTTTCAAAAAGTTGATTTAAAATGAAAATGCTGATACCTCATAGCTTAGTATATCGGGTAGGTGGGCTCCTTTGTTGTATGCTACAGAATATCTGGCATTAGTCTGCAGAATGCAGCGACATCTAGAGGGCAGCAGTTTCAATTTCATTCTAAATTCCACCCACGTGCTCCAGGACACTTCAACCTACCAGTCTGAAATGCAAACAGTTAAGCATAATGAGAGATCCCCCGAAGAAACAATATTACTATGGTAAGTGATTTTTTTCTTCTCAACACTTTCACAGATTGAGTTTTGGGTTTTCCCACTGTGGTCCAGATGCCCCCAGTTAAACGTCAGCTAACGCTGGTGTTTTAGGCAGTAGCGTCAAAATGTATTACGGCCCACTGGCTTCAGAAGAAGCCTCCTCAAATATCAGAGTGGACTGCATGAACGAAACACGTTTATGAGACGGAACCCTCATGGCTAAATTGCACTTACAGGAGGAAAGTTCTTGAATAGGTGGTGCCCTTGGCTTCAGTGGGTGGAAGGACAGCAAGAGTTGGGAGGACCCTGCCTCATAAGTGGTTCATAGTGATATGGCCCCGCAGGCCTGCTTCTATCACGAAACTGGGACCCCTGTGTTCTGTAATATTCCCTTGTGTGACTGTACTGCTAGAGGAGAGGCCGATACCTACCAGGGACTCCCATACCCCTTGTATCTCATATGCTAATTTTGACAAGATGGTGCTTACACTTTTTTTCTTTGGATAATTTACTGTTAGAATGTTGGGACAGACTACTAGATACATTTTCTTTTTAGTGAAGTGCACTGTGTTACTGGTTTACCTACTCTGCTATTATGAGGTTGATCTATGCACTCTTTTTTTCTGCCTGTTCTAAACTGATATTAATTTTTTGGCTGATTACTCTGTAGGGCTTTTTTTCAGTATGATGTATTAGACTGGTTGTATTTTTTGCCCTAACATTTATTTAGTTTTTGGTTGACCAGGTAAGTGCACTAGACAAATTCTGCCTATTTTCAGGCACGACCTGAGTGAGGGGGATACAGATGAAATGCCAACTGACCTTGAACCAGATTAAGCTGTTGGCGGTATTTTTAGTGAACGGGGGGATATTTGGTCAGGGCACTGGGGAAATTCCCCTACTCTTCCAGCAGGGGGCTTGACTTCCTGCAGAGTGGAGGAGCTCAGTTTGGAGCTGGACAGCAGAAGACGAGGAAGTGCTGATGTGGCAGTGGTGTGGACCAAGATGGCTGACGACATGTGTGTGGGAAAGGAAAGCAAAGTAGGGAGAGCTGCTGTCCCTATGGCCGACGATCCAGAGAGCAGTCACTCTGCTAGTGAACCTGCAGGAGAACACATCTCCACTCCTGCAGGTCCAGCACTGGAGATTAACAAAAGGCTGGAAAAAGAATCTGATGAAGAACATGAGGAAATGGATACTGAACGCGAAGAGGTTTTCTCTGAATTTACTTTAGTACAAAAATTGCTGCCTGAGCAAAGGAAATGTTTATTATACCTCTTAAAAGCTTCAGACGGCGAAGTGGAACAGCACTCGCAACAGGGTTTGAATAGTGAACCAAGCAAACCCAGAGCTCAGCAACTGCGAGATGACGGCGTTGTCAAAGAAACCACAAAGGCCTGTGACACAGTTGTATCAAACAAGCCGATAGAACCAGTCATCGCCCGAGTCTGACAGCGGGGAAAGTAAAGCTGTGAGTACAGAAGCTGCTAATACTGATATTGTGGATAACCTGTTGCACAACACTGACATAAATGATAGCGTTATACCCGAGGCTTGTCATGAGGAAAATATAAGCTTAAATTTGCAAATGAATGTCCCTAGTGAAACTGCTGAGCCTGAAATAACTGTACAGACTAACATGGATGCAGGGGAAGGCTGCTCTAAGCATACCTTTTTAAGGAAAAGCCATAGGGAATCTGCTTCAAGTCCTACCCCTTGGTCAGTGGACAATGCGCTCAAAGGAGCAGGCTGGAAAACGGATAAAAATGGCACTTAGCAAGCAGATCCAGGTTATTATAGCGCTAAGACAAAAACATCTGTCACTGCTGATCAATTCTGCACTGAATCCGATATGGATTTACATTCAGAAGACATGAGACCCAATGCCCCTGACACCCTCACCGCCCGGGCTCTAGTTCTGATACTAGTGAGCAAGGCCACCTACCTAAAGAACAAACATGGGGAGAGAGAGAGTGGAAAATAATCCTATGAGACCAAATACCCAACACAGCTCCTCAGCTTTGGGCTCAGTTTAGAAGAAATGAGCAAACATTTCAAAATGCAGCCCCAGCACAGAGAAAAAAACGCGGTCCGGTTGCAGTACCTAGGAGGCTTAGACAAGGCTCCAGATAGACTGTATGTTGGGCGTGCTCTAATGAAGGATTCTCTAAGATTTTTCTCTAACGATATTTATGCTTTAATTCATGCTCCTGGGGACACCTTATTTGACATCAGTTTTAAAACCCCAGTTGGTCTGGATAGGTTCTGTGCTACTTATGAGCGTCTGAAATACTCGGCCTTGTGGCTACCTTTCTGCACCATCCCCCTCACTAAGCTTGCCATAAAACAAGTAACTATACTGTTCAGAAATTAAGGCACAAACGGGAATGACATTAAACACTGGCTGCAGCAGAAATGTGACTTATTGGGGGAACCTGCACCAATCTTTGATGATGAACATTTATGGACTCGGGGGTGGAAATTAGAGTGAAACTGAGGATGAGGCCTCATGGTCCAAAACATCTACCAAGCTACTTCTTTTTAGGCAGGGATAGAGGCCATTGCTTCTACCCAGGGCAACCTAAGACTTGTTTTAATTGCGGGTCTCTATCCCACGTAAGTAATGTTTGTGATAAGGTCAGAAGCAACCTTTGTATGGAATTCGGTCACAACAGTTTGTAATGTTCGAATGCCCTTAGGTGCAACCTCTGTGCCTCTGTGATGAAATAGGTCATGGCTACAAAAACTGTGAATGGGCCTCACACAACAGATCTGATCACCCAGACCAAGACCAGATTATTAATAAAGCTCAAAAAACAAGTATTGAGAAACAACAAAGGGTAGCAGAGGAAAATAGGTGAGAAGAACACAGAGCTGACCCTCTGATTGTGGAAAGGGGGGGAACAGCAGGGCAATGACCAACAACCTATAACACTTCAAGCTTCTCCTGCAGAGGAAATGGAAACAAGAAATGCAGAAGATGAGCCTGAGGAACCAGTGCAATTAGTTGAGAGCCATAACGACACAGTACTACCGGAAAAAACAATATCAGCTAATGAAAAACATATCATGCACCCCCCCAAGCTGTGCAAGAAGTCCGGAGGAAAAAAAGGGGGGGCGATAAGAAAAGCTAACCCAAAGGCTAAACAACTGAAAACTTCAGGGTCACCACAAACTATACAGCTTTCCAACCGCTATGAGGTTTTACACCCACAGGATTCAGACGTTGAATCAGAACCCTCCTCCACTATTTCTTCGCAACAGGGTGTTTCCTCAGATACAGAGGATGATTTCCTAGAGCAAAAAGTGATAGCTGCAAGAACTAAGACTAAACAACTGGGTGTTAGAACTCGAAGAAGTAATAGGCTAGACAAATCCAAAGTATGAACAGAATGTGACATATTCATGTATTTTTCCTTTTTTATGTAGTGATGGTAGTACAACCTCTGAAAACTGCTACACTGAATACCAATAGTATTAAGAACCCGAGATGCAGAGTTGTGACCTTTCCCCTAATTAAAGACTTGCAGCTGGACATCTGTTTTCTTCAAGCCACTAGGTTATCTTCAATAAGTGACATTTCAGCTGCAGGAAGATTGTGGTTTTGGGGTCCCTCCTTTTTTTCAATGGGGAACTCGACGTGTGATGGGGTGGGAATTCTCTTTTCAGGTCATGATTTTCAAGTTACATACCAGGGTATTAGATTTGTTTCCAGGGAGGGTTCTATTACTTGAAGTTTATCATAAAAGTGTTGCCTGGAGACTTATAAACATACATGCTCCGCAAACATAGAAAGAACAAATAGACTTATTTAATATAGTTAGACCTTTTTTATTCACATCATGACAGGTGATTTGGGCTGGGGATTTTAATTGTATGCAAGATATTAAGGATAGAGGGGCCAAAACAAAGAAACAATTCTGTGATACCAGAGCCTTAAATCAGATAATAGACCAGAGTGGGTTGAAAGACTTTTACAGAGCAATATACCTGACGGATGAGTACACCTTTTACAAGAGTAACCTGGCCACTAGAATTGACTTCTTATTTTCCTCTAAGTCCTTAAAAATTCTGCAGGCCCACACTATCCCAGTAGAAAACTCTGACCATCTAATGGTTCTTATATATGTTTCTGAAAATGTACAGATCCCACGGGGTAAAGGACACTGGAGGCTTAATGCTAATCTATTACAAGACCAAATGTGTAGAAATCAAATTCAAGACCTACTGCATGCTACGAAATCTGTTGCTTGTCTGAAGGATGATATTGGGAGATGGTGGGTTGATACGAAAATAGCACTTAAAAATGAATTTGTGAATTTTGCAAGGGACAAATATACGAATCAGTATAAATCATATTTGACCTTGAGGGCTCAACTGTATAAAATTTATACACTAAATAATAAGGGTTATGGAGAATTTTATAGTTAAATTAAACAAATACAGGCAAAAATGGAAGGGCTCCAGTATTCTAGGGCAGCTTCTCTTCTGTATGAACACCGGGTAAGTACCCTGGGTAAAACCTCTACTGGTGATGTTACGAAAGCTGTAGAACCAGGCAGGGCAATAAAAATAGGAGTAGCTTAATAACTCAAGAAGGTGGCAGAGTTACAACACAGGAACAGAGTATGAATGACCACTGTAGAAACTCATATGGAATCTTTGTATGCTGATCCTAAGACTAATAAGGATTTTATATAAAATATGCTTAGTAAACTGAAAATACCAAATATACCAAATAATATCTGACAGGATTTAGTTTGTTCTATCTCCCAAGAGGAAATAAGTACAGCTATAGAAACATTAAAGAATAATAACCTCCTGGTATAGATGGACTTACTACTGAATTCTATAAAACCTTTAAAGTGGAAGTTGTGGAAATATTGGAAGTGGTGTTTAATTCTATATTAGCAACTGGTCAGATCCCCCCACAAATGGAGTTAGCTATGCAGATATTTATATATAAAAAACTAGATAGAGACTAAATAAGGAATTGGAGACCACTGGCCATTCTAAATTCCAGCATTAAAACTGTAATGAAAATCTTAAATTCCTGAATAAGTAAGGTAGGCCCTTGCCTAACAAAGTAAACATTGAAAGGGCTTTAGAAAATATACAGAGGTCCTCTTATCTCAGGAGCTAGAATAAATCATAATAAGAGTAAGGCTTACTCATTAAATAACCTGACTGAATGTTTGGATGCTACAGGAGAAACTGAAGTATCACGGACTCAAATAGACATACTAGGGATTCATTTTGGGAAAGGAGATATGGCTACTATAAACTGGTTAAAAAAAATAGATATGGGACAGGAAAAAGTAATGAAATGGAAAAACTGGCAGCAGACAAAAAAGAAAAATGTTATGATTATTAAAATGTTTGTGATCCCTATTTTTCCATATTTAAGGATAGTTTTTCCACCACCTAGCAACTTGAAGGCAAAATTATTAAGTTAGGTGTTTTTATTGATATGGGGATCAAGACTTAATCATATTAAATGGAAAAAATTATACAAGGATTATAAACAGGGAGGAATTAACTTTATTAATCCCACAAGATTTTTTTATAGCCTGTTCTTTCAAAAAAATATAGCAAACTTTCAGGCACCTGATAGTGCTGAACGGAAGAAGGTAGCAGCAATATGGTTATTACCAGTACTTAATAAGTGGAACAAATCTCCAAAACATCTAAAAAAAAAAAAAAAATATTCAGGGAGTACAATTTTTGTGGCCAGTTTCTGAAAATATCAGGAAATAGAATTTGACAGTAGCACAAGCTTCTTGTCTTGACCGGAAAAGTATATATAAACCAATACAAGAAGCAGGGTATAGTATAAATGTAGAATATAAGGGGGTACAGCAGAGTTTAAATTCAAAAATGGGAGAGTACTTTAATAAAAGGACCCCCAAAAAAATGCGGGACACAGTCTGGTTGTGTACGCATGGGAGACTAGGGGTTAAGGGAAATGCCAAACACAAGCAAACTGAAGAAAAATGGTGTCCACAGACTTCTTGCTGTCAGGTGGAGGAAACATTAGAGCATTTTTTCGTCCAGTGTCCAAACTCAAGGGAAGTGTGATCTGCTATTAGTTGTAAATGGAATGATTCCTTTTGGGAAACTTTGGTGTGTGAGGAAATAATGACAGGTTTTGTTGGAAAAAGCATGGAATGGAAGACAGTACATTAAGAGTTATTTTAACATGCATTAAATTTATTTTATGGCAAATAAGGTGCAAGTATGTTATACAGCAGATGCAGTTATTGCCTAATGTTGTGACACTACTAATAGAGAAAGAAATTCAGTAAATATGGCTATGTGAAACAAAAATTTGTTCAAATGATGTATTACAAAAAAGATGGGAGAAAAATACCCCAGAATATTTATTCAGATAGGTAATGCTGCAACAGAAAAAGGAGTAGGAAGCTATGGAAGGAGTAGATAGTAACAGAAGATATGAAGACCCAAATAAACTGCTATTTTATGTTGTAATTTAAACTAGGTGTACTGAAGAAAAGAAAGGAAAAAAAAAAAAAAGATGAGGGATATGTTTGGCTTATGATGATTAAGTGACTGATTATGTATTTGGAAGTGTATGATTTTCATTTTTGTATTTATTGTACAGCTATGGTTTATTCTATTTTCAATAAAGAAATCCCCTACTCTTCTCGACAAGTACCATGGGATCTTTAACATCCACCTGAAGAGGCAGAAGAGACTTTGGTTTAACATCTCTTCCGAAAGACGGCACCTTCAGGAGTGCAGCACTCCAATGCTGCACTACAGTGTCAGTATTGTGATATTAACCCAAGTGCCTGGTGTGGGGATAGAACCCACAGCCTTCTGATCTCCCGGCCTCAGAGGAGAGTGTGCTACCTGCTGAGCCACTGACACTGCTATATAGCCATGTACTGTACTGTTTTTACTTAACTTTTATATGGAACAGAAGTTGTCACTCGTGGAAAATTGTCTCTCTTGAAATAAAACTGAGTTAAACAAAATGTCCACTGTATGTAACTGATACATCAAGCCAGAATACTAGACATTTGACTACAATGCCTTGCTCAGTAGTGTTGCCATCTGATGTTACGACTGCAAGTGGATCAGCTGAACGAGTTAGTGTGTTCTGGGATCCAACCCCTATAGACTTCGTTTTGGTTGCATTAAGGATTAGGTGGCTGTTGATGAACCAGGAAGAGATTGTGTTGAAATCAGCTTGGAGTACTGAATTAACCTCGGACACAGTCGTTGCACTGTAGCAAAGAATGGTGTCATCTGCATACATGTGTAGATGACACTTCCTGCTATGCTCTGGGAGGTCATTATCTAAAATGGTGAACAGCACAGGGCCAAGAACTGAGTCTTGAGAACCCCCAAAATGTAGGGCAGCGAGGTCTGAAGTAATGCCTTTTACAGACACTAGCTGGATCTGGATACGCGGTAGTTTTTCAACCTTATGATGTCAAGTTCCGAAGGGCCATAAAGTTGGAGCCAAGGCAGAGAAAATCCTAAGCAGTATCAAGCAATATTACACTGCTCAGGGAGCCTCATCAAACAATGAGACTAAGTATTTTATGGGGATTACTGGGTACAGAAGGACCAGCTACCTCTTATTTTTCTTCTCCTCTCTCGGTTCTGGCAAGGACCTCTTTCAACCAACCACCAATGGCACTGTAACCATCCCCCCACCCACCCACTGAGACCCTGTAGCCTGCATTCCTGGGGCTCCAAGGCCCACCTGTGTCACACTGCTGTGCTGCCCCTTCCCCCCCCCGGCTTACCATAGGGCTAGGGTTGCCAACAGCTCTTGGCTACTTGCCCCAATCTATATGGCCACTCACTGAGGAGGCGAAGATCAGGAGCACCCCCAGGAGCCAGCTGATGGGACCAGGACGGATGTAGGAGCAAGCTCATTTCCCTTTTTCTCTCTGCCCACCCACCTGGAGTGTGGTGACGTCCCTGGACACCGGCATGCCTGACATGTTCAACGACAGCTGCACTCCAGTTCCCTCACCACCACCACACCCTGGCATATCCCACTGTGGTCACCCAGGTGGCGGTACAGCAGTGGAATGTGGATCCTTCCCCTCCCGCCCTGACCGACCCTCCAGCGGCCCAGGCTCGTTTCCAACGTGGGTCATTTGCATTACGATCTGTAGCACTACCGCTGCACTGGCAGACTGGTCCCTTTCAGCTACCTCTTATGAATGGGCAGTCTTTTAAATCCTGACTGACTGTCACGAAGGATGTAGTGCTTCTTTGAAAGGTGTAACATAATTCATCTGCACCTTCAGGCCAAGATCGTGAGGATTAGGGTGTAAATTATCTGCACTGTAAGGACTTAGGTTTGTCCCACTTTGGCGAGTAAAATATCATACTCTCTTGGTTTAGTATAAACCTGTTTCAGATGCCATAAGAGAAATACAGGATTCTCTACATCCCACCACTTGTACATTAGACTGCTGGGTGGTCCAGGTCTGGCTAAAAACCAGACTCATCAACACTTCTTTGCAGGAGGGTAATTTCTCTGTGGCATTACAGAAGGCTACTGTGAGGCCCCTCTTTTGCACATTAGATGATTATAAATCATGCATTACAAATTGTAACAGTAAAATGTGATATCTAGCACCTGCATAAAAATACACACTGAAAGCAATTTTAGCCGACTACTGATTTTTCACTGTGGTATAATAAGCAGCAGCTTGGCATGCAGTAAATCCTTCAGACAATCTAAGCCTTAAAATAAAGTGAAAACATGAAAACTGTATAACTGGTAAAATACAAGAAAGCAACATTACATTGTCCTTGGTAAGCAATAACTGCCCTAAGCAAGTCTGCATACTCCAAATTCCATAGCTCATCTGTTAAAGCACCCTATTAGAAAGGCCCTGTTCAGGATGTTAATCACAGACTATGTGCAACACTAGGACATTCCAGTGACTAAGAAAAATAGATTAGCTTCTAGTGTCATCTGCCTCTCACTGAAGAGCTTCATTTCAAAACCCTTCCTCGCCCCTTTCACTGTGTGTTGCTGCTATGTTCAAAGTGACGGTTAAGGCTGCATCACAAAGCTGCACAAGCAGGGAAATTTAACTTACAGTAAAATCCTTTTGTTATGCCTTGAGACAGGATACTGAAGTTTTGGCAAAACCAGCGTGCCTTGGGAAATCCTTCAGACTACATCCTGTAGACTACAGGTTTGGGAAGGGTGGCTGGAAGCAGGGTGAAGTAGAAGACCTTTGCAGGGGGAAGGATTAGATTTAAGACTATGGATCCAGGGAAGGGTGGCTGGGAGCATGGGGATTAAGGATGTACAGCAAGAAGGAGGTGGGGTGAGAATTATTTAAGACTACTGGGGTCCAGGGAAGGGTGGTTGGCAGCAGAGAGGGAGGCGTGAACAACAAAGGAATAACAGAAGGGTTCAAAAGAATAGCTTAAACTGAATTCATTAGTCAGACCCTTTTATTTTAAGGTTCTTTTCGGTCAATTTTGTGTTGACGAATGTGTAGACTATTAGAATACTATGTAAATTATGTTTCACTACATGATAAACACTGTATTTTGTTAGTAGCTCTGCGGATGTTTTCCTTGCTGCATATCCTATTGATTATCTATATATATTTTCTCTGCAAAAACCCTTGTTAATGCACCATTAGGGTTCCAGTGACAAAAGTTGGGAAATGCAGTCTTAGGGCAAACCCTAACACCCCACATCCACCCTGGGTTTCCAGTCCCAACACCCCACCCTCACCCTGGCTTTCTAAACCCTAACACCCCAACCCCACCCTGCATGCAGGAACAGGTGTGGGGGCTGTACCTTTGGGTTGTGAACCCTAGCGCTCACTCCACTCCATGAGTAAGTAAGCTGAGATAGGTATAGCATAGGAGAATGGGGTGAGCATTAGGGTAAATCCTCAGCCAGTGCTGTCTTCCAGCTGTCTCCACCTTTCTTCCCCCCTACTCCATCCTGCTCTCACCCTGTTTCTCCCACCACCACACATTATTTTTACCCAACCTCCTCCTCTCCTGCTCCCACTCTACATGTCAGTCTAATCTGAATTCCCTTCATCTTACACCTTAACACTGCAACCCCCAATTTTTTACCACTCCCTCCCTCTCCACTCCTCTCTCCCCCTCACCTTAATCGCTCTGCCCTCTACCTCTCTCTCCCCCCCCCACCTCGACAATGCCTCCGGGCTGCATTATTTTCCCCTTATGATCAGTAAAGCAAGTGAACACTAGTAATTGCATATCCTTATTTGAGCTCTATATTATTGTCACTAGACCAGGCATATCTTGCCTGTATACTGTTTATCTGTCCATTGTAGCCTCATTGTTTGCCTCTTATTGAATTTTTTCACTTTTTTCCCATTTTATGAATTTTGTTGTACCTTGCCTATGTATTCTGAAGCAGAACCTATGTAAAAGAGCTTTTAGCTCAAAGGTGTCAATCAGAGATTTAAATAAAGTTACACAACCTCAAAAAGTATGTACGAGTCCCGCGCTCCCAAAGGCAAATGAAGATGTGATAATACTATCTCAGAAAGTAAGGAAATTCATTGCAAAAAAACTTCGTTAATGCACCACTTAGGGTTGAAGCAACAAAAGTGGGGAAATGTGCTGTTAAGGTTTCATACCCTAACACCCCAATGACTACGAAGGATTTAAATGAAGCAATCACAGATGGCGCTAGCCACAAGGTGTTGCCGGAGTTTGCGTTTGAAAGGGCCTTGGGTGGTAGTGTTGGCAATATCACAAGGAAGAGAGTTGAACCACTTCAGATGGCAAGTAACCACTGACCTTGGGAAGTATGACAGCGTGGCACTTGGAAAGTTAGGTTTTCGGAGCGTCTAGTACACTGGGAGCAGCAGTAGGGGCTGAAGATCCTCTGAACCCCTGGGGGCATAAGTCCAAGAGAGACTTTCTTTGCTAATAGGCAGGTTTGATGGGAGATTCTACCCTTAAGCTGGAGCCAGTTAGCCTGATCATTGATGTCGCAGGTGTGGGAGAGGCGTGCAGCCTCTGTGAGGAGAAGGCAGGCCTTGTTAAGGGCTACAGCAATGCGATGTAGGGCAGTGTCAGTGGCAGATCCATAGATCACTAGCCTGTAGTCGATGATAGAGACTACCGAGCTTTAGATAGCCAGTCTAAGGGACTCAGTAGTTAGACAGTTCTTGTGTTTGAACAATAGCCCAAAATGAATGTTCACAGCTTTGGCAATATTATCTATATGATTGGCATAGGATAGAGTGCTGTCTAAGGTTACTCCTAAGTATTTGAACAGTGGTGTCTGTTCAAGGGAAACAGCCGAGCAGTTCCGGACTGTTAATTCCTGGACTTTGTGCTTACTGTGCATAACCGAATCCTTATTTGCCCATGTGAGCCCTGCATTCCCATCCCTCCATAGATGCATATATGTATGTTGCTGTAGAAGCGCAGGACCCTCTGGGCCTTGAGTTTCCAACTGCAACCAAATAATTACCATAGCCTTCTTATGACCCCACCTCATGAACTCAATAGTGACAATTTGCAAATCCCCATCAAAAATGTTATTTTCTGGCACCTCAGAGTCATTCCACAGCATACGTGTGAAAACAGTTTGGGGAAGATTTGGAAAACAACAACTGTCGTTCATGAGGCGTAAAAATATGGCTAAGTTAAAAATTTGGGTTCCAACTACTGAAAATTACCAGAGTTACGAGCAAACATAGCAAAAAAAACTTCAATGCATGCACATTACTTTCCCATTTTTACATATTTTTATCCCAAATTTTCAACATAGCCGTCTTATGACCCCACCCCATGAACAAGAGCAGTAAACATTTTAAAATCACTGCCAAATAGTGATTTCACCAACTGACCGCGAAATTACCTTTAGGGACGCGAAAACACATTTTGGCCAGGATTTGAAAAATGACAGCTGTCACTTTCATGAGTTGATGTGAAGAACTGGCTATGCTGAAAACCTGGTGTGAAGATATTGAAAATTATCAAGGTTAAGATCCTGCATTTGCAAATTTCAACACAGGCTCGTAACTTTGTGTTTAATATTTTTACACCAAATTTTTCAACACAGCCTTCTTATGATCCCACCTCTTAAACAAGGGTGGAAAAAATGTTCAATTCCTATGCAGAAAGTGATTTTGAGCAGCGACTGCAAAACCACCTTCCGGGAGAGAGTTGTCTAACGTGACTGGCATTGTTTATGAGGAGGGGTCCCAAAAAAGGCCTGTTGAAAATTTGGGGCCAAAATATTCAGAAATGGCCAAGTTATGCCACAGAGTTCAAAACCCCTTTGAAATACACTGAACTGCATACATGATTTCCTCAGTTTGCGGTCCGGCTTTCAAGAGTGAAGATGTGTCTACAGTCCAGACAGGATTATGGCTTTGGACCCCTATTGGGTAAGTAAGGGCTTGGGAGTGACTGTGGGGTGGTGGGTGCTGAGTGATAGGGCTGGGTACGGGGAGTTACTGCGGTGCAACAGACATCAGTGGCCAGTTTCCTTTTTTTTTTTACAGGATTTGTTTAAAAAAAAACTACTAAGGACAGTTTTTTTCTTTCAATATCACAACCATGATCAGAGGGTGAGGGGGTGCCACTAGACACCAAGGAAAATAAAAATAATGGGGAGTGTGATCAGAGGGTTGGGGGTGCCACTGGACACCAGTGAAAATATAAATAATTACGGGGATGGCGATCAGAGATTGGGGGTGCCACTAGACACCTGTGAACAACAGGGATGGGGATCACGATGGGGTGCCATGCCGGCCCAGCAGTTGGATTTCCGCTTGCGGCGCCGGCGACCGGGTTCGAGAACGGACTGAATTAGGTCGGAGGCGGCCCGAGGGTGGAAATGAGATCGGCGTCCGTAGACAGCTCTCCTTCTCCGGGGGGAGGGCACGGGTAGCGTGCGGTGCATGGGGACCCCTGGTGGAGACCGGGGGTTCCTACGCAGACCGCGGCTTGACAAGCTCACCGGAGGCGGGGCGGATGACGTCATCATTGCACGACCCCGCCTCCCAGGAAAACGGAAAGATGAGCCTGCCTGCCACCAGAATGAAGCCCGCTGCCAAGGCCTCGATATGTTCCCCAGGCCGGGCCCCCGACCTAATCCCAGTGCCTGCGGTGCATAAGCGAAGTGCGCCCGCAGGCCACCGTGGGGAAAGCACGAAGTGTCGGGGGACAGCGCCGATCTGGGGAACAGAGGCTGGTAGCCCATGACCGGGCTGAGGATACGGTGGCAGGAGGGCTCGGGGTGTAAAAAGCATAAATAAAGGACGGGGGTGCCACTAGACACCAGGGAAAATAAAAACACTGGGGAATGATATCGGAGGGTAGGGCATGTCACTGGACACCAGGGAAATTACACATCATAATGGGGATGGCAATCGGAGGGTGGGGGGGTGCCACTAGACATCAGGGAAGAAAAAATGACTAACCTTAGTATTTGTGTTACTTCTAATGGAGTCTTGCTGTATTCTGACTATCTGCAGTTAGCTCCAGCATTTAAACTGCCCCGGAGAACAGGGTGTTAACTTTCTATGCAGTGCATAGAATGCTGAGCTCGAGCTCGGTTGAGGTCTCTGTCTACAGCTCTTTGAAACCCAACCGTCAGATTCTTACGAGCAAAAACTCACTAACTATACTATGTGGAAACTGTAAAATTTTTAACAAGCCAACTGGCAACAAAGAGTTTCGGATTCCCCAGGAAGACTCAAGTCTGGAAACCCAAAACTAAAAACCAATCCAAAGAGAATAACAATACAATAAAAACACCCAAATAAAAGGGAGGGTGTGCCAGAAGCACCTCTGGGGTGCAACACTGCACCTGCCCACCCACTTCCCAAAAAACAGGATCTGAGAGGGGAGGCAGGGAGGGAAGTCAGTCTACAGCAAGACTCCATTAGAAGAAACATAATTACTAAGGTGAGTAATTTTTTCTTCAAACAACTTGAAGTCTTGTTGTATTCTGATTATCTGCAGACTACCAAGCAGTACCTCCACGGAGGAGGGAGAGAACCTACTTTGGGAATAGGCTCTGAAGTACTGCTGTGCCAAACCGAGAATCACTCCTAACCTGGACATCCACAGAGTAATGCTTGGTAAAGGTATGGACTGTTTTCCAGGTGGCTGCTTGACAAATTTCTAACAGAGGGATATCCCTGGCAGCAGCCAGGGAAGCAGCTGTACCTCTTGTAGAGTGAGCTCTCAGGCCTGAGGGTGGAATTTTTCCCAGTTTCTCATAGCAGATTTGTATACAAGACACAATCCACCTGACAACAGTTCTTTTGGTGGCAGGTTTGCACTTTCCCACTTCTCCATAAGTGAGGAATAACTGGAGGGAATCAAACCTCTGACCCTTGGTATGCTCTATGTAGTAGCTAAGGGCTCTTTTAACATCCAGACTGTGTAGCCTCCTCTCTCCTGAGGAAGAATGATCAGTGAAGAAGACAGGGAGAGACATGGACTGATTCAAGTGGAAGTCTGAAACCACTGTGGGCAAGAACCTCCTATTGATTCTAAGGACCACCTTATCTCTATGGAAAGAGATAAAATCAGGTTCCACTGGATGGGCTTGCAGTTCACTGATACGTCTGGCAGAGGTAATGGCTACCAAAAACAAAGTTTTCCAAGTCAAGTACTTAAGCTCTGCTGAGGACATAGGCTCAAAGGGAGGTTGCATCAGTTGAGCAATGCAAACATTCAAGTCCCAGGCAGGGGCAGGATCCCTGAAGGAAGGACTGGTATGAAGCAATCCCTTGAAAAATTTACAGAACACAGGATGAGATGATAGTAAAGAAGACTTCCCCACAGACAGAAAAGCAGAAACAGCTGTCAAGTGTACCTTGAGAGTAGCTGGTCTGAGGCCTAGGCCATTAAGATGGACCATATAATCCAGAACTGTAGGCAATTCAGCAGTGTCTGGGGAAATATGCTTCTTGGAACACCAAATGCTGAATCTTTTCCATTTGGAGTTATGTCTTTCTGGTGGAGGGTTTTTGAGAAGCTTTGAGAATATCCAGAACCTCCTGAGACAAATGCAAATCTGCATACTCTACCTCTTCAAGAGCCATGCCTTGAGATTCAGAGATCGAAGATTGGGGTACCAAATCCTCCCCTGACAGGAGGTTAACAGGTTGTAATTCCTGGGAAGAGACAGGGGAAGATGGGCTGCTAGAGACAGCAACTGGGGGTACCAAGGCTGTCTGGCCCAGTCTGGAGCAATCAGAATCACCTTGCAAGGTTGTGACCTTATTTTGACTAGAACTTTGAAGAGAAGAGGAAAGGGAAGGAAGGCATACAGAAATTTCCCTTCCCAGTTCAGAATCAGAGCATCCAGAGGGAACCCAAGACTGGGGGTCTGCAACAAAACAGAGGAAGGTGGTGACTGTCTGGGGCTGCAAAGAGATCTATCTCTGGAGTGCCCCACTTTGAAAAAATCACTTTCAACACCAGGGAGTCCAGGGACCATTCGTGATGGCCCTGGGAGATTCTGCTCTGTGCATCTGCCAGCACATTGTCCTTTCCTGGAAGGTGGACTGCTATCAGAGAGGTCTGCAAGGAATAAACCAGAGACCACAATTTCATGGCTTCTGTGCACAAGGCCATAGACCGAGTGCCTCCCTACGTGTTGATGTACCACATGATTGTGGTATTGTCTGTTCTGACCTGAACCACCTTGTTCTGCACAGTCTGAGAAAATGTTGCAGGGCCAGAAAAACTGCCCAGAGTTCCAGAAGATTGATATGAAGAAGGGATCCTGAGGGGACCACAGTCCATGGGCTGTGATAGCTCCCAGATTACCTCCCCACCCCAAAAGGGAAGCATCTGTGGTAAGGACCACCGAATGAGACTGGATGACAAATGGGACCCCTTGCCTTAAATTGTCCTGATCCTGCCACCATTGGAGGGCTTGGGTCAGCGTCCGAGTCACTGGAATCAGTTTGGTAAGAGGGTCCTTCTTTTGGGACCAAAAGGCCCTCAGATGGAACTGAATGTCCCTCATCTGAAATCTTGCCCCTTAGACCACTGCTGTAGAAGCTGCCATGTGGCCCAAGAGCTGAAGGAAGTGCCTTGCTGGTCGAGACACCTGAAGGCTGAAGGAAGAAGCCAGTTCCACAAGAACTCTTGCCCTTTCCAGGGGAAGGAAGGCTCTTGCTTTGACAGTATCCAGCTCTGCCCCTATAAAGGTAAGAAGCTGCACTGGGTCGAGGACTGACTTGGGAAGGTTGAGAAGAAACTCCAGGGAAGATAGCACTTGCTGGGTCACTTGCAGGTCTGACTTGACTTGGTCTGGAGACTGACCCACTATAAGCCAGTCGTCCAGATATGGAAAGATGGAAATCTTCTGCTCTCTTAAAAAGGCCGCCACTACTACTGCCAGGCACTTTGTAAAAACCCTTGCAGCTGATGTTAGGCCGAAGGGCATTGCTTTGAACTGATAATGGCCTGAGGGCAACCTGAACCTGAGGTACTTTCTGTGGGAGCACCTGATGGGAATGCGAAAGTAGGCATCTTTGAGGTCCAGGGAGGCTAGCCAGTCCCCTAGCCTTAGAGAGGGAAGAATTATTCCCAGAGTCACCATCTTGAACCTTGGTTTTAAAAGATGTTTGTTCAGGTATCTTAGATCTAGGATGGGTCACCACTCCCCTGTCTTTTTTGGGGTAAGGAAGTACCTGGAGTACAGACCTTTGCCCCAGTGTAGGGTAGGAACTCTCTCTATGGCTCCTAGGGCCAGAGGAGATGAAACCTCGGCCTCTGAGATAAGGGTTTCAAAGAGATTTGCAGGTGGAAAAGATCTGGCTCTCATCTTCGGAAATGTTTTGAAGCTGAGAACCAGTCTCTGGCTTACCACTTCCAGGACTCACTTGTCTGAAGTAACAAGACACCCAGTCCTGGATGAAGTGAGCCAGCCTGCCCCCTACAGGGATAGAAGGGTCGACCCGGGCAGACCCATCAGGGTGTCTGCTAGGCAGGGGCCTTAGGCTGAGGAGTGGATGCAGCCCTGCTCATCCCCCTTCTGCCTCTCCCTCTGAAGAACCCCCCCTGAGAAAAGGGAGAAGAGGCCTGTGCTTGGTAGAAAGGCTTATGAAAAGGCCTGCCCCTGCCCCTAGAATGCTGCCTTTGAGGAGCTGCCTGCCTCTCCTTGGCCTGTGCACTCCTATAAGTGGTCCTATATTCCTCCATTTTTTTTCATGTAATTCTCTGTCTGCTCCCCAAACAGAGAATTACCTTCCACAGGGAAATCCATGGCCTTAGCCTAGATGTCCTGTGAGAGGCTAGTACATCTGAGACAAGCCATTCTCCAAAGAGCAACAGATGTGTAGCCATGACTCTTGATGACACATCATTGGAGTCCACAGCAGCATGGAACTGTACCTTAGATGCCTCAATCCCATCTGCAGCCACCTCCTCCAGCTCCTTGGTCAGCTGGGGGGAGGCCTGTTTAGCCAGTGCCAGTACAGTGTCCCACCTGGACTTCTGGTACCTGGCTGTATAGGCCATATGAAAAAAATACTCACCTTAGTAATTATGTTTCTTCTATTGGAGTCTTGCTGTATTCTGACAAGTGCAGTTAGCTCCAGCCTTTAAACTGCCCCGGAGAACAAAGGGTTAACCTTCCTATGTAGAGCATAGAATGCTGAGCTTGAGTTCCACTGATGTCTCTGTCTGTTTCCCTTTGAACGCTAACCGTCAGATTCTTACAAGCAACACTCAAATAGTATTCTATGTGGAAATTGTAAAACAAAATTTTTAATAGCCAACTGGCAACAAAAAGTTTTGAACTACCAAAAGAAGACTCAAGACAGGAAACCCAAAACTCAAAACCCAAACCAAATAGGAATATAACAAAATAAACACACACAAAAGAGGGTGTAAAAAGAGCACCCCTGAGGTGCAACACTGCACCTGCCCACCCACTTCCCAAAACCAGGTTCTGAGAGGGGAGGCAGGGAGGAAGGTCAGAATACAGCAAGACTCCAATAGAAGAAACATAATTACTAAGATGAGTAATTTTTTCTTCAAACAACTTGAAGTCTTGCTGTATTCTGACAATTGTAGACTACTCACAGTACCTCCATGGAGGAGGACAGAACCTACTTTGGGAATAGGCTCTGAAGTACTGCTGTGCCAAACCGAGCATCACTCCTAGCCTGGATATCCAGAGAGTAATGCTTGGTAAAGGTATGGACTGTTTTCCAGGTGGCTGCTTGACAAATTTCTGAGAGAGGGATATCCCTGGCAGCAGCCAGAGAAACAGCTGTACCTCTTGTGGAATGAGCCCTCAGGCCTGAAGGTGGAGTTTTTCCCAGTTTTTCATAGCAGAATTGTATACAAGACACAATCCACTTGTCAACAGATCTCCTGGTGGCAGGTTTGCCCTTTCTTACTTCTCCATAACTGAGGAACAACTGAAGGGAGTCAAATCTGTGACCCTTGGTACGCTCTATGTAGTAACTAAGGGCTCTTTTAACATCTAAACTGTATAGCCTCCTCTCTCCTGAGGAAGAATGATCAGTAAAGAAAACAGGAAGAGACATAAACTGATTTAAATGGAAGTCTGAACCCACTTTGGGCAAGAACATTCTACTGGTTCTAAGGACCACTTTATCCCTGTGAAGGGGGATAAAATCAGGTTCCACTGACAGGGCTTGCAATTCACTGATACGCCTGGCAGACGTAATGGCTACCAAGAACACAGTTTTCCAAGTCAATTACTTAAGCTCTGCCGAGGACGTAGGCTCAAAAGGGGGTTGCATAAGTTGAGCAATGCAAACATTCAAATCCCAGGCAGGGGCAGAGTTTCTAAAAGAAGGATTGGTGTGAAGCAATTCTTTAAAAAATTTACAGAACACAGGGTGAGAAGATAGTGAGGAAGACTTCCCCACAGACAGAAACGCAGAAACAGCTGACAAGTGTACCTTGAGAGTAGCTGGTCTGAGGCCTAGGCCATTAAGATGGACCATATAATCCAGAACAGTAGGCAATCCAGCAGTATCTGGAGAAATATGCTTCTTAGAACACCAAATGCTGAATCTCTTCCATTTGGAGTTATAAGTCTTTCTGGTAGAGGGCTTTCTAGAAGCTTTGAGAATATCCAGAACCCCTTGGGAAAGACGCAGATCTGCAAACTCTAACTCTTCAAGAGCCATGCCTTGAAATTGAGAGACTGAAATTTGGAGTACCAAATCCTCCCCTGAGAGGATGTTAACAGGTTGTAATTCCTGGGAAGAGACAGGGGAAGATGGACTGCTAGGGACAGCAACAGGGGGTACCAGGGCTGCCTGCCCCAATCTGGAGCAACCAGAATCACCTTGCAAGGTTGAGACCTTATTTTGACTAAAACTTTGAACAGAAGTGGGAAGGGGGGAAAGGCATACAGAAACTTCACTTCCCAAGTCAGAATCAGGGCATCCAGGGGGACTGAGCCCAAGACTGGAGGGCTGCAACAAAAGAGAGGAAGTTGGTGATTGTCTGGAGCTGCAAAGAGATCTATCTCTGGAGTGTCCCACCTTGAAAATATCACTTTCAACACTTGAGGGTCCAGGGACCATTCGTGATGGCCCTGAGAAGTCCTGCTCAGTGCATCTGCTATCACATTGTCCTTGCCTGGAAGGTGAACTGCTACAAGAGAGGCTTGCAGGGAATAAGCCAGGGACCACAACTTCATGGCTTCTGTGCACAAGGCTGTGGACCGAGTGCCTCCCTGCTTGTTAATGTACCAGGTTTGACAAATCCAATAGCCCGAAGTCCCAGGCTATCACTACAGAGCTGGGGACAAGCAGTTTTTGTATAGCTACTAGTCCACGGACAAGTAGTGCATGAAAAAGCAAACTGCTTTTTTTCAGTGCACTTTTCAGTTTCTCCACTAGGAGTGCTGCCAAGAGTTTCGAGTCCAATTGTCCCCGTGGCCATGTGACCAACCGGAGCGCACCGCGGGTGAGCAGAGTCAAACGAGGAGGCACCCAGGATTCAGCAGGCATGTCGCTGTGGCATACAGAATGAGCATGGGGGAGACAGAGCAGCCAGTGAAATCACGTGCCAGGGAGCGCCACAGCAGGAACGAGCACAAGACACGCATGATGTGTGATCAGCCACTACAGGGGAAGGTAATCTATTGGCTGTGGTGGTGACTTCGAGGTTGAGTTAGTTCAGAGGGCGAGGCTTACTTTCACTCCGACCACCTGTAGCTCAGCAGCGTGGGGACACAGGCAGATGCATGAACGGGCAGGACCTGACGCTGGTGCGGCCACTGTGGGAGGGTTCAGCTAGCTGAAAGTTGACGGTAGTCATTAAGGAGGGATAGAGTCATCTGCATGCTGAACTGGAGCAGTTGAAGCAGGACTGAGACATGGGTGCTGCGGGTGCATTCCCAAGAGGACAGCATGACTTAGCTCAATCTGATAATGCTAAACGCATCTTAAACAAGGAGAGAGGTGCACTTTAATACAGAAAATATGTCTAACATTAGTTTTTTTATAAGCAGGTACTGTAGGCAGTATTTCACAAAGGCAGCAGCAGAATTCTAGTTAGGCTTTGTAAGAGATTTTTAACAGCAAAAAACAAGCTTGGGGTTGGGTTTTCAACCCCGCCCCCCCAAGGGGATTTCATCAAGGCTGGGCGGTCAGTGAATAGATTTAGAAGCTGGCAGACTGCTTAAAAATTAAGATGAATGCCTTGGCTCTTAGCCTTCAATAAAGCAATTGCCAAAATTTACTTGTAAGACTTGGACTGAATATTATAGTCCGTCTCACACTATTAGGCAAAGACAGACAATTGCATGAACTTTTAGGACTAAAATGAAATATGTGGTCAGTCTCACTAGAAGCAAACAACCCAATCTGCTCACTTTATAGACATAAAAAGTCTTAGTGAGTTTTGCTAGTTAGTAGTCAGCAGTACATGGGGCTGGCTGGCAACAGAATTGGAATACTAACTTAAATAGGTATTTTCTAAAATACCTGCTGTCCTCAATTTTTTTTGTGTGTGTGTGTGTGTGTGTTCCTGAAACCCAGTACGACATCATGAATAGCCAAAATGCACCCCGCCCCCATGACACCACTACCACGGGACCCAATCTGTGTCCTTAATTTTGTATTTAAAATTCAGTGTACATCAGGAAGGATAGTATTTTTTTCCAAAGGGATAACTTTTGATTACTACTTGGAGCAACAGTGTTAGTCTAAAAGTAAAAAAAGAACACTACAGACACAAGGTAACAAGCCAAACTTTATTAAACAGTTATACTACATCCATTAAATAAAATTGCTAGTATTAAGTGACTACCTGCTCTTTAATTTTTTTTTTCTGTAATTTCTCTTGAAATACAGCTGTCCGACCACGGACTATCACTCAAAATCTTGGGACTACCATTTTTGACAAGGCAAGTTGTCCTGGACAAGCACATAATTTTGAAATTTGTCGATCCCTGTGATGTACCACATGGTGGTAGTGTTGTCTGTTCTGACTTGAACCACCTTGTTCTGAACTGACTGTGAGAACGCTTTTAGAGCTAGAAACACTGCCCTGAGCTCTAGAAGATTAATGTGTAGAAGGGATTCTTGGGGGGGGGGACCACAGGCCCTGGGCAGTAAGGGACCCCAGGTGGGCTCCCCACCACAGAAGAGAAGCATCCGTGGTAAGGACCACTGAACAAGGCTGAGCAACAAAAGGAACACCTTGCCTTAAATTGTCCTGATCCTGCCACCACTGGAGGGCCTGGATCAAGGTCGGAGTCACTGGAATCAGTTTGGTAAGGGAGCCCTTTCTCTGAGACCAGTAAGCTCTCAGGTGGAACCGAATATCCCTTATCTGGAATCTTGACCCTTGTACCACTGCTGTTGAAGCTGCCATGTGGCCCAAGAGCTGGAGAAAATGCCTTGCTGGTCGAGATATCTGAAGGCTGAAGGAAGAAGCTAGTTCCATAAGAGCCCTTGCCCTTTCTAGAGGAAGAAAGGCTCTTGCTCCGAGTGTGTCCAGTTCTGCCCCTATAAAGGTAAGGAGCTGGGACTGGTTCGAGAACTGAGTTGGGAAGGTTGAAAAGAAACCCTAGGGAAGTGAGCACTTGCTGGGTCACTTGCAGGTGAGACTTGACTTGGTCTGGAGACTGACCCACTAATAACCAACCGCCAAGGTAAGGAAATATGGAAAATCTTTTGCCTTCTTAGGAAGGCAACAACTACTGCCAGGCACTTTGAGAGAGACCCTTGGGGCTGATGTTAGGCCAAAGGGCATTGCTCTGAATTGATAGTGGCCTGAGGGCAACTCGAACATGAGGTACTTTCTGTGGGAGCACCTGATAGGAATGTGAAAACAGGCATCTTTGAGGTCCAGGGAAGCTAGCCAGTCCCCTGGCTTTAGAGAGGCAAGGATTATTCCCAGAGTTATCATCTTGAACTTTGGTTTTAAAAGATGTTTGTTCAGATATCTGAGGTCTAGGATGGGTCGCCACTCCCCTGTCTTTTTGGGGGTCAGGAAATACCTGGAGTACAGTCCTTTGCCCCAGTGTAGGGTAGGTACTCTCTCTATAGCTCTTACAGCTAGGAGAGAGAAGAAACCTCTGCCTGGCAAGGGTCTCAGATTTGCAGGTGGGAAAGATCTGGCTCTCATCTTGGAAATTTTTGAAGCTGAGAACCAGTCCCTGGCTTACTACTTCCAGGACCCACTTGTCTGATGTAACAGACATCCAGTCCTGGACAAAGTAAGCCAGCCTGCCCCCTACTGGAATCGGAGAGTCGACCCGGGCAGACCCATCAGGGTGTCTGCTTGGCAGGGGCTTTAGGCTGAGGAGTGGATGTAGGCCTGCTCATCCCCCTTCTGCCTCTCCCTCTGAAGAACCCCCTCTGCGAAAATGAAGAAGAGGCCTGTGCTTAGTAAATAGGCCAGCCCCTGCCCCTAGACTGCTGCCTTTGAGGAGTTGCCTGCCTTTCCTTGGCCTGAGCACTCCTGTATTGTATCCTGCACTCCACGGGCATTGGAAAAACCAGTTGAAAACGTGCTTTTTTTTTTCAGAACCGGTAAGAACCAGTAACCACACACTAAATATAGCAAAATTCACAAACAAATGGTCGGTTCAGGCGAACCGACCACACTTTTACAAGTTACACACAGAAATAATGAACAATTCCTATCTAGTACTCACGGCACCACAGACAGACACTGAACCGACTATGCGGATACTTTTTTTCGGTTTAAACCAACGAAAAACTGAAAACTTTAACCTACTTCAAACTGAGCTGAAGGAGAAATCTCCGAAGCGACCGTTCAGTGAGGCGAAGTAAAGAAGAAAAAATTACTCACCTTAGTAATGTTGTTTCTTCTAATGGAGTCTTGCTATATTATGACCTATGCAGTATAACCCCAGGTTAGAACTGCTCCGGAGGTGAAAGAGTTAATTTTCCATGCAAGACATGGAACCTTGAGCGCGAGCTCAGTTGAACACTCTGTCTGTTGATGCTCAAACTCAAACTGTCAGATCTTTACGAGCAAAACTCACTAAGGTTCTATGTGGAAGCCGTAAACCTACACTAGCCCACTGGCTACTTAACTACAAAAACACATTTTTGTTCTTGATCCCAAAACAAAGACTCAAGTCAGGGATTCAAGAAAGAAAAATATATAAAGACACCTAAGCACCCTAAGAAGGGGTCTCTAATAAGGCAGGAAGACTCCCATGAAATTGTGATCATGAATAAAGTGGGGAGGGGGCTGAGAGGGCATAGTGGAGGTAACCATAAGGATGATGGCGGTGTTAAGGTTCTGTTACTGGGAGACTCGATGATTAAGGGTATCCATTGGGAGGGACAGGGGGGTGGATGCCATAGCCAGGTGAAGGTAGTGAGTATCTCTGGGCTGACAGTGCACAGAGCAAAGTTCATGGTGTATGAAATGGTTAGGGATTGTGGAGGGAAACCGGATTTCCTGGTGCATTTGGGAACCAATGATCTAGAGGGAAATAGCATTATGGAAATCCAAGCAAGGTTCCAAGAACTTGCCAGAGTCTGTCGGGATAATGGATGCAACATTTCCTTTTCGGAGATATTGCCAGTACCAAAGGCCTCAGTGGAGAAAAAAATGAAGCTCACAGAGGTTAATGAATGGCTCAGGAAGTGGGGTGAAGAGAATGGGTTGGGGGGTGTTAGGAACTGGAATGGAGTTTGGGAGGATAAGGACTATATGCCAAGGACAGGTTTCATCTTGCCCCATTAGGGAAGGAAGTCCTTAAACAGGGATGGCTGACTACATCAAGAAAGGTGGGGTTTAAACTTGTAAGGGGGGAAGGATAAGGAGGGCTGACAGGCCCTCCCTCCAGATGAGGGGAGTAGCCTCTAGCCCAAGGGGGGAGGGGGAAACAGACTGGAGGTGGAGGTTTCAGGAGGAGCAGGGGAGGATGGAAGTATAAGGAATCTGGGTGGGGTCTCACAAAAAGGATCAGGGATAAGGGGTGGGGTTAGTGTTAGTAAATGCCAGGAGTTTGGGAAACAAGTTGCCAGAGTTCCAGGCCATGCTGTTCGAGGGGGTGGCAGTCACGGAAACGTGGGCCAACAAAACCATGACTGGGACCTAAATGTACGGGGGTACACTATGCTTAGGAAGGATAGAAAGGAGGGCAGAGGGGGTGGAGTGGCTATGTTCATTAGAGATGACATAGAAATTGCTATGGTAGAAGAGGCAGAGGGAAACGTGGAGGCCTTATGGGTCACCTTACGATCCCCAGCAGGAGATAAGGTCAAGCTGGGTGTAGTACATAGGCCCCCCGGATGAGTGATGTTCTAGAGGATGGTTTGCTGGACAACATTGCCCAGTGTGGACCAAAAGGGAAGGAGTGGTGTTGATGGGGGACCTTAATATGCCAGGTACTAACTGGGGAACCATGTCCTCTAAGGTGGCCAAGGAGCAGAGGCTGCTGGATGGCTTCCAGGATGTGTTCTTAACACAGCATGTGATGGAGCCCACAAGGGAGGGGCATGTCCTGGATGTGGTTCTGGCAGATGGGGATCTGGTAAGGACATGGTTGTACAGGACCCCTGACTGGGAGTGACCACAATACTGTCTGGTTTCAAATAAGCATTGGGGAGTGGGGTGAGATCTAGGACACTGGCAGTGGACTTCAGGGGGGCAGACTTTATGGGCATGGGAAATATTCTCAAGGATCACTTGAAGGGGATTACCTCAACAACAAGTGTGGAAAGGAGATGGGAGGTCATAAACCGGGGACTTCAAGAGGCAGTCAGGATCTGCGCTAAGTTGAAATGTAAGGGAGCAAGGTCACATAAACCATGCTGGTGGTCCAGGTAGCAGTCAGAGAAAAGAAGGCGGCTTACAAAAAATATAAAACAACAAGAGGGGATAGGGATAAGGAAATGTACCAGCTTGCATCTAGAAAAGTCACCCGTATGGTGAGGGGAGCAAAGTCCAGTAAAGAGCATCGGCTGGCACAGGGGATACATGGAGGGGAAAAGGGGTTCTTCCGGTACATTGGGGAGCGGAGAAAAACTAAGGGCCATCTCAGCAGATTGAGATCAGAAGGAGGGTGGGTGGAAGAGGCGAGGGACCAGGCAGAGGTATTTAACGCAGTACTTTGCCTCTGTGTTCACTAGGGAGGGGATGGGATATCTACAAAGCAAGGCACAAAGGGATAGAAGCGCAGGGAGTGGGATCAGGGAGCAGCAGAAATGGAGCAAAAGGGAGGAAAGGTACCCCAGGGTGTCAGCATCTGGTTAAGGATAAAAGACCAGTAAAGTGGAGGGACGGATGATGCCATCCCCACCAAAAGGGTGTGGTTTGCCCTCAAGGCCCTAAAGAAAGACAAATCTCCTGGGCGGATGGCATTCATCCGAGAGTACTATGGGAATTGGCGACATACTGGCTGCAACTTGGCGGAGCTTTTCAACAGGTCACTTGGAGACAGGGAGGGTACCTTAGGGATTACAGAGGCACATGTGGTACCAATCCATAAAGGGGGTCAAGGAAGTACCAGGAAACTATAGACCCATCAGTTTAACCTCGTGGTGGAAAATTAATGGAGAGTATACTAAAGGAACGATTGGGGGTTTACTGGAGGAGGTGGGAGGTCTGGATAGTCGGGCAGCATGGGTTTGTGCCAGGTAGATCATGTCAAACCAACCTGCGGAGTTCTATGAATGGGTAACACTCAGAACTGGATAGGGGTAAGCCTGTGGATGTATTATTCTTGGACTTCAGCAAGGCTTGACTCTGTCCCCACAATGGTCTGGTGGAGAAACTGATGGGGTTAGGAGTAGGCCTTTGATGGTCAGGATGGATTGAAAACTGGATAGCTGGACGCACTCAGAGAGTAGTGGTCTGTGGGAGCTCTCGAACCCTACAGAGGTTGAGTGGGGTACCACAGGGCTCGGTCCTGGGTCCAATCCTGTTTAATGCATACATATCAGACATCAGGATGGTATAGGTGAAATGAGTCTCTTTCAGATGACTCCAAGATGGGAGCAGTAGTTGAGGGAGAAGAGGGGAGGTTGGCCCTGCAAAGGGACCTGACACCCTGGAAAGCTGGGCTACACATGGAAATTAAATTTCATATCACCAAGTGCAAGGTGTTGCATCTTGGTCGGGAAACCCTAAACACAGGTACACCCTGGGAGGAGGTGCTGGAAGCCTCAACAGGGGAAAAGACCTAGGGGTCATGGTGGATACATATGAATAACACTGAGCAGTGCAGGAGAGCAGCTAGCAAGGCAAACAGGATGTTGGGATGCATCGTAAGGGGATCACCTCTAGGAGCAAGGAAGTGATTCTGCCACTGTACAATGGACTGGTTAGACTACACCTTGAGTACTGTGTACAGTACTGGAGACCACACTTGAAGAGGGACATACAGTTCCTGGAGAGGGTACAGAGGAGGGCAACAAAGATGATACGAGGGCTAGGGATTTGACTTACGAGGACAGACTTGAGGAGCTCTGCCTGTTTTCATTGGAGGAGAGGAGAGACAGGGGGACATGATTGAGGTCTCTAAGCACCTCAAGGAATAAATAGGGTAAACATGGAGGGATCTTTAGACTAAAGCAGGGAGGCATCACCAGAGGGCATGGTTTGAAGTTGGAAGGTGGAAGGGGTGAGGGGAAAAGAGGAGGAGGTTTTTCACTGAGAGGGTGGTGGACCCTTGGAATGCTCTGCCTGGTGAGCTGGTTCAGAGATCCACAGTGGAGAGCTTTAAGAGAGGGTGGGACAGACACAGAAAGTGGATGTATCAGATGATGGCCTATCCCGGGGGGGTGGGGATGGATGATAGGGGTTTCTGGAGCACAAGGGATGGGAGGGTCTCGGCACCCAACTAAGGATCTAGGTTCGAGCAGACTTGATAGACCATAAGGCCTAATCTGCTGGCAAATAGTATGTTAGTATGTTAGTATGTAAAGTGGGCATCTATGAAATGCCAAGATTGCCCTGCCCACCCACATCCCAAAGGTAAAGGTTCTGAGAGGGGAGGGCTGAGGGGGGAGGTTATAATATAGCAAGACTCCATTAGAAGAAACAACATTACTAAGGTGAGTAATTTTTTCTTCAAACAACATGGAAGTCTTGCTATATTATGACATATGCAGATTACACAGCAGTATCTCCAAGGAGGAGGGACAGAAGCTACTTAGGAAATAGGCTCTGAAGCACAGCTGTGCCAAATCGAGCATCACTCCTAGCCTGGATGTCCAGGGAGTAATGCTTAGTAAAAGTGTGAACTGTTTTCCAGGTAGCCGCTTGACATATCTCTAGGATAGGGATGTCCCTGGCAGCAGCCAGAGACTCAGCTGTACCTCTGGTAGAGTGAGCCCTCAGGCCTGAGGGGGGAACCTTACCCAGTTTTTCATAACAAAATTGGATACAAGAGACAATCCACCTGGCAATGGATCTTTTAGTGGCAGGTTTTCCTTTTCCAACCTCACCATAAGTGAGGAACAATTGGAAGTAGTCAAACCTGTGACCCTTGGTACGTTCTATATAGTAACTAAGGGCTCTTTTGACATCTAAACTGTGCAATCTCCTCTCGCCAGAGGAGGAATGGTCAGTGAAGTACACAGGAAGGGACATGGATTGATTAAGGTGAAAGTCTGAAACCACCTTAGGCAAAAACTTTCTGTTAGTCCTGAGGACCACCTTATCTCTGTGAAAGGAGATAAAATCAGGCTCCACTGACAATGCTTGCAATTCACTTATGCGCCTGGCAGAAGTGGTGGCTACCAAAAACACAGTTTTTCAAGTCAAGTACTTAAGCTCTGCTGAAGACAATGGCTCAAAAGGGGGTTGCATAAGCTGGGCAATGCAAATATTAAGATCCCAAGCAGGGGCAGGGTCCCTGAATGGGGGATTGGTGTGCAGCAACTCCTTGAAAAACTTGGTGAATACAGGATGAGCTGAAAAGGAAGAGGGTTTACCTGCTGATAGGAAAGCAGACACGGCTGCCAGGTGCACTTTTAGAGTAGCTGGTCTAAGCCCCAACGAAATCAAATGCACCAAATAATCTAAGATTGTGGGCAAGTCAGCAGATTCTGGGGAAATGTGCTTGCCAGAGCACCATATGGAAAACCTCTTCCATTTGGAATTATAAGTGGCCTGGTGGAAGGCTTTCTAGAGGCCTTCAAATATCCAATACACCTTGGGAAAGGTGTAGGTCAGCAATCTCTGACTCCTCAAGAGCCAAGTCTTGAGATTGAGAGATTTGAGGTTTGGATACCAAACCCTCCCCTGGGCACAGGATAACAGGTTGTGATTCCTGGGAAGGCACAGGGGAAGGTGGACTGCTAAGGACAAAAAGAGAGAGTACCAGGGCTGCCTGGCCCAATCTGGGGCAATCAGGATCACCTTGCAGGGTTGAGATCTGATTTTGACTAGCACCTTGAACAGGAGAGGGAAGGGGGAAGCATAGAGAAACTTCCCTTCCCAACTGAGAAGGAAGGCATCCAGAGGGACTGAGCCCAACACTGGGGCCTGCAAAAAAAGGGAAGTTGGTGATTGTCTGGGGCTGCAAAAGATCTCATCTGCGGGTGCCCCATCTGGCAAATACTACCTCCAATACTAGGGATCCAAGGCCCATCTGTGATGGCCCTGGGAAATCCTGCTGAGAGCATCTGCCAGGACATTGTCCTTGCCTGGTAGGTGAACTGCCGTAAGGGAGGTGTTCAGGAATAAGCCAGGGCCACAACTTTCTGGCTTAGTGCACAAAAGGCCGTGAGCCGAGTGCTTGATTGTTGATATACCACATCGTAGTGGTGTTGTCTGTTCTGACCTGAACCACTTTGTTCTGAACAGATGTGGAAAAAACTTGAAGTGCTAGAAAAACTGCTCTGAGTTCCAACAGATTGATGTGGAGCAGAGATTCCTGAGGGGACCACAATCCCTGGGTAGTGAGGTCGCTCATGTGAGCTCCCCACCCCAAGAGGGATGCATCTGTCGTAAGGACTAAGGAGTGAGACTTGGGGGTGAAAGGGACCCTCTGTCTCAGATTGCTCTGGTCCTGCCACCACTGAAGGGCCTGGATCAGAGTCCGAGTCACTGGGATCAATTTGGTTAGAGGGTCCTCTTTGAGACCAAAGGCTCTCAAATGGAACTGGACGTCCCTCATCTGAAACCTTGCTCCCTGCACTACTGGTGTAGAGGCAGCCATGTGCCCTAGGAGCTGAAGAAAGTGCCTTGCTGGTCGAGAGACCTAAAGGGTGAAAGAAGAGGCCAGAGAGACCAGGGTCCTTGCTCTTTCCAGAGGGAGGAAGGAAGGCTCTGGCCTCTTTTGTGTTCAGTTCTGCACCTATGAAGGTGAGAAGCTGGACAGGCTCTAGGACTGACTTTGGGAGATTGAGAAGGAAACCTAGAGATGTGAGCAACTTGTGAGCAGTTGCTGAGTTACCTGAAGGTGTAGTCTGACCTGATCTGGAGACTGGCCTACTATGAGCCAGTCGTCCAGATAAGGAAAGATGGCAATCCTTTGCCTTCTTAAGTGGGCAACTGCTACTGCCAGGCATTTTGTGAATACCCTCGGGGCCGAGGTGAGGCCGAAGGGCATTGCTCTGAACTGATAATGGCCTGAGGGCAGTTCGAATCTGAGGTACTTTCAATGGGAGCTTCTGATAAGAACATGGAAGTAGGCATCCTTGAGGTCCAGGGAGGCTAGCCAGTCCCCTGGCCTTAGAGAGGGTAAAATAATTCCTAGAGTCACCATTTTGAACTTTGGTTTTAAAAGGTGCTTGTTTAAGTATCTGAGATCTAGGATGGGCCGCCATTTTCCTGTCTTTTTTGTGGTAAGAAAGTACCTGGAGTACAACCCTTTGCCCTGGTGTAGGGGTGGAACCCTCTCTACAGCTCTGAGAGCCAGGAGGGTAGAAACTTCTGTTTCTAGGGCAAGAGCCTCTGATGGATTTGCAGGTAGAAAGGATCTGATTCTCATCTTTGGAAACTTTTTTAAGCTGACAGCCAGTCCCTGGCTTACTACTTCCAGGACCCACTTGTCTGCTGTTAAAGACCTCCAGTCCTGGACAAAGTAAGCCAGCCTGCCCCCTACCGGTAGAGGAGAGTCGGCCCTGGCCACCCCATCAGGGAGCCTGCTTGGCAGGGGCTTTGGGCTGAGGGGTAGAAGTGGGCTTACTTGTACCCAGTCTGCCTCTCCCTCTGAAGAACCCCCTCTGGGCATAAGCAGAAGAGGAGGCCTGGGCTTGGTAAAAAGGCCTATGAAAGGGCCTGCTCCTGCCCCTGAGATGCTGCCTTTGAGGAGTGGCTTGCCTTTCTTTGGCCTGTGCACTCCTATAGGTGGTCCTATATTCATCCATTTTCTTCATATAATTCTCTGTCTGCTCTCCAAACAGAGAATTGCCCACAACAGGAAAATCCATAGCCTTAGACTGGGTATCCTGTGACAGGGTAGTACATCTGAGCCAAGCCATTCTGCGAAGTGCCACAGATGTAGCCATGACCCTTGATGACACATCATTAGAGTCTACTGCAGCATGAAACTGCACCTTGGATGCCTCAATACCATCCGCAGCCACCTGCTCCAGCTCCCTGGCAAGCTGGTCAGGGACTTGTTTCGCTAGGGCCAGCACAGTATCCCATCTGGACTTCTGGTACCTAGCAGCATAAGCCATAATTTGCCTGTCTGAGTCCTAAAGATGCTGCCATGTATTGTTTCTTTGCCATGGCATCCATCTTCCTAGAGTCCTTTTCAGGAGGGTGCGAGGCTAGGGGAATATTTGCTTTGTCACAAGCTGCAGCCTGCACTACCCCCACATGGCTGCAATGCTGAGAGAGGCACTTCGGTATCAAAGCCTGATAAAGTATACCTCTTGTCCATCCTTTTATCAACAGGGAGGATGGAGTGAGGAGTTTTTAGAATTTTTACTGTCTGTTTCCTAAAGATTTATGCAAGGGAATAGACAGTCTCCTAGACTCTGGAATATCCATCATTCCTACATAATCAGGCTCCTCTTGGTCATCAACAGCTTCCTCAACATGGAGTTGGAGAGTTTCAGCAACTTTCTTATAGAACATAAAATGAGAAGGGGACTCAGATAGCCTCGGGGGGGGAGACCCCAGACAGCCTGTCTGGAGAGATGTCCGGTTCAATGGACACATCCAGACCTTCAAAATCACATTCACTCTCCCCATATTCCTCCTCCCCTTCCTCCGGTTCATAAAAATCCTCAAAATCAAAATCTTGAACCGGTGGAACCGACCGCTTTCCTGATGGTGCCGGTTCGGACGGAACCGGGGAAAGTGCCTGGACAATTTGAATTGCTTTAGCTATTTCTTCAGCGGTTGGAGAAAGAACTTTTGGCTCCAAACTAGCAGACTTTCTAGCCCTTTTAGTTGGAACCAGCTCCTCAGAGCTGGTTCTTCGATTGCCCGAGCATGCTTCTGGTCAGAGGGACACTCCTCGGTTCGGTTGAACCTGAACCGGGCTGGCCATCCGGGTCAGCGGACTTTTTGGCCTCCCTTTCCCTGAGCCTACCAACTCTCTTTTCCACGGTGGCAGCAGGAAAATTCTTACAAATCTGGCAGTCTGCATTGAGGTGGTCAAACCCCAGACAATATACACAAGTGGTGTGTGGGTCAGCCTTAGCAAAGGCTTCCCCACAGAGACCACAGTGTTGAAACCCAGCGGGCCCGGTTTTTCTTTTGGGTTTCTCAGACATAGTGCCAGCCTAACCAAACTTGCCCGTTAATGGCAACCTGCCAAGCAAGACTCCCTTATCGGTTCCCAGCCGTGTCACGGGCCGTGGAAAAAAACCGTAATGAAATCCGTTTTTTTTTAGAACCGACAAGAACCGGGAACCGCACTCTAAAGGACTAGAAAGTCTATAAAAAACAACCTGATCGGTTCAAACTGAACCGAAAACACGTTTACAAGTTCCACATAGAAGAAAATAAATGTAAGCCTATCTATTACTTACGATACCACAGACAGAGCTTGGACCGACTGATACAGTTTAATTTCGTTAAGAAACCAAAAAATAAAACTTTAACCGACAAACGAACCGAGCAGAAGGAGAAATCTCCGGAGCGACTGTTCAGTGAGGCGGAGTAAAGAATCTTGACATTTTGAGTTTGAGCATCAACAGACAAGAGTGTTCAACCGAGCTCGCGCTCAAGGTTCCATGCCTTGCATGGAAAGTTAACTCTTTCACCTCCGGAGCAGTTCTAACCTGGGGTTATACCGCATATGTCATAATATAGCAAGACTTCATGTTGTTTGAATCTGACAGTTTAGGTTCAAAACACTCCAGACAGAGACTTCAACCGAGCTCGAGCTCAGTGTTCTATGCCCTGCATGGAAAGTTAACCCTTAGTTCTCCGGGGCAGTTCAAAGGTTGGGAATCACTGCAATTGTCAGAATACAGCAAGACTTCATGTTGTTTGAAACTCCGTTTCTGAGCCTGAGAGTGTATACCTCTTGTCCATTCTTCGGTCCACAGGAGGTATAGAATTGGGAGACTTCAGAATTTTTTGTGTCTGTTTCCCAAAATATTTTGGAGGGGAATAGACAGTCTCCTGGACTCTGGGATGTCCATCATTTCTACACAATCAGGCTCCTCCTGATCCTCCATTGCCTCTTCCATAGGAAGTTGGAGGGTCTCAGCCATCTTTCTGTAGAACATAAAGTGGGAAGAGGACTCAGAAACCTAGGAGGGGATACACCTGAAGGTCTGTCTGGGGAGATGTCAGGTTCCACAGGCACATCTAGACTTTCACCATCACCATCATCATCATCAAGCTCCCCTTCCTCCTCAAACTCCAGTTCATAAAATTCTTCCAAAGTATAATCGTAAACCAGGGGAACAGACCGAACCGAGCCTCTGCCAAAAGGTGCTGGATCGGTCAGAACTGGGCGAAGCGATTCCACAATCTGAATTGCTCTGGCTATTTCTTCAGCGGTTGTAACATGGACTTCTGGATCCGAACCGAACGATTTTTCTTTGCACTTTCTTTTTGTCGGAACCAACCCCTCAGGATCGGTTCTCCTTTTGCCCTAAGAAGTATCACCCTGGTCAGAGGGCACTCCTTCTGGTTCGGTCGGAACCGAACTGGGCTGGCCATCCGGGTCAGCGGACTTCTCGGCCTCCTTTTCCCTCAGTCTACCTAATCTCTTTTCCAGGGTAGATTTGGGAAAATTCTTGCAAATTTGGCAGTCTGAATCGAGGTGTTCAAACCCCAGACAATAAACACAGGTGGTGTGGGGATCGGCCTTAGCAAAGACCTCCCCACACTCACTACAGTGTTGAAACCCAGTGGGCCTGTTTTTTTCCTTGAGTTTCTCAGACATGGCCAACCTAACCAAACTTATCCTTTTTTCGGCAACTGCCAGGCAAGACTTCCTTATCGGTTCCTAACCGTGTCACGGGTCTTGGAAAAAAAAGTTTCAAAACACGTTTTTTTTTTTAGAACCGATGAGAACTGGTAACCACACACTAAAATTTACACAAGAATTAAACAAATGATCAGTTCGGACGAACCGATCCACACTTTTTACAAGTTCCACACAGAAACACAGTACAAAACCTATCAAGTACTCACGGTACCACAGACAGAGACAACCGACTTATGCGGGAAACTTTTTTCGGTTAGAAACCGACGAAAAAACGACACTTAAACTGACTTTCAAACCGAGCTGCAGGAGAAATCTCCGGAGTGACTGTTCAGTGAGGCGGAGGAAAGAATCTGATGGTTAGCGTTCAAAGGGAAACAGACACAGACATCAACCGAGCTCATGCTCAGCATTCTATGCTCTGCATAGAAAGGTTAACCCTTTGTTCTCTGGGGCAGTTTAAAGGCTGGGGCTAACTGCACTTGTCAGAAGACAGCAAGACTTCAAGTTGTTTGAAAATTAGCCTGCCTGAGTCCCAAAGGGGATGCCATGTACTGCTTCTCTGCCAAGGCATCCATCCTCCTGTAGTCTTTATCTGGGGGGTGTGAAGGCAAGGGGACATTAGCCCTGTCACAGGCTGCAGCCTGCACGATCCCAACATGGCTGCATTGTTGGTAGAAAAACTCTGTGTCTGAGCCTGATAAGGTGTACCTCTTATCCATCCTATCAACAGGAGGTACAGAATTAGGAGACTAACATTTTTTGTCTGTTTCCCAAAAGATTTGTGCAAGGGAATAGGCAGCCTCCTGAACTCTGGGATGTCCATCATCTCTACAAAATCAGGCTCTTCTTGATCCTCTGTAGCTTCCGCCACAGGAAGCTGAAGAGTTTCAGCCACTTTCCTGTAAAAGAAATAGTGGGAAGGGGACTCAGAGAGCCTAGGAGGGGAAACACCAGAAGGTCTGTCTGGGGAGATGTCTGGTTCAGTGGGCACATCCAGACTTTCTGCTCCATCATAATCATTATCTTGTTCAACATCCCCCTCCTCCTCAAATTGCAGTTCATAAAAATCTTCAGGGGCATACTCCTGAACCGGTGGAACCAACCGAACCGAGCCCCTAGCTACTGGAGCCGGATCGGACAGAACCAGGCGAAGCGATTCAACAATCCGAATCGCTCAGGCAATCTCATCAGTGGTCGGAACATGAACCTCTGGATCCGAACCAGCTGACTTGTCTTTTCTTTTTGTAGGAATCGATCCCTCAGGATCGGCTCTCCTCTTGCCTGAAGAAGTATTGCCCTGGTCAGAGGGCACTCCTTCTGGTTCAGTCGGAACCAAACCGGGCTGGCCATCCGGGTCAGTGGACTTCTCAGCTTCCTTTTCCCTAAGTCTACCTAATCTCTTTTCTAAGGTAGTTTTAGGAACATTTTTACAAATTTGGCAGTCTGTATCGAGGTATTCAAACCCCAGACAATAAACATAAGTGGTGTGGGGGTTGGCCTTGGCAAAGACTTCCCCACACTCACTGCAGTGCTGAAACCCAGTGGGCCTGGTTTTTTTCTTGGGTTTCTCAGACATGGCCAACCTAACCAAACGTACCCTTTTTTCGGCAACCGCCAGGCAAGACTCTCCTATCGGTTCCTGACTGTGTCACAGTCTTGGAAAAAGCATTAAAACCCGCTTTTTTTTTTAGAACCCGATACAGACCGCAACTACACACTACAGTAAAGTACAAAATTTACCTGAATGATTGGTTCAGCCGAACCAATCCACACTTTTTACAAGTTCCATGCAGAAAACAGAACAAAACCCATCTAGTACTCACGGTACCACAGACAGAGACTTGAACCGACTATGCGGAAACAAAATTTCAGTAGAAAACTGACCGAAAACCGACACTTCAACCGACTTTGAACCGAGCAGCAGGAGAAATCTCCAGAGCGACTGTTCAGTGAGGCAGAGTAAAGAATCTGACGGTTGCAGTTCGAACAACAACAGGCAGAGACATCAACCGAGCTCGAGATGAACATTCTATGCCATGCATAGAAAAGTTAACTCATTGTTCTCCAGGGCAGTTTAAAGGCTGGGGCTAACTGCACTTGTCAGAATACAGCAAGACTTCATGTTGTTTGAAAGGAACACTTCAGTATATACACCAACTGGGCCAGTGGAAATGTCTGTGGGGCCAGTGGATTTTTCCAGTTACTAGTTCTGCTGGCTAGTGACTGCAAAACTTAATTTCAACCCCTGGGACAGCATGGCTTCACAGGTGGGAGATCATGCCAAACTAACCTGATCAAGTTCTTCAACTGCGTGACGTGAGTCGTGGACGAGGGGGGAGCAGTGGATGTGGCCTACCTGGATTTCAGGAAGGCCTCTGACACTGTCCCACACAGGAGATTAGTTAACAAGTTGAACAGTCTAGGGGTGGGGACAAAAGTGGTAAAGTGGGTGCAGAATTGGCTAAGCAACAGGAGCCAATCGGTGGTAGCAGTAAATGGGCTGGAATCAGAGGAAGGGGAGGTGACAAGTGGGGTCACTCCTGGGGCCATTGTTGTTCAATGTCTTCATTGGAGATATTGCAGATGGACTAAAAGGTAAAGTATGCCTATTCACAGACGACACAAAGATCTGTAACAGGGTCGACACCCAGGAGGGAGTGGACAGAATGAGAGGAGACTTAAAAAAAAAAAACTGGAGGAATGGTCAAGGGTCTGGCAACTGGGATTTAATGCCAAAAAGTGTAAGGTCATGCATATGGGGCAGAAGAACCCATGGGTAACATACCAATTAGGAGGTAAGGAGGTGGCAACACCAGGACAGGGACCTAGGAGTCATCATAACAGATGACCTTAAGGTCGGCCTGTTGGTGCAGTGGTTGAATTTCCACTTGCGATGCCGATGACCCAGGTTCAGGAACGGACCTGGGGCGTCGGAGAGCTGGCTGGGGGGGAGAAGGATGGAACGTACTGGGAACAGCTCTTCTTCTCCGGAGGGGAGGGAAGGGAGTGTGTCTGGCGCTTGACAGACCCCTGGTGGAGGCCGGGGGCACTGCAGCGACTGGTGCCTGAATGTTCAGAGGGGCAGGGCAGACGCTGGACGTCACTGCACGTCCCTGCCCCGAGTATAAACTAACAAAAATGCCTCTCCCAGCATGACGGCTCATCCAGTTCTGCCTCACACTGCCACCAATGCCCGCCGGAGGATTCCTGCACTAACAGATGACCTCAAAGTGAGAAACCACTGTGAGAAGGCAGTGGGGTAAGGCAAACAGGATGCTGAGCCGCACTGGGAGAGGAATAACAGGTAGAAAGCGGGAGGTAATCTTACCCCTCTATAGATTGCTGGTGAGGCCCCACCCCGAGTACTGTGTCCAGTTCTGGAGGCTTCATCTCGGAAAGGACATCGACCAAATGGAGGCGGTATAGAGAAGGGCTACCAAAATAGTCCAGGGCATGCATCAGAAAATTTATGAGGACAGGCTCAGACAGCTAAACGAACTCATTGGGGGTAAGAAGAGAGAGGGGGGACATAACAGAGACATTCAAATATGTCAAAGGGATTAATAATGGACGGGAGAGCAGCTTTCTGCAGAAAAAGAAAGGCAGACTAGATGGACCAGGAGGTTCTTTTCAGTTGTCAACTACTATGCAGCTATTAAAAAGTGAACCACGGTTAAAGATTTCTTTTAGTTTATTTATTTATTAGTTTTTGTTGACCGGGTAAGTGCACTAGATAAATCCTGCCTATTTTCAGGCACGACCTGGGGAGGGGGATACAGATGAATGCCAACTGACCTTGAACCAGATTAAGCTGTTGGTGGTATTTTTAGTGAAGGAGGGAAATTTGGCCAGGACACCGGGGAAATTCCCCTACTCTGATGCTGCTTCGTTGTTGCAGCGTTGTGGCCAGTAGGGGAGCCGCTGACCAGAGCGATGGCCACTCGAGATGAAGCACTGATGAGTGCAGATGGCGTGGAGAATGAAGGAATGGAGTCCGAGGGATTTCAAAGGAGCTCGCAGTCAGAGGAGCTGCAGATGGAGTTTTCTGAATCTGAGATGCAGGCGAGGCCTGCTACGGAGCTTACCAGTGTGCGGGTCATGGAAGAAGAAGTAGAGGCTCTGCGGGTCGTTGTCGGGATCGAGATGGAGAGAGAGGTTGCTGCCACAGAAAAGGATCGGGAGGATGCGGTCAAGGAGAGAGGTCGCTGAAGGAGTTGCTTGATGGAGGATTGCGGTCAGTATTTTGGATCCTCACCGAACAAAATCCAGTTACAGCCTCCCTGATATCGCGAGGATTGCAGTATCAACGGCGAAGTGGTGCAGTCGCACTCAGGTTTGAGAGCCGGACAGGAAGTACGAGCAAATGAAGGGCCCATGACTGAGTGGTTTGAGGAGACGGCGCTTATCGCAGGCTGGATGGATTCACAAGAAATGGAAAATGGGTTCCTGATCCGCATGGTTGTCATTTTCCCCAACGATTCAGGTCCCCATAAGAAAACTGTGAAGGAGGTGAGTCTATGACTGTAGAAAAGCAGGTTGAGAAGGGGCAGACTGTTATAAATTATGGGAGCTCTGCAGCTGATAATTTACAGAAGACTGGGGGGGCTTCAACTGTACAGAGCTCAGCTGATTTGTGATCAGAAGATCAGGAGGTAAGGAGGGGCCCGCGTTTTTCGGACCTTTTCAAAAGAAATAAACTGGAACAAGCCCCTAGAAGAAATGCAGTTCGGCTTCGATATAGAGGGGGATTACCTGAGCATCATGATAGACTATATGTGGCAAGGAAATTGCTAATGGACTCTATGAACTTCCTACCTGTTGACATTTATGCTCTAATTAATATTAGGGGAGAGGATACATTTGATATTAGTTTTAAACAAATGTCGGGTTTAGAGAAATTTTGGCATAAGTATGATATTTATAAGTCGCTGTCATATGGTTACCTTTTATGGCTATTCCAATTACGAAACCTTTATTTAAAACGATAAATATTATGTTTAGGAATGAAGGGGTAAATGTGGGGGATATTTCATACTGGTTGGAACAAAAATGTATGGTTCTAGGCCCTCCAGAGCCGATTTTAGACACAGAAGGGATTTGGACTGGGGCATGGAGATTTAAAGTAAAATTGTATGTGGAAAATAATGAAGTTATGCATATTCCGAATAGTTTTTTCCTAGGTAAAGATCATGGTGTGTGTTTTTATCCTGGGCAGCCGAAAGCATGTTACAGATGTGGTAGTCGAGGACTTAAGTAGTGCTTGTGATAAAGTTAAATGTGCTTTATGTGGCGAATTAGATCATGACAGTGAGGTTTGTAGGAATGAGTTTCGATGTAACTTATGTGCAGGAAGTGGGGCATGCATATCACCAATGTCCTTGGGCAGGACAAAATAGACAGGGGGGCTTAAACAAAGAAGACTTGATTGCTCAGGCCCAAGGTAAGGGATTGCCTTCTCAGTCTAATATGAGAAATAAAGGGAATATGTCTATGGGTGGTAGAGGGCAAACAGTGGTCCAGGAGGTTCCAGTTGTTGACCTTCGTGAAGGGGGAAATGTTGAGGATCAAACCAGGTTCTTGTTCCTACAACAGATTTTGTCCCCCCCTTTCCGTAATTGCAGAGTCCTCTGTTCGGCCTCCGGCTATAGAAGACTCGTCGGTGGTAACCTCGATGGACATTCCATTTCAGACCCCGAGGAGAGTAACACGTGCTAGTAGTCGTTCAGGAGGGGTTTGTGCTACCCAAAATTCGTTCGCAGTTCTGTCTGATCTTGAGGAGAGGTGGGTTCAGATTTGTTAAAATTGGATGAAACCAGGAATGGAGATTGAAGAGGAGGAGTATGGAATTATTGGAAGGGAAGAAGAAAAAGGGTAGAAAGAGGAAGCAAGAAAACCCTGAATTGTTAAACTGTATTGTCTATGGCCTGTGTTAAAATTGTATCACTAAATTGCTGTAGCTTGAAAAGCTATAAGAGACGCCTGATTGGCCTGCAGCAATGTAAGGATGCTAAGGCTGATGTCATATTTCTTCAAGAGACACATTTATCTTCCTTATTGGAGGTGTCTCAAGTTAAAAAAACTTTAGTGGGAAGGCCCGTCCTTTTGGTCTTTTGGGGAAGATGTGGCAGATGGGGTAGGTATCCTGTTTTCGCACCCCGCGGTTCAAGTAACTAGGTTGATAGATGTACAGCCGGGCCAGGTATTAGTTTTGGATTGTTCAATATATGGTTTTAATTTTAGACTGATTAATACTTATGCCCCTCAAGTTAAAACAGCACAAATTGCTATGTTTAATCTGCTGAAACCTTATTTATTCACTTCCAAACACATAATTTGGGAGGAGATATGAACTGCAGTCTAGATATTCGTATAAAAATGGGATTCAACAAAAACTTATTGTGATTCACATGCCTCTGCACAGACAGTGGAGGTAGCAAAATTAAAGATGCTTTTAGAGAATTACATTCTTCTTCACGCTTTACTTATAAAAGGGCCTCTTTTCAAACGAGAATTGATTATTTTTTCCTAACTACTTAATACCATTGGTTTGTTTGGTTGTGCCATGTGACTTTTCAGACCATAATGCATTATTTGTTTCTCTGAGTTTGCATCAGATTCCGACCGAATTTCCGCCTTTGCTAGCAGATGGATGTTAAATTCCTGTTATTATCAGAAGTTGTATTTTTGGCTCAGCTAAAAGAATTTTTGTTTTATTGAAAATCAGTATGTGTTTTTCTCAGATTGATTTCATGGTGGACAGATACTAAGATAGCTTTAAAAAATTTTATAGCTTATGGAAAAGGAAAGGTTAATCAGAATATATACAGTACCTAGACTGTAGAAATCAATACTATAATTTACAATCACACCCGAGGTATAAAGATAAAGAGGTTCAATCTCAATTAAAGATGGTTAAAAGAAATATGCTGAATTACCAATACCAAAGGGCAGCTGCACTTCATGCTAGTTTAAAGTTTGGTACACAGCAACAACCCTTTCAAGATCCCTTTAGGGCATGCAAACATAAAACTAAGAGGAGGCTTATGTCTGGGCTTAAAGATTCTTATGGGAATTTAAAAACTTCAGTCGCAGAAATGTTGGCGGTGGTAGAGGGTCAGGTTTCTTCTCAGTTTGGGAAGGTTTCTGTTCCCTCCTCATCTTGGGATGAGGTTTTGAAATTTTCGGCTCCTACTATCTCCAAGGCCGAGGTTAAGCTTTTACAAGAGCCCATCACCTTGCAGGAGGTACAAGCCGTTATAAGTTCTTCTCGTAGGGAGTTTCTCCTGGAATATGATTGACGAATCTAATTTTATAAAACCTTTTTGAAGATTTGGTGGTATATTGATGGAAGTCTTTAATGACATTCTTAATTTTGGATTTGGAGATTTGAAATTTAATTTGGCTATTTTAATGTTTATTTTTAAAACAGGTGATATCACAGATTTTGGTAATTGGAGACCAATTAGTCTCCTGAATACTGATTATAAAATTCTTTCTACTGTTTTATGTAAAAGATTGCAGGTAGTAGCGAAAGGGGTGCTTCACCCAGCACAAACGTGTTCCATCCCTCACCGTTCAATTCAACAGAATTTAAAACTGTTACAGGATGTGTGGAATTCGGATTGCAAAAAACTGTCAGGATTTATTTTGGCGTTAGATCAAGCAAAGCTTTTGACTCAGTGTCACATGATTTTCTTTTTCAGGTTTTGGAAGGTATGGGTTCCCAAAAATTTTATTCAGTATCTTAATATCTTATATCATAAGGTGATTTCTTGTCCAAGTATTAATAATGTTTTAGGCTCGGAAATTCGTTGAAATGTGGGTGCGGAGGGTTGTCCCATCAGTCCTTTATTATATGCATTTGTATTGGACCCTCTTTAAGAGAAATTGAAAATAACAGGTCAATTCAGGGTTTATCTCCATCACTTACTTTACCTCTTCAGAAGATTTCTGCATATGCAGATGATATTTGTTTATTAATAGCGGATGTTCAGTCAGGTGTTGAGGCTATCAAACGATCAATTGTTTTTCGATTTAAATGGTACTAAGCTGAATTTAGAAAATGTAAATGTTTAGCGGTCGGAGAGGCTCCTTGCCGCCAAAATGTTGGGGTATTATAGTTTCGATACTATTAACATTCTAGGCCTAATGTTTGAAAGGGGATTTAGCTGTGTTAAATTGGGAAAAGTGTTTGGCTACAGCTGAGAGGAAGGTTCAACAATGGAAACCTTGGGTTTTTCAAAAAGAAACGGTACTTATTATTAAAAATTTTATTACCCATTTTTTGCATGTTTGTTCAATTTTTCCGGTACCTGTTTCAATTGAAACAAGATTATATAGTGATTTTTTAAATGGTATGGGTAGTCGTTAAACCCCATTAAACGGCTTTCACTTATTTGAAGGTAAATCAAGGGGATTAGGGATGATAAACCGATTGTTTTTATCATTCTTTTTATGATTTCGCCTTTCAAAAAGAGATTAAACCTCAGGATCATCCTTGGTCAGCATGGACACAGTTGTTATTTTCACCTTTTATGTCTAATTGGGAAGGAGGGGTGTTCCCAAAAGCAGGATGAGCAGTGGCTCCTTCTTATGGATTCTGCAGTAAGGAAATTACGAGAGTGGAAGCTAGGAAAGGCACAATTACATAATATTTCTAGAAAAGAATTTTATTCGAAATTATGACAAATTATTTTTATGTTCAAGTGGATTTTCCTTTTGTACCCTCTACTAATCTGTCACAAGCCCTTCGCTCCTAATAGATCATAGGATACCTCCAAATATGTGGGATGCAGTGGCTCTGTTGTCATGGGAGATTGGGAGTTAGGGTAATTTAAAACATAAACAAATTATGGATAGGATGTGCCTTAGACCAGGTTGTGTGGATCAGATTGAAACTTTAGAACATTTCTTATTACTTTGCCTTTATGTAATTTCTTTTTGGTCAGATTTAGCCATTCGGTGGGATTGGGGTGTTCTGAGACATATAACCTATCAGAGCCTAGTTTTGGGGGATTATTCCGGTTTTTTGAGAAGATATCATCCAAGTACCTTAAATTTGATTTTTGCATGTATTAAATATCACCTGTGGCAAGCTAGATGTCAGTTTTCTTTACAGCATATTCTTCTTCCAAATAGTGTGATTTTTAATCAGATAGAATCAGCAGTAGGTAAACAAAAACTTTTTGAGTTTCGAACCTTGGAGAACAACATTTTTCAGAGTTTTTGGAAACATTATGTGGATTAATTGATTTTGAGGTAAAAATTTTATTTTTGAAATGTTTATAACCTTTTTTTTGCTATAATTTTATTTGCTTTATGATATTTGGGGAATATCTTTGATTAGACTTATTTTTCTTGAAAGGTTTGTTTGTAAAACTTATTTGTAAAGTCATATTGTATAAGTTTTCTTTTCTTGTATGTAATAATGTTTCAAACCGTGTTGTTTTGTTTTCTCAATAAAAAATTCCCCTACTCTTTTCAATAAGTGCCATGGGATCTTTAACATCCACCTGAACTACCACCAATCCAGGCAGGTGGGACCTCGGTTTAACGTCTCATCCGAAAGACGGCACCTCAGTAGTGCAGCACCCCTCTCATGCTGCACTACAGTGTCAGTACTGGGCTATTAACCCACTGTCAGTTCCTGACTAAAAATGGGAACCAAACGCAAATAAAACTTTTAAAATATGCTTAAACTGGTAAGATTTAAACAGAAAAGCTACCAGCAAGAACCACAACAAACAGGAGTTTAATACTGAAAACTCGGTTCTTGGGAACCGCTAAGAATGAGTAAAATATCCCAAATCAACTAAACTTTTATAAAAAAATTACTAGAGGCAGAGTAATGAACAAAACAGCGTAAAATACCAATCGTTTGACAGAAATAAACAATCTTGCAATGATGCTGCTGTGAGCAGCTCTGAGGGTGTGTCAGTCTGAATGGAGAAAATGAATCTGGCAGTTAGGTGGAGCTTAGTCTACCTAGAGGCAGCAGTTTGAATGCATCATTCTGAGTTCCATGATTTGTATACATTCAACAGTACATCAGAGCTCCGGGGGCAGACAGAGATTCTGACCTGACTGCATATGTCTGATATTACTGGGAGATTCCTGGGGTCTGAATGCTGGGAAGCTGCTCACAGAGAAGTAGTAGTGACCCTGGTGGAGGGCTTTCTTGCTGGCAGCAGGACATCAGCTATGTTTTGGGATACCCCAAACCTAGTTATGGCTAAGTCCTCAGCAGTCAGGCATGGAGCTGCAGAGACCTGAGGTCCAGATGGACCAGGGCGCCCTACTCCTGAGAGAGCATGCCTCGGCACAAGGCAGAGGCACTGGGGGTTCCACTGCCAGCTGCTGCAGTAAGGGGAACCAGATCTGAGGAGGCCAGAAGGGGGGCAATGAGGATCAGAGTGGCCCCTTCCCTGTGCAGCTTGATAAGCATCCTCTGAAAAGGGAGGAAAGGTGTAAAGCAACTTCCCTTTCCAAGAGCGGGACAATGCATCTCACCACAAAAACTCCAGGCCCTGGAGTGAGCGAGCAAAAACACGGCAGTTTTACGTTGAGTGGGGATGCAAAAAGGTCACACTCTAGGTGACCCCACCTGTTGAACAGATCTTCTACAACCAAGGTCAGCAGCTCCCACTCTTGCAGCCAAAACTGCGACAGGCAGAGCCTGTCCACCAGAACGTTTTGGATACCTGGAACATGGACGGCCAACAGTTCTAGACCATGTTCTAACACCCAGTGCCAGATTCTCATTGCTTCCCAACACAGAGGGTATGAATGGGTCCCCCGTTGTGTGTTGATGTAGTGCACAACACTGATGATGTCCATCTGCACCAGCAGAAGGCCCAGGGATAAAGGGGCCTGGAAAAGCATACAGAACGGCCTGCATCTTTAAAATGTTGATGTGGAAGGCAGTCTCCCATCTGGACCATGTCCCTTGAGTCTGACAGGCAGCCCCCCAGCCCAACCCTGAAGCATCGGTGTTGAGAACCTGCTGAGGGGAAGGAAAGAGGAAAGGAACCCCTTTCAACAGGGTGCTGGGTTCCATCCACCATAGCAGTACCTTTTTGACTGGGGAGGTGACTAGAATCTGTTGTTCGAGGTCGTCGGTGTGTTTGTCCCACTAAACCCTCAATGCCCAGTGAGGAATCTGCATGTGCGGCCTGGATAAAGGTATTGTGACAAGGGCTCCAGCCATCAGGCCCAGAAGCCTCACGAAGGATCTGGCCATAACATATCTGCTGCTGTAAAACAGCTGGGCCTGAGACATTAGGCGGTCCGCCCTGTTCTGCAGCAGGAACGCAAAGTCCTGAGCCGTGTCCAGTACCATCCTGATGTACTGTAGGCACGGCGAGGGGTCAAGCCAGAGTTGGGCAGATGGACCATAATTCTCAGGGCATGGAACAACTGCCTAGATATTCTAGGGCCTAGAGCAGGAGTGCCCTGAACTGTGCCTTGAGCAACTAGTAGCCTAAGTAAGGGAAGACATATACCCCTTCCCTCTTAAGGGTAGCTGCTGCCACTGCCAAGCATTAGGAAAGGCCCGTAGCACAGAAGACAAGCCAAAGGGCAAGGCCTGAAGAAGCAGTGCACTCCCTGAAACAGAAACCTGAGAACGTCCTAAGAGGAGCACACATCTTACACATCTAGACTTATGGGAATGCATCCAGCCTGTCCTGGGGGCATATCCAGCCTACCTTGAGCAAAAGAAACAGCAGGCCTGGGAGGGTTACCACCAGGAACAGCTCGTACTTGCCCACAGAAGGCAACCACTGACTAGGTGCAGTGTGCACCAAGCTGAGACAGTGGCTCCTTGGACTGAGCCCAAACCCATTAAGCCCTACTGTAGAGGGAGACAGACCAGAGACGGAGGGTGCCTCCACCTCTGCGAAGCAGGGAAAACACACTGAGGGAAGGATAAATGAGGCTGGACCAGCAAGACCCTCTTTATAGCTGAGGTCCAAGGGCAAGGATACGCAGCAGGGTAGGCCGGCAAACTGCCAGCAGCAGCCAGGGATATACCCCACCTCCCAAGAATCAGGGGTGTCAGCGGGATCATCAGGGTGGCCCTGTGGAACCCCAGGAAATGAAAGAAGGGGTTTGGAGCTCACAAAAGTTACAAGAGCCCCAGGTGTGGGGGTCCACGGCACGGGTTCCCTCAGTAGTATGGGACAAAGAGAGGGGACCGACAAAGGCCTCGAGAGCGACTGGGCAGAGTCTGCCTGAAACACCTTCACCGCTCCAGATCAGGAGACAAACCTGTGGGTGTAGGAAGGGAAGAGATGAACCCCAAACTCAGGGGAAAGGCAAGCCCCGCGTCTACTACGGCAGGGTGGCAGCACTCAAGGGCCGTAAAGAAAGAAGAAGAAGGGGTGCCTCATTCGGGAAACCAGGAGACAAGTGGGGTGTCAGAGGAAGGCCAGCAGGGCCTGATGCCATCAGTGTCACGGTGGTGCCCTTGGCAAAAGAGGGACAAGGCCAGGGAGGAGTGACCTAGCACACAGCACCTAGAGGAATAGAGCCCCCTGCTAGAACATGGCAGGGGTGGCCAAGGCATTGCAGAGCCGATCAGGACCTAGCCACCATAGCGAGTGAGCAAGTGGGCTGACCCTGTACGTCTGGCCTGTGGTGATGGCAGCCTACTGGGCAGGAGTGCCACCCAGGTCGCGTCCTCACCAGTTTGCAGAGGACAGAGAGAAGAGCTCCAAAGAGGAAGTAGTGGAGGGCAATCTGGAAAGTCCCTGACACAGCTCGTGGAGGATGCTGATATGGACCTCAAACACCGAAGTGGGGGGATGGTACACAAAGTCCCAGACCCAGGGAAGACAGAGCCAGGTCCTCCAGAAAACAACGTAGGAGGGCAAGCCAGAAACACCATAGGGGCAGACCGGGAAACAACCGGCTGGAGCCCCTGCAAAAGACCGGACTGGCTAAGCAAGATCTGTGGGCTACCGAAAGGCATGAACCCCCTCCCCCCACGATAACAGCATGGCGGTCCGGAAGACAGAGAGCAGGAGGGAGGACCAGAGAGCTCCACAAACAGGGTCTTCACCTCGATGCCCACAGCAGCCATGGGGACGACAAAGAAGCATTGGTGGAGTCCAAATAACCTGGGTGGGGGCATAGATGCAGCAAACCCCAGGCTCAGGGGAGGCAAAGGGCGGCCCTCCATAGGAAAATGAGAGTGTGGAGAGCCAGCAGACCAGAGGGGTAGCCTGAGAAACAACCGGCTGGAGCCCCTACAGAAAACTGTGCTTGCCCATGCTGGAACTGTGGGCAGCTGATAGGCATAAAGAAGAGAGCGAGAGGAAGGGCACAAGTGCTCCCCAAGAAGGCTCCCATACCATGCCGTCCAAATAGATCACAGGGACAGTGACGACATTGGGCCCACAGAGCTAGGTCGGACCCCATGACGTGCCTAAGAAACCTGACGGTGGAGGCAGGGGAGCGCCACCATCAGACAAGACAGGCCGACTGTCACCAAGAGGCGGTTTGGAGCGCAGGACTGCTACGGGGGAAGGGGGGCCTGGACACCCTTGCATCAAACCCCTTGCGAGGTCCAAGCATAGCGTGGAAAGTAAAGAGCCCACCAACCTCCACAAGGCAGGGAAAGTGCAACGACACCAGGGAAGGCACAGGGCACCACCAGTAACAGCCTGAGGTCAGCCATGACTGACCAAGACAAAACCTGCCAAGGTGATGAGGGGAGGTAGCCAGGACGGGAGAGGCAGGCCACTGGCCCAGAGGGTCAAGTCATCAGGCAGGCACAGGGTTGCTGTCAAGACCTGGGCCTGCCTGGACTGGACCAGGAAGTGAGAGACTCCAGCCCCTGCCCACCCAGAGCAGGGCCGAGAAGCGGTTAAGACAGGAGAGGTGCAGGCACCACCATCCAGGAGGCCCCACCATAGCGGGACCCCAGAGAGTCACCTCTGCCGAAGAATCCTGCAATTGGGGGGGGGGGTTCAAAGCATGGTAGCAGAAGAATCACAGCTCAGGAAGCCTGAAGAGAGGACCAAACACCTGAGGGAGCTCTTTCAGAGAGCATCGCCCCTCCACAGAAGATCCAATTAAGAGAGAAGGCAGAGTGGGGTGGCTGAGCTCGTCGGAGGCCCACCCAGAGAATTCCGCTACCCACGATGTTCTAGACACTGAGGGAACAGCAGCGGGAGCAGAAGGCAAACAAATAGAGAAGGGAAAATAAACTAACAAACATTATATTAAAAGTTAAAAGTAAAATAAGTGGTTGACTGAAGCGGCAGAGTCTCCTCAAGGTCCGACTTGTATAAGTTGACAGAGTAAAAGAACTGAGGGGGCATGGGACCACCTACGCTTACAAGGGATGAGCAATGTCACCGGATGTCGTTGTGGGTGGCGCCTTGTAGACTGCTAGCTAGAAAAGTTTCCATGTGGTCCTAGTGCCTGGCGACTGTAGTTCCATATGTGCGGCCTGATGCAAAAGATATCCTCTATGATGATGCTTAGGTTTTAACTCATTCTTGGCAGAGCCATGGGACTCAGCCTGGGCTGCAGTTTTTGCAGCTTTCCACAGGCTGTTCTAATATTTTATCATATGGGCCTGGCAGTTTGTAATCCTAAGGCCATGTGAGGCAGAGGCATACATATGCTTGCCCATCACATCCAGCCTCCTAGGTGCTTTATCGTGAGGTAAAGTATTCATATATTTAAGTGCTCTAGATCTACTATGAGCAGCCATGATGACTACAGAGTCAGCTTTTGGCTGATTGGCGTAATAAGGTTTAGTAGAAGCAGAATAATGTTTATCAGCCTTTTTGGGAAATGCAGGCAGTCAGTTTGGTCTGTACTAAGTAGCAAAGGTAGCATCCTCTAATACAGGGCATATAGGTGGAATTAAAATTTTTATAACTTAATTTAGGTAGTGATATGTAAAAAAACTGCCCTCACAAACTCCCGTTTTCTAAGGCTGCCAGTAGTTATCTCATGTGAGCTACTCACTCCCTCACCTGGGATATGCTGATGTACCCCTGTTGACCGATGTGCCAAGTCAGCAGGGGTACATTAGTATATCCTGGTCAAGGAAATAAGCAGCTCCCACAAGATGGTTACTGGCAGCCTTAGAATATGAACGTTTGTAAGTGCTGTTTTACATATCACTACCTAAATTAAGTTATAAAAATTACTTTTTTATGTAATACCGCTAATCAGGAGCATGGGCCCTAGCAGGAGAGCACCCACAGATAAGCAGTGATGGGGAATTTCTCCTCCTCCTCCTCCACAATGCCTCTTTCTTGTGGAGTACCACAGGGTTCAATCTCATCTCCGATGTTGTTCACAATGTTCATGCTGCCCCCGAGTGAGATCATTCAACAATACAGTGTGGAGTTTCACTGCTATGCAGATGATATCCAGCTGTATTTGTCTTCTGCACCCATGGCTTCCAGCTGATTGAGACTTGACCCAGATAAGACGGAGGTATTGGTGATCGCGCCAGGTCGTGGGCATGATGAGTTGCCACCAAGGACAGACCCAGGCCTGGTCCTGGGGTCCGTTCCATTGGTGGCTTCTCCGAGGGTGCGAAATCTAGGCGTGATCCTGGACAGCAGACTGACCTTTGAAGATCAGGTGTCGTCTGTTGTTAAAAGTGGTTTCTACCACTTGTGGAACATTGCCAGGATTAAGCTCTTTCTTCCGCTGCAGACACTGGTACATGCCTTTGTTACCTCCAGGCTCGACTACTGCAACTCTCTACTTTGGAGTCATGGAAGGGACCCTCTGCAGACTGCAGCTAGTGCAGAATGTGGCGGCCTGGTTGCTGATAGGCCTTTTGAGGTCCAGTCATGTAACCCCCGGTCCTGCATATCTTGCACTGGCTGCCTGTCAGGTGGAGGGTTCTTTTCAAGGTGGGCTTGCTCACCTATAAGGCCCTATACTGACTGGGTCCTGGCTACCTGTCAGAACTACTGACACCGGTGACCTCTGCTCGCTCCCTCCGCTCCTCTTTGAGGGGCCTCCTGGACATTCCCAGGGTTCAGCTCCAGACATTGGGCGATCGCACATTCAGTGTTGCGGGGCCAACCCTGTGGAACTCGCTTCCACCTGCGGTCTAAGAGGCTGCCTCGACTGAGGTGTTCAAGTTCAGGCAGAAGGCTCACCTCTTCTGCCAGGCTTTCAAGGCTTGCTGATTTGGGTCCAGACTACCAGTTTGTTTCCCCAGCAACCAAAAGCACACTGTAAAAAAGGTTCTGCTAACTTACTGAATTTTATTGTATTAATTTTATTGCATTTTAACCTTTGTTTTTGTACATCTGTGATTGTTAGGTGCCCTGAGCCTCCGGGAATGGGCGCCTTATAAATAAAATTGCCTTGCCTTCCTCTAAAACAGAATTAGTCTAAATTCTTTCATGCTGATTTGTATACATTTTCTATGATGCCTGCACTATTGAGGTATGTGTGATTTTGTATTACTTTGAAACCTGGCTTTATTGTCATTGCCCTTCCCAGGTAATCTTTACCTCAGTGCTTCAGTGCTGAGTATTTTGTTTTTTTGGATTGTTTTCCATTTTTGACCCACCGACCCACCATGATGCATACCTGTAACACCACCAAAGGGCTGGTTTCTCCTTTGCATGGGCTAAGATACAGATTAGGCACTGATGAGTTCTGAAAACACACAAGACACCTGTCTGCATCTTCTGTTTTCAGTCTCTGCAGACTGTCTGAGAGGTCATTTAGCATCACACAGAACCAGACTAAATTCTTTAATGCTGATTTACATACACTTCCCATAATGCTTTGCAGTAGTGGTGTATGTGTGATTTTTTCTTTTATACCACCTGATCAACTGGTGAAGCTGAAGTCAGTCAGATCATGGTGAGTGGTGGGGTACCGTTTCCTTTTCTGTGTCAGCAGTGGACTATAGCTAACTTCTGGACATTCATTTTTTGGTTCTGCAGAGGTTACTAGGAGTTGGCCTTTGTTCCAAATATGGCAGACACCTTTCTGTTTTTCAGGGCTGCAGTTTCCATATTCCTCTTCCCACTAGGGGCCCCTGTAAGACTTTATTATGGTTGCCTGTACCGTGACTATCTGTGTCTATACCCCTCTGACACAGTGGACTAAGACAGACACTAAATTATATTAATGCAATTTCTGCAGTGCTGATATGTTTCCCACTCACTGGTGACCTTCCTAGGGCTCTTCAGGGGCTCAGAGTATTTGCATTGTTCAACTGTTCATATTTATTCCAGTTTCAGGAAAATACGTTCTATTTGAGACTTCTATGTTGCATACGATTTGTGTAATATGATAACATCAACTGTCATAGTTGTTTACACCAGCTGTTGTGTAACTTCCAGTATTATTCAATTTTCATAGTGTTGTTGGTTTCATTGCCTTATGTAAGAGACAGAAATGCATTAATTTACCCTCTGCACGTTTCTCCTTCATGCTGTAACATAACAGTACAATGTATACTACTATAACCATATTGCTCGCGTTATGAGTAATGCCTATCATGATATACTGTATTGCATTTTATTGTTTTTGTTTGAAGGCAATAAAACATAAGTTTTAAAAAACATTGTCCTTCAGAGTGAACTTCCTGTACTCATTCGGTATTCCAAATGTTGGCATCTTGAGTTATTCCCAAACTAAATATTGTGCTAAACTGAAATGTGCACCCAAGATTAGACAGGTGACAACCCTACTCTACTCTGTACAGTCGCACGGCATTTTCTCTTTCAAAGTTTAAGAAACATGTATGTATTAAACTTCGGCAGATACTCCTATACACTTGTAAGAACGTAATCATTAGCTACATGCTTGCTATTAGCTGACTATTAAAACTGCAACTGTATTAGCTAACATATTCAGTTTGCTTACTTAGAAATGTTATGAATAGCAGACTGACAGGTTTTTCTACATCAGCCATCAAACGGAGTTAAAATAGCGTCCCACTAATACCAGATAGCTGGTGTCTGATATCATGCAGATGGTGGAGGTATCAAGTATCTACGCCACACAAATATCAGATACAATAAATAATGCACAACTCATGCAAAATATCAGTTTCACTCCCTGCCTCCAGTTACGCTAGACAGTACCATATGTATTACCTTATCTCTAATTGAATGCAGTCCATCTGCCAAAACCCATCATTTAGGCCTGCATTAAATTTCCCAGGAAGTCATATCATAACACAGTGTATGAATGGAGCAGCTTTTTATTCTTTGTTCTGTGCCTTGAAAAATGTAAAAATAATTCAATCTGCCTTTTTGTCGGCTTGTTCATAAAATGTCACTGTTCTACATCCAAAGCTTCATGTCAAAACAATGCAAATTAACTTTCATTTCAATTGTTTTTAAACAGAAAAAAACAACTCTAAGAATAACACAGAAACACCTGCATATAAGCATGATCTCTGCCATTTCTGCTCGTTTTTAACTTGTGAAATTGAATTCAGCACTTGTGAAAAGGATGCACTTGGTGTTAGGTGGAAATAAAGCCCGTTTATCCAGTAGGGAGGAACAATGGAAGGCAGAAGAGGAGTGACTAGGTGTCCCACACAAAGGTATAAATGCCCGTTACCTGGGCAAGGGAGCAATTGTCTCCATTATGTGATAATTCTTACCATATCCTTACAGAACTGTGTGCTGTGCATCTCACTTGTAGGCAATACAAGGGATCTAAAGATTATCAGTTCTGTGACTTGAGCAATGGTTCACAAGGTTTTCAGCAGTGCAAGATCTAAGTAGACACATGGACAATGTCTCTGTTACATTTTTACCAACAATGTCCAACTTAACAAGCAGCAACAAATGGGCTGTATTTCTGGATCCCATGCAAAAATGAGGAAAGAGTGCATGCGGTGCTCACTGAAAGATATAGTACACAGCAGGAACAGAAGAATTAAGCCTAACATCAAAGCAGATACTGGTCTGTGTTACCACCAACTGGCCCAGAAATAGTCTGTTCACCCTTTAACCATTTTTGTATTTCAGTGTGAAGGTGAATTGTAAAAAAAAAAAAAAAACACAAAAGCTGCTCCGAATGCCAAGCAGTTAAAGGGGATGAGTCAGCACTAAGAGCCCCGCATCCTAGTGGAACACAGAAACACAGAATCTGATGGCAGACCCACCCAGTCTGCCCACATTATTCATTTTTTTCTGCCTTCATTTTCACTGTAGAACCACCTGATCTACAGCGTGGTCTCTTCTACTCCATCCTTACCCGTGTTTCATTTTTGCCTATCCCATGCGTTTGAACCCCACCAATGTTTTTGCCCCCACTACCTCAGCTGGAAGGCTAATCCATGAATCCACCACTTTTTCTGTGAATAAGTATTTCCTTACATCTCCTGAACCTTCCTCCCTCCAGCTTCATAGCATGTCCTAATTTTCTGGGGTAATAAGGTACAGGAAGGGAGTATTTTTCAGAAAGGGTGGAGTATCCTTTTTGTGAAAAATACTCCCCTCCTGTACCTTACTAATCCTCATGAGAGGTATTTAAAGGTCTCTATCATATCCTCTCTCTCCCTCCTTTCCTCCAGGGTGTACATATTGAGCTCCTTTAACCTCTCTTTGTAGGGCTTATGATGCAGATTCGTTTTATAGCCCTCATCTGGACCACCTCCACTCTATGTCTTTCCTAAAATGTGGTCTCCTAAACCGGACACAATATTCAGGGTGGGATCTTACTAGTGATCTATATGGGGCAACACCACCTCCCTTTTTCTGCTGGTGATACCCCTTCCTATGCACCCCAGCACCTCTCTAGTTCTACCAAATGCCTTGTCACACTGCCTGTCCACCTTCAGATCATCTGATATAATTATCCTCAGGTCTCTTTCCTGTTTGGGCATTGTGAGTATCACACTACCCCTGTCTGTACTCCACCCCATAGATTTCTATGGCCTAAGTGCATTATTTTGCACTTTTTTGCATTAAAACCCAGCTGCCGCTGCCGGCCCAGTGGCACTGAGGGCTGAGGCACTGAGTGCCTTACTTCGCGCTACACTGGCGATCCGTGTTCGGAAACTAGCACAGGTCACCAGGGGAGGAGAAGGATCGAGCATCTGATGGACTGCTCTCCTCTCCGGGGAGAGGGGATCACCAGCGATCGATGTTCCATTGGCCCCTAGCGGCGGCTTGGGGTGGTGCGCCAACACTACAGACGCCTGGAGGAGTGTGTGCAGGTGCACACTCTCCACCGGTGTCACTGCACACCTCACCTGAGGGGAAGAAAAATGGAAAAGGTCCTGGCCGTGCAACATGACACTGTCCCCTGCAGGCGCCACCCCTGAGAAGGCGCCTCCCTGGCTGGATCCGTTTCGGTTGGGTTGAGACGCTCTCCACCACCCTGCCATGAAGGATAAGTCGTGGGAGCATAAGGGAGAGGGCCTGATCCTTGGGGAACGGTGCCAGGGGAACAGCCAATGATACTAGGAGTGCTGGCCAGGACAGGAGAGAAATACCATTTAAAAAAAACAGCTGCCATACCATTGACCACTTCTCCAATTTTTTCAGAACGCTGCCCATCCATTCCACTCCCCCCCATGGACCGTCAACCCTGCTACAGATTATGGTGTCATCTGCAGAGAGGTAGACCATCCCTTCCAGCCCCTCTGCTATGTCACTAATAAAGACATTAAAGGGGACCAAGTCCCAGCACTGAACCCTGAGGTACCCCGCTGGTCACCCACCCCTCCTCAGAGCATACTCCATTTACCACCACCCTCTGTCTCCTACCCTCTAACCACTTTGTTATCCTGGTTACCACCCTGTTGCCCATCCCCAAGCTACTCAGCTTGCTTATTTGTCTCCTATGTGGAACAGTGTCGAAAGCCTTGCTGAATCCAGGTAGGCCATATCCACTGCTCCACCCTGATCTAACTCCTTGGTCACCCAGTCAAAGAAATCTATTAAATTTGTTTGGCATGACCTCCCACTTGTGAATGCATGCTGCCTTGGGTCCTGTAATCTACTGGATTCCAGATACTCCACTATCCTTTCCTTAAGTAGTGTCTCCATTAACCTACCAACCACCATTGTTAGGCTGACAAGGCCTATTACTGTCCGTCTCTTCCTTGCTACCACTTTTGTGAAGCAGGACATCTGCCCTTCTCCAGTCCTCTGGGACCACTTTGGTCTCCAGAGATCTGTTAAACAGATCTGTCAAAGGAGCAGCCAGTACCTCCCTGAGTTCCTGCAGCACTCCTAGATGCACCCCATCTGGTGCCATAGCTTTATTCACCTTCAGGTTAGCGTGTGCTTTCCGAACTATCTCCTCAGAGAAAGGACCAGTGTCCACTTCCCTTCCATCAAACCTCCTGAAGCCTTTTCGTGGTCCGTTCCTTCCCACTTCCACTGTAAACAGTGAGCAGAAGTATGTGTTCAAGAAAGACATCCACCTTTTCTTGGTCGTCAGCCATACAATCCCCCTCCTCCCTCAACCTTACAATCCTTCCCTTAGTCTTCCTTTTTTCGTTAACATACCTAAAAATGTCTTGACCCATTTTGATACCGCCTGAGCTGTTCTTTCTTCAGATTGTGCCTTAGCCTTCCTTACTGCTTTCCTTGTTTTTCCTGATACAATTCCTTGTCCATCTCTCTCTCTCTCTCTGTGTCCTTATACCGTCTGAATGCTACACTTTTAGCCTTTACCTTACTTGCCACCTCTTTTGAGAACCAAAGTGGTCTCCTCTTTTTTTGCTTACTTGCTTAGCACAGAGGTATGTTGCCTTTAGTATGCCTTCTTTAAGTTTTGCCCACTGTTCCTCCCACCCTCCCAGGTCATCACCCCCCCAAACCAGGTCATTTCTGAAGCACTCGCCAACTTTGCAAAATAAGTCCTTCTGAAGTTCAGGACTCTTGCCATTGTGTGGTTGAATTCTACAGCTGTTCTTATGTTGAGCTACACTGTATGATTATCACAAGTCCCCAGATGGCTTACTACCTTGATGTCTGCAACACTGTCCCCGTTAGTAAGCACCAAGTCCAGTACTGCATTATCTTGTGTGGGCTCTTTGACTAGTTGTTGCCTGAGGAACACCACCTACAGGGAGTCCAGGATGTCCCTGCTTCTATCAGAGGCTGCAGCTAGGAGGCTCCAATCTACATTCGGCAGATTAAAGTCCCCCATCAGTGACACCTCCCCCTTTCCAGCCATTCTGCTGTTTCCAGCATTTCCTTATCTAACTCCTCCCTCTGCACCAGAGGCCTATAGATCATGCCTGTTCTAATAGTGGGTACATTTCCTGACACGAGGGTGACCCACAGCACCTCCGCATTCCCCTCCCCTGACTTCCCTGTATTTACATTGTATTTATGCTTTCCTTCACATACAGCACCACTCCCCCTTCTTTCTTCCCACCTTGTCTTTTCTGAACAGTGTGTATCCTAGTATGGCCATGTCCCAGTCATGGATGTCAGTGCACCATGACTCCGTAATGGCCACAATGTCCAGGCCGGCCTCCACCATGATGGCCTCTAGGTCTGTGTAGGGCTGATCCCAGTTTGCATGCAACCCTCTTTTTTTGGTTAACTTACAGTTTAATGCAGTATAGCAGATTGTATCAGACTTTTTCTGTAACTGCATATCCCAGAATCCCTGTCACTGACATCAGAGGACAGCTGCAGCATATATGTAAGATACAAACAGCTGAGATGACTACTTATGGCACTGGAAACTAAGACTGTAAGTCACATCAGTCCAATGTAGTATAATGCAACTGTGACACACATCAGCCTGTGGTGATGGCTACTAAGAATATATATATATATTTTTTTTTTTTTTTAAATCGGTGAAGAGCTTTATTTTACATGTGGCTCTCTCTTTGAATAGAGGGCCTGTCCATCTACTAAGGAACAGGTTAAAAAGGGAACAGTCAGCAGTGGCAAATTCAGTAACCTGCACTGCATGTTAAAGCTTTTATAAGTAAGATCTGATCAGCTGTCTGACTGTCCTGCTGTTTTTCCAGGGCTAAGTAGTCCTCTGTGGCTATACTTAGCCTAGGGAAGACAGCAGGACCAGCAAACAAAATTTGAATCTCCACTGCTGCAGCCCTCCCCATGTCATCTGCAGCAGATTCTGCAATTTGTAGTTACAGAAAATATCAGCTTGCAAGTAAAAAAAAAAAAACAGTCTGATACAATCTACTACACTGCAGTAAACAGTAACAAAAAAAAAAAAAAAAAAGATTTTGCACACAAAGTGCACATTGGGACCAGCCCCACATTTGGGTGTGGGGCGCTTAGTGCTGACTGTGGCTACCTTTAAGGGATCCACCTTCCAATTGTGGGACAGCAGGTTCACATCCAGAGCCTGGGATGCCAGACAACAGCAGCAGGAGATAAGAGAGGCAGGCATTCCCACAGATTCACACTCCTCTCAGGAGAGGGTCTCCTGGTTCCTCATGGAATGGTTATCCCCGAGTGGCCTAAAGTATTGGAAGCCATTTATTTATTTTTTATTAACCAGGTAGGGTGCACTAGACAAGCATTTGCTTATTTTCAGACACGACATGGGAGAGTACAACCAGTAAACAATACAATGTATGACAATGCAACTTTGGAAAAATATTCCAACAAGGTATAAACATGTATACAGTCTACGATAGCATGTGTACAGAATGAGAAATGCAGGAATATTATACTCGTAGGCAAACAGTCATAGTTCAAAGACTAGGAACAGGTGCATGCTCCCACTGTTGTAAGTAGGAGCGGTATTAGTTTCTGAAGGTGCTGGTAACAGGACAGAGCCTGATGCTGGTAGGAATGGTGTTCCACAGTTTAGGGCAGAGACAGAGAAGGCTATCTCACCTAATTTGGTTCTGGTCCTAGGTATGACTAGTGGGTCAAGGTCAGATGATCTAAGTGGACAGACATTTAAATAGGGCATTAAAAGGGAGGCAAATGATAGAGGAACCTGAATATAAAAGATGCTATGTATATCACCACCCAGGGAGAGGTCTAGTTGGGAGGATGCAGGAGCCAGCCAAGTTTAGAGTACAGCGTGCAGTGATGGGTAAGTTGGCTACTAGCAAGTATAAAATGACAAACACTGTTGTATGCCACATCCCCATTTGTGCAGCGCAGAATGAGGCTTAAAAAAAAAAGACTGCAGGACAGTTTGGGGAGCGTAATACCCCGCGCTATGATTATACAGGCACTGGGAGAGAGGTTATGGCTGGTTCAGTAGGCAAGCCTAAGTCTGACAAGAAAAAATTACTCACTGTAGTAATCTTTCTTCCAAGGTGTCCTTTCGCATCAGTAACTTAAAGCAGCTAGCTGACTAGACAGCACTGCCCCGGAGGTGTGGTTTATGCTAATTAATTAGCATCAGCCAATTAGAGGAGACTTTGGAGGTGTTCTGAGGAGAGACTGCCTGCGAAGGAACCAGAATTTTTTCGAAGATAGATGGGCACATGCCCTGAGAAGTGAACCAATATGTATAAAAACTATGCAAAAGCATATTCACAATAACTATGAAAACTTTGCTTAAAATGAAGTTCCAAGTTGAAACTTAAATTTGGTAGAAGACAAAGGCAGAGACCTCCATAGTCGGGTTGTCAGGGGAGAATTGGTGGGAGCTTACTGATGCTAAACGACACCCTGGAAGAAAGAAGATTACTACGGTGAGTAATTTTTTTTTCTTACCCCAAGGCTCCTTTAGCATCAGTAACTTAAAGTGGACTACAAGAAGTGTAGTTGGGAGGAAGGCAGAGAACCTACTTAGGAAAGAAGCTCTGCAGCACCGCCCTTCCAAATTTGTCATCTGATCTAGACTGCACATCCAAACAATAATGTTTGGTGAATGTGTGTACAATCTTCCAGGTGGCTGCTTTATAGACATCCAACAAAGGGATGTCCCTGGCAGCTGCCAGTGAGGCAGCAGTGCCCCTGATAGAGTGGGCTCTGAGGCCTTATGGAGGCTGTTTACCAGCTTTGTCACAACAGAAACAGATGCAGGAGACTATCCAACGAGAAATAGTTCTTTTGGTACCAGGTTTACCTCTACCTACCTCCCCGTGAGAAATAGTTGGGTGGAGGAACCCCTAACCTGCTTAGTTTGCTCCAAATAGTGGAACAGAGCCCTTTTGACATCCAGGCTATGAAACCTCTGTTCCTCAGGAATGTATTTTTCGGTAAAGAACGCTGGTAGGGTAATAGCCTGGTTAAGGCAGAACTCAAGAGACCACCTTGGGCAAAAACTTTCTATTCGTCCTGAGCTCAACCTTATCCCCTGTGGGGGAATAATATAGTTGGGCTCTGTACAGAGAGCTTGAAGCTATGAAATCCTTGTTGCAGAAGTCATGGCTACCAGGAAAACAGTTTTCCAGGTAACATACTTAAGATGGTCTGTAACCATGGGCTCAAGGGGGGCCCAATGAGCTTGTCGATGCACACATTTAGGCTCTAAGGGGGAACAGGTTCCCTAACACAGCCAAATGCAGTTTCAGTGAAGAGGGCCTCAAGCCTGAGGCCTGGTGATGAACTGGGTAGTCCAGTAGGGTACAATCAGTGGCAGAGAAGGGACTAAGCCCCTTGCCTTTACACCAAATAGAGAATCTCTTCCATTTGGCTGCATAGGTCTTCTTTGTGTTAGGTTTTTGTTGCCACCCTTAAAACCTTAAGGACCTGTTCCAAGTACTGAGAAGCAGGGTATTCTAACTCCTCAAGAGCCAAGCCTTGAGGTGAAGAGACTGCAGGTCTGGGTAAGTCACCCGGAGTGGGGAAGAGTCAGGAGCGAGTGGCTGAGGGGAAGGCGAAAGGGCCTGCTGTAGGAAAATGCTAGCAGCAGGGGATCCCAAACCTGTCTCAGCCAATCTGGTGCCACCAGAATCATTAGTGCTGGTTGGAGCCTGAGTTTCAGGAGAACCGTGAAAATGAGAGGAAATGGAGGGAAGGCATATAGGAACTTCCCTGTCCAATCTAGCACCAGTGCATCTGCTGGAACAGTGCCCAGAACTGGTGGCCTGCAGCAGAAGCGAGGAAGCTGGTGATTGAGGCAATTAGATCTATTTCTGGGGGTCCCCCATTTCCTGAACACTGTGGCTAGCATCTGCTTGTTGAGGCACCACTTGCTGTGTCTCTGACTTAAAGCGGCTGAGGGCATCCACCAGGGTATTGTCCTTTCTAGGGAGGTGGAACTGCTGAGAGAGACACCTCTAGAGAATATGCCGAGATCCAAATCCTCATGGCCTCTGTGTAGAGGACTCCCAACCTTGTGCCATCCTGTTTGTTTATGTAAAACATGGCTGTGGTGTTGTCCATCCAGACCTGCACCGAGTGGCCTGAAATTAGAGGAGCAAAGGACTTTAGTGCCAGATAAACGGTCCTGAGTTCCAGAAGATTGATGTGTGACCTTGACTCCTCCGGGGTCCAGGTGCCACTGACACAAGAACTGTCCAGATGAGCCCCCCATCCTAACAGGGAAGCATCTGCAGTGATGATTTTTGTAGGAGAGGAGATCTGGAAGGGGACACCTACTGACAGGTTGGCAGTGTCCTTCCACCAGAGCAAGGCTTGAAGAAAAGTCTGTGTTACTGGTATTAGTTTTGACAGAGCATTGCTCTTTTGAGACCAATGGGAGCGTAAATAAAACTGTATGTCTCTCATCCTGTACCTGACCCCTGGGACTACTGCAATCATGGATGCCACGTGTCCCAGGAGTCTTAGGAAGAGTCTGGCCAGCCTTGACTGGCCCAGGGTGAAGGAGTTTGCTACTGTTAGGAAATGCTGAATTCCCTCTGGAGGCACACATGCCCTGCTCTGCTTTGTGTCCAACTGAGCCCCTATAAATGTTAGGAGACGGGTTGGTTCTAAGTGGGATGTCTGTAGATTTATGAGAAAACCCAGAGACAGCAAAGTGCTTTTTGTGACTGACAGGAACTCCTGGACCTGAACTGGGGTTTTCCCTACTATAAACCAATCATCTAGGTAGTGATACACGGACACCCCTTGTTTCCTGAGATGTGCTGCCACAACATCCAGATGTTTGGTAAACACCCTTAGTGTAGATGTTAGACCGAAGGGCATGACTGCGATCTGGCAATGCCCTAAGGAAAGCCTGAACCTCAGGAACATTCTCTGGGACTGCCTTATAGGGATGTACCGGCCGGCTGCCCACATCCCCAAACCAAGGAGCAGCCCCAGAACAGGGTGTCTTCACCGACAGCAGCGCTCGCGGCTCGGCTCCCTACCGGATGGCGGCCCACATCCCTGAAGCAGTTCCTCTGGCTTCTGAAGCAAGAAGCAGCCCCTGAACAGGCCACCTTCACCGACAGCAGCGCTCGCGGCTCGGCTCCATACCGGCAGACTGCCCACATCCCTGAAGCAGCTCCTTCAGCTCCCGAAGCAAGGAGCAGCCTCTGAACAGGGCGCCTTCACCAACAGCAGTGCTCGCGGCTCGTCTCCGTACTGGCTGGCTGCCCGCATCCCTGAAGCAACTCCTCTGGCTACCGAAGCAAGGAGCAGCCCCTGAACAGGCCGCCTTCACTGACAGTAGCACTCACAGCTCCGTACCAGCCAGCTGCTCGCATCCTCGAAGCAGCTTCTCCGACTCCTGAAGTAAGGTACAGTCAGAACTGGATTCAGAAGCCGCAATTCAATTGGATCCAGAGCGGCTTCTCACTGATTTCTATTGGCCCTCTGGCTCAAGCTATTTTTTTCATTACCAGCCATGCTCTGTAACTTCGGGCTGGCTGTTGTGATTCCAGTATGTGGAGGGGCTGTGGGATAACAGATGGACCAGACACCAAACTTCCAAGTTCAACACACAATCTCTGTGTGATGCTTATTCAAAACGCAAGCAATAACCTTCAGCAATGGCATATCCCTTCTTCAGTACATCAGTTTGTAGCAACAGACTATGCACGTCTTTCCTCTATACTTAGCCAGCACCCACTGATTCTCTGATCTAACTTATCTGTTGCGATTTAGCCTCCCCTACGTGGGCCTTGTTTGCTTGGGTGGTGGGGGGCTCAAAAAAAATAAGCTAAAGACAAAGAATCTCTGTGCAGAAGCAGTAAAACAAGGGCTACGCCAAAGGGCATTGACAATAAGCCAAGTTTCAAAGAAACACAACATCACACATACTTCCATAATGCAAAGCATCATGGGATATATGCAAATTACCGTGAAATTTCAGACTTGTTCAGTTTACAGCAATTTACATGCATTTAAAATAGCACAACTAACTTAAATTTTATTATACAGCCCCCAAGTAACTATTTACCTTTATCAAAAACACCTACTGCCATGGTATTTTCAACATTTACAGGTTTCATAAACATAAAGTATATACATCAAGGTATTTTATGACATAGTGCTATTACATACTGAATCAAACAACGATAAACACAGCCTGTTGTTTTACATCAACTCGGAGGTCACAACAATAACCTCCCTGTACAAGGACCTGAGAGGGAAAAGGAAAATTTAAAGAGGACACTATAGCATAGTCAAGAAAGGGAAGGGGTGCCCAGAGGTGGCCAACCTTATGGACTAGGAATTGTAAAGAATAGATTAGGCTAAGAAATATAAGAACTGTTGCAACAGATTTAAGAAAAGGTCGGTCCTCAAGAGTGGCAAGAGCTCCCTGTCACACAGTAGAAATTTTGTTTTTTAATCTGTAGGTTATGTTACAGTTCAGGTCTATCACCAAATACTGCTCCATGAAAAATACGATTTTCCTTGTAATATCATGGTAGCAATGTATGGTTTTTTCTTCTAGTGATTATAGCTCCTTTGGTGAAATTTTGCTTTGTGCCTCCACTTGATAGAGCCTTCCCTTTCCTCCTAACTCTAATACCTTAAACTTAAAACTTTAAACTTAAATTCCTGGCCGCTGACTCCTCTGGCTACCTCCCCTCCCCCCACCAGACTACAGTTACCCCCTCCCGAGATGCCTCTCTGCCTGATACCCCCATCCAAATTATTTTGTTTTCCCTGCCCAGAGTATTGGGTGATTTGCACCTCTTTCCACAATTGTAAGTAAACCCACCTACCGCTTAAGCTGAAGCCAGCCCTGTGGTGCAAATATATCTACAGCTAACGCTCTCTCTCCCTCTCGCTCCCCAGGAGCAGCTCCTGAATAGGGCATCTTTGCCGACAGCAGCGCTCACAGCTCAGCTCCGTACCTGCCGGCACATGCATTCCTGAAGCAGCTTCTCTGGCTCCCGAAGCAAGTTACAGTCAGAATTGGATTCAGAAGCCGCAATTCGATTGGACTAGAGTGGCTTTTGACTGATTTCTATTGGCCCTCTTGCTCAGGCTATTTTTTTTTTTGATTACCAGCCGTGCTCTGCAACTTCAGGCTGGCTGTTGTGTTTCCAGTAGAAATTTCACGCCCATCCACCACCCCGACCAGTATTAAATCCACACTAACTCCGCCCCCTACTACCTCCCACGTTACTCACTGGCTATATAGCTTCTGCAGAACTTACAGATACTTAAAGAAATGGCACACACTGCTATTCAGAGGGAATCTATTTCACTGCCTATACTAGCCCTAACTTTTCTCTCAGTAACTTGTACACATAAAAATTGATCCTCTTGTTTAGCCCTCAGGTCCTCTTGCTTATCCCCCAAGATCTATAAAGTGCAGAGACCTAGATCATCTGAATTCTGCTGTCGTACACAGCACGCCTGATCCCCCTCTGCTCCTCGCTGCACAGGGGCGCTACCCGTCACCACACCTCCTCTCTCCCCTCCTGACTCTGTTAAAACCTACTCTCTGTATCACAATGTTCCTTCTCACCAAAGGACTACTCATTTGCATGTCCTTATTGGTACACCTGCAACCAGCAGATCTGATCTCAGACCCTGAATCTACACCATCCTTCACGCTAAGTCTATCACCACCTAGCACCTTGGACTTACTGCCCCGTTGCACACGAGTCTCTACCCCATCTTGCATTGCTGGCCCTGGCCCAGCATAATAAAACCATCATTCCCATACAGTACTCCAAACACTTACACAAACTATCCTTCCTCCGCCCACACTCTCCCCAGTCCTGCTCGTGCCTCCTATTACTGTCAGGTGATGAGCTAAATTCTGAACCTGATAAGAGGCAAAAACCTAACTACTTAACAAGGCCCTCACCTGGCCCCCTAACCTCGTACCCTAACTGGCATAACTCCAAAGGACTCAAAATAGTGCATATGACTACACAAAGCATTGGGGAGAAAATGGCCGAATTTGAATCCAGGTTACATTACAAACCAGATATCCCCTGCATAACCGAATCTTGGCCAAAACTCTCCATACTATCTCACGAGATCGCCCTTCCTGGCTTCATGTGCTACAGATGAGATTGCGTCCCCAAGAAAGGAAGGGGGGGGGGGGTTCTAATCTATGCTAGACCTGAGTTGGTAGTCAATGAGTTAACGGATTTAAAGATTAACTCTGTTGCAGAGTACATTTTTATCACAGTCACCCTTGGCCAAATCAAGAAAGTAACAATAGGTTGCATCTATCTACCCCTAATCTTGTGTCTTCCTATGCCAAACTCCTTACTAGTCTGGATTCCCTCCCTAAGAAAGACACCATATTGTGTGGAGACTTCAACCTAAACTGATTTGGAACTCTTAAAACACACTACCAAGCTGCCCAATTGGACATTAAACTGGAGCAACTCCTCGACGATCCAATGAGACTGAACATGAAATCAGGCAGGCACACTCTCCTGGACTGGATACTAACAAACAATTTGACTTCTATTAAGGCCGCTGGAATCCTCCCTGATGCACTCAGTGACCATTCCTCGACCTACTGCATCTGGAAGAATAACTCCCTGCACCACCTCCCAAAATTCATAAAACTAGGGACTTTACTAACTTTGATGCTGAAGCCTTTTGTACAAGTCTCGCCTCAGCTGACTGGTCCCCAGTAACCTCCCTACCAGACATAAACCAGGTGTTAGAATATCTGGTCAACACCTTTACCTCCATCCTTGACTCCCATGCCCCTCCCCCCCAAACTAAGAAGATCAAAAGGTACCCACTCTCCTTGGCTCACTCAGGAACTGAGGCACCTTGTGTGTTCCCATGATAAAGCCTGGCAAGCCTTCAAAAAATCTAAACTCCAATCAGATTGGAATTCCTACCACCACCTACACAATAGTTGTAAATATAAAATCGGCAAAGCCAAAAAAGAACATCTCGTATCCCTGCAGGAATCTCACCTTTCTAACCCCAAATGTTTCTGGAAAGAAATCAATGCGCTCCTAAAGGGTAAAGAAAGGATCCTCCCCATAAACAATGACAGCAAAAGGCTCCACACTATCCTCACCACTAAGTGGAGACAGCTGCAGGATTAAATCTCTTCTTTACTGACCTTGATGCCTACAAAACTGACCTCTCTGATACTCGCCCAGAGCAACAAGCCAGCCGCCCGGAAGTTCCATACCCTCTCTTCCACTTAAAAAAACCACCTCCCAAAATGAGGTCCTTAAACTTCTGAGGGGCCTCAACCCGGATAGCTCACCAGGGTTCGACTCCCTACCGCCCAAATTCCTTAAATTAGGTGCACCTGCTCTTGCCTTCCCGATCTCCTGCCTAATCAAGAGATCCTTCCTCACACAAACCATTCCTGACAAATGGAAAACTGCAGTTGTCCCAGTACACAAAAGTGGTCTGGCTAACCTCATCTAAAACTACAGACTCATATCCCTCTTATGTCCAATTGCCAAAATCCAAAAAAAAGAATTCTCTACAATCAACTATACTGTTTTCTAGAATGAAACAATGCCCTTACCAGCCACCAGCATGGCTTTTGGAAATCTCATGGGACTGAAACTGCTCTCCTGTGGGTTATCTCTGATATATTCTGGCTATGGACCTGGGTAATGCTACAGGAGCAGTCTTCATTGATCTGACAAAGTCATTCAACCTAGTAAACCACTCTCTTCTTATTTCCAAGCTTCGCTGCCTTGGCCTTGATAGCAACTCTCTCTCTCTTAGGTCTTAAACTACTTAAGAGAATAGGTCTTAATGTGTCAAATGGGCCAGAACCACCTCTTTCCCTATCTACTATAACCCAGGGATCAATCCTAGGGCCTCTCCTATTCTTAATATTTATTAATGACCTGCCTCTGAACTGTGGCAGGGCATCAGTCCAGCTCTATGCAGATAATGCCATTCTTTATAGATTCTCCAGTGACGTCTCAAGTATTAACTATGACCTAGCAAGTGACTTCTAGACATTAGAAACATGGTTTAAAAATAAGCTACTAGTTCTGAACACCAAAAAGACTAAATCTGCCAGCCCGGTGGCACTGAGGGTTGAGGTGCTGGGCGCCACACCTCGCTCCACGTCGGCGACCCGTGTTCGGGAATGAGCATGGGCCGCTGGTTGTTGGCAGGGGAAGAGAAGGATTGAGCGTCTTCGGACTGCTCTTCTTCTACGGGGAGGGGGGGTGACCAGCAGTCGATGCTTGCCTGGCCCCTAGTGGTGGCTGGGGGTTGGTGCACCGATGCTACACGTGGGTCGGGCAGCAGGGCAGGCGCTTAATGGAGCGCACACTGCATGCTTGAAGTGGAAGAAAAACGAGAAAACATTGCTCATGTAGGACGAAGGGGGAGTTCGCAGGCTCTGCCCCTGACCAGTCACGGTGCCGGCACACTGGATCCGTTCCCCTGCCGATCCCGCTGGGCGGGGCAAGCCTTGGAGGAAACAGCTGGTGCCGGATAGCGGACACTGGGATGACGGGCCTGGAATTCCTTCTGTGAGGGCCGTGGGAGCAGGAATATAAATACCACAATAAAAAAAAAAAAAAAAAAAAAGACTAAATCCATGTTGTTCCACCATACCTGCTTCAACACAATCACCCAGCCCCCTGGTGATCAAAACTTCCTCTGGCATACAACTTGAAACAGTCACTTACTTCAAATACCTGGGTGTAATGCTTGACAAGCACCTATCCTTCGATGCACACATAACCACTGTTATAAAGGCTATTAATCAGAAAACAAGCCTCCTCTATTGCACAGCCCCCTTATCTCTTGAACTGTGCTAGGAGTGCTATTGCCTCAGCCACCCTTCTCCCAGGCCTCTTCTATGGGGCCTCAATAATCCATTCCTCCAAGTCTGGACTCCTGAACAAACTCAAAACAGCCTATCACAGAACTTCCTGCTTTTCTGTAAAGGCCCCAGCTCGTACCCATCACTGCTGTGTACTAAACACTTTTGGTTGGCCATCTTTCAAAGCCAAACTTGATTTCCCAGTGTACTGCACCACCTTTAAACTAATTCACCCCCCTTCTGAATACACCTAGCCTAGTCACCCTGAAACCCTTCTTTCAAACGCTCAGGTCCTCACACCTCCCATTGTCAAGTCTACCCAAGACTCAACTAGCAGTTGGCAGAAGATCTTTCTCATTTGCAGCACCACAAAAAATGGAATGACCTTCCACACTCATTACTCTCCTGCAAGACTCTTCCCCTCTTCAAAAGATTCAAAAATCTTTTACATGCCCTCTGTCTGCAATGGCAACTGTACTTAAACTTCTCCTGACCACCACTACTCCTGCTATCCCCTTTTTGTTACTACACTTCTCTCTTTCTCTGACTCGTTTCACCATATCTCATTATCTCCTTTCAGTTTTCACACCAACCTTCAAGTAATGCAATATGTTATATGTGAATGTCATCCTCTATCCCTGCCTGATGCAGAAGCTCCCCTTGTTAGTATACCAAAATGTTAATATCTTGTTTCTTTATTCAGCTGATTTTGACTATGCTCTGCACTTATGTGTTAATAACGTTACCGTGAATAACATGGTCACTTTTGTTGCTGCTGACATCTGTAATTAACTGTCTGCCAAATATATGTGATATTTATTTTTTCCATGAATCTATGCACCTATCAAAGACATCTCTAAATAATTTTCTGTACATTATTTAGGATACATAGTACTTCATGAATGTATGTATGTACATGACTAACACATCTGCAAATAATATCTGCAATGTCTGTTTTTCATCTGCACAGAATGTTCAGTTCCCTGGGTCACCCCTGAAAAAGGGACTTGATTGTCTCAGAGGGCTCACCCGGTCATCAAATTTTAAATCTATAAATGTGAAAGTAGGCATCCATGATGATCTAGAGAGAGAGACTAGCCAGTTTCCCTGCTGCAGAGATGGAATGACCATTTTTAAAGTCAACATTCTGAACTTTGGATTCAGGAGGTGCCTGTTGAGGTATCTGTGGTCTAGGATAGGTTGCCACTCCCAATTTTTTTTTCTGGGTGAGGAAGTACCTGGAACAAAGGCCCTTGTTTTTCTGTAAGGCCAGAACCTTTTCCACCACCTCTGATGCCAGGAGGCTGTAGACCTCCAGTTCTAGCAGTTGTTTTTCTACAGGAGTTAAGGGTTTTGAAAACAGAGAACCCCTCAGAACTGGCATCTTTTTGAAGTGAAAAGGCAGGCCCTTTTCCACTACCTCCTGGACCCACTTGTCTGATGTTATGAGGGTCCACGCTTGGAGGTAGTGAGAGAGCCTGCCCCCTACTGGTGGAGGAGAGGTGACCAAGGCATTGAAATCAGGGCTCAGATTGAGATGTATGGGCCTGGGAGATGGCTGTTTTTCTCTGGCCTCTCCTGCCCCTTCCCCTATAGTACCCTCTAGACAGAGTAATCGTATGAGGGGGAGGACAGGGTAAATAGGATTTTTGGAAGTAACCCCTACCCGCCTTGGGCTGAGACTTTAAGGTGGTAGCCCTCTGCTTGGATGTATTGCTCTGGCAAATGGATTTGTACTCGTCCACTTTTTTCATGTATTCTTCTGTTCTGGAATTGAACAGAAGATTTTTATCACAGGAGAAGTCTAGAGCTTTAGACTGGGTGTCCTGTGTGAGGTTGGTTGTCCTTAGCCAGGCAAATCTTGAGTGATATGACCTGGGCCATAACTCTGGATGCAGCATCACTGTTATCTGCCATATGGAACTGGTACTTTGTTGCTTCCAAGGCAGTCTTAGCAGTCTCAATAAAGTACTGGGCCATGGACTCAGACTCTGATTGTGCAATGGCCAGAACAGAATTCCATAAAGCCTTTGGATACTTGGCTATATAGGCCAAGCAGGAAGACAGTCGAAGAAGCAATGACGTAGAAGTGTAGGTCTTCTTCGCAATGTAATCTATTTTTCTGGAGTCCTTGTCTGGAGGTAAAGAAAACAAAGGTACTCCAGCTTTATCACATGCAGCTTGCTGCACAACTCCCTCATGACCACGGTGGACAGACAAAAAGTCAGTGTCTGCTCTGGAGAGTTGGTATTTTTTTGTCAATTCTCTTAACTCTGGGAAGAGAAGATGGGGTCTGCAAAAGTTTCATAGCGTTTCTCCTGACAGCCCTGTAAATAGGGAGAACTATATTTTTGGGAGGAGGGAGACCTTTTATTTCCCTGTAGTCATCATCCTCCTCCTGGTTGGACTCCTGACAGGGAATGTCAAGGGTATCCACCATATGCTGGAGGAACATTAGCATGAATGAATTTTCCTCCTGATTCGGGGAGGCACCAAAGTGAGGATCAGGAGAAACATCTAGCTCCAGGGGGTTAATCCCAGAAAGATTGTCTGCAGCATCGAAATAGTAATCTTCGTCATCACCCCCATAGGCCCCTGCCTCAGAGGGGGCTGCAGAAGGGTGCTTGCTTGACAGGGCCGAAAAGATAGACCCCTATGCCATGCAGGGTCTGAAATACATGCCAAGCTTTTGCCATATCCTCAGCAGAGGGCAGCTCCTTCTGAAAATCAGGGAGACTGTCGGGCTGTGAGTGCTTAGACTTATCCTTATGTATTCTGCCTCCTGCTTGATCACCCTTGCCATTACCAGGAGTAACAGGAGGCAATTTTTCTTTGCACACTTTTTTAGGTGCCACTTCATCAGTGGCAGAATCTGGCTTCCTTTTAGATCCAGGCACTTCATCAGCCCCTTTGGAAGTTTTTGATTTTGAAGGCACTTCATCAGCACCCAATTGTTTTGTTTCTCTCTAGAAGACACTTCATCAGTGCCTCTTCTAGGCTTAGAGCTGGTAGATGCTTCACCAGTACCTCTATCTGAATTTTTTGAAGGCCCCTTATTAGTAAGCCTGGGTCTTTTTGGAACTGCAGAGGACCCTTCCTCAGCCATCTCTTTAAGCCTTTTTGCTCTGTTTCTCAAGGTTTTGGAACACAATTTAGAACAAAGTGTACAACAATGGTCTGGACCCAAACACTTTACGCAGAGATCATGGGTGTCAGCTTTGGCCACAATCCCATGGCAATTTAGGCAATTTTTAAAACCTGTGGGTCCAGTTCTCTTTTTGGGGATTTCTGTCATGCCAACTGACAGAAACCGTTTTAAATTCAAAGATTCCTCTACTATTAGTAATAGAATGCGATCTGTTCCCTTGTGGTATGAAACAGCTATTTCTGAGGTAAAAACTACCTAAAATTGCGGTTCCCAATGAAAAAAGGGAACCGCGAAAAACTACAAACGTGATAAAAATAAATAAGGAAATATACAGGAGGGAACTGCAGAAACGACAGATTAGAAAAAATTACTCACCTTAGTAATTATGTTTCTTCTAATGGAGTCTTGCTGTATTCTGACAATTGCAGTGATTCCCCAACCTTTGAACTGCCCCGGAGAACAAAGAGTTAACTTTCTATGCAGGGCATAGAATGCTGGGCTCGAGCTCGGTTGAAGTCTCTGTCTGGAGTGTTTTGAACTTAAACCGTCAGATTCTTACAAGCCCAACTAAACTAAAAATTCTGTGTGGAAATTGTAAAAATTCTTACTAGCCAACTGGCTGAAAAAAGTTTGGGATTCCTAAGGAAGACTCAAGTCAGGAAACCCAAAAACAAAACCCAATGTACTAAAAATAATAATAAATAAGCACCCAAACAAAAGGAGGAGGGTGCAGCAAAAACACCCCAGGGTACAACACTGCACCTGCCCACCACTTCCTAAAAACAGGTTCTGAGAGCGGAGGCAGGGAAGGAGGTCAGAATACAGCAAGACTCCATTAGAAGAAACATAATTACTAAGGAGAGTAATTTTTTCTTCAAACAACATGAAGTCTTGCTGTATTCTGACAATTGCAGACTACCAAGCAGTACCTCCAAGGATGAGGGACAGAACCTACTTTGGGAATAGGCTCTGATGTACTGCTGTGCCAAACCGAGCATCACTCCTAGCCTGGATATCCAGAGAGTAATGCTTGGTAAAGGTATAGACTGTTTTCCAGGTGGCTGCTTGACAAATTTCTAAGAGAGGGATATCCCTGGCAGCAGCCAGGGAAGCAGCTGTACCTCTTGAGGAATGCGCCCGCAGGCCTAAGGGTGGCGTTTTTCCCAGCTTTTCATAGCAGAATTGTATACAAGACACAATCCACCTGGCAACAGATCTTTTGGTGGCAGGCTTGCCCTTCTCCATAAGTGAGGAACTGGAGGGAGTCAAACCTGTGACCCTTGGTACACTCTATGTAGTAACTAAGGGCTCTTTTGACATCTAAACTGTGTAGCCTCTTCTCTCCTGAGGAAGAATGCTCAGTGAAGAAAACAGGGAGAGACACAGATTGGTTTAAATGAAGTCTGAAACCACTTTGGGCAAGAACCTTCTATTGGTTCTAAGGACCACCTTATCCCTGTGAAATGAGATAAAATCAGGTTCCACTGACAGGGCTTGCAATTCACTGATACACCTGGCAGAGGTAATGGCTACCAAGAACACAGTTTTCCAAGTCAAGTACTTAAGCTCTGCTGAAGACATAGGCTCAAAGAGGGGTTGCATAAGTTGAGCAATGCAAATATTCAAATCCTAGGCAGGGGCAGTTTGTCTAAAAGGAGGATTGGTGTGAAGCAATCCTTTAAAAAATTTACAGAACACAGGATGGGAAGATAGTGAGGAAGATTCCCCCACAGACAAAAACGCAGAGACAGCTGACAAGTGTACCTTGAGAGTAGCTGGTCTGAGGCCTAGGCCATTAAAATGGACCATATAATCCAGAACCATAGGCAATTCAGCAGTGTCTGGAGAAACAGGCTTCCTAGAACACCAAATGCTGAATTTTTTCCATTTGGAGTTGTAAGCCTTTCTGGTAGAGGGCTTTCGAGAAGCCTTGAGGATATCCAGAACCCCTTGGGAAAGATGCAGATCTGCAAACTAACTCTTCAAGAGCCATGCTTTGAGATTGAGAGACTGAAGATTGGGGTACCAAATCCTTCCCTGAGAGGATGTTAACAGGTTGTAATTCCTGGGAAGAGACAGGGGAAGATGGACTGCTAGGGACAGCAACAGGGGGTACCAGGGCTGTCTGGCCCAATCTGGAGCAATCAGAATCACCTTGCAAGGTTGATACGTTATTTTTACCAAAACTTTCAACAGGAGTGGGAAGGGGGGAAGGCATACAGAAACTTCCCTTACCAATTCAGGATCAGGGTGTCCAGAGGGACTGAGCCCAGGACTGGAGGCCTGCAACAAGAGAGAGGGAGTTGGTGATTGTCTGGAGCTGCAAAGAGATCTATCTCTGGAATTCCCCACCTTGAAAAAATCACTTTCAACACCTGAGGGTCCAGGGACCATTTGTGATGGCCCTGAGAAATTCTGCTCAGTGCATCTGCTAGCACATTGTCCTTGCCTGGAAGGTGAACTGCTACAACAGAGGTTTTTAGTGAATAAGCTAGGGACCACAACTTCATGGCTCCTGTGCACAAGGCTATGGATCAAGTGCCTCCCTGCTTGTTGATGTACCACATGGCAGTGGTGCTGTCTGTTCTGACTTGAACCACTTTGTTCTGTACTGACTGTGAAAACGCTTTTAGAGCTAGAAAAACTGCCCTGAGTTCTAGAGGATTGATGTGGAGAAGGGACTCTTGGGGGGACCACAGCCCCTGGGCAGTAAGGGACCCCAGGTGGGCTCCCCAGCCAAGGAGAGAAGCATCCGTGGTAAGGACCACTGAACAAGGCTGAGCAACAAAAGGAACACCTTGACTTAAATTGTCTTGATCCTGCCACCACTGGAGGGCTTGGATCAAGGTCAGAGTCACTGGGATCAGTTTGATAAGGGAATCCTTTTTCTGAGACCAGAAAGCTCTCAGGTGGAGCTGAATATCCCTCATCTGGAATCTTGCCCCTTGGACCACTGCTGTTGAAGCTGCCATGTGGCCCAAGCGCTGGAGGAAATGCCTTGCTGGTCGAGATACCCAAAGGCTGAAGAAAGAAGCTAGTTCCATAAGAACCCTTGCCCTTTCTAGGGGAAGAAAGGCTCTTGCTCCGAGTATGTCCAGCTCTGCCCCTATAAAGGTAAGAAGCTGGACTGGTTCGAGAACTGACTTGGGAAGGTTGAGAAGAAAGCCTAGAGAAGTGAGCACTTGCTGGGTCACTTATAGGTGAGACTTGACTTGGTCTGGAGACTGACGCACTATTAGCCAATCATCCAGATACGAAAAATGGAAATCTTTTGCCTTCTTAGAAAGGCAACTACTACTGCCAGGCACTTTGTGAAAACCCTTGGGGCTGAGGTTAGGCCAAAGGGCATTGCTCTGAACTGATAGTGGCCTGAGGGCAACTCAAACCTGAGGTACTTTCTGCGGAAGCACCTGATGGGAATGTGAAAGTAGGCATCATTGAGGTCCAGGGAGGCTAGCCAGTCCCCTGGCCTTAGAGAGGGAAGGATTATTCCCAGAGTTATCATCTTGAACTTTGGTTTTAAAAGATGTTTGTTTAGATATCTTAGGTCTAGGATGGGTCGCCACTCCCCTATCTTTTGGGGGGTCAGGAAGTACCTGGAGTACAGTCCTTTGCCCCAGTGTAGGGTAAGTACTCTCTCTATAGCTTTTAAAGCTAGGAGAGAAGAAACCTCTGCCTCTAGGGCAAGGGTTTCCAAGAGATTTGCAGGTGGAAAAGATCTGGCTCTCATCTTTGGAAATGTTTCAAGCTGAGAACCAGTCCCTGGTTTACTACTTCCAGGACCCACTTGTCTGATGTAATAGACATCCAGTCCTGGACAAAGTAAGCCAGCCTGCCCCTACTGGAATAGGAGAGCTCGACCCGGCAGGCCCATCAGGGTGTCTGCTTGGCAGGCTTTAGGCTGAGGAGTGGATGCAGCCCTGCTCATCCCCCTTCTGCCTCTCCCTCTGAAGAACCCCCTCTGAGAAAAGGAAGAAGAGGTCTGTGCTTGGTAAAAAGGCCTTTGAAAGGGCCTGCCCCTGCCCCTAGACTGCTGCCTTTCAGAAGCTGCCTGCCTTTCCTTGGCCTGAGCGCTTTTGTAAGTGGTCCTGTACTCAACTATTTTCTTCATGTAATTCTCTGTCTGCTCCCCAAACAAAGAATTACCCACTACAGGAAAATCCATGGCCTTAGCCTGGGTGTCCTGCGAGAGGCTAGTACATCTGAGCCAAGCCATCCTCCGAAGAGCCACAGATGTAGCCATGACTCTTGATGACACATCATTAGAGTCCACAGCAGCATGAAACTGAACTTTAGATGCCTCAATCCCATCTGCAGCCACCGCCTCCAGCTTTGGCTAGCTGGGGTGGCCTGTTTAGCCAGTGCCAGCACAGTGTCCCACCTGGACTTCTGGTACCTGGCTGTATAGGCCATGTAATTCGCCTGCCTGAGTCCCGCAAAGAAGATGCCATGTACTGCTTCTTTGCCATGGCATCAATCTTCCTGGAGTCCTTGTCAGGGGGGTGTGAAGCCAAGGGAATATTTGCCTTGTCACAGGCAGCAGCCTGCACTACCCCAACATGGCTGCACTGCTGATATAAGAACTCTGTGTCTGAGCCTGAAAGTGTATACCTCTTGTCCATTCTTCCATCTACAGGAGGCACAGTGTTAGGAGACTAAGATTTTTTGTGTCTGTTTCCCAAATGATTTATGGAGGGGAATAGTCTCCTGGACTCTGGGATGTCCGTCATCTCTACATAATCAGGCCCCTCTTGATTCTCCAATGCCTCCTCCATAGGAAGCTGGAGGGTTTCAGCCACCTTTCTGTAAAATATAAAGTGAGAAGGGGACTCAGACAGCCTAGGCGGGGAACACCTGAAGGTCTGTCTGGGGAGATGTCCGGTTCCACAGGCACATCCAGATCTTCACTTACATCACCATCCTCAAATTCCCCTTCCACTTCAAATTCCGGTTCATAAAAATCTTCAACGGTATACTCTTGAACCGGGGGAACCAACCAAACCGAACCCCTACCAGAAGGAGCCGGATCGGTCGGAAACGGACTGAGCGATTCCACAATCTGAATCGCTCTGGCTATCTCTTCGGCGGTCAGAACATGAACCTCTGGATCCGAACCGGTCGATTTATCTTTGCATTTTCTTTTTGTCAGAACCGATCCCTCGGAATCGGATCTCCTTTGGTCCGAAGAAGTATCGCCCTGGTCAGAAGACGCTCCTTCTGGTTCGGTCGAAACCGAACCAGGCTGGCCATCCGGGTCAGCGGACTTCTTGGCCTCCTTTTCCCTCAGTCTACCTAATCTCTTCTCAAGGGTAGATTTGGGAAAGTTTTTACATATTTGTCAGTCTGAATCGAGGTGGTGAAACCCCAGACAATAAACACAGGTGGTATGGGGATCGATCTTAGCAAAGACCTCCCCACACTCACTGCAGTGTTGAAACCCAGTGGGACCATTTTTTTTCTTGGGTTTCTCAGACATGGCCAACCTAACCAAACTTACCCTTTTTTCGGCAACCGCCAGGCAAGACTCCTTATCAGTTCCAACCGTGTCAATGGTATTAAAAACGTCTAAAACACGCTTTTTGTTAACCGATAAGAACCAGTAACCACACACTAAGTAAGCAAACAAATTTCACTAACAAATGGCCGGTTCAGTCGAACTGAGCCGCGCTTTTACAAGTTTCACACAGAAAAACAGAACAATTCCTATCTAGTACTCACAGCACCACAGATAGAGACTGAACCTACTATGCGGATACTTTTTTCGGTTTAAAAACCAATGAAAACTGAAAACTTTAATAGACTTTCAAACCGAGCAGAAGGAGAAATCTCCAGAGTGACCGTTCAGTGAGGCGGAGTAAAGAATCTGACGGTTTAAGTTCAAAACACTCCAGACAGAGACTTCAACCGAGCTTGAGCTCAGCATTCTATGCCCTGCATAGAAAGTTAACTCTTTGTTCTCCGGGGCAGTTCAAAGGTTGGGAATCACTGCAATTGTCAGAATGCAGCAAGACTTCATGTTGTTTGAAACGCGGTTCCCGGGAACCGAGGGAATCCGCGATAAAACAACTAAAAACTATTCTGCACAATACAAAGAAACAAAACGTAAAGATTTTACCACAAAACTGCAAGAAAACTTGGAAGATTGGAACACCTCAGAGGCAGTGTTGTTCAGTCAGCGGAGAAAACAATTATGGTGCCTTCTCAGGCAGTCTCTCCTCAGCACACCTCCAAAGTCTCCTCAGATTGGTTGATGCTAATTAATTAGCATAAACCACACCTCTGGGGGAATACTATCTAGTCAGCTAGCGGCTTTAAGTTTACTGACGCTAAAGGACCCTTGGGGTAAGCATGACTGTGTTACAGGTAAATGCCACAGGGAGTGAAAAATCAAGGCAGGTGTCAGGCGTAACATCCAGGTAGTTAAAGGATGGGATACTAGCTGAGGATATACCATTTTCACAGACCACAGTGAGAGAAGATTAGATAGTCCTTAGACAGGGGGCAGATCCAAATAGCAATGCCTGGGATTTGGTAGCATTCATTAAAAGCCTATTTTCATAGAACCAGTGTTGGACAAACTGTAGGTCGGACAGTAATTTGCTACTGATCACATCCAAGTTCTTGGCACTAGAGAAGATCATCAGCATACAAGATAGGTGTACTGAGATGGCATGGTGAACAGAAATTATGTGGAGGGAGAAAAGCAGGGATCCAAGTATAGAGCCTTGGGGGATGCCAGTTTTGATGGGGGCAGGATCAGAGAGGGAGGATCCAAACCTGGCCCCCTGCCTATCGAGCAAATAACATTTGAACAATGGGAGGGCAAATATTGCCAGGTGAGACAGACGAAAATGGCACTGGTATGCTCCCCTTTATCAAATGCATCTGAGATGCTATTTGTTAGGGTGAGCAGAGCCTGGTGATACTATGATTCTGGCAGAACTCTTGTTGAGCAGGAGAGAGAGATTATAGGTGAATACGTAATTGGAGAGTTGGGTGGCAACAATTTTTTCCAAGACCTTGCCAACAGTTGGTAGGAGGGCAATAGGTCTGTAATTGCAGATGTTTTTATAATTTTTTTGAACACAGGTACTATGTGGGACATTTTCCAGAGCTTAGGAATGCCCCCAGAAGAGAGGGACAGGTTAATGATTTTTGCTATAGGAGAGGCTAATTCATTTGCAGCAAGTTTGAAGAGATGGGGCTCAGTCCCATCGAGACATCAGATTTAGAGTCTGGGATCTGCCTCAGGAGTTCACACCTCTGAGATCCTGAGTCCCTTTAAATAAAATGCGGGGGGGGGGGTGACTTACTGGGAGAATGGGAGGATGTTGTGTTAGGTGAGGAGATAGGAAAAGCCCCAGTGAAAGGTGAGAGATCAGTAAAAAATTTATTGAAAGCATTTGAGATAGTGGAGAGGTCATTACAATTTACACCACCAATCTCAATGTCACTGGGGGTGGGGGTACCATCCTAACCTAGGGTTTTCTATTCCCCCCCCCCCCCAAGTATCATCTTTATTAAAACATTTTTGAGATTTTACAGTCACGTTACAACTGATTATAAAACATTATTTATACAGAATTACAGGTCAAGAGGTTCTTATACCATACAGTTACCATAATGGCTCTGTCTCACCTAAGGTGTACAACCTTATGTCTGAGTCTGGTCTATTTTGGCTAGATACCGCCCTTCGACTCTCTCCAGATAATCTCCTCCTCACACCCCCTCCACTCACCTCGCCAGGACTTAGCATATTATAGTAATGCCTTACTAATTTAAAGCTTGGGCCAAAAGCCCGGTATGATTGGTCTGAACAGGCAGATAAGTAATGAGGGATACTAAGGCACAAAGTGTGGATCTTTGGTCATAATATGTAAAATCCATCTTCTCCACTTCAAGGAGCATAGTTCTGCTTTATCATTTCAATTATATGTTATTCTTTCAGATCTATATATAAGATTTACTATCTACCTCCAGTCTGAGAGGGTGAGTACCGACACTGTGAGCCAGCCTTTAGTGTTGGCTTTCTTTGCTGCTAGGAGGGAGATGCTCAATAGATAGTGGGAGGGGTCTCGTAGTTCACGGGGGAAGACATGTAGGATAAAAAATTCACTGCTGTGAGGAAGCCTGACCCAGAAGAGATCCTCTAACTCCACAAGCAAGGCCCGCAAAAAGGGCTGCAACTTTGGACAGGACCATAGGACATGGGAGTGATGAGCAATAGTCTCACCACATAGGCACCAGCAGGCTGCAGAGCCTGAAACGCGGTAGTCTGAGGTTATTACTGGGGTACGGAAGAATGTTATTAATAGTTGCCATGAGAATAACCTCCAAGAATGTGAGTAAGTGATTCTCAATGTTGTACGACAAATTGTATCCCACTGCTGTTGTGATATTTGGGATCCCAATTCCTCATTCCATTTTTCTCTTAACCCCGATGTGTTTCCACCGGCTGTTTCCATCAGGGACTTATATAGGGTGGAGACAGAATGTGATAACCTCTGGGATTTTAATGTTTGTTGAAACAACTGAATCACCTGGGGGTGTACCTCAGGGGAGCGGACACTCAAGGGGAAGGATTCGAAATAGAGTTGAAGTTGTAAATGCCGAAAAAAATCTGATTGGCGGAGATGAAATTCTTGACTGATCTCACCAAATTCTTTAAAAAAGGGTCCTGTCTGGAGCTGTGAGAGCTTTGAAAGATGAGTATGTCTCCAGTTATGAAATGGATGGTCAGAAACAGCTGGGGGGAAATCTTCCAGTAAATCTATTGGGCAAAGCATGACCAGGAAGGGAATAATCCCTAGGGATTTACGTGTTAGGTACCACACCTGGATTTGGTGCATGATCCAGGGGCTTAGAGTCAGCTGGTCGAGAGGAAGTGGGTTTTTATAGAGGATAAGTCTTTGGTATTCTCGTTGGGGAGAACACTCTCCTCGATTTCCCTCCACCGGGCCAGAGACACTCCGACCAGACGCTGTATAATAAAGGACAGATGGGAAGCCCAGGAATAAAATTTAAGATTGGGGAGTGCTAATCCGCCTTGCGATTTAGGGAGACAGAGAGTCTTCATTTTAATTCTGGGGCACGTTCCTGCCCAAATAAACTTTGAAATGGCCTTATTCCAGACCTTGAAAAGGTTTTTCGGTAAATTAAGCGGCACATTCTTAAACAGATAAAGGGCCCTCGGGAGAATCACCATCCGCACCACTTCAATACGCTGAATCATATTCAGTGAAAGAATATTCCATCTTTCGAAATCTTGCTTCACCTGAGACATGAAGGGGCGATAATTATTATTCAGGGCGTCATCAGCTTTTTGGGACAGGTATATTCCTAAGTATTTCAGCTTAGAGAGTCCCCAACGAAAAGGGTAGCTTTCCTTTAGTGATTCAGGGGGGACAAAGTGAAAGGTAAGGGCATGTGTCTTACTAGTGTTCAGCCTATAGCCTGAATGAGATCCGGATTCCTCCAAGAGCTGAAAGACTGAGGTGATGGACTGTACAGGGTTAGTGAGGAATAGTAGGATGTCGTCCACATAGCGAGCTACATAGTGCTCTGTCCCTTCAAAACTCACTCCCGAAATCCCCGGAGCTGCTCTGATTGCCTGGGCCAAAGGCTCTATAAAAATGGCAAAGAGACCAGGAGATAAGGGGCAACCCTGTCGTGTGCCCCTGGAAAGGGGGAAATATTCAGAGTGGTGGCCAGAGATTTTAAGACATGCCTGTGGGGAAGAGTACATTTTTCGTAGTATGGCTACGAAGGGGGATGGGAATTGCATCGCTGCCACTGTGGCAAAAAGAAATGGCCACGAAACCCAATCAAAGGCCTTCTCAGCATCTAGGCTGAGAAGGACCGATGGATATCAAAGGCCTTCTCAGCATCTAGGCTTAGAAGGACCGATGGATCTTCCTGGGATTGCATTTCATGTACCAGGTGTAGGGCTCTACGGGTGTTGTCCGAGGTTGATCTGGAGCTTACGAAGCCGGTTTGATCGAGGCCTATCAAGACAGGTAAAATGGTATCCAGCCTCCAGGCCAAAATGGACATAAAATACTTAATAGTCCATATAAAAGACAGAGATTGGTCTATATGAGCCACATTGTAAAGGGTCCTTATCTGGTTTGAGGATAACTGAAATTGTTGCATACGCCCAACTGGGAGGAGGAGCCTCCCCAGAGAGGACCTTGTTAAAAGCACCCAGGAGAAGTTTATTAATTAGCTGAGTTGAGCCTTTATAGAACTCAACCCCGAATCCGTCCGGACCAGGGGCTTTTTGAGTTTTGGCCCTAGAAATGGCCAGCATCAGCTACTCCGACGAAATCGGCCTCACCAGGCTACTTTGTTGATCGGGACTGAGGGTAGGTAACTTTAGGGCCGATAAAAAGGTGTTAGTGAGTGTGGGGTCTGTCTCGTGATCCGAAGCGTCGTGGGCTCTAAAGTATTTACAAAAGGCTTGAGATATGTTTTTAAACTTGGTGTGATGTATTCCTGTGATGGGGTCTTTCATTGCTGTAATAGTGGACAATTTGCGTTGTTGGCGGAGCCGATACGCCAACAGGAGTGAGGCCTGAGGGCCAATCTCGCCATATCTCTGGTGGAGGTATGCCAAAGCCATTTCCGTTTGTTGAAGGCATAAAGCATCTAAGTCCTTCCTAGTCTGCTTTATCTGAGCTAGAACCGAGCGATCTCCTTGCTGGTGGGCCAGTTGAAGAAACTGCAGTGTCTGTTCGAGCTGTGTTTGTCTTTCTTTTTGTGCCATCGCTAACCTGGATGAGTATTTTATCAAGTGGCCTCTCAGGACTGCCTTTAGGGTATCCCACTGTATAGATGATGAAATTTCTTGGGTGGAGTTATCCTGAATAATTTCCGAGATCCTATCATTGAGAAACTCTCTGAACTGTTCACTCTTCATGTGGATGGGATTAAATCTCCACCTAGTACTGCGCTTCTCTAAGTCCAGGTTCTATATAGTGGTAAGTGGAGCATGGTCTGAATGTGCTATGGTGCCCAATGTGGACTCAACCAGAGAGCTAAGGTTCTCCCTCTGTGTATAGCAGTGATCTATTCTTGTGTAGGTCCCATGGACCGCAGAATAAAAGGAGTACCCCCTGTCTCTAGTGTGTAGGGAACGCCATGCATCCAGCCACCCCACTTCTCCCACGAACTGTTTAAAAAATTTGTGTGAGGCCTGTTGTCTGCCAGGCTGGGTCCTAGTGGTGTCCAGAGCTGGATTCGGGGCAATATTGAAACACCCTGCCAGGATCAAGGTTGCCCTAGTCGTCTCAATTACTTTATCCAGGAGGGAACAGATTGTGGGGGAGTTTGAGGTTGGAGGGAGATAGATATTGGCTAAGGTTAGTTCCTGCTCATGCAGGGTCCCCTGAACTATAACTAGTCGACCGGCCGGGTCTGCCCACTCCTTGACTTTCCGGAAGGGAAGATGTGGTGAGATTAGTATGGTGACCCCCCTCCTCCTACCTCTGGGCATGGCCGATGAGAAAACCTGCAAGTATCCTCTCCCCCGGAGCTTCCCATGCTCCTCGGAGGTCAGGTGGATTTCTGGCATAGAAACAATCTCAGCATTGGATCTCCTGGCTAGCATTATCATTCCAGATCTCTGTACCGGACTGCTCAGACCAGTCACATTCAATGAGTATATTTTCAGGTGTTTATGAGCCATTTGTCAAACCGAAATAACAATTTTGCTGTATTAATCCATCTAACACATTGAGATTGTACCGTAACCTCTACCTGATTTGCTGCTGTCATGTGACTGTTTACTACATTCCAAGAATACTTCCCCTCAAAAAGGGGTTTTGAGTGTATGTTATCTAACCAGAAGCCCAAAACATAAATTCGAGGGCTTAACCAAGTAACTTCTGTAATACAAACTATTGCTAATTCTAATAAGATGATTAGCTTCACAGTAAACCTACCCCTTAAATCTCTAAGGGTCAAAGGGAGTTCCTGGGCCGAATGGGCCATCAAGCTTAGCCAATGCCTCCGAGGCTCTATAGAGACTCCAAGGCACTGACAGATTTCATTAGGTATGTACCCCCCTGTTTGTGGTGACCCAGAAAAATACAACTGTAGGTAAAGGGGTATTTGCAACTAAACCAGTAAAAACCTGTGTAATGCATTAACTATGTACAATGGCCAAAGCCATACTAGGGTCAGGGGAAGTAATAAGGAGGGAGGAAACAGGATTACTGGATCCTGATACCACCTCCTCAGAACGAGAGCGGAAAGACTTCCAAGGGGCCATTGGAGGGTGTTATCCAGCAGTAAGGCAACTGCAATAGTGCAGAGAAAAAGGGCATTCCTGCAATAGAGGAGGTAGCCCTCGGGCTCTTGGGAAAAGACCCATATAGAGCTTGCCTTGTGGTCAGCCAAAAACATGTTTGGGATGCCCCCCCACCGACCCAACTGAAGTTCAGACTTAAAGATCACCTATTCAAGGTAGTTTAGTGGATGGCAAACAGCGAGGGATGTCAAAAGGACTTAATGGTTTGTAAACGAAAGGAAGGGGAATCTCCCTCAGTGCCCCCCGAAGGGGTCCTCATCACTACTAACATGTCAAAATTAAGGAGATCAAATGCTCCAATCCCCCCAGCGTACAAACCCAAGTAGGACCAACAAGTACATTTAGTTATGACAGATTTAGCCTGTAAATGATTACCCATTCCATGAAAATTAGTCCACTCGAGGGAGAAAGAAAGGGGGATTTTAGTCTAAGATCCCCACCCTTAATAATCACTCAGAAATGTGACTAGTGATCAGGTAAAATAACCAATACGTCCCCAAGAGGTGCCCGGAGGGTCCCGCCAGTTACGCCAAGGGAAATCCCCCAAAGAGATATCCCCCGTGGCCCGCAGACAGAGAGAGAGCGCCAAGCAGGCGAAGGTAGCACAGCATGCACCCCGAACGGAGAGAGGCGGACCAACCTAGCGCCCACTTGTGTCTAGATCTGGTCTGTGAAGTTCAGAGTAGATGGGCGCAACATCGAAGGTACCAGAATAATCCCCATCGCATCTCCTCGTCCAAGAAGGTCACATGGCTCCAATGCCCGCTTGTGTAAGGGCTAACAACCACCCACGGGGGAACACCTGGTCTTTCAGCCTGGGGGGAACAAACCTCCAGGCAAGAAAGCCTTGAACAGCGATGCCTTAAAAGGTACTGGTGGGGATGGGTGGGGGCCTGTATGTTTACTTCCAAAGAGCTGCAGAGGAACGTGTCACGGGAGAGACCAACAAGCGATTTCCGGCTCCTTAACATGGGCTGAAAGGCCACTATCAGCAGGAGGAGTCAGAAAAAGGAGGACCTCGCTGTAGTGGCACGACCGAGCGACTTCTCGGGTCGTGGTGTGAACAGGGCCCAAGGGATAGCCCACACCCCCCTCCCCCTGGTACAGTGCTCCAATACCAGGCTGAAACAAGAAGCAAACTCACGTTGAAAGTACTCACAGGGCTCCATAAAGGAGGTAGTGTCTCTACCGGGCTGAAGTGTAGTAATTCAGCTGCCCTGCAAAGCCTGGGAGCACCGACCTAGGAGAAATAGGGCCTCGACAGGAGGAAACAGGGAGGAAGGGGAGGGAGCGTCTCAAAAGATTAAGCAAAGCCTGAGAAGTGTAAGCTTCTCAGCAACAGTCAAGTGTCTACAGTTGATTGCTGTTCAACATTTGGAGTGAGTCATAGATACATAGACAGTGTCGGCAGATAAGGGCCTATGGCCCACCCAGTCTGCCCATTTGAACTTGTAAGTTCAGTTTATGTTTTCCTAGAAGTCTGTTGCCCCTTACCCTGACCTCCAGAATTCCTTTATGTCTATCCCATGCATTCTTAAATCCCGTGATTGTTTCAGCCCCCACCACTTCCTCTGGTAGGGTGTGCCACTTGTCCACCACCTGTTCTGTGAAGAAATTCTTCCTCATGTTTCCTCTGAATCGTCCTCCCTCCAACTTCATCCCATGCCCTCTAGTCCTGGAACATCTTTTTCGCTTAAAAATAGTGTATTCCTGCACCCTGTTCCTCCCTGTAAGATACTTGTATGTCTCTATCATATCCCCTCTCTCCCTCCTCTCCTCCAGGGAGTACATGTTCAGTTCCTTCAACCTGTCTTCATAGGACTTGTGATGCAATCCATGCACCATCTTTGTTGCCCTCCTCTGAACCTTCTCTACCCTGTCTATGTCCTTATGTAGGTATGGTCTCCAGAACTGTACACTGTACTCCAGGTGGGGCCTCACTAGTGTCTTGTATAGCGGAATTATGACCTCCTTTCCTGCTGGTGATGCCCTGCCTATACATCCAGCATCCTATTTGCTTTACCTACTGCCTTGTCACACTGTTTCCCTACCTTGACGTCATCAGAGATAACCCCAAGATCCCTTTCCTGCTTGGTGCATGCTATATCCTCACCCCCCCCAACTGATATATTGTGCCAGGGTTTTTGTGCCCCATATGCATTATCTTGCACTTCTTTGCATTGAATTTCAACTGCCAAACCCCTGACCATTCTTCAAGTTTCTGCAGGTCCTTCTCATTCTGTCTACACCCTCTGGTGTGTCTACTTGTTACAGAGCTTTGTGTCATCAGCGAACAGTGAAATTCTGCCTTCTAGGTCCTGTGCAATGTCACTGATGAAGATGTTGAATAGGACCGGTCCCAGCACTGATCCCTGTGGTACCCCACTGGTCACTCTTCCCTCTGTGGAGTGACAGCCATTTACCACCACCCTCTGTGTCCTGCCTCCCAGCCAGTTACCTACCCACCACACTACTGTCCTGCCCACACCCATATTCCCCAGTCTGTGTAATAGTCTTCTATGTGGCATAGTGTCAAAGGCCTTGCTGAAGTCCAGATAGGCCATGTCCACAGAGTCCCTCAGAACTGTCCCATAAGTGCGTGGTCTTCCTGTTCATCATGGTGGGATCGCCATAACGTCGCAGTAGAATGTAAACATCAGCATGAAGATTCGTGTGTAGGGACTTCTGCGAGGATCCAGGTCGGGAGGTTCCTTTTTGTGTGACAGACCAGGCGTAGGCAAGTAAGTCCTTCTCTAGTTTTTCTTTTAGGAGGGGAGGCAAGGTAATCCCCAGGGTCTCAAAAAAGGGGAGGCAGCCAGCAGGTCTTGAAAGATTTTGGGGCCAGATTCAGTAAAGACCTTGAGTCTCCCCGGATAGAGGATCTGAGCTTTGATATTTCTAGCACGAAGTTGTTTTAGCACTGGCTAGAGGGTCCTTCTGGCATCCTGCACTGCTGATGTGTGATCACTGTCTATGGAAATTCAGCAGCCAGAGAAGGATAATGAGCCTTTTTGCCAGACCTTCTGCAGTAGCTCCTCCTTGGCTTTGCATGAGGTCAGTTTGGCTACAACAGACCAGGGTCAGCGTCCACAGCGTTCTGGGGTCTAGGTGCAGAGATCTATGCTACCGTCCATCTCCATGTTGAAACTACCGCAGGTCAAGCAATCATGGAGGACGCCTGCAAGAAGGGGCATCACAGATGGATGCTTGTCCTCCAAGCCCTCGGGGACCCAGTAGACTCTCAGGTTTTGCCTCCTACTTCTGCCCTCGAGGTCATCCAAATGATGGGTGAGCTCGCGATCCCTGGCAAGGAGGTACAGGAGTAAACGGTCATGCCGATCAGCTAGCTCCGAAATTTGGGAAGTGCATAGCTCCAGCTGGTCAATTTTATGACTAATGCTGTTGATGTCCGTTTTCAGTTCAGCAAGGGTCTGGTCTATCTTGGAGACTGTGAGGGCCGTTTGCTTGATGGTAGCGATCAAGTAGGAGTGGGGACCCTCACCATGCGGGTTGGGCTGCAGTAGGCCAACCGGAGCGTCTGAGGAATCCATTTCATCAGCTTGTTCACACTGGATCAGGGCTCTCAATTTCTGCGTCTGGGTGGGCTGGGGTTTCCCTGGTTTATTCCTTTTCGGTTTTGCAGGCGAAGACATCCTAATAATCAGTGATTCAAAACGTTTATTGTTGGCAGGGGAACGGAGCTTCAGGGTTAAGCAGCCATTAGTTTGCTGACGTCACCGGAAGTCCACCTAGGGTTTTCTTAATGCCGTTCCAAAACTGACATGAATTTCCAACAGAGGAACTGACCTGTTTACAAAAGCTACTTTTATTCTGTTTACATTCTTTTCTGAGCATTCAGATGCTGATTTGGTAGCCTTCTAGGAAGTCCAACACTGATCCCTCTGTATGAGGAGTGATAGTGAGGGCGGTCAAACCATTTTGTAGTTGGACCATAAACCCTCCTGGTGGTGGTATGGGGGGCACACTTGTCCTGGAGCACAATAAAGATTGTATAGAAGTGTGAAACAGCAAGGTTGACATTGGTGATGGTCCATAGATAAGACATGTCTTGGTAGACTACTTCATTTTTGAACTGATTGGGGTCTAAAGGCGAAAAGTCCCAAAAATTATTTAGTCTAGGGAGAACCTTTGGAGGTTTCGCTTTCCATATACAATATACATAGGAGTGATCACTAATGGCATCAGGTAGCACCCCTGAGCAGATTACTCTGTCCAGCTTTGGCACAAGATCCTAGTCAATAAAAGTGGCACGTTGCCTGTTGTTGGGTCCCCAGTAGGATCAGTAATAATTTGAGTGAGCAGCAATTTGTTTAAAGATGACTCAACATTTTTATTACATTATAACCAACCAGTCAACATTACAGTCCACGAATAGGACAAATTCTTTGCCTTGAGCAAGGGTGTCGATTGTGATGATGATGGATGGAAGTGCTTGGAGACTACTGGTATGTGGTAAGTAAATGCAGAAGAGAGGAAGTATCTTAGTGTTACCCAGGATTATAGTGGCATGAGAATTTGAATGGAGGGCAAGAGATGGGAAGGGGGGGGGGAGAGAGACTGGGGCAGAAGAAAAAAAATTACTCACCTTAGTAACTGTGTTTCTTCTAATGGAATCTTGCAGTATTCTGACATATGCAGTTAGCCCCAACACTTGAACTGCTCCAGAGAGGAGAGAGTTAAATTCTATGCAGGGCATAGAACGTTGAGCTCGAGCTTGGTTCAAACCTCTGCCTGCTGCACTTTGAAGTGTAACCGTCAGATTCTTATAAGCTAATACTAACTAACACCACTATGTGGAAATTGTAAAAAAGTTTTACTAGCCAAATGGCAACCAAATATTTTGGATCCCAAAAACACTCAAGTCAAGAAATCCAAAACACAAACTAGGTAGTGAACAACTTATGACTATCAAAACAAAAGACAAAACCCACTCCCCCTCTCTAAAAAGAGGGTGTGCCCAAATGCACCCCTGGGGTGCAACAATGCAACTGCCAGCCCACTTCCAAAAAGCCAGATTCTGAGAGGGGAGGCAGGGAGGGAGGTCAGAATACAGCAAGATTCCATCAGAAGAAACACAATTACTAAGGTGAGTAATTTTTTCTTCGAACATCATGACGTCTTGCTGTATTGTGACATATGCAGACTACTAAGCAGTACCTCCATGGAGGAGGGAATCGAACCTATTTTGGCAACAGGCTCTGCAGTACTGCTGTACCAAACCTAGCATCACTCCTAGCCTGGATATCCAGAGAGTAATTGCTTGGTGAATGTATGGATGTTTTCCAGGTGGCTGCTTTGCAGATCTCTAGTATGGAAATATCTCTGGCAACAGCCAGGGAAGCAGCAGTACCTCTAGTCGAATGAGCCCTCAGAGGTGATCCACCTGGCAATAGTTCTTAGTCTATTCTGTTTGAGAACCTCACCCAATTCAAAAATTCACCACTTTGATGATTTGGAATATTCTTTTTTATTTTATTTTTCTTTTATATAATTTTTGTTTCCCATTATCATTACTGTTCATTCATTTTACATCATTTCATCTTTATCAGAACTGTATGCATCTTCATATAGCTTTCAAAAGTAAGTTAACGTTTCAGGACTTAAAGTCGTCCCTTCATCAGAACTTGAAACTGTGAAAAAATAATAAATTAATTGTTTGATGGTATGTTTTAATTCATCTTTAAAAAAATAACTTCAATAATAATCTTGCTAATGTTTGGACTATAGCTCCAATAAGTCTGTACAGTACTCCTTAGAAAATATTTTCTTTATAACGTAGCCACTTGTGTGCTGTCAAAAATTGAATAAAAACCTTCAGTTAGCCAAGTTTTTCTTTTGTTTATATGTATTTAAGAAGGGGCCGGGGTCCTAAAAATGTTTTTATTTTTAGTTTTACTTTCACAATTATTTTCATACCGTTTCTTGCTCAAAGTGGTGAATTTTTGAATGGGGTGAGGTTCTCAAACACCACAATAGACATTCTAGTTCCGGAATTGTTGAGTCACCCACCCCACCCACCCCACCCAAGTCTCAGAAGAAAAAATTACTCGCCTTAGTAATGTTGTTTCTTCTAATGGACTCTTGCTATATTATGACATATGCAGTATAACCCCAGGTTAGAACTGCTCCGGAGGTGAAAGAGTTAACTTTCCATGCAGGGCATGGAATCTTGAGCACGAGCTCAGTTGAACACTCTGTCTGTTGTAGCTTAAACTTAAACTGTCAGATCTTTACAAGCAAAAACTCACTAAGGTTCTGTGTGGAAGCCGTAAACCTACACTAGCCCACTGGCTACTAACTACAAAACACATTTATGTTCTTGATCCCAAAACAAAGACTCTAGTCAGGGGATTCAAGAAAGAAAAATAAACATAACACCTAAGCACCCTAGAAAGGGTGAAAATGAAGTGGGCATCTATGAAATGCCAACATTGCACTGCCCACCCACTTCCCAAAAATAGAGGTTCTGAGAGGGGCAGGCTGGGGGGGGGAGGTCATAATATAGCAAGACTTCATTAGAAGAAACAACATTACTAAGGTGAGTAATTTTTTCTTCAAACAACATGAAGTCTTGCTATATTATGACATATGCAGATTACACAGCAGTACCTCCATGGAGGAGGGACAGAACCTACTTGGGAAATAGGCTCTGAAGCACAGCTGTGCCAAAATCAGAGCATCACTCCTAGCCTGGATATCCAGGGAGTAATGCTTAGTGAAAGTGTGAACTGTTTTCCAGGTAGCTGCTTGACATATCTCTAGGACAGGGATGTCCCTGGCAGCAGCCAGAGACGCAGCTGTACCTCTGGTAGAGTGAGCCCTCAGACCTGAGGGAGGAACCTTACCCAGTTTTTCATAGCAAAATTGGATACAAGAGACAATCCACCTGGCAATGGATCTTTTAGTGGCAGGTTTCCCTTTACCAACCTCACCATAAGTGAGGAACAACTGGAGGGATTCAAACCTGTGACCCTTAGTACGTTCTATATAGTAACTGAGGGCTCTTTTGACATCTAAACTGTGCAATCTCCTCTCACCAGAGAAGGAATGGTCAGTGAAGTACACAGGAAGAGACATGGATTGATTAAGGTGGAAGTCTGAAACCACCTTAGGCAAAAACTTCCTGTTAGTCCTGAGGACCACCTTATCTCGATGAAAGGAGATAAAATCAGGCTCCACTGACAATGCTTGTAGCTCACTTATGCGCCTGGCAGAGGTGATGGCTACCAGAAACACAGTTTTCCAAGTCAAGTACTTAAGCTCTGCTGAAGACAATGGCTCAAAAGCGGGTTGCATAAGCTGAGCAATGCAAATATTAAGATCCCAAGCAGGGGCAGGGTCCCTGAACGGAGGGTTGGTGTGAAGCAACCCTTTAAAAAACTTGGAGAACACAGGGTGAGCTGAAAAAGAAGAGGGCTTACCTGCTGATAAGAAGACAGACAGCTGCCAAGTGCACTTTTAGGGTAGCTGGTCTCAGCCCCAAGGACTTCAAATGCACCAAATAATCCAGGATCGTGGGGATGCCAGCAGATTCTGGGGAAATATGCTTACCAGCACACCATATGGAAAATCTTTTCCATTTTGAATTATAAGTAGCCCTGGTGGAAGGCTTCCTAGAGGCCTTCAAGATATCCAATACACCTTGGGAAAGGTGTAGGTCAGCAAACTCTAACTCTTCAAGAGCCATGCCTTGAGATTGAGAGATTTGAGGTTGGATACCAAACTCTCCCTGGGCACAGGTTAACAGGTTGTGATTCCTGGGAAGACACAGGGAAGGTGGACTGCTAAGGACATGAGGAGGTGGACCAGGGCTGCCTGGCCCAATCTGGAGCAATCAGGATCATCTTGCAGGGTTGAGATCTGATTCTGACTAGCCCTCCGAAAAGAAGGGGGAAAGCAAGAGAAACTTCCCTTCCCAACTGAGTAGGAAGGCATCCAGAGGGACTGAGCCCAACACTGGGGGCCTGCAGCAAAAAAGGGGAAGTTGGTGATTGTCCGGGGCTGCAAAGAGATCTATCTGCGGGGTGCCCCATCTGGCAAATACTACCTCCAGTACCCATTCGTGATGGCCCTGGGAAATCCTGCTGAGAGCATCCGCTAAGACATTGTCCTTGCCTGGAAGGTGAACTGCCGTAAGGGAGGCGTTCAGAGAATAAGCCAGAGACCACAACTTCATTGCTTGATTGCACAAGGCCGTGAACGAGTGCCCTTGCTGATTGATGTACCACATTGTAGTGGTATTGTCTGTTCTGATCTGAAGAACCTTGTTCTGAACAGATGTGGAAAAAACCTGGAGTGCTAGAAAAACTGCTCTTAGTTCCAACAAATTGATGTGGAGCAGGGATTCCTGAGGGGACCACAGCCCCTGGATGGTAAGGTCGCCCATGTGAGCTCCCCACCCCAATAGGGATGCATCTGTAGTAAGGGTCAAGGAGTGAGACTGGGGAGTGAAGGGAACCCCTGTCTCAGATTGCTCTGATCCTGCCACCACTGAAGGGCCTGGATCAGGGTTGAGTCACTGGGATCAATTTGGTTAGAGGATCTGTCCTTTGAGACCAAAAGGCTCTCAAATGGAACTGGATGTCCCTCATCTGAAATCTTGCTCCCTGCACTACTGCTCTAGAAGCAGCCATGTGCCCAGGAGCTGTAGAAAATGCCTTGCTGGTCGAGAGACCTGCAGGGGTGAAAAGAAGCCAGAGAGACCAAGGTCCTTGCTCTTTCCAGAGGGAGGAAGGCTCTGGCTCCTTTTGTGTTCAGTTCTGCGCCTATGAAGGTGAGAAGCTGGACAGGCTCCAGAACTTACTTTGGAAGATTGAGAAGGAAACCTAGAGATGTAAGCAGTTGCTGGGTTACTTGTAAGTGTAGTTTGACCTGTTCTGGGGACTGGCCTACAATGAGCCAGTCGTCCAGATAAGGAAAGATGGCAATCTTTTGCCTTCTTAAGTGAGCAACTGCTACTGCCAGGCATTTTGTGAACACCCTCGAGGCCGAGGTAAGGCCGAAGGGCATTGCTCTGAACTGGTAATGGCCTGAAAGCAGTTCGAATCTGAGGTACTTTGATGGGAGCTTCTGATGAGAACATGGAAGTAGGCATCCTTGAGGTCCAGGGAGGCTAGCCAGTCCCCTGGCCTTAGAGAGGGTAAAATAATTCCCAGAGTCACCATTTTGAACTTTGGTTTTAAAAGGTGCTTGTTTAGATACCTGAGATCCAGGATGGGCCGCCATTCTCCTGTCTTTTTTGGGGTAAGGAAGTACCTGGAGTACAATCCTTTGCCCTGGTGTATGGGTGGAACCCTTTCCACAGCTCTGAGAGCCAGGAGGGAAGAAACTTTTGCTTCCAGGGCAAGTGCCTCTGATGGGTTTGCAGCTGGAAAGGACCTGGCTCTCATCTTCGGAAATTTTTTGAAGCTGAGAACCAGTCCCTGGCTTACTACTTCCAGAACCCACTTGTCTGATGTTAAAGACTTCCAGTCCTGGACAAAGTAAGCCAGCCTGTCCCCTACCGGTAGTGGAGAATCGGCCCTGGCCACCCCATCAGGGAGCCTGTTTTGCAGGGGCTTTGGGTTGAGGGGTAGAAGTAGGCTTACTAGAACCCCTTCTGCCCTTGCTCTAAAGAACCCCCTGGGCAAAGCAGAAGAGAAGGCTAGGGTTTGGTAAAAGGCCTATGAAAAGGCCTGCCCCTGACATGCTGCCTTTGAGGAGTGGCTTGCCTTTCCTTGGCCTGTGCACTCCTATAGGTGGTCCTATACTCATCCATTTCTTCATATAATTCTCTGTCTGCTCCCCAAACAGAGGAATCCTCACAACAGGAAAATCCATAGCCTTAGACTGAGTATCCTGTAGACAGGGCAGTACATCTGAGCCAGGCCAATCTGCAGAAGAGACACAGATGTAGCCATGACTCTTGATGAAACATCATTAGAGTCTACTGCAGCATGAAATTCCACCTTGGATGCCTCAATACCATCCGCAGCCACCTGCTCTAGCTCCCTGGCAAGCTGGTCAGGGGCCTGTTTCACAGGGGCCAGCACAGTATCCCATCTGGACTTCTGGTACCTAGCCGCATAAGCCATATAATTTGCCTGTCTGAGTCCCAAAGATGCTGCCATGTACTGTTTCTTTGCCATGGCATCCATCCTCCTGGAATCCTTTTCAGGAGGTGAGAAGCTAGAGGAATATTAGCCTTGTCACAGGCTGCAGCCTGCACTACCCCACATGGCTGCATTGCTGAGAGAGGAACTCCGTATCAGAGCCTGATAAAGCATACCTCTTGTCCATCCTTTTATCCACAGGGAGGATAGAATGAGGAGTTTTTAGAATTTTTACTGTCTGTTTCCTAAAAGATTTGTGCAAGGGAATAGACAGTCTCCTAGACTCTGGAATATCTATCATTTCCACATAATCAGGCTCTTCCAGATCATCAACAACTTCCTCAACAGGGAGTTGCAGAGTTTCAGCAACTTTCTTGTAAAACATAAAATGAGAAGGGGACTCAGACAGCCTGGGGGGGGGGGGCCCTGAAGGTCTGTCTGGAGAGATGTCCGGTTCAATGGGCACATCCAGACTTTCAAAATCACATTCACTCTCCTCATACCCCTCCTCCCCTTCCTCCAGTTCATAAAAATTCTCAAAATCATAATCCTGAACCGGAGGAACCATCCGAACCGAGCGCTTCCCTGATGGTGTCGGTTCGGACGGAGCCGGGGAAAGAGATTGGACAATTTGAATAGCTTTAGCCATTTCCTCAGCGGTTGGAGAAAAAAACGTTTGGCTCCACACTAGCTGACTTTCTAGCCCTTTTAGTTGGAACCGGTTCCTCAGAGCTGGCTCTTCGTTTGCCCGAGGAAGTATCGCCCTGGTCAGAGGGCACTCCCTCAGGTTCGGTTGGAACCGAACCGGGCTGGCCATCCGGGTCAGCGGACTTTTTGGCCTCTCTTTCCCTGAGCATACCAACTCTCTTTTCCACGGTGGCAGCAGGAAAATTCTTACAAATCTGGCAGTCTGCATTGAGGTGGTCAAACCCCAGACAATATACACAAGTGGTGTGTGGGTCAGCCTTAGCAAAGGCTTCCCCACAGAGGCCACAGTGCTGAAACCCAGTGGGTCCGGTTTTCTTTTGGGTTTCTCCAGACATAGTGCCAACCCTAACCAACTTGCCCGTTAGTGGCAATCATAAACAAGACTCTTATCGGTTCCCAACCGTGTCAGGTCCTGGAAAACCCGTAATAAAATTTGTTTTTTAGAACCGATAAGAACCGAGAAGCACTCTAAAAGGACTAGAAAGTAATTCAAAACCCATCTGATCGGTTCAAGCCGAACCGAAAAAACGTTACAAGTTCACAGAGAAAATAAATAAATAAGCCTGTCTATTACCCACAATACCACAGACAGAGCTTGAACGACGATTATGAGTTAATTTTGGTAAAATAAACACAGAATTACACTTTAAACCGACAAGCGAACCCGAGCAGCAGGAGAAATCTCGGGCGACTGTTCAGTAGTGAGATAAAGAATCTGACAGTTTAAGTTTAGCTACAACAGACAGAGTGTTCAGCAGAGCTCGCGCTCAAGATTCCATGCCCTGCATGGAAAGTTAACTCTTTCACCTCCGGAGCAGTTCTAACCTGGGGTTATACTGCATATGTCATAATATAGCAAGACTTCATGTTGTTTGAATCTTCATTTATTCTCTCTAGTACAAGGACCATAAGGTGGAGATAACTATTTTTTGTGTGTATTCTAGTAGTTCTCTTAGTGGCAGGCTTGCCCTTCCCCATAAGTGAGGAACAACTGAAGGGAATCAAACCCGAGTGCCTCAGTACACTCAATGTAGTAGCTAAGGACCCTTTTAACAACTAAACTGCGTAATCTTCCCTCTCCTGAAGAAAAAGAATCAGTTAAGAAAACAGAGAGACAGGGATTGGTTCAAATGAAAATCTGAAACCACTTTAGGTAAGAACCTCCTATTGGTTCTAAGGACCACCTTATCTCTATGGAATGAGATAAAATCAGGCTCCACTGACAGAGCTTGCAATTCACTGATACGTCTGGCAGAGGTAATAGCTACCAGGAACACAGTTTTCCAAGTCAAGTACTTAAGCTCTGTTGAAGACAGAGGCTCAAAAGGGGGTTGCATAAGCTGAGCAATGCAAATATTAAGGTCCCAAGCAGGAGTAGGATCCCTAAAGAGGATTGGTGGAAACAATCCCTTGAAAAACTAAAAACAGGATGAGATACCAGTGAGGAGGGCTTTCCCACTGACAGAAAAGCAGAAACAGCTGACAAGTGTACCTTGAGGGTAGCTGGTCTGAGGCCTAGGCCATGAAGATAAACCATGTAGTCCAGAACTGTAGACAAGTCAGCAGTATCTGGGGTTATATGCTTCTTGGAACACCAAATGCTGAATCTTTTCCATTTGGAATTATAGGTTTTTCTGGTGGAGGGTTTTCTAGAAGCTTTGAAAATGTCCAGAACCCCTCGAGAGAGCTGCAAACCTGCATATTCTAACTCATCAAGAGCCATGCCTTGAGATTGAGAGACCACAGGTTGGGATACCAGATTCTCCCGAAAGGAGGTTAACAGGTTGTGATTCCTGGGAAGAGACAGAGGAAGATGGACTGCTAGGGACAGCAACGGGGGATACCAAGGCTGCCTGGCCCAATCTGGAGCAATCAGGATCACTTTGCAAGACTGTGATCTTATCTTGACCAGAACCTTGAACAGAAGAGGAAACTGAGGGAAGGCATACAGAAATTTTCCTTCCCAATCCAGAATCAGAGCATCTAGAGGGACTGAGCCCAAGACTGGGTGCCTGCAAAAGAAGAGAGTAAGTTGGTGATTGTCTGGGGCTGCAAGGACATCTATCTCTGGAGTGCTCCACCTTGAAATAATCACTTGTAACACTAGGGATCCAGGGACCATTCATGATGGCCCTGGGAGATTCTGTTCAATGCATCTACTAGCACATTGTCCTTTCCTGGGAGGTGGACTGCTACCAGAGAGGTCTGTAGAGAATAAGCCAGGGACCATAATTTCATGACTTCCATGCACAAGGCCATAGATGGAGTGCCTCCTTGCTTGTTGATATACCACATGGTGGTGGTGTTGTCTGTCCTGACCTGAACCACCTGGTTCTGTACTGATTGTAAGGAGGCTTGCAGGGCCAGGTAAACTGCCCTGAGCTCCAGAAGAATGATGTGGAGGAGAGACTCCTGAGTGGACCACACTCCCTGGGCTGTGAGAGTCCCCAGGTGAGGTCCCCACCCCAGGAGAGAAGCATCTGTGGTTAGAACCATTGAGTGAGACTGAGTGATGAATGGGACCCCTTGCCTGAGACTGTCCTGATCCTGTCACCACTGAAGAGCCTGGATCAGAGTCTGAGTCACTGGAATAAGTTTGGTTAGAGGATCTTTTTTCTGAGACCAAAAGGCCCTCAGGTGAAACTGAATGTCTCATCTGAAATCTGGCCCCTTGAACCACTGCAGTGGAAGCTGCCATGTGGCCCAGAAGCTGAAGGAAGTGCCTTACTGGTCGAGAAACCAGAAGGTGGAAGGAAGACGCCAACTCTATGATGGCCATTACCCTTACCAAGGGGAGAAATGCTTTTGCTTTGACAGTGTCCAGTTCTACCCTTATGAAGGTCAAAAGTTGCACTGGCTCAAGAATTGACTTGGGAAGATTGAGAAGGATACCTAGAGAAGTGAGCACTTGCTGGGTCACTTTCAAATCTGACTTGACTTGGTCTGGAGACTGACCCACTATGAGCCAGTCATCCAGGTATAGGAATATGGAGATATTTTTTCTCCTTAGGAATGCCACTACTACATAGATACATAGACAGTGTTGGCAGATAAGGGCCTATGGCCCACCCAATCTGCCCATTTGAGCTTGTAAGTTTACTTTATGTTTTCCTAGAAGTCTGTTGTCCCTTAACCCTGACCTCCAGAATTCCTTTATGTCTATCCCATGCATTCTTAAATCCATTGATTGTTTCAGCCCCCACCACTTCCTCTGGCAGGGTGTTCCACTTGTCCACCACCCGTTCTGTGAAGAAATTCTTCTCAAGTTTCCTCTAGAACAATCCTCCCTCCAACTTCATCCCATGCCCTCTAGTCCTGGAAAGTACAGTTACGTGGGAGAACTTACTGTAACAGTAGATCTTGAGAGAGAGGCTCTTGCGTGGTAATTACATATAGGACTGGCCTTGACCCGGCTGGCAGGACTATGAAAAATTTCTAGCCGCGGTCCCTGAGACTGCCCCCGTCAGGTGACCAGCATCGAGCGACGAGTCGGTATAAGGCGGTCTAGACATACATATTTCAGTTCTTTCCACCACAGGCCCGGAAGGCCCGGACAAGAGAAGCAGATATTTCCCTCAATGGAAAAAGGAGCTGAAAAAGCCTAGAGGGATGGAGGAAGAGTATACCTACTGCAAGAGCATCTCTCGAAAGATCTACTGTGCAGTAAGTTCTTACGTAACTGTACTATCTTACTTCAGAGGGCTCTGCACTGAAGCCTATTACATATAGACAGAATCCTAAGCAGTCTGGAACAAATGAAAGACTTCCGGGAGGAACTACTCCAGAAGTATAAAGAAACACTTGCAAGCCTCAAGAAAGGAGGCCTTACCAAGACCGTAACTCAGAAGCCTGCTCTGGCGAGGCAATGTCCAAACTGTAATGTTTAGTATTAAATGTAGGGCGGAAGTCCAAGTGGCGGCAACACAGATGTCTGCCGAGAACCGTTCCTGAAACAAGCAGCAGAGGCTGCTACTCACACAGTGGAATGACCTCTGACCTGACCCAGAAGGGTCTTGTTGTACTTGTCATAACAGAGAGTGATGCAATGGGCCAACCATTTTGATAGGCATGGCATTAGAAACAGCATTGCCTTCTCTTTATTGAGCAAAAGGGGCAATTAACAACTGATCGAGTCGTTCTGAGATAGTTCATCCTATCGGTGTAGTATCTCAGAATCCTAGTAATTCATACATGGTATAGAGCAAGTATTCTCCTTGGTTGGAGTACTGCATGAAAAAACGGCAGGTAATTCAAGGACTGATTTAAGGTAGATTCCGCTACCACCTTCAGGAGGAACTTCCAGGATTCGTGCAAAGAGCTACTCGTTCTTTGTGAAAAAAATCAGATAAAGGTTTTGCACATCGAGACCTGGAGCTTCGGAAATTCTGCAAGCAGAAGTAATGGCCACCAAGAAGAGGCGTCTTCCACGATAAAAACTGCAAGTCTGCACGGAAGCATGGCTCCAAGGGAGGAAGAGTGACGTTTCTGGGGACAAGTTTAGAGTCCCAGGGCTGGAGTCTTGGACAGGGGCCTGAGATGAAGGACCCCTCTGAGAAAAAGTTCTGGATACCTCCAGTTGGGCAAATGCCTTATCAGTGAGAAAGGGACATGGTAGAGGCTGAAATAGCCATCATATGGACTTTCAAGAGGAGTGACTGAGACCCAGGTCGAGAAAAAATGATGCAGGTAATCCAGCAGAGCGGTCACAGGATAAGAAAAGGCTCCACGTTCCTGGATGCAGCCCAGATGGAAAATCTTTCCATTTCATGGGCGTGGGTGGACCTGGTGGAGGGTTTTCTAGCCTCCACCAGAATCTCGACCACCTTCAGAGACGCAAGCGAGACTGGGCTGGGTCTGCAGGAGCCATGCATGAAGTTGAAGGGACTTGAGTCCCGGATGGACCAAGGTCCCTGATCCTGGGTCAGCAATCCTCGAGATAAGGAAGAGGAAGGAGGAGGAACCTCTGAGTATTGTTGCAGAAGAGAGGACCAGATTTGCCCTGGGCCAGAAAGGGAGGCGATCAGAATCATTCTCGCTCCTTCCAAAGCAAGTTTCTGCAACACACGAGGGACCAGAGGAATTGGGGGAAAAGCATAGACGAATCTGTCCTTCCAGTTTAGAGATAGAGCGTCGCTCCAGAAAGTGCCTCGCTCTGGAGCGAGCGAGCAAAAGGTTGGAAGCTTTGCGTTTTGGGAGGAAGCGAACAGGTCTATCTGAGGAGTCCCCCAAATCTGGAAGATGCTTTTTAGAACTTTTTCGTCCAGTTCCCACTCGTGTGGCAGAGCCGACAAAGCGACTTAGCCTGTCTGCCAGGACATTATCGACTCCCGAACATGGATCGCCGTGAGGTGAAGAAGGTTGTGAAGCGTGGTCCATTCCCAAACCCTCATCGCTTCCCACTGCACAGCGGTAGGACCGAGTCCCTCCTGCTTGATGTACCACACCACGCAGATGTTATCCCGTTTGGACAGCTAGGTGACCGAGAAGAGATGTATTGGTGAGGCCTGGAGATCATACAGCACTGCTCGAAGCTGAAGCCTTACGTTGGTATGTCAGAGAAACTAAATCCAGTTTGACCATAAAGCCCTGGGTTGATGAGACCCCAGATGAACTCCCAATCTTCATACAGCAGCATCCATGGTCAGGGAGATCTGTCGGGGGAGGATGAAAAAGGGACTCCCGGAATAGGTTCTCTCGAGACCATCCACCATTGCAAGTCTCTTACCATACAGTGAGGAGATCAGTACCAGATGATCTAGGTCGTCTACCAGTTGATCCCACTGAGGCGGAGGTCCACTGACAGATTCTCTCATGAGGGGCCTTGGCGGAACCTCGGGATGGCCACCGCCATGAGCCCCAGGAGGCGGGCACCGACCTCATCGAACCCTCCTGTATTCCAATAGAAGGAAATCTGGGACTGGAGGGAGGCCCCCTGTCCGAGGCAGGAAGGGCCCTACACATTGTCATATCGAGGTTGCCCCGATGAACTGGAGTCTCTGAGAAGGATCAGGTGAGACTTGGAATAGTTGATGGTGATACAGAGCCAGCGAAAACCTGCTGGGTGAGGAGAGGAAATGCAGGAGTTCCTCCCTGGGCAGGGCCGCCAGGAAGCCAGTTGTCCAAAGTGAGGAAAAACCTGAACTCCCAAAGAAACGGAGGTGGGCGCTACCACCGCCAGGCATTTGGTGAAGACTGGTAGAGTCAAGGAAAGACCAAAGGGTACCCAGAATTGGTGGTGGTCCCCTGAAAAGCAAACCTGAGGTACTTTTCATTAGGAAGGCGAATGGGGATGCAGATGCGCATCCTGCATATCCAGTGAACAAAGCCACTGGCCCAGCGAAGCAAGGGGCAAGAGGGTCTGAAGGAGAGCATCCTGAACCTGTTGTATTCACATATAGGTTCAGGAGCTGAGATCAGAATGGGTCTAGAGATCTCCCGTCTTCTTTGGTACATGGAAGAAATGGGAATAGTAACCACGTCCGTGAAGGTGAGGGACAGGCTCTCTATGGCCTGCTTACGCAAGGAGAGCAGGAGATTTCTTCCTTGACCAAGGAAAGATGATCCCATAATTAAGAAGGAGGTTCAGGGGAGCTGACATGGAGGTTTTGCAGAAACCCTGAAGGTGCCCTCTGTTAAAGATCTGAAACACCCATGAATCGATGTTATCCTCTCCCAGCCCGGAAGGTGGAGGAGAATCTCCCTCCCTACCGGTTCCTCCAGGGTGTCCGGAGGCGGGAGAGGAAGGAGTCAGGTGGTGTGAGCAGCGCCGCCAGCTGGGGCACCCCACTGCTTTTGTGGCGCGGGGCCTAGCAGCTGTGGGGTCCCCGGCGTTTAGTAGCCCGCGCTTCCCAGAGAGTTTAAGCTAAGGGCTGGCTGCGTCTGCGAAAGGACGGCGCTGTGGGGATGGGGAGGTACATTGAATCAGCAGCAGATTTAAGGAACAGTCCCCTTGATATGAAGTCAGTGATGATGTCATTGACATCACCACAGCACAGAACCTCTGAAAGGTGCTTCAGGTGCTGACTGCACCTCGGGACCAGACCTGACACAGACATGCATGCGCGCCCGAAGACTTACAGTGAGCAGGAGCTCTGTCCTCGGTGTCCAGTGCATCGTGAAGTGAGTCCTCAGAATATGACGACTGGCGAGCAGGCAGAACCGGACCAGGTGGCTAACTCCCTGTTGACTTGGGAGTCAGGCAAGCGAGTCAATCTTGATTCCACCTGGGTAAGGACAGCTTTCAGTAATCCCCATATGTGCTACATAATTTAGGGCCCTAATCCCCAGTGTGGAAGAAGCATAGATCTTCCTTCCATACTGATCCAGAGCGAGATTCCTTATCCGGGAGGCGAGCTCAAATGTTTTGGGTGTGTGACCGGCCGTGAACGGCGCTAATCACAACAGAGTCTGCACGGGGGTGAGAGTCTATAAAAAGTCTACACCCTCCGAGCCTGGTATAGCCTGTTAGCCTTCAAGTGGGGCTAAAGAAGCGGCGGTTGTTTCAAATAGTGGAAACAAGGTGGGCGTGAGGGCTCTCGATCAGGGTGTGGCACTAGAGTAGGAGCAGTGAGGCAAGTCAGATGTTGTGAGGTTTAACCTGCTGAGGATCTGGCTCCAAGGAACGCATTGATGGACACCTGGATCTTCCTGAGCAACTCCGTGAAGGAAGATCCTCCGGAGGAGTCCCTCGGCCGGGCTTGGACAGAAGCTGCACTTCGTCGCCTTTCTCGGACACCCGCGGAGGCCTCCCGAGGGTCCGAGAGAAGAAGAAGAGAATTAAGCAAGGTAAGACTCCTAGCTCGTCTAGGGGAGGAAGGGTTCATAGTGGGGATCCCGGATGCGTGTCCTGCCCTCTCTGGATCCCGAGGCAGAGCCTGGGAATCCGGAGGCGGGAGGGAGTGTGCCGTCTGGGGTGTGCAGAGCCGGGGTGGCACCGTCACCGTGAAGACAGCCTCAACTTCCCTGGTGAGCTGAGCCTTGGCCTCAGCCACCAGGAGGCCAAGTCTCCTGGAGATCCACTGCAGCCTAGGGGCGGGGAGGAGGAGGAGGGGATAGTTATGCGGATGAAATCCATAGGAGAGTATCCGTTAACCCGGCTGCAGGAATACCAGAGCTAGGTATTGCGGCGTCCAGGTTTCTGGCGTTGGTGGAGTCAGCTGGTACTGCGGTAAGGGTACTGTGGACCTGGGAAAACCGGCGTCGGAAAAGACAGCGGATGCTGCCCAGGCACGGAGGAGCTGCTGGAGCAGGCGGCCCAGTGAGGAACTCCACGGCGTATTGACCGTGATAGGGCCCGTGGGGTGGAGGGCCCGTGGAAGAATATCCCTGCCGGATCGGAGGGGCGGCGTCGGAACGGGCAACCGGGTTGAGTGCTCGGAGCGGCGTCTGGGAAACAGGACGTCGATCCGGCTCTGTAGGAAGAGGATCAGGCGGTGGCCCGGATCCGAGCCTCGCCCGGGACGGAAGGAAAATCGGGGTCAGGCAGGGGGACTCGGCTCCCGGACGGCAGCGAGGCTGCGGGGAACCTGGGACGTACAGACGGAGCAGGGTCTGCCATAGGCTCAGAGGGTCGGCGCATACCGGGAGGAGCCGGGACGCATACTTTATGGGCCGAGTCCCGCAGACGCCAGAGGAGCCGGGCGTCCGACTGGGGGTCCTCGCCGGGCGGGCCGAGGATGTGGAAGAGGCCTCGGTCCGATGGGGATGCTTCGCGCGCCGCCCAAAGGGTCGGACATCTTAGCGGTTCTTCCGGTGGAGCCTGGAGGAGCCGACGTCCCAGCTTATGGGGCTTCACCAGTAGGCTGCAAGCCTGCTGCGGCGGTACTGAGGCTGAAGCCTCCTTTGCCCGGAGAAGCTCCGGCTGGACTCGAACACAAACCCGGCGGGCGGGCCGACACCCTCTTCAAAGCCTTGGAGGCTGCTGTCGGGCGATCCCCCGGAAGGGACATTACCTTGGCTGCGGCTCCAGCCACCGTCGCGGAGGAGGAGGTCCTTCTCGGTGCCTTTCATTGTCCCGCTTCTTGTGTCCTTCAGGGAGGTCGGCGCCCGCCAAGCTTCTTCAACTCCTTCTCCATCGCAGACATCTTCTTCTTGAGGAGATGGGCTTCAGGAGACTGGTTGGCGCTGCTGCGTGGTGGTCATATGAAATGAAGGCAGTGCGGACACTTGTCGACTGCATGCTTGGGGCCTAAACAGAAAAGGCAGAGGAGTGGACCGCCTTTGTGAGGCAGTTACCGGATGAGTCACACTTATTTTTGAAGGACACTATATACAGACGCTCACCTGACTAAGAAAATACAAAATACTGATACTTTTCGAAAACCGACGAAGCAACAGGACTGGAGCATTATGAACTTCACTGCGAGGCGCTGTATGAGCTGACGGCGGAAAAACTGGAAGGCAGGCGTCTGGGACCGCTTATACCGGCGTCGTCTGGCGGCTGGTCACCTGGCGTGGGGGTGGTCCCGCTTAGGGACTGCTAGCTAAATTTTTCATTGAAAGTTCCTGCCGCTACGCCAGTCCCATATGTAATTACCTACTGCAAGAGCCTCTCGAATTAAGATCATCTTTTTCGCTAAAAATAGTATATTCCTGCACCCTGTTCCTCCTGTAAGATGCTTGTATGTCTCTATCATATCCCTCTCTCCCTCCTTTCCTCCAGGGAGTACATATTCAATTCCTTCAACCTGTCCTCATAGGACTTGTGATGCAATCCATGTACCATCTTTGTTGCCCTCCTCTGCACCTTCTCCCTGTCCTTACGTAAGTAAGGTCTCCAGAACTGTACACTGTACTCCAGGTGGGGCCTCACTAGTGTCTTGTATAGTGGAATTATGACCTCCCTTTTCCTGCTGGTGATGCCCCTGCCTATGTATCAAAGCATCCTATTTGCTTTAGCTGCTGCCTTGTCACACTGTTTCCCTACCTTGAGGTCATCAGAGATGATAACCCCAAGATCCCTTTCCTGCTTGGTGCATGCTATATCCTCACCCCCAACTGATATACTGTGCCAGAGTTTTGTGTCCCATATGCATTATCTTGTACTTTGCACTGAATTTCAACTGCCAAACCCATGACCATTCTTCAAGTTTCTGCAGGTCCCTTCTCATTCTGTCTACACCTCTTAGTGTGTCTACTCTGTTACAGAGCTTTCTGTCATCAGCAAACAGGAAATTCTGGCCTCTAGGTCCCGCGTAATGTCACTGATGAACATGTTGAATAGGACTAGTCCCAGCACTGATTCCTGTGGTACCCCACTGGTCACTCTTCCCTCTGTGGGAGTGACAGCCACTTACCACCACCCTCTGTGTCCTGCCACCCAGCCAGTTACCTCACCCACTGCACTACTGTCCTGCCCACACCATATTCCCAGTTTGTGTAATAGTCTTCTATGTGGCACAGTGTCAAAGGTCTTGCTGAAGTCCAGATAGGCCATGTCCACTGCCCTCCCCTGGATCCACCTCCCTAGTCACCCAGTCAAAAAATTCAACGAGGTTGGTCTGATATGACCACCCCCCCCGTGAAACCATGCTGCCTTGGGTCCTGTAGTCCACTGACAACCAGATGTTCCACCAGTCTCTCCTTCAGTAGTGCTTCCATGATCTTCCCCACTACCGAGGTGAGGCTGACTGGTCTGTAGTTCCCCGCTTCTTCTTTGTTCCCTCTTTTGTACAAGGGGACTATACATCTGCTGTCCTCCAGTCTTTGGGTACCTCCCTTGTTTCCAGTGATCGGCTAAACAGGATTGCCAGAGGTTCAGCCACAACCTGTCTTAGTTCTTTAAGGACCCTGGGGTGCACCCCATCTGGCCCCATTACTTTATCAACTCTTATTACTTCCAGTTCCTTCAGGACCCTTTCTCGTGTAAAGGGACTTGTGTCCATTTCTGCATCATTCTCACCCCTTGTACTCCCTTCAGACCCATTACCCTCCTCTTCCTCATAAAGACTGAGCAGAAATACCTGCGGCCCCCATCCTCCCCCTTCAGTCTCACTATCTCTCCTTTGCCTTTCTTTTCACTTATGTACCTGTAAAAGGTTCTGTCCCCTCTACCCACTGATTTTGCAATGTGCTCTTCTGTCTGAGCTTTGGCTTCCCTAACTGACCTCCCTGCCTCCCTTTGCTTCTCCTGGTACTTCTCCCTATCCCCTTCTGCCTGTCCCTATTTGTATTGCCTGAATGCAATCTTTTTGGCTTTCACTTTCTTTGCTACCTCCTTGGAAAACCATAATGGCCTCCTCTTCCTTTTCCCCTTGCTAACCTGCTTAATGCATAATTCTGTTGTTCTTGTAATCCCCATTTATTTTAAATACTGCCCACTGTTTCTCAACCCCTGATTCCTGCCCCATTCCCCTTAATGCCTCTTTCAAGCATCTCCCCATTTTCCCAAAGTCTGTCCCACTAAAATCCAGGATACGTGTTTTTGTGTGGTTTGGTTCTGCTCCTTCTGTGATTTCAAACCACAATGACTGGGGGTCACTGTTCCCCAGGTGCTCCCCCACTGTTACCCCATCCACACTGTCCCTGTTTATGAGCACAAGGTCCAGTATTGCCTTCTGTAGAGCTGGCTCCATAACCAGTTGCTTGAGGAAGGCACCCTGAAGGGAGTCCAGGATAAATCTGCTCCTAGTTGATGCTGCTGGGTTGCTCCAGTCCACGTCTGGAATATTGAGGTCTCCAACCAGTACTACCTCACCCTTGTCCGCCATCCTTTGAATGGCTAGCATCAGCTCCCTATCCGTTTCTTCCTCCTGGGCTGGTGGTCTATAGACCACACCTGTGCGGATGGCTGGCCCCATTTTCCTTTCCAGCTTAACCCACAGTATCTCTCCCCCATTTTGTTCCTCCTGGATCTCTGTGGCCCTTATGTCATTTTTCACATACAGTGCCACTCCTCCTCCCTTCCTACCTTCCCTGTCTCTTCTGAATATGTTGTAGCCAGGTATGGCCATCTCCCAGTCATGGTAATCATTACACCAGGTTTCAATGTCCAAGCCACAATGTCCAGGTCTGACTGCACCATGACAACCTCCAGATCCTCGATCTTGCTGCTAAGGCTCCTGACATTGGCACACATGGCTTTCCATGATTTGACTTCCCTAAACTGCTTAGCTGTTATACTCCAGCCCCTTCCCTGGTTGTCCTTTATCCCTGGTTCTCCTTGCTGTCTGCCCTTCTGTTGAATTTTGCCCCTTTTCTGCCTAGCCACCTCCTGGGCACTTATCTCCATCTTTTGCACACTGCTTTGTATAGATATCCACCCCTCCGGTTCACTGGTTCCACTGCTAGCTGTGGGGGTGGGCAATTAGGTATCCCCCTTGCTGACCTGTCACCCCCCCTTGGCTAGTTTAAATGCTTGTCGATGTAGCATTTAAACTCATCACTGAGTGCTTGGATTCCCCTCCAGGATGGATGCAGGCCATCAGACTTGAACAAGCCTTCATCCCTCCAGGTTGGTCCCCAGTCACCAATTAATCCAAACCCTTCATCACAGCACCAGTTCTTCAACCATGAGTTAAAGTTCCTGGTATATGCACCCCATGCTCTCCCACGCCTCTCGCAGGTAGTATTTCCGAGAAGGTGACAGAAGTAGCTACTTGCTTGAGACTTCTCCCCAATTTCCTATACTCTTCCTGAACTTCCTTTGGCTCCCCATTTGCCAGGTCATTAGTGCCTAGGTGGATAATGACATCCAGCTCACCCTCCCGTCTTGCCTTCCCAGTGATCCCCAGGATCTTCCTTTCATCCCGCATGCCATGGCACTTGGTAGGCACCTCACCTCCCTGTCTTCCCCCTCCTGTGTTCCTAGCTGAATCCCTCTTATGATGGAGTCCCCCACCAGGATTCATTTCCTCCTCCTACTCTGGGGTCCACTGCTCTCCCCACTGAGGTCACCTCCTTGGCTAACCTCCACTTCCTTTCTTTCCACTTCTCTGGGTACCTCTATTTGGTTATCCCCATTTGCCAGTGTGGCATATGAGTACAACTGCTAGGCATTTTGTGAACACCCTTGGAGCTGATGTTAGGCCGAAGGGCATTGCTCTGAACTGGTAACGGCCTGAAGGCAGTTCGAACCTGAGGTACTTTCTGTGGGAGCACCTGATAGGAATGTGAAAGTAGGCATCCTTTAGGTCCAGGGAGGCTAGCCAGTCCCATGGCCTTAGAGAGGGAACAGTTATTCCCAGAGTCACTATTTTGAACTTTGGCTTTAAACAGATGTTTGTTCAGGTATCTTAGGTCTAGGATGGGCCACCACTCCTCTGTTTTTTTGGGGGTAAGGAAGTACCTGGAGTACAGACCTTTGCCCCTGTGGATTGTAGGAACTCTGTCTATGGCCCTTAAGGCCAGTAGAGATGAAACCTCTGCCTCTAGGGCAATGGTTTCGGAGATGTTTGCAGGTGGAAAAGATCTGGCTCTCAGCTTTGGGAATTTTTTGAAGCTGAGAACCAGTCCCTGGCTTACTACCTCCAAGACCCACTTGTCTGAGGTAACAGACTTTCAGTCCTAGAAAAGAAGTAAGCCAGCCTGCCTCCTACAGGAATGGGGGAGTTGACCTGGGCTGACACATCAGGGTGTCTGCTTGGCAGGAGCCTTAGGTTGAGGGATGGATGCAGCCCTGCTCATCCCCCTTCTGCCTCTCCCTCTGAAGAACCCCCTCTGGGGAAAAAGGAGAGGAGGCCTGTGCTTGGTAGAAAGGCCTGTGAAAAGGCCTACCCCTGCCCCTAGCTTGCTGCTTTTGAGGAGTTGCCTGCCTTTCCTTGGCCTGTGCACTCCCAATAGGTGGTCCTGTATTCATCAATCTTTTTCATATAATTCTCTGTCTGCTCCCCAAACAGAGAATTATTAACTACAGGGAAATCCAAAGCCTTAGCCTGGGTATCCTGAGATAGGCTAGTACACCTGACCCAAGCTAATCTCCGAAGAGCCACAGATGTAGCCATGACTCTAGATGACACATCATTGGAGTCTACAGCAGCATGAAACTGGATCTTCGATGCCTCAATCCCATCAGCAGCCACCTCCTCCAGCTCCTTGGCAAGCTGGGGGGAGGCCTGCTTAGCCAGTTCCAGTACAGTGTCCCACCTGGACTTCTGGTACCTGGCTGTATAGGCCATGTAATCAGCCTGCCTGAGTCCCAAAGATGATGCCATGTACTGCTTCTTTGCCATGGCATCTAACTTCCTGGAGTCTTTATCTGGGGGGGTGTGAGGCCAAGGGAATGTTGGCCTTATCACAGCCTGCACAACCCCAACATGGCTGCACTGCTGGTACAAGTACTCCGAACTTGAGCCTGACAGCATGTACCTCTTGTCCTTCCATCTGTCCACAGGAGGTAATGAATTTGGAGTTTTTAACAACTTTTGTGTCTGTTTTCCAAAAGACTTATGAAGGGGAATAGACAATCTTTTGGACTCTGGCATGTCCATCATCTCCACATAGTCTGGCTCCTCTTGTTCCTCAACAGCTTCTTCCATAGGGAGCTGGAGGGTTTCTGCCACTTTCCTGTAGAACATAAAGTGGGAAGGGGACTCAGAAATCCTAGGAGGGGAAACACCAGAAGGTTTGTCTGGGAAGATGTCCGGTTCTATGGGCTCATCCAGACCTTCTATTCCATCATCGTCATCACCATCATCCTCCTCCAGGTCCAGTTCATAAAAATCTTCAGGGGCATAATCTTGAAACGGAGGAACCGACCGACCCGAACGCATGCCAAGCGCGGATCGGTCGGAATCGCGACCATCTGAAGCGACTATACTATGCGACCGCCGGGCAATTTCCTCATGGTCAGATGATACGGTTCTGGATCTGAACCTGCCGAATTTTCTTTTCTTTCTTTCTGATGGACCCGATCCCTCGGAATTGGCACTCCTTTTGCCCGAAGGAGTCTCGCCCTGGTCAGAGGGCACTCCCTCTGGTTCGGTCAGAACTGAACTGGGCTGGCCATCTGAGTCAGCAGACTTCTCGGCCTCCTTTTCCCTAAGCCTGCCCAATCTTTTATCCAGGATGGCTTTAGGGAAATTCTTGCAAATTTGGCAGTCTGAATCGAGGTGGTCAAACCCCAGACAATAAACACAAGTGGTGTGGGGATCAGCCTTAGCAAAGGCCTCCCCGCACACACTGCAGTGTTGAAACCCAGTGGGCCCAGTTTTTCTTTTGGGTTTCTCAGACATAGCCATCCTTAATCAGAAAATGTACCCTTTACTCGGCTTCAGCCAGGCAAGACCCCCTTATTGGTTTCTAACTGTGTCACCAGTATTTGAATAAAAAAAAAAAAAACGTAAAACACGTTTTTTTTTTTAAACCGACAAGGACCCGTACCACACACTAAATTCAAGGAAAAAAAACAATAACACAAGCTCTACACAGCAACCGGCTCAGCTGAACCAGTTGAAATATCAAGTTAACAATTTCCACAAGTTTTTCCAAATCTAGTCCACTACCTACGTACTTACTGTACCACAGACAGGGATCTGAACCGAAAAAACAAAGAATTTATCGGTAAAACCAACAACTTTAACCGACCAAGAACCGTGAGCAGAGGAGAAATCTCTGGAGCTACTGTTCAGTTAGGCGGAGTAAAGAATCTGACGGTTACACTTCAAAGTGCAGCAGAGAGAGGTCTGAACCGAGCTCGAGCTCAACATTCCATACCCTGCATAGAATTTAACTCTATCCTCTCCGGAGCTGTTCAAGTGCTGGGGCTAACTGTATATGTCAGAATACAGCAAGACTTCATGTTGTTTGAAACATTATTTCTACATGGAATATACCCAAGTTCTTCCTATGTCTCCCTGTGAAGGGAGTTGCAATGGCCCAAAGGAGGGAGGGAGGGCGCGGATGAAAAAAAAATTACCACAGTAATTATATTTCTTCCAAGGGTCTAATGGTCTATAATAATCAAGTGTGCAATCATCTCACACCTCGGTGGTTGCCCTGGAGAATGAACTGACTTTCATGCAAATTCAAACTCTGCGCTGTAGTCATGCTACCTCTAGCATTCTAACAGCAGATCTGTTTCCTCCACTGATGACTTAAGATGCCCGGAGTCCTGCTCTGTCCCTAGTTCTAAGTTATTTATTTACTTTATATTAAAAATGTATTTTTCTTCGTCTTCTTTACCTTCCATGTAGTCAAGGTCGGGTGTCACCTGTAAAACTGGGTGAGCAGGGTCACTCTGCACTGACAAATCAAGGCAAAAAAGGCAGCATATAAGGTGCAAACATCAAAAAGTTTTTAAATATTTATTTTCAGATTTTAATTTCATACACCGTGAAGTTTGTACAAAACTGATGAAAAAAAAAAAAGGCATTACAAAGTGCCATTCAAAAGTGCAGAGCAATGCATATGAAAGAATTAATACAAACAGTAAAAAAATACACACATACACACTAGGGAGATACTCCGAATGAGACAAACCATCTCTCAGAGAAGTTTGTGCAAAACTGATTTTTAAAAAATGGGCACTACAAAGTGTCACTCGAAAGAGCAGAGAGATGCATACAAAATAATTTGTACAGATAGCAAAAAGTTACATACACACACACTGGAGAGATACTCTGACAAACAAAAAACCTAGACAATGACAGCAGAAAAAGACCAAAGATCCACCTTCTCTGCCCAGAGTTCCCCATATGGGGTTTTAGCCCTCCCAGTCCATCTTCCTGTTCCCCTACCTACTAATACTGACCTGAGCAACCATCAGACCCTTAACACTGTCCCAGCCATGCTTGAAACCATTTACAGTCTTGGCATTACCAACCACCTCCACTGGCAGACTGTTCCACAGCTCCACCACAGTCTCTGTAAAGTGGAACTTTCTCATATCTCTTTAAAACCTTCAGTGTGCTAGTTTCCACTCATGACCTTGCATTCTTGACTCTTTACTCCTGCTAAATAGTTCCCTACACTTCACCTTGTTTATTCTCTTGAGGAACCTGAAGGTATCATAACTCCCCTTTCTCATCTGGTTTCCAATGAATATAATGTTTAGTGCCTTGAGGTGATCTTTGTAAGATCTGCCCTATTGGTCCTGAATCAAATCATCTTGGTCACCCTTCTTTGTACCATACTAACATACTAAAATGCCAGCAGAATAGGCCTAATGGTCTTTCGTGTCTGCTCGTTTGGTCAGCCCCCACCCTGGGAGCTGACCTTGCTGCCCCCCTCTCCCTCTCTGGCTTCTGCATTCCCAGTCCTGGATATTCTCGCTGCACTGGTTTTTGCTTCCAGAACCCTTCCCCTGTACCTGTCCACCCCTCCTGGGCCCTCCACAGGACACCTCCACCCAGGCCCCTGGGCAGCACATTCCATGGCTCCACCACCCCTCTCAGTGAAGTAGCATCTCCTCCTTTCTCCCCTGAATCTCCCCCTCCAGCTTCCACCCATGGCCTCTAGTTGCCCCCCCTTCCGTCGGAGCACCCTGACCGCTCCTCCCCTATTTACCCCCTTCATGTACCTGAAGACCCCTATCATGTCCCGCCAGTCCCTTCTGTCTTCCAATGTGTACATATTTAGCTCTTCGAGCCTCTCCCCATAGGTTCTATCCCACAAGCCCCAAATCATTTTGGTTGTCCTCCTCTGGACCCTCTCCAGGAGTTCAATGTCCCTCTTTAAATGTGGCCTCCAAAACTGCACGCAGTACTCGAGGTGCAGCGTCACCAAGCAGTTATACAGTGGAAGTATCACTTCCCTCCTTCTGGAGGTGAGCCCCCTAGCGATGCATCCAAGCATCCTGTTGGCCTTTGCCGCTGCCCTCCTACAAGTCTCAGAGTTGTTCATCTCGACATCCACCACCCCCCAGGTCCCTCTCAGCCATCAAGACTTGTAGCATTCCCCGGTGTATACTTGGCCCAGGTTTCTGGTTCCCAGGTGCAGTGCCTTGCATTTTCCTGCATTGAACCTCAGCTTCCGCTTTCTAGACCACCCTTCCAGAGCCTCCAGGTCCCCGTGTAGGGCCACCCTCCCCTCCTCCCCATCCACCACCGCCCCTAGTTTTGAGTCATCCGCAAAGAGACTCATCTCACTCCTGATACCCTTCCTTATGTCAGAGACGTAGGCGTTGAACAGGAGGGGCCCAAGGACCGATCCCTGAGGGACTCCACTAATGACCCTCCTTGGGGATGAGATTATCCCTCCAACCACAACCCTCTGGGTCCGTTTCTGGAGCCATCTCCAGCCTGTCCCTGTCCTTCCATAGGTGAGGACTCCAGAACTCAGCACAGTATTCCAGATGCTATGAGGCTTTACCAGTTATCTATACAGATGTAGTAGTGCTTCCTTTTTTCTGCTGTCAATATCCCTTCCAATACACCACTGTATCCTATTAGCCTTACCACAGGCCTTGCTACACTGGCTTGAATACTTGAGGTAGTCACTAACGCAGACTCCCAGGTTCCTTTCCTCTGCTGTAGTGCTCAGTTTAACCCCTCTCATACAGTATTCTGTCCTGGGTTTCCCCCCAGGTGCATAACCTTGCATTTTTTGGCACTGAATTTCAACTGCTAAACCTTAGAACACCTCTCTAGCTTTTGTAGATTCTTCTGTAGAGCCCTGATCCCTTTGTCGCTATCTACCCTACAGCAGAGCTTAATGTAGTAGTAGTAAAAAGTTTATTTCTGATATCAGAAACAGGATAAAACCCAATTTAGCATCAGCTAATTTACAATGGGGTCCTACTGTACAAAAAAATATCAGTTTCAATTTAAATAAATACAAATGCAAACACTTTACATACATAAAACACAATACATATATGACCAAAAAAAAAAAAAAGAGAACAAATAATGATTACAACAATAAACCATATGTATGAACATCTCAAGTACTTCATGTCATCTGCGAAGAGACAACTTGCCCTGAATGCCCTCTCCAATGTAACTGATGAACATATTGAACAGAACAGATCCCTGCAACACCCCACGTGTGACCTCCCTTTCTTCCAATCTGAACCCACTTACAGTGCCCCCCCCTCCCCCAACTGCTGTCTCTCCTCCAACCAGTCTTACCCATCTAACTATGTCCCTAGCCATGCCCAGGTCCTCCAGTTTCTTCAGCAATCTTCTGCGTAGCACCAAGTCCAAAGCCTTGCTGAAATCGAAGTAGAGTAAATCCACAGCATGGCCCTTATGTATTATCTTTGTTAACCAGTCAAAGAAGACGATCAGGTTGGTCTAACAAAAACTCCCTGCCACAAACTCATGCTGCCTACTATCCTGTAGACAGCTGCTCTATAAGTTGTCCACAAGGTCTACTTTGATCAGTGACTCTGTCAGTTTACCTGCTACAGAAGTAAGACTGACAGGTCTGCAATTCCCTGCTTGCTCATTGTCCTCCCCCAGCCCCCACTTTGTGTAGTGGGACTAAGTCTGCTATCCTCCAGTCTTCTGGAACTACCCCTGTCTAAACTGAGCTACTGACCAACTCAACTAGGGCTTCAGCCAGTTCCACAGCCAATTCCTTGAGCATCCTTAAATTCATCCCCCATCCAGCCCTGAGGCTTTATCTACCTTAAGCACTTCAAGCCCCTTCTGAACCCTTTCTCTGGTAAATACTGGAAGTTTCATTTCAGGAATTCTCCTAACAGCCACCTTGATGCCACTTTCAGGCAGAGGTCCACTGTATTCCCATGCGAGGACAGAGCAGAAGTAATCATTAAGGACGGCTGCTTTTTGTTAATTTTCTTCTAGTACCCGCTCCCCTCCTTACAATCTATCAATATCCCCTCCCTGCTTTCTTTTTTCCTCCCCCTTAATCCCTTCCATAATGTGCAGCTCTGTGTCTGCCTTTGCCTCCCTGACCATCCTCTAGGTTTTCCTAGTTTTTATTTGGTACTCTTCCCCATTCCTCCTCCCTCTGCTTTTCCTTGTACCTGGTTAAAGTATTTTTTCTTGGCCTTCATTGCTTCTCTGATCCTCTCCGAGAACCATACTGTTCCATTGTACCAATTTCATTTGTAATAATTCTCATGCATGACTTTGCTGCCTCAAGAATGATCCCCCTTAATTATCACCTATCTTTCCTCTATACCTCTGAAGCTGGTCACTCTGTTCAATTTGTCTTGGACCAGCTCCCGCATCCAGTTGATATCTGCTTTTCTGAAATCTAGGACTTCAGTTTTTGATAGGGGTCATTCTGATCCCAAGGACCAGCCTGAACCAAATGCAGTTATGGTCTCTAGACCCCATGGTTCCCCTACCCTCCCTCCACTCACCATCTCAAAGAGTTGGTGAGCATCAACTCAAGAATGGCCACCCGTCTAGTGGGCTCCTCAACCAGCTACGCCAACAGGTAGTTCTGTAGTGTAACCACCAGGGCCTGACCATTGGTGCACCTAGTCACTGGAATGTTGCAATTGACATCCAGCAGGTTCAGATCACCAACCATCACTACCTCCCCCTTCTTCACTACCCTTGCCAACTCTTTGCCGGCTCTCTCTCTCTCTCTCTCTCTCTTTCTTCCCCTTGTCCTGTGGTGTACAGATTACTCCCACCGGTATTTTCTTGCCTAAGGGCACCATGAGGTAAACCCACAGCGACCCTGTTTCCGCTTTGCTTTCCCTGATGTGTCCATCCTTCACAGCCTCTATGCTCTCACTGACATACAGGGCTACACCATCCCCTTTTGCCTTTCTCAACATTGTGTAACCTGGGACTGACAAGTCTCAGTCGTTCTTCTCTTTGGCCCAAGTTTCTGTGATGGCTACACTGCCTCAATCTGCCGCTCACTAATTTTCTTACCTAGACTCCTGGCATTAAAGCAGACCACTTCCAACTAGTGCTGGATCCTCTCTTGTTTTTTTGTGATCCTATACTTACATTCCTTACCCTTCTCTTTACCTTCTTATTTTTCCTACTGCTTGCAGACCCTGAAAGCCTTCTCCTTTTGCTTCTTCCACTATCCCTTTTTGATTTTCACCTTTATTTTTACACACCTTACCTCTACCAGTCCCTAGTATAGGGGAAACAATAGCTAGGTTCCTCTCCCTCAGTCCCTTTACTGTGGCTCCCATATGTCTCAGAGTCCAACACAGTGACTTTAACTGTCTAATGTAGACAACAAACTTCTACTCCAATGCACTGGTCTCCTTTCTCGTCAGGTGAAGGCTATCACCTTTGAAGAGACTCCAGTCTCAGAAATCTCCCATGTCCCCCAAAAAGTGGTAGCCTTTCTCCTGGCACCATCCCTTTAACCACCAATTTTATTCCTCGATCTCTTCTCTCCTTATTCTGTCTCTCCCCACCACCACCACGCCACAAAGGGAGGACCTGGGAAAAGGCTAGGGAGGCTATGTGTGCCTGCAATCTGTCCCCCCAGCCTCTGAAAGTTCAACTTCACTTGCTCCACAAGCTGGTTCACCAGATCATTGGTACCCCAAGTGTACTAGCACTGCCAGCTCCCCCACTCTGTCTACGCTATCCTCTCTATTCTATGTCCTGGATGGCTGATGCCCCAAGAATGTACCTGACCATCCCCCACCCACCACCCCCTCTACTTCCCTGACCACAGAATCCATGAACACCAAGACTCTCCTAGCCGCCTTCTTCTTACTGTCACCACTCAGTAACCAGGCTGTCCCCTTCCATTTCCCAATTGATCCAGAGTCCACCCCCACCCCAACCCCGTGGATCAGGTACCAGAGTCTCTCCAGGGGTGCAAAGTAATTTGCAATTGGGATGGTGTGGGGTTGACTGACCTTTGTGGCTACCCCTGCCACCCTTCCCCCTCCCTACCACTCTCCACCCCCCTAGACCAATGGACATCTAGGAAATGAAGGTGTGGGCTGTGGGCTCCAGCTCAAAGATCCTGAAAAAGGTGCAGTGACCCCTCCACCAGAGCGTAATTGAGGAGAAGAGCACCACACAGGCTCTGCAACTGACTTGCCCCTCACTAAACCTCATGAGCTTCAGATGTTCTACTCCTCTCCTCTCCCTAATGCATTGCTTCCATCCCAACATTTTACCTCAGCTGGGGCTTCTACTGGGGATTAATTACAGTTGCCCTGACTAGTATTAAATACATTATTTTTAATTGACCCCCTTACTATGGTTTCAGGGTTGCATGAAACAATTGTCACAGTATTCAATTAGTTATTACATTAAAAGGATATGTACATAGCCAGCCCAGTGGCATGGAGGACTGAGGCATCACTGCCTTACCTCCTGCCATGCTGGTAACCCTTGTTCGCGATGCAAACTGGTCGCCGGGGTCGGCTGAGGAGGGGTGGGACTACAGGTGGTGCTTGCCTGGCCCGTAGTGGTGGCTGGAGGGTGGCACACCAGCTCTACAGAGAATAGAGGTGGAGCAGACGCCTGGCGTGCCGCATACAGAAGCATGTGCAGCTCAACCACTGGCGTCATTGCATGCTGTACCTCCACACTTGGGCAGGAAAAACACAGAGGACGAAAATGCCACCGACCAGCAGATGATGCCGGCTCCCCATAGGCGCCGCACCCGGCCAACTAACCTCTAAAGCAAAGAGGTAATAGTCAGTGGATGCTGGGGTGACGGGCTGGGGGGTGAAAAGGGGGCCGGTAGGTGGGGGCCGATAAAGAAATCAGGGGGAAAAATAAAAGGATACATACAAAAGTGACCAAGTTTTCCTTCAATCGACCTTGGACTATAATGTCCAACAATCCCTTGCGTACTTTTGCCAGTCACATCATGAAGGAGGGGCTAAAGGCTCTCACCTACTGGTATGCAAGCTTCGGGCACAATGCCAAGCCTCATATATTCTCCAACTTAGCAACCCCGATACAGTGCACCTGACACATGAGCAGTTTAGAATTCAACAGATTTCTAGAAATTATTACACTGACCTCTATCAGGACTCCTCTCCTGCTGACCCGGATAGTATTAGTCATTTCCTTAATACTCCCCCCATCCCTAAATTAATGATAGCCTAACAAGATCTTCTTCTGACTCTTATAACTAGTGAGGAAATTCTTATCCAATTAAAATAGGCGAAAACAAGAAAATGTTCTGGTTCAGATAGTTATGCCAACAAGTGATGCAAAACAGTTCTGATTCTCTCCTCAGCCCTTTGCTCCGAGGTTTTAGAGAGGTAGCGGCAGCAGTGTGTCCTCCTTCTTCCTGGCCTTATGCTACCATTACAGCAATCCCAAAACCTGATAAGGATCTTTCTAACCCTTCTTCCTATAGACCCATCTCTGTTCTCAACACAGATTACACAATTTATATGGCCATTTGGACCAAAAGATTAGACAAAACTCTCCCTTCTATCATTTATCCGGATCAAGCTGGATTTATTCGCAAACACCCTGATCAACATTTGGAGCACCCTACTTCTCACCGAACATACTGTCTCCCATCACATTCCTATGGCATTACTCAGCTTAGATGCTGATAATGCATTCGAAAGGATCTCCTGGGGTTATTTATGGGGCACCGTGTCTGCTTTTGATTTTCCTGACTCTTTCATAACATGACTCCAACAGCTATATTCCCATTCACAAGCATACATCCGCATTAACGGTGACTACTCTTCTCCTATTGCTTCACAACAGGGCACTCAGCAGGGATGCCCACTGTCACCACCATTATTTGCATTGTTTTTGGAGCCCTTAGAGATAGCCATTCGTCTTGGCATGCAGGAGAGTGTATTGTGCTTGGGGGTATTACATACAAAATTGACCTATGCACGGATGATATACTTTTAACGTTACTGGATCCCAACCGCTCTATTCCAGTTACTTGGTCTCTTATACAAACCTTCGGAGACCTCTCTGGGTTTAGGCTCAATTTACAGAAGACTAAAGTTTTACTTTATAACTATCCCCCTTCCCCTCAAGTGCGAGGGGCCTTTCCCTGGCACTGGCATAATACAAAACTAAAATAGCTCGGGATTACTATCCCGCAAGACTTCTGTAATCTCAGCCTTTTAAACTATGAACCTCTTACAGAACAGATTAAAGAAGATCTGGATTCTTGGGGCAGACTGCTCTTTTCATTTTCCTGTAAAACAGAAACCATACATATGAATCTTCTCCCCTGCCTACTGTACTTGTTTCAAACCCTCTCAACTTTCCCGGAACCTTCTTACTTTTCTTCCTGGAATAAGTGGATCTCTCGATTCCTTTGGTATTTTTTTGAGGAGGCGTCACATCTGTTATTTTCTGTTCTACTTGAACTCCCCCGCAAAGGTGGCATGAATCTCCTGAACCTTCTGAACTATGCCCGGGCTGCCCAACTGAATATAATTTCTGTGTGGGTATTCCTGAAGTTATCACTGCTTAGAAACACATAGAAATGACCATTAATGATTTACTTCATATTCTTTTTTTGGTGTGGGCTTTCACTCCACTCCCTCTCTCACTCAATTCACAGCCCAGTCTCTGAAGGTCTGGTACAGGCTTAAACAACTCCCCACTTTTGACCCTATTTTCTACTTCTGTCGAGTTTTGGCAACAGATTATTTTCTTTCTTCGTCTATGGATCTTGCCTTCAGACGATGGAGACACAGCGGTCTCACATACATATACCAATTTCTGGATGAACATGGGGTTGTTCCTTTTGAGACTCTTCAACAACATTATGGACTTACTGATAGGAACATTACAGGTACCTGCAGGTCTGCACATATCTGCTTCACAAACATATGGAATATACCAAACTTCCTACCAGACTCCCTTTACTTCTGGCCATGATTACAGATTTTTACAGTGATCGCCCCAGGGTCACGTGACTGGTAACGTGAGTAAGGGATTGCAAGAATTCTCCATGGAGTGTACCCAGTCAATCCTGGATAAATGGAACCAGGAACTTCAAGCTTCTACTGATTACACGCAATGGGAGAAACAGGCAATCCCAGCATTTATAATCACTTCTTTACCCCTCTGGCGTGAGTTCTTGTGGAAGTGTCGCTCATGCTGCTTCCACACCCCTGCCACCCTTATGCATTTTTTATCTCATCATTTCAGTGACTGTTACAGGGTTGTGGATCAGGTGAATCAAGCTCATATTTTTTATTTTTGTCTGAAACTTCAGCCATACTGGATGGCTGCGGTGACCTAGATCGACACCTTGACTTGGTTTCTCTTTCAGAGTGACTTCTGAATTTATTTTGATGTCAGTACCCCCACCCAACAGCTGCTTGTCTTGCCAGTCATTGATTTGGATTTACAGTCTGGTGGCTAAAAAGGCAATTACTCACCTATGGATGAAACCTGTCCTGCCAACGCTGGGGTTGTGGCATCCTGTCATGTGGGTCATGTGTCACTTAAATAGAATGGGTCTACGGTAAACCATGATCCTACTTGACTTTGCTGTGATCACTGTATAGACTGTGCTGGGGTCAAGCACTGCCCCTTTAACAAAAATCACTTCCAAATACAATGCTAACACACAGTCTGTTTAAGAGAATACAGCACTACTTTCCCAGACTCTCTTCTTGCAAACCTGAAGCTGGAATGACTGACTGACTAGTCATACTGACAGCTGAATTTCCACCTAAACAGAATCCCATAGTGCTGTAACACCGGCCATATGTTCCGGAGATTATGTCTGTCTCCGAGGTCTGGCTCGCGCAACAGTGACAGTTCTGGAGCTTTGCCTTGAGCATGAGGTATAGCACACTGACTTCACATGTACAAGTATGAAGTAGTTGGTGCACACTTTTGCGGTCCCCAACAACAAGCAGCAAGACCTTACAAGTGCTGTGATCCAAACAGCCAGGATCAGCATGCAAAAGCGCTGACAGTTGGCTCAAGGCTAACGAGTATGTCATCTGAGGGGAAGAGCAAACATCTGCTCTGATCCACGGGTTCAAGGCCAGCAAGTGTGCTCTGAGGAAGGAAAAGGAATGCAAATTGCGGTGCCCAGACCTACAAAGGTCTAAAAGGAAAAAATGGGATGGTAAAATGCTCAGACAACCAACAGGGGGGACAAAAGGCTCCCCCCAAAATACACTACTGGCCCAAGCACTGAAAAACAGCTACAGCCATAACATACAGCCACACAGTGCAGCACATGACATGCTACCAGGCAATGTCTTATTGCTGGAGGCAAAACGCACCAAAATACACACTAGACAGGGAGGTAGTCCATTGACAGACTGATAGTACTGCTAAGACACTGTAGTGGGAGAGGAAGGGAAGAAGAAAAAAAAAACACAAATGACACACACAACCACACCTATCTGACTACCCTCCAACACACACACATGCGTGCGCTCTAGACAGAAGTAGCAGTAAACAACTTACAAATGGCAAATCGTCATTCAGGCACTGTAGGCATTGATAATGACAGTTAGCTGGCAGGTTAGTTAGTTTCAAAGCCTCATCTTAAGATACATGGATTTCTAAATTTAGGGGTGCCCCTGTTACCATGGAGCCCCAACCTGCCTCAGAGACGCACAATTCCTCAACAAAAATAACAAACGAAAAGTGGAAACACAATTCTTCAAGAGAGTTCTATCTATGCTGCTACCCCATCAGTGCTACGGCTAAAACTGGGATAACCGATCTATCCATAATGTTCAGATCCCTAGGGTTCTATGCTGAGGTCACAGGTTTTGGGCTATACAACTAACTCCAGCTAAAGTAGTTGGAACTGACACACAGCAGCAAACCTGTGAAAAAACCCAAGACGCATGGAGCAGTACTGAAGTGCAGCTGATCTCTTCAGTAGAAAGAAGAGATCTAGTGGGAACCAAGGTAGAGGTATTATAGAAGCCAGCCAGTGACTGTGGTTTGAATTCAATTGGACAGGCATAAATGGGAATGCAATGACTAGACTCCGAATATGCCATTTATCTTCATGAGTAAGGGGGTAGGACCATAACTCAAGATGAGAGAAGCCAGGAGTTATTAGAAGTCCTATCCTTCACTAATGAACATACATGTCATATTCTGAGTTGGGCCATTGCACACCTGATTTACACCACACATTTGCAAATAAAAACCTTTCAAATTAGCTCTTTTTTTGAGCTCTTAACTTAAATTCACTTCTCAGGTTAGAATGCTGCATAGTACCACTGTGACGTGATCAAGCACTGTTTCAGCTGAACTTCCATTGGTGAAGTACAGCATTATGACACATCAAACCTATGCTGCCTTTCTGACAGATGAAAAAATTACATAACCATAGTAATCTTACTGTATTCTGACATATGCAGTATGGTCCCACCATTGGACTGCACCAGAGCTGAAATGGTTAATGGAACCTATGCAAATGATAGAATGCTAGGCTCGAACTCGGTTTTCAAACTACTGTCTCTGGTAAACAACCTTCCAACCGTCAGATTCTTACGAGGCATGCATAGGAAATTGTATAATTAAATAACTTGGAGAGAAAACCTAATAAAAGGTAAAAACCTAACAATCCACCCACCCTATGAATATCTCCCATCTATGAAACAAACAGGCGGTCATCTCTAAGACTCCAGTCACAGATGGCCCAAGGAAAAAAAAAAAAGCCCAGGTGTCCACCACAGTAATCACAGCTGTAGTGCAGTGCCCCCAGGTTCTAGCAGGGCAGGAAGGGTGGGAGCTCAGAATACAGGAAGAGTCCCTTGGAAGAAACAAGATTACTATGTTAAGTAATGTTTTCTTCTAACCCCAGGAAATCTTACTGTTTTCTGACATATGGAGACTACCTAAGCAGCACCTTTGGAGGTGGGCACATAATCTATTTAGGAAACAAGCTCTGCAGTATTGCTGTACCAAATCTGGTATCACTCCTGGCCTGGGTATCCAGGTTGTAATGTTTGATGAATGTGTGAACAGTTTTCCAGGTAGCTGCCTTACAGATTTCCAATAAAAGGGATATCCCTTGCAGCTGCTATGGAAGCAGCTGTGCCCCCTTGTAGAGTGGGTCCTAAGGTCTACAGAGGGTTCCTTGCCCACTTTGCTGTAACAAAACTGAATACAAGCCACAATCCAGTGGGCAATCATTCTGTTTGAGGCAGGTTTTCCTTATCCCACCTCTCCGTATGTCAGGAAAAGCTGGGTTCTTTCCTGTCTATGACCCTTTGTATGGTCCAGGTAATAGCTGACAGCTCTCGTGACATCCAAGCTATGCAACCTGTGTTCCCCTTAACTAGAATGATCAGTGAAAAAGACTGGTACAGTGATAGACTCATTTAAATGGAAATCAGATACCCCTTTAGGAAGAAACTTCCTGTTTGTCCTCAGGACTACCTTGTCCCTGTGAAATGAGATGTAGTTCGGTTCTGTAGACAGGGCCTGGAGTTCACTGATCCTTCTGGCTGGGGTGATGTAGCTATCAGGAACACAGTTTTCCATGTCACATACTTTAGGTCTGCTGAAGACATGGGTTCAAACGGTGGCTGCATCAGCTGTCTAATACAAATGTTAAGATCCCATGCAGGAATAGGCTCTCTGTGTAGAGGGTGCAAGTGCAAGAGCCCTTTGAAGAACTTTCTAAACAACTGGTTGGAAGCCAGAGAAAACGTCTTATCAGCTGAGAAGTATGCTGAGACAGCTGTCAGATGCACCTTAAGGGTAGAGGGCTTGAGACCAAGGGAGTGGAGGTGCACTAGGTAATCCAGTACTACTGAAAAGCTAGCCTGAGTACTGACCACGTCCTGATGCTAGCACCAGATCGAGAACCTCTTCCACTTGGAAGAGTAAGTTTGCCTTGTGGAAGGCTTTCTGGAGCCTCTAAGCACATGTAGGACTCTTTTTGACAGACTAAGATCAGCATATTCTAGGTCCTCAAGAGCCAAGCCACGAGTCTGAGGGACTGAAGATTGGGATAAAGGATTCTGCCCTGTGAGGACATTAACAGTTTGTGCCTCCTGGGTAAGTCGACTGGCCTGCTCACAGACAAGACCAGAAGTAGGGAATACCATGGCTGCCTGGCCCAGTCTGGGGTGATGAGAATCATGGTTGCTGATTGTGTCCTGAGTTTGTTCAGGACTCTGAGAAGTAAGGGAAAGGGAGGGAATGCATACAGGAACTTCCCTGACCAGTCCAGGAGTAATGCGCCCACTGGCACCGTGCCCACTGTAGTACAGAGGTCTACAACAGAACTGAGACAGTTGGTGATTGTCTGGAGCAGCAAAGAGATCCACCTCTGGGGTCCTCCATCTTCTGAACACTGCTTGAAGAACCTACTTGAGCAGTGCCCATTCGTGGTGGTTCTGACTGGTCTTGTTCAGGGCATCTGCTAGGGCACTGTCCTTCCCTGGGAGACAGACAGCCACAAGAAAGATCTCCAGGGAATAGGATAACTTCCATATTAGCATGGCTTCTGTGCACAGGGGAGAGGACCTTGTACTCCTTTGCTTGTTTATGTAGTACACTGTAGTCATGTTGTCTGTTCTGATCTGAACAACCTTGCCTCTTAGCACTGGGGCAAAGCACAGTATCCCCAGACGTACTGCTCTGAGCTCCAACAGATTTATGTGGAGCAGACTCTCCTTTCTGAGCCAGGTCCTGTGGGCTGTCTGGTCCCCCATGTGTGCTCCAGACCCCAGGAGAGAGGCATCTGTGGTCAATACCACTGAGGGTAGCTGCTGCAGGAAGGGTACTCCCCGTCTTAGGTTTCCCTTTTCCTGCCACCACTGGAGCACTAGAAGCAGAGACTTGGTGACTGGCACCAGTTTGGACAAAGGGCCTCTTTTTCGTGACCAATAGGATCTGAGGTGGAACTGGATGTCTCTCATTTGGAACCTGGCCCCTGAGACTGTTGCAGTTGTTGCTGCAATATGACCTAATAGCTGGAGGAAGTGCCTTGCTGGCCTGGGAATGGACAGCTGGAAAGAGCTGGCCAGCTGAACCAAAGTTTCCACCCTCCCCTGAGGAAGGAAAGCCTTTCCTTTCACAGTGTCTAGCTCTGCCCCTATGAAATCCAAGAGTTGGACTGGGGTCAACACTGACTTTGCGGGGTTTAGTAAGAGCCCCAGAGACTGCAAGATATCCGGAACCATGGTCAGTGACCTAGATACTTGCTGAGGGAACTGACCCCCTACCATCCAGATAGGGGAAAAATTATAAATCCCCGCCTTCTGAGAAGTGCCACCACCACTGCTAGGCCCTTTGTGAACACCCCTGCTGCTGAAGTAAGGCCAAAGGGCATGGCCCTGAATTGGCAGTGGCCTGATGTAGTCTGAACCTGAAGTACTTTCGGTGTGATGGTCTGATAGGAATATGGAAATAGGTATCCTTCAGATCTGTTGATGCCAGCCAATCCCATTGTCTGAGTGTGGGCAGGATGGTTGACAGGCTGACTATTTTGAATTTTGGTTTTGTCAGGTATTTGTTTAGTTGTCTGAGACCCAGAATGGGTTGCCACTCCCCTGTTTTCTTTACTGTGAGGAAGTATCTCAAATAGAAACTCTTTCCCCTTTGAGGTAAGGGGACAGGTTCTTCTACCTTGTCCTGCAACAGTTTTCTTACCTCTTCCTCTAGTAGTTGGGCTTCTGATTGAGAGGAAGGGCTGAAGACTCTTGCCCTCGGCTTGGGCATGGACTGGAAGCTGAGGGTAAGACCCTGGCCCACTACCTCCAGGACCCACCTGTCTGTGGTGATGGACTGCCAGAACTGGAGGAAGTGGGCAAGCCTGCACCCTACTGGGAGAGGGGCGGCGACCCTGACAGACTCTTCAGGGAGTCTGCTTAGATTGTGGGGTTGGCTAAGGGCTGGGACTAGCTCTGCCACTGCCCCTTCTATCTCTGGACCTGAAATAACCACTTTAAGGCTGGAAGGGCCTGGATCTGGAAGAAGGGCCTATAATGAGCCCTTGCTCTCCCACCTCTGTTCTGTTGTTTCTGAGGAGTAGCTGCTCTTTCCTTAGCAGCAGCACTCCTGTAGGCCAATTTGTACTCATCCATCTTTCTTATAATGGCCTCAGTCTGCTGACCAAAGAAGGATGAGGGCTCGCAGGGGAAGTCCAGAGCTTTTGTCTGGGTGTCCTGAGAAAGACTGGTAGTCCTAAGCCATGCAAATCTCCTTAAGGACACAGAAGTAGTCATTAGCCTAGCCGCAGTGTCATTGGTATCCACTGCCATTCTAAACTGAAACTTAGATGCCTCGATGCCCCTGTGCCAGGTTAGATGCCATGGGTGCAGGACAAGCTTTTGAAATCTCTGACACTGTACTCCACAGGCTCTTTTGAAATCTGGCTATGTAAGCCATATAAGTGGCATGTCTGATGGCCAAGGAAGAACCTAAATATGCCTTTCTGGCCATTGAATCCATCTTCCTGGACTTCCGGTTGGAGCACTGACTATATGGCTGCCTGAGCTTAGTGCTCGCCATCTGACTATAACCAATCCACGATAATCTGCGAAGCAAACGTCCATCCTGCATTCTAAAAGAACAATAAAAGATTACTTGGTCGGCCCCAAGCACAGATTTAAGGAGACTCAGATGAGCGGAGCTGGTAAACAAAAGGGACCAGACCTAGAGCAAAGTACTCGAGCTGAGGCCTGCGGAATGCGGGAAACCCCAACGAAAGATACAGAGCAGGCTGCAAGCACAATCCAAGAGGCCAACTGCACAATAATATCCCGGCAACTCTGTCAGACGTTGCAACAAATGAATGAAACTCTGCAAAGACTTGAATCGAAAGTTTCCGATCAGTGCCAGGACATAATAGCGTTAAACCAAAAGACGAGTGAGATGGAGACAATAATGGTGGACTACACACAAACTACTGACGTCCACAATTCAGCCCTTATAGAACTACACCAACGTACCTGGCTGTTGGAGCAGAAACTGGAGGAGTTAGAAAACCGAAATCGGCGCAACAATATCCGGATTCATGGTGTGCCAGAGGGTACAAAGACCGGGAATATGATTACCTTTATTGATTCCTTTCTGAAAGAAATACTAAGTCTCCCTGCGGATAAACGTCTGGATATTATCAGAGAGCATAGATCCCTTGTACCACGACCTCGCAACCCAAAGGCTAGACCTAGATCTGTTGTGATGGCGTTCCTTGATTACCGGACTAAGGAGGAGATACTCACACTGGCCTGGTCTAAGAAAGCAGTCTGGTTTGGAGATGTTAGACTGTACTTTGACCACGATTTCACGCCGCAATTGCTAGCTAAGAGAAGGCAGGTCCTATACATGGTAAAGCTCCTGCAGCAAAAAAATATTAAAGCTTACGTGGAACACCCAGCCAGGTTGAAAGTGAACACAGATAAGGGCCAGCTAAGGTTTCAGGAGCTGGAGAACGCCAAGGAGTTTTTGGAGAAGCATGGGCTGGTAATACCAGAAGGACAAGGGAGACGTGCACCGCAGCAGCTCAAAGAGAGGGACTGGTCGCAGAGGGGACCAAAAAGACCCAGTGGCGGTTTCCAGAGGGGCGCATCCGGTGTGTGGGACAGGGTCCTCTCCAAAAAACGTTCCCCAGACAGAGAAATAGAGCATGGAATAGCGGAGCAGGAAGACCGAGCGAGAGAAGAGAACGTTACAGCGAGTAATGTCCAACCTACAGCTTGAAAAGGGACTGCAACGGCATGGACACATAAGTAAAGTCAGTGACTGGCTCCTGTGCTGAATTTGGGGGGTAAAATACGTCGAAATGACGGTACCAAAGAAATGAGACTTATATCTTAAGATCAACATTAAGAGACACTAAAGCTTTGCTTAGAACTTTACTAGGGGAAGGAGGAGGTCCCGTTAGCTTGTGTCTCTTATTCACATACCAATGTTGTGGAAGAGGGGGGTGAACTTTGAGAGCAGGATGTGAAACAAAAGTAGCCGTGACTAAATCAGTAAGTGGATACAGAGGACAGAGGGTCTGGAGGATCACAATTAAATGAAAAGGCCCCCTTTTTTTTCCCCCTCTCTCTCCTTTGTTCTCTTCCTGAGAAGCGGATGGGGCTGAAACTGAAGGGGTAATGGGGTAATGGAGAAGGGGAGGATTCGAGGCCGGGGGGGAGGATGAAGAGGAGATCTCCTAACAACCGAAGGCATATGAATCGTGCAGGGGGAGGAAGGAAGGGGCTAATCAACAGCTGACTTACGGGGAGCTGCAAGCTGGTGAAAGGCAGTTATTCCCGAGGTGAACAACAGAGGGCAGGTGCAAAAGGGGGGACATCGCCCCTGAAGGAGGGGGCTAACTAAAGAAGATAGTTAAGGAACTTTCTCTTTTCCCCCCAGCTTGATATAATCATGGAAAACTTCCATGAAATGCCCCTGGTAAAGGGAATGATAAATACGAAGGAAACATAGGAGGAGAAAGGGGGGGGGGTGTTAGAGGTAACTGGAAAGGGATTTAGGATGGGCTAAAAGACAATGAAACATAGATCTCCAGGGAACTCGCTGTACTAGATTGAATCCAGGAGTTTTGGTGCCGGGGGACCTCCGTCTCTCTGGGGGAATTTGTCTTCCTTCTGGGGATGGGGGCCCTTGTATAATAAAAGACACAGACTCTTCCATCCCTACTAGAAATAAACTAAAGGAAGGTCAAGGGATGAGTGCATGATCATGGTCGCCTGGCCAGCACATTATTTTATTTAGCTGTAGGAGCGCTCAGTGCCCCAGAAGTAAGGCTTTTCGGACCAATACAAGGCTTGGTTGTAGAGAAAAGCAAGGAGCTTTAGACTATGAAAAAGAGCTCCCTAGAGGGGGTCTCCCGCTGGGGGGACGCTAGTTACCCCTCTATGCTTACCTTCGCCTAGATAAGGTGTGGATGAGAAAAGAGCCCCAAAAATGGGACTCCTACCTTGGGGGTCACTTACTAACTACTGTTTGAAGGCCAGGTTGGCCAAAAAGATTTACTATGGTTATAATGTTATTGTTTGTTGCCTAAATTGTTTCTGGGATGTGTTCCGATTTGTGTGGAGACAGGGTAGTACAGAGGAGGTGCCTGAGCAGGGAGAGTTTCGAGGGGGAGTCCGGGGGGATCTGGAAAAAAGGACCCTAGATTTGAATCTTTTAGATGGCGAGTAGAGATATGACTGTTTGCTCCTACAACATCAATGGTCTCACGAACCCAGTTAAAAGATCTAAGATTTTGAGTCAGGCAAGGAAAGCCAAGACAGATTTTTTATTTCTCCAAGAGACCCACTTGTCGATGATGGAGCATAACAAGCTATTAAAACAGGGTTTCAGGGAAATGGCGGCGTCTTCCTATAAAAATGGTAGACGGAGAGGCACGGTGGTGCTTGTTCCGGCCAGTACCACATTTGAAAAAAATGGAAGCGAGGAGTGATAAGGAGGGTCGCTATGCGATGTTAAAAGGCAAATTCAGGGGCAATATGGTAACATTAGCGTCAGTGTACTTTCCCCCAGGCTCAACACTGCCTGAATACCGTTCATTTTTGACCACTCTATTAGAGTGGGGGGAGGGAACACTTGATTTGTGGGTGAGATTTAAATTTGCCTTTGAATCCTGATATGGACTCCTCCTCGAAAGTTCGAGGCAAATCTCATAAATTAGCCAGAAAGGTTCAGAAATTGCTGGGGGAATTAGGATTAGTAGACACATGGAGACACCTGCATAGCCGACAAAGAGACTATACCTTCTTCTCTGCGGCCCATAATACATACTCGAGATTGGATTATGTTCTGGTTCCGAAGAACGAGGTATACAGAGTCTCAGAGGCCTGGATGGGAAATCTTCTTTTATCAGACCATGCGCCTATATATATAAAAATTGATTTAGGAGAGTTACGCCGTAACACTAACTGGCGTTTAAATATCTCACTGTTAAAAGATAAAGAGATAAAGGACACAATAGTAGAAACCTACAGAAATTATCTCGTGGAAAACACAGGGCAGGATACCTCGCAGGCAATCCGCTGGGATGCTGCAAAAGCGGTGTTGAGAGGCAGGTTCATACAGCTAGCCTCTCGGAAAAAGAGGGAACGAGAAGCCACGAAACTTACTTTAACTGAGCTGATAGCAGACTTATAGAGTCAGCAAAAACAAAAATACGATAAGGCGCGTAAGAGACAACTGCTGGAGCATAAGAGAGAGCTGATGGGTATTCTAGACTATCAAGTAGGGCAAAAATTGCTCTTTCTGAGACAACAATATTATGAGGGGGGGTCCCTGCTCGCTGCATCTTTTGGCCAGTAGGTTGAGGGCAAGGCGGGTGAAAGCAACAATAACAAAAATTTGGCACCCTGGAACAAGTAAAGTGGTACAGGGGGTACACGAGATAGCAGATGCTTTTAAGACATACTATTCTAAACTATACACAGAGGAGATAGATGTGAGAGAGGATAATATAAAGATATTTTTGGAAACACTTACACTACCAAGCCTAACTAAGGAACAAGGAGAACACTTGGTAGGTCCGGTGAGGCTGGAAAAAATACGAGGAGAAATAAGGCAGCTCAAGGTAGGCAAGTGTCCAGGTTCGGATGGACTCCCATCGGAGTTCTATAAATGTTTTGGGGATCAAGTGCAACCCCTGTTGATACAGGTATATGAGGAGGTTTTGAGGGGTGAGGCTGCACCTCCTCCCTCTTGGGCTCAGGCGGTAATTTCAGTGATACCTAAGCCCAGAAAGGACCCAGTTAAGTGCCCCCCTCTTATCGACCGATATCTCTATTGAATACTGACTATAAGATACTGACCTCTCTTTTGGCAAGACGTCTATAAGAATATCTCCCATCCTTAATACATATAGACCAATCTGGCTTCATACCTTGTAGACAAGCGCAGGATAACTTGCAGAGGACAACCCATATAATTGACCAGATTAATCTCCTAAAATTACCGTCACTGATCATGAGCCTAGATGCTGAAAAGGCATCTGACAGAGTATCGTGACCCTTTTTGAGGGAGGCCCTTTCTGGGTTTGGGTTCCCGAAGCAATTAATAACGGCCATATTTAAGCTTTATGAGTCCCCACGGGCACAGGTTTGTGCAAATGGCCATATATACTAACATACTAAAATGCCAGCAGAATAGGCCTAACGGTCTTTTGAGTCTGCTCGATTGGTCAGCCCCCACCCTGGGTGCTGACCTTGCTGCCACCCTTGCCTTCTCTGGCTTCTCCCTTCCCAGTTCCGGATATTCTTGCTGCATTGGATTTTGCCTCCAGAACCCTTCCCCTGTACCTGTCCCAGCCCCTCTTGAACCCCTCCACCGTCTCTGCCTCCACTAGCCCCCTAGGCAGTGCATTCCATGGCTCCACCATCCTCTCAGTGAAGTAGCACCTTCTCCTTTCTCCCCTGAATCTTCCTCCCTCCAGCTTCCACCCATGCCCTCTCATGGCCCCCTCCTCCTTCCTTCGAAGCACCCTGACTGTTCCTCCCCTATTTACCCTCTTCATGTACTTGAAGACCTCTATCATGTCCCCCGTCCTTCTCTCTTCCAATGTCTACATATTTAGCTCTTCGAGCCTCTCCTCATAGGTCCTGTCCCCCAAGCCCCAAATCATTTTGGTTGCCCTCCTCTGGACCCTCTCCAGGAGGTTAATGTCCCTCTTTAAGTGTGGCCTCCAAAATTGCACGCAGTACTCAAGGTGTGGCCTCACCAAGCAGTTATACAGAGGGAGCATCACTTCCCTCCTTCTGGAGGTGATCCCCCTAGCGATGCATCCCAGCATCCTGTTGGCTTTGGCTGCTGCCCTCCTACAAGTCTCCGAGTTGTTCATTTTGACATCCACCACCACCCCCAGGTCCCTCTCAGCCATCGAGACTTGTAGCATCCCCCCCCCCCAGGGTCAGAGGCCTTTACGTTGGGAAGGGGCACGCGACAGGGGTGCCCGCTATCCCCACTGCTGTTTGCCTTATTCATTGAGCCCCTTGCTCAGAGCATTCATCAGAACCCAGAGATAAAGGGAATTAGTATAGGAGGACAGACCCATAAGCTGGCCTTATACGCGGACGATGTCCTATTGTACCTTACGGATCCAGAGGTATCTTTGCCTAAATTATTCCACCAGCTAGATGATTTTTCCAAGCTATCCGGATATAAGCTAAATAACAACAAAACGGAAATATTGAACTTTTATTATACCCCTTCCAGTGAGATCAGAACAAAACACCCAATGTTATGGGACCGGACAGAAATAAAATACCTAGGGGTGAGGCTAGGAAGGAACAATGAGCAGTTAAGGGACCTAATTATCCACCAATAATAGCACAACTTAAAAATGGCTTCCAAAGATGGTTATTATTGCCCATCTCATTCTGTGCCAGAGTACAAGTCCTTAAGATGAATGCAGTGCCACACCTTCTCTATCTGTTCCAGTGTGTTCCATGTGTGCCGTCTTCAGCGGACTTGGAAACCTGGCAAAGTATGTTCTTCTCTTATATGTGGAAGGGTAAGAAACCCAGACTGAGAAAGGTGCTTTTATATCTCCCAAAAGCAGGAGGAGGCCTGGCGTTCCCGTGTCTACAGGGTTACTGGGTGGCAACCCAGATGAGGGTCGCATTACTCTGGGGTAACCCAGGATATGACACGCACTGGAAGAGAATAGACCTTTGGAAGCAAGGCAGTCCCCCATTACAGGCGGTGTTATTTGGGCCCATGGACCCAGAAGAAATAAAGGGCTTCTCAGGCACAAAGGCGGTGGTTGAGGGCTGGAAAAGGGGAACAAGCAGGGGCACTACACATAAACATCTCTGGCGATACAGATGGTGGGCTTATGACCATCGATTTGTACCAGCAACAATTGACAGATGGTTTCAGAAGCAAGCCAAAAGAGGATTATATGCACCCTTTCAAATAATGATAGGAAATACGTTACTTACTTTTGAAGCAATACAAGAGAAATATGGTCTACAGCAAACAGACAGAATCAGATACTATCAATTAAGAGACTACCTGAATATACAGATTAATAAAATCGACGTTGGAAGAGCCTGCACTGGAAGAGAGCAGGCTGTTCCCAAGGATATGGGGCTCACAGGGAGTGGAGCGAGTCATCTCCCTGTTATATAATAGATATGTGGCAGATAGGGCGGACTCCTCCCATTATATAAAGAACAGATGGGAGCAAGATCTAATGATCCCCATCACGGACAAACAATGGTCTCTGATGTGGAGAAGTACATGGTCAACAACCAGCTCACTTGCATGGCGCGACTTCTGTTGGAAGTTGAGGACCCGCTATTTTTTGGTGCCAACTCAGATGGCGCATTTTAAGGGGAAGGCCACTGCAAAGTGTTGGAGGGACTGCGGAGCACACTCCGCCTCGCAAGCGCATATCTTTTGGTCCTGCCCAATCATCACCTCATTTTGGGAGGAGGTGATTCATTACCTAGAGCGGGTATTCTCACTCCAGACAAAACTGGGGTCCGAACACTTAATACTGGGATTAATCCCGAGAGAACTCAATGATAAGAATACTAAATACTTATGGGTAATCCTGGTGGCAGCTGCTTTAAAGGCTATCACTAGAAATTGGCTACAACTGAGAGCCCCAGGGATAGCGGACTGGAAGGAGCTGGTTGAAGCCATACATAGGATGGGAAGGTTAACAATCAATCTTAATCAAAAACCACAAATACACCAACAGAGATGGACCAGGTGGATACTCCCACGACAGTGGATAGGAAATTAAAGTTTGATTACCCCGTGGAGGAGATAAGCGCCCCGGTCTACTTATCTTGAATGGATCCCTCTCCAAAGTAAAGGACATATCTAGATTAACTTTGAGATTCTTGACATGAGGCTGAAGGTACACATCCCAGACAGTTATAGTTACTATTATTACACTTAAGGTTTGTTAATTATGATATTTGGAACAAACAGTATCTCAGTACATATGTAAAAGAAAGTGAATTTATTAAGAATGTGTAAAAGGCTGGAACCTTGTGAAGTATTAACTGTAAGATGGATCAAATGTTGGCAAATGTACTGTGGCTGTGGACAATAAACTAAGTATTAAAAAAAAGGATCCATCTTCCTTGAGTCTTTATCCGGTGGATGGGAAGCTAGGGGTATACCAGCCTTATCACAGGCAGCAGCTTGTACCACCCCTTTATGGCTGGGGTGCCCAAAAAGAAATTCAGCACCAGGTTTGGCCACCCAATACTTCCTGTCCAGTTTTCTGTCAACTGAGGGAATAGGTGTGGGGGTCTGTAAGATTTTTTAAGACATGCTTTCTCTAAGATTTATGGATGGGAAAAAGAAACTTTTTAGCTGATACCACATCCATCATTTCAACATAGTCTGTTTCCTCCTCCATCTCCTCTGTTGACTGTTGGGTGGGGCGGTCCAGAGTTTGTGCTACTTGCTGCACAAAGGCAAACAGGGTGGTGAGATATGCAGATATGTGGACTCAGACTACTAAGTGGGGTGTGGGTAACGGTAGATGTGACCTGGAGAGGAGAGGTGGCTCAGGAGGTTGGGGGGGGGGTTCTAGCCATTATTTTAAGTCCCCACTTTGCTATTTGCAGGTTATACCTGCCAACCGCTAGAGGGACCCATACTCTCCTGAAAGTGGACTGCGAGATATAATGCGTGTATCTGTATTTATCTTGTCCTTTATCACATGAGTCAGCAAACTATGTAACCTACATCCTGGAACCATGAATGCTTGCATTTGTATTTGTCCTCTATGTGACGAGGTACCTTTGGAAATGAGCCTCTGGCTCAAAGGTTGTAAACTGATGCGCTAATAAATAAATAAATAAATAAAATCCTCTGACCCCTTGTCAGCGGAGTCATGGTACTAGGGATCAGGGGAAACATCTGGCTCAAGAGGTTACCCTAGATCCTCATCTTCTTCATCATCGTCCCCACAGTCCTCAGTATCAAAATCACGTGGACCGGGAACTGAGGTAGAACCTGGGGGCAGAACCAGGGGACTCTGAAACAAAGACAACAGAACCGAACCGGCAGTGGCCTGGAGAGACTGAATGATTCTAATGGCATTAGCAATCTCTTCTGTGGTCAGAACCATTGGGTTTATCTGTTGCAGTTCCTTGACCACATGCTTTTCCTTTCTCTTTTTCGTTGCCGATTCAGCGGCAGGCTCTGCGGTTCGTTTCTTGCCCTGCGAACTGGCACCCCTGTCAGAAGGTGTTTCCTCCAGTTCGTTGGTTTCTTTTGAGAAGGATGACTTGTCCATAACCAGGTCAGCGGTCTTCTCGGGACAACCTTTCCTTCAGTCGGTTAATTCAACTGTCCAGCGTCGACTGAGGAATGTTTCTGCATATCTTGCAGTCCGCTTTCAGGTGGTCAAAGCCAAGACAGAACATACACACACACACCCCAACCCCCCAAGTGGAGATCAGCTTTGGTGAACGTTCCCGGCACTAGGTACAGTGCTGGAAACCTATTGGTCCATTTCGTTTCTTAGGAGTCTGAGACATCGCCCAACAATAAAGCTAATCCCCTTTTGACTTTTTTTCTTTTTTGGTCAGTTCAGTGACCTAGGAACGAACCGAGGGTTAGCCTGGCTACACCCCTAAAACAAAGTAAATATAGAGTATATAAAAGATTTACCTTAAGAAAAAAAAAAAAAAGGCTTGGTTTCCAACTGGTTGGGGAAACTGGACAGGAACCGAGACATTTACCAAGAATTTGTTAATCTAAACTAGTCTACCTGTAAACCAGAGATGGTGGTTCAAAAACTGAAGAAAATAAATGGTACTGAACTGAGAAAAAAATAACAATCTTGAGTAAAGATGCAGAGGACTCTTAGAGGCATCTGACTAGGCAAGTGGAGTGAAGAATCTGATGGTTGGAAGGTTGTTTACCAGAGACAGTGATATGAAAACCGAGCTCGAGCCTAGCATTCTATTATCTGCATAGGTTCCATTTACCATTTCATCTCCGGGGCAATACTATGGTGAGACCATACTGCATATGTCAGAATATAGTAAGATTTCCTGTGGTTAAAACTACTATCGAGATAAACACTTTTCATTTGTATAGTATATACGTCATCAACAAAATTACACCATTTATCTGGTGAAATTTATTTTCACTGGTATGGTATGAAGGTGAATGCTCATTGTTAAAGCCATATGTGTCATGGGCCAGCAGTGCAGTGTGGCTGCACTACTGCTCGCTACACCGGCAACCCAATTCAGGAACTGGCTTGGGTCATTCAAGGCCAGCTGATGGAGAGAGGATTGAGTACCCCAAGAATGCACTCCTCTCTCGGTGAAGAGGGACACTGCAGCCCGCTACCTGACTGCCACCTGGTGGAGGGAACACTACAGGGTGAAATAACTGCAATCAGATGCCAAGCCCGCAGGTGTTCCACTGCCTGTACACATCATTGCACCCCAGAACCCTCAGGGAGAAAAAGCACAAGTCACTGGTCACTGATGTTGGCACCTACAGGCCCATGCACAACCGACATGGCAGGCCTCTCGACACCAAGGTGGTCCTGGGCAAGTGGTGGATAACAGGTAAGGAAACGAGAAGGTGGCTGATCAATATGTCAGTCTCCAGATAAAGAACTGCTCTACACATCACACCTAGTACTGTCTGGTCAGGTACAAAAGCTCATTAGCAAACAAAAACACTCTTCAGCTACAAAAAGCAACAGTTGACTATTTCAAACTTAATATTAATTTCAGGCAGTGTACCACCTTTTTAAGCTGGAGAAGCCACAGAGTGCAGATATATCTCTAGTGACCCCTGACAGTGCCATGCCTGACTTCACTGATGTACGCCACTGTACCAGTGTGTGTTAATATACAAACCTTGGTCCACCCAAGTGACACATTCCAAAGCAATTCTCACCTGGCACATTGAGGTCTGCTACCGCAGCAACATCCTAGAAGCTTCCACCCTTATTTGCCAGTCTTGCCTATTTTGTTGTATTGAGCTTGGTACTTTTGTTTTGCTGCAACTTGTATGCTTCTACCAACTGGATGTCTCTGTGAAGAAGATACTTGCATCTCAGTGGACCAGCCTATATACAAAAACAATAAATAAAGAAGTCACAATTCACAGTTCAGCCCCAGTGGTTTCACAATGTAACGGTGTTCTACAACCTTCCCACATACCCCATCTCTGCCAACAAAAAGTTATGTTTGTACTGCTGTTCTCACCGTGAAAAGTTTTAGTTCCTATTCGATTTACTGAATATAGGCAACATTGTTGTCTAGTGTACTTACCCGGTAAACAAAAACCAAATAAATAAATGACAGAATTAGAATTTTTGATAATAAAAGAATGTCTGTAGTTGTGTTAGCCCTAAGAATACACTGGATTGATTCGTGTAGAGTATTACATCTTTTATTGGGCCAATAAAGAAACTGTACATGTCACAGTACACAAGCTTTCAGGATAACAGTGGTCACTTTGTATACATCTGATGAATTTTAATGTATTTTTGAAGTCTCTGGATTTAATAAGTTTATTACTTATTTAAAGGTTTTACCAGGAGGGTCTACTGAACTGTGCAACAGCTTGTTTTCAGAGGCACTGTGATGTAAAGTGCAAGGAGAATGCAATAGGAAAAAAATTACTTGCCATAGTAATATTGTTTCTTCCAAGGGATCCCTCACTATGCTTACTAGTGCAATCAGTCTGAAGGGTTGAGCTGCCCCAAAGAGAGTGGAATGTATGTCAATTATGGAACTCTGGAACACAATTTCAAATCTCTGCCACATGGTGGCATTCTACCATGCTCTCCAACATCAAATTTATTTTGAAAGCTAGAAGGGCAGTGGCCAATAATCTCACTAACCTACCCAAATAAAACCCAAGTGAAAACTGCAAAAAAACAATCAAAGACTGGTCCCACAGAACAAGCTATGGCAGGCTAAGAGTAACAAATAAACTGTCGGCAGATATGGATCTCATGGCCCACCTAATCTGCCCTATTTTCCCTACCTACAGTGCCATCACAGACGTTACTCGGTCTCCTGATTTCACCTCCCCCTTGCCTTTCTAACATCCCCTTGTGTCTATCCCATGTATTTTTTAATCCTGTAACCGTTTTAGCCCCCACCACCTCTGCTGGGAGGCTGTTCCAAGTGTCCACCACCCACTCAGTGAAGAAGTACTTCCTGACATTTCCCCTGAGCCTCCCCCCTCCAGCTTCATTTTGTGACCCCTTGTCTTCAAGCATCTTTTTCTTTGGAAAATGCTACTTTCCTGTACCCTGTTTATGCCTGTGAGGTATCTGAATGTTTCTGTCATAACCCCCCTTTTCCTTTTTTCCTCTAGGGACAACATATGTAATTCTTTAAGTCTTTCTTCACAGGGCTTTTGATGCAGGCCCTGCACCATTTTGGTTACCCTCCTTTGTACTGCCTCCATCCTATCCATGTCCTTTCGGAGATGGGCTCTCCAGAACTAGACACAGTACTCGACGTGGGATCTCGAGGTATTTTTACCTCCCTCTTTCTGCAAGTGATGCTCCTTTCTATGCATCTGAGCATCCCGCTAGCCTTTCTCACTGCCCTGTCACACTTTCACTACCTTTAGGTCATCAAAAATGATTACCCCCAGGTCCCTTTCCCATTTTGTGACTGCTAATACCTCTCCTCCCAGTTGGTACGTTGCCCCTGGGTTTCTGTGCCCCAAGTGCAAGATATTGCACTTTTTTGCACTGAAACCCAGCTGCCACACCCGTGACCATTCTTCCAGCCCCCCTCCCCCCGTGTGTGTCTACTCAGCTATGAACAGGCACATTTTCCCTTCCAATCCTTCTGCAATGTCATTAATAAAGACATTGAAGAGGACCAGGCCTAGTACTGACCCTTGTGGCACCCTACTGGACACTTTGCCTTCTCCAGAGTGGACACGATTAACCACTACCCTCTGACTCTTATTGCCTAGCCAACTCTCTACCCATTTTACTATCTTAGGATCTACTCCTAGGCTACCTAGCTTGCTTACCAGTCTTCTATGTGAAATGGTGTTGAGGCCTTACTGAAATCCAGGTAGGCTACATCTACTGCTCCTCCCTGATTCACTTCCTTGGTCACCCAGTCAAAGAACTCAATCAGGTTTGTCTGGCAAGACCTCCCCCATGTGAAACCATATTGCCTCGGATCCTGTAGATCCCTGGTAACAAGGTATTGTGCAATCCTGTCCTTCAGTAGTGATTCCATTACTCTGCCCACTACCAAGGGTGTGCACTGACTTTTGTTGTTTTTTCCACCATCAAGGTAAGGCTGACAGGCCTGTAATTGCCTGCCTCCTCCCTATTTCCACTTTTGTGAAGTAGGACCAGATCTGCCCTCCTCCAGTCCCCTGGTACCTCCCCTGTTTCTAGTGACAGGCTGAACAGGGCTATCAGAGGAGCAGCCAGCTCCTTCTTGCGTTCTCTCAGTAACCTGAGATGCACCCCATCTGGTCCCATTGCCTTGTCTACCTTTTAACTATGTTAGTTAATTGAGGACTCTTTCCTCTGTGAAAGGACTTGTGTCCACCTCCCGTCCCTTAATGCCCTTGTCCTTTATCATTGGTCCGTTACCTACCTCTTCCTCCGTAAATACTTAACAGAAGTAGCCCGCCCAGTGGCACTGAGAGTTGAGGTGCTGGATATCACACCTCGCCCCATGCCGGTGACCCGAGTTTGGGGGCAAGCTCGGGCCACTGGGGGACAGCGGGGGGAGGGCTGGGAGATGATTGTAGCGGCTACTGGGCTTTTCTCATCTCCTGGATTGTGGAGGTACAGTTCCTCTCTCTCTCAGCTGACACCCAGAGGAGGCCAGATGTCAGCGCAGAGTTGGGGCTGAGGTAACATAGGGGATGGTGGAAGGAGCACTCTATTACTGGGAGCGCACGCACTTGCCGTGCATGCCATTGTTCCAGGAGGGCAAGGAGAAAACCATGAAAAAACCCATGTCTCTCTGTGGCCGTCTGTGACGACAGTCTCTACTCTCAGACCCTGCTCCTTGTTGATCCACACTGATACAACAGAGGGAGAGGCTGATGGGGCTGGGGGCAGGAGGGGGCCCGACAACAGGAGAAGGTGGCCACGGAGGAGCAAAAAGCTATATAAAAGAAATATTGAACAGAAGTCAATATGTCTGCTTGTTGGTGGTCCTCTTCTACATAAACCCCTCCTTCCCCATTAGCATTAGTATCCTTCCCTTGGTCCTTCTCTTTTCGCTTATATATCTAAAAATGTTTTATCCTTTTTTTTTTTTTTTTTTACTGATTTGGCAATATTTTCCTCTGTTTGCGCTTTTGTTCTCCTAACTGCTTTCCCCGCATCTTTTGTTTCTCCTGGTAACTCTCCATGTCCTCCTCCTCCTGTGTTTTTCCTTTGCATCTTCTAAAAGCTAGTTTTTTTGCTCTTACTTTTTCTGCTACCCCTTTAGAGAACCATAGTGGTTTCCTTTTTCTCTTACCCTTGCTAACCTGCCTGACACAGAGATTTGTAGCTTTTTCAATGCCCTTCCTTATTTTTGCCCATTGTTCCTCAACCCCCCACCCATTTCCTATCCCTGCTAGGACATCCTTGAGGCATCCTCCATTTTCTTAAAACTGGCCCTCCTGACATCCAGGGCTCTCATCCTCATGTGGTTCCATTCTGACCCAGTTCTTATGTTAAACCATACTGTACAGTGATCACTGGTCTCCAGGTGGTCCCCCACTGTGACCTCAGTAGCACCGTCCCCGTTTGTCATTACCAGGTCCAGTAATGCCCCCTCACAAGTGGGTTTCTTAACTAGTTGTCGGAGGAACGCCCCTTGCAGGGAGTCCAGAATGTCCATACTGCTGCTGCTGCTGCGGGGAGGCTCCAATCGACGCCCGGTAGATTGAAGTCTCCCACTAGTAACACCTCTCCCTTGTGAGCCATCCTTTGGATTGCTTCACCATTTCCTTATCCACCCCACCGCCCCCCGTGCTGGAGGTCTGCAGATCCCTCCTGTGAGAACAGTGGCCCTTTTCCTTTTCTCCAGGGTGACCCATAGTACCTCCACACTTCTCCCTGACCCCCTGTATTTCTATGGCTTTTATGTTGTCTCTTACATAAAGAGCAACTCCTCCCCCTTTTCTCCCTACCTTGTCCTTCCTTAACAGAGTATAACTTGGTATGGCCACATCCCAACTCTGGTTTTCACTGCACCAGGTCTCTGTAATGGTGACTAAGTCCAGGTCAGCTTCTGCCATGGTGGCCTCTAGATCTGCAACCTTGCTGCCCAGACTTCGAGCATTTGCATACATGGCTCTCCAGGTTCCATCTTCACCCCCACCCCCCTTTTTCCCCATTTGCCCTCCCTTGTTTCACCCACCATTTTTCATATTTTCATTATTTTCTTCTACCCCCTGGACCTCATTATTATTTGGTCCCTTCTGGGGTTTCACTCCCTCAGGATACACACTGTTGACCTCGTGAACTTGTGGGGGGGGGGGTAGTTTATGTCTCCCTGTCTTATTCTGCCACCCCCCTTGGCCAGGCTGAATGCTTGCCAATGTAGCATTTAATTTAAACCATTCAATGAGCAATTACGGGCCCGCTCCTGGAGGGATGCAGGCCATCACCCCTGTACAGGTCCTTATCCCTCCAAGTGAGGCCCCAGTCCCCAATGAAACTGAAGCCCTCCTCCCTAGACCAATTCAACCACCATGAGTTCAAGTTTCTGATGCAGAGAATTCTGTCTTCTCCCCTGTCGCAGACAGGTAGCACTTCCGAGAAGGTCACAGATCGCAATACTTGCCTAAGACCCTTCCCCAAGTCCCTGAACTCCTCCTGCACTATGGCTAGCTCATCCCTTGCCAGGTCATTAGTCCCCAGATGGATAATGACATCTAGCTCTCCCTCCCCTCCTACTGCCCCAGTGATGTTTTGGATCTTTTTTCCATCCCTGAGTGCCATGGTGCTGGGAAGGCAACAAACCTACCTCCTAGGATTAGGAAGGAGGGGGGTTGGGTGGAAGCAGGGTGCGATAAGGCAGAAGCACTAAATGAGTACTTCTGCTCAGTATTTACTAAAGAGAAGAGGGGGGGTGACACCCAAGAGGGGAGAAATGGCAGAAAGGGGGGGAAGGGGTGACAAATGGGGAAATCATGGAGGGCAGAGTTTGGGAGGGTTTGAAGGCACTGAGTGTGGACAAGGCGCCAGGCCTAGATGGCATCCACCCCAGGGTACTGAAGGAGCTGGCAGAGGTCCATGCAGGACCTTTGGCAGACCTATTCAATGCCTCACTACATTCAGGGTATGTACCTCAGGACTGGAGGATGGCTCATGTGGTGCCCCTCCACAAGAGTGGCCCCAAGGATGAACCGGGAAACTACAGACCAGTTAGCCTCACATCCATCGTGGGTAAGCTAATGGAGACTATCCTGAAGGAGAGGCTGGTGGACCTCCTAGAGGCCAAAGGACTACAGGAAGCAGACAGCATGGCTTCATATGGGGCAGATCCTGCCAAACCAACCTGGTGGAGTTCTATGACTGGCTAACTAGGCAACTGGACAGGGGCCATGCAGTGGATGTCCTGTATCTGGACTTCAGTAAGGCATTCTACTCGGTGCCGCATGGAAGGCTGGGAAGTAAGTTAGTAGGCACAGGGGTGGGTGCAAAGCTGGTGAGATGGGTAGGAAACTAGCTTCAGGGAAGGCAACAGAGGGTGGTGGTGGGTGGGGAGCTCTCACACCCAAGGGTACTGACGAGCGGTGTTCCACAGGGCTCGGTGTTGGAACAAGTGTTGTTTGGGATATTCGCTGCAGACATATCATGGGACATCAAGAGCAAGATGAAAAAATTACTCACCTTAGTAATGTTGTTTCTTCTAATGGAGTCTTGCTATATTATAGACATTAGCAGTTTGATCCAGCTCTATAACTGCCCCGGAGTGAAATGGTTAAAACCATTCCAAAATAGAATTTTGGCACGAGAGCAGCTCTATCTGTGTCATTTCAAACTTGAACGGTCAGATCTTTACGAGCCAAACTCACTAAGGTCTGTGTGGAAGCTGTAACCTACACTAGCCAAATGGCTACCTAAATAATAACAACCATTGATGGTCCCAACATCCAAGACTCAAGTCAGGGGACCAGAAATACTAACACCATTCTAATAATATGAAAATGGAACATAAGTATAATAAAACACACACGTGTACACATACACACCCAAAGTCCCAAAGGGGACCAAATGCTAACTAGGACATAAGTAGTGCCCACACTAAGTTGCCCGAACCCCACCAAGTAGAGGTTCTGAGAGGGGCAGGTTGGGGAGGTCTATAATATAGCAAGACTCCATTAGAAGAAACAACATTACTAAGGTGAGTAATTTTTTCTTCAAACAACATGAAGTCTTGCTATATTATAGACATTAGCAGAATACACAGCAGTACCTCCATGGAGGAGGGGCAGAACCTACTTAGGGAATAGGCTCTGAAGAACAGCTGTGCCAAACCGAGCATCTCTCCTGGCCTGGACATCCAGGGAGTAATGCTTGATAGAGTGTATACCGTTTTCAAGTAGCAGCCTGGCAAATCTCTAATAAAGGGATATCTCTGGCAGCAGCTAGAGACGCAGCTGTACCCTGGGGGAGCTCAGCCCACTTTCTGATAACAAAATTGGATACAAGAGACAATCCAACTGGCTATTGATCTCTTGAGTAGCAGGTTTGCCTTTCCCAACTTACCATAGGTAAGGAAAAGTTGGAGGATTCGAACCTGTGACCTTTGATACGCTCTATATAATAACTAAGAGCTCTTTAACATCCAGGCTGTGCAACCTCCTCTCACCTGAAGAGGAGTGATCAGTGAAAAATACTGGAAGGGAGATAGATTGATTAAGATGGAAATCTGAAACCACCTTAGGCAAAAACTTCCTATTAGTCCTAAGGACTACCTTATCCCTGTGGAAAGAAATAAGTCAATCTCCACTGACAAGGCTTTTTAATTCACTTATCGTCTGGCAGAAGTGATAGCCACTAGAAAAACAGTTTTCCAAGTTAGGTACTTAAGCTCTGCAGAAGACAGAGGGTTCAAACGGGGTTGCATTAACTGGGCAATGCAAACATTAAGGTCCCAAGCAGGGCCGGTTCCGAAAGGAGGATTAGTATGGAGTAATCCTTAAAAACTTGGAAAACACAGGATGAGAGGAAAGAGGGATGACTTTCCTGCTGACACAAAAGCAGACACAGCTGCCAAATGAACTCTCAGGGTAGCTGGTCTGAGACCCAAGGAATTAAGATGTACCATGTAATCTAACAAATGGGCAATTCAGCAGATTCTGGAAATATTTTCCCAGCACACCAAATGGAAAACCTTTTCCATTTGGAACTATAAACAGCCCTAGTGGAAGGCTTTTCAGAAGCCTTTAGGATCTCAAGAACACCCTGAGAGAGGTGTAAATCAGCAAACTCTAACTCCCTCAAGAGCCAGGCCTTGAGGTTGAGGATTTGAGGTCCGGATACCAAACCCTTCCCTGGGCACACGTCAACAGATTGTGATTCCTGGGGAGGCATAGGGAAGATGGACTGTCAGAGACAGAAGGAGTGGGTACCAGGGCTGCCTGACCTAATCCGGGTAATCAGAATCACCCTGCAAGGCTGAGATCTGATTTTGACTAGTACTTTGAATAGGAGAGGAAAGGGGGGGAAGCATAGAGGAACTTCCCCTCCCAATCCAGAAGAAGGGCATCCAGGGGAACTGAGCCCAGCACTGGAGGCCTGCAACAGAATAGAGGAAGTCTGTGATTGTCTGGGGCTGCAAAAAGATCTATCTGAGGGATGCCCCACCTGGCAAAAACTATCCCCAGCACTTGAGGATCCAGGGACCATTCGTGATGGCCCTGGGAAATCCTGCTGAGGGCATCCACTAGGACACTGTCCTTCCCTGGAAGATGAACTGCTATGAGGGAAGTGTTCAGGGAATAGGCCAGAGACCACAACTTCATTGCCTCGGTGCACAAGGCCGAAGACCGAGTGCCCCCCTGTTTGTTGATGTACCACATTGTTGTGGTGTTGTCTGTTCTGACTTGTATCACCTTGTCGTGGACAGATGCAGAAAAAGCTTGAAGAGCTAAAAGACAGCTCTGAGTTCCAGCAAATTGATGTGGAGCAGAGATTCCTGGGGGACCAAACTCCCTGAGTGGAAAGGTCGCCCATGTGGGCTCCCAACCCAGAAGGGAAGCATCTGTAGTGAGAGTCAAGTCGTGAGAAGGGGAAATGAAGGGACCCCGCTCTTAAATTGCTCTGATCCTGCCACCACTGGAGAGCTAGGATCAAGGTTAAGTCACTGGGACCAACTTGGAAAGGGGTCTCTTCTCTGAGACCAAAAGGCTCTCAAGTGAAACTGAATGTCCCTCATCTGAAATCTGGCTCCCTGCACAACAGCTGTCAATGCAGCCATGTGCCCCAGGAGCTGCAGAAAGTGTCTTGCTGGTCGAGAGACCTGCAGAGTGAAGGAAGAGGCCAGAGCCACTAAATTCCTTACCCTTTCTGGGGGAAGAAAGGCTCTGGCTAGCTTTGTGTCCAATTCTGCCCCTATAAAGGTGAGTACCTGGACTGGTTCCAGAACCGACTTTGGTAGGTTTAGCAGAAAACCCAGGAGGTGAGAAGCTGCTGGGTGACCTGCAGGTAAGATTTTACCTGTTCTGGGGACTGGCCTACAATGAGCCAGTCATCTAGATAGGAAAACAGCAATCCTCTGCCTCCTTAGTGGGCCACTGCCACTGCTAGACACCTTTGAATACCCTTGGAGCAGAGGTAAGGCCGAAGGGCATTGCTCTGAACTGGTAATGACCTGAGGGCAGTTCTAATCTGAGGTACTTTCGATGGGATCTTCTGATTAGGACATGGAAATAGGCATCCTTGAGGTCCAGGGAGGCTAGCCAGTCCCCTGGCCTTAGGGAAGGTAAAATCATTGCCAGAGTTACCATTTTGAACTTTGTTCAGATATCTGAGATCTAAAATGGGCCGCCATTCTCCTGTCTTTTTTGGGGTAAGAAAGTATCTGGAATACAGACCCCTGCCCTGATGCAGGGGAGGAACCCCTTCTACTGCTCTGAGAGCTAACAGGGATGAGACCTCTGTTTCCAGAGCGGGTCTCTGAAGCACTTGCAGGTAGAAAAGTCTGCTTCTCAACTTGGGAAACTTTTGAAGCTGAGAACCAGACCCTGGCTTACTACTCCAGAACCCACTTGTCTGAGGTTAAAGAAGCCCACCTGACTGAAGTAAGCCAGTATGCCCCCACTGGTACAGGAGAATCGGCCCTGGGCACCCATCAGGGTGCCTGTTTCATGAGGAGCTTTAGGCTGGGGGTGGGAGCAGGTCTGCCCACCCTCGTCTGCCCTCCTCTGAAGAAACCCCTCTGAGCATAGGCAGAGGAGGCCTGAGTCTGGTAGAAAGGCCTGAAAAGGCCTACCCCTACCAGGGGCATGCCTTTGAGGATGGCTTGCCGCTCCTTAGCCTGGGCACTCTTGTAAGTAGTCCTATATTCATCCATCTTCTTCATGTAGTTCTCTGTCTGCTCTCCAAACAGAGAATTTCCCACCACAGGAAAATCCATGGCCTTAGTCTGGGTATCCTGTGACAAACTAATACACCTAAGCCAGGCCAACCTACAAAGCTACAGATGTGGCCATGACCCTAGAGGAAACATCATTAACATCCACAGCAGCATGAAACTGAACTCAGAGCTTCAATGCCATCAGCAGCCACCTGTTCTAGTTCACTAGCCAGCTGGCCATGGGCCTGCTTAGCCAATTGCATAACAGTATCCCATCTAGATTTCTGATACCTAGCTAAATAAGCCATATAATTTGCTTGCCTGAGTCCCAGAGAGGCTGCCATATGTTTTTTGCCATGGCATCAATCTTCCTGGAATCCTTGTCAGGAGGATGTGAAGCCAAGGAATATTAGCTTTATCACAGGCAGCAGCCTGAACTACTAACATGACTGCATTGCTGAGAAAGGAATTCTGTATCAGGGCCTGACAATGTATACCTTCTGTCCATCTTTTATCTACAGGAGGCACAGAATTAGAGCTTTAAAATTTTAATTGTTTGTTTCCTAAAAGACTTATGTAAAGGAACAGACAATCTCCTAGACTCTGGAATATCCATCATTTCTACAAAATCAGGCTCCTCTTGCTCATCCACAGCCTCTTCTAAAGGAAGCTGGAGGGTTTCAGCAACTTTTATAAAACATAAAATGAGATGGGACTCAGACAGCATAGGGAGATTCTAAAGGTCTGTCTGGGAGATGTCGGTTCAATGGGCACCCAGACCTTCCCAGCCACATTCATACTGATCATAATCCTCCACCCCTCCTCTGGTTCATAAAATTCCTCAATATCATAATCCTGAACCACTGGGATCGAGACGAACCGACCTTTTACCAGATAGTGGTGGTTCGGACGGACCCTGAGACAGTGACTGGACAATTTGTATGGCCTTTATCTCTGCAGCAGTTGGAGAAGGAATTTTGGACCCAGACCTGTGATTTTCTTGTTTTCTTTATTAGAATTGGTTCCTCAGAACCAGCTTTTCTTTGCCGAGAAGTCTGGCCCTGGTCAGAGGCACTCCCTCTGGTTCGGTTGGCACCGAACGGGCTGCCCATCCGGTCAAGCGGACTTTGGCCTCTCGTTCCCTGAGCCTGCCCAATCTTTTTCCAGGGTGGCTGCAGGAAATTCTTACATACCTGGCAGTCTGACTGGAGGTGGTCAAACCCCAGACAATAAACACATGTGGTGTGTGGGTCAGCATGTAAGACTTCCCCACAAACATCACAGTGTTGAAACCAGTGGGCCGGTTTTCTTTTGGGTTTCTCAGACATAATGCCAGCCTAGCCAAAAACTTGCCCTTTTACGGCAGTGCCAGGCAAACACCCTTATCGGTTCTAACCGTGTCATGGTATTGGAAAAACGAATAAACTGCTTTTTTTAGAACCGATAAGAACCGGAACCGCACTCTAAAATAGTAACTTTTAGTTTTAAATGAGTTTTAAACCCACTGATCGGTTCAAAACCGAACCGATAACTTACAAGTTCCACACAGACAAACCTTCATTTACTTACGGTTACCACAGATAGAGCTTGAACCAACGGTTTTGCGGTTAAAATAAAACTATTCTCAGTTAAATCCAACCGAGAAAACACTTTTAAACTGAGAAATGAATGAGCAGAAGGAGAAATCTCCGGAGCGACTGTTCACTGAGGCGGAGTAAAGAATCTGACAGTTCAAGTTTGAAATGACACAGACAGAGCTGCTCTCGTGCCAAAATTCTATTTTGGAATGGTTTTAACCATTTCACTCCAGGGCAGTTCTAGAGCTGGATCGAACTGCTAATGTCTATAATATAGCAATACTTCAAGTTGTTTGAACAGTCTGTTTGCGGATGATACCAAGGTAGGAGCGGTGGGGGATGGCAGGAGTTGCAGGATGATCTGGCAAAGCTTGAAACCTGGTCAGACACCTGGCAACTGGAGTTTAATGCCAAAAAGTGCAAGGTCCTGCATTTTGGGATAAAGAGCCCAAGGAGAAGTTACCAGCTGGGGGTAGTGCAGCTAGCCCAGACAGAGGAGGAGAAGGATCTCGGGGTGCTCATTACAGGGTCAATGAACAGCTCGGCACAGTGTAGGAAGGCAGCTGCAAAGGCCAACAAAATGCTGGGTTGTATTGCAAGGGGTACATCCTCGAGGAGGGAGGAGGTGATTCTTCCACTGTATAGGTCATTAGTTAGACCGCACCTCAAGTACTGCGTGCAGTACTGGCGCCCATATCTGAAGAGGGACATTAAGTTACTGGAGGGGTTGCAGCGCAGGGTGACAAAGATATCAAGGGGCTGGGGACTTATATGAGAGGAGGTTGAGGGAGCTGAACATGTACTCACTGGAGGACAGGAGGGACAGGGGGGACATGATTGAAACCTTTAAACACATGAAAGGAATAAACAAGACAGGTACAGAGGGGCTGTTCAAAGTAAGGAAGGGGAGGGACACCAGGGGCCACGATATGAGACTGGAGGGAGGAAGGTTCAGGAGGGAGATCAGGAAACACTTTTATAGAGAGGGCGGTGGCTGGGTGGAATGCGTTACCTGCAGAAGTGGTATCCAGTAGAACAGTGGACTACATCAAAAGGGGATGGGACAGGACAAGGGTAACAAGGTTAATGAAGGGGAAGGGTGGAAGGGAGGGGCAGCTGCAGAAAAAGGGGTGCTAGCTGCACATTTGAGCAGACTTGATAGACCTCTAGGCCTTTATCTGCTGGCAAATTTCGTACGTTCGATTCTCATCTCTAGCTACTCCCAACTCTATCCCCTTTACTATGGAGCCCCCGCCAGGATTCACTTCCTTCTCCTCTGGGGTCCTCTGTCACTTCCCTTAGGGTCTCTGCTGTGACCCACATATCCTCGCCAGACACTACTATGGCTGCCTTGGTAGGACATTCCCACTCTGCCACAGAGGTGTATTAGCTTTGTAGTGGAACCGGATGTGCCTATGTTCCACCACCCTAAACCTCCATGAGCCAACTGTCGTCCAGCTGCTGCTCCTCCTTCTGAGCAACTTCTGTGGTAGCAGCGGTGGACCAGGAGGTCCCTGGGTGGGGAGAGAGGTCCTCCCAAGCCAACTCGACTTTGAGTCTGGCAACCTCCTCCCTCAGCCCAGAGAGGTACACACAGATAGCACAGCAATGCAGCCTCCCTGAAAACTACTGCCCCACAGCCACTGCACTACTACCCTCATTCTATCCTGCTGTCTTCCCGTTATTCTACCCTTTTAAATTCCTTTTATGACCCTATCCTATAGAGGGATTTTCAATGACCCCTAGATTTTGTATTTTTTTTTTTTAAACTTTCTTTTATTCATTTTATAATTAACATGCAGAAAGCATTACATACAGTGGAGCAAGGTTACATCAGCTCCTGCATTCACAATATTACGTATATGTTACAGCCACAGTACTTATTACCACTGTTATATGACATCACTCGGGGTACTGTCCTGTAAAAAACAAAATTACCATCAATATTATTTAGGATGGGCAGCTACATTAGACCTGTGGGGTAGGACATTAGGTATTAACTTAAGGCATTTAATATCCATGGCCACCAGGCCACTATCCCCACAGGGATCCATATTAGGTCCCCTCCTCTTCGCAGTGTATATCAACAACATTGATGAGGGAATCAAGGATGCAAGTATTCACTTATTCGCGGATGACACAGTGCTGTACCTGAGTCGTCCCATACAAAAGAAGCTTGGTACTGACCTACAAAAGATTTCAACCTCCTGCAACTCCAACTAATCAATAAAAAACTGCTATTAAACGCTAAGAAAACTAAAGCCATGTTATTTTCCCCCGCAAACTACACAAGCACTACTGACTCCCTTCCCCCAACAACCACGATGCTGGGAGAGTGCTTAGAGTATGTTCCGAAATTCAGATATCTTGGGGTCTGGATTGACTGTAAACTCTCCTTCACTGGCCACCTAGAAGACTTGCTGAAAAAATTACGGCAAAGACTTGGCCTTTTTAACAGGATAAGAAGACTTCTTACAGCAAATGCAAAGAAACTACTAGTTCAAGCCACATTCCTGTCCTTAATTGACTACGCAGACTTCATATACACTCGCTGTGCGGCTTCCTATATTGGAAAATTAGATACACTCTACCACAGAGCTATACGCTTCATCACTGACCTCCCTTTCTCTACCCATCATTGGCAAGACTATATGCCGCCACGGGCTGGACCTCACTTCACTATAGGCGCAACTTTAATGCAGCACTCTGGACACTTAGAGCCCTCAGTGGCAAACTCCCTCAATACATCGTCAACTGTCGGTCTCCGATTATGCCCAGGAATTATTCCCTTAGAAGCTGCTCACAACTCCTGCTAAATATACCCAGGGCACTCACATGAGTCTGGAGAGCTGCCTTTGGATTCTCACTCCCATCAATATGGAATAAAACCCCAAAAATACTTAAGCTGAAAACCCCAGTAAGTACCCTTTTGTTCAAAAGGCTTTACCGTGATGACATTATGGAAATTTGCAACTGCTTTACTAGACACTAACTAACCTCCCTCCCTCAAACAGTGGCCTGCAGCCGGCCCGGTGGCGTAGAGGGTTGAGGCGCTGGCGCCTTACCTCGACCCACACCGGCGACCCCGGACTTCGCGGAAATGGACCCCGGGTCTCAGGGGGTCGGCAGGGGAAGGGCAGGTTCGAGCGTCCGACGGACTGCTCTCCTGTCCTAGGTGGGTTAGGGAGCATCTTCGCTCATGCAGCAGCCCCCAGTGGAGACTGGAGGCACTGCAGGTAGCGACGCAACAAGGGGGGGAACAAGAAAAACGAGAAAATCTGCTCCGGAAGTTAACCGGATGACGGACGCCGGCCCCGGACATCCCTGAAGACTCCCTGAGAGCCACAATTGCCTCAGCAGCTCCGAGGGTCTGAGAAAGTAGTAGTGTGCTGGTTCCGCCCCCGCTGGTGCCTTTCCCCTCGGAGGAGGGGGACCCATCCGGTGCAAGGGTTACACCGGACTAGCCCGAGGAAGGCTGCAGATATGAGGTAGGTGGCTGAGGGGAGCTAGTAGGGGAATGTCCGGGTCCATGGCGGCCTGAAGAAGGAACTCTGGGGCAATAAAAAAACAGTGGCCTGCAAACGGGCGCCCCAAGCTGAAATAGCTCTGCCTCTACCATTCCCACCAACAGATCCAAAGGATTTATTGTTGAACTCCCATATCTTATTTTTTGACGCTGTGAACAGCTGCAGCCGGATTCTAGCACATGCTACCGCACTTGGGGATAATTACAGTCTTTCACCCAAAAAAATATTCGGTCTCTTGTCCCTCGGTCCCTCATCCATCCAACACCTCCCTCTGCCCCAACCTCCAGGACCCTCCCAGTTATGCCTCTGCTACTACATTCCTACTCTTACACTTAGTACAACAGCAGCTTTTCTCCTCCACATGTTGCCGCGTTTTGGGGCAAAAATCGTTTTGTCGCCTTTCGTACGGTCCTCCACCCTCCCAGTCCCTCACTCTGCTCTAACAACTGGGTCCTCTTTGCTTGCGCCCCTATTCCCCATCTCTCCCTACATTATGCTCTTGATATCTTCTATCTGGTATGCATACCCTCTCCCTAACATTTCCCACTATAAAATGCACAGTTTTTGGGCTTGGATCCAGCAAAAGTTCATTATCCACGACTCCTTGTAGTTCTATGTTCAATGCATATTACCTGTAAATGTGCATTTTTACTAGAATAGCAGCTATTTTTACTGTTTGTACTATTGTAATTTGTCTTTCTATATTATTACTGTAGGACCGCAGGTCCACCTTGCAAATGAGCTTGCTCAATGGTGCCCGCCTGGATAAATAAAGATATTGATTGATTTGTAAAAGGGATGATACAACCTCCTACATCTGCTACAACTCTACTAAACATCTGTTTCTTGGTACACTTTAAACTTACTCAAATACAAACCTATGAAACCTTCACTCAACAGAGATCATTTTAATAGCTATTCTCTCTTTGTGCTGGGGCTTCCCTCGATCTTTAACTGAGCCAATTCAGCCCTCTATGTTTGCATATGCAAGCACTACAAGCTATCAACAACTTTATCATTATTAAACTTTCTTTCCTGTCAGCATCTAACTGGTTAAACTCCTTGTGACCGACGCCATTTTAATCACAACTTTAACATATAACTTTTCTAAGAATGAAGTTACATGCTCAAAGTCAGTTTAAGATCAGGAACATGCAGCTAGTAACTTCATTCTCACCTTCCCTGGTGAGAATAATTTAAAGAATGGTTTTGTTAAAAAGTCAAGTGAACAAGTTGTTAAAGTTCCTTATTCTCAAAATTGACTGGCCTCCTGGCCGTAGTGAGAGAAAAAGCTAGTCAGAATTATGAAGTTACCCACTACACCTTAGTCTTCTTCATCCTCCGATTCTTCTGGCAATCCTTGTGCTTCAGGTGGTCTCTGCCTGAACTCGGTAGCGATCTCATCCACTTTCTTCCTAGCTTCCTCAGGATCATTAAATTGAAAGATTTTGCCTCAATAAGTTATTTGTAGATGTGCTGGTGCCAGTAACAAGTGGAAAACCCCAAGACCCCTCAGTACTTATCTCACTGGGTCAAAGAGTTTGCACCTGGTGCCGGTAGCAAATTACCAATCTGGAAAAATGTTTACTTCTTGCCCATCTGTCTTTACCGGATAGTTAATCCTGGCCCACTGTAGGATGTGGTCCCTGACTGCCAGGCCCGTAGTTACCAGCTTGATCGTGCATGGAGTGTCCTGGTTAACCTCAGCTCATCTGAAATTGATCCTAAAGGCTAGTGTGAGGGTGTTCATGTCAACTGAAGTTCCGGGGGGAGGTTGTCATTTAACCAGTTTTTAAATAACCCGACAGGTTCTCCCCCTCCATGCCCTCCGGTGCCCCCACTAACCTTAGAGTAATCGCTGTTGCTGCATTTTCCATAGTTTCCATTCTTGCCCTCAGGTGATTCATTTTGGTCGTAAATTTAGCTAAGACTACCTGGGTCCACATCGATCGGTCTTCCACTTCTTTTGCCATTTCAGTGGCAGCTTCTATTTTTACTGTCTTGTGCCCCCAGTTGTTCCAGGACCAGCTCTATCTTGTGGTCCATTCCTCTAACGGCACTGAGGACCGTGTCCCACGGTGGAGAGTCTTTCCCACCACTTGGGCCCGCTATTTGCTCAGGGACTCCCTGCGTTGGCTGTGTATTCTGCAGAGGCGATTTTTGGCTGACACCTCCTGCCACTCCCTTCTGCTGTGCCATTTTGAATTTGGCAGCAGTCGAATATTCTGATTATAAGCTGTCGAGTGCAATACAGCCAGAGATAAAGTATTTGCAAAAAAATAATTTTTTATTCTGTTTTAGCAGCCCAAGCTGCAGCGCTGCTGAAGATGCGTCCTGCCTCAAACACAGCTCTCTAGCACCCCCCAGATTCTGTATCTTTAAATAAGGCAAGGCAAAGTTTATTTTTATTGTGCCCATTCCCGGAGGCTCTGGGCGCCTCACACTGAAAACATTAACGGGAGAACAGGATAATACATAGATAGATAAATACAGCTTAAAACAGTAGTAAGATAAAATATAATAAAATCAACACATAATTCAGTTTGCTGCTTGCCCAGTGGCACTGAGTGTTGAGGCGCTGGATGCCACACCTCATGCCACGCTGGCAACCCAGGTTCGATGTGGACTTCGGTCGCTGGGGGAGGAGAGGACTGAGCGCCCGACGGACTGCGCTCCTCTCCTGGGGAGGGTGGGTTCTGCTTCGCGTAGCATTAGTGACACCCGGTGGCTCTGTGGATCACATCAGTCTGCATGGGAACACAAAGCAGGGGTATGGGCTGCAGAGGGTGTCTTTTGCATGGGCGTGGGAGCGTGCCTGTTCGAACAAGACACCACTGCCGTACTTGCTGTGCAGTGGTGAAAATCCCTGTTCTCGTGGGAGGCGACGGTGGCCTCGAGGAACTACGGGTCACATTCCCAACACCGGAATTTCCTGACCAGCTCTCGAGCCCTTGATCTGCTCCCGGACCTGGCTGCCTAGATGTCAGAATGGACATCCAGGTAAGGTGTGGGGGGCGTAGATCTGGGGGGCAGGCTGTGGTTCTGGGACGGAGGGTAGGGTATATGTCCCCAATTCCCCTGGTCAGGGGGTTTCAGGTGGGAAGGAGGTGCCCTAGTCGAGGGAGGTTCACCTGAGATATGCCCAGAGTTGCCTGTGTTAGGAGGGACAAAGTTCAACACACACACAAAAAAAATCAGTTTGCTAACGTAATTCAGTTTGCTAACATAACAGCTCCCAAAACTTTAATATTGCCCTGAATCAAGTCCTTGCACTGTAGCTAACCCCCTTTTCCTTCTGTTCACACCCCCGCAACAGTATATAAGCACCTATATATACATCCCGTAGGGTTATGCTGCAGTCCCCGTTACTTGCTGGCTGGTGCAATGCTGGTATGTATGTCTGTGTGTTTATATACAGTATATATCGCCTAGCCTGAACAACAAACTACTTCTCCCATTGTAGCTTTCCCTCAGTTCCCACACACAAAACAGTATTTAAGGTTACCCTAGATGGGTTTAAGCAGACCATTTTTTTTTTTTTTACTGTTTGCAGAGTTGTTGGCATGATTAACTTGCTCCTAGATGATTTGTACTTATCTTATGGAGAAGCCTCTGGAGTTCTGGTCTCTTCCCCCTCCACAAATCCTGTCTGTAGTGTCTTTGCAATCCTTGTGGTGCAGGTGGTCATATGCGAAGGGTAGAGTGGCCGGTCACCCGGCACACCACTAGCAGATTCAAGGCAGACAAACATCCTTAGCAGGTCCTTCGTGCAGAGGGGGCCACTAGTCACCACCCAACTTAAGAGGGTGGCCCTCAGCTCTGACTGGCTAGTGATGGCACTGGAGGAGCAGCGCCTGCCCAACTGGACTCCTGCGCTGCTCTCCATCTTCACCTTAGTCGGCAATCTTTGTGGGGGACGGGTTGGTGCAGTTCAAGAATGCCCTAGCGTGGGCCAGCCCGCCAGCACAGAGGTAGTGCTACCACCTGCGGCGCCGACAACCAGGGTTTGGGAGTGGACTTCGTACGTTGGAGGGTCGACCAGGAAGGGAAGGAGGCTGAGCGCCAGGGGACTGCTCGCCTTCTTCAGGGAGGGAGGGAGGAGGGACCTGGTGCCCGGCACCTACTGACCCCTAGTGAGGGCTGCGGGTGGGGGGGTATGGCAGTCTGGGACCATGCTGTCTGGCCTACTCGGGTGGTGCCAGGTGAACTTTGCACATCGGGAGTGGGAGCATGCCCAACTGTGCGCCAAAGTCATTGCGCGACCACGTCCCGTTCCAGCAGGTCACGAGGGTCACACAAAAATAGAAAAATCCTCAGCGCAAGCCCCATGATGCCTGGATCTCAGTGAGTGCCAGGACTGAGCTGATGCTGTGGGGTGTCCCTCGGCTGTTGACCAATCACCCCCCCCAAAAAAAATTAACAACATTAAAGGAGCATTAAAAAAAGAATGCCCTCTTGACCCACAAAGTAGTCCTGGTCCGCTAGCTCTGGGGGAGAAAGTCGCAGAGGTTCGGGTTTTAAATGCACCAGGGATTGGCGTCAAAATCAGGAGTCCTTTGTTTGCTGGTCGACTGCTAGCCGTGACTGGCTAGTGAATGCACTGGAGGAGAGCATGTCCTGTTGGACTTCTGCGCTGCTCACGGTCTGCACCTTGGTTGACACTCGTTATGGGGGAGTAAGAAAAAATTACTCACCTTAGTAATGTTGTTTCTTCTAATGGAGTCTTGCTATATTATGACAATTGCAGTTTGTCCCAACATTAGAACTGCTCCGGAGGTGAAAGAGTTAACTCCCATTCTAAGAATGGAACTTGGAGCGCGAGCTCGGTTAGAGAAGCTCTGTCTGGGTTATTTCAAACCCAAACTGTCAGATCTTTTCGAGCAAAACTCACTAAGGTCTGTGTAGAAGCTGTAACCTACACTAGCCAACTGGCTACCTGACTATTAACACATATTCCTGGTTCCAACACAAAGACTCAAGTCAGGGGACCAGAAGTAATAATATAATATAAGCAATAATATAAGATAAAATAAAAACACCACACCCCAAAACCCCAAGAAGGGGTGGAAAACAAATAATGGGCATAATTAGCGCCCACACTAGGCTGCCCACCCCATACCCAAGTAGAAGTTCTGAGAGGGGCAGGCTGGGGGGGAGGTCATAATATAGCAAGACTCCATTAGAAGAAACAACATTACTAAGGTGAGTAATTTTTTCTTCAAACAACATGAAGTCTTGCTATATTATGACAATTGCAGACTACACAGCAGTACCTTCATGGAGGAGGGACAGAACCTACTTAGGGAATAGGCTCTGAAGCACAGCTGTGCCAAACCGAGCATCTCTCCTGGCCTGGACATCCAGGGAGTAATGCTTGGTGAAAGTGTGTACCGTTTTCCAGGTAGCTGTTTGACATATCTCTAAGATAGGGATGTGTCTGGCAGCAGCTAGAGACGCGGCTGTACCTCTGGTAGAATGAGCCCTCAGGCCAGAGGGGGGATCTCTCCCCAGTTTCTGATAACAAAATTGGATACAAGAGACAATCCACCTGGCAATTGATCTCTTAGTGGCAGGTCTCCTTTCCGACCTCACCATAAGTGAGAAAAAGTTGGAGGATTGAACCTGTGACCCTTGAGTCGCTCTATATAGTAACTTAAGGCCCTCTTAACATCTAAACTGTGCAATCTCCTCTCGCCAGAGGAGGAATGTTCAGTGAAAAACACTGGAAGGGAGAAAGATTGATTAAGATGGAAATCTGAGACCACCTTAGGCAAAACTTCCTGTTAGTCCTGAGGACTACCTTATCCCTGTGGAAAGAAATAAAGTCAGTTTCTACTGACAAGGCTTACAACTCACTTATCGCCTGGCAGAAGTGATAGCCACTAGGAAAACAGTTTTCCAAGTTAAGTACTTAAGCTCTGCAGAATACAGAGAGGTTCAAAAGGGGTTGCATTAACTAGGCAATGCAAACATTAAGGTCCCAGGCAGGGGCCGGATCCCTAAAAGGTGGATTAGTATGAAGTAATCCTTTAAAAAACTTGGAAAATACAGGGTGAGCGGAAAGAGAGGAGGGCTTTCCTGCTGACACAAAAGCAGAGACAGCTGTCAAATGTACTTTCAGGGTAGCTGGTCTCAGGCCCAAAGAATTGAGATGGACCATATAGTCCAAAACAATGGGCAAATCAGCAGATTCAGGGAAATATGTTTCCAGAACACCAAATGGAAAACCTTTTCCACTTAGAATTGTAAGTAGTCCTAGTGGAAGGCTTCCTAGAAGCCTTTAGATTTCAAGAACACCCTGAGAAAGTGTAGGTCAGCAAATTCTAACTCCTCAAGAGCCAGGCCTTGAGGTTGAGGGATTTGAGGTTCGGATACCAAACTCTCCCCTGGGCACAGGTTAACAGGTTGCGATTCCTGGTGAGACACAGGGGAAGATGGACTGCTAGGGACAGAAGGAGTGGGTAGCAGGGCTGCCTGGCCCAATCTGGGGCAATCAGAATCACCCTGCAAGGCTGGGATCTGATTTTGACTAGCACCTTGAATAGGAGAGGGAAGGGGGGAAAGGCATAAAGAAACTTCCCTTCCCAATCTAGGAGAAAGGCATCCGGGGACTGAGCCCAACACTGGGGGCCTGCAACAGAACAGTGGAAGTTGGTGATTGTCTGGGGCTGCAAAAAGATCTATCTGAGGGGTGCCCCATCTGGCAAAAACTATCCCCAGTACTTGAGGATCCAGAGACCATTATGTGATGGCCCTGGGAAATCCTGCTGAGAGCATCTGCTAGGACATTGTCCTTTCCTGGAAGGTGAACTGCTAGAGGAAGTGCTCAGGGAATAGGCCAGAGACCACAACTTCATTGCCTGGTGCACAAGGCCAAGACCAAGTGCCCCCTGCTTGTTGATGTACCACATTGTTGTGGTGTTGTCTGTTCTGACTTGTACCACTTTGTTCTGAACAGACGAAAACACTTGAAGTGCTAAAAGACAGCTCTGAGTTCCAGCAAATTGATGTGGAGCAGAGATTCCTGAGGGGACCACACTCCCTGAGTGGAGAGGTGCCATGTGGGCTCCCACCCAGGAGGGAAGCACCCGTAGTGAGGGTCAAGAGGTGAGACAGAGGAATGAAGGGGACCTCCAGTCTTAAATTGCTCTGATCCTGCCACCACTGGAGGGCCTGGATCAGGGTTGGGTCACTAGGACCAACTTGGAAAGGGGTCTCTTCTCTGAGACCAAAAGGCTCTCAAGTGAAACTGAATGTCCCTCATCTGAAATCTTGCTCCTTGCACTACAGCTGTGGGCGCAGCCATGTGCCCCAGGAGCTGCAAAAGTGTCTTGCTGGTGAGAGACCTGCAGAGTGAAGGAAGGCCAGAGCCACCAAGTTCCTTACCCTCTCTAAGGTAGGAAGGCTCTGGCCTGCTTTGTGTCCAATTCTGCACCTATGAAGGTGAGCACCTGAACTGGTTCCAGAACTGACTTTGGAAGATTGAGCAAGAAATCCAGGGAGGTGAGCAGCTGCTGGGTAACTTGCAGGTGAGATTTTACCTGTTCTGGGGACTGGCCTACAATGAGCCAGTCATCTAGATAGGGAAAGACAGCAATCCTTTGCCTTCTTAAATGAGCAACTGCAACTGCTACTGCCAGACATTTTGTGAATACCCTTGGGGCAGAGGTGAGACCAAAGGGCATTGCTCTGAACTGGTAGTGACCTGAGGGCAGTTCAAATCTGAGGTACTTTCAGTGGGAGCTTCTGATTAGGACGTGAAAATAGGCATCCTTGAGGTCCAGGGAGGCTAGCCAGTCCCCTGGCCTTAGAGAGGGTAAAATCACTGCCAGAGTTACCATTCTGAACTTTGGTTTCAAAAGGTGTTTGTTCAGATATCTCAGATCTAAAATGGGCCGCCATTCTCCTGTCTTCTTTGGGGTAAGGAAATTTCTGGAGTACAGACCCTTGTCCTGGTGTAGGGGAGAAACCCTTTCTACAGCTCTGAGAGCCAGGAGGGTTGAGACTTCTGTTTCTAAAGTAAAGGTCTCTAAGAGTTTGCAGGTGGGAAAGATCCGATTCTCATCTTTGGGAACTTTTTGAAGCTGAGAACCAGACCCTGGCTTACTACTTCCAGGACCCACTTGTCTGAAGTTAGAGACACCCAGTTCTGAACGAAGTAAGCCAACCTGCCCCCTACAGGGAAAGGAGAATCGGCCCTGGGCACCCCATCAGGGTGTCTGTTTGGCAGGTGCTTTAGGCTGAGGGGTGGGAGCAGGCCTGCCCACACCCCGTCTGCCTCTCCCTCTGAAGAACCCCCTCTGAGCATAAGCAGAGGAGGCCTGGGTTTGGTAAAAAGGCCTGTGAAAAGGCCTACCTCTACCCCTGGAGGTCTGCCTCTGAGGAGTGACTTGCCGCTCCTTAGCCTGAGCACTCTTATAGGTAGTCCTATATTCATCCATTTTCTTCATATAATTCTCTGTCTGCTCCCCAAACAGAGAATTTCCAACCACAGGAAAATCCATAGCCTTAGTCTGGGTATCCTGTGACAAGCTAGTACACCTGAGCCAGGCCAACCTATGAAAAGCTACAGACGTAGCCATGACTCTAGAAGATACATCATTAAAATCCACAGCAGCATGAAACTGCACCTTAGATGCCTCAATGCCATCAGCAGCCACCTGTTCCAGCTCATTAGCAAGCTGGCCAGAGGCCTGTTTGGCCAAAAGCCATGACAGTGTCCCATCTAGATTTTTGATACCTTGCTACATAAGCCATGTAATTTGCTTGCCTGAGTCCCAAGGACACTGCCATGTATTGTTTTTTAGCCATGGCATCAATCTTCCTGGAATCCTTGTCAGGAGGATGTGAAGCCAAGGGAATATTAGCTTTATCACAGACTGCAGCCTGAACCACACCAACGTGACTGCATTGCTGTGAAAGGAATTCTGTATCAGGACCTCCGGTCCATCTTTTTGTCCACAGGAGGCACAGAATTAGGAGTTTTTAAAATTTTTATTGTTTGTTTCCTAAATGATTTATGCAAGGGAATAGACAACTTCCTAGACTCTGGAATATCCATCATTTCTACAAAATCAGGTTCCTCTTGCTCATCCACAGCTTCCTCCAATGGGAGCTGGAGGGTTTCAGCAACTTTTTTGTAAAACATAAAGTGAGAGGGGGACTCAGAAAGCGAAGGGGGAGATTCAAAGGTCTGTCTGGGAGATGTCCGGTTCAATGGGCACACCCAGACCCTCCAAGTCACATTCAAACTGTTCATAATCATCCTCCCCCTCCTCTGGTTCATAAAACTCTTCAACATCATATTCCTGAACCAGTGGAACCGACTGAACCGACCTTTTACCAGACAGTGGCGGTTCGGACGGAACCGGAGAAAGTGACTGGACAATCTGAATAGCTCTTGCTATCTCTGCAGCAGTTGGAGAAGGAATTTTGGGCTCCACACCTGCTGATTTTCTTGCTTTCTTTACTGGAACTGGCCCCTCCGAGCCAGCTTTACGTTTGCCCGAGGAAGTCTCGCCCTGGTCAGAGGGCACTCCTTCCGGTTCGGTTGGCACCAAACCGAGCTGGCCATCCGGGAGAGCGGACTTTTTGGCCTCTCGTTCCCTGAGCCTGCCAACTCTCTTATCCAGGGTGGCTGCAGGGAAATTTTTACAAATCTGGCAGTCTGAATTGAGGTGGTCAAACCCCAGACAATATACACATGTGGTGTGTGGGTCAGCCTTGGCAAAGACTTCCCCACAGACATCACAGTGTTGAAACCCAGTGGGCCCGGTTTTTCTTTTCGGTTTCTCAGACATAATGCCAGCCTAACCAAAAACTTGCCCTTTTAAACGGCAGTGCCAGGCAAGACACCCTTATCGGTTCCTAACCGTGTCACGGGTCTTGGAAAAAAACGTAATGAAATCCGTTTTTTTTAGAACCGATAAGAACCGGGAACCGCACTCTAAAACCTTCAATTTCAAGTTTTAAAACAAGCTGATCGGTTCAAAACCAAACCGATAACATTTACAAGTTCCACACAGAAAATAAACTGTAATTACTTACGATACCACAAACAGAGCTTGAACCAAACGGTTTTGTGGTTAAAATAATAATATTCTCGGTTGATTTGAACCGAGAAAACACTGTTTAAACCGAGAAATGAACCGAGCAGTAGCAGAAATCTCCGAAGCAACTGTTCAGTGAGGCGGAGTAAAGAATCTGACAGTTTGGGTTTGAAATAACCCAGACAGAGCTTCTCTAACCGAACTCGCGCTCCAAGTTCCATTCTTAGAATGGGAGTTAACTCTTTCACCTCCGGAGCAGTTCTAATGGTGGGACAAACTGCAATTGCATAGTATAGCAAGACTTCATGTTGTTTGAACCACACTAACTAATTGTAGACAGTGCAATAAGCAATGCTCAAGCAAATAAGTAAGCAATAACCCATGTCAAGGCATGAGGTTACAGGGATTTAATCTACACCCTGGGTGCGTTGCGATGTACTCACAACATCGTGTGTGGATTAAATCCCTTTAACCCCATACAATGGAGTGGGTTACTGCACTTACAAAATGGGTCATGATTCGTACCCCATGGTGGTCTGCTGGCTAAGCTGGGGGAAATGGGGGTGAAGATGCAGATGATCAGATGGCTAGGAAATTGGCTCTCGGAGTGTACTCAGAGGATAGTGCTTGGGGAGCTACTCTCATCTCCAAGGAGGGTCATTAGTTGGGTTCCCTAGGGATCAGTACTAGGGCCCCTCCTGTTTAACTTGTATGTCTCAGACATAAGGAAGGGTATAAGGAGTGAAATGAGTCTCTTTGCGGATTACTCAAAGCTGGGTGCGGTGGTGAATGCGAAGGAGGGGACAGTGGCCCTGCAGGAGGACCTGGAGGCTCTGGATAAGTGGTTGAGAAGAAAAAAATTACTCACCTTAGTAATGTTATTTCTTCTAATGGAGTCTTGCTGTATTCTGACTATTGCAGTTAGGTCCTGCCTTTCAACTGCCCCGGAGAACAAAGAGTTAAACTTTCCATGGCCAGCATGGAATGTTCACCGCAAGCTCAGTTGAAGCCCCTGTCTGCTGCTGTTTAAACTCCAACTGTCAGATCTTTTGAGCAATACTCACTAGAAGTTGTGTGTGGAAACTGTAAAACTCACACTAGCCAACTGGCAACTAAATTTATAAAAAAAAAGGTTTTTTTGGTTTCAAAGCAAAGACTCAAGTCAGGAAACACAAAAAACAAAACACAACAGACACACAAAGTAAAGGAGGGTAAAAAAGGGATACCCCTAGGGTGCCAACACTGCTCCTGCCCACCCACATCCCAAAAACCAGGTACTGAGAGGGGAGGCGGGGGGGAGGTCAAAATACAGCAAGACTCCATTAGAAGAAACAACATTACTAAGGTGAATAATTTTTTCTTCAAACAACATGAAGTCTTGCTGTATTCTGACTATTGCAGACTATCAAGCAGTACCTCCATGGAGGAGGGACAGAACCTACTTTGGGAATAGGCTCTGAAGTACTGCTGAGCCAAACCGAGCATCACTCCTAGCCTGGATAGCCAGAGAGTAATGCTTGGTGAATGTATGGACTGTTTTCCAGGTGGCTGCTTGACAAATTTCTAAAGACAGAAATATCCCTGGCAGCAGCCAGGGAAGCAACTGTACCTCTAGTAGAGTCAGCCCTCAGGCCGGAGGGTGGGGTTTTACCCAGTTTTCATAGCAGAATTGTATACAAGAGACAATCCACCTGGCAATAGATCTCTTAGTGGCAGGTTTGCCCTTACCGACCTCTCCATATGTGAGGAACAACTGGAGGGACTCAAACCTGTGACCCTTGGTGCGCTCTATGTAGTAGCTGAGGGCCCTTTTAACATCGAAACTGCAGCCTCCTCTCTCCAGAGGAGGAATGGTCAGTGAAGAAAACTGGGAGAGACACAGACTGGTTAAGGTGGAAATCTGAAACCACCTTAGGCAAAAACTTCCTGTTAGTCCTTAGGACCACTATATCTCTATGGAAAGAGATGAAATCAGGCTCCACTGACAGGGCTTGCAATTCAGTGATATGCCTGGCAGAGGTAATGGCTACCAAAAACACAGTTTTCCAAGTCAAGTACTTAAGCTCTGCAGAGGACAAAGGCTCAAAGGGTGATTGCATAAGCTGAGCAATGCAAACATTAAGGTCCCAAGCAGGAGCAGGGTCCTTAAAGGGGGGACTGGTGTGCAGCAATCCCTTGAAGAACTTACAAAACACCGGATAGGCCAACAGAGGAGAGGGCTTGCCTACTGACAAGAAGGCAGAAACAGCTGCCAAATGCACTTTAAGTGTAGCTGGCCTAAGGCCTAAGCCATTAAGATGGACCACATAGTCCAGAACTGTAGGCAACCCAGCAGATTCTGGGGAAATATCCTTATTAGAGCACCAAATAGTGAACCTTTTCCATTTGGTGTTGTAAGTCTTTCTGGTGGAGGGCTTCCAAGAAGCCTTAAGGATATCCAGAACCCCTTAAGAAAGCTGCAGATCAGCAAACTCTAACTCTTTAAGAGCCATGCCTTGAGATTGAGAGACTTGAGGTTCGGGTACCAAATCCTCCCCTGAGAGGATGTCAACAGGTTGTAATTCCTGGGAAGAGACAGGGGAAGATGGATTGCTAAGGACAGCAACAGGGGGTACCAGGGCTGTCTGGCCCAGTCTGGAGCAATCAGAATCACTTTGCATGATTGTGACCTTATCTTGACTAACACCTTGAACAGGAAAGGGAAAGGGAAAGGGGGGAAAAGCATACAGAAATTTCCCTTCCCAATTCAGAATCAGAGCATCCAGGGGGACTGAGCCCAAGACTGGGGATCTGCAACAAAAGAGAGGAAGTTGGTGATTGCCTGGGGCTGCAAAAAGATCTATCTGTGGAGTGCCCCATCTCGAGAAAATCACTTTCAAAACTAGGGGATATAGGGTCCTTTCGTGATGGCCCTGGGATATCCAGCTGAGAGCATCTGCTAGGACATTGTCCTTCCCTGGGAGGTGAACTGCTAACAGAGAGGTTTGCAGGGAATAGGCCAGGGACCACAACTTCATTGCTTCTGTGCACAAGGCCATAGACTGAGTGCCTCCTTGCTTGTTGATGTACCACACTGTGGTGGTATTGTCTGTTCTGATCAGGACCACCTTGTTCTGTACAGATTTGGAAAAGGCTTGCAGTGCCAGAAACACAGCTCTGAGTTCCAAGAGATTGATGTGAAGCAGAGATTCTTGAGGTGACCACAGCCCTTGGGTGGTAAGATCCCCCAGGTGGGCTCCCCAGCCCAGCAGGGAGGCATCTGTGGTGAGTATCACTGAATCAGACTAAGTGACAAAAGGAACTCCTTGTCTCAAATTGTCCTGATCCTGCCACCATTGCAAAGCCTGGATCAGGGTTCGAGTCAATGGAACTAGTTTGGTAAGGGAATTCGTTCTTTGGGACCAGAAGGCTCTTAAGTGGAACTGAATGTCCCTCATCTGAAATCTTGCTCCCTGGACCACTGCTGTAGAGGCTGCCATGTGGCCCAGAAGCTGAAGGAAATGCCTTGCTGGTCGAGACACCTGAAGGGTGAATGAAGAGGCCAGTTCCATAAGGGTCCTTACCCTTTCCAGGGGGAAGGAAGGCTCTTACCCTTATTGTATCCAGCTCCGCCCCTATGAAGGTGAGGAGCTGTACTGGCTCAAGAACTGACTTTGGAAGGTTGAGGAGGAATCCTAAGGAAGTGAGCACTTGCTGAGTTATTTGCAGATGTGACTTGACTTGGTCTGGAGACTGACCCACTATGAGCCAGTCGTCCAAGTATGGAAAGATGGAGATCTTTTTTCTCCTTAGGAAAGCAACCACTACTGCCAGGCACTCAGGCACTTTGTGAACACCCTTGGGGCTGATGTTAGGCCAAAAGGGCATTGCTCTGAACTGATAGTGGCCTGAGGGCAACTCGAACCTGAGGTACTTTCTGTGGGAGCACCTGATGGGAATGTGAAAATTGGCATCTTTGAGGTCCACGGAGGCTAGCCAGTCCCCTGGCCTTAGAGAGGGCAGAATTATTCCCAGAGTCACCATTTTGAACTTTGGTTTTAAAAGATACTTGTTCAGATATCTTAGATCCAGGATGGGCTGCCATTCTCCTGTCTTTTTGGAGGTTAGGAAGTACCTGGAGTACAATCCTTTGCCCTTGTGTACGGTAGGGACCCTCTCTATGGCTCTGAGAGCTAGGAGGGAAGAAACCTCTGCCTCTAGGGCAAGGGTCTCTAATGGATTTGCAGGTGGAAAGAATCTGGTTCTCATCTTGGGAAATTTTTTGAAGCTGAGAACCAGTCCCTGGCTTACTACTTCCAGAACCCACTTGTCTGATGTCAGAGACTTCCAGTCCTGGACAAAGTAAGCCAGCCTGCCCCCTGCAGGTATTGGAGAATCGGCCTGGGCAGACCCATCAGGGTGTCTGCTTGGCAGGGGCTTTAGGCTGAGGGATGGGAGCAGGCCTGCTTATTCCCCGTCTGCCTCTCCCTCTGAAGAACTCCCTCTGAGCATAAGAAGAGGAGGAGGCCTGGACTTGGTAAAAAGGCCTTTGAAAAGGCCTGCCCCTGGACTGCTACTTTTGAGGAGTGGCTTGCCTTTCTTTGGCCTGAGAACTCCTGTAGGTGGTCCTGTACTCGTCCATCTTTTTCATGTAGTTATCTGTCTGCTCCCCAGAGAATTACCAATGACAGGGAAATCCATGGCCTTAGCCTGGGTATCCTGTGATAGGCTAGTACAGCTAAGCCAAGCCATCCTCCGAAGGGCCACAGATGTAGCCATGACTCTTGATGAAACATCATTGGAGTCCACAGCAGCATGAAACTGCACCTTGGATGCCTCAATCCCATTTGCAGCCACCTGCTCCAGCTCCTTGGCAAGCTGGTCAAGGGCCTGTTTAGCCAGAGCCAGCAGTGTCCCATCTGGACTTCTGGTATCTAGCTGTATAGGCCATATAGCTAGCCTGCCTGAGTCTCAAAGATGCTGCCATGTACTGCTTCTTTGCCATGGCATCAATCCTTCTGGAGTCCTTACCTGGGGGGTGTGATGCCAAGGGAATATTTGCCTTATCACAGGCAGCAGCCTGCACTACCCCAACATGGCTGCATTGCTGAGAAAGGAATTCCATGTCCAAGCCTGAAAGGTGTACCTTTTTTCCATTCGTCTGTCCACAGGAGGTATGGAGTTAGAAGTCTTAAGAATTTTATTTGTCTGTTTCCCAAAAGATTTATGGAGGGGAACAGACAGTCTCCTGGACCCTGGGATGTCCATCATTTCAACAAAATCAGGCTCCTCCTGATACTCTACTGCTTCCTCCATTGGAAGCTGGAAAGTTTCAGCCACTTTTTAGTAAAACAAAGTGGGAAGGGGACTCAGTAAGCCTAGGAGGAGAAACACCTGAAGGGCTGTCTGGGGAGATGTCCGAGTCAATAGGCACATCCAGACTTTCATAATCACCATCATCATCCTCATACTCTTCCTCCTCCTGCTCCGTTCATAAAATTCTTCTAGGCGTAATCGGAACAAGAACCGACCGAACGAGCCCTGCCAGATGGTGCGGTTGGCCGTAACCGAAGTTAGCGGTTACACTATTCTTATCGCTTTGGCTAGCTCATCAGCGGTCGGAGTATGAATTTCTGGATCCGAACCGGACGATTTATCTTTTCTCTTCCTTTTAACTGGAACAGACTCCTCAGAATCGGCTCTCCTTTTGCCCGAAGAAGTTTTGCCCTGGTCAGAGGGCACTCCTTCTGGTTCGGTCGGAACCAAACCGGGCTGGCCATCCGGGTCAGTGGACTTCTCGGCCTCCCTTTCCCTCAGTCTACCTACTCTCTTATCCAGGGTAGCTTTGGGAAAATTCTTATAAATTTGGCAGTCTGAATCGAGGTGGTCAAACCCCAGACAATAAACACAAGTGGTGTGGGGATCAGCCTTAGCAAAGGCTTCCCCACACACACTGCAGTGTTGAAACCCAGTGGGGCTGGGTTTTTTCTTGGGTTTCTCAGACATGGCCAATCCTATCCAAAACTTACCCTTTTTTCGGCAATCCGCCAGGCAAGACTCCCCTATCGGTTCCTGACCGTGTTACGGGTCTTGGAAAAAAACGTAATAAAATCCAGTTTTTTAGAACCAATATGGACCAGTTACCACACTCTAAGTAAATTCACAAACTTTCTGAAACTAAACTGATCGGTTCAGCCGAACTGATCCGAAATTTACAAGTTCCACACAGAAACTAAATGTAAAACCTATCTAGTACTCACGGTACCACAGACAGATACTTAAACTGACAGATTCGGTAGCAGAAATTTGGTAGAAACCGAGCGAAAAATGACACTTTAACCGACTTTTTTGAACTGAGCAAAGGAGAAATCTCCGGAGCAACTGTTCAGTGAGGCGGAGTAAAGAATCTGACGGTTGGAGTTTAAACAACAGCAGACAGGGGCTTCAACCGAGCTCGCGCTGAACATTCCATGCTGGCCATGGAAAGTTAACTCTGTTCTCCGAGCAGTTGAAAGGCAGGACCTAACTGCAATAGTCAGCATACAGCAAGACATCATGTTGTTTGGACAGAGAATTACCCACCACAGGGAAATCCATGGCCTTAGCCTGGGTGTCCTGTCACAGGCTAGTAAATCTGAGTCAAGCCAATCTCCAAAGAGACACAGATGTAGCCATGACTTGTGATGATACATTAATAGAGTCTACAGCAGCATGAAACTGGATCTTAGATGCCTCTATCCCATCAGCAGCCACCTAGTCCAGCTGGAGGAAGCCTGTTTAGCCAGTTCCAGAACAGTATCCCACCTGGACATCTGGCTGTGTAGGCCATATAGTTAGCCTGCCTGAGACCCAAGGAGGATGCCATGTACTGTTTTTTAGCCATGGCATCTAGCTTCCTAGAGTCTTCATGGGGGTGAAGCCAAGGGTATGTTAGCCTTATCACAGACTGCACAACCCCAACATGGCTGCATTGCTGGTACAAGAAATCCGTACCTGAGTCTGACAGCATGTACCTCTTGTCCATTCGTCTGTCCACAGGAGGTAAAGAATTTGGTGTTTTAAGCAGTCTTTGTGTCTGTTTCCCCAGGGATTTATGGAGGGGAATAGACAATCTTTTGGACTCTTGGATGTCCATTATTTCCACTAAGTCAGGCTCCTCTTTTTCCTCAGCAGCTTCAACCAGAGGGAGCTGGAGGGTTTCTGCCACCTTTTCGAAAAACAAAAAGTGGGAAGGGGACTCAGACAGCCTAGGAGGGGAAACACTAGAAGGCCTGTCTGGGGAGATGTCCGGTTCTATAGGCTCATCCAGACCTTCAAAACCATCATCATTATCATCATCCCCCTCCAGATCCGGTTCATAATACTTTTCTGCAGAATAATCCAGATCCAGAGGAACCGATTGAACCGAGCACCTATCAAGAGGTGCCGGATCGGTCGTAAACCAGACAAAGCAATTTAACAATACTAATCACCCTGGCAATTTCTTCGGCATTGGAAAATGCGGTTCTGGATCCGAACTGGCCGATTTTTCCTTTCTCTTATCCAGAATCAACCACTCAGGATCGGCTCTCCTTTTGCCCGAGGGAGTGTCGCCCTGGTCAGAGGGCATTCCCTCAGGTTCGGGTGGAACCGAACCGGGCTGGCCATCCGGGTCAACGGACTTCTCAGCCTCCTTTTCCCCTAGCCTGCCCAATCTTTTATCCAGGCTGGCCATAGGAACATTTTTACATATCTGGCAGTCTGAATTAAGGTGGTCAAAACCCAGACAGTAAACACAGGTGGTGTGGGGATCAGCCTTAGCAAAGGCCTCCCCACACTCACTGCAATGTTGAAACCCAGTGGGCCCGGTTTTTCTTTTGGGTTTCTCAGACGTAACCATCCTAACACTTACCCTTTAAATCGGCAAAAGCCAGGCAAGACCCCCTTACTGGTCCCTAACCGTGTTATGGGTATTGTAAAAAAAACGTCAGAAACTTTTTTTGAAGAACCATTAAGGACCGGTACCTCACACTAAACAGAGAAAAAACAAAACTGAATTAAAGTAAACAAGACAATTGGTTCAGCCGAACCAATTGAGAAACCTTTTTACAATTTCCACATACAGAACACCACTCAGTCCACTACCTAAGCACTTACTGTACCGCAGACAGGGATCTGAAACTGAAGGAAAATAAGAAACAAGCGGTATAAAACCGACGTTTTACTGTTACCGAACCGAAAGCAATGGAGAGATCTCTGGAGCGACTGTTCAGTTAGGCGGAGTAAAGAATCTGATGGTTACACTTCAAAGTGCGACAGACAGAGGTCTGAACCGAGCTCGAGCTCAACGTTCTATGCTCTGGCATAGAGCTAACTCTTTCCTCTCTGGAGCAGTCCAAGTGCTGGGGCTAACTGCATAATGCCAGAATACAGCAAGACTTCATGTTGTTTGAAGAGAAAATACTTCGATGGGGTGCGAGCAATTCTCAGAGAAGCAGACATAGCGCATGGCTAAGAATTCTACATCAGGGTAGGGTATTTCTTAGAAGTGGACCCAACAATTCGTACCAGTTTTCTGATGACGAGAAGCTCTTTCCAAATCATAATCAGAGGATGAGGACTTCCTGAACACCTGAAAAAATGGACTTTGAGCCAGGTTTAGACTCATGTCCTTTCTTGATCTATTAGATCTATCCCTCCTGCTGAGACTCAACCCCTTTTTTCCCTCTAAATAAGTCGCTCCTAGATATGGGGACTTAATAATTGTTTATTTTCTTTAATACTATGCCAGGAGTCTCAAATGGGGGGGGCACTGAAAGTACTGAGTTTACAATGTTTTCCCAACACGTCTTTAATGGACTACAAAGAAAAGGAAGTATAGCTGTAGTCTGGTTTAGTTCTAAATGCTTTTTATAAAAACAGGTTAATTCTGTTATGGCTCTTTCATGTTATTCCTCACTGTTGCTGAAGAGAGTTCTGTCTTTTTTTAGCTGAAGTTAAATTAGGGAAAGAAACCTATAGTTTATTTAAATGGGAAAGTGCATGGGAATAATTGTTTTCCTCTTAGGAAATAGAGGCAGGACAATTTATTATTACAATCCTTTCATATTCCACACTGCTCATGGGCTTGTTCAACATAGCAATTTCTTTAAACGTAAAGGTTATAAAATGTTAAGATCCTCCCCGTGATGTATCTTAAAGGGGCAGTATGATTTGTTTACACTCGCGTGTATTAATAGGGGTGGCACCCTCAAACGTTTTGTTCTAGTAATAATAACCCTGTATGTACTGCTTCAGGAATCAAACTGTATGTTTTATTGATAAAACAATAAACAAAGTTTAAAAAAGACACTACTGACTTGAAGGAGTATGGCAGAGCGATTGGTGACAACCACCCACAAAAAAAAAAACTAAGACTGAAGATGCGTTGAATTATGTCCTTTAGGGTCCTAACCCCCACTGGTCTTCTGACCAACACTAGAAAAAACAAATCTAACACTATGAGCAGAGGCTGCTGAGATGAACCTCTCCTAGAGACCATTTGGAGGATACCTCCTGGGTCGGGTATCCCTGCTTCTGGGGTCTCTACCTGTTCTGCTGAACCAGGCTGCTAACCCTGTACAGTTATGTTAACCATGACTTGAAACCAAGTTCTTCCTGGGCACTCTGAAGGTGCCAGAGGGAACTTCCTTCTGACCCCTGAATCCTTGACAGATACAGGACAATAGAGAAACATAAGAAACACTAACCAAATATAGTTGATGAAGTTCCGCTGTCAGGGCAGGCATCTACCGCCTCCTCCCCCAGTCACCGGTATCGACTGACATACCTCAACATCTGAAAGATGTCTTATGGTCGAATAGCTCGACCAGAGTCAGATCAACCTTTACTCATGCTGATCAAAATATTCCCAGGATCAAGGCTCGCCCTCCCATGGGAGTACGTGGACATGGCCTAGGCCAACTTTGTAAAGAATGCCCCAAGCTAGGGCTGTCTGGACTCATTCACAAAGCCTTGAACCGACCTGGTCTGATAAATGCAAGGACTTAGACTAACTATGCCTTTCTGCTTACCAAAACATAAATCTGTAAGTAATGTAGATGGTCCTGGACCTCCTGTACCAAAATCTGGTCCAGAAAAGGAACCCCCCCAACCCGGAGGTCAATGGGACTCACACTGGTGCATAAGAATGCCTCAAGGTGAACCCCGCCCACCCCCGGTCACTAGCTTGGAACTCTCCTAGCATGCCATCCAGAGCAAGACTGATATAGGCAACTGAAACAATGCCAGGAGAATCTAGGGGTTCAAATCAGCACAGACAAGTCTTCGAGTTGAGACCCCCACCACACACACACAACTAACCGTGAACTCCCCTATTTATTTATTTGTTTTTTGGTGATCGGATAGGTATACTAGACAACTGAATGCCTATTTGCAAATACGACCCAGGAGAGCACAATGCACGATATAAAGCCGGGCCAAACACACAAGTACATCAAGTCAACAAGATACAAATAAGGAGAGCCAACAGTTGCGGGGTACAGATATGTACAGTATGGAATATTGCAAGTTGACAAATAATTAGAATTATTAAATTAGAATGAGGAAAGTGTGAAAATTAATGGTCAGGAAAAGCACATTATGAAAATATTACAAGTTAACAAATAATTAGTTCAGTAACAAAGTAGGTTGAGACAAGTACATTCTTAGGTGCCAGAATCACATTTTTAATTTTTTTTATTTTTATTCTTTTTCCCTCCTGACACTGGACTACCGGGGCATCTCTCCAGTGGAGCAACGGAATTGCGTGCATCTACCACCCACCTGAACCCTTGCCCGACCAGGAAATCAGGTATGCTGGGTTCCCCCCCCTCACGGGGCCCCTGAGAGAGGCAGAGGACCATGGAGAGCTGTGTCAGGTTCGGGCCAGCACTGGGCATGGCCACAGAGCTCCATCTTTGCCTCCCTGGAGCCAGGGATTTTTCATTGTTCTCACCCCCGTGACGCAGTACGTGCAATACCATCCGCGTTAGCGTAAGTGAGCCTGCCCACCCTGCACGACAGCTACCTAACATCGCTCCCGCTACTTGGTCCCACCTGCTGTGCCCCTCCTCTCCACTAGATCTAGCGCTACGGGACAGATATCCCCCTCCCTCCCAGGAGAAGAGAGCAGTCAAATGGATGCTCAATCCTTCTCCTCCCCGACCGACCCCCAGTTCCCAAGTTCGCTCATGAACCCGGGTTGCCAGCATGGCATGAGGTGTGGCATCCAGCACCTCAACCCTCAGCGCCACCAGGCCAGTCGTGACAATCAAATTAAGCAATGTATATGTGGTTGTGGTCGGGGGGTTGGAAACAGTTGTAGATTGTGGACATGGTTAGGTAGGACTTGAGGGCTGATTTAAAAGAAGACGTGGTGGTAGAGCTGAGGACATTTGGGGGAGTGAGTTCCAGTACTTGGAAGCAATGAAGAAAATGCCTCCTCACCCATCTTTGTTGAGCATTTGGGTGTTACGAGCGAAGTAGAGTCCAGGGACCTAAAGGAGTAGTTGGGTCGGGAGATGGGTAGTAGTGGGATGTGGGTGGCTAGGGGGTTGGCCCAGAGTTGTTTGTGTACAAAACAACCTAGGGCATAGGCTCAAGAGGGGGAGGAGGACAGCCACCCTAAAGAGAAGTAGACAGAGCAATGGTGCTTGAGATGTGGGCATGAGAGGGCAAAGTGGCATATGTTATTGTAAGGGACGTCCCATTTGTATCATTCATACCACACACCCAGATGCATTTGGCAGCTTGACTGCCCGCCAACATGGGCATTAACCTCTACCTTTTCTTCCCAACACCCCTTCTCTACTTTCCTCCCCTTACCCCCCCCCCAACCTTCTCCCACCTATCTACCGCTCAAAAATGCCTCTTGGCTGCATCGCTCCATTTGACAACACAATTTAAAATATTTGAAATTCTACGCTTTGTACTTAACTGGTAATCTGCAACCTTCGTATTCTCCAGAACCTGCAATGAATACTTGTGCTACCAAATTGTTTGTATCCCCATTTATATTGTACAATACCGTTACTGATTCCTTAATTAATGTCTGTATGTTTGTTGTTACACTATGACGTGGAACCTTTATAAAATAGAACCCAGCTCAAAGGTATTAGTAATCCAAGATCTCAATATATAAAAATCAGGGCCCTGTGTTTTCTGCGATTCTGCGGTTGCAGCAGTGGCTGCAGAAATCAAGGCTGACCGCAGAAATCAGAAAAACAAGCCATATGGCTGCAGAAATGCTAACTATGCTCTACGGTGACACAAGGAAAGGGCGTAAGTACTGGTATGTTAAGTATGGCATGGCATACACACTTATTAGAAGAGGCAACAAACTGATGCCGCCCGCTACAAGCTGAAAAGCTAGTGGCTGCACAGCATCTTGACTCATGCTGGCTCTTGTTACATAATTCCATCCAGTCAGTATTTTGGGGACGACGAAAGAGTAGCAGAGCTTGATTAGATCCACAGCAGTTATGATTTGCTGTTGTGTAGGTGTGGCTGGCTCAGCCATGTTAATTTTTCACTGTTAGACTGCTGACAGTGCCTGCTGAATCCCTGGAAGATGAATCTGGATGGAAGAACTGGTAGGCGAGCAGCAGTCAAGAAGAGAGAAGATTCAGTGGAGCCCATGGAGGTGGAATCGATCTCGGTGTGGTGGCAGGTATCGGAGGAGCTGAATGCAGAAACATGTGGTTAGCAGCAGACTGGGAAGAAGACTCAGTCCCCACTGATGTACATCGATTACAGTTTTGATTTGTGGGCTGCAGATCTGATCCTGCAAGTGTGAGAGTAATTTCATGGCAGATTTGAACCTGCAGCCTAAGTGGTGGCATCTACCTCAATTCTAAAGGAGGGTCAAGTTGCCCGGTTGCAGTAGAGTTGGGGTCCAGGGTATACTAGAACTGGAGTGAGCAGATAAGGAAAAAAAATCAGAATGGAGAGTTGTATTGCTGCTATACATAAGTGAAATGAGCGTCACTGACTGAAGAACACCACAACCCCCTGAGTTGCGAAGAGAAGAGAACATGCTAACCAAGGTTACTCCAGCTTAATAAGAATGACTTGCTTGCATTTTTTTAGTGTGTTCCCCAAAAGAAAAATCAGGCGTCAACAAATCATACAGACACTGCAAGTTACACCCTCCGTCACTATTATAGGAGGACAACCCCCCCACACACAGATTTTTCACACTGCACTCAACATGTTTGTTGCAAGACAGCTGGGGTATTCCTAGTTTTAAAACATTATAATCTAAAAGAACGTTGATTAAAATCAGAAAAAAAAAAATAAAAATGTCTTTCAAGTTGGAGTCTCTCTCTTTATTTTTGCTAACTGTGAATATAAACCAGAAGAAATCCAAGCAGGTTTTGCCTTCTGTGTAGTTTTAGCACAGTGTTTATGTCCTCCTCCAATTATAACCTAGAAGAACAGCAAAAGCTACCAGTGTCCAGATAAACAGATGAGCCTTCAAATTCTGGGTGGGAGGGAAAGTTACTAAAAGAGAACACCAAGTTTGGGTTATTGCAGTTTAATATTTGTTATAAGACTACATACTGTTAAATGACCTGCTGTTCCACTTTCACTGAACTGGAGTGGTTGCACGAAAGCAGTCAAAGGGTAAACCAAGACTTAATCCCCTTGAAGGTATGCTGTTTAACCACAATTTATCTGCCGTAGAATGGCCGCAGAATCAGTAGTTGTTCTGCCGCAGCAAGTATGAGGTCCTGCTGCAGAATGTGGGTCCACTTTGCCGCAGTAAACACGGGGCCCTGATAAAAATAAATACATTTGTGTAAAGAAGTTGAGGGCGTGTCTGTGAAGAGGAGAGAGCTATATTGTAGGTAGGGGAGGAGGACACCTTGGGCGATGACCAGGTAGGCATTTGGGGTAAGCAAGAGTCTGGGGCTGTAGGCAAGGCCAATTCGAGAATTTGTGGCTTTACACTGGTTTGAGATGTGGAGGTGAAAGTCAAGCCCCGAGTCAAGGGTAACACCTAGGTACTTGAATTTCTTGACTACAGTGAGAGGACAGCCATTTAGACACCTGATATCTAGAGGGCAAGAGCAGGATGACCTGCATGCCTTGGAGTCAACTAGCATGACCTGTGTTTTGGATGCGTTGGATACCAAGTTGTTGGCAACTAGCCAGTTTTGTATGTGGGTGAAGTCCTCTGATAGTTGGGTACTGATGAGTTAGCAGCTCTGGGTGCTGTGATATAGGGCGATATCATCAGTGTACATTATTACCAAGCAGGAGGTGGTTAATGAAAATTGAGAAGAGGAGTGGGTCTAGGATAGACCCCTGAGGAACACCTAAGGTGATGGGCAGCTGCTGTGAAGAGGTATCCCCAAATTTGTCGAACTGGTGCCAGTCGGTCAGGTGAGTTGAAGATCCAGGCCAGAAGCATTAGTGGGGAGGCACAAGGGACTGTTCATTTTTGGGTTAGGAGTGAGTGGTCAACAAGGTCAAAAGCCTTGGATAGGTCGATGAAGACGGCGCCAATGACAGAATCTTTGTCCATGGAAGATTTGGAGTCATCAGTAAACTTAATGAGGGTGGCTGTAGTGCAATGATCCTTTTGGAATCCATGTTGGCAAGGGGTGAGGAGGTTGTGGGTTTGCAAATAATTCATTACCTGGGAAGCAACAACCTTTTCAAGCAGCTTGCCGAGGATGGGCAGGAGGGCAATGGGACGGTATTGTGAGATGTTTTTGGGGTCACCCTTTTAGGGGACAGGGACTACAACACCTTTGTGACTTTCCACAGAGATGTGACCACATCAGACGTGAGGGACAGACTGAAAATGTGTGTGATGGAAAGAGACTAAGATCCAAGCTTAAGCTACTTAGCCTTGACCCAGTCTGGGTCTGCTGCGGCACCAAGAGGAAGGGAGTTAAGGATGTGGTGGACTTCTTTTCTGGCAACCGTCTTCAGGTAGAAGGAGAGGTGAGTGGGGGTGGTTGTGGCGGGGTTGTAGTCCTGGGCACTGGGAGTACGGGCAGGGAAGGGGGTGGGAGGCTGGAGAATTGAGGGATTAACGCATCTGCGACAAGTGAGTGGGTTGGTGCAGCGTACACCATTTAGAATCATGCTCTTTTGTGAGGAATTGGTAGGAGTACCCAGGAGCCTTTTGATGTGTCCCCAGAAACTGCCTGGAGCCCTAGCACGCCATCCAGAGTAATGCCGGTCTAGATAACTGAATCAAAGTCTGTAGAGCATTTACGCCAGAACCACACTCACAGCGGTCCATCCTTGTGGGGTCCTATGCAGACACTGGTCCAGATCACCAGTTCCCTTGTTGCTGATGCGATGTCTGAAAGTGTACCGACTGACAGGTTGTTGCTGGCATGTCTGAGTGTGCCAACTGCCAGTTTCCTTGTTGGAAAGTGTGCCAACTGACAGGATGTTGCTGACATACCTGGAAGAGCACCAACTCACAGGGACCTCAGCCACTGAGATCCTTGGGCTGGGTTCTTCTTCCTAGCTGAGGCTAGGGAAAATGTTCTGCCTGTCAGTTGAAAAACAGCTGTATTCCAACCTCTGCAATCAAAAGAGGGGTACCTCCTTCTGCTGCTGGTTGTCCACTTAGCATCTCTCTGGCTCCTCATGTCCTGCCACCATGTGCTCTTCCATCGACATCCTGTAATGATTGCGAGTCTCTGGATGTCTTGTGTGACTAATTAACTGGGTCATCTTTTGTTGTTACTTATTGGCAAACCCCTTTTAAAGGGACAAAACCAGGATGGGCTGAAAGACCTTGCATCTTTCCAATGACTAACAAGGATGGAGGCACGTGGTAGAGTTTGCTGCTTGGCAAAGAGAGGCACAAATTTGTACATTGCTGATATGTACCGACACCTGCACTGTACTGATAACTGAAGCCCGATTGAGGGTTGGGAATAATCATGCCTCGCTCCATACAGTTCTGGCCGAAGACCAAATTCCTCAGCAATGAACGCATGTTAGTGGCTCATTTTTAAAAAGAACAAGACCTATGGTCTGATGGTGCAGCCACCCCTTGCCTGGGTATCACAACAGAATAAGCTAACCAAGCCACATTTTCACAAGCAACAGCCTAAGGGTGAAAAGGCACAACTCTGAGGGCGTACCTTGTTTTCAGATGCTGTAATTGAGATAACAGATCTGTCTGCAGGCTCCGATACCTTTGTTGAGCCTTTGACCGGGCAGCATAGTGTTACAGGGTATTGTAGGGTAAGGTGGAGCTCCCCATGTCTCTACATACTGTATATCTTATCTGATACCAGAATAAACTCACCACATTACATTTAAAAATAAAAAAAATGCCTCTTAGGTAGAACAACAGCCCCTTTAGTCCAGGGAAAACTGAGGCTTTGCCACCCTGGCCTATTTCAGATCCATCACAGACCCAGTGACAGGAGGCTGTAAAATAACACTTTCTGGAACCTAAGGTGACATGTTGCAACACAGCACAGGAGCTCGCCACAAACAAGATTAGGGTTCATAGCCCCCAAACCAAGGCCACATAACAAAAAAGGAGAAAACAAAGAGACTGCCACCTTTGTTTCTGGTCATGCCTCTCCTCCTCGCAGAGGCATTCTCCTCATGACTGATCTGTTTACATTCAGTCAGAATTATAGTAATATCCCCCCATACCCACTAGATCCTCCTCCTCTTGACTTGCGCTCTGTTCAGTCAGAACTGTAGACTAGTCATACCAATTATATCTTCCTCTTGACCTGCTATCAAGGTCAGGGGTTTCCTGCAAATTAGGTGAGCTAATTCGCTCTGATCTGGCACACCTGGACATACCTGTAGAGGACTATCCCTGACCAGAGGGATCCGTACGGACTCGGGTGCCTTTGCAAGAGAGCACCTGTGGATCACTGGTGGATAACCCAGTATGTTCAGTACAGGAATAAACAGTGTGGACACTTGTTTTACAGTTTTACCACTGCCAACACAGCCCAGCTCAATGGTCTGGCTGGGAGGGACTGACACAGACATATTAAACTATTACTACCCCATGCAGACAACAAGTCTCCTGAATGAGGGGCCTGACAGTCCTTTTGCAGGTCTTATTTCTATTATTGCTGGTCTGCGATAAATCATGGTGCTGCAATACTGGTCGGTGATGAGACATGGTGCCATTACAAATAACTGAAAAACAAAGCAGGGATCGACAAATTTCAAAATGGCATGCTAGTCCCGGACAACTGGTCTGGTCAAAAATGGTAGTCCCAGAGTTCCGAGTGGTAGTCCAATACGCTTACATGAAAATTTTAACCAAACATCTGTAGAAATAAATTACATGGTGTGTCTGGGGTTGTACTATTGTATTAGGATGGATGTAGATGTAGAAGAACTGTGTAAATCGGGAAAAACAATATTGAGTGACTGACTCTCCATCCAATTCCTTTCTTTTCTGAATGTTAATACGGCAGGTCCAGGGTGGGACCGGTGTACAGTGTGTAGGGGTACCGTACCCTGTACCAAATTTTGGGATGCCAAAAAGAGGACACCTAGTTCCCCGATGAGCCCTGGTGCCAGACCCCGAGTAAACAGGTTTAAAATCTCCACTTCCTTCACAGCTCATATACAAGGAGGTCCTAGGTACGGTAGGAGAAGAGACTGAGAGTAAAAAAATTATAAAAAAATAATAATAATACAGGATATTGAATTGAAGGTACATGAAGAATATTTGGCAGCTGGAAAAGAGGACATGTGCTCGTAAAAGAGGACATCTGGTGGTGACCCTAATTAACCATGTGTGCATGCAGGGCAGGCTGAAGTCTGTTTCAGAAGAGACTGGATAATTGTAGTGAAATGAAGCCAAGGCCATCGATCAACAAGCCATTCTGTGAATATAGCATGACTGTCATCAAGGGGTAGACTGACTAGAGATTGGGAAGACAGGAAGATGATGATGGAGCACTACTAGGAGTACTTGCATCGGATCATCATCACTCATCGGGAGAAGAAACGGAAGCAGCAGCGGCACCGCCAGCAGTAGATGTAGCAGCAGTAACAGCAGCATGCCCATGAACATGTCTAGTTCCTGACCACAGAGCAGCCAGGGGTTAATTGCAGGATCAGGATTAAATTCATGCAGTTCAGGACCTTCTACCGCTATCTGCAGAAGAGACTGTAGTGTGTCATCAGAAAGCCGTGTCCGTATTTTTGTTTTGATAAGGTTCTGAATAGAAAAACTCTTTCACACTTAGCAGTTGAGACACTCATAAGTTATTAGTATTTCAACTAAGTCAAGAATAATGTGCCCAATCTGTGGTGGTTTTCTTTAGTAATTTTGTGTAGACCTGCAAATACAGCTTGTCAGCTGAAGATTTAAGCAGCATTTTAAATGCAGCACACTCAGACTTTATATGTTCCTGCTGCTCTTCTGTGAAAAAAATCAAAGTATTTAACCAGGTTTGCCAGTTCACAGGTCCCAAACACCGCTAGCTGGTCTCTCGGCAGATCAAACTGCTTGAAATCTAAACAGCTGAACCATTTGAGAGGCACCTCGGAGAAATTTTTAAACCTCTCGTCTATGTACGTTATTGCTGCATTTATTAAATTCTGCAATTGCGTATCTCTTACAAAACTGACTTCTGGGCAGTTGCCTCTGAATGGGAAAGGAACAGTCCTCTCCTCCTCCTCCTCCCCCCCTCCCCTCTTTGACACAACATACTCCATCCATTTCTGTTCAGGTTTGTAATGGCTAAGGAAAGTTGCCATGTATTTCCCTGGTGATGTTTTCAGCTCCGTAAGCTGGAGTAGGCAGGTCTCAACAAGTTGTGGAACTTCCAGTATTATTATGTCATCTCTTTGAAACTGGAGTGACAGGTTTTTAGTATTGGCAGGAAGTCTTGTAGTATATATAGGGATTTTACAAACTGTACACTCTGTACTTCCTTTAAGAGGCCTTTGTTCTAGAACCTTCATCACCAGCAGCAGAAGATGCATGTTCTAGGTGTTGAGCGACACTGGGTAGGTTAACCTGAACTGCATGAACTGACCGTGACCTACTGGCAAGCCATCTCACTTGTTTTATAGCACTAAAGTGAGCAAGATCAGTATCCATGACATTTGCAATTTCTTTTAGTTCTCTCATTTTTTTGGGACTGTAATGATAAAACTTAAATATTCCCTTGAGAGTACTTTCAAGCTTTGACACAAATGTATTTTTCTTTACCACATCAAGAACTGCCAGCTCTAACTTATGGGCAACACAGTGCATCGCAATTATTTGAGGACAGTGTTCCCGCAACTTTGCTATGGTTCCTCCTCTTTCGCCCATCATGACACTGGCCCCATCAAAATTTGCTGAAACAAGGAATGGCCCTGCATTGTGAACATTTTGTAGGTTACTTAGAGGAAGATTTACTGACTCAAGTGCAGTCGTTATTGCGTGAAATACACCTTCTGCATGTGCATGTTCCAGTGGCACAGCTTGGATAAGCACTGTTCGCACCAGTTTTGAGTTTGGGTCAACAAACCGTATGAAAACATTTTCCCACTCAGTTATACTAGAATCTGTACTACCGTCAGCAAGAACTGTCACATATTTAACATCAATAAGAGTCTGCATCTGGGTTTGGGATATAACTGCTGATATAGCACCACAGAAGTCCCTGGCTCGTTTATCATTGGTATAATTAGAACCAAGCGTTATCCCATTTTTTTCTTGCAGTTCGCAGAGCCACTCCATGTCCGAGAAAGGGCGCAGATTTTTGGCAATGGAATATGCTGTGTTGAACAGGCGTTGCATCTTGACCTTAGTGCCCTGATCCAACTGCATAAATGCTTGATACAGTGGGGACTCAGTGATATCAAAATGTACCACACGCTGACCACTGTGTGCAATATGTTGATTCATACACAGCAAATGTGGATTGGACTTGACATGAGCACGTAGTGACTCAATTCGAAAATTATTTGAGCCAGTGGCAAAAACATTAGGTTTCTTTGAAAAGGCTGGTACTGCAATGGTTGGATATTTTTCGCACATAGTGCAATACATCAGTTCTTTTTTTTCATCATATCTCAGCCAGTTATAAATGATTAACCAATGCCTTTGAAACAATCTGGCCCTTTTCTCCTGATCGTATTTCTTATCTTTATTTGGCCTCTCTGGCCTCTCATCCTGCTCATGGAGCACTAAAGTACGTTTTTAAGGGAGTGGATGTAAACTTTCAGTTAAGCCTTCATTGCTTAATTCAAGACACTGATGATCAGCAGTTATATCTCCTGACACAGATATAGGCTCATTGTTATTACTCTTATCTGCACTAGACACAGAGGTGGACTGTGTTTCAGTTTCAGGTGGTGTATTGCTACTGATGGAGTCTGCTGTCACTGCTGATACTCGTGAGACTACTGACCAGAGAAAAAAAAGAGTCTGCTGTTTACTGCTCCTCCTACTCCAGTTCTGCATATTGTGGCACTTATTTTCTTCCTCCAGTGATAATAAAATAATAAAATATATATAGTGTGTTTGTGTGAGTTTCTTTGGGTGCCGGGGTTTGGTGGACTGGGTGGCAGACGGTGACACTGGGGGGGGCGGCCCAGAAGGACACTACAATGAGCGGGTGCTAACCTCAAAATATCAACCAATCAAATTTTTGATTTATTTATTCATTTATTTATAGCCCTGGCCTTAAGCCCTCCTTGCTTTCTTTCTCCTCCTCCTCCTTACTGCTACAATTTTATTTTGGCACAGATAGACATTTACTACATTTAACTTGACAACACAAACTGCTCTTGCTATCTCAGTGGCTGATCCTCCCCTCCCTTCCCTTATTAGGCTCACCACTGACTCCACAGTCTCAACCTAGCAGACAATTTAGCTCCAGACAGCAGTTCAAACTAAAAAAGTTGCTGCAGTACAAAGGGCCTGCCTGATACTGAACTTACAATGCACTGTGTTTCCTTGGATCACTGCACTAGTAAGTTCCCCCTTCCCTCCCTGTTTATTTTGGTTAGTATACCCCTCCTGATTTCCTTGTTCTTCAGTGGTCTTCCCTTCAATTAAGTTATATAAAATATGGGAACAAATTCAATTCACTTATTTGTAATACTACCCCTTATTGACTTTGTGTTTTCTCTCGTTTTTTTTGGCTTCTGCAAATCACTCAACACAGACAGTAAAAGGCTGGCTTCAACAATGTTCTCCCTCCAGCCCCTATTTTTTTATTTGTGTGAGCAAACTGATGGCACTCGGGCACTGGCAGCTTCATTTGTGTCCAGCTTGCGGCTTCCGCACCTCACGCTACAGCCACTGACCTCGGCTCACACCAACCCCAACCTCCCTCGCTAACTCTAACTCTCCCTGGCTTTTTTTTTTTTTTTATTACAAGCAGTGCCCCTCGAGCCTCGACTCGTAGGCCTAATCGACTTCTCCATGAACAAACTGCTCTGGGAACAGTACGCACGTCCTTCTCTCTGTGAAGATGAGAGAAAGTGAGTGTGTCAGTGCGTGTGTCCCCAGATCAGTCTCGCCAAGCCTACGCTGGAGCCAATGTGCGCCTTACCCTTCGATGAGCCTCGGATGGATTTGCTGCCACACATGCCAGTCTCATGACTGGCTCCTCCTCTGCTTCCGTTTTGGCCCGCTGCTCGTACCCGCTCCAGGCGCTGTTTCTGTTCCCCTGCTGCCGACCTGCCATATCACGTGAGTGCTGCTCTGTGGGTCAGATGACCACCAGCACAGGACAGGTCGGCGCAGGACTGCTGCAGTATCGCGTGACGCGCACCCTGCTGCTGCAAAGTTGGTATTGCAGCCAATATATATATTTTTTATTTTAATGCTTGCCCACGGACAAGTGGCTCCTTACAACAGAACTTGTCCCTGACTGGGAAGTAATAGCCCGGGATGTCGGGCTATCGTATTTGTCGAACCCTGAAACAAAGGCATTACAGTATATGGTTTGGGCTTATGTATGAAAACCAGTAGCTGCTGAAACATTGCTGTGCACGTTCTGAAAGTTATTGTGTACGTTCCATAATGAATATTCATAAGCAGTATGCTATTTGGCACCTGATTGGAGGAAACAGAGCAGTTAAAAAAACAAACATGGCAACAACACTTAGTGAGTGGTAACACAGAGATGGGGTTTGGGCATGGACTGCTGTAGTCGGCGCAGTGTTTCCAAACCATACTAACTTTACAGTTTGCTTTTTTTAAATCAACTGCTGGCACGAATATTTGGAGGATCATTACAGGAACAAGACCGCACCGACAGGCTTCCCAGCAGATTGAGCTGCCGACAGTAAGCGGGAGCAGGCACATAAGGTATGAAACTTTGCAAAACAAACGTTCAGTAATTTAGCTTTTTTTTTTTTTTTTAAAAACTTGGGGAACCATATACTAGAATATAGAGGATAATGTATAGTCTGCAATCCATAACAAGCGTATTCTTCATCGAGAGGTTGCCATGGCGACAATTTGAACCTCGAGAGCACAGCTCGAGAGGTTCATCGCCATGGCAACCTCAAGACAAAGACATACACTTGGCATGGATTGTAGATACCCTGGCCGCACTCCTGACGGACCTTTTTAACTCCTCCCTGCAGTCGGGGTGGGTGCCTCATGACTGGAGGATGGCCCATATCGTGCCTATACACAAGGGCAGCTCATGAAAGGAGCTGGGAAACTACAGGCCAGTTAGCCTGACATCGGTAGTGGGCAAAGTGATGGAGGTCATCTTGAAGGAGAGGCTAGAGGAGGTTCTAAAGGCACGGGGTCACCTAGATGATCGCCAGCATGACTTTGCTAAGGGCAGATTGTGTCAGACCAACCTGGTAGCGTTCTATGAAGGGGTGACGAGTGCGCTGGATAAGGGCTGGCCAGTGGATGTCCTTTTTCTAAACTTCAGCAGGGTGTTTGACTCGGGGCCATATGCCGGGCTGCTGGGGAAGTTAGAGGATATGGGGGTGGGGCGGGGCAAATGGTCGGTGGATAGGAAACTGGCTGGAGGGGTGTGTACAGAAGGTGAGGGTTGGTGGGGAGGTTTCATCGCCCAGGAGAGTCTTTAGCAGGATCCCACAGGGGTCGGTACTAGGCCCACTTCTGTTTAACGCCTATATCTCAGACGTCAGAAGCGGTATCAGGAGCGGGATGAGCCTCTTTGCAGATGACTCGAAGCTGTGGGCAGTGGTAGAGGGGGAGGAGGGGAAGCTGTCTCTCCAGGAGGACCTGAAGACTCTGGGGAGGTGGTCACAAGCCTGGAAGCTAAAGTTTAATGCTGGGAAGTGCAGGGTTCTGCACCTGGGGTCCAAAAACCCATCTCATGTATACACCTTGAGGGGACAGACACTGCAGGTTTCTGGGGGGGGGGCGGAGAAGGACCTCGGGGTGGTGGTGGATGCCAAAATGAATAACTCGGAGCAGTGTAGGAGTGCTGCGGCTGAAGCAAATAAAATACTGCACTGCATAGCCAGGGGGATAACCTCAAGGAGTCGAAAGGTGCTCCTTCCACTGTACAACTGCCTGGTTAGACCACACCTCGAATATTGTGTGCAGTTTTGGCGTCCCTACTTAAAGAGGGACATTACTCTTCTGGAGAGGGTCCAGAGGAGGGCGACCAAGATGATACTGGGACTAGAGGAAAGGCCCTATGAGGAGAGACTGGAGGAGCTCAACCTGTACTCGCTGGAGGAGAGAAGGAACGGGGGCGATATGATAGAGGTCTTCAAATATCTCAAAGGAATGAACAGGGTAAGCCTTGAGGGGGTGCTTCAGCTGAGGGAGGTAGGGGCCACCAGAGGACACTCAATGAGGCTGGACAGGGGGAGACTGAGGGAAACAAGGATACGCTGCTTCACTGAGAGGGTGGTGGAGCCCTGGAATGCGCTGCCAGGGGAGTTGGTGGCTGCTACAACTGTGGAGGGGTTCAAGAAAGGCTGGGATAAGTATAGAGGGAGGGTGCATCCCAAAGCCCTGCTGGGGGTTGGGGGACCTTGTGGGGGGGGGCTAAAAATAGTGCCCTGGGTAGGCACTGATCATCAAGCAGACTCGAAAGATCATAGGGTCTAATCTGCTGGCTTCTTAGTATGTTAGAACATACATTATCTTTTATAATTTATGGTCCACTATCTGAGGATTCAAGATTAAAGAAATAGCCCTTTTACTTTTTTTTCTCCTCAGACCCGCTCTCCTCTGCTCCCACTCTCACCGCCGCAGCCACTATCGGACAGACCCTTCACGTGAATCACATGTTACATGTTGTTATGCTGCAGTAGCTATGTATCTAGTGCAGCATAACGGGCTACGATGACGTAGCTACTACAGCATAACAACACTACTGGAGTTAGGGATTTTTATCCATAACAACGTTCCACCATACACTATAAATAGTACATTGGCAACCATACACGAACAAGGCTGTGTTTCCATCTTGGGGGTCAGATGACATTGGGACCGCCTGAACTTAGCTCTCGAGGTCCCTATGATGTCATCCCAACCCCTCGATGGAAACACAGCCTTGTTGTGTATGGCTGTCCATACACTATTCATTATGTCGCTGATCCTGTAAGAAGCTTCACAGCATGCCCCCTCAACCCTGTTCCTGAAGAGGGAGATGCCAATAAGTTCCTTCTGTCCAATGGTAAGTGCACATGTCACTGATCCATCATATTCATACTTAAATTGTCTTTATCATTTTACCACTTGACAATTTTGCACTTACTGTAGTTGTATTCCTACTTCTTACATCTCTTTGTGCTGCTCATTGTTTTATGTTACTCCTGTATTTTGCCCGACATGCTTGATGTAACTGTATTTACTGTGTCTTTGTAATGCTGTTCATTTATTGTCTGTACTCTCCCAGGTCGTGCCTGAAAATAGGCAATGCTTTTGTCTAGTGCACCTACCCGGTCAACAAAAACTAAATAAATAAACCACTCGCCCATTCAAAAGACAGGGAGAAACAACATTATCAACTGTAATATGCAGTCTCACACAACAGGAAGGCCATGAACTTCGGTCTGGCTGACCACGTAACCCAAATACACTGTCCCCTTAATGATCTACACATGTAGGAACTGACATCTAAATATGCATCAATCAGTGCACATAGCACAAATATACTGTACCCTTAAAGAGCCAGTGTACAGCCTGGAAACTGCCAGGAATTAACTGTAACTTTCAGAAGTAGTCAGCTATCACTTTTTATATCTCAAGTATTTTTTCTTTTCTGTTTGCTAATTAGAAAATTTGGAGGCAAAAAAAAAAAAGTCACTTCTGTTCCTCCCACTACATCAACACTGAAATCACACTGACTGTGACATCACTAGTAACCAATGAGAACCATTTTCACTGCCAGATTTATTCTCTTTTACATGAAACAGCAGGGACTGGCTCCTCTTGGATACTAGTGATGTCTCAATATCCAGCATTCTGATTGGTAACTTGTGAAAGTCACTGCTCAGACTGCAAAGATTGTGGTGCCTCAAGGTGTTTGGTCACATTCCTTACGATGTAGTGGGAGGGACAAAACTGACTTTTTCAGCCTCCAGAGTGCTGCTCCACAAATCACCACAGTACTGCCAGGTGGAAAATCTTGTAATTAGCAAACAGAAAATAAAAAAAATACCTCAGATACTGGAAGTGATGGCTGACTGCATCTGAAAATTACTATGATACAATGGGTCTCACAAATCCTAATTGGCTGACTGGCACGATTTACAGCATTGTAAATTGTGGCATCACCTCACAGGTAAAGGTGCTAGCCGCCCGTCAGCCACATCAGGAACTGCACCTCAAATCACTCAGACCATAAAAACACTGCTGTTCAAGAGACTCGCAGCATGCCGGTCGGCACAAAACTGAAGCCCCGTGACCGTCCTGGTCGGAGTGATTTGAGGTGCAGTTCCTCATGTGGCTGACTGGTAGCTGCCATTATGACCCCTCAACTAATAAAGTATTGTAACTCTTTCCGGAATCCTCAACTCAGGAAAGTCTTTATTAACTGTAAATGAAGCCTAACACACAGAGAAATCACGGTTGAAAAGTCCAGCTGTATTACTGAACATGCGCCTAACCATATGGCTATGCGCATTTCCACTATTACGGCTCGGATTCCCACACGCTAATAAACTGACACCCGCTCAGAACTTAAAAAAGGAATCCCTAGGTCACCAATAAGTGTGTGTGTATGTGTGTGCGTGGTGTTGAGCAGGAGACGAATGAACCTACCAACAGCATTAGATAGGGTCTTATTTATTTATTTGCTTTTGTTAACCGGGTAAGCACACTAGACACAAGGTGCCTATTTTCAGGTGCGACCCGGGACAGTTACAGGTGAGAACTTCATACATAAACAGTAGAGGATACAAAAATACATAGAAGAGACAGGCATTTCAGGGCAAGCATTTCCCGGGAGAGTTACAGGTGAGAACTTCGTACATGAACAGTAGAGGATTCAAAAAATACACAGAAGAGACAGGCATAAAGGGGGTACAAGGACTACGTGCAGCGAACAATTGGGGGTGTAGAGGAATGCACATAGGGAATAGACAAGGTGTAGCTACTCCAGTAACAGTGCATGGTTGGGAGGAGTTCACATGTGAACAGTTGAGGAGACAGGTAGACAAACCCCTAACGTTGGAAGCATTTCGCCCTGGCTTTAGGACGGAGGAGGGGGCGAAGCAAAACAAAAGGGGTGGGACAAGGACAGTGGAGCAGGCGGAAGCTAGGACAATAGTAAGTGCCTGCGAGGGGAGGGGGGGGCAGGGATTTCTAGGCGGGAGTGGGAAGAAGTGCAGGTGGGGCTGAGGCTGAGGCTAAGGCCCCCACCCAACAGACTGGGGGAGGGGCAGGGAGAAGGCTACGGGGGCAGGGACAGGGGAAGAAGGTTTCAGGAAGCACCAGAGGGAAGCTTTGAGGCTTGGATGTGAGGAGGAGGCCCTAACTTGCTCAGGGAGCAAGTTCCAAAGTTTGGGGGCATAAACGTGGAAGGACCAATCTCCTGCAGTGGTCCTGGTCCTTGGAACCACGCACTCCTGGGTTGTCCCAGATCTTAGGTGGTAGGATGGTGGACCGAGTTTGAGGGGAAGGGCTAGGGCTGGGGGGGTGTTGGAACGAAGAATGTTGTCAATGAAATTACCTAGAACGAAGGAACGGGGCTTCTCTGGAGGAAGCCACTCCAGGCGGTTGTAAAGGTCACAACGGTGAGTGAGAGGAGGGGCGGAAAGTGTGAAGCGGCAAACATTATTGTAAGCCGTGTCCCATTGTGAAAGGCTGGATTTGGGAACTGGGGCAAAAGTTACGAGACTGTAGCATAGTGAGGGGAGGAGGACTCCCCTGGCGAGGGCCAAGCGGGCGGTGGGGGTAAGACAGTTATTCGCTAGATAGGCAAGACCAAGTTTACAGTTTGTGGCCTTGCAGACATTGTGGATGTGTAAGGTAAGGTCCAGCTGCGGGTTCAGGGTGACGCCCAGGTATTTGACGGAGGTAACCGTTTCGAGGTGCGAGCCATCGGCCCCAAGGATCAACAGAGGGGCCGGGCAAGATTTAATTTTGTTTAGGGACCCAAACAGCATGGCTTGGGTTTTTTTTTTGAGATTGAGGGTGAGCCTGTGGTCCGCCAGCCAGGTTTGGATGCGTTCAAAGTCAGCGTTCAGTTGGGAGTTAATTGTGGAGATATCCCGAGAGCTGGTCAGGAGGACGAGGTCGTCCGCGTACAGGGTGGTGTGGGAATGGGTAGTGACGGATGGTAGGGAGTTGATGAATAGTGAGAATAGAGTCGGACCAAGGACGGACCCTTGGGGAACCCCACAGGGGACTGGAGAGAGTTTGGAGAAGGTCTTGGTAATAACTTTCATCACCATAGAGGACCTCCAGTCCCTACCAGCAAAGAACTATTTTTTTTCTGGTGGAGCACTACAATCAATAAAACAATTTAAATTTCAAAAACTCTTTTTTCATTTTTTTTCACACCTCAAAAAAAAAAAAAAAAAAAAAAACAGGACATTGTATATTCGCAATATACCACTCCAGGGTGTGGGTAATGCTAGGATTTACCATGCCTGGTGTGTTTTGCTCACTCAGCCTGCAGCCACGTGACCAAACAACACACCAGATGTGGTAAATCCTAGTATAACCCACACCCTGTCGTGGTATATTGCTTAATTAATTCCAGGCAGTACACTAGGTGATAGGAAACTGTTTTTTACACCGCTAGATGCCCTCCAGTTCTTTTATTGGCTACCCAGTATGCTATGTTTTTGACCTTTTTTGTTAAATTAATAATCCAATTTTGTTGCCTTTTTAACTACCCTGAATCCCTCTCTCCTCAGCAGTTGCTACTCTTCCTTTGCACACTGCCTAAACATTCTATGACATCACAAACTCCCATTCCAGGCCATTCAGATGAATAGCATGGAATGGGAATTACTGATGTCACAGAAAGTCTTAGAAGTATGAAAATCAAGTGCAGTAGCTGGTGAGGACAGTGGAACTGTATGTAGATCTGAGGGCACCCCAAATCTAGGTTATTTATTTATCAAAAAATCATCAAAGCATATCAGAATACATAGCTGGCATGGAAAGGAAGATAAAAGGGCAGTTAACTATGTAAAAATCACTAATCAACTCTTTTAAAGAGCCATAAAGCCATACAGACCGTAAGCAAGCCACAGCGTGACAGACTTACTAAACTGCTACAGCTGGGCATCTAAACTGTTATAAAAGAAACAGACTAGCCAGCCCAGTGGTGTAGAGGGCTAAGGCACTACAAAACGCCTTACCTCGCACACGCCTGTGACACAAGCTTGAATCGCTGGGGATTTTTTTTTGGGGGGGGGGATGAGCAGCCGTCTGGTGGTTCTTCTCTCCCAAATCAGGGAAGCAGACCATCCTGGCTCTTGACTGCAACCAGGTGGAGGTCTGGTGGTAGTGCCAATGCCTGAGAGGCTGGCCTTAAGCCAGGAAGGTGGATCGGGCCTAGCGGTTCTGGTGTGCATGTACGCCTCCATGAGCATGCACAACCATATCTGCCGTAGCCTCGGGGCGCAAATGGATGGTGGGACTGGGCTTCAATTAAGTCCTGCCCATGATGCCCAAGATGCCCAAGATGCCAAGATCTGCCCTGCCGGTGGAAGGTGGAGGAGGGCAGAGGTAGGTTGCCAGTCATTGGCACCTGGGAACAGGGCTGATAGCCCACCCGATCCCAGCCAAGGAGAATAAAAATCTTTATAAACAAACAAACAAAAAAAAGGGAAGAAAAAGACAGACTACCAATTTTAGAATTACAGTAGGCAGTTGTCAGGGCTCGACCCCCCCACCCTGGCTCCAAAGAGAGCCCAGTAGCTCACACATGATTGTAACTGATTGTAAAAGGGAAAGGCAGGGTTCCATCAAGAACGAAAGCCATTATGGACCCCCAGCTTCCAAGCTCATAAGCAGTGACTCCAGCACTACATACTTCCCTTTTTCTCTGGGAACTGAAACTTGGTGTAGGTGGTCAGATTCTGCTAACAACACCCCCCCCCAAAACCAGACGCTGGACAAGAGTAAGAAGGAAAGACTTACTGTGCCTGATCCAACTTAATTAGCACTCCTCAGCAAGGCTGCTCATTCCAAGCAAACAACTGAGCACTGAGCAAAGGCACTCTATTCAGACTAGCATTCCTACACAGAGCAAAGAGGAGTGCTGTGCGGTTGTACCTCTCAGCACAGAGTGTCTGGTGCCACACAGCGCAAATAAAGTCATTACAGTGCGACGTGCCTTGCCTCGAACACGTTCTCACTCTTACTGCCTGCTAAAAGGCACGTCAAGCACTGTAGCCAGAGCCTTCAGGCAGGCTGCCAGCCACCTATTTATTTAATTATTCTTTGGTAACCAGGTAAGGTCCACTACGCACAAGTGGCTGTTTTCAGGGGCAACCTGGGAGCACTGGGGAGGTTAAGTGTTTTGTTCAGAGTCACACAGTATTCAAGTGGAGGTTGTGGGAATCAAACTCAGGTCTGCTGGATGTAGCAAGCTCATTCACAGCTCGATACTCTAACCTCTAGGCCACACTGCCAGCCCTATCTAAAGCATGCAAAGTGCTGCAGCTGAACTGACAGGCAGGCAGCCACCAATGGACCAAGCCCCATTTGTGCCTGAGCCACGGAATCATACGTGGTTTGGAGTGCGTGTCGGCAGCAAGATTTGTCCATATGAACCTTGTCCAACAACTTGGCCCGAGGTTTTCGTCAGGGATATCCTGACGGTCCCTCTCCAGCTCCGTGAGGGATGCCTTCTGAAAGGCTACCATATGGGACACATAATTTAGTGACCAGATGGCACAAGATTTTTTTTTTTTTTTAAATTTGCTTTTTCTTACTCCCCGAGCTATCTTGCCTTACTATCCGCCCGGTCACGGGCAACGCCTCTGCACCCAAATCAGCCACAGCCTGCTAATTTCGTGGCTTGCCCCCCACGGTGGCCTGCGGCACCCCGGGTTATGCCACAGGCACTGGGATTAGGTCAGGGGCCTGGCCTGGGGAGCACATTGAGGCCGCGGCGAGCTCCATTCGCGGCGGCAGGCAGCTCCTCCATTTTCCACTTTTCTGGGGAGGCGGGGTCATGCCATGATGTCACCATCCGCCCCACCTCCTATGAGTGGTCAAGCGTCGGCTTGCGTGGGAACTCCCGGCCTCCGCCAGGGGTCCCCAACGCACGATCACTACCCACACCCTCCTCCCGGAGAAGGAGAGCTGCCAGCGGGCGCTCAATCCCTACTCCCCGGCCCGGCCCTCCGGCTGACCGGATTCGTTCAGGAACCGGGTCGCCCCGGCGTCATAGCCAAATCCACCGCTGCGCCGGCGGGCCAGCTGCAGATGGCACAAGATGTGGACGAGTAGATCTTTCTACCAAATTGGTCAAGTAGCCTTGAGTCCTTGTCTGGTGGGGAGAAGCTCAAGTGTTTGGGTTGAGCCAAACGGTCATGTGCGGCCGTGATGACCATGGAGTTGGCTTTTGGGTGCAAAGTCAAATGAGAAATCCCTTCCGGGGGGAAGTAAGTTCGATCAGCCTTTCTGGAAACAGCCGGGATGGAAGAGGGCTGTTGCCATATGGTAGTGACCAGATCCTCATGAGGGCCCATCCAAGGGAGGATGGGTAGAGGGTCTGTAGCTGCTAAATCCAGGTGTTCAGCCAGTCTTTTGCGCGGAGGATCCATCTCCTTAGGAGACTACCCCCCACTGTCTGGATAGTTCTCAATAAATCCCCGAACGAAGGATCCTCTGGTGGGGATTTTAGTGATTCCTTTGGAGGAACTTTGAACGGTGATAGAGGATCAGAGTGGTCGATGTCAGAGTCTACATCAGAGTCTGAGGGCTCAGAACCACTGGGAAGGGAACGATCCAACCCGGTGCCACCCACAGGAAGGGAACCCGCAGCTCATCCCAGAGGAACTGGGGGGGGAGGGGGTGCTCTGGGCAGAGGAACTCCTCCCAACGGTTGGGACTGCCTAAGTTCAGTGAGGAGCTGGGTCCTAGCATCCTGCCACCACGCTGGGACCACCTCTCGGTCAGGCAGCCGTGGTAGAGGAGGAGGTGGAGGAGGCTGGTACCCTGGGTACCTCTGGTAAGTCAGGTGGTGCCAGTAAGGGTAGTGATACCCCGGCGACCCTGAAAGATAACCTAAAGGCAGATATCCGGGAGTCAGATATCCCAGTGTCAGGTTTCTCGGCATCGGCAGCACATTGCCTGATGTCGGATATGAAGGATCCATCAGAGAGCTGCCCAGCAGCGGAATGTCGGGGTCAGGCCCTGGAAAACCACCAGAGGGTCCCGCAGGACTGGACGGGGGGTGCCAAAGGGCCACTGGGTAGTGGCAGGGAATCAGGCATAGAGCCCAAGGGTCCCGAAGGAGGCGACTCCATGCCTAAAAGATCCCAGTCTGGCAATGGACCCCTAGTAGGAGGGAGGTCCGGAGTCATAGAGACGCCTGGCGAAGTGAGGAGCTCTGCGAGAGACCCCGAAGACAGGTTGGGTAACGATCCCGAGGGAAGAGACAGGTCAGGAACGGGTGGCAAATCCCTGGGGGTAGAAACCTGCAGAGATAAAGTGTCTCCTGTGAGAACACTCGTGCCAACATCGGGGTCCTCAAGGGAGCCCGATGGGCAAGTGGGTACGGCTGTGCTGTCGATGGGTGGTTCTTTGTCTGACTTATCAGTCACAATAGGGCTAACTGCGGCAGAGAGACCGTGGTCTGGCTGATCAGTCTGGGTCGAGCGCCCGGCAGCAGGGCTGGAGAGCGACTTAACAGCAGTACTATGCGTTGGAGAACTTATAGACACCCCGAGAGAGGCAACCCCAGTCTGCCCGATCACCTTGGCAGTAGGGGGAGAAGGCGCCTGGCCCACAGAAGCGGATGGAGAGCCCGGAAGAGTAGTACTCATGGTCCTGGAGTTAGAAGGCTTTCCTCGTGGTGATGGGCTCCTCTCCCAGTGCTTCTCCTTGTCCTTTTCTTTCTTGGGGCCAGCGGCGACGACCTCTCCCTAAGCTCCTGAAGCTCCTTTTCCACAGAAGTCAGCCATTAGGTAAGAAGATGGGCCTCGAGGGTCCACTTGCGTCGGGTCCGGGTGGCCTGGTTGAACCCCTGGCAGATAGCACACTCAATCGAGTTGTGCTTGGGCCCCAGGCAAAGGAGGCAATGGGAGTGGTCGTCCCTGTGTGGGATTTGGGCACTGCACTTCGTGCACTTCTTTTCTGGATGTGCCGACATACACTCGTTCGAAAAAAGCAGAAAAAGTGATGAGGAAACTGAAGAGAACGTCTAATACTAAGTTGGCGACTGATCGTTGTTCTATGACGTCTGCCAAATGAACAGAGGCGACGGCAAGAAAGAACTGGAGGGCTGGCACGGGACCGTCCCTTTTATAGTCCGGCTGACGTGGTATCACCTGACGTCGGGGGCAGTCCCTGCTGATGACTGCTAGCTACAAGCTTGCCGCTGGAACCTGACGCCAGGGGGCGCAGTCCTATATGTGAAGACCTACTGCAGGAACCCTCTTGAAGTAAGATCAAAAGTTACAACAGCCCAAACCTCCCTTCCCCCCCCAAAACGACTGACTCACCAGTCATGAGGCAGACAGCCCAGACTAAGGCACCACAAAAATAATTAATTTTAGTGGCAAAACAGAGAGAGAGAATCCAGTGGCAGATGCTGGAAGAGGAAAGGAAAAGCTAAATAGTAACAAAACTAACCATCTGGCTGCCCACCCCCCCCGAAAAGCAAAATAAAATTAGTTAACTAAGGCACCAGGCTAGGAATAAACATGAGTATTTGCAGACCCTCAGACCTAAAAGGAAAAAACTCCCTACAAGACAAGTGGTCTCCATCCAGGCACTGGAATGGAAGTTAGCCCACAAGCTATTCAATTTGAAAGTCTCAGTTTAACAGGCATGATTTCTAAATTTAGGGGTGATCACTATTATCAGGAAGCCCCAACCTGCCCAGCAGTTACATAATCCTTAACAAAAAATAAATGGAGCCCTGCTTGAACAGGTATAAACATTCAATTATACAATGGGGTATGAAAATCCTGTAACCTCATTGGTCAAAACAGATTACATGACTGTGGTAAATCCTCCAGTATGCCCACTGTAAAAGTTTTAGATCACTATAAAAACAAGAAAACAAGTTAAACATTGTATAATAGCAATAACTATGACAGAGAGTGTATATGGGTGGATTTACTACTTCTGGTGTGGTTAAATCACTCGGCTGCACCTCGTGACCGAACCACACCAGGCGTGGTAAATCCACCAATATACCCACTCCCTGTCATGGTATATTGCTTAAGTATCTAGGTGTGGTCATCGATGAGTCCCTTTCTTTCACCCCCCACACTGACATTACAAAGGCCGTTAACAGGAGACTAGGTGTTCTATACAGGCACCACCTAAAGCTAATCAAAGAGGCAAAGCGAGTTGCTGCCATCTACTCAGTATTGCCCATCATTGACTATGGTTTAGTGATATATGGGGCAGCCAATCCCCAACACTGAACAAGGCCTGACAGTTTATGTTAGACGCAGACAGATACACTCACACCTGCGAGCTTTATGCTGGCACCGGCTGGCTCCCGCTGGCTGAAAGAATCAGATATTAAGTATGCCTCTTTGGGGGGTGGGGGGGTCCCAACTGGCCTCACCCCACCATCTCTACAAGCCCTTTTCTGCCCCTCAAAAGACCTATGCGCCACAAGAAGCACAAACAGACAGTACCTCACAGTATCCTTTAGGAAAGCCAGCTCAGCCTGTCAGTCCTTTGCTGTCCGAGCGCCCAAATGGTTAAACCAACTGCCAGTGCATGTCCTAAACATAAACAATATTGCACAGTTCAAGAGGGAGCTTCTCAGATTCCTCAATCTTGCATGACACTGCAACTACTCAGAGTGACGGACTGATTTCCACGATCACCACCCTCCTGCACCCCCCACCCCCCCATCCACTCTCCCCTTCCTTGACAAGGCTCTTTTGCTGCTATCCACCTTTCTGTCTCCCCTACTGGTTACATCATCTATTAGTAATAGCACGGAATACTGAAGTTGCCCTACCAACATGCAACCTTCTGGTTAACAATTACAACAGTGGCCTTGTGCAATATAAGACCGGACTGTAATGGCGTGTTAACAGTGTAAATACTTTGTATAGCTCTGTTCTGATCCTTGTATGGCGTTGACAAAGCACTGTCGTGCGGCAATGACTTCCAATTGTTTAACACTCTGCACATATCTCCCGCTTTCTCCTGTTTGATAGTTTGTAATATTTTTAATTTCCCCTCCTATGCTTTGATGACTGTACAATTTCTGATGACGTGGAACCTTTGCAAACGAGCCTGTAGCTCAAAGGTGTACTCCGAAATAATAATAAAAAAAATTATTCCAGAGGGCTCGTCTGTGCTGCTACCACTATAGTGGTACAGCTGAAACTAAGGGTGGAATGCAGATGGAATGTACCATGTCCCGGGGGCTGTGCTGTGGTCACAGCTTTGGAGCTGTACCACCACTGTCCATCAGTGGAGGAACACATTACCCACATGTTAACTACCTTCCCCATTTACAACGTGGAACGATACAGAAATAAAATTTACAAGAAAGTGTAGTGTTGAGCTGCCATTAGTGCAATGGTGCCTGACTGGAGCCTTATGTAAACATGAAGCGCAGGTGACATGATGAGTCAGCGCTATTGATCAAGATCATGGCAGTACAATGGCCAGTGGAAGTGAGATGGTGGCTCAGCGCAAGTGGGGGCTCGCAATCACTGGAGTAACATAGCCAATCAGAGTTTAGCATGTTCAGCCAATTTCGACAGCAGGATAAGCAGTAGCAAAAGTGTGATGCATGGGGGCAGGGGACAACAACAAGGACTGCAACAGAACATCGGAGCAGGAGAGGGACAGGAGAGAATCATCATTGGTGATTTTAGACATTAAATTATGTTAGGAAACAAAAGAGTACAAGGTTGGAAAACTGGCTTAACAGTTTCATTTTCAATATTATGTGTGTGTGAGGTGGGGCGTAAGTGAGAAGTTAATAAAACTTTTTTTTTTTTTTACTTTTTCAACTACTGGCAAGTAGAAGTTTGCATTTTTATTTTATGAACGTGGCTGACAAAACTCTATTTCAAAAAATTTCTGGAAGGCATGGATATCTGAGTATGCTGTATCTTGGTTGCCTGAAGGGCTCCCAGGCCAGTGGCTGTCGCCCTGTAAGGCATGGGAGTCCAAACCCTCTCAGCCAATTGGAATGCAGCAAATTCCGTACCCATTTTCTAAAAGTTTTTTTTTATATATATATATATATACACATTTTTTGTAGCGTTTCCCCAATTTTCTCCCTGTAACCCGTTCACATACCTCGAACATCCCATGCGCATGTGGAAGCACGCGCATGCCGCATCTCGAGGTGCCCCCCCACTACGTGCTGCCCCCTCCACCTATGCTGGCCACTGGACTACCACCCAGTGGCAGTGGGACTACGGGGAGGGGAAGGGGCAGTGGCAACCACCCGGGAGAGGAAAACTGCCTTCTGGCTGCTCAGTCCTGCTCCCACCGTCCCCCCCGCTGGCTCCCTGATGATCCAAGTCCGGTCACCGGTGTGGCGCAAGGTAAGGCGTCCAGCGCCTCATCCCTCTGCGCCACTAGGCCAGCTCCATTTTCTAATACTTTTTTTTTTTTTTTTTAAGTTAGTAAATTTCCCCTGCTGGTATGGCTCTCATCCTGCCAGCCTCATCACCCCGCTTTCCTCAAAACCTACCAATCTGAGCTCCTGCAGCTTCCCCCCTTCCCCCCATGGTGGTGTGGTAGACAGCGAGCGGGCAAGGATCCAGCTGCCATGCTAGAGTCGGCAGGTGTGGGGCCTGTGAGGGGTGATGATCATCCTACCATCCAGGACGTTTCCTCCTTTCAAGACCCCCCTCCTCCACTATGGCACGGAGGAGCATGCATGCAATGGTGTCACTGGCTGCACCAAGCATGTTCCTTGTGTGTGGTATGCTGCATGCCTGCCATTCCTCTACTGCCCGCTGAACAATCCCCCAGCCACTGCTAAGGGACAGTCCAGCTCCAGGTGCTGCACCATTCCCTCCCTGAAGAGCAGTCCTATGGATGCTCCATCTTTCTCCCGCTGACCAGCTCTCTGACTCGAGCTCGTTCCTGAATTCTGGTTGTCTATGCTGCAGGCGGTAGTGCTATTACTGTGCTGGCAGGCCTGTATAATAGTAACTATTACTGTAGCTCACACTGGGCCGTGGCAGTCAGTCAGTTTTGCAGCCTGTTGCATCACAAACAGTACTCCACAGCAGATGCATGCCTACAGCACCTGACACAAGTAAACTACAGTAATTCACATTAATTGTTGACCTTAAGACTTTATTACCCCCCACACTGCAGCACACTTTACCTCTTGCCAAGTGCTACATTGGGAGTCAAAGTGGTTATGCAGAACACAGAGCTAAACCAAATTTTAATGACCAGACCAGAAGCCAAACGGAACTTGGCTCTGGCTTACTTCTTTCACCCTTACCCAGAATATCAGAATGGTCTGAGCCAATCTAAGCACTGATCGTGCAACCCTAGTATATTTTACTAAAATATCTAAGTTATTCAAATCAAACCAAAAGGGTTTAGAAACTTAACCACTACTGTATCACTCAAAACAGAACAGAGAAAAAAAAACCTTAAGGCATGAATACAACGAAATATTTCTGCATGTCTAAAAGGACCTATACCTACCTTAAGAGGGGTGGCAGGGAGCGCTATGGCAACTACATGAAAATATAGATTATAACTTGAATAATAGGTTATAGTGAATTACAAGGCTGTAATTCCATTGAGAGGTTCTGAGGACATAGATAACCTTGAGAGCGAAGCTCGAGAGGTTTCTATGTCCCCAGAACCTCGCGATGGAATTTCAGCCGAGTAATTCACTGTAACCTGTTTCTAATTTTTTGTACTATATGGATGCAAGAAGGAGGTGAGGTCTTACCTGTTGGAGTGTTCTGTAGGCTGAGGCATGGCTTGAATAAGGAATCAAGAAGCTGTTCAAAGAGGTCATCAGGAAAGTGCAGGAAACAGTTCGTTGTAAGAGTATCAGCTAATGGCTGTTTTGTTAAGGTATTTTGATTTTCCTGGTCAGACATGAACTGTAGCCTGTTTTCGGTAACTGTTTGTATCTTTGACAGAGATTTTATTGCTGCTTTTTGTGCTAGAATATGGCGGCGGACAGTTTTGTGGTGCTCGTTTGCGGCTGAGCCATTTTTTTAAATTCTTCATGCTGACTGCTGAAGAAGCCGGCTAGCGCTGAGCGTTAGGTGGCAGGGTGCACTTGCGCATTTGTGCAGGAATGATAATACTATCGTTCTAAAGTCTGAACAATAGTATTATTGGGAGTAAAGTGTACTATTATGGGGAAATGGTATCTATTACACAGATTTTTTTGCACTGTTTTCAATAGTATTATTTTCATGATCCATGTATTACAAGAAAGTACAGTTATGTAAAACCTTACCATAACAGTAGATCTTTGAGAAGTCTCTCTTGCAGTAGGTAATACTTTTGGGTATCCAGCAGAGGTCGCTGTGGTGCACGGCAGCTCTTCTAGCAGTTTTTCACCAGGGACCGCCCACACATGACATCAGCTTCCTGTTTCCTATACAAGTGTGGGCGGTCCCTGCTATAGTCAGTTTCCCCCCACCGGATTCACCTCACAAGGCAAGGACCGAGGGGAAGCTGAGGTACCAAAGGAGTCCCAACCCTAATCATTGGACCAGAACTTGCTCTCTTAGAAAAGGAGGGGGATGGAGAGCAGGAAGAAAAAATTACATACCTTAGTAATATTGTTTCTTCTAATGGAGTCTTGCTGTATTCTGACTATTGCAGTTATATCCAACCTTTGAACTGCCCCGGAGAGGAAAGAGTTAACTTTCCATGCAAGGCATGGAACGCTGAGCTTGATTCAGACTCTGTCTGCTGTTGTTTGAACCCAAACGGCCAGATCTTTACAAGCTATACTCACTGGACATCCTGTGTGGAAACTGTAAACTCACACTAGCCAACTGGCAACTAAATTTAATAAAAAGATTTTTTGGTTCCAAGGCAAAGACTCAAGTCAGGAAACCCAAAAAACAAAACACAACACACACCCAAAAATAAGAGGGTGAGAAAAAGGGGGCACCTCTAGGGTGCCAACACTGTTCCTGCCCACCCACATCCCAAAACCCAGGTTCTGAGACAGGAGGCAGGGGGGAGGTCAGAATACAGCAACACTCCATTAGAAGAAACAACATTACTAAGGTGAGTAATTTTGTCTTCAAACAACATGAAGTCTTGCTATATTCTGACTATTGCAGACTACCAAGCAGTACCTCCATGGAGGAAGGACAGAACCTACTTTGGGAACAGGCTCTGAAGCACTGCTGTGCCAAACCGAGCACCACTCCTAGCCTGGATATCCAGAGAGTAATGCTTGGTGAAAGTATGGACTGTTTTCCAGGTGGCTGCTTGACAAATCTCTAAGATAGGAATACCCCTGGCAGCAGCTGTACCTCTAGTAGAGTGAGCCCTCAGGCCTGAGGGTGGGATTCTACCTAATTTTTCATAGCAGAATTGTATACAAGAGACAATCCACCTGGCAATAGATCTCTTAGTGGCAGGTTTTCCCTTACCAACCTCACCATAAGTGAGGAATAATTGGAGGGAGTCAAACCTGTGACCCTCGGTGCGCTCTATGTAATAGCTAAGGGCCCTTTTCACTTCCAGGCTGTGTAGCCTCCTCTCCCCAGAGGAGGAATGGTCAGTGAAGAAAACAGGAAGAGACATAGACTGATTAAGGTGGAAATCTGAAACCACCTTAGACAAAAACTTCCTATTAGTCCTGAGGACCACCTTATCTCTATGGAAAAAGATAAAATCAGGCTCCACTGACAGGGCCTGTAACTCACTTATGTGTCTGACAGAAGTAATGGCTACCAAGAACACAGTTTTCCAAGTCAAGTACTTAAGCTCTGCTGAGGACAAAGTCTCAAAAGGGGGTTGCATAAGCTGAGCAATGCAAACATTAAGGTCCCAAGCAGGGGCAGGATCCCTGAAGGGAGGATTGTTATGCAGCAATCCCTTGAAGAATTTACAGAATACAGGATGAGCTGAAAGGGAAGAGGGCTTGCCTGCTGACAAGAAGGCAGAGACAGCTGCCAGATGCAGTCTAAGTGTAGCTGGTCTGAGTCCCAAGCTGTTGAGATGAACCATACAGTCCAGGACTGTAGGCAACCCAGCAGACTATGGAGAAATATGCTTACCAGACAACCAAATAGTAAACCTTTTCCTTTTGGAGTTGTAAGTCTTTCTGGTGGAAGGCTTTCGAGAAGCCTTTAGAATTTCCAGAACACCTTGAGAGAGATGCAAATCAGCAAACTCTAACTCTTCAAGAGCCAGGCCTTGAGATTGAGGGATTTGAGATTCGGATACCAAACCCTCCCCTGAGAACATGTTAACAGGTTGTAATTCCTGGGAAGAGACAGGGGAAGGTGGACTGCTAAGGACAGCAAGAGACGGTACCAGGGCTGTCTGGCCCAGTCTGGAGCAATCAGAATCACTTTGCAGGGTTGAGACCTGATTTTGACTAGTACCTTGAACAGGAGAGGGAAGGAGGGAAAAGCATACAGGAATTTCCCTTCCCAGTTGAGAACTAGAGCATCCAGGGGGACTGAGCCCAACACCGGGGTCTGCAGCAAAAAGAGGAAGCTGGTGATTGTCTGGGGCTGTAAAAGATCCATCTGTGGAGTGCCCCATCTGGAAAGATCACCTTCAAAATCAGGGGATCCAGGGACCATTCGTGATGGCCCTGAGATATCCTGCTGAGAGCATCTGCCAGACATTGTCCTTCCCTGGGAGGTGCACTGCTATCAGAGAGGTATTCAGGGAATAGGCCAGAGACCACAACTTCATTGCTTCTGTGCACAAGGCCGTAGACCGAGTGCCCCCCTTGCCTGTTGATGTACCACATTGTGGTGGTATTGTCTGTCCTGATCTGAACTAGTTTGTTCTGAACAGACTTGGAAAAAACTTGAAGTGCTAGAAACACTGCTCTGAGTTCCAAGAGATTGATGTGAAGCAGAGATTCTTGAGGTGACCACAACTCTTGGGTGGTCATATCCCACAAGTGGGCTCCCCAGCCCAAGAGGGAGGCATCACTGGTAAGGATCAGAGAATGAGACTGAGTGACAAAGGGAACTCCTTGCCTTAGGTTGTCCTGATCCTGCCACCATTGCAAAGCCTGGATCAGGGTTCGAGTCACTGGGATTAGCTTGGTCAGAGAATCCTTTCTCTGGGACCAGAAGGCTCTTAAGTGGAACTGAATGTCCCTCATCTGGAATCTTGCTCCTTGGACCACTGCCGTAGAGGCAGCCATGTGGCCCAGGAGCTGCAGAAAATGCCTTGCTGGTCGAGACACCTGAAGGGTGAATGAAGAGGCCAGTGTCACAAGGGTCCTTGCCCTGTCCAGGGGAAGGAAGGCTCTTGCCCTTATTGTATCCAGCTCCGCCCCTATGAAGGTGAGGAGCTGCACTGGCTCTAGAACTGACTTTGAAAGATTTAGGAGGAATCCTAGAGCAGTTGCTGAGTTATCTGTAGGTGTGACTTGACTTGATCTGGAGACTGACCCACTATGAGCCAGTCGTCCAGGTATGGAAAGATGGAGATCTTATTTCTCCTTAGGAAAGCAACCACTACTGCCAGGCATTTTGTGAACACCCTTGGAGCTGACGTTAGGCCAAAGGGCATTGCTCTGAATTGATAGTGGCCTAAGGGCAACTCGAACCTGAGGTACTTTCTGTGGGAGCATCTGATGAGAATGTGGAAATAGGCATCCGTGAGGTCCAGGGAGACTAGCCAGTCCCCTGGCCTTAGAGAGGGTAGAATTATTCCCAGAGTCACCATTTTGAACTTTGGCTTTAAAAGGTGCTTGTTTAAATATCTGAGATCCAGGATGGGCCGCCATTCTCCTGTCTTTTTGGGGGCTAGGAAATACCTGGAGTACAATCTTTTTCCCCTGTGTAGGGGTGGAACCCTTTCTATGGCTCGAGAGCCAAGAGGGAAGAGACCTCTGCCTCTAGGGCAAGGGCCTCTGAAGGATTTGCAGGTGGAAAGGATCTGGTTCTCATCTTGGGAAATTGTTTTAAGCTGAGAACCAGTCCCTGGCTTACTACTTCCAGGACCCATTTGTCTGATGTTAAAGACATCCAGTCCTGGACAAAGTAAGCTAGCCTGCCCCCTACGGGTAGTGAAGAATCGCCCGGCAAATCCATCAGGGTGCCTGTTTGGCAGGGGCTTTAGGCTGAGGGGTGGTAGCAGGCCTGCTTATACCCAGTCTGCCTCTGCCTCTGAAGAACCCCTCTGAGCAAAAGCGGAAGAGGAGGCCTGGGCTTGGTAGAAAGGTTTATGAAAAGGCCCCCCTGCCCCTGGAATGCTGCTCTGGGGAGTGGCTTGCCTTTCCTTGGCCTGAGCACTCCTATAGGTGGTCCTGTACTCATCCATTTTCTTCATGTAGTTCTCTGTCTGCTCCCCAAACAGAGAATTACCAATAACAAGAAAATCCATGGCCTTAGTCTGGGTATCCTGTGACAGGCTAGTACATCTGAGCCAAGCCATCCTACAAAGGGCCACAGATGTAGCCATGACTCTAGATGAAACATCATTGGAGTCCACTGCTGCATGAAATTGCACCTTGGATGCCTCAATACCATCTGCAGCCACCTGCTCCAGCTCCTTGGCAAGCTGGTCAGGGACCTGTTTAGCTAGAGCCATCACAGTGTCCCATCTAGACTTCTGGTATCTAGCTGTGCAGGCCATATAATTAGCCTGCCTGAGTCCCAAAGATGCTGCCATGTACTGTTTCTTTGCCATGGCATCAATCCTCCTGGAGTCCTTATCTGGGGGGTGTGAAGCCAAGGGTATATTTGCCTTATCACAGGCAGCAGTCTGCACTACCCCAACATGGCTGCACTGCTGGGAAAGGAACTCCGTATCTCAGCCTGAAAGATAGTATACCTCTTTTCCATTCTTCTGTCCACAGGAGGTATGGAATTAGGAGTCTTTAAAAGTTTAAATGTCTGTTTCCCAAAAGACTTATGGCGGGGAATAGACAGTCTCCTGGACTCTGGGATGTCCATCATCTCAACATAATCAGGCTCCTCCTGATCCTCTACTGCTTCCTCCATAGGAAGCTGGAGAGTTTCAGCCACTTTTTTGTAAAACATAAAGTGGGAAAGGGACTCAGAAAGCCTAGGAGGAGAAACACCTGAAGGTCTGTCTGGGGAGATGTCTGGGTCAATGGGCACATCCAGACTTTCATAATCACCATCACTATCCTCATACTCTCCCTCCTCCTCCTCCGGTTCATAAAAATCCTCTAAATTATAATCCGGAACCGGGTGAACCGACTGAATCGAGCCCCTAACCGATGGTGCCGGTTCGGTCGGAACCGAAGTTAGCGACTGAACAATCCTTATCGCTTATTATTCTATCAGCGGTCGGAGAAAGAACTTGTGGATCCGAACCGCTGATTTATCCCTTCTTTTCTTTTAACCGAACCGACTCTCAGAGTCGGTTCTCCTTTGCCTAAGAAGTTTCGCCCCTGGTCAGAGGGCACCCTTCTGGTTCGTTGAACCGAACCGGCTGGCCATCCGGGTCAGCAGACTTCTTGGCCTCCCTTTCCCTCAGCCTACCTACTCTCTTTCCAGGGTAGCTGGGAAAACTTTTGCAATCTGGCAGTCTGAATCGAGGTGGTCAAACCCCAGACAATAAACACAGGTGGTGTGGGGGTCAGCCTTAGCAAAGGCTTCCCCACACACACTACAGTGTTGAAACCCAGTGGGCCTGGTTTTTCTCTTGGGTTTCTCAGACATGGCCAGTCCTAACCAAACTTACCCTTTTTTCGGCAATCCGCCAGGCAAGGCACTCCTATCGGTTCCTGACCGTGTTACGGGTCGTGGAAAAAAACGTAATGAAATCCAGTTTTTTTAGAACCGGTTACCACACTCTAAAAAGCAGAACAAACTTTTTTTACAAACCTGATCGGTTCAAACCGAATCGATCCGATGTTTACAAGTTCCACACAGAAACGAGTAATAATAATAAACCTATCTAGTACTCACGGTACCACAGACAGAGACTGGACCGACAGGTTAGACAGAAGAAATTCCGTTGAACCGAGGGAAAAAAACTACACTTTAACCGACTAAATTGAACCGAGCGAAGGAGAAATCTCCGGAGCGACTGTTCAGTGAGGCGGAGAAAAGAATCTGGCGGTTTGGGTTCAAACAACAACAGACAGAGTCTCAACCGAGCTCAAACTCAGCGTTCCATGCCTTGCATGGAAAGTTAACTCTTTCCTCTCCGGGGCAGTTCAAAGGTTGGATATAACTGCAATAGTCAGAATACAGCAATACTTCATGTTGTTTGAACAAACTTACTGCAAGAGAAACTTCTCAAAGATCTACTGTTATGGTAAGTTTTTACGTAACTGTACTATCTTCCACAGAGTGGTATCTTGCAGTAGGTAATACTTTTGGGATGAATCCCAAGCAGTAATGCCCAGATGGAGGACAATTATGATAAGAGACCTTGTAGGACTGCATAACCAAAGGCCGTCCTACATTGTGAGGCAATATCCAGACTGTAGCGCCTTGTGAATGTATAGATCGTGGACCAGGTAGCTGCATTGCAGATATCGGAAATGGAGGCTCCCTTAAAGCAAGCCGCAGTGGTGGCCATAGCTCCAGTGGAGTGGGCTTAGACAGGTCCAGGTAAAGGCTTGTATTTTTGCAACAAAATGAAATACGGGGGGGGGGGTAGGCCAGCAGCCAAGCTAGCAAAAGCTTTTAGCGTGAGCTCCATCAAAGAAAAACTTTTTCCCCAAGCAATTAAGCACTAAACTTGCTTCAAACAATCTTAATTGTTCTCCATTCAATGGAAATTGCAACCCGCTACAAGTAGATACATTTCTTGTGGAAATCAAGCTAGGAGAATTGCAGATATGGGTCGGACAAATAAAACTGGGCCAGATGGAGAAGGAGCCTGTTCCAAAGAAGCTAAACCTGGGGCCAGCAAGGACTCGAGCGTGGGGGCGGTAGAAGAATTTAATCAGCCTACAAATGCCGCACTCCTAAAGGCAATTCAAAACTAGATGGAAAATGGAGGAGTTTGGCTAGCAATTTAAAAATATGGACACAAAAATCGTTAAGTTGGAGGAGGAAACCAAAGGGGCAGTTCAAGCAGCCTCATTAGTGATGACGACGACATCGGGCCTGATTAAAGAAAACAGAGTCCTGAGAAGGCGCTTAAAGAATTTGGAGAATCTCTCTAGAGCAGCCAATATCAGGAGACTAGGTCTCCCAGAAACAGCTTAGGGGGAAGATCTTGCCGGATTTACAGATAAATGGCTAAAAGAGACTTTCACTTGCGTGGAGAATTGCTCAGTACTTAAAGCTTACCGCATAACTCCTCGGGGCTCCAGACACCGCATGGCCACAGGTTGGCTTCCTCCTCGCACCATTCTTGTAGTCCTGGGATCGGCAGTTGAGAAGGACTTTAAATTATAAGTTAAGCTAAGAAAAGTGGAACAACGGAATGGGAAGGGAACAAAATACATGTGTTCCCAGACCTCAGCTACGCGACAAGACAAAGGAGACCTAGTTCTGATGCAGCACAGGCCCGCCTTCGACAACTTGGAATCCAACATGTCCTGGTGATGCCGGCAAGCCTGCGTATTTTCTACGGGGCAAAACATATCAATTTGCTGAACCTGTGGAAGCAGGGAAATTCATAGACCGGGCAGAAAAAGAATTTCATGCGAAGAGTGGTGATTCTAACAGTGAGGAAGCGGACAGTGATTGAAAGACTGGTAATGCAGTGTACTGGGACTTAAGAGTTCCTTTTCTTCTTTTATCAGGAGAGAAGCTTATGGTAATTTAGCTCGCTAGAATTATTAAGGGGAAATACCTACTCTCAGTTTGGTCCAAGGACTCAAAAGTGGACATTTACTATTATTGTTTTGTTGCTTGGATTGAGCTTTTGGGGTAAGAGAGCTATGCAAGAAGCTAGACTTGATGGATGTTTGAGCAGATGTAGTGGGGAGCAGTTACTATCTTCATGATAGGTAAAAGATGTATACTGTATATACAATATAATATGGGTTACTCCCTGCTCATGGTTGCAATATGCCAATCCTTTAAAATATTGTTGCATTTGTTTTTTAACAATTTAGCTAACTCCCCAGTGATGTAACTAGGTACAGGGGTTAACTCAGTGTGTTACTGTAAAAATGATACGTCACTTTACATTGTGTATTGTGGCTTGCAATATCTGTACACCTACGTGTATGCATATCATGCAGTATATTACTTTTAAAAGCATCTTAGCTAGATGATGTTGGTACAGTAACCTGCCATCCAGAGGCTCATGGAAAGCTGAGATGGCCACCAAATGGACTTTGATGAAAGAATAACTTAGACCGAACTCAGTAAGGCCAGGTAGTCCAGAACCCTTGTCAGCGGACAAGAATAAGGGTCCAAATATCGAGATGCTGACCATATGGAAAAGCGTTTCCATTTGTAATTGTATGTTGCGCTTGTTGCTGGCTTATGGAAAGGCCAAGAGAATATTGGCAACTGGAGAGAACACTTGTAAGCGAGTTATGAAAGCGTCTTCAGAAGCCAAGCATGAAGGTGTGAAGCCTTCAGGTTGGGGTGTAGGAGGAACCTGTGACACTGAGTCAAGAAGTTTGGTCTGATCGGCAACGGGACAGGGGCCCGGACTGACAGTTGTAGGAGATGGGGAAACAACGTCTGGCGAGGCCACACTGTGGCTATGAGAATCATCATGGCCAGCTCCAACTGTAGTTTCAGTACAGCCCATTGCAGGAGAGGGATGGGAGGGAAGAAAAAATTACTCACCTTAGTAATGTTGTTTCTTCTAATGGAGTCTTCCTATATTATGACAATTGCAGTATGACCGCAGGTTAGAACTGCTCCGGAGGTGAAATAGTTAACTTTCCATGCAGGCATGGAACCTAGAGCGTGAGCTCGGTTGAAAACTCTGTCTGTTGTGCTTCAAATGCAAACTGTCAGATCTTTATGAGCTAAAACTCACTAAGGTTCTGTGTGAAGCTGTAAACCTACACTAGCCAACTGGCTACTAACATAAACACTCATTTTTTGGCTTAAAACAAAGACTCAAGTCAGAGACCCAAAATGCAAAACACAACACCAATTCAGCCAAAAAGGTAGGTGAAAAACAACAAGGTGGGCATCAAAAACAAGTGTCAGTCCTGTACTGCCCACCCACATCCCCAAAACAGATGTTCTGAGAGGGCAGGCAGGGAGGAGGAGGTCATAATAGCAAGACTCCATTAGAAGAAACAACATTACTAAGGTGAGTAATTTTTCTTCAAACAACATGAAGTCTTGCTATATTATGACAATTGCAGACTACACAGCAGTACCCCCATGGAGGAGGACAGAACCTACCGAGAAATAGGCTCCCGACACGGCTGTGCAAACGAGCATCACTCCTAGCCTGGATGTCCAGGAGTAATGCTTGGTAAAAGTGTGAACTGTTTTCCAGGTAGCTGCTTGACATATTTCAGAATAGAATGTCTCTGGCAGCAGCCAGAGAAGCAGCTGTACCTCTGGTAGAGTGAGCCCTCAGGCCTGAGGGGGGACTTTACCCAACTTCTCATAGCAGAATTGGATACAAGAGACAATCCACCTGGCAATGGATCTTTAATGGCTGGCTTCCTTTACCAACTTCGCCATAGGTGAGAAACAGTTGAGGAGTCAAACCTATGACCCTTGGTACGCTCTATGTAGTAACTAAGGGCTCTCTTCACATCTAGGCTGTGCAGCTTCCTCTCCCAGAGGAGGAGTGGTCAGTGAAGTACACTGGAAGTGAAATAGATTGATTAAGGTGGAAATCTGAAACCACCTTAGGTAGGAACTTCTGTTAGTCCAAGGACCACCTTATCTCTGTGAAAAGAGATAAACTCCTGCTCCACTGACAACGCTTTGTAATTCACTTGCCTGGCAGAGGTGATGGCTACCAAAACACAGTTTCCAAGTCAAGTACTTGAGCTCAGTTGAAGACAAGGGCTCAAAGGGGGCTGCATAAGCTGAGCAATGCAAACATTAAGATCCCAGGCAGGGCAGGATCCTGAATGGAGGGTTGGTGTGAAACAACCCCTTAAAAAACTTGGAAAATACAGGATGAGCTGAAAGGGAAGAGGATTTACCTGCTGAAATAAAAGCAGACACAGCTGCCAAGTGCACTTTCAGGGTAGCTGGTCTCAGCCCCAAAGAATTCAGGTGGACCATATAATCCAGGACTGTGGGTAGATCAGCAGAGACTGGGGAAATATGCTTTTCCGAGCACCATATGGAAAACCTTTTCCATTTGGAATTGTAAGTAGCCCTGGTGGAAGGCTTCCTTGCGGCCTTCAATATATCCATTACACCTTGGGAAAGGTGTAAATCAGCAAACTCAACTCTTCAAGAACCAAGCCTTGAGATTGAGAGATTTGAGATTCGGTACCAGACCCTTCCCTGCACAGGTTAACAGATTGTGATTCCTGGGAAGGGACAGGGAGGGATGGACTGCTAAGGACAGCAGGAGTGGATACCAGGGCTGTCTGGCCCAATCCGGTGCTATCAGAATGACTTTGCTTGATTGGGATCTGATTTTGACTAGCACTTTGAACAGGAGAGGAAAGGGAGGGAAGGCATAGAGAAACTTCCCCTCCCAACAGAGGGCTAAGGCATCCAGGGGGAGTCAGCCCAACACTGGTGGCCTGCAGCAAAAAAGAGGAAGTTGGTGATTGTCTGGGGCTGCAAAAAGATCCATCTGCGGGGTGCCCCATCTGGCACATACTACTCCCAAGACCAGGGGATCCAGTGACCATTCGTGATGGCCCTGGGAAATCCTGCTGAGAGCATCTGCCAGGACATTGTCCTTGCCTGGGAGGTGAACTGCCATAAGGGAGGTGTTCAGGGAGTAAGCCAGAGACCACAACTTCATCGCTTCGGTGCACAAGGCCGTAGACCGAGTGCCCCCTTGCTTGTTGATGTACCACATTGTAGTGGTGTTGTCTGTTCTGACCTGAATACTCTTCTGAACAGATTTGGAAAAAGCTTGAAGTGCTAGAAGAAAAAATTACTCACCTTAGTAATGTTGTTTCTTCTAATGGAGTCTTGCTATATTATGACAATTGCAGTTTGTCCCACCATTAGAACTGCTCCGGAGGTGAAAGAGTTAACTACCATTCTAAGAATGGAGTTTAGAGCGCGAGCTCGGTTAGAGAAGCTCTGTCTGGATAATTTCAAACTGAAACTGTCAGATCTTTACAAGCAAAAACTCACTAAGGTTCTGTGTGGAAGCTGTAACCTACACTAGCCAACTGGCTACCTAAATATCAACACACATCCCTGGTCCCAACACAAAGACTCAAGTCAGGGAACCAGAAAATAATAAAATAAGGTAGAATAAAACACCACACCCCAAAACCCCAAAAGGGGTGAAAACATATAATGGGCATAACCGTGCCCACTGACTGCCCACCCCATACCCAAGTAGAAGTTCTGAGAGGGCAGGTTGGGGAGAGGTATAATATAGCAAGACTCCATTAGAAGAAACAACATTACTAAGGTGAGTAATTTTTCTTCAAACAACATAAGTCTTGCTATATTATGACAATTGCAGAATACACAGCAATACCTCCATGGAGGAGGGACAGAACTTACTTAGGAATAGGCTCTGAAGCACGGCTGTGCTAAATCTAGCATCCCTCCTGGCCTGGATATCCAAGGAGTAATGCTTGTGAAAGTGTAAACTGCTTTCCAGGTAGCTGCTTGACATATCTCTAAAATAGGGATGTCTCTGGCAGCAGCTATAGACGCAGCTGTACCTCTGGTAGAGTGAGCCCTCAGGCCTGAAGAGGGAACCTTTCCCAGTTTTTGATAACAAAATTGGATACAAGAGACAATCCACCTGGCAATGGATCTCTTAGTGGCAGGTTTACCTTTTCCAGCCTCACCAAAAGTGAGAAAAAGTTGGAGGGATTCGAACCTATGACCTTTGGTACGCTCTATATAGTAACTAAGGGCCCTCTTAACATCTAAACTGTGCAACCTCCTCTCACCAGAGGAGGAATGGTCAGTAAAGAACACTGGAAGGGAGACAGATTGGTTAAGATGGAAGTCTGAAACCACCTTAGGCAAAAACTTCCTGTTAGTCCTAAGGACTACTTTATCCCTGTGAAAGGAAATAAAGTCAGTCTCCACTGACAAGGCTTGTAACTCACTTTTGCGCCTGGCAGAAGTGATGGCTACTAGAAAAACAGTTTTCCAAGTCAAATACTTCAGCTCTGCAGAAGACAGAGGTTCAAAGGGAGGTTGCATCAACTGAGCAATGCAAACATTAAGATCCTAGGCAGGGGCCGGGTCCCTGAAAGGTGGATTAGTATGAAGTAATCCCTTGAAAAACTTGGAAAAAACAGGGTGAGTGGAAAGAGAAGAGGGCCTTCCTGCTGAAATAAAAGCAGAGACAGCTGCCAAATGAACTTTCAGGGTAGCTGGTCTCAGGCCCAAAGAATTAAGATGGACCATATAGTCCAAAACAAAGGGCAAATCAGCAGATTCCGGGGAAATATGCTTCCCGAGCACCAGATGGAAAACCTTTTCCATTTAGAATTATATGGTTTCCTAGTGAAGGCTTCCTAGAAGCCTTCAGGATGTCGAGAACACCTTGAGAAAGGTGTAGGTCAGCAAACTCTAACTCCTCAAGAGCCAGGCCTTGAGGTTGAGGGATTTGAGATTCGGATACCAAACCCTCCCTGGGCAAAGATATAGATTGTGCCTCCTGGGAGGCACAGGGGAGATGGACTGCTAAGGCGAGAAGGAGGGGTACCAGGGCTGCCTGGCCCAATCAGAATCATCCTGCAAGGCTGGGATCTGATTTTGACTAGCACCTTGAATAGGAGAGGAAGGAGGAAAAGCATATAGAAACTTCCCTTCCCAATCTAGGAGAAAGGCATCCAGAGGGACTGAGCCCATCACTGGGGGCCTGCAACAAAACAGTGGAAGTTGGTGATTGTCTGGGGCTGCGAAAAGGTCTATCTGAGGGGTGCCCCATCTGGCAAAAACTATCCCCAGTACTTGGGGATCCAGTGACCATTCGTGATGGCCCTGGGAAATCCTGCTGAGAGCATCTGCCAGGACATTGTCCTTTCCTGGGAGGTGAACTGCTATGAGGGAAGTGTTCAGGGAATAAGCCAGAGACCACAACTCATTGCTTCGGTGCACAAGGCCGAAGACCGAGTGCCCCCTTGTTTGTTGATGTACCACATTGTGGTGGTGTTGTCTGTTCTGACTTGTACCACTTTGTTCTGAACAGATGCAGAAAACACTTGAAGTGCTAGAAAGACAGCTCTGAGTTCCAGCAAATTGATGTGGAGCAGAGATTCCTGAGGGGACCACACTCCCTGAGTGGAGAGGTCGCCCATGTGAGCTCCCCATCCCAGAAGGGATGTATCCATAGTGAGGGTCAAGGAATGAGATAGAGGGATGAAGGGGACCCCCAGTCTTAAATTGCTCTGATCCTGCCACCACTGAAGGGCCTGGATCAGGGTTCGCGTCACTGGGATCAACTTAGAGAGGGGATCTTTCTCTGAGACAAAAGGCTCTCAAGTGAAACTGAATGTCCCTCATCTGAAATCTTGCTCCTTGCACTACAGCTGTGGAAGCAGCCATGTGCCCTAGGAGCTGTAAGAAGTGCCTTGCTGGTCGAGAGACCTGCAGAGTGAAGGAGGCGCCAGGGCCACCAGGTTCCTTACCCTCTCTAAGGGTAGGAAGGTTCTGGCCTGCTTTGTGTCCACCCTGCACCTATGAAGGTGAGTACCTGAACAGGTTCCAGAACTGACTTTGGAAGACTGAGCAAGAAGCCCAGAGAGTGAGCAGCTGCTGGGTAACTTGCAGGTGTGATTTGACCTGTTCTGAGACTGGCCTACAATGAGCCAGTCGTCTAGATAGGGAAAGACAGCAATCCTTTGCCTTCTTAAATGAGCAACTGCTACTGCCAGACATTTTGTGAATACCCTTGGGGCAGAGGAGAGGTCGAAGGGCATTGCTCTGAACTGGTAATGACCTGAGGGCAGTTCGAATCTGAGGTACTTTCAGTGGGAGCTTCTGATTAGAACATGGAAATAGGCATCCTTGAGGTCCAGGGAAGCTAGCCAGTCCCCTGGCCTTAGAGAAGGTAAAATCATTGCCAGAATCACCATTTTGAACTTTGGTTTCAAAAGGTGCTTGTTCAGATATCTTAGGTCTAAAATGGGCCGCCATTCTCCTGTCTTTTTTTGGGTAAGGAAGTACCTGGAGTACAGACCCTTGCCCTGGTGTAGGGGGGGGGAAACCCTTTCTACAGCTCTGAGAGCTAGGAGGGGTGAGACTTCTGTTTCTAAGGTAAAGGTATCTAGAGGGTTTGCAAGTGGAAAAAATCTGGCTCTCATCTTTGGAAATGTTTTGAAACTGAGAACCAGACCCTGGCTTACTACTTCCAGGACCCATTTGTCTGATGTTAGAGACTCCCAGTCCTGGACGAAGTAAGCCAGCCTGCCCCTACAGGTAGTGGAGAACAGCTCTGGGCACCCCATCAGGGGTGCCTGTTTGGGAGGGGCTTTAGGCTGAGGGGTGGGAGCAGACTCTATTTGCACCCCGCCTGCCTCTGCCTCTGAAGAACCCCTCTGAGCATAAGCAGAAGAAGCCTGGGTTTGGTAAAAGGCCTGTGAAAGGGCCTACCTCTACCCCTGGGGTCTGCTTCTGAGGAGTGGCTTGCGCTCCTTGGCTTGTGCACTCCTATAGCTGTTCTGTATTCATCCATTTTCTTCATGTAATTCTCTGTCTGCTCCCCAAACAGAGAATTCCCCACCACAGGAAAATCCATAGCCTTAGTCTGGGTATCCTGTGACAAGTTAGTACACCTGAGCCAAGCTAACCTAAGAAAGGCCACAGATGTAGCCATCACTCTAGAGGATACATCATTAGAATCCACAGCAGCATGGAATTGCACCTTGGAAGCCTCAATACCATCAGTAGCCACCTGTTCCAGCTCCCTGGCAAGCTGGTCAGGGACTTGTTTCGCTAGGGCCAGCACAGCATCCCATCTGGATTTCTGGTACCTAGCAGCATAAGCCACATAATTTGCTTGTCTGAGTCCCAAAGATGCTGCCATGTACTGTTTCTTTGCCATAGCATCAATCTTCCTGGAGTCCTTCTCAGGGGTGTGAAGCTAGGGAATATTAGCTTGTCAGAGGCTGCAGCCTGCACTACCCCCACATGGCTGCATTGTTGAGTGAGGAAATCAGTGTCGGAGCCTGATAAGGTATACCTCTTGTCCATCCTTTTATCCACAGGAGGTATAGTGTGAGGAGTTTTTAAAACTTTAATGCCTGTTTCCGAAAAGATTAATGCAAAGGAATAGACAGTCTCCTAGACTCTGGAATATCCATCATTTCTACATAGTCTGGCTCCTCTTGGTCATCAACAGCTTCCTCAACAGGGAGCTGGAGAGTTTCAGCAACTTTTTTTATAAAACATGAAATGAGAAGGGCCTCAGAAAGCCTTGGAGGAGAAACCCCTAGGGGTCTATCTGGAGAGATGTCCGGATCAATGGGCACATCCAGATCTTCAAAACCATATTCACTCTCCTCATATTCCTCTCCCCCTTCATAAAAATCCTAATCTTGAACTGTGGAACCGCCGAACCCAACGCTACCTGAAGGTGTCGGTTCGGTCGGAACCGGAGAGAGAGACTGGACAATTTGAATTGCTTTAGCTATTTCCTCAGCAGTTGGGAGAGAACTTTGGCTCTACACTAGCTGACTTTCTAGTCCTTTTGCTGGAACCGGCTCCTCAGAACCGCCTTCGTTTGCCGAGTATCGCCCTGGTCAGAGGCACTCCCTCGGTTTGGTTGGCATCGAACGGGCTGGCCATCCGGGTCAGCGGACTTTTTGGCCTCCCTTTCCCTGAGCCTACCAACTCTCTTATCTATGGTGGCAACAGGGAAATTGTGACAAATCTGGCAGTCTGAATTGAGGTGGTCAAACCCCAGACAAGAGACACATGTGGTGTGAGAGTCAGCCTTAACAAAAGCTTCCCCACAAACACTACAGTGTTGAAACCCAGTGGGTCTGTTTTTCCTTTTGGGTTTCTCAGACATAATGCCAGCCTAACCAACTTGCCCGTTTATGGCAATCCACCAAGCAAGACACCCTTATCGGTTCCCAACCGTGTCACGGGTCGTGGAAAAAAAACGTAAAGAAATCCGTTTTTTTTAGAACAGATAAGAACCGGAACCGCACTCTAAAAAAGGACTAGTGGATTTTAATATAACCTGATCGGTTCAAACCGAACCGATAAAGAATTACAAGTTCCACACAGAAAAAATAAATGTAAACCTATCTATTACTTACATTACCACAGACAGAGCTTGAACCGACCGGTTCGGTTTAATTTCGACTAAAACCGAAAATAATACTTTTAAACCGACAAAATGAACCGAGCAGAAGGAGAAATCTCCGGAGCAACTGTTCAGTGAGGTGGAGTAAAGAATCTGACAGTTTGCGTTTGAAGCACAACAGACAGAGTTTTCAACCGAGCTCGCGCTCTAGGTCCCATGCCTGCATGGAAAGTTAACTATTTCACTTCCGGAGCAGTTCTAACCTGCGGTCATACTGCAATTGTCATAATATAGCAAGACTTCATGTTGTTTGAAAGCATATAGGAAGAGACCTGTCCAGGGTTGGGAAAGGGCATCTATAGATTGTCCCTTTCTGTTCGGGATAATGGAAAAATATCTGGGAAGACAGTAATTCTCTGGGGAGGCAAACAGATCCGTCTGTGGAGTGCCCCATAAGCTGAAGATTTTTTGGAGCACTTGCTCGTGAAGTGTCCATTCGTGAGTTGTGGGCTGGCGACTTAGCTGGTCAGCTAATTGGTTGCAATTTCCCGGTAGATGGACTGCTGTTAGCGTCAATTGTTACTGTATGGCCTCTTGCCAAACTGCAAGGGTCTCCCTGCATAGGGTGCAAGACTTCGTACCACCTTGTTTGTTGAGGTAGAACACTACTGCAGTGTTGTCTGACTGGATCAGCAACGACCCTGGCTCGAGATAGGGCCGGAATGCCTGGAGGGCTAGACAGACCGCTCTCATCTCTAAGAGACTGATATGAGACAGATGGGGAGAAGCGGGCCATTGGCCTTGGGTCTGATAAGGACCGAAGTGCGCTCCCCAGCCCTGTGAGGAGGCATCTGTGCTCAATGTTTGCATGGGGGGACCAGAAAGGCATTCCTTGATTCAAGTTAATTCTGATTGTCCACCATGTCAGGGAAGACTTCAGAGAGGGAGTGACCCAGATTTTGTCTTTGAACTGTCCTGTTTTTTTGGGACCACTGATTCTGGAGGGTCCACTGGACAGGTCTGATGTGGAGATGAGCGTATGCCACCACAGAGATGGCAGAGGACATGTGACCCAGAAGGCGCAGCATTCTTCTGGCTGTGACTATTTTCTGTGTCTGTATATCTAGTGCCAGAGATCTAAGCATGTCCTGCTGGGCAGGCAGGAGGTAAGCCCTGGCTGTAACCATATCTAGAACAGCTCCAATGTATTGGAGAGACTGTGTCAGATCTGGACTGGACTTTGACCAACTGACAGTGATTCCTAAATCTGCAAACAGTTTCTAGGTAGCATACAGAGAGGTGAGCAGAGCTACTTTGGAGTCTGCTTTTATTAGCCAATCATCTAGATATGGAAAGATGAAGTGACCTTCTCTTCATAAGGCTGTTGCTACCACTGCTAGGCACTTAGTGAACACTCTGGGGGCTGATGAGAGGCCGAAGGGGAGTGTTCAAAACTGGTAATTTTGACCCAGTAGGTGGAAACGCAAAAATCTGTGGTGGGCAGGGTGGATGGGAATATGAAGGTAGGCGTCCTTCATATCTAGGGGGCAAAGCCATTCGCTCTGTTTTAGGATTGGCATGATGGCAGGTAGGGTGATCATGCATTTGTACTGAATGTAAAGATTCAGTTGTCTAAGATCCAGTACTGGTCTGAGGTCTCCCGTACATTTGGGTACCAAAAAAGAAGTGGGAGTAAAATCCTGTTTGCTGTTCCAGAAGAGGCTCCGGTACAATGGCCTGCTTGGTCAAAAGGGCTGTCAATTCTTCCTGTAGGATAAGTAAATGATATGGAGGATAATGAATCTTGCATGGACGGCAAAGGCGTAGGGTGGAGAGAAACTCCAGAGTATGACCCTTCTGGATAATCTGGAGTACCCAGTTGTTGGAAGTGATAGTTTGCCAGGCCTCCAAATGGAAGGCAAGACAACCCCTATAGCCTCCGAGGCCTGGTTGAGGAGGCGGGGGTAAAGCCCTAGTGGGTCACTGGGAGGTGGGGGGGTGCAGCTCAACCAGATGGGCAGGAGCGGGCACCCCGGGCAGCAGAGGTGTTGCCTCTGGTGGATTGAGCACACCTCGGAAGCCGCCTTTATTATTACCTCTGCATCGTCCACCTCTTTTGGAATAACAGGAGTGTTGAGTATAGTAGGTTATAGCTGGAGTATGATACATGCCATGTACCGTACGGAGGGTTCTGCCTGATGCCTGTAAGTCATCCAGTAAAGTTTAAGTACCTGGCCTGAACAGCTTAGGCCCATTGAAGGGGGCATTAGCTACTTTATTTTGTATATCAGGTGCAAAGCCTGAAACATGAAGCCAGGCGTGGCGATGCAGAGTGATACCAGTGGCAGATAGTTAAGCTGAGGTATCTATGGCATCATATCCCGACCTGAGAAGGTGACAGGAGACAGAATTACAAGTTATCACTGTAGCCAATAATGTATCCCTGTCCTGTGAGGGAGGGAGTTTATTGATAAGTTCAATGGCAGAGGACCCCAGGGTACGTTGATATTTGATCATATGACCCCATATAGTTCAAAATTCTGATATTCATAGCACCTGAGGAAAAGATGTTTTTCCCTAGACAGTCAATTCTTCGGGAGTCCTTACCAGGGGCTAAGGAGCTCATGTGCTTGGGTTTTTTGTACGGTCATGAGCAGCAGTAATGACCATAGAATCTGCCTCTGGAATACTAGACAGAAAGGGGTGGTCCAGAGGAGCCTGATATAGGCAATCCGCTTTGCAGGGAACAGCTGTAATAGCTGAAGGCTGATGCCAAGCAGCCAGCATGGCATTCTGGTATGTTGGGATTAGTGGGGGAACCACTAAAGCCGGGCTCCTGAGGTAATTCAAGGTATTCTGCCATATCCTTATGTTGTTTGTCATGTTCTGTAGTAGAGAATCCCATGACCATTTGAATCTGAACCATCATGTCACTGAAGGACGTGCCATCTGGCGGAGAGGCTGCAGAAGGCAGAGGCAGGTCCTCATCCAGAGAAGTAATTCCCGAATAGGGGGATTCAGGATTTGAAAAATCCAAATCTGGAAACTCTGCATCCTTAAGATCACCAGTAAAATCATGCGGCAATTCTTGATCATCTGACAAATAGTCCTCTATAAATTGAGGAGGAGACCAGGGCAGCATGGCATCCCTGTCACCATGAAATCGTTTAGTGGGAGGAGATCAGGAAAGATCACCCAGCTCTTCAGAGGGCTGGGAATGCCGCATGGCATGCAAGACGTGTCAGACTATGTTGGTGATGCCCCTTCTCTGGGAAGGAGGGGGAGTGATGAGGGGAACATGTTGGGAAACCAAAGGGGTGATAGAGGGAATGAGATGGGTAGTATGAGCAGATCTTGTCCCTGGATAATAAACACCAGGGTCCCGATCTCTGTCCACCTGACCCCTATATGAAAGCACCTGAGCAGGCAGAGGGAGAGTCAATAAGGTATAAGCCATAGGTTTCCCCTGAGGAATGCAGGATCTCGTCGATGAGCCCGCGGGGGGTGGGGGGGAGAGCCCCCATCGACGGAGCAGCAGTATACTTGGCTGCATGCAACGCGCTGGAAAGCATCATCAATGAGAGGGTATAAGCCTCTGCTGACGGAGCAGTTACTGGCTGAACTGCATTTAAAGTGCTGGAAAGCACTGCTGATGAGAGGGTATGAGCCCCCGTCAACAAGGAAGCGTTTAAAGAACATTCCGTTGATGGACATTAGGCAGGGAGTGCGAGGAGGGTTTCTCCTTCTCCCTTTTCTGCCTAGAACGAGAACCAGTAGCGGGGGAGCCCTTGGTATGGGCCCCCTGGTTCTCCAAGACAGACATTTTCTGCTCCATCAAAAGTCTTTGGATTTCAAGCAACCGTCGATGAATTGCCCAATTAAAGTCCTGACATACGTTGCAGGAATTGGTGTCATGTGTGGGTCCCATACACCTTACACAAAGTGTGTGATTGTCAAAACAGTATATCTTCCTACCGCAATGGCAGGAATGAAATAAAGCTCATTTGGTTGAAGAATCTGTAGACGTTTATTTAGTTCCAAATTTCTCGTCGATGACTGCTACACAGAAGTTGCACTAGCTGCTGCGCAAGCTGAAGATGGCGAGAAAATGAACTGAGGATATCAGGGACTGCCCACACTTATACAGGAAACAGGAAGCTGATGTCATGTGTGGGCAGTCCCTGGTGAAAAACTGCTATAAGAGCTACCATGCACCACAGCGACCTCTGCTGGATACCCAAAAGTATTACCTACTGCAAGAGACCACTGCATGGAAGATCTACAGTTACAAGGTAGGTAACTTTTTTTCCTAACAACATCAATGTTTTCATTTGCTTACCCCTTTAAGCAGACTCCTAGCAGCACCACAAAGAGGTTAATAGCTTCTGAAGGACAGATGCCCCAAACCTAGCACCCCTTTTGGAATGCCTTACTGCATTTATTTTATGCCTCTGTAGCTACGATTTTTGATGTAATTTCTAAGCATTTTCTTCTTTTTTTGCTGCCTTAATGCATTTATTTTTCTGCTTTGTAACTACAATTTCTAGATTCATATCTATGCATTTTTTTTGCTAGCCTACCTTCTACCTGTATTCTAAAGTAATTTAACCAAGCAATCTGCAGAAGCTGTCCGAAGCAGCTCCTCCACGCCCGCGGTCCTGGCGGTGATCCAAACTGGCTGCTTCTATCATGCAGCCCGTCCCAAGCAATCTGCAGAAGCAGCCCAAAGCAGGCTCCTCTGCACCTCGGTCCCAGCGGTGATCCAAGCTGCCCGCTTCTATCAAGCAGCCCACCCAATGCAATCTGCAGAAGCAGCCCGAAGCAGGCTCCTCCGCGCCTGCGGCCCTGGCGGTGATCCAAGCCGGCCGCTTCCATCAGGCAGCCCGCCCCAAGCAATCTGCAGAAGCAGCCCAAAGCAGGCTCCTCCGCGCCAGTGATCCTGGTGGTGATCCAAGCCGGCCGCTTCTATCAGGCAACCCGCTCCAAGCAATCTGCAGGTACGGCCTCGAGACCTTTGGCTCTAAAGCCACGATTTTGATTGGCTCCCTGCACTCCAGCCAGCCAATTGACTAATGTCCTGTGCAGTTTAAGTTGTGGCACGCACTGTGGCTCGGACCTGTATAGCAAGCTACATTTCGGACCTGTTTTCAATCTAAATTTTGTTGTTTTCAATCTAAAATTTCAATTTAGAGTTTATGCTGCTTATCATACTGATTTTAGTCTATAATTGTTTTTATACAACGTAGCACAGTCAGAATTGTAGGGAATATTATACTGAACATGCTGCAACTACTTCATTTCACTGTATGCTGTGTCTGAATCCCAACTGCTCCATTTCCTTTCCGTCTCTCCTGTCCCCTGCCTTGACTCAACTACCACAACTATTTCTCCCTCTGTTCAACCCTGGAAGAAGACTGTATATTTAAACTCTTATTCTGAGCTAGATATTTCCCTGTTCTGTTAGCGTAACAGCAGCCAGTGTGACGAACTGGATAAAGTGAGATTTGACCAACGCATCTCAGCGGCCATATTGCCCTATCTACTCCTCTCTCCTCTCCCTCTGATTCTTAGCCTCCTCTCTCTGCTGCCCCTCTGACGCCCAATTTCTCAGGAGCCCGCTCCGTTCCAGGACTCGGCCTGCCTAAGTGGCCGCTGCACGAACAGTTTACTTTGACTGTTTCACTCCCCCCCAATTCCTCTTCCTCATCTCACCAGACACCGCTTCTCTCTGGCACCTCACCGCTAGACCCCCCACTGCTAAACTTCTCATACCCCCCACTGCTTTGCGCCTCTTCTTAATTATTGTTCCCCTCCTAAACTGACTAAATTTGCTCTTGCTCTTCCCCAGGCCCCTCCCTCTCGTTTTGCCCACCCCTCAGTTAAACCTGCTTATTGTTGCGACCCCTCTTAACCTCGGACATCCCATCTTTTTTACTTACAGAATCAACCCGTTGCAGGCCACTCCACGCCCGGAGTCCCGGAAGCTTCTATCAGGCAGCCCGCTCCAAGCAATCTGCAGGTACGGCCTCAAGACCTTCGGCTCTAAAGCCGCAGTTTCGATTGGCTCCCTGCACTCTAGCCAATCGACTAATGCCCTGTGCCATTTAATTTGTGGCGCGCACTGTGGCTCGGACTTGACTCACAAGCCACATTTTGGACCTGTTGTTTTCAATCTAAATTTTGTTGTTTTCAATCTAAAATTTTTCCAGCCCACCCTCTCCAGCCCCATCTATTAAATGGTCTTGGGCAAATGTGGTACTCCGCCCATCCCTCGTAATTGGTTACTTCCCTCTACAGCACTGCCGACTGATTAGCTTATCCTCCACTCCACAACTTGCTCCTAACTGTTCCCTCTCAGACTGCTACGCATTTATACAATAGTGTGTGGGTGCCGGAGTGCAACAGGTCTCCTTGAACCGGTCTCCATCGATTTCATTTTCGTTACTGAGGCCGCTGCAATTAGCCTCTTGTCTCTTGCGAGGTTACTTGTTATTGGCATTCACCCTTGCTCTCCCCTTTGGCTGCTATATCGCTTCCCTTGCAGACCCTCTTTTAAGAGGATAGTTCTCCTTCCTCCTGAATATCTACCCAACAGCTCTCGCTTCTTGAGTGGACAAGTAATTCTGGGGGTGCCTTACACTTCCCATTTGTGCTACTTCCTACTGCTATTCCTGAATCCCAAACATGACCCATCTAGCCTCTTTGCTCAGTCGAGGTGCCATACTTCTAATGCTGATCTCCCACTCAGGTATTAGGAGCTGTGCTACCATGGCGACGCCAGTCCTATTGGTTACAACTGAATCTATTAATGCTTATGGGACTACCACCTCCTACCTCAGCTGGACAGCTGGAGCCCTCACATTTGCTGTGTACACACACTTCAATGTGCTCAAATCACTCGAACCGGCAAGCCTCCCTGTCACCCAGTCTGGCACTTTACCACAGACTTGCATTCCAGCACTGGACTTACAAGTCACGCCACCCCCATTGCCGGAAATGCACCCTCACCAAAAAACTGTTCAAGGACTACATCCGAAGGATAATACTCCTGCTACTGCTGTTCTCAGGCAATGTTCACCCTAATCCTGGTCCCCCCCAAAGCCAGACAACCAGTGGAAAAACTCTGGGATCACTTACACTGACATCTATAAACATCTGTAGCCTCTTTCCCAAACTTGCTAACCTACAGGTGTGGGTCACCCAACATAACCCTGACGTCATTTCAGTTGTTGAAACTTGGCTTTCACCGAAAATACCTGACACAGCAATTTTGCTGCTGGGATATAATGTCTTCAGACAGGATCGATTGTCCAAGAGAGGTGTAGGCTGTGCTATATATGTAAAAGACACCTTACAGGGACTCGTCATACCTATACCTAACAGGGGCAACCTCATACAAATGCTCGCTGTCAAACTGCTTCTTGGGGCTCATAATAAAGCACTTACTGTGCTCTCAGTTTATATCCCCCCAAAGTATACTACTACTGGTTTTGAATCACTATTGATGGGAATAAGCAATGTAAGTCTCCACTCAGAATTAGTAATCCTAGGAGACTTTAACATCAACTGGCTCACCTCAGATGCCATCTTACCAAAGGACACCCCATCAGCCATCCACTTCTCTCAGCTCGTTGATGCCCCTACAAGGGTGAACTACCAAACCGGGACAAGCACACTGCTGGACTGGATACTATCAAACCACCCTGAACATATCTCCTGATATACCTTTGTCCTCCCTGATGGCCTAAGTGACCACTCTCCCATCAAGTGTTGCTGGACTAATAAATTCTGCAACCCCCCGCCAGAACAACTGTAAGCTGGGTTCTTAACGGACACCTTGAACAAATGAAAACAGACTTTCAGCAACACGACTGGTCTACTCTTTACTTGGCTAGTGACGTTAACACAGTGCTGGATATCTTCATTAGTCAACTCAACGCAATCTGCGACAAGCACACCGCGAAAAAAAATACGAAAAATCAAAGTTTATCACAATCCTTGGATAATACCTGACCTTATCGAGCTCATGAAGATAAGGGACCACACTTCCGGTATAAGGCACGCGCCATAGGCTCGCAAGCTAACACACAGTGCTACAAAAAAGCTAGGAATGAATGCACTAAGCCGAGTCGCTCTGCAAAGAGTCGATACTATAAAGATGCCCTCAATAACTCCTGGAATAACCCTAGGTACTTCTGGAAAAATACTGCGGGTATCAAGGGGAAGGACCCCAAATCTGCATGCTTCATATAGATGGTTCCCCAGCTGTTGACCCAAAGGTCATTGTTGACGCTCTCAATAAAGCGTTCTCTGATCTCAGCACTGTCCTCTCCCTGACTACGTAATAGTGACACTGCCTGTGATGCCCCAGTATACCCCAGCCACTCGCCGGCCACCTGCCATGGAAAGTCACAGAGGTCGAAGTGAGACTACCTCATAACAGTTCTTAGAAAAATCAAGTTTCAGTGGGGATACACTGGATCTAAAATTCGTCAGCCTTACAAAGGATGAAATCCTGCCTGTTATTAATAGGATCTACATCCTCTTGCTCAGCCGCTCATAATTCCCGGAACAATGGAAATTGGCTTTGGTGACCCCTGTGTACAAGAATGGGGGACAGGACACTGCATGGGAACTATCGCCCAATTTCCATTCTCCCACCACTCTCAAAATGCTGGAGCGAATTGTGGTGGACCAGCTTGTCAATTATTTGGCAAAATACCAGCTGCTATGTGCCCAACAGCACAGCTTCAGACATGGGCACAATACCGTCAGAACGCTCCTGGAATTTACTGGCTTTATTCATAACTCGCTGGATCAAGGTCTTCTGGTTGGTGCAGCATACATTGACCTAACCAAGGCTTTTGATACTGTGAATCATGCCCTGCTAATTGACCAACTAACCAGCATCGGACTCTCCACTGACGTTGCCAAATGGTTCTCAAGCTACCTCAGTAACCGATCTCAATGGGTAAAAATTGGTAATGTCCACTCTAATATGTGCCCAGTACACTCAGGTGTCCTGCAAGGCTCCATTTTGGGACCACTTCTATTTAGTATTTTCCTCATTAAACTCCCAGATTCCTGTCATTGTCATATCCTCCTATATGCCGATGATGCAGTGATCTTTACTAGTAACCACCACCCCTAACTCCTCAAAGAACAACTTCAACAAGGCTTTGCAACTGCCGAGAACTGGTTTCTGGAACACAAGCTTATTATGAACTATAAAAAAAATCAAACGAAGACCATGTTGTTCTCCAACCCCCAAAACAGGCATAAGGCGTTCCCCCTCACCATCACTAATAATGAGGGCTCCCCCTTGAAGCTAGTACAGCACTTCAAATACCTAGGTACAACAACTGACTCCACACTGACCTACTCCCACCACATTGACAATCTTGCTAGGGCAATTAACTTGCGTACTGGGATGCTTTACAAGCATAAGCACATTTTGACACCAGATGCTTTGCACTTAGCTATACATAGCTCTGTTGCCTCACTAGCTGAATACGGTCTTATTATGTATGGCGTGCTACAGACACGGCTCTCTGCTGCACCAAAACTGCCTTAAACAAGGCTTGCCACCTTTTGACAGGTGCAGAGCGTTTGACCCACACATGCGATCTCTATGAATAAGCTAACTGGCTGCAACTCAGTAAAAAAAAACTTTGTTATCAAACCTGCCTGCTTGCCAAAAAAGCCGGCCTAGGAAGGCTGCTCTCTGGAGTTTTAGCACTACTCACTCCACCACTAAAACCACGAAGCACCAGGAGCTCTGACACCCAGCGATTTCGCACCCCGTTGCCATACCTACCTTCGACAACGAGCTTTCGCCTACAGAGCCCCTCACTGGATGAACTCCCTTCCAGCTAGCATCTCCAATGCTCATACACTGGGATCATTCAAGTGCTTGCTTCGGCAATATCTAGTCTCCTTGGCTTCCTGCCACTGCTATCACTAGGTTCTCTTACTCAGTTCCTTTTAGACTGGCTATCTTGCTCTCGGTATCAACGTTTGTCATCCCATCATAGTAATAGCACTTTGCGCACTCTCTGCTACCCCTGTCTCCTCTTAGCACTTATGGCACGCTTTGTACAGTCGCTGCCTTATCCTCACAGCCTTCTTCCCCCCACTCCGCTCTTTTCCCTATTCTCTCACCATCTGCCTCGACTACCCTCCACCACCTCTCCCTCTGACACTTATCTCACCTGCCTAAGCCTTCTTGTTCTCACCTGACTGCATTCTTCCATGTTCTTCCTTTGCCACTGCCTCTGTCTGCTTGCCTTCCCTCCCACTCTCTCTCTCTCTTCCCCAACCCCCACGCACCTGCTCCTGACTATACCTTAATCAACTTTCATCGTATCCCTGCAGGCTACCAACTACTTGTCTTACAATTTACTCATCCACCTGGCAATAAACTCCAGACTTGCAGATTATTTGTAACAAATGACACTGGCATACTGTGTTATATGCCTACTTAATAATGTTGTTTTATTATGTGTTTCATTGTCAATCACATGTCTCATCTGTACAATCCCTCTATATTGTGCTTGTCCTCCCACCTAGTCTGTATTTATCTGTTTTGTAATATCCTAAGTGTTATGCCTGGTTACACTTGCAGTGCTTGTACTAACTGTAACTGTTCCCGGACTCTCTAATCATCTGATGTGGAACCTATGAAAAGAGCTCTGCTCAAAGGTATTTAATCCAAGATTTCAATAAATAAATACAAAATAAAGTCTGCTTAGATTGGTTTAGTTGTAGCCCATTTAGGCGCCAGCTCCCAGTGTTTTTGAATCATAGACTGTATAAGCTATCCCTCCGTACACCATTTTTTACTGTAATATTAGTAGCCAATTTCTCAAATATGTGTCTCCAATAAGGCCCTTGTTGCACTTTTTGTCCTCTAATTCAAATTCATTTTGACCCAACCCCAGATGTAGTTGTTACACGATTACCTGCTCAGACTGTTTCCGAATTCCCTTCCCCCTGTTCTCTCACCTCCCCGCCACTCCACTAACCTTATTAACTCTATCTCCTCTGTTTTTTATCACAGCAGAAGCTCCCCTCGTGGGTGCAGGTCGAGAGGGCTGGATACCCTCCCTTGAGCCTTCCCTGGAACAGACCCCCAAAGCACCGCAGTCAGGTACAATCCCAGAGATTGAAAGCTGGCAAGCCCACAAGCACTACAGTTATTTTCTCCAGCTCGCTCGTCGGAGGAGGCCATGTTGCCCCCCTTGGTGATCTTGGTACTTTACAGTGATTGTCAGGTGGTCATACAAACCTGTCAGCCCACTTTCCCATTGGCAGGTTATCTGTGCCTGCCTCTAGTGGCCGCTAATTATCTAACCTAATTCCAATCACTAATTTGGAGACTCAATCTAAACTGCTCCTCCACTACTTGACTCCCTCATACTGCGGCCAGGAAATGTTCTCTTTGACTCTTCCCCTCTCTGTGTTCCTTCTTCTCTGCACATGCCCCCCGCTTCACCCCCCCCCCCACATACTCAACCCATCCACCTTATATCTGCTCTACTAACGTCTCCTTACCCCTCCACCCTACTGGTTATACCTACCTGCCATCACCCCACCTCCATCACTATGTCCCACTCCCTGCCTCTCGGTAGCCCCAGCCACCCCCTCCTCACCAACCTCGTTTCACCCTAAGCTCCTATGTGTCCCTGAAGTATTGTAAACAAACAGCCCCACCCCTGCTGCAGGCCCCTCGCAGCGTGCTAATAAGAGAATCCTGCAACATATCTTATCCAGGATTACTATCATCCTCCTGCTACTCTCTGGTAAAACACACCCCAACCCTGGCACTTTGTCCGCCCCTCCTCCCAATTCTAAGCTTTTAAATGGCCTCATGATGGCAACCATCAACATCTGCAGCCTCCAAAAAAATTTCCCCTACTCCAAGCCTGGATTTGACACCATAACCCTGACGAGCTAGCAGTAGTCAAAACGTGGCCACCACAGAGTACCCCAGATTCTGCTGTCACCCTGCAGGGCTATACACTGTTCAGATTGGACAGACTAGGGAGAAGGGGTGGGGGGTGTAATTTACCTCCGGGACTCCCTACAAGGTATAACTATTGAAACAGCACCCCCCAGTGCTGATGCCCAGACTCTCTCCCTAAAGGTTGCTGTTGGCAACTTTGGTAAATCTCTCTACCTTATGGCAGTCTTCATACCTCCCCAAAATCAGAAGGATGCTTTCACGTCCATCCTAAGCATCATCGACCAGCTCCCCAAAAACTCAAAAATTATTGTACTCGGGGGGATTTCAACACAAATTGGCTTGCCCCCCAGACATCCTGTCTCAGGAATGCAGCTGCCACCCAAGATCTATCTCAGATGGTACTTTCCCCTACCAGGCTAAACCACAGTAGAGGCACCAGTTCCCTCACCGACCTCATCTTCACAAATCATCCTGAGCGCATCAAGGATGCCAAGGTCCTGTCTGATTCGCTCAGAGATCACTCCCCTATCACTGGTCAAATAGCTAGAAATCCCCTCCCTCAAGGATTTCTAGACACTGCCTGCTGAAGAAAGGCTCCCTAGTACACTTCCGCAATCACCTCCTAAACTTCGACTGGTCCCCTCTCGATCAACTGACCTCAGTGGATGCCGCTCTGTCATTTTTCATTACCTCCTTCCAAGACGCCTGTGACATCTTTGCCCCCTTCGTGAAGTGGATTGAAAAAAATCAATCCTTTCCTTCAATAAATCAGTCCTTGCTCGACCAAATGACAGCCCGTGATAATCTATAGCACTGTGCCTTGGAGTCTGGCCACCCTGCTAATCGTCAATTCTATTGTGCTGCCCTAAACTCCTGCACCTGAGCCATCTGCAAAGCTAAGGCGGTCTATTATCAGGCTAGACTCACTGCCACCTGGGGAAATGGGAGAAAGTTCTAGGAGGATATTAGGGAGCTTAGTGATAAGCCCCCCGCTGATCGTCGATGGGACACCCAAACATGACTGCTAACGCTTTTAATGATGCTTTCTCTGACCTCAGTTCTATCCTCCCATGATTTTTTCTCTGCCTCTACTGGTCAGTCTCCCCCAAGGGCCCCACCATTTCACTTTAAGACAATCTCACCTAGTGCTGCACACCCTCTATCGCTCCAAGTCCCTCGGTAAAACCAGACAAAGTAGTGACTCCCAGATCTAAAGCTGCTCACCTTATCTTTTTTTTTTTTTTTTTACTTTTTATTTATGCAATTTTATGATCTTACAGCATTGACTGCAGTGTACACAAAGAGTGAGGTACGCAGTCCCCATAATGAATGTACAGATGAATCAATTTGTATGCAATTAAGATCTATAGATTCATGCACTTATGTGGAACTGCCGTGTACAAAGAAGGAGTAAAGTTTGAACTTATTACCCTGCAGACCAGTAGCACTTTCACCACAAGTGAAATTAAAAAAAAAAAAAAAAGAGTCTATAAAGCCAGGATACAATTCCTCTTGTAAAACTGATTTAGTGGTAGGCTAAGTGACTTAGCCACTTACAGACAGAATATTTATACGATAGCCTGGTCTCAGTTAAGTTGCTTTATAAACCCATACACAATAGCAGAACATGGCAGCCCACGCAATGGGTACAGGAGAAACATACGGTAAGTGTATCAATAATGTTCACAAAATGAGTGGCGATCCTAGTCACCATAAAAACAATCTCTACAGTGCTAGTCAAAACAATTATGTTTATTACAAAGGTCGTTTATGTAGAGCAGCAGATAACAGCCTTTATCATTGCAAACCTTTACATGAATTTTATACCCAGAATTTGAATATTTTAGATGCAAACAAAGCTCCGAACAATACAGAGCAAACTGGGGTCAGCAAGAACCATAGCTCTCATAGAAAGCCCCACTTGTCAATTGGGTGTAAACTAGAAAGCCAATATGAAATACAGTACAGCACTCGTCTTCTTCGGAGGAAATGTCCGGTGGGTGCAGTTTATTAATACATTTTTCTGCAAACTCGACTGCTGTAATAGGATCCAAAAAGACGTGAGACCTCAATTCATGTCTAACTTGAAGTCATGCTGGATAGTTTAACCTTGCCTCAATTCCGTGCCATAAGATATTTTTTTTTTTTACCACCTACAGCTCCTTCTTTCTTGATTGCATCTGGGCAGCCAGGTCCAGGAAGAACTCCAGTCGACTACCTTCCAAGACTATCTCTCCACGAGGTCTGTCTGCTTGCAAAAGCAAGATCCGTGCTTCTGGCACTGACAATGTGGCAATCGCCGTCAGAAGTCTCTGCAGTGCTTCACCTCGTGGTCGAGCTCTCTGGGGTATAGCAAATATCTTCAGGATTTTTGTTCCAGAATCCATCGCCAAAAGTTTCAAGTCCTCGAATATTAGCCTGGTGACTGCAGGTAAGAGTTCTGTTAGACCAGCATAGCGGGAAGAAAACGCCCACAACTCGAATATTCGCTTGCCACTGAGTGTTTTCAAGGGTTTCTACCTTGTTCCTCAGGAAGAAGAGGTCACGAACACAGGCGACATTAATATCAGCTTGGCTTCCCTGTGAGTCCTGTAAGCTTTTTATGTATTTTTTTAAATATACTTTTTTATTCAGACATAGCAAACAATCATACATCCATACATAGCTTCTGGTAGTACATCTCACAATACATAGGTGGGATTAAATTATATACATCTCATACAAATTCTAAACACATTTAAAAAAAAAAGAATGACATAATATTTCGACAGGGTATCTTCCTAATATGAATACATTAGTTAGGGCTATATTTCTAACTGGACAAGTATATATATATCTCTCAATTTCTGAGAGAACAGCCCATCAGTCCTGGCAGTCCAACAAAACCAACATCCTAAGGGACAAAGTCAGGGTACTTATTTAAATGATGCATCACCCATTTTCTCCATCTTAGTTCAAAGGCTTCTGTATTATCTAGGAGTTTAGCCGAGATCTTTTCCAATGTGTAAATCTCCCTCACTGTTTTCACTCAAGCTGATTTAGTGGGGATACTTTGGGACCACCAAAGCCTGGTTAGGTTTTTGTGTGCAGCTGCCACTAATAGTCCTACTTGCTTATAGGTAGTGGAATCTATTTTAATCCCTGATGGGGGAGTAAAAGTTAGGAAATACAGTGGGTTGTCAAGACTAGCTAAGCCATAAATTGCTCTGATTTCCTCCCAGACCCTTTGCCGATATGTTCAGATTCTAGAGCAGGACCACAACACATGTGACTGCCCTGCATGGGCAGTGCCGCACCCCTTCCAACATTTCCCCAATGGGTCTTCCCGGTATCTAGAGGTGATCACTGGCATATGAAAATACCGCATTCTTAGCTTCCAAATAAATTCCCGTCAATAGGAGGCATTTATCACCCCTATAGCCCATCCTGCACCTTCTGTAAGCTTTTTAATAGCTTCAACATGGTCTTGAATAAGTCGGTCATTGTCCGATAGCTTTGCCTCTACAGCCACCAGTCTCCGGTTGGTCTCAGCCTCTCACCTTATCTCCTGACGCATTACTAACCCCCCTAACCAAAATCCTCAATATGTCTCTAAGTCTAGGACAGTTCCTTACACAGTGGAAAAGGGCGGTCATTACCCCTGTCCATAAAAATGGTGATCAATACCTCCTATAGTAACTATAGGCCTATTTCCATCCCCCCCCCAAAAAGCATTAGAAAAAATTGTTTCTGACCAAATACTTGGACTCGTATCACCTACTTTGCCAACAACAGCATGGCTTCAGGAAGGGACATAGTACAACCACTGCCCTCCTGGAGTATACATCCTATATCTCTGATGCCCTTGACCAGGGGGGCCTTGGCTGGGTCGGTTTACATACATCTCTCCAAGGTCTTTGACATGGGTCAGCCACCCCATGTTGACTGACTCCCTCCTCTCTGCTGGCATATCCCAGGAGGCCACTGGCTGGTTCTCCAACTACCTTCAAGGCTGTACCCAGCAAGTGAAGATAAATAAACACCCTATCCACATATCTCCCTGTCCGATCAGATGTCCCTCAAGGTTCCATCCTTGGCCCTCTCCTCTTCTCACTGTACTTAAACTCCCTACTCCTGGCCTCCACTGGACGTCTCTCCTATATGCAGATGATGTAGTGATTGTTAGTCAGCATCCTGACCCCACCCAGCTCCAACTATCATTACAGGGCACCTTCACGGAAATCGAACCCTGGTTTTCCACTCATAAGCTCATCCTCAACTATAAAAAAAACTAAGGTAATGCTATTCACCCACTCCCAACATAAACATAACTCAGCTGTCCTCTCTATACACAACTCCCAGGGAACCACCTTGGAACCTGTCAAAAGCTTTAAATACCCAGGCATCACCCTTGACTCGGCTCTCAACTTCCGTGACCATATCACATCTACCTGCTCTGCAGTCAGTTCCAGAATTGGCCTCCTATATAGGCTCAGACCCTGCCTCCCCGACGCCTCTCAGACTAGTTATCTGTAGCACTATCCTACACCTGGTTGACTATGGCATAGTTATCTATGGCTCTGCCTCGGATACTGCACTGTCCAAAATCAATGTACCTTTAAGGCCTGTCGACTGGCCACAGGCAGCGAACGGCATTTCCAAGGGCGTCTACAATACCAGACCTGCCTACCTGACAAAAGAATTCAACTGGGCCAACCCCCCCACCCCGGTTCTCTCTTGCTTCTCAAACCTGGGCTACTGAGGTGAACTACAAGACTTTCTGATACTGCTGCCTTCCACATCCTCTTTGTCAAATCCACTGCTGGTCAAAGGTCCTTTCGATACAGGACACCCCTATGGATGAACTCAATTACAGGGCCCCTCATCACCATACCCAAATTGGGGCCTTTCAAAAAGGAGCTGTGTGACTACATCATATCCTGCTCAAACTCTGACTGCCTATAACCGTTCTTGCCTCCTTCCCTCCCTCCGTTCTCTGCTCTCAACCTCTATCACCTAGTCAAGGTCCCATGAGCTACTTTCTTCGCCCTGTTACTTATACGCATCTATAATCGAATGTTCACATGAAGCTTACTGTGTGCACTTCTGCTTGTTCACTGTATCTGTTTGCTCTAAGTTCCTGAATTTCTTCACTGTATTTTTCTTTTCTTTTCTGTTATGACGTGGAGCCTTTGTAAATGAGTCCCTGACTCAAAGGGCTGTAATTCCTAGACTTTAATAAATAAAATAAATAAATGCACATCATTACAGTAATAGGATGCGATGGTGTGGGCTGAAGACCAATTTGCAGCCTTACAGACTATCAGCTATGGGATATGTCTGAAAGCTGCTACAGAAGTAGCTGTACCTTTAGTACAGTAAGTCCTAAGCCCAAGGGCAGGGTCTTTGCCATCTTTACTGTAACCATGTGATTTACAGGAAAACAACCAGTGATAAACATAGAATACAGATTGGGCAAACGTGTAACCAGCATGTGCTGCCACGGAGGGGTTCTGATTACATCAAACCTCAAGAGCGAAGCTTGAGAGGTCTGATGTAATCAGAAGCCCGAGGTGCCAGCTCAGGCTGGTTGAGCATGTGGCTGCCCATCCACTATTTTTAAAATTTTTTTATAGTGTATAGTTTTTTTTTTATTTTCTATTTTAAAAAAGAAAGTGCTTTTTCTTAGTGCTCCACAGCAGTAGTAACGTGTGGCGGTTTCAGTTCAGAATTTGACTGTTTGCTGTGCACACGGCAGTGCTGTACAAAACACTAGCTGCCTCGAGGATTTCCTATCTGGAACCTTGTTGTACCACAGAAGGGTACAATCGCATTCCATGACCTCTGAACTGTGGTACAACACGGTTTTAGCTGGCATGGAAATCCATGCAGAACAAACCCTCACTATACTATAAAGTCTTCTTAACTGCTAGGTGATCCTTAGTCACGTCACCATATGTGGCAACAAGTTGAGTGCTGTCACCCCAATGGGCTCTGTTCTGTTAATGTAGTAACTGTGAGCCCACTTAGCATCTAATTTGTGGAGTTAGTGACTCCTGCATTCACATGGGGTCTTGGAAAAATACAGGCAGAATAACAGCTTGATGAATTACGCAATAAAGGTACAACAAGAGGTTATGTAAATACACTAGTTAATTAACCCTGGGGGCGTAATGTGGCACATGACGCAGCCAAATGCCACATGCACCCAGGCGGTGATTAACTTGAACATTAACATAACCCCATGGGTGTACCTTATTGTTATTATAAAAAAGGTATGACTCAATTTCTTAAATAATTTTCAAATGTGCCTTTTTAAATTAGTTTACATTGAATGCTATTTATCAGAATGGTGCAACTAATGTCATAGAATATTCAGGTAGTTTACAAAGGGAGAGTAGAAGCTGTTGGGAAGAGAAGAATTTGTGGTAGTTACAAAGGCAATCCAAAATGTGATAAGTAAGCCCAGTGGCATGGATTGCTGAGGCATCACGCCTTACCTCTTGCAGCACTGGCAACCTGTGTTCAGTGGCAAGCACAGGTTGACAAGGGTTGGCTGGGGAGGAAGAGGATCGACCATCCGGAGGACAGTTCTTCTCTCCCGGGGAGGTGGCTTGGTTGTCCAACCGAATGACTGCCCCCAGGTGGAGGCCTGCGGGTACAAAGGATCGGGATGCCAAGAGTTGGTGCTGTAGGACTCCGCAGCATGCGTGGTGCCTCTACAAGTGAGCATTAGTTAAGGCTGCATCCCAGCAACAGAGGGAAGGAGCAAATTGTGAAAAAAACATCCTAGGCGGCAGGATGATGATCGACCCCACGCAAGCTCCGGTGGCCGGGCACAACTACAATACTATGGCAGAGGACAATGGTCAAGGTAAGTCCAGGAGGATCTTTGGGAGGGGGTCGTCGATTAGATGGGGGCCGCCGGGGAGAACTAGGAGATAAATAGAATATAAGGAAAAAAAAAAAAAAAGTGATACTTAGTTTAACACAAAAAAGGTCAAAACAAATCAGAAAAGAAAGAGACACTAAATGGAGAACAGAATGACATGTAAAGGTATAACAATTATTTCCTACCATAAATAGAAATTTAAATAACTGTAAATTTTCTTTTTCAGACTGCTGGTCTCTGGGCTAATCACAACTGGGAGGTCCTTCTTGGTACCACATGACAGGCAAGATGAAACTGGCTTCTGCAGGACGGCTACCTCCTCCCGGACACTTCCTCCAAGGCGCCAGTACTTCTATAGCAACTGCCCCCTGAGGAAACACATACCTTAGGAACAAAAGAAGAAAGGTTAGAGAGACTTGCGGCCAGCCGGCCGACTTTCTACATTCTGGGAGGGAAGGAGCCCGGAGAAAGAAAATTTACAGGTATTTAAATTTCTATTTCTCTCTCCTAAAGCTGGTCTCCGGGCTCATCACAACTAGGATATACTAAAGCAGTACATCCCCTTGCTTCCTGGAAGGGAAGAATGTCCATAGTCTATTTATGGGTCCACCACAGCCTGTAGGATCCTACGGCCAGAAGACGCCTCAGCGGAGGCAGAAACATCCAATCTATAGAAATTTGCGAATGTGTGGATGGATGACCAAGTGACTGCTCTACATAAGTCTGCCAGAGAGGCTTCTCTGAAGTATGCCCAGGACGTAGCCATCGCTCGGGTTGAGTGAGCCCTCACTGGCCCCGGTAGGTCAATCTCAGCTTTCTGGTAAGCCATGGAAATGGTGGCATGAATCCAGCTAGTAATGGGTCCTCTGAAGCTTTCTTACCCACATTCTGACCTGAGGTAAGGATGAATAGACTTGAAGTCTTACGAACTGGCTCAGATCTTTTGATGTAAAGCTTGAGGGCCCTTCTTAGACCCAGAGTGTGAAATTCTCGCTCCTTCTCATTCTTGGGATGAGGACAGAAGACTCAAGACTTGGTTGCAGTGAAATGGAGACATCACCTTTGGTAGAAAGGCAGGATCTGTCCGCATGACCACTGAGTCCTGATGAAAGACAATGTATGGCTCTTTATGTGACAGGGCTCCTGTCTCACTTATGCGACAGGCTGATGTGATTGCAGTAAGAAAAACAACCTTCATAGAGAGATGAAGCAGAGAAGCCTCCTTCAAGAGCTCAAAAGGATCCTTGGTGATGGCGTCAACAATCAGGTTGAGCCTCCAGGGTGCAACAATTGGCTTTATTGGTGGGCGTTTCAATGTTGCTGCTTTCAGGAATCATCGAACGCGAGGGAGAGCTCCTAAAGATTCCCCTGAGTCTGCCAACAGGAGCACTCCTAGAACAGAGACCTGGACTCTTAAGGTAGCCACTTGGAGTCCCTTGTCAAAACCCTCCTGAAGGAATTGAAGAATACTAGGCAGAGACACTGAGTCATCTGGAGGATAGGTTGAACGTAACCAGAAGAGGAACTTCCTCCATGCTCTGTAATAAACCTTGGAAGATGAGGCACATCTGGATTGGATCAACATTTCAATGACCGGAGCAGAAAAACCTAAGTCCTTGAGAGTTTCCCGCTCAATCTCCACACTGAGGGGGACAGGTTGCATGGTCTGGGATGCAGTACTGGTCCCTGATGCAGAAGGTCTGGGCTTTCCTGGAACACCAGAGGAGGTTGAAGGGACATCTGGACTAACCGAGGAAACCACGGTCTGCAAGGCCAGCATGGACAAACTAGAATTATCTCTGCTCGATCTTGGGCAACCTTGTGAAGTACCCTCGGTAATATTGGAATTGGTGGAAAGGAATACAGGAGATCGAATTGTCCCCAGTTGAGGAAGAAGGCTTCCTGTGCCATGGCCTTCTCATTCGTGAATAGAGAGCAGAAATATGGTACTGTGCAATTGTTTCGACAGGCAAAAAGATCGACCTGCAGGCGGCCCCACCGAGTGGTAATGAGATGAAAGGCGCTGTCCTTGAGTTCCTACTCACCTGGCAGAATGTCCTTTCGACTTAGCCAATCTGCTGTGATGTTTTCCTGGCCTGGAATGTATACTGCTTTCAGACTCCCTAGGTTGCCTTCCAGCCACTGAAAGAGGAGAAGGATCTCTTGTAACATCCGAGCGCTCTTTGTGCCTCCTTGGCAAATGATGTAAGCCATCACTGTTCGGTTGTCCGTGAGAATGATAACGTCCCAGTTGGAGAGCTGCGCCTTGAACTGTTTAAGAGCCAGGCAGACTGCCCACATCTCCAGCACACTGATGCTGTACCGTGACTCCACCAGTGACCACTTGCCTTGTGCTGAGAGCTGCTCCATGTGCGCCCCCCAGCCCCGAAGGCTGGCATCTGTGGTGACTCTCATCTGGTGAGGATGCTCCAGGGTGAGACCCTTCATGATGTGGCATCGTTGGGTCCACCATAGAAGGGAAGCTTTTACCTGATGAGATATCTGAACCTGCTGGGCCATTCGCTCCCCCGACTAGGCCCACTGATGGAGGAGGGCTGACTGGAGAGGGCACATTTGTACTAATGCCCATGGGACTGAGTCTGCCAGAGAAACCATAGTTCCTATGAGTTGCATGAAGGCTCACGCCGACAGGGCTTGAGCCGTTAGGAATTTGTTGATGAGTGAACTCAGTTCCTTGAACTTCACCTCCGTGGGAAAAACCTCGTTCTGGATTGTGTTGATATTTACTCCTAGATGGGTCAGGGACTGTGATGGACGAAGGGAACTCTTCTTCTTCTGGTTGACTATGAACCCCAGAGAGATGCGGTACAGATTGACCGCCGATACTGCCTGAACTGCTTGATCGAACTGTGGCGCTTTGATGAGGATGTCGTCCAGATATGGGAACAGCTGGATCCCCCTGTAGACGGAGACGAGCGATCACTGTTACTAGGACTTTGGAGAAGACCCTGGGGGCTGTGGACAAGCCAAAAGGCAGCACTGAAAACTGAAAGTGATGGTCCTCCACCTTGAACCTTAGGAACTGCCAGTGCGATCTCCGGATGGGGGTATGCAGATACGCATCTTGCAAATCTACTGAGGCTAAAAAATCCCCCTGGTGGATTTCTCAAATGATGGAGGACAGTGTTTCTATCTTGAACGTCCTGTGTCGAACAAATCTGTTCAGAAACTTGAGGTCTAACACAGGCCGAAAACCTCCTGAGCCTTTTGGGACTATGAAGAATAGAGAATATACTCCTCTGTTCCTTTCTTGATCTGGAACTTGTCCGATCACTCGTACCTGAATAAGGTCTGTAATTGTCTGCAGCGTTGCCGCTCTTTTTACTGGATTGTTTGAGACGGGCAAGGGCACTACGTGGGGTAGCAGGGGCCTGGCTTCGAACTCTATGAAATAACCATCGCAAATTACATTAGCACCCACTTGTCCGTGGTGGTGTGGACCCACTCCTTGAAAAAGCTGGAAAGCCTGCCCCCTACATGAGGATGGGCCTGTGAATCCTCATTGTCATTTATTTGGTAGAAAAAGAAGAATCAGCATTTATATAGCGCTTTTGATACACAGTATCCCAAAGCGCTTTACAAGCAATGCTACACTGGTAGAGAAGTGACTGATTGTGTGGTGGCGGCCATATTTCACATCATCACCCACACACAGCCTGGATAATTGCATGAACCAGTTTTATGAGAAGGGGAATGTTGGCCAGAACACCGGGAATGTTCTCTGCTCTTTATGAAGAGTACCCTGGGTTCTTTTACTTCCACCTGGACACCCACCAGGACAACACCAGGATGGGCAGAAGGGACCTCGGTTTAACGTCTCATCCGAAGGACGGCACATCCCAGCAGTACAGCACCCCCCAATACTGCACTCAGATGCCAGCGAATTTTAGGTGCAAGTCCATCCCGGTGTGGGACGAGAATCCACGACCTTCTGGTCCAGAGGCGGATGTGCTACCAACTGAGCCACGCTGATTTTCTGGTGTCACCGCCCGGCGTCCCGGGAGCCACCCCTGCCACCCCAGAAGCCACACTGATTGCGAGAAGTCAACCATGATTGTCTGCCTGCAAATGCCTTATTCTGGCCCCTGGAAAAACTTTGGGCACGAAAATTCTGTCTGGTCCCCGAAGTCTATGGTCTGTTCCTGCCCCAGGAATGAAGCATCCGGACTTTTACCATCTCCCCTGCCTCTTTCACTGCCTCCTTTAGAGCTGAACCAAAGAGGAGGCCTCCTTCATAAGGGGCGTTCACCAAGTGCATCTTTGAGGAGGCTTCCGCCTGCCAGGCTCAGAGCCATAAATTTCGCCAAGCTGAGGTCTGGTAGAACATAGCTCTTGCTGTACACCTGATTGTTTCCTCTGAAACATCAGCAGAGTAGGCCAAAGCTAGCCCCATTCATTGAAGCTGCTGAAGAATAGATTTGTTCTTCTCTGGCTCATCAGCTAGCTGGCATGCCAGATCAGTGGCCCAGGAAAGAGCCGCTTGGGCTGAGAAGAGATTAGCTGTAACTGCCTTAAGCGTGGTTGCAGTTGACTGAAAGGCCTTCTTTATGGAGGTATCCACCTTCCTATCCACAGGGTCCCTCAGGGAAGTTCAATCCCTCCACTGGAATAACTGTTTTTTTAGTGAGATTAAAGAGTCAATTCTGGGGCTGTCAAGCCATCTCTCCGTCATTTTCTTGTCGAATTTCAGTAACTTGGTGAGCCGGCGTGGACCAAGGTAGGAACGCTCGGGTCTCTGCCATTCTTCCCTTAACAGGTTCTCTATGGCCAGAGGGATGGGAATGGCCATCGCTGGCTTATAAGACGAAGCGAGCCTGAAGGCTGGCTTTGCGAGCTTAGGTTCTGGAGAAGATGGGCCCATGCGAATTTCGTCCGTCACCTATTTGATGAAAAAGTCCAAGTCGTCCAAATCAAAGTTTTTGGTCGGCGAGCAGCCAGAGTCAGTGTTTGGGATTTCCCCCTCTTCTGGGGAGGAATAGCTGGACACTGAGGGAGATCTGTCCCTTCAGTGCTTCTCATGGGTGGCATCTCTAGACCTAGATCTGCTCCTGAATCTGGCCCTCTTCCTCCTCCTGCTGTGTCGTGATGAGAGGGGAGCCTCCTCATCTGAGGAAGGGAAGGGTGCGATTACGGGAGGCCTTCCTATGCGTCCTAGGTTCTGGGGATTGCGGCAGGATGTCAAAGCAGGAGGGGTTAAGGGCAAAGTCCCTGTTCAGTTTCTTTTTATTAGATCTGGTGCTAGATCCCTAGCTGATTGGTGGCACCCCTCTGAGGCAGAGGACTGGCCCTGTCCCGTGGGCTGGCTGCGTAGGAGCTGCGATTCGGAGGCAGATGCCTCATCGGCCTCTTCCACGCTTGCAGACATAGCACTGTCACATTTAACACATAATGAACCTGCAAAGGTTGCCAACATGGGGGACCTGCATTTGTAGCACTTTCTCCCCTAGATGGCCTGTCCGATTTAGCAGACGACATGCTGGAGGACTAATGAATAGCTGAGAGGGTTTAAACATGTCCTTGGATTGGATTGCCCCTTCAAAGATAAGGTCCCCTTTAAGGCCAGCTGCCTGAAATTAGCCAAGTGGTGTGCTTATGTAAGCCCTTAATTCCCCTTTTAGGCCTGTTTAATGGCAGGATTATTTGGAACATGAAAGGATTCAAACCCTGGTTGAATGCATCAAGGCTCTTCATAATTCTACTGTGCTCCTTGAAACTTGATGCTCTGCCCACCTTTCCCGCTCATGCCTCAGACCCTGCAAAGACTGTGATCGCTCTGGCGGCTCCTGGAGACCGTCAGGGAGCCCGAGAAGTCGGGCGGCACTCCGATGCACGCCAATGGCCTAAATCTGCGGTGGCAGTCAACGAAAGATAAACTGAGCCCCTAATTATGTTCAAGAGCCCAGATTCTCCGGGGGCTCGATGGCTAGTTGGGGGTCAGTGGAGCTTCTGAGAATCTGCACCAATCCACGCACAGGGCTCTGATCAGTAACACTCTGGGAGCCCTGTGACTGTTGCAACCCTGAAGCCCTTCCTTGAGGGGTCGGATGATGCTCCGTGCACACCTAGGCCCCGACTAGCGTGTGTCCCTTTGGGGAGGGGTGGCTTCCAAGCGCTGGAAGGCAGGAGGGAGCAGGGAACCAGTCTGTACAGCTTGCAAGGCTGAGACAGGAGTCCCTGCGTTAGCGCTCACCAGCGCTACTGCCAATCCAAAGAAAGCAAGAAAAAATGCCAAGCACTCACAGATAGCAGCCTTCAGTTCTGTCACTCCTGTGACAGAAGGTCCTGCAGAGATCCTACCTCCTGATGGGAAGGAAGTAAACTGGCACCTAGAGGAAGTGTCTGGCAGGAGGTAGCCATCCTGCAGAAGCCAGTTTCATCCTCCCTGTCACATGGTACCAGGAAGGACCTCCCAGTTGTGATGAGCCCGGAAACAAGCTTTAGGAAACAGAAGAAAAAATTACTCACCTTAGTAATGTTGTTTCTTCTAATGGAGTCTTGCTGTATTCTGACATATTGCAGTGATGTCCAACCTTTGAACTGCCCCAGAGATGAAAGAGTTAACTTTCCATGCCAGGCATGGAACGCTGAGCTCAAGCTCAGTTGAGACTCTGTCTGTTGCTGTTTGAACTCAAACCGTCAGATCTTTATGAGCTATACTCACTGGGTGTCCTGTGTGGAAACTGTAAACTTACACTAGCCAACTGGCTACTAAATATAATAAAAAGATTTTTTGGTCCCAAAAACAAAGACTCAAGTCAGGAAAACCAAAAAATAAACAAAACACAACACCCACACACCCAAACTAAAGGTGTGAGAGAAGAAGGGGTGGGGGCACCTCCCGAGTGCCAACACTGCTACTGCCCACCCACATCCCAAAAACCAAGGTTCTGAGAGGGAGGAGAGGTCAGAATACAGCAAGACTCCATTAGAAGAAACAACATTACTAAGGTGAGTAATTTTTCTTCAAACAACATGAAGTCTTGCTGTATTCTGACATATTGCAGACTACCAAGCAGTACCTCCATGGAGGAGGGACAGAACCTACTAAGGAAATACGCTCTGAAGCACTGCTATGCCAAACCGAGCATGAGTCATAGCCTGGATATCCAGAGAGTAATGCTTGGTAAAAGTGTGTACTGTTTTCCAGGCGGCTGCTTGACAAATCTCTAAGATAGGAATATCCCTGGCAGCCGCCACGGAAGCAGCTATACCTCTGGTAGAGTGAGCCCTCAGGCCTGAGGGTGGGATCCTACCTAGCATTTCATAGCAAAACTGAATGCAAGAGACAATCCACCTGGCAATAGATCTCTTAGTGGCAGGTTTTCCCTTACCAACCTCGCCATAAGTGAGGAACAGTTGGAGGGAGTCAAACCTGTGACCCTTGGTGCGCTCTATGTAGTAGCTAAGGGCCTTTTTCACATCCAAACTGTGCAGCCTCCTCTCCCCAGAGGAGGAATGCTCAGTGAAGAAAACAGGAAGAGACATAGACTAGTTAAGGTGGAAATCTGAACCACCTTTAGGCAAAAACTTCCTATTAGTCCTGAGGACCACCTTATCTCTATGGAAAGAGATAAAATCAGGCTCCACTGACAGGGCCTGTAACTCACTTATGCGCCTGGCAGAAGTGATGGCCACAAGAAAACAGTTTTCCAAGTCACGACTTAAGCTCTGCTGAGGACAAAGGCTCAAAGGGTTGCATAAGCTGAGCAATGCAAACATTAAGGTCCCAAGCAGGGGCAGGGTCCCTGAAGGGAGGATTGGTATGAAGCAATCCCTTGAAAAATTTAGAAAATACAGGATGAGCTGAAAGGGAAGAGTGTTTGCCTGCTGAAAGGAAGGCAGAGACAGCTGCCAGATGCACTCTTAGTGTAGCTGGTCTGAGACCCAAGCTATTAAGATGAACCATATAGTCAAGGACTGTGGGCAGGCCAGCAGACTCTGGAGAAATATGCTTCCCAGAGCACCATATAGAAAATCTTTTCCACTTGGAGTTGTAAGTGTTTCTGGTGGAAGGCTTACAAGAAGTCTTTAAGATATCCAGAACACCTTCAGAGGTGTAAATCATCAAACTCTAACTCTTCAAGAGCCAAGCCTTGAGGTTGAGAGATTTGAGATTCGGATACCAAACCCTCCCCTGAGCACATGTTAACAGGTTGTAATTCCTGGGAAGAGACAGGGGAAGGTGGACTGCTAAGGACAACAAGAGAGGGTACCAGGGCTGTCTGGCCCAGTCTGGAGCAATCAGAATCACCTTGCAGGGTTGAGACCTGATTTTGACTAACACCTTGAACAGGAGAGGGAAGGGGGGAAAGCATACAGGAACTTCCCTTCCCAATTGAGAACTAGGGCATCCAGGGGGACTGAGCCCAACACTGGGGGCCTGCAGCAAAAGAGAGGAAGTTGGTGATTGTCTGGGACTGCAAAAAAGATCCATCTGTGGAGTGCCCCATCGGAAGAAGATCACCTTCAAAACCAGGGGATCCAGGGACCATTTGTGATGGCCCTGAGATATCCTGCTGAGAGCATCTGCCAGGACATTGTCCTTGCCTGGGAGGTGTACTGCTGTAAGAGAGGTGTTCAGGTAATAGGCCAGAGACCATAACTTCATTGCCTCTGTGCACAAGGCCGTAGACAAAGTGTCCCCTTGTTTGCTGATGTACCACATTGTGGTGGTATTGTCTGTCCTGATCTGAACTACTTTGTTCTGAACAGACTTGGAAAAAGCTTGAAGTGCTAGAAACACTACACTGAGTTCTAATAGATTGATGTGAAGCAGTCACAGAGATTCAGTCAGAGATTCCTGAGGAGACCACAACCCTTGGGTGGTCAGGTTCCCCAAGTGGGCTCCCCAGCCCAAGAGGGAGGCATCTGTAGTAAGGATTAGAGAATGAAACTGAGTGACAAAAGGAACTCCCTGTCTTAGATTGTCCTGATCCTGCCACCACTGGAACGCCTGGATCAGGGTTCGAGTCACTGGAATCAGTTTGGTCAGAGGGTCCTTTTTCTGAGACCAGAAGGTTCTCAAGTGGAACTGAATGTCCCTCATCTGAAATCGTGCTCCCTGCACCACTGCTGTAGAAGCAGCCATGTGCCTCAGGAGCTGCAGAAAATGCCTTGCTGGTCGAGACACCTGGAGGGTGAATGAAGAAGCCAGTGAGATAAGGGTCCTTGCCCTGTCTAGGGGAAGGAAGGCTCTTGCCCTGACTGTATCCAGCTCTGCCCCTATGAAGGTGAGGAGCTGCACAGGCTCTAGAAATGATTTTGAAAGAATCAGAAGGAAATCTAGAGAAGTGAGCAGTTGACTTGGTCTGGAGACTGGCCTACTATGAGCCAGTCGTCCAGGTATGGAAAGATGGAGATCCTTTTTCTCCTTAGAAAGGCAACTACTACTGCCAGCATTTTGTGAACACCCTTGGAGCAGAAGTTAGGCCGAAGGGCATTGCTCTGAATTGGTAATGGCCTGAAGGCAGCTCGAACCTGAGGTACTTTCGGTGGGAGCTTCTGATGAGAATATGGAAATAGGCATCCTTGAGGTCCAGGGAAACTAGCCAGTCCCCTGGCCATAGACAGGGTAGAATTATTCCCAGAGTCACCATTTTGAACTCTGGCTTTAAAAGGTGCTTGTTTAAATATCTGAGATCCAGGATGGGCCGCCATTCTCCTGTCTTTTTGGGGGTTAGGAAGTACCTGGAGTACAATCCTTTTCCTTTGTGCAGGGGTGGAACCCTCTCTATGGCTCTCAGAGCCAAGAGGAAGAGACCTCTGCCTCTAGGGCAAGTGCCTCTGAAGGGTTTGCAGGTGGAAAGGATCTGTTCTCATCTTGGAAATTTTTTAGCTGAGAACTAGTCCTGGTTTACTTCTTCCAGGACCCATTTGTCTGATGTTAAAGACATCCAGTCCTGGACAAAGTAAGCCATCCTGCCCCCTACAGGTGGTGGAGAATCGGCCCTGGCAAACCCATCACGGTACCTGTTTGGCAGGGGCTTTAGGCTGAGGGGTGGAAGCAGGCCTGCTTGTACCCAGTCTGCCTCTCCCTCTGAAGAACCCCTATGAGCATAAGCAGAAGAGGACGCTTGGGCTTGGTAGAAAGGCCTATGAAAAGGGCTGCCCCTGCCCCTGGAATGCTGCCTCTGGGGAGTGGCTTGCCTTTTCTTGGCCTGAGCACTCCTGTAGGTGGTCCTGTATTCATCCAAATTTTCTTCATGTAGTTCTCTGTTTGCTCCCCAAACAGAGAATTACCCACAACAGGAAAATCCATGGCCTTAGTCTGGGTATCCTGAGATAGGCTAGTACATCTGAGCCAAGCCATCCTACGAAGGGCCACAGATGTAGCCATGACTCTAGATGAAACATCATTGGAGTCCACTGCAGCATGGAATTGCACCTTGGATGCCTCAATACCATCCGCAGCCACCTGCTCCAGCTCCTTGGCAAGCTGGCCAGGGACCTGTTTAGCTAAAGCCATTACAGTGTCCCATCTAGATTTTTGATATCTAGCTGTATAGGCAATATAATTAGCCTGCTGAGTCCCAACTATGCTGCCATGTACTGTTTCTTTGCCATGGCATCAATCCTCCTGGAGTCCTTATCTGGGGGGTGTGAAGCCAATGGTATATTTGCCTTATCACAGGCAGCAGCCTGCACTACCCCAACATGGCTGCATTGCTGGGTAAGGAACTCCGTATCTGAGCCTGACAGAGTATACCTCTTGTCCACAGGAGGTATAGAAATAGGAGTCTTTAAAATTTTTATTGTCTGTTTCCCAAAGGACTTATGAAGGGGAATAGCCAGCCTCCTAGACTGTGGGATATCCATCATTTCAACATAGTCAGGCTCCTCCTGGTCGTCCACAGCTTCTTCCATAGGAAGCTGAAGAGTTTCAGCCACTTTTTTGTAGAACATAAAATGGGAAGGGGACTCAGAAAGCCTAGGAGGAGAAACCCCTGAAGGTCTGTCTGGGGAGATGTCCAGGTCAATAGGCACATCCAGACTTTCGTAATCACCCTCACTATCCTCATACTCTCCTTCCTCCTCTTCTGGTTCACAAAAATCTTCCAAATTATAATCTGGAACCGGGTGAACCGACCGAATCGAGCCCCTTCCTGATGGTGCTGGTTCGGTCGGAACCGGGGTTAGCGACTGAACAATCCTTATCGCTTTGGCTATTTCATCAGTGGTCGGAGAAAGAATTTGTGGATCCGCACCAGCTGACTTATCCCTTCTTTTTCTTTTAACGGAACCGACTCCTCAGAGTCAGTTCTCCTTTTGCCCGAAGAAGTTTCGCCCTGGTCAGAGGGCACTCCTCCTGGTTCGGTTGGAACCAAACCGGGCTGGCCATCCAGGTCAGCGGATTTCTTGGCCTCCCTTTCCCTGAGCCTACCAACTCTCTTTTCCAGGGTAGCTGCAGGAAAATTCTTGCAAATCTGGCAGTCTGAATCGAGGTGGTCAAACCCCAGACAATAAACAAGGTGGTGTGGGATCAGCCTTAGCAAAGGCTTCCCCACACACTCTACAGTGTTGAAACCCAGTGGGCCCGGTTTTTCTTTTGGGTTTCTCAGACATGGCCAGTCCTAACAAAACTTACCCCTTTTTAGGCAATCTGCCTGGCAAGACACCCTTATCGGTTCCTGACCGTGTTAGGTCGTGGAAAAACCGTAATGAAACTGCTTTTTTTTTAGAACCGATAAGGACCGTTACCACACTCTAAAAGCAGAATAAACTTTTTCGAATACCTGATCAGTTCAAACCGAACTGATCCCACGCTATAAGTTCCGCACAGAAAAAAAGAAAATAAACCTATCTAGTACTCACGATACCACAGACAGAGACTGAACCGACAGGTTAACGGATTAAATTGTCCGAACCAAGAAAACGGCACTTTAATCGACAACTTGAACAGAGCAAAGGAGAAATCTCCGGAGCGACTGTTCAGTGAGGTGGAGTAAAGAATCTGACGGTTTGAGTTCAAACAGCAACAGACAGAGTCTCAACCGAGCTCGAGCTCAGCGTTCCATGCCTGGCATGGAAAGTTAACTCATCTCCAGGGCAGTTCAAAGGTTGGACATCACTGCAATATGTCAGAATACAGCAAGACTTCATGTTGTTTGAAAGGTTAGTACATGTTAGCTAGTCCTTTTGCACAGCAACAGGGCTATCTCTCGTGATGTTAGTGACCTCAGTTTGGGAACGAGCCCCAGGAGTTGAGGGCTGACCAGAGCAAGGAGGATCGAGCTTCCTCCTCACCACGGGTGAGTAGGATCAAGGAGGGTGGGCTGTATTATCCATAGCATTACCACCACCTGAGTGTCTTCAAGTGGTGGAGGTGCAGCAGAAGACAGCTCAGTAAGAGAAGAGGGGTGCCACCTGCCATCAGTACGTAAGTATACACTGCACCTGCATTCCCTTACCAGGGGCATCCCAGGGCATTGTGGAAGAAAAATCGGGGGAAAAAAACATTGACCACCACAGGATGACAGCAAGACCCCGCATGCCCTGCACCACTGACCAGGCACCCTCCTCCATTAAATCTGGCTCTCTGGAGGGTAAGGGGTGACCCCAGGGGCCCTGGCATGAGGGGCAAATCATAGAAGAAAGGAGTGCAGAAGTAAACAGCATATCTACGGGAAAAAAAACTAGTACAAGTTTGCACTGCATACTTACTCATAACTGCTAATGAAGCAGGGTGTGGACATGCTGGACCTAGAGTCCTTCTCTGACATTAAAGGACTGTTACTGTGTTTTATTCCCTGGTATATTATGACCTTCAGATCCTTTTTCTCCTCCACTGCACAGGGAAGCCGGCTCCCCCTCTGTTTTTCCTCCCAAAGCATAGCACCTTATTTTTGGCTACACTGAGTCTAAGAATCCAAAATTCTGACCAGTTGTCCAGTTTGTTGACTTTCCTGATGGTTGCTCCTATCCCAATAGGAATCTACCACCCTGGTCATCTTAGTGTCATCAATGACCATAACCAGCCTGCTGGAGACTCCAACTTCAAGACTGCTAATAAAAATGCTGAACAGCAGTGGCCTCAGCACTGATCCCTAAAAGGGCACTTCGGAATACCCCTCTCCACTTCAGTAGTGGATTAGTAGGGACAAAATCCATATTACTGCCAAAGATCAAAATATAACCTGACTGATATATCTGAATCGGATCTGTAAAGACTTACAGATGCTAGAAACATATTTCGTCAACCTGCATGATAACGAGAAGTTTTGATGTGTTGACAATAAGAAAGAACTGAAAACTAGTAAGGTAAACACTCGGCATCAACAAGTTCATGTCCCCTTTCTTTCAGTGTCCAACTAACCATAAGTTAAAGAGCGACTCCCATCAAAAGTGCTACATTGCAGAATTAGAATAAGCATACCCCCAATAAATCTCATACCATAAATTAGGTTTCTACATTACTTCAATTTAAAGTTATGAGCTATTTTGTAACCCTAATTTCACTACCTATTCAAAAAAGCCAGTTTCAGTGAAGAGTCACGGATGTCATCTCCTGAACTCACACTCTAGTCCTCCCTGTCAGCAACCTCATAGGATCTGCTTCTCCAAGTTTAAGAAACTGTAGCTACAGTAATCCTTTTAAAAAAATGATACAGTATATAGTTAGGGTTTATTGTGGATGGAAAACAATGGTTTTCCAAATTCTGTTGTAGGACAGTTCAAAGGTCAAAAAAGTTGTTGTGATGTCAGAACGATAGTACAACGATAGCACAACAACTTCTTAACCTTCAACTGTTTCCCGATTGGCTGAAACACTGGCTTTTCAAAAAATACTGTACAGCATGGCGGTGCTGGTAAGCGAACAGTTGAGCACGAGCTTTTCAGACAGTTTGGACACGGACTGCCATAGTCTGCACCCTGTTTCCAAACTATCAGTTTGTCAGCAGTTTTTTTTTTTTTTTAAATAAATCAGTGGTCCCTCCGTACAAAGGTAAGCCGGACGACAGTGAGCAATAGTACCTTCGGGGTCAGCAGCGGAACGGAACTGCGGCGAGGATTGCGAGAAAACGGCAGTGTCTGGACAAGGTACAGAAACTAACAAATCCTTGTGAAATTAATGTGGCACAGTTTGTGGGGAACCATATACTATACAAAATAACAGATAGGGAACTGTGCACGTCAGGCCATGTTTCCATCTCGGGTGTTTGATGACATCATAGTGTCTACAATGTCATCAAAACCCTCGATGGGAACACAGCCGTGTTGTGCACAGTTCCCTATCCATTATTCTATATGTGTTGGCTGCAGGGCTTGCTATTCCAGAATGTTCAGATGCATGGCACTGTACTTTAGAACATGTCAGAAGGTGGTTTTGGAATGCAGCACTGAACCAAGGCACAGAATGCCAAGGTGGTGCACAATTTTAAAATTATTGGGGAAGGGGAGACACGCAATCTCAGAATATGACAGGGATTTGCCATCTCAAAATGTGGTGGGACAATCAGTCTCCGAATGCGACAGGGACACACATCGAGGAATTTGGTGGGGTCTGGCAATTTCGGAATATAGTGAGGATGCACACTGTCGGAATGTGACAGGACACACCATTTATTCTGAAATTGCTTGTCCCTGCCACATTCCAGAATTGTACGCACCCACCATATTTCAAAATTGTGCATCATATCACCACCACATTCCAACATTATGAGTTCCAGCCACATTCTAAAATGATGTGTCTCTGCTACATTCCGAAATTGTCACTGCCACGTTCCCAAATTATGCGTCACCACCACATTCCGAGATTGAGCATCACCGCCATTCTGAAATTGAGCCACACTGCCACATTCTGAAACTGTGCGTCACCGCCACATTCCGAAACTGTGCATCACCGCCACATTCCGAAGCTGTGCGTCACCGCCCACATTCGAGCTATGCGCCACCGCCACATTCAAACTGCGCGCCACCGCCATATTCCAAAATGGGTGTGTCTGCTGCATTTTGAACCTGTGCGCCACCACGATTCCAAAATTATTCGCCACCCCTTCATTCCGAAACTGTGCATCACCACGACATTCCGAAATTGTACGTCACAGCCAATCTAAAACTGTGTCACTGCCACATTCTGAAACTGTGTGTTACCGCCACATTCCAAAACTGTGCGTCATTGCCGCATTCTGAAACTGTGTGTTACCGCCACATTCCAAAACTGTGCATCATTGCCGCATTCTGAACCTGTGCGTCACTGCCACATTCCAAAATTGTGTGTCACTGCCACATTCTGAAATTACGTGTTCCAACTACTTTGAGACAGAGTCACTGCCGCATTCCACAACTGCAACCTGGTGACATTCTGAAATCTCATGCCTGCTGTATTTCAAAACTTGTACAAAACGTTGTCATTCTAAAGCCATGTTTGCCACGGCATTCCATCCCCCCCAACCCGGGTCACATTCTTAAGTACAGTACCTTGCATCTACACATTATGGAAGTGCATGTGCTGACACCCCCCCCCAGTGTCAGTTTTCCTTTTTCAGATGTTTACTACACCTGCAGTTTTAAGTAACTGTGCATCACCACCACATTCCGAAATTGTTCATCACAGCCACATTCCAAAACTGTGCGCCAGCGCCACATTCCGAAAAAACTGTGCGTTACTGCGACATTCCAAAACTGTGTGTCACTGCATCATTCTGAACCTGTGCATCACTGCGACATTCCGAAATTGTGTGTCACTGCCACATTCTGAAATTACGTGTTCCAGCTACTTTCTGAGACCGAGTCATTGCCGCATTCCACAATTGCAACCTGATGACAATTTGAAATCTCATGCCTGCTGTATTTCAAAAATTGTACAAAACGTTGTCATTCTAAAGACATATTTTCCACTGCATTCCATTCCCACCCCACCCGGGTCACATTCTAAAGTACTGTACCTTGCATCTACACATTACGGAAGTGCATGAGCTGACCCCCCAAAGTGTCAGTATTCCTTTTTCAGATGTTTACTACACCTGCAGTTTTAAGTAACATAGGAGAAATAAGTCATATAAGGTAGCTTGCAGGGACGACTAGGTTGTGAGTTCAGGAGCTCAATCAATCAATCAAAATCTTTATTTAACCAGGCGAACATTGTTGAGCAAAGCTCATTTGCGAGATGGACCTGGACAAGTTACAATACACATTATACAACACAATGACTACAATAATATTTAAAAAAAAGGTAAAGAAATAACCACTTAGGCCAGAAGCAAATATACAGTGTACAAGGTAACAACAAAGGCAAGGCCTCGATAACTATACTTACACATGAGTAGTTAATTTCATGATATAATGAATGGTTAGACAAAATGAAATCTAAAAAAAAAAGACAGGTGTAAATCAGGAATCATGGATAGTGCAAGGTTAGGGTTAGGGACCTGTTGGGCAAATGACAGGTGGGGGCAAGGTAAGAAAAAGAGGGAGCAGAAAAGGGAAGGGAACACGAGAAGGTCCCAGAATATGTTATTGAAGTCGGGGGACAGGCTCCAAATGGAGGAGGTAAGGGGGGACATTCGGTAAGGTGCAGACATCAGGGAGCAATCCGAACGAGGGGTACTTAAACTAATTACTGCCGCTGTCACCTAAATAGGGGAACAGACTAAGTGAGGAAAGACTGGATGGCTATGAAGAGGTTGAGGGGAGAGGTGGGGGTCAAAGGACTCTGCAATGGCATCATCAGCAGCTCTTCACTAAAACTGGCTTTTTTTTTTTTAACACAGTGAATTGAGGGTTACACAATAACTTGTAACTTTTAAACAAAGTAGCTTACAGATCTGATTTTTGGCATGAGGCTGATTGAGGATATGCTGATCAAAATTCTGAATTTGTTGGTGCTAAAAATGTTGGTCTCAATCCAGTTTAAACCTCTAGGAGAGAACTCCTCTTTAGGACTCAAACCAAATTACCCAAACAGGAAGCCCCTACCCTCAAACATATATAAACGGAGATAAAAATATACTCTCAAAAGTATAAATAGCAATGAGTGACACATTCTTTCCCAATCGGAGTAAAAAGGTAAGCGTAAAGTATAAAGTGCATTTCATTAAATGAGTCAACCACAACCACAACAAACACTGCATATTATCAAACTGGGCCTGGCCAATCCTGCCCAAGTAGTTGAAACCTTATTGCAGGGGGTAGGTTAACATATAGTTTTATGACAGAAAAAAATTAAAATTGAAATATTTCAATTTACATATAATCCATAATAGCAGCAAGCCATCTTATAAGCATAATCAGCCACTCCGGGGTGTGAATTAAAGCATCCGAGACCTTCAGCCTCGGGATTCACTCCCCCGGTGCGTGCATTAAAATACTTTAACGCACCCCCTCTCACTGTTTATTGTTCACTTATAATCTTGTATAACCTGCCTCACAGACATGTTAATAAACTATATATGCGTATCCATCAAGTCATTATGCAAATCAACTGCAAACCCTTCGAGAAAAAAAAAAAAAAAAACACACACACCTCTTACCCGACTCCCCCAACCTCAACAACAAATTAACTATCTGACAGAATGGCAAACTTATGCAGCACGTAAAATCAAATATCAAAACAATTTAATGCGTTCTCATGTTCTGGGGTTCTGCGCCAAACCAATCGGAACCCAAAGAGGTATCCTTAATAAAAAGATGTTTGAAAATACTGTACACATTTCTAGTACCCCAATGTTTAAGAAGGCAGTTAGAGGATTGTTGGTGCAGTACTGGCCACTGACAAGCAATTTAAATCACAAATTGTACTGAGAAAGAAATAATGTGACCTAATGGAAATTGAACCCAGGCCCTTGGAATACCCTCCCAGTGCTCTAACCACTGAGCTACAGGCTCAAAAGGCTGGACATGACGTTCCCTGACACACTTCCTTTCCCTGGTATTGCATATCCTGCAACTAGGCATAATCAATATGACATTAGATGTTTTTGGTGCAGTATTAGTCACTACTAAGCAATTTAAATCACAAACTGTATCGCAAAAGAAATAATGTGACCTAATGAGATATTTCTTTCTCACCACAATTTGTGATTTAAATTGCTTAGCAGTGGCGAATACTGCATCAAAAGACATCTAATTGTCATCCTGATTATTCCAAGTTGCAAGACATGGCAATACCAGAGAAAGAATGTATGTCTGGGAACCCCCCAGGTCCAATCATGTGAGCCTGTAGCTCAGTGGTTAGAGCACTGGGTCAGTATTCCGGGAGCCTGGCTTCAGTTTCCATTAGGTCACATTATTTCTTTCTCATTACAATTTGTGAATGTTTAAGATGAAAATTCCTACTGCTTCAAGATATCAAAAAAGATGAATCCACTTGTCAATGGTATAGTTTTTGACGCAAGTTAAAGCATCATCTCAAATGCAGGTTTGTACAATAAGCATGGACACAAATCCAATGTCAAAAATTTTTATCTCCATGGTGGCCCAGTGGCACTGAAGATTGAGGCGCTGGACGCCACACCTCGCGCCACGCCAGGGACCTGGGGTTTGGGACTGACCTCGGGTTGTCGGGGTGCTGGCACGGGGAGGCTGGAGCAGAATCGAGTGCCTATCGGCAGCTCTCCCTCCCCCCCCCCATAGTTTTGCTGCCACTGGGCGGAGGTCTGGTGGCAGCGCAAGCGGGAGGGAGCGGCAAATCGGGAGGGCATCTCAGAAAATGACACGCATGTGCGCATCCGGGACTGCGGCAGGCAAAAACAGGAAAAAACACATTAAAAAAAAGACATAATGAAAAAACAAGTTTACCTCCACATATGCGTGATACATTTTAGAACCTGGCATTTATTATGCATTTGTTGGATATACACACTACCTGTCAATCATCCCCCTCAAAAAAAAAAAAAGCCTATTGCATAAATAGGACAAGCAACGGGGAACCTGTGTGATATATTATTTATCTACAGTTGAGCAGTCTGACATCAGGTACATCACTCATGGCTCATGTCACTTGTGAGGTTAACAAAGGTCAAACTGCTCTTGTGCAGATAATGCAACAAACAGGTCCCCACTTCATATTTCCTATATTTAAAATGGTCCACCAGCTTTTATTTACACTCCAGTTTTTTGAATTTGCACATGAACATTTACACATACTTTTCAAGATTTTAGAACAGAAACTTTATGGTCCAGATTACTTTTCTTAGCTCAATAAAGTGGTGCTTCCTGCCAAAGAAAAAAATCAGATTGTTTTTTGTTTCTCTTCATTACGTGTGTTACTGTGCAAAGCTAACTGGCCTAGATAGAGCATACAACATTTCTGTAGACAAAGGAAGATGGATTTTAGCCAACTGCACTGTGTAAATTAAAAAGTATCCCATATCTCCAGCAAATTTCACGGAAATGTCATGAGAAGTGACTTCAAATCTGAAAGATTCCCATTTTGTTAGAGACAGTAAAAATAGCAAATCACTACCTTATCCTACTGCCAGAGATGCTTTGCATTACCATTTTTTTAAATAATGGCTGCATTTAATCTCCCAGATGACACCAGAATATGCAGAGGTGGTGTGACATACATGATTCATGACTCCGCATACTCATCAGTGGTTTGACCTTTTACCCACAGCATTTGGAATGGCTGTTTACACTTGGTACAGCCTAATATCTGGGATTTAGGGTTTGCTGTACATCATGATGTGCAACCAAGCCTTAAAGACCTAGATATCCATAACATAAGCAATTTCTTTCCATAACAGTATCCCACACAGTTAATAACAGAGTAATGGGGAACCAAGTAAAATACAAATGTAAAAATATCTGTATGCTGAAGAAAGGAATGGCTATGGTCAATTGCACATGTTAACAAGCTAGTACTCTGCAGGACATTATTAACAACGTTTAAAATTAATGGCTTACTTTTCTGTCTGAAGCATCTTTTTCTTTGCCCTATCGTTATTTAGAAGATGTTTTTCCTAACCGAAGTATGATGTGTAAAGCAGTACTTTTACCTGGAGACTGACATATCTATTGCTGTTCTCGTGTATATCTCATCAGCACGATGACGTCACTGACTGACTCTCTGCCCTGCCAGACAGATCACTAGTGATGTCACAATGAGTGATGTCACAATGCTGATTTTAGGACAATCTATGAAAGCGGCTAGCTCTAGCAATGTCATCTTCCAGGGAGAGTGCTGTTCTATGTTGAGAATGCTGTTCTGTTCTTCCCACTCTCACCCACCCCCACCCCCATCTCCACTCCTGCCCCCGTCCCAACCACCTCCCGTACTTCCCCATACCCCCTGCACCTCCCTCGATCTCCTACCCTCACTTCCCCACCACCACCCCCTTCCCTTGTCTTGCTCATAGCTCAAGTCTTTGTACTGATTATTACATGTCTGCAAGTCAATGACTATATGTTTGTAACTAAAAATGATGACTGTTGCACACGCTAACGTGGAACCTCTGTAAAAGAGCCTCGGCTCAAAGGTATTGTAATCCTAGATTGAAATAAATAAAATAAAAAAATGCATCACACCTGCAGGTAATACTGCCAAGCAGAAAAATTTCTAGAAAAAATAACAATACTTCAGAAATTAAAAGTAACACAGGCCTACTTTTAAAACCGAATAATAATTTCTGCCTGCTGCTTTTGGTGGTTTTCTAAAAAATCTAGCTTCAAACACCATGAAGTCTTGCTATATTATGACTATATGCAGTCAGCCACTGCAGCTGAACTGCCCCAGAGAGGAAAGAGTTAACTCCAGAGAGTCTGGAGTTCCACAGCGCGAGGGCGCTATACCAAAGCTCTATCTGGCCAGTTTCAAATGAAACTGTCAGATTATTTACTCCGCTTCACTGAACAGTCGCTCCGGAGATCAGCTCCTTCACATCGGTTCATTTCGTCTGCTTAGTATTTTCGGTTCATTTGAACCGCAAAAAGTATTATTTTACCGCGATTAAGTTAAAAGCTCTATCTGGTAAACCGTAAGTAGAAAATTTAAAGTCTGTGTGGAAATTCAATTATCGGTTCGGTTTCAACGATCGGTTTGCTTAATTTAACGCTTTTAAAGTGTGGTTGGGTTTTAGAGTGCGGTTCCCGGTTCTTATCGGTTCTAAAAAACCTTGCTTTTAAAATAGGTTTTCAAATACCCGTGACACGGTTAGGAACCGATAAGGGTGTCTTCCTGGCACTGCCATCGTAAAAGGGAACGTTTTTGGTTAGGCTGGCATTATGTGTGAGAAACCCAAAAGAAAAACCGGGCCCACTGGGTTTCAACACTGTGATGTCTGTGGGGAAGCCTTTGCCAAGGCTGACCCACACACCACTTGTGTTTATTGTCTGGGGGCTGACCACCTCCTGTCAGACTGCCAGGTGTGTAAAAATTTCCCTGCAGCCACCCTGGAAAAGAGATTGGGCCGGCTCAGGAAACGAGAGGCCAAGAAGTCCGCTGACCCGGATGGCCAGCCCGGTCCAGTACCCACTGGACCAGAGGGAGTGCCCTCTGACCAGGGCGAGACTTCCTCGGGCAAAAGGAAAGCTGGTTCAGGGGAACCAGTCTCAGTGAAAAAGACAAAGAAATCAGTAGGTTTGGAGTCTAAAATTGTCTCTCCAACTGCTGCAGAAATAGCTAAAGCATACAGATTGTCCAGTCACTGTCTCAGGGTCCTGCCGACCACCTACAGTTGGTAAAAGGTTGGTTCGCTCAGTGCCAGTGGTTCAGGAGTATGATGTTGAGGAATTTTATGAACCACAGGAGAGGGAGGGACAATTTGATCATTACATGTGTGGCTGGGAGGGTCTGGACATGCCCATTGAACCGGACATTTCTCCAGACAGACCTTTAGAATCTCCTCTATTCTGTCTGAGTCCCTTCTCATTTTATGTTTTACAAAAGGTTGCAGAAACCCTCCAGCTTCCTTTAGAGGAAGCTGTGGATGAGCAAGAGGAGCCTGATTATGTAGAAATTATGGATATACCAGAGTCTAGGAGGCTGTCTATTCCTTTGCATAAGTCATTTAGGAAGCAAACAACAAAGATTTTAAAAAATCCTCATTCTGTCCCTCCTGTAGATAAAAAAATGGACAGAAGATATACCTTGTCAGCCTCTGATACAGACTTCCTCACTGAGCAGTGTAGTCATGCAGGTGTGGTACAAGCTGCAGCCTGTGACAAGGCTAATATTCCTCTGGCCTCACATCCTCCTGATAAGGATTCCAGGAAGATTGATGCCATGGCGTAAAAACAGTATATGGCAGCTCTTTGGGACTCAGGCAGGCAAATTATATGACTTATGTGGCTAGATATCAGAAATCTAGGTGGGACACAGTATTGCAGTTAGCCAAGCAGGCCCATGGCCAGCTGGCTAGTGAGTTGGAACAGGTGGCTGCTAATGGCATTTAAGCCTCTAAAGTTCAATTTCATACTGCTGTTGATGTTAATGATGTTTCCTCTAGGGTCATGGCCACTTCTGTAGCTTTCCGTAGGTTGGCATGGCTCAGATGCACTACTCTGTCCCAAGATACTCAGTCAAAGGCTATGGATTTTCCTGTTGTGGGTAATTCTCTGTTTGGGAACAAACAGAAACCTATATGAAAAGATGGATGAATACAGAACTACCTACAAAAGTGCAGGCTAAGGAGAGGCATGCCACTCCACAGAGGCAGCTCCCAGAGGTAGGGCAGGCCTTTCCACAGGCCTTTTACCAATTTCAGGCCTCCTCTGCATTTGCACAGAGGGTTTCTTTAGAGGCAGAGGTAGACGGGGCACAAGTAAACCGTCCCCTTCCCCTCAGCCTAAGGCTACTGCCAAGCAGGCACCCTGATGGGGTGCCCAGGGCAGATTCTCCTGTACCAGTGGGGGCAGGTTGGTTTATTTCAGCCAGAACTGGGTGTCCCTTACTCGGACAGGTGGGTTCTGGAAGGTAATAGAGCCAGGGTCTGGTTCTCAGCTTCAAACAGTTTCCGAGAGATGAGAGCCAGACATTTTCCACCTGCAAATCCTTCAGAAGCCCTTGCTTTGGAAGCAGAGGTTTCTTCTCTTTTGGACTGCAAAGCAGTAGAAAGGGTCCCTCCTTGCCATCAGGGCAAGGGGCTGTACTCAAGATACTTTCTTACCCCAAAAAAGACAGGAGAATGGCGGCCCATTTTAGATTTAAGGTACCTGAACAAGCATCTTTTGAAACCAAAGTTCAAAATGTTAACTCTTGCAATGATTTTGCCCTCCCTGAGGCCCAGAGGACTGGTTAGCTCCCTGGACCTCAAGGATGCTTATTTTCATGTTCTGATCAGGCCTTCTCACCGAAAGTACCTCAGGTTGCGAACTACCCCTCAGGCCACTACCAGTTCAGGGCAATGCCCTTCCTGCCTACTCTGCGCCAAGGGTATTCACTAAATGTCTAGCTTGTGGTAGTGCCTCATTTAAGAGGCGAGGATTGCTGTGTTTCCCTCACCTGGAGCCATTGGCTCATAGTGGGTCAGTCTCCAGATCAGTAAAATCCCACTTGCAAGTCACCCAGCAGCTTCTCACTTCCTGGGATTCCTGCTGAATTTACCAAAGCTGCTCTGTAACCAGTTCAGGTACTAACTTTCATAGGTGCAGAATTGAACACAAAGTTAGCCAGGGCATTTCTTCCCTCGGAAAGGGTAGACAGACTCATTGCCCTGGCATCCTCCTTTACCCTCGGGGTCTCTCGACCAGCAAGGCATTTTCTGCAACTCCTAGGGCATATGGCTGCTTCCACAGCTGTTGTGCAAGGAGCAAGATTCCAGATGAGGGACATTCAGTTCCATTTGAGGGCCTATTGGTCTCAAAGGAGGGACCCCTTCCAAATTGGTTCCAGTGATTCCAAACCCTGATCCTGGCCTTACACTGGTGGCAGGATCAAAGCAATCTAAAACAAGGGGTTCCTTTCATTCCTGCTTTCCCACTCCCTCACCTCACCCTCACCACAGATGCTTCCCTGTTAGGGTGGGAGCTCACTTGGGTACCTGTCCACTCAGGGAGTGTGTCTCCACAGGAATCTCTGCTCCCACATCAATCTTTTGAACTCAGAGCTGTCCTTTTAGCTCTTCAGGCTTTCAGCTTCTGTCCAGAACAAAGTAGTTCAAGTCAGGACAGACAACACCACAACAATGTGGTACATCAATCAAGGGCACTCGGTCATCAGCCTTGTGCAATCAAGCAATGAAGTTGTGGCTCTCTAGCTTACTCTGAACACCTCCCTGATAGCAGTTCACCTTCCAGGAAGGAGACAATGTCCAGTGGATGCCCTCAGTAGGATTTCTCAGGGCCATCACTTAATGGGCTCTGAATCCTCAGGTGCTGGGGTCGGTCTTGGCCAGATGGGGCACCCTCAGATAGATCTTTTCAGCCCCAGACAACCACCAACTTCCTTCTGTTTTTGTTGCAGGCCTCCAGTGCTGGGACTCAGTCCCCTGGGACGCCTTTTCAGTTGGATTGGAAAGGGAAGTTCCTGTATGCCTTTCCCCCTTCTCCCTTCTTTCAGGGGTACTAGTAAAAATCAGATCTCAGCCCTGCAAGGTGATTCTGATTGTTCCAGATTGGGCCAGACAGCCCTGGTACCCACTGCTTCTGTCTTGATAGTTCACTCCTGCCCTGAGCTTGCCCAGAGTCCACGACTTACTGGCCTGCTGCACAGGGAGAGGTGGTATCCGGACCTCAAATCCTCCATCTCAAGGCATGGCTCTTGAGGAGTTAGAATTTGCTGACTTACACCTTTCTCAATGTGTTTTGATATTTAAAGGCTTCAAGGAAGCTCTTCCACTAGGGCCACTTATAATTTCTAAGTGGAAAAGGTTTTCCATCTGTAATTTGGAAGCAGATTATCCCAGAATCTCGATTCTGCTCCATTTTACTGGACTATTTGGTCCATTTAAATTCCTTAGGCCTTAGGCCAGCTACCTTAAAGGTTCATCTGGCAGCTCGTGGTAAGGACCACTGAACAAGGCTGAGTAACAAAAGGAAAACCTTGTCTTAAATTGTCCTGATCCTGCCACCATTGGAGGGCTTGGATCAAGGTCAGAGTCACTGTGATCAGTTTGGTAAGGGAATCCTTCCTCTGAGACCAGAAAGCTCTCAGGTGGAACTGAATATCCCTTATCTGGAATCTTGCCCCTTGGACCACTGCTGTTGAAGCTGCCATGTGGCCCAAGAGCTGGAGGAACTGCCTTGCTGGTCGAGAAACCCAAAGGCTGAAGGAAGAAGCTAGTTCCATAAGAACCCTTGCCCTTTCTAGAGGAAGAAAGGCTCTTGGTCTGAGTGTGTCCAGTTCTGCCCCTATAAAGGTAAGAAGCTGAACTGGTTCGAGAACCGACTTGGGAAGGTTGAGAAGAAATCCTAGAGAAGTGAGCACTTGCTGGGTCACTTGTAGGTGAGACTTGACTTGGTCTGGAGACTGACCCACTATTAGCCAATCGTCCAGATATGGAAAAATGGAAATCTTTTCCTTCTTAGAAAGGCAACTACTACTGCCAGGCACGTTGAGAAAACCCTTCGGGCTGAGGTTAGGCCAAAGGGCAGTGCTCTGAACTGATAATGGTGTGAGGGCAACTTGAACCTGAGGTACTTTGTGGGAGCACCTGATGGGAATGAAAGGTTATCTTTGAGGTCCAGGGAGGCTAGCCAGTCCCCTGGCCTTAGAGAGGGAAGGATTATTCCCAGAGTTACCATCTTGAACTTTGGTTTAAAAGATGTTTGTTTAGATATCTTAGGTCTAGGATGGTCAACACTCTGTCTTTTTGGGGTCAGGAAGGCCTGGAGTACAGTCCTTGCCCCAGTGTAGGGTAGGTACTCTCTATGGCTCTTAAAGCAGGAGAGAAGAAACCTCTGCCTCTAGGGCAAGGGTTTCTGAGAGATTTGCAGGTAGAAAGATCTGGCTCTCATTTTTGGAAATTTTTGAAGTTGAGAACCAGTCCTGACTTACTACTTCCAGGACCCACTTCTCTGATGTAATAGACATCCAGTCCTGGACAAAGTAAGCCAGCCTCCTCCTACTGAATGGAGAGTCGACCCGGCAGGCCCATCTGGTGTCTGGTTGGCAGGGGCTTAGGGTAGGAGTGGATGGAGCCTGCTCATCCCAGTTCTGCCTCTCCTCTGAAGAACCCTCTGAGAAAAGGAAGAAGAGGCCTGTGTTTGCAAAAGGCCTTTGAAAGCCTACCCTGCCCCTAACTGCTGCCTTTGAGGAGTTGCTTGCCTTCCTTGGCCTGAGCACTCCTGTAAGTGGTCCTGTACTCAACCATTTTCTTCATGTAATTCTCTGTCTGCTCCCCAAACAGAAAATTACCCACTACAGGAAAATCCATGGCCTTAGCCTGGGTGTCTTGCGAGAGGCTAGTACATCTGAGCCAAGCCATCCGAAGAAGAGCCACAGATGTAGCCATGACTCTTGATGACACATCATTAGAGTTCACAGCAGCATGAAACTGAACCTTCGATGCCTCAGTCCCATCTGCAGCCACTGCCTCCAGTTCCTTGGCTAGCTGGGGGGGAGGCCTGTTTAGCCAGTGCCAGTACAGTGTCCCACCTGGACTTCTGGTACCTGGCTGTATAGGCCATGTAATTTGCGCTGCCTGAGTCCCAAAAGAAGATGCCACGATGCTTCTTTGCCATGGCATCAATCTTCCTGGAGTCCTTGTCAGGGGTGTGGAAGCTAAGGAATATTTGCTTTTGTCACAGGCAGCAGCCTGCACATACCTCAACATGGCTGCATTGTTGATACAAGAACTCCAAGGCCTGAGCCTGAAAATGTATACCCTGTCCATTCATCTATCCACGGAGGTATAGTGTTAGAGACTAAGATTTTTTGTGTCCGTTTCCCAAAAGATTTATGGAGGGGAATAGACAGTCTCCTGGACTCTGGGATGTCCATCACCTCTACATAATCAGGCTCCTCTTGATCTTCCACAGCCTCCTCCATAGGACGCTGAAGGGTTTCAGCCACCATTCTGTAAAACATAAAGTGAGAAGGGGACTCAGAAAGCCTACAAGGGGAAACACCTGAAGGTCTGTCTGGGGAGATGTCCAGTTCCACAGGCACATCCAGACCTTCACTTACATCATCATCCTCAAATTCCCCTTCCTCTTCAAATTCCGGTTCATAAAAATCTTCAAGGGTATAATCTTGAACTGGGGGAACCAAACCAACCGAACCCCTGCCAGAAGGAGCCAGATCGGTCGGAACTAGAGGGAGCGATTCCACAATCTGAATTGCTCTGGCTATCTCTTCGGCAGTCAGAACATGAACCTCTGGATCCGAACCGGTCGATTTATCTTTGCGTCTTCTTTTTGTCAGAACTGATCCTCTGAATCGGTTTCCTTTGCTCTTCAAGAAGTACTGTCTCATTAGAGGGTTCCTCCTGGTTCAGTCGAACCGAACCGACTGGCCATCCAGGTCAGCGGACTTCTCGGCCTCCTTTTCAATCAATCTACCTAATCTCTTCCTGGCGTAGATGGGGAGTTGTTGCATATTTGGCAGTCTAAACGAGGTGGTCAAACCCCAGACAATAAACACAGGTGGTGTGGGATCGGCCTGGCAAAGACCTCCCCCACACCAGTGCAGTGTTGAAAACTCAGTGGGGTCTTTCTTGGGTTTCGATTACGGCCAACCTAACCAAACTTACCCTTTTTTCGCAACCAGCCAGGCAAGACTCCTTATCGGTTCCAACCATTACACGGGTATTGAAAAACTGTTCAAAACATCGCTTTTTTTTAGAACCAATAAGAACCGGTAACCACACACTAAGTAAAACACACAAATTTCACTATCAAATGGCTGGTTTAGCTGAACCGAGCCACACTTTTACAAGTTCCACACAGAAAAAAACAGAACAATTCCTATCTAGTACTCATGGCACCACAGACAGAGACTGAACCGACTACGCGGATACTTTTTCGGTTTAAAAACCGATGAAAACTGAACCTTGAACCAACTTTCGAACCCAGCTGAAGAAGAAATCTCTGGAGCGACCGTCCAGTGAGGCAGAGTAAAGAATCTGACGGTTTAGGTTTGAATCACTCCAGACAGAGACTTCAACCGAGCTCAAGCTCAGCCTCAGCATTCTATGCCCTGCATAGAAAGTTAACTCTTTGTTCTCCAGGGCAGTTCAAAGGTTGGGAATCACTGCAATTGTCAGAATACAGCAAGACTCCATTAGAAGAAACAACATTACTATGGCACTGACAAGGACAGCAGTAGAGGATACCACGGCTGTCTGGCCCAATCTTGAGTCACCAGTATCACTGTGCAGGGTTCAGTCCTGATCTTGATCAGAACTCTGAACAGCAGAGGGAAGGGAGGGAAGGCAAAGAGAAACCTGCCCTTCCAGTCCAAAATGAGAGCATCCTGGGGAACCGTCCCCAGGACTGGAGGTCTACAACAAAACAGAGGAAGTTGATGATTGTCCTGTGCTGCAAAGAGATCCATCTCAGGAGTGCCCCACCTGGAGAAGATGACCTTCAGTATGCGAGGATTCAGGGACCATTCGTGGTGTCCCTGTGATATTCTGCTCAGAGCATCTGCTAGTATGTTGTCCTTCCCAGGAAGGTGAACTGCTACCAGAGAAGTCTGAAGAGAACAGGCCAGAGACCACAGCTTCATGGCTTCTGTGCACAAGGCCGAGGACTGAGTGCCTCCCTGCTTGTTGATGTACTACATTGTGGTGGTGTTGTCTGTTCTGACTTGGACCACCTTGCCCTTGACTGAATCCGAGAATCTCTGCAGGGCTAGGAAAACTGCGGAGATTGATATGAAGGACAGCCACTTGTGGGGACCAGACTCCTTGAGCTATCAGGGCTCCCAGATGGGCTCCCCTACCCTAGGAGAGAAGCATTCATAGTTAGAACTACTGATGGGACTTGAGGGAGAAATGGAACCCTTTGTCTGAGGTTGTCCTGGTCCAGCCACCACTGGAGAGCTTGGACCAGAGTCAGAGTCACTGGGATCTGTTCTGGTAAGTGAATCCTTCTTTGAGACCAAAAGACCTTAGATGACACTGAATGTCCTCATCTGGAACCTCCTGTTTCTACTCACTGCCGTGGAAGCTGCCATATGGCCCAGGAGCTGGAGGAACTGTCTTGCTGGCGCGAGACCTGAGGTCGAAAGGAGGAAGCAGATCCACTAGCTTCCTTCACCCTTGCCAGGGGAAGGAAGGTTTTGCTTGTACAGTGTCCAACTCTATGCCTATAAAGATGAGAAGTTGAACTGGTTTGAGGACAGCCTTTGGAAGATTGAGAAAAACCCCAAGGAGCTGAGTAATTCTGGTAGTTTGAAGAGCTGATTTGATCTGTAAAGGTGACTGGAACTACTAACAGCCAGTCATCCAGATACGGGAAGATGGTGATACTCTGTCTTCTGAGGTAAGCTACCACTACTGCAAGAACTTTGTGAACACCATTGGTGCTGATGTTAGGCCAAATGGCATAGCTCTGAATTGGTAATGGCCTGAAGGCAACTCGAACCCGAGGTATTTTTTGTGGGAGTACCTGATAGGAATATGGAAGTAAGCATCTTTGAGGTCCAGAGATGCTAGCCAATTCCCTGGCCTTAGAGAGGGAAGGAATATTCCCAGAGTTACCATTTTGAATTTGGGCTTTGAAATGTGTTTGTTCAAATACCTTAGGTCTAGGATAGGTCGCTGCTCCCCTGTTTTCTTTGGGGTAAGGAAGTACCTGGAGTACAGTCCTTTTCCCCTGTGCTGAGTAGAAACCTTCTCTATAGCTCTGAGAGCTAGAAAAGAGGAAACCTCTGCCTTTAGGGCAATAGTTTCTGACAGTGATGCAGGTGGAAAAGACCTGGCCCTCTTTTTTGGAAATTTTTTGAAGCTGAGGGCCAGTCCCTGGCTTACTACTTCCAGGACCCACTTGTCTGAGGTCATAGACTCCAGGCCTGGAGGTAGTAAGCCAGCGCCTGCCTCCTACTAGAAATGGGAGTCGAATTCGGCTGACACATCAGGGTGTCTGCTTGGCAGGAGCCTTAGACAGAAGAGGAGGAGCAGCTCTGCTCATCCTCCTGCCCCTCCTCTGGAAGAACCCACTCTGTGGGAAGGGAGGAGGCCTGGCGGGTAAAAGGCCTTTGAAAGGGCCTGCCCTTAGACTGCTGCTTGTGCGGAGTGGCTTGCCTTTCTTTTGGCCTGTAGCACTTCTGTACGTGGTCCTGTATTCATCCATTTTCATGTGCTTCTGTCTGCTCCTCAAACAGAGTTACTTATTACAGGAAAATCCATAGCCTTAGTCTGGGTATCCTGTGAAAGGCTAGTACATTTGAGCAAAGCACGCCTTCTGAGGAGACACAGATGTAGCTAGCGACTCTAGATGCCACATCACTGGAGTCCACAGCAGCATGAAATTGCATTTTGATGCCTCATTCCATCAGCAGCCACCTCCTCCAGCTCCTTGGCTAGCTGAGGAGAGGCCTGTTTAGCCAGTTCCAGAACCGTATCTCTGGATTTCTGGTACCTGGCTGTGTAGACCATATAAGTAGCCTGTCTGAGTCCCAAAAAGGATGCCAAATACTGTTTTTTGGCCACGGCATCCACTTTCCTGGAGTCCTTATCTGGGAGGTGTGAAGCCAAAGGAATGTTAGCCCTGTCTCAGGCTGCAGCCTGCACTACCCCAACATGGCTGCAATGACTATAAAGGAACTCTGCAGCTGAGCCTGATAAATACCTCCTGTCCATTCTCTTATCCACAGGAGGTACTGAATTAGGGGTTTGTAAAATTTTGTGTGCGTTTCCCCAAGGATTTATGAAGAGGGATAGACAGCCTTTTGGACTCTGGGATGTCCATCATTTTCAAGAAATCAGGCTCTTCATCCTCCTCTGCAGCTCCAACCAAGGGAAGCTGCAGGGTTTCTGCCACCTTTTTGTAGAACAAAATATGTGAAGGGGACTCAAGAGAGCCTGGGAGGAGAGACATCTGAGGGCTCTGGTGAGATGTCCGGTTCAATGGGCACATCCAGACCCCCCTGGTCATCGTCATCATCCTCGGGATAGTCTTCGTCTCCCGCCCACTCCTCATAAAAAGCATCTGGATCATAATACGGAGGAGACGGATCCGACCGAAAAGACGACCTAACCGGCGGTACCGGTTCGGATGGAACCGGTCCAAGCGACTGAACAATGCTAATCGCTTTGGCTATTTCGTCCACAGTTGGAGAGTGCGATACCGGATCCGAACCGGCAGACTTATGCTTCTTTTTTGATGGAACCGACCCCTCGGGATCGGCTCTCCTTTTGCTCGAGGAGGTATCACCTAGGTCAGTAGGCACCTCCTCAGGTTTGGCCACAACCGAACTGGGCTGGCCATCCGGATCTACGGACCTCTCGGCCTCTCTTTCCTTCAGTCTACTCAGTCTTTTATCTAGAGTGGATTTAGGAAAGTTTTTACAGATTTGGCAGTCTGACCTGAGGTGGTCAAACCCCAGACAATGAACACAGATGAGGTGGGGGTCAGCCTTAGCAAAGGCCTCCCCACACTCAGTACAGTGTTGAAACCCAGTGGGACTGGTTTTCTTCTGTTTCTCAGACATGGCCAACCTAACAAATTACCCTATTGCAGCTTCGCTTAGGTAATACAATAACCGATCGATTACAAATCGTGGTCACAGGCTTTTAAAAGAACTGGCAAAAACCTCGGTTCTTTGAAATCCATCCGCGCCGGAACACCACTCTAATCCCAGAAATAAATTTAAACAGAATGGGTCGGTTCCAAACCGGACCGACCGGAAAGAAACCGAAGAAAAGAACAATTTCCAACTTTTTCACAGAATAAAACACAGTCACTACCTATCTACACACTACCTGTACCGTAGACAGAGGCTGGAAATCCGAAAATAACAAAAAATTATACTGTTTAAACCAAACGCTTTACTTTTACTGAACCGAGCAGACGAAATCTCTGGAGCGACTTCACTGTTACGCGGAGTAAAGAATCTGACGGTTACACTGAGAAGTACCACAGACAGAGGTTTGAAAATCGAGCTCGAGCTCAACGTTCTATGCTTTTGCATAGAGTTAACTCTTTTCTCCCCGGGGCAGTTCAAGTGCTGGGGCTACCTGCATTATGTCTGAATACAGCAAGACTTCATGTTGTTTGAATAAGTTTACACCTAGGAACCAGGAATCTATTTCCTGAGCTAGAATGAAGGTTGTAGCTGGGGGGAGGGGAGTAGATAGGGTAAGTAAGGACCTTGGGTAACTTGGAAGCTTATTTAGCCAAAACTTAAAATCATATAAGGCTAGGTGCTGAGTACATCTGTCATGCAATGAAAGCCAGTTTAAGCACCCATACACAGCAGGCAGTGGTAGTGGTAGGGGCTGTCAGTATAGGTTAGCGTAACAAGCTGTGAATAAGCTTGGTACATCCAGCAGACCTGGGTTTGATTCCCACAACTCCACTTGCATACTGTGCAACTCCAAGCAAGTCAGTTAATCTCCCCAGTGCTCTCAGGTCACTCCTGAAAACAGCCACTTGTGCTTAGTGGGCCTTACCCGGTTACCAAAGGATTAAAATAAAAAATAATAAATTTGCGCTGGACGGAGAATGACCCTACAGATGGCATTCAACAGCACTTCTAATTTAGATGGGTGACACTGAGGCGGAACCATAGACTACATCTCCACAGTTCAATTACAGGGAGAATCAGACAGTCAACTAAGGACTTCTTCAGGCAATGGGAGAGGCAGTCGCCCACCCTGTATGAGGCACCAAACTTTCTAAATGACCTGAACAACAAAGACTTGTGAGGAGAGATGTCCAGGAATTGGTCAAATTGAATGCTAAGGTATTTGTACTCAGATACAGACTCCAAGATACCACCGTGAAAAGTGTTTATAATTAGGGAAGGACCAGTCACCAACTTTTTTTGGAACCAAACACAAACATCATTTTTGAATGATTAAGAGCTAAACGAATGGCCAAAAAACAACTGGACAGGGTATCAAAGTTCGACTGCGGGGCAGCAAATATGACAGCAGGACTTTCAGCAGACGTAAACAGTCTAGTGTCATCCACAAACATCTGGATGTTACATGATTTTACAACACTTGGTAGATCATTGACAGATGTTAAAAAGAAGAGGGACCAGTACAGACCCTTGGAGAACACCCATTTTGACTTGCCACTGCCAGAGAGGGTTGAGCCAGTACCATCTGGGAGTGACCAGAGAGGTAGGAGGAGAGGAGACCAGACACACCAAGCTTAGCGAGTAGTAGGGAGTGGTCCACCATGTCAAACACCTCAGCTAAGTCAAACAAGCATTTGTCAATGCCGAATGTTGTCACGCTGGCATTGGCTTTGGCAGTGCAATGCGGAAACACATTTTTGGCAGGATGTGAAAAATGACAGCTGTACTGTTCATAAGAAGGTGTAAAAAAAATGGCAGTGGTGAAAATGTGGCATGAAAGTATTGCAAATTTGTGAAGTTACAAGGGTGTGTGGGAAATGTGCAACGCACACTTGTAACAGTCATTTTACGGAGTTTCGGCACCAAATTTTCAACATAGGGATTTTAGCACCTCTGCTCATGTATAGTGTCACTGTCAATTCCTCAAACTGTCCCAACATATGATTTCGCACAGGGACCGCGCTATTCTGCGCCGGACGTGCGAACACACATTTCGGGCAGGAGATGTAAAATGACAGCTGTACTGTTCATCAAGAGGTGTAGAAAAATGTCAATGGTGAAAATCCAGAGTGAAATATTATAATGCATTACAGCATGCGTGGCAACTGCGCACCCATCAGCCAGAATAATACAGCTATTTTATGGAGTATCTTCACCAAATTTTCAACATAGGCATTTTAGGACCTCTGCTCATGAACAGTGTCAGTGTCATTTCATAATCTGCCCTTTAGCACTAATTTCCCACAGCAAATTACGGTATTGTGCGCCGAAGTGCGGAGACGCATTTCGCCAGGAAGTGAAAATGTTAGCTTGCTGTTTCAAAAGGGACGTAGAAAATGACAATATTGAAAAATCTGGCATGAAAATATTGTGAATTTGAGAAGTTACGAAAGAGAGTAACCGGCAACACACGCCAGAAAACAGCCATAGTTTTAGATTTTTCACCAAATTTGTAACAAATATAGGCTTATTGAGAGCCCACCGTGAACACTGCCACTGTCCTTACGCATCATCGTCCTGTAAGGTGATTCTGCACAGTGACATGTAAATCACCTTCGGACCGACAACGCCATAACTGTGACAATCATGAGGAGGGTCCCAAAACCTCATGTTGAACATTTGTGCACAAATTCCAAAAATGCCAGAGATATGCATCAAAGTTGAAAAAACCTGTTTATTCCATTATACAGCTTACTAGCATTTCTCAGTTCATGTGGTCGGCTTTAAAGACTGAAGAAGTGTTCCCGTCCACCGAAGATCAAATGCTCGAGCCCAGAGGTGGGCATGAGTGGGGGTGGGGAGGCAGGTGTGCAGTGGTGGGTGGGTGGTGGGTAGGGAGACTATGAGGAACAGTTTTTAGTTTACAGGTACTAAAAAACAACACTATGGATGGTTTTCTTTTTACAGGTGGTTTTTTTTGGGGTACAGTAGCCGACGGGGACTGGGCAACCCCATTGGCACAGAAAAAGGGGGATATCATGCCGATGAGGAGGGCTCCCCATCAGCACATTAAAGGGAAAGTGAGGGGCGGATTGACGGGATAGGGCACCCCTATCAGCAAACAACGAAAAGCTGGGGAGGACACATTCTGCCGACGTGGGAGTGGCTCTCCCATTGGCACACACTTTGAGGGGCAGGGTAAGCTGACCGGGATTGGGCATCCCCTGGGTTAGCAGTTTAGTGGTTACTTTGCCACCATAATACTTAGCTGGTGAGCACGTAGGAAGGGTCACCCAAGTGCAGGACGAGCTTTGCTCGCATTGCAAAGGACCTTTCCTTAGATGTGCTCACCACATTAGCATACATGGTGTAGCGCCGGCATGCAGGCTGATTGGGGAATGAGGGACGCCTCCTGATGTGTGCCCTGTATTCAGCCAACAGCGACCGTGCCTCCAAATCTGCACTACCGCAAGATGTTGGCTGCGCAAGCGCGCCAACATAAAAAAGATGACACTGGTGGACAGACTATTATCCAGATTAGTAAGGATAAAGTCCTGGATGATGGTTAAGAATAAAAAATTACTCACCTTAGTAATGTTGTTTCTTCTAATGGAGTCTTGCTGTATTCTGACATATGCAGACTACCAAGCAGTACCTCCAAGGAGGAGGGACAGAACCTACTTTGGGAATAGGCTCTGAAGTACTGCTGTGCCAAACCGAGCATCACTCCTAGCCTGGATATCCAGAGAGTAATGCTTGGTGAATGTATGGACTGTTTTCCAGGTGCTTGCTTGACAGATTTCTAAGATAGGAATATCCCGGCAGCAGCTGTACCTCTATAGTAGAGTGAGCCCTCAGGCCTGAGGGTGGGTTCTACCCAATTTTCACAGCAGAATTGTATACAAGAGACAGTCCACCTGGTAATAGATCTTTAGTGGCAGGTTTGCCCTCACTGACCTCCCCATAAGTGAGGAAACAACTGGGGGACTCTCAAACCTGTGACCCTTGGCTGCTTTATGTAGTAGTAGCCAAGGGCTCTTTTATGTCCAGGCTGTGCAACCTTCTCTCCCAGAGGAGGAATGGTCAGTGAAGAAAACAGGGAGAGACAGACTGATTAAGGTGGAAATCTGAAACCACTTTAGGCAAAAACTTCCTGTTAGTTCTTAGGACCACTTTATCTCTATGGAAAGAGATGAAATCAGGCTCCACTGACAGGGCTTGCAATTAACCAATGCGCCTGGCAGAGGTAATGGCTACCAAAAACACAGTTTTCCAAGTCAAGTACTTAAGCTCTACAGAGGACAAAGGCTCAAAGGGGGGTTGCATAAGCTGAGCAATGCAAACATCAAGGTCCCTGAAGGGAGGATTGGTGTGCAACAATCCCTTGAAGAATTTGCAAAATACAGGATGGGCTGATAGAGAAGAGGGCTTGCCTACTGACAAAAAAGCAGAAACAGCTGCCAAATGTACTTTGAGTGTAGCTGGTCTGAGTCCCAAGCCATTGAGATGAACCATATAGTCCAGGACTGTAGGCAACCCAGCAGATTCTGGAGAAATATGCTTTCCAGAGCACCAAATAGTGAACCTTGTCCATTTGGAGTTGTAAGTCTTTCTGGTGGAAGGCTTTCAAGAAGCCCTAAGAATATCCAGAACACCTTGAGAGAGGTGCAGATCAGCAAACTCTAACTCTTCAAGAGCCAGGCCTTGAGATTGAGAGATTCGGATACCAAATCCTTCCCTGAGAGGATGTCAACAGGTTGTAATTCCTGGTAAGAGATAGGGGAAGGTGGACTGCTAAGGACAGCAACAGTGGATACCCAGGGCTGTCTGGCCCAGTCTGGAGCGATCGTGAATCACTTTGCACTGCTGAGACCTGATCTTGACTAGCACCTTGAACAGGAGAGAGAAGGGGGGGGGGGAAGCATACAGGAACTTCCCTTCCCAATTGAGAACCAGAGCACCCAGGGGGACTGAGCCCAAGACTGGGGGTCTGCAGCAAAAGAGAGGAAGTTGGTGATTATCTGGGGCTGCAAAAAGATCTATCTGGGGAGTGCCCCATCTCAAGAAAATCACTTTCAAAATTAGGGGATCTAGGGACCATTCGTGGTGGCCCTGAGATATCCTGCTAAGAGCATCTGCTAGGACATTGTCCTTCCCTGGGAGGTGAACTGCTGTCAGAGAAGTTTGCAGGGAATAGGCCAGAGACCACAACTTCATTGCTTCTGTGCACAAGGCCGTAGACCGAGTGCCCCCTTACTTGTTTATGTATCACATTGTGGTGGTATTGTCTGTTCTGAGCTGGACTACCTTGTTCTGAACAGACTTGGAAAAAGCTTGCAGTGCCAGAAACATTGCTCTTAGTTCCAAGAGATTGATGTGAAGCAGAGATTCTTGAAGTGACCACAGCCCTTGGGTGGTAAGATCCCCCAAGTGGGCTCCCCAGCCCAAAGAGGGAGGCGTCTGTGGTGAGGATTAGTGAATGAGACCGAGTGACAAAAGGAACTCCCTGCCTTAAATTGCCCTGATCCTGACACCATTGCAAAGCCTGGATCAGGGTTCAAGTCACTGGGACTAGTTTGGTAAGGGAATCCTTTCTCTGGGACCAGAAGGCTCTCAAATGGAACTGAATGTCCCTCATCTGAAATCTTGTCCCCTGGACCACTGCTGTAGAGGCTGCCATGTGGCCCAGGAGCTGCAGGAAATGCCTTGTGGTCGAGACACCTGAAGGGGTGAAAGAAGAGGCCAGTTCTATTAGTGTCCTTGCCTCTGTACAGGGAAGGAAGGCTTTTGCTCTGAGTTGTATCCAGCTCCACCCTATAAAGGTGAGGAGCTGTACTGGCTCCAGAACTGACTTTGGAAGGTTGAGGAGGAATCCTAAGGAAGTGAGCAGTTGCTAGTTATCTGAAGATGTGTTGACTTGGTCTGGAGACTGACCCACTATGAGCTAGTCGTGGCAGGTATGGAAAGATGGAATCTTTTTCATTTTAGGAAAGCAAACTACTACTGCTAGGCACTTTGTGAACACCCTGGGGCTGATGTTAACCAAAGGGCATTGCTCTGAATTGATAGTGGCCTGAAGGCAACTTGAATCTGAGGTACTTCTCTGGGAGCACCTGATGGGAATGTGAAAATAGGCATCTTTGAGGTCCAGGGAGGCTAGCCAGTCCCCTGGCCTTAGAGAGAGCAGAATTATTCCCAGAGTCACCATTTTGAATTTTGGCTTTAAAAGGTGCTTGTTTAGATATCTCGGATCCAGGATGGGCCGCCATTCTCCTGTCTTTTTGGGGGTTAGGAAGTACCTGGAGTACAATCCTTTGCCCCTGTGTAGGGTAGGAACTCTTTCTATGGCTCTGAGAGTCAAGAGGGAAGAAACCTCTGCCTGTAGGGCAAGGGCCTCTGATGGATTTGCAGGTGGAAAGGATCTGGTTCTCATCTTGGGAAATTTTTTGAAGCTGAGAACCAGTCCCTGGCTTACTACTTCCAGGACCCACTTGTCTGATGTTAAAGACTTCCAGTCCTGGACAAAGTAAGCCAGCCTGCCCCCTACAGGTATTGGAGAATCGGCCCGGGCAGACCCATCAGGGTGTCTGCTTGGCAGGGGCTTTAGGCTGAGGGGTGGAAGCAGGCCTGCTCATACCCAGTCTGCCTCTCCCTCTAAAGAACCCCCTCTGAGCAAAAGCAGAAGAGGAGGCCTGGGCTTGGTAAAAAGGCCTCTGAAAGGGCCTGCCCCTGCCTCTGGAATGCTGCCTCTGAGGAGTGGCTTGCCTTTCTTTGGCCTGAGCACTCCTGTAGGTGGTCCTGTACTCGTCCATCTTCTTCATGTAGTTCTCTGTCTGCCTCCCAAACAGAGAATTACCAATGACAGAAAAATCCATGGCCTTAGCCTGGGTATCCTGTGATAGGCTAGTACATCTGAGCCAAGCCAACCTCCGAAGGGCCACAGATGTAGCCATGACTCTAGATGAAACATCATTGGAGTCCACAGCAGCATGAAATTGCACCTTGGATGCCTCAATCCCATCCGCAGCCACCCGCTCCAGCTCCTTAGCAAGCTGGACAGGGGCCTGTTTAGCTAGAGCCAGGACAGTGTCCCACCTGGATTTCTGGTATCTAGCTGTGTTGGCCATATAGTTAGCCTGCCTGAGTCCCAAAGATGCTGCCATGTACTGTTTCTTTGCCATGGCATCAATCTTCCTGGAGTCCTTATCTGGGGGTGTGTGAAGCCAAGGGAATATTTGCCTTATCACAGGCAGCAGCCTGCACTACCCCAACATGGCTGCATTGCTGGGAAAGGAACTCCGTGTCTGAGCCTGAAAGAGTATACCTCTTGTCCATTCTTCTGTCCACAGGAGGTATGGAATTAGGAGTTTTTAGAATTTTAAATGTCTGTTTCCCAAAAGATTTATGGAGGGGAATAGACAATCTCCTGGACTCTGGGATGTCCATCATCTCAACAAAATCAGGCTCCTCCTGATCCTCTACTGCTTCTTCCATAGGAAGCTGGAGGGTTTCAGCCACTTTCTTGTAAAACATAAAGTGGGAAGGGGACTCAGAAAGCCTAGGAGGATAAACACCTGAAGGTCTGTCTGGGGAGATGTCCAGGTCAATAGGCACATCCAGACTTTCATAATCACCATCATCATCTTCATACTCTCCCTCTTCCTCCTCCGGTTCATAAAATTCTTCTAAAGTATAATCCGGAACCGGGGGAACCGAGCCCCTGACAGATGGTGCCAGTTCGGACGGAACCGAAGTTAGCGATCGAACTATCCTTATCGCTTTGGCTATCTCATCAGCGTTCGGAGAAAGAACTTATGGATCCGAACCGATGATTTATCCCTTTTCTTTCTTTTAACCGAACCGACTCCTCAGAATCGGTTCTCCTTGCCCTAAGCAGTTTCGCCCTGGTCAGAGGGCACTTTCCTGTCTGGAGTCGGAACCGAACCGGCTGGCCATCCGGTCAGCGGATTTTCGCCTCCCTTTCCCTCAGTCTACCTACTCTCTTATCCAGGGTAGCTTTGGGAAAACTTTTACAAATTTGGCAGTCTGAACTGAAGTGGTCACCCCAGACAATAAACACAGGTGGTGTGGGATCAGCCTTAGCAAAGGCTTCCCCACACACACTACAGTGTTGAAACCCAGTGGGCCCGGTTTTTCTCTTGGTTTTCTCAGACATGGCCAATCCTAACCAAAACTTACCCTTTTTTCCGCAATCCGCCAGGCAAGACACCTTTATCGGTTCCTGACCGTAGTTACGGGTCTTGGAAAAACTGTAATGAAAGCCGCTTTTTAGAACAGATAATGGACCGTTACCACTAATAAAGACAGAAGTTTTTTTACGCAAACCTGATCGGTTCAGACCGAACCATCCAATGTTTACAAGTTCCACACAGAAACTAATATAGAAAAACCTATCTAGTACTCACGGTACCACAGACAGAGACTTAAACCAACAGGTTCAGAGTAGAAATTTGGTTGAAACTGAGCGATAAAAACAACACTTTAATCGACTTTTTTGAACCAAGCGAAGGAGAAATCTCCAGAGTGACTGTTCGGTGAGGCGGAGTAAAGAATCTGACGGTTGGAGTTTAAACAACAGCAGACAGAGACTTCAACCGAGCTCAAGCTCAGCGTTCCATGCCCTGCATGGAAAGTTAACTCTTTGTTCTCCGGGGCAGTTCAAAGGTTGGTGATCACTGCATATGTCAGAATACAGCAAGACTTCATGTTTGAATCAGAGCATCCAGGGGGACTGAGTCCAAGACTGGGGGTCTGCAACAAAAGAGAGGAAGTTGGTGATTGTCTGGGGCTACAAAAAGATCTGTCTCTGCAGTGCCCCATCTCGAGAAAATCACTTCCAAAACTAGAGGATCTAGGGTCCATTCGTAATGGCCCTGGGATATTCTGCTCAGAGCATCTGCCAGGACATTGTCCTTCCCTGGGAGGTGAACTGCTATCAGAGAGGTTTGCATGGAATATGCCAGGGACCACAACTTCATTGCTTCTGTGCACAAGGCCGTAGACAGAGTGCCCCCCTGCTTTCTGATGTACCACATGGTGGTGGTGTTGTCTGTTCTGACCTGGACCACCTTGTTCTGTACAGATTTGGAAAAAGCTTGCAGTGCCAGAAACACTGCTCTGAGTTCCAAGATATTGATGTGAAGCAGAGATTCCTGAGGTGACCACAGTCCTTGGGTGGTAAGATCCCCCAAATGGGCTCCCCAGCCCAGCAGGGAAACATCTGTGGTGAGTATCACTGAATGAGACTGAGTGACAAAAGGACCCCTTGTCTCAAATTGTCCTGATCCTGCCACCATTGCAAGGCCTGGATCAGGGTTCGAGTCACTGGAACTAGTTTGGTAAGGGAATCCTTTCTTTGGTACCAGAAGGCTCTTACGTGGAACTGAATGTCCCTCATTTGGAATCTTGCTCCTTGGACCACTGCTGTGGAAGCTGCCATGTGTGAAGAGGCCAGTTCCATGAGGGTTCTTGCCCTTTCCAGGGGAAGGAAGGCTCTTGCCTTTACTATATCCAGCTCTGCACTTATGAAAGTGAGGAGCTGTACTGGTTTAAGAACTGACTTTGGAAGGCTGAGAAGGAATCCTAAGGAAGTGAGCACTTGCTGGGTCACTTGCAAATGTGACTTGACTTCGTCTGGAGACTGACCTAATATGAGCCAGTCGTCCAAGTATGGGAAGATGGAGATCTTTTTTCTCCTTAGGAAAGCAGCCACTACTGTCAGACACTTTGTGAAAACCCTTGGGGCTGATGTTAGGCCAAAGGGCACTGCTCTGAATTGATAGTGGCCTGAGGGCAACTCGAACCTGAGGTACTTTCTGTGGGAGCACCTGACAGGAATGTGAAAGTAGGCATCTTTGAGGTCCAGGGAGGCTAGCCAGTCCCCTGGCCTTTGAGAGGGAAGGATAATCCCCAGAGTCACCATTTTGAATTCTGGTTTTAAAAGATGTTTGTTCAGATATCTTAGGTCCAGGATGGGCCGCCATTCTCCTGTCTTTTTGGGGGTTAGGAAGTACCTGGAGTACAATCCTTTGCCCTTGTGTAGGGTCGGAACCCTCTCTATAGCTCTGAGAGCGAGGAAAGAAGAAACCTCTGCCTCTAGGGCAAGGGTCTCAGGGATTCGCAGGTGGAAAGGATCTGGATCTCATCTTGGGAAATTTTTTGAAGCTGAGAACCAGCCCCTGGCTTACTACTTCCAGGACCCACTTGTCTGATGTTAGAGACTTCCAGTCCTGGACAAAGTAAGCCAGCCTGCCCCTTACTGGTATGGGAGAATTGGCCTGGGCAGACCCATCAGGGTGTCTGCTTGGCAGGGGCTTTAGGCTGAGGGGTGGATGCAGGCCTGCTCATCCCCCGTCTACCTCTCCCTCTAAAGAACCCCCTCTGAGAGAAAGAACAGGAGGCCTGAGCTTGGTAAAAAGGCCTTTGGAAAGGCCTGCCGCTGCCCCTGGACTGCTGCCTTTGAGGAGTTGCTTGCCTTTCTTTGGCCTGAGCACTCCTGTTAAGTGGTCCTGTACTCATCCATCTTTTTCATGTAGTTCTCTGTCTGCTCCCCAAATAGATAATTACCAATTACAGGAAAATCCATGGCCTTAGCCTGGGTATCCTGTGAGAGGCTAGTACATCTGAGCCAAGCCATCCTCCGAAGAGTCACAGATGTAGCCATGACTCTCGATGAAACATCATTCGAGTCCACAGCACCACGAAATTGTACTTTAGATGTCTCAATCCCATCTGCAGCCACCTGTTCCAGCTCCTTGGCAAGCTGGTCAGGGGCCTGTTTAGCCAGAGCCAGCACAGTGTCCCACCTGGACTTCTGGTATCTAGCTGTATAGGCCATATAGTTAGCTTGCCTGAGTCCCAAAGATGTTGTCATGTATTGCTTCTTTGCCATGACATCAATCTTCCTGAAGTCCTAGTCTGGGGGGGGGGGGTGTGATGCCAAGGGGATATTTGCCTCATCACAGGCAGCAGCCTGCACTACCCCAACATGGCTGCATTGCTGGAAAAGGAACTCCATGTCTGCACCTGAGAGAGTGTACCTCTTGCCCATTCGTCTGTCCACAGGAGGTATGGAATTAGGAGACTTAAGAATTTGTGGAGGGGACTAGACAGTCTCCTGGACTCTGGGATGTCCATCATCTCAACAAAATCAGGCTCCTCCTGATCCTCTACTGCTTCTTCCATAGGAAGCTGGAGGGTCTCAGCCACTTTTTTGTAAAACATATAGTGAGAAGGGGACTCAGAAAGCCTAGGAGGAGAAACACCTGAAGGTCTGTCTGGGGAGATGTCCGGGTCAATAGGCACATCCAGACTTTCATAATCACCATCATCATCCTCATACTCTCCTTCCTCCTCCTCCTCCGGTTCATAAAATTCTTCCAAAGTGTAATCCGGAACCGTGGGAACTGACCGAACCGAACCCCTGCCAGATGGTGCCGGTTCGGTCAGAACCTAAGTAGGCGACTGCACTATCCTTATCGCCTTGGCTATCTCATCGGCGGTCGGAGTATGAATTTCTGGGTCAGAACCGGACGATTTATCCTTTCTCTTTCTTTACACTGGAACCAACTCCTCAGAATCGGCTCTCCTTTTGCCCGAAGAAGTATTGCCCTGGTCAGAGGGCACTCTTCCTGATTCGGTCGGAACCGAACCGGGCTAGCCATCCTGTCAGCGGACTTCTCGGCCTCCCTTTCCCTCAGTCTACCTAATCTCTTCTCCAGGGTAGATCTGGGAAAATTCTTACAAATTTGGCAGTCTGAATCCAGGACAAAGGAGAAATCTCCGGAGCGACTGTTCAGTGAGGCAGAGTAAAGAATCTGACGGTTGCAGTTTAAACAACAGCAGACAGGGGCTTCAACCGAGCTCGTGGTGAACATTCCATGCTGGCCATGGAAAGTTTAACTCTTTGCTCTCCGGGGCAGTTGAAAGGCAGGACCTAACTGGATATGTCAGAATACAGCAAGACTTCATGTTGTTTGAATGATGGTTATTGTTTTGCCAAACAATAGCCACCACATTAATCTACAAAGTCAGTACACTAATTGGTTAATGATTTGGTTATCTGTAGATGCATACTGAGTTAATCGTGGAAACTGCTTAGTATCTTTCTTCATTTCATTTGTCACTGGTAATCCTTTCCCATTCTTTGAGAGGTAGTAAGAGTGGTGCCTTCCCACTATGGCACTATGGACAAATCTGTCAAGGGTTAGACTTTTTCTGGGCTGGGACAGTGGACACAGAGTGCTGTCTAGCTCCCCTTTTGCCTCTGCCACTCCATGTGATCCTCTGAGCTGCACAGTCACAGTGCACATAGGGTCTGCAGTACTGGCCTCTTCCCATACCTTCCCTTCTTTAAGACCTGTAAGTTATTTTGGCCTTGTCTTTTTCAGTCAAATTTTTAACAGTTGCTTTTTGCTCATCAACTTTTTACATGCATACCTCTGTCTTGTCAAGAAATAGGGAGGTACCTTCAAAAGGAATATCCTCTGCCTTACTGTGCATGTCCTGTGACAAGCCTATTTTAATAAGCCATGCAAATCTGCTGGCAGCCACAGAATTTGCTATTGCCCTGAAAACAGTGTCATTCACATCAACAGCAATCTAAAACTGGTATTTAGAAGCTTTCAACAGTTTTCACAGGATCGTACGGTTGCCCGTAATGTGTTTGCCCAACATATTTTAACCCGACTTCTGTTGCCCGACTAGTACTGTTTACCGCCACTTTTTGGACTGACAAGTCATTTCCCGACAGCAAGCTCATTCTCATAGCGGCAATCCCAAATTCCCGACAAGGCAAAGGTAGCTTATTCAGTTCGACACAATTGGACAACAGCTGCAATATCAATGAAAAACATATGGCACATGTCGAATGAACAACATCAGCAAATCATAAACAAACTACAAGAAAAATACAGTAGCTAAAGAAGTATAAATGAGCAAAACAAGTTATTTCCCAATGTCATAAGTTATGGACTGCGGCAAAATTCAACAACACTTACCAGAATCAGGTTTCAGCCATAAGTCTGACATCAGAGAGTAATCGAGGTGAAAACAAATAATCCACGTTCGGGGTGAAACAAAATATCAGTGTTCGGGGTTAAATTAAATAAGCCATGTTCGTGGTACACTGTCTTTATTAAGTTGATAGATGAAGATTAAAAACAAGAAAAAAACATCATGCCTCATCCTAAAGCACCATATTATGTGCAATTCCTCCCACGAAGTCTTTTCCTGATCTCGTGCCCCTGTCTGCCAAAATATTGTTCACGCTTTGCGTATTTCTTTTTTAAGGGTGATTTTGGCATTCCACGATTGATTTTCTCAATTGTGGAGTCGGTGACCATTTGTTCGTGTCTAAGTTCAATGACAAATCTTGTTATACCGACATGTGAGCTGCCAATGAGTGTGCCCAGACGTCGGTGCCATGCCTCGACATTGTTCTGTGTCTCTGGCATTGCACTGACAGTAAAGTCATAAACTGACCAGAACTGTGGTGGATACAGCAGGTTCACTCTTATGACAGTTTTACTGCACATTCTCCTGCATACTCTGCCAAAGAGACAGGCCTCTTCAAACCACTCCTGCACTTGCAAAACTTATTTTAAGCATATTAGTCTTTATTTTGGCATAAACAGTAGGTATGTCCTGTGGAGGCAGGAATGCAAGCGCCACAAGTTGCCACATCAGCAGACTAAACTCAGGATCAGAGCCATAAGTAGTGGCTAGACCGCAACTATGAATTTATGCAAACAATCTGTCCCAGATGGAACAAGCAACCCTTGTTGATAGCATCGGGGAATTAAACTTTTGATGCGTTGATCGCAGCCTGTTCAAAATCTGTCAAAATGAATTTTGGTGACAGGCTGTAGTCAAACTCATCAGCGGCATCATTCAAATCTTGGAATAGCTGTAAATAGCATTCATGGGACTTGGCTGACATCAAAGCATATGCCAGTTGCATAATACGGGTTGTGTCAGCAGTACCTACTGGGGCATGAATGGAGTATAGCTGGAGGAAAAGTGAGGGAACAGTTCGAAATGTTCCATCCATGAGCCATAAGTCAGAGGCGCTTAATTTCTCAAGATTTTTTTTTGTGCTTAACAGCAACACCTTTTCTGTGCCATAGACAGAATCTTTTAAAAGAATCTGCTGCCCACTGACAACTTGTAAATCTGGAAGAATGTTAATGTCCGCCAATGTTCTGGGCTCTATGGGCATGTTCTCTCTTCAAACCAGTTTGTCCACTTGCTGAAGGCATTGGCGGCTGGGTGTGTTATGCCTCACCTCCTCAGACACTTTTGCAAGCTCGTTTTGAATTAGTTGCACAGGAGTGTCATGAGTGGTCACCACTCTTGATTTAACTGAGGCAACTGCGACAGCTATATGGCTATCATTTGCACCGGGTGAATAACTGTGGCCAGCAGTGCTTCTTAGATGGTGCTGACTGCCTACCAGGACTGTAGATGCACGGCCATGACAACCTGCCGATTTTCGGAGCTGACAACACCAACAGAACAAATCACCCATGCTCCTTTCTTTCACATATAAACAACCAGGCACTGCCAGCTTGTCATGTCCTCTTTTTTGATGGAACAACAGAGCAAACTACGGTCTCTTCACAGCTCATGTTGGCAAAATTTGACAGAGTCAAAAAGAGACTGCAGGACTACAGATTATTTTATTATGGACATATAATAATTGGCTGTAATTACAGTCAATCACATGCCTCTGTTCATGACGTCAGATGTACACCTGTAGCACCTTGTTCATGCAATTAAGGTATTTCAGACTTGATGCTGAATGTTTACATTTCAGACTGAGTGACAGTGTACATACAGCCTCATCACATGAACGCTGAACCCCTGCCTATCCACATTCAATTTTTCTGGGAGAACTCCAATTATCACTACCAGTGCCACATTCCCCAGTGCCCACAGTTGTTTAAACACTAACAGCCACAGTTACATTACTGCTCTCCTCCTAGAATGAAGCTAAGAAGCAGGAGAAGGATTTAAAGCATTTCGGACCGAGTGACCATAGCGTGTGCTGGGCAAAATCAAAAGCGGGATTACAGTGGTCAGGCAATCATGAGTGGGGTAAAATTATACAGGAAACCTTAAGTCGGGAAACCGTACTATACCCGTTTTCACTGTATGTACTGGATAGGTTTTCTCTTTCGATGCTAAGCCCTAACAGAGAAAAAAACTATTCCACAGCGCCTGCTGGTAATGTGCAGAGTCTAAAGTAGGCTGCCAGTCTGAACAGTAAAACAGAGGAGTGTAAGCCTTTTTTGCCATCAAATTCATTTTTCTGGAATTTCTATCAGTTGATGAAATAAGCTTTCTCACAGGAAGCTGTCTGAACAACTTCCTCAGGATCAGGATGAGTATAAATTAACTCAGGGCCCTCCCTGGGTACCACATATCTTTTCACTGCTGTCTTTTCTTTAGCCATACTGGTTGTATGCACAGCAAACATCTTTTTAGTAGCATTATTATAAATCTTATGGGTAGGTACAGACAAAATGGGTATAGACACTTTTACTGAGGTTAAACTTAGCATACTCAGATTCTGCCTCATCTACATTCACCTCTGTTTCAGTGATATGTAGGTTAAGCACATCATTATGTGCCTCACACAAGATAAATAGGTGGAATAGTCTTCATTCATCCTGGGAGAAGAACCAAATTCCTCCTCAGCCATGTCCGCTGGAGAAATCAGATTAGGAGGCAAGTCTGAAGTAGGGTTTCAAAACTGCATTGTTTTTTTTTTTTTAATTTCCTATTTTACCTGGGAGATCCTCCGTCGCTCATCTGCCTAGTCACGGCCCCCGGAGCTTCCACCACCTGCCTATTTGCCGCCACTCCCGGTCACCCCCGGAGGGCGGGGCCGCGGCACTGGTTCCCCTAATTCCAGTGCCGCGGGACCAGTAACTAGTTGGGAGTGCGGCGGCAGAGGTGAATTGAAGCCCGGAGAGGCTTCACCTAGACAGAGGATCTCCCCTCCCTCTTTTCTTGTGTTTTCCTCCCGGAGGCGGGGACGTGCAATGACGCCAGCGTCCGCCCCGCCTCCCCCAGAAACTAGCGCGGCAGCGCAAGAGCTCCCAGCCTCCACCAGGAGTCCTCAGCACTCCGGATGCTGCCCCCAACCTCCCCCGGAGAAGGAGAGCAGTCCATAGGATGCTCCATCCCTCTCCCTCCTGGCCGGCCCTCAGACGACTCGGGTCCGTTCCCAAACCCAGGTCACCAGCGTCGAAAACTGCATTGTATTGAAGAATGGCCACATATGTTTTGTATCCTCGGGGAGGTGGGTATTTTTGGCAGGCACCAGTTCCTCCTCTTTCTGCTTTTCAAGCAGAAGGATCTCAATGTGCTTTTCTTTATGCTTTCTTTTACTAGCAGTTGTGTTTGACTAGTGTTAAAGTCTTTTCTCGGACTGCCACCCACTATCAGAGCAGCCCCAGCTGGAAGCCTGGTGCTCTTAAATGGAAAATGGCTTTGCACTTTTGTCTTTCTCCTTGGGTGTCAGAGACAGCTGCTCTAGCTAAGTGCTTTGCAGCTTTTTTAGTCTCCTTGGGTTCCAGAGACCACTGCCAAGAGGAACAGCCATGTGAAATATACTTTCTACCGTCACTGGTATGTTTCTACATATTTATTTACATAGCTTGCTTTACAGGGGAGCACTAAAATCAAACTGTCATGGAAGCTAGTGCACACAGGGACTGTCAGTTTGCTGTCCTTTTTTGCTTAGAGAAAAGGCAAGGCAATTTTATTTATATGGCACCCAATCCCAGAGGCTCTGGACGTCTAACAATAAATAAGACAAATAAATGAAAACAACAATTAATAACAAGCAATAAGTCATTTAAAATCATGAATCCTGGCCAAAACTTGAAGTACAAAAGTGAGCTTTTAAAGATCTTTTAAAAGCAGCCAGTGAAGGAGCACCTCTCATCTCCCAGAAAAGGGCATCCCAAAGGACTGAAAATGCAACACCGAACGCCCTGTCACCCAGGGATTTTAGCAGAGATCTAGTGACGGACAGGAGGTCTGCCTCCACTGACCAGAGGGCATGACCAGGAGTGTATGGAACCAGGAGGTCTTTCAGGTAGTCTGGACCCAAACCATACAGGGCCTTGTATGTCAACAAGCACACCCTGAAGCTGATTCACCACCGAACTGGCAGCCAGTGGAGAGCACGGAGAACCTGCGTGATGTGCTCAAACCAGGAGGGCCCAGCAGCCATGCTGCCGCGGTGTGAACTAGCTGCAAGTGAAAAATCGTGATCTGGTCCCAAACTAGCAAAGTAAAGGATGTGGTCGGCTGCATTTACCAACCAATGCTTACAAGCTTCACACTGTTTATTTCACTATAGGCTCAGTTTCTTTTTAGACTTCCCTGTCATGCCAATTAGACAGGAAGAAAAAGAAAAAATTGTTGTATTAGTTGTACTGTAGGAAAAAGTACAACTGTTTTAAAAATAAAGCTCAATCTACACAAAAATTGTTTATTTTTATTTAATTTGAATCGGGAAGCTCAAACAGGGAAAAGATGAAAAATGAAAATTACATACCTACTGTAATTCTTGATCTTCCTGTGTATCTTCACCATTCATCATGGTCAGGGTGTCAGCCGAAGGCGTAGCACCCCGGGGAAGCTTTTTTTTTTTTTCTTAGGGGAGGAGCCGGCGGCACTGCTGACATATTGCGTGGCTCTTGTGGGGTGGCCAGTAAAAGCAGTCGGCTCCTCCTCCTCCTCCTCCACCCCAGCTCTGCTTGACGGAGAGACAGAAGGAAAAGAGAGAGACAGAGAAAAACAGAGGGTGGGGCAAGGCAGCCCAAGGGACAGAATAAGGAACAGATATAAACTGAAAAAGGAATAAGCAGGCTAGAGTACGGAGGAGGAGAAGGGTCTGAGGGGTATGAGATCTTTAGGCCCCAGTCTCTGGATGGCTATTCAGGAGATAGAAAAGAAGGTAAAGGAGGAGAGAGACAGAAAGATGGGAGAAGGGAGAGAGAGAGACCCATCTTCACCCACACCGAATCCTGGGATCAGCGACTTTTGGGTGGAGATGTGCCTCCCAGAGGTAGGCAGTCAACTAGCCAACAAAAGCAGCCAAGGCAGAGTATCAACATCTCTGCTTTACTGCCCCTTCCATGGCCAAGACTGAGGCGCTGTATGTTGGTGGTGCAGGGAAGGTCCCTCATCCACTTCCTCCAATTTCATCTGGGTGGGGAAAAAAAAAAAACACCCTGGGCAGGATCTCCCCGCTGCCACTTCCCAAAGGGAGAACCCACAGGCTTGGTGGGGGGAGGGGATCCCACCACTCAAAAAGCCTCCCCCGGCAGGGGAAGGAGCTTGAAGAGCAAGAACATACCAAAAACAGAGGTGGGGGGTGGAGGAATCCTCTTGGCCCTCTCCTCCCCCATCCCAGGAGACCGCCCCCCCGCCACTAGAACCCAGCCCACCCCCGGTGGGCCTGGACCGACTTCGGAGGGCCCTCAAAGGATGGGGGAAGAGAGGCCCACCAGGAGTCCCCCCCCCCCACCAAGGTTGGGTCGAGAAGCCCTACTAGCCCTCCTCCTAACTAGGTCCACTCCACCGCCTAACAAAGAGGAGGGCCCCAGGGCCACAGTGGAGAGGGCCCTGACTGGTTCCCAGAGGAGGGCGGTAAGCAGGGAGGAGGCATTGTCCAGGGACTGAGGCCTTCTGAGGGGAAGGTGGGAGGTTGCCAGTGATGAATGGTGAAGATACACAGGAGGATCAAGAATTATGATAGGTACGTCATTTTCATATCTTCCCCATGTCAGTCTTCACCATTCATCATTGTCAGGGTGAGTACTGAGCCCCCACCGAGGGGGTTCAGCACTTCCCTGAGGGACAGAAGTCCCTTAGCCTCTTGTGGGGGAGGACCACTCGAGGAGGAGACCCACTCCAGGCCAGTTAGGCCTGTGACTGGCCAGGGGGCGAGGCGGGGTCCCAGAAGTCGCCTCTGCAGATCCTGCCTCACCCTGCAGGAGAAAAGACGGGTCTCCCGGAATGCAGAGGCAATCACCCTACGCCGGGCTAAGGGTGACAACCTTGATAGGCAAAGCCATGCCATCTGCCTAATGCAGATCGCTCTCCCCGCTAGCCGTGAAGCTACCTCACTAGCATCATACAACGCCCTTGCCTGGTGACGTGTTAGCTCCCGGCCCAGCGCAGAGAGGCGGTGCTGCCTGCCTGGCTGCCACTGAATCAGGCAGCAATGCCAGCACCTGACCCAGCATCACCCACAGATGCCTGTTGTAGGCAGCATGGTGCACCTGATGAGAAGCTATGTATAGTATTATCCGTGCCAAGGAGAAAACTCCCTGTCCCAAGCGTCCGAACTCCACAGAGTCTGCATCCAGGGGTCGGTTATGGATCAGACTCTATGCCCAGTAGGGGTGTCCAATAGCGCCACTCCCGCCGAGGGATGGGGCAAGGCACCTGGAGAACCCTGGGGAGCGCAATACCAATGCTGATAGTCCGAAGGGGCTGGAGCTGTGGTGGATGGGAGCTGCCAAGCACTGTATGATGCTTCCTGGAAAGGTATGGGCCAGGATGGGACCACCAAGTGATCCGCACTGTACTCACCCAGAAAGGCACGGGTCATATGCTTGGTGTCACATCTTGCTACGTGCGACAGGTGCCGGTCCTTGACCAACCTCACAAGGAAGTGCTGATACTCTGATCAGCGTCAGAGGAAAGGTGGACAGATGTATCCTCTACCTCAATGGAGGAAGATGAGTAGGCTGAAGAACCCGAAGACTCAGACTCCGGCTGCAGCGGGGGGACAGGTGGGAGACCTGCTCGTCCTTGGCCCCAACGTATCTCGGGAACTCTGCAGCCTGAGCTCGGAATTGTTCCCAGGTCAAGGGCCCTGAAGAACCCACATGGCCTGGTAGAAGACAGGCTGGATGCAGAGGCAGGGGGGAAGACATCTCTCACATTCAGTGAGCCACTTCTGTCAGGGCTAGGGGACCTAGCAGGTGATCCCGGACAATTAGGAGATCCGTAGGACACTTCAGTCAAATGCCGCTTAACCAGCCCAAAGCGGTCCAGACTGAGCCCTGGAGGGGAAGCACCCCTATGAGGGGACCGGGTCCGCATGTGTCCAGAAGGGTGGACCCCAACCCCACCCAACTAGGACTCCCTCGAAGGGGACGAGGGAGAGAACTTTGGCTCAGTGCTGTCGCTCCTCCCTGTGCCCCGAAGGGCTCCAGAGGAGAGCGGCATTGCCTCACCCCAGCCCCTCAACCCCGTTGACTCAGAGGAAGACCTCTTCCTCAATCCCTGTGCTGGGGATCGACCCAGTCCCACAGGCTCCCCGAGGAAAGCCACATAAGAGGGGGTCCCTGTTCTAGTCTCAGAGGAGGAGGCGGCACCCGGGATGGCAGCAGACACCACCTCCAAAACCTGAACCACTGCCCCATTACACCAGGAGCCGCTATCCTTCACCCTACCCTCGGCACCGCCATCGGTGCTGGAGTCAGTGCCGACCGCCGTCACCGGAACTGCGGGGAGGGGCACTTGGGAAGGTGCATCACTGTTGGGCCATGGAGAGCCCTCCGACTCCGAGAAGTCAGGTCATCAGTATGGGACAGCCCCCTGATCATCCAGCTCCAGAGAGGAGGAGATCCAAAAGTCCTCCAAACTGGCAACCCCAGGGTCTCTCCCACCCTCGGCGCTGCAGGCGGCCCCAGCAGCCCTCTCGGCACCGTCCCAATCACCAGAGCTGCAAACGGCTCCAGGATCCAGGGCGGCGCCGGCAGATGGGCCCTGAGGAACCTCCTGTGCCGGATTCTGCAACCGAGGAGGTGTCTGCCTGGCAGTGCTCCTGGCCGGGCTCTGGGGGGGAACCAGACCAGTCCTCCGGCACCACAGAAGAGGCTAGAAGAGAAGGAGGCCCCCTCTTCACTGGACCGTATAGGCCCATGAGGGGACCCAGAGGAAGGGGGAAGAGACCTGCATTTGGATCCTCTCGCGTGACAACACCCCCCCCCCCCGAAAGTTGTCAGAGCCCTGCCAACTTTAAATGAGCGGTACTTTAGAACTCGGCAGTCCATCAGGAAGCAGGCATCGCAGTTGTCCATATCATGTTGCAGTCCAAGGCAGGTTAAACAAACATCATGCCAGTCCGAAATGGAAATTTGCTGCCCGCAGTGACACAGACACATTGGAGGCTGACCCGCTTTAGAACATCTCTTGTCCCCCGAACCAGGCATGATGCGGCAGTAACACAACAACAAAACAGAAAAGATCTGGTGCCATTTAAAGAAATAAAAGGAAAGGTCTTACTGTATCCTTTTGTAAACAGCGCCGAGTACAGAATGAGCAGAACCAGACAAATATGAACTTGTACTGTGGCGTTGAATACAGCATTGAGGTCTGGTGTCTCGCCAAAAACTAGGCCACAAACTGCTGATGCTGAAGAAATTCTCCAGCTGCAAGCAAGGTGCTGTCTCGATGGCAGGAGAAGCACAACTGGGGCAGAAGAGGAGCCGACGGCCCTTACTGGCCAACCCCACGAGCGCCACGCAATATGTCGGTCTCGTGGGTGGCACTGCCAGCTCCTCCCCTTAAGAGAAAAAAAAAAGCTCCCACATGGTGCTGCGCCTCCAGCTGACACCCTGACAGTGATGAATGTTGAAGACGGACACAGGGAAGATCCACAGTTCTCTCAGTTCCGGGAAAAAATAACAAACCAGATGGCACTGTGACCGGCGCAGTGGTGCAGAAGGCAGAGGAATTCATGCCTTACCTGCCACCACACTAGTGACCCAGGTTTGGAAATGAGCCTGGGACGCTCAGGGGTCAGGCCGTTTGGGGGAGGAACATTTGACAGTCCTGGTGGACATCCTTCTCCTCGGGGGGGGGGGGCGCACCAGGACAGACTGCTCCACCACATCAATGCCACCTAGGTGACCCTAGTTGGCAGTGTGGCTCAGGCAGCAGTTGTGGGTGGAGAAAGCTCCTGACAGTGGACGTTTGCATGAAGTGCAAACTTCAGACTGCCGCCTCCATGGAGCATCCGCATGCAGGGACCTGAACAGCGGAAAAACACTGCCAACAGCAGGATGATGCCCCATGGTGCCTCACAGACCTCACACTGCCTAATGGGCACAAGGACCACTGAACCAAGTATGGCTTCGGAGGGACTGGGGAAACCCTCGATGGCCTCGTGACCGGGGGAAATCTGTGGAGGAATGGCAGCCCCTCAACTAAGTCCCAGAAGAATAAATTACTCACCTTAGTAATTATGTTTCTTCTAGTGGAGTCTTGCTGTATTCTGACAATTGCAGTTAGCTCCAGCCTTTCAACTGCCCCGGAGAACATAGGGTTAACTTTTCTATGCATCGCCATAGAATGTTTATCTCAAGCTCAGTTGAAGCCTCTGCCTGTTATTAATACTGCAACAGTCAGATCTTTATGACCAAAACCTCACTAGGTGTTCTGTGTGGAAACTATAAAATTTTTAACTAGCCAACTGACAGAAATATAATGTTTTTGGTTCTCAAAGGAAGACTCAAGTCAGGAAACTCAAAAACAAAAACCAATCAAATGAAACAACATTCCACCCAAAGAAAAAAGAGGGTGTAAAAAAAGGGGGGGGGGGGCACCTCTAGGCTGCCAACACTGCTCCTGCCCACCCACATCCCAAAATCTAGGTTCTGAGAGGGGAGGTGGGGGGGGAGGTCAGAATACAGCAAGACTACACTAGAAGAAACATGATTACTAAAGTGACTAATTTTTTCTTCAAACAACCAGAAGTCTTGCTGTATTCTGACAATTGCAGAATACCAAGCAGTACCTCCACGGAGGAGGGACAGAACCTACTTTAGAAACAAGCTCTGAAGTACTGCTGTGCCAAACAGAGCATCACTCCTAGCCTGGATATCCAGAGAGTAATGCTTGGCAAAAGTATGGACTGTTTTCCAGGTGGCTGCTTGACAAATTTCTAAGAGAGGGATATCCCTGGCAGCAGCCAGGGAAGCAGCTGTACCTCTTGTGGAATGAGCCCTCAGGCCTGAGGGTGGAGTTCTACCCAGTTTTTCACAACAGAATTGTATACAAGAAACAATCCACCTGGCAATAGATTTCTTGCTGGCAGGTCTGCCCTTCCCAACTTCTCCATAAGTGAGGAACACCTGGAGGGATTCAAACCTGTGACCCTTGGTATGCTCTATGTAGTAGCTAAGGACTCTTAACATCCAAACTGGGTAGCTTCCTCTCTCCTGAGGAAGAATGATCAGTGAAGAAAACAGGGAGAGATATAGACTGATTGAGGTGGAAATCTGAAACCACTTTAGGCAAGAACTTTCTGTTAGTTCTTAGGACCACTTTATCTCTGTGAAAAGAGATGAAATCAGATTCCACTGACAATGCTTGCAGTTCACTGATACATCTGGCAGAAGTAATGGCTACCAAAAACAGAGTTTTCCAAGTCAAGTACTTAAGCTCTGCTGAGGACTAAGGCTCAGAAGGGGGTTGCATGAGCTGAGCAATGCACACATTAAGATCCCAAGCAGGAGCAGGATCCTTAAAGGGGGGGGTTATAACGAAGCAATCCCTTGAAAAACTTACAGAATACAGGATGGGATGACAGAGAGGAAGAGTTGCCTACAGACAGGAAAGCAGAAACAGCTGCCAAGTGTACCTTGAGAGTAGCTGGTCTAAGACCTAGGCCATTAAGATGGACCATATAATCCAGAACCGTAGGCAATTCAGCAGAGTCTGGAGAAATATTCTTCTTAGAACACCAAAAGCTGAATCTTTTCCATTTGGAGTTGTATGTCTTTCTGGTGGAAGGCTTTCGAGAAGCCTTAAGGATATCCAGAACCCCTTGGGAAAGGTGCAGATCTGCAAACTCTAACTCTTCAAGAGCCAAGCCTTGAGAGTGAGAGACTGAAGATTGGGGTACCAATTCCTCCCCTGAGAGGATGTTAACAGGTTGTAATTCCTGGGAAGAGACAGGGGAAGATGGACCGCTAGGGACAGCAACAAGGGAGACCATGGCTGCCTGGCCCAGTCTGGAGCAATCAGAATCACTTTGCATGGTTGTGACCTTATCTTGACAAGCACTTTTAACAGGAGAGGGAAGGGGGGAAAAGCATACAGAAATTTCCCTTCCCAGTTCAGGATCAGAGCATCCAGGGGGACTGAGCCCAAGACTGGGGGTCTGCAACAAAAAAGAGGAAGTTGGTGATTGTCTGGGGCTGCAAAAAGATCCATCTCTGGAGTGCCCCATCTTGAGAAAATCACTTTCAACACCAGGGGATCTAGGGCCCATTCGTGATGGCCCTGGGATATTCTGCTCAGTGCATCTGCTAGGACATTGTCCTTCCCTAGAAGGTGAACTGCTATCAGAGAGGTTTGCAGGGAATAGGCCAGGGACCACAACTTAATTGCTTCTATGCACAAAGCCGTAGACAGAGTGCCTCCTTGCTTGTTGATGTACCACATGGTGGTGGTGTTGTCTGTTCTGATTTGAACCACCTCATTCTGTACAGATTTGGAAAAAGCTTGCAGTTCCAGAAACACTGCTCTGAGTTCCATGAGATTGATGTGAGGCAGAGATTCCTGAGGCGACCACAGTCCCTGGGTGGTAAGTTCCCCCAAATGGGCTCCCCAGCCCAGCAGGGAAACATCTGTGGTGAGAACCACTGAATGAGACAGAGTGACAAATGGAACCCCTTGCCTCAAACTGTCCTGATCCTGACACCATTGCGGGCTTGGATCAGAGTTCGAGTCACTGGAATTAGTTTGCTAAGGGAATCCTTTCTTTGGGACCAAAAATCTCTTAAGTGGAACAGAATGTCCCTCATTTGGAATCTTGCACCTTGGACCACTGCTGTAGAAGCTGCCACGTGGTCCAGTAGCTGAAGGAAATGCCTTGCTGGTCGAGACACCTGAAGGCTGAAGGGGCCAGTTCCATGAGGTTCCTTGCCCTTTCCAGGGGCAGGAAGGCTCTTGCTTTTACCGTATCCAGCTCTGCCCCTATGAAGGTGAGGAGCTGCACTGGTTCAAAAACTGACTTTGGTAGGTTGAGAAGAAATCCTAAAGAAGTGAGCACTTGCTGGGTCACTTGCAGGTGTGACTTGACTTAGTCTGGAGACTAGCCCACTATCAACCAGTCGTCCAAGTATGGAAAAATGGAAATCTTTTGTCTTCTTAGGAAGGCAACAACTACTGCCAGGCACTTTGTGAAGACCCTTGGGGCTGATGTTAGGGCCAAGGGCATTGCTCTGAACTGATAGTGGCCTAAAGGCAACTTGAACCTGAGGTACTTTCTGTGGGAGCACCTGACGGGTATGTGAAAGTAGGCATCTTTGAAGTCCAGGGAGGCTAGCCAGTCCCCTGGCCTTGGAGAGGGAAGGATAATTCCCAGAGTTATCATCTTGAACTTTGGCTTTAAAAGATGTTTGTTCAGGTATCTTAGGTCCAGGATGGGTCGCCACTCTCCTGTCTTTTTGGGGGTTAGGAAGTACCTGGAGTACAATCCTTTGCCCCAGTGTAGGGCAGATACTCGCTCTATAGCTCTGAGAGCTAGGAGAGAAGAAACCTCTGTCTCTAGGGCAAGGGTTTCTGAGAGATTTGCAGGTGGAAAAGATCTGTCTCTCAGCTTGGGAAATTTTTTGAAGCCGAGAACCAGACCCTGGCTTACTACTTCCAGGACCCACTTGTCTGTTGTAAGAGACATCCAGTCCTGGACAAAGTAAGCCAGCCTGCCCCCTACTGGGATAGGAGAATCGACCCAGGCAGACCCATCAGGGTGTCTGCTTGGCAGGGGCTTTAGGCTGAGGGTGGATGCAGGCCTGCTCATCCCCCTTCTGCCTCTCCCTCTGAAGAACTCCCTCTGTGAAAAAGAAGAGGAGGCCTGTGCTTGGTAAAAAGGCCTTTGGAAAGGCCTGCCCCTGCCCCTGGACTGCTGCCTTTGAGGAGTTGCTTGCCTTTCCTTGGCCTGAGCACTCCTTTAAGTGGTCCTGTATTCATCCATTTTCTTCATGTAATTGTCTGCTCCCCAAACAGAGAATTACCGACTACAGGAAAATCCATGGCCTTAGCCTGGGTATCCTGTGAGAGGCTAGTACATCTGAGCCAAGCCATTCTCTGAAGAGCCACAGATGTAGCCATGACTCTTGATAGATCACTGGAGTCTATAGCAGCACGAAACTGAACTTTCGATGCCTCAATCACATCTGCAGCCACCTCCTCCAGCTCCTTGGGAAGCTGGGGGGAAGCCTGTTTAGCCAGTGCCAGTACAGTGTCCCACCTGGACTTCTGGTACCTGGCTGCTAGGCAATATAATTAGCCTGCCTGAGTCCTAAGGATGATGCCATGGTACTGCTTCTTTGCCATGGCATCAATCTTCCTGGAGTCCTTGTCTGGGGGGTGTGATGCCAAGGGAATGCTTGCCTTATCACAGGCAGCAGCCTGTACAACCTCAACATGGCTGCACTGCTGATAAACGAACTCCATATCTGAGCCTGAAAGAGTATACCTCTTGTCCATTCTTCTGTCCACAGGAGATATAGAATTGGGAGACTTAAGAATTTTTTGTGTCTGTTTCCCAAAAGATTTGTGGAGGGGAATAGACAGTCTCCTGGACTCTGGGATGTCCATCATCTCTACATAGTCAGGCTCTTCCTGATCCTCCACTGCCTCCTCCACAGGAAGCTGGAGGGTATCAGCCACCTTTCTGTACAACATGAAGTGTGAAGGGGACTCAGAAAGCCTAGGAGGAGAAACACCTGAAGGTCTGTCTGGGGAGATGTCCGGGTCAATAGGCACATCCAGACTTTCACCATCACCATAATCATCTTCCAACTCTCCTTCCTCCTCAAACTCCGGTTCATAAAATTCTTCTAGGGTATAATCCAGAACCGCGGGAACCGACCGAACCGAGGCCCTGCCAAAAGGTGCCGGATCAGTCGGAACCGATCAAAGCGATTCCACAACACAGATCGCTTTGGCTATTTCACCGGCGGTCGGAGTATGAGATTCTGGATCCGAACCAGTCGACTTGTCTTTTCTTTTTCTCTTTGTCGGAACAGATTCCTTGGAAACGGCTCTCCTTTTGCCCGGAGAAGTATCACCCTGGTCAGAGGGCACTCCATCTGGTTCGGTTGGAAACGAACCGGGCTGGCCATCCAGGTAAGCGGACTTCTCGGCCTCCCTTTCCCTCAGTATACCTAATCTCTTTTCCAGGGTAGATCTGGGAAAATTTTTGCAAATTTGGCAGTCTGAATAGAGGTGGCCAAACCCCAGACAATAAACACAGGTGGTGTGGGGATCAGCCTTAGCAAAGACCTCCCCACACACACTGCAGTGTTGAAACCCAGTGGGCCTGTTTTTTTTCTTTGGTTTCTCAGACATGGCCAATCTAACCAAACTTGCCCTTTTTTCGGCAATCCGCCAGGCAAGACTCCCCTATCGGTTCCTGACCGTGTCACTGGTCTTGGAAAAAAACATACTAAAACCCAGTTTTTTTAGAACCGATATGGACCAGTAACCACACACTAAAATAAAGTACAAATTTTACCTCAAAATGATCGGTTCAGCCGAACTGATCCACAAGTTTACAAGTTCCACACAGAAAACAGAACAAAACCTATCTAGTACTCATGGTACCACAGACAGAGACTTGAACCGACTATGCGGAAACAATAATTTCGGAAGAAAAAACGACCGAAAACCAACACTTCAACCGACTTTGAACTGAGCAGCAGGAGAAATCTCCGGAGTGACTGTTCAGTGAAGCAGAGTAAAGAATCTGACGGTTGCAGTTCGAATAACAACAGGCACAGTCTTCAACCGAGCTTGAGATGAACATTCTATGCCATGCATAGAAAAGTTAAACCTATGTTCTCCGGGGCAGTTAAAAGGCAGGACCTAACTGCATTTGTCAGAATACAGCAAGACTTCATGTTGTTTGAAGACTATGTTCCAAATTTAGTGAAAAAATATTTTTAAAAAAGTTATGGTGCTATGTTGAATTTTGCAAATGCAGGCTCGTAAGTTTGATAATATTCAATATTTTTACCCCAAATTTTCAACATAGCCATTTCTTTACAGCACCTCATAAATGTGACAGCTATCATTTTTCAACTCCTGCCCAAAATGTGTTTCTGCATCCTGAAAGTTGATTTCACTGTCCTTGCACGAAATTACCTTTAGGCCAAGAGTTGAACATTTTCTCTACCCTTCTTTATAAGGCAGGGTCATAACAAGGCTATGTTGAAAATTTGGTGTAAAAATATTACAAAACAACAAATTTACGAGCCTATGTTACATTTTGCAAAAGCAGACTCATAACTTTGGGCATTTTCAATATTTTTACCCCAAATTCCTCACCTGCAGCCCTATCGGCTCTGGCCAAAGTTTGTTTGACTTTTGGCACCAGACAGAGGTGTGCTAGAGTTTTCACCCTTCCTTCTTTCTTACACTTACATACCCTTGATGGTGCAGCTATTGAAGATGTCTCCTCCCTCAAGTAACTCAGGGTCTGGCTGGATCACCACCTTGATTTTTCTGTTCACGTGGATGCTATCAACATGAAGCTTCACCCCAAGCTTGGAGCACTTTTCAGAAAAGAGAGAAGCATCCCACTTCCTGTACGCAGTGAAATCCTTACTAAGATGATTCTCCCAATTTTTGACTATGGTGACATTGTTTACAGTGCTGCTCTTAAGTCCACTTTTGCAAGACTGGAACCTCTCTGTTACATCTTCTGTCAATCTGCCCTTGATAAACCCATGTGTACCCACCAGTGTTCTTTGCATATCTCCCTCTCCCACCCCTCACTTGATGCCGGGCACCTTACCCACTGTGCCTCCTTTATCTCCAAATTCTGGTTTGCCGCCTTTATCTCCTAATTTTGATTTGGCACCCTTCCCTCATATCTTGCTTCTCTCCTCTCCCCCCCCCCCCACCTCTTACTCAATACTTGCTTTTGCTCTCCTCCTCTCCCACCAATGAACTCTACTGCTGGCCAAGCTGCCTTCTCACTCTGCTTCTCTAAACTATGGGGCTTTCTCCCACCTTCCATTCGGTCTGCTCCTTCTTTTCTCATTCTGAAATCTCTCCTCTGATTTCTCTATTCGCTCCTGCAGCTGCTTCTGATATTGGGGTGGACTCCGGTCTCCTGACATCCACCACACACTGTCACTAGCACTGGCCCTCTACCCCAGTTCATTAATTATTACTCCCTGCTCCTTATATTATTGTTTTGTTCTACAATTTACTGTAGGGCAATTTTATTCTTAAGCGTGCTTGTAATTGTATATTTTGTTATATTTCCAGGTTATTGTATTATTTATGTACATTGTACTTTGTTCTGATCCCTTCTATTTCCCCTTCCCCCAGGACGCATCTAGAAACAAAATACTAGCTAATTATAACTTTCCTGATAAAACTTTGAAATCAATAAATACATTTTGGATCCACAAACTCAATACCATGGTTCTAAAAAGGACTAAATATGAATCTAAGCTGCTATTTATGAATGATATTAATGTACTGTAATAAACCTTTATGGTTATTCCCAGGAGTAGTAGTTACCTAAGAACTTACCGTAACAGCAGATCTTTGAGAGAGGCTCTTGCAGTAGGTACTCACAAATAGGACTAAGCCGCCAGTCATCAGGACACCATGGAAAAATTTCTAGCTAGCAGTCTCTGGCGGGGGACTGCCCCGTCAGCTGACCGGAAGTCCCCAACACCCACCTTTCAGCTCTTTCCTGCCAGAGGACAAAATGGCATGACAAGAGAGAAGAGGATATGCCCCCCAACATAAGAAAAGAGAAAACTCAGGGGGACGGTGGGAGGTAAGGCAATATCTACTTCAATAGCCTCTCTCAAAGATCTACTGTTATGGAAAGTTCTTATGTAACTGTTCTATCTAACTTTGAGAGGGCTCTTGCAGTAGGTATTCACAAATAGGACACAGTCCCAAGCAGTCTGGAACAATGCAGAAAGGGAGGAAGAGTCATCATCCACAGGATGTCAGAAAAGGCTGAATAGGGATTCACGCCAGGAGTCCCTGTATGACAGCCAATCCGAAGCCAGCTCTGCAGCAAGAGGCAATGTCCAAACTGTAATGTTTTGTGAAGGTATGGACAGAAGTCCAAGTGGCGGAAGTACAGATTTCTGCAGCTGAAACATTCCTAAAACAAGCAGCAGAGGCAGCTACTCCCCCTCGTGAAGTGACCTCTGACTTGACCCAGCAGGGTCTTGTTGCATTTGTCATAACAGAAAATTATGCAATTTGCTAACCACTTAGAGAGGCATTGCTTGGAAATAGCATTGCCTTCTCTTTTTTGAGCAAAGGAAATGAAAAGTTGATCCGTTTTATGAGATCCTTTGTTCTGTTAGTGTAGTATCTCAGAATTCTATGTACATCCAGCGTATGCAGAAGGTATTCTCCATGATTTCAGTGTTCCAGGAAAAAGACTGGGAGCTCAATGGAGTGATTCAGTGTGGATTCAGCCACCACTTTTGGAAGAAACTTGAGGTTGGTACGCATGGCCACCCGTTCCCTGTGGAAATCTAGTAAGGGATCTTACACATCAGGGCTTGAAGCTCGGAAATCCTCCGAGCCGAGGTGATTGCCACAAGAAGTAGTGTCTTCCAGAAGAGAAATTTTAGGTCTGCCTCCGCTGCTGGTTCAAAGGGAGGCAGCGTGAGCGTCTCTAAAATAAAATTCAGATCCCATGGAGGGGAAAGGTTGCAGATCAGGGGTCTTAAGTGAAGAACCCCTTTTAGGAAAGTCTTGGGAGACTTGGCCTTAGGGTGGAGATTAAGAAAGTCTTTGCCCTCGGAAGCCTGGTAAAGCCTATCTGCCTTGCGAGGAAGAGGGGCTAACGAGGCAGGTTGCTTCCAAATCGTGGAAACAAGAGCCTCATGAGGCTCAATCCAGGGCGGAATAAGCATAGGATGAGTTTCGGGAAGATCCAGGTGAACGGCCAGTTTCTTCTGTTGAGGATCTGGCTCCACTGATTGCCATTCATAAGCAGCCTGGAATAGTTTCAGCAACTCCAGAAATGAAGGATCCTCCAGAGGAGACTTGGGAGAATCCTTCAGCTTAGGGGTCTCTGGGGTGTGGGGCACATCTCCTGGGTCAGAGGGTTCAGGGTCTGAATCAGGGTCTGAAGGTTCCGAAGAGGAATCAGAAGAGTCCTCCTGAATAGGTGGAGGAATCGACCATTCTGGGGTTAACCCGAAGGTGCGTGTCCTCCCTAGGACGACAGCCAGAAGGTTCTGCTCTGGTGTCTGGTAGAGGAGGAGGAGTCACTTGTCTCAGACGAACGGAATCTGGCATAGGGTCCGGCGTCGGCTGATGATTTTCTGCCTCCTTAGTGAGCTGGGACTTGGCCTCAGTCCACCAAAAACCTCAAGGTCCACTTGAGGTTGTGGAGGAAGGGGGACTTGGATACGGGTAACTGGGGAACCCGTAAAAGGGGTACCCATAACCTAACAGCGGGAGGCCCAGCGTCGGGTATTGCGTTGCCAGGTAGTGCGGTGTCGGGTGCTGCAGCATTGGGTACTGAGGTGTTGGATACTGCGGCGTCGGATATTGTGGCGTCGGGTATCCTGGCACCAGGGGCTCCAAAGGACCTGGTGTTGGCCCAGCCGGAGGACCAGACAGGTCTGGCGTCGATCCGGAAGGTGTAGGGACCGGAATGGGAAGTCCCATGGGAGGGTCCAGAAAAATAGGCCCTGCAGGCTCTGGCGGCGGAGCAGTTCGGTCATCAGGCACTGGTGTGCCAGAGGGTGATGGCGGGTTTACCGACGTCAAGTCTGGCGTCGGAGGCTCTGGCGAAGGGGAGAGCACCCCTGATGGCAGCATCCCAGTACCCTCAACCCCAGTCGGGGAAGAGTGGGCAGAATCGACGGGGGGAGTCTCCGGGGATGGAGGAGCCTCAGACGGCAACGGAACAGACTTTCACTGCGGCGGCTCCCGAACGTCAGGCATGGCATCAGTGCCTGGCGCGGGGTCGCAGGCTGTGCGATCGTCAGAAGAACTATCGGCTTAGCAGCCTTGTCCGGGCAGGTGACAGCAGAGCCGGTGCCTGACTTATTGGACTCACTTGCACCGTTAGGCCTAGTACTAGTCTGACACATGCTTGGTAACCACCAAGGCGGCCGTCAGAGAGCGATCCCCCAGAGGGGAAGATAACTGTAAGGCCGCGACTCCAGCCGAAGTCGCGGGGGCTGTGGATGACGAATCCCGGTCCCTGTGTTTTCCCTTGTCCCGCTTCTTATGGTGGCCTTTGGGGGCAGTCGACATCTGCTGGAGTTTTTTTTCAGTTCTTTTTCTTTAAAGTATGGGCTTCCAGGGACTGCTGTCGCCTCTTGCGGGTGACCGAACTGAATTTCTGGCAGTGGTCACACTCCTCCATGCGGTGGTCCGGACCTAGGCAGAAAAGACACAAGGAGTGTCCATCCTTGTGAGGGAGGTTGCGATCCACACGACTTGCACTTGTTTTAATGTGATTCGGAGCATGTCGGGGACAACATACACAGCTGGATATAATGAACAATTTAGAGAAAACAGTTTAAATTTTTGTAGAGAAAATAAGGAAATGCTCATCCAAAATGGCGGTAGAATTAGTGCTATTCTTCCACTAGGTACTTTCGCAAGCCAACGGTGGGAAAGAACTGGAAGGCAGGCATGGGAGACCGCCCCTTTATACTGATGTAAGCTGACGCCAGTTAGCTGATGTGGGGGCAGTCCCCCACCAGAGACAGCTAGCTAGAGATTTTTACGTCGGGTCCTGATGTCTGGCGGCTTAGTCCTATTTGTGAATACCTACTGCAAGAGCCCTCTCAAAGTAAGATATACAGTTTTAAAAACGATCTACATTAACTGGTGCAATATGAAACCAAAACGGATTCTAGTTACTACTGGGGCATATGAATTATAGTTCTTTGGTTTGTACTGAACACGTTAAAAAGGCAATCTACACTAACTGACTGGGTGTTTAAAACATTTTTACACCATAAGGTGTAACAACAGTCCCAGATAGACAATTTATTTCTGGAACACATGAATTATAGTCCCAGGCTCTTGCAGAATGGGGCTGCCATTTATTAGCAATCTATGTTAATTAATACTATGTCATGAAATACCCATCTTTATATGTTGTTCTTGCATGTCTTTTTCATAGTATGTGCACTGTACATATTAAGCACTGTTTGGATTTGCACTTTAAATCTTGCTATAGCACTTTTTTTTTTTTTTTTTGTGTACCACTTTGCACATCCGAAAGTTTGGTGCTGCACATTTTAAATAACTTTGGTGCTGCACATCTTAAATGGGGGTGGGGCCAATACTATGTGTTTAACACCTCCCCCATCAGCTCATACGCGAGTCTATATTCCACGAGTTTGATGTTATCAGACAAAGCTGTGTCTAAATACTGCAAAACTATCTATGGATATGTAATACATGGTTTCGGCATTTCCCTATGGAGAAATTTGGAGCTTGAAAACTCTTACCATTGCTGGCTTCTACAGTGTCAAACAATAACAGCACTGATCTGATGTCAGATTGATGGTATTATGATTTAGAACCTTACAAACAGCATCACATGCATCGGTAGTTTAAACCGCGGCAAGGAACTCCCAACCATGATCGCACTTCTCTGCGTCACTGCTATGATGATGACCATTATCATCGTGGTGCCTATGGGGAATGAGAGACTAAGAGAAGCTGCGACAGTGAGTTAAATGCAAAATGAAGAGGGAAAGAAATGAAACACGGACACATTGTATTACAAAAAATAGTGCATGTGAATCCATCTCTTAAGTTGTTATACCACCACTGAGGTTTTCAATGACGCCAAGCACCTCGAGCTTCGCTCTCAAGGTGGATGACATCATAGAACCCTTCGACAGTGTTACAACACTAACAGATGGATTCCTTTTTTTTTTTTTTTATTTTATTTTATTACAAACCATAAGAAGGGTAGTACATAACACATTATATGATATACAAATACTGTAAGAGATACAGGTGGCTACTATTCAGTCTTAATATCTGACACCTCCAATACAAATCACATAACAGATGGAGTCCCATACATTACTCTATCATCTGCCAGAACTGCACTAAAAGTCAAGAGTGTTGTCTTCACAATAAAATTGGCCGAATTCATTTGGACTCCTTAGCACCTGGTGCTGGTTCATGGTGTTTTTTTAACCCATGTACAGAGAGTGAACAAATTCATCATTGAGGACCTATCCCTTTATATTCCCAAACTGGGTGTCACAGGTCTTGTCCCTGACTAACTCCAGACATTAGAAAAAACTGTGGTCTTCTGTGCCATGGATTCAGCCCAAAAAATGGTCAGCAGTCTACTGCTGCACATTTCTAGAAACGGTTAGCATTACCCCATTTTGGATAGCATTTTGCTATGCTATAGCAGATGTTTAACACCCTGAATAATGGATTCCATTATTCTATGGAATGGGCAAAACATCTGTAATTCTAAAAGCCTCAAACGGAACAAAGCCTTCAATTACACACAAATGAATCAAAGAACAATTTATCAGAGACATGGAACACGCACAATCTTTCAAGATCCAATTTGGCATATTATTGCCCAACCCCTTACTAATCCTGTTTCTTTTTTGTAGTCTGTGCCCACATTCAGTAGATGGAATGTCTGCCATGGAATATAAGGATTCAAACTTCTGCTGCCAGAAGCGTGCAACGCGCACGCACACCCACACAGCATAAGGCAGCCTAATGAACCAGGAACTCTGTTTTATCTGTGTGGCACAGTAAGCAGACAAGATTTCCCTTCTAGTAAGTAGGTAAGAACAGTAGGGAAGGGTTCATGTTAAAAAAAAAAAAAAAAAAACCACTAGAAATTTAAACCGGAAGGTACTTTATTTCTACATGTGTGTGCCTGGAAGGGCTGATCACGGGAAGAAGAAATTTCTTCATACTTACTGTAATTTCCTTTTCAGTTAGCTCCAACATTATCAATGGGTAGTCAGAACAAGTTGGTACCGTGCACCCCTTCTAGGGGAAATTGCATGGCCTAAGGCTGTTAACAGCATAGAATCTTGAGCACATGAACATTCCAGACAGCAGCAATGCACCAATCAGTTTTGTTCTCGCAGTGCCCCTAATTATGTGAAAGTAGGTCAAAATAGATGAAACTGTTCATCTTGTAACGTACCAACACATGAGCCATTCACATACTCATGCCTTTAACCAAAATAAAATACAGTAAAGGGTTCCCTATCGTCAGGAGAGGAGAACGACAGAAAAAAGCTCACCCTCTGCTTCTCTAATGTGATGGAGCTTCTTTGTGGTACTGAGCCAACCAGAAGAGACCTGCCAAAGGAACTGATGAAAACAAGCAACAATGGAATGAAAACTGCAAACAGTGTAAGCACTCACCTGTAACAAGGGAGGCACCCTTATTGATCATAGCAACTGAACCTGTTAATCCACGTACCAAATAAAACAATATTTAAAAGAGGAACTTTTTTTTTTTTTGGTAACATAAGGATGTTCTGACAGACTTACAATCAGAAAAACAGTGGACGTCCCAGTGCTGGCATACTGGACAATATCTCCAACAAGAGCAAAGTTCCCGGGACGGCCTCACTGACAATGTGAGAAAAAGAAATTATGGTAAGTGTGAAGAAATGTCTTCTTTCTGTAGCGCTTCACATTGCCAATGGGTAGTCAGAACAGTTGGGTTCTAGGAAGCAGTACACATTAAGCAACCGGATGGGGGAGAATATTGTCCCATACGCAAACTGCAAAAAGGAAAAGGAATTTACCTGCCACCTGCAAAACACTGCGACCAAAAGCTGTATCACCAGAACTTTGAACATCCAATCCATAGTGACTGGTGAATGCGTGGATAGAGGTCTACATGGCTGCCTTGCACAGTTCTAAGATAGATGCCAAGGCACCCAGTAGGTGGCCATAGCTCTGGTGGAATGAGCCTTGATGAGAGCCAGAGCCCTCTTCTTTACTGCAACATAGGCCTTGGCAATGCATGCCCTCATCCACCTTGCCAAGGTGGCCTTGGAGGCTTCTTTCCTTTTTTTTTTTTTGCTGCTCCGAAAAATATGAAGAACCTATCAAATTTCCTGAATGCCGCCGTCCATCTAAGATGTGTAATAACTGCCCTGCACAAATTCAATTTGTGCAGCTCTTGCTCTTTGGGGGCAGTTGGTTGTGGACAGAAGGCAAATTTCCTGGTTTACATGAAAGGCTGTAGGAACTTTTCAGAATGAAAGATGGGACCGTTCTCAGAACCACCTTGTCCTGTGCATGACAAGGTATGGTCCTTTGTGGAACAAGGCCTGAAGTTTACCAACCCTCCTGGCTGCGCAAATAGCAACTAAAAGGCACACCTTATAGGACAACACGGCTAATGGTATCAACAAAAGCGGTTCAAAAGGTTCTTTACAAAGAGCATCCAGCACCAGATTCAGATCCCATGGAAGAACAGGGGATCGGAACAGAGGTTGGTTCCTGCTGACAGCTCGCACAAAACCTCCATTAGTCCCCAAGGACAAGACCAAGGAGGCTCCAAGGGCAGACACCTGACCTCTCAAGGTGCTCAAGGCCAAATCTTTTTCCACTCCTTCCTGCAGAAAGTCCAAAATCTGTGGGACCATGACTTTAGAAGGCCGGACACTTTTTTCCCTGGCCCAAGCTGAAAAAATGGTCCGTATGCGAGCATAAGCTGCCAACATGGAATTTTTTTCTGGCGGCCATCAGGGTATCCACCACCTTTTTAAAGAAACCCTGCTTCAGGACTCTCCTCCTCCTTTCAGAAGCCAGGTTGTGAGCTGCATCACTCCCGGATTTGGATGCAGAATGGGGCCTTGGGATAGAAGGTCAGAGAACCATGGCCTTCTGGGTCATTCCACAACTATCAGGAGACTTTCACGGCTTTGACTGCACCTGATTTTGAAAATGAAGGAGAGCGAGGCGCACGGCCCTCATCTCCAGGACACTGATGTGTAGGTGCTGTTCTTGGACAGATCAAGTCCACTGAATGGTAATGTGGTCCTCCCCCCAACCTGACAAACTGGCATTGGTTGTCAGAATCAACTCTGGGGAGAATTCCAAGGAGGACTGCTTGCTTAAGATTCTCCAAACTTACCCACCAACTCAAGAACTGCAACAGGAGTGGGGAAACTGGGATCCTGGCCTGACAGTCCTCGGAGGTTGGGTCCCAGGCTGACAGCAACTCAGTCTGGAGGGGCCACATGTGAAGATAAGCCCACGCAACCAGTTTTGTTGTTGCCATCATGAGGCCCAGAATCCGCAGTAGCCTGTGAGTTGAAGCTGACAGATGGCTCTTTGGCCACTGAACCTCTCTTAACAAGGTGTCCTTCCTGGCTGCTAAGAGGAAGACCTTCGCCTCATCCATCTTGAAGAAAAAATTACTCACCTTAGTAATTATATTTCTTCTAATGGAGTCTTGCTGTATTCTGACAATTGCAGTGATTCCCAACCTTTGAACTGCCCCGGAGAACTAAGGGTTAACTTTCCATGCAGGGCATGGAACGCTGAGCTCGAACTCGGTTGAAGTTTCTGTCTGGAGTGTTCTGAACCTAAACCGTCAGATTCTTACGAGCCCAACTAAACTAAAAATTCTATGTGGAAATTGTAAAAATTCTACCAGCCAACTGACCGAAAAGTTTCGGATTCCCAAGGAAGACTCAAGTCAGGAAACCCAAAAACTAAACCCAATGTACTTAAAAAAATAACAATAATAAATAAGCACCCAAAGAAAAAGGGAGGAGGGTGACAGCAAATACACCCTGGGGTGCAACACTGCACCTGCCCACCCACTTCCCAAAAAAAAAGGTTCTGAGAGGGGAGGCAGGGAAGGAGGTCAGAATACAGCAAGACTCCATTAGAATAAATATAATTACTAAGGTGAGTAATTTTTTCTTCAAACAACATGAAGTCTTGCTGTATTCTGACATATTGCAGAACTATAAGCAGTACCTCAAGGAGGAGGGACAGAACCTACTTTGGGAATAGGCTCTGAAGTACTGCTGTGCCAAACCGAGCCTCACTCTAGCCTGGATATCCAGAGAGTAATGCTTGGTAAAGGTATGGACTGTTTTCCAGGTGGCTGCTTGACAAATTTCTAGGAGAGGAATATCCCTGGCCGCAGCCAGGGAAGCAGCTGTACCTCTTGTGGAATGAGCCCTCAGGCCTGAGGGTGGAGTTTTTCCCAGTTTTTCATAGCAGAATTGTATACAAGACACAATCCATCTGGCAATAGATCTTTTGGTGGCAGGTTTGCCCTTTCCTACTTCTCCATAAGTGAGGAACAACTGGAGGGAGTCAAACCTGTGACCCTTGGTACGTTCTATGTAGTAACTAAGGGCTCTTTTGACATCTAAACTGTGTAGCCTCCTCTCTCATGAGGAAGAATGCACAGTGAAGAAAACGGAGAGAGACAGACTGGTTTAAATGGAAGTCTGAAACCACTTTGGGCAAGAACCTTCTATTTGTTCTAAGGACCAATTTATCCCTGTGAAAGGAGATAAAATCAGGTTCCACTGACAGGGCTTGCAATTCACTGATACGCCTGGCAGAGGTAATGGCTACAAAGAACATAGTTTTCCAAGTCAAGTACTTAAGCTCTGCTGAAGACATAGGCTCAAAGGAGGGTTGCATGAGCTGAGCAATGCAAACATTCAAATCCCAGGCAGGGGCAGGGTCCCTAAAGGGGGGATTGGTGTGAAACAATCCTTTAAAAAATTTACAGAACACAGGATGGGAAGATAGTGAGGAAGGCTTCCCCACAGACAAAAATGCAGAAACAGCTGACAAATGTACCTTGAGAGTAGCTGGTCTGAGGCCTAGGTCATTATGATGGACCATATAATCCAGAACCGTAAGCAATTCAGCAGTGTCTGGAGAAATATTCTTCTGAGAACACCAAATGCTGAATCTTTTCCATTTGGAGTTGTAAGTCTTTCTGGTGGAGGGCTTTCGAGAAGCCTTGAGGATGTCCAGAACCTCTTGGGAAAGATGCATATCTGCAAACTCTAACTCTTCAACAGCCATGCCTTGAGCTTGAGGGACTGAAGATTGGGGTACCAAATCCTCCCCTGAGAGGATGTTAACAGGTTGTAATTCCTGGGAAGAGACAGGGGGAGATGGACTGCCAGGGACAGCAACATAGGGTAACAGGGCTGTCTGGCCCAATCTGGAGCAACCAGAATCACCCTGCAAGGTTGAGACCTTATTTTGACTAAAACTTTGAACAGGGGTGGGGGAAGGCATACAAACTTCCTTCCCAATTCAGAATCAGGGCATCCAGGGGACTAAGCCCAAGACTGGAGGTCTGCAACAAAGAGAGGAAGTTGGTGATTGTCTGGAGCTGCAAAGAGATCTATCTCTGGAGTGCCCCACCTTAAAAAAAATCACTTTCAACACCTGAGGGTCCAGAGACCATTCGTGATGGCCCTGAGAAATCCTGCTCAGTGCATCTGCTAGCACATTGTCTTTGCCCGGAAGGTGAACTGCTACAAGAGAGGTTTGCAGGGAATAAGCCAGGGACCACAACTTCATGGCTTCTGTGCACAAGGCCGTGGACCGAGTGCCTCCTTGCTTGTTGATGTACCACATGGTGGTAAGTGTTGTCTGTTCTGACTTGAACCACTTTGTTCTGAACTGACTGTGAGAATGCTTTTAGAGCTAGAAAAACTGCCCTGAGCTCTAGAAGATTGATGTGGAGAAGGGATTTGTGGGGGACCATAGGCCCTGAGCAGTGAGGGAACCCAGGTAAGCTTCCCAGCCCAGAAGAGAAGCATCCATGCTAAGGACCACTGAACAAGGCTTAGCAACAAAAGGAACACCTTGTCTTAAATTGTCCTGATCCTGCCACCATTGGAGGGCCTGGATCAAGGTCTGAGTCACTGGAATCAGTTTGGTAAGGGAGTCCTTTCTCTGAGACCAGTAAGCTCTCAGGTGGAACTGAATATCCCTCATCTGGAACCTTGCCCCTTGGACCACTGCTGTTGAAGCTGCCATGTGGCCAAAGAGCTGGAGGAAATGCCTTGCTGGTCGAGATACCTGAAGGCTGAAGGAAGAAGCTAGTTCCATAAGAGCCCTTGCCCCTTCTAGAGGAAGAAAGGCTCTTGCTCTGAGTGTGTCCAGTTCTGCCCCTATAAATGTAAGGAGCTGGACTGGTTCAGAACTGACTTGGGAAGGTTGAGAAGAAATCCTGGGAAGTGAGCACTTGCTGGGTCACTTGCAGGCGAGACTTGACTAGGGTCTGTGAGCTGACCCACTAGCCAATGGTCCAGATAAGGAAAAATGGAAATCTTTTGCCTTCTTAGAAAGGCAACTACTACTGCCAGGCACTTTGTGAAAACCCTTGGAGCTGAGGTTAGGCCAAAGGGCATTGCTCTGAACTGATAATGGCCTGAGGGCAACTCGAACCTGAGGTACTTTCTGTGGGAGCACCTGACGGGAATGTGAAAGTAGGCATCTTTGAGGTCCAGGAAGGCTAATCAATCCCCTGGCCTTAGAGAGGGAAGGATTATTCCCAGAGTTACCATCTTGAACTTTGGTTTTAAAATATGTTTATTCAGATATCAGACGTCTAGGATGGGTCGCCACTCCCCTGTCTTTTTGGGGGTAAGGAAGTACCTGGAGTACAGCCCTTTGCCCCAGTGTAGGGTAGGTACTCTCTCTATAGCTCTTAACGCTAGGAGAGAAGAAACCTCTGCCTCTAGGGCAAGGGTCTCCGAAAGATTTGCAGGTGGAAAAGATCTGGCTCTCATGTTTGGAAATTTTTTGAAGCTGAGAACCAGTCCCTGGCTTACTACTTCCAGGACCCACTTGTCTGTTGTAATAGACGTCCAGTCCTGGACAAAATAAGCCAGCCTGCCCCCTACTGGAATAGGAGAGTCGAACCGGGCAGACCCATCAGGGTGTCTGCTTGGCAGGGGTTTTAGGCTGAGGGGTGGATGCAGGCCTGCTCATCCCCCTTCTGCCTCTCCCTCTGAAGAACCCCCTCTGCAAAAAGGAAAAAGAGTCCTGTGCTTGGTAGAAAGGCCTGCCCCTGCCCCTAGACTGCTGCCTTTGATGAGTTGCCTGCCTTTCCTTGGCCTGAGCACTCCCGTAAGTGGTCCTGTACTCATCCATTTTCTTCATGTAATTCTTTGTCTGCTCCCCAAAAAGAGAATTACCCACTACAGGAAAATCCATAGCCTTAGCCTTAGCCTGGGTGTCCTGCGAGAGGCTAGTACATCTGAGCCATGCCACCCTCCGAAGAGTCACAGATGGAGCCATAACTCTTGATGAAACATCATTAGAGTCCACAGCAGCATGAAATTGCACTTTGGATGCCCCAATCCCATCTGCAGCCATCGCCTCCAGTTTCTTGGCTAGCTGGGGGGAGGCCTGTTTAGCCAGTGTCAGTACAGTGTCCCACCTGGACTTCTGGTACCTGGCTGTATAGGCCATGTAATTCGCCTGTCTGAGTCCCAAAGAAGATGCCATGTGCTGCTTCTTTGCCATGGCATCAATCTTCCTGGAGTCCTTGTCATGGGGGTGTGAAGCCAAGGTAATATTTGCCTTGTCACAGGCAGATTTATGGAGGGGAATAGACAGTCTCCTGGACTCTGGGATATCCATCATTTCTACATAATCAGGCTCTTCTTGATCTTCCACAGCCTCTTCCATACGAAGCTGGAGGGTTTCAGCCACTTTCCTGTAAAACATAAAATGGGAAGGCGACTCAGAAAGCCTAGGAGGGGAAACACCTGATGGTCTGTCTGGGGAGATGCCTGGTTCCACAGGCACTTCCAGACCTTCACTTGCATCAAAATCCTCAAATTCCCCTTCTTCTTCAAACTCCGGTTCATAAAATTCTTCAAGGATATACTCTTGAACGGAGGGAACCAGCCGAACCGAACTCCTGCCAGAAGGAGCCAGATCGGTCGGAACCGGACAGAGCGATTCCACAATTTGAATCGCCCTGGCTATCTCTTCAGTTGGAATATGAACCTCTGGATCTGAACCGGTCGATTTATCTTTGCGCTTTCTTTTTTTCTGAACCGATCCCTCAGAATCGGCTCTCCTTTTGCCCAAAGAAATATCGCCCTGGTCAGAGGGCACTCCTGGTTCAGTCGAAACTGAACTGGGCTGGCCATCCGGGTCAGTGGACTTCTCGGCCTCCTTTTCCCTCAGTCTACCTAATCTCTTCTCGAGGGTAGATTTGGGAAAATATTTATATATTTGGCAGTCTGAATCAAGGTGGTCAAACACCAGACAATGAACACAGGTGGTGTGGGGATCGGCCTTGGCAAAGACCTCCCCACACTCACTGCAGTGTTGAAACCCAGTGGGCTTAGTTTTTTTCTTGAGTTTCTCAGACATGGCCAACCTAACCAAACTTACCCTTTTTTCGGCAACTGCTAGGCAAGACTCCCTTATCTGTTCCTAATCGTGTCACGGGTATTGGGAAAAAAACCGTTAAAACACGTTTTTTTTTTTAGAACCGATAAGAACCGGTAACTACACACTAAATATAGCAAAAATCACAATCAAATGGTCGGTTCAGCCGAACCAACCGCACTTTTACAAGTTCCACAGAGAAAAGTATAACAATTCCTATCTAGTACTCGTGGCACCACAGACAGACTGAACTGACCATGCGGATACTTTTTTTCGGTTTAAACCGATGAAAAACTGAAAACTTTAACCGACTTTGAACCGAGCTGAAGGAGAAATCTCCGGAGCGACCGTTCAGTGAGGCGGAGTAAAGAATCCGACGGTTTAGGTTCAAAACACTCCAGACAGAGACTTCAACCGAGTTCGAGCTCAGCGTTCCATGCCCTGCATGAAAAGTTAACCATTAGTTCTCCAGGGCAGTTCAAAGGTTGGGAATCACTGCAATTGTCAGAATACAGCAAGACTTCATGTTGTTTGAACACCGCTCCTAGGTGCTCCAGGGTCTGCAGTGGATCAAGAGAACTTTTCTCCTGACTACAGAACCGTGTGACTCTAAAACCTCCACAGTCCTGGTCACCGATTTCCTCACCAATGGGGCAGCTGGCACTGGAATGAGTGAATTGTGCAGATAAGAGTAGACAGGATGTCCCTCCTGTCAAAACTGAGCCACCAAGACTATGAGCACCTTCGAAAACACTCTGAGAGCTGTTGCCAGCCCAAAGGGGAACACCCTGTACTGGAAGTGTTACCCCAGGTCCGCGAACCTCTGATGAGACTGCTGGAAGGGAACATGAAGATATGCATCCCTCAGGTCTATGGATGCTAGATAATTCCCTGCTGGACAGCCCGGATTATTAACTGTAGGGACTCATCTGAAGGTCATGTGGCAAACAAACTTGCTTACATACTTCGGATCCAGAATAGGCCTGACCCCCTCCCTCCTCACTTCGTGGGAACCACACAGAAAATCAAGAGAATCCCTGACCTTGTTCGCCATGGGGCACTGTAATGATCGCTCCGGTCTGTTTTAGGAAAGCCAACGTTTGCGACGCTGCCCATCTCTTCAAGGGGTCCTTCGGTACAAGGGATGGCAGAAAAATGTCCCATTGAGGGAATGGTTGTTGCATAACCTGAGGTCAGAATCTCCAGAATCCGAGCATCTGATGTTATCTGGGCCTATCTTGTATAAAAATTGCGAAGTCTTCCACCAAAGGAAAAGAGCCAGAGGCGGGCTTACGTACCCTCATTGTGAGGTGCCACCATTTCATCCTGGACCCCCATTGCATTTTTGGTCAAGGACTCCCTCTGGCAGTACTGCCCTTGAATCCAGACTAGGAACCTTTACTCCTTTGGTTCCCAAAGTTCCTAAAGGGATGAAGCCCCCCTCGATACTGTTCGTCGGCCACCTCCTTGACGTTTCAAAGTTGGGCTGGCCTTCAACTGTTGTTCTGTAAACTAGGAAGTGGCCCTTTTTATCCTGGATATCCCTCAAAATGTCATCCATGCCTGAACCAAACAAAAAGCCTCCACCAACTAGGTCTTGGGTCCATGACCCAATGCTGTAGTCATACCCCATGCACGGCAGATACAATATGATAAGCACAGTGAGCTGACATACTAAAAAGCCAGCAGAGTAGGCCCAATGGTCTTTCATGTCTGCTCATTTAGTGAGCCCCCAACCTTGGAGCTGACCCTGCAGTCCCCCCCCCCCTCGGGATTCTCCATTTCCAGCCCAGGATATTCCCCTTGTAAGGGCTTTGCCAGCATAACCCTTCCTCTATACCTGTCCCAACCCCTCTTGAACCCATCCACAGTCTCCACCTCCACTAGTCCTCTGGGCAGTGCGTTCCATCACCCTCTCAGTGAAGTAGCAATGCATCCTCTCCCCCATCTCGCCCCCTCCAGCTTCCACCCATGCCCTCTAGTTGCCCGCTTCTCCTTCTTTTGGAACACCCCAACTGAGCCTCCCCTATTAATCCCCTTCATGTACTTAAAGACTTCTATCATGTCCCCCCGTCCCTTCTCTCCTCCAATGTGTACATATTGAGTTCCTTGAGCCTCTCCCCATAGGTCCTTCCCCCCAGTCCAGAGATCATTTTGGTTGCCCTCCTCTGGACCCTTTCCAGGAGTGCAATATCCCGTTTTAAGTGTGGCCTCCAAAACAGCACACAGTACTCGAGGTGCGGTCTAACCAAGCAGTTTTACAGAGGGAACAGCACTTCCCTCCTTCTGGAGGTAATCCCCCTAGCAATGCATCCCAGCATCCTGTTGGCTTTGGCCGCTCCTCTCCTACAAGTCTCAGAGTTGTTCATCTTGACATCCATCACCACCCCGGTTCCCTCTCAGCCATCGAGACTGGTATCATCCCCCAAAGAGTATATGCCTGACATGGGTTTCTGGTGCCCAGGTGCAGAACCTTGCATTTTCCTAAATTAAACCTCAGTCCCAACTTCCTTCACCACCTCTCCAGAGCATATAGGTCTCCCTGCAGGGCCACCCTCCTCTCCTCCCCATCCACCACCGCTCCCAGCTTTGAGTCATCCGCAAAGAGACTCATTTCACTCCTGATGCCCTCCCTTATGTCCGAGACATAGGCGTTAAACAGGAGGGGTCCTAGGACCGATCCCTCAGGGACACCACTAATGACCCTCCTTGGATATGAGGCTACCCCCTCAACCACTACCTTCTGGGTACGTTCAGAGAGCCAATTACCTATCCATCTGATCACTTGTTCCCCATCTCCAATTCCCCCAGCTTATCCAGCAGGCCCCCGTGAGGAACAGCGTCAAACACCTTGCTGAAGTCAAGAAAGAGGACGTCCACTGGCTTATCCTGGTCCAGGGCACTTGTCACCCAATTGTAGAACTCCACAAGGTTTGTCTGACACAATTTTCCCGGGACGAAGCCATGCTATCCATTGTCCAGGTACCCAGACTTTTCCAGTACCCTCTAGCCTTTCCTTGATAATACCTCCATCACCTTGCCCACCAGCGATGTCAGGCTGACAGGCCTGTAGTTCCCCGCCTCCTCCCTTGATCTCCCTTGTGGATAGGCACGATATGTGCTACCCTCCAATCCTCGGGGACCCACCCCGTCATCAGTGAGATGTTGAAAAGCTCCGCCAGGGGTTTTGCCAGTACATCCGCCAGTTCCCTCAGTACACTGGGACGTAATTCATCCGGCCCTGGTGCTTTCCCCGTCCTAAGGGTCCTGAGGGCTTCCTCACTCTACTGTGATCTTCCACCTTCCCCCTTGCCCCCTGTTCTGCTTTCCCCTCCTGTCTGAGATGTCACCCCCGGCCCGCCTGGGCTCTCGATCAGTAATGGACCCTCCCCCTCCTCAACTACAGAGTCTTGTCCCATGCATGATGCAGCCCCCCATTCTCACTCATAAAGACTGATGCAAAGTACTCATTTAGTACCTCAGCCTGCTCCCCCGGGTCTTGTGCCCATCCCTTCCCTGTTCTAATCCTGCTAATCTGCCCCTTCACCTTCCTTTTTCCCCAATGTATCTAAAGAACCCCTTGTTCCCCATCCTGATTCCCCAGGCCAGGTTCTGCTCCTTCCTTGCCTTAGCTAACCTCACCACCCTAGTGACCCTTCTCGCTGTCAGCCCATACTCCCCTCAATCCCTTTTACTCCTTCAGCATTTGACGTGCCTATAGGGGCAGCCTACTTTTCCTTCACCGCCTCCTGAACCTCTCTGGTGCACCAACAGGGTTTTCAGGCCTTACTGCCCTTGCGCCTCAGTCTTGCACAGGTCTTGGTAGCCTCCTGCACCCCCTCCTAATGATTTCCCACCGACAGTCAGCGTCCATGTCTGGCTTTATCCCATCTAAGAGTTCCTTGAGGATCCTTCCCATCCCCTTGAAGTCCACCTCCCTGAAGTGAATTACTGCTGTCACTGTGCGCCCCTCCTCCACCCCTTCCCCAGGTCCAGGCAGAACCTGGACATACCCAGTTCTCCACTGTGGTATCCCTTAGGAAGGTGGAGGCCACAGACTCAACTGCAAAATGCTGCTTCACAGAATCCCAGGGGAATGAAGCCCAGCATCACCAACCCTCAAGTTTAAAAGCTCTGGCAAAAATAAAGGAGACATAGAAGGTGTTGAGTTTTTCCGTTGCAGGTGAAGGCTCTTCAGCATGAAACATCCACTCACTTGTCATGCATACCCGCTAGGGCCAAAGACCCTTCAACTGGGATAGTCGTGTGCCTAACGGAGTTATGTACGGCTTATCAGGCAGGGGAAGGGTTTCCCACTAGTGGATATTTTTTTCCATAAAAAGGGAACACACCATAGCCTGGGTTTTGGCAGATATACTTGCCCATTCTTGCTCAATAATCTTGACACAGTGAATAAAGTCTGGAAAACACTTTGGGGCAGAGGAGGACGCAGACAAGATAGGATTTACATCTAAGGCCTCCAAGGATTGCACCCCCTTCAGCTGCAATGTCCTAGAAGCCTCAGATATCAGACAGGACATGGATTTGATACCAAATGAGGGAAGGATAGGAATCCTCCTCTTTGGCTCCGTCTATTCCTCTTCCTCATCATCAGAGGGCTCATCCTCTTCAACATTAAGCAACTTCTTTAGGTCAGAATTTCCCCCAGATCCCCCAACATCCTCCTCCTGACCCTCTATATGGGTCAAGGTCGGAGTCTGCCTGCAGATCCATAATAGCAGACTTTTCCTGCTCTGCCCCCCCCCCCTTCCCGAACCTTAGAGGCCCAGCATGGGGTCAGGTGTGTTGAAAGGGATGTCCTGCAGAACATCAGGACTCAAAAACTCACCTAAGAGCAACAACAAAGATTTACACAATTCTGCTTTGCCACTGCCAGCCAGTAGACCAGATGCAACCTCACACACACACACACACACCCGCTCAGGGTTCCGACTGTGGGAGAAACTGTAAGAGACATTAACCTGAGCAACACAATAGGAACCCAGCAGAGAGGATCACATTACCCTTCAGCAGGTCTTACCTCATTTGAACTGTAGAGGTTTCTGATAAGCCATGGTGCCAATATAATATGCCAATAAATGACCAAGACAAAGAATAAAACTAAGGAAAACTGTCTGTAGCAGTATTTATTTTCCCTAATAACTGAAAATTATGGAACGCTGCCAGCCAAGGGACCAGCTAAGTGATCATCCTGCACAGGGAAATTAACTGACTTGCTCATGATCACACAGTATGCAAGGGGTGGCTGTGGGATTCAAACCCAGTTCTCCAGGTTTGCAGTTCAGTGCTCTTAGCCATTACACTATGCTGCCTCTTCCTGATCACCCCTTAAAAGTAAGGGCAAACAGAAGCAAAAACACTGCTACCAGCCTATAAAGACAAAAAGGCTAAAATAGTAGCAAAACGTGCTCAGCAAACAGCATTGAGCTAAGATAAAAAAAACAGCACTGCACTAGCATTTGTAACAGAGCTGGCTAGTGTGAATGCGTATGTGTGCGCGACGTCACAATGCTGTGCATGATGTCAGCACATCAGGGGAGGCACACGCCTAAGCCCAGAAGCACAAAAACAAACGTGCTATTTGAGGTTGACCCAGTGGAGGCAATGATATATGCAGCTCAAAATCAACAGAAAGGTTTTATAGGTCGGGCGGTGAAGAGAGGGAAGGTTATACTTTCTGCTAGGACGCTAAGAACAAAAAAACTGTGGGAAAGGGATCTCAGCAGAGGCATAACGGATACAAATTGGAAATTATTGCTCCCGATGCACTCTGGGATTATGGCATGCAATAAATATAAGGAGACATATTTTAAATTTATTCACAGGGTGTACCATCCACCGGTGATTGTACATAAGGCACACCCTGAAGTATCACCTTTATGTGGAAGGTGTGGAACGGGAAGGGGGACGTATATGCACGGTTTCTCGGAATGCCCGATACTGCAGAAGTATTGGAAGGAGGTGGTGTCCAGAGTGGGAAGGATTGCTGGGAGGGAGTTGCCGCTGGATCCTTTGGGATGCTTATTTGGGGTGGAAGATGGAGAAGAGGAGGAATGGACGTAACTACCTAGGTGGATCAGGGTACTATATGTTATGGCTCGTCATGGAATCCAGAATACCTGGGTTTCACAAGTTACACCAACAGTCCAAGGGTGGTGGAGGATGGTGCTACAGACATTAGGGTTGGAGAGGCTAACTTATGCGTTGGGGAGAAGGGAGGAAGGATTTACAAGGAACTGGGCCCCATTCTTAGCTTCTCTCTCAGGGGAAGAAAGCTGGATATTATGGGAAGGCATAGTAAGCCGAGAGAGAGGAGGCAGAAAAGATGGCATATGGATGGGGGAAAAGAAAAAATTACTCACCTTAGTAATGTTGTTTCTTCTAATGGAGTCTTGCTATATTATGACTATTGCAGTTTGTCCCACCATTAGAACTGCTCCAGAGGTGAAAGAGTTAACTTCCATGCAGGGCATGGAACTTAGAGCGCGAGCTCGGTTAGAGAAGCTCTGTCTGGGATATTTCAAACCGAAACTGTCAGATCCTTACTGAGCAAAACTCACTAAGGTTCTGTGGAAGCTGTAACCTACACTAACCAACTGGCTACTAAGATATTAACACATTTCCTGGTCCCAACACCAAGACTCAAGTCAGGGACCAGAAAAGATAAGATAAAATAAAATAAAACACAACACCCAAACACCCCAAAAGAAGGGTGGAAAACATAAAAGGTCATCAATAAGTGCCAACAGTGAACTGCCCACCCCATACCCCAAGTAGAAGTTCTGAGAGGGGCAGGCTGGGGAGGTCATAATATGAAGACTCCATTAGAAGAAACAACATTACTAAGGTGAGTAATTTTTCTTCAAACAACATAATCTTGCTATATTATGACTATTACGAACTACACAGCAGTACCTCCATGGAGGAGGGACAGAACCTACTTGGGAATAGGCTCTGAGCTGCGGCTGTGCAAACCGAGCATCCCTCCTGGCCTGAATATCCAGGAGTAATGCTTGGTGAAAGTGTGTACTGTTTTCAAGTAGCTGCTTGACATATCTCTAAGATAGGGATGTCTCTGGCAGCAGCTAGAGGCAGCAGCTGTACCTCTGGTAGAGTGAGCCCTCAGGCCTGAAGGGGAACATTACCCAGTTTTTGATAGCAAAATTGGATACAAGAGACAATTCACCTGGCAATGGATCTCTTAGTGGCAGGTTTCCTTTCCCAACCTCACCATAAGTGAGAAATAGTTGGAGGTCAAACCTGTGACCCTTAGTACGCTCTATGTAGTAACAGGGCCCTCTTAACATCTAAGCTGTGCAACCTCCTCTCACCAGAGGAGGAATGGTCAGTGAAAGAACACTGGAAGTAAAATAGATTGATTAAGGTGGAAATCTGAAACCACCTTAGGCAAAAAACTTCCTATTAGTCCTGATGACTACCTTATCCCTGAAAGGAAATAAGAAGTCGTCTCCACTGACAAAGCTTGTAACTCACTTATCGACTGGCAGAAGTGATGGCTACTAGAAATACAGTTTTCCAAGTCAAGTACTTAGCTCTGCGAAGACAGAGGTTCAAAGAGGGTTGCATCAGCTGAGCAATGCAAACATTAAGATCCCAGGCAGGGGCAGGGTCCTGAATGGTGGATTGTATGAAGCAATCCCTAAAAACTTGGAAAATACAGGGTGAGCAGAAAGAAGAGGCTTCCTGCTGAAATAAAAGCAGAGACAGCTGCCAAATGCACTTTCAGGGTAGCTGGTCTCAGTCCCAAAGAATTAAGATGGACCATATAGTCCAAAACAGTGGGCAAATCAGCAGATTCCGGGGAAATATGCTTCCCAGAACACCATATGGAAAACCTTTTCCATTTGGAATTATAAGTAGCCCTAGTGGAAGGCTTTCTAGAAGCTTTCAAGATTTCGAGAACACCTTGAGAAAGTTGTAGATCAGCAAACTCTAACTCCTCAAGAGCCAGGCCTTGAGGTTGAGGTGATGAGATTGGGATACCAGACTCTCCCTGGGCACAGGTTAACAGATTGTGGTTCCTGGGGAGACACAGGGAAGATGGACTGCTAAGGACAGAAGGAGTGGGTACCAGAGCTGCCTGGCCCAGTCTGGAGCAATCAGGATCATCTTGCAGGGCTGAGACCTGATTTTGACTAGCACCTTGAACAGGAGAGGAAGGGAGGCATGAAAACTTCCCTTCCCAATCGAGGGAGAAAGGCATCCAGGGGACTGAGCCCAACACTGGGGCCTGCAACAAAAAGTGGAAGTTGATGATTGTCTGGGGCTGCAAAAGATCTATCTGAGGGTGCCCCATCTGGCAAAAACTATCCCCAGTACTGGGGATCCAGTGACCATCTGTGATGGCCCTGGGAAATCCTACTGAGAGCATCTGCCAGGACATTGTCCTTGCCTGGGAGGTGAACTGCTATGAGGGAAGTGTTCAGGGAATAAGCCAGAGACCACAACTTCATCGCCTCGGTGCACAAGGGCGAAGACCGAGTGCCCCCTTGTTTGTTGATGTATCACATTGTAGTGGTGTTGTCTGTTCTGACCTGTACCACTTTGTTCTGAACAGATGCAGAAAAAACCTGAAGTGCTAGAAAACATCTCCGAGTTCCAACAGATTGATGTGAAGCAGAGATTCCTGAGGGGACCACAATCCCTGGGTGGAGAGGTCGCCCATGTGAGCTCCCCATCCCAAGAGGGACATATGTAGTAAGGGTCAAGGAGTGAGATAGAGGATGAAGGCACCTCTTGTCTCAGATTGCTCTGATCCTGCCACCACTGAAGGGCCTGGATCAGGTTGAGTCACTGGGATCAACTTGGATAGGGAATCTCTTCTTTGAGACCAAAAGGCTCTCAAATGGAACTGAATGTCCCTCATCTGAAATCTTGCTCCTTGCACTACAGCTGTGGAAGCAGCCATGTGTCCCTAGGAGCTGTAGAAATGCCTTGCTGGTCAAGAGACCTGCAGAGTGAAAGACGAGGCCAGGGCCACCAGGGTCCTTACCCCTTTCTAGGGAAGGAAGGCTCTGCCTGCTTTGTGTCCAGTTCTGCACCTATAAAGGTGAGTACCTGGACAGGTTCCAGAACTGACTTTGGAAGATTGAGAAGAAAGCCCAAGAGGTAAGCAGCTGCTGGGTAACTTGCAGGTGTGATTTGACCTGGTCTGGAGACTGACCCACAATGAGCCAGTCGTCTAGGTAGGGAAGATGGCCATCTTTGCCTTCTTAAATGAGCAACTGCTACTGCCAGGCATTTGTGAATACCCTTGGGGCAGAGGTAAGCCGAAGGGCATTGCTCTGAACTGATAATGGCCTGAGGACAGTTCGAATCTGAGGTACTTCGGTGGGAGCTTCTGATAAGAACATGGAAGTAGGCATCCTTGAGGTCCAGGAAGCTAGCCAGTCCCTGGCCTTAGGGAGGAAAATCATTCCCAGAGTCACCATTTTGAATTTTGGTTTTAAAGGTGCTTGTTCAGATATCTTAGGTCCAGGATGGGCGCCACTCTCCTGTCTTTTTGGGGTAAGGAAGTACCTGGAGTACAGACCCTTGCCCTGGTGTGAGGGAGAACCCTTTCTACAGCTCTGAGAGCCAGGAAGGTTGAGACTTCTGTTTCCAAAGCAAGAGTCTCTAGAAGGTTTGCAGGTGGAAAAGATCTGATTCTCATCCTTGAAATTTTTGAAGCTGAGAACCAGACCCTGGCTTACTACTTCCAGGACCCACTTGTCTGATGTTAAAGACTCCCAGTCCTGGGCGATAGGCCAGCCCAGCCCCCTACAGGTAATGAAGAACCAGCCCTGGGCATCCCATCACGGTGCCTGTTTGGCAGGGGCTTTAGGCTGAGGGGTAGGAGCAGGCCTGCTTGTACCCCGTCTGCCTCTCCCTCTGAAGAAGCCCCTCTGAACATAAGCTGAAGAGGAGGCCTGGGTTTGGTAAAAAGGCCTGTGAAAAGGCCTGCCTCTACCCCTGGGGGGCTGCCTCTGAGGAGTGGCTTGCCGTTCCTTGGCTTGTGCACTCCTATAAGTGGTTCTATATTCATCCATTTTCTTCATATAATTCTCTGTCTGCTCCCCAAACAGAAATTTCCCCAACAGGAAAATCCATAGCCTTAGCCTGGGTATCCTGTGACAAACTAGTACACCTGAGACAAGCCAATCTCGAAAGCCACAGATGTAGCCATGACTCTAGAGGATACATCATTAGAATCCACTGCAGCATGGAATTGCACCTTAGATGCCTCAATACCATCAGCAGCCACCTGCTCCAGCTCCTTGGCAAGCTGGCCAGGGGCCTGTTTGGCTAAAGCCATGACAGTATCCCATCTAGATTTTTGGTATCTTGCAACATAAGCCATATAATTTGCTTGTCTGAGTCCCAAGGACGCTGCCATGTATTGTTTTTTTTAGCCATGGCATCAATCTTCCTGGAGTCCTTGTCAGGAGGATGTGAAGCCAAGGGAATATTAGCCTTATCACAGGCTTCAGCCTGAACTACCCCAACATGGCTGCATTGCTGTGAAAGAAATTCTGTATCAGGACCTGACAAAGTGTACCTCCTGCCCATCTTTTTATCCACAGGAGGCACAGAATTAGGAGCTTTAAAATTTTATTGTTTGTTTCTAAAGGATTTATGTAAAGGAATAGACAATCTCCTGGACTCTGGGATATCCATCATCTCTACAAAGTCAGGCTCCTCTTGCTCATCCACAGCTTCCTCCAAAGGAAGCTGGAGGGTTTCAGCAACTTTTTTATAAAACAGAAAATGAGAAGGGGACTCAGCAAGCCTAGGGGGAGATTCTCCTAAAGGTCTGTCTGGGGAGATGTCCGGTTCAATGGGCACATCCAGACTTTCAAAGTCACATTCACACTGTTCATAATCATCCTCCGCCTCCTCTGGTTCATAAAACTCCTCTATATCATATTCTTGAACCGGTGGAACCGACCGAACCGACCTCTTGCCAGATAGTGGCGGTTCGGACGGAACCGGGGAAAGTGACTGGACAATTTGGATTGCCCTGGCTATCTCTGCAGCAGTTGGAGAAGGGAATTTTGACTCCACACCTGCTGATTTTCTAGTTCTCTTTGCTGGAACTGGCTCCTCAGAGTCAGCTACGTTGCCGAGGAAGTCTGGCCCTGGTCAGAGGCACTCCCTCCGGTTCGGTTGGCACGAACCGGGCTGTCCATCTGGGTCAGCGGATTTTTGGCCTCTGTTCCTGAGCCTACCAACTCTCTTATCTAGGGTAGCTGCAGGGAAATTCTTGCAAATCTGGCAGTCTGCATTGAGGTGGTCAAACCCCAGACAATAAACACATGTGGTGTGTGGGTCAGCCTTGGCAAAGGCTTCCCCACAGACACTACAGTGTTGAAACCCAGTGGGCCCGTTTTTTCTTTTGGGTTTCTCAGACATAATGCCAGCCTAACCAAAAACTTGCCCTTTTTCGGCAGTGCCAGGCAAGACACCCTTATCGGTTCCCAACCGTGTCACGGGTCGTGGAAAAAACCGTAATGAAATCCGTTTTTTTTAGAACCGATAAGAACCGGGAACCGCACTCTAAATGCTTCAGAATAAAGTTTCCACATTATTGATCCGATCGTTCAAACCGAACCGATAAACATTTACAAGTTCCACATGAAATAAACCTACCTATTACTTATAATACCATAGACAGAGCTTGAACCAATCGTTTGTGGTTAAAATAATGATAATCGCGGTTGAATTTAAAAGAGAAAAAACTCTTTAAACCGAGAAAATGAACCGAGCAGTAGGAGGAATCTCTGGAGCGACTGTTCAGTGAAGCGGAGTAAAGAATCTGACAGTTTCGGTTTGAAATATCCCAGACAGAGCTTCTCTAACCGAGCTCGCGCTCTAAGTTCCATGCCCTGCACGGAAGTTAACTCTTTCACCTCCGGAGCAGTTCTAATGGTGGGACAAACTGCAACAGTCATAATATAGCAAGACTTCATGTTGTTTGAATATGAAATGGAAATGCCGGATAAAGGGTAAAAGGGAAGAAAATAATAATGAATGAAGCAGATGTAGGATGAAAAATAAGAAAGAGACAAGGGTGGATGTAAAGAGCATGAGTATACTGGTTGCACTTTCATACCAATGTAATTTAATTTAACCTGAATGGAATATAGCTGGAAATTAAGTGAGGTGGTTGATTATTATAATTTATGATATTGTTAGTAGAATGAATAAGTTGTATACTTGTTTGTCTGTTTGAAATTTCTGAAAAGCAAATAAAAATGTTATACAAAAAAAAAAAAAAAAAAAGTGCTGAGGCTGAAACAGCTTCTAACAGAAAATCACAGTGCAAGCCCAACAGATGGCTCAGAAAAAATAGCAGGAACCACACAGCTCAAAAGAGCCGTTAAAAGGGGGCTCTGAGAAACGCCCCCAGACAGCCTACAGGAAGGCTAAAACTGTGCTCTAAGCCCTTGCCCCTTTCTTTTTTTGTACCAGATCAGCAAACAATGTTTCTCCCACAGTGAAAGCCCCAAATCTCCAGACCGTGAGCACACAAAGGCACCTGTAACCAGAATAAAAACACTACAGACACCCTATAACTGTCCTTTGGGGAGTGGGGAAACTGACGCCAAAACAGACAATACAGAAACACAAGGAACTGCCTAAGTACTAGTCCCTAATCATAACACCATGAAAGGAGGAGATCAGAGAGACACTAAAACTAAACACCCTAGGAAAGTGTGGCAGATGTGGCCCCCAATCCAAGCACAGACAGGCAGTGGAAAGGGGTGAAAAAAAGGCAGGCTAGCCAATTTGAAAGCAGTGGCTTAATGGACAAAAATGTAAAATTAAGGGGTGGTCCCTGTCACCAACCTACTATGCAGAGTTGCAGCCCCAAAGAATAAACACCAAAAGAAAAATGTTCTTTTTCAGAGAACTTTCTATGCCGTTTCCCCTTCAATGGCACAGCAAAGACTGGAGAGCTGCTGCTGTCCAGAATGTTCATGTGCCCAACATTCTAAGGCTGTTTTCACCCTTGGACTGTGCCACTTCCCCTAGTAGGAGTGCACATTACCCATCTCTGACTACCCACTGGCAATGTGGAGCGCTACAGAAAACAAATTTAAGTTAATTTATTTTTATTTTAAGAGTGTTTTAATTTTTAGGGGCTAGTTATATGTTTTAGTGAGGAAAGGGGCAGCAATGTTTGTAACAGCAAGTTAGTTCTTGGGTATATGAGGATTGCTTTGCTAATGGTGTGATGCGGCTGCTAACAAGTCCCAGTCCTAAAGTTTTCAAGTTACAGTGACACTGCACATCTTGGAGGGCCTGTTAACCACAGATGGCTACACTTTTCTTACCCATTTTATAAATTCAGCCAACATATGTTCATTTTACTTAAAGAACTAGTAGTGCTAAAAAACAATTTTAGTAAAAGTAGTCCCATATTACTTTTTATTTCTGAGGTGTTTTTCTTTCTCTTTGAGCTAATTAGATTTTTTTTTACCTAATAGTATTGGGTGTGATGTAAAAAGCAGTGCTTTACCTGGAAGTAGAAATATTTTGTTCTATTCCTCCCACTACATCATCAGCATGTGACCTCACTCATTATTACATCACAAGCCCTACCACCAGTTTTTTTTTGTAAACTTTATTTAAAACAAGTTTTCCAGTTCAAGTGGGCACACATGAAATTCATACACACAATCAAGTAATCATCCACAACATTAGAGCAACAAAGGGAAATCAGTAGGTTAAAACAAAGGCTTTGGTCTTCCCGCATTCGGGAAATGCATCTTAAAATTGTAGACAGGGCATCATTATATAACAACTTAACATTGTCTCCAGACAGTCTTTAAGTTTAGGCCTTATCTAAAGCTGCAAAATTTCCATTAACATGTTCACTCAGGTTAAACAGGAGTTTTACAAAAAGTTGCTTGTAATTTTCATATAATCTGTATCTGGAGTAATCTTAGCCAACTTGACTGTGGAACTACATAAGGTACCAGTGTGTGGAAACATCAGCTGGTCAAACCTTAATGCAGAGCTCCTCCTCAAAGATATTCATCAACCTACCCTAAATTCTATGCTCTCCCAGGGCAATCACATTGCTGATGATGTCTAGAGAGGAACAGAACTATGACAGCCTCCACGTAGAGTACTGTTCCTCACATTACACCTAGTATTGTCAGGTAGAACAATCTTCTAATTAGAAAAACAGAAAAAAAATGCTTCAGATATAAGAAGTGATTGCTGACTATTTCTGAAAGTTACTATTAATTCCAAGCAATACTCAAGAGCTTTACTCTTAAAGAGCTAGTGGACTGTTTGTGGTCTACTTCTTTCTTACCTTGTCTGGTGATGTACATGAGGATTCGCAATAATGTTATGCAGTACCAACTGATTTTTTTTTTTATCTGAAATTTGCATCTGCCGGATATGTGGGAAGACTAGCATAGTCATTTGTTGTTCTGTGATAGGAGGTGACGAATGGGGGAGAAGCTGCCACAGTTATACTACAGACTGCAGCCTGTCTAGTATGACACTAACTTGCGGTTCATTTGTTTCCAACAATAAAATGTTAAACTGCTCACTCATTCATTTTCTTTGTGTTATAGCAATTTGTGCATATGTAAGTTACCATCATTTATATGGAGAGTGTTGTTTCAATCATGATTATAAATTTTATCCCGTCATTTTTTTTTTTTTTTGCATTATTTTATTTATTGCCCCCTTCGTCCGACCGGCCTCTCCTTCAGGCCTTCTGCCAAGGAATTCCCCAGTATCTCCACTCTGAACCCACCCAGGCGCCAGCTTCCCCGACGCGCAGCCTGCAGCCAGCCAGGGTATCTGGCGTAACCCCGTCGAACGGTCCCCTCGCCGCCTTCAGGCATTCTTTCTCTTGGCCCTGGTGCTGCTGGGATGGGTCTCTGGCTCTCGGGGCTCCGTGGAGGTGGGGATCAGGCGGCCTCATCGATCGCTCGGATGCCATTTTCCGGCTTTTCTGGGTTCCCTCTCGCGTCGCTCCTGCAGTGTCTCCAGTCTCCACTGGGGGCGCTGCTTGTGAGCATACCAGTCCACCCAGGATGGAGGCAGTCCTATAGGCTGGCTCGATCCTGTCCTCCTGCCGACCCGGTCCCGAGTCAGTTCCTGAACCCGGGTCGCCGGCGTGGTTTGAGGTAAGGCGCCAGCGCCTCAGCCCTCTGCGCCACCAGGCCGGGCCTGTCATGTTTTTAAGCTGTCAGAAGTCATGTGGGACTCCAAAATGATTCAGCTGTAAATGAAAAACCAGACTGTGCAAGAATTCATTTTATGTACAACTATTTCAAACAGTGAACAAGCACAGCTACAGCACTGCACAGCAGTCAGTTTCCCACTATAATGAAATATGATGTATGCTACTACTACCACAATGTAAGCAAAAAGACTGCTAGCAGTAATGTCAATCTGTTTGCTTTCGTCGTGCAGTTTAGCCTTCACTTGGAATATGTTGCCAAACAGCACACCTGCTCTTTAATGTTGTATGCATTATGCAATTTGATGTCATTTTATGAATTGGGAGATGTTTAAATAGTTTTTACATTTTAATTTACTAGTATCGAAAAAGTTTCTTCCTGCGCTCACAGTTTGCAACATCATGGTAAGTGACGTGCAGTATGACTGTTTTGTCACCCTCGGAGTGTCTCTCCCCCCAATTAGTTTTCATGTGTAAAGCAAACTTAAAATGCTATCTAAGACTTGAGTCACAGATTTGGTTTCATATCCTATGTGTGAGCTTTTCGCAAAGTAGCTCCACTGAAAATGACAGGTAGCTTAGCAAAGCCTTTTGCTTTTATATCTCATTTATGTGCGAGTAATGTGAAATACTGTAATGCAATTCCCACATTTTTTAAAAGTCATTTATTTAAAATGTATTTCGTCAAACAAAGAACTACTGCACATCATCTACTTCATTGTTTTTTTAGTTATCTGACAAGTACAAAGCCTCCCTGTCTGCACTGTGTGAACAGTTCTGTAGTTACTGTAGTGTGCAATCTTTTCATCTTTGCCCAGTTAAACTCGAAACTTAAACACAAAAAACATAAATGGTATTGGTAGTCGACTGGTGTGGGTGGAGTGACATGGGTATGAGTAGAAATAAGCTGCATATAAAACAGAACTGTCTGATCACTCTAAGGGGATAACCTAAACAATGACAGCAGACATATGTAATAGTATACTATAACTGATATCCGCGATGTTACATATGAGGTTGTATTTACATAGGATTTATAGGGATTATGTAAACAGTTTAAATAACACGCACTGCAAACACAAGTGTTAGATCAAGTTTTTCCAAAAAAGAAAGCACCCAGAGCATGCTGGCAAAAACAGCAATATGTGTGTGTCTGGGCGGAAGGGTAGTAGAGTTACAAACAGGAATGAGAACTAATATGTCTCTAACGGGGCAAAAAAACTTGTATTTGTCACATAAGCAGTATATGCTGCTTGAAACCATACTTCCTTTCAGCAGCAGTTCACGTCAAGTGAACACATTGCCCTAAATTTCTGTGGTAGTTGATTTGGGGGAAATGGGGGATACGACCCGACTACTGCTTACCCTAATCAGGAATTTATATGCAACACATATTGAGGTACCGTGCAGTGACAATTCGTAAACGGAAAAAAAAAATCTGAAATACTCCAGTATGCACATGCAGATGCAAGCCTCCTCTCATTCCATCTACTGACAACCAGAAGTGTAAACTCAGAACTACAGTATGTCACTAAATCTACGCCATTCTCTTCATAACGTTAAAAAATGTCACAAATGAAAGAAAATGATCAAAAAGGTAGTTCTGGCATACTTCCATTAGTTTCAGTGGGGCAGTCAGTATAAGAGAAACAGCGCCTCTGCTAACCAACCAAGCAAGCAGTCTGTTATGACGAGGCAGAAATACAGTTATGATTGACTGACTGAATGAAGATGCAGTATTAAGATCAAAACACGGAATGATGTAGGAGTCTGAACTCGTGCAGCTGCTGACATGAATACACAGTAAATTATTTTTATTTATTGTTCAAAGCTGTCATGAATATGCATCGTAGCACATCAATACAAGTGCAGCTGACAGGACTAGAGCTGCCACAGCCTCCTTATTTCAAACACGGACTTGAGAACCACGCTTTCCTCTCTCAATGTCACTTCCTGCTTGAGTGTAAATTTACAACAAAGGCACATGGTATTCCAATGAACCGAGCTGATTACCCTCTAGACACTGAGGCCCTGTTCACACTACAATAGGTTGTGTTGTAACACAGTCCTCACCATGATGATGCACCTATACTGCGGCGGTAACGTTTTTGAAAACGTTACAAGCTGGTGCTGTTGCGTCTGCACTGGTGAAAATTATCCATGCTTGCTACCGGTTTTAAGAAGAGTATTTCACATTTTGCGGTAGTCTGGTAGCATGGAGGACCATTTCACCCACCAGACGAGCGGCCGCACTGGTAAGCAAACCATTACCAACTGTGTAACGGTTCTCATTCCAATCCTTAAGACTGCCTCCAAACCGGTCTTGAGATCGGATCCAAAAATGGTAGCGGTAACGTTACAGATGCGGACGCGAACCGTTTTAACAAAACCCTGTAACGGTTTAACAGCTCTGTCACGTTATCGAGAAGGCAGTGTGCACAGGGCCTGAGAGCATGTCCAAATACAAGCAGGTAAATCCAGAACCACAAACAAGTAACGGGCAAAAACAATCATATTAACTGACACCCTTTTGGAAAACGAACAAAACAAGGCCAAATCCACTAGCTCTTTAAAAGCACCATATGCAGATATTACCCTCTGAAAGGAGTAGTACATCTTTGAAATGAATACTGGCCCATATAGGTCCTAATGAAGGGGCTACACAATAAAATATCCTTTGTTAAACCAGAATTATAATTACTATGAAACAACTGTAAGAGATCAACCAAATAGGCAGGGATTCCTGCCAGAAAACTGGCGATGAACCAGCTCTGTAGAAGTTAATCTAGATTTCTGCTCAGAGGTTTGCTTTTAAAATGTTTAAAACCTGTTATGTCCACCTTGGTTCTCATTTAGTGTTTTGTTATAGCGAACATAAAAAATAATTGCTCACTGCCGTAATGTTTGTTTTTTCTCCCTAAGGGATCCAACAATAACTCTTACAAAACTGCATCATCTCCATCCAAAGGTGTTGCCCCTGGAGACAGAACTGGGTGCTAACAGAATTCAGAATTCTGTTCAAACTCTGCACTGTAGTCACACTCGATATGCTGTTCTAACATCAGATTTGTTTCCAGAAAGAAAAAAATACTCACCATAGTAATATTTTTTCTTCCAAGGGTCCTTTAGCATCAGTAAGTATAGCAACTGCCCCGGATGAATGCCTTTAAGAGAATTATAATTAGCTGGGGCATCAGCCAGTCAAAAAACAGGAGGGGAGTGTGCTGAGAGGGAGCAGTCTGAAGTGCTTCAGAATTTTTTCCAAGATAATGGGGCACATGCCCTGAAAAGTGAACCAACAGGATTCAAAAAACATGCAAATGTTCAAAACCTGAAAACCGATAACCTGAGCACGAAAACTCATCACTAAAAACCCAAATTTATTAATAAAACTGAGAACACAGCCCTTCTAACAGGTGAACTGGGAAGAAAGGGTGGGAGCTTACTAATGCTAAAGGACCCCTTGGAACAAAGAAGATTACTACAGTGAGTAATTTTTTCTTCTTACCCCAAGAGTCCTTTAGCATCAGTAACTATAGCTGACTACCGAGCAGTACCCAGTGGGAGGTGGGCAAAGAACCTGCTTAGAAAACAGGCTCTGCAGAACCGACCTGCCAAATTCGGCATCAGATCTAGACTGCACATCTAAACTGTAGTGCTTAATGATAGTGTGCACAGATTTCCAGGTAGCTGCTTTGCAGACATCCAGAAGAAAAAATTACCTTAGTAATTATGTTTCTTCTAGTGGAGTCTTGCTGTATTCTGACAATTGAAGTTAGCCCCAGCCTTTAAACTGCCCCGAAGAACAAAGGGTTAACTTTTCTATGCATGGCATAGAATGTTCATCTCGAGCTCGGCTGAAGCCTCTGCCTGTTGTTATTCTAACTGCAACCGTCAGATCTTTACGAGCAAAACTCACTAGGTGTTCTGTGTGGAAACTGTAAAATTTTTAACTAGTCAACTGGCAGAAAAATAATGTTTTGGGTCCTCAAAGGAAGACTCAAGTCAGGAAACCCAAAAGCAAAAACCAATCAAATGAAATAACATTCCACCCAAAGAAAAAAGAGGGTGTAAAAGGGGGGCACCTATAGGGTGCCAACACTGCGCCTGCCCACCCACATCCCAAAAATCTAGGTTCTGAGGCGGGAGGCAGAGGGGGTGGAGATCAGAATACATCAAGACTCCACTAGAAGAAACATAATTACTAAGGTGAGTAATTTTTTCTTCAAACAACATGAAGTCTTGCTGGATTCTGACAATTGCAGACTACCAAGCAGTACCTTCATGGAGGAGGGACAGAACCTACTTTGGAAATAGGCTCTGAAGTACTGCTGTGCCAAACAAAGCATCACTCCTAGCCTGGATATCCAGAGAGTAATGCTTGGTAAAAGTATGGACTGTTTTCCAGGTGGCTGCTTGACAAATTTCTAAAAGAGGGATATCCCTGGCAGCAGCTGTACCTCTTATGGAATGAGCCCTCAGGCCTGAGGGTGGAGTTTACCAGTTTTCACAGCATAATTGTATACAAGAAACAATCCACCTGGCAATAGATCTCTTGGTGGCAGGTTTGCCCTTCCCAACTTCTCCATAAGAGAGGAATAACTGGAGGGAGTCAAACCTGTGACCCTTGGTACGCTCTGTGTAGTAACTAAGGGCTCTTTTAACATCCAAACTGTGTAGCCTCCTCTCTCCCAAGGAAGAATGATCAGTGAAGAAAACAGGGAGAGATATGTACTGATTGAGGTGGAAATCTGAAACCACTTTAGGCAAGAACTTTCTGTTAGTTCTAAGGGCCATTTTATCTCTGTGAAAAGAGAGGAAATCAGAGTCCACTGACAGGGCTTGCAATTCACCGATACGTCTAGCAGAAGTAATGGCTACCAAAAACAGTTTTCCAAGTCAAGTACTTAAGCACTGCTGAGGACAAAGGCTCAAAAAGGGGGTTACATAAGCTAAGCAATGCAAACATTAAGATCCCAAGCAGCAGCAAGATCCCTAAAGGGGGGATTGGTGTGAAGCAGTCCCTTGAAAAACTTACAGAATACAGGATGGGATGACAGGAAGACTTGCCTACTGACAGGAAAGCAGAAACAGCTGCCAAGCGTACCTTGAGAGTAGCTGGTCTGAAACCTAGGCCATTGAGATGGACCATATAATCCTGAACCGTAGGCAATTCAGCAGAGTCTGGAGAAATATTCTTCTTAGAACACCAAATGCTGAAACTTTTCCATTTGGAGTTGTAAGTCTTTCTGGTGGAAGGCTTACGAGACGCCTTAAGGATATCCAGAAACCCTTGGGAAAGATGCAGATCTGCAAACTCTAACTCTTGAAGAGCCATGCCTTGAGATTGAGAGACTGAAGATTGGGGTACCAAATCCCCCCTGAGAGGATGTTAACAGGTTGTAATTCCTGGGAAAAAGACGGGGGAAGATGGACTGTTAGGGACAGCAACAAGGGATACCATGGCTGCCTGGCCCAGACTGGAGCAATCAGAATCACTTTGCATTGTTGTGACCTTATCTTGATTAGCACTTTGAACAGGAGAGGGAAGGGGGAAAAGCATACAGACATTTCCCATCCCAGTTCAGAATCAGAGCATCCAGAGGGACTGAGCCCAATACTGGGGGTCTGCAACAAAAAAGAGGAAGTTGGTGATTGTCTGGGGCTATAAAAAGATCCATCTCTGGAGTGCCCCATCTTGAGAAAATCACCTTCAACACCAGAGGATCTAGGGCCCATTTGTGGTGGCCCTGGGATATTCTGCTCAGTGCATTTGCTAGAACATTGTCCTTTCCTGGAAGGTGAACTGCTATCAGAGGGGTTTGCAGGGAATAAGCCAGGGACCACAACTTCATTGCTTCTGTGCACAAGGCCGTTGACCGAGTGCCTCCTTGCTTGTTGATGTACCACATGGTGGTGTTGTCTGTTCTGACCTGAACCACCTTGTTCTGTACTGATTTGGAAAAAGCTTGCAGTGACAGAAACACTGCCCTGAGTTCCAAGAGATTGATGTGTAGAAGAGATTCCTGAGGCGACCACAGTCCCTGGGTGGTAAGTTCCCCCAAATGAGCTCCCCAGGCCAGCAGGGAAGCATCTGTGGTGAGGACCACTGAATGAGACTGAGTGGCAAATGGAACCCATTGCCTCAAACTGTCCTGATCCTGCCACCATTGCAGGGCTTGGATCAGAGTTCGAGTTGCTGGAATTAGTTTGGTAAGGGAATCCTTTCTTTGGGACCAAAAAGCTCTTAAGTGGAACTGAATGTCCCTCATTTTGAATCTTGCACCTTGGACCACTGCTGTAGAAGCTGCCATGTGGCCCAGTAGCCGAAGGAAATGCCTTGCTGGTCAAGACACCTGAAGGCTTAATGAAGAGGCCAGCTCCATAAGAGCCCTTGCCCTGTCCAGGGGAAGGAAGGCTCTTGCTTTTACCGTATCCAGCTCTGCCCCTATGAAGGTGAGGTGCTGCACTGGTTCAAGAACTGACTTTGGTAGGTTGAGAAGAAATCGTAAAGAAGTGAGCACTTGCTGGGTCACTTGCAGGTGTGACTTGACTTGGTCTGGGGACTGGCCCACTATGAGACAGTCGTCCAAGTATGGAAAAATGGAAATCTTTTGTCTTCTTAGGAAAGCAACAACTACTGCCAGGCACTTTGTGAAGACCCTTGGGGCTGATGTTAGGCCAAAGGCATTGCTCTGAACTGATAGTGGCCTAAGGGCAACTTGAACCTGAGGTACTTTCTATGGGAGCACCTGATGGGAATGTCAAAGTAGGCATCTTTGAGGTCCAGGAGACTAGCCAGTCCCTGGCCTTAGAGAGGAAGGATAATTCCCAGAGTTACCATCTTGAACGTTGGCTTTAAAGATGTTTGTTCAGGTATCTTAGGTCCAGGATGTGTCGACACTCTCCTGTCTTTTGGGGGGTCAGGAAGTACCTGGACTACAGCCATTTGCCCCTGTGTAGGGTAGGCACTCTCTATAGCTCTTAGAGCTAGAAGAGAAGAAACCTCTGCCTCTAAGGCAAGGGTTTCTAAGAGATTTGTGGGTGGAAAAGATCTGGCTCTCATCTTGGGAAATTTTTTGAAGCTGAGAACCAGTGTCTGGCTTACTACTTCCAGGATCCACTTGTCTGATGTAACAGACATCCAGTCCTGGGCAAAGTAAGCCAGCCTGCCCCCTTCTGGGAAAGGAGAATCGACCACAGCTGACCCATCAGGGTGTCTGCTCGGCAAGGGCTTTAGGCTGAGGGCTGGATGCAGGCCTGCTCATCCCCCTTCTGCCTCTCCCGCTGAAGAACCCCCTCTGTGAAAAGGAAGAAGAGGCCTGTGCTTGGTAAAAAAGACCTTTGGAAAGGCCTGCCCCTGCCCCAGGACTGCTGTCTTTGAGGAGCTGCTTGCCTTTCCTTGGCCTGAGCACTCCTCTAAGTGGTCCTGCATTCATCCATCTTCTTCATGTAATTCTCTGTCTGCTCCCCAAACAGAGAATTACTGACTACAGGAAGATCCATGGCCTTAGCCTGGGTATCCTGTGCCGGGCTAGCACAGCTGAGCCAAGCCATTCTCCGAAGAGCCACAGATGTAGCCATGACTCTTGATACATCACTGGAGTCTACAGCAGCATGAAACTGAACTTTTGATGCCTCAATCCCATCTGCAGCCACCTCCTCCAGCTCCTTGGCAAGCTGGGGGGAAGCCTGTTTAGCTAGTGCCAGTACAGTGTCCCACCTAGACTTCTGGTACCTGGCTGCATAGGCCATATAATTAGCCTGCCTGAGTCCAAAGGATGATGCCATGTACTGCTTCTTTGCCATGGCATCAATCTTCCTGGAGTCCTTGTCTGGGGGTGTGATGCCAAGGGAATGCTTGCCTTATCACAGGCAGCAGCCTGTACAACCCCAACATGGCTGCACTGCTGAAAAAGGAACTCCGTATCTGAGCCTGAAAGAGTATACCTCTTGTCCATTCTTCTGTCCACAGGAGGTATGGCATTGGGAGACTTAAGAATTTTCTGTGTCTGTTTCCCAAAAGATTTGTGGAGGGGAACAGACAGTCTCCTGGACTCTGGGATGTCCATCATCTCTACATAGTCAGGCTCTTCCTGATCCTCCACAGGAAGCAGGAGGGCATCAGCCACCTTTCTGTAAAACATGAAGTGTGAAGGGGACTCAGAAAGCCTAGGAGGAGAAACACCTGAAGGTCTGTCTGGGGAGATGTCCGGGTCAGTAGGCACATCCAGACTTTCACCATAATCATTTTCCAACTCTCCTTCCTCCTCAAACTCCGGTTCATAAAATTCTTCCAGGGTATAATCCAGAACCGGAGGAACTGACCGAACCGAGCCCCTGCCAAAAGGTGCCGGATCAGTTGGAACCAATCGAAGCGATTTCACAACACGAATCACTTTGGCTATTTCATCGGCGGTCGGAGTATGAGATTCTGGATCCTAACCAGTCGACTTGTCCTTTCTTTTTGTCGGAACCGATTCCTCGGAATCGGCTCTCCTTTTGCCCAAAGAAGTATCACCCTGGTCAGAGGGCACTCCTGGTTCGGTCGGAACCGAACCAGGCTGGCCATCCGGGTCAGCGGACTTCTCAGCCTCCCTTTCCCTCAGTCTACCTAATCTCTTTTCCAGGGTAGATTTGGGAAAATTTTTGCAAATTTGGCAGTCTGAATCGAGGTGGTCAAACCCCAGACAATAAAACACAAGTGGTGTGGGGATCGGCCTTAGCAAAGACCTCCCCACACTCAGTACAGTGTTGAAACCCAGTGGGCCCGTTTTTTTTCTTGGGTTTCTCAGACATGGCCAACCTAACCAAACTTACCCTTTTTTCGGCAACCACCAGGCAAGACTCCTCTATCGATTCCTGACCATGTCACGGGTCTTGGAAAAAAACGTACTAAAACCCGTTTTTTTTTTTTAGAACTGATACGGACCGGTAACCACACACCAAAGTACAAATTTTATCTCAAAAAGATCGGTTCAGCCGAACCGATCCACACTTTTACAAGTTCCACACAGAAAACAGAACAAACCTATCTAGTACTCACGGTACCAAAGACAGAGACTTGAACCGACTATGCGGAAACAATAATTTCGGTAGAAAAACCTAACGAAAACCGACACTTCAACCAACTTTGAACCGAGCAGCAGGAGAAATCTCCGGGGCGACTGTTCAGTGAGGCGGAGTAAAGAATCTGACGGTTGCAGTTCGAATAACAACAGGCAGAGGCTTCAACCGAGCTCGAGATGAACATTCTACACTATTGGTCAAATTTTTAGAACACCCCCATTTTTCCAGTTTTTATTGAAATTTAAGCAATTCAAGTCTAGTGAATAACCTGAAATGGTACAAAGGTAAGCAGTAAACTGCTAGAGGTTAAAAAAAAAGTTTAGGTTAGCAAAAACTGCTGTAGAGAAATTGCAAAGAAAGCCAAGGTGTCAGTGAGTACAGTTTCCTACACCATCAAAAGGCACTTGGAAACTGGAGGAAACTCTGACAGGAAGAGGTCTGGCAGTCCCAAAGCCACAACAGAATCAGAAGACAAGTTTCTGAGAGTCAACAGCTTGCGTGATAGGCGGCTCACAGGACAACAACACAGAGTGACTGGCACCCTGAACCAAAATGGCTACCACAGCATTTTGCAGCGCCATGCAATACCCTCTGGTCTACGCCTAGTTGGTCAGGGTTCATTCTACAACAAGATAATGACCCAAACACTCCAGGCTATGTCAGAACTACCTTCAAGGAAAAGAACAAGGCGTGAGGCTTCAAACCATGGAATGGCCAGCACAGTCTCCAGACTTAAACCCCATCGAGCTGGTTTGGGATGAACTGGACAGAAGGGTGAAAGCAAAGCAACCTATAAGTGCAACACATTTGTGGAACTTCTGCAACAGTGTTGGGAAGAACTTCCCAACAATATTTGATGTCCATTGTAGGAAGAATGCCACGAGTGTGTTCGGCTGTTACAGTACATCTGCAAAAGGTGGCTACTTTGATGAGTCAAAAATTTAGATTAAATTTTGTTAAACAAAATGATTCTATGATTTATTTTTTATCTCCAATTGTTTATTTGTTCTATGCTTTAATTTCAGAGTACACGGAGACATTAACCTGCGTAAATTTCAATAAAAACTGAAAAATGGGGGTGTTCTAAAACTTTTGACCGGTAGTGTATGCCATGCATAAAAAAGTTAACCCTTTATTCTCCGGGGCAGTTTAAAGGCTGGGGCTAACTGCAATTGTAAGAATACAGCAAGACTTCATGTTGTTTGAAGGGGTATGTCCCTTGCTGCTGCAAGCGAGGCTGCAGTGCCCCTGGCGGAGTGGGCCCTAAGCCCCACAGGAGGTTGATGACCAGCTTTTTCATAGCAGAATCTAATACAAGAGACCAACCAGCAGGAAATAGTCCTCTTGGTAGCTGGTCTTCCTCTGCCTACATCCCTGTAAATGAGGAACAACTAAGTGGAAGAGCCACTGGACTGCCTAGTATGCTCGAGGTAGTAAAAGATAGCTCTTTTGACATCCAAACTGTGAAGCTTTTGCACACCAGGAGTGGATTTCTCAGTAAAGAAGACAGGTAGAGTAATGGATTGGTTTAGGTGGAACTCTGAAACCACCTTAGGCAGAAACTTCCTATTTGTCGCGAGCTCAATTTTATCTTCATGAGGAATGATGTAATTAGGCTCAGTGCACAGGGCCCGTAACTCTGAAAATCCTCCTGGCAGAGGTAATAGCCACCAGGAAGACAGACTTCCAGGTCACAAACTTGATATGTGCAGTAACCACAGGCTCAAAGGGTGGTTCCATGAGCCTGGCAATGCAGAGATTCAGGCTCCAAGGAGGAACAGGCTCCCTGACTGGAGGCACAAGAGGCCTTTGAAAAACTGTTTGAGTATGGTGTGGGGAAAAAAATGACTTTCTCTTCCTCACTGAAAGGCCGAAATTGCAGCCAGGTGTAGCTTGAGGGAAGAGGGTTTCAAGCCTGATGCCTGCATATGTTCCAGTTAAATCCAGCAGCTGAGGGTCTGAAGCTGTAAGAGGACTGACCTTTTTACTCTTGCACCAGAGGGAGAACCGTTTCCATTTGGCTGTACAAGTCTTTCTTGTGTTAGGATCTTTAGCCATTCTCAGGATCTTAAGGACCTGTTCAGAGTACTGAGAGGATGGAAGCTCTTTACTCCTCAAGAACCAGACCCTGAGGTGGAGAGTGCATGTCTGGATAATGCACTCTTGTCTGAGAAAGGGTCAGTAGAAAGTGAGTTGGTGGCAGGCAAATGAGCCTGCTGCAGGAGGGGGTAACAGGCTTAACTGGGTCAATCCGGGGCCACCAAAATCATTGATGCAGGCTGTTGTCCAAGTTGCAGCATACCCTGAGTATCAGGGGAAAGAGAGGGAATGCATATAGGAACCCCCCTGACCAGTCCAGGATTAAGGCATCCAGAGGGAGCTTTCCCGGGACTGGGGGTCTCCAATAGTACTGAGAAAGCTGGAAGTTGTGGGGAGACGCAAACAGATCCACTTCTGGTGTGCCCCACCACCTGAACACTCTGGCTAGTACTTGCATGTTCAGAATCCATTCGCTCTAGCCTTGACTGATGCGACTTAGAATCTGCAAGGGTATTGTGTTTGCTTGAGAGGTGAACAGCTGAATGGCTGACTCCCAGGGAGAAGGCGAGAGACTAGATTTTCAGAGCCTATGAACAGACTATTCCTAATCTGGTACCACCCTGCCCGTTTATGTAAAACATTACAGTGGTGGCATGTGTTCAAATTTGTACAGTCTGTTCTATGACAGGAGCAAATGCTTTGAGACGTAGAAAGATTGCTTTGAGTTCCAAAAGGTTTATGTGTAACTGTGACTCTTGGGGAGTCTAGGTGCCACTTACTGAGGCACTGTCCAGATGAGCTCCCCACCCCAGGAGGGGGGCATCTGTGGCGATCACCTTTGTGGGAAGCAGAGCCTGGAAGGGTATCCCTGCTGCCAGATTTGTAGGGTTCTTCCATCAAAGAAGAGTCTGAAGGAACTGGTCTGTCACAGGTACTCATAAAATGTTTTTATAGGTCGGCACCTCGTCACTGTCAGTTGCAGATAAATAATCCACCAAGATGTAGCAGGATAAAAGCCTTTTATTCCAAAATAGGCAAATCAGTCAGCAAGCAGGATACACACTGCCCCTCCCCACACAGCCGAACGTTTTCGTGTCACAATTACACTTTTTCAAGGCTATGGTAGTAGGGGGTAATACACCTTATATATGTTACTTAAAGGTAAAGTTTAAAGGTAATGTGCTCTCCACCCTTAAATACAATACCAAATATCCCCTAAACAAATAAAATATCCAATAACACTACCATTAAAATGCAGGTATGACAATAGCTAAATCCAATACAATACCTGTAAAAGCACACATCTATATGCATATATCAAACTACATACTAATATATAAATATACATAATTATAATTATAAAAATGGAAAAAGTTTGAAAAACTCATTCAATCCTGGAGCAGCATATGATTTCATAATATACTGCCAATAAGTTTCTCTCTGTCGCAATTTTAAATCTAATTCCACCCCACCCCACCCCGGACCTCCAAATACTTTTCAATAATTTGAAAACAAAATAATGTTCCTCCCCTGAGATTTAACATGCTGTGAAAGGGCACTTATACCATCAGCATGCGCTATGCATACATGCTGTCCTATTCTTTCTTTGAATTTTTGAGTTGTTTTACCCACATAAAAACTGGTACATTTTTTTACAACAAGCCAAATATACAATATTAGAAGTATTACAATTACCAAAGGTTCTAATGTCATTTTTTCCCTGTTATAGGTTGTTGGAATTCTTTGCCAGTCCTAATACATCTGCAAAACCGGCAATTTCCACACTGTAAAATACTTATTTTATCTTTATCCTGTCTAGTCATAACCCCACTATAATAACTATGTACCAAAATCAATATTAAAAAAACAGTTGATGCTCATTAATGATAGATCATCGCATTCTGATGTATATACAAGTGGTTCTGAACTTGATATTACAACTCCTTTTTTGGATCACAGTCAGGAAAGTATTCCTCCAAATCAAGAAGCGTACAGAGCACAACAAGAAGTGTTGGTTTCAAAATTAGTGCCAAATGTGGAGACACAGAATCAAACTTCCACTCCTTACCCGTACCCCCACCCCCATTCGCAGCCCTCACACAGTCTCAGGTCAACGTTCATACCTGTACAGGATTTTCCAGCACAACAGTTGAGACGCAGCCTGAGGTTTACTCGATTTCAAGAAGATGTGTACGGAGAGGTACACGAGGGAGGGGGAGGAAGAATGAGAGAAAACGGAGTGGGCAGGAGAATGCATCAATGATGGGGGAGAGGGAATTACTACAGACACAAACGGAGTTATTAGTGATACACAAGTGATTATCAATATTTCTGATCATATATTCACTGAATTTGAAAGGAAGGTGTTGCAAAAGGGACTTTCATTTGTTCCAACATTTAAATTTAAATAAATTTTAAACAGTAGTGGATTTTTACAAATTCACTAGAAAGATGAATTTAAAGGCGTTTTTCCATGATGAGAATCAAGAGCGCAGAGCACATGACCTGGGTGATAAGAACAATGAGAACAGTTCGGCTAATTATGTCTCTGCTTTCAAGAAGAAATCAACCTTTTTTCCAACCACAAAATGCGGCAGTTATGGTGTTTGAAAAAGCATGTATTCAAGATTTGGAAAACTTGATATTGCTACCACCTAGATATCATAACTGTACAGCAGAGGAAAATGCAGCAATTTGCACTTTAAAAAACAATAAAATGATCACTACAAAGTCGGCTGACAAAGGAGGGTCTGAAGTGGTTATAAATACACGAGATTATGAACTGGAAATGTTACATCAGTTAAATAACGCAGATTTTTATACAGCTTTGTCTTATGATCCTGTGAATAAATTTAAACAAGAAATTGATGACATCTTGTATGAAGCATTACTGGAAGGCTTGATTAATCGTGACATTTGATTTTTTGACTGTGGAACATCCAATTAAACCAGTGATATATGGACTTCCGAAAATTCATAAGTGTTTGGAGAAACCACCATACAGACCTATAGTGGCCAGTACTGGATCACTAACAGATAACATTGCACATTTTATAGATTATTATATTAAACCTATTGCACAAAGTACCCGGTCATATTTGAGAGACACTACAGAGTTTATTAATTTTCTTGTGGACATTGAAATGAATCAAGAATCAAGTTTTGCAACTATGGATGTTTGTTCGTTGTATACAAACATTCCACATCACGATAGTCTGGAAAGTTTAAGAGAAAGTTTGTGTGAAAAAACATCCTACTCACAGGCATTTGTGGACTTTTTGGTAACGTTAACTGAAAAGGTCCTTACTTGCAATACCTTCATGTTTGACAAAAATATATTTTTGCAGAAAAGAGGAACAGCCACGGGGGCAGCCATGGCCCCTAATTATGCAATTATTTACTTGTCAAAATGGGAAGAAAAAGTTATTTTTGGCACTGAGAATCCATTTTTGGAACAAACAGATTTTTATAAACGATACATAGATTTGTTTTTCATCTGGAAAGGCACTACTTTGGAATTGAGTCTGTTTGCCGCATATTTGGAGGAATCGGATTGTAATTTGAAATTTGAACTGAAAATGGATCCTAGAGAGATCAGCTTTTTGGACCTAACAGTGAAAAAAGAAAATAATGGGGACATTAGTACAAAACTATTCAGAAAAACTACTGATAGGAACAGTATTCTTTATTTTCAAAGTTGTCATCCTAAGCATGTCAAAGAAAAAACATTCCTATTGGACAGTTTCTGCAATACAAACGGAACTGTTCTCGTAATGAAGATTATGAGAGAAATACAGAGGAACTTACAAAAAGGTTTCTAGAACGAGGTTACAATATGGAAATGATTAATAAAGGACGTGAAAAAGCAGAACATAAATGGAATGTAAAATCTGGATGCACTCAGAATACAGGAAATGAAAAAAAGAAAAAATACGAATACTGTACATATAAATGATGCCCCCCCAAATGTATCACTACTTTTAGTCCACAAGCTCATTTATTTAACAAAATAATTAATAAACATTGGCACATTCTTTCAGTTGAAAGTAAAATTCAAAATTTAGTTCAAATTCCCCCTAGAATTGTCTATAAGAAGGGTATTAACTTAAGGGATACTTTGGTACATAGTTATTATAGTGGGGATATGACTAGACAGGATAAAGATAAAATAAGTTTTTTACCAAAAGGTACTTTTCAGTGTGAAAATTGCCGGTTTTGCAAATTTATTAGGACTGGCAAAGAATTCCAACAACCTATAACAGGGAAAAAATATGACATTAGAACCTTTGGTAATGGTAATACTTCTAATATTGTATATTTGGCTTGTTGTAAAAAATGTACCGGTTTTTATGTGGGTAAAAAAACTCAAAAATTCAAAGAAAGAATAGGACAGCATGTACGTAGCGTAGCGCATGCTGATGGTATAAGTGCCCTTTCACAGCATGTTAAATCTCAGGGGGAGGAACATTACTTTTGTTTTCAAATTACTGAAAAAGTATTTGGAGGTCCTGGGGGTAGACAGATTTAAAATTGCGTCAGAAAGAAACTTATTGGCAGTATATTATGAAATCATATGCTGCTCCAGGATTGAATGAGTTTTTCCAACTTTCTCCATTTTTATAATCATAATTTTGTATATTTATATATTAGTATGTAGTCTGATATATGCATACAGATATGTGCTTTTACAGGTATTGTACGGGATTTAGCTATTGTCATACCTGCATTTTAATGGTAGTGTTATTGGATATTTTATTTGTTTAGGGGATATTTGGTATTGTATTTAAGGGTGGAGAGCATATTACCTTCAAACTTTACCTTTAAGTAACATATATAAGGTGTATTACCCCCTACTACCATAGCCTTGAAAAAGCATAATTGTGATGTGAAAACGTTCGGCTCTGTGGGGAGGAGCAGTGTGTATCCTGCTTGCTGACTGATTTGCCTATTTTGGATAAAAAGGCTTTTATCCTGCTACATCTTGGAGGATTTTTTTTTTTTATCTGCAGCTGACAGTGACGAGGTGCCGACCTATAAAAACATTTTGTGAGTACCACTGAATTTGGTTTTGGCCCCGTTTTTGGCGTTCATAGCTGCCTGCCTTGTCTTGTGGTCTGTCACAGGTATCAGCTTTGAAAAATTGTTGCTTCTTTGAGACCAGCAAGCTCTGAGGTAGGCTTGCAGGTGTCTCATCCTGTACCTCACTCCTGGGACCACTGCAGTTATTGAAGCAATGTGTCCCAAGAGCCTGAGGAAATGCCTGGCTGGTCTCGGCTGTCCCTGGACAAAAGAATCTGCCACTGAGAGGAAACGCTGAATTCTCTCCTGAGGGAGGAAGGCATATCCTTTCTGGGTGTCCAGCTGAGCTCCTATGAAGGTGAATAGCTGGGTGGGTTCCAGGTGAGACTTCTTTAGATTTACCAGGAATCCTAGAGACTCTAAAGTGTGCTCTGTAAGAGAAAGGGACTCCCTAACCTGACAACAAGACTTTGCCACTATGAGCCAATCATCTAAATAGGGGTAGATAGCGACACCCAGCTTTCTGAGGTGTGCTACTACCACTGCCTGGCACTTGGTAAAGGACTCCTGAGGCCGAGGACAAGCAGAAGGGCATTGCAAAGAACTGATAGTGGCCCAAAGGGAGTTCGAATCTGAGAAACTTCCGGTGAGACCTCCTTATGGGTATATAAAAGTAAGTGTCCTTTAGGTCCAGGGAGGCTAGATTTGACTCGATTACTCAGAGGAGGATGGCAACTACACACTAAATTCTGTTGGCCTCTAGCGACACCCATCTGTCAAAACCGTGAATTACAAAATTTGCCTAAAGGAGCTGTTTTCACTTATCCTACACAAGTCTATATAAATTTTTTTTTTTATTATTAATTTTTACAGTAATTTTGAAAATAAAAAGATATAACTAACACAGACCGGAGAAGACTGGTTGGTAACTCTGGACCGCTAAAATGTCTGAGACGGAGATAACTCAGCAAGATAAGCAACAATACATTATACCTACAACAATTTCATCTGGCGAGAAGAAACCTATAAAGCGACCGATGATAGAAACGGATACCTTGGATAAAGATGCAGCACCAGTGTATCAGTCACTAACCACCCAACACTTAGAAATATTTCTGACAGAATTCTCAGCAATAAAAACAGCAATCAATGAGCTAACATGTGGTCTATCTAAACTTACAGCTGAGGCACAAATAAACACTGGAAGAATTACAGATGCCGGAACGAGAATCAGCAGCTTAGAGGATCTTGTCACCAGAGAGCAGAGAGAAAGAATTTTGTCTTCACAAGTTATAAGTAAACTATTGGCCAAACTGGAAGACCAAGAGGCTTGAAACCGACGGAACAACATACGTATAGTGGGCATACCAGAAGGCTTTGAGGGATCTAATCCAATTGACTTCATCAATAAAAGTACTCATTTCTATAGCTGGTCCATCTCCTTGCACACAAAGATATATATCAGAAAGAGCACACCTTTCTTTAAGACCTCACCCATCCCCGTAGAAGCCCAGGTCTTTTATTATTAGATTTCTGAACTTCCAACAAAAGGTACATGTGCACCAGATGTTAAAGGACAAACCTGGAATATTCTATGAGTGACATAAATTACTTATTTTCAATGACCTACCACAGGAACTGATCCAAAAGAGGAATGCCTTCTAACGTATTAAAAAAGTGCTCAGAAAAGCTAATCTTAAACATGGGTTACTGCATCCCACGACGCTGAAGATTTGGTTACCAGATGCTGTCCTCTCGTACCTGAGCTCTGAAGCAGCCAAAACCTGACTGAGAAAGGACCTGCCGAAAATCTTTGGTTCATTTGACTTTTCCTACTAATTCAAATATGTAATTTCTGTTGCACATGTTTCCGACTGCTCACTAACTTGATTACCTTTTCTCTACAGGCATCCTGTTTTATCCAGAGAAGTAGCTCCCAACATTGTATGTTTTCATCCCTCCCAACTTTCTCTCTGCACATAACTTTTCTTTATTTACAGGAAGCAGTGGAAACAGAATATACAATTAGCTTATCTGGCTAATGAGATTTTTTTTTTTTATCTCTGATTGCAGAGACTGGATGGCTTGCCTGTGTTGGGAGGGTTTCTGGGACTTGGGTCTGCCCCGGGAAAGTATAGTTACGCAAAAACTTACCGTAACAGTGGATCTTCGAGAGAGGTTCCTGCAGTAGATCATAACATGTAGGACTGCGCCCTCTGGCATCAGGGCCGCACGGCAAACTTTTGCTGGCAATGTCTGGCCGGGGAACACCCACCCGATGTCACGTGACTGATGTCAGCGGACCCTGTAAGTGGGCGGCCCCCGTGCCAGCCTTCCAGTTCTCCCGCCAGAGACCCAAGAGAGTACAACAGGAGAAAAGGATATTGTCCCTGGAGCCCAATACATAGAGGCCTGCAAGAGCAAACAGAAGACTGGGGGAAGGAAGGAAAAAGATGGCCTACTGCAGGAACCTCTCTCGAAGATCTACTGTTACGGTAAGTTCTTACATAACTGTACTATCTTACTTCGAGAGGGTTCCTGTAGTAGGCCATAACATGTAGGACTGAGTTCCAAGCAGTCAACTAATCAGGACAAACTGAAGCATGGGAGGAAGGAAGGTCTGCAGAAAGACCAGAGCAGGTCTATGACAGAAGGCCCTGCAGGACGGCTAGGCCAAAACCTGCCCTAAGCCTAGAGGCAATGTCCAGACTGTAATGTTTAGTGAAGGTATGGACTGAACCCCAAGTTGCCACAGCACAAATCTCCGCTGTGGACACATTCCTGAAAAAGGTAACAGAAGCAGCCGCACCTCTGGTGGAATGACCTTTGACCTCTCCCAGAAGTGGCTTGTCGTACTTCTGGTAGCAGAAATGGATGCAGTTAGCTAACCATTTGGACAAGCACTGCTTAGAGACTGCCGACCAGAGTATTGGGGGCAAAGGAAACAAAAAGCTGGTCATCTTTAAGGACGTCCTTGGTCATGTTAATGTAGTGCAATATCCTGTGCACATCTAAAGTGTGCAGGAGTGCCTCACCTCTATTAGTGTAAGCCAGATAATAGACTGGGAGTTCAACAGTTTGATTCAAAGTGAACTCAGAAACCACCTTGGGAAGAAGCTTAGGATTTGTACGCAGAGGAAAAAAAATCAGATAAGGACTCTTTTTTTTTTTTGCACCATCCCCTTCTTCCTGGCTGCCCCTCCGACTCCACACACAGCCAACCTCATATGGCAGTTCCCCAGGTAACAGGTGTATCCCTTGCAGGCGGGTCCCCTCCTCCGAGGGGGAAGGCACTGGTGGGGTGGCCAGTGCACTATTTCACTGGCCCGGGGTACTACTGAGGTGTGTCGGTCATGGGATCGGCAGCAGCGGAGGACAGAGAGACAGTCATCCAGCCAGCCAGGAAGCATTTTCCTGGTTTTTCTGTGGGGAGTGACGTCCTGACATCAGGGCATACGCTGACGTCTGTCACTCCCCTTGAGCATCGGACCAGGCGTCACTGCTGTACTCCCAGCCTCCGCCAGGAGTCAGCGTGCACCGGTGCGCATCCCCATCCTCCCCCCGGAGAAGGAGAGCTGTCCCCGGATGCTCCATCCTTCTCCCCCTGGCCAGCCCTCCGGCGACCCGAGTCCGTTCCCGAACCCGGGTTGCCAGCGTCGCAGACGGAAATCCAACCGCTAGATAAGGATTCTTAAACATCAGGGCATGGAGCTTGGAGATTCTTCAAGCAGAAATAATAGCAGCTAAAAAGAGCACCTTCCAAGAGAGACAGCGCATCTCACAACTTACTGCTGGTTCAAAGGGAGGTAAAGTAAGCTTTTCTAACATAAAATTCAAATCCCAAGGGGGTGGGGTTACGTATAGGGGGTTTCAGATGGAGGATCCCTCTCAGAAATGTTCTGGATACCTCCAACTGAGCAATCATCTTTCCATCCACCAGGGAGTGGCAGGCAGAGACAGCAGAAAGGTGGACTTTTAGCGAACAGTAGCAGAGTCCGGAGTCAGACAAGTGCAAGAGGTACTCCATCACCTGGAGCACCGGGCAAGAAACAGGGTCCCTCTCTTTTGAGGCCGCCTAAATGGAAAAAACGTTTCCATTTCATAGAGTAAGTAGCTATAGTGGAAGACTTTCTGGCCTCCACAAATCTTGGGCGACCTTGTCAGAGACTCCAAAACAGTTAGCGATTATGTCTGAAGGAACCACGCAAGGAGGTGTAGGGACCTGAAGCCCGGATGCACCAGTCTGCCCGGATCCTGAGTCAACAGGTCGCACTGAAGAGGCAGAGGTACTGGGAGTTCCGCAGCCAACTGCTGTTGAAGTGTAAACCAAATCTGCCTGGGCCAGAGTGGGGTGATCAGCAGTGGCATAGATTATGGGGGGCAAGCTGCCCCCCCCCCCGAGGCAAGAGACCGTGACTTTTCTGCAGTTCTTTTTTTTTTTTTTTTTTACTTCGTGCTGGACCTGGGGGAACAAGAAGAGTTTCAGCTTGGGGGGAGGGGGGGCACTCAACTTAGAAAATGTTATATGCTCATTGCTCCAGAATTTCCCCAGTTCTGATTGGCTGCAAGGCTGCCGTAACCATAGCAACCTCCATTTTGCAGCTAACTGAAGAGCACTGTCTGCAGCCACAGTTGCGCGTGCCTGCACGAGCCGATTCCTGAAGTGCTGCCTCACTGCCTGCCATCGAAGAGCACACTAGGCAGGTGTGCTAAGGCTTGTTTGTGGTCTGCAGCAACTGGTGGTGCGACTGGTCGGTTGAAGTGAGGTCCAACACGGCACCACCCCACCGTCGCTATCCACTCCATTTTGAGGATTTCTATCTATCCCCAAGTCGTCAGTGTCGCGTCGCCACAGTCGCCACCTCACCAGATTTCCTGATCAGACTAGCAAAGAGGCACAGTGTGGGAAGGAGCAGACTGGACTGGAGAGGAGTCAAGACAAGTTGTGTTGGTGCCAGGCCTCAGCGGCAGCACAGGACCCACCACGACAGGACCGGGAGGGGACTTGGGGACTCTCCTGGAGAGCCAGGCAGCCCAGCCCAGAGCATAGAGAGCCTCCAGCACTGAAGTCTAGGACTGAGCTAAGGAGAGGAGGACTCAATCCTGATTTGGGAGAGGAGGGGTATTGTTTCTTTTTGACTTTGTTGTTAAAACTGAAACTTATTGTTCTTAATTGCACTGCCACTGACGGACTCCTGACACAGTCTACACTCTCTCGGAGTCCTGTCCTAGTGTCCTTTTGTCCTGTGTTTGTCCAGTGCGGGATGAGGCTGCTGTTGCCTATTCATGTAAAAGTAAAATCGGAAAGAAATGTAACGGTGGCCGACTGGCCAAATGGTGATTCTAGGTTCCCAAAACTCTTCTTTCTTCCACGAGGATGACAACTCAGGACTGACTGGAGGAGTCAATCATAAGTGGAGTTGATTTTGTTTTCTGTAGTCCTGTCTGCTAATATCTGATTGTCTCCCAAGTTCCCTACCACAAAAGGCTTTTTAGGGTTGTAGCTTCTTTGGTTGGGGACTGGGGTTCTGTTTGACAGGATGAGTACTTCGAAACTGTAGTGGATAGTGCCAGTGGGTACTTCGAAACTGTAGCGGATAGTGCCAGTGGGTACTTCGAAACTGAGCTAGTCTCTCGCTCCTGACTCGGTGACTGGACACTTTTGGGCTTTGCTTAACAGTTCACACAATTCTCGCCCACCCAGGCCGAGTGGCGGGCCCCATTTGCCTTCCTGCTTTTCTTGGCCTGAGCCTCAGCCTTAATTTTATTTTTAGCCGCAGCCTGGTCAGGCTCCAGATGAGAGTCCAACTCCAGCAAGTGCCAGTCTGTCCAGGCCAGCCCATCAGATGATGGAGCAAACTAAAGGTACTGGTAGGGTAGTGTGTTTTGTTTATGGGCTGGTCAGTGGACTCTGGAAGTGGAAGGGAGCAGGAGGGAAACACACAGGCAGCAGCTGCCAGCAGCTTGCCGGCAGAGTAAGACTAAGAGGGTAAAATAAATCAATCAAGTCAATCCAGACCAGGTGGCAGGTGAGGCCATAGGTAGGCCAAGGCCAGGGTGCGATGATAAGGATGGATCTGAAGAGGCTGGGGTACTTTTGGGGGAGGGGGTTGTCATACGTGTGTGTGTTTGTGTGCGACTGTATGGGCCAACTTGGAAAGGGTAAACATGGGGGGAAGGGGGATTTAGACTGTGTCTGACTGTCGCCATTTTCTGTGTGTGACTGTGTGCCCTGTGGTTTTGAAGTGGCACTGCTTGACTGCTGGCGGTAATTATTTACAGGTTTTTGGTTTGCAAACTGAAAATATTTTATTAAGGTGGTGGTGCTTGGCTTGCTCGCTCCAGCATTACTTATGTGGCTCTGATCATTAGCTGGTGCAGTGGTGATCTGTTCTAAATTGCAAATTAAATGTTATTGTATGGTATCGTTATGTAGTCTAGCATTTGCTGGCTACTAACCTATTTTTATTTTGTTTTTGTTGCCTGGGAAAGGAGGACTAGACAATTCTGTCCATTTTCAGCCAGCCCTTGACCCTTGGGGCTGGGTCGGAGGGAACCATATGGTTGCTAACTGACACTGAATCACATTGCTGTTGGTGATATTTTTAGTATTCACTATTTTTGCAGTTTTCCCTTCTGTTTTATGTTGTGGGGTTTTTTGGGGTACCACTGTGGCAGTGTCTTGGTTACTACCAGACAGTACTGTCAGCTTTTTTTTTTATTTTCCCACATACTGTGCTGCTCGCACTTGTGCTGGATTTGCTGCCGACACACACTGGGGCTTTTTTACATCCCTTTTGCAGCAGGTTTTGTGCAGATGGATAGCAGTTATCCTCCTTTAAGGAAGGATCCTCTTACATCCTCCTCCACACATAACAGTGCATTACAGATGGCTGGCTTCCACATTGGCACTCTCTGGGCTGTCCTGGTAGTCATCATGAAAGCTGCTAGCATGGTCGTGGGCTGAGATTTTCATGGGGGTGGCAGTTATGGCTGTCTGTATGTTGGCACCAAGTGTAAGGGCCCAGGGGCTTTCGAGAGCACAGAGTGCCAAGCTAGACTAGACTGGCTGTGTAAATCAGAGTAAGTTCCCCTTCCAGCATCATCAGCACATGACATCTACCACACTGCTCAGCACACAGTGATGGTGTAATGCACAATATGTGCCAGAGTCAGAGAGCTGCTTTACAGCTATGAGTTGTGTATTTTTTTCCTGTTTTATTTTATACCTTAGAAAGGCCTGGAGTTGGGAGTAGGAGACTGAGGCCCCCCCCCATGAACATGATCCCTTTTTTTATTTGTGTGTTTGTGTTGGCGACTGTTTCTGTTTTTGTTTTTTTTTTTGTTTATCCTCCTTCCTGCCTTCGGTCCCCTCCTTCAGACCGGCCACCTTTTTCGACCCCCCGATCTGCCCCTAGAGTGCCTCTTCCCTCCTCTCCTGCACAGCGGGTCTGTCCTGGGGATCGGTGGTCCCCATAGATGGAGCCGTCTTCATCTAGGGGCGCCAAGGGTTTTCCGCTTTCTGTCCTCCCATAGCCCACCCCTGGGATGTCGGCACAAGGACACAGAAGTCAGAGAAGCGACGTGCATACGCCGCGTCTCTCTCAGCTGGATTCAACGTCCCCTCCCCAGACTCCGTGAGCGAGCCACAAGCCCCCTCAGGTGCCAGTGCTCCACTGGCATTTTCAGGGTTAGCGTTTCCCCGAAGGAGGAGGCATCCACTGGGACGCTCAATCCTCCCTCCCCCCCGCCGACCCCTGGGACTGTTTCATTTTAATGAGCTGTACTTGTTCAAGGGTCATTACTGGGCAGGGATTAGGACAATTGGTGCACACTGTTTTTAAATTTGACCCATCTTTTGTCTTACCTTGGGGACAACCTCCTCATTGTTATAAGGGTTTTAAACAGCTGGTTTATGAATTTGTGCTCGGCGAACAATATGACCCACCATTGTTTTTTTTTGGTTTTCATTTGACACTTTTTATATCCGGTCGGTCAGTGTACCACATGTATAAATATCTGAAACAAACCCTTCTTGTTGTAACTTGTACACCATGCATGGATGTATATATGTACGTAGCACAGCATTGTAGCTGCCTGTGTTAACCAGAGATAGCCACACTTTTAAAGAATTGTATTTTTATGCGCTGCTTGCCTCACCATCACCAAAGCAGTGGATCTATTTTATTGTATACCTTATTTTGCTACTGCATGCGAGTAAAGAAACTGGTTTACACATGTTTTGCTATATTTTTTGGAGACTGTGGAATGTTAGCTACAGTTATCGAGTATGAGTGTGGTCCGGGTAGGGCTATTAAACTATGTTGGGTCACTCAGATCAGGGGTTGTCGAAATTAATATTTGCAGCCACTAGCCAGCAGGGCTAGTTAGGCCCCGCACAGACAATTCCAGTGGCCCAACTGATGTGTACTTTGTGAATCGTTGCCTTCTCCAGTACAAGCCCGCAGGCCTAATTAAATGAAAATCTTACTAGCCCTGTACAAAATCTACCAATATCTGGCTAGCGTGCCAGTGTCAATTTCGACTCCTGCTAGGTTATGTGGGGTGGTAAGTTAAGGTGGCTTTTTGGCTGTACAGATCAGGGCCTCACCTCTCCGATCCCCCCTGTAGGCACCATATGTAATTAATACTTTTACTATCTGAGCATTCATAAAAAAAAAATCTCAAACCTTCGATGTGCCTTGCATTTTAATTATGATGCTTCTTATCCACCACCACCTCCTCCCACCAGATCTTGCTGGTACTACCGAGAGAAAATGCTGCTGCATTGCAAGTCCCTCAACAGATCACTAACTTTCCCCTTATTACTGTCCTTGTGTACTGCTACTACTGAAAGTTTTCAATCTCTATATCTCTGATATAGTGTTGCTGGTGTTGTTTCTGTGGAGAGCCGGGCCAAGCAATTCCGGGGCCCCATCGGCGGCGGGGAAGGACAGGACAACAGTGGTCAGTGAAGATGACTGGTGACCGAGGATCGACCAGAGCCGCATCAGCGGAAGGGAGTGAGATCAGAGGCACGCCCGCCACTCAGGAGCAGGGAGCGGTGGGGCCAATCAGCGCTAAGGGCGAGAAACTTTGATTCTGCGACTGGGCTATAAAGGCCATTAACCCAGTCGCAACTCAGGAGAGCTGGTGTTGTTTGCCCCACACTACCCACCCTGGCCCCAACCTCTATTAAATGGTCAGTGGAGGTGGAGCCTTGGAGAGGGGCAAGCTGTGAGTGGGTGTCCTGGACTGCTGCCGATTGGGAGAAAAGGAGGCTGTACGCTGTGCCTGCTTGGGCACCACTGACCAACTGCAACCTTGGAGAGGGGCAAGCTGAGAGAGGGCAATTTGGATCGATGCTGACTGAGGGAAAGGGGGACTGTATGCTGTGCCTGCTTGAGCAACACTGACTACCTGCTACCTACAGCTGCGGGACATGGTAACTGTAAACTGATCAATACTACGCCTGGAGAACTGGTTACTGCTGATTGGGGAACAAGGGTCCTGTATGCGGGGTTGCAAGGCTAACACTGTCTACTACTATCACAGGGGGGCACATTATAGCAGATTGTATAACTGTGTATGCTGACCACAGTTGAGGGAGTAGGCAAACTTTAGGAATTGTTTATTGCTACTAATCTTTGTTGGGGTAGGCAAAATTTCTGCTTGAGAACTGGGGCTGGAAAACTGGCTGTTGTAGGTAAGGAGGGAGAAGTGTTGTAATCGGAGTTCTGCTGGGAGAGGGGACAAACAGCTAGTGTCCTTGTGTACTACTGCCTAAAGTGGTTCTGCAAGGGGTTGGTACTGCTCACACCAAAATGAGGGTGGATTTGGGGCTGGCCATAGCGGGCATCTTCGGTAGGGTGACTGGGTGTACGAGGTGCGGGGCAAGCATAATATTAAACTGGGCATGGAGGTTCGGAGGGTGTCCAGTGTGTTTTCAGCTGGAAGGACTTAGGGAGGAGGTCGAGGGGATCAGAAGAGAGCTAGAAGGCATGAGGGGGGAGGAAAGGAGTGGAAGAGGTCCCATGGGAGGAGGCAAGGCCACTACGGTATACCCCAGGAAACCCACAGACATGGACGCTATGGGAACTCCGGAGGGGTAGGGCACAATGCAAGCAACAAATGGCAAACACTTCACAGGAGGGGGGCCGATCAGCGAGAGCAAAGGAGAGAGGGGGGAGTAGGAGAAAGCAAGTCAGGGGAAAGCATCACACTTAGTAAAATATATATCATGTTGTACCCAAGGGAAGAGGCTGGCGGGGAAGAAGCGGACAGAGATGGTTTGGTAAGCAAGCCGGGGGAGAGGTTATGAACAGGAGGGGACAGGCAGGCAGCAAGAGGTGCCTAGCAAGCCGAGGGGATGGGGAAGGGAGGTGACGAGGCTGGGGAGGAGAATGACTGGGTCGGGCAGGCAGTCAGACTGGGAAGTCAGCCAAGGAGAGGGGTAGTAGTAGGAGGTACTCTAGAAAGGCCAGCGTTGGGAAGGGAGAAATCGGATGAGGTGGGGGATGGAGGAAGGGAAGGTAGGGAGAAATATGCCAGATGGGGTGGGGAGACAAGCCTGGAGGGGGTTGGAGGCAGGAGGAAGCAGTGAAGGGTGTCTGGGTGGGGACCTGGGATCCTGGCCCAGGAAGGAGCCGGGGAGATTGGGGGTGCAATCAGTGCCATCCAGGAGGTTTGGGAGGGGCAAGGAGTAAACTGGGAGCTGCAAGCAGAAGAAGAGTATGGTATGACACACACAGACTAGTGATACCGGACTGAAGGGGTGGGAGGAGTAAGCTGGGGTAGATGAAAGAAGGAAGAGCCTGGAAGGGAGCAAAAGGGCCAGTAAGTTGCGGGGGGTGAAGGTGATCCTGCTGGAGACTCCATGACCAGGGGCATCCAGTGGGAGGGGGTAGGGGAAGGAAGAAGCAGCCCAGTCAAGGTTAAATGTATCCCGGGCCTATCAGTTCACAAAGCCAAATTCCAGCTATACTCATTAGCACTGGAATGTGGGGGATCCCCAGATTTCCTAGTACATCTGGGCACAAACGATTTGGAGGGGAACAGCGATCTGGAAATCCAGGCGAGGTTTGGGAACTGACCAGGGTCTGCCACTCTACAGGAAGTTCAATCTCCTTCTCGGAAATTCTACCAGTACCTAGGGCATCCGGGGAGACCAAGCACAAACTCAGAGGGGTGAACCAGTGGCTCAGGGACTGGTGCAGGGCAGAAGGGTATGGGCTGGTGGGGGACTGGGGGGGACACATGGGAGGACAAGGGGTTATACACCAGGGATAGGATACATCTTAACCTAGAGGAGAGGGAGATCTTAAAACTAAAACTCACTGGATTCATAGTCGAGAAGTGGGGTTTAAACTTGTAAAGGGGGAGGAAGAAGTGAAATCAGGAGGGCTGCTCGAGGTTCCAGGTCTAGGGTGCAAAAAGAGGGCAGGTGACTGCAATGTACATAAAGCCAGAGCTCTGCAGGAAAGGGTGAATAGGGATTGCGCAAGGCCAAGACAATTGGGTAGGGGAGGGGGGATGGGGTGGAGGACGGTCCTGCTCAATGCCAGGAGCATGGGCAACAAAATGCCCGAGCTCCAGGCAATGCTGGTGGAAGGATCAGCGGATGTGGCAGCGATTACAGAGACATGGGCCACCAAGAAGAATGATTGGGACCTAAACTTGGAGGGCTACACAATATTCAGGAGGAATAGAGAAGAGGGTAGAGGAGGGGTGTAGCACTGATAGTCAAGAATGGCATAGTGGTTAGTGGAGTGGAGGAGGCTGAAGGGGGAGTGGAAGTGATGTAGGGAACCATACAAACGAGGGGAGGCAAAAGATTGAAAATAGGGGTGGTGTACAGATCTCCCCGCAATGGATGAGGCCCTGGAGGAAAAATTAGTTGAGAACATCAAGGGGCACTGTGACTGTGGAAAGGGTAGGGTGGTGGTCATGGGGGACCTAAATATGCTGAAGGCAGACTGGGACACTATGACATCAGCGGTGGCCAGGGAGCAGAGACTGATGGATGTGTTTCAGGATGCCTTTCTTGTCCAACAGCTGGGGGAACCTACCAGGGAGGGGAGGATACTGGACGTTGTCCTTGCAGACAGCGACCAGATAAGGGGTCTAGAGGTGTGAAGTCTGCTGGCAGGTGGAGACCATGCCATGGTCTGGTTTCTGCTGTGTGTGTGGGGGGAGATAACCGCTCAAATACAGTAGTAGTGGACTTCAGGGGGGACAGACTTCGTGGGTATGGGCAGGGTTCTAAGGGGGAGCTTGAACAAAATTAGGCCAGACATGGATGTTGGTAGCTTGTGGTAGACCATTAAGAAAGGGGTGCAGGAGGCTACTAGCTCATGTACAAAGGTAATACACAAAAATGGTAGAGCCAACAAGCCGTGCTGGTGGACCAGGGAGGTGCAAGAGGCAGTGAGGGATAAAAAGGCTGCCTATGTATGTTTCAAGCGCTCCAGGGAGGACAAGGGAGAGAGGAGACTATGAAATGACAGCAAGGAGAGTCACCAGAGTGGTGAGGGGAGCCAAGGCGAGGATGGAGCAAAACCTGACTAGGGATATCCGGAGGGGTGGAAAGGATTTTATAGATACATAGGAGAGAGAAAGGAGAGCACAGATCTCCAGGATTAGGACTGGGAGGATGGGCTCAGGAGGCGGGAGCAGGCAGAGGTACTAAGCCAGTACTTTGCCTCGATACTTATGGAAGGGACAGGGGATCCATTCAGCTGGAAGGAGGGAGAGGGAGGGAGGGAGACAGCTGAGCGGAGAGGTCAGATCGAGTTGGGAGGATCAGAAGAGGCTGGGGCACCAGTTGGGCCAGGCCTAGAAGGCAATGTTTTTTTTAGTTGGAGGAGGGGGGGTTTGGGAGGGAGAAATCACAGAGGGCAGCATGAGGAAAGCCCTTCAGGCACTGAAAACTGATAAGGCACTGGGACCGGTTGGGCTACATCTGAGGGTTCTGAAAGAACTAGCAGCTCCGCTAGCTGCACTTTTCAACGCCTCTCTACAGACAGGATGGGTGCCTCAAGACTGGATGGTGGCTCATGTGATGCCTATCCACAAGGGGGGCATCTAGGGAGGAGATGAGAAATTACAGGCCTGTCAGTCTAACATCTGTGGTAGGCAAACTAATGGAGGGCTTCATCAAGGAGAAGTTCGGGAGGCAACTGGAAAGGTTGGGGCACATGGATGACAAACAGCATGGTTTTGTCCAAGGGAGATCATGTCAGACCAACCTCATAGAATTTTACGACTGGGTGACGGGGACCCTGGACCGACAAAGACCGGTGGACGTCCTATATCTGGACTTCAGTAAGGCGTTTGACTCTGTACCCCACATCGGGTTGTTGACAAAGCTGGGGGCGATGGGGGTGGGAGGACAGTTGCTTAGATGGGTAGAAAATTGGCTAATGGAAAGAACACAGAGGGTAGTGGTTGGTGGGCTAGTCTCCTCCCCAGGACATTCTTCAGTGGGGTTCCCCAAGGTTCGGTACTGGGGCCACTCCTGTTTAATGCCTATGTCTCCGACATACGAAGGGGGGTTAGGAGTATGATGAGCCTCTTGTGGATGACTCAAAACTGGGAGCACTGGCAAATAGGGAGGAAGCAAGAGAGACAGTCCAGAGGGATCTGGATACAATGGAGGGTTGGTCAAGAAGGTGGGGACTGAGGTTTAATCCAGGGAAGTGCAGGGTGCTGCATCTCGGGGTCAGAAACCCAGGTCATGTATACACCCTGGGAGGGGTCTCACTGCAAGCCACAACAAGTAAAAGGAAGCTGGGGGGGTGGTGGCAGACACCAAAATGAATAACACTGAAAACTGCAGAAGATCTGCGGGCAAAGGCAAACAGGATTCTGGGATGCACAGCCCGTGGAATTACGTCCAGGAGGAGGGAGATGATCCTCCCTCTGTATAAGTCCTGGTCAGGGCTGAATCATATCTGTACTGAGAGTCAGATAAAACCTTTGGAACAAAGGAGGTATGACAATCTCAGCCCTTTTGGAGGACCAAAATGTCTTTTATTCAGATGTGCCCATTAAGTTACTCGTCTGACCACACAAAAGGCTGTTACATCTCCTGGTGCTAAATCTGGTATAGGTATAGTTCCCACCTGGTCTACCGGGAGACAAATACCTCCATTCTGTTATGTAAGGAAAAGGATAAATGCTCGCTATGCTGAATATTTAACAGTAATGTAGCTTGGCAGAAGACACCAGGAGGAATGAGTGCTGTATCTTGGCAGAAGACACCAGGAGGAAGGAGTGCTGTGTGACTGGACTTCTCTACTGGGACTAAAGAAGTAGAACTCTTGTACTTGGACCTTTAATTTAGGGTATAAAAACAAGCTAACAAAAAAAAATGAGTATGTTTGTCTGAGTTAACTGAACTGAATGGTTATCTGAACAGTTATCTAGGTGTAAATCTCAGGTGATTGAAAGGGCTTGATAGCTGTGCAGTTTAAATTACTTGTAGAAAGATCTAGTAAGTAGGGGGAGTGGCTTAGCTAGAAGGAAGCTACATTTAAAGACCGCCTTAGAAAGATTCTGTTAGTAGCTTGGCAGAAGACACCAGGAGGAAGGAATGCTGTGTGCCTGGACTTCTCTACTGGGACTATATTGCTCTCCTTCCCTCCCCTCCACCCTCAGCTAGTTCTACTTTTATAGGCACAGGATTTGACTGGCAACAGGAACTTCCTGTTTGGGAGCAGGAAGTGAGTGATCACAGAGCCACCAAAGACCCACCATCCTAGAAGGGCAAGAGTAGCTCACCAGCCGACTCTGGCTGCTGGAGGTCTGCCTCTGAGCAAGTAAGGGGTCTACTGAGACATATAGGATATTCTTGCCTCAGAACAGGACAATCAGGAGCTTAAAGGGCACAGAGGCAGAAAGTAAGTAGAGAGAGAGAAGAAAAGAAAAAAAAACAGAGGAAAGAGTAAGGATTCCAAACAACAGTTAAGAGGCCAGAAATAAGACATGATGGGAGTGGTGCAGTGCAGTGGCAGTGGAGCAGCGGTCTTCCGGGAGACGTTCTGGAGGATGCGGTGTTGTCCCATCTGCAGGCACCTCTCTGGGCTGAGGGAGGAGGTTGCTCATCTCCAGGCTGAGCTGGCCAGGATTTGTGGGACCTCCTCTTCCACCCAGGGACCACCAGTGCCACTGCCGTTGCCTCAGAGATTGCCAAGAAAGAGAAGCGGTTGGATCACAGTGGGCTCAGGGAGGGTGAGGGTGGGGGAACAGAGGCACATCCCTCCAGTTGTACCTCTCCACAATTCCTATGCCATTCTGACAAAGTGTGGTTCCTCTATGGAGGCACGTGCAGTGGACACCAAGGAGGATGCTAGGAACCTCCACAAAGGAGACCCACAGGAGGGTGGCATGGGATCCCACAGGGGAAGGAAACAACTCCTGGGGAGGGACTCCATTGTTAGGAAGGTAGAACTGGGGGAGGAAGGGGAGAGGGAGGTCAGGTGCCTGCCTGGTGCCATGGCTTGGAGGGACAGGGAGTGAATCCTCAGGATTGCCGGAGCAGCTGCACAGCGGACGTAGCTGGATGTCACTGTCCACCTAGGGACAAATGACCTGGCTAAGAAAGAGACTGGAGCAGTGCAGGAAGAGTTTGTGGAATTGGGGAAGGGCCTTAGACAAGTGGCTCAGCGGTGGCCTTCTGGGAGGTGCTGCCCATCTATGGCGAGAGAGGCTAGGGTGTTCCTGCACCATGGATTCAACCCAGTGGGTTGAAAACTGGTGCAGAGCTCAGGATTTGGCTTCATTGGGACTGGGGTCCACCTGGAGTGATGAAGCCTATACTGGCAAGATGTGCTGCATCTGTCCAGGAGGGAACCAGGATCCTAGGGATAGGTTTAATGTCACTGGTAAGCATTTGGAACCAGACAAGTGGGGGAGGCACTGAAAGGAGCAGAGAAACCCTAGCCCCCCCCCCAAAAAAAAAACTCGGTAGTAAGTGTGGTAAACACCAACATAGAGGTGGCGATAGGGAGAAGGGCAAGGGTAAATGGGGAAAGTGACAAAGGCAAGAAGGACAGGGATGGGGCAAAAAGGAGTAAGGCCATCAGTAAATGGAGGGTAATGAGTACCAATGCCAGTAGTCTGGGCAACAAGCTCCCTGAGCTGCTGGCACTGATGGAAGAGGAATGCCTGGATATTGTAGCAGTCACAGAAACATGGTACACAGAGAACCATGACTGGGATGTTAACATACCAGGGTACATAACCTACAGGAGAGACAGGCAGGGGAGAAGAGGGGGAGGAGTAGCTCTCTACGTAAAGGAAGGTATAAAAGCAACTGAACAAAAGAGTAAACAGGGAGGAGAGGAGGCACTGTGGGTCACCTTGGAGACTGGAAAGGGCACTGCAATCCGCACAGGGGTTTAGTACAGACCCCCATGTCAGGGGGAGGGAATGGACAAGGATATGAAAGAAGGCAGTCTTAGGATGGCAGAGAAAGGGGAGATATTGTTGATGGGAGACCTGAATATGCCAGATGCTAACTGAAGCACATTTGCTGCAGACACATCCAAGAGCAGGGCCATTTTCGATGCCCTACAGGTGGCAGGCCTCAGACAGCTAGTTTCGGAACCCACTCATGAGGGAGCAATCTTAGACCTCGTACTCTCAAATGGGGGCAGTCAGAGGATCTCAGATCTAGAAGTGGGTTGCCACCTGGGAACAAGTGACCATCAAACAGTGTGGTTCATGTTAAACTCAGCTACAGAGTCAAGCCATACAAAAGTGAGAGTACTGGACTTCAGGAGGGCTGACTTTGGCAAGATAAGAAAGTGCCTCAGAAAAGCACTAGCAAACAGGCCAGAAGGAGGGGTGGAGCAACAATGGGAATCATCAAAACTGCCATCACAGAGGCAACAAGCCTTTGTGTGAAGCAAATAAACAAATCAAAACAAAACGAAAGAAAAAGCCACTATGGTTCTCAAAAGAGGTGGCTGGGAAAGTCAGGGAGAAAAAGATAGCATTCAGGAAGTATAAGGAAACACAGAAGGAGCAGGACAGAGAGCTGTACCAGTTAAGGCAGAAGGAAGCAGGGAGGGAAGTCAGAAGAGCAAAGGCCCAAACTGAGGAAAAGATATCCAACTCTGTTAAGAAGGGGGATAAAACCTTTTATAGATACATCAGAGAGCGGAGAAAGACAAAGGGAGGGATAGTGAGGCTGAACAGAATGAATGGTGGGTGGGCAGAGGGGGACAGTGAAAAAGCAGGGATACTGAACGAATATTTCTGCTCAGTATTCACAAAAGAGGAGGGGGAAGTGCCTAATCCAATAACAGAAACACTCTTGATAGGGGGGTCGATCCCAGCCCTTTCACAGAAGAAAGGGTTCTGCAAGAACTCCTAAAACTGAAGGTGGACAAAGCAATGGGGCCTGATGGAATTCACCCTAGAATTCTAAAAGAATTAAGGGGGGAACTAGTGAAGCCACTGACTACTCTTTTTAATAAATCATGAGAGGATGGTGTGGTACCCAAGGACTGGAGGAAGGCAGATGTGATTCCCCTTCACAAAAGTGGGACCAAGACAGAGGCAGGAAACTACAGACCTGTCAGTGTGACCTCTGTGGTAGGGAAAGTGATGGAGTCACTTCTGAAGGAAAGAATAGTTGAGTACCTAGAGGCCAGTGGGGCACAGAACCCAAGGCAGCATGGGTTCACAGCGGGAAGGTCATGTCAGATGAGTCTAATAGATTTCTTTGACTGGGTGACCAAAGTAGTAGACCAGGGAGGGGCTGTGGACATGGCCTACCTAGACTTTAGCAAGGCATTTGACACAGTTCCACACAAAAGATTAATAGTCAAATTAACCAGCCTGGGAGTGGGTCCCAGGGTGGTAGCCTGGCAAAACACTGGCTGGACAACAGGACACAGAAGGTAATTGTAAATGGAGTCCACTCTGAAGAAAGAGGGGTTACTAGTGGGGTACTGCAGGGTTCAGTACTGGGTACAGTCCTTTTTAATGTCTTTATAAGTGACATTGCAGAGGGACTAGAAGGAAAAGTTTGCCTCTTTGCAGATGAAACAAAGATCTGCAACAGGGTTGATACACAAGGAGGCGTGAAAAGGATGAGAAGGGACTTGGCAAGGTTGGAGGAATGGTCAGAAGTATGGCAGCTAGGATTCAATGCAAAGAAGTGCAAAATAATGCTCCTGGGAAACAAGAACCCAGGGGAAGATTACACAATGGGGGGAGGTAGTCACAACAACAAAAAAGGAAAGGGACCTGGGGGTAATCATATCAGATGACCTTAAGGTTAGCAAGCAACGTGAGAAGGCAGTAGGGAGGGTTGGGGGTATACTAGGATGCATAGGGAGAGGCATCACCAGCAGAAAACAGGAAGTTGTTATCCCTCTGTACAGACAGTTGGTGAGACCCCATCTGGAGTACTGTGTCCAGTTCTGGAGACCCCATCTCCGCAAGGACATAAACAGGATAGAGGCAGTCCAGAGGAGGGCAACTAAAATGGTGCAGGGTCTGCAAGAGAAGCCGTACGAGGAGAGACTAAAGGAGCTTAATATGTATACCCTTGAGGAAAGAAGGGAGAGGGGGGCATGATAGAAACTTTTAAGTACCTCAGAGGAATCAACAAAGTCCAAGAGGGTAGCAACTTTCAGAAAAAGAGACGTGTAAGAACAAGGGGACACAATTTAAAGATAGAGAGGGGGCAGTTCCGGGGCAATGTAAGGAAGTATTTTTTCACAGAGAAGTTAGTGGATGCATGGAACAGCCTGAGGAGGTTGTGGGGTCTAAAACTGTGGGAGAATTCAAATATGCATTGGACAGACATAAGGCAATTCTTGTGGAGGGTAGGAAGAAATAGGCTGTTGGTTAACTAGGATCTGTGGCCTATCCCGTAGGTAGGGAAATGGGCAGACTAGGTGGGCCAAGCGGTCCTTATCTGCCATCAAAGTCTATGTTTCTATGTTTCCAGTCTGATAGTTCTGAAGAATCAGACTGGAGCCATCTCTTAGTAATTACTTTGTAGGCAGCACATAGCAAGATAGAACAGAGGTATAGACTGTCCTTTCCCTTTACTCCCTCGGGGGTATACCCAGGAGGCAATTTGCCCCTGTCAATGGGGTCTCAATATCTAGCTGGCGTGGGACAGTATGGACCAAAAATTATGTAGTTTAGGACATAAATAGAAAATGTGAATATGTGTGGCTACCTGTTCTCCACATCCTCTCCAACAGCTTGTTGGGGCTCCCGGAGCCCTGTGAGGCACCACCACCAGTGGCACTAGGTAAAACTGAATACGAACCCGCCATACAAAATCTCTCCAAGTTGGGGATGAGGAAGTGGACCAAACCCCCCTCCATATCTTAGGCCAACTGTTTGTATTTATTGCAGTATTGAGTTCCTTTTCCCAACCAGTCTTGACCGGTTCAGCATGGTGGGCAAGTAAGAGGGTTAGGAATCTGTATAGTTTAGAGATGGCCCGTCTACCCTGTAGGGATCTCCATATTTGGGTGTGTGGGGTTGGATCCTCCCAGGTTTGAATGTTATATTCCTGTTTTTTAAGATGCACATTAATGTAACTTCTCATCTGATAGTAATATAACTTTTCTCCAACTGTCCAACCATATCTTCTCTGCCCTTCCTCAAAACTTATGACTGTATTCCCCCCCAGGAGCTGCCAAGGAGCAAACAGACCCAAGATCGTTTGTCTGGTGTACCAGCTTTTATGTTGGTTAAAGGATAGCATTGGAGAGTATAAGAACCACTGATATTTCCATAGATGTGACTGAACAGCTTTACCATTTAAACTCCTCTGCCACCCCTCTAGTACAGATGCAGTAGCCTTAGGGACCAACTGTCTGGCTTGCTGCAATAAAGAATAGGTAAACAGAGAGGCCTGTATGGGGAAAGGTATCTGTCTTGACAGGTCTATTTTTTCCCCAATGTACTTGGCAATTGTCGTTCCCCCACTGCAGTGCAATTCTTGCTTGCACTGCTATCCAGTAATTTGGTAATGAAGGGATACCCACCCCACCCAGCTCCTTTGAAAGGCACAGCCTTTGTTGAGTAACCCTAGGTTTCTTATTATTCCAAAGAAAGGAGAGGAGTATTCTTTGCCATGATAGAATCTCTTTAAGGGGAATAATACAGGGGACACATTGAAATAGATATAATATTCTGGGTAGAGCGTTCACCTTTACGGCGAGAGCACGGGAGTAAAAGGTCATTGGGAGAAGGCTCCATCTCCTCATGTCTTGTTTTAATTTTGTTCGTAATAGGCAGTAATTAAGGAAGAGAAGCATGCCAGATCTTCTGGTATAATAATCCCCAGATATTTTAACTTCTGTTGATCCCATTTAATCCTGAATTGATTTCTTAGGGAAGGGGAGGGTATGAAGCAAAAAGTCAGGGCTTCAGATTTATTAACATTTAGGGACTATCTTGATATCTCAGAGAAGTCCCTACTTTTTTTTTTTTTTAAGTACATGTGGCATTGAGTTCTCTGGGTTAGACAAGTACACCAGAACATCAACAGCAAATAACGCCAGCTTATGTTCTGTACCCGCTAAATTCACTTCCGTAATCTCTGGGGAGCTCCTGATATACTGTGCCAGAGGCTCTATGTAGAGAGCAAAGAGTAATAGGGATAGAGGGCATCCCTGTCTTGTACCTCTAAACAAGGGGAAACTACTAGAAATATGTCCATTTGACCTAATGTGACCTCTGGGTGTTTCATAAAATTTGAATATCAGGTCGATGAACTGTATTGGGAACCAAAGGAGGCAAGGACCCCATGTAAAAAGTCCCAGGATACCATACCAAACGCCGTCTAAACTTAACAGAAGAGCTGAGTGGGAACGATTTTTGATATGTTCTATAAGGTAAACAGTTTGTCTAATATTGTCCTAGGCTTGTCTTCCAGGGATAAAGCCACACTGGTCTAAATGTATTTTACTGGGAATAAATTGTATTAATCGGTTAGATAAAATGGATGTAAATATCTTGTAGTCCATGTTTAGGACAGAAATGGGCCTGTATGATGGACATGGGGTGGGGTCCTTGCCTGCCTTAGGTAGAACGGAAATTGTAGCCTCATTCCAGGAGGGGGGAACTTTTCAACTACTAGTAGGAATATAGGAGAATACCCTTTCAAGTAGAGATGCTAAAACTGCCGGAAAGGTTTTATAAAATTCTCCGGGGAGGCCGTCTGATCCCAGGCACTTCCCAGTTTTTAGAGCCCTGATCGTAGTTTAAATATCTTGGGTGGATACAGGTTTAGTAAGGATAGTCTGCTGCTGTTCTGTAAGCATGGGTAAGTGGAGTTTAGATAGAAATTCTGTAATCGCCTGTTCTGGGACTCTGGGGCCTGCAGAGTATAACTGGGTGTAATAGGATAGAAAGGCCCGGGAAATGGGTGAAAAAGTACACCTCAGTTCATTGTATTGGGGGGCCCTGATTTTAGGAATAGTAGCTTTGGCTTGGTGGGCATGTAGCCTACCCGTAAGTAGCCTTAAAAATCTAGGCCCTCCATCGTAATATTTATGCCTTAGGAAAACCAATTTCTGTTTGACAGAGTACTCTAATACAGCATTAAGTTCTTTTTTCAGTTTGGTTAGCTGCTTATTCCTAATTCTACTAACCCTTTGGCACTGCAGATTTTCTAGATCATTAATTTGTGCTGTTCAAGGTTGATTCGCCTGGCCTCTGTTTTTTTCTTAAAGGCACATATCCCGCTCAATCTCCCACGTAAGATGGCATTCAAAGTGTCCCACAAAACTGAAGGTGTGGTATCTTTTGTGTCATTATCTTGCATGGCTTGTTTTATTACTTCCTCCACCTCTTTCTTAACTTCCTCGTCTCTAAGGAGAGACAGGTTTAATCTCTAGAAAGTGCTTTTATTGCACTTGCCTATTTGCACTTTTATGAAGACAGGAAAATGGTCGGTGAGAATGAAGTCTCCAGACCAAATTTTCTGTAGGGTCCCCAAATGTTCCCGAGAGAAGAGGAGGAACTCTAGGCACGAATAGGTGCCATGAGCTTGGGAGAAAAAAGTATGCCTAGAAGAGGGTCCATTAAGATGGTGCCCGGCATCCTCGTATCCTAATTCGTTAAGTAGTTTGCCTACTTCTCAATTAGTTTTGGTGGTTTTACTATTATAGGTCTGGGGTCTTGTCCCTACAGAAATATTAAGATTGAGGTCACCCCCTGATATCATCTGTCCCTCGTGCCACTGTGTCAGATGGAAAAAAAAAAAGACTTGTAGAAAGAAATATTTGTGGCGGGGGAGGTTGATGCCAGGGTCACCTGTTGGCCATCCAGAATTCCCTTAATCATCTCTTCAAACAACATCAAGTCTTGCTGTATTCAGACATAATGCAATTAGCCCCAGCACTTGAACTGCCCCAGAGAGGAAAGAGTTAACTCCATGCCAAAGAATGGAACGTTGAGCTCGAGCTCGTTTTTCAAACCTCTGTCTGTGGTACTTACCAGTTCAACCGTCAGATTCTTTACTCCACCTAACAGTGAAGTCGCTCCGGAGATTCCTCTGCTCGGTTCGGTAAACGTAAAGCATTCGGTTTAAAACTTATTTGTTACTGTTTTTTCAGATTTCCAGCCTCTGTCTACGGTACAGGTAGTGTGGTAGATAGATATGACTGTATTTTATTTTAAATAACTTGTGGAAATTGTTGGTTTCCTCGGTTTCTTCCCGGTCTGTCCAGTTAAGAACCGACCTTGTGTTTCCTTCTAATTTTAAATGTATTATTTTAGAGTGGTGTTCTGGTACCAATCGGTCTCAAAAGAACCTGGCTTTTCTCGGTTCTTTTCCAAACCCGTGACACGGTTGTTACCGACTGGTTGGTACTACCTGACTTGAACACTTCTATAGGGTAATTGTGGTAGGTTGGCCATGTCTGAGAAACCCAAAAAGAAAACTGGTCCCACTGGGTTTCAACACTGTACTGAGTATGGGGAGGCCTTTGCCAAGGCCGCCCCCCACCTCATCTGTGTTTACTGTCTGGGGTTTGACCACCTCCAGTCAGGCTGCCAAATTTGCAAAACACTTTCCTAAAACCGCGTTAGAAAAAAAGACGGAGTAGGTTGAAGGAAACGGGGTCCAAGAAGTCCACAGACCCAGATGGCCAGCCCGGTTCGCTGACGGTCAAGCTGGGAGGTGCCTACGATCCAGGCTTATACCTCAGGCAAAAGGAGAGCCAACTCCCAGGGGTCGATTCCCTCAAAAACGAAACGAAAGTCCACCGGTTTGGATCCAGTACCGCTTACTCCAAATGCGGATGAGATAGCTAAAGTGATTAGTATTGTCCAATCGCTTCGTCCGGTTCCGTCCGAACCGGTGCCACCAGTTAGGCGGTCGGTTCAGTCGGAACTGGCTCCTTCGGATTACGATCCGGATGCTTTCTATGAGGAGTGGGAGGGAGACGCAGACTCTATCGATGACTACGACGGTGGGGGTCTGAATGTGCCCACTGAACCAGACATCTCCCCAGACAGACCCTCTGATGTCTCCCCTCCCAGGCTTTCTGAGTCCCCTTCTCACTTCTTGTTTTACAAGAAGGTGGCTGAAATCCTCCAGCTCCCTTTGGTTGAAGCTGCGAGGAGGAAGAAGAGCCTGATTTTGTGGAAATGATGGACATCCCAGAGTCCAAAAGGTTGTCTATTCCCCTTGACAAGTCCTTGGGGAAACAGACAAAGATTCTACAGACTCCCAACTCTTTACCTCCTGTAGATAAAAGAATGGACAGGAGATGCATGTTATCAGGCTCAGCTGCGGAATTCCTTTATTCACATAGCAGCTATGTTGGGGTAGTGCAGGCTGCACCCTGTGACAGGGCAAACATTCCTTTGGCTTCACACCTCCCAGACAAGGACTCCAGGAAAGTCGATGTCATGGCCAAAAAGAAAAAATTACTTACCTCAGTAATGTTGTTTCTTCTAATGGAGTCTTGCTGTATTCTGACATATGCAGCAGTTAGGTCCTGTCTTTCAACTGCCCCGGAGAACAAAGAGTTACACTTTCCATGGCCAGCATGGAATGTTCACCACGAGCTCGGTTTAAGACCCTGTCTCCTGCTGTTTAAACTCCAACCATCAGATCTTTACGAGCAATACTCACTAGAAGTTCTGTGTGGAAACTGTAAAACTCAAAACTAGCCAACTGGCAACTATATCTATATAAAAGGGTTTTTTTGGTTTCAAAAAGAAGACTCAAGTCAGGAAACCCAAAAAACAAAACACAATCACTCACCCAAAACAAAAGAGGGTGAAAAAAGGACACCCCTAGGGTGCTAACACTGCTCCTGCCCACCCACATCCCAAAACTAGGTTCTGAGAGGGGAGGCAGGGGGGAGGTCAGAATACAGCAAGACTCCATTAGAAAAAAACAACATTACTAAGGTGAGTAATTTTTTCTTCAAACAACATGAAGAAGAAGAAGAAGAAGAATCAGCATTTATATAGCGCTTTTCATACATCCAAAGCGTTTTACAAGCAATGCTAGACTGGTAGTGAAGTGACTGAATGTGTGGTGGCGGCCATATCGCACATCATCACCCACACACAGCCTGGATAATTGCATGAACCGGTTTATGGGGAGGGGAATGTTGGCCAGGACACCGGGAATGTTCCCACTCTTTGCGAAGAGTGCCCTGGGTTCTTTTTACTTCCACCTGGACACCCACCAGGACAACACCAGGATGGGTAGAAGGGACCTCGGTTTAACGTCTCATCCGAGGGACGACACACCCCAGCAGTACAGCACCCCCCAATACTGCACTTGGATGCCAGCGATTTTTAGGTGCAAGTCCAATCCCGATGTGGGACGAGAACCCACGACTCTCTGGTCCAGAGGCGGATGTGCTACCAACTGAGCCACGCTGACACTGACTTGCTGTATTCGGACATATGCAGACTACCAAGCAGTACCTCCATGGAGGAGGAACAGACCCTACTTTGGAAACAGGCTCTGAAGTACTGCTGTGCCAAACGAAGCATCACTCCTAGCCTGGATATCCAGAGAGTAATGCTTGGTGAATGTATGGACTGTTTTCCAGGTGGCTGCTTGACAAATTTCTAAGAGAGGAATATCCCTGGCAGCAGCCAGGGAAGCAGCTGTACCTCTAGTGGAATGAGCCCTCAGGCCTGAGGGTGGAGTTCTACCCAGTTTCTCATAGCAGAATTGTATACAAGAAACAATCCACCTGGCAATAGATCTCTTAGTGGCAGGTTTGCCCTTACTAACCTCTCCATACGTGAGGTACAACTGGAGGGATTCAAACCTGTGACCCTTGGTGCGCTCTATGTAGTAGCTCAGGGCCCTTTTAACATCTAAGCTGTGTAGCCTCCTCTCTCCAGAGGAGGAGTGGTCAGTGAAGAAAACAGGGAGAGACAGACTGGTTGAGGTGGAAATCTGAAACACTTTTGGCAAAAACTTTATGCTAGTTCTTAGGACCACTTTATCTCTATGGAAAGAGATGAAATCAGGTTCCACTGACAGGGCTTGCAATTCACTGATATGTCTAGCAGACGTAATGGCCACCAAAAACACAGTTTTCCAAGTCAAGTACTTAAGCTCTGCAGAGGACAAAGGCTCAAAGGGGGGGGTTGCATAAGCTGAGCAATGCAAACATTAAGGCCCCAAGCAGGAGCAGAAACCCTAAACAGGGGATTGGTGCGAAGCAATCCCTTGAAAAACTTACAAAAACACAGGATGGGCTGACACAGGGGATGGCTTGCCTACTGACAGGAAAGCAGAAACAGCTGCCAAATGTACTTTAAGGGTAGCTGGCCTGAGGCCTAGGCCATTAAGATGGACCATATAGTCCAGAACCATAGGCAACTCAGCAGAACCTGGAGAAATATTTTTCTTAGAACACCAAATGCTGAATCTTTTCCATTTGGAGTTGTAAGTCTTTCTGGTGAAGGCTTTCAAGAAGCCTTAAGGATATCCCGAACCCCTTGGGAAAGATGTAGCTTAGCAAACTAACTCTTCAAGAGCCATGCCTTGAGATTAAGAGACCAAAGATTCGGGTACCAAATCCTCCCCTGAGAGGATGTCAACAGGTTGTAATTCCTGGGAAGAGACAGGGGAAGGTAGACTGCTAGGGACAGCAACAGGGGATACCAGGGCTGTCTGGCCCAGTCTGGGGCAATCAGAATCACTTTGCATGGTTGTGACCTTATCTTGACTAACACTTTGAACAGGAGAGGGAAGAGGGGAAAAGCATACAGAAATTTTGCTTCCCAATTCAGGATCAGAGCATCCAGGGAGACTGAGCCCAAGACTGGGGGTCTGCAACAAAAGAGAGGCAGTTGCTGATTGTCTGGGGCTGCAAAAAGATCCATCTCTGGAGTGCCCCATCTCGAGAAAATCACTTTCAAAACTAGAGGATCTAGGGTCCATTCGTGATGGCCCTGGGATATTCTGCTCAGAGCATCTGCTAGGACACTGTCCTTCCCTGGGAGGTGAACTGCTATCAGAGAGGTTAGCAGGGAATAGGCCAGGGACCACAACTTCATTGCTTCTGTGCACAACGCCGTAGACCGAGTGCCTCCCTGCTTGTTGATGTACCATGTGGTGGTGGTGGTGTCTGTTCTGACCTGGACCACCTTGTTCTGCACAGATTTGGAAAAAGCTTGCAGTGCCAAAAACACTACTCTGAGTTCCAAGAGACTGATGTGAAGCAGAGATTCCTGAGGTGACCACAGTCCTTGGGTGGTAAGATCCCCCAAATGGGCTCCCCAGCCCAGCAGGGAAGCATCTGTGGTGAGTATCACTTAATGAGACTGAGTGACAAAAGGAACCCTGTGTCTCAAATTGTCCTGCTCCTGCCACCACTGCAAGGCCTGGATCAGGGTTTGAGACACTGGGACTAGTTTGGTAAGGGAATCCTTTCTTTGGGACCAGAAGGTTCTTAAGTGGAACTGAATGTCCCTCATCTGGAATCTTGCTCCTTTGGACCACTGCTGTGGAAGCTGCCATGTGGCCCAGAAGCTGAAGGAAATGCCTTGCTGGTCGAGACACCTGAAGGGTGAATGAAGAGGCCAGTTCCATGAGGGTCCTTGCCTTTTCCAGGGGAAGGAAGGCTCTTGCCTTTACTGCATCCAGTTCTGCCCCTAAGAAGGTGAGGAGCTGTACTGGTTCGAGAATTGACTTTGGAAGGTTGAGAAGGAATCCTAAGGAAGTGAACACTTGCTGAGTCACTTGCAAATGTGACTTGACTTGGTCTGGAGACTGACCTACTATGATCCAGTCGTCCAAGTATGGGAAGATGGAGATCTTTTTTCTCCTTAGGAAAGCAACCACTACTGCCAGGCACTTTGTGAAAGCCCTTGGGGCTGATGTTAGGCCAAAGGGCATTGCTCTGAATTGATAGTGGCCTGAGGGCAACTCGAACCAGAGGTACTTTCTGTGGGAGCACCTGATGGGAATGTGAAAATAGGCATCTTTGAGGTCCAGGGAGGCTAGCCAGTCCCCTGGCCTTAGAGAGGGAAGGATTATTCCCAGAGTCACCATTTTGAACTTTGGCTTTAAAAGGTGTTTGTTCAGATATCTTAGATCCAGGATGGGCCGCCATTCTCCTGTCTTTTTGGGGGTTAGGAAGTACCTGGAGTACAATCCTTTGCCCTTGTGTAGGGTGGGAACCCTCTCTATAGCTCTGAGAGCAAGGAGAGAAGAAACCTCTGCCTCTAGGGCAAGGGTCTCTGATGGATTTGCAGGTGGAAAGGATCTGGTTCTCATCTTGGGAAATTTTTTGAAGCTGAGAACCAGTCCCTGGCTTACTACTTCCAGGACCCACTTGTCTGTTGTTAGAGACTTCTAGTCCTGGACAAAGTAAGCCAGCCTGCCCCTAGTGTTATGGGAGAATCAGCCCAGGCAGACCCATCAGGGTGTCTGCTTGGCAGGGGCTTTAGGCTGACGGTGGATGCAGGCCTGCTCATCCCCCATCTGCCTCTCCCTCTAAAGAACCCCCTCAGAGTAAGAAGAGAAGGCCTGAGCTTGGTAAAAAGGCCTTTGGAAAGGCCTGCCCCTGCCCCTGGAATGCTGCCTTTGAGAAGTTGCTTGCCTTTCTTTGGCCTGAGCACTCCTATAAGTGGTCCTGTACTCGTCCATCTTTTTCATGTAGTTCTCTGTCTGCTCCCCAAACAGAGAATTATCAATAACAGGGAAATCCATGGCCTTAGCCTGGGTATCCTGTGATAGGCTAGTACATCTGAGCCAAGCCATCCTCTGAAGAGCCACAGATGTAGCCATGACTCTTGATGAAACATCACTGGAGTCCACAGCAGCATGAAATTGTACTTTAGATGCCTCCATCCCATCTGCAGCCACCTGCTCCAGCTCCTTGTCAAGTTGGTCAGGGGCCTGTTTAGCCAGAGCCAGCACAGTGTCCCACCTGGACTTCTGGTATCTAGCTGTGTAGGCTATATAGTTAGCCTGCCTGAGACCCAAAGCTGCTGCCATGTACTGTTTCTTTGCCATGGCATCAATCTTCCTGGAGTCCTTGTCTGGGGGGGTGTGATGCCAAAGGGATATTTGCCTTATCACAGGCAGCAGCCTGCACTACCCCAACATGGCTGCATTGCTGGAAAAGGAACTCCGTGTCTGAGCCTAAAAGAGTATACCTCTTGTCCATTCGTCTGTCCACAGGAGGTATGGAATTAGGAGACTTAAGAATTTTATGTGTCTGTTTCCCAAAGGATTTGTGGAGGGGAACAGACAGTCTCCTGGACTCTGGGATGTCCATCATCTCAACAAAATCAGGCTCCTCCTGATCCTCTACTGCTTCCTCCACAGGAAGCTGGAGGGTCTCAGCCACTTTTTTGCAAAACATATAGTGAGAAGGGGACTCAGAAAGCCTAGGAGGAGAAACACCTGAAGGTCTGTCGGGGGAGATGTGCAGGTCAATAGGCACATCCAGACTTTCATAATCACCATCATCATCCTCATACTCTACTTCCTCCTCCTCCAGTTCATGAAATTCTTCCAAAGTGTAATCCGGAACCGGGGGAACCAACCAAACCGAACCCCTGCTAGATGGCGCCGGTTCGGTCGGAACCGCAGTAAGCAATTGCACTATCCTTATCACCTTGGCTATCTCATCGGCGGTCAGACTATGAATATCTGGGTTCGAACCGGACGATTTATCTTTTCTTTTCCTTTTTAGCGGAACCGACTCCTCAGAATCAGCTCTCCTTTTGCCCGAAGAAGTATCGCCCTGGTCAGAGGGCACTCCTTCTGGTTCGGTAGAACCGAACCGGGCTGGCCATCCGGGTCAGCGGACTTCTCGGCCTCCTTTTCCCTCAGTCTGCCTAATCTCTTTTCCAGGGTAGATTTGGGAAAATTCTTTCAAATTTGGCAGTCTGAATCGAGGTGGTCAAACCCCAGACAATAAACACAGGTGGTGTGGGGAACAGCCTTGGCAAAGACCTCCCCACACACACTGCAGTGTTGAAACCCAGTGGGCCCAGTTTTTTTCTTGGGTTTCTCAGACATGGCCAATCCTAACCAAAACTTACCCTTTTTTCGGCAATCCGACAGGCAAGACTCCCCTATCGGTTCCTGACCGTGTCACGGTCTTGGGAAAAAAAACGTAATTAAATCCATTTTTTTTTAGAACCGATACGGACCGGTAACCACACTCTAAAGCAAAGCACAAGTTTGTTTTTTTTTTTACCTCAAATTGATTGGTTCAGCCAAACCGATCCACAGTTTACAAGTTCCACACAGAAAACAGAACAAAAACCTATCTAGTACTCATGGTACCACAGACAGAGACTTGAACCGATTATGCAGAAACAGCAATTCGGTAGAAACCGACCAAAAACCGACACTTCAATCGACTTTCTGAACCAAGCAGTAGGAGAAATCTCTGGAGCGACTGTTCAGTGAGGCGGAGTAAAGAATCTGACGGTTGCAGTTTAAACAGCAGCAGACAGGGGCTTCAACAGAGCTCGTGATGAACATTCTATGCAAGGCATAGAAAAGTTAACTCTTTGTTCTCGGGGGCAGTTGAGAGGCAGGACCTAACTGCATATGTCAGAATACAGCAAGACTTCATGTTGTTTGAAAGGAGGGCAACTAAATTAGTACCTCGACTTGCAAATAGTGATCATACTAGACTGTATGAAACCGGATTACATTCATTACAAACCAGACGTACCAGAGGTGATCTGTTATTATTATATAAGAGCTCAAATTCCCAGGACTTAATGTGTCAATGTGGCCTAAAATTCTCCAATAGAAGGAGTTCCTCTAGGCTACATAACAAACAGACTGAGGTGGCCAAAACAAGAACTAATAAAAGACAAAACTATTTTACAGTAAGAACTCTGAGATTATGCAACAGTTTACCACAACATTTGGTAGACAGTAGCTCCATCCAGTCCTTTAAAAGAGGTCTGGACCAATGGTTGGAGTTAAATAGCACTGGAGCTTAATTTTTCCACCACAGTGATGGGGGACAATCTCCATGGGCCGTGGCCTTCTTTTGTTCCTTACAACCAATTAAGTAAACCAAGTAAGACCCCTGCTGGAAAGGAACCCTTTCCCATAGGTTGTCGCCTTCTTTCCATCACTGGAGGACTTGCAGTAACATCCTTGTTACTGGAATCAGTTGTTTTTTTTAATCTTTATTCTCCCCCGAGGCCGGAGCCCCGCTCAGTCAGGAGACGCCTAGGCACCAGCCCTGCTTCTCTGCTTACCTGGATCCCCGAAGGACCCCCATGGAGCCATGGCTGTACTCCCAGGCAGGTACCGAGGTGGGGCCCAGACACCCGAGACTATTCTGATTTCGTCAGGTCCTCTTCGTTGGTCAGGCAAGAGCAATTAGGGTCTGTGCCGGCGCTCCTTCCCCATGGCACTCCAGTGTTTGTTTTTCCCTGTTTTAAGGGAATGACATGCGCCCTGACGTCAAGGTGTCCCCACAGACATCCACCACTCCCAACATTCTCTGTGTGCTTGCACTTGCTGTGCCTCCGGCCACCGCCAGAGGCCAGTCAAGCGCAGAGCCTGTACCCCCCTCCCTCCTGGGAGAGAACTGTCCTCTGGACACTCAATCCTCTCCCTGCCCTGCCGACCCCCAACGGCCCGGGCTCATTCCCGAACCCGGGTCACCTGCATGGCGCGCAGTGTGGCGTCCAGCACCTCAACCCTCAGCGCCACTAAGCCGGCTATTGGAATCAGTTTTGAGAGAGAGTCTCTCCTTTGGCACCAGTGTGCTCGGAGATGGAACTGTAGGTCTCCTATCTGGAACCTGGACCCTGGGACTATACCTGTGGCTGCAGCCATATGTCCCAGTAGCTGAAGAAACTGCCTTGCAGTTTTTGGTTTATTGAGACTGAATGAACCAGCTATCTGCAGGATATTGTTTACCCTGTACTGAGGCAGGCAAGCTCTGCCCTCCAGGGTGTTCAACTCAAGCTTCTATGAGCAGCAGCACTTCTGCTGGCTGTAGGACAGATTTGAAGGTTTATTAGGAATCCTAAGGGCTCCAAGAGCTCCTGAGTTAACTGCAGGTGTTCCTTTACCTGCTGTGGTGAGCTTCTACCACCAGCCAGTCGTCCAGGTATGGGAACACTGACACCTACTTTCTGAGGTGTGCCACAGCGAACGGCGCCGAGCTCAGAAAACTTCTCTTTTGGCAGCCGTTTTCTTTTGTGCTTTGGAGCAAAAACATTTACATCAACCACAAGTTCTAAAAACAGTTAAAATACAGTTGTGGTAGTCTGCTTTTGCCAGGACCTTGTGACAGGATTTACAATTTTTAAATCCTGTAGGCAGGGTTCCCTTTTTCTAGGTTTTGCAGGCAAGCCAACTGACTGAAAACACAAACCAAATAGTGTATGTGGTTCCATAAATATATTATATTAAAACGGTTAAAGTTCTTAATTTTACTTTTTTTTTTTTGGTTTTACTAGAAAACACTTGGTTCCTCGCTATGCAGGAACTGTGCAGAATTGCAATTTCTCTGATTCTTGGAACCGAAAAAGGAGTCGGAGAAAAATGCAAATTATACACACACACACACAAAAAAAAACTACCCTAAACTAACACAGGCTATCAAAAACTAAAATAACTTAATACTTAACAAATAAACAGTTTAATCAAATACATACATTTTATCCGTAGGACTGAACAGGACTCCAGACAACTGTTCTCTCCAGTGGAGAAACAAATCTAATGTTCCAACAGCACACGGAGAGTGACAACAGTGCAGAGTCTGAAGAGAATTCTAAATTCTATTAGCATCTATTCCGGTCTCCAGGGAAACACCTCTGGATGGAGACGATGCAGTTTTGTATGACATTATTGTTGGATTCCTATATTAGAAACCTTGTTTTTTTGTTTTTTTTTAATATAACTGGAAATTTGTCCATGAGTAAAATTCAGTTACACAATTAGAAGCACAAACAAAATACCAGGCAGAAAATATTAGTAATTTTTAAAGATAGTCCCTTATTGGTTTTTATTTTTAAATTATTTTTCTTTTTCTTTGCGCTCATTAAATAGTGTTCTATGTAACATTATTGGGTGTGATGTGAAAGGAAGTGCTTTACCAGGAAGCAGACATTTCTTGTTGTATTCCTCCCACTACAGCAGCATGTGACCTCACTGAATTTTACATAACAAGCCTTGCTGCCCAACTGGTAGCATGTAATCAAGCAGCAGTATATCGGCTCTTCTTAACTAGTAATGTCACGGGCAGTGAGGTTCCAGTGTTAATGATGTATAGGAACAGTACACCAATATTGACCAGAGGTGAGGGAAACAGTCGGAAAACACTGATTCCAAGGGATGAACTACTGCCTTAACTATAGTTATATTGCCCAAAGTCAAAGGCTGGTGGCAATATGACTACCGAAAGGAAATCATCCCGAGAGTCTATATTTTCCATACTACAGTCCACAGCGGCTACAGTCAACATCTGTTACATTAAATTTGCCCAGATGAGGAATAAAAGAGGCAATATCTGAAAAAAAATATTGCCCAGTTCTAATGAACAGTTACCTGGTTCTTTGTTTTGAATGGGGCAATAGTTTAAAAAAAACACATGTGTAATATAACTGGCTCTTGTCCAGAGACCAGAATTTTTTTTTCTAAGGTTTAAAGACCACCAGTTTTGGTGCTTGCAACAAGTCCCACCTCACCCCCCAAACTGGACAGGAACAATCCATATTTTGAAATTATTCTGACTGCAGTTTTGAAGGAAAGCATTGTAATTTCTGGCTCAGAGGAGCTGGCTGCAGATCCTTCCTGGTCCCGATTTTCTAAAGTACCACCACATACCACCCCCATGCACCAATGTTTGTGACCCAGTTGTTTGTGTAGTCCCTTGCTGCTGCTGCTTTTTCACACCCAATATTCATTTTTTGGCCACGTAAAAAGTCTACAAATTCAATTGTAATTTTTTTTTTTTTAACTTAAGTTTGAGAATATAGACATTACACAATACAGGAATATAATACATGAGACTCTAGATTACACTGCCATTGAGTTCTTATCCAGAAGACAATTATCCATACAATTAATCATATTTTCCTTTTATAAACCGGGAAGTCTGATTGTGGAAGTCCGATCCCATGCCCTTCAGAATGTAGAAGCCAGAAAGATTCCCAGCTTCCCTCAAAAGTCCATTTAAGTACAGAGTTCCTGTTACTTCAAATTCTTATATATTGTACGTTCTCTAAGTAAATAATAAAAACATTAAACTGTAAACTTAAATAATAAAGTCTGTCTAATGCCAAGTAATTCCATCTGGTGTCAGAATACTTTATTACTAAGAGTGTGTGAATTAACCATGCTTATTTCTATGTCAGTTGCTGGTCTAATACTGAAATACCTTGTTTCTTCTATGTATACAAAAAAGGGATACCACCTAGAGTTGTATCTGACAATCTGGAACCTTATCTTGGCTGTAATAGCCTCTGTGTCCATAATTTGTTTAACATTAGTTAACCATTGTTTTAAAGATATCTGCTTTTGGGTTAACCAATGTTGGGTTATCCCTTTGGCTGCGGCCACTGTTAATATTAGAAATATATATTCTTGGCCCTCTGTCTTGATTTCCCAAGGTGTTAATCCCAAAATCAGATGTTCAAAATCTATGTTCTGTGAAATTTCTAGTTTTTTTTTTTTTTTTTTTTAACTTTCTTTTATTACTTTTACAATAAACAACTGCATATTGTGCAATCATCTGTCAGGTATCAAGCATCTGTTGTGACAAATACATCCAATGTACATTAGGATACAAAGAGCCTAAACAGCATGGATTCAGGATAGGTGGAAAAGCAAAATAGGTTATTTATTCAGATCATATGCCTAAATAAGCCACAGCTAACTAAGGCTTTTGGGGTCAAGTCCAAAATGTTCCAAGTCCAAAGATATTACTCAATATCCAGTGCTGATATGAACCCCAATCCTATTAATAAAAGGTAGTCTGGAAATTTGTAGCACTAAATCTGCCTTTCTAGACATCTAAAAATCATTTTATCTTATGCTAGTGAGAGAGCCAAAAGCTTAAATTTATAGGTCTTAGGAAGAATAAGCAGAGCTCAAAGCTCAAACTGGTATTATTATAAGCAAAATCAAGTTCTTTTGAGTGTGAACAGTCAGGTTTCCTGGTCAGAGTCCAGATCGCTAATGGTACAGCCTCAGATGACTGAAACTCCCAGGCAATTAATTCCACCTTCTTACAGTGGATCAGAATATTGAAAAGCCTTACCACCATAATGAATTCGTAGTCGGGCTGGCATCAGGAGTGAGTGAGTGCGATACCCCTAGGCCATGGAGCCAAGCTCTCACCGCATCAAATTTCTTCCGTCTGGTACAAGCTGCAAATGAAAGATCTGGAAACAGGTGAACGGTTGAGCGATTAAAGGCTAACCCTCTCGATGACCTCGGTGCCTGAAGGAATTGATCTTGAACGTTAGAGCTGGAAGTCACCATCAAAATCACTCTTGGGGCCTCACCATGTAGCCCGAGAGATCAAGGAGTAAGCTGAAAAGCTTTAAGGAGCTGACCCATTAAAGTTCCTGGTGGAAGCTTGAGTGCTTCAGGTAGCCACATGTGCAAAAAGTTAAGGAGGTCATCCTTTTCGCAGCCCTCTGGGAGACCAATTATACGTATGTGTGAAGCCCTGTTTGAGTTTTCCAGTGCCTCTAACCGGTACCGGTGCTGAGCCTTTTCCTACACGAGTTAGGTTGTGGCTGATGGGGCTTGTATAGCTGTTTTCTCAGCGGCTGATGCAATTTGGGTGACGGCCTCCAGCTTAACATCCTGTTCAGCAAATCGTTGCAAGATCAACAATTTTACAGTCGATCGCTTGCATGGAGGTCTGCAAAGCTCTCCATGGGGCTCCTCTGGCTATAGTCGATGAGGAAGATGCGGCCTGCTTGGTTGTTGCCACCGACTGTTTGGGTCCGCTACTCGTATTCTTCTGGTTGCGACCCATGACAATCTGGTATCCCTCGACGCCGGATGATCTGTACTGTTCACTGCTGCAATTAGTTTTAGTTTATCTCCACAGCAAATCATGATTTTTATTAAGATATAGCAGTAGATGTGCAGATCTGTATTCAAGTGAATCTTGCCAGTTTGCTGCTCCACAGCACCCCCCTCTAGGATCTTTTTGATTACACCTTCTATCTGGTATCAATATGATCTGATCATTGGACACTCCCAAAAAATATGGTAATGATTGCCAATTGCGCCACAGCCTCTCCAACACCTATCAGAGGGGCACCTAGCATAATGCTTTGATATTGTTGGAGTAATAAAATAAATCGGACCAAAACCTTTCATTTGAATTCTTGCCAAATTAAATTTGTTGTTTTGTGGGAGTTAGCCCAGATTTTAAGCCATTCCATTTCAGAAATATCTAGACCAGATTCATCGCTCCAACTTTGTTGGATTTTCTGAATGGCAAAGACTGATAAACCATCATCCAGTCCTTTGCAGAACTGGGAGACCAATTGTTTCAGATCGAGAGAGTTTGCTTTATTTTTTACAGTCACTACACCTTCCTCTAAGTCTCTATTCAGAGTGGCGATTCCAACCACAGCATTTATGTAGTGTCTATATTGGAGATACTTATAAAAAAAAAATCAGTGTGTGGGAGGCCAAACTCCTGTTGTAGGATTTGAAAATCCTTAATAAGATCTCCCTCAAGAAACTGAGACAAAGAGCACAGACCCGGTCTGTTCCATCTATGTTGGTGTCTCCCCTCGTTACTGATGAATCAGGAAGCCATTGCAAAGGGATACAGGGCCACACACAAGTTGTTTATTCCCATACTGCTCTGATTTTCAACCAGCTTGCCAGGGTGTGCTTCATCCACTAATTACGAATAGTGTGTAATGTATGTGGCAAAACTGTCCAAGGCAGTACTCACAAAGGATCTCCCCATGAGCAGTTGCCTCAAGGGTGCACCACATATTTTCTGTGCTTTACTTAGCATCTTTATCAGTGGGACCAACTGAGCTGTCCAATAGTATCTCTGTATGTCTGGGAGACCCATATCTCCTTTAACTTTAGGTGTCTGTAAAAGAACTTTGCGGATTCTGGGCTTTTGCCCTGCCCAAATAAAATGTGTTATTTTCTGTTGCAATTTTTCTAAGTCTGACCTAGGAATATGCACTGGTAGGGTTGAGAAGAGGAGCCTCGGTAACACATTCATTTTAGTCGTTTCTATTCTATTAGATAATGACAGCGGTATCTTTTGCCATCTTTTCATGTGTCTGATAAGTTGTTTATATAGGTGGCCATAATTAACTGAAAATAGCTTGCAAGAAGATTCCTTGGGATCCATATACCCAGGTACCTTATTTTGTCCTGCACCCATTTAAAGGGTCTCTCTGCTTTCATGGTCGGTTCCACAGTCCCTTTTACGTGTAGCGCCTCTGATTTTTCTACATTTATTTTGAACCCCGAAATGGTGCCATAGTTTCTAACCAATGTCAGCAAGTTGGGAATTGAGAGGTGGGGCTTATCCACATACAGCAAAGTGTCATCAGCATACATAGATACCTTTCAACAACAGCTGCCCACTTGGATCCCCTGAATATCCTTAGATTTCCAGATTGCAATTGCTAACGGCTCTAAACTTAATGTGAACAGTAGGTGGGAGAGAGGGCAGCCCTGCCTCTTTCCTCTTTCTATCTGAATATTTGCCGATAAGGTTCCCTGTAACATAAAGAGACTCATTGTGTGAATTAATTGCCTAATCCCATTTTCCCCAAAACTACTTGTAAATATTCCCAATTTAAGCAGTCAAACGCTTTTGCAGCGTCTAAAAAGAGAGCTAGTTGAGCTGAAGTTGTAGGGGAACTGTATGCCAGTACATTTAGCAATTTCTGTATATTATCTGATAGATGCCTGTTTGGGATAAATGCCGTTTGGTCAGAGTGCACCAAATATTCCATGTGTTTTTGTAATCTTGTCGATAATACTTTGGAAAGAATTTTCCAGTCCTGTTTTAACAATGAAATGATACACCCCACAACTATCCAATGGCCAACCTGGTTTAGACAAGACACTGATAATGGCTTCTCTCCATGAATCTGGTGTGCGACTTCCTACACACTCATTAAATACTGTAGCTAAAATAGGAGTCAGGACATGTTTAAATTGTTTATAAAATTCTGATGAGAAGCCATCATGGCCCGGGGCTTTTCCTGAAGGGAGGGACTGTATTATCCTCTTGACCTCTTGTAGCGTTATCGGGCTGTTTAGTTCTTCCCCCCAGTCTCTGATAACCTAGGTATTGGTAGGTCTTGCATGAATTGTGCCGTCTGCATTTTAATATCTACATTTCTTTTCTCTTCCTGGTATAAGGCTTGATAGAACTGTCTAAACTGTACTGCAATGCCTGACTGGGTAGTCCAAGGCCTTGTGGGGTCAGATTTATTGCGTAGTTTAGCTACTGTTCTATCCACCTGAGCTCTGCGTAGCCGCACTGCCAACAATTTTGCAGCTCTGCTACCTATATCATGGTACCCTGGCCTAGGAATCTTAGCTGACTTTCCACCCTGCAATTATCTAGGATCTGTAATTTTTCCCTTTCCCCCTTCAAAGCCTTTAAAATTGAACTTTTGCTGGGGTATTTCTTGTGCTCCCCTTCCAGTTTACTAATCTGGGTTAATATCCTATCTCGGGAAAGCTGAGCTAGTTTCTTCTTTGCTAAGGCTAGGCTAATCAGTTCACCTCTAACCACTGCTTTTAAGGCCTCCCAGGTGGAGAGTGGGGAACACTTCTGTCCTATATTGATCTCATAGATCGCTCTTATTAATTTTGCTAATTTCTTAGTGAAACCCTTAGTTAAAAGCAAGACATTCAAACACTATGTTGTTTGTCTTTATAAAATGGGTAGGCTAAATCCAACAATGTGATTGGTTAGTTACCCATGCATGAAATATGTTCCATGCATGGGTAACAAAAAAAAAGGCTGGCAGTAAAAAGGCCAATATCCATAAGCCATGGAACGCTGGCATTTTTCCTGTCTGCCATCTTTACATTTGTCAAACAGGACAAAAAGCTACCATACTTAGATTACTGTAACAAAAAGAGAGACGTAGTGTGAAAAAAAAAAAAGAGAAAAAAAATCAATAAGCCGTTTAAATGTTCCTTATGCAAATGCTGCCTTTTTTTTTTTTTTTTAAACACTCTGTAACGCAGCTCATCAAGCGCCGCCAACCCGATATCGGGAAACCTGGTGTGCCTTCTACCATGCTGCACAGGCTAAATGAACTCCGAGAACAGTTTAAAAGAAATCTACTGACTTTAGATTTGTCCCATGGTCTCGCCAACCGATCGGGTAACCTCTGTTGCAACTCACTCTCCCGCTTCACAGGCTATTTGACGGTCCCGGATTACAGTTTAAAAAACAATATACTGACTTGTCCTGTGGTCTTATTTGTTATGGTCCCATTGCCACTTCCAAAGCATGCCTCTGCCGTGCAGACGTGATGCTAATCGGTGGGGCATTAAATAATAAATATAAAGAAAATACTTCTCTCTCACTCTATGTTGTGCAGATAGGCAGCTGAGTAAATTAACAGAGCTGAGCAGATGGCTGTACGATTGTACAGCTGGGCTGGTGGCAAGGAAGAAACATGCAAGCAGAGCTGGTAAAGGAGCAGAGTGCTGGGTGGGCAGCAGGAGGGAAAGACGTGAGCAGAGCAATGCTGAAGAGTTAAAAAAAAAAAAAACTTTCCACTAGCTGCCCATCTGTTGGATCTGTTCCTCATTTTACCTGTACAGTGCAGTTAATTAAAGAGCGGCATGTAGTCACGACGGAGGAACTGGGGAAAAACAACAGGACGCTTGATCAAGTGAATCAGGTAAATGAATTCGGGTAGAAAATAAAAAAAAGATAAAATTCCTTAGTAAATAACAGACCCACTAGTAAAAAAACAATAAAGTATGTGTGGTGGGGTGAACTTTTCAGAAGTATGGATGCCACAGAAGGACAGAAATGCCTAGTGGCAAAATACAATAGCATCATCAGGTAGCAGGCGGAAGGACTATGTTATCTCACATTATCACAAAGATTTCTGGTTTTAGATATTTAAATATAGTTTTTTAGGGTGCGAAAAATATTTTTTAAAATGTAGCCCATTTTATAAGCGCAATAAGACACTCCAGGTGTGTGCATGGAACATATTTTACTGCACGCCAGGGGCTAAAGGCACTCTGCCAAGGCCTCGTGCCTTATTACACCCCTGGCCGTGCAGTAAAATATGTTCCATGCACACTCTGTCGTGGCTTGAATTTTGGGTATTAGAAAGAAATCTAATCTTGAATAAGACTGCCTGGCTGGTGAAAAAAAGGTGAAATCTCTTTCACTTCTATGACGCTGTCTCCAGATATCCACCATTCCCATTTCTTCCATCATGACCGACAGTACTTGTGTAGCTGGTTTGCCATATGCCCCTGTATGTGAGGTTCTGTCTATACTCAGTGAAAGGACCGTATTAAAGTCTCCTACCATTATCAACTGACCTTCTGGTAAGGTGGCTATCTTGGGCATAACGTTTTGTAAAAAACAGTGGGTCTGGCTATTGGGTGCATATATGTTCACTAGGTGTAAAGTTTCCCCATGAATGGTCCCTGTAACCCTCAGGAAACGTCCTTCCCAGCTCTCCTCCACCGATTGAATTTGGAATGGGCAGCCCTTCCTGATTAATATGGCCACCCCAGCTTTCCTTCCATTTGGAGAGCAGGCCGCTTCCACTCTGTACACCCACATTTGTCGCAATTTGAGGTGTTCTTGTGGTCCTAGGTGAGTTTCTTGCAGGAAAGCAACTGAACAGTGTAGCTTATTTAATTCCCCTAGTACTCTGGTTCTTTTTATTGGTGAATGTATCCCTTTGACATTATAAGAGATAACTGTTAGGTCATCCATATCTTGTTATGGGTAACAATGGGGTATGGCCTATAACTAGTTCCAAAGCTAAACTGCTCCTCTGAGTCCCCCTATTCTTATGTGCTCACACCAGACATTGAATTAGCACTTTTAAAAATAGAGACAGACTGTGTATCCAGCTCGTACACCTCTGATTAACAAACACAGAGGTAATTAGAAACATATAAACAACTGTAAACATGAAACCAAACTTTTTAAGTAACATTTTGTTGAGTATTTTAACTAGTTTGTATTGCTGCAAAAAGGTGCAATACTGAACTGCCTTTATAATGTCCACATAAAGACTTCCTAGGTAAATATAGTCCAGTCATGTACACACCACTGCTGTTAGGAAGGAGGAGTTCTCAATCTCCTCGTGGTGTTGCATGTAATACCTATAACTGGTGAGCAACAACAGTATCTGCATTAACATGCAAACAATTAACTAAGCCCTTGCCCCCACCCCACCCTCACCTCTCATTTTGAGTTTAGGCTGCAATATTTTCATAAACTCCTGCTGTATAACCTCCCAGTGTTCCAGACTTACTCTTCTAAAATGCCAAGTGGTAAGCAAGTAACCCCCCCCCCCAAAAAAAAAGCACAGGACAAACATGAGCTCCTTTCTCCCTTCCTATGAAAAGGGGGGCATAAGATAAATATTTCCCATCCCATTTCTCCTTGCTTTGCTAAGGGACCCGACTTATAAAATGGCAAGAAAAAAAATCTAGAAATCTTATTGGCCAAGAGATATCAGTTGACTGTGCGTATAAAGATATTTAATGTACAGTCATCCTGGTCCTAAACCACATTACACAATGAACAAATCAGTCCTCCTACAGCCAGAACCATCTTCCATCAGTCTCCCTGCAACCAGAACTGGTCTTCCATCACAAACATGGCTGCTACTTTACACTGTAAAAACCTTCAACTGGGCACTAAAAACAAAACTACCTTAAATAAAAAATAAAAAAAATTAATTAAATGTTGTTTCTCTGATCATCACACTCTCCTTATACACATAAACAAATTAGAAACATTAAGTATCGTTTATAGTTTTCATTATAACTGTTTCTTTACTAAAAGTGAAAAATTCCCCTTCTGTCTTTACCTGCTCATCAGGGAAATCTCTTCTGCTTACCCTGACAGTGAGATAATTGAGTCTGTGACTCTAAAACAGGCCTTTGTTGTCTGTGTGTATATATAGTATGTTAGGTGAGTAACATTCTACCAGTGAAACAGAGCAGAATTTTGAATCCCTGTATAACATGGTAAACATTCCATGAAAAACATTCTATGTCTTGAATGTGGGGAAACACAGAGGGGAAAAAAAACAGGATGAAGAAAGTAGGCAATACAGTAATACTTTATAAACAAAGAGAAAAGGTGGGAAACACACTGTACATAGGCAGAGACAGACTCGAACTGCTCAAATACATTGCTGATGTTTATAAAAGCACATACATTTGAATCATACAGAGGTGTGTTCAGGTGAAATGTACCCCCTTCCCCACCAAAAACAAGGCAACTTGGCAGGTTTAAAGTATTTTTTTCTTACTAACCTTTCACCTCAATCCTACAGCAGTTTTCCTTTTATGTACTGGACCATAACACATAAGTGAAAAACAAAAATAAAGAGAAGGTTGCCTTAAAAGAAACTATATAACTACAGTGTAATGAAAATTAAGTTTTAAACACTGCTTATGTTTTACAAATTTACAGATATTACAGTGCATTTATATCATAAAATGTACATGTTATAGAAAATATTTATTTTCAACCAAATCTACTAATAAATACTTTAACTGCAAAGTACTGCAATAGTTACCCTATTGCTGAGATATGCTATTTTATGCATTAATATGGACTACTTTTTCCATTTTTAGATGTTTTAGAGGTAATGTATTGTATGTACACTCTTGAAAATAGTAAATACATTTTTAATCCCTATCAAAGTAACTCAAACTAATTCTTTTATGATGGTGGCCCATTTCATAAGTGTGATCGGCCACTCCAGGGTGTGCATTATAGGATTGTAATGCACTTTCCAGGGACATAAGGCCTTTGGCCTCGTGCCTTAGCACACCCCTGGGGCGTGCATTAAAATCCTTTAATGCACACCCTGTCGTGGCTTATTACTTACATAGATAGGAGGAATTCTGCAGTTTCTACTTCGTTTACTTCCATTTTATAGCAAGCCAAGAGAGTGTCTTATCCTGTCCCAGTCCAGTTCAAACTTCAGTGCAAACTTTGCTTTCAAGGGGGCAGTAGCTCCAAAGCAGAAAAAAGCTGCCAATGTCACTGCGAGGTTCAGCGCGTCCCGATCAGACAATCCATCCCCTTCCCCTGCTGAAATAATTATAAGAACCCGTTCAAGATTTGAAGGAAAGTCACCTGAGAGCAGAATTGTCCTCTCGTTGAGAAGGTGAAAGTCCTGAGTCCATTTTTTTCCATCAGCCTTGCCACGTTGGGGACGTTGACTGTGGAAGAAACCACGGAAGAAATCTCTTGTGTCCCCTGTTCTGTCTCCAAAGCATGGACTAACCCCCTTAGCAACACACGACGTGGAACAGGGACACAGACACCCGCACGGCGAACAGCATATCAGGTGCCCGAGGCTGTCCAAAAGGACATCAGGAGGGAAGGCTGGATTTAGGGGTAATCGAGAGATCCCACAGCCCCTGGGCCTCACCAGCAGTCCTTGTGCCCAAGTCAGATGGCTCAATGTGTTTCTGTGAGGCAGTCACAAAGTCCGATGCCCCGGACGGATGAACTCCTGGACAACTTGGGAGGGGCGACCTACCTTACGACTATTAACCTGACCAAGGGGTATTGGCAGGTAGAATTGACAGACAGAGCTTGGGAGAGGTCAGCCTTCATCACTCCGACAAGCTTATTTGAGTTTAAAGTAATGCCTTTCGGAATGAAAAACGGCCCGGCCACTTTCCAAAGGTTGGTGAGCTAGGTGTTAAATGGAAAGCGAGGAGTGCGCCGTGATGCATCTGGATGAGGCATTGCCATCTTTAGTAGCTGGGAGGAACACCTATCCCACCTTAGGGAAGTGTTGGACAGGATACAGAGGGCCGGGCTCACTGTCAAAGCCAAGAGGTGCCAGGTGGCCATGGGAGAGTTGGCATACCTCTGGCATGTGGTAGGCCAGGGACAGCTACGTCTTAACCGAATAAAGACAGAGGTGATCCAGGCGTGGCCCAGACCAGAAAACCAGGAACAGGTCAGGAGCTTTCTAAGGACAGCAGGGTACTACAGGAAATTTTTACCCAGTTGCAGTGCCCTGGCTGCTCCCCTATCTGACCTGACAAAGAAAAAGATGCCAAAGAAAATTACCTAATCCCGCAAAACTGACACTGCAATTTCCCACAGGACAACAAAGTTATAATGATGCCGTAACGGCCTTTGTAGACCTTCAGAAAAGAGGCTTTTCAATACCTTCATGTTGGCTCCCTTACAGACATCTGCTGCTCACAAGATACCAGAAGAAAAAATTACTCACCTTAGTAATGTTGTTTCTTCTAATGGAGTCTTGCTATATTATAGACATTAGCAGTTTGATCCAGCTCTAGAACTGCCCCGGAGTGAAATGGTTAAAACCATTCCAAAATAGAATTTTGGCATGAGAGCAGCTCTATCTGTGTCATTTCAAACTTGAACTGTCAGATCTTTACGAGCCAAACTCACTAAGGTCTGTGTGGAAGCTGTAACCTACACTAGCCAAATGGCTACCTAAATAATAACAACCATTGATGGTCCCACACCCAAGACTCAAGTCAGGGACCAGAAATACTAACACCATTCTAATAATATGAAAATGGAACATAAGTATAATGAAACACACACACGCATACACATACACACCCCAAGTCCCAAAGGGGACAAAATGCTAACAGGACATAAGTAGTGCCCACACTAGGTTGCCGCACCCACCAAGTAGAGGTTCTGAGAGGGGCAGGTTGGGAGGTCTATAATATGCAAGACTCCATTAGAAGAAACAACATTACTAAGGTGAGTAATTTTTCTTCAAACAACATGAAGTCTTGCTATATTATAGACATTAGCAGAATACACAGCAGTACCTCCATGGAGGAGGGGCAGAACCTACTTAGGGAATAGGCTCTGAAGAACAGCTGTGCCAAACCGAGCATCTCTCCTGGCCTGGACATCCAGGGAGTAATGCTTGCCAAAAGTGTGTACCGTTTTCCAAGTAGCAGCCTGGCAAATCTCTAATAAAGGGATATCTCTGGCAGCAGCTAGAGACACAGCTATACCCCTGGTAGAATGAGCCCTCAAACCGGGGGTCGCCCACTTTCTGATAACAAATTGGATACATGAGACAATCCACCTGGCTATTGATCTCTTAGTGGCAGGTTTCTTTCCCAACTTCACCATAGGTAAGGAAAAGTTGAGGATTCAACCTGTGACCTTTGGTACTCTATATAATAACTAAGAGCTCTTAACATCCAGGTTGTGCAACCTCCTCTCACCCAAGAGGAGTGATCAGTGAAAATACTGGAAGGAGACAGATTGATTAAGACGGAAATCTGAAACCACCTTAGGCAAAACTTCCTATTAGTCCAAGGACTACCTTATCCCTGTGGAAAGAAATAAAGTCAGTCTCCACTGACAAGGCTTGCAATTCACTTATGCGCCTGGCAGAAGTAATAGCCACTAGAAAAACAGTTTTCCAAGTTAGGTACTTAAGCTCTGCAGAAGACAGAGGTTCAAAAGGGGGTTGCATTAACTGGGCAATGCAAACATTAAGGTCCCAAGCAGGAGCCGGTTCCCGAAAGGGAGGATTAGTATGGAGTAATCCCTTAAAAAACTTGGAAAACACAGGATGAGAGGAAAGAGGGGATGACTTTCCTGCTGACACAAAAGCAGACACAGCTGCCAAATGAACTCTCAGGGTAGCTGGTCTGAGACCCAAGGAATTAAGATGTACCATGTAATCTAACAAAATGGGCAATTCAGCAGATTCTGGGGAAATATTTTTCCCAGCACACCAATGGAAAACCTTTTCCATTTAGAACTATAACTAGCCCTAGTGGAAGGCTTTCTGGAAGCCCTTAGGATCTCAAGAACACCCTGAGAGAGGTGTAAATCAGCAACTCTAACTCCTCAAGAGCCAGGCCTTGAGGTTGAGGGATTTGAGGTCCGATACCAAACCTTCCCTGGGCACAAGTCAACAGATTGTGATTCCTGGGGAGGCACAGGGAAGATGGACTGTCAGAGACAGAAGGAGTGGGTACCAGGCTGCCTGGCCCAATCCGGGGCAATCAGAATCATCCTGCAAGGCTGAGATCTGATTTGACTAGTACTTTGAATAGGAGAGGAAAGGGGAAAGCATAGAGGAACTTCCTCCCAATCCAGAAGAAGGGCATCCAGGGAACTGAGCCCAGCACTGGAGGCCTGCAACAGAACAGAGGAAGTTTGTGATTGTCTGGGGCTGCAAAAGATCTATCTGAGGGATGCCCCACCTGGCAAAACTATCCCCAGCACTTGAGGATCCAGGGACCATTCGTGATGGCCCTGGGAAATCCTACTGAGGGCATCCGCTAGACATTGTCCTTCCTGGACGATGAACTGCTATGAGGGAAGTGTTCAGGGAATAGGCCAGAGACCACAACTTCATTGCCTCGGCACAAGGCCAAGACTGAGTGCCCCCTGTTTGTTGATGTACCACATTGTTGTGGTGTTGTCTGTTCTGACTTGTATCACCTTGTCGTGGACAGATGCAGAAAAAGCTTGAAGAGCTAAAAAGACAGCTCTGAGTTCGCAAATTGATGTGGACCAGAGATTCCTGGGGGACCAAACTCCCTGAGTGGAAAGGTCGCCATGGGGCTCCCAACCCAGAAGGAAGCATCTGTGGTGAGAGTCAAGTGGTGAGAAGGGGAAATGAAGGGACCCCGCTCTAAATTGCTCTGATCCTGCCACCACTGGAGAGCTAGGATCAAGGTTCGAGTCACTGGGACCAACTTGGAAGGGGGTTCTTCTCTGAGACCAAAAGGTTCTCAAGTGAAACTGAGTGTCTCTCATCTGAAATCTGGCTCCTGCACAACAGCTGTGGATGCAGCCATGTGCCCCAGGAGCTGCAGAAAGTGCCTTGCTGGTCGAGAGACCTGCAGAGTGAAGAAAGAGGCCAGAGCCACTAAATTCCTTACCTTTCTGGGGAAGAAAGGCTCTGGCTAGCTTTGTGTCCACCTCTGCCCCTATAAAGGTGAGTACCTGGACTGGTTCCAGAACCCGACTTTGGTAGGTTTAGCAGAAAACCCAGGGAGGTGAGAAGCTGCTAGGTGACCTGCAGGTGAGATTTTACCTGTTCTGGGGACTGGCCTACAATGAGCCAGTCATCTACACAGGGAAAAACAGCAATCCTCTGCCTCCTTAAGTGGGCCACTGCTAGACACTTTGTGAATACCCTTGGAGCAGAGGTAAGGCCGAAGGGCATTGCTCTGAACTGGTAATGACCTGAGGGCAGTTCGAATCTGAGGTACTTTCGATGGGATCTTCTGATTAGGACATGGAAATAGGCATCCTTGAGGTCCAGGGAGGCTAGCCAGTCCCCTGGCCTTAGGGAAGGCAAAATCATTGCCAGAGTTACCATTTTGAACTTTGGTTTCAGAAGATGCTTGTTCAGATATCTGAGATCTAAAATGGGCCGCCATTCTCCTGTCTTTTTGGGGTAAGAAGTATCTGAATACAGACCCCTGCCCTGATGCAGGGAGGAACCCTTTCTACTGCTCTGAGAGCTAACAGGGATGAGACCTCTGTTTCAGAGCGAGGGTCTCTGAAGCACTTGCAGCTTAAAAGTCTGCTTCTCAACTTGGGAAACTTTTTAGCTGAGAACCAGACCTGGCTTACTACTTCAGGAACCCACTTGTCTGAGGTTAAAGAAGCCCAATTCTGACTGAAGTAAGCCAGCCTGCCCCCACTGGTACAGGAGATCGGCCCTGGGCACCCCATCAGGTGCCTGTTTCTGAGGAGTTTTGGGCTGGGGTGGGAGCAGGTGCTCACCCTCGCCTGCCCCTGCCTCTGAAGAAGCCCTCTGAGCACAGGCAGAGGAGGCCTGAGTCTGGTAGAAAGGCCTGTGAAAGCTCACCCCTACCCCTGGGGCATGCCTTTGAGGAGTGGCTTGCCGCTCCTTAGCCTGGGCACTCTTGTAAGTAGTCCTATATTCATCCATCTTTCATGTAATTCTCTGTCTGCTCTCCAAACAGAGACTTCCCACCACAGGAAACTCCATAGCCTTAGTCTGGGTATCCTGTGACAAACTAGTACACCTGAGCCAGGCCAACCTCACGAAAAGCTACAGATGTGGCCATGACCTCTAGAGGAACATCATTAACATCCACAGCAGCATGAAACTGAACCTTAGAGGCTTCAATGCCATCAGCAGCCACCTGTTCTAGTTCACTAGCCAGCTGGCCATGGGCCTGCTTGGCCAATTGCATAACAGTATCCCATCTAGATTTCTGATACCTAGCTACATAAGCCATATAATTTGCTTGCCTGAGTCCCAGAAAGGCTGCCATATACTGTTTTTTTGCCATGGCATCAATCTTCCTGGAATCATTGTCAGGAGGATGTGAAGCCAAGGGAATATTAGCTTTATCACAGGCAGCAGCCTGAACTACCCCTACATGACTGCATTGCTGAGAAAGGAATTCTGTATCAGGGCCTGACAATGTATACCTTCTGTCCATCTTTTTATCTACAGGAGGCACAGAATTAGGAGCTTTTAAAATTTTAATTGTTTGTTTCCTAAAAGACTTATGTAAAGGAATAGACAATCTCCTAGACTCTGGAATATCCATCATTTCTACAAAATCAGGCTCCTCTTGCTCATCCACAGCCTCTTCTAAAGGAAGCTGGAGGGTTTCAGCAACTTTTTTATAAAACATAAAATCAGATGGGGACTCAGACAGCATAGGGGGAGATTCTAAAGGTCTGTCTGGGAGATGTCCGGTTCAATAGGCACACCCAGACCTTCCCAGCCACATTCATACTGTTCATAATCCTCCTCCCTCCTCTGGTTCATAAACTTCCTCAATATCATAATCCTGAACCACTGGGACGGACAAACCGACCTTTACCAGATAGTGGTGGTTGGACGGACCCTGAGACAGTGACTGGACAATTTGTATGGCTTTTGCTATCTCTGCAGCAGTTGGAGAAGGAATTTTGGACTCCAGACCTGCTGATTTTCTTGTTTTCTTTACTGGAATTGGTTCCTCAGAACCAGCTTTTCTTGCCGAGAAGTCTGGCCCTGTGGTTAGAGGAACTCCCTCTAGTTCGGTTGGCACGGGCGGGCTGGCATCGGGTCAACGGACTTTTAACCTCTCGTTCCCTGAGCCTGCCCAATCTTTTTTCCAGGGTGGCTGCAGGGAAATTCTTACATACCTGGCAGTCTGACTGGAGGTGGTCAAACCCCAGACAATAAACACATGTGGTGTGTGGGTCAGCCTTGGCAAAGACTTCCCCCACAAACATCACAGTGTTGAAACCCAGTGGGCCCGGTTTTTCTTTTGGGTTTCTCAGACATAATGCCAGCCTAACCAAAAACTTGCCCTTTTAACGGCAGTGCCAGGTAAGATAATTCTTATCGTGGTTCCTAATCAATATATTGGAAAAACGAATAAATCCGCTTTTTTTGAACCAATAAGAACTGAACCGCACTCTAAAATAGTAACTTTTAGTTTTAAATGAGTTTTAAACCCACTGATCGGTTCAAAACCGAACCGATAACTTACAAGTTCCACACAGACAAAACCTTCATTTACTTACGGTTACCACAGATAGAGCTTGAACTGAACGGTTTTGCGGTTAAAATAAAACTATTCTCGGTTAAATCCAACCGAGAAAACACTTTTTAAACCGAGAAATGAACCGAGCAGAAGGAGAAATCTCCGGAGCGACTGTTCACTGAGGCGGAGTAAAGAATCTGACAGTTCAAGTTTTAAATGACACAGATAGAGCTGCTCTCGTGCCAAAATTCTATTTTGGAATGGTTTTAACCATTTCACTCCGGGGCAGTTCTAGAGCTCGATCAAACTGCTAATGTCTATAATATAGCAAGACTTCATGTTGTTTGAAAGCTCCTTTTCCGTGGCTCAGAGGGCACAACATCAGAACACGTCCTCCATGAAGAATTTGCTCGTTAAGCTTACTGCTCTGGACTCCTACATAATGGAAGATCCTTCTCTCTTGACATCCTGGGTGGACCGCAGTAAATCTCTCATACTGGTTATGGGGGTCTTTGTCCTCCTCTTTCTGCCCGGGGGGGGGGAGATTTTGGGCTTCCTCCGTGCTCCTTTGGGGGAGGGGTCTGACTCTGACCTGGGGCAGTGGGGTGGAGGACCTGGCTGGAGACATATGAAATGCATTTAATTCAATGAAATCCTTCCGATGTGAGACTGCTGGGGCAGAGCAAACGGGGGCCTACGCAGAGATTAGGGAGTGCTGCTCAATAGTTAGTGTACACTCAAGGTGAGGGCTCCCCATTTTAAACATACTGTGGGGCAAAGTGAGCATGATATACATTTTAGGTAACTGGGCAGAGGTAGATGGCACCGCTGAGGAATCGTTGGGCCTTCCATGAGACCCAGTAAAGATTGTAAGTCCCAGTTAAATAGGGCTTCTTATATTTTCTGCTCGCTGCCCCCTATCACAGTCCTCAACATGGTGGCCATTAGAGTTGATGGGGAACAAAGACGTGGTCGGCGGGGCCATGGGGTGCTCCAACCATGTGATTTCCCCTAATTGACTGAATGATAGGTATCCCACTAGATAGGGCTCTACCCAGCCCATTAATTGATGGTCACCATGCTGCAGAACTAACTCAGCCCTCTGAGTGAGAATTCTATTACAGCAGCTTGGGCAGGGCTCGAAATTCCCATTGAAATGGTGTTCCATGCACACCAAAAAACTGGCACGGAACACTAGATTCTGCCCCCTGGTAAACTGTGGTGTATACCGCTTTAAGGAGTGAGGTTCGAGCGGCCGCCATGCGCCCGCATGTGTTTGTTTTTTTCCCTCCCATTTCAGCTCAGGAGACTGTCTGGCGCCTTCTAAGACGCTCCAGCCAACCGGAATGCCGCATTTTGTCTGCCCAGCCCAAGACCGATGAAAATCTCGTGTTCACTGGCGAGATTTCGGTCTCAGGCAAAGCCACTGCACACTTGCTTTCCCTCACTCCTGGGGCGGCAACCATGCTGACAGGACTCTCTTGCTCCAGGCTCCTCTCTCCGGACATCACTGCAGCTCCCTGTCTGGTAAATTGGGGGGGGCTGACTGAAATGGGAGGGTGCAGGAACGAACAGCAAAGTCACTATTGGGAGGAGGTGGTAAGGGAGACAGTGAGAATGAGTTTCTGCGATATTTTGAGCGCCGGTGAGCTTAGAAACAGTCTGCGGATGTCTGGAAAAACGGAGGGCAGATTTTGCTGTGTTTTCTCTTTCGTTGGACAGAATGACTAAAAAAGGAGAAATAAACGAAAAAGGTCGACAAGGGAAAACTTTTACAGGGAGGACACTGCCAGAAAAAAAACAAAGGCAACAACAAGCCTTAAAAAAAAAAAAAAAAAAAAAAAAAAGGAAAAAAAACAACACACATTGAGCCTTTTTGGGCCCAGATTCCCTGGCACAGAACAAGGGAGAACCAATTGCCAGACAGTACTCGGGGCATACGTTACAGTCCAGAGATAGATTAATTGCCCAGTTTCACTCAGGGAAGGGTACTGCCCCAATGTCCCCGATTTGGTGAGCACAAAAGGCTGATGTTTTCCCTTGGTACCCCCCCCAAAAAAAGACACCAGACATCTTTTAAATTTTAAATTTTTTATTGAAAAAAAACACATTAAGCTGTAACATTTCACTGAAGCAGCTTTATCTGTGCAGCTCATTTTTTTTTCTGGGCAGACTTCACCCTGTAGGGGGGTTAAAAAGAAAATTACTCACCTTAGTAATGTTGTTTCTTCTAATGGAGTCTTGCTATATTATGACATATGCAGTGAGTCCCAACCTTCGAACTGCTCCGGAGGTGAAAGAGTTAACTTTCCATGCCAGGCATGGAACCTTGAGCACGAGCTCGTTGAAAACTCTGTCTGTTGTTCTTCAAACACAAACTGTCAGATCTTTACGAGCAAAAACTCACTAAGGTTCTGTGTGGAAGTCAGAACCTACACTAGCCAACTGGCTACTAAATATAAGACACATTTTTGTCCCAAAACAAAGACTCAAGTCAGGGATCCAAAATGAAAACACTAACACCCAAACACCCCAAAAAGGAGGGGTGAGAAAACAAGGTGGGCATCTACTAAGTGCAACACTGCACTGCCCACCCACATCCCAAAAGCAGAGGTTCTGAGGGCAGGCAGGGGAGGTAATAATATAGCAAGACTCCATTAGAAGAAACAACATTACTAAGGTGAGTAATTTTTCTTCAAACAACATGAAGTCTTGCTATATTATGACATATGCAGACTACACAGCAGTACCTCCATGGAGGAGGAACAGAACCTACTTAGGAAATAGGCTCTGAAGCACAGCTGTGCCAAACCGAGCATCACTCCTAGCCTGGATGTCCAGGGAGTAATGCTTGGTAAAAGTGTGAACTGTTTTCCAAGTAGCTGCTTGACATATCTCTAGGATAGGGATGTCCCTGGCAGCAGCCAGAGACACAGTTGTACCTCTGGTAGAGTGAGCCCTCAGGCCTGAGGGAGGAACCTTACCCAGTTTTTCATAGCAAAATTGGATACAAGAGACAATCCACCTGGCAATGGATCTTTTAGTGGCAGGTTTCCCTTTACCAACCTCACTATAAGTGAGGAACAGTTGGAGGGAGTCAAACCTCTGACCCTTGGTATGCTCTATGTAGTAACTAAGGGCTCTTTTGACATCTAAACTGTGCAGTCTCCTCTCGCCAGAGGAGGAATGGTCAGTGAAGTACACAGGGAGAGACAGATTAGATTAAGGTGGAAGTCTGAAACCACCTTAGGCAAGAACTTTCTGTTAGTCCTGAGGACCACCTTATCTCTATGAAAGGAGATAAAATCAGGCTCCACTGACAATGCTTGTAATTCACTTATGCGCCTGGCACAAGTGATGGCTACCAAAAACACAGTTTTCCAAGTCAAGTACTTAAGCTCTGCTGAAGACAAGGGCTCAAAGGGGTTGCATAAGCTGGGCAATGCAAATATTAAGATCCCAGGCAGAGTCCCTGAATGGAGGGTTGGTGTGAAGCAACCCCTTGAAAAACTTGGAGAATACAGGATGAGCTGAAAGAGAAGAGGGTTTACCTGCTGATAAGAAAGCAGACACGGCTGCCAGGTGCACTTTTAGGGTAGCTGGTCTCAGCCCCGAAGTATTCAAATGCACCATATAATCCAGGACTGTGGGTAAGTCAGCAGAATCTGGGGAAATAAGCTTGCCAGAGCACCATATGGAAAATCTCTTCCATTTGGAATTATAAGTAGCCCTGGTGGAAGGCTTCCTAGAAGCCTTCAAGATATCCAACACACCTTGGGAGAGGTGTAGGTCAGCAAACTGTAACTCTTCAAGAGCCAGGCCTTGAGATTGAGAGATTTGAGATTCGGGTACCAAACTCTCCCCTGAGCACAGGTTGTGATTCCTGGGAAGACACAGGGGAAGGTGGATTGCTAAGGACATAAGGAGTGGGTACCAGGGCTGTCTGGCCCAATCTGGAGCAATCAGGATCATCTTGCAGGGTTGAGATCTGATTTTGACTAGCACCTTGAACAGAAGAGGGAAGGGGGGAAAAGCATAGAGAAACTTCCTTCCCAACTGAGAAGGAAGGCATCCAGAGGGACTGAGCCCAACACTGGGGCTCATGGCAAAAGGGAAGTTGGTGATTGTGAGGGGTGCAAAAGATCCATCTGGGAGTGCCCCATCTGGCAAATACTACCTCAGTACTAGGGGATCCAGTGACCATTCGTGATGGCCCTGGGAAATCCTGCTGACAGCATCTGCCAGGACATTGTCCTTGCCTGGGAGGTGAACTGCCATAAGAGAGGTGTTCAGGGAATAAGCCAGAGACTACAACTTCATTGCTTCGGTGCACAAGGCCAGACCGAGTGCCTCCCTGCTTGTTGATGTACCACATTGTAGCGGTGTTGTCTGTTCTGACCTGTACCACTTTGTTCTGAACAGATGTGGAAAAACTTGAAGTGCTAGAAAAACTGCTCTGAGTTCCAACAGATTGATGTGGAGCAGAGATTCCTGAGGGGACCACAATCCCTGGGTAGTGAGGTCGCCCATGTGAGCTCCCCACCCCAAGAGGGATGCATCTGTAGTAAGGATTAAGGAGTGAGACTTGAGGGGTGAAGGGCACCCCCTGTCTCAGATTGCTCTGGTCCTGCCACCACTGAAGGGCTTGGATCAGGGTTCGAGTAACTGGGATCAATTTGGTCAGAGGGTCTCTCCTTTGAGACCAAAAGGCTCTCAAATGGAACTGGATGTCCCTCATCTGAAATCTTGCTCCCTGTACTACTGCTGTAGAAGCAGCCATGTGCCTCAAGAGCTGCAGAAAATGCCTTGCTGGTCGAGAGACCTGCAGGGTGAAAGAGGAGGCCAGAGAGACCAGGGTCCTTGCTCTTTCCAGAGGAAGGAAGGCTCTGGCCTCTTTTGTGTTCAGTTCTGCACCTATGAAGATGAGAAGCTGGACAGGCTCTAGAACTGACTTTGGAAGATTGAGAAGGAAACCTAGAGATGTGAGCAGTTGCTGAGTTACCTGAAGGTGTAGTTTGACTTGGTCTGGAGACTGACCTACTATGAGCCAGTCGTCCAGGTAAGGAAAGATGGCAATCTTTTGCCTTCTTAAGTGGGCAACTGCTACTGCCAGGCATTTTGTGAACACCCTCGGGGCAGAGGTGAGGCCGAAGAGCATTGCTCTGAACTGGTAATGGCCTGAGGGCAGTTCAAATCTGAGGTACTTTCGATGGGAGCTTCTGATAAGAACATGGAAGTAGGCATCCTTGAGGTCCAGGGACGCTAGCCAGTCCCCTGGCCTTAGAGAGGGTAAAATAATTCCCAGAGTCACCATTTTGAATTTTGGTTTTAAAAGGTGCTTGTTTAGGTATCTGAGATCCAGGATGGGCTGCCATTCTCCTGTCTTTTTGGAGTAAGGAAGTACCTGAGTACAACCCTTGCCCTAGTGTAGGGTGGAACCTTTCCACAGCTCTGAGAGCCAGGAGGGTAGAAACTTCCGCTTCTAGGGCAAGTGCCTCTGATGGATTTGCAGGTAGAAAGGACCTGGTTCTCATCTTTGGAAATTTTTGAAGTTGAGAACCAGTCCCTGGCTTACTACTTCCAGGACCTACTTGTCTGATGTTAAAGACTTCCAGTCCTGGACAAAGTAAGCCAGCCTGCCCCCTACAGGTAGTGGAGAATCGGCCCTGGCCACCCCATCAGGGTGCCTGCTTGGCAGGGGCTTTAGGCTGAGGGGTGGAAGCAGGTCTGCTTGTACCCCGTCTGCCTCTCCCTCTAAAGAACCCCCCTGGGCATAAGCTGACGAGGAGGCCTGGGCTTGGTAAAAAGGCCTATGAAAAGGTCTGCCCCTGCCCCTGGAAGGCTGCCTTTGAGGAGTGGCCTGCCTTCCTTGGCCTGTGCACTCTATAGGTGGTCCTATACTCATCCATTTTTCTCATGTAATTCTCTGTCTGCTTCCCAAACAGAGAATTACCCACAACAGGAAAATCCATGGCCTTAGTCTGGGTATCCTTGACAGGCTAGACATCTGAGCCAAGCCATTCTGCGAAGTGCCACAGATGTAGCCATGACTCTTGATGACACATCATTAGAGTCCACTGCAGCATGGAACTGCACCTTGGATGCCTCAATACCATCAGCAGCCACCTGCTCCAGCTCCTTGACAAGCTGGCCAGGGACCTGTTTTGCTAGAGCCATAACAGTATCCCATCTGGATTTCTGATATCTAGCAACATAAGCCACATAATTTGCCTGTCTGAGTCCCAAGGATGCTGCCATGTACTGTTTCTTTGCCATGGCCTCAATCCTCCTGGAGTCCTTGTCAGGGGGGTGTAAAGCCAAGGGAATATTTGCCTTGTCACAGGCTGCAGCCTGCACTACCCCAACATGGCTGCATTGTTGTGTAAGGAACTCCGTATCACAGCCTGACAATGTGTACCTCTTGTCCATTCTTTTATCCACAGGAGGTATAGTGTGAGGAGTTTTTAGAATTTTTACTGTCTGTTTCCCAAAAGATTTATGCAAGGGAATAGACAGTCTCCTGGACTCTGGGATATCCATCATTTCTACATAGTCAGACTCCTCTTGATCATCCACAGCGTCCTCCATAGGGAACTGGAGGGTTTCAGCCACTTTTTTATAAAACATAAAATGAAAGGGGGACCCAGAAAGGCTAGGGGGAGACACTCCTGAAGGTCTGTCTGGGGAGATTCCGGTTCTATGGGCACATCCAGACTTTCAAATCCACATTCACTCTCCTCATACTCCTCTTCCCCCTCCTCCGGTTCATAAAATTCCTCTAAATCATATTCTTGAACCAGTGGAACCGACCGAACCGTACGCTTACCTGATGGTGCCGGTTCGCTCGGAACCGGGGAAAGCGACTGGACAATTTTAATCGCTTTGGCTATTTCTTCAGCGGTTGGAGATGGAAATTTTAGCTCCACACCTGCTGATTTTCTAGTCCTTTTTGCTGGAACCGACTCCTCCGAGTTGTCTCTCCTTTGCCCAAGGAAGTCTCGCGCCTGGTCGAGGGTATTCCTCTGGTTCAGTTACAATCAACCTGGCTGGCCATCCGGTCAGTTGACTTCTTGGCCTCTCTTTCCCTGAGCCTACCAACTCTCTTATCCAGGGTAGCTGCAGGAAAATTCTTGCAAATCTGGCAGTCTGCATTAAGGTGGTCAAACCCCAGACAATAACCACAAATGGTGTAGGGGTCAGCCTTGGCAAAGGCTTCCCCAAAAACACTGCAGTGTTGAAACCCAGTGGGCCCGGTTTTTCTTTTGGGTTTCTCAGACATAGTGCCAGCCTTCCAAAACTTGCCCGTTTATGGCAATCCGCCAAGTAAGACTCTCTTATCGGTTCCCAACCATGTCATGGGTCGTGGAAAAAAACGTAATGAAATCTGTTTTTTTAGAACCGATAAGAACCGGGAACCGCACTCTAAAAGATAGATTTAATGTATTTACAACAACCTGATCGGTTCAAACCGAACCGATAATACCGTTTACAAGTTCCACACAGAAAATAAACGTAAAACCTATCTAGTACTTATGATACCACAGACAGAGCTTGAACCGACCGGTTGCAGTTTAAATTCAGTTAAAAAAAGGAAAAATTAATACTTTAACCGACAAAATGAACCAAGCAGAAGGAGAAATCTCCGGAGCGACTGTTCAAGTGAGGCGGAGTAAAAAATCTGACAGTTTGTGTTTGAAGAACAGACAGACAGAGTTTTCAACTGAGCTCGTGCTCAAGGATCCATGACTGGCATGGAAAGTTAACTCTTTCACCTCCGGAGCAGTTTGAAGGTTGGGACTCACTGCATATGTCATAATATAGCAAGACTTCATGTTGTTTGAAAATTAGATTCTGGGTAATTGGCAAAGAAGAACTGAGGATGAATTTAACAAAACCTCGACACTGACTCACTCTCCTCTGCGGTTGAATCTGCAAGACAGCAAAAACCCCAGGGTAGCTGGCCCGTCAGCACAGCGGTTGGATTTCTGCTTGCGACGCCAGCAACCCAGGTTTGGGAACGAGCGCGGGTCGCTGGAGGGGCCAGCCGGGGGGGAAGGGGGCAGCTTGAGCATCCCACAACTGCTTGCTGTCTTCAGGGAGGGAAGGGATCATGACCCAGTGCCAAAGCGAGCACTGGTGGAGGCCGGTGGTAGTGCAGCACGTCAGGGTCATTAGGGGGTGGTGCGTGACAGACGTCAGCTCTTGCCTTGACGTCCGGATGTCACGCACCTTAAGAAAGCCATGAAAATCGCTCGCTGGCCTCCATATGATGGCTCTCTGTTCCTAAGGGCCTCCAGTGCCTTCCTGGTGCCTCCTGTTCCCCAGCAGCATCCCCGGGCCCTAGAAGTGCGCACTGGGGCTATCCCCCCCCCTCGCTGGTGCCTTCCCCCTCGGAGGAGAGGGACTTGCCCGGTGAAGGGATACACCGGGATATCCCGGGGGTCGGCTGCGATCTGGGGATCTGAGGAGGGCCAGGGAAGGACAGAAGAGGTCAGAGGGAACTTGATAGAGCCCGAAGGAGTGGAGGACCAGCGAGCATGGGGGCGGAAAAACAGATTACTCAAAAAAAAAAAAAACAGGGCTAAAAATAAATTGTGATCATAAGTCTGTTTGACACTCACTGCATATCTCGATTGCTGCAGGGACCCATTCTCTCTAGGGTGGATTTATCCCAGTCAGTTCTGAATCCACTGTCCCATGCCTGTTTGGTCAGGGCGTGCTTCTTTGCTGGCAAATAAGAAATTGCCAGAAAGTACGGTTATGTAAGAACTTACCGTAACAGTAGATCTTCGAGAGAGGCTCTTGCAGTAGGTAATTACATATAGGACTGACGCCGGCAGGCGTCAGGACCCCATGGAAAAATTTGTAGCTAGCAGTCTCTGGCAGGGGACCGCCCCCACGTCAGGTGACCAACGTCAGTATAGAGGGGCGGTCCCTCATGCCCACCTTCCAGTTCTTTCCTGCCAAAGCCCAAAAGGGCTGGAACCTGGAAAAGGAGCTAAAAAAGTTTAGGGGGATGGAGGGTGGGAAGTTATTACCTACTGCAAGAGCCTCTCTCGAAGATTTACTGCTACGGTAAGTTCTTATGTAACTGTACTAGAGAGGGCTCTTGCAGTAGGTAATTACATATAGGACTGGAGTCCCAAGCAGTCTGGAATAAGAAGAAGCAAAACGGGTGGAGAAAAGCTACTCAAAGTAGGTCTTCAAGCTGTGAAGGCCTTAGGAAAGGAGGCCTTGTAGAACAGCAACCCCGAAGCCTGCTCTACGCCGGGAGGCAATATCCAAACTGTAATGTTTTGTAAAGGTATGGACAGAAGTCCAAGTGGCGGCAGCACAGATGTCCGCAGCTGACACATTCTTGAAACAAGCCGCCGAGCAGCGACTCCTCTGGTGGAGTGGCCTCTCACTTGACCCGAAAGGGTCATGTTGTACTTGTCATAACAGAAAGTGATACAATGAGCCAACCATTTGGACAGGTATTGCTTAGGAACAGCATTGCCTTCTCTTGTGTGGGCAAAAGAGACAAACAGTTGATCAGTCTTTCTGAGATCTTTTGTTCTGTTAGTGTAGTATCTCAGAATTGGTGAATGTCCAGAGTGTGTAAGAGGTACTCCCCTTGATTGTAGTGCTGCGTAAAGAAAGCAGGTAACTTTATGGACTGGTTGAAAGCAGATTCCGCTACCACCTTGGGGAGAAACTTAGGGTTGGTGCGCAGAGCCACATGTTCCTTGTGAACAATCAAATACAGGATTTTACACATCAGGGCCTGGAGCTCGGAAATCTTCCGACCAGAAGTAATGGCCACTAGGAAGAGAGTCTTCCATGAGAGGAACTTCATGTCTGCTGAGGCTGCCAGTTCGAAATGAGGCAGAGTAAGCTTCTCGAGGATGAAATTTAAATCAAAAGGAGGGGCAGGAACACGGATAGGGGGTCTCAAGTGGAGAACCCCTCTAAGGAAAGTCTTAGAGGCCTCCAGCTGAGCAAACGTCCTGCCTGCAAAAGGGACATGGTAGGCCGAAATGTGACTGAGACCCAGATCAAAGAGGTGGCGCAGATAATCCAGCAGCCGCCCAACAGAGTACGAGTAAGGTTGTAATCTTTTGAAACGGTGAGATTATGAACCATTTCCATTTCATGGCATAGGTAGACCTAGTGGAGGGTTTTCTAGCCTCAACCAAAATCTCAGCCACTCAGAGTGAAACCCCAAGTCGGGCTCGAGCTACGTCTGCAGAGGCCATGCGTGCAGTTGAAGGGACTTGAGACTTGGATGGACTAGGGTCCCCTGATCCTGAGTCAGTAAAAGTCACAACACAGAAAGAGGAAGAGGAGGTTCCTCTGAGTGTTGTTGCAGAAGAGAGAACCAAACTTGCCTGGGCCAGAAAGGAGCAATCAGTATCATTCGTGCTCCTTCTGAACCGAGTTTCTGTAAGACTCTCAGAATCAAAGGGATCGGGGGGGGAAAGCACAGACGAATCTGTCCTTCCAATCTAGAGACAGAGCGTCTCACCAAAATTGCCGTGCTCTGGAGCGAGCGAGCAGAAGTCGGGAAGCTTTGCGTTTAGAGATGAGGCAAACAGGTCCACCTGTGGTTTTCCCCAACGTAGGAAGATATCGTCTGAGACCCCCGATCCGGTTCCCACCCATGAGCTTGAACAGACGAGCGACTGAGTTTGTCTGCTAAGGTGTTCTCGACCCCCGGGACGTGAACTGCCGTGAGGTGGAGGTTGTGCTGTACTGCCCAATCCCAAACTTGCATCGCTTCCCTGCAAAGAGGGTAGGAACGAGTCCCTCCCTGTTTGTTGATGTACCATACCACACACATATTGTCTGTCTGTATGGTTAAGTGGCTGGGAAGGAGATGCAGAGCTTGAAGAGCATAAAGCACTGCCCGACGAAGTTCAAGCACATTGATGTGAAGTGTTTTCTTGAGCTTGGAACAGGAGCCCTGGGTCCTGTGAGGTGCGAGATGGGCTCCCCAACCTTCGCCCAAGGCGTCTGTGGGTCAGAGTCTGGGGAGAGACAGAAGGGAACCCCCCGACAAAGGTTCTCCTGAACCATCCACCACTGCAAGTCCCGAACCATGGGGGAGGAGACTAGGACAAGTTGGTCCAGGTTGTCCACCAACTGATCCCACTGAGACCGAAGCGTCCACTGAGAGATCCTCATGTGGAGCCGAGTGCGAAGGACTGTTGGGATTGCAGCTGCCATAAGCCCGAGGAGGCGAAGGACCGACCTGGCACTGACCCGCCTGTGGCTGGACAACAGGCTGACCTGAGCCTGGAGTGTGGCCTCCCCATCCAGTGGCAGGAAGGCCCTGCCAGAAGTCGTGTCCAGGATCGCTCCGATAAACTGGAGTCTCTGGGACGGGATCAAGTGGGACTTGGAGTGGTTGATGGTGATGCCCAGGGAGAAAAACACCTCCTGGGTAAGGGAAAGGAAGCGCAGAAGATCCTCCCCGGATGGGACCGCCAGGAGCCAATCATCCAGGTATGGGAAAACCTGCACCCCCTGGGTACGCACGTAAGCCGCTACCACCGAAACGCATTTGGTGAACACCCGGGGTGCTGAGGAAAGACCAAATGGGAGGGCCTTGAACTGGTAGTGGTCCACCTGGAAAGCAAAACGGAGGTATCTGCGGCGAGAAGGGCGGATAGGGATGTGCAGGTAAGCATCCTGCATATGCAGAGCGCACAGCCACTGTCCCGGCCGAAGGAGGGTCAGGAGGCCCTGCAGGGAGAGCATCCTGAACCTCTTGTACTCCACGAATAAGTTCAGGGAACTGAGGTTGAGAACTGGCATTACATCTCCTGTCTTCTTCGGGACCAGGAAGAAGTGGGAATAGTAACCCATTCCCTGAAGAGAAAGGGGCACGGGCTCCATCGCCTCCTTTAGCAAAAGTGCTGAAATCTCTTCCTGGACCAGAAGAAGGTGTTCCCGAGAGTACGAGACCTTGGGGGAGGGTGACGAGGTAGTTTCTGGAGAAACTCTATTGAGTGTCCTTCTGCGATCCGCTGGAACACCCAGGAATCTGAAGTTATCCTCTCTCAACCCGGGAGGTGGAGGGAAAACCTCCCTCCTACTGGTTCCTCCGGAAGGCCCAGAGGCTGTGGGAGAGGAAAGGAGTCAGGTGGTGTGGGGCAGTGTCGCAGCTGAAGCACCCGCTGCTTTTTTGGGCGGAGGGAGCTTGGCAGCTAGAGGGGCCCGGCATTTAGCGGCCCGCTTTCCCTTTGGCCGATTCTGTCTGCGTTTAATGGGGATGATACATGGAGTCCACAGACTTCAGTGCAGTCCCCTTCTCCTGCAGATCGGTGATAATGTCCTTGACATCACCACTGAACAGCACCTAAACCCCGGAGGGGAGCTTCCTGAATAGCGGACTGCACTTCCGGAACCAACCCTGACACACGGAGCCAGGCATGACGCCGTAAGCCTACGGCGAAAGCGAAGCTCCTACCAGCTGTGTCCACTGCATCGTAAGTAGCACAAAGCAAGTGCCGACTGGCCAAACATGCAGAGCGGACGAGGTCAGCCACTTCCTGTTTGACTTGAGAGTCCGGAAGGGAGTCCAATTTGGATTCCACCTCACTAAGAATCGCTTTCTGGTTAATCCCCCATGTGACCGACATAATTTAGGGCCCTAATACCCAGAGTGGAAGAAGCATAGATCTTCTTCCCGTACTGGTCCAGAAGATGGGATTCTTTGTCAGGTTGAGAAGAGCTCACATGTTTCGGGTTAGCTGTCCTGCCATGAGCAGCGCTAATCACGACCGAATCAGGTCGAGGGTGAGAATCTAAAAAGTCAGCACCCTCGGGAGCCTGATATAGCCTGTTTGACTTCTGAGAAGTGGGGCTAAAGCCGACGGCTGCTTCCAAATAGTGGAAACAAGATCTGCATGAGGCTCAATCCAGGGTGGAACCATGGTAGGAGCTGTCACGGGCAGATCCAGATGCTCAGCGAGTTTCTTACGCTGGAGATCTGGCTCCAAGGAATGCCACTTATGACCCTCCTGGATTTTGCGCAGCAACTCCGTAAAAGAAGTATCCTCTGGAGGGGGACTTCGGAGGAGTCCTTGGTCTGGGCCTAGACGGAGAGCATGGCTCGTCGTCAGGCTCGGAACAACCGTGAGAATCGTCCGAGGTGTCCGAGGAGGAAGAAGATGATGAGGAGGAGGAAGACTCCTTCTCCCGGCGTGGGGGAGGAATGGACCCCTTGGGAAGGCCTCGGGGAAGCGTGTCCCGCCCCGCTCTGGAACCAGAGGGTTCGGCCATGGTGTCCAGAAGTCGGGAGGGAGTCTGTCGTCCCGGACGACGGGAACCGGAACTGGCACCGCCATCGGGAGACGATTCTCCACCCTCTGGTGAGCTGAGCCTTGGTCTCAGCCCACCAGGAGGCCAGAGTCTCCTTCAAGTCCACTGGCGGCTGAGGGATACAGGTATGGATTATACCCGTAAGGCGCGCATCCATAACCCGGACGGGCGGGAGCCGGGCGGCCGGGTATTGAGGCACCGGTACTGCGGGCGTCAGAATAGGCCAGCGCTGTGTATCAGGCGCCTGATACTGTGGAGACGGGTAAGACGGCGTCGGATACGACTGGGTTGGATACCTGGGAACCGAGGTGTCTGCTAGAGCAGATGGCCCAGCCGGAGGGCCCACAGGCGGGTCTGGAGCAGAAGGCCCGGTGGGCGGAGGGCCCGGCGTTGGAGCAGCATCCGGGAGCGGGATGTTGCACGGGGTTGCCAAGACCAGTGTACGGGGAGCCAACGTCTGGTCAGTTGGCCCAGCAGGTGGACGGGCTGATAGGGGCGCAGCAGAAACCTCGGCATTGCCTGGGGATGGAGGGGAAAAATCCCCGGGGTCAGGCTGAGGAGACCTAGGGTCCCTGAAGGGCAGCGAAGGCTGCGGGGAGCCGGGAACGGAGGGAACGGCGGACATGGGAGGGTCCGGCATCGGCTCAGCCGCTGTGCGGACGTCGGGCAAGCCAATGTCCGACTTATCGGACTTGTCGCCTGAGGCAGGTCATGAAGGAGGGGCAGCCTGGTCGGGCGGAAGAGGGGACGTGTGCCGCCCCGAGGGGTCAGGCGACTTATCAACTGTCTCCGTTTGGGCGTCGGAGGAGTTGACGTCCGGCTTACCAGAGCCACTCGAACCAGTAGGCCGCACAGCGGCAGCTTTACGGGAGCGGAGGCCTCCAATAGCCCAGAGGTGCCCGAAGGGCCCAAGCATGAGCCAGATGGGCGGACCGACGCCACCCAGGAAACCTCCGGGGGGGGGGGAACGTCACCTGAAGCACAGCGACTCCCAAAGAAGACACGGTGGATGAGGAGCCCTTGTCCCGGTGCTTCTCCTTGTCTTTTTTCTTGCGATGGCCTTCGGGGGAAGTGGACGCCTGCCGGAGCTTTTTTAACTCCTTTTCCATGGAGGACATTTTCTTCTTTAAAATATGGGCCTCCAGGGACTGCTGTCGCCGTCTGCGGGTGGCCGTGTTGAATTTAAGGCAGTGCTGGCACTTCTCCACCTGATAATCTAGGCCTAGGCAGAAGAGGCCCTGGGAATGACCGTCCTTGTGCGGAGTTGGGCGCCGCATGAGTCGCACTTGTTCTTGTGCTCAGAGGGTGTAGGGGATGACATACACTGACGAATACCTGACAAAAATTCGAAAAATTGAAAATAACTGTAAAAACTACCGACTGAGGCTGATGAGCATTGAACTTTACCGCGAGGTGCTAATATGAGCTAACAGCAGGAAAGAACTGGAAGGCGGGCATGAGGGACCGCCCCTTTCTACTGATGTCGGTCACCTGACGTGGGGGCGGTCCCCCGACAGAGACTGCTAGCTAGAAATTTTTCCGTGGGGTCCCGACGCCTGCCGGCATCAGTCCTATATGTAATTACCTACTGCAAGAGCCCTCTCAAAGAAAGATCTGCCAAGATGTGGCATTTTTGGAATGGAGTAAAGAACCCTAAGACCATAGCAGCAGAGAAGGAGGCTCTTAGAAAAAAGGAGAGAGATGCTGCTTATGACAAAAGTAAACAAGTACGTACTTTTCAAGAACACTGGTTAACAAAGTACACTTGGGTTGAGCTTGACCCTGAGAAAAACGTAATGTTTTGTAAAGCATGTAGGAAATTCCCAGACATTACAGACACAACATAAGCATATTATGAAGGGGGCTGCAATAATTTCACTGAGCAGTCTTTACAAAAACATGCCTAAAATAAAAGTCTAAGAAGCACTCCCTCGCTGATGCCAGATTTGTAGGCGAATCCCAGCAGGCATCTGCTGCTGACAGAGCAATCGAAATGCTCAATTCCAAATGAGGCACGTCGTGTGCAGATCTTAATTCGAAATGCACATGCCTTGGCCAAACACGCTAGGCCATATACAGGCTTCCAGTGGATGTGTGACCTTGACAAATGTAAAGGGGTTGATATTAGAGAAACCTATCACAATGACAAATCGTGCCACATGTTCATCAGTAATATCGCTGAGGTGGAACGTAAGAAGCTGGTGGATGTGGTGAAGAATGCGGACTTCATGTCCATAATGATAGATGGTGCTTCAGATTCCAGTATAAAGGAATAGGAAATAATTTACATAGGAACAAGGTGCCAGGTGTTTTTTTTGTGTCCCTGGAAAATCCACACAAAGCTAATGCAGCATCAATCACGGCATGCATCGATCAGGCCATGCTGTCACAGACAGAGTCAGCAGACTGGAAAAACAAATTGGTAGAGCTTACCACCGATGGGGCAGTAGTGATGACTGGTAAAAGAGGGGGGTGGCCGCTCTACTGAAAAAGGATCATCCTCGTCTAGTCACAAATCCACTGCAATGCACATAGGCTGGAGTTAGCCCTGAAGGATGTCTTAAAAAACATCAAGTTTCATAAAAAAACAGACCAATTACTGCTGGGGATCAGTTTTATCATTTTTCACCTCTAAACCGTAAAAATCTGAGAGAGTCCTGTCAGGCAGTGGGAGTAAGATGCCTTATTCCAACCAGAGTGGGAGGAACCAGATGGGCACAACACACATTAACAGCACTGAAAGTGCTCATCACAGACTACCCCGAGATCCTGCTGCACTTTTAACAGTTATGTACTGTCCCAGACTCCATTTTAAACACAGTCTAGATTTGTTTTAAAATTGGAACTACTAAAGCAACAACTTGTGCCATTTTTTTTGTCTTCTCAGATGCAACTTGGCGGATCCCGAGGGACCAAGCAGCGAAGGCCAAGGGCTACCTGAAGACCTTGCAGACCTGGAAATGTCTACGCTACATTCATCTGATGGCAGACATCCTGGAAGAGTTCACAAAAGTCAGCCTGCTTCTTCAAGCAAATGATACTTCAGTGGGAGAGGTGTTTGAATCACTTCAGGACCTGAAGGACTGTCTTGTAAAGCTGAAAACAAGGTAATTTTTGTTTTCCAGATTGGTTAACTAAAAGAAAGTATTTTCCCTCCACCCTAGCCAGAAAATTTGTTTTTATCTCTGTCAGGACAAGTTAGGTCAGGCCAGGGGGATACGTCTGTTTTTACCTTTTGTTCTTGTTTTCTATACCTGGAAAGCACTTGCAAAATCTGGATGCCTTGGAGGGACCTGAATTCCATGGACACACCCTATCTCTTGACGAAGCAGACCAGTTTTCCGTTGACAGAGACACACTACTGACAGCCATGATCCTAAATGTCACAAACGGGTTTGAAGACATGTACCATTGTGGTGGCCACGAACCACATTGTGAACTTTAAACCACCCTGTATATATGTGTATATTATTGTACCTGTTCATTTATAAAGTCTCTGTTCTTTACTCAATTTGTATTTGTATATATGTGAAATTATACCTTTATGTTGTTTCTGACCAATCAGGTCCATCTTGTAAATGAGCTATCAGGTCCATCTTGTAAATGAGCTATGCTCAATGATGTTCGCCTGAATAAATAAAGATTTTGATTGATTGATTGATTGATTGAAACAGTGGCCAACAAGCCATGTGGACTTGACAGGTGTGTTAGGGTGGGAAAATAACTCTGACTGGGTGGCACTGGGAGAATCAATCATCTTTAGCTTGGCAAGGTGGGAGGTGAGACAGTTTTTTCCAATTTGTTTCAGATTATGCAGAGGATGCAGTAGCTGGTGTCACAGAGAAGTTCAGACCAGTCCTCAGAGAACAGAACATAGATCCAGACATGTGTGTAGCAGAGTGGACCAAACTAAAAAAAACAAAACTGCATAAAGAGAACGTGATTTTTCTTTTTTCTACCACTAACAATCAGCAAATTCTCAATACTGTCAGGCTGCAGATCAGGTCAGAGTATTACATGTTTGCCCCCCACAAATGACGCCAATGCTGTAGAAGCAAAGTGGCCAGATATTCATCAGGCTTGCCTAGACAAATGACACAACATTTTGGGACCAGTAACCTCAATTCGTACTCTACCAGCAAGTACAGCTGTTCGTGAACGTGGGTTTAGCCTAAAGAAAAGAATAAAATCCGACTGGCAAAATTCATTAGGAAAGGACAGTCTCATAGACTTAATAAAGATCTCCTTACATACAACATGTGAACAGGAATTTGATCCAGTTCCAGTCGTTGAGTACTGGTTAAAAAGTGGTAGACAGAAAAAAAGGCCTTCTTTGCAGCCATATGGTCCACGGAACAAAAAATAAAGTAATGAGCAGGAGGAAAAGAGGCAGACAGCTCAGACTCGGAAGTAGATTTTAGATGACTCTTTCATATCTGGAACTTATTCTGAAAAAATTTTGTCTGATGATGATTCTCATGTTACATCTGATGAAGAACTTGAATGTACTCCCATGTCAGTGTTGTGCTCTAGTATTACTAGTTCGCAGGAAACTGTTAGCTGTGGGGAGAGGGGGGATTCTTGCATCACTGAGTACTCCTGTGATGATGACATGAATCTGTTGTGATCATGTCCTCCACATTTTAGGTTTGGCCTTTCTTTGCCACCCAACTGTTGAGTCCTGCTTAGACTAAATGTCTTCATTTTTCCTACATATTGCTATCTGCAATCAGCTCAACTTAGTGTCACTCCAGGTTTTCGGTGGCAATAATAATTTTGCCTGGTCACAGTGCCACCAGATTTACAAGTCATGTAGGTTGATCAGTACAGTCTAATTTGTCAAATCTGTGAGCTCTCTCAGTCCTTATTCTACTAATTTCAGTTTTGTGATAACAGACATGGCTGCGTAGACTAATGCTAACTTGTCGAGCAGCAGCACAGATAGCCAGTCCTAGTAGCACAGTCATCAGTCAAGTACAAGTCGGTGAGGCAGCTGAAAGTAATACATCAATCAGGTACTGTTTCATCTTACTAATTAAATGTGCCTGGAATGAATCTGAGGTAGTGAGCTGATCACCAAATAGTCCAGATTGGTATGTGAACAGAGCATCTTTCAGTCTTCATCATTTTTCTTCCCAGCCCTGACTCCCAATAAATTAATCATGGAGATTCCATGCACTGACAACGAGACATGGCTTATTGGACCACTCAGCACAGCAAAAATGAGATAACGAATGGTACAGTATCATTCTGGCCAAATTGGATTTCACGTAAAAATTTTAAAAATACATCACGATTTAGGAGCAGGGTGTTTTAAATTTGTAAAATCTGGCCAATTGGTCATGTCATGATAACAAAACTATCAAGTACTACTGTCACGGTGCTTAACAAATCATGTTGGATTAACTGAATCACAAGCTTCTGTTTACACTAGCCACATTTTTTCTTAGTGTTGTCTTGATGGGGTAGACAAAAAGCAAGACGACAAAAGATAATCATCAATGAATGTCAACTTCTGCATGAACATTTCAGCTGTGCATAAGATCACTGTCATCACTGAAAGCAAAATGACTGTCCAGGGTTTTGTGCTGCATTTTTGTGTTAAATTGCATCACATTTATTATGTAGTATGAGTGTCTATACTCTGCCATGGATTTCAGACAGACTTTCTGTTTTTCGCTGCTTGTGTCATTATTGTCAACTGTGATGAGACTACTGTCAGTCAGTGCTGCAAAAGCACTTTGAAAAATGTATGTAATACCTGGCTGCTATATTTTCTATGCATCACTCTTTCTGTACATGCACGGAATAAAGTGGAAGTTCACCTTACCTACAAGGTAATAATAAAAAGAAAAATAAATGAATGGAGAATTTTTAGAACTTGTTTTTTGCCTTTTATTTAGTCAGACAAGGATGTACTGATGGTTGGTGACATTTTCTAGCAGGTATACAAAAAACGGGGGTGGCATACCATTTTCTGGGACAGAATACCAAATCTGGGGAACTGGTAATCCGTGCGGTACACCACTTTTTAAAACGAATTTCTAGCCCTGTTGGGCCTCTGGCACTAACATCTTCAGCGCTATCAAAGGGGCTCCTGAAATGGCCTCGTGAGAAGACAGCGCCTCTTGTCAGGGTCAGATGCGCCTGCCAGATACCTGGGGCTGGGGGTCGTCATCTCGTCTCCTTGTTAGTCCTTTCCTGGTAGGGCCTTTTAAGCTGGCTGCACGCCCCCGGGACCACCCTGCCTCGCTCTCTGGGGCTTTGGGGAGGGGTATTCTAACAACACGAGGGTTGGGAGACTGTGGCCCGGAAAGAAAAAATTACTTACCATAGTAATCTTCGTTCTTCCCAGTGATGCTCAGATATTCATAACTTTGTGCAGTCAGCCTGGTGGGTTGGACTGCCCCGAGAGATGGAACACATGCAAATGATTGAATTCTTTGCACGTGAGCGTCTTTCAAATACTGCCTCTACCAACTGTAGTATTCTAAGCCCTTCAGATTTGTAAGAAGCCTGGAAGTCAGGCAATACGAAAAAATCCAACAACTAATTTATTAAAACTTTTTTTTTTTTTTTTAGGATTAGCCTAATAAAACAATTTGCTTCAAAAAACCTCCAAGGGAGGGACTATATCTATAATAATGGTGAGTATAGAGAAGTGTACCCAGAAGGGTATGGCTATGTGGCACTAGCATGCGGAATGCAGAGGCTGAAGTTCTGGAAGGGGATGATGGTAGGGAGTTATGAATATCTGAGCATCACTGGGAAGAAAGAAGATTACTATGGTAAGTAATTTTTTCTTCTAACCCCAGTAATGTTCAGAATATTCATAACTTTGTGCAGACTACCCAGCAGTACCCCCGGAGGTGGGCACAAAACTATTTTGGAAACAGACTTTGCAGGACTGCTGTGCCAAACCTGGCATCACTTCTGGACAAAACATCCAAATTATAATGCTTTGTAAAGGTGCGCACTGATTTCCAAGTAGCTGCTTTACAAATGTCCAATAATGGCACCTCCCTAGCAGCTGCAAGAGTGGCAGCTGTTCCTCTTGTTGAGTGAGCCCTCAGCCCAGCTGGGGACTCCCTACCTGCTTTAATGTAGCAGAACTGAATGCACTGGACAATCCACCGAGAAATGGATCTTTTTGAGGCTGGTTTGCCCATTCCGACATCCCCATATGTGAGGAAAAGTTGTTTCTTGTTCTTGCCTATGGCCTTTAGTTTTTTTTTTTTTTTTTTTTTTTTTTTAATTTTCATTTTTTTATCCCTCCTTACTGCCTCGGTGCCCCCTCCTTCCGTCCGCTCATGTCCCCCGGTACCTACCTTAGGGATCTGCCCCCTAGAGTGCCCATCCTCCTCTCCTCGCACATTGGGGTCTGTCCTGTAGGTGGTCCGGGTGGACTTAGGGCGGACTTCATCTAGGGCTGCCGGAGGTATTCAGTTTTCTCTGGCGTCCCCCTCCCCAGGGCGCTGCGCTAGGGGACGTACGTCCCAGTAGTGTGCGTGCTTACGCACGCAGACCCTCATGCGCCGAGACGTCCCCCCTCCCCGGCTCCGACAGGCGGCCGCCTCCACCCTTTCCCTCTGCCGGTGCTTCCACCGGCTATGGAAGGAATGCAGAGCGCAATGCGCTCTTGGTAACCCACCCCTGAGGGAGGAGAGCATCCGTTGGGACCCTCGATCCTCCCTCCCCCCGCCGACCCCCCGGCCACCCGAGTCCGTTCCCAAACCCGGGTCGCCGCGCAGCGACGGTGTGGCGTCTGAGCGCCTCAACCCTCAGCGCCACCGGGCCGGCTCCTATGGCCTTTAGTAGCTGTCATGTAGTAGCTGAGAGCACTTTTCACATCCAGACTGTGGAGCCTTCTTTCACCAGAGCTTGTATGGTCTGTGAAGAAGACAGGTAGAGTGACTGACTGGTTCAGATGAAAATCTGAAACAACCTTGGGAAGGAATTGTCTGTCTGTTCTGAGGACTACCTTATCCCTGTGGAAGGAAATGTAGTCCTGCTCAACACAGAGAGCCTGAAGCTCACTGATTCTTCTTGCTGAGGTAATTGCTACCAGGAAAACTATTTTCCAGGTAACATACTTTAAATGGGCTGTAGCCATGGGCTCAAAAGGAGCCCGCATCAATCTGGCTATACATATATTAAGATCCCAAGCGGGCACTGGTGCCCTGTGAGGGGGTGCATATGCATCAAGCCTTTAAAAAATCTTTTGAAAATGGGATCTGATGCTACAGACACCTTTGTCCTAGCAGAAAGGTATGCAAATACTGCTGCAAGGTGAACTCTTAAAGAACTGGGTTGTAGACCTTGTGAATGTAAGTGAGTCAGACAATCCAACACCACTGAGACCCCTGCATCATTTGGGGCGAAGTTTCTACCAGAGCACCAGAAGGAGAATCTTTTCCACTTAGCAGAATAAGTTTTCTTAGTGGAAGGCGTCCTATAACCTTTTAAGATGTTTAATACAGCTTCAGAAAGGTTCAAATCTACATACTCTAATTCCTCAACAGCCATGCCTTGAGGTGGAGGGACCTGAGATTTGGGAACAGCAATGTTCCCTGATTGGAGGTCAGAAGATTGTGCCTGAGAGGCAAGCTTATTGGCTTTCTCACCGACATGGAGAGCAGAAGAGAGTACCATGGCTGGCGTGGGCCAATCTGGAGCTATCAAGATCAGAGAAGCTGAGAGGGATCTGAGCTTCAGCAGTACCCTGAAGACCAGAGGAAAAAGGGGGAAAAGGCATAGAGAAACTTGCTTGACCAATCCAGTACCAGGGCGTTCAGAGGGACTGTGCCCTGGGCTGGTGGCCTGCAACAATACTGAGGCAACTGGTGGTTCTGGTGGGATGCGAACAAGTCTATCTCTGGAGCGCCCCACCTGCTGAAAATTACCTGCACCACCTGCTTGTTCAGTGTCCATTCGTGATGGGACTGATTGATCCAACTCAGTGTGTCTGCCAAGATATTGTCCTTTAGAGCATATGCCAGAGTCCAAATTTTCATGGCTTATGTGCATAGGGGACCTGATCTAGTGCTACCCTGCTTGTTTATGTAATACATAGTGGTGGTATTGTCTGTTCTGACTTGTACCACCTTGCCCATTACCAGTGTAGAGAAAACTTTTAGTGCCAGCCGCACTGCTCTGAGTTCCAGCAAATTTATATGCTGGAGGGACTCTGCCCCGACCAGGTACCCCGAGTTGTGTGCTCCCCTAGATGGGCACCCCAGCCCAGAAGGGATGCATCTGTTGCGAGGATTAGTGAAGGATCCTCCTTCTGGAAGTGGACTCCCTGTCTTAGGTTGGATTCCTTTTTCCACCACAAGAGGGCTTGTAACAGAGGCCTTGTTGGAATGAGTTTTGAAAAGGGATCTTTTTTCTGACTCCAATGATTCCTGAGGTGAAACTGGACGTTTCTCATGTGAAACCTGGAACCCTGCACTGTGCCTGTGGATGCAGCCATATGACCCAAGAGCTGCAGGAATTGCCTGGCTGTTTTTTGACTGTGCAACTTGAAGGAATTTGCTATGGCCTGAAGGCTTTGCACCCCTGTCTAGTGGTAAAAAGGCCCTGGCCTGTAGGGTACTGATCTCTGCCCCTATGAACTGTAACGTCTGTGTAGGGGTGAAGACAGATTTTTTTTTTGGTTTACTATAAAACCCAAGGACTCCAAAAGATCCTGTGTGAACTTTAAGAGAGGTTGTGACTTGTTCTGGTGATTTGCCCACCACCAGCCAGTCGTCCAGGTATGGGATGACAGTCACTCCCTGTCTTCGAAGAAATGCCACCACAGCTGCTAGGCATTTTGTAAACACCCTTGGTGCCGAGGAAAGGCCGAAGGGCAGGGTTGCAAACTGATAATGACCTGATGGGAGTCTGAATCCGAGAAATTTCCTGAAAGATTCTTTTATGGGGATGTGGAAATAAGCGTCCTGTAAGTCCAGAGATGCCAGCCAGTCCCCTTTTTGGATTGTTGGCAGAATCCGAGCCAAAGTTACCATTTTGAACTTTGGCTTTTTCAGGTGCTTGTTTAAAGCTCTGAGATCCAAAATTGTCCGACACTCCCCATTTTTCTTTGTTGTTAGGAAGTATCTGGAGTAAAAACCTCTTCCTCTCAGGGTTGCAGGGACTAGTTTCACTGCTTTGAGCTGAAGCAGCTTCTGAACCTCTGCCTCTAGCAACAAAATTTGTGCTAGGAGTGGAGAGGTGGAAACCCTGGGGTTTTTCGAGGAAGAAATTTGAAATCCAGAGACAGACCTTTGCCCACTACCTCAAACACCCACTTGTCTGTGGTGATGGTTGACCAGAGGGGCAGGAAATGGGACAGTCTGCCTCCAACAGGTAGGGAGCAGGCAGCCTGCATCTCAGGGGTTCGGTTTAGGCTGGAGTTGAGGTTGTGCCTGAGCCCCTCTGCTAGAGCCCCTTCTACCCCTACCCCTTGAGTAGCCCTGTGGGAGGTACTGCTGGTATTGGGGCATGGCTACTAACTGGAAAAAGGGTCTTGACAAGAAAGAACGACCCCTAGTCCCCCTTCCATAGGGCCTGGTGGATGAAGAAGCTCTGTCTCTAGCAGAGTCACTTCTATAAGTAGCCTTATATTCATCCACCTTTTTCATATAGGCCACTGTGGACTCCCCAAAGAGCGCATTTCCTTCTAATGGGAAATCCAGGGCCTTTGACTGGGTATCCTGAGTGAGGTTTGCAGCCCTAAGCCAAGCAAACCTCCTCTGAGCCACTGTATTAGCCATCCATCTGGCTGCAGTGTCGTTTAGATCAGCAGTCATTTGGAATTGGTACTTTGCCGCCTCTAGCCCAAACCTGGCAGTTTCAGCCAGGTCATCTGACAAAGGTGAGGTGGCCTTCATGAACATTGCCAGTACCGACTGCCACAGGGATTTCTGATACTGGGCAGCATAAGCTTGAAAAGTAGCCTGTCTCATGGCCAGTGAGGTTGACAAATAGCTCTTTTTGGCCATACTGTCCAATGTTCTGGATTCCTTGCCCGGTGGGTGTAAGGACAGAGGGACTTTAGCTTTATCACAGGCAGCTTGCTGTATTACACCTTGATGGTCAGGATGGGAGAAGAGGAAGTCAGCTCCCTCCGTGTCCAGCTTGTATTTTTTATCTATTCGCTTGTCAATTGGAGGAATAGAATTTGGGGTCTGCAGGAGCTTCATAGCATCCTTCTTGAAAAATTTATATACTGGGATGAGGAGGGCCTTTGTGGGTGCTAGACCCATCATATTAAGGTACTCAATCTCCTCCTCATCTTCCACTTGTTCTGTTGTGGCAATATCTAAAGCATCTGCCATTTTCCTTACGAAGGAAAAATGGGAGGAAAAATCCTCAGACACTCTGAGGGGCGAGGCAAATTCCTGCTCAGGGGACACCTCTGGAGGGATAGGTTCGTCCTCCTCATAAGGCTCCTCATCCTCTTGAAATAGTGTTGCTCCGGGCAGGGGCAGCACAGTAGCAACAACCTGGGGACCCTGAGAAGGGCAGGAAGCTGAGGGATGATGCCCTGCAGAGCCTGAATAATTTTTAATGCCTGAGCTATCTCCTGAGCTGAAGGCATTATAGGCAGCTGCGCAGAAGTCCCTGGTTTAGCAGGGGAGGATTCTGCATGCTTGAGTTTCCTTAATTTCTTTGAGGGAACCGTAGAGTCAGCCGGTTCTTTCCCTTTTGCCCCTTTCTCGCCCGTATCAGGGGCAAGGGTAGTAGCACTTGTTGCTTCAACCACAACAGACTGGGGTGTCAGCTGGTCAGAGCCTGAGGGACCCCTAGGAAACTTTATTAAGCCTTTCAAGGCGCTTTTCAACCGTTTTTTCTGGGAAAGTTTTACATATTTCACATTCCTGGTCCAAATGTTCAAAGCCCAGACAAGCTACACATAAAGTGTGCTTGTCTGCCTTGGCAAACACATAACCACACTTTAAACAGTTTTTAAAACCGGGCTCCCCGGTTCTCTTCTTAGGTTTCTCAGTCATGGCGAAAAGCAAGATGAAAAACCCCAACCGCTAAATGCTACTGCGGTTATTTAAACAGCTTAAAAAGGGTTTTCCTTTTTTTTTTTTTTCGCGGTCGGTTCCGGAACCGATAGGGAACCAATGGAACCGAAAGAGGAGATGAAATGTGAACCGGTTCAGCGGTTCGGTAACCGATAAAAAGCGGTTACAACTAAAGTTTTTAAGGACCAAAAATTAGCGATAATGAATAGGTTCTTTAGTCAGAGAACCGAAATAAAGTTAAAACTAACTCGGATCCCTCACAGTTATGCCGAACCGTGTGGAACCGAGAAAACAACTATTTAAATAATAAACTAAATGTAAACTAACAATTAGTAGAAGCAGTAAAAGAAACTAAATATACTTATGGTTTTGGTGATTTTTTTTTTTTTAATCTTCTTCACGCAAAAGACGGCAACAGAGACTCCGAGCGACCAGACTTTCAGGCGGAGAGAGAAAAATCTGAAGGGCTTAAAACACTACAGTTGGTAGAGGCAGTATTTGAAAGATGCTCACATGCAAAGAATTCCATCATTTGCATGTGTTCCATCTCTCCGGGCAGTCCAACCCACCAGGATGACTGCACAAATTTATGAATATTCTGAGCATTACTGGGGTTAGAATGGAGAAGATCCCTTTTACCCATCTGGACTATCTGTTGAGTTGGGACTACAATTGAGCAGTTTTGGGACCTCTGAACAATGTTATATCGGTCCTTCGAGGAAAAGAAGCCTTGATAAAGAGGGCATACAAAACCCGTATAGGGACATTGATAGGACTTCAAACAACCTCTATTTCACTTTATTAGTTATTTTACCATCTGATGTAGGAACCTTTTTTATAACCTCACTTGTTTTGGTCTGTACAGACACAACACCTAGTCATGATGTTTTGTTGCATGGTACCACGGGGCATACTGGAGTAAATTTAACTGGAGCTCCACTTTATCCCCCTCCTGCCCACATATATTCCCAGAGTTGCAACCTTAGTCAACCCATGAGAATTCATGATCTACCTCCTCATGCACCCTGTATCTGAGGGGTGGGTGCTGGAGTATGACCTCAGTGACCTGAAGATCATGACACATCTTTATTTTGTTTAATCCCTTGCCCTCTCTCCTCCTTTCCTACCTCCTTATCATTTCACTCTACGGTATTATCACCCTACACTCCTACCCTCCCCTTTAAGGGTCAATGATACCCTGAGGGAGCCATCTCCTATTTAGGAGATATTTCTCCCTTTGTATGGGTTTACCCACCCAAAACAGGCCACCACAATGTCGATGGACCTACACTTGGAAGTCACCACCTTCCCTTACCGAGACGCCAGATGGTTAGCATGTTATTCCTTTACTGACCAGTTAGCCCAAGCCAGACCCTGTTAGTCAGGTGCAGGCTCTGTTCAGGTAGGCAAGTTTAAGGGCCTACAAAGTCAGTTTACCCCAGTTGGGTTTCAGAAGTCCCCATTTTTATTTCAAACACAGGGTTCATGTCATATTGTTTTGACTGTTTCACATGAACTCACGCAAACTGCTCCTTTATATTTTTATCTGTATTACGAGATGTGTAAACAATGGATGATGAGTTGGGAATGGAAGACACAATTTGGGCTGAATAAGTTACTTTAACTTTGGGGGGCGACAGCCTAGGGACCCTAAGTTACCTATCCCCCCCCCCCCAATGGCTAATCGTTTTCAAATTATATCCCATAATGTGAATGGCTTGTCCAGGCCAGTCAAGAGGTACAGAACCATAACCGAACTTAAGAAACTATGGCCAGATCTACTACTTTTACAAGAAACTCACTTATCCACAACTGAACACATGAAACCAAAGAAGTCTGGCTTTTCTTATATTGTGGAATCCTCATATCAAAATGGCAGATGTAGGGGTGCAATGGTGTTGGTTCCCAGGTCTTCCCTCATTTACTCTGACAGACTCCTATGCAGATAAAGATGGCAGACTTGCCATAGCAATTGGCAGAATTGAAAACCGCACATGTACGCTAGGTAGTATTTATAGTCTGCCAGGCAGCGACACATTGTCGATACAGCATTTAATAGACGCAGTCCTTTTACATGCACAAGACACCTTAATGTTAGGCGGTGATCTGAACTGCCTATTAAACCCCACTCTAAACACATTTGCCTCCCGTCCAGCTCCCACATCTGGGCAAAAACATCTTCGAAAACTGCTAAAATAAATTGGCCTTATAGATATATGGCAACATTTAAACCCTTCATCTAGGAAATTCACATTTTACTCACATGCTCATAGACATTACTCCCGCTTGAATTATTTCTGCGTCAGCAAGGAATGTTTAGAACAAATTCATCATTCCGATATTAACAACATCTATTTTTCAGATCACACACAAATAACCTTAGAGTTAACAACAACATGAGAACTAAAGAACACTTACTGGCGTCTCAACTCCTTACTGAAGGATCCCATGTTTAAAGATTTACTGAAAGAAAAGATCCCAGAAATTGTACGGGACAATACTTCTCCACATATCTCACCCCAAACTTTATGGGACACAATAAAAGTGGTACTCCAAGGGCACATTATTGCCTATGCCGCTAAAAAGAAACAAATGGAAGCTAAATTAAAGGACTTACAAGACAAATTGCAATTTTTGCAACTTGCACATATGCAAGGGGACTACTCCTTAGAAAACCAGGTCAAACAAACCCAACAGGAAATTCAAAAATTACTAAATCAAAAGACAGAACAGGCACTGCTTCGGCAACAGTATTAATTGGGGGAAGGGGGCACGGGCAGCTCGAATTCTAGCACACCGCCTCAAGAGCCAAATCCAGCTAACTCATTTCACTAAAATCAAAGACCTGTGGACGGGAAGAAAAAATTACTCACCATAGTAATGTTGTTTCTTCTAATGGCGTCTTGCTGTATTCTGACTATATGCAGTTAGCCCCAGCACTTTAACTGCTCCGGAGAGTAAAGTTGTAACTCTATGCCCAGGCATAGAACGTTGCGCTCGAGCTCGGTTTTCAAACCTCTGTCTGTGGTGCTCTGAAGTGTAACCGTCAGATTCTTATGAGCACTAAACTAACAATAATTAGAAACTGTTTCTAAAATTTTTATGCCAAAAGGCAATAAACAGATTTTTAAGGCCAAAAGACAAGTCGAGAACCCCAAAAAGAATCCAAGCAGGTAGTGAAACAACCAAAATATTCATAATAAAAACCAGAAGAACCCTTAATAAAATAAAGGCATGCCAAGTACACCTCTGGGGTGCAGCACTGTGCCTGCCAACCCACATCCCAAAACTACTAGGTTCCAGGAGGGAGGCAGGGAGGGAGGTCAGAATACAGCAAGACTCCATTAGAAGAAACATTACTATGGTGAGTAATTTTTTTCTTCAAACAACATGAAGTCTTGCTGTATTCTGACTATATGAAGACTACCAAACAGTACCCCCTTGGAGGAGGGAGTCACAGAACCTATTTTGGGAAGAGGCTCTGCAGCACCACTGTGCCAAACCTAGCATCACTTCTTGACTGAATGTCCAGAGAGTAATGCTTGGTAAATGTGTGAACAGTTTTCCAGGTGGCTGCTTTACAGATTTCCACTAAAGGTATATCTCTAGCTGCTGCGACCGAAGCAACTGTACCTCTGGTAGAATGAGCCCTCAGGTCTGAGGGAGGCTCTTTCCCAAGCTTTGAATAGCAGAACTGGGTACAGGAGACAATCCACCCAGCAAATGTTCTCTTGGTGGCAGGTCTGCCCTTTCCCACTTCTCCACAAGTGAGAAACAACTGAGAACAGTCATTCCCATGGGCCTTAGTATGTTCCACATAGTAACTAAGAACCTTCTTCACATCAAGACTGTGTAGTCTTTCCTCCCCAGAGGAAGAATGGTCAGTGAAAAATACAGGCAATGACAAAGACTGATTCAAATGAAAGTGATACCACCTTGGGAAGAAATTTTCTGTTGGTTCGAAGGACCACCTTATCCCTGTGAAGTGAAAATAAATTAGGTTCCACTGATAAAGCCTGTAATTCACAGATTCTCCCGGCAGAAGTAATGGCTACCAGGAATGCAGTTTTCCAAGTCAAGTACTTCAGCTCAGCTGAGGACAGAGGCTCAAAAGAGGGCTGCATAAGCTGTGCGATACAGATATTCAGGTCCCAAGAAGGGGTAGGCTCCCTAAAGGGAGGATTAACATGTATTAACCTTTGACAAATTTCTTGAAAACTGGATGAGAAGCTAGAGAAGAGCCCTTACCAGCAGAAAGGAAGGAAGACACAGCTGCCAAATGTACCTTGAGAGTATCAGGCCGGAGGCCTAAACTGTTAAGATGCACCATATAGTCCAATATAGTGGCAATATCAGCCAGCTCTGGCTGGACATGCTTCTGGGAACACCAAAACCCAAATCTTTTCCATTTGGAGTTGTAAGTCGTTCTAGTAGCAGGTTTCCTGCTAACCTTTAAAATGCCCAAGACTGATTGAGAAAGATGCAGACTTGCATATTCTAGCTCTCCAAGAGCCAGGCTTTGAGCCTGGGAGTCTGAAGGCTGGGGTAAAGGATCCTCCCCGTGAGGAGGTAAGGAGATCAAACTGTCTGGGAAGACACAGAGGCACTGTTACTGTCAATGACAAGAGAAGGGGGTACCAAGCCTGTCTGGCCCAGTCTGGGGCCACTAGAATCGCCTTGCAAGGCTGATACTTGATCTTGATCAGGACCCTAAATATCAGAGGAAAAGGAGGAAATGCATACAGAAACCTGCTTGTCCAATTCAACAAGAGAGCATCCCGAGGGACAGGGCCCGGAAGCGGCTGTCTGCAGCAAAAGAGAGGAAGTTGGCAATTGTCCAGAGCTGCAAAGATATCTATCTCTGGAATGCCCCACCTCTTGAAAATGACCTGAAGAATTAGAGGATTCAGGGTCCATTCATGATGACCCTGAGAAATCCTGCTGAGATCATCTGCCAGAATGTTGTCCTTCCCTGGGAGATGCACGGCCATCAGGGAAGCCTGAAGGGAATAAGCTAGAGCACATATATATGGCCTCTGTGCGCAAGGCCGATGACAGAGTGCCTCCCTGCTTGTTGATGTACCACATGGTTGTGGTATTGTCTGTCCTGATCTGTACCACTTTCCCCTGAACAGCAGGTGAGAATGTCTGAAGTGCTAGAAAGACAGCTCTCAGTTCGAGAAGGTTTGTATGTAGTAGAGACTCCTGGTGAGACCAGGTTCCCTGAGCTATAAGCTCATCTAGATGAGCCCCCAGAACCCAGTAGAGAGGCATCTGTGGTGAGAACCACTGAAGGAGTCTGACTGATAAAGGGGACACCTTGTTGAAGATTGTCCTCCTCCAGCCACCACTGGAGGGCCTGAACTAGAGTTTGAGACACGGGAACCAATTTGAAGAGAGTCTTTTTTCTGAGACCAATAAGATCTGAGATTAAACTGAATACATCTCATCTGAAACCCTGCTCCCTGGACCACTGCAGCGGATGCTGCCATGTGACCCAGCAACTGTAGAAAGTGTCTGGCTGGACGAGAAACTAGAGGACGAAAAGAGGAAGCCAGAGTGACAAGAGACTAAACCCTTAAGAGAGGGAGAAATGCTCTTGCCTGAATAGTGTCTAGTTCCACCTCTATGGAAGTGAGAAGCTGGGCTGGTTCCAGAACAGACTTTTCTAGGTTCAGAATGAAGCCCAAGGAGTCTAGAAGCTTCTGACTGACCTCTATGGCTGACCTGACTTGGTCTGAGGACTGGCCCACTAGGAGCCAGTCGTCCAGGTATGGGAACAGAATGATACCCTGTCTCCTGAGGAATGCCACCACTACTGCAAGATACTTGGTAAACACCCTTGGAGCAGATTTTAGGCCAAAAGGCATAGCTCTGAATTGGTAATGGCCTGAGGGCAACCTGAACCCGATATACTTTCTGTCGGATGTCTGACAGGTATGTGGAAGTAGGCATCCTTGAGATCCAGAGAGGCTAGCCAGTCTCCTGATCTCAGAGAGGGAAGAATTACTCCAAGAGTCACCATCCTGAATTTTGGTTTTGTCAAATGTTTGTTCAAGTGCCTTAAATCTAAGATGGGTCGTCACTCCCCTGTCTTTTTTGGGGGTAAGGAAGTATCTGGAATGCAGTCCTTTTCCCATGTGACAAAAAGGTACCTTCTCTACTGCTTGCAGAAGCAGAAGAGAGGAGACTTCTGCCTCTAAGGCCTTTGTCTCCAAGGGAGAGGAAGGACTGAAGGACCTTGCTCTCAATTTTGGGAACCTTTTGAAACTGAGAGTAAGTCCCTGGCTCACTAATTCCAGGACCCATTTGTCTGAAGTAATAGATTCCCAAGCCTGAAAGTAGTGAGACAACCTGCCCCCTACTGGAACTGGGAGGCAACACTGACTGACACCTCAGGGTGTCTGTTTGGCAAGGGGCTTAGACTGCGTGGATGATGGGGTTCTGGTCATCCCATGCCTGCCTCTTCCTCCTAAAGAACTCCCTCTACTGGAAAGAAGAGTAGGCGGCCTGAGCTTGGTAGAAAGGCCTCTGAAAAGGCCTACCCCTGCCAGCCCTAAATTACTGCCTCTGAGGAGTGGCCTGCTTTTCCTTGGCTGCAGCACTCCTATAAGTGGTCCTATATTCATCCATCTTCTTCATATAGTTCTCCATTTGCTCACCAAACAGAGAATTACGAGTTATAGGAAAATCCATGGCCTTAGTCTGGGTATCTTGCTAAAGACTGGTACATCTAAGCTAAGCAAACCTCCTCATGGAGACAGATGTAGCCATGACTCTAGAATGCACATCATTTGAGTCCACAGCATGAAATTGCACTTTGGATGCCTCTATACCATCTACAACCACCTGCTCCAGCTCCTTGGCTAGCTGTGGAGGGGCATTCTTAGGCAGCACCAGAACCGTATCCCACATAGATTTCTGGTACCTGGCTGTATATGACATGTAATTTGATTGCCTGAGCCCCAAAAAGAGGATGCCAAGTACTGTTTCTTAGCAATGGCATCCACTTTCCTGGAATCCTTATCTGGGGGGTGAGAAGCCAGGGGAATATTAGCCTTGTCACAGGCTGCAGCTTGCACCACCCCAACATGGCTGCAATGTGCTGAAAGGAATTCCGTGCCAGGGCCTGATAAGGCATCCCTCCTGTCCATTCTTTTATCCACAGGAGGAATGGATGTGGGAAATTGCATGATTTTCTGTGTCTGTTTCCCCCATGGATTTGTGCAAAGGAACACGCACTCTCTTTGACTCCAGAACATCCATCATTTCCACATAATCAGGCTCCTCCTGATCCTGATCAGCCTCTTCCATAGGAAGCTGCAGAGTCTCGGCCACCTTCTTTTAAAACAACAAGTGGGAGGGGGACTCAGAAAGCCTGGGAGGGGAAACATTGGAAGGCCTGTCTGGGGAGATGTCAGGCTCTACTGTCTCATCTAGGCCTTCAAACTCTCCTTCTTCATCATCTTCTTCCTCCTTCCAATCACCCTCATAGTATGCCTCTGGATCAATGTCTGAGGCAACAACTTCTGACCAAACCGATTGCCTTTGAACCGATGTCGGTTTGGTCGGAAACCGGGCAAAGTGATTGCACTATTGTAATCGCTTTCACTATTTCCTCAGCGGTCGAACATGGGGTTTCGGATCCGAACCGACTGATGTTCTTTTTCTCTTAGCCGGATCAGACTCCACAGAGTCGGCTCTCCTTTTGCCTGAAGAGGTATCGCCCAGGTCAGTGGGCACCTCTTCAGGTTCGGTCGCAACCGAACCGGGTTGGCCATCCGGGTCAGTGGACTTCCCGGCCTCCCTTTCCTTCGGCCTACTCAGATGACGTTTTTCAAGAGTGGCTTTGGGAAAGTTCTCACAAATTTGGCAGTCTTCTTTGAGGTGGTCAAACCCCAGACAATACACATATACCAGGTAGGGATCAGCCTTAGCAAAGGACTCCCCACACTCGGTACAGTGCTGAAACCCAGTGGGACCAGTTTTCTTTTTGGGTTTCTCAGACATGCTGAATATAAGAAAAAGTCACCCTTGTCAGCGTTAAGCCAGGCAACTAACACTTATCAGTTCCAACTGTGTCACGGGTCGGTTAAAAAAATCCCACAAAAATTCAGTTTTTTTTTTTTTTAAGGAACCGTTAAGTACCAGAAAACCACACACAATAATGTATACAGAAATACACAAATCACAATAGATTTCAGTTCTGAACCGGACCGAAGACAAAACAATTTCTAACAAACTACACAAACATGACCACTACCTACTACTACCACTTACTGTTACCGAGACAGAAATAATAATATAGATAAAATAAGATTAAAAAATGCGGTTGAAAAAACACGACCAATTCAAACTATTACCGAACCGAAGCACAGGAGGGATCTCCGGAGCAACTTCACAGTTAGGCAGTGAAGAAATCTGATGGTTACACTTCAGAGTACCACAGACACAGGTTTGAAAACCGAGCTCGAGCTCAACATTCTATGCCTGGGCACAGAGTTAACCCTTTACTCTCCTGAGCAGTTCAAGTGCTGGGGCTAACTGCATATAGTCAGAATACAGCGAGACTTCATGTTTGAAAGACAACTTTTCTGACTTCTCAGATACAAATCTTTCACCAGTACTACACAGACCCTAACGCACCCTCGCATGCTCAAATTGAAGCCTTATTTTTCTAAATTAAACCTACCAACCCTGAACTCTGCACAGATTAATACCCTCTCTCGTCCAATTTCAGCCTCTGAAATTCTTTTAACAATCCAAAATCTTAAAAATGGCAAAACCCCGGGCCCAGATGGATATGGTGCTGAGTTTTATAAGGCCACCTGGAACCTTCTTAAAGATCCTTTCCTTTCAGCCCTCAAGCAGAGCCACATCACTGGCAAATACCCTATATCTTGGTCACAGGCCACTATCTCAGCCATCTTAAATCCTAATAAGCCCTCAAACCTCTGAATCATATCATCCTATTTCTGTTTTAAACCAACATTATAAGATTTATACAAGTATCCTAGCACACCACCCAGACAATATCATCCCCTCCTTAGTAGATATCGATAGGCAGGCTTTATTAAGACCCGTCAAACTACTGAGAACATTAAACAGACCTTATACTTAATTCCCCATGCTAATACCATCAAAAAAACCCTAAAGATTGTAAGTCTTGATGCACAGAAAGCATTTCATAGAGTCTCATGGCCCTTCCTATATTATACCCTTCAGAAATTCAGTTTCCCGGAGGATTTTCTACAAAACATCAATGGAATTTACTCTAACCCTGAGGCCACAATTAAAATTAATGGATCTCATTCCTCTAGACTCCCCCTTCCCTTTATAGGGGTATAAGGCAGAGATGTCCCACATCTTTTCGCCCTTTATGTGGAGCCGATCGCTCAATACCTCTGACAGCAGCCTTTCATCAAGACTTTTACTATAAGGGATGAAGAAAGTACAGTTACGTAAGAACTTACTGTAACAGTAGATCTTTGAGAACAGCTCTTGAAGCAGGTTACACCATTAGGACTGAAGCTGGCAGGCACCAGGACCCCACAGAAAATTTTCTAGCTAGTAGTATTCAGCGGGGACCGCCCCCGATGTCAGGCATAGTACATAAGGGGGCGGTCCCCCAGAATCCCCAGTTTTCCTGCCGGAGACTCCCGGCTGCTGGATGACATCAGAAAAGGAGATTGAGGATCCGCCATCGAATGGCAGTCAGAGAGATGCTGAGAACACCTGATCCTAGGAGAAGAATGTTGGAACTAGAATCTACCTCCAGTGGGGATGGTGGGAGGGAAAGTACCTGCTGCAAGAGCTGTTCTCGAAGATCTACTGTTACAGTAAGTTCTTACGTAACTGTACTATCTTACTTCGAGAAACAGCTCTTGCAGCAGGTTACACCCTTAGGACTGATTCCCAAGCAATAATGGAAATCCCACACCACTGGAAGGAGGGAAGATAGAAATTGTTAATGGAACCAAAGCCTAGGACAGAAGTCCTTGAAGGACTGCTAGACCAAAACCTGCTCTTCAACTCAATACAATATCCAGGATATAATGCCTGATGAAAGTGTGCATGGAGCTCCAAGTAGCTGCAGCACAGATGGCCGAGGTGGACACATTCTTTAGGGCCGCAAAGAAGGTAGCCACCCCACCTTGTGGAATGACCCTTGACCGCGCCCGGTAAGGGTTTGTTGCACTTCTGGTAACAGAACGTAATACACTGAATGAGCCACCTGGATAGGGACTGCTTGAAAACAGGAGCTCCGATCATCCTGTGGGCAAAGGAGACAAAAAGCTGGTCCGAGTTTCGGCGGTGTTTGGTTCTGGTCAGGTAGTATCGGAGACACCTATGCACATCTAGGGTGTGCAACAGGGCCTCTCCTCGATTTGAATATTTAGGAAAGTACACTGGTAGATCGATGTCCTGATTAAGGGTGAGAGCTGAGACCACCTTAGGCAGAAACTTGGGATCAGTCCGTAGGGATACCCTGTCTTGGTGAAAAAACAAATAAGGCTCTTTGCACATGAGTGCATGAAGTTCAGAAATTCTTCTGGCCGAGGTAACGGCAACTAAAAACAACGTCTTCCAAGTAAGAAGACGTAGCTCATAATCCGTGGCTGGTTCAAAGGGTGACAGCGTAATCTGCTCCAGGACAAAGGGTAGATCCCATGGTGGAATCGGATCCTTAATTGGAGGTCTAAGGTGGAGAATACCTCTCAGGAAGGCTCGTGCCGTGTCCAACTGAGATATGGTGCATTGGCCTATAGGACAATGATAGGCTGAGATGGCACAGAGGTGTATTATGATCGAGGAGTAGGCCAAGCCTGTCAGAAAAAAAGAGACAGGAGGCAGTCCAAGACCGACTTTTCTGGACAGTCTAGAGGCAAAACCCCCCGCGCTTGAGCCCATAGGCAACAACGGCACCATTTCATGGCATAAGTAGCAGGAGTGGCCGGTTTTCTCGGGGCCACCAGAACGTCTGCTACCTTTTGCGAGACCCCGTGTCGCAAAATGGCTACGTCTCTAGGAGCCAAGCGTTCCGGCTCAACGAACGAAGGTCCGGCTGGACCAAGGAGCCCTTCTCCTGAGACAACAAGTGAGAGCTGATTGGCAGAGGCACTGGAGGTTCCTGGGATAGCTGATGTAGTAGAGGGAGCCAGGTCTGCCTGGGCCAGAACGGCGCGATGAGTATCGGCGTCGTTTGCTCTCTGTGAAGTTTCAGAAGAACCCTCTGGATCAACGGAAAGGCATAGAGGAATCTGCCCGCCCAGGAGAGGGACAACGCGTCTCGCCAGAAAACACCAGGCCCTGGATCTACCGAGCAAACATTGGGTAGTTTTGCGCTGAATGGGGACGCGAAAAGGTCTAGCTCTGGTGTATCCCATTTGTGAAACAGATCCTCTACTACCTCCTGGAGTAGTTCCCACTCATGAACTCTGGCCTGAGAGCAGCTCAGGCCATCTGCAATGACGTTGTCCACTCCTGGGACATGAAGAGCAAGGAGGTTTGCGCCGTGTTGCAAAGTCCAATCCCACACCCTCATGGCCTCCCTGCAAAGCAGGTAGGAATGGGTGCCTCCTTGTTTGTTGAGGTAATACATCACTGCGGAATTGTCTGTTTGTAGCAGAAGGGTACCCGGTGGAATCTCCGACTGGAAGGCCTGCAGGGCGTAAAGAACTACTCTCATTTCCAAGATATATATGTGGCGATGAGTCTCTTGGGCTGTCCACAGGCTCTGAGACCGGATACCAACAAGGTGTGCTCCCCATCAGAGCCCTGAGGCGTCTGTGGAGAGGGTCACAACTGGAGACGGCGCAATGAAGGGGACCCCTGCCGATAGATTCTTCGGATCTAGCCACCATTGCCAATCCCGGATTACGGTCTTCATGATCCGGATTGGAAGCTGCAGATGGTCTTGCTTTTGATCCTATTGGAGACGCAACATCCACTGGGTGACCCGCATGTGGAGACGAGCAAGCGGGACTGTTGCAATGGCCGCAGCCATGTGTCCGAGCAGGCAAAGGACCAATCTGGCAGAAACGGTCTTCTTCGCCGAAGTGTCCCTGATGAGGGATCTGATGTGTTCTGCTCTGTCCTGGGGAAGAAAAGCTTTCCCTTGGACGGTGTCCAGAACTGCACCTATGAACTGCAGAGTCTGCGATGGAACCAGGCGTGACTTCTCTTGATTGATCATGATGCTCAGCGTCTCAAACAGAGACAGAGTATAATGGATGTCGGACACCAAGGCCTCCCGAGAGGGTGCCATGAGAAGCCAGTCGTCCAGGTAGGGGAACACGTAGTGGCACTGTCTCCTCAGAGTCACCACTACGACCGCCATACACTTCGTGAATACCCGAGGTGCCGATGACAGTCCGAAGGAGAGGGCTTGGAACTGATAATGGTGGCCCTGGAACTCAAAGCGCAGAAACTTCCTGTGCGCTTGAGCAATGGGTATATGCAGATAAGCGTCCTGCATGTCCAAGGACACTAGAAAGGCGCCCTGCTTGAGCATGGGAATCAGGTTTGGGAGGGTCACCATGTGGAAGCGTTTGTACAGGACCGACTCGTTGAGGTCGCTGAGGTCCAGTATCGGATGGAGGTCCCCTGTTTTCTTGGGAACCAGAAAGAAGTGAGAATAATACCCTGCACTCCTCTGGTTCCGTGGTACGTGATCTATCGCTTCTTTTCCCAGGAGCGCGAGCACCTCCTGCTTTGTGAACTCGGTGTGCTTACCCGAGTAACGGGAAAGCAGGGGATGTCTTGCCGGTGGGTGGTCAAGAAATTCGATGAAGTGACCTTTCTTGACCAACTGGGGAACCCACCAGTCAGTGGTAATCGATTGCCACCCTAAAAAGTGTTGAGCAATGCGACCACCAACCTTTTGTGCCCGTTGATCCAGAGGAGGGGCAGAGGCCGGGAAGGAGTCATGCTATGGCAGCACTGGTCCCTGCAGGCTGGGCCGGTTTAGTGTAGCGTTGGGCTCTGCATGGGGATGACTTAGCCTGGGCTTTCCGCTGAAAGGTGCCCCTTTGTTGCTGGCCGGAACGTGGCTGCTGCCTTTGTTGTCGGCTGTGAAAACGACTCTGGTTCCTACGAAAGGAACGGGGCCTGGATCTGTACATGGCCTGTACAGACCTGACTGCCTTCCCAGCGTCCTGGAGTTTGGTGATAACCTTCTCCGAGGGTTCACCAAAAAGTACTTCGCCGTTGTAGGGGACGTCAAGAATGTTCTTCTGTACGTTCGGGGTGAAACCAGAGACATGGAGCCAAGTCGCCGGAGACAGACGCCTGAAGCTGCAGCTCTGGCGGATGAGTCCGCAGAATCGTATGCAGCTCGTAGTACTTGGGTACCCACATCAGACCCTATGCAGAGAAGGTTTAGGAGCTCTGCCTTCTGATCGCCATCCGGAAGCTTACTGACCAGGTCCTGGCCCTATTCCCGTAGGGCGTTCTGAAACTGTACCATGTGGGTTTGGTAGTTCAGGGACCTGATGGAGCATGTAGCAGCCGCATATATGCGTCTTCCCAGGGCATCCAATTGTTTGGATTCCTGGTCCGGTGGCCGAGTGCTCATGTGTTGCAGTCTTTGGCACTGGTCGTGTGAGGACGTAATGACCAGGGAGTCTGCAGAGGTTGTTAAGCCAAGTACTGGTCCTCTCTCTGGGCCTTGTACAGGTGGTCAGCTTTCTTTGGCACCGCAGGAGTGGAGTGCGGACGCTTCCACACAGCCTTGGTGACATCAGCAAAGGTGTCCACCAAGGGTAGCACTACCACAGGCTTTGGGTCTTTCTGCCGAAGACAACGGGCAAGGCGCTGTCTTTCGGGGTCGAGGTCTTCAGCGTCCCATCCCATGTTGTCCTGGATGTGCCTCATGATCTCAGAGAAAGAGGGATCATCCAGAAGAGACCTGGGCAGGTCATGTGGGTCAGGTGATGGAATGCTGAGTGGAGAAGGAGATCTGGAATAATCCAAGGTATCCGATCTGGAGTCCTCCACTGACTGAGTATACCGCCGACATCTGGGTCGCTTGGGGCCGGGAGACCCTGATGGAGATCTTGAGGGAGGCCTTCTCCGATCCTTGGATCTACCCCTGCGAGGTGGAGTCTGCTCCTTAGGGGTTGGTGGTCGTCCTGCTGGCCCCTGTGGTGGAGAAGGGGGTGTAGGAGGTGAAGGAGGAGGAGGTTTTTTTTTTTTTTTTTACAGGGACCACAACCTTTCGGATGGTGTCCCAACAGAAAGTAAAGAGGTCCTTTACTTCTTGCAGGTTCATGCCAGACGACGGGCCTGGCGCCAGTGGTCTGTCGCCAGGGTTGGGCGTTGGGTCCGCGGGTGTCTCCGGGGATGGGCGAAGGTTCCTTCAGGAGCCCGGCATACTCTGTGTCGCCTGCCTGGTCTTTGGGCAGCATTGTGTCCTCCTCCATGGAGTCCCTGTGACCAGGGGGCGGTCTTCGGCTCTGGTGAACGCCTGCCCGATGTCTTCGGGTCTGGCAAGCGCCCGGCTGGCGTCTGGTGCCAGGCTGGTGTCCGCGGCTCGGTGAGCCGCCTGGCTGACTTTGTATGCTTGGCCGACGTCAGGTCCGTCGTCCGCTTTAGGGACGTCAGGTCCTTAATCTTCCTGGGTGGTGGATCCGGACCTCTGGGAGGGTGGGAGACCGACCTGGAGTTGGGGTTCCGACGTCAGATCGATGAGGAAGACTTGTGGCGTTCTGAAGACTTGGAAGAGGCCCGAGAGGGAGTAGAGGAAGCCAAGGGCCTTGAAGTTTTGATGGGCTGGAGAGTCGAAGAGCCGCCTGAGGCTCGGACTTTGACCGGAGGGGGCTGAGACCTGGAGGGAGACCGGTCCAACCAGGAGGAGCCTGAGCTACGGGAGTCTGAGGCCTGGTTCGGGGATCTGGACCTTGCTTTCTCCCAGTGTTTATGGGCCTTGGAAGAAGAATCACCCCTGGAGGAAGATTCTTGGTCCATCCTACTAAGTCTTTTTTCCAGCAGGTAAGCCTGAAGTGCCTTTTGATGACGGATCCTGGTGCAGCTGTTGAACCCTTGGCAGAAAGTGCAGGCCTTGGTGTCATGGTCTGGGCCTAAGCACCGCACACAGGGGGAATGAGGATCCTTAAAAGGGATCTGTTTTCCACAGGCACACTTGGAAAGGTGTCCCTCGAGTGAAGGAGTTAGAGGGGACATCAGTTTGGAGAAACTCTTGAAGTTCTAAGTCGTTGTGCGCTAGGTAGAGACTGAGAGGCCGATGCTGGCTGGTCAACGGCAGGAAAAGAACTGGGGATTCTGGGGGACCGCCCCCTTATGTACTATGTCTGACATCAGGGGCGGTCCCCGCTGAATACTGCTAGCCAGAAAATTTCCTTGGGGTCCTGGCACCTGCCGGCTTCAGTCCTAATGGTGTAACCTGCTGCAAGAGCCATTTCTCTAAGTAAGATCACAAGGTCACATACTACACCGATGACCTCCTCTTACACCTCACGAAACTGGATTCCTCACTTCAAGCCCTAACACAAAGTCTTATCGAGATTGAGGTGTCCGATTACAAATTAAATTCAAACAACAACGGAGGTCCTCTTTTTACAGGGTGCTCCCTCACAGGACCTACAACATAAATATCCTTTCAAGTTGGGGTAACTCTTCCCTTTATTATTTAGGGATCCATCTTGCCGTGGACCCCTCCAAGGTCTTTTCCCTAAACTACGACCCCCTACTCCTTCAAGTGAAGGAGGACCTTGGACGTTGGACACATCTCCTGCTGTCTCTGATAAATTATATTCAAACTATCCAGAATTACATCCTACCCAGGATTTTATATATCATGCAAAATGTCCCCTACACGATACCCAAGGCAGAAATAAATTGGAGGAACAAAATGATTTCTTCCCTTCTATGGCAGGGGAAACCACCTAGAGTGGCCTTTTCCAGATCGACACTGGCTAAGAAGAAGGGAGGCTTGGCCCTCCCTAGCATACAGAATTATGCCTTGGCAACTATGCTAACACACCTAACTTACTGGTTCAGCCCCCCCCACATATACGCCTCCATGGGTTGGAGTGAAGAGATTCTCCTCGATCAAACGACAATTTACCAACCCTTTCGACAGTTTCCACCTCAAGAAAACTCCTACTACACTTCAAATATACCACAAGCTTGGAGAGCATATCTTAAAAAAAAAACAAAAAAAAACTAATATGCGAGGAACTTACAAGCTCAAATGGGCAGACTAGGTGGGCCATAGGCCCTTATCTGCCGACACTGTCTATGTATCTATGTATGTATCTATGTATGTAGGAGCTAGATGGCTGAGTATACCCTCTTTGGACCATGGGTTCCACCGCTGGCGTCTCCTAGGCTTAACTTGTGCCTACCAATTCTACAAGGACAGCACTCTTAAATCTTTCCAGCAACTGCAACTCGAGTTTGGTCTTCAACAGGACTGTTATAGATACCTACAGAGAAATCATTTCTTGGTAAAATTCTTAGGACCAGACGTAACTACAATACAGCCCCTCCCCCCCCTCTGACCTTGCTCACACAGGTTCAAGAGGAGATTCAACCAAGACGCTTAATTTCCCGATTTTATACATCTCCGAGATATATTCCTGATTCAAACTGGGACAGGGTTTACGAGGATTGGGAAGCAGATTTAGTGACCGTTATACCACAGGACAAATGGGTGGGGATCTGGCGCCACCAACACCACATTACTAGCTCTTATATGTAGAAGGAGTCTGGATGGAAACAGTGGCGAGATTCTTCAGAACCCCCAAGACTACATCCAAATTTCACTCCCCAAGGGGGGAGAAGATGTGGCAGTGAGGTTGCCACTCATGCACATATTTTCTGATTTTGTGAGGGAGTTGCAACAGTTATCCAAGACTGGTTTCCAAGCTTGGGTGACCATACCCCAGAGATAGCCCTACTACTATATTATCCAAAACAACTCAGATCAAAACAACATACTTATTTAACTAACATCTTCCTAACTGCAGCAAAAAGCTGCAACTCAGAAATGTTTACAACCCGAGTCCCCTACTATTAGACAGTAGGAAGATATAATTTACGATATCTATAGAATGGAGAGCATGACTGCAAAATTAAAAGCAAAGACTCACTTCTTTTTGAAGAGGTGGACGACCTGGCTACTCTATATAGTGGAGCGCAGACCAGAATTTGTCCCACAAGTGGACGAAGAGGGGAAATAAAAGGACTCTCTCTCGATTTCGTCCCAGACAACCCGATACCTCAAATTATTCAACTGAAATGCCCTGCAGACAATAAATAATAGGGCAATTCCCTGGGCTGCTGCCCTCTCCCTAGCTTTAGTTCTATCTTCGCATACTTTCTACCTTATAATTTATGTCTAATTTATTCTTTCAGCCAGTTCTTACCAGCTTTATTGCTGATATTTAATAATTAAGATACTGAATTTTACCTTAATTAATACACCTCCTACATTGTATTTTATATCATGTGACTGATGTTCATGCTTATGTATTTATCTGCATGCTACAACCTCTTCCATTGCACATGTACCTTGTGTTAAAAACCCTTGGTTTAATAAAAACTTAACTTTAAAAAAAATAAAAATAGTCTGAAGTCATCAAACAGCGAAGGTGGAGAACCGATAAGCAGCATATCACTTTGCAAATTGAGCAGAACAAATCTGGAGTACAGCTTACAAGACAACCAGTTGTCAATGGTGAGTCTGAGATGGTAACAGCAAGGCAAATTTACCCTATTTTTGTTTATGAGTACACTGTTGTTTTAATTTGCAACTGCAGTAGGGGCCCCTGTCAATTAACAATTCCCAGGGTATTAAACAGCTGGTATAGCATAGCAAAGACATAAAACAGGAGGTAATGCTAAGCATTTCCAGAAATGCTAAGCAATAAACCGCTAACCATTTTTTTATGAGTGTGTCCATGGCACAATAGACAAAATGAATTAAAAAAAACGTGTTTTTTTTAAAAATATTTTTCTAATCATTCTGTGCCAAGTGCTATGTATGCATTTTCACAGGTGATCAGCCCTTTTACATGTGAAAGTGCTAAACAATATTTTTTGGCTTAATACCCTGATCCCTCCAAAATGTTACTAGAAAGCAGGTTTGTTTCAGTGACTGCATGTTTTGTGTCCGCTGCCAAGTAATTCTTCCACCTGTACAGCTGTCCCAGCCTGGAGTGAATTTTCAAAGTAGAGTTTAAATGATTTTTAAAACTTAAGATTGTATCTTGGTGTACACCACGGATAAGGTTAAGGGTGTGTTCTGTGTCAGTGATTATAGCAGTACATTTTCTTTGTAGAAAATTCAGTTATCTGTGCTCCTGTTATCTTTCAGGAGCACAGTTAGAGGCAGGAGTTCCAGATAGGAGAGGGTGGTGGGGTGAGTCCAGAAGGGACACTGGAATGCAGATCGGACATTTGCTATTAATTTGGCAGTGTTAAAGTGAGATCAGCAAGCTGTTGGGAGAGTAGCAAGCCACTAAGTTAGTAGGTGGGCCAGCAAGTTATTGTGCACTGTGGCATACTGGCAAGGAACAAGTGTGCTGGCTGCTAGCACAGGCTAGTATGTACTTGGGCAGGCAGAGACAGTATGACAGCAGGCTGGATACAAATGCCCACGTAGGCTGGCAAGTAGGGGATGAGCTGGTGTGGTTTCAAGGGGTTTTATTGGCAGGTTGGAAACAAGTGCGTGGACAAGTGGTATCACGTCAGGCAGGGAACAAGCGTATGTGCACTCTCTGGCTAGGAGCGTGCATGTAGGTGGGAAACAAGTGTTTGTGTGTGGAAGGATGGCAAGGAGAAAGGGTCCTGAAGGAACTGGAAGCAATAAGAGTTGATAAAGCAATGGGGCCAGATGGGGTGCACCCCAGGGTCCTTAAAGAACTAAGAGAGGTGGTGGCTGAACCTCTGGCTATCCTGTTTAGCCGATCACTGGAAACAGGGGAGGTACCCAAAGACTGGAGGACAGCAGATGTAGTCCCCTATACAAAAGTGGGAACAAAGAGGAAGCAGGGAACTACAGACCAGTCAGCCTCACTTGGTGATGGGGAAGATCATGGAAGCACTACTGAAGGAGAGATTGGTGGAACATCTGGTTGTCAATGGACTACAGGACCCAAGGCAGCATGGTTTCACCAGGGGAGGTCATGTCAGACCAACCTCATTGAATTTTTGACTGGGTGACTAGGGAGGTGGATCAGGGAGGGCAGTGGACATGGCCTATCTGGATTCAGCAAGGCCTTTGACACTGTGCCACATAAGACTATTACACAAACTGGGGAATATTGGTGTGGGCAGGACAGTAGTGTGGTGGGTAGGTAACTGGCTGGGTGGCAGGACACAGAGGGTGGTGGTAAATGGCTGTCACTCCAAGAGGAAGAGTGACCAGTGGGGTACCACAGGGATCAGTGCTGGGACCGGTCCTATTCAACATCTTCATCAGTGACATGGCGCAGGACCTAGAAGGCAGAATTTCACTGTTAGCTGATGACCAAAGCTCTGTAACAGAGTAGATACACTAGAGGGTGTAGACAGAATGAGAAGCAACCTGCAGAAACTTGAAGAATGGTCAGGGTTTGGCAGTTGAAATTCAATGCAAAGAAGTGCAAGATAATGCATATGGGGCACAAAACCCTGGCACAATATATCAGTTGGGGGTGAGGATATAGCATGCACAAGCAGGAAAGGGATCTTGGGGTTATCATCTCTGATGACCTCAAGGTAGGAAACAGTGTGACAAGGCAGCAGGTAAAGCAAATAGGATGCTGGGATGTATAGCAGGGGCATCACCAGCAGGAAAGGGAGGTCATAATTCCGCTATACAAGACACTAGTGAGGCCCCACCTGGAGTACAGTGTACAGTTCTGGAGACCATACCTACGTAAGGACATAGACAGGGTAGAGAAGGTTCAGAGGAGGGCAACAAAGATGGTGCATGGATTGCATCACAAGTCCTATGAAGACAGGTTGAAGGAACTGAACATGTACTCCCTGGAGGAGAGAGAGAGAGGGGATATGATAGAGACATACAAGTATCTTACAGAGAGGAACAGGGTGCAGGAAAACATTATTTTAAGCAAAAAGATGTTCCAGGACTAGAGGAATGGGATAAAGTTGGAGGAGGGACGATTCAGAGGAAACATGAGAAAGAATTTCTTCACAGAACAGGTGGTGGACAAGTGGAACACCCTGCCAGAGGAAGTGGTGGGGGCTGAAACAATCACGGGATTTAAGAATGCATGGGATAGACATAAAGGAATTCTGGAGGTCAGGGGTAAGGGGCAACAGACTTCTAGGAAAACAAACTGAACTTACAAGCTCAAATGGGCAGACTGGGTGGGCCACAGGCCCTTATCTGCAGACACTGTCTATGTATCTATGTATCTGTGAGGGAGTTATTGTATTAACTATGGACCAACAGTTAAATGAGAATGAGGTGACCAAGCAAAAAAAAAAAAAAGGGGAAATATTATACATTTTACTGCCAGTAGACAGAAGAAACCTGCATGCATCGAGGGAATTCCTGTTGAGTAATATATAAAAAGTAGGTAGGAGCACAGCCAAGACCTGAAGGAGCACAAATTTTAGGGTACAATTTTGATTTATCGTGCCCCTCTGATTTGGAGAAGCACTCAGAGAAATCCTTAACACTATCCTTGGTGTACACCTAATTATTTTATACTCAATCCAGTGCCTGACATCAAGAATAAGGCTGATTTTCCATTTTCAACAGAAAATACCAGTAAAAAACTGAATTTTTAATTTTAAACCAGCATCTGATTGTCAATTTTTCATTGAAAACTCATTTTGCACCACCTTTTTCAGCAAACCCCTCAATTTATTTAGTTAGATTTTGTTGACCAGGTAAGTACACTAGACATTTGCCTATGTTCAGGTACGACCCAGGACAGTACAATGAAATACAAGTTCACACAGAGGACATGATAATAATAATAAATAATAAAACTTTATTTATTAAGCACCTTTCAAGCACAGAGGCGTTGTACAAGTAAACAATAAAATCACAGAGATAAATACATATCTAAAAAATCATAATGATACAAACATTAACCCGTAAAAGCTCGTCTCCACAAATGGGTCTTTAGTTCCCGCTTGAAACTCCCCACGGTCATGCATTCCCAAACAGGGTTTTATTTAACTCTAAAAATTGATTAGCGTTTTGCTCATAAAAGTTCAAAAACATTGTGAAAATGCATAGCACTTGCCTCACTGTGTTTAACAAACATAACACTTCTAGAAAACCTATATAAATGCTTTCTGTACAGTTAGTATTGTCCCAAGGAAAAAAGTGCTAATCAATTATTTAAAACCCTACCAAAGCTGACGGGACAGAGAATTCCAGAGAGTTGGGGCTGTAAACATTAAAGCCCAGGCTCCAGAAGATTTTAAAATAACTCTCAGAACCTCCAGCAACCCCTCATCAGCCGAACGGAGTGGACGTACAGGGCTGTAGGAAATCAGAAGCTCTCTCAAGTATTCGGGGGCAAGTCCGTGCAGGGCTTTGTAGGTCAAAAAATCTACTCTGAAGATGATCCACCACTGTATCGGCAGCCAGTGCAGATCGCACAGTACAGGGGTAACATGTGTCCTCCTTGACACCCCTGTCAACAATCTAGCAGCAGTGTTCTGCACTAGCTGCAAGTGGCAGATATCAACCCCAGGAAAAAAAAAAATTACTCACCTTAGTAATTATGTTTCTTCTAATGGAGTCTTGCTGTATTCTGACTATTGCAGTTAGCCCCAGCCTTTAAACTGCCCCGGAGAACAAAGGGTTAACTTTCTATGCAGAGCATAGAATGCTGAGCTTGAGCTCGGTTGAGGCCTCTGTCTGGAGCCCTTTGAAATCCAACCGTCAGATTCTTACGAGCAAAAACTCACTAATTATCTTATGTGGAAATTGTAAAATTTTTACTAGCCAACTGGCGACAAAAAGTTTTGGATTCCCAAGGGAAGACTCAAGTCAGGAAACCCAACACCAAAAACCAATCCAAATAACAATAATAATAATAAAATCAACACCCAAACAAAAAGAAGAGGGTGTAAAAGGAGCAACCCTGAGGTGCAACACTGCACCTGCCTACCCACTTCCCAATAACAGGTTCTGAGAGGGGAGGCAGGGAGGGAGGTCAGAATACAGCCAGACTCCATTAGAAGAAACATAATTACTAAGGTGAATAATTTTTTCTTCAAACATCATGAAGTCTTGCTGTATTCTGACTACTGCAGACTACCAAGCAGTACCTCCATAGAGGAGGGACAGAACCTACTTTGGGAATAGGCTCTGAAGTACTGCTGTGCCAAACCGAGCATCACTTCTAGCCTGGCTATCCAGAAAGTAATGCTTGATAAAGGTATGGACTGTTTTCCAGGTGGCTGCTTGACAAATTTCTAAGAGAGGAATATCCCTGGCAGCAGCCAGGGAAGCAGCTGTACCTCTGGTGGAGTGAGCCCTCAGGCCTGAGGGTGGAATTTTCCTAGTTTCTTATAGCAGAATTGTATACAAGACACAATCCACCTGGCAATAGTTCTCTTGGTGGCAGGTTTGCCCTTTCCCACTTCCCCATAAGTGAGGAACAACTGGAGGGAATCAAACTTGTGACCCTTGGTAGCTCTATATATATATATATATATATATATATATATATATAGTAGCTAAGTGCCCTTTTAACATCTAAACTGTGTAGCCTCCTCTCTCCTGAAGAAGAATGATCGGTGAAGAAAACAGGGAGAGACACAGACTGATTCAAGTGGAAATCTGAAACCACTTTGGGCAAGAACCTTCTACTGGTTCTAAGGACCACTTTATCCCTATGAAAGGAGATAAAATCAGGTTCCACTGACAGGGCTTGCAATTCACTGATACTCCTGGCAGAGGTAATGGCTATTAAAAACACAGTTTTCCAAGTCAAGTACTTAAGCTCTGCTGAGGACATAGGCTCAAAGGGAGGTTGCATAAGTTGAGCAATGCAAACATTTAAATCCCAGGCAGGGGCAGGGTCTCTAAAGGGAGGATTGGTATGAAGCAATCCTTTAAAAAATTTACAGAGCACAGGATGAGATGATAGTGAGGAAGACTTCCCCCACTGACAGAAAAGCAGAAACAGCTGACAAGTGCACCTTGAGAGTAGCAGGTCTGAGGCCTAAGCCATTCAGATGGACCATATAATCCAGAACTGTAGGCAATTCAGTAGTGTCTGGGGAAACATGTTTCTTGGAACACCAAATGCTGAATCTCTTCCATTTGGAGTTATAGGTTTTTCTAGTGGCGAGCTTTCGCGAGGCTTTGAGAATATCCAGAACTCCCTGAGACAGATGCAAATCTGCATACTCTTCAAGAGCCATGCCTTGAGATTGAGAGACTGAAGACTGGGGTACCAAATCCTCCCCCGAGAGGAGGTTAACAGGTTGTAATTCCTGGGAAGAGACTGGGGAAGATGAACTGCTAGGGACAGCAACAGGGGGTACCAAGGCTGTCTGGCCCAGTCTGGAGCAATCAGAATCACTCTGCAAGGTTGAGACCTTATCTTGACTAAAACTTTGAACAGTAGAGGAAAGGGAGGGAAGGCATACAGAAATTTCCTTCCCAGTTCAGAATCAGAGCATCCAGAGGGACCGAGTCCAAGACTGGGGGTCTGCAACAAAAGAGGAAGTTGGTCATTGTCTGGGGCTACAAAGAGATCTATCTCTGGAGTTGCCCACCTTGAAACAATCACCTTCAAGACCAGAGGGTCCAGGGACCATTTGAGATGGCCCTGTGAGACCTTGCTCAGTGCATCTGCTAGCACACTGTCCTTCCCAGGAAGGTGACCTGCTATGAGAGAGGTTTGCAGGGAATAAGCCAGGGACCACAACTTCATGGCTTCTGTGCACAAGGCCGTAGACCGAGTGCCTCCCTGCTTGTTGATGTACCACATGGTGGTGGTGTTGTCTGTTCTGACTTGAACCACCTTGTTCTGCACTGACTGAGAGAAAGCTTGCAGGACCAGAAAAACTGCCCTGAGTTCTAGGAGATTGATATGGAGAAGGGATTCCTGAGGGGACCACTGTCCCAGGGCAGTGAGGGCCCCCAGATGGGCTCCCCAGACCAGAAGGGAAGCATCCATGGTAAGGACCACTGAATGAGACCAAGTAGCAAATGGGACCCCTTGGCTTAAATTGTCCTGATCCTGCCACCATTGAAGGGCTTGGATCAGGGTCTAAGTCACTGGAATCAGTTTGGTAAAGGAATCTTTCCTTTGGGACCAAAAGACCCTCAGATGGAACTGAATGTCCCTCATCTGGAATCCTGCCCCTTTGACCACTGCTGTAGAAGCTGCCATGTGGCCCAAGAGCTGGAGAAAATGCCTTGCTGGTCGAGACACCTGAAGGCTGAAGGAAGAAGCCAGTTCTATAAGAACTCTTGCCCTTTCCAGGGGAAGAAAGGCTCTTGCTTTGACAGTATCCAGCTCTGCTTCTATAAAGGTAAGGAGCTGCACTGGCTCGAGAACTGACTTGGGAAGGTTGAGAAGAAATCCTAAAGAAGTGAGCACTTGCTGGGTCACTTGCAGGTCCGACTTGACTTGGTCTGGAGACTGGCCTATGAGCCAGTCATCCAGATATGGAAAAATGGAAATCTTTTGCCTTCTTAGAAGGGCAATGACTACTGCCAGGCACTTTGTGAAAACCCTTGGGGCCGATGTTAGACCAAAGGGCATTGCTTTGAACGGATAGTGGCCTGAGGGCAACTTGAACCTGAGGTACTTTCTGTGGGAGCACCTGACGGGAATGTGAAAAATAGGCACCTTTGAGGTCCAGGGAAGATAGCCAGTTCCCTGGCCTTAGAGAGGGAAGAATAATTCCCAGAGTTACCATCTTGAACTTTGGTTTTAAAAGATGTTTGTTCAGGTATCTTATGTCTAGGATGGGTCACCACTCCCCTGTCTTTTTTGGGCAAGGAACTACCTGGAGTACAGACCTTTGCCCATGTGTAGGGTAGAAACTCTCTCTATGGCTCTTAAGGCCAGAAGAGATGAAACCTCTGCCTCTAGGGCAGAGTTTTTTGAGAGACCTTCAGGTGGAAAAGATCTGGCTCTCATCTTCGGAAATTTTTTGAAGCTGAGAACCAGTCCCTGACTTACTACTTCCCGGACCCACTTGTCTGCGGTAACAGACATCCAGTCCTGGACAAAGTAAGCCAGCTTGCCCCCTACTGGAATAGGAGAGTCGACCCGGGCAGACACATCAGGGTGTCTGCTTGGCAGGGGCCTTAGGCTGAGGAGTGGATGCAGCCCTGCTCATTCCCCTTCTGCCTCTCCCTCTGAAGAACCCTCTGTGGAAAGAAGAGGCCTGTGCTTGGTAAAAAGGCCTATGAAAATGCCTGCCCCTGCCCCTAGACTGCAGCCTTTGAGGAGTTGCCTGCCTCTCCTTGGCCTGAGCACTCCTGTAAGTGGTCCTGTACTCGTCCATTTTCTTCATGTAATTCTCTGTCTGCTCCCCAAACAGAGACTTACCCACTACAGGAAAATCCATGGCCTTAGCCTGGGTGTCCTGTGAGAGGCTAGTACATCTGAGCGAAACCATTCTCCGAAGAGCCACAGATGTAGCCATGACTCTTGATGACACATCACTGGAGTCCACAGCAGCATGAAACTGTACTTTTGATGCCTCAATCCCATCTGCAGCCACCTCTTCCATCTCCTTGGCTAGCTGGGGGGGAGGCCTGTTTAGTCAGTGCCAGTACAGTGTCCCACCTGGACTTCTGGTAACTGGCTGCATAGGCCATATAATTCGCCTGCCTGAGTCCCAAGGAAGATGCCATGTACTGTTTTTTTGCCATGGCATCAATCTTCCTGGAGTCTTTGTCTGGGGTGTGAAGCCAAGGGAATGTTTGCCTTGTCACAGGCAGCAGCCTGCACTACCCCAACATGGCTGCATTGCTGGTATAAAAACTCCGTATTTGAGACTGATAGCGTGTACCTCTTGTCCATCCTTCTGTCAACAGGAGGTACAGAATTGGGAGACTTCAGGATTTTTTGTGTCTGCTTCCCAAAGGATTTGTGAAGGGGAAACAGACAGACTCCTGGACTCTGGGATGTCCATCATTTCCACATAATCAGGCTCCTCTTGATCTTCCATTGCCTCCTCCATAGGGGGTTGGAGGGTTTCAGCCACTTTTCTGTAAAACAGAAAATGGGAAGGGGACTCAGAAAGCCTAGGAGGGGAAACACCAGAAGGTCTGTCTGAGGAGATGTCCGGTTCCACAGGCACATCCAGACTTTCACCATCATCACCATCATCTTCAAACTCCCCCTTCCTCTTCCTCAAACTCCATTCATAAAAATCTTCAGGGGTATAATCCTGAACCGGGGGAACCGACCGAACCGAACCCCTGCCAAAAGGTGCTAGATAGGTCAGAACCGGGCAAAGCGATTCCACAATCCAAATCGCTCTGGCTATCTCCTCAGCAGTCGGAACATGAACCTCTGGATCCAAGCCAGTCGATTCTTCTTTGAGTTTCCGTTTTGTAGGAACCGACCCCTCAGGATCGGCTCTCCTCTTGCCCGAAGAAGTATCGCCCTGGTCAGAGGACACTCCTTTTGGTTCAGTCGGAACCGAACTGGGCTGGCCATCCAGGTCAGTGGACTTCTCGGCCTCCTTTTCCTTCAGTCTACCTAATCTCTTTTCAAGGGTAGATTTAGGAAAATATTTCACAAATTTGGCAGTCTGTATTGAGGTGTTCAAACCCCAGACAATAAACACAGGTGGTGTGGGGATCGGCCTTAGCAAAGACCTCTCCACACTCACTGCAGTGTTGAAACCCAGTGGGCCCGTTGTTTTTCTTGGGTTTCTCAGACATGGCCAACCTAACCAAACTTACCCTTTTTATGGCAACCGCCAGGCAAGACTCCCTTATCGGTTCCTAACTGTGTCACGGGTATTATAAAAAAACGTTCAAAACATGTTTGTTTTTTTTAGAACCGATAAGGACCGGAAACCACACTCTAAAGTAAAACACAAGGATTCACTACAAGTGATCGGTTCAGCCGAACCGATCTAACACTTTACAATTTCCACACAGAAAATAAAACAAATCCTATCTATTACTCACGGTACCACAGACAGAGACTAAACCGACTGTGCAGGAATAAATTCGGTTTAAAACAGACAAGTTAACCGAGACCTTACCCGACTTTCGAACTGAGCTGAAGGAGAAATCTCCGGCGCGACTGTTCAGTGAGGTGGAGTAAAGAATCTGACTGTTGGATTTCAAAGGGATCCAGACAGAGACCTCAACCGAGCTCGAGCTCAGCATTCTATGCTCTGCATAGAACGTTAACCCTTTGTTCTCCGGGGCAGTTTAAAGGCTGGGGCTAACTGCAATAGTCACAATACAGCAAGACTTCATGTTGTTTGAAGCCCCAGGTACAAGGAGTTGCAACAGTCAAGGCGAGAGGTCATGAAGGCATGGACTAACACAGGTAAATTGCTAGACGGAACAAGGCGTTTCACCCTGGCAATGTTCCTGAGATGGTAAAATGCAGACTTTACGACTGCTGACACCTGATACCGGAAGGTCAGCCCGTCATCAAGTATCACTCCCAGGTTACACACCCGTTCAGAGGTAAGGATCTGATCACCTCCCAGAAATAAACCAGAGGGCTGATCAGTCCCTAACCCCTCTATCCTGCGACCCAGGTCCACAACCATAACCTCGGTCTTACCTGCGTTCAACTTAAACCAGCTCAAATTCATCCAATCATGGATTTCGGTGAGACAGTTATTAAATACCGAGAAAGCACTAGCCTGGTCAGGAGTAAAAGATAGGTAGAGCTGGGTATCATCAGCATAGCAGTGAAACCTCAGCCCATATCGTCTTACAATGTCTCCAAGTGGCAGCATATACACTGCAAACATGGGGTAGAGCACCAAGCCCTGCGGAACCCCACAAGGCAGAGAGAAAGGGTCAGAGGAAAAAATCCCAGACACAACTCTCTGCATTCTCCCAGATAGGAAAGATGTAAACCATCTGAGTACTGTACCCAACAGTCCACAGATGGACCTCAGGCTCTCGAGCGAAACCCCATGGTCTACAATGTCAAAGGCTGAACAGAGATTAAGGAGCACCAGAATAGAACGGTTTCTCCAATCTCTCGCCATCAAGAGATCACTGAGCACCCGAACCAGAGCAGTCTCAGTGCTATGCCTCTTACGAAAGCCAGACTGTAGAGGTTCGTAGATATTATGGATGGTCAAATGGTCCTCCAGCTGGTTTGCCACTACCTTCTCAATAACCTTCCCAATAAAGGGAAGATTAGAGAGAGGTCTGCAGTTAGCAAAAATATCTGGGTCTAAAGAAGTTTTCTTCAGAAGGGGAGTCACCACCGCCTCCTTCAAGGAGCTTGGGAACTCACCCCATTCTAAGGCGCATCAGATTATTTGAGCCAGAAACAGGCCCACGATCTCAACACAACCCAATATCAGGAAGGCTGGACCCGGATCTAAACTACAGCATGTAGGGCGCATCCCCTGGACAATCCGCATAACATCCTCGAACTTCGGCACGTCAAAGGAACTCCAGGAGACTCGGGGTGCCGCAACCGAATGCCAACTAACAGCATCCCCCATAGAGTGGGTAAGGCTGATCTCCGATCTGATGTCAGCAACCTTATTTGCAAAGAATCGAGCTATCTCATCACACTCCTTTTGTGAAAAAGCTCGATGGACCTGTAGACAGGCTGGGTTGCACAACTTGTCCACAGTTCTGAAAAGATGAGCCGGACAATTCTGAGCAACAGCCATCTCCCTGGACAGGAACTCTGCCTTCTTACGGGAGATCTCTGATTAGTAGAGCTGATAATGCCCCTCCAAACTAAGGTGGTCGACTTCCAGAGCAGATTTCCACCAATGACGCTCTACTCATCGTCCCACGTGCCGCAACTCCCTCAAAGACCCATCAAACCAAGGGGCCAGAGGGCGGAGAGGGAGGGGACGAACACGGACGGGAGCAATTGAGTCAAGAGCCAAGGAAATGGCCTGATTATAAGCCAGAACCATAGACTCTGGACTCAAGCTGGCAACGGGAAACTAAGAGGTTCAGCACCGACATCAGGTCTCCCGGGCACACATCCAGTAAAGGGCAATAACGAACCATCTCCACAGGAGCCGACCTACGAAGGGGAACACAAAAGTTGAAGCCCACGGTGTAGTGATCAGACCAACTGACAGGTTCCACCACCAAATCAGAGGCCTCAATCCCCAGGAGGAAAACCAGATCCAAAGAGTGACCGTGATTGTGAGTAGCTGAAGAAACAATCTGTGTAAAGCCCAGCGATATCATCAGCTGGAGGAAGTGTTCACCAAAAGACGAGAGTTCGTCGACCTAAGCATTGAAGTCGCCCAGAATCATCAATCTGGGGGACTCCAATGCCATATCGGCGACGAAGTCTGCCACTTCCTGCAGGAATCGCGGTGATTCACTGCCAACTAAGTTAAGAAGGGGGAAAAAACCTTTTATAGGTACATTAGGGAGCATAGAAAGGTTAAGGGAGGGATAGTGAAGATTAATAAAGGAGAGGGGAGGTGGGCAGAGGGAGACAGTGAAAAGGCAGAGATACTGAATGAATACTTTTGCTCAGTATTCACAAAAAAGAAGAGGAGGGAGTTACATAAACCAAACAACAGAAGCACTCTGGGTAGTGGGGATGATGCCTGTCCATTTACAGAAGAAAGAGTCCTGAAAGAATTCCTAAAACTCAAGGTGGACAAAGCAATGGGGCCTGACGGGATTCACCCTAGAATCCTAAAAGAGCTAAGGGAGGACCTAGTGACACCACTAATCACACTTTTTAACAAATCATGGGAAGATGGGGTGGTACCCGAGGACTGTAGGAGGGCAGATATGATTCCCCTTCACAAAAGTGGGAGCAAGGCAGAAGCAGGAAACTATAGACCTGTTAGTTGGACCTCAGTGGTGGGGAAAATAATGGAATCACTTCTGAAAGAAAGAATTGTTCAGTACCTAGTCCCCAGCGGGGCACAGGACCCAAAGTAGCATGGATTCACATCAGGAAGATCATGTCAGACGAATCTAATCGATTTCTTTGACTGGGTGACCAAAGTAATAGACCAGGGAGGGGCTGTGGATATGGCCTACCTAGACTTTAGCAAGGCATTTGACACAGTCTCACACAAAAGATTAATAATCAAGTTAGCCAGCCTGGGAGTGGGTCCCAGGGTGGTAGCCTGGGTAGCAAACTGGCAGCACAACGGACACAGAAGGTTACAGTGAATGGAACACATTCTGAAGAAAGGGGGTGGGGGGTTACTAGTGGAGTACCTCAGGGCTCAGTACTGGGTCCAGTCCTCTTTAAAGTCTTTATAGGTGACATTGCAGAGGGTCTGGAAGGAAAGGTATGCCTCTTTGCAGATGACACAAAGATCTGTAACAGAGTTAATACACAAGTGGGGGTAGAAATAATGAGAAGGGACTTGGCAAGGTTGGAGAAATGGTCAGACATATGGCAACTTAGATTCAAAGCAAATACGTGCAAAGTAATGCACCTGGGAAATAAAAATCCAGGAGAAGAGTACACAATAGCAGGGGAGGTACTAACAACAATAATAATGTAAAGGGATCTGGGTGTAGTCATATCAGATGACCTAAAGGTGAGTAAGCAATGTGAGAAGTCAGCAAGGAGAGCCAGGGGGATACTGGAATGCATAGGGAGGGGGGGATCACAAGTAGAAAAAGGGAAGTGGTTATTCCTCTGTACAGACAGTTGGTGAGACCCCATCTGGAGTACTGCGTGCAGTTTTGAAGACCTCATCTACGCAAGGACATAGACAGGATGGAAGCAGTCCAGAGGAGGGCAACTAAAATGGTGCATGGTCTACATCAGAAAGTTTACCATATGAAGAGAGACTGAGAGAGCTTAATATGTATACCCTTGATGAAAGGAGGGACGGGGGGGGGAGAGACATAATAGAAACTTTTAAGTACCTCAAGGGAATCAAGTCCAGGAGGGTAACATCTTTCAGAAAAAGAGATGTGTAAGAACAAGTGGGCACAATTTTAAGTTAGAGGGGGGACGGCTCAGGGGTAATGTGAGGAAATTCTTTTTCACAGAGAGTGGTGGACGCATGGAACTGCCTTCCTGGAGAGGCTGTGGGGTCTAAAACCGTGGGGAAATTCAAACATGCATGGGACAGACATAAGGCAATTATAGTGGGGGGTTGCAGGAAGTAGGCTGTTAGTTAACTAGAATCTGTAGCTTATCCAACAGGTAGGGAAATGGGCAGACTGGGTGGGCCAAGTGGTCCTTATCTGCCATCAAAGTCTATGTTTCTATGAAACTGCTGCCTCCAAATTGGAGCCAGCATTTCCATCCAACCAGGTCTTGGTGATGTAAGCCAGATCAGCTGTTCCAACAAAGTCAGTAATAACAGCAGATTTGTTTTTAACAGATCTGGCATTGCACAACACCACCCGAGTTGGACAGGGCTCCAGATGGTGCCCTTGGGTATGGGGACTTGACATGGGACACCACATTCCAGGCTCCATTTCACCCCAGGGCATCTTCTGTATCTAACCAGCCCTATATGAAAGGCCCGTTCATTCGCCCTCCAATGTCCGCGCCCCCCGCCAAATCCACCCCGATCCCTCCTACGTGCAATACCAAGCGCCCGACAGCGCTGGTAGATGGAAAATGGGAAGGGGGAGGGAAAAAGGGCAGAGGGCACGGAGATCGGAGGATGAATAATGCACGACTGGGGGGAGGGCTAACCAACACATACCACAAGCTGGAAACAAACTAAGGACCAAACACCTCAATAAAATACTAATTACCTCATAAATAAATAACCCTAAAATACAAAAGACTAAAACTCACCCATGATTACACCTTTCTCAAAAACACAACTCTGAAAACCCAATCCAAAAACAAATAAACAGCACACACAAATAAAACTTCCCCATCCCAGGACCCTCTCACAGCTCTGAGGAGGAAAAATAAATGAAAACAAAAATTAAAATCAAATAATACAATCAAAAATATATAAAACAAAAATAATAATTTACGTCCCAATGGTCCTCTCACTACCAATAGGACTAAAACACTCAAAAACAAAAGTATAAATGGTCCATTTGCAATTTAGGCACTCTCACTGCCAACGATGATTAAATCTACATGGAATCCAAATACATAGGAGTGGTGGTGCCCTCTCACTGCACACACTTTCCCTCGTAGGATGAATACAAAATCCGGTAAAAAGTCAAATGGCACTCCAATATACCAAAGTCAGAACAGTTCAAACCACTCCAACTTGAACATTCAAAACACAGTGACATACAATCTCGCTGCATCCATGAGAGGAAGCAAGAGAGGTCCCAAACAAAGGCCAAGAATATGTACCGGCTGAGCCACAGGGGATGAAAGCACACACACACACACACACACACACACACACACACACACACCCTGAACTGCCTATCGGGTTCAATTGTACCACCCAAGACCCGCAGCTTCAGATATCCCGAGGCCAGACCAACAAGGCCGACCCCGGAATAACCTAGGAGCTCCCCAATAACCCCTAGCTCCCTAGGGAGACAATGAAGCTGCTCCTGCTCAGTCCCAGGCAGCGTGACCCAAGATCACCCAGGCATGGGGGAGGTAGGGGCCTCCCTCAACCCAACACACTGCTGTAACCTTGCTTCCCCAAACAGTACTGGACACTCAAGGATAATAGAAGAAACAGTTTGAGCAAAACCAAAAACATCCCAAGGGGACAAGGACACCGATTGATTAATCAGGCCCCACCACTCACGATACTCCAAAACACCACCCGCTGTTCTTTTGGCCGGCGTTCTTGCAACGCTCTTGTAGGAAAGACGCCAAACTCTTCGCCCCGCAACAGTATCAGGACCTCCAGAAATACAATTCCACAGAAGTCCAGTAAGCAGGAACCAAGCACCAGGTAACAGCAGCCAGCAAATCCAAGAGTCCAAAGGAAGTCAGGTATCCAGGTAACCAGGCACAAACCCGGTAGACAAACCACAGAACTCCTCGGCTTGGCGCTATGCCAAGTAGGTACACAGCTCCCAAAGAAACCGATTCGCTCCACTGCACTCACAGAACGCCAAAACAATGGCAGACGACAAGCAGTAAATGACCGCAAAAAACAGAAGGAGCGCAAGGACGTATATTACAGTAATGATTACAACAGCACTAAAATGCAACATTAGAACTAAAAAAATAAACTCAATAAAATTTGGGCACAATCAAACGAAAACAAAAACGCGAGGCAACACAGGCTGATCCAGCGTGACTGCCATCTTGCAGATCAAACCATCATACTAGTTAGGCATTACACAGAAGCAGGTAGAACCAGATGAACATAACACAAGCAGTCAGTAAACACAGTTAGAATAGGAACAAAGATATACATAGAGTCACCAAGGCTATGAACAGTGTATCATACAATTCTATACAGCTCAGAGTCCCAAAAGCAGAGCCGCGTCAAAGCTCCGCCTGGGACAGAGAGAAAATACATTATCTAAATTCTTGTTAAAAAAAATTATGATTTACCCTCACTTTTGGAGGTAAAAATGCAGAAAAATGGATCATCACTGGCTCCACAGGAGTAGTGATGTTCAGGTTGGTTCCCCTCCTGTGTAAATTAGCTGGTATCCCATAGAACATCACCTTAGTCGTTTGTTTATTTAAGTTCAGTCTCTAAACTACACCGACCAAGACCGAGCCAAGGTAAGGAGGCAGTAGAAAAGTGCCTTTCATTAATTCATGACAAAAGCTCGGATTATTATCTTGGTTATAACATATAGAGAATAACGGATGAGGAAAGGGGTGCTATGAGAATGTAATGCACACCAGAGTTGTGGGATGCTACATAAACCCCTCGGGATTTATCAAAGAATCCCACAACAAGGGTGTGCATAAAATTCTCATAGCACCCCCTTCCCCAATCTTTTATTTTTTATAATACATTGGGCAGCAATTTTTTTTCAGGCAGGATCAACCAGATATAAAAAAAAAAAAAACTATGCTGAAAACTCATGTTGTGGCAGCTCCACGGTAAGCGCGAGATGGAGCCGCCACGCTTTTAAACTGTTACGCCCGCCCACAAGCAAGCCAAAGCCAATGAGGGAGTGGCACACTTTGAAATGGCTCGTGAATGCTGTAACAACCAGCCGGTTGTTACGGGAAATATCAACTGGTCCAGCCCATAGGTAAAATTGCTAAACAGTTACTATATAGTGAATAATGTATGGGGAGGTGGTTATAAAGGAAAATTACGTACCTACCGTAATTCTTGATCTTCTTGGACGAGTCTCCACCACTCATTCACACTAGTGGGATTAGCGCCGGAGGCACTAGGACCCATCGGGAGCAAACTTTTTGCTGGAGGGTCGGCGCGAGAGACGGCGCCTGCAAGAGCAGCGGCTCGAAAGGCAACAACTATCCCGACGACGACCCTCCAACCGCCTCAGTTCCTTTTTTACCAAGGAGGTGCAGCGAACTAACGAAAGAGTAAATCCAACTCAAAAAGCGGACATAAGATAGTCCGATGACCCGTGTAAGAAGGTCAGCAAAAGAAGTCCCAACGGCCTAAAGATTTGAGGGAGGAAGACCAACACAGCGTGAGCTCGGGATGGAGGGGAGGCAGATGAGTGGTGGAGACTCGCAAGAAGATCAAGAATTACGGTAGGCACGTAATTTTATATCTTCCTGACATAAGTCTCCACCACTCATTCACACTAGTAGGAGAGTACCAAGCTGATAATCCCCAAAAGGGCGGCAGGAGAGCCAGAGCTCACGCTGCCTAAGATAGAAGCCCATTAGGGATAGTTCTGCCGACGCGGAATGTCGCCTGGCATGAACATCCAGTGCATAATGCTTAACTAATGTATGCACTGAGCTCCAGGTGGCGGGCGTTGCAGATATCTGTACTGAACATTACGAATCTCCGCTAAAGATGTCGCTGATCGCTTCTAGTAGAGTGAGCGACACTCTACCCTCCAATTTAACTTGAGCCATGGAGTAGCAATGTCGAGGCATGCCACTAACCATGATGAAATGCATCTGACAGCGACAGGTTGACCCAGCCGTGTCGCTGAAAGAAAAAACAGTTGCTGAGTCTTATGAAAATTCTTGGTTCTATCCAAATAGAACCACAAGGCTCTCTTAACATCCAAGGAATGAAGAGATCATTCCCCTTCATTTTGGAAATTAGTGAAGTAAGAAGGAAGTACCAGAGGTGGGTTTAGATGGAATTCTGACACAACCTTGGGAAGAAATTTAGGATGAGTACGGAGAACTACCTTGTCTTTATGGAATACAGTATATGGAGGGTCCGTCACCAAGGCATGAATCTCCGAGACCCATGGCTGAGGTAATGGCCACCAGGAAGGCAGTCTTCCAGGTAAGAAATTTTAGCTCACAGGTAGCTAGGGCTCGAAGGCTTCCGAGTGAGCATGTCCAGCACCAGGTTAATGTCCCAGGCTGCAACTGGACGCTTAACAGGGGGTCTGGTATGAAGAATCCCCTTAAGAAATCTCTTCACCATAGGAAGCTGAGCCAGAGTCAAGGAAGAAACCGGCTCATGGAACGCTGAGATGACACTAAGGTGAACTTTAACTGTGGAGTACTGGAGACCTGAGTTTGATAGGTCCAAAAGATACTCCAGAACTTTGTCAGGAGGACAGGAAAAGGGATTCCAAGAGGACTTTGCACACCAGAGAGAAAAGCTTTCCATTTGGAAGCGTGACTGTTGGGTGGCTGGCTTCCTGCAGCCAGAAGGATGTCCGAGACTCTACGAGAGACGTTGAACCGTTCACTTCTACCTCTTCAGGAGCCAAGCATGAAGGTGAAGTGATTTCAGGTTGGGATGGACCAACAACCCTGAGTCAAAGATTGATTTGCAAGGGAAGTGGTCTCGAGAGGCTGCCAACATACTGTTGAGCAGAGGAAACCATAGTTGCCGAGGCCAGGAGGAGCAATGAGAATCATCTTGGTCCCCTGAGACTGAACTTGAGGAGAACTCTCTGATTAGAGGAAGCGTGGAAAGGCGAAAGAAAGCGCTTTGTCCACCGCAGCCTGAACGCATCCTGACAGAAAATGCCAGGCCCTGGATTTCTGGAGCAGAAGAGAGGCAGTTTTTGCTGAGTGGGGATGCAAAAGGTCCAGGTCTGAGTCCCCACTCTTGAACAGTGACCGAGCTACGGCTGGATCGAGAGACCACTCGTGAGGGTCTGCCTCCGCTCTGCTGAGGTGATCTGCTAGATCGCTTTGTATACCTGGCAGATAAACCGCCTGAATCAGAGACTTGTGCTCCAAGCACCACTCCCACACCTCATTGCTTCCTGCAAAGGTAAGAATGAGCACGCCTTGCTTGTTGATGTAATACATCACAGCTTTGTTGTCCGCTTGAAGGAGAATGTTCTTGTGACAAAGGATATCCTTCAGAGCTCGGATCGCATAGGACCGCCTCATCTCCAGGACATTATGTGGAGATGAGTTTCAACTGAGTCCATACACCTTGAGTGTGAAGGAGCGACAGTGAGCTCCCCATCCCATTAGCGATGCGCCTGTGGTGATGGAGATCTGATGATCCGGGGAGCAAAGGGGAATCCTTCCAGGAGATTGTTTCTTGAGACCACCAGGTGAGAGACCTTCAAGGGCTCGTCACCTTGATGGGATAAGACTGGGGTGAGAGGTCGGAGACCACTGAGTGGAGAGCATCCATTGGGTGGTTCTCATGTGCAACAGGAGGAACACCAGGAGCCATGAGACCCAACATGCGTGCATCGAGAGCTGTAATCATTGGTTCTCCCGATGTAACGGGCCATCCGAAGGATGTCGTCCTGTCCCTGGAAGGAAAGCCTTCGCTGAAGAGGTGTCTAGAAGCGCCCTATGAAAAGGAGCCTCTGGGAGGGCTGCAGTTGAGATTTTTTCAAATTCAGCAGAACTCCCATGGACGTGAGAAGACGAGAAGTCGTTTGCACGGCTTCCAAAGTCCCTTGGCTGGAAGGGCTTGCTAGAAGCCAATCGTCCAGGTAGGGAAACACTGAGTCCGATCTTCCTGAGATGCGCCACGAGAACTGCACAACACTTTGTAAAAACTCAGCGGCCGAGGATAGCCCAAAAGGCAGGACTCTGAACTGATAATGCGACCCAGAGCTACAAACCTGAGGAACTTTGTGGGTCGGGTGGATGGGATATGCTGGTAAGCATCCCTGCATATCCAGGGAGGCCAGCCAGTCGTGTTGATGCAGCAAGGGTAACAGGGTACCTAGGAAATCATCTTGAATTTCTCCTGGGGAGAAATTTGTTTAACTTTCTGAGGTCTAGAATGGGCGATTCCCCAGATTTCTTTGGAACCAGAAAGTAATGGAGTAGAACCCTGTGTTTCGAGATGCGGGGCACAGTTCTATTGCCCTGTTGTTTAGAAGGCCCTGGATCTCACGGTGAGGAGGTCTGACTGAGAGGCCGACAACCTGGGTTGTCGTCTGGGAGGACAATCCGGGGTTTCAAAAATTGAGAGAATAACCTCGCGAATTATCCGAAGGACCCATTTGTCCGAGTTATGGACTTCACTGGTTGTAGAAGCACATCAGACGACCTCCCACCGAGGAGAAAGTTCCACCTCGGCAATGTGGATGGAACTTGGGCCAGCAACTATAAGGTAGGCGCTGGGGCTTTAGGCCCCTCGCTTTCTGCTGCTCTTCTTTTGAGGTTGGGCAGGTTGGCTTTATGGAAGCTTCCTCTGCCTCTGCCTCGAAAGGACTGACGACTATGAAACTGACGCTCGTTCACATGCCCCGAGAGGGAGCAGGCGGAGGTCTGGCCAACTTAATGGCCGATCTAGTCTTCTGAGTGGCCTCTAAGGCTTGTTCCACCTGAGGGCAAAAGAAAGGAGCCATCAAAGGCAGCGCCATTACCTGCTGCTGAGCATCATTCGTGAAGCCAGAAGTACGCAGCCAGGAATGGCGCTATACAAATACCAGTGCTGCTGAGCGAGAAGCAGTGTCGAAGCGCCCATAGCGGCTTTGACCTGTTGGTTATTGGACTCAATACCTCTAGTAAGCGGTCAGAAGAAGCTCTGACTTGGAGTCCGAATCCGGAAGAGCTTCAACCATTCTTTTCAAAGAGTGCCACAGGATATACTCATACTGAGAAAAATAGCCTTGATAACTGGCAATACGCATACTTAGAGTGGAGGCAGCAAAGACTCTCTTACCTAATGTATCAATCTTACGAGACTCTTTGTTAATAGGTCGAGCTGTAGTAGTTTGAGGAAGAACGACCTTGTCATTCTCTGCCAGGACTACAATAGGATCCGCAAGGCTTGGGATGCCAAAATGGGACGATCCTTGGGAGCTGAATACTTTATCAATGGATTTAGCCACTGAGGGAATAAGAGCAGGATTATTCCATACCATTTGAGACAGCGCCTCAAGGAAGGCTGGATCGGAGGAGTCAAACCGATAGGGATCTCCGAGGCATGAAGGTATTGAGTCTTAATATCTTCCCAGGATCGATGTCCTGTAGTCTGGAGAAAAAGAGGATCTCAGGTTCTTCAACAGAGACTTAAAGGACAGGTCCTCGACCACAGGCTCTGTAGCAAAGAAAGATCCTGTTTCTCCACTTCATCACCCAACCGAAGGTCTGGGTCAGGCTCAACATCATCTCCTGATGGTCCAGAAAGGACTGTTTGGACAGGAAAGGAGTGAAAATTAGAGAGGAGGAAATAGCAGAGAAACAAGGAGAGTCCCGAGGGCCCCGCGCCGAAGGCAAAACGGGTTGGAAACGGAACCGAGAAGGGCACGGTGTCGAAGAGGCATCGGCACGCAAGCGGCGCCGCCAGACCAAGCGGGCGCCGGCCAGACCAAGCGGCACTGCCGATGGCCCCGCCAGACCCAACGGGCGCCGAGCACCACGCTGGCGCCGCGGACAGCTCCGCAAGGCCCAGTGGCATCGAAAACGCCACGACAAGCCGACAGACCCCGCGGAAGGCGCCGGAAACGCCCCAGGAACCTGGAAAGCTAGAGAAGGAAAAAACAGGAGATAAGGGCATCGGTGTGGCCCCCTGCGCCGCAGCCATGTGAGGGGGGGAAACACCTAAGCGCGGAGTCACCGGCACCGAAGAAGGCGCCGCGCGACTAGGAAGGTCCAACTGCCCTACCCGATCGCTAGAGGAGCCCGGGGGCTCCGTGGCAACTGAGCCAGGCAGGAGAACCAACCTCCGAGCCCATCGCTCCATAAGAGCGGCCCACTGATGAAACTGCTCATCTGGAGCCCTACCTATAGGCGGGGAGGGGCTCCGATGTCGGCATACGACGATCACCGGCAGTTGGCGACTCCGAAGAAGGAGAACGGCAACTAGCAACAATAACCGACCGTCGACGCGCAGACATACCAGAGGGCGACCTCAAGTGATGCCTTCTCCTTTTTGACCTGTGGGCCGAAGAAGAGCTCGAGGCCGAACGGTGCCGAGAATGCGACAGTTTATTTTTATGCCGACGGGGGGTCCGCCCATCCCCCCGGGCATCGGACTGACCATTGTTGGAACCCCGCTGAGGAGAAGGAGGCTGACCGGACCCAGCCCGGCTGACTGAACAGCTTTCATACGAAGTCTCCCTACCGTCACCTGACCTGCTCATGGTCAACTCCGTCCAGTAGGCCGAGACTTCTTCAAGTAAGTTAAATTTAAAATATTAGAAATATTTAACAAAAATAGAATAAATTAAGCGATACTACTATCGTGATAATGTTACAAAAAAATAAACTGAAAACTATGCGCCAGTTTGAGTTTGACTCGACAAATGACGTAAACCACTAGAAGCGCCTCGACGGCGGGAAAAAAGGAACTGAGGCGGTTGGAGGGTCATCGTCGGGATAGTCGTTGCCACTCGAGCCGCTGCTCACGGCGCCGTCTCTCGCGCCGACCCTCCAGCAAAAAGTTTGCTCCCGATGGGTCCTAGTGCCTCCGGCGCTAATCCCACTAGTGTGAATGAGTGGTAGAGACTTATGTCCAGGAAGATTTATGCCAACGTAATTACTCCAAGAGCCCGATCCCTTCCTTTTCCCTATACTGAGCTGCACCTCCTTCTATAGGCCCATTTTTTTAAAAACTTATTTTTACTGGAAATTTTTCGAACATCAGACAAACAGTGCAACAGTTGCATGCATATGCTCAAATGCACATTACGTAGTTGATTGTATTTAGATCATATATTATAATTTCATCGCACATAAACTCCTGAGAAGACTGAATCTGTTTTTAGCTAAAGTCATATGCTGTGCATGGAACATAAACAATAGTTAAAATCATTCTAACAAACAAGACACATCTATAATTATCCTAACTGAATTTGCCGCCTTTCTGAGACTACCAACACGACTAAGTACAAGGTTCTGCAAATACTACTTGAAGCAGAGCAGGAGGGAGAAAAACAAGCATAAAAAAAATTATTAAATACTTTCCTCTCTGCTCTCCCTTCCCTATAAAGAAAGTTACCTCTGTTTTGTTTCCCGGCTGTGCCTAAGCACTATAGGGGAAGCAATCTCCTAACCTGCCATCTGGATCATTGCTGCTTCAACTGGAGAGCGGGTAGCCAGGTAGGGACCCCACTGTCTTTCGAATTTGTCCTCTAACCCCTCAGTTTGTATGTTACACATTCTACTATTTCTCTCCACATAGCAACGGTGGGTGGGGGGTATGTGACATCCAGGTGTTCTGGATTCACTTTCACACTATTACAAGTATTATTCTTACTACTCTTAGGTGCACATGCCATTCCTCACCCTCCTGAGCTTCAGTTTCGAACAGTAGTAATAGTGGTTCATCCTTGATCTGGACTTTCAGTATGGAGGTTATGGTTTGGACCATCTCTATCTAAAAGGTTTGCAACTGTGGATATTCCCAAAAGGAATGGATATACATCCCTATGGCCCCACTACATTTAGCACTGACTGGGGACACTCCCACATTAAATTTACTCACTGCATGAGGAGGCATATGGAGCCTGTGTAAAAATATGTATTGTGCCTCCTTGTATATACTGCAGATTAGAAGGCCTGTATGTGATTCACAGAACACTGCCCGGGCCTCTGCAGGGATCTGGCACTGCAGGTCCCTCTCCCATGATGCTTTCACCTCCTGAGAAGGGTCCTGAAAGCCTACCCTAAGGGAATCACAGGCCCTCGCCAGTGCCCCTTGGGGGTTGTTTCTGGCCCGCAGTATGCATATCTCTTTATCATGTATAGGGGATTCCCTAAGGTCCAGCCTGCACATCTTCTGTACCCAATCACGTACCTGAAAGTACCGAAATCTGTGACTCTGCAACAGGTTCATTGCCCTATGGTTTTGAACCCATCTTGGTCATAGAAGTTTCCCAGGTATCTAATACTTCCAACCTCACGCTCATAAAAGCCACAGTCCTCCAGGCCTGGCACGAATTCATGGTTCTGCACATCCGGGGCCAGTACTGTACCAGACCTGCTCACTGCCAAGTGTTTCTTAACCTTACCCCAGGCCTCCAACATATGAATTATCAGTGGGCAGTCCAGGACCAAATTCCTGAAGGCTGTCAGGCCTCCATGGTTTAGGTATGCTGTGATATGGTGTGGTACCGCCCCTTTCTCGACAGCTACCCATCTAGCCCCCTTCGGGCCATGTACCCATTCTGTGAGAAGGCGTACACTGGCTGCAAAGTGATACAGTCCAAAATCCAGGAACTTCCATGAATTCAGAGCACCACTTTTCCAGTCCCTGTAGGTCCCCCCTGTTCAGTCCCACTGGCGGCATTTGTAAGAGATGTAGCATTCTGGGTAGTATAGCCATCTTGATTAAATTTATCCAGCCCAACCAAGATATGGGGAGCCCCTGCCATATATGCAAGTCATTCCTGACAGTGGTCAGCAGTGGACTGTAATTTAAGTCATATAGTGTATGGAGTGTTGGACCCACCTTTATTCCCAAGTACTTTATGTTCGTTGTTACCCTCTTGTACCTGCGACTGGCCAGCTCCCTCCCATCCACTGCCCCAACCTCCATCAACTCCGATTTCTCAAAGTTCACTCTGTACCCTGAGAACTCTGCAAATTGCTCCATCACCTTTGTGACTGCTGGAATTGAGGTACTCGATTTAGTCAAGAACAGCAAGACACTGTCTGCCCAGGGCAATATTTTGTGCTGCATCCCCCACAACCCTCCGTAACTCTCTGGTTGAACCTAATGTCCTCAGTCTGAGGCTCAACTGCCAGGGCAAACAGAAGTGTGGAGAGGGGGAAGCCCTGATGAGTCCCCCTCCCAAGTGTGAATTCTCCCAAAAGACTAGCACTGACCAGAATGTTGGCTCTTGGGTCAGTGTAAAGCAGCTGGATCAACTGTGTGAACCACTCCTCAGACCGAAAGCCTTCAGGATGTCGAACATACAGGCCCTATGGACCTATCAAAGGCCTTCTCGGCATCCAGGGAAAGCAAGTATGCCCCCCTCCCCAGACGCTGAGCCCCCCACTGCAGGATATCCAGTAACCTCTTCACATTGTGGTAGGAGTCAATTCAGTTCAGAAATCCCACACTCACCACCACTATGTAAATAACGCTGCTCACATAGTCTCCATAAAGTGCATATTTTGAGATGCCAGTGCAGGACACACCACACGCTTTGATATGTTTCGGATGGATTCATTTTAAAACAAGCATTATGGTAGGAGTCCATCCCCTTCACATATTAGATCTGGTCCCCCTTCACAAAGTCTGGCAGTACTCCCTCCAATCTCTGGGCCAATGCCTTGGCCAGTATTTTAACATCACAATTCAGAAGTGTTATTGACCTGTATGCCGCACACTCCTTAGGGTCCTTCCCCTCCTTGTGAATTCCTGTGATGGTAGCCAGGTTACAGGTTCCCAGCAATCCACCCTGCTCCTCCGTCTCCCCAAACATCTCGAACATGGGCTGCCAGACTGAGTCCCCCAGCATCCAGTAATGCTCTACTGGTAGGCTGTCTGGCCCGCCACTTTCCCTTTATCCAACCCCACCTCCGCCTCATTATTTTTTTTTTTTATTTACTTTATTACACACAAGATCCTTTAGGCAGGGCCTATTTTCAAAGGGTCTAGGGTCACATACAACAACTAGCTTCAATAAAGTATATTACAGAAGATGTAATTACATATTTACAGTTGGGATTGACAGAGGTATAGCATATGCAATACAACAGGAGATATTTCAGGTACAATGTGACAAACTATAATGAATTGTGATTAAAGTCAGAACAACATGATACAAGTGGGTGGCAACAGAGCAGAAGGGGAGAAGAAGATAGCAAAGGGGTAAGGGGAGGTTCAGGGGTGTAGTAGTCCAGTCAGTGATAGCAGCCACATGGGTTTGGAGGGGCCAGAGAGGCTAGGAGTGGAGACGTAAAAGTTGTTTAGCAAGTCGGTGACTGAGTGATGGAGCCCAGCCCAGTTCTTGCTAAGATAAGCACAGGGAGGAAGGGGTTGAACATAATCCCTACCATAATCTCCCCCAGCGTAAGAGGACGATTCAATGAAGTCAGCTGTGTGTGTTTCCTCAGAAATGCCTCTGTTTCCTTGCTTTTACTGGGGCATTCACTCCATTACAGCTTGGCAAAAAATACCACAAAGGCTCCCCGGATCTCTTCTCCCTTATTAGTACCCTTTCCTGTTCTTATGGTAGGTATTATGTTCGGCCCCTTTCTCCCCCTGGTCAGCCTAGCAAGAACTGGGCTAGGTTTGCTGCCCCATTCTTAAAATTTCTGGTGGCTGAAAAAGAGAGCCACATTTGCCCCACCTGTCAAGTCCCCATTGACAGCCTCTTTCGCTTCCCTAAGCAATTTGTGGCTCTCCTCCAAAGGCCGGTTGAAAGCCCTAATTTCCAATTCTTAAATTTTCCTCTCCATATCCCTAAGCTTTGACTTCCTTTCCTTTTTTTGTGCCTGGCAACCATATAGGCCAAAAACAGCTGTGAACAGGGATGTGCTTGCATTAGTGTCCTATACAGGGCCCACTGCGCTCTCAGATATTCCCTGAATCTCTCGTTTTGCAGCATGTAGGTGGGAAACCTCCAGCTACTAGTTCCAGCCATAGGCTGGACTGTATTCAACGTAACCAGCACTCTGGCATGGTCCAACACCAGTAAGGAACTGATCTGCGTACTATGTACTCTATGGTACCAGGCTCGGGGATCATTAAGTAATCTATCTGGAACCATGATCTGTGGGGGTTAGAAAAGAAAGAATGTATATTCCTTGGTCCTTGGATTAGCTTCCTCCAGACATCCAGAAGGTTAAGTTCATTCAGGCCCACTCCACACTGTGCTACTGCCAGGTCTAGCCTCCCTCCCTGCTGATCTGTTGAGTTGGGGGTCCAGAGTGCAGTTAAATTCTGAAGAAAAACACAAAGTCCCGGGCGCACCATGGAGCAAGAGGGTGCTAATCCAAAACAGTCAATAGAATACACACACACACACACACAAAAGACCTCCTGACGAAGTGTCCCGGAGAGGACATGAAGCGCTGGGGTACTGTGCTATGGATTTTCGCGCCTGACTGTAATTTGCATTTGTTGTGGCATCATTTCTTCAGAGTGTTTTTTGTATGTGTGTGTACGCAGTTAAATTCCCCAGCCAAGATTAAGTTATGAAATTGCTCCCTTTGCACCACAGCAAGCATCTGGTCATAAAAGACCAGGTTATGCATGGCAGGGGTGTACACATTCCCTAGCGTGACCCTTTCTCCACAAATCATGACCCTCAAATATGTACCTCCCCTCAGTGGGATCCACTACCACCCTTTCCTCAGAGAATGCCAGATTTTTATGGAGCATTACTGCCATACCCCTCTTGTGGCTGTTAAAGGAAGCCCACCCATTCCCTGACCAATCTGTCATGCTCGGGATTAGTAAGGCGTGTCTCTTGCAACACTGCTATTTGCATACTGTTCTTTTTCAACATATTTAATATGTTTTTCCTATTCACTGGGCAGGAATTGCCCTGGACGTTCTAAGTGCACTCTGTAATTTTTTCCAGATTAAAAAAAAAAAAAATTGTCAGGGGTCAGGAGGAGGGCCAGACCCTACCAAGTACAGATCCTGCCCCACTATTCTCAGTGTTCCTCCCATTCTTTCAAATGTTAGCTTACTCAGGCAGTTAGAAGAATGAAATTTAAATACCTGAAAATTTTCTTTCTCCGACGGCTGGTCTCTGGGTTTCCTTACACTTGGGATGTACCTCCTGTTGCTGGTCATCAGGCAGGAATCAAAGATCTGCAGCAGGGGGAATCTAGCCCTCCCCTTCCGGCTTCCTCCAATGCTTCTGAAAGCAGTCCAAAAGTGGCACTACTATGAGAACTTGGAAACAAAACACAAGAAAGTTTAAGGCAACCATGGCCCTGAGGTCAGCCAACTATGTACATTCTGGGAGGGAATTCGAAGCCCGGAGATCAGCCGTCGGAGAAGGAAAATGTACAGGTATTTAAATTTTGATTTGTCTCTCCTAAGCTGGTCTCCGGGCTTCCTTACAATTAGGATATACAAAAGCAGCACATTCCCAGATACCCTGGGTGGGAAGAATGTCCACTGACCTTAAGAGTCCACCACCGCCTGAAGCACTCGGCGGCCAAAGGATGCCTCTGCCGAGGACATCACGTCCAGCTTGTAAAATTTTGTAAATGTGTGAATGGATGACCAAGTGGCCGTCCTGCATAAAAGTTTGCCCACAAAGTGGCCACAGCTCTGGTGGAATGTGCTCTTGACTGAGCCAGGCAGAGGTACCCCAGCCTTGTCGTAAGCCATGATGATGACTGGTATGATCCATCTGGCTATCCAGTCTTTTGATGCTCTTTTACCCATATTTTGGCCTATAGTTATAATGAACAAGCTTTATGTTTTATGTACATCTTCTGTTCTCTTGATATACATCTTCAATGCTCTTCTCGGGTCTAGCGTATGAAATTCCCTTTCCTTTTCATTTTCGGGATGTGGGCAGAAGAAAGGAAGGGAGGATAAGATCTTGGTTGCAATGGAAAGGAGACATCACTTTGGGTAAAAATCCCAGATCTGTACGAAGAACCACAGAGTCTTGATGAAAAACCGTGTATGGCTCTTTGGTGGAAAGTGCTCCCAGCTCGGTGATCCTCCCTGCTGAAGTAATAGCTACTAGAAAAAACACCTTCATTGTGAGATGCATGATGGACGTTTCTTTAAGAGGTTCAAAAGGCTCCTTGATCAAGGCTTTGAGAACCAGGTTAAGCTTCCAAGGTGGAACTGTTGGCTTAAATTGGGGGTGTTTTAACGTTACCGCCCTTAGAAACCTCCTGGTATGAGGGTGTGAGCCTAGGGATTCTCCCGAATCTACTAACAAGAGCACCACCAGGGCTGATACCTGAACTCTTAGGGTGGCTGATTGTAGCCCCTTGTCAAATCCCTCTTGAAGGAACTGTAACTGTAATAACATAGGTAATGATATTGGCTGGTCCTGTATATCTCAGGATTGAAGCCAGAACAAGAATTTCCTCCAGATTCTATAATATACTCTAGAAGAGGAGGTGCGACGTGAGTTCACCAACATTTCGATTACCGGAGCCGTACAACCTAGCTCCTTCAAAGTTTCCTGCTCAATCTCCAACCTGAAAGGGACAGATTGCTCAAACTGGGGTGCAGGACCAGACCCTGATGGAGAAGGTACGGGCTGAAATAGAAAAGTACAGGCAGTCCTATTGACAGCTGAATGAGAAGCGGGAACCAAGGACAGCGAGGCCATGGAAGACAGACTAGGATGTTCTCTGCTCTGTCTCGGGCCACCTTGTGCAGAACTCTGGAAAGCAGTGATATCGGAGGGAAGGCAAATAGGAGGCCGAACTGACCCCAGTCTAGAGAAAAGGTGTCCTGAGCTACTGCCAGCTCATCCCTGGCCAGGGAGCAAAATTGTTCTGCCTTGGAGTTTCGCCGGGATGCAAACAGATCTATTTGGGGATTGCCCCACTGCTCTGTTAGGAGGTGAAAGGCACTGTCCTTCAGCTCCCACTTCCCTGGTAGGACATCTTGGCTACTTAGCCAGTCTGCTGTGACATTTTCCTGTCCTGGAAAGTATATGGCTCTTATCTTTGCCAGCTGTTGCTCTGCCCACTGTAAGAGAAGCAGTGACTCCGGAGCATTTCTGAGCTTTTTGTGCCTCCCTGATGGCTGATGTAGGCCATCGTTGTCCGGCTGTCTGTCAGAATCAACACATCTTGATTGCATACTTGTTGACGGAAATGTATCAGGGCTAGGCGAACTGCCCTCATCTCAAGGACGTTTATGCTGTAACTTGATTCTACCAGGGACCATTTGCCTTGTGCCAACAGCTGATGCAGGTGGGCCCCCATCCCCTAAGGCTTGCATCGGTCGCGATGCCGAGTTGGTGTGGATGTCCCAACTTTCGCCCCCTCATGACATTTGACCTCGCAGACCACCACCAGAGGGAGGATTTTATCTGCTGAGAAACTGGGATTAGCTGATGCTGGCTGTGTCTGGACTGGGACCATTGACTGAGCAGATGGTCTTGAATGAGTCACATGTTCACCAGAGCACAAGGGACCGAATCCGACAATGACACTAGAGTCCCAATTAGCTGCATGATGGTCTGTGCTGGCAGCTGGGTTGCTGTGAGAAATTTATTGATAAGCTTCAATAGGCCCCTGAATTCTGATTCTGTGGGGAAAACTTTGATGGTCTGAGTCCTGAAGTCCACTCCCAAGTGGTTCAAATTCTGGCTCAGAGTTAGGGAGCTCTTCCTCTGGCTGATGACAAATCCGTGTGCTGAGAGGCACCAGACTACCTCTGACACTGCATGTACTGCTTGGTTGAGCTTTGGGGCCTTGATGAGGATATCGTCCAGATAAGAGAAAACCTGTATCACCCTGTTCCGAAGATGAGCAATGACCGCTACCAGCACCTTCAAGAATGTCCTTGGGGCTGATGAGAGGCCGAAAGGAAGGGTTTTGAACTGAAAATGTTGCCTCCCCACCTTGACTCAGATATTCCCTTGGTACTGTCTGGATGGAAATATGCAAGTACGCATCTTGCAGGTCAATGGATGCTAAAAATTCCCCTTGCTGTAGTTCCTTGATGACTGATGGCAAGGTTCCCATCTTGAAGGGTCTGCTGCGCACAAAACGATTTAGGAATCTGAGGTCTAAGGCCAGTCTAAAACCCCCTGTGCACTTGGGCATGATGAAGAATAGGGAGTATACCCCCAACTGAATTCTGTATGGGGAACATGCTCAGTCTCTCTCGCTTGCAAAAGGTCTGTGATGGCCTGTAACGTCACCTGTCTTTTGGATTGGTTGTTGAGATAGGGGAGGGTACCACATGCGGTAGGGGTGGCTTGGACTCTAACTCTGTCTGGTAACCCTAGCTGATAATGTCTATTATCCATTTGTCTGATGTTGTATGGACCCATTGCTCGAGGAACGTCTGTCCCCTACTTGACGATGGGTCCAGGAGGCTTCATTGGGACTTTTTGTTGTTGCCAGTGTCTCTGGAGCCCCTGTCAGCCACCCCCCCACCACCAAAGTTACATTGGCTGCAGGAGGAAAACCATGTTCTTTTCCTGGAAAAGTCAGAGTTTTGACCTTCGTTGTAACCCCGGTCACGAAAATTGCGCCTGGAGCCTGAGAACCATGATTTGCCCCTGCCCCTTGACTGGGCATGTGTACCTTGGCTGTCTCCCCGGATTCCTTCACCAACTCCTTCACGGCTGAACCGAACAGGAGATTTCCTTCGTATGACACATTTACCAGATGACTCTTAAGAGGTATCCGCTTGCCAGGACCAAAGCCAAAGGTTGCAGCAAGCTGAGGTTAGATAAAACATGGTCCATGCAGCGCACCTGACTGCCTCCTCAGACACATCCGTGGCATAGGCCGATGCTAGGCCCATTAACTCTTCTAATGTCTTGAGACTGGTGGGCAGTGACAGTGCCCTGTTTAAACTGACTACCTGCTTAAACTGTTGTCTGTTCTCCCGGCCTAGGTGTGAGACAGGGTCAGGAGGCAATTTTTTTTTTTCTTCTGGGGAGGTGAGAGCTCCTCAGAGGTTAATGATTATTCATTTGGAGAGCTTCTGTGGCTTCTCTTTTCCTTTCCGAAATCACCTTCTTACTCTGTGATAGAATACTACTATATACTGTTTGTATTGTGGGGTTGGGGGTTTTGGTTTACAGATTGTTGTATGTGTGGGAGTGGTGTGAAAGACAGTCTGATTTGAGTGTTGTGTGTCTGGGTGGTTAAGATGTGTTGGGGTAGCATAACAATGGTCAGGCATTATTCCCCCTCCAGGCTTAGGGACCTCCGCCCTTTTTCTTGTCCCTTGCTATCCCCAGAGGTATACAGATGGTGCTGTGCTCAGAGGATTGTTAGGAGGGTGAGGGCCTGGCCTGGAGGGGGAATGGAAAAGAGTGTGCGGATAGGGATAGCGGGGACAAGGAGACGCACTGGGGCGAAATGGATCTAGGAAAGGGGTCCTCCCTGTCTGGTTCCCATACCAAGGGCTCTGCTTACAGCAGGCAGGTAACAGGGTCTTCCTTAGTGACTCATCCTACTCGGGTGGTGTTGTGCAATGCCAGGTCTATTAAGAACAAGACCACTATAATAGCGGATCCTGTTGGATCATCTGACCAGGCTTGTATCACCGAGACCTGGCTGGATGAGAATGCTGGTCCTATTTTGGAATCAGCAATTCCGGATGGGTACTCTGTGATACACCACCCGAAGATGGATCGTAGGGGCGAGGGTGTTGCCATCTGTTTTACATCGGAACTGAACCTGATGGAGGTACCAGTGGGGACCACCAACTCCTTTGAATGTATCCTGGGTGAGGGTGTTGGGTGCAGGATCCTTCTCATCTTCCGTCCACCAGAAGATGGGAATGTTTTCCTACGTAAAGTCGCAGACTTCACTGTCGACCTGACATTGGGATCCTCCAGATGGCTGATCCTGGGGGACTTCAATGCCTGGGTCGATGATGAACTCTCAATATTTGGTCAGGACTTCCTCCAGTTAATGATTTCACTGGGCTTCACACAGGTTATTTCCTCCTCGACCCATATCGGTGGTCATTCATTGGACTTGGTGTTCCTCATGGTGATGGAGATATCCCACTTGGTGATGGAACCAGTCGGGTGGTCTGACCATCACACCATTGCATTCAGTTTTCTGTCCCCCCCCCCCCAAGTAGGCCTGCCCCATGGAGATGGTCTGGTACCACCCCTTTGAGGGGTGTTTCCCCTGATGGTGGTGCTGGACCTATTGGGTGCACTGAGTGAATGCTTGGATGCAGAGGACCTGGTACTTGCCTATAATAAGGCAGTGACTGGGGCCCTGGATTCCACTGCTCCTGTTCATGTTTGCCCCCTTGCTCGACACCCCAGGTCTCCTTGGTTTGATGAGGCTCTGAGAGTGTTGAAGAGAATGGGACGAAGGCTAGAGAGGTGCTGACGGAAATTGGGCCTGGCGGATGACGGACTTAATTTAATGGAACACTAGAAAAAATTACTCACCTTAGTAATGTTGTTTCTTCTAATGGAGTCTTGCTGTATTCTGACTATTGCAGTTAGGTCCTGCCTTTCAACTGCCCCGGAGAACAAAGAGTTAACTTTCCATGGCCAGCATGGAACGTTCAGCGCGAGCTCGGTTGAAGCCTCTGTCTGCTGCTGTTTAAACTCCAACCGTCATATCTTTACGAGCAATACTCACTAGAAGTTCTGTGTGGAAACTAAGACTCGCACTAGCCAACTGGCAACTAAATTTATTAAAAAAGGGTTTTTTGGTTTCAAAGCAAAGTCTCAAGCCAAGAAAGCCAAAAAAACAAAACACAACACACACCCAAAATAAAGGAGGGTGAAAAAGGGGCACCTCTAGGGTGCCAACACTGCTCCTGCCCACCCACATCCCAAAAAACAGGTTCTGAGAGGGGAGGCAAGGGGGGAGGTCAGAATACAGCAAGACTCCATTAGAAGAAACATTACTAAGGTGAGTAATTTTTTCTTCAAACAACATGAAGTCTTGCTGTATTCTGACTATTGCAGACATACTAGCAGTACCTCCATGAAGGAGGGACAGAACCTACTTTGGGAATAGGCTCTGAAGTACTGTTGTGCTAAACCGAGCATCACTCCTAGCCTGGATATCCAGAGAGTAATGCTTGATGAATGTATGGACTGTTTTCTAGGTGGCTGCTTGACAAATTTCTAAGATAGGAATATCCCTGGCAGCAGCCAGGGAAGCAGCTGCACCTCTAGTAGAGTGAGCCCTCAGGCCTGAGGGTGGTGTTCTACCCAGTTTTTCATAGCAGAAATGTATACAAGAGACAATACACCTGGCAATAGATCTTTTAGTGGCAGGTTTGCCCTTACCGACCTCTCCATATGTGAGGAACAACTGGAGGGACTCAAACCTGTGACCCTTGGTGCGCTCTATGTAGTAGCTGAGGGCCCTTTTAACATCCAAGCTGTGCAGCCTCCTTCTCCAGAGGAGGAATGGTCAGTGAAGAAAACAGGGAGAGACATAGACTGATTAAGGTAGAAATCTGAAACCACCTTAGGCAAAAACGTCCTGTTAGTTCTTAGGACTACTTTATCTCTATGGAAAGAGATGAAATCAGGCTCCACTGACAGGGCTTGCAATTCACTGATATGCCTGGCAGAGGTAATGGCTACCAAAAACACAGTTTTCCAAGTCAAGTACTTAAGCTCTGCAGAGGACAAAGGCTCAAAGGGTGGTTGCATAAGCTGAGCAATGCAAACATTAAGGTCCCAAGCAGGAGCAGGGTCCCTAAAGGGGGATTGTGTGCAGCAATCCCTTGAAGAACTTACAAAACACAGGATGGGCTGACAGAGGAGAGGGCTTGCGTACTGACAAGAAGGCAGAAACAGCTGCCAGATGCACTTTAAGTGTAGCTGGCCTAAGTCCCAAGCCATTAAGATGAACCACATAGTCCAGGACTGTAGGCAACCCAGCAGATTCTGGAGACATATGCTTATTAGAGAACCAAATAGTGAACCTTTTCCATTTAGAGTTTTAAGTCTTCCTGGTGGAAGGCTTTCAAGAAGCCTTAAGGATATCCAGAACCCCTTGAGAAAGGTGTAGATCAGCAAACTAACTCTTCAAGAGCCATGCCTTGAGATTGAGAGATTTGAGGTCCGGATACCAAATCCTCCCCTGAGAGGATGTCAACAGGCTGTAATTCCTTGGAAGAGACAGGGGAAGGTGGACTGCTAAGGACAGCAACAGTGGGTACCAGGGCTGTCTGGCCCAGTCTGGAGCAATCAGAATCACTTTGCATGGTTGAAACCTGATCTTGACTAGCACTTTGAACAGGAGAGGGAAGGGGGGAAAGCATACAGGAACTTCCCTTCCCAATTCAGAATCAGAGCATCCAGGGGGACTGAGCCCAAGAGTGGCGGTCTGCAACAAGAGAGAGAAAGTTGGTGATTGTCTGGGGCTGCAAAAAGATCCATCTGTGGAGTGCCCCATCTCGAGAAAATCACTTTCAAAACTAGAGGATTTAGGGTCCATTCGTGATGGCCCTGAGATATCCTGCTGAGAGCATCTGCTAGGACATTGTCCTTCCCTGGGAGGTGAACTGCTATCAGAGAGGTTTGCAGGGAATAGGCCAGAGACCACAACTTCATTGCTTCTGTGCACAAGGCCGTAGACCGAATGCCTCCTTGCTTGTTGATGTACCACATTGTGGTGGTACTGTCTGTTCTGATCTGGACCACCTTGTTCTGTACAGATTTGGAAAAGGCTTGCAGTGCCAGAAACACTGCTCTGAGTTACAAGAGATTGATGTGAAGCAGAGATTCTTGAGGTGACCACAGCCCTTGGGTGGTAAGATCCCCCAGGTGCGCCCTCCAGCCCAGCAGGGAGGCATCTGGGGTGAGTATCACTGAATGAGACTGAGTGACAAAAGGAACTCCCTGTCTCAAATTGTCATGATCCTGCCACCACTGCAAAGCCTGGATCAGGGTTCGAGTCACTGGGACTAGTTTGGTAAGGGAATCCTTTCTTTGGGACCAGAAGGCTCTCAAGTGGAACTGAATGTCCCTCATCTGGAATCTTGCTCCTGGACTACTGCTGTAGAGGCTGCCATGTGGCCCAGGAGCTGCAGGAAATGCCTTGCTGGTCGAGACACCTGAAGGGTGAATGAAGAGGCCAGTTCTATAAGGGTCCTTGCCCTGTCCAGGGGAAGGAAGGCTTTTGCCCTTATTGTATCCAGCTCTGCCCCTATAAAGGTGAGGAGCTGTACTGGCTCGAGAACCGACTTTGGAAGGTTGAGGAGGAATCCTAAGGAAGTGAGCACTTGCTGAGTTATTTGAAGATGTGACTTGACTTGGTCTACAGACTGACCCACTATGAGCCAGTCGTCCAAGAATGGAAAGATGGAGATCCTTTTTCTCCTTAGGAAAGCAACCACTACTGCCAGGCACTTTGTGAACACCCTTGGGGCTGATGTTAGGCCAAAGGGCATTGCTCTGAATTGATAGTGGCCTGAGGGCAACTCGAACCCGAGGTACTTTCTGTGGGAGCACCTGATGGGAATGTGAAAAGAGGCATATTTGAGGTCCAGGGAAGCTAGCCAGTCCCCTGGCCTTAGAGAGGGCAGAATTATTCCCAGAGTCACCATTTTGAATTTTGGTTTTAAAAGGTGCTTGTTCAGATATCTTAGATCCAGGATGGGCCGCCATACTCCTGTCTTTTTGGGGGTTAGGAAGTATCTGGAGTACAATCCTTTGCCCCTGTGTAGGGTAGGAACCCTTTCTATGGCTCTGAGAGCCAGGAGGGAAGAAACCTCTGCCTCTAGGGCAAGGGTCTCTGATGGATTTGCAGGTGGAAAGGATCTGGTTCTCATCTTGGGAAATTTGTTGAAGCTGAGAACCAGTCCCTGGCTTACTACTTCCAGGACCCACTTGTTTGATGTCAAAGACTTCCAGTCCTGGACAAAGTAAGCCAGCCTGTCCCCTACAGGTATTGGAGAATCGGCCCGGGCAGACCCATCAGGGTGTCTGCTTGGCAGGGGCTTTAGGCTGAGGGGTGGAAGTAGGCCTGCTCATTCCCCATCTGCCTCTCCCTCTGAAGAACCCCCTCTGAGCATAAGCAGAAGGGAGGCATGCAGCTAGTAAAAGGCCTTTGAAGGGCCTGCCCCTGCCATGCTGTCTCTGAGGTGGCTTGCCTTTCTTTGGCCTGAGCACTCCTGTAGGTGGTCCTGTACTAGTCCATCTTCTTCCATGTAGTTCTCTGTCTGCACAAACACAGAGAATTACCAATGGCAGGAAATCCAAGGCCTTAGCCTGGGTATCCTGCGATAGGCTAGTACATCTGAGCCAAGCCATCTCTCCGAAGGGCCACAGATGTAGCCATGACTCTAGATGAAACATCACTGGAGTCCACAGCAGCATGAAACTGCACCTTGGATGCCTCAATCCCATCCACAGCCACCTGCTCCAGCTCCTCGGCAAGCTGGTCAGGGGCCCTGTTATCAGACAGACCAGCACAGTGTCCCACCTGGACTTCTGGATATCTAGCTGTGTAGGCCATATAGTTAGCCTGCCTGAGTCCCAAAGATGCTGCCATGTACTGCTTTTTTGCCATGGCATCAATCCTCCTGGAGTCCTTATCTGGGGGTTGTGAAGCCAAGGGAATATTTGCCTTATCACAGGCAGCAGCCTGCACTACCCCCAACATGGCTGCATTATTGGGAAAGGAACTCCATGTCAGAGCCTGAAAGGGTATACCTCTTGTCCATTCTTCTGTCCACAGGAGGTATGGAATTAGAATCTTTAGAATTTTAAATGTCTGTTTCCCAAAAGATTTATGGAGGGGAATAGACAATCTCCTGGACTCTGGGATGTCCATCATCTCAACAAAATCAGGCTCCTCCTGATCCTCTGCTGCTTCTTCCATTGGAAGCTGGAGGGTTTCAGCCACTTTCTTGTAAAACATAAAGTGGGAAGGGGACTCAGAAAGCCTAGGAGGAGAAACACCTGAAGGTCTGTCTGGGGAGATGTCAGAGTCAATAGGCACATCCAGACTTTCATAATCACCATCATCATCATTATCCTCATACTCTCCCTCCTCCGCCTTCAGTTTATAAAATTCTTCTAAAGTATAATCCGGAACCGGGGGAACCGACCGAACCGAGCCCCTGACAGATGGTGCCGGTTCGGCCGGAACCGTAGTTAGCGACTGAACTATCCTTATCGCTTTGGCTATTTCATCAGCGGTCGGAAAAAGAATTTGTGGATCCGAACCGGATGATTATTCCCTTCTCTTTCTTTTAACCAGAACAGACTCCTCAGAATCGGCTCTCCTTTTGCCCGAAGAAGTTTCACCCTGGTCAGAGGGCACTCCTTCTGGTTCAGTCGGAACCGAACCGAGCTGGCCATCCAGGTCAGTGGACTTCTCGTCCTCCCTTTCCCTCAGTCTATCTACTCTCTTATTCAGGGTAGCTTTGGGAAAACTTTTACAAATTTGGCAGTCTGAATCGAGGTGGTCAAACCCCAGGCAATAAACACAGGTGGTGTGGGGATCAGCCTTAGCAAAGGCTTCCCCACACACACTACAGTGTTGAAACCCAGTGGGCCCGGTTTTTTTCTTGGGTTTCTCAGACATGGCCAATCCTAACCGAAACTTACCCTTTTTTCGGTAATCCGCCAGGCAAGACACCCCTATCAGTTCCTGACCATGCTACGGGTCTTGGAAAAAACGTAATTAAATCCGTTTTTTTTTTTTTAGAACCTATACGGACTGGTTACCACACACTAATAATTTCAAAGTTTTTTTTAAAAACCAATCTGATCAGTTCAAACTGAACCGATCCAATGTTTACAAGTTCCACACAGAAACTAAATGCAAAACCTATCTAGTACTCACGGTACCACAGACAGAGACTTAAACCGACAGGTTCAGTAGCAGAAATTCGGTAGAAACTGAGAGAAAAAAAAAGACACTTTAACCGACTTTTTTGAACCAAGCAAAGGAGAAATCTCCGGAGCGACTGTTCAGTGAGGCGGAGTAAAGAATCTGATGGTTGGAGTTTAAACAGCAGAAGACAGAGGCTTCAATCAAGCTCGCGCTGAACGTTCCATGCTGGCCATGGAAAGTTAACTCTTTGTTCTCCAGGGCAGTTGAAAGGCAGGACCTAACTGCAATAGTCAGAATACAGCAAGACTTCATGTTGTTTGAATGCGGTTTATCAATCAGCAATTACCTGTAAGAAGGCAGAATTTCTGTCCAGGGAAATTGCTGCTGCGCAGAACCGACCAGCCCAGCTTTTCCGGACTGTGGACAGATTGTGCAATCCAGTCTGGAACTGCTTTTTCAAAAGAACGGTGTGAGGAGATTGCTCGATTCTTTGCAGATAAGGTTGCCACATTGCCACAATCAGGTCCGAGATCCGTCTGACCCTCCCTAATGAGAGTTGCAGTGGTCGGCATTTGTCGGACACCCAGTTTGTGTGGTGTGACTTCAGCCGGCCCACAATCAATGATATTGCGATCGTCATCCAGCCTTTGTATCCGACCAACTGTAGTTTGGACCCGGGCCCTACACGCCTTTTGGTAGGCTGTGTGGATAAACCCAGCCCTGTCCTTGCTGAGATAGTCTGGATGTCCTTGGAAAGGGGCATCTTTCCGGATCCCCTGAAGGAGGCTGTGGTTTGACCCCTCTTTAAAAAGCCCTCTTTGGACCTGGACTGTCTGGCTAACTACAGACCTGTCTCTAACCTGTCCTTTGTGGGTAAGGTTATTGAGAAGGTGGTTGTGTCGCAGTTGGATGACCATTTGACCAGCCACACTGTCTATGATTCTCTCCAGTCTGGATTTAGGAAGAGACATAGTACTGAGACAGCCCTTGTCCGGGTACTAAATGACCTCCTAATAGCGAGAGATCAAAAGACCTGTTCCATCTTGGTCCTTCTAAATCTCTCTGCGGCATTTGACACCGTAGACCATGGTGTGCTGCTGGAGCGCCTGCGGTTCATCTGTGGACTTTCTGGGATGGTCCTCAGATGGTTTCAATCTTTCCTCGAGGGTAGGACTCAGAGGGATGGTGTCTGGGACTTTTTCCTCAGCTTCATTCTCCCTATCCTGTGGGGTGCCGCATGGTTCCATCTTGGCGCCCATGTTGTTTGCGGTGTACATGCTGCCGTTAGGAGCAATTAATAGGTGGTATGGCTTGAGTTTTCACTGCCACGCAGATGATACTCAGCTGTACATGTCCTTCGTGCCCAGCCAGGACAATGCTGTTTCAGTCTTTAAACAGCTGTCTTGCCAAGATCCAGGACTGGATGAATGTAAGCTGGCTGTGGTTAAACCCAAAAAAACTGAGGTGTTGGTTGTGGACCCAGGTCGCTGGGAGGTGGGTTTGTTGGCAGGTTCACCCTCGGGTCTTTAGCTTGGAGGTGTCCAGCCAACTACCTCAGACCGGTTCGGAAACCTAGACATTATGTTTGATGACTGCTTGACCCTTAAAAATCACAGGCTTCGGCAGTTGTCAAAACCTCTTTTTACCATCTGAGGAATATCACCCGGGTAAAGCACATGGCTCCCCCTGACGATCTTCTAACTTTGGTCCACCCCTTCGTTACCTCCCACCCTGACTACTGCAATGCTCTCTGCCTTGGACTACCGGGGGTTGATATCTGCCGCCTGCAGCTGGTGCAGAATGCGGCAGCCAGGCTATTGATTGGTACCTCTAGGACCAGTCATACAACGCCTGTGCTCCGTGGACTGCACTGGCTGCCAGTTCAGTGGCAGATCACCTTCAAGGTCGGTTTGCTGACCTATAAGGCCCTATATGACCAGGGATTAAGTTACCCACAAGGTCTTCTTCACCCCTACTGTCCCCTCCACCCTCTCCGATCCACCAACGAGGGATTGCTAGAGATTCCCAGGGTCCATTTGCAGACACCTAGGGCAAGGGCATTTAGTTTTATGGCCCCAACCCTGTGGAATTCTCTACCTCGTCGGGTACGAGATTGCTTGACCGTCCAAAGTTTTAAGTAGGCCTTGAGAAACCTACCTGTTTAGCCTATTATTTCCTGATTTTTTAATGCCACTATTGTATTATTAGTTTTAATCTTTTTTGTATTGTTTATTTATTGATGTTTTTAATTAGATGTTGTACAGGTGCCTTGGTTTTAGAAAGGTGCTTTTTTATAAATAAAGAATGATTTGAAGAATTGGTGATTTTTCTCTGGGTCTTCTGCAAATTGAAAAGCTAGACCCGATGCCCAGGACAAAGCAGCTCTGGCCAAGAAGAGATTCGCTGTTGCCGCCGCTTGGAAGGCCTTCTACAGTGAGGCATCTACTTTTCTGTCCACTGGTTCCCTTAGTGAAGCCCCTCCTTCAGCGGGGGGATGACTGTCTTTTTGGTTAGACTGGAAATCAGTGGATCGATCCTGGGGCAGTCTAACCACTTTTCTGACTGCTTCTTGTCAAGCTTTAGAAGTTTAGAGAGGGGACTGGGCATGTACGTTCTGAACCTTGCCATTCCTCCTTTAGCAAGTCCTCTATGGCGATAGGGAAGGTTGTGGTTGGTTTAGAGATAGATGCAAGTTGAAAGGTCTGCTTCGGTTGGGAAGGGACAGGCGGAGAAAATCCAAGGTGTATCTCAGATATGACCTTTTTAATAAAAAGAAATCTAGGTCCTCCAATTCAAAGTTTCTGGATTGGGAGTTGTCAGAGTCTGATGAAGAACCCACTACCTTCCCCTCCTCGAGGGAGGGGCTGGCATCTGAGGAGTCTGGGGAACATTCCCTGTGACATTTTCCCTTGTGCATGCCCCTAGATCTACTCCAGGAACGAGACCTTTTCTTCCTCCCGTGATGAGAGGAATGGTGATCATCCTCCTCGGACAATCTGCCCCTGTATTTGGATTTTTTTTTTTCTTGTCGTAGCGATGTGAGGATAGCCGCCCCTCATCAAATGATGAGGGGAGGGGGTCCTCTTTCTTTTTGCCTTTCTGAGGTGTCTCATTTCAGGAGACCCTGGAAGTTGCCAAATCGAAGCATGCAGGGTCCAGAGCAAAGGCCCTATTTAACCTGTCCATAAGGTCTGGATCCAGGGAGGGCAGTCGCCTGCTGAGTATCCTTGGTTGCCATTGCTCTCTCCGACCTGGAAGTAGCCGGTTGTCCAGACCTGTCTTGGGCATTTATCTGTGTCGAGGGAGAGGTTGCATCTGCAGGGTCCTCCACGTTGGTAGCCGATGCCTTTTCACATGTAAGGCAGAGTGAGCACGTAAAAATGATCAGGTAAGGGGATTTGCAGGGCTAACATGTCCTGCCCCTGCTAGACTTTTTGGAGACCATGATTTCCTATTATCAATGTGCCCCCCCCCTCGCACTACCCAACACTGTAGTTGGAATTCCATACTGTCCCTTTAAGAATTGATCAGACTGACTGCTTTTTGTGAGAAATAGAAAGAAAGTTCCCGCATTAGTAAATTCCTGCTTAGGTGGTGGTGGTGGTGGTGGGGGTTCACCGTCACTGCTCTCAACATTTTTTCCTCTCAGACGGTCTCCTTTTCTCTAGTGCTGCAGCGCAGCTGGCTTTCCCCAGCACTCATCGAGGAGGCTGAATGCGCTACAGCTCTGAATTTTCCTCAGCACTCACTGATGAGAGCTTATCGTTGACGAGCAGCCTGACGCTTTGCTGGATTTGCACCAACGAGATGTGCCATCAACGAGCGGCTGAAACCTTCAGCAGAGCCGCTCGTTGATTGGAAGGCACAGAGCAGCTCCTGAAAAGCACTCCGGTGTTTAAATGAATATGTCCCCTTTGCCTCAAAGGCTTATAATGGTCCGTTATGGGGGAGCCCCAAAATTGCGGGAAAATGAGCTGCTGAGCGGTAGGGCCAGTCTGTGCAACTTGCAAGGCTGACTGTTGAAAAACGATCCTCTTGACAAGAATTATTTTTTTTTAAAAGAATTAGAATAAAGACTTACAGTCTCTTCAGCCCTGCCACGTGTGACAGGGCTCTGCTGCATAGTACCTGCTTCACTGAAGGCAGAAGTAAACTGGAGGAAGCTGGAAGGGGAGGACTAGATGCCCCCTGCTGCAGATCTTTGAATCCTGCCTGACAACCAGCAACAGGAGGTACAGCCCAAGTGTAAGGAAGCCTGGAAACCAGCTTAGGAGAGAGAAATAAATTTTGTACTGAAGCATAGTGTGTCTTCAGCAGTATAACTGCCAACTGTAACATAGTAAAACAGTTAAACATTAGTATGTTTACGAACATCCCCTACCACCCTTCTCTGCCCCTTCCCCTCTTGGGCCTGCCACCCAGCAGGTACAAATCTCCAGTCAGAAGTCACCAGAGAGCTTTTCCACTGAAGTCAAGCACTGTGTTAAGGTTGGACTTGAGAGGAATTGAGAATCCCTAGTGTTTTTTTTTTTTTTGAGAGAGACCCCTTTAATCACTCCCTCCCCAGCTTCTCACCCTGTCGTATTGCTTTAGTACTCATAACTGACCCATACATCAGGCTACAACTGGCAACTATTAACATTTAAAGCACTTCAACCACCTCCCCTCCTGCACAGTTCTTAGTATTTGCTGACCGAAGGCCCAGTTCGGTGCTTATGGCACAACTGATCCACATACCCCCAATAAGGAATGACGCAGTTCTGGATCAAAGCACCCACAAGTGCATTCCTGCCTCCCATCCCGGTCAGGATCAAGCATGTAGTAGGCACCCCCAATTAAAAGGGTTCTTCCCATCTACACCCCCCCCATACCTTAGGGAAACAGCACTGCTCTCAGAAGGCCCAGGGTACCCCTCCTCAGCTTAGTGCTGGTGATATATCCCTGCAAGTTGCCGTACACCCTCTGCCCTCCCCTCCTCCTGGGAACCTAACCGTTTTACAAACCAACCTGTTTTCAGATCCCTCGCCCAACCATCAAGCTGCTCGGTACCCCATGGGAGGCTCCCAACACTCAAGAGATCTGTCCCCCTCACCAGTCAGTCCAAAGTCCTCTTCCATATGTGCTGAGTAAAGGCCTGGTCCTGGTGTTAAGCTCCTGCGATGAAATGACTGGAATTTCAGTAGTGCATAGCTGCCACATGATTAAGTCTCCAGCAGTCCTTAAAGCCAGTTGCGCACTCGTTCACATGGGTAACTGGTGCAAAGTGGCTTTGGTCTCCAGTCACATGCCATAGCCCTTAAATCGAAGAGGTGATGGCCCCATGCGATACTGCACCTCTGCAGCAGTTCTCTCGAGCAGGGACCACACCACTCAACCGCCATAACATTTGCGGCTTTAAGCACATCGCTGGGTCAGGAGGGAAATTAAAATGGGGAAGATGAGAGGAAAGAAAAAAGGTACCAGGCTAACATCCATGTCCCATTCCCAACCCACTGTCAAGGCAATCCTGAGAAAGCAATATATACCTTAACGTTTCAGCAGCCCCATTTCCATACAAGATTTCCTCACCTTGCCAGCCTCCCAAAAAGTGTAGGTGTGACCCTTGTGCTTGATTTGAAGGATTGCAGGGTAAAAGAACTGAAACTCCACCTTCTGCTGCTGGAGTTCGTTGAGCAGGGGGCTGAACACCTTGTGCTCATTTTGGATGAGGCGTGAGAAATCCTGGAAAATAAGAGCCAGGTGATCTCCAAACTAGAGGCTCCCAATCTTCTGGAATGCTGCCAGTATCTGTTTATCTGGGTGGCTGCAAAGCTTTAAGATTATCTGTCTGGGAGGCACGTTATCGGGGGCGTGCAAGAGCCCTGTGTGCCCTATCAATTTTTATCCTCCTTTTCGGGCAGTTTATTTTGAGTACTTGGGGTAAACATTTCTCTGTAAAGGCAACCACATCAGCTCCTTCCGTGCCCACTAGGATTCCCCTCGGTAGCAAGTTGTTACCTCTTTTTCCAATGTAGCCAGCTTTTGTGGCAAGTCTCCAGTAGTATCCTCTAGTGTGGAGATCCGTGTCGTTATCGCCACGTTCTAGTCTGCTGCTGCTCGAGGCTGACTGGCAATATCAACATTTTTGAAGCCAGCACTTCGATTTTTGGTGTCAGGGCCTCCAGTACATTTACAGAGGTCACGTGGCCAAAAGCTGCCACAAGCTTCTCTGACCTGACCCCTCCACTTCCGCACCTGTTCCAGCCTCCGGCATATTTTTCTTTTGTGATTGTTTAGTTACCAGCGTGGCTTTACCCACTGCCGCAGCCAGGTAACCATACATGCTACCTTTATTTAGAGTTCTCTGCTACTTGTTACCTGTTAATACATCCCAGAAGCACAAGAATAACTATTTGAAGGGGTCAGAAGCACTCAGTAAAGCATATACTCGAGCTGCCCATGCATGCACCCACCTCAGGGACATTTTTTTTAAGAACTGTTTTTAATTGTTTGGGAGGGTCGATTTGAATAAATCAAGGCCACCACTCATTTCACAAGGGTCTTGTAAATTAAGCAGTGGCTGTGGGTTGTTTTTTTGTTGTTTTTTTTTTAAATCGTCCCTCTAAAACATAAAAAAAAATAAAAAAAAAAATGTTTAAAAAAATGGTTTACAAAGGGGGGCAGAGCTCAGTACAGGGATAACAGCCTGCAACGTCGGTGGAGGTAGGGCTCCTTGGTTTTTCTTTTTTTAAAAACAGCAAAAAAACATGCGTTATAAAGTAATACAACATACTGTACAGAAATCCTGGCCTCAATTAATTTAAGTCTGGACCTGACACACTCAAGCACAACAAATGATGCTGTGTGAAGGGAAAACAATGTGAACAGGATATGTTTCAGTTCATGAACTGAGATGTGTGTACTCGCACACTACCCTCTGTTATGCAATTACTTTTAAGGTACACCAGGATGTAGACACGTATACAAAGGCAATTAAATAACACATTTAAGTAACAGAACACCATAAAGATGTAAAAAGAAGGAAAATCGTACAGCCATCCACGAGGCATTAGTCTTTATAATATGGGGTAGAGGAAGATCGGTACCTGATTGGTACAGAGCCATCAGGTGACCGTTGATTAATCTCAGATATACCCACAGCTAGTGGTGTAGGGGCAGTGAGGAAAGATCCCTGGGTAGACCTGAACTCGTTTTCTGTAGGCAAATAATTTCTAAATGGCAGCCATGTAAATTGTTAGGGAAGCGGGTGATAATTATAGCACAGAAGAGCATAGGCAACTCCTGACAGAATGTGCTTTTAAAGCCTCCATTGTGCCCATGTTCTTCTCAGCAAGAGAGAAATAAATGTTATAATAGTGACAAAAGCAGTCCCTCTGCACCCACCCGCCCAGCAGATCTTCACTTACGGGCAAGACACTGAAGCTCCCAGAGTCATAGCAGCCTGGAAACACAGGGAGACGAAGAGGAAGAAAAGGAAAAACAGCAGTGAATTGTGCAAGCAGGCAGAGACCAAAAGAAATACACCCAGACATGAGTGAGAGAAAAACACAAGCGGTGCTCCAATCTTCTCTCTCTCTCTCTCTCTCTCTCTGTGTAGCAGTGTTTCTCTTTCCCTGCTTGCAACACACACAGACGGGCAGAGATGTACAGCAGCAGTCAGGAGACAGAGAGCACCCTTGTTCACAGTACAGAGCCACGGGCAGAAAAATAATAGAAAGCACAGAGCGTGGGTTGTGGTGTGTGTGCAAGCAGTTCACGATGGGACAAAAAAGAGAGAGACAGCTTTCAGTCTGTTTTCCATTGCTCACCAGTATCACGTAATGAGGACCTGCTCCCCTTGTGACAGCTGCTCGGAGACATGGTAGAGTGGGTGGAAATGAACAGGGACAATCATATGGTGAGTGCCACTGAACAGTGAGGCACAACAAGATGACACTTGCCGCTCATTCACCAGAGCTCCACGGGGCAGGTGGGTAGGGAGAGAGGGCGCCGAGGGGTCTTGCTTACTGTACTGCAGCACAGTGCATCAGTGTCTCCCCAGTGTTCGCCACCCATGCTTTCTTCAGAGTGTGGTGCAAGAGAGGCACACTGTACAATAAAGTTTCTGCAGTGCTTTGGCAATATTTTCAGTCTCTCCCACTCTCCGACTCGTGTTTCCAATTGTGCCCCGTTTGTAGACCCTCCCCCGGTACCATCACATATGATATGGTGTCGTGTGCTGTGTAGACATGGCTGCAATCCAGACAGATCACCTCACTCCTATAGTCCACCTTCCATGGATGATTCCTCAATTTCCGTTTTTTTTTTTAGTTTTCTGAATGCAGAGAGAGACAGAGAGTGGCAGAGAGAGTACATCACAGAAACTGAGACAGATACACAGAGAGTATGTCATTCAAAGTTTCTGCACTGTTCTGTGTGTATCTCTCTCTCCCAGTCAGTGCTCATGCCGACTGCCATTAGTGCGACAATCAGAAGCAGATGGACACAGTGAGTTTCCTGCACAAGTCTGTCTCTGTCTGCATGGTGACTTGTTTTCTGTGGTCAGTGCTCACAAGTGCATATTGTGCAGTGCATATTTAGCTCAGCAGTGTCAGCATAGCAGTACTTGTGGTGGCGGCAGAACACACAAAAAAGTTTCCATATTTTCATCAATCATCCTTTCCTTGTATTTTTTGAAGGTCTGGGGACATCCCATGTTATAAGCACAATAACCCACTCCAGGGTGTGCGGTTATTGGGGATTAGTCAACACCTGGGTGCTGTGAGGACACTCGGCCTTTGGCCTCATGCCTCACAATGCACCCCTGGATGTTGATTTTTTTTTCCCTACTTACTGTTTATACTCCCCCCAAACCCCGCAGTGCTTCCACTCTTCGGGAGACACCTTGGGCCTTGTAGTCTCCACCCTCTTACCTGGAGCCTGGTGCAGTCCACCCCCCATGCAGCCATGGCTATATCCCCCAGGCGGGCTCGTGGTAGGTGCGTCCCCCTAAGTCCTTCTTGGTCTCATCGGGATGCTGGTACCAGGTCAGGTAGGGGAACTGGAGATCGCGGTCTGGTGCTACGTCTACCGGGAGCACTGCATGATCTTTTTCCAATATTTCTAGGAGAGTGGCCTACGCCCCAATGTCAAGGCGTTTCCGCCAACGTCCGCCACTCCCAACCCTCTCTGTATGCTCAAGTGCCTGCTATGCCTCCAGTTTCCGCCAGAGGCCAGTCAGATGTCGAGCAGGTGCCCCTCCCTCCCTCCCGGGAAAGGAGAGCTATCCTCGGATGCTCAATCCTCCCCCTCCCCTGCTGACTCCCAACACCCCAGGCTCATTTCCGAACCCAGGTCGCCAGCATTGAGCAAGGTGTGGCGTCCAGCGCCTCAACCCTCATCACCACCGGACCGCCCCGGGTGTTGATTAATCCCCAATAACCACACACCCTGTCGTGGGTTACTGCTTACATCTTGAACACGGCAAACAGAGCCCCTTGTAAAAACATAGGAGCCATTTAACAGCAGTAGCTATGCAAACCTGAAAGAATAGTCAGAAGGCAATTCCCAAATGTAAGGGTAAATAGTTAACCATTGCATCTGTCTGATTTGTCCTCAAGACCTTGCTTCTCAGCAAAGAGCATGGCATCCTCGAAGTCCATATAAATAGGTTTATTAGTACCAGACTGTGCCTGCAAATGAGTTGGAAATAGCAGCTATGCCACGATGCCCTTTTCTTGCAGTATCTTCTTTACAGCTAGCAGCCAATACTTACAATTTTGTGTCTGGGAGAATATATCCAGAAGAAAAGGACAGTCTGTTTTCCTCCCAAGCAATGCTGCCATGCGCCCTGGCAGTCTACAGCAAAGGTATGCTCACCTCAGAAAAAGACAATGCAGCAGTCGTCACAGGTTGTGAATCAGCACCATCTTTAGGCCAACCCTGATTGGGATCACACAGGCCCTTTTAAAATTTACTCCAGTATCTGCTGGCAATAGTGCTAAATCAATAAAAATCGGATGCTTCAATGAGGGAATCAATTCAAATCGGGTACCGAAACGGTGGCAATCCAACTACTCTAATGTTACACTGATGTGCATTCTCCACAGTTGTTTCATCATAGTTTTAAAAAAAAATGTACGTCTTTTACTAAAGCAGCATTTACCGCCATCAGCCGCGTTGCGCGATGTACCAAGTCCGAAACGGACACCTTACTTTCCATGATCCGGCCATCCAGGTCCCCTAGCTTTAGCGCAACTGCTGCCAGGCGCTTGTCGGTATCTTTCTCAGCATCACCATAATCTGCGCAGTAGGAAAGTCAGGTTCAGTCACTTTAGAAGAGGAGCCTGTCGTCTGAGAAGTAAAGTATGCTTAAACACCCTTGATTTGTTGTGTGATCCTTTTTATGCCAACCAATGATCAATTTTTCTTTTTCTTTCACTTTCTTTCTATTCTTTTGGATAAATATTTCTAGTTGTTTTTCCCTCCTGGTTTGCTCAACTGAAATGGTCTACTGAAATGTGATTATTTATTCATTATTTTTTTCTTTTAGGTAAAAAAAATTCCCCTGCTCTTCCTCAGTAAGTGCCATGGAATCTCTAACTTCTACATGGACGGGGGGTGACCGGAGATTGGGCAGAAGAGACCTTGGATTAACGTCTCACCCGAAGGACGGCACCTCAACAGAATCTAAAAGACACTACACTTAAATAAAATTGTAAGGCACAATGGTTTTAAAGGTGACAGGCAAAGGTTTAGGGAAACCATTTGCTACTCTAATACTCATTTAAACAGTATCAACTCAGCAGAGCAATTTCCATCATTTTCTGACTTGGAAATAATTTTTTATCTTATTTAATAGTCATCTGCCGAGCACAGAAAAGATGACTTTGCCACGTGGGTTCTAACTGAGACTGCAAAGCTTGTAATCGTTAAATAAAGCAAGAATTTTTATGTAGATCCCCCACTACTGTGAATGATAGAGCAGTCACCAGGTACACTATTGTTTTAATTGTTTCGAGGTTTAAATGTTCAGAATAATACTTACAGCTATAAACACATTGCAGTATGCATTATTCTAAGCAATAAAACCCCCGTTAAGCCAGTTCCATAGTACTGAGCAGTGGGAACCACTCATGCAAGCTGGCAAACAGGGACTGTACCCGGAACCATGGATGTCACGAGTGGAGACCTGTACTCAGAGCTCTAGCCAGATGCCTGGACGCTCTCCTCCTGGGAGGGAGGGCAAAGCACCCCTACAGCAATGACTTCCAGTGGGGCCGTAAGTGGTAGTGCCACTGGCAGTGTATGTGATGATGTGCCGCTAGGCTGCCTCCCTCACCCCCACCCTAAAAGCCAACTGCAAGCATGCTCATCCATGTGGGGGTGGGGGGGGGGAAGAGTACAGAAACTGGCTGGCCCATTTGGGAGAGGTCCAGATGACAGTCTCAGCACACACAATCTCCCACATCACTCAACACTTAATGACAACTCGTCCCTCACACAGCTCTGGAACCAGAGTACTTCTCTGTCTGCTCCAGTGGCCACGGGGGCAAGTCATTATAAGTCTAATGGATTCAAAAGGTGACCAGCAAAGGTTTAAGAAAGATATTTGCTGCTCTTACATACTTTAGAATAGTAGCACCAAAACCCAGTCGGGGATAGCCTGGCGTCTATCTGAGGGCAGCGCCAAAATGCAGCGAATGTGGATATCTGAATGAACATCCAGGATAAGTGTCTTGCCTCAAGACCAGTGGCTGTGAAATACACTTTCTCACCTCAGGTATCCAGTCTGCAGAACTCCCTTCAGGGGAATTCACAGGGGGTGTGGGAGAGAAATGTCTCAGCAGCTGCAGAAGGAACTATGGTAGTCCTGCTGGCAACAAGTGAAATTTGTGGCCTTCCTTGGGAGCATCATATTTCATCCAAAGCTGTCATCTCTTCATTTCATTTATTTGGCAAGCCATGAAGATGGACTGGGTCAAGTCCCCTTTCTCAGCCATGCCTGGCACAATAAACATATGTTGCAAAAAAAAAAAAAGTAAAATTATTCAGAGCTGTTACAATTTTGTGATTACTTAACATTTTAAGACAACACTGTCTTAACGTAATATGATCACAGATACATATCTGATTAGAAAACATTTGTGACTGCAATTTCATCTTAAAGGAAAACTGTCATAATCTGATGTCCCATTTCCCAAAGCCTAACCCCCAAAAAATAAAAATTAGGTTCTTACTTTTTTTTTTTTTTTTTAATGTTGTAAAGTCCAGGATTCTGCAAAATAGCAGACACTGCATGGTTTCATTTCATGGGACAGTGCGGCACCGCACCTTCCCATGAAATGGAACCACGCAGCATCAGACATTTTTACTTTAAAAAAAACAGAAATTTAAATACCTGTACATTTTCTTTCTCCGTCTTCTGGTCTCCAGGCTCATCACTTCTGGGAGGTCCTTCTTGGAACCACATGACAAGCAGGATGCAAACAGACTTCTGCAGGACGGCGATACCCTCCCGCTCGTTTCCTCCAGACGTCAGTACTTCTATAGCAGTTGTCCCCTGAGGAAACATATAACTTGGGAACAAACAGAAGAAAGGTCAGTGTAACTTGCGGCTGGAGGCCAACTTTCAGCATTCTGGGAGGGACGAAGCCTGGAGAACAGCAGTCGGAGAAAGAAAATTTAAAGGTATTTAAAATTTCTATTTCTCTCTCCTAAAGCTGGTCTCTGAGCTCATCACTTCTGGGATGTACTAAAGCAGTACATCCCCCCACTTCCTGGGTGGGAAGAATGTCTATAGTCCCTTACGGGTCCACCACTGCCTGGAGGACCCTGTGGCCAAAGTACACCTCAGCTGAGGTGGAAACATACAACTTGTAGAACTTTGCGAAGGTACGAATGGATGACCACATGGCCGCTCTACATAAGTCTTCTGGAGAAGCATCTCTGAAGTCCGCCCAGGACGTAGCCATCACTCGGGTTGAGTGAGCCGGCACTGGTCCCAGCAGGTCGATTCCAGCCTTCTGGTAAGCCATGGTGATGGAGGAATGAATCCACCTAGCAATGGAGTCCTTTGATGCTTTCTTATCCATATTCTGGCCTGATGTAAGGATGAACAGACTTGATGTAAATCTTGAGAGCCTCCTTGGTTCAAACGTGTGACATTCTCTCTCCTTCTCATTTTTGGGATGAGGACAGAAAGAGGAAGGTTCAAGACTTGGTTGCAGTGAAAGGGAGACATCACCTTTGATAAAAAGCGGGATCCATCCGAAGAACCACTGAGTCCTGATGAAAGATGCGTATGGTTCTTTGGATGACAGCTCCTATCTCACTGATGCAGCGGGCTGAGGTGAATGCAGTAAGAAAGACAGCCTTCATAGGGAGATGTAGCAAAGATGCCTCCTTTAAGAGCTCAAAAGGGGGCTTGGCCAGTGCTTTGAGTACCAGGTTGAGCCTCCAAGGTGGAACCACGGGCTTCATTGGAGGATGCTTCAATGTTGCTGCTCTCAGAAACTGAATGTGAGGGAGAGCTCCTAAAGATTCCTAAGTCCGCCAACAGGAGCACCCCTAAAGCAGAAACATGGACTCTTAAGGTAGTGGGCTGGAGGCCCTTGTCGAAACCCTCCTGAAGGAATTGAAGGATGGCAGGCAGAGACACCGAGCCATCTGGTAGAGGGGTGGATCGTAGCCAGAACAGGAATTGTCTCCAAATCCTATAATAAACCTTGGCATACAAGGCCCATCTGGATTGGATCATCATTTCAATGACAGGTGCAGAGAAACCTAACTCCTTGAGAGTTTCCCACTCAGTCTCCACACCAAGAGGGACAGATTGCAAGGACTGGGGTGCAGCACCAGTCCCTGATGTAGCAGGTCTGGGCTTTCTTGGAACACCAGAGGAGGATGTAGAGACATTTGGACTAAATCGAGGAAACCAGGGTCTGCAGGGCCAGCGTGGGCAAACCAGAATCATCTCTGCTTGATCTTGGGCAATCTTGTGCAGTACCCTTGATAAGATCGGAATTGGAGGAAAGGCATACAGAAGATCGAACTGTCCCCAGTTGATGAAGGCATCCTATGCTGTGGCCCTCTCGTCCTTGATGAGACGGCAGGTGAAAAGATCTACCTGCGGGTGGCCCTACCGTGCCGTGACGAGTTGGAAGGCACTGTCCTTGATCTCACACTCGCCTGGCAGGATGTCCTTTCGACTTAGCCACTCTGCTGTGACATTTTCCTGGCCTGGGATGCATGCGGCCCTTAGACGCCTCAGGCTGTCTTCCGCCCACTGAGAGCAGAAGAGTCTCTTGTAACATCCAAAAGCTCTTTGTGCCTCCCTGGCAGTTGATGTAGGCCATTATTGTCCAATTGTCCATGAGAATAAGAACGTTCTGGTTGGAAAGCTGTGCCTTGAACTGCTGCAGTGCCAGGCGGACTGCCCGCATCTCCAGCACATTGATGCTGTAGCGAGACTCCACCAGTGACCACTTGCCCTGTGCCGAGAGATGTTCCGTATGCGCCTCCCAGCCTGAAGGCTGGCATCGGTGGTGACTCTCATTTGGTGAGGGTGTCCCAGTTAGAGACCCCTCATGATGTTGCCCTACTGAGTCCACCATATAAGGGAGTCTTTTACTTGGCAAGATACCTGAATCCTCTGGTCCATCGTGCCCCTTGATTGGGATCATTGCTGGAGGAGGCCTGACTGGAGAGGTCGCATGTGGACTAGCACCCAGGGGACCGAGTCAGCCAGGGAGATCATTGTCCCTATGAGTTGCATGAAGGAACGGGCCGGCAGTGATTGGGCTGCTTGGAATGTGCTGATGAGTGCCCTCAGGTCCTTGAATTTCAACTCTGTGGGAAAAACTTTGTTCTGGATCGTGTTAATATTCACCCCAAGATGATTCAGAGACTACTACGGTTGCAGGGAGCTCTTCTTCTGGTTGATTACTAACCTGAAAGAGGAGAGGAGAGGCACTGAATGACCTCCATCACTGCCTGGACTGCTTGATCGTACAGTGGGGCTTTGATGAGAATGTCGTCCAGGTATGGGAGGAGCTGGATCCCTTGCATTCTGAGTCAAGTGACCACTGTCACATGGACATTGGAGAAGACCCTGGGGGCGGAGGACAGGCCGAAGGGCAGCGTCATGAATTCAAAGTGGTGGTCTTCCACTCTGAACCCGAGGAATTGCCGGTGTGCCTTCCGGATGGGGATATGCAGATAAGCATCTTGCAAATCTACTAAGGCCAAAAAATCCCCCCTGATGTATTTCTTGGATGATGGAGGGCAGAGTCTCCATCTTGAATGTTCTGTGATGAACAAAACCACATAGAAACTGGAGCTCTAACACTGGCCGGAAACCTCCTGAGCATTTTGGCACTATGAAAAACAGGGAGTACTCTCCTCTGTTCCTTTCTTTAATGGGAACTTGTTCGATCGCTGCTGCCCGTATAAGATCTGTAATCGCTTGCAGGGTCGCTGCTCTTTTTACTGGGTTGTTTTAGACTGGCGAGTGCACTATGTGGGGCAGGGGGGCCAGGAGTAGAACTCGATGAAGTAACCCTCACGAATTACATCTAGCACCCACTTATCCGTGGTGGTGTGGACCCATTCCTCGAAAAAGATAGAAAGCCTGCCCCCTACACAAGGATGGATCCGTGAGTCCTCACTGTGATTTTCTGGAGTTGACCCCAGCATCTTGGGAGCCACCCCTGCCACCCCAGAAGCTGCGCTGGTTGCGCGAGGTGAACCAGGATTGTCTGCCTGCAACTGACTTATTCTTGGGAATGAAAATTCTGTCTGGATCCCGAATCCCAGGGCCTGTTCCTTCCCCAGGATTGCGGCATTCACACTTTCGCCATTTCCTCAGATTCCTTGACCATCTCGTTTAGAGACGATCCAAAAAGAAGGCTTCCTTCGTAAGCAGCATTTACCAAATGCATCTTCAAGGAAGCATCCACTTGCCATGCCCGTAGCCATAAGCTGCATCGAGTTGAGGTCTGATAAAACATGGCTCTTGTTACACACCTGACTGCCTCCTTCGATAAGTCAGCCGAGTAGGCTGAAACTAGCCCCATTAGCTGCAGGTGTTGTAAAATGGATTTATTCTTCTCTGGGTCATCAGCTAGCTGGAATGCCAGATCAGTGGCCCAACAGAGAGCAGCCCAAGCTGAGAAGAGGTTAGGTGTAGCCGCCTTGAGAGAGGTTGCGGTGGACTGAAAGGCTTTCTTTAAAAAAGGTGTCCACTTTCCTATCCACTGGGTCCTTCAAGGAGGCTCCACCCTCTGCTGGGATAACCGTCTTTTTAGTGAGATTTGAGATTAGGGGGTCGATACGGGGATAGTCTAGCCATGTCTCCGAAGGTTTCTTATCGAATTTCAGTAGCTTGGTTAGGCATCGTGGAACGTGGGACGGGGTAGGAACACTCTGGTCCCTGCCATTCTTCCTTTAAGAGGTCCCCTATGGCCGGAAGGATGGGGAAAGCCATCGCTAGCTTTGAAGCCGATGCAATCCTGAAAGCTGGCTTCGCTTGCTTGGGTTCTGGAGAAGATGAACTCAGGTGGATCTTGTCTGACACTTTAATAAAAAAAAAAATAAATAAATAATCTAGTTCATCCAGATCAAAAGTTTCTGGCTGGGGAGGAGTCCGAGTTTGGGAGTTCCCCTCCTCTAGAGATGAATAGCCAGACACTGAGGGCGACCTGTCCAGTCTGTGCTTCTCATGGGTGGGGTCGCTGGATCTGGATCTCTTCCTTCTTCTGTTGCGAGGAGTGGGGAGTGTCCTCGTCCGAAGATGGGGAGGGCTGCACTTGCAGGTGGCTTTCCTATGGGTCCTAGGCTCTGGGAACTGCTGAAGGACGTCAAAATATGAGGAGTTGAGGGCAAAAGCCCTGTTCAGTTTTTCTATTAGGTCTGGGCTAGAGCCCTAGCTGAGTGGCAGTGCCCCTCTGAGGTGGAAGACTGCCTCGACCCATGGACTGGTTTTGAACGTCCTGAGATTTGAAGGCGGATGCCTCACCTGCCTCGTCCAAGGTTGGTGATCTTGCGCTGTTGCAAATTATTATTTTTTTTTTTTTTATATTGAATTTTGTTGACCCGGTAAGCCCACTAGGCCTAGAAGTCCCTTTTTCAGGGGCAACCGGGGGGGGGGCACAGAAAACAGATGGTAAGCAACTGAAATTGAACCAGATTAAGCTGTTCGTGGTATTTTTAGTGGATGGGAGAAATTTGGTCAGGACACCAGGGAAATTCCTACTCTTTCGATAAGTGTCATGGGATCTTTAGCATCCACCTGAACTACCACCAATCCAGGCAGATGGGACATCGGTTTAATGTCTCATCTGAAAGATGGCACCTCAGAAGTGCAACACCCCCCTCATGCTGCACTACAGTGTCAGTACTGGGATATTAACCCAAGTGCCAGATGTGGGAACTTCAACTGAACCCACAGCCCTCTGGCCTCAGAGGCGAGTGTGCTACCTACTGAGCCACTGACTCAATTTTCCTAATTGTTTAACCAGGCGAGACACACGAGGTTGAAAGCTTGTTTACAGATGCAACCTGGGAGCACAGGGAAGTTACGTGACTTTCTCAGGGTCACACAGTATGCAAGTGGGGACTGTGTGATTCAAACCCAGGTCTCCAGATTTGCAGCGCAGAGCCTTAAACCACTGCGCTATACTGCCTCCCTAATTTGACACACAGAGACCCTGCAAATGTGGCATTTTCCTGCCTCTGGGGGGCTGTCCGATTTTGATGAGGACATACTCACAATTTTTAAGTTTTTATTTTGTCCGGAGTTTGAAAACTATATGCTGAAAAACCAGTCCCTTTAATATCTAGGTGCCCCCTGGAGAGGTCCGTCAACAAGCTAAACCAGGCGTTGCTCGACGAGCAGCGTAATGCTCTGCCCCCTTTCCTGCTTTGAACAGCACGCCTCTCCACATGCAAAAGAGAGCGAATGCTCAAAAGTTAATCCCACAATGTCAGAGAACCCGAGAAGACCATGCAGCTCTCTGGCTGGCAGGCATGTAGACGGCCCAAGTCTTTGTCTTCAGTGGCTGTCAACAGAAGAGAAAAGCTCCGGGCTTCCGACACCGTCAACGAGCCGAAATACCTGAGAGGCTTTGTCAACGAGGAGGTTGATGAGGGATATCCCATAAACGGCCCTGGGCCGAATTAGTACGAATCTGCTGGCCCCAGCCCCCGATAAACGTTTCTCCGGTTGGCACCTCGTGGAGGAAAGTCGAGCCTGGACTGCCTGCTTCAAGGCATGGCACGATGCGCTGAAGCGTGACTGCGCTCCCTCAAGGAGGCTCCTCTCGAGGCATGCCCCACTAGTCCCGAGCCCCCAAGGCTGAAATCGTGGGGTGGAGGGGGCACCAAGCGTGGGAAGGGAAGCAGGGAGCCTGTCTGTGCAGCTTGCAAGGCTGAGACAGGGATCCCAGCGCTAGCGCTCAATAGCGCTGCTGAGCTGGTCCAAAGGTAGAAAAAGGCACAACAATTACAGATGAAGTCTTCCGCTCTGTCTCTCCTGTGACAGAGGTCCTGAAGAGCTCCTACCACTAGACAGGCAGGAAGTAAACTGACACCTGGATGAAACGAGTGGGAGGGTATCGTCGTCCTGCAGAAGTCTGTCTGCATCCTGCCTGTCACGTGGTTCCAGGAAGGACCTCCCAGAAGTGATGAGCACAGAGACCAGCTTTAGGAGAGAGAAAAGTAAGTTACAATACGTAACAAACAGCCTAATTGGGGGTGGGGGGAATTAATATTATGACAGTTTTCCTTTGAAGGGCATGTGCTTAATAAGGATGTATACTGAAAAAACCTATAATTTGCTCGGCTATTATGCAAGTAATCTGATAGTCAGGGGGCTGGGTTAAAATTTATAGGTTTTATGTTCCAATATTCTCATTGCATTGATTATATGGTTCTGTGTGTTAAAAGGTGTAAAAATAATTGCATATGTATTGTGGGGTAGCCCTACAAGGTGCAAAGACTGAAATTAAGTTTTGCAGACATTAGCCAGCAGGGCTAGTGACTATGAAAATCCACTAGCCCTGCAAACTTTTCTACTAGCCCAGCTGGTGTTCTTCTTTAGTACAAGGCCGCAGGGAAAATGTTAGTAGCCGGACACAAAATCTACCAATTTTTGGCTAGTGGCCAGTATCAATTTCGAACCCTCAGATCTACCCCAAAGAAAAGTGCATCATTCACTCTGTATTGATTATTAGTAAACTATTTACTGCATCAGTTAAATGCTATTTCTTGGAAGCAGTATGCACTGGTTGTATTATTTTAAAAAGCAATAGAAACCTGAAAACAGATTTGCAGTTTCCCATTGAAATGCACTTCCAGTCTTGCCAGTAAAGATTTTATGACTTTAAATACAAGGATTCCATAGGATTCTTGTTTACTAGTAGTTGGCAAAATGAAAAGAACATGATGAAAAGGTAAGTAAATAAACAAATGCAAACAAATTAGAATACTGAGGCATCTAAAGGCTCCAAATCTTCATCTTTTCACCAAGCTCTTACTAATGCTGTGAAGTAAATTATGTACAAGGCTTTACTAGGCCCATCAACATGTAGGTCAGTACCAGAATTAAAACAGGCACATACCTCAAGGACTTACGAAAAAAAAAAACAAATCAGTTCAACCTTGTATAAAGAACAGCTTCTATATCGATTATCACCAGACTGGAAGCTTACATCTTGAGGTATGGGGCAAGAGACTACCTCCCTGAGTGTACACAACTATTTTGGAAGAAGAAAAAAAAAAAAGGTAGAAACGTGCTCCCTCACCCTTCGGAACTATTCAGATTCCAAATGAAGTGCACCCATACCAACAATATGCTGCAGCCAAAATGTCTCCGCACCAAACACTAGAAACTGCCATCTTAGCTCTCGGCAAACCTGCCATCATACGTTATACCCTCCCAGTCAAAACAGAGGGGGAAAAAAAAAAAAAAGTTAAAACATGTAAATGCTGCATGTGGAACTAGGATTCCAACCGTGCTAGGAGCACAAACTTGAAATGTAACAAGGAGAACATTTAAACAATAAAGACGAATAATAATGTTGTTAATTTAAGGAAAAAGCACTGTGCTGCTGCGACGAAGTGTCTTGGGAAGGTACAAAGAATAACCCAGATCTAATCACGCTAGTCTGTAAAGTTAATTTTGTCATGGAACAGAAATGAAAATTACGTACTTACCGTAATTATGATCTTTCTGTGTATCTTCACCATTCATCACAGGTGGGTACTGGCCGGAGAGCAGGACCCCACGGGAGCCTTTTTTTTTTTTTTTTTTAAAAGGATAAGTGACCGCCTTAGCATCGGCCCTGCCTCTCGGGTCGACGATACGTGGCGCTCGAGGATTAGCCGTTAGGTTGCACCGACTCCGCCTGCCTACCAGTTCTGAGTCGCCGGAGAGGTAAGAGGAAGGGATGGAGGGTGGGACAAGAGAGTCCAAGGGACAGAAAAAGGAAGAGAAAACTGAACTAAAAAGGAGAAATAACGACTGAGAGGACAGCATGGAAAAAGTAAGACTAAGGGGATTGGGTAGGGGCCCCAATCTTTGGAAACGTAAGAAGGGAGGGAAGGGGGGGAGAATTTTAGGAGAGAGTGAGAGGTAACAAGGATCCAGGACCCTTGTCCGTCACCAGAAAGTATAGGAACTGCAAGGAGTTAGCAAAGCTCTCTGCCAGAATTCAAGGCACAGAATAACTTGCAATACCCCAAAAGCAGAGTCTGCTATTCTGGAGAAGGACAGGGTACAGGGACCCAGTATGCACTCTCTAAAGAGATATTTGGTGAAAAAAAGGGGAGGAGATTCCCCCTTTTTTTTTTTTTAAATAGATGGATAACAGCAGGAGGGAACCCCAGTTCGCACCCCGAAGGGGTGAAGATAAGTAGAAGAGAAGGAGAGGCACTTAAACTGTACCCCTTAGGGGGACTGCCCCCCCGTGCGTCCCCACTAATCTCACTCAAGCAAGGGTGCAGAAAGATGGCAAAGTTGAGGGGACTAGGAATGAGAAGACACTTCCCCACATAGTTCCACTAAACCAGTGGAGGGGAACTGCCCCTGTTTACCCCAGAGGACTCGGCACCTAACCGAGAAGAGAGGGAAGGCACAGAGGGAGGAGGATCCAGAGACTGGAGCCCCAAGGGGGAGGGAGGGATTGTGATGAATGGTGAAGATGACAGAAAGATCATAATTCGGTAACGTAATTTTCTTATCTTATCTGTGTCAATCTTCACCATTCATCACAGATGGGCGAGTACCAAGCCTCGAAGGGGCTGACTGATTGCACCCTAAGGACAGCGCCCCTAGCCCCCAGTGGGTGACACACTAAGGGGGAACCTCTGGGTCTGAGGAGGCCGGAGTGGGAAGAGCGAGACGGGTTCCCCCGGAGGGGAAGGAATTTGCCCCGACAAACGCCCGTCCCCGCCCACGGGAAAAGAGATAGGTTCCCTGGTGAGCGAGCAAATCACCCACGCCGGCCAAGGGTGACAACCGGAGAGGCGAGCCATGCCGATCTTCTGGTGCAGATCGCTGTCCCACGACCCTGGTAGCTACCTCACTGGCGAGTAAGATGCCCTTGTTTGGTGCCTTGCTAGCTCCAGGCCACGTGCAGAGAGAGCAATGGCTTGCCTGGTTTGCTCGAGTCAGGCAGAGCGCTAGGACCTGACCTAGCGCTGACCACAAGTACCTGTTATAGGCAGTGTAGTGGGCCTGATGCAGAAATGGGAGAAGGAGCCATGCCGAGTAGAAGTCCTCCTCCCAGAAATCAAAATCCGAGGAGTCTTGATCCGGGGCCGGTCACGGTGGAGGGCGCAAGCCCATCAGAGTGTCCAGGTGTGTCAATCCGATCACGGATGAGGCAAGGAACCTGGAGAACTGGGAGCGCAATACCTCTGGCAAAGGTCCCTAGGGGCAGGAACTCCGGAGAAGGGCCTCTCCAGAAACGCAAGGATGCCTCCCAAAGGGAGCGGCTAAGGCGGCACCACGAGGGTGGCTGGACCCAAATCGCCTAGAAAGGCGGGCGCTGCATGCTCTGGATTGCTAATAGAAGAGGGAGAAAGGTGAAGGTCCTCCATCATCCTCACGAGGAAACGCTTGATACTCAGAGATCAGCAGCAGGAGATGTGGACAGAAGGTTCCTCTCCCCCAGAAGAGGGGGATGAGGAGCTGGAGGTCACCATAAGCTCAGAGGGTGGCTGCTCGGGGGGAGGTTGAAAAACCTGACTGTCCAAAGCCCTAACGTAAGCAGAGAAACAAGCAGCCACTGCTCTGAACTGTTCCCAGGTGAGGGGTCCAGTAGGACCAAGGATACCTGGGAACGCAGGAGAAGGCGGCAGAGGGGAGTGGACAGAGCCGAGAGAAGAAGTCGGCTGACCTCTGCCAGGGCTAAGGAGCGGACCACGGACTCCCACGGGGGGAGTCCTGAAGACCCGCAGTCGACAGCTGCACAACCGCTCGGTACTGCCTAGACTGCGCCCAAAAGAATCCCCCAAGTGAGGCGACCTCGGTCGTGAAGGTCCAAAAGGACGGTCCCCTGCTCGAAAGAATGGGACCCTCTCAAGGAACCCAAGGGAAGGGCGAAGTCCGCACTCTGCCCGTCCGGGCCTTAGTGGGTCCCAGAGAAGGCCGCACCAAACCCATACCCTCGACCCTTCGAACTGGAAGGGTCCTGGTCCTCGAAGTGGCCAGCCTAGGCAGCTCAGTAGCCAGGGTCGCCCCCGAGGGGGCCATCCCGGAAAGAGCACCCTCCCCTCTCGTGGCACTCTCGATAGGCCCCGAAGTTGGGCGACCGAGAGATGTCACAGTAGGGGGTACCACTGCCGAGGGGTCAAGGAACCTCTGGCCACAAAGGTAACGGTGGCACGCACCACAGCCCGCTGGTCAGCGCCACTGACCCTAGCCTTAGAGGGAACCCAACTCACCTCAGAGGGGGGCTGGCCGAGACCCGACGAGGAAACCGCCAGCTCGTCCTCCCTTGCAGACAACCCCGAAGGGTGTGACTACCCATCCGACTCCGAGCCGGACTCAGACTCCGAAGAGGAAAAGTCCGAGGCCCTAAGCCAAACGGTAGGGGGTCGAGTAAGGGATACCTTTCAGAGAGGCCCAGAAGTCAAAGCAACCCCCGCCCGCTCCACAGCACCGCGAGCGGTGCCAGCGGAAGGTGGCAAGGCAGCTTGGGCCAGCAGTCCTTGGCCAGGGCCAGCCACGGCACCATCAGGTCCACCGGTGCCTGGGAAGGCACCCGGGACGGAGACAGCGCCGACGGAAACCCTAGCCTTGGAGCTGACCGGACCGCCAGGCCGCCCACGAGCGGCGCCGAGGGCCAAGGCGCGCCGACTGGCGATTTGGTTCGACGACAGCGCCGCACGAGAGACCGCTCGGCGCCGCGAAAGCGGCACCGAGAGTCCTAACGGCGCCGACGCCGGCACCGACAGACGCACTACCGCGCTCCACGGTGCGTTTCAACCTCGGCGACATGGCGGCGATGACGCTGAAGGCAGTTCCATGGGCGCTGAGAGAAGTGTCGGTATCGCGAACGGCGCTGGAGAAGCTCCCACGGCGCCGATAATCGGGTCGAGCGACAGGACCCACAGCACCACTTTTAACGCGCCCGAATGACGGGCGCCGAGGACAGCATCTACCCGGCCTAACGGACCTGGTGGAGACACTGGAGAGCTCTTCACCCAAAGGGGTGATTGCCAGGGCAGCGCCCCGCCCGCCTCCCGGGGAAGCGGACGGGCCTCCTGCGCCGCTGGAGGAGCCTCGCCACGGCTAGGCTAAAGAAGCCGAGGCTCCTCCTCCGTGTCCGTATAGAACCGGAGGGGACCCGAGGAAGGGCTAGAGAACGCGGTTGGCCCGGCTGCGCGCGTGCCTACTCTCCGAAAGTCGAGCGGAGCTCGCTCAATTTTAAACGCTGCTGTTCCAAAACGCCGCAGTCCATCGAGAAGCAGGCGCCGCGACGAGTCCATGTCGGTAACAGGCGTAAGGCACGAAAGGCACCGGTCATGTTGGTCGGTGACGGAGTACTCTGCGGCCGCACGGGCACCGACGACAGGGGGCCGCCTGCTTCACAGATTTCTTGCACCGACCGCTGACATGACCTACGGGAAAAAACTACCAAAAACAGACTGCGTCCGCTGAAACAGAAACAACAAGGAAAGATCTTACCGCGATGTCGAGTGGAGCAGACAGAGAACTAGTAGAGCTTAAACACGCAGGCTTGAAGGCCCAAAATTTGAATTCTTCGCTTAGGCTTCCACGCAGGCGCACCTCGACGGGCGGAGATGAAGAACTGGTAGGCAGGCGGACGATGCAGTCTAACGGCTAATCCTCGAGTGCCACGTAGTACGTCGGCCCCGAGGACAGCGCCGATGCTGCGTCGGCTCCGCCTATCCTTTAAAAAAAAAAAAAAAGGCTCCCGCGGGGTCCTGATCTCCGGCCAGTACCCACCTGTGATGAATGGTGAAGATCGACACAGATAAGATAAAAGAAATGGCTTTTTTTTGTTTGTTTGTTTACTTGGGAGAGGGGTGCTTCTCTGACTTCTGTGTAGAAAAACCATACACTACATAAACTAAAATATGGGCAACGACACAACTTGGCATGCATTTCCATCTTGGCACAGAGAAGATGGCATGGACCACTAAAGCTTCGCTACAGGTTCATATGCTGTCTTCTCAACCCTTCGATGGAAACAACCTTGTTGTGTAAGGTTGCCTATACATTATTCTTGATCTATTTCTTTTCGGAGAAGGATAGAAAAATATCTCTAGTTTCTCACTCACATAAATACTCTGTAGTCTATATTACAAGTGAACACTTGCTCTTTAAAAATGTTTTTATTGTGAGATAAAGCATCCGGAGGGCACTGCAAAGCAGCAAACATGGCAGACATTACTTAATACAGCCAAGATCTGTACAGCTATTAAAATATAATACCTGCCAATAGAGCGACTGAAACTTCGCCTATTCGACATAACCTGGTGGGGACAGCAGCAGAGTGGCAGGATGGGTCCAAAATGGGACCAAAACAGAATACCCAAAGTAGACCCATCATATACAGGAAATCAGCTTCCTCTTCCTCCTCAACTGACTCCTGAATAGAGAGGTTGTGGATATCTACCATTTGTCTCACAAAAGAAGTGTGAGATGAACAGTCATCTGAACCCCTTGGGGGAGTTCTGGCTCAATGGCCTCCCTCTCCTCCTCCTCTTTTTCTGGTTCCTCATACAAATAGGCCAGTTTCTGTGAAATGGGAACCAGAGCAAGGACCGGAGGAACCAGCAGAACTGAGGGAGGAGTCAAAGGACCGACAGCCTGTAGGACCTGCAATACCTGCAGAGCCTTGGCGATTTCCTCCGCTGTGGGCACTGTCGGTGTAGTCACCGAGAGCTCCTTTGCTTTTTCAGCAGGAGGTGCAGTGTTTTCTTTTTTGCAGGAACAGGTTCTGAGGTCGGTTCCACCGGCCTTTTTGCCTTAGAAGAGTCAGTTTTCTTGATGGATTTTTCCACCGGTTCCTTACCTTTATCTTTTTTTGAGGAGGAAGCCTCATCCGTAGGCTTCGTAGGAGAGGTGGGATAGCCATCTCTTCAAGTTTCTTGGCCCTTTTCTTGAGAGTTTTAGGGCAGAAAGTTTTGCAAATATCACAGTTTACAAATATGTGACTAGTTCCCAGACAGGAAATACACCAGTCATGCCTATCCACTTTGGCTACTATTTGTCCACAACCAATGCAGTTTTTAAAACCAGTTGATCCTGTCCCTTTCTTAGGTGTTTCTGACGTTAGTGTCAGGAACAAAATAAGTAAATAAACAGGATGCCTTAATGAGAAAATGGCAGAGGTGGATTTTGGACTACTCTCAGATTGACCCAACTTTCATCCCTTAGAGGTTGGGGAGGAATAAGGGTACCCTGTAGAATATGAGGGCGGGAAAGCCCCCTTTCCACCTTCTCTGTTTTTTTTAAATCTGACGGGGGGGGGACTGTGGGAGGTCCTTCTTAGCCCCCTTTCTTGAAATAAATTTGAAATGCAATGAGGTCCTGCCGCCTGCTAAAATGTACTTAGGATTATCCTTGGCTGCTGAGGCAACTATAGCAGAAATGGTGTGCAAATAATTTAATATTATTTATTACAATCCTGACTTATAGCAACTCTCTGTTTAACTAGAACAATGCTGTATGGAAAACGTTTTATTTTATAAGGTTGGATATAATAACCTAATGTAAAACTGATGTCTTTATCAATAAAAATGAAACTGAAAAAAAATAAATAAATAAATAACAAAAGAAATAAGCTATAAAAAATGGTCAGTTCCCAAACTGCAAACAGAAGTTTAAAATATGTCCCAGAAAAAAATGGTCGGTTCCCCAAAGGATATAAACAGCAGAACCAATCGAAGCACTCGGTTCCTGACAGGAAAAGGAACCGGGCAACACTAAAAGTTAAAATAAAAATAGCGTTATGGTCCCAGCCGGAACAGAGTGCTAAATAATACAAATATTAAAATTTAGTGGTGAAGTACCACAAAAACAGCGGTTCCCAGCAATTCCGCGGAACCATGAAGTACTGGTAAAAATCTAAGAAAAACCACTAACGCTATGCTAAATACCTGAACTAGGGGCAGCAATCATACAATAAAGCGACTTTTTTTTTTTTGCATTTTCTGTTTGCTCTCACTCACTCGGCACCCCGTGCAACCCTCCTTCAGAGTGCCTAGGTCCCTGGCGCCCACCCTTCTACGGGTCCCTTCTTCTGAGGGGGAAGTGCCCTTACCAGCGAACGGCGTGTCCCGAGTGCTGCAGAGTTGGTCCAGGCGGTTTCCGGGGCCTCGTGGCAGCAGGGGCCGGCACTCATCATCTGGCTAAACGAGGAGCTCCTTTTTTCCATTTCTGGCCCCACCCACAGCAGTTCTCGGCCTTGCGTGAGCACAGCGACCCTGGGCAGGGATGTACAGGGGGTGTGTCAAGGTACCACGTCCCCTCTAGCACGTCACCCAATCTGCCCACAGGTGCCAAGGCCCGACCCCTCCCCAGGAGAGAAGTGTGCAATGGGTGTTCTGAAACCCCTCCCTGCCAGCCTCCGCGCCTTGTACCCGGGCTCAGGGCACAAACCCGGGTCACCAGCTGCTTAACCTCTTCAATCAGCACCACAGAACCATAAATGATTTTTTAGTGAAAACTGAGGAGAGCTCTGAGGCATCTGAAATGGCAGGCGGAGAAATTAATCCGAACACTTCAGAGTGCAGCAGTTACTAGGGGCAGCAGTTTAAAATTGGTATGAGCCAATGAGAGTTCCATCATTTACGTACATTCCTTTCTCTCCGTTGCAATTCACCACTGAAGGCTAACTGCATTATTTAAGCATACTGAGTGATTCCTGGGGTTTGAAAGGTCTGGGGCCCACTCAGCCTGGTAGCAGCTCTCAAGCAGATCTTCAGTTGTCACAAATTATAGGGATGCTCTGGAAAATCCAAGCTACTGGGGAAGAAACTAACAAAAGGGAAAGGGGAAACTGTTTAAGCAGGAAAGGCACACTAAGTGGAGCTTGATTCCAGGTGTGACCTAGGAGCACAAGGAAGTTAAGTGACTTGCTCAGAGTCACACAGTATGTAAGTGGGGGCTGATGGGATTCAAACCCAGGTCTCCAGGACTGCAGCTCAGTGCCCTTAACCACTAGGCTATGCTGCCTCCTAGAATGCTGGAAGCAACTGAAAATAAGTCAACTCATTCTATCTTGTGCCGCCATTTTGGGTCGGGTTAAGCAATGAATGGTTCCGAGGCCATATGGCACTACCGGTAAGAATGGGTTAACCGAGATGGATTCTAAAATAAAAATAAGAATGTCAATGCTGTTCAATCACTAAGAGAGGAAAACAAGAGGCAAAGAGACTGTAATGCTACCTTCACTAACGATCTTCAATTCCTGTGCTCAAAAATGGAGCCACTGGAGAACTTCACGACGACAAGCCAATATTCGTACTGTGGGATTCCCTTCTAGATATGCGGGGGAAAACATACATCCTGCCAATGATCTCCAAGCTTATTTTTACTGACCTGCAATTACTACCCACGGATTTAGGGATCAAAGCCTTGAGTGCCTTCACAATACCCCAGCGAGTCAGATCACCACAGGAGCTGAAGCACAACGGCCACCGACAGTCATCGCAACCTCATCCTCGGCTGAAGCTCATATTTAGTTAGTTCAAGAGGCCAGAATGAAGGGGGACATTCTTTGAGGAGGACATCAGATCTCTTTTTTCTGATTTATCGAGCCAAACTCAGGAAAGGAAAAAAAAACTGCAGGTTATTAAAAAATTATGGTTGGCTCAAGGTGTTAATGCACTGCTCCCATTTCCAGCAAGACTTCAGGTTCGTCATAATGCCAAAACACATATGTTCTCAGACACAGAATCTGCTTTGCTCTTTACAAATAAATTAACTGCACAAATAACAGCCTCAGACATAGAACATGATGAAGTGGGGGGAAGGAACTAAATCCAGATTTGGCTATTATGTTGTAAAACAAGTCTGACCAATAGTTTAATGGTGGGGCAGTTGCTCTTCTGAAAAGTTCAGCAGAGTTGATGAGATGCTGAGTCAACCTGTTCATTCAAGCTCTGTTGTTTTGCTTGCTGCTGTTCATAAAATTGTTTGACTAAATGTTTCCTTTTATGGTGGATGGAAGAGCTAACTCTAAAATATAGTGTATAGGCACACTAACTCAGTTCATGGACTAGAATGACTGATCGTGGTGTTTCCCCGTCTCCCTGTGTAGCAGAAGTAGAAGTGTCACTTAATTAGGGGTGCAAAACAATGTAACTGAGCATAGACAACCTTATATTTTCCTGGACTTTTTCACCAGACCATCATACCCTCCAATTTTTGTTTCCTACGGGGGTGGGAGGGTGGATTGATCGTAAACATTTCCTTTTTTTTTTTATACTTATTTATTGAAAGCTATAACTTGGACCAAATACATTATATTTCAATGAAGATACATCCATTTCACAGACATTATTTATCCATACCTGGACATTGTTTGTTTCATTACACAATCATGTAGTTTGCTCATATTATAAAAAAAAATGTTGTATTGTAAGATTATTTATATGTTTTAAAACAGTTAACTGCTGTACCAAAATATCACGTTAATCCTATGGAAAATGAGGAAAAAGACTCCGTAATACCACATTATAAGTTACAAATAAAAATAAACTGGAAGAGTAGGACATTATTACCAAACCGTTACTGTCAAGCAATTTAATTTAGAAAACTTATTATATTATTTGCCAAAGCCCATTTCCGGAGATAAAGAAAAAAGGGTGGGGGGGGGAGAGAGGGAGAGCAATACCAACAAGTTCCATCAGTTTCTTTTGTTTTTGTTTTTGGAAAAAGCCCTCCATTTAATGTTTAGGCCATATGGATATCATGTTGTATTTTGCTTTGATATAGGTCCCATCTATTCCATCTGTTGTTAAACTTTTCATTTTGATAGTTTATGGAATGGGTTATCCTTTCCATATGCTGAATTTGGGTCACTATCATTAGCCAATCTTGTAGCGTTGGAGGCTTTTGTTGTAGCCAATTTTTTGTAATTGCTTTTCTAGCAGCCACTGTTAGGATGGCCCAAACATAATGTGCATCTTTGCCTCTCAGCCCCTCCGGATAGAGACCCAGGATGCAGTGCTCTGGAGCTATGTCAGTTGAGGGTGTGAATAGTTCATGTAGGTGTCTACATACTTGTGTCCAAAAATTCTGAACTTCGCTACAGAACCAAAAAATATGCGACTGATCAGCAGAGGTGTTGCCACAATTCCTCCAGCATCTCCCTTGAGGTAATAAACCCACTCTGTTTAACTTCATTGGGGAATAAAAATACCTAATTCTGAGCTTCCAGGTAAACTCTTGCCAACCCAGGGAACAGATTGTTTTCCAGGTATTTCTAAAGATCTTTACCCTGGTTTGGGAGTTTAGAGTAGTTTTCAATTCCGATGCCCATTTTTGCTGAATCTTATGAATATTATTGCCCCTGTCTTCCACTAAATTATTATATAGCATAGTTATTGCTCCTTTGCCATATGAACTACCCCATATGGCTTCAAAAACTTGAGGGAAGGGTCTCTCATTCTGCCAAGTTGCTACCTGTCTCTGTTTGGCAGTTATGAAATCCCTTATTTGATAGTAACATATACAATCTGCACTACTCCAATTATTTCTGGTCTTAAGAAGTTCAAATGGTATATCTTGACCTTTAAGTACTTGCCAAGGTGCATGTAGGCCTTTTTCCATTTGATGGGTATACCATGTATAGTAGGTGGCTGGATTAAAACACCAATTTCTGTACCTCCACATATTTCTGGCTATATATCCACGTCTAGTCCCTAACAGCCACCCTTATAATGTTGTTTTTAAAGCGTATCCCTGGTATACTTGACAATCTATTTGTGTTGGCGGATTAAACATGACCATTGAGAGAGGAGTATCTGTGGAGATACTTAATTCCATTTGTCGCCAATGGGCTGAATAGGTCGGGTGGGACCATAATAAGGTCATCTTCATTTGGGCTGCCAACCAATAATCTTGTAAGTTATGGCATTCCCTTCCCCCCCGCCTGCTTCGGTAGAATCAGGGTCTGCATGGAAATTCTTGGACGCGTATATGCCCATAGGAATGCCATAATTTTCCTCTGCCACTGCATTATGTCTTAGTGGTATTGGACAGGGAATTGCTTGGAACAAGTATAATAGTCTTGGTAAAATATTTGTTTTAAAGGTTTGTAACCTTGAGTAAAAAGGAAGCGGCAGAAGCGACCACCTATGTAAGTCTGACCATATGTTTTTTTTTTGGGGGGGGTAATTGTCCTTATACAAATACGCGGGAGATTTTCCTAATCTCACTCCTAGGTACTTGATGTTGGGACAATCCCATCTTATGGTAAATTTGGCTTTAAGTTCCTGTGGAATATGGGTATTCAATGTCAAGATCTCCGTTTTTGATCAATTTAATTTGTAGCCGGATATCCTTGAAAAGGACTCTAGCTGTTGAAGTACCTTGGGAATAGATTTCTCAGGATCGGATAGATATAACAGGACATGGTCAGCATACAACGCAATTTTATGTGGCGTATCGTCCCACATTATACCTTGGATATCTGGATTTAATCATATACTTTGTGCCAAAGATTCGATGTAGAGTGCAAAAAGTATAGGGGACAGGAGACACCCCTGTCGAGTACTCCTAGAAAGTCTAAATGGTTGGGATATGTATCCATTGGCCCGCACATAAGCCGACGGGTTCTTATATATTTTGGATATAAGTTGGCAAAAAAGTGTAGGAAAACCAAAGCCAGCCAGGGAGCCCTGGAGAAAGTCCCATGAAACCTGATCAAATGCTTTTTCAGCATCCAGGCTCGTAATGCAGGCTGGAAGAGCCTTGGTTTGTATTCTATCAATAATATTGATAGTCCTTCTGACATTATCCACCGTTTGTCTACCTGGAATAAACCCCGCCTGGTCCATGTGTATAAGGCCGGGTACGACTTTCTGGACCCTTCTGGCCAATACAGCTGTCATTATCTTATAATCCGTGTTTAAGATAGAGATGGGGCGATACCATGCGCAATTGGTGGTGTCCCTGGCCGGCTTTGGTATAACGGACACTATTACCTGCGACCATGACGGGGGCACCACACCATCCTCTGTTCTTACATAGTTATATGTTTTACAGAGTAGAGGAACAATAGCTTTTCTGAACTGTTTGAAAAATTCCGCAGGCAGTCCGTCTGAACCTGGACACTTTCCTGCCTTTAAACTCTGGATTTCCAGGGCAATTTCTTGTTCAGTAAAGGGTCTACTTAGAACTTCTCCCTGTGCCTCAGTGAGGTTCGAGAGTCCCAGAGGGGCTAGATATTCCCCGATTTCTTGTGCCGAGGGGGAGGCTCCTTCGGCGTATAGACTTTGATAGTATGTCCTAAAGGACTCCGCTATATCTTCAATTTTGTTTTGAAGTATATGTTTGATGGGGTCCCTAATTTTAGCAATAGTGGCTTTACTTCGATGTTGGCGTAGCCTACTAGTTAAAAGTTTGAAGCCTCTCGGCCCTCCTTCATAAAATCTTTGTTTTGTATAAATTAGTCTCTGCTCCACTTGGTAATCCAAAATCTTTATAAATTCTGCTTTCAACACTTTGAGTTGCTTCCCCCTTTCTTCATCTAATTTTTGTTGTTGTTTTTCTAATTCAGCTATCTGATATTGCAAATCTTTTTGCCTTCTGTCCCTTTGTTTTTTGCTTTAGCCGAAATCTCTCTAAATTTCCCTCGAATGAGGGCTTTAATTGTATCCCATAGAATTCCCGGGGAAACGTCAGGGTGTTGATTATCTTGTAATGCTTGCTTTATGGTCTGGGTTATTGTTTCTTGGTTTTCCTTAGTTTGGAGTAGAGACAGATTTAAACGCCAAAATGTTGAGCATTTGGGGGGGCCTATTGTTAACTGTAAAAATATTGGGGCATGGTCCGATAACAAACATGACCCTATTTCCACCGAGGCACAAATTTTCATAGATTCTTTTGGCATTAGAAAATAGTCTAGCCTCGAATAAATTTGGTGGGAATGAGAGAAATGTGTGTATTGTTTAGTACTTTTATGATGTGCTCACCAAACATCAGTTAGGCTAATTTCTGTTAGCAACTTATTTACCGTCTTAGCCACTCCCCTCTCCCCCTTTGGGGGGTGCCCTGAGGAGTCCAAAATGGAATTTAGCCTTAAATTCAAATCCCCGCCCAAAACTAAATAGCCCTCAGCCCAGTGCATCACCTTAAGGAGTAAATCCCTATAAAAGGCGAACTCTGTCCCTGGTGGTGCATATAATGATATAAGTGTGAGCACAGACTCACTATAAAGGCTTTTGACTGCCGAGTATCTGCCTTGCTTGTCTATCATGGTATCTTTGAGATCAAAGGGAGTGGAGTGTGGAATTAAAACAGCCGTTCCCCGTCTGCGCCCCTTACCATATTCTAATGCTACTACTTTCTTAAAACCAAATTTTAAAAGTTTTAATGCTCTATTTTGCTCATATGGGTCTCTTGCAATAAAATAAAAGCTGCCCCGGTTTTCTTTAGAAATGACACTGTTCTGGCTCTCTTAATAGGGTGGGCTAAACCATTCACATTGTAAGATATGATTTTCACATCAGAACCACTCACTGTAATTCAATAAAGACCCTCTATGAACATATACCCCCTTGATATCCTTGTTATTCCATTTGTTTCCATGGGCGATATTGAATAATCCATGTAGCATGACAGTAAAATTCTCTCCCTGTAACAAACAAGTTAGACAAATACTCGAACAAAACACAACTTTACACTACTTTCTAACATCTAATGGCTTCCAAAAAAGCAGATTCACTTAAATTACCAGCGAATCTCTAAAGCCAGGTCCTGCCCCCGCGAAGGGGATGTGTGTCTGGCTGGGGGATGAAGAAAAAAAATCTTCCTGCCACTAAAAGTGGTGGCTCCCCCTTACAGCCTACTAAAATCTTATTTGGGCTCTTGTCACTGAAGAACTCTGTGCAGTGTGTGACGTCGATGGGCCTCTCCGAATGCCAGCACAAGGCACTATCTAGATCACAGGTTAGGTAATCACAGCAAAAACGTCCCTCCCCGCTCCCTCACCTGTAGCTTACACATTGGAAAAAGCACCCATGTCCTGTTCTCTTTTGATACAACCGTCCCTTGTGAATGCACCAGTTTCAGTATTATTCCTCAACATATCATTGTTTGTTTTTAAAATCTATGGTAAACTGAAACAGATAGCATTGTGCCATAAACATCTCATCCAGCTACAGTTCGCCAGTCCGATACAGTTACATGGCTAAATCAAAACTGCGCATTAAGTAGTGCGCCATCAGTCTGTTGAAAGACAACGGAGATACAGCACGCGATGCTGTAGAGAAAATCCCCACAGGTCTTTTCTTTTAGTTTATCTACTTATCTTTTTTTCAGTCCTGCTTGTCTTCTATTTGGGTTCCCTTCTTGGTCTGCATTTCTAACAGTTCTGCACGAATCACTAAGGGAATTCATCGATGACGTCAGAAGGCCGCGCCCCCCCCCCCGCTTCCTCTTAGAAGTCATCATCAGCCAAACGTTGAGCGCACGCTTGTCCTGCTGGGAGTTGGAGTTCTGGGATGATTGCTGTGGGGCCTCCATGAGGCCTTTGGAAACCAAGGCCTTACCAGCCTCTTTGGGCGTTTTGTAGATCTGCGCACCTTCTGACCACCATATTCTGAGCCGGGCTGGGTAAAGAGTGTTAAATTTGACATTCTTGGCCAGTAGAATCTTCAGCTGTGGGGCATACTGAAGCCTTTGCTTCTGAATCTCATCAGGGTAATCATGGTCGAAGTACAGTCTGTGTGTGAGATATTTTACTTCTTTTTGTTACCATGCAGTGTTTAATATTTCTTCTTTAACTCTGTAACTGTTAAAGTTCAGAATGATTGATCGAGGTTTTGCAGGGGGGGGCGCTTCACTTGTAGGGCCCGATGTGCCCGCTCTATTCCAAGCTGAAATCCTGCAGGCAAATTCAGCACATCTTTTCTTAGGTCAGCCATGAATTCTGCCATTCGGCCAGTCTTCGACCCCTCAGGGAGCCCATGTATTCGAATATTCTCCCGCCTAGACCTGCCTTCCAGATCCACACACTTAGTTTGCAGCTGCTCTGTATACTGTAGGAGGGCCTGGAGGGCAAGATTCATTTTAGCTGTGGTGTCTTCCATGTCACTAATTCGGCTCTCTGCCTCCTCCACTCTCTTCTCCAGACCTTGCAGATGCTGGTTTAGATTCTTAAACACCGTTTTGTTTTCTGCCCGCATTGCTTTAATCTCATTAAACAGCCCATCAAATCTCGATCGGGTTAATTGTTCCTGCTCCTCGTCAGTATCTGGCAAACTGGCCGGAGATGGGCTACGGCTCGCCTCTCGAGAGGTGGTTTTTAATCCTCCTGCATCTGGTTTCCGTGAAGATGTTTTAAGCTTTGCTCGATTCCAAATGTCTTTGGGGGGGCTTTAGCATTGCCATTTCTGTATTTTGGGTGCTGCCTTCTTGTAAATTTTTAAGTTTAAGGGGTTTTGGGAGAAGAGCTCGTCTCAGTGTGCTGTTGCTGGCTCCGTGACGTCACCGTAAGTCCCTGATCGTAAACATTTCAGCCTCAAAATACTGTAATAAGAGTGCAAATTATTTTATCATTTACACACTGGACTTTCCTCCTGAGATAGTTCTTGTTACGCACTACTGAATGGACATTATACTTTTCTGACAATTGAACCTAACCTGTATATCAACTGTGTGGGTTTGCATGCCTGATTTCCTATTGTGACATACTTTATTGTGTACCATAAAATGACAAAGTTTAAAAAAAAAAAAAAAAATTAAACCATCTGAAGGCATTCTGTCGACATCTCCAAGCTATAGTCACTAAAAGGTTAAAGGGGAACAGTCAGCACTAAGAGCCCCACATGGCCGAGAAGAGGGCTGGTCCCAATTTTCCCCACTGTGTACAAAAACTTTTTTTTTTTTTTTTTTTTTTTAAACTCACTGTTTACTGCAGTATATTAGATTGAAGCAGGTTGATTTTACTGTCTTCTAAGTGGGGCTACAGTGCATGTTAGAGCTTTTGTAAACTGAGACTACTGGGAAATTCAATAACCTAGAGTGCATTAGAGTTTTTACAGTCGTGGCCAAAAATATTGGCGCCCTTGCAGTTTTTTCTAATAATGCACCATTCCTTCCAGAAAATTGTTGAAATGAAAAAATATTTTGGTATCCACATATGTATTTCTTTGGTTTGCAGTGGAATAAAACACAAAAAGCAGAAAAATATACTAAGTCTTAGCTTATTCCACACAGAAATCCTTAAATGGCCCAGACAAAATTATTGGCACCTTTTAAGTAGTTAGAAATAATTAGATTTCAAGCAAGTGATTCTCCTTCACTTTGGAGCTGAACTCACTTATAGTGAGTTGCAGGTGCCTGCAATATAAAAATCACTCATTTAACCAGTCTGAATAGACAAAAGGACTCATTCTCCTGTTTTGTGTCACTGTGTACCGCAATGAGCATGGAGAAAGAAAGACAGCCAGAGAATTGTCTGAGGAGTCAGACAGAAGATTGTAGCTAAGCATGGACAATCTCAAGGCTACAAATCAATCTCCAGAGACCTTGATGTTCCTGTTTCCACCGTACGTAATGTTATCAGGATGTTTAAGGCCCATGGCACTGTAGCCAACCTCGCCTGGACGGCCGTAAGAGAAAACTTGATCGAAGATTGCAGCGCAGGATTGTTCGAATGGTGAGAAAGCACCTGATCAACTGCCAAACAAATTCAAGTTGACCTTCAGACACAAGGTACGACAGTTTCAACTCGCACCATCCGTCGCCAACTCAATGAAAGGGGTTATATGGTAGGAGGCCCAGGAGGATCCCACTGCTGAGAGAGAGACATAAGAAAGCCCGACTGGGGTTTGCCAAAACACACCTGAACAAGCCAAAATCCTTCTGGGAGAATGTCCTGAAGAACAGATGAGACCAAATTAGAGCTTTTTGGTAAAGCACATCATCTCTATGTTTACAGAAAGCAAAATAAAGCCTTCAAAGAAAAGAACACCTTCCCTACAGTCAAACAGAGGAGGTTCAGTGATGTTTTAGGGTTGCTGTGCTGCCTCTGGCACTGGGTGCCTTGAACGTGTGCATGGCATCATGAAATCTGGAGATTACCAGGCCATTTTGGAGCGCAATGTTGAACCCAGTGTCAGAAAGCTGGGTCTCCGTCAAAGGTCATGGGACTTCCAGCAGGACAATGACCCCAAAACACACTTCAAAAAGCACCCAGAAATGGTTCAAGACAAGACGCTGGACTGTTCTGAAGTGGCCAGCAATGAGTCCAGATCTAAATCCCATTGAAAACCTGTGGAGAGATCTGAAAACAGCAGTTGGGAGAAGGCACCCTTCAAATCTGGGAGAACTGGACCAGTTTGCACAAGAAGAGTGGGCCAAACTGCCAGTAGAGAGGCGCAGGAAGCTCATCCATGGCTATAGGAAGCGGTTGATTGCACTTATTTTGACCAAAGGCTGTGCTACCAAATATTAAGTCTAGGGTGTCAATTTTGTCAATGCCATTTCTTTTCATTTTCTGATTTAAAAGGATATATTAAATTCTGAATCAAAAACAAAGGTTCTGTAATATTAACAGAAAAATAAAGAATTGTGGAGACCAAACACTGTACTGTTGTTAATTTAAACTTATGTTTAGAGGAATTGTGAGTTATTTGAAAAAGTGCAAGGGCGCCAATATTTTTGGCCACGACTGTATAAGCTCTGATCCTTTGCTTGCTTGTCCCACTGTCCTCCCGGGGCTAAATACAGTCACGGAGGACTGTACTTAGCATTGTCAGAACAGGCGGACCGACCAACAAACATCTGATCTCGGCTCACAAAAGCTCCAACATACACTGCAGGCTATTGAATCTCCCAGTGCTACAACCCTCCTCTGATGTCAACTGCAAGGATTCTGGTATTCTGGTTACAGCAAATATCAAAACCACCACAAAAAAAAAAAAAAACAAAAAAGCAAGCACACAGACCAAAGAAAACACGCCACAATTGAACGCAGTTTAGGAGCAGGGACCTGCAGTACTACTACCCCAACGCTTCGTGTCCTCTCTGGGACACTTCATCAGGAGGCAGGGTTCTAATGCTCAGGGTTGCTCATTTATTTGAACTTTTTAAACTGGTACTACTGTTAAACAATACATACACCAAGCATAAAAAAAAAACCCACAAATCACGCCATACACCTCATGTCATTATAAAATTAATAAAGTGACATGTGCTTAATAAAATATATAAAAAACATAAATTTGAAACAGAATGCTAAGCAACATACTAGTGGGAGGTCAAGAATTATGCAAAGGGTCAGAACATTCTGGTCTGAGCATATCACAAAGAAAACAAAAAATGTTTAAAAATGTTACTAAATCACAAAGCTGGGTCCCTCTGGAATTAGGCAAAGAACAGAAATAGACGTCTTATATTTTTGTCTTTCTCTAATACCAAAAATTCGATTTAAGAGCACAGCATTTTGTGAAATTTTGTTTCATTATTCACAGATAGAACCCAGCAAAAAAAAAAAAAAAAGTTTTCAATAGGAAATAAAAAATAGAAAAAAAAAACACAACAAACATTAAAGGAAAAAATATCAGCCTGGAAAGCCACTAAAAATCAGCCTGTTACAGTCTACTATAATGCAGTAAACATTAAGTAAACACAAATGCTTTTGCACATAAAGTTCAAATTGGGACCAACTCACACTTAGATGTAATGCTCTTAGTGCTGACTGTTTTAAATTACTAGGAAGTGAATCGTGCCTGATGAAACTTTGCCCAAAATATTGGTGAAGAGACAGAAGAAAGGATAACAAAAGGGACAGCTAAAGGGGATAAGGCTTTCTTCAGACGCATAAGTGAGAAGAAGAGGAACGCAAGGGGAGGGATACTGATTATTAGGAGGGCGAAAGAGAGTCCGTGCAGAAAAGGACCAAGCCCATCCCTCAGCTTTCCCTGTCCAAGCCTGGTTCCGGCTAGGGTAATTCCTGGTCATACCCTCAAGCTTCCACTAGTATGCTTAATGACCATCCTGTCTAGCACTCGGCTTACTCCCAGTCCATGGGCTGCCCCAGTTGGTATCCGCTGGGCACTGAAGTCTTCATCCAGCATGTGCTTTTTCCCCTGTATCCAGTTTGCAATTAGTTATGTTCCAAACCCACGAGTGTTGACAATATGTTTATGAACTGTATGCACTTAATACACTCTTTGTACCCAGACTGTTGTATCACTGAATGTTGCTTTACCATGTATATATTCCATGTATTCACATTTATCTCTTGCAAGTGTTTTGTATTTTGTTATCTGTACGTGTTACGTGCAATGGCCCAGGTCCATCTTGTAAATGAGCTTTGCTCAATGATGCTCCACCTGGTTAAAGACCGACTGATTGAAAAGCTACCATCTTTAAACAGGTACTTTTGCTCAGTCTTCACGGTGAAAGGGGGACTGACCACTAGAGAGCAGTAGGAACATGGGGTGGGGGTGAGGTGGACACAAGCCAATTTTAAGAAGAAAGTATCTGGAAGGAACTCGCAGTTCTGAAGGTGGACAAGGCTATAGGTCCCGATGGGATACGCCCAGGGACAGCGCTAACATGCACTAAAAGGGCAAAAGTTGCATCCTGCCCAAAATTGACCCCTCTTTCCTTCGCCAGTGGATCCAAATTGATGCACCTACTGTATAACAATATCTAAAGGAAGGAAACGTGAACTGTTTAAAATCTGCCACTGATTATGTTTTGACCCAGCAGGTTCCTCTTTAGACCCACATTTTTTTTTTAAACCAATGGGTGCAATCCGACCCATGTTTTAAACCCTCCAGCGCTGTCACACCTAAAATTACTAAAGGAACTAGCTGCCCGACTGACGGCCTTATTCAATAGTTTACTAGAAACAGGCAAGGTTCCAGGGGACTGGAAAAGTGCAGACATGCTCCCTCTACATCAGAGTGGCAGCAGGGAGGAGGCTAGCAACTATAGGCCGGTCCGTCTAACTTTAGTGGTGGGAATATTAATGGAAACCTTGCTAATGGAAAGACTAGTAGAGTATCTTGAATCCAGTGGGCTGCAAGACCACAGGCTGGGGTGTCATGCCAGACTAATCTGATTGATATCTTTGAACGGCTGAGCAGAGAACTAGATCAGGGCAGGACAGCGGACGTAGCTTATCTGGACTTTAACAAGACCTTCGACATCGTGCTGCACAGGAGACTGACAGAAAAACTAAGCAACATGACGCAGGATCCAAAGTGGTGAACTGGGTTAGAAACTGGTTAATGGATAGGTGATAGAGGGCTGTGGTTAACAGCACTCACTCTAATGATGGGACAGAGACCAGCAGGGTGCTGCAACGCCAAGTACTGGTACCAGTCATCTTCAATGTCTTTATAAGTGACACTGCAGAGGAACTAGAAAGGAAGGTATGCCTTTCTGCAGTTGATTCCAAAATCTGTAACGGGGGGACACTCAGGAGGGGTGGAAAAATTGCGCTGAGATCTTGGTAAAACTGAGGAGTGGTCAAGAGCATGGCAGATGGGGGTTAATGCCAAAAAGTGCAAAATCATGCAACTGGGCATAGGAACCTAGGAGTCGAGTAGAAGATGGGGGGAAGGGAGGTACTTACTAACCTTTCTCTTCCACATTAAGTGACTCTGAGAAAAAGGCCTTAACTGCCCCAATACAGATGGAACAAAACTCTGTACTCTGCAATGCTAAAAAAACACGGAAATGTCCTGGTCCAGATGAATACCATGTGGAATGGTACAAGGCATTTTCAGAGCTCCTAACTCTACACATGCTCCCGGCACTTGAGGCAGTATGCACAAGCAAAGCCCCTCCCTGTTCCTGGAAATATGCCACTCATCTATTTCCAAACCGGGGAAAGATCTTACACACTGATCTTCTTTCTGCCCAATAATGTCAATTATAAATTGTTTATGGCAATTTGGGTGCACAGGGTAGACTGTCTTCTCCCCTCACTAACATTAATGGAAACCAAACAGGCTTTATAAAAAAAAGTGTCATACCATGGATAACATATGTTGCACTCTTTTACTCCTGGAACACACAGCTCAGAGATCAATCCCCACAGCAGTGTTAAGTCTTGACTCCAAGAAGGCTTTCGACAGGGTGTCCTGGAACTTTCTCTTGGGCACCCTGTTGGCCTTTGGCTTCCCTGATATAATGCTAGCCTGGTCGCATAATATCCACACAGACCCCCAGGCATATGTCCATATCAATGGCTCACATGCACATCCCATCTCTCTCTCTCACTTCACCAGGGCTGCCCACCGTCTTCCCCTTCTTTTTGCACTTCATACAGAGCCTCTGGCTTCTGCACTTTGGCAAGCGTAAAGGGTTGAAGAAGTCCCCTTAGGTGGGACAGAATACAAGGCTACATCATATGAGGAAGATATTCTTGTCTCTCCTTAATCCCAAACAATCTATCCCAGCAGTTTAGGTTCAAATCACTGCCTTTCCAAGTTAGCATGTTTCTGCTTAAAACTCCATACGATGGAGATATTACTACTGACCTTTGCCCCCTCACTAAGTAGTTTTCCTTTGCGCTGGAGAGGAAAGAAGTTCAAGTACCTGGGAATACAGATTCCCAAATATTTAAGAGCTCCTAAACTACAAACATCTCTTGGTTCTTGACAGAAGATACTAGCAGATGGATCCAACTCTCCTGTCTTTCTTTTCTAAATTGGAATCAGTTTGTATGAACATCTTACCCCAACTTCTGTATCTTTTTTCAGACTCTACCCATTTTTTGTCCACCTGCTATTTCATTTCATGGAACAAATTATTTATTTATTTCAATCTAGGATTACAATACCTTTGAGATGAGGCTCTTTTACAAAGGTTCCATGTTAGCGTGTGCAACAGTCATTATTTTTAGTTACAACCATATAGTCATTGACTTACAGACATGTAATAACCAGTACAAAGACTTGAGCTATGAGCAAGACAAGGGAAGGTGGTGGTGGGGAAGTGAGGGTAGGAGATCGAGGGGGAGGAGGCAGGGGTAAGGGGAGTACGGGAGGTGGTTGGGGCGAGGTCAGGAGTGGAGATACAGGGGAGGGGGGGGAGAGAAGGTGAGCGAGGGTGGAAGACATTGCAGCCAGGGGGCCTTGTCAAGGGAATATGACAGGTAAGGTGCTAGGGGTGCGAAAGACTGATTTTAAGTGTTGGGTGCTGGGGTATTTGCAGCTGGAATGGTGGAAATGTTAAGATGGGCAATTGCAGGATACAAGCAGTGAGAGGTGCAGCTTGGACTTGAAGAGGCCGAGTGTTGGAGCGGTCGCTATGTCGCTGCCAAAAGAGTTGAGTCAGTTGGTTGCCCAAGAGGCGAATGATTTTTGTCCTTGAGTCATGTGACATCGTGGGATATATAGTAAATGGGAATTGGATCTCCTTGTAGTGACGTTCCTATGTCTAGGCTTAAGGAGGGCACAGACACCAGGTGGGGCCAGACCCATTATAATTTTCTTGGCCGTGATGCAGGTTTTGGTATTTTATGTGTTTGTCCAGTTGAAGCCATCCAGATTGGGAATAAAGGTCACATGTGTGGGTACGGCGATGTGAGCCAGTGATGAGACGACAGGCCTTATTCAGGGAGGTTGCGATACGTTTGAGAGCAGAGATAGTTGCAGACCCATATATGATAAGACCATAATCTATGATGCTGGTTGAGGCATAGATGGAGGGGTTCAAGAGGGGGTGGGACAGGTACAGGGGAAGGGTTCTGGAAGCAAAATCCAGTGCAGCGACAATATCCGGAACTGGGAAGGGAGAAGACAAGGGGAGCAGCAAGGTCAGCTCCCAGGGTGGGGGCTGACCAAATGAGCAGACACGAAAGACTGTTAGGCCTATTCTGCTGGAATTTTAGTATGTTAGTATGCTGACGATGGAGCTTTGGACACCCACTGCCAGTGCTTTTGGGGTTAGGAGTTTCCTGTGACGGAATAATATGCCTAACCTCGCATTGGCAGACTTTGCAACATTGCTGATATGGACAGCGTGAGAGGTGTGGATCAAGGGTGATGCCGAGGTACTTGAACAATTGTGTTTGCTCTAGGATGGCTTCTTGTTTGGTTGCAATAGAGAGGTGGAGTTGTTTGTTTTTGTTATGGGGGCAGAAGACCATAGACTTGTTTTTTTTTTCCGATTGAGAAGCAGTTTATGATTTAGAAAACAGGATTCAATGGAGGAGAAGACCTGCTGAAGTTTATTTTGTAATTGGATTGGATCAGGGTCCGAGGTGAGGATCACAGCATCGTCGGCGTTAGAGAATTATTTGTTCTGGGCAGCTGTCCGGTAGTGAGTTTAAGAATAGGCTAAAGAGGAGGGGTCCCAGAATGGAGCCCTGGGGGACTCCCGAGCAGACCGGTCTAGGGTCCGAGACTGTATCCGCAATTCTTACTGTTTAGGACCATTCTTCAAGGTAGCTCTTAAACCAGTCAATGGAGTCGGTGATTGACGGTGTTGAAGGCTTTAGTTAAGTCAATGTAGATTGAACCTAGTAGTTCACTGGAGTCAAGTGCGTTGTGGATTGTGCCGGGTGAATTCAAGTAGGGCTGTGGAGGTGCTGTGACCTTTGCGGAACCCGTGTTGTTGCTTGCACAGGATGTTTTACATATCCAGGTATTCTGTGAGTTGGTCCGAGACGATGTGTTCTAGTGCCTTGGAGAGTGGGGGTAGTAGGGACATAGGTCTGTAGTTATCATGGGCAGTTTTGTCACCACTTTTATGGATTGGGGTGACAGTGGCAGATTTTCATCTGTCCGGGAACTGGCTAAGGCTGAGGGAGAGGTTGAAAATTCTGGTCAGAGGACTAAGCACTTCATCAAGTGTGAGAGACAGGATTTTGAGGTCGAAAGAGTCATTACTGAATCTTGATTTACCAAGGGCTTTGGTTACATATTTGTGTACTTGGTGAGCCTTTTTTTTTTTTTTTTTGCAAATCTCATTTTTATTAGAAGAAATTTTTACAATATTTTTTACCGTTTGACAGCCACATTACATCAAGTTTGTTGAAAACATTACCTTATTTATACAGAGATACAGATCTGTTGACAAAATTCCACAGGGTTATCAAAGCAATCTTCATACTCCAATAGTCTACTTGGTGAGCCTTGACTGCTTTGAAGTGAAGCAGGGGGAGCTGGTGGGAGTAGTGTTCATTGCGGACAGAGGGGCTTCACCATCTTTGAAGTAGTCCTTGGGTAGGTCAGCGCTGAGGTCGGTAAAGGCTTTGTTAAAGGTGTCCGCAATGGTTTTTGGGTTGAGGGTTGTGGTTCCGCTGATGTTGAGTATTGACTGGGGAGTTGGGTGGATTCCCCGGGAGTTCCTTTATGTTCTTCCAGAAATCCTGACCACTGCCACAGGAGTTTTTGAGGGCATGCTTATAGTAGGTGGACTTCATTTGCCGGATGGTTTTGGTGCAGTCACTGTGTGCACGTTTGTAGTTTTGGATGTTGTTTTGCCTTCCAGGGTGTCTGGCCAGCTCCCATAGGTGGTCTCTTGTTTTTAGCATCCTGAGGAGGTCACCTCTGAGCCAAGGGTTACTGAGTGATTTGACTTTGCGTCTCTTAATAGGAGCATACGTGTCACAGGCCACAGTGAAGAAGTTTATGAAGTGGTCAAGGGCAGTGTTTACGTTGGTTGCATTGAAGATAGAGGACCAGTCTTGATGGAGGAGGTGGTATTTGAGTCGAGGAAGGGGATCACTGGGTAGAACCCTGCTGGTGATAGTTTTTGGTGGTTGTTTGATGAATTTATTTGACCAGGTGCAGATAACAGGGGAGTGGTCGCTGAGAGAGTCAGGGAGGACATTAGTGTTAGATATCCGCGATGGGTGACTGGTAAGGATCCAGTCCAAGAGTGTGCTGGTGCCGGACCTGTAATTTTTCCTGGTTGGTGAGTCAATCATTTGTGTGAGGTTCGCCGCAGCAACGGTATCCCTGTGCGCACCAGCATCGGCCGCAGGCCAGTTGATGTTGAAGTCGCCTAGGAGGATGGATTCGGTGTCCGGTGGGAGTGACTTTACAAAGTCAAGAACAACTGTTAGACCAGTTCCCTGTTCTTTGGGAGGGATGCAGATGGTGGCAACAATTATGGTTTTGTTTTGGGCTCAGAGGATTCTCACTGGCAGTATCTGAGCAGTTGTGGGTTGGAGTGAGGTAATGATGTGGTGCCCCTGTATGGAATCTTTTAGGTAGAGAGTGCAGCCCCCACCTCTTTTGGAGAGGCGATCCAGCCTAAAGACGTTCTAGCCAGGAAGGCTGATTGCATGGTCCGGTACTGATGGCATGAGCCAGGTTTCGACAACCGCCAGGATGTCAGGGCTGTGCTGGCTGGTGAAGGCTTGTAGGGCATCCATTTTAGGAAGGAGGCTGCAGATGTTGATTAATATGAATGAGAGGGCACCCGAAGGCTTGCTCAGATTAATGGCTTTAGAGCAGAATGGGACAGGGTTTGGGTGCACGTTGCCTGACAGCATTATGAGGAGGAGGACTAGCCTCAAAGAGCTGCGGCATATTTCTTTAAGGGAATAATTTTGCCTGCTAGCATCTTGGGAAATTGCCGAGCATCGACGATAGTGGGTGAGGGTATGCTTAGACAGGGGAGACCAGAGTGGAGGGCTAGGACCAGTGTGGGTGTAGGACAGTTTCATGGCTGTAGGATGGACCCTGGGCAAGGGGCAGTGATCAGTGTGCAGCGTGCCTAAGTGAAGGAAGGATGTAGGAATGTGGAAGCTGTGGAGGAGGGAGGGAAAGCAGGCTTTTGGGGCATGCAGTAGGAGAGGAAGACAGGCAAGAAGAAATACAATAGGGGGTAGAGAACGGGTTGGGGCGCATGATTAAGGTAGGATTCGGGGTAGGCGGAGGGAGGGGGTTAAGACAGGCTGGCGGGGCTAGGAGAAGGGGGTGGAAGAGCAGTAGCTGGATCAGTGGGAAGTGAGGATATAGCCAGGAAGGCCAGGCAGCCAGGGACTGTTTCTTTCAGAGGGTATTTTTTTTTTTTTAAATGAAAGACCAAGAATCCCTCTAGTGGCAGGTCTGTATAACCTGCTAATGGAAAACTAGCCACAAAAAAAAAAACTTCTATTAGGCACTTGAAATGTGCTTAGTTCTATCTAAAATCTATCTGTAAAAAGTGCCAGGTGGCAGAAGCAGGGGGAAAGTCCTGGCCAATCAGAGAGGGTTTGCTGGAAGTGCCCGTGTTCCGATTGGCTGCGCTGTCCCGTATCTTCCAAGGAGCTGCAGTCAGGTGTCCTGGTCTCGGTCAGTGGCTGGCTGGGTGCCGGCCGACCGTGGGGGAGCTGATGCAGCCCCGTTCAAGGGCAGGCAGCTGAAGAGAAGAAAAAAGAGCAGGGCTTAAATAGCACAGAGGTAGGATGGGTTTAGATTTGAGCAGTTTAGCAAGACAAAGGAGAGTTAGACTAGGAAATTAATTTCCTGATACATACTTGGGGGGGGGGGGCGGCATCTGCCCTATTATTCCTTGCTGTCATTACCTACCACACAGGGTTGGGTTAATCTCCCGAACCTAAATAACTATGCAAGGGCCTGTCACCTTTGCAGTTTCCCCACTGACTTAATCCACAGATTCTCCTCTCTCAAAACAAACTGAATTCACCCTTAATGACATGCATGACATTTCCCCATGTTGTTTACATATAGGTCCACCCCCCCGCCATTAAATGAATATAATAAATTCATAGCCGATTCTCTACGAGTCTGGTTTGAAATACAGAACTTTCTTAAAATTGACCGTAGTATTTCTGTTGAATAACTGTCAGCAGATCCAGAATTTCTCCCACCACAAATCGACCACACTTTGCCAGCAGGAGTCGACTTGGCCTTATGCATATCTTCCAATTCCTGGACTCCCACAGGGTGATACCGTTCGAGCGTCTGCAGTAGCAATTAGGCTCACTGATAGAGAACATTTCTGTTACTTATAGGTCCGAACATATCAACTGCGTAAAACCGGAGACCAGACAAGTTTTCTGGACTCAGCTCCACTGCTGCTGCTGATGATGATGCTGATTAGTGGTGCACTGCAGGGGACACTCTGGCTGCACCTTATTGGTAATAATTACAGGGTATGCAGCATCTGCTCAGGGACGCCACACAGTCTGTACCAGACAAATGGAACCAGGAACTAGGTTCCTCCATCTCACATAAGGAATGGTTGAAATTCCCTTTACAGGCGCTAAAAATTCTCCCCTCAGCAAGCTCCATGGTGCTGGGCGATAAGGGAGTGCCCGGCACGCTGGCGACCCAGGTTCGCACCCAGGACGTCAGGAGGGGAGGCCAGTAGAAAGGGTTTCAGAGAGTCCACTGGACACTCTCCTCCAGGGGCATGGAAGCACCCCCCTTTGGCGGCTCCTTGCAGCCAGACTTGGCATCGCACTTTGCGACATGGGTGACCACACACCACATGCGCGAGCAGCAAGGATGCAGCGGCATGCTCCTCAATTGGCTGGGGAGAAACTCAAGTAAGTGGCCACCCTTGCCAGCTGGATGACGACAGCTTGCCGCAAAGGACCTGAACTGCGCCTCACCGACCAACGCAGATGTGAGGAAGTGCCTACGTGGCACTTTGATCTTCCATGCCTGATGCCCCACAGGTAGGGCCCGCCCCCCGTGAAGGGATACACTGGGTCAGTCAGGACGGCACAAAAAGGGTGCAGCAGAACAGGAGAGCAGGTAACAGGATAAGGCTTGGTCGCCCGAAGGAGTGAGTGGCAGGACAGCATGGGAGAAAAAAGATCATGCAAAAAAAGTTACCCCCTCTACGCAGTGGAGGGAATTTGCCTGGCAATGTTAATTTTTTTTTTTTTTTTTGAACCGCAGTGATCCTGGCTAAATCTATGCCAACTCACTATGGTCACTGCTGGAGACAATGTGGACATACCCAAGCTCAACCTTGCACAGATTTATTCTGGCTCCACCCGACTGTACAGATTTCAGACAACCTACACCACTCAGTCTAAGTAACTGGCACTGGCCAAAGAATTGATCTGCCCACTATGGTATTAATGCCAATACAGCCACCTGGTTTTTGGCTGAGCCCCCCTTTCCATGGCTTTATGTTATGTACTGGCTGCTAAAAAAAGCTAATGTGAGAAAATGGATGGAGATCCAGCCACCAACTGGAAACATGGCAGGCTATTATTTCTAACATACATTACAATGCAAAGACTAACAGCATTTCTGCATGGTAGATCAGCTCAATTTTATTCCAATGTCAGGGAAGGGTTACCTAAATAATGTCAAACAATAACATTTTTGTGCCATGAAGAGTGCAGATATCAGATTTCCTTAATTAATGGGAATATGTATACTGTACTGCAGAGCTGAGTCATTACTATCTGGGTTAATCTCTGGCTATAAGTTATGGAAAATGGGATTTTGTATCATTTTACTATATCTTTTACTATTACCCCAGATATGCTTTTGTACCATATGCAATTTATCTAAATCCTTTTGTACTTTTTTTTTTTTTTAATCTGTCATGCCATGTTATTTATTTCAATTATATATATTTTTTTTTATTGAAAAACAAAAAACCGGATGTGTGGAAGTACTACTTCACTAAAAAGGATGTAGATGGCCGAAGAGACTGCTAGAGGAACTGGTGGGACAAAAATAATGGGGGGGCTTCACGCATAAATAAATAGGCAGGGAAGAGGAAGGGTTGCCAGAGACCAGTTAGGGTCGGCAGAGACAGATTAGAAAGGGAATATATTGACAGACAGGGTGGGCCAAGCAGTCCTTTTCTGTCAACAAATTCTATGTTTGTGTGTGACTGGATCTCTGTGCTTCTGAGTCCTATAGAGGAATATCTAAGTCACTTACTGGTAAGTGAATATCTCATGTAGAACTTTTATATAATCACCACTCATGGGTAAGCGATTACTTGTTGAGACTGTCTACCTGCTACAACCTTGCCTCCTGACTATTCATCTGCAATCCCTTCCTGCCAAGAAACTTCACAGTGGCCCTCACTTTAGCCAGGCGAGCCATCACACTCCAGGCCCTTTGGGTGGCGCTGCTGAGCAGCGAACAAAGATAGCAACTTAGTTAGTGAGCTCCCTACCTCAAGTGTTTAAAAACCAGAAATCTACTAGATCAAAAAACTGCATTGATGGAAGAAAAAAAAAAGCAATCGGAGATATAAAGAAGAACGAGCAGGGAAGATCGTAACAAAGAGGGAAAATGGAATATTCCTACAAAAGACAAACATGACATTGGCAGAGATCGCCTTGGGTAGGATGGAACAGAATCCTAACAAATGACACTGCTGTGAAACGTCAGAGCTGTGGGAGATCTCTTAAAAACCTGGCTGAGGACACGATACAAATGAAAGGTGCACTAGCAGACATCATGGGAGAGGTTAAAAACTTTAACAGGAGGTCTGAGCAGGCAAAAGAGCAGGTATGGGCAGTGGAATATAAAGTGGATGACTCAGAAGCCCAGGCCCATCATAATGCAGATTTTAAAAAGAAAATAACACTTTACGTTACGTTACCTTAACTACATAGAAGTTGCACTGCAGTAACATGCAACAAATGTGCAACTACAGTGCAATTATTACTGTTGCATGTAATTAATGATTACCTACCCTGCAGTTATATTGAAACAGGCACATAAAATAACGTGTGACCAGAACAGAAATTCACAGACTTTGAGAGCAGGGGATGCAGAACAATATTCATGTGATCAACATCCCTGAGAAAGGGAAAAATATGGTTCCATTTTTGCAAAGAGCTCTGCCCAAAATGCTCAAGCATGCATGGGGTTGCCTAACTGAAAGAGGACACATGCATCGCACCATGCAACTACCATCAAAGGCAAAAGAATGACGGCATACCATGGTGTCAAGTATCCTAAGAATTAAAATTTAAAAAAAGAAAGATAGTAGCAGCACCAACTAGAATGGAAGTGGCAGAGAGGCACATAATTCATGATCTTCTAAAACAGACTGATGAGAGGAAGGAACTGATGCAGCAAATTAGACATTATAGAAAGCGATCACGTCCTCAACTACACTAACACTGTGGACACGATCATTCATTAATTCTGTAGCAGGACACTGGAAGGGTAAGCAGCTGCTCCAGCCTGAGACAGTTTTCTTTACAGATAACTGGGTTCGACAGTATACTTTACTTTCATGGGGCTTTTGGGGTGAATGCTAAAGGGTAGTAGTAGTATGGAAGGTTATTAATTGTTATGTCTCGAGTAAAAGGGATGGAATAGGGGAGGTGGGTGGTGTGTGACAGACATGGGTGGAGGAAGCCCTATTCCAGTCTGATAAAAAGCAGTGAAATTGAGAAACTTTGCCAGGACTGTGCAGGTGGGGTACATTGTTCTAAAGGGTCTGGGCGGTGGGGGGCAGGCAGAGATGCACAGAATGCCACATTTAGAAAGGCTTTCTTAAATAAAAAAAATTAAAAACACAATTTCATATGTTGTGGGTGAAGATGAAAACTTCACCCTACTACAAAAATACTGCGAAGTTCCCAACTTCCCACCACCTTCACTGCGAAAGTTAAATTTTGTTGTTGCATCTCTGATTGCAGACTCTGCTAAACACTTGTCTGGATTGCTTCAAGATGTGGATACCTCGAGGGCGCTGCGCAGAAGCAACACGGTGGACGCACCTTAAGACCACTCTGATCAACAAAAACATAAAATCGCTCTAACAACTCTCAATTTGTTTTAATATCAGCATAAAATCTACACCGGTACCTGGTAGAAGTATTGCGCCTCAACATGGGGCAGAAAAAGGACTTGAAAACGTGCTCTGCAAAGCCTTGATGCTTTTCGTCTGCAACCTCCTCCAGAGGATCAGGGCTGACTACTTGTAGCGGAGCTCCTGCACCAAACCTACCAACAGCTCAAATTCTGGCTATGCTTTCGAAAATACAAGCAACCAGACAGGACACTACAAAAGGTAAGCAGCGGTGGAGGCAAAGCTCACGGAGAGTGATGACAAAATCCAAGAAAATACTGTGGTGATTAAAGAACTTCCAAGGTGAATGCCCAGCAACTGAAATATAATGCTATTTTTGTGCAGGACCTGCAATTTCTGAAAACAAAGGTGGAGAACCTTGAAAATAGCCAGCGACAAGCCAACATTAGGATTGTGGGTTTCCCGGCCTGATTTGTGGGCAAAGCAGACATTCTAAATACAGTGAGTAAAATGATTTTTGTTGACCTTCAATTATTGTCTGTTGATATCGGGGTTAAAGTGGTCAAAGCCTTCGCCATTCCACAAAGGCCCCAGCCACATGGTGGCACATCGCAGAGACCTTTAACAGCCACCGCCACACACTCAGTTTCAGATGCTTGAATCCCTCTTCTCCAGGCTGCTCGATCCCGAGGGGACATTGTTTGGGAGGGAAGTCAGCTGGTCATCTTCCCTAACATATTGGCTCAAACCCAGGCCAGGAAGAAGAAGCTACAGATAATTAAAAAAGTGCTCCTGCAAAATGGGGTCTCAGCTTAACTTCCCAGTTCGGCTTCAAGTACACCTCAACTCAAAAACGTATGTACTTGGGGATCCTGTGTCACTGATGGCTTTCGCAGAAAAACTACTTGCACAACTGAATCCTCCTGGGACTGTCCAGGAAGATGAAGGGTGACTTTAGGAGTCAAGCTGTTATATCTCCTTTGCAAGGCTGATGCAATGAGCCCAATTTAGCTCTGTCTACTGTTTAATGGACCCATAGTTGGACTTTCATTTGTTTTTTTATATAGTTCAAGTGTTGGCCACGTTTTGCTGTTTCTCTTACTATAGCTCAACATAACTGACCTTGTGACCAGTGTAAGAGCAAGATATATGTACAGATCTCCTGGACTCCCGAGGAGCGGAGGTCGCGAGGGTTTCCCACTGCCCTCCCCCACACGAGCCAGGACCCCCGCGGATAGTTAGAAAGATCTCCTGGACCCCCGAGGAGTGGAGGTCGCGAGGGCTTCCCACTGCCCTCCCCCACATGAGCCAGGACCCCCGCGGATCATTAGAAAGGTAACAATCACCGTTTGACGCCATTTTGAAATGCTCGAAAATCTAAATTCCAGTCAGGCCTCCTTTCTGCAGGACAACAGTAGTACCGGACTTTAAACGGACCCTTAAGGACTAGCTACAGCCCTAGCCTCCTACCTGCACCACTCACGGGGCTGCTGCTGTTATTCTCATCGGCGGAGGTCTAGCCCCGCTGAACGCTATGCGTTCGGCTCCCCACCGCCACCACCACGACCCTTGGTCGGCTTTCCCTTTTATGGGCAGCTGGTGATCATGTGGAACTGGAAATAACCTATCAGCCCACTTCTCCATTAGCAGGCTATACCATTCTGCCACTATGGGTTTTTCACTATTTCCTGCAGTAGTCTCTCCACAACATCAGTTGTTCTCATAGCTGCACTCTCCCGCTGTTACTATAGGGGATTCCTCCACCTTCCTGCTGTTCCAGTAGGCGATTCCTCCACCCCCCTGACTTCTACTCCTGTTGCTCTCAACCCACGGTCTCTTGCTACCCAGCCTTAGACCCCACATTTGTCTGCTCACCTCCATCCTAATCCCTCCTTCTACATCCAACCTGTCAATCTATACTGGGTCCGCTGTCCCTGAGAAGTGCGCTGTGTTAGGGCAGCATACCCTCTGAAGCATGGCCCCCCCCAAAGCTGGCCCATCCGCCCACAGCCTGGGTCCCCATGCACCCAGCCCCTACTGCCCCCAGGCTTGGCTAGGATTAAAAATAGCCCACCTGAACATCCCGCCCTACTCCAGAATCTTGCGGAGCTAACTGCTTGGCAGCTCATTACAAACCTGACGCCCTGTGCATTACTGAAATGTGGCTTAAACCCCGCATCCCCTGATTCGGGCTGCTCCCCTCCCGGCTGCATGGCCAGACTCGACAGGCTGGCAACAAAAGAGGTGGGGGTGTACTTATATACCATAAGGTACACCTAAACATTTCCATTGTGTCGCACCGAACCCAGGACCCTCACACTGTGAGTTTCTCCACTCACTCCTCCTCCTTGGTAACACCACGAAGGCGCACATAGTGTGTGCATATAACCCTCCCAAGGGGGGTCTGCAGGGACTCTCGTCACTCCTGGAGCTACTCCAGGAGAAGGTGGTCTCCAGCAAGCTTCTCCTACTTGGTGACCTTAACCTTAACTGGTTGGGACCCAATGCCAAGTTGTATGAACCAATACTCTCTGGTCTCTCCCTCAGTCAGGTCATTGCGGAATCCACCAGGCTCTCCAATCGTGGGGACAAGGGGACACTCATTGACTGGGTCCTGTGCAGTCGGCTCGACAAAATTGTTAAGTCAGGACTCCTTCCTGACTCCATCTCGGACCACTCTCCGGTTTACTGCATATGGGGCTCAAACCCACCCAAGGTCCCCAGCAGAGTGGTAATTATGAGGGACTACTCAAAATTCTCGATCCCCAACTACCTCAAGGACCTGCAGGGAGCGTCTTGGAACCACGACATGGCTACACATGACCCCGTCGCAGCCCTTGACCTCTTCCTCGTGGCAGTTGCCCCACTTCAGCACAGGCATGCTCCCCTATCCAAGAGGCGAGTCAGAGGCTTGGTCACCAAATGGCTTCACAGCGAGCTCCTATCTCTCATGAAGCGGCGGGATTAGGCCTGGACAAAATATAGGGCGTCACGCAACCTAACAGACCTCCAGGAATACCGTCAGCTTAGAAGCTCCTGCAAGAGGGCTATATGTACTGTAAAAAGCCAATACTGCAGTTCAGCTCTGATTGCCACTGCACATGACCCCAGACGCTTACGGGTGAACATAAAATCTAGTCGGTGGCTCAGCCAAAACTCAGTTACCCGACATGACAATTGGTGAGGCTAACTGCACAACTCCCTAACCACCATTGCCTCGCCTTTTAACCGCCTCTTCACAGACCTGCCGCCGCCTCCACTGCCAGCTGCCCCAGCCTCGGCTAGCACCCCAGCCTCCCACCCGCCTTCTACCTCAAGAAGATCACTGTGAGGGAGACCCAGGCTCTCCTTGTCGGTCTTTCCCACCATGCGGGGGCGGGTCAGGATGGCCTTGAACCCAGGCTTCTCAGCCTGGGGGCTCCTTACATTGCCAGACCACTCGCCCACATATTCAACGCCTCGCTCACACCAGGGGTCATCCCCGACTTATGGAAAATTGCCAGGGTTGTCCCTGTCCTGAAAAATGGTGACCCTAAGGACATTAACAATTATTGTCCTATCACCATACTCTCAGCTGCCTGCAAACTGCTGGGAAAAGCAGTAGTGTCGCAGCTTGTCCACTACATCTAGGAATATAATGTCCTCTCCCCATGTCAGCAAGGCTTTCGTAAAAACCACAGCACCTCGACAGCGCTTGCCGAAGTCACAACCAGAAACAGGACCGCAACCGATCAGGGAAAGTTGACGGGGGCCATATCTGTGGACCTGTCCAAAGCTTTCGACCGTGTAGATCATGTCCTCCTCCTAGGCACACTCCAGACCCTCGGCTTCTCCCGCCATTCCCTCGACTGGTTCTCCAGCTACCTTGGGGACAGGAAGCAACTCACCTGCTTCAACCTGTACCCTCTCGCCCCTCCTACCCATCTAGTGGGGTACCGCAAGGATCTGTCCTTGGACCGATCCTGTTCTCCCTGTTTGTCAATGGTTTATCCTCCATTGCTACTGAAGGGCACCTTACCATGTATGCGGATGACCTCGTCTTATTAGCCAGCGCTCATGATGCTACCAACATCAATGCCCAACTCAACATCAGAGTATGGCTGGATGGGCACAAACTTGTAGTCAACCTTAAGAAAACCCAGGCAATGCTATTTGGCACCGCGGTAAAAATCTCCTCCTGCACGACGCCCCTTAAAATTCATGGTACCTCGAGCTCCCTCCCGCCAACAATTGACTCTGCAAAGTACCTTGGAGTCACCCTCGACCCTCAACTGGACCTCTCCGGGCACATCAGGAGCATTTGCAATGCTACTAATGGCAAACTTGGCCTTGCTTATAGGGCTAAGGACTGCCTCACCCCCGCCGCCCGGCTGGCCTTAGCTACTTAGCTAGGGGCATACTACTACCCACCCTCTCCTATGGTCTCGTCGCCTTTGCCTCTGCCCCCTTCTCATGCCTAGCCAAGTGGGATACCACATACAACATATGCCACTTTGCGCTCACGGTCCCCCCGTCTCACTCACCGATGTGAGCTCTACTCCCGACTGGAATGGCTCCCCTCTGAAAAACACCAGATCTACACCATGGGCAACTTCACTGACAACATTATTCAATTGGCCGCCCCTGCCCGCCTCGCCTCCCTCTGAAACATGCCTCCCTGCTCACCACCTAGGTCCTATGCGGCCCAGACCCGCCTGGTCCCCAAGACCAGCACCCTCACTGGTGATAGGGCATTTACCTCTCACGCACCCAAGCTGTGGAACTCCCTTCCCCCACAAGTTCGAGCCTCCCCCACCCACTCCACCTTTAAAACCTCCCTTTGGAGCTTCCTGAAACCTGTTGCAACTTGCCTGTGTGCCGCCTAACACCCAGCCCCACAACCTATCTGCTTTGGTACCCCAACCTGGCTCTGTCCCCCTTTCCACCTCGGTGCTGCACTCTACTAGTTAAAGTAGACGACTTTTTGTGTCTTTCAACCTGGGGGAGGTCTCATACCACCCTGTAGCCCCTGGGCCTGTATGTTTAGTAATCTGTGATTGTTGATATGCAATTCCGTTGCTTCTCCCGCCTTTATAATCCCTTTTGTTCATCCCACTATTGGAGTACGTTCTGCTCCCTATTGTGATGTTAATTTTGTAACTGATACTCTGTCTCACTATTGGAGTATGTCTGCGCCTGATTGTAATGTTGTCAATGTACCTCTCCTATGTAATTACACTGATTCTCCCGTGTCACACCTGAAAATAGGCACTTGCTGTCTAGTGTGCTTACCCGGTTACCAAAAGCAAATAAATAAATAAATAAGACACCACTCAATTTGTGTACTATTACCAGCTCCTCAGTATTTTATACCCGTTACTCCACATGACAGACATTCTCTAGCCTCATAATGTGGGGATGCACTGCAACTTAACTGAGCCCAGGCTTTCATTTATACTACCAGTATATTACTCTTTACACTGTGCCGGTCAGGCCTCCCACAGAACTGTATTACCTCTGCGGGACCTGGTTATGCTGGTGCATTATTTGATTTATAACTGTTTAAGGTGAGAGTGTTGTCTTCTATTGCATAATCAGATGGGACTTTACTGCTGGTTTTTAAAATACTCTGGCAGTACCCAATAATGCATGAACTTTTGGACCAGCTTCTCTTGATTTAATCACAGATTGCATGTACATCTGTTTGGGTCTGCACATCCTACCCTTTCCATTTATGTATTATGGTGGTTGCTGTAATGTCATATAATCCATAAAAAAAAGAAGAAGAAGAAGAAGGAGATGTAGATAACTCTGGCTGAGTATCCTACCACCACAAATCTTCTGCGTTCAAGAGCCAGGCCGAGAGTAAAAACCTCTGATGCTCTGGATGATGAAGGAGGTCTTACATGTCAAAATGAGAGTAGTTCACCTAGCACAAGGTGCATTAGTTCAGACAGTACAAGGTTCTTCAAGTCCATCTCACTGCCCACAACTCTAAGTATAATCTCACTGAGTGTGTCACAAGACATTAGTCGACAGGGACTTTATCCATGGATCCCACAGTTGCAGTAAGTTGAGCTGAAGGGGGGGGCTTGAGTGGCCCACTGCCCGAAGTCAATGCTTGCCAAGATAACACCCAGCAAATGAAGGACTGCCTTGTGGTAACTGCAGGCTTACTTCTGAGCCATCTCTCAAGCCTGTGAGAGGGACTACATTCTGTCTGCTGTAAAAGACACTGTGGCTCTGCCGTGCTGACACTGCCCCCAGCTGCTGACTGTGCCACAGTAGGTGCAGGGTGCTCTTGCTGTAGTTAATTATGCATCCATGATATTATAATGTTCTGAAGACCTCTGAGATTCCTTCAATCCAAGACTGTGCCCTAATGAGACAGTCACCCAGAATATGATAAACATATAAGCCCTTCTCCCCAAAGTGGGCTGCAGGCACACACACAACCTTAGCTGGATTGTGGTGCTAGCAAGAAGTCCAGACTTGAGGAATTCTGAGAAAAATTATTGCAGACATCTAAAAACCCAATGATCTGATGTGATTTCCTTCTGCTGGTGTGCAACAGCAGTAGTCTTGGCCCAGTGGGGGTTGGGGAATGGGTGGACTGAACAGACAGATGTCAGCATCACCTGTTGTCCAGCAGTTTACTAAGCCTCATTTTCCTCTAATGTAGCAAAATGACCCTTAGTCAGATGAGCTTTGTGCCTTACCTTATGAGAAGTTGAGGCAGCATCTGGGGTAGTACTGTGCCGCATCACAAAAAGGATATCATCTCACTGGCTTATCTTATTGGAGGGCCACTGTGTAGTTCGAAAGTGATGTGAGCTGGCCTCAAGTTCTGGGCAAAACAGCAGGTACCACTGGAAGCTGTCAACTGTTGACAGGGTGGATCCAATGAGCCCTGCATGCCATAACAGAATATAGGGCTGACTCTGTTGATAGCTGTATCAGATTTTAAAACATCTGCCAAAAATCTTAAGACAGGAAAGACATCAGACCTGCTACCTTAAGAGTTGTAGTAAAGGTTGATGGAGACTCACAAAGGTGCAATGGCGTGGGTAGACACCACCGTGGGAGCCAGGATGGGAGAAGATAAGAAACCCTGGTGCTGGACACAGGATGATTGCCACTGGTAGTTGCGCTGTGTCATGTCTGGGGTAGAATGCCACTCAATGGAAGCCCTGATGGGTCAACCAGCCCAAGGAGCATAGACACATAAGAGAAAAGAACTTATCATCAAAAAGTGATTTGATATCCTGAAATCAACCACCAAATGTGGTCGTTTTTGGCCGAGACCAGTAACACATCACTAACTGTTAGCAATACAATGGCCCACTCTATCCCACCACAGCACTGTCTGTTCTGGTATTCCAAAATAGGAGCCAGATGTATTGAAATTTGTGGGCAACAGGCTATTAATTATCACATCCAACACAACTCAATGTTATTTGTGTATGTAATGTGCCACAATTAGGCTCAACAGTGGGCAAAGGACTTGGAGTGGGCAGACTTATACATTCCCTTATATAAACTTTGGCCCCTAACCTGACAAAAGACATATATTTTTAGTGAAAGAGAACAAAATGGTATGCTACAAAAACAGATGAACCTCTTAATTCTCCAGTCCCTTTTTTGTCATATCTTTTACTGATTCATAACATGAACAAGCCATATTCAGACAAATTAATATTAAACATGCAGGCAGCATGTAAACTGGTTTGAGCACACATTGGAACACTACGGTTTATGAAACGACAGATGGTAATACCCTAGCTAAGTGAAAATTACATGTGTGTGTTTGTGATACTTGAAACCAACTGATAAATACAGCACCATACTACGATATTAGCTTGTTGTAGTCATATTTCAACAAGTTATTTTTTTTAAATGTAAACAGTGGCCATAATACATGGTTCTACTAGAGAAATTTGCAACCTTCCTTAAAATACAAAAAGTGACTGCTGTGCACATTGCAGTTTAATAAAGTATACATTTGCATATATAAAAAAAATCTATTAAACTACATTTCCCATACACAAAATAGACTACAAATTCACTACAAAACACCATATAGTGAAAAAACAAAGACAAGGCGCTGCGTCAGCATGTGGTCTAAAAGCAAAACAAAATGGTTATATTAAATGCACGCTGAAAATAGAAAATAGAGTTAAAAATCTACGTTTCGACCTTAGGTCTTCTTCAGGAAATATCTAAAAGAGAAAAAAAACACTCTACACTAACTTGTTTTTTTTCTCTTTTAGATATTTCCTGAAGAAGACCTAAGGTCGAAACGAAGATTTTTAACTCTATTTTCTATTTTCAGCGTGCATTTAATATAACCATTTTGTTTTGACCATATAGTGAAGCTCAATAAAATTATTTCAACATGTTTCTATGTAAATAATATCAAAGTCTAATCATTTAACATCTCTCATACTGGCATACAACTTGAAGTGATGTGGCCTATTGTTTTAAAACCAAGGGGCTCATATATTAGTTTCCAGTTTAACAACAGCAAAGGGAATCTGATCTCATTTTAATTTTTTTTAATCAACTAGCTTTTTCTCCTCCCCGACTCATCCAACGCCATCCCGCCTGCCCAGTTACCAACCTTCTCATGGACTTACTGGTTAACCACCACTTACCCAGGACCACAAGAAATGTAGGTGGCCTGCTATGTTAGTCATGTGTGGCCCAGTTGGGTGCACCAGTGCAAGGGCAGGCCAGGGCTTTTTTCTCCACAAAAGTATGGTGGCTTACGTGCGAGCCCGTCTCTAGCGGCTGCCCCTCCCCTTGTCGTGGTCCCACTGTGCTATCTCACGACCTCCACCAGGTAGCAAACAAACAGAACGCTGTGACCCGCCCTTCTGAGGGAAGAGAGTTGTCCCCGAGACGCTCGATCCTCCCTTTCCTTAGCCAGCCCCCAAGCAACATGAGTACACTCCCTAACGTGAGTCACCGGCATAGCAAGCGGTACCAGTACCGCTGCGCTATCACCTATCAGCCAACTTCTCATTCTAATTTTAAACACATAAGCCAAGGCTTACTGTGATGTTTAGGGAATGTCCCCATGATGCCTTTTCATGATCTAATCTTCATGCATAATGGGCAAGCTACAAAAAAAAATATATTTATTTCTCATGTTTGTAGGCAGTCTCAATTTAGTGACCAAAAAGGGTAGTAAATATACAATGATATAGAATAATACAAACTGATGGCCAGAAGCAGAATTTACACTCAGCAGTACCTTAAAAAACAGTTTAGGAGTTTACCCAGATCTACAAGCAGCTTGAAAAGTGTGGATAAGCAGTTAGAACACAGAACTTGGCAATACCAATCTCTAATCCCACCACTTCCATTGGTGTCCCACTTTGTGACCTTCAGGTCTTTTGACCTCCCTGAACTTCAGTCCTGACCCCAGCTGTACAATTTAAGCAGCAGTACAAGTTAAGACAACAGTAAAACAAGAGTTGCTGAATCTCAGTTGGGGTATCCTGGGTAACTATATTTCTAAATGCTATACACTAGTGACAGGCACTATTATCGTATACATTCCAAGTCACTCTAATTTAGAGGCAGACTCCTTTACTTCTACCATCAGAATGGCTAGTTTTTGGCTAGCTTCCCTCCAAAAAAAAACCAAAGCTCTCTATTCATTTTAATGTTAAATATTAAAGTCTCCCACTTCTTTGTATTTAAACAAAATATCCCTCTCACCTACTGCTTAGTGTTTGCATGTATAGTTGTACCTAGCCACACACAAGTTACCTAAAATAAACCATTTCAATGTACTTATAGGCCTTTCCTTATAAAAACATAACTAGCCAGTTTTGCTACACCAGCTCTATACTAAGGTCCAAGTATTACTTAACGCTGGAGTACCAAATCGTTTTTTCTCTTGCTAATCAACTGTTCATTGAATTAATCTGTTTTGCCTACCTTCTTTTTTAAAAACAAAATTAGCTGCCGTGGTCTGAAAATTCTTAAATCGGGATTTCAGTTTATGGAATCTCTTCGGAGCACCAAGTTCAATGGAAGAACTAGAGTGCTAACATTCTATTCTTTTGTTATTGTGAAACTGAAGCCACAGAGGACGCCATGCTGCTACTCTCCGGCTGGCTTCGGATGCATAGAGCTTCGCAAGAACTGGAATCCTATTCGCTACCACTCTGTCGCTTAGCGACACCTAGAGGCCGGAGGGACTTATCAACACAACGTCACGCCTCCCCTTCCTTCCCCACCCCCTACACTTCTCTCTCCGCCTCTCGTTCTCTCCATCAATATTGCAGACCAGGGCTTTTGAGCTTCTCGAAGATGGTCTAGTGGAGTACGGATCCGTTTCACAATCCAAGCTTTCTCAGCGGCGAACACGGCACGAGGTTCACCTTATTCTGGATATTGTCACTTTTGGGGTCGGGAGACAGGAGTGGCCTTTTTAAACAACTGAGTAACTTGAATTTTGAATCTAACGGCGCGGCGCCCTCTCGCGGCGTCACTGTTTTTGTAGTCCGCTCAGTAGAACTTCGTGCTCTAGAGCAACAGTTCTCAAACTTTGTAATAGTGAGCCTCCTAAGCCATGGAAAGATCTTGAGCCTCCCCAAAATGCTGAAATATTTTGGGCCTCCCATAGAAAATATCCTACTTTTCACAGTACATCAGGAATAAATTGAAACCTTTTTGCACAGCTGGCTCTCATGTTATTAAGCTTATTGTAACCCCCCTCCAAACAGGACAACCCTACTTGCTCCAATATTTTGACTCTCAAACCATTGTTACCCTTTACTGCCATACCTTCATGGGTCAGACTGCTTTTTCTGTTTCCTCTTCTGGAATAACCTTTCTGCCGACCTCTGCCTCTCCCTCCTCACCCTGCTCTTAAACAACTTCTCAGGGATCATTTGCCCCTCCTGCTCTTATTCCTAGTACCTGTATGGTTAACTCTTGTATTTGGACAGTTCTGCTGCCAGTCTAATTGATCAGCTGTTCCTCGATCGTTAGTTTATTGTTCTTAATTTGTTTGCGTTTATTCATTTTGTATTGTTGAGTGTTTTGCAGTTACATTTTGAATTGTATTCTCTCACTATCCTTCCCTGGATACACCTGAAATAAGCCATGGCTCAGTGTACAGTACCTTCCCTGGTCACAGACTTGTGAATAAATACATAAATTCACCTACTATTATCTTCTTTCAGTTTGCCTTATCCCTTCACACAAATCTATAAAGTTGAAAATGAAATATAATACTTTTCAAGACTTGCTTGAGCCTCCCTGGACAGTAGGTTAGCCTCCCAGGGAGGCTGGCCTCACCCATTTGAGAACCCTGCCTAGGAGTGACTACAACAGGCGTACCCTCGAGGGGCGCGTGACACAGCCAGCAGGAGAAGCTCTGAGTTTACACGCCCACGGAATATCTCAGAATATTTTCCGACCCTCCTGAAATGTGTGGTTCCGTGACTGAACAACTGGGGTTATACACACATGCCCATTTTTCCTACCTACTATTCTGCCTGATCTCCGGCTTTAACCCCCCCCCCGCCCGTTCCCCTATCCCTATCCCATGCATTTTTGAAGTCCATTACAGTTTTTGGCCCTTCCACTGGGAAGCTGTTCCAGGCATCCACAACTCATGAGTATCAGTACAAAACGCAGGCAGAGAAAATCCCAAGTACCAAAAGCCCAATGCTGATATCCAGACAGGTAACCGACGCTAGAACTTGTACCAACGTGGAGTTGATTATTATTTTTTATGGGGGTACAGTGGGCGGAGTCGCCCGCCAACCCTCACAGATAATTTAATTAATAGCGCCTCGGTGCAAATTCTAGTGCCGAGCAGTCCGCTGTCGGGATTTTACGTTTCTCGGACGTTTTGTACTATATCCCTCTTTCTGTGAAAAAGTAGTTCCTCGCATGTCCTCGCTGCGCGCCCCACCCGTTCGTAGCGTGTTCCCTCGTTCTGGAGCATTTTTTTAATTCCTTTAGAAAAATACTTCTTGAACTTAATTTATACCCGTGAGGTATTTGAATGTTTCTGTTATATCCCCATCTCCATTCCTCCAGGGCGTACATATGTGGTCCTTCAGTCTCTCTTCATAGGGCTCCTGATACAGACCCTGCACCATTATGAGTGCTCTCCTTTGGACCCTCTTACCCTGTCTATGTCCTTTCTGGAGATGTGGTCTCCAGAACTGGACAAGGTGCTCTAGGTGAGGTCTCACCCGGGATCTATACAGCGGCAACATCACCTCTGTCTGCTGGTTATACCCCTCCCTATGTACCCTAGCATCCCACTAGCTCTCCCAGCTGCCTTGTCACACTGGCCATCTCTAGGTCATCAAATATGCTTACTCCCATGTCCCTTTGCTGTTTGGTGGTGGTTAATACTACATCCCCCCCCCCCATTTTATACTCTACTCATGGGTTTCTGTGCCCCAAGTGCATGATTTTGCACTTCATAACATTGAAACCCAGCTGCCACACCATTGACCATTCCTCAAACTTTCCTAGATCACTATTAATCCCCCATTGTCTACCCTTTTATAGATTTTAGTGTCGTATGCAAAAAGGCGTACCTTCCCTTCTACTCCCTCTGCAATGTCGCTAATAAAGACATTAAAGAGGACCAGTCCTAGTACTGATCTCTGTGGCACCCTGCTTGTTACCCTTCCTTCCTTTCTCAGAGTGAACTCTGTTTACCACCACCACCCTGTCTTCTGTCCCCCAACCAATTTCTCACCCAGTTTACCACCTTAGGATTCACTCCTAGGCTTCCCAGCTTGTTTACAAGTTTCCTATGTGGAATGGTGTCGAATGCCTGACTGAAATTTAGGTAGGCCACATTCACTGCTCCACCCTGATCCAATTCCCTGATCACTGAGTCAAAGAAATCTATCAGATTTGTTTCCCATGATCTCCCCCAGTGAACCCATGCTGCCTCAGGCCACTGAATACCACAATTTTCTCCATCAATAGTGATTCCATTACTTTCCCCACCACCGGAATCTGGCTGACTGGCCTGTTGCCAGCCTCCTCTTTGCTTCCATTGTGAAGTGGGACTACATTTGCCCTCCTCCAGTCCTGCAGAACCACTCCTGTCTCCAGTGAGTGGTTGCACAGGGCTGTCAGAGGTGCAGCCAGCCGTGGGGATAATTGGTTTGTCCAAGTAATGTAACAAAAAATTAGAGTTACAGACTTATTTTCAGAAAATGCTTTTTACACAAAGCCCCTTATTCTACCATCTTCCTGAATTGAATATTACCAGTTTCGAAGATGTTTCCCTAATTCTGGTTCTTTGTCCCTAATTTTTTTTTCTATAGAGGTTTTTCTCCCCAGTTCACTCCACACTCCGGAATATACCTTGATCCCAGGGATTTACCCCATCAGGTCTAGAACCTCTGGCTCACCCGGACCTTGGTAACCCACCATTCAAACCCCAGGAATCTCTCATTATGCTTAACATATGCATTTCAGCCTGGCAGGTTGAAGTGCACCAAATTGTAATTATGGAATTAGGAACAAAATCCAAACTCTGCCAACTAGGTGTCGTTGCGTTCTGCAGCCTAATGTCAGATCTCTTTCTGTAGCACTCCACATTGTCAACGGGTAATCAAAACAACTGGGTGTAGTGTACCCCTACCAGGGGAATGGCACAGTCTAAGCTTTAGAATGTTGGGCATATGAGGATTCCATGCAGCAGCAACTCCCCAGTTAAGTTGTGCCATCCAAAGGTGACAGAGCTACTTTTCTCTTCTCTCAAGAATTTCAAGATTCAAGACTTCAGTTGGGGCTGGAGTTCTGCTCTGCAGGTTGGGGCTGCCTGTTACTGGGAGCACCCCTAAATTTACATCGTGCTTGTTAACCTGGCTTTTTCTCATTCCCTGTGAGGACTGGGAGCCACTTCTGCCTTGCTGGGTGTTTTATTGGTCTCCATTTAAAAAGAAAAAAGGTGCCACAACTAAGTACAGATTTATTTATTGGAAGTGTAGGGTTCCTGGAGGGCTCACTCGACTTTGGCATCGGTTCCCTTTGGCCCCCCCCAGCTTGAGGTTTTGTGTTTGCCAGTATTTTACAACTATGTATCTATATCTTTATATCTGTTACCTTAATAACCTCCTGGGTCGCTTCTGAAAATAGGCACTTGGCTGTCTAGTGTGCTTACTTGGTAAACAAAAGCAAAATAAATAAATGTGAATTTTGTGTGATGCTGAGGTGTTTTGGTGATTTTTCATCTCCACCTCCTTTTTTCCCCGTTTGCGCGGCCACCATTAGGTTGGGATGGCGCTCCTTCAAATAGTTGGGCTTCCGCCAGTGTCCCAGAGTATTCGCCCATGGTGTGCATATTAGAAGTGCTAAAAAGCACTATTGCCATTGAAACACATTTCGCGCAGCGCACGCACAACGCACAAGCTCTCAGCTATCGCTTCCACGTGCCCAGTGGGCGCCATGACACGCCATTTTAACACTTTTTGAGCATGTTGGTTCAATCTGGCAATTGGTTTTGGCTGCTTGATAAACAAGCACTAATAGATTTAAACCTGAGGTTTTTATCCTTTCACAATTTTGTCTTATTGCACCATGGCTTACTGGAGACCATTAATTATGAAACAATGTAAGACCTGTAGAAGTGTGATGAGGCCCCCCACCATGGGTACCTATTGTTCTCACTGTGTTGCTCAGCATACTATTTCTCAGTACCCCCCAGCCGGTCCTCCGAGCTGGGGAGGGGAATATCTAGTCTCTCTCTCTTGGCAGTGGCAAAGCAGAATTGCAGAAATCTCTCTTATTGCTCCTCGGTGAGCTTCTGAGCCCCGATGTCCTGCAGAACATCCCAGTGGATACACTGACCCCAGACCAAGACCCTCAAGTCAGGGGGGTCCACACAGGCATGTCCAGGTGCAACACAGCAAGAGCAGGCTGCAGACTCAGATGTGCAGGCAAACCCTGACCCGGACTTCTTAGAAGGCCAGGATGAGGATTTCGGGGATCTTGGGGAAACTTCTGATCTAAAAAAAATTACTCTCAGACGAGGAGGACATCCCTTCCGAGGAGGAGTTAGAGGAATGGGAGTGGATGTAACCCAAGACCAGGATTCAGATTCTACCCCTATTCAACAATAAGTCCTTTGTCCTTTTTGATAGTTGAGGCTTGTAGATCTTTACAACTTAAGGAGGAGCAGTCCGTGGAGGCAGTGGAAGTTAATCCAATTCTGTCAGCGTCCTCCTCTGCTCCAAAATGTTTCCCAGGTTTTATTCATTGTGACCAGACTACAGTATTGAGCAAGAATGGTCAGGTGTGGATCCGAGAAAAAAATCTTCCCAAACCAAACACTAGGAGTTCTTACCCCAGGAGTCGTTTAGCATCAGTAACTTTTTGCACTTAGCTGGCTAGGTGCAATTGCCCCGGAGGTGTGCCTTTAAGAGATTTTTTAAAGAGCGTGGGGCTAGCCAATTAAAAGACAGGAGGGGGAGTGAACTGAGTGAAAGCTGTTAACTGCTTCAGAATTTTTTCTCCGCTGGACTGAGCATATTGCCTCTGAGGTGTCTTCCCAACTTTCCTTGTTGACAGCTTCCTAGTGCTTATCTGGGTAAAGTTTTCCTCATAAATCTTTTCCTTTAGTGTGCTGAGTGACAACTTTTACTTTTCATTAGCGCTTCGCAAATTTTTTATATTTAGAGCGACGGTGCTATTTAGACTATTTTTACCGCGACTATTTACTTTAAAGCCTAATTTTATCACAGGTGTTTATTTTCGACGGTTTCCTTCATTTTTGACTAATTTCTTGTGGGAACCTTCGAATTAGGGACTATTGCCTTATTTTTTATCTCAGACCTCGCGGGGTTTACCGTGAGGCACCTGCAGTAGATTTCAAATTTAAACAGTGCGTGGGGGTTTTCTCTCTAGATTGGCAATTACGAGGAAACCTTTTTCATTATATTACTGGACCTTGGTATCATCTGTGTCAGGACTGTCCGTAAGGGTCCAGCAGCCACCTGTGCGCAGTTGAGTATTACTGGTTTTCTATTAAGACTGGCACTGGTACAGATCCCAGTTTTACAACCAAAAAAAAAAAGGCACTAGTAATAGAGTTTATTAACTGGGGCAGGACTGGCCGGTGGCATTTTCACAGAAACCTGCACTCAGTTTATAGGTCCAGAACTGGTTTGCTTTGCTTAAATTGGCGAACATAGCAGACAAACATTTGATAATTATGGCTGAGGATAAATCAAAGGTTTCCGACGAGGGGCCATTCAAAAATACCAATACCAAAGCAGAGGTGCTGAGGAACCCTCCAGATCCCAGTCAAAAAATAAAGCTTCCAAAGATGAAGTTCCTCACAAATTGAAAAATAATAAGAGTGATGAAAAAAGGAAGCTTGATCAAGCCTCTGATGAAGTGGCTAAAAAGAAACTCTGTCAAGATAGTTATGCTTCCGTTGCCCCTGGGAAAGCCAATAGTGAGACAACAGGCAGCTTAAAGCATTCAGAAAAAAACGAAGCACTTACAAACTGCGCAGGTTTTTCCGTCAGTGCAAGATATGGAAAAAGCATGGCAACTGTTTCAGACCCTTCTAAAGAAGCGTACTCTATTTAGTGGGACTGGCAAGCACTCTTCCACAGTTCTCTGTTCTGTAGACTGTGAGGGTGACGCAGATGATGATCAAATTCAATGATGCCCCTGACATGGATTTTGAGGGCCTTGAGCCCCAGGAGTCCCCGGACCCTCGCCTTGGTGATCCCCCGGGTGACCACGAGGATCCTTCCTCTGTGTTTTAATTTATACAAAATATGCTGGATACCCTGTACCTCCCTACACAGGAGCCCAACCAGAATGTCAATGAAGATGAAGATTATAGGGAGATGAAGGGTCTTTCATCCTCAAAGACCCTGGTCATCCCTATCTATAATACATTTAGAAAAAATACCATGAAGGTGCTTCAACACCCCACTTCAGTACTAGGGGTTGATAAGCGGCTTGAGAGAAAATGTAAATTGTCTAAAAATGGTACCGAGTTCCTGTCAGCACATCCTAGCCATGAGAGTATAGTGCAGCAGGCAGCTTGTGAGAAAGCTGGTGTCTCCTTGTCGCCCTCTCCCCCTGACAAGGATTCCAAGAAAATTGACTTTATAGCAAAAAAAATGTATGCCACAGCTTCCCTGCTTCTCAGGCTTTCTTCTTACATGGCATTCACAGCCAAATATCAGAAAGCCCTTTGGAAATCTGTCCAAGCTATCGCCCGCAACAGATTAGATTCTATGGTACAGGAGCTGGTGGATATGTCAAAAACTGCCTTGGAAGCTACTATGTACCAATTCCACATGGCAGAGGACAATAATGATGCAGCCTCTAGGGCGATGGCACATGCCATATCTCTGAGACGCTTCGCCTGGCTTAGAACAACCAGTCTGACCACAGACACTCAGAACAAGGCCATGGATTTTCCCTGTGATCAAAATATGTTGTTTGATTACAGGACCACTGACTACATGAAAAAGGTCGATGAGTACAAGGCCTCCTGGCAGAGCCATTCATCCAAGCCTAAACCCACCACCCCTCCGAGATCCCGTCCCAAGGGCGGTAGGGGTAGAAGTTTTTTTCCAAGGCCTTACAGTCCCTATCCCCAATCTGACTTTAGCCAGTACAGGGGGTCTTTCAGAGGCAGGGGCAGAAGGGGCTAAAGAAGATCCACCTCTACCCAGCCACCTGTCTCTCAGTCTAAGTCCTGATGTGAGTGTCCAGGTCGCCTCCCCGTTTCCGGTTGGAGGCAGACTCTCTCACTAGCTTCAGCACTGGTCCCTCATCACGTCGGACAAGTGGGTGCTGTAGATAGTGGAGAAGGGTCTGTCATTACAGTTCAAGCAGCTGCCCGGACCTCAAACATACCCAGGTGTCAAGACCTCTGTTACCATCACAGATACCGCTGTTGGAAATGGAGGTACAAAACCTTCTGGCTTTACGAGCAGTGGAGAGGGTCCCCACCCACGAGAAGGGCAAAGGCCTCTACTCCACGTATTTTCTGACACAAAAGAAAACTGGGGAGTGGCGACCTCTCTGAGATCTCAGATATTTAACCAAACATCTGAAGAAACTCAAATTCAAAATGGTCACTCTGTCACTGGTCATACAGTCCTTACAGCAGGTCGACTGGCTAGCCTCCCTCGACTTAAAAGGACGCCTACTTCCACATACCAATAAGGAGATCTCACAGGAAGTTTCTCAGGTTCAGACTTCCTTCGGGTCACTATCAGTTCACCGCAATGCCCTTCGGTCTGTCCTCGGCCCCAAGAGTCTTTACCAAGTGTCTCGCAGTGGTAGCAGCACATCTCAGGAGACTGGATGTCACTCTCTACCCCTATCTGGATGACTGGCTCATAGTAGGAAAGTCTCCTTGCCAAGTCAAGGAATCTCTTTCCCTCACAGGACGCACTCTGGAGTCTCTAGGTTTCCTGGTAAATATCAAGAAGTCTCACCCGGAACCCACCCAGCTGCTCACCTTCATAGGGGCCCAGCTGGACACTCAGAAGGGATATGCTTTCCTCCCACAGGAAATAATTCAGAGTTTCCTTTCAGTGGCAGATTCTTTCACCCAGGGTCAGCCAAGACCAGCCAGACATTTCCTCAAATTTCTGGGACATACGGCCTCTATGACTGCAGTAGTCACATGTGTCAGGTACAGGATGAGACTCCCGCAAGCCTACCTCAGAGCTCACTGGTCTCAGAGAAGCAACACATTTTCAAAGTTAATACCGGTGTCTGAGCAATTCCTCCAAAATTTGCTGTGGTGGAAGGACCCTGCAAATTTGCAGGCAGGGGTTCCATTTCAAGCTCCTCTTCCCACAAAGGTGATCACGCAGATGCCTCCCTGTTGGTCTGGGAGCTCATCTAGACTGTGCCTCAATAAGCGGCAACTGGACTCCCGAAGAGTCACAGTTGCACATAAATCTTTTAGAACTCAGAGCAGTCTTACTAGCTCTCAAAGCTTTCGCTCCCAGCATAGAAGGGCAGGCGGTTCAAATTCGAATGGACAGCATCACTGCAATGTTCTACATAAATAAACAGGGTGGTACCAGATCAGGAATACTCTATTTAGAAGCTCTGGTCTCTAGCATTCTCTCCGGGAGTCAGCCTCTCAGCTATTCACCTCCCAGGCAAACTCCGTACTTTGGCGGATGCTCTAAGCCGCATCAGTCAAGGTCAGAGCGAATGGACACTGAACAAGTAAGTACTAGCCATAGTGTTCAGGAATTGGGTTACACCAGACGTGGATCTGTTTGCCTCTCCTCTCAATTTTCAGCTTCCTCAGTACTGTTGCAGGCCCCCAGTTCCGAGAACACTTCCTCTGTATGCCCTGATCCTGAACTGGTCAGGGAGGTTCCTATACACATTTCCTCCCTTTCCCCTGATATTCAGGGTTTTGCTGAAACTCAGGCAGCAGCCTACATCCATGATCCTAGTGGCTCCGGACTGGCACAGGCAAGCCTGGTACCCTCTCCTTCTCTCAATGTCCTGCAACAGGCCCATTCGCCTGCCTCCAACTCGCTCCCTGCTGACCCTTCCTCAGGCAGGAGTGCAGTACCCAGATGTACACTCTGTTCACCTCAAAGCCTGGTTCTTGAGGAGTTAAGAGTTTTTATCCTCACAGTATTCTGAACAGGTCCTTAAGATACTGAGAATGGCTAAAAAAACGAACACTAAGAAGACTTATGCAGCCAAATGGAAAAGGTTTTCCCTCTGGTGCAGAAGCGAAAAGGTCAAACTCCTATCAGCTTCAGACCCTCAGCTGCTAGACTACCTGGTACACCTACAGGCGTCAGGCTTGAAACCATCTTCACTCAAGCTACAGCTGGCGGCAATTTCAGCCTACCTTTCAGTGGGAAAGAAGAAATAATGTTTTATCCTTGACATTTTTAAACAGTTTTTCAAAGGCCCTCTTGCGCCTCCAACCAGGGAGCCTGTTCCTCCTTGGAGCCTGAACCTTTGCATAGATGGGCTCATGAATCCACCTTTCGAGCCTATGTCCATGGCCCACATCAAGTTTGTAACTTGGAAGACCATCTTGCTGGTATCCATTACGTCTGCCAGGAGGATTTCAGAGCTACAGGCCCTGTGAAGTGAGCCGAATTACATCATCCCCCACAACGATAAAGTTGAGCTCAGGACAAATAGGAAATTTCTACCAAAGGTGGTTTCAGAGTTTCGCTTGAACCAATCCATTACTCTGCCTGTCTTCTTTACTGAGCCATCTACTCCTGGTGAGCAAAAGCTGCACAGCTTAGATGTCAAAAGAGCCATCTTTCACTACCTAGAGCATACTAGACAGTCCAGAAGCTCTCCACTCAGTTGTTCCTCACCTACGGGGATGTAGGCAGAGGAAGACCAGCTACCAAGAGAACTATTTCTCGTTGGTTGGTCTCTTGTATTAGATTCTGCTATGAGAAAGCTAATCAACAACCTCCAGTGGGGCTCAGGGCCCATTCTACCAGGGGCACTGCAGCCTCACTTGCAGCAGCAAGGGACATTCCCCTACTGGATGTCTGCAAAGCAGCTTCCTGGAAATCTGTGCACACCTTTGTGAAACACTACAGTTTGGATGTGCAGACCAGATCTGATGCCAAATTTAGCAGGTCAGTTCTTCAGAGCCTCTTTCCTAAGTAGGTTCTCTGCCCGCCTCCCACTTGGTACTGCTTGGTAGTCTGCAAAAAGTTACTGATGCTAAAGGACTCCTGAGGTAAGAAGAAAAAATTACTCACCGCAGTAATCTTCTTTCTTCCATGAGATCCTTTAGCATTAGTAAGCTCCTACCCTTCCTCCCCGGTTCACCTGTCAGAGAAGGGCTCTTACATCACCTTTTACCAAATTTGGGGTTTGTTATTGATGAGTTTTTACCTCGTGTTGCTGTTTCTATTTCCACTTTTGGACATTTGCATGTTTTTTGAATCTTGTTTATTCTTTATCGGGGCATTTGCCCTCGCTTTTCCTTTAAAAAAATTCTGAAGCAGTCAACAGCTTTCACTCAGTTCACTCCCCCTCCTGTCTTTTGATTGGCTAGCCCTACGCTCCTTAAAAAATCTGTTAAAAGCACACCTCTGGGGCAATTGCACCTAGCCAGCTAAGTGCAAAAAGTTACTGATGCTAAAGGACCCCATGGAAGAAAGAAGATTACTGTGGTGAGTAATTTTTTTCTTATCCCTTCTTAGGGGAAACAGTCTCATAAGTGGGAATCTCCTTTTCTGGCAAACAAGGCAGTTTATAATTCTATAAAACACACCACCATTCCAACTGAAGGTGCTCTAGCACTAGCGGATTCACTTGACAAGTGAATGGATACCGCATGCAGGAGGGCTTTCACCTCTAATGACACAAACATTCGTACCTCCTGTGCTTCTTTTATTGTTGCCAGAACCTTAAACCTCTGGGTCACTACACTGTCCAATTTTGTTCCACCTGACATGGAAGGTGCAAGCATTTTGCAGTTGGTGGCCATGGAGTCCACTTTTCTTGGTGATTCTACAGTGGACAATTTACGCATGCAGCCCACTCAGCCTATCACATTGTGTCAGCCATGAGGGGTGTGTAGCTCAGACATTGGTCTGCTGATTAAACTTCAAAGGCAAAACTGTTTAGCCTTCCTTTTGAAGGAGGCTTATTGTTTGGTTCAGGTCTGGATTCTATCTTGCAGGATAAGAAAGGCCATCTTCCAGTGCCTAAACAACAGTGCAAGGCTGCAGCACCCCAATGGGGTCAAGGTGAGGGCCAGCTCAGGCAGTCCGGGGGGGGGGCTCGTCCCTTTTGGAACTTTGGTAACCCAAAAAACAGAGAGATTACTCGGGCAACAGGGGTTACGGCAACAGAAGGGTCCTTCCTAGGTGCCGCAGAGGACCACCAGTACAAAAACCTGGTACCTTACAATGAAGGTACGTGGGCACATCACTGCCCCCCCTTCCCTTGCTGGAAGACTCCAGGAGTTCCTTGCAGGATGGGCCCAAACAACGTCAGAAGCCTGGGTTTTGGAAATCCTTCCACTAGGCTGTGCCATATAATTTTAAACTTTTCCCTCAAGGGGACGCTTTCTGCCATCCCTGGTTTCGAAGCAAGTGATGAAACACCCAGCGGTGTCAGACACTCTGACCCACCTCATTCAGATCGGGGCCATTGTGCCGGTTCCTTCAGAAAAGCAAGGTCAAGGGTTCTGTTCCATCTATTTCATCGTTCCCAAAAAGTCCAGGAGCGTCAGACCTATTCTGGATCTGAAGCATCTAAACAACATTTGTTCACCACAAAACATTCAGGATGGAGTCTTTACCTGTCGATAACCCAGGCTGTTCAGCCGAGGGACTTCTTAGCCTCAATAGATCTGATGGATGCTTACTTTCACATCCGCATCCATCATTTTCACCAGGTGTACCTCAGATTTGCGATACTGGGCCAACATTTCCAGTACGAGGCACTTCTGTTTGGCCTTGCAACAGCCCCTCAAGTTTTCTCGAAAGTGTTGATCGTTCTGGTGGCTCAAGTACGACTGGAGTGACATCATGTCGACCCATATCTGGACAACCTGCTCATTTGGGCACCGATGTTGCCTCTAGCAAGGAGGTCAGTATTCAGAATCCTGGAGATCCTAGAATCATATGGATGGATAGTGAACAGGGAGAAGAGCTCCCTCGAACGATCATAGTCCTTGGAGCACCTGGGAGCAGTCCTTGACACAAAAGTAGGGAGGGTGTTTCTGTCACCCTCTCAGGAGGAGACCTTGTTGCTGGAGATACAGTGGCTCAGGAATCAGTCCTCTGCATCTGCTCACAACCTGCTGCTGATTCTTGGCCTCATGGCAGCAGCAATGGACCTAGTTCCTTGAGCTTACACATGTGATCTCTTCAGATGAGGTTGCTGATGGCCTGGGACCCATCATCAGAGGAGTACTAAGCCAGGATTCTCCTCACCCCTCAACTTCATCACTCCCTGAGTTGGTGGGTGAATGTGCAGAATGTCAACAAGGGGGTTCCATTGGAACTACCACTAGAGGGGATTCTCACAACAAATGTAAGTCTGCATGGGTGGGGGGGCAGTTCTACACCAACTTCCCACACAGGGGATTTGGTCAGTACAGGAACAGCGTCTCCACATAAATGTCATAGAAATGTGGGCTGTCCACTAAGCCCTCTGTCATTTTCAGTCCGTACTGAAAAACAACGCTTAAAAGTGCAGTCGGACAATGCCATCAAAGTGGGTTACATAAACAACCAAGGAAGCACAAAAAGCAGAGAAATGCTTCTGGAGGCCTCAGAGCCCCTGAACTGGGCGGAAGAGAACCTTCTCTCTCTGTCGGTAGTACATCTTGTGGGGGAATTGAACATTCAAGTCGACTGGCTAAGTCACGAAAATGTTCACTACAGAGAGTGGCAGTTGAACCCGGGAGTGTTCAAACTCCTCAGCAATCGGTTTGGCAACCACAGATCTGTTTGCATCAAGCAAAGTGCTCAGACCCACAGATTTTTCAGTCGGTATCGATGTCCACAGGCAGAGGCAGTGGACGCTCTGACTCAAGTGTGGTCCTTCTGGAGCGCATGCCTTTCCCCCACTGCCTCTTCTTCGGAAGGTCTTAAAAAAATATAAGACACTCAAGAGGGAAATTTTCTTCTGATAGCCCCGGATTGGCCAAGAAGAACGTGGTTCTCCGATCTAGTGAATCTAGCTCAGCAAGTTCCCTTCCACCTGCCGGTATGAGGGGACTTCCTGTTGCAAGCCCCATTCTCCACCCGAACCCAGGTGCAATGCAGTTTGCTGCCTGGCTCCTGAAAGGAAGCGGGTCCTAAAATTAGGTTTCTTCCCAAAAGTAGATAAAACCTTGATGGCAGCTAGAAAAACCTCTACCTCGGCAGCGTATGTTCAAGGCTGGACCATATTCTGTTCTTGGTCCAGAGGGAAGGGGTTTAAGCCTTCAAGAGCCTCCATTCCTCAAATTCTGGACTTCCTTCAGGAAGGCGTGGAAAAGGGGCTGGCATTGAGCACACTGAGAGGCCAGGTTTCCACTCTCACAGCTTCACTGGGCTTCTTCCTAGGAACTAACAGGTTATTCATTTTTTGCACACAGTTGGCAGGAGCCGACCGCTATTTCGATCTCCGGTGCCTCTGTGGTATATTAACTTGGTTCTGAATGTCCTCTGTGTAGAGCCTTTTGAGTCGCTATCCTCTGTGTTGCTGAATGTGTTCTTCTACAACAGGGGTCGAAATTAAGTTTTACAACCACTAGCTAGTAGGGCTACTGACTAGGAAGATCCACTGGCCAACAGATGTTTTCACTGGCCCAGGTTGTGTACATACTGAAGTATGCCTTCTCCAGTATAAGCCCACAGGGCTAGTTAAATGAAAATCTTACTAGCCCGATGCAAAATCTACTAGCATTTGGCTAGTGGGCCGGTGCCAATTTCGACCCCTATTACAAGGTCTATTTCTTAGTGGTCATGTGTTCAGCCAGGAGAGTGAGTGAACTGCAGGCCTCATCTCACAAGGAGCCATCCCTTATTATGCATAAGGACAAAGTGGTACTCAGGATGGTCCCGTTCTTCATCCCTAAAGTGCTCATGGCCTTCCATGTGAACCATGAAGTTTGCCTTTCATCCTTTTGCCAGCATCCTTCTCAACCCAAGGAGAAGGAGCTGCACAAACTGGACCTGCGGTTGACAGTAAAGATCTACCTTAAATGAACAATTGAGTTTTGTAAGTCAAATAATCTATTTGTTCTTTTTGGGGCAGCCAAACAAGGACAAAAAGCTTCTAAGCCCACCCTAGCTAGGTGGATACGGGCCTGTGTTGCTAAGGCATATGTTGCAAGAAAGGAGAGACCTCCGGCTCTCATCAAGGCTCACTCCACCAGGGCGATAGCAACTTCCTATGCGGAGAGAGGCAAAGCCACAGTTGTAGACCTATGCAAGGCAGCTACGTGGTCTTCAGTCTACACTTTCACAAAACATTACAAACTGGATGTTCAGAGTTCTGCTGACACAGCTTTTGGTTGCAGTGTGTAGCAGGCAGCAGTTCGCAAGTAATTCGTATGCGTCTGGTGAATGGGATAATATTCTCCCCCCTCTCAGTTTTTGTTTGGGTACTGCTTCTTAGAACCCAGTTGTTTTGATTTCCCATTGACAATGTGGAGCGCCATAGGAAGAAAAAATTAACTTCATGCTTACCGTAATTTCCTTTTCTGTTAACTCCAGCATTGTCAATGGGGCCCGCCCAGGAGCCTGACTCCTGAGGAAGAATCTTTTCCGGTATGCTAGGAGAGAGATCTAGTCTTCGGAAAAAAATCCCCTACTAGGATCTCCTATTCTGCTGCACTGTACTCTGATATGTGTAATTATAGACTGATCTGTCAGTTAGTCTACATCTGCAGGTTAACAGCTTTCATTAGTTTCTTAAGGTGATTTTCCTGTTGCAGGTAGTTCTCTGCACTCAGTTAAAAAAAAAAAAAGGATATGCGTCATCGTGTGTTAGCTTCAGTTTCACAGATTTGGTCTGTTAAGAAGCCTGTTTGCTGTTACATGGTCTTTCCTACAAGAAAAAACTAATATTCAGGCCTTGGGTCCATGAAGTACAATCTCTTCCTTGGATGTCTGCTAGGAAGGTAAGATAGTTTGTTATTACAGTAGATTGTTTATAGTGTATGCAATGTGTAGCTCTCATGACACTGTAAGGTAAGTAGTAACTAGGGAGTTGCTGCTGCATGGATTCCTCATATACCCAATATTCCAAAGCTTGGGCTGTGCCATTCCCCTGGTAGGGGTGCACTTTACCCAGTTGTTTTGATTACGCATTGACAACGGTGGAGCTAACAGAAAAGGAAATTACAGAGAGGTGCTGTAGATCCTGAGCAAAATGGTTGTCTGCTGATAGCATTCTGTATCTCGACTCATGATTCAACCAAGAAAGTGCTGAAATTTCTCAACATCTCTGGATTTAAACTAAATATAACTGTACTTAAACGACTGACACATCAGATGGGAAATCCTCATTTGGATCAACAGTAGGGAGCCAGAGTTAAAACAAAGAATGTCTCCGACGCACCTAACACACGCTCAGCCCAGGGTCGCGTGGAGGTTCCAGGAGCCATGCTGGGAGAAGAGACATTGCAAACTCTGGGGGTAAAGATCAACAGGCTTATGGCCACTGCGGCGAGACTACCAGATAAATTTGACGATCTTACCAACCATGTTGCCATATTGGAAACAACCCTGGATTCGGTGCAAGAAGCGATGACGGAGGCCACAAAACGATCGGATGCAGCAATGGGAGCAGTCACCTCAGTAATTTGGGAGTGTACTCACTTCAAGTCACAGCTTGAGACTCTCGAGAATCAAGTCAGAGCTGCCAGTATTCAGCTTACTGGGATCCCAAGGAAAGTGACAGTGATAACCTACTAATGTTTTTACAAGAATGGTTAGTGCAACAGTTGGGACAAGAGGTGGGACATAAAACTCACCTGTTATAGAAGGCCTATGGGATTACACCCCATGGTCGCCCACATAACCTAGATGCTCCCCACAACATTTTCCTGGTAACTGATGGAATGGGCACTAGGGACTAGATCATGGCTTTAGCATGACAGAAGGGTAGTCTCCTACAGAATGGCCAGCAGGTACGAATGTATCCAGACACCAGCTATGCTATGAGACAAAAACAAAAGAAATGCGATGGAGCAAGGGCTATGCTATGGGAGGCCCGGATTCCCCACGGGATGGTCTTTCCAGCCAGACTGATAATTGCGCACTGAGGGAAAAGCTTTCTTTTTGCCGACCATTCTGGTGCACTAAAATGGTGCCAGAAAAATGTTGCTTCAGTACCCCGAGAGGCAGCCCCTGCAGATCAGTGCTCAGATGATGAAACCTGAAATGGTCGGAGACTATTTAGAAGCTTCCTTATGGGTGGGTAAGTGGACTGTCCCCAGGTAAGTCTGGATCTAAAAGTTCGGATATGGGAAAATATCTTTATCTGTATTGTTAAATCTGGGGCAGTTCTCCACTCGGATAGCTAGTTTCCGACACCGTTTGACATATTTGATGTTTTAGTTACCACTGGAGTGTGTTCAGTTGTTTCATTGTGGTGGTTTGAATCCTATCTGTTTTTTTATAAAGAATACTAGTTTGAGCCAGTATTGGGCTGTGTATTGGACAAGCCAGTGAGCATCAGTATCTGATATTGTTTTGGTTCCTAATGTTAGAAGCCTAAGAGGATATGTTATGCGCTATCATGTTAATTTATCAGTTTGCTATCGGCTGCATGTTAACCAAGGTGTGCACTTACCAGTGCCAAATGTGATAAAGCATGGCAGTAAATACCTTCTTTTTGCAGGTAAAAATCTCTGGACTTTATACGGAAGACTTTGTTGGACAAATACCATGCAGCTCCTGGGTTCGAACTGCAGCCTACTCGTGTGTGTAAAATGAGGGAATGTATTAAAGTTTTTCTCCCCAGGACATGTATCACAGCTAGGGACGGTCCAAATAATTATATTAAGAGGAGTGGCATCCTCAGTGTTATTACATGTTGTTGAATGTCCATTGCTTGCAATGCTTTAACTGTATGTGATGATGTTAAATCAATAAAAATAAAATAAAAAAAGGAAAGGAAATTATGGTAAGTATGAAGTTAATTTATTTTTTTCCACTTGCAGAAGCTAGTCACCCCGAAGAGCTCTCCCCAGCAACTCGCTCCATTATCAATGCATGATCAAGTATCATCTTTTTGTTTATCCATTTTATTAGTCTCTGCCCTTTTTAGTTGTTATACTTGTCAGTTGTATACACTTTAAGTATTTTTTGTTTTGTTTTCTTAGGTCCAATTGTACGCAAGTTCTCCTGTCCACAACGGCTCTGGGAACCGGAGAGCTCTACTGTACTGTGTCTTTGGTGGTGAATTTATTCTGGGATCTACTATATTTTATTATTTCTCTCACGATACCATTTACTTTCATCTTGGTCCTGCTTCTGGTAATCGAGGCACAGGTTGCAAGCTGCGGCTGTTTCCTCAGTAAAAAGACTCTTCTGCGAGTCGCAGGTTGCATTGCGTTTCCAACAGAAATGGAAGTAGCTTACTGCCTTTACTCTGTGTGGGGGTTTTGCTTCTGTCCCTTCTGTCTGATTTGGCATGTCAGGCAGACATTGACCATTGTGAAGCTCTCATTCTTTTTACATGCTGCAGCCTCGCTTTATATTATTTTCGGTCAGGCAGCACTCCATGATTTGTCCTCTGTCTGGGCTCCGCTTATAATTAACAGGAACCATATTTTTGGGGTACACTTTATTTAAACTTGATACAGCAGTACAGAGGAATTACATGTATCTAACTCACGATAGTTATACACTCAGAATAAATATACAGTCAGGTCATGCCTTCCAAATTATTACACATCAAATCTGTTATTTATAAGGCTTTACCAGAGTGATATATTACATTCATGGGATTCTGAGCTACAGCTATGATAATAATCCAGTCACAATAGAGGGTCTTATAATAACGTGTACATAGGCATGCAATCATTTACCTATCTCTCCACCCTGAATTATATAAAAGGATTTCAACAAGCCGGGAACTAGGGTTGGGATAAAGCCCTCTCCACTGGGGTCCACACATCCAAAAATTTATTCAGTTGCCCTCTGTGTACTGTATTCTTTCATACGTCATCCAGTCTAAGAGGGCAATGATCCAGTCTGATATGGTTGGAATGAATGGAGCCTCCACTGCGAAGCTAATACCTTCAGGCCCATCACATTCCATAATTTCCATAAGGTCAAACAGGGATTTCTATATTTTATCTTCCCATCAGGCACTCCTGGAGGCAGACCGAATAGGATCTCCACTGGATCTAACCTAAGAGGGGTATCAACTAGTCTAGAAAGGGTCTCCTGTACTCCCATCCAGAAATTTTGAACTAGATTACACTGCCGAATCATATGGTAAAATGTACCATTATGGATCTGGCATTTAGGACATAGAGGGGAGTCATTCTGGTTAATTATGTGGGCCAGCCAGGGAGTGTGATAGGTTCTGTGTAGCACATTAAATTGAATGGCTTTAGCCCTATTATTAACTGAACATATTAGGCTATTACTTGAAATAGTTATCCAGTCCCCTTCGGTCAATCCATCTGGTAGAATGTCAGTTTCCCACTTGTCCTTGGTGGCTTTCATGTAATCAGGTAGGGCACCTATCAACACTTTGTATGTTCTTCTTAGTGGTTTAAATGAGGTATCTCCTGATTGCCCCCAGAACATCTCCTTCAACGGGGAGTGTGACACCCCTCGCCGACCCATTCTTCCTCTCAGCTTCTCAAATGCCTCTTTAATTTTAACATACTGGGGTAAATGAGATTCACTGGAGTTTTTGTTTCTCACCAAATATTCAAAAGAGCAAAATCTTCCCTCCTGTAAAACATGCTGTATCTGGGAGACCTCCTTACCAGCCCACTGTTGCAAAACAGGAATATCCCAAAGAGACACTTCCCCTCCTTGTTGTAAAAACTGCCTAAGAGGACCTTCAGGGGACAGACCATCACTCACCCCAATTCATATCATGTGCAAGCTTCCAAGCTTTCACCATGTTCCCTGTAAATGTGTTGGTGGGGATATTCAAAGTATTCACCTCTCCACACAAAGCCAAATTGTGGTGGTACATGGAAATCTCCCCCCGAACCTTCCATTTTCACCCAGGCCAGTTGTTCTTCCGGATTTTTTAATACATCTTGAATGTGGGCCACCTGAGCCACTACCCAGTAATGTCTCACATTCGGTAGGCCCAAACCACCTCTCCTCTGGGGCATCCACAAAAGCGTTTTTTTAATCCTGGGTCTCTTGTTATTCCAAAGAAGTTGGATGATAGCACATTCAATACTTTTAAAATACTTTAGAGGGATTTTCAAAGGTATTACCTGAAATAAATATAAAAATTGGGGCAATACTGCCATTTTTATCAAATTCACCCTCCCAAGCAGGGTCAGCGGCAAGGCCCTCCATGATATACAGTTATCCTTTATTTTAGAGATCAAACCCTTCATGTTAATTTTAGTCAAGAGGAAAGTTGAGATGGAATTTGGATGCCCAAATATTTTAGGGATTTAGCCGATTGAACCAAAGTCTGGGCAATCAGAACTGGACCCCTACCCTCCCCCACGGGCATCCATTCACACTTACTCCAAGTAATCTTATGCCGTGAAAGTAGGCCATATTTCTCAAAGAGCTAGGATAGTTCCTCCATCGCCTCCCCAGGAGATTTTATGAAAAGAAGGACATCATCAGCAAATAGTGATATTACATGTTCCTGTCCCTTCCAATGAAGTCCCTTGATTCGGGCATTAGATCTAATGCTTTGTGCTAATGCTTCAATTGTGAGAACATATGTAACCCCTTGTTACCCAGGGTTACTAGAATCCCAGTAAGACCTAGTGGTAGGCAGGGAAGGCAGCTTGTGAAACTCCAGTTAAATGGGTTTCACTCTGTTCTCAGTCTCAGCTGAGACTGTGGGATGACATCACCAATAGAACTTTCGCAGCTGCATAAGCCATATTGGAATCTGCAGCAGAGGGAGTTAGATAGAACGTTGGGAGTTTTCAAAGAGAAAAGTTCAGTTTCCAGTTTGCCTTCAGAAAGAAGGAGTCAGTGTCCAGTTTGTCTTGAGCAAGTAAGGTGTGCTCAAGTGGTGGAGACCGCTGTTCGGGTCTCAGTGCCCCCTCCCTCCCTCCGGGGGGGGGGATGTAAAGATCCCCATGCAGATTCCTGGGACAATCCCCTTAATTCTGCCAAGAGGAAGAAAAGCTGCCATTTCAGTTCAGCCTTTGTTTTGGAAAGTTGGAAGATTTGTGATCCACCTGTGGGGCACCTGCAACTAAAGGGTGAGTGTTTGCTCTAACATGAGAGGGCAAAATGTTTTCTTCACCCTGGGACATGTGTGGGAATCTAGGAATTGAGCTACATTTTGGGAAGCCTATAGGACTAGGCCAAATAAGTGGAGTAGTGTCAAATGCTAGAGTGCTGTGTGATTTCAAGTAATATGTAGAGGAGATTCGTCAGTTCATCTACCATTTAATCTACACTCAGAAGTTTCAGTGTTCCCAGGGAAATGGCCGGGTATGGGCTGTGGGAGCTGGAGGTGGGCAAACCCCCCATCTTTAGTAACCAGGTCCACCTCTACGGATTTCTGCTGTGGTTGCTACTTTGCCTCATGCACTTGGCCAGTGATGGGGGAAGTACCCAGACGTGGGGTTGCAAAAGGGAAAATCTCTCTAGGAGTCGCAGACTCTAAGTGGTGTGGGGAGCCACAACAAGTGTAAAGAAAAATTCTCTTTGTGAGATGGGGAGTCATAACAAGTAAGGAAGAAATCTCTCTAGGAGTCGCAGACTCTTAAGTGGTGTGGGGAGCCACGACAGGATAATTGGTTCATTCTTCCAATGGACTGTGAATCAAGTGGCCGGCTGGGGAGCCGGGCCAGTTGGGCTGTGTACCCAAAGTACGTGCAAGTCTGGGCTGTGTGCCTGGTGGGTCCAGAGCCTGAAAACAGTATAATTGGTTCATTCTTCCAATGGACCGTGTTGTAGTCTCTAATCTGCATTACCAGGAAATGTAGCCCCATGGGGGTCCGTCTATGCTTTGTTTTGTTCAGCTAGTTTGTAAATAAAAGCCACACTGAAGAATCCCATTCCTGGTTCTGGACATTACAGTTATTGCTTCCTGTGTTCGGATTTACTTGGGTGCCCTTGTGCAGAGTAGCCAAACCTAGGTCCCCCTGTGCCGAGTAACCTCATCCTCCCCGAACCCAGGTCTCCACCAGGTACTGCTGTCAGCTTCAACAGCATGCCACCTGTCGTTTGGCAAAAAGGCAGGGGTGAGGGGTTACACATATATTAAGGGGGAAAGGGGACACCACTGCCTGGTTCCTCTTGTTAAAGCAAAGAGAAACAAAATAGTACTATTGGTAAGGATTTGGGCTCTCTGAGATCTATACAGCACCCCCAACCATTTCACTATTAAAGGGCTCATGCCAAATTTCCACAAAACTGCCATCATAAAGGGCCATTCAACATTATCAAAGGCCTTCTCTGTGTCTAGGGACAGAAGGCCCCCCTCCCCCCGGGCCACGGTGTATTATATTCAAGACCCGCCTGATATTGTGTTTGGCCTGCCTCCCCTTCACAAATCCCCCTTGATCAGGATGTATAAGTTTAGGAAGAATATTTTCCAACCTACTTGCCATCAATTTCGCTAAGATCTTTTATAGTCTGCATTGAGCAAAGAAATTGGGCGTTAGGATGAGCACAGTAGTGGATTCTTTCCCTCCTTAGGCAAAATTGTAATGGTGGCAAGTTCCTGCGAAGGGGGAAGAGCTCCTTCCTCCAAAGTTTCCTGTATCATATCCTTCATTAATTGTCCTAACTCCTCCCAGAGCAGCTTATATATCTCGGCCGGGATACCATCAGGCCCCGGTGCCTTCTCCCTCTTAGTTTTCCATACCACCGCCCTTAGTTCCTCCAAAGTTATAGGGGATTCTAATTTATCGGCATCCAGTTCTCCCACTTCAGGAAGGGTAACTTCTTCTAAAAACTGTCCTGGATCGGCTCCCTGGGGGATCTCAGTTGTGTATAATCATGAGTAATAAGTTTTAAAAGCATCATTTATTTTCTGTTGGTCATAAGTGACCTCCCCTCCCTTCAGTTTCACCCCCAAAACTGTCCTCCCCACTCTTTGTCGCTTAACCAAACTCACCAACCACTTCCCCACTTTGTCCCCTTCAAAGTAAGAATATGATTTAGTTAAGTTAAGAGCTCTCTCTATGTGCTGGGTGGATATTTGATTCAGTTCACATTTCAAAACTTTTAGTTCTGATATTTTAAACCGATCGTGCGAGGCCATTAATTCTTTCTCTAATTTTTGAATCTGGCTTTCCAATTCCTGCTGTCTTCTAAGAGATACTTTCTTTTTATATGAGGAATATGAAATGGTCTCACCCCGAATACTTGTCTTAAGTGCTTCCCAAATCATCCTAATATCTGTGTCCCCAGGCTTATTCACCTGAAGGAATTCAGATACGTGCTGTTTTAGTTGATGGAGGACTTTTGGGTCCCCTAAGAGTTTGGGATCCATATGCCAGATGGGGTCCCTCCCAGGTCTCTCTTTCCCTTCCAAAGTCACCCATAAAGGGGCATGATATGAGATGAGTAACGGTCCATAAATTGCCTCCACTACATCTCCCAGCCTAGATTTTGTTAAGAATAAATAGTCTAGCCTGGTATACAGTTTACGGGCATGAGAGTAAAACGATTATTCTCTAGTGGAGGGATGACAAAATCTCCACGCTTCCTGAAAAGATCTCCTCTCCACCATTTGGCAAAGAGTTTTCGCACTTTTAGGGCCTGGGCCTTTCCTCACTCCTGAATAGTCTAGTTGTGGATCCCAATATGTGTTCATATCTCCCCTTATAATTATATCATCCGGAAATGGTGCCAGTGTGGTTCCCAGGTGAGTGAAAAAATCCAGGGAGTCTATATTTGGACCATAAATGGAAACTAATGTAGTAGGGGTACCTCCCAAGTCCACCACAACCACAACATATCTCCCCTGGGGATCAGTCACAGAGCAAAGGACCTTATGCGAGAAACCAGGCCTAATCCAAACCGCCACACCTCGAGCCTTAGAAGTAAAGGTAGATGTAATTAATGTGCCCCCCAGGATTGACACAGGCTGTCCAGTTCTTCTTTGGTAGAATGCAACTCCTGCAAGAATACAATATCCCCTTTCATTTTATTTTTTATCTGGGTTAATACCGTTTCCTTTTTATCACCGTTCATAGCCCATTAACATTCCATGTAATTAGCACAATCTTAGCCATATTGATCCAATTTCCTATTTAGTATAGCATGACTAGTCCATCTCTGTCCCAACATTACATCGTTCCTTCCACTGCTGAAAAAACTTTTAATATTTGCATAAAAACGTTGAACTAAACTACCTACCCCTTCCCCCAATATAGTGCAACCAATTTTTTAACCAGCCCCCCTTTCCCTCCCATCTAACCTACTACACATTAGCTTAATATCACAAAACCCCCCCTCACACCCGATAGTGAAAACCAAACCAAATTAAACTACCCACTACCTTTCGTGGATTGAGCATCCATCCCTTGCAAACTTTATTAGACATAAGAACTTCTAAAGTCAAAAACTGGTATACCCTCTAATATTAAAAAAAAAAAGTAATTGTCTGCTTGGGAGAGCATAGGTCTGGGAAGTTACTTCACCACCCCAGACATGGGCTGCTTCAAGGAGAAAAAGAAAATTAGGTATAAACTGTGGAGGATCCTTGAGATTTCCCACCCCCTACTGTATCTGAAATAGGCGCAGGTCATCTCAAAACCTTGGATGATATAGCATTGTTTCAAGTGCTCTTACCATAGGTATGATTTAATACAGATCCTCCCCATAAAGCCCTTTCATCAGGAAATAAAGGTGCAAAACAAAACACAACCCGATTACCCCCCCCAACCATTTATTGATTACTCAGCTCCTCTAGATTTATACATTTGAGTCCTGTGCTAGATTTAAATTTGTTCCTTCATCAGCATTTGGATCTATAAAAATGAAAGTCAACCATAAACGACATGTAACTGAAATGAAACAGTAAACCCAAATGCATAACAGTACCATCTGGAAACGTGGCTAAGTCCCGATTTTTAATCCATAGGTTCCTTTATATCCCCACCTTCGCTAAATTCCGATTCAATGTCCTTGAAGGATATACCGAGAGGTAGGGGAAGAGGGAACCCCCGAATCCAGCCGTTATAGGCCTCAGGTGAAGTTATGGAACGGAGAATGCTCCTGCCCCGAGAACGATAAACAGTACCTTCCAGGCCATGGCATTTCAGGGATCTCAAGCTGATTTTTGCTTCTCCAACTCTCTGGCATACTCCATAGCTGCTGCTGAATCTGTGAATGCTTTCGAGTTACCTCCCGAAGGACGTACAATCAGTCGAGAAGGGACAGTTTATTGAATGAAGCACTTGGCGAACCTCCACAAATGCTTGCCGTTGTTGCTGTAGAAGTCGGGAATAGTCCGGGTAAAGGCTAATTCTTCTCTGCTGCATAAGGATGATGCCCACCTTCCTCGCCGCTTCCAAGACTTGCATCCTGTCCTGATAACGCAGGAATTTAACGATTATGTGCCTTGGCTTCTGATCTTGAGGTGGTTTCGTCCCTGGTGCTCTATGGGCCCTCTGTATCTCCAGGGAAATGTCCTGAGGTAACTGTAGGGTATTTTTGAACCAACTTTGTAGAAATTGAATGCAGTTTTTCCTTCCGCACCTTCTGGGAGGCCGATGATGCGAAGATTACATCGGCACTCTCGGTTCTCATGGTCATCAATAGATTGTTTTAAATATTCTGTTTCCTTGAGAGCTTTAGCTAGGTCAGTCACATGAGTAGAGGCCCTGTCTTCTTGATTGCTGATGCACTGTTCCACTTCCCCTAGACGCCATTCGTGGGATTCAACCTGCTCCGAAGTGGCATGGCATTTACGGCCTGTTGTAGGTGCTGAATTTGTGCCGTTACATTATCAAAACTGGCCTCCATTCTGGTGCCTAAGTCACATTTGAGATTTTTTATCAATCTCTCTAACTGCTGGTAGCCCTCAGCCATTGCCTGGTGAGAAGACGATTCAGTATATTCTCTCCTGGAGGCACCTTCTGCTGGCAGGTGATTCCTATCCGGCTGGGCTGCCCGCGAGCTTCTCGGGGAATGATCAGGCTTAACTGGGCCTTTAGCCGATGAGTCACGTTACGCTTATTTAAATGCTATTTTGGACTGTTTTTTCCCTGATTTTTGAGAGGACGACATTAGCGCTGGGTAGTATATCTGCTATATTAGTAGATGTGGGAAATTGAGTTAGAATTAGAGGGGATTGCAAGGGATGGTTACATAGCTCCAAATTCAAGCTGCCATCTCGCTCTGATGCTAGGCCACGCCCCCAGGAACCATGTTGAGAGATGTTATTTTATTTCCCATTTTGGGCCGTTTGCAAGGTCGTCTCGGTTCCATTCTGGGAATCGAGACACAAGTAGAGAGTCACATGCCAACTGTGGTGGTTGCTGCTAAATAGGTACTGCACGGTTTTCCCTGTTGGGTTTTGTTTTTAACTGTCTTTTTCTTGCCTGATTCGAGCAGGACAGGCAGACAATGTAAGAATGTGAGACCCCTTATCTTACAGTTGTATGTTTATTTATTTATTTTTCAACCTGACAGACTGTCACATTGTATCTAGTTGTTTTCTCCACTAAGTGTGGTACAAGTATTTGTTATTTTTTATTTCATTTATTAATTACTAGGATTACAAATACCTTTGAACCAAGGGTTCTTTTACAAAGGTTCTTCGTCAGCAATGGGTGCAAGCAAAACAGTGGTAAGATACAATACAACATCAGGAGGTTAACATAGAAGCAAACAGTGGTAAGATACAATATAGATCAAGAGGTTACCTTAGTAGCAAAAGATAGTACATGTGTATAGACTAGCACAGTAACAAACAGTCAGTGGCAAATAATGTGCAGTTAATACAGGTGTGTATATAGCAAGACACAGATACAAATGAAAACCATCCTGGGGTGACATAAGTGGAACAAAGGGTGGGGGGTAAGAGGGGTTGGGGATAAGGGGGTAGGCAGTCAAGGATTTGACATTGTCATAAGTGCAAGAACAAAAAGATAAGTGCTAGGTGGTCTCGAGGTGGAGCAACAAGAGATAGGGTGATAGGGGGAGACAGGAGGAGAGGAGTGGGAGGGGGTGGAATGGTAGGTGGGAGGTGAGAGGGGGTAGAATGGTAGGTAGAGGTGGGAGAGAGACGGGGAGTAGGAGTGGATGGAGGGGCAGAGAGAGGTGGGGAAGGTAACAAGAGAGGAGAGGAGAGGAGAGAAGGGGAAGAAGAGGTGAAACAAAGCCGAAAGCCTAGGCAGAGCAGCCACAACTGCTAAGGTCAGTGAGGTGCTGGCAGAGTTTACATTTGAATGGGCCAAGCTTGTTTTCAGCTGCAGTTACAGGGGGGAGGTTGTTTAGCAGCAGGGGGGCCCCTTGTGTGGAAAGCACGTTGAGCCTGGTTGGTACGGCAGAATGGAACGATAAATGTTGTATTGAGGGAACAGCATGTAAAATGTGCAGTGACTGCGGGCAACATTAAGACATGAGTTGCAGGGGGTGTGAGGTAAAGATAGATTCTCTTAGCCAGTTGGCAGTTCTGGTAGGCAAGTCTGCTATTTAGAGTGAGCCAGTTGGATTGCTTGTAGAGATCACAGGTATGCATATGCTTCCCTGTGCCAGTGAGAAGTCTACAGCATTTGTTAAGGGCCGTCCTGACCCATTTTAGGATGGTATCAATGGCAGCCCCGCAGAAGTCAAGCCCGTAATCAGTGACACGTAGGACTGAGGCAGTTATGACTGCGCATAGCTTCGTTGGTAAGACAGCAACTGTGGTGGTAGAGGACCCCAATTCTTGAGTTGACTGATTTTGAGATGTGTTGAACATGAGAGCTGAAAAACATTATGCAATCAAGGGTAATACCAAGGTTTTTAAACTCCTGCACTTGCTCAAGTGGCTGTTGAAGCTCATTATGTATGGTGAAGTTTATGAATCTGTATTTGCTGTGAGAGCTATGGAATAGCATGGACTTTGTTTTTTTGTAATTCATCAGCAGCTTATGTTGGAGAAGCCAGGTTTCAACTTAGCTGAAGTTCGTCTGTAGGACCTTGGAGAGCGAGACAGGGTCAGTATGGGAGGAAAAGACTGCATCACAGGCACAGAAAGGCTGAAAAGTAGAGGGCCAAGGACGGAACCCTGAGGTACACCAGAGCGGACAGGAAGGGCACTTGAGAGAGAGTCAACGATTTTGACTTTTTGGCTCCTTGCCGAGAGGTAGCTTTCAACCCATTTGGTTACATCATTAGATAGTCCAAGGGAGGAGAGTGAGGGAAGCAGGAGCTGATGGTTCACGGTGTCAAAGGCCTTGGTCAAATCAATGAACAATGCGCCCAGTAGGTGGCCAGTGTCAGTCGCCTTATGAATATGGCTGGTGAAGTCAAGCAGGGTGGTGGTAGTACTATGGGCTTTTCTAAAGCCATGTTGTTGCGGGCAGAGTAAGTTATATTTGTTGAGGTGTTGATTCAAAAAAAAAAATATGCCACTGCCCCTCCTGCTGAAAGGCAAAAGGAGATGCCAGTGGACAAACTGAAATAATAAGTGCCGCTGCCACTCCTGTCGCAAAGCATAAGGAGATGCCAGTGGACAAAGTCAAACATATAATGAGATAAGTGCCACTGCCCCTCCTGCTGAAAAGCAAAAGTGAACAAGACAAAATATAAAGAAAAGGGAGACACCAGTGGATGAAGCAAAGATAAAGGGAAAACATGCCACTGCCCTTCTTGCTGGAAAACTAAAGAAGGCATCAGTGGACAAGATAGACTATAAGGAGATAAATGTCACCGCCCCTCCTGCGGAAAAGCAAAGGGAGATGCCGGTGGACAAATTAAAGCATAATGAGAAAATTGCCACTGCCCCTCCCACTGGAAAGCAAAAGGAGACATCAGTGGACAGAATATAAACAGAAAAATGCCGCTGTCCCTCCTGCTGATAAAAGGAGACACCAGTGGATGAAGCAAAATATGAAGAGAAAACATGCCAGTGCCCCTCATGCTGAAAGACAAAACGAGACGCCAGCGGGCAAGGTAAAATATAGGGACAAAATGCCTCTGCCCCGCCTACTGAAAAGGTGGACAAAGTAAAATACAAAGAGAAAACTTGCCACTGTCCCACCTGCTGAAAAGCAAAGGGAGACGCCAGCGGGCCAAATAAAATATAAAGGGAAAATGCCACCACCTGTCCGCTGAAAATGCCACCACCTGTCCGCTGAAAAGCAAAGTGAGATGACGGTGGACAAATTAAAACATGAAAGAGAAAAATGCCACTGACCCTCCTGCTGAAAGCAAGAGGAGATGCCAGTGGACAAAGTAAACTAGAAAGAAAACGTGCCACTGCCCCTCCTGCTGAAAGGCAGAAGGAGGTGCCAGTAGACAAAGTAGATTAGAGAGTAAAAACAAAACAAAAAAAAGTAAACTATAATAACACCACTGCCCCTCCTGCTCTGAAGCAAAAGGAGACACCAATGACATAAACAAGAACCTAACAGAGAAACATGTCATCCCCTCTGTCGCTGAAGAGCAAGAGGAAACGCACGCCGGTGGACAAGGTATAAATGCCCTCTCAGGAGAACATGACAAAGGCTTGAAGTTTTCAGGCCTTTCAAGCCATGGGAGCTCTTATGGGCTTACCAGTTCCTCCACAGCCTTTGGTACTCCTGGCTCCAGGGGACCAGGGTGATGAGTTGCATTATGAGGAGCATAATATGAAGGGGAACCGTTGAACCAGACGGGTTCCCCAACCAATTGTATGGCCTTCATTCTCAGGAGTAGGAGGATTACTCCTTGCACTTTCCCTTTGTGGGACAATTGACCTCACTAGAAGGTTGCTCTTACTGCTTCACGTGTTGCTAAAGAAGGCAACCTGCAAGCGGCTTCAATCCCATATATCTGTCCCAGGGGTTGACAAGAAATAGAAAAGAAGCACCAGCCAGATAAACACAATGCTGAGTACTTCTATGTTCACCCTACCCATGAGGTAGTGGTCCAGATGACCATTTGTGATATGTCCAAATTTCCACTCTCCTTCCAGCTCCCAGACAAGTTCCCGGAAAGCTGGACAGTATGAGAAGGAAAACGTACACTACTGCTATCCTGCCTTTGAGGCAGGCTGTGTACATGGCTTACATGGTCCAGTATCAGAATGCTTGCTGGAACAAGGTGCTGGCCATGTGTAACAAAAGGCAGGGGAACAGGGATCAGGGCCTAGTTGACACTGCTATAACTGTCCTTGATGCCACGAAGTATCAGTTCCACATGGCAGTGAACACCAATGATACTGCTTCTAGGGCAATGGCCCATACTGTTCTAAAGAGGAGATTTGCTTGGCTAAGCACAGCTAATTTGTCTTATGATGCCAGATAAAGCCAGGGATTTTTTCCATGTGAGAATAACTCCCTCTTTGATAAAGCAGAGGTATATGTAAAGCAAAACAAAAAAGCACCCAGCGTGCAGCAGAGAGAGTGCCTCTTTTCTGGCAATGCAGCAGAGAGCGCATCCTTTCCAGTGGGGAAAGGGCCTTTACTCAAGGTGCTTCCTCACACACACACGGAAAATAGGGAATCGCTACCCATTCTGGACCTCAGATTCTTAAGCATCTGAAGCAGACAAATTCAAGATGGTCACCCTATTCACAGTTACCCATCACTTCATCATTGGGATGGGCTGAAATTCTGAGGTGTGGAAAACGTGTGTTTCCACACTTCATTCGGGCCCAGTAGAGGCTATACAGTTCAGGAGAAAAAGGATGGTCTCTCCTTACCCAGAAAGACGGCAGGTTGTGGGCAGATCACACCAACAGGTCAAGGAATCCTGGGTCAGGGCACTCTAAAGTGGCTATAATTCCTCATAAGCACGCAAGAAGTCCCTGTCATAACCAGTACAGATGCTAAGAGTTGTTAGGAGCAGAACTGGATGCCAGACAGTGCAAAGTTTCTTTCTTTTTTTTTTTTACCCCAGGAAAGGACAGGGAATTCTTGGAGTCCTGGCAAATTCCCCTGCTGTAGGTCAGACAAGGCCAGCAAGGCACTTCATTTAGCTCTTAGGTCATATGGCCTCCAACTCAGCAGTGGTTCCAGGGACAAGATCCCAGAGTAAGAGACATTCAGTACCACTTGCAGTTCCATTAATCTCAAAAACAACATTCCCTTTCCAGGCTAGGCCTGTCCTTGGAGTGGTAGAAAGATAAGGGCAACTTCAGAGAAGGGGTACCTTTCAAGTACAGACCCCTACAGCAGAAGCTTCCGTGTTGGGTTGGGGTGCCCATCCAGGAGACCTATCAGTAAATGTGGTATGGTCTCCTCAGAAGTCCAAGGAGCATACGAACCTGCTAGAGCCAAGAATAGTTCTCTAGCTCTTCAGTCATTTGCACCACTGGTCAGGGGTTAGTTTGCCCAGGTGTGGGCAGACACCACCACCACAGTGCAATACACCACCAAACAAGTGGACACACAGTCCTCAAAGCAGTGCATGGAAGCTATGAGACTATGGAGTTTGGCTTACTCACTGGATGTACACGTCATTAGTCCACCTACCAGGGAAGGATAATGTTCTGTCAGATCCCCTCAACAGAATCTGCCAGGACCATCACAAACGGTCTCTAAACAAACAGGTGTTGGCTACAACCTTCAAGAAATGGGCCATACCAGAGATAGGCCTGTTCGCATCCTAAGAAAATTTTTCAGCTCCCTCTCTACTGTTGCAGACCTCCAACAGTAGGTACAGTCCCCATGGGGGCCCTGTTCCTGGTTTGCTCAGGAAGGCTTCTGTATGCCTTTCCCCATTGTTTCCTGCTGTTTCCAGTTCTGCTAACATACAGGAGTTGGCACGCAATTATAATTCTGATACCCCAGACTGGGCCAAACAGTCTTTGTACTCCCTACTCATGGCCCTATCACCCTGACGGTCCACCCATCTCTCCTTGAGACAGTCTAATAACGCATCCCAGGGCAGGCAAATTTCAAAGCCTGGTTCTTGATGAGCTAGGGTACTCGGATTTCCATTTCTCATACCAAGTTATCCAGGTCTTTGCATTTTTTGGCACTTATTGCAAACAAGTATGTTTAGTCATCAGAGTTGAAACATAAAGCCACAAAAGTAGAGTGTGGGAGGGTAGTAGGTGTGCAAAAGGAAAACAGACGTCAAGTGTCAGGCTTAATACACAGCTGGTGTGGTTTTATTTGACAATGTCAATTTTTCTTAAAAAGGCAAGTCTTTGAGACTACTTTACAGATAGTACAGGTAGTTCTTTGTAAGAACAGATTAGGTTAACCAGATGAAGATAAATCAGCAGGAATCCCTCTATCTCTCTGGCACAATCAACCAGGTCTCAGCTTGAGAACTGTTTTTCTTAGAATCTCAGACTCCTCTTCAGCAATGTGGTCTTTCCCTTACCCAGACCAAAGACAGACTAACTAGCTTCAGTTTCACAGCGCTTATATACACCTCCACTGTGGGTCATATGATCTGCCTCACTTTCAGTACACAGGTATGTAAGGCTACATTATACGGCCGGCTGGCTTGTATGAAGCAGGGCTCCCTTTAAGGTAAGGTTTCTACTTTATTTCTTACTAATACAAGGGATACTCAAAACAGGACGTTTTGTCACACAAAAGGCATTTAACATGCATTACAACAACCAATTTCTTCATATCACCTAGAGTGGGATATTCAAAGCAGTTGCACACTGCACAACTGTGTTGTGCCTGCGGAACAGTGAACATGCGCCGGAGAATGATATTCAGTGACAGCAACTACGCAGCGCAAGTGGCAGTGCGCCAGTGTGCAATAGGAATGTATGCATGCGCAAGTGCAGGGGGCGTAGCCATGAATATGCGGCACAGTGCGATATTCAACACCGGACAAACGGCGCAAGCGTGGAGCAAATGGCAGTTGCACGGAGCACACAAGTCTATAAATACAAGGAGCAAGTAGGAGAAGGCACTTGCACCAGAGGGGAGCAGGAGAGAGGGAGACAGAGAGGCCGGCATACAATTGTGTAGGAGGCAAGGAGAAGGACACAGACAGGGACAGAGACAGTGAGGGAGGGAGTGAATGTGTGTGAGAGAGTGAGTGTACGTGTGAGTAAGACAGGCAGGGAGGCGAAGGTGTGTGTGTCAGCCAGTGATACCAGGCCCGAGAGGAGCGACACAGGAACCCCCAGGGGTGGGTGTCAGAGGCCACAGCAGGGGGCTGGGCACACAGGCATGGGCCCCGCAGAGCAGTCCACACAGCTGGGAGGGCCAGTGGAGTCAGACGCCGAGGGGGGACAGGACAACAGGGGCCATGTCCAGTGCCATATTCCAGATGGAGGCCGTAATGAGGGGTGTGGGGAGGCAGGGTGGCACGGCTGTGGAAGGGCCCATCAGCGGTACACCCAGAACAGGTGGTACCGTGCCCGCACCACCTTCGCGAACTACACCGATATGGAGATTGTGGGCCGGTATCACCTGAACCGGGCGATTCTGAGGCAGCTCTGTGAGCTGTACAGTGAAGAGATGCAGGCACCCACTAGACGGAGCAACGCCCTGATGGTGGAGACGAAGGTCACAGCTGTCATGTGCCTGCTTACCATGGGCACCTTCCAGAGACCAACAGGGGACACCACAAGCATAACCCAGTCAGCCATGTCATGGCTCCTCACACAATTCCTCAACGCGCTGCTGCCACACACTGTGGAATACATCCACTTCCCCAGCACACAGGCAGAGCGTACAGCGAACATGCAGGAGTTCCACAGGGTAGCACGCATGCCTGGCGTGCTAGGGGCCATTGACTGCACCCATGTTGGCATCCGCATGTCACCTGGCCTGGAGGGGTAGCCTACATCAACAGAAAGGGCTACCCCAGTATCAACTGCCAGGTGGTGTGCGATGCCAGGGGGCACATAATCAGTGTCTGTGCCACACACCCTGGGGTAGCACACGATGCCTTCATCTGGCACAGCTCGGCACTGTGCCACAAGTTCAAGAGTGGGGACATCCCCACTGGCCAGCTAGTGGGTGAGTATACCGAGACCACGGGCAGCTGGGTACAACAGGGCATGGGGGGGCTGCTAGGGTAGTGGTGCCGCATGGTGTGGCTGGGAAGGATGAGGGGCGCAACAACACAGGCCACTAGGCTAACTATATCTCCATCTACACAGGTGACAGTGGCTACCCACTCCGGCCCTGGCTGCTCACCCCATACCAGCGCCTGTCATCCCCTGCAGAGGTGCAGTACAATGAGGCACACGCCAGCATGTAGAACATCATTGAGCATGTCTTTGGGCTGCTGAAGGCATGTTTCTGTTGCCTGGACAGGTCTGGCGGTGCCCTACAGTACAGCCCCTCAAAGGCCTGCGGACTATTTCTGGCCTGCTGTATCCTGCACAACATGGCCACTGACCATGGGATAGCTGTCGAGGTTGAAGAGGGGAACAGCAGTGGGGACGATGCTGCCGACGGGCCATGTGGTGGTAGGCAGTCCCCCCCCGGGCGGAGGGATCCCTGGCTGACCAGGATGTCATGCCAGCACAGGGACACAATAGCGGAGGAGCACTATGGTGCACGCAGGTAGGTGGACAAACACCTATGTATGGGATGGCCACAGTGGGCGTGCCCTGTGGCCTGAACAGCTGGGCAGGGGGCTTGGGTGGGCGTGGGGCTGGACCACACGGCCACACCCATCCACATGCACACACACACACACACACACCGGCGCCCACAGGCACGCATCCGGGCGCTAGCACCAGGCGTGGGTCAGACACAGAGCACTGTAGTATCCGGTGCTGTGTTGGCAGTATCTTGCACATGCCACACAGGCCAGCGGCCAGGCAGGTGCACACACAGCCAGTGTGTGGCGCAGTCCATGGATGCCACATCCATGGCATGCACATGCACACACAATACCCATGTGCCCACAGGGCGGTGGCAGCAGACTGCGGACAGGGAGGCGTGCACATCAGGGCCGCTGCGCGGTCACACAGCTGCCATGGACACGTGGATGGCCACGCCAGGGCCGCCCCGCAGACCCAGGCTGCGCGACGGCCACAGGGGCTGTCTGAGACAGTCCCCCAAGGGTGTTACTGTGGAAATGCAACTGTGTCCTTACAGGGGTCTTCAGGCTTCCAAACAGGCCCACACCGGGTGTGCCAACAGCAGATCCCCATCACACCGAGGGGTCGCATCGACGCCATGATCGTGGGGTGGACAGTGGACTCTGCGGGGTCTGCGGTGGCTGGCCATGCCCCATGGTAGCCAGTGGGGCTAGGCCGACCATGACCGCAGTGGTAAGGTGATCCAGGGCTGCGGTCTTGTCCTCCCGCAGTCTGTTGATGGCTTCCTGGACCTGCATGAAGCCCCTGTCTTGCTGCTCTGCTGCCTGGCACACCTCAGCGCGGAGTGTACACACCCCAGCCAGGAGCAACACCTGTTGCTCCCACAGAGACCCGCAGCAAACGGGTGTGCTCAGGCAAGGGGGTCGGCGCCCGGGGGCGCATGGGCGATGGGCCGACCCACAGGTAGCATGTGACCGCGCTGCCCAGCTCCCTGCTCAGGTGGGCGCTGCACAGCGAGGTCCCTTTGGGGCTGCTCACCGACCGGTGCACCGGTGGCAGACGCAGCACCCGTCCCCCAACATCCCCAGCCACTGCCTTCCCTCCGGCCGCTGTGTGCTGGGCAGTGCTTGTGCGGCTGATCCACCACCACCAACCGCTGGCACCATGCTGCTGTCACGGCGGCAGCGGGGGCAGTGGCGGGCGGATGACCCACCACCAACAGGGCACTGGCAGCGCTGCCAGGGATGGTATGTGGTATGGGTGCCTCCCCCCCTCGACAACATCCTCGCTGTCCAGGACAATGGTCACATCATCATCAGTATTGGACCCCACCCCGATCTGTGTCTCCGCACACTGCACGCCATGGCTGGCGTCCTGCTGGAACACAGCCAGGGCCTCGTCTGCCACCACGCCCAGTACATCCGGCCAAACTGCGGTACTGTGCTGCAGCCAATTGGGCCCACGGATGCCGGTGGAGGTGGATGACTGGTCCTCCAGGGCTGGGCCTGCCCCCACGGCAGACACCACTGCCCGTGCCACTGCATGCTGGCGTTCTAGCACCGAAAGGGAAAACAGTTGCATTAGTGCTGCTGATGCACAAGCCCCCGTCACCACCCCCCTGCCCCTGACGCCACTGTACCTACCATGCAGTGATGGGCTCCCACTGGTCTGGAAGCCACCGCCTGGCACCCCCTCAACAGTGCTGCACCGCATGGTGGCCACCACCATCTCCTGTTGCAGCGTCAGCTGTGGCATGTCAGCCTGACCCCCACCCATGGCCCAGATGGCCACCACCTTCTCCTTGATCCTGCGCCTGTGATGCCGACCTTCTTTTTGCAGTCCTGCGCTGACTGCTGGTGGCTGCCCTGCTGGTTCACAGCCTCCACAACCTCCTCCCAGGCTGCGGACCTGGCCTGGGGTGTGCCGGTCGCGCCACTCAGCAGAGATTCCCTGTCAAGGTACGCCTCGAACAGGGCATCCGTCTCCGCCTTCGTAAAGTTGGGCCCGTGCTTGCGTGCAGGCCCACGCTCCTCGCCTTCCTCTCTGTCGGACGTGCTGCTCCTTGTGGGCAATGACATGTGGTCAGTGGCTGCAGAAGCTGACACCAGCCGCCCATCCTGCTCTGCTGTCTGTCACCTCAGCGTGTGCAACTTACCTCGGAAGGTTGCAATACAGGTCCATGTCCTGTGCAGTTGCACTGCGCCTTTATAGCGCATCGCATGCAAATGAGCAGATGCGCACCTGTAATGAGATGCTAATTCCCCCAGTGCGCCGCGGATAGGCTGATGAGCTGATCTGCATACGCCGGCTGACTATCGCGATGTTGCACCTTGCGCAATGGACTTGCGCCGGCACAAGTCATGGCACAGTGCCATGATGTACGCAGTGCGACCATCGGTACACATGTGCCACGGCAAGTGTCTACGCCACATGTGCAGCGTACCCTAGAGCATATGGTGGTCGGCCGCGATAGGGCCTGTGGTGCCCTGGCGCCATAAGCCCTATGTTACTCGTGTGCCATAGGCCTTTAGGCTGTGGCGCCCTCAGGCCCGTATTGCACACCATGCGCTGTGGTCCCAATAGCGACCAAGAACAGTGCACGCGGCTGATCCCCTGACCCCTGCTCTGCTCTTTGCCCCCCAGGGACCCCTGCACCACGTGCCTGTATGGCCACTTGCCTGTACCGCGCATACTCGGGGATGCGCGATTGGCGAAGGCAGCGCATCTCCGAGTGAGGCACGCATCTCAAGCACATGGAGCTCGTGCGCTACAGGGCACCATTTTGGATTGCTACACTGCGGAATTGCAATGCGCCGAACCACGGGCTCCTAATTGGAGCCAGGTAGAACTTGTTAATCTGGTGGCCCTGGTGGAGCCCCATGCAGGCTACCTGTTTTTGGCAGCAGCCCCTCGCCAGGCCTAGGACGGAGGTCTGGCAGGAGGTGGCAGATGGAATGGAGCAGGCCACTGGTGTGCAGCACAGTGGAGATCAGTGTCGCCACTGGTATGGTGACATGCAGAGGCAGGACCCGGAGTGGCTTAGGGCGCCACAGGCGCGTGTCTGGAGGGGGGCTGTGCCACGGCCAGGTAAGTGTGCACCTCCTGCATCTGTGCACGTCCAGTGTTCCATGGGGCTGGCAGGGCTGCATAGCATGCCGGGCGGGCACTGGCGGTGCGTGCCCTGTGGGCTGGGGCAGCACGCCATATATGCACTGAACCACCATACTGCGGCCATGCCGGGCTGGGGTGCACTCTGTGCGGGGGGGGCACATGGTGTTGCTGTGTACTGATGTGTACATGTTTATATTTCCATCCTAGGCCCTGAGGACAGAAGGAGAGCCAGGGCAGCAGGTGTGCTTTGCGGGCCACGGCAGGATGCCGCGGGACCATCGGCACGGGATGCTGGGCAGGGAGGTGGTGCTGCCAGACTGGCGCATGCAGCACATCAGGGTGCAGGTAGGTGCAGTGTATACCTACAATGTTGTGTAAGTTGGGCAGCGGGGGTTGGGGTGGGCCACGGCCCCCTGTGCGCTGAGTCGTAGCAGCTGTGTTCTAACCGCAGTGTGCGTGGCACTGTGCTGAGGCCAATGCATGTGTGTGGCTGCTGCTGGTGGGCTGTGGGTGTGTACGGCTGCCACCTATGCCGCTGCGGTCCCGTTGCTGTACCATGTCACCTTCCTGCCACAGTGCTGGCGGGTGGCCCATGGGTGGCAGTGTCCAGAGCTTTGCATAGCCATGGCATGCTGGGTCGGTGGTAGAGTGGCCAGGGTGCCACCCCAGGGGCGCGTGTCACCACTGTCCGCTGTGCACGGTGGATGGGCCGGGGTGTCCTGGACACTCACTGATCGTGTGTTTCTCCTTTGTCATAGGTGTCCAACGAGGGCCTTGTCAGGTCAACTGCGGCCACCTCCTGAGGAGGATTCTTTTGATCACCACCACCACTTTGGAGGTTGCGAGACTGATGCGTTGACTGCTGCAGCAGGGTCAGCGGTGGGACGGGGCCACCCATAGGGCCTGTTGGGCCTGCTACACCTGTGCCTTCCCCTGTCCCCCCCTTCCCTTGCCCTCCCCTGTCCCTTTGTATAGCCCTGTCCCCTAACCTCCCTTCCCTGCCATCAGCCTGCTTGGTATATAGTTTCCCCATCCTCATTCCCTGTTCCCATGTTCTGTTTGTTGACTGTATTATATCTGTGTTTGTTCTTTGTTATTCAATACAGATTTGACTTGGTTATCCATTTGTGTCTGGGTCTGCTTTGTGGCTGGCGAGTGGAGCCATGCTGCAGTGGTGTGCTGGGTGGCTGTGTGGTATGCCTGTGCTGTTCTGGAGCTGTGCATGGTGGTGTCCGCCCATCGGTCAGTGGCTGTGCCCTGGGGTGGCCATGGGCCGGCTGTTTGGGTTGTGTGGCGTATGTATTAGGTGCCGTTTGCCTGGGTGTTGCTGGCTGTGGCCCAGTTGGCATGGTGCATGTCATCCTGTGGAGCATGGCTGGTGGTTGTCCACCCATGGCCATTGGTGCCACCCTACCTACATCCACCACTGTGGTGCACGTGGGTGGGGGCTGGCTACATGCCCGTTCTCCTTGGGCGGTGTTCCTTCATGGGCCGGCTGTGCCTCTCGCCTGGTTCCCCTGTCTCCTGGGTGGCCACACCCACCTCTCCGGTATCTTGCTCCTTGCTGTGCCTGTGGCTGCTCCATATGTGTCCTGGCGCATCTTGCTCGGCCCCTTGCGCATCCATGGTTGCGCTATTGCGCATGTTGGGTTGCTCCCTGGCGCATCCCTGACTGTGCTCTGGTGCATCCATGCAATATTCAGCCATGTTGCGCTGGTGCATGCCGCCTTGTGCAACCTTTGAATATCGTGCTCAGTGCGCCATGGCGCATTGGACTTGGGCTGTGCTGGCCTTGAGCCGGCCTCTGGCGCATTTCTGAATATCCCACCCCTAGTGTGTGTGTTTGTGCTTAAACTGTGACTTTATGCAATTATTTTTATTTACATTTGCCTGGCTTGGCCTATAGCCTTTTACACTGCCAAGCAGCCATGAGTTCCATGTGGAAGGGACACCTTAGCTTAGAACAGGCAGCACTAGGCCTTTTTAAGGCTGGATAATTCTTATTTACTAGTCCCTTTTAAGTCTCAGAGCTCAGCCTTCCCTGCTGGCCTGAGGAAACATCATATTTTTGAATTCTAAACATTTTTGGGCTCAGTCTGCAGTACTGACCCAGAAAAGGTGGAGCACATGGCTCAGTGTTTCACTCTGTCCTGCTGGCTGCGGTGCTTGCAGTCCAGGGGGGTGGGGTGGGAGGAATCTGAATGTTATTAGATAAACTTCTTTATTTAAGCTAAATATACTGTATATTTTTAATCCAGCTCCTTTTTGGAGTGAAGGCTGGTAGGACTTTTGTCTCAGGGCTCAGCATTTTCCTTGCTGGCCCACAACTTCTTCATAACAGGCTGCGTGCAAGCTAAGAGTCCTAGGCTCCTTACCTGATTTCTCTGCTGTCCACTCAACACTCAGCTGTTGTAAAGGTGGAGTAGGGAGAAAACATATAAATATGTCGATAGTGCTTCTAGGTTTAGAGCTGCTGAGCTGCCTCAGCAAGCCCCTTTTTAAATAGCAAGCTCCAAGGAGCAAAGCTGATCTGTCTTTCCAGTATCCCTTCTGCTTAAATAAAAGGCAGGCAGTTATACAAACAATAAGAAAAGAACCCTTTGTTTTCTGTGGCATCATTTGGAGATGTCTCCCAGCAGGGACACCTTTTATTTACAATCTGACCTTCCATTAAGGAGGTCACTACACATTACAGCCCTCCTGCAGCCCACTTCCCTGGGGTCTGAGGGCTTGAACCTAATGCAGTTGGGGGGGAGAAGAAAAAGAAATGGAAGAAGAACTCACCATTGGATGGCCAGCCCAGGGTGAAGCCAAGGAAAGAGAGGAAAAAGAGAAAAGACAGAATGAAGATTAAGTATATTTTTCATTTATTAACTGCCTTTTATTTATAGGACATCCACATTCTATCCTGGCTGTGCTTGCTGGTTCGCACATCCTGCGTCCTGGAAGCAGAACAGGAGGGTGCTTTTATTATTAGCAAGTTTGGTAGACTCTTGACTTGGGGGGAGACTAAAAGAAATTACAAAGGTGAAATGATGTACATTAGCCTATGGTGATGTCCAGGTAGGTGGCGTCACTAGCTCTACATCCCTATGGGCTCTGACCTGACCCTTACCTGTGATAAGTCACCTGCTGACCCTATCACATAGGGAAGTGCAAAATGGTACTGTAAAAAAAAAAAAAGTACCCTGACTTGTGAATGTGTGGCATGCTGTTCCTTGGGGCATAATGATTACTCAATGCAACTTTGGTGTTTCCCTAACTTTGCTGTCATTCAGGGCATTTAAATTTATGTATACCCCAGTGGTTGAGAGAGGGTGCTGAAGTTGAGGAAAGGCCAACGCTGTAGTGATTAGTAGTTCATACCCTAGGATACACCACACCAAGCATTCACCTAGAGTCCACATGTGTGACCTTATATAAGCTGCAAAGAAGGGAGGCAGATGTGTTTGCTTTGTTGTGAACGACAACCTGTTCAGAAAAACTTGTTAAAATATCCAAAAAACTCACTGCTTAGTGCAGTTTTAGTGCACTTTTAAAGTGCCAGTACTAGACTTTAGTGAAAAGAGTTGTTTTTTCCGACTTGTCAATACATTCAGCAGCTTATAGGAGTGTTTGTTCTGAAGGAAGCTGCTGAGTGCACAGTGAACTGCCCGGGGCCCTCAGGGTTTTCTCCCCCCCCTCCATAGGGGCCAGCCTGGGTTACTAAAAGATGTGCTTCACTGGGTACATGAGTATAAGGTGGCACGGTGCCTCCACCTGGGGTGCCAATATAGGGTACCTGGATGCTGACACACAAGGCTGTTACCACCCCGGAAACATTGCATAAACTTTCCACCACAGGCCCACCCCTAAAACAAGTGACACAGAAACTTATTAACAGTCCCCAAACCAAGAAATGCAATTAAAAAAATGTATGTAAAAGGAAGGGTACGGAAGGAAAAAGGGCAGCAGGGTAAAATGGGAGCAATGGAGTAGCAGTAGTTCTTAAAGAGTCACCTATGCTTCCAGAAGAACTTAAAAAACATAATATTTAGAAGCAAGGTAGCTTATCTTTTTCATGAACCCTGCAATTCTTCTCACCATTATTTATTACTGAGGGCATCTGCATGAAAACAGGATTTCCGGTTCCATGAGCATTCATTAGCTCCTGTTCCTTATTCCCAACCTGATGTCATAATACTCTGCTGGTGACATCACAGTTAGACCCATGGCAATTGGCTGTCATTTCACAACAGAGCATTATGACTTACAAGTAAGAAATAAGCTACAGGGCAGAGGAACTGGAAGGGACTGAGATCCTGTCTTTGTGGGAACTTCCTCAGTAATAAATAAGAGGGAGGAGAAATCTGTAGAAGGTAAATGAAGTAAATGAACTACAGGCTGAATGAATTGTGTTTAAATATTATGTTTTTCCAGACTGTGTCAGCTGCTCTTTAAACTTTATGTAGTAAGATGCTAATTCTTTATGCAGGCAATAAAACAGTTCAATAATTTGTCCCATGGAATCTGCCCCCACCCCGCTAGTCCTTCAAACCCCAAGAGAGTACACCCAACTTAATTCCCCCCAAAGGCCATGGGTACGAGCTCTCTTTATACATTGCAGTGGGTACCTCATTAGGAGGACACAGTCGCTGCTAGAGGTGAGCTCGACACACTTAAAAATGGTTGTAGATAAAATACACTTGGGCCCAGATATTCAAAGGAATGCGCCTAGGCATAACTAAGTCTTGTCAGCATAACCCCAGAAATGCTCCGATTGCATTATTCATAAGAGGGACTTGTATAGCTAAGTCCCAACCGTCGGTGGAAAGATAAGCGCATGTGGCGCAACCCAGGAGCGTGCCCATACATATGCGGCGCAACCCGATATTCAGCCGGGATGTGTGGCACATGTGCTGGCACAGCTGTGGGATGCGCTGCAAACTCAAGCCTGAAGCTGAGCCGGAAACAAAAGGCTGAAATAGTGGCCACCCACAGACGAACTGCTATAATGTAAGGCGCAACACAGCAGCCACCAGCCGTGGTCGCCCCCCCCAGTACACTGTGCACAAGCACCCAAATGGCCCTGGTAGTCTAGTGGTACCCCACCCTCCCAATGCTCCGATCACCGACCCTGAATGAATACCTTAGCCCTGGTGGACTAGTGGCACCCCCCCCTTAGCTGCGATCGCCGAGAATGGAATAGTGACATAACACTGGTAGTCCAGTGGTCCTCCCAATCCCCGTAGAAATAAATAGATGCACATCCCTGGCAGTCTAGTGGTCTCCCCACCCCTCCCGCAACCCGGATAGCCAATCATATGTGACAATCATGTCCCTGGTGGTCCAGTGGCACCCTCCACCCAAACAGGACTCCCTGTCCACCCAGCTCCCCACCCCAGTCATCGGCAGGCAGCACAAACCCACTCGCATACCGCCCGGCTGCCCACCAAATGACAGCTTACAATAGCAGCTGTAAGTCTATTGGTCCACACTGTGGACCAATGGGCTTGCACTGCATACTGTAATAGTCATTCACAATACCATGAATGATGACTTCATTCACGGTATTGTGAATGGCTATTACAGTATACAGGGCAGTGCAAATATTTATTTCTCTGGTAGATCGGGGAATCAGGAGAGATGGGGGGACCACTGGACTACCAGGGCTACATCACTATTGCATTCTTGGCGATCACTGCTACGGGGAGGGAGGGGGTACCACTACGCTACCAGCACTATGGTTAATTTATAGTACAGCGATCGTGGCTATGGGCAGGGTGGGGGTCCCACTAGACTGCTTGGGTAATGTCATACCTATGGTTTCGGTGATCGCTCCTACAGCTGGGGGGTTACCGGTCAACCACCTCTGGCAGCACCACATGCCATGCAGGGCGCCATGCGCATTGCACTGACCGGCCCCGCACAACTCATGCAAATGGGGCCATAATGACATGCTAATGGCCCCATTTGCGCTTTGTGTACATTATGGCCCCATTTGCATACCGCCGGCTGAATATCAGGGACTTGCGCACTAAGTAACTCTGTTGTGCTGGCGCAGATCTCATTCCTGGTATTCTGTCGTGTCTGGGTGGGATGTGCCAGCCATCCTAGTTGCGGTGATGCACATTCCCTGCTATATTCATAGGTGATGCGCCACGGCTCATCTCCTTTGAATATTTCCCAGGGTTGCGCTGTGCAGCCACTTGTGCAATTGCCAGGTGCATGTCTTAATATTGGGGCTGCAGAACACAAAAACTGTAGCTGTTTAAATACGTTGAAAAGGGGCCTCTTTCTGTAATCCAGAGGATGGGTGGCCAGATGGCCTCTACAGGTCTTCTGCCTGCGCCTTAGTCTCAAACTGGCAAAGTCCTGCCCTTCTGCCCTTCTCCCTCGGTTCCTGGTACAGTATAATTTCTTCCCAGCCCAGTTGCAGGGCTGAAACCCGAGTGTTTACTCATGGTTTGATGCCTCAACTGATACCTGTGGTGTCAGTTGCTGGGACAGGCAGGATGGATGTAGTTGCTTCCTGTTCTGCTGGGATGCATGCCCCCTCCCGCCTTGTTGGTGGCCTCTCACCAGTTCCCCTTCTCTCTTGCTCTATTTCTCTCTGAGGCATGGGACCTGGATCAAGGCAATGACCTTTTCAGACTGTGGATGCAGTAGGAGCCAGTCCCCCAGAGGGGAAGGTCTGTGGTGGGGCAGGAAAACCCCTACGCCTAACTTGCCTTCGCTCTAGTTTTGTTTAAAACTGCTGTTTCTCTTTTCATAAATACTTTTATTGGGATCCCAGACTCTTCAGGTCTGCTGAGCCTGCAGTGCCTGGACAGACAGTGGTGCACCTGCCCATGCTTCAACACACAATCCCTCCCTTGCAGTCTGACTGAGCTGGCCTCAGTTCCTGGGAACAGTCCCTTTTATATGGTATGAAACTCAGTGCCTGATAGGTCAGGCTTCTTCTCAGGCAAAGTCTTTAGAATCTTAACCCAGCCGTGCTGGGCTTGCATACAGGCTTTTGTGCATTGCAGGTTCCTGATTGGTCAAAATGCACATGCAAATCTTGGGCTTACCCCTAGCCTCTTCCAATGAAGTACTTGCTGGGCTTGAAAGACATGGGAGCCACCATCTTTGTTTACATCCAGTAAATACTTTAAGCAGCTTGCTGCAGTTTTCTCTCCTATCCCTTATTGCTACTTTTATTATGCCCTGGCTCCGTTGACTGTCCTGGGGCCAGGTGCTTCCTTATTTGGGCATTTGCCGATTGGGGCTCCATTTTATTTTGGCCAGTGCACAGAGAGTGCGCCCCCCTCCCTCCCCTGTTCATGTACAGAACGTCTTTTTTCTGATCCTGGCCTGCTCTGCGCTAGGAACCCTTCCACTTGCACCCCATGGCATGACTGAACTCTGTTCTTGGCTCCACTGCCTACCCTGGAGTTGGGATCCTATTTAGGACCTGGTGCATGGCCCAGTCCTTTTAACAGAGCTACAGCTCTGAGATGTGCTATTGTGCAGCAGCCCAACATGTCTGCTGCACTCCTCTTTCATTCCCAGACCCACTCCTGGCAATGTGGTTGGAGAAAACAGCCAAAGGCAACTGATGGTGCCTCTCTCTACCCAGTCTTATCTCCCACATAGCAGTCCGAGGGCCGAGATCGAGGGTACTTTCGGCAGATCCAGCTACACCTTGCTAAGTGGAGCTCTGACTTGGCTCCAGCAAGAGCTTCTGGAATCCAGAGCAGTTGCTCTGCCAGTTCTCCCTACTACAGGACCAGGGGAACTGGAGGTGAAGACTAAAGCGGGACACAGTGAAGCTAAAGTAAGTCTCTCTATAGGGAGCTATATACCCCTGCCATACTCTTTGCCCCCACGCCAAAACCATGTCCATACTGTCCAAAAGTCCAAATGACACTGTCATGAGCAGTCATATCAACAATATATATATTTCTAACACTTGCTGACTAACATATGTGCATTTATACATATTTACACAGCATCACATTTCTTACTACAAACTTTATGCCTATCTATCCACATGAGACAATTGGCAAAACTTCTGTAGGCAACATCTCATTACGTTCCCCAACACTGAATTTTATCTCTGAACGGTACCTGGAAAAAATGGTCAAGGCATACACTGTGGGTATTATAAACTTATGGACCACATGAATGGAAAGGTCAGAGGAGGCACTGAGGGTGTCATAGGTAAGCTTGATAATAGGCTTAGGTTCACGTCCAGACTTTCTGAGTAACACTGCTTCTTCCAGAGGAATGGGTAGCACTCCTCCTTCTTCCAGCTGTGTCCTGCACAAGGGCATTGTCAGGAATGACAGAAATTACTTCAATCTCCGAGATTTGTTCCTCCAAATCAAACTCCACATCACTGTCCATAACTGGATCTTCAAGTTGCTCAATTACCAATTTCTCCAGCACAAAAGGTGCTGCATCTGGCTTTAGACTGTGAGAAGGTTCATAGTTTGCAAAGTCCTCCATTGGAGATGTGCTGGTTGAGGGATCTGAAAAACCTCATTCCGTTGGCTAAAACTGCATACCTTGAGATATGTTGGGTACTCTGGTGCAACGTACAATGTCGTCATCGGAACAGTTTTCCACTGGTTCATGTACAGAGGCTACATTTGGGTTACTGGTATCAGTTCTAGGCATTTCGGTTCTTTGTGGATTGGTTTGACTCTGAGTTTTTGGTCTCTTAGCCACTGGGCATTCCACTTTTGATACAGGCTCAGGCACAGTCTCTCCAACTGCTAGGAGGTGTTTCGTATGTACAGTCTGTTCCAGGGGCATGATTTTCAAAGGTTGACACAGGCCTTGCATTAAACCCTGCATCAGCCCTGATGTGTGGCACAACTACACCAAACTCCTTTGATACGCAGCACCCAGTTTTAGTGCATTGGGCACAGTTGCGACACTTTCCACAATTAATGGCAGCTTGCAACAACTATTTGGCGCAAGCCACATAAAAAGGGTCCCCAAATGGTGCAAAGTTAGACCGGGGAGCTGGTCTAACTTGTGGCATTTGGCACACCCCACTCAGAATTGCGATCGGCACCAAAGGAATGTCGCAGCCCCCCCTGTGTTATATGTTCAGCTCACCAAGAATTTGTGGCATCCACATCTCATTTTAAAATCAGGCCCAAGGTCTCTGCCTTGTTCTTGGTGAATTTTAGAGACTGGCAAGTCAGGCATCCATTCAACTATGATATATGATTCTCACACCCAACGGTCCTGAATTTTGTGTTTTTCTTGTAGGCATAAGTTTCTCAGAAGTAGACCATCTCCAGCTTGCAATGCCTGGTGTTGAACTCATATGTCATACTTATTTTCTGTAGTGCTCCACATTGTCTGTCAAGCAGATTAGTGCTACCTAGTCACAGGGAGCACCCCTAAATTTAGAAATCATGCCTGTTAAGCTGCTGCTTTCAAGTTGGCTAATCTGCTAAAATGTCCCCATTTTCCACTGTCTTACTGCATAGATTGGGGACCACTTGCGACTGTACTTATAAGGTGTTATTCAGGTCTCAGTTTTTTGTTTTCTATTGGTGCCTCTGGTAAGTGATTAAAATTGTTGTTTGTGGAAGTTTTGTTTTTAATTAGGGAAAGGTGTTTTCTTCCTTATTAACTCTTCCTTTTCCCCTTCTTTCTCACAGTGCTCTTCTGGAATGACAGACCCCCTCCTCCCCCTCCTTCTTTCAGTATAATGCTTGTTAATGTGTTTTTCATTGTTTTTTTTTTTTTAGGTTCCCAAACAGTTGGCGGGGGGTTCAGACCAATTCTGGTTCTGAAGTACCTAAATGAGTTTGTCCACCACTCACCCTTCAAGATGGAATCCCTGTGGTCAATGATAAGGACTGTTTAGCCAGAGGTTTTCTAGCACTCACAGACCTGAGGGATACATATCTCCACATCCCCATTCACCAGTGTTCCCAGAAGTTTTCTCAGGTTCACAATTGAGGATGGCACTTCCAGTACAGGGTGCTCCTCTTTTTGGCTTGACTACAGCACCCAGGATGTTCTTGAAGGTTTCCATAGTACTTGTGGCACAACTATGATAGGAGGGACATCATATATATACCTACCTGGACGACTTACTCATCTGCACGTCATCTGCCCAGATGACAAGGAGAGTGGTGTACAGGATCCTGGAGGTGATGGAATCACATGGATGAGTAGTCTTTCAGGAGAAGAGCTCCCTCGATCCACCACAGGGTCTGGAATGCTTGGACACGGTATTCCTCTCTGCAGCCTGACAGGGGACCCTGACACAAGAGGATCAGCAGCTGAGAAGCCAGTTGTCAGCCTTTGTCTACTGACTACTCCAAATCTTGGGACTGATGTCTGCAGCGATAGAATTAGTGCCGTGGTTCAGCTTGCACATGCGCCTCCTTCAGAACGAGGTGCTGGCAGCCTGGAACCTGACCTTGGTGGACTTCCAAGCCTTCATTCCACATACTCATTGGAAGATGGGAATCCTGGAGAGGGTGCAGAGAAAGGAAACCAAGATGGTCTCTGGCATTGAGCATCTATGCTATGAGGACAGGCTGACTGAATTGGACCTGTACTCACTTGCGTACAGAAGACTAAGAGGGGATCTGTGTTATTCAAGTCAGTATTCAATAATTATCTATGGGAGTGCTTTGGTATTGAACGTAGAGAACAAACCTACAGTACAAGAGTTCACGACTTACAGCGCAAAGGTGAAGCTAGTTTAACTAAAAGAGCAGGATGGTATAGTCAAAGGGTTGTTAGTATATGGAATGGGCTACCACTTAATGTCATAGGCAGCAGTTCTATTAATGTTTTTAAAACAAGATTGGATAATTATTTCAAGAAAGTAGGAATTCAGGGTTATCCTTTTGTGTAAAGGGCAAGCTTTTAATGGACCTATGGCTCAACCAGCTTGTATGATACATATGATATTTGGCGACTTCAGCAATCGCTGATGTAGTGGGGGAGTCCTGAGAACCTAAGCAAGGGGTCTCCATTAGAAGCCCTGCCAGAGCTGATTCTGAGTCTGATGCCAGCCTGTCGGGCTGGTGTGCGTTTCTGGACCAAGCCCTGGTGCAGGATGCTTGGACAGTGCAGGGGCAACAACTACAGATAAGCTTTTTGGAGAATGGCAGTTTGGCATGCTTCCACAGTCTGATTCGGTCAAAGGCCGTAAAAGTAAGGTCAGACCGCACCACCATAGCTGAATCCAGAAGTGTTAGATAAAAGGTTGGCCTTCAGGAAATATAAGGGAACACAGTGGGATGAAGATAGGGAGACATACCAAACTTCCCTAAGGGAAGCAGGGAAGACAGTAAGGCAGGCAAAGGTCCAAACCGAGGAAACACTAGTACAAACAGTAAAAGAAGGGAACAAGCCTTTCTATAGCTACATTAGTGAAAGGAGAAAGTCCAGAGATGGTATTGCTAAGATCAGAGGGGTTAAGGGGGAGTGTATGGAGGAGGACCAAGGAAAAGCATCTATCCTAAATAGATACTTCTGCTCAATATTTACTGAGAAGAAGGTTGGGCAGGGCCCACAGCTCAGCACCATGGACACGGGGGAGGGAGGTGTGCACAAGTCCCCTCACAAAAGAAAGGGTCCTACAAGAGCTTGCTAAGCTCAGGGTGGACAAGGCAATAGGACCTGATGGCATACATCCCTGGGTACTAAAGGAGCTAAGGGTGGAACTAGCAGAGCCATTATCAGAACTGTTTAGTAAGTCTCTGAGCACAGAAGAGGTCCCAGAAGACAGGAGAAGGACTCATGTGATCCCACTCCACAAAAGTGGTAGCCGGGAAGAGGCAGGGAACTACAGATGAATCAGTCTTACCTCAGTAGTGGGCAAGATTATGGAGGCACTCCTTAAGGAAAGGATAGTGCAACACCTGGAATCCATAGGAGCACTGGATCCAAGACAGCACGAGTTTACAACAGTAAGGTCCTGTCAAACTAATCTCATAGACATGACTGGGTAACAAGACTGGTGGACCAAGGGGGTGCAGTTGATGTCACCTACCTTGATTTCAGCAAAGCTTTCGATACTGTTCCACATAGAAGATTGATTAATAAGCTGGGTAGGCTCAGGGTGGTTCAGAAGTTGGTCAACTGGGTGGCAGACTGGTTGGTGGGCAGAAAACAGAGAGTGGTGGTAAATGGTATACAGTCAGAAGAGATGCAAGTCACAAGTGGGGTACCTCAGGGATTAGTTCAGGGCCAGTCCTCTTCAGTATCTTCATCAGTGACGTTGCAAATGGACTGGAGGGTAGGTTTTGTCTGTTTGCAGATGGCACCAAGATCTGCAACAGAGTAGATGATCCAGATGGGGTGGGCAGAATGAGAAGAGATCTGGATAAACTGGCAAAATGGTCGGAAGACTGGGTTTAACATAAAGAAGTGCAAGATCATGCACACAGGGAAGAGAAACCCTGAAGCCACCTATAGGTTGAGTGGGGAGCTGCTGCTAATCACAAGGGAAGAAAGAGACTTGGGCATCATAATCACAGATGACCTGAAATCATCCAAGCAGACCACTAAAGCAGTAGGTAAGGCTAGAGGGATGTTGGGGTGTATTAGTAGGGGTATCAGAAGTCATAAGAGGGAGGTAATAATCCCTCTTTACAAGACACTAGTTAGGCCCCATCTGGAGTACTGCGTGCAGTACTGAGCCACACCTACACAAGGACATTAACAAAATGGAGGCAGTCTGGAGAAGGGCAACCAAAATGGTAGAGAGACTGCATCGGAAAACATATGAGGACAGATTAACTGAGCTCAATATGTATATTCTAGAGCAAAGGAGGGAGAGAGGCGATATGATCAAAACATTTAAACATCTTAAGGGCATTAACAAGGTGAAAGAGTATAACATGTTTCAATATAAGAAAAATAGCAGGACAAGAGGACACAGCATGAGAGTAGAGGGAGGCTGATTAAGGGGTAATGTGAGGAAGTTCTTTTTCACAGAAAGGGTAGTGGATGAATGGAACGGCCTACCTCAGTAAGTGGTGGCTATGAATACAGTGCAGGGCTTCAAACAAGCATGGGATAGGTGTAAAGGGACAATACAGATGAGTATGAATAGATAAGCCATTGACAGAGTACAGGCCTATGGCACATTCACAAGGTAGAAAAAATGGGCAGACTGGATGGACCTTGTGGTCCTTGTCTGCTGTCAACTTCTATGTTTCTTCTATGCAGACAATTCAGTCAGCCTCAGATCGACCTATTTGCTTCCTGTCGAAGTGCTCGGGTACCAGAGTTTTTTCAGTCAGTACCAGTGTCCACAGGAGGAAGTGATGGATGCTCTGTCCCACCTGTGGGATTTCTTCAGAGAGAAATAAATAAGTTACAACCAAGTAACGTTAGTGGTCTTGATGATGTTGAAATAAGATTGTTGAAAGATTTCTGTTTTCGAGGTGGCTCAACCATTAACTGACCTTTCCAATAAGAGTTTGTTGGATGGTAGTTTTCCAGGTTCCTGGAAACGGGATAAAATTGTACCTGTACATAAAGGAAGCTCTGATTTTGGGTCGACGAATTCTAGGCCAATTGCCCTATTATCCATTCTTTCAAAATTGTTGGTCCACAGTCAACTTATGAATTGTCTTGAAAAATATAATAAACTAAACAAATTTCAATCAAGTTTCAGAAGGGGTATGTCGATGGGCACCGCAGTCACGGGTTTTATGGATCTAGTATCAAAACCCACTTGGGGAGTCGAGATCCGTGGTTGCGGTGTTCGTCGACCTATCAAAATCCTTCAACCTTGTTGACCATTCTATATTGATACATAGGTTGAAACAAGTAAGTTTAGCAGAAGAACCATTAAATTGGTTCCACTCATAGTTAAAAAACAGATCACAGTTGGTAGCAATGGAAGACACGTGTTCTAAACTCCTCCCAGTGACTCGGCACGTGTTCTAAACTCCTCCCAGTGACTCGTAGTGTCCCCCAAGGGTCCATACTAGGACTCTTGTTATTTATAATTTATATTAACGAACTTCCCAGCCTAATGCAATCTACCTTTATTAGGATTTACGCTGATGACACCGTCCTGGTTTCTGTGGGATCAGATCCTAGAGAGGTCAAAACTAGGTTGCAGTTAGACTTTAATATTTTACAAAACTGGTTCCCCCTCTTCAGATCTTATTTTAAATACCAAAAAAACCCAGAGCATGCTATTTGGTACAGACATCTTCAGGAAAAATTCTAATGATGGTATTCTGCAAATCAATACTGTAAATGGGAGCTGCTTAACCCAGGTCTCATCATATAAGTATTTAGGGGTGCACATAGATCAAAAACTTTCTTTTGAACAACACATAAATGGATTAGTTAAAAAAGTTCATTCCAGGATAGGTGCACTGAGGAGAGTAGCAAACTGAGCACTAAAGATAGACTGACTATAGCAAATCAATTAATACCACTGATTGACTATGGGAGTCAAATTTACTCTAGTGCCAATAAAAAATCACTTCACAAGCTTGATATATGTTACAATAGATTAGCTAGGTTTGTATTAAGATGTAAATTTGTGGGCCGGCCTGGTGGTGCTGAGGGTTGAGGTGCTGGACGCCACACCTCGCACCATGCCGGTGACCCGAGTTCGGGAGCGTGCTCGGGCACCAGGGGTCAGCAGGGACAGGGATAGGATTGAGTGCCTGCAGGGCTGCTCTCCTCCCCCGGGGAGGGGATAGCCTGGCGCACCAACAGCTCCTGGTGGAGATCGGGAGCGCTGCAGTGCGTAGGCTGCACATTGAACAGCGTGCTGACACAGGCAGGGTTGCCATACACCGCAGCATCAGTTGTGCACATGCAAGGGAGATGGGAGGTCACCAGAACAGGGAAACAACCGGCTCTGTGGGGTAGGCAGTGGCACCTGTCCCTCATGCCCTCTGCCAGGTCCACTCGCCTGGCCTTCCAGTTCCTCCACCTAGGCCCTCACCTGCAGCCAGAGTTTTGACTTGTAGGTGCGCCCAATGAGGAGGGGCTAAGCCGGGGGTTCTGGCTGCAGGGGAGGGGCAGGCACAGGTCGAGGGGACCTCAGCCAGGCAGGATACGGGCAGGATACCTGAGAGAGGCTCTGCAGGGCAGTGACCAGAGGGAAATGAAGTAAAAAAAAAAAAAAATACATTTGATACCCACCATTGTTCTATGTACCTAAATTTAAATTGGACTTCCTTAGAACTTGGAAGACAAAAAATCTGGACAAATTTAGTTTATAAAATTTATAAGTCTGGTTACCCTTTTGGCCTAGCAGATAGGCTCATTAGCCCCTCTCATCAGTTTAACTTACGAAAAAAAGGGACGAGAGACTTGGTCGTTCCGAAAAGTAAAAACAGAGTTGTAACAATGACTTTCCAATATAAAGCTGCTATAACCTGGAATGAACTTTCACCTGTTCTCAAAACAAAGGACACGACTATAGGTAAATTTAATACTGCAATGAAGCAGGAGTTGTGTGTTCGTTGCTCGTGTAACAGATGATTTAGTATTGTACACATAAGGATGCCTTCAGAAAATGTTATATTATGTGTTTCCTGTTTGTTGTATTTTTATGATATTGTATTGTTAAATATGTAACTATTGCTTAAACTGACATCAAACAGGTGCACCTTGTAAAGAGGGCTTTGGTGACCCTAACAGTGTTTTGAAACTGCTCTTAATCCTGTATAAATATTTTACTACTACTACTTCTGAAGCGCTCCACATTGTCAGTTGGTATCCATAGCAACTAGGTGTTTGTACACCCTACTAGAAGTGCTTCCAATAAGGCAAAACAACCTTAGAATGTTGGGCACATGAACATTCTGGACAGCAGCAACATTCCAGTCTTAGCTGTGCCATTGAAGGGGAAACATCTGTCAAGCTTCTCTTTTTTTTCTGTTTAATATTGTATTTTCTCCTCTACTCTCCCTGGCGGCCCCCTTCGTGACCGACCCCCGGCTCCCCCGAGGCTTACTTGTGCCATCGTCCTCAGTCCAAGCATTATGGTTGTACCCAGCCACCAGTGCAGGGCCTGCAGAGGGTCGGTCAATCATCCTGCTGTCTGGGAGGTTTTTCTCCCTGCCCTCCCCATTGGTGGGGCGCGACATGTTAGTGTGCATACATGGACATGTGCGCACGAGCACCCTTCCTTCTTTTGGCGTTCCCGACCCATCCTACCCTCAAGCCTCCACCTAGGGGAAGTCATGTAGCAGGACTGCCAAACCACCCTTCCCGGAAGAGGAGAGCTGTCCTCTGGACACTCGATCCTCTCCCTCACCCACCCCGGCTGACCCCCAGCGACCCATGTCCACACACGAACATGGGTCGCTGGTGTAGTAGAAGGTAAGGTGTGATACCTCAGCCCTCCGCATCCCTGGGCTGGTCTATCTGTCAAGCTTCTCTGAAGAGCTTTTCGGCTTCTAGGCCATAGGGCTCCAATTCTGCCTAGCAAGTTGGAGCTACCTAGTGACAAGGAGCACCCCTAAATTAAAATTGTGCCTGTTAAGCTGCAGCTTTCAAATTGGCTAACCTGCTCTCCTCATTTCCACTACCTGTGCTTCAATTGGTGGCCACGACTGTCACACTATTTCAGGGTGTGTTTTTTCTCTCTGAGGTCTCCAGTTTAATATATTAAAAAAAAGTGCCCTAGGTAAGTACCTGTTTATTCTTAGGGTTTTTGAGTCAGGGACGGTCCTGGGGGCTCCCCTCCATCGCTGGACATCGGTTTCATCCCTCCCGCTCTAAGCATATAGGTTTTTCCTGCTTTTGTGTATTTTTACTGTAGGATTTATTTTTTAAGTTCCTGTCTTCTAGGGACACTGTGCCATAAGTTTTCCTCTCAGAAGGTTAATAAGGCACAGGTTGTTACTCTGAAAACTTTAATGTCTGGCTCGTTCAACCCTTTTTTTGTGGGTCCACAGCTTTTTCTCTGCTTTCCAGATGTTTTTTTGGCAGCTTTGACAGTTTATTTGGTCTCCTCTGAGCTGCATGGTTGTCTGCCCTTGTTCCCGCCACTCTAGGTTCATGGGGTGCAAGTGTTTCTCCTAACAGCTGTTCCCAGCCTTGAAGCACCATTAGCATTCCTGTGTCTGGGTGCAGCCCCCTGGCATGCTGATGTCGCCATGTGATGTTGCGGTCGTGCTTTCTGGGAGCATGCGTCGCCTACTGACTCACAGTGTCAGACGTGGTAGCTCTGTGTTCTCAGGTTGTTTTGGCCCTGCAACAAGACTTAGGGGCTGAGAGATGTGTATCCTTTTGCAGGCTCCTCTTCTGTAGATGATGGTGGGTTTATCTGTTTCCATTGGGCACCATGACTTATCGGAGACCCCTTACATTTAAGAGATGTAAAACCTCCAAAAGGGTAATGAGACCATCTCCCATGGAATCCTATTGCCCCTGTTGTGTTTCTCAGGCTAATATGTCTTTTATGGCCCTCCCAGTTGCACCTCCGAGCTGGAGGGGGTGGCACCTGGTATGCCAGTTGGCAGTGGCTAAGCAGAGTTGCGTAAATCTTTATCATTGCTCTTAGGAGAGCCTTTGGGCCCTGATGTTCTAGAGGACATCCCATCAGACACACTTGACCCCAAACTGGGCCACTCAGGTCGGGGCGGGGTCCCACACAGGCACGTCCAGGTGCACTGCAGCAGGACAGGGCTGCGGTTTTTGGATATGCAGCAGACCCCGACCCTGACCATCTAGAGGGTCGGAATGAGGCTGTCGGGACCTTGGGGAAAATCCTGACTACAGGAGCTACTTGATGAGGAGGATGAAGCCTCTGAGGAGGTGGAGAAAGGGGAGTGGACAGAGCCAAAGAGTTTTCCTATCCCTCCCCATATGATACCAAGTCCTTGTCCTACCTGATAGCTGAGGCATGTAGGTCCTTACAGCTCAAGGAGATGCTGTCCACAGAGGCCGTGGATGTTAAGTTCCATCCTGTCCGCACCCTTCTCCACTCCAAACAAATGTTTTTTCAGAGCTTTAGTCCCTGAGACCAAATTATTGAACAGGAATGGGCCGGTGCGAAAAACCTATTTCCTTTTTTCTTTGGGGAAAAATACTAGCGAGTGGAAAACCCCTCCTATGGCAGATAAGGCAGTTCATAATTCCATAAAGCACACCACTGTTCATGTTGGAGGGTCCTTGGCCTTAATAGATTTACACAATGAGTGGATGGATGCTGAAGAGCCTTCGCCTCCAGTGGTCCAAGTCTGTGCACCTCCTATGCCTCTTTTTTTTTTTTTTTTTTTTATTGTAGTTTTTGTCCACCCCCGTCTCTCCAGACTCCGACCCATCAGGAGCGCCAGTGGAGTCTGTCCCCGCTTCTGCCGCCTTACCTGGATCCTCCGGTTCACCCCATGGAGCCACAGTTCTTCCCCCTGGGTTGGATGAGGTGGGGCAGCTGCACCCCAAACAATTCAAGTCTCTTTGGGAATGGAAGGCCAGGCAGGTGTGAGCTATGAGGGGTCTGCTTCGGTGCTCCATCTTCCCAGAGCCTGGACAGCATTTTCCCTTGTTCTAGGGGGAGTGGCATGTACCCTGACGTCTTGGCATCACTGCCAATGTCACCACTCCCCACTCCCCTTGGAGTATGCTCTGCGCTTGCAGTGCCTCCAACTTCTGCCAGAGGCCAGTCAAGTGCTGAGCGCAGACCCCCCTCCCTCCCAGGAGAGGAGAGCTGTCCTCTGGATGCTCAGTCCTCTCCCTCCCCTGCCATCCCCCGATGGCCCAAGCTCATTCCTGAACCCGGGTCGCTGGCATGGTGCAAGGTGTGGCATCCAGCACCTCAACTCTCAGCACCACCGGGCCGGGTTCCTATGCCTCTTTTATTGTTGCCAGAGCCTTAAACTTTTGGGTTTGAACCTTGAGCAGCTTCGTTCCCCTGGACTGGAAGGGGCAAGCATTTTGCAGCTGGTATCCCTTCTTAGGGGATGCCATGGTGGAAAATGTATGCATGTTTGCCCGCTCCGCCTATCACATTGTGTCGGTTATGTGAGGCGTGTGGCTTAGGCATTGGGTGGCTGAGCAAGCTTCAAAGACCAAGGTGTTTATTCTACCCTGTGAGGGAGGTTTGTTATTTGGATCTAGCCCGGAAGGATATCCAGGATAAAAAGGGCCACCTACCAGTGTCTAAGCATCAGCAGAAGGCTGCATCAACCCTAAAAGTTCAAGGAGGCGGCCAACAAAAGGTAGTTCCGAGGGGGGTTTTATTCCTTCTGAAACTTTGAGATCCAGAGGAATAAAGGAACCTATTCAGGTTACTAGAGCAATACTGTAACCCCCCCGTTGGTGGGGCTTACCTTGCCATCTTCCCCATGGTGCTGCTCAGCCCTCCCGTTAGTTCTGCTAGTCCTGGCTCCCATTTTTGATCCTCTTTTTGTTCCTGCCAGCCCCATGTGCCTAAATCCTAATTGGGGGTGGGGGCTGTAGGAGCTAAGTAAAAGTGAAGCCACCCACTTGGTGGTTTGTTGATTCGCTGCACAGCTTGAGTGTGCGAGCTGGTGGGTCTGTTGACTCTCTGTGTGAGCACTGCGGCGCTACGTATGCAAAAGCCACTCTGGCGGTTCCCACAGCTCCTCTAGCTCTGTCAGTGTGTGACCTGGCCCCAGTGAGCATAAAATTAGTAAAAGTGGGTCTGGAGGCACACTGGGGGAAAGGATAAAACTTGGTAAAGAGCACTTTTAAGCACTATATTATTAAAAGGGGGCAGTTCTCCTTAAGCGCAGCTGAGTCTAGTATATGAATATTAATCACTCTGCCTAGGGGATAGTGCTATGGTGCCAGCAATGGGCAGGGGAAGCCCTGTTTGTGCCTCGCTCTGCCACCGGAGAATAGGGCAGAGGGGCAGCTAGTGGACACTGAGGAAATCAATTGTTATAATGCTATTGTTTACCTGTGAGGTGGACTTAAAAGTTAGGATTGTAGATAAACTTGTCTCCTCACAAAGAAAATACACCTGGGGCTTACCCCCTTGGGGGGTTTCTGCCTCTCTCCTATCCTCCCACACCTTGGTGAACACCCGCACTGCCAACCAACAGGCGTGGTCCATCCCGAGGGTTAGAACCTCCTTAGCTCAAAGGTCATTCCCACACAGGGCCCCAATCTGGTACAACGAACTCCCCTCTGATGTCTCCTCCATCTCCAAATTAGGACCTTTCATGTCAGCCCTCAAAGAGCACATTCTCATTTCACGGTGCTGCCAATGTACCAGCTAGTACCAGGTCCTCTATCTATCATCTTACAGGACCACCCCGCCACTGAGCTCCTACCGATAGGGCTACCAAACATTACCTATTAACAATGCCTCCTTTGGCTGCATTCACAAGATATCTGTCTAATTCTCTGCTTCACTGTTAATATCAAACCTGTTACTCCCTCCCTCTATCAGCAAACTTATTGTTCTCTTGAAAACTGTAAAATACAGCTCTTGCTAACTCGTTCAATGAAATGTGTAGCTGATCTTGATTCTGCAGTATTGTATAACTGAAAAAACTGTAACCTTTAGCTGCCATTCTGTGTCAGTATGTATTATTTGTATTTGTCTTTTTCTGATGCAGAGCCTTTGTAAGTAAGTCCCTGACTCAAAGGTTGTAATCCTAAAGTCTGTTAAATAAATAAAACCAGCCACCATGCTTGCAACCTTTGACCTGCAGACACACACTCAGAAAGTCAGGAGCCCTGGAGGACTTAGCCAAAGGATTTCTGGGAGAAGGAAAGGACAGTGCTTTGGCACCAATACAGGCAACCAGTCAAGCATTGAGTGAGCCTAATGAATATTAATTTTCAGACTGAAAGCTTGTTTTGACCAATCAGGGGCTGCCCTGATCTCTTGAAACCCAGAGGACAGTCTGAGCTGAGTTCAGTTCGGCTGCAGCCCCTCCTGAGAGGGTTGGTCTCCGGCCCCTTGCTCCATGATGTTGCCTAGAGAGTCTGAAGAAGCCCTGCCTGGGGGCTTGCACAGCCACCAGCCTAGGAGGTGCTCTGTGTTGCCTTCCAACACCTGGAAGGAGCTGCTACAGAATTAAAGTGTGATTTCCTGTCCAGGGGCGTGAAAGCTGAGAAGTTCTCTAAAGGAGAGGAAACCTCTCTGTCATCATCGAGTGAAGAAGGAGACCTGCCCGCGGGGCTTGCACAGTCACCAGCCCAGTAGGTAACTCTGTTGCCTTCCAAAGGCTGGAAGGAGTTGTCAATAGAATGAATGTCATTTGGTGGCCAGAGTTAAGGTCATCATCTTGGAGTTTGCCGAGGGAAAGGAAACTTACCTTTGATGTCTCAGAGAAGTTCGGAGCCCTACTTGAGTGCCTGCATGGCCAAACAGCCAAGGGGAGCCTGTCTGATGTTTTCAGTACAGGGAAGATAAAGTGAAAAGATGTCCCCGTCTTCTGCCAAATGAAGTGAGAAGATTAGCTCTTCTGTTCAAGCTGAGTCAGTAAAGTGACATGTCCCCTATCTTCTGCTTCATGTCTGAACCTGAAATGTCTGAGTCTGAGGGACTGCTTCCTTCTAAAATTCGGTGGGAAACCCAGAGACTATGTTCCATTCAAGAAGGAGCCACTGCTGCTTGCTGGCAGTGTGGCTGAAGCCATTTACAGCCGAAGTGACCTGAAATACCTGAAAGAGAGTGACTTCCATCTGAGGATGGTCTGCAGAGTCAGCCAGGTGGTGTCACTGCTAGGCATTGCCATTCATCTCCCCCTGAGGGTTAAGATGCCTGTACCTGGGGGTTGAGGTGTGTTGGCCCTGGTGCTCCAGTATTGGCCTGTTCCAGTTCTGAGATGATACAAGCTGCAAGAGAAAGTGAGAGGTTTCCAGCCTGCCAAAGCTGCAAGAGCCTGCTGCAGAGAGGACTCCCAAGCTGCAATATGCCTGCTGCTCGTCTTGTCAATCTGAGTTACCGAAGTGCTGCTGATCCAACTACCGCAGATCTAAAGTCTGAAAGTCACCAGCCTGATAGGCCAAGAGACTGTTCTTCAAACTGTGAGTAATTGAGGGCTTGCCCTGCATCTTGGAAACTGTATATAGTTACCACCAAGTTTTGAATTTGGCCACCTAGCCCAAAGTTCCAGTTTCATCAACTAGTATTTGCCGCAACTGCAAAAGAGGTTTGAGTTCAAATTACTAGAGTGCACCAATGCTGGCCAACCAGCTGCACCACATCAGGCCTGTAACAAGACCCTGGGTACCCAAATATGACTCTTAGGGGGGTTAAACATGCTTTCATGGCTAGGGCTCCTCAGTGGTTGAATGCTCTAGGTATACCACTTCAGCAGATCTCAAAAATTGGACACTTCAAAAGAGAACTACTGAAGTCACTCGCTCCTGGCTCATGTAGCTGTCTCTAGCAGTTGCACCTCCCATCCTGCCTAATACACTCATCCCTCCTGCCTCCTGCTATCTCCCTGTAACTAACTGCGCAACCCATTTAGTATAGTGGGCTGCTATGCATTATCTTGTATGTGATGACAAAGCCTTCATTGGTTGCCTCTCTTTTTTGCCTGTTTGACTATTGTAACCTGACCACAATATGTGACTGTATGTTCTGTTTTGTTGTACCACTTTGTAAATGAGCATTTTATGCTCAAAGGTTTATGTCCGATTGCTTTAAATTAATAATAAAAACTGGTACCGGGTTCGGGGGGGGGGTGTTAATATGTTAGATCAAGTGGGCTAAGCCTGTTCTGACATACATGCTAGTGGGAGGCAGGCACTAAGAATATTTCTGTGGTTTTCAGATAAATGGAATGACGGTGTTGCAAAATGCTAACCATTGCTAATGCTGAATGTTGTTTAATGTATACCTCCATTTCCCTTTTCCTAATCCTACCCCATGTAAATAAATTGTTGGTTGACCTTTTTACAAATGTCTTTTGAACATACATTAGTGAGTATATTATTAGTTGAAGTCAATAATTGCAAGTATGTTGAAACAGAGTTTTGGTTCCTGGTAACCCATGTGTGGGATGACTGTAAGGGGAGGTGGGTAGGTACAGCATCCCAAGGTTGTACTAGCTTGTCATCTGACCCACTTATTCTTTCACTCTGGGTGGAGGCACTGTACTATTTATATTGTATCTTTGGGAAAGAACCCCCTTTTCTTTTCTTTTTTTAATTTCTTTTTTTATAGCAGTTTTTATACACGTCAAGACACTGTACAATGTGTCGAGATAGAAAAGGTAGTAGACAGCAGCATAGAGCAGTCAGTAAAATCATTCTTCCTAGGGATATAAATATAATTGAACAATTACAATTGGCAAATTTGAATTATTGCTGGAAAAAGTCCATCTCCGTGATATCAGTCTTACTTTGAAGTGGAAAAAGTCCATCTTTTAACCTTGTAGTTAAGCCAATGTTTACCATAACATATAGGGCTCTTAAATATAGAATGCTAGTTTAACTCCCTTTAGACGTTAATTGTTCCTCTCTCTCCCCCCAACCCACTCGTCCCCTTATGTGAGTAAATAATCTGTTACCCCCCTGCCAATTCGATAAATTAAGGGCAAAAGTAGGGCCCACCACTGAATGATAGAGTACCCACTTCTGCCATTTAGACATGTGAGATGGATTTTTATTTTGTATCTTTACATTAAGGCTTTCTAATTGGTATAAATCAGACATTATAGATCTCCATTCCTCCACTGTTGTTATCTGTGCCGACATCCATCATCGAGTTATAGATTTCTTTGCAGCTAATAAACATGATGGTAAAAGGATATTAACCCATGGAGGAGTGTGGTCTGGAAAGATCCCCAGTAAAGTCTGTTCGGCTGTTAATTCAACTGACTGGCTAAACAAAGTAGTAAGTTCCATCTGAATGGTAAACCAAAAAGGCATCAAATTGGGGCAGAGCCAAAAAATATGACCCAGGGAAGCCGTAGGGCAACCGCAAGCTCTCCAACAAACCTCATATTTATGTGGAAGGAATTTAAAGAGAACCACTGGTGCTCGAAAGTAGCGGGAGCGGCATTTCCATGCAAATTCCCTCCATAAAGGAGATGAGGAGGTCTTCACCACCCTCAAGGCTGACCCCAGCCAAGTCTCCATGGATATTTCCAGAGATAAGTCTCTATTCCACTCCTGTAGGATAGAGGTAGTAGATTCATGCTGTTCATTTCTCAACCCTTTATAAATAGTTCCTTTGATATGTGTTTCCAGGTTCCCTCGAGCAGCATCTATAAATAATTTTAGTAAATCAGGAGTTGGAGAAGGCATATTAACCTGGATAATCCTATTTCATAGTATATGGTTATGAACCTGGAAGTAATGAAATAGGTCTGAGTTATGGAGATTGTATTGGGATTGTAACTTTTCAAAAGGGGAGAATCCCTTGAGAGGAGAGAAACTGGAAAACATGAGAAAGTCCAAATCTTCTCCAAGTGGAAAAGACCTGATCCATAAAAATAGGAACAAATGTCTCATTCTCAGAGATTAGCTTACAGTATTCATAAATGGTACAGGTTGGACCAGACTTTCTCATGCATCTCCAAAGTTTATAAGGCTGGGCCGTAACAGTGGTGAAGGCTCCGGATGGCACCGATCTCTCATCTGAAGAGAACAAAATCCTCTTAATATCAAAAAGATTGTTCAAGTGAAACTCTAGGGTTTTCCAAGGAGACTCACAGGACTCTGCCAACCACAAAATTAGTATCCTGAGGAGCGCTGACTTGGCATATAAATGAAAGTCTGGGAAGTTGAAACCCCCCGGGCTAAGGATAGTTTAAGGATCGATAACCTTATTCTTGGGCCGCTCCTGCCCAAAATGAAACCAGATATTAATCTATTCCAGGACTTAAAATAATATGTTGAGGGGGAAAAAGGAATATTCTAGTTCAAATATAGTAACCTGGGAAGGATATTATTCCGTATGATCTCTATTCATTGGTGAAAGGGAAACAAAAACAGTGGGCCACCTATCAAGATCTGACTGAATTAGTAACGTAAGAGGCTCATAATTTATAGTGTCCAGGTTGACCTCCAGATCTAAGGGGACTTGAAGACCCAAGTATTTAATCTTGATAGAAAACCATTTAAAGGGATAGGCCTTTTTTAATTGTGAAGGAGAGCGATAATTAAAGGACAAGATTTCCATTTTGGCCATGTTTAACCTGAATCCTGCTATTCTTTCAAACTGATTTAATATAGTCCATGTTGCAGGAATAGATATAGTCGGAGACAATAAGGTTAACAAAATATCGTCCGCAAACATACTAAGTTTATATTCCTGTTGACCTATTGATATACCTTCCACCGTGGTCGTAGCCCTCAGCACAGACGCCAAAGGTTTGAGATAGAGAGCAAAGAGGTAAGGAGACAAGGGACACCCCTGTCTCGTTCCTCTGCCCAATTGGAGCGGGTCCGACAGGGTACCATTGACTCTGACATAAGCCTTTAGGGACCTGTAAAGATTAAACAAATTATGAATGAGGAGGGAAAAAGAAAGGCTCCAAGGGTGTCCCACAAAAATGACCATGAGACACGGTCGAAAGCCTTTTCAGCATTGAGGCTAATAAATACTGATGGGATTTTTCTAGTACGGACATATTCCTGCAAAACCAGGGTCCTGCGAATATTATCTGCAGTACTCCTATTTTTAATGACCCCGGATTGATCAGGGTGGATAATCTTTGGGATGATAAATTTTAATCTGGAAGCCCAAATAGCCATGAAGATTTTATAATCTACATTTAAAATAGAGATAGGGCAGTAAGATCTGGGTCTGTAGGATCCTTATGTGGTTTAGGTATAGGGGCAATTGTTGCATAATCCCATGACAGAGAAGGCATACCACCCCGAGCTATCTCATTAAATAAGGAGAATAGTTTGGGGCTTAGTTCCTTGATAAACATTTTGTACCACTACGATACATAACCATCAGGACCGGGGCAACGCCCAGAGTTAAGAGATTTTATTGTCTCTGTTATTTCCGACTGGGAGATGGGAGATTCAAGTGAGCTAATTTAAAATGGAGACAATTTTAGAAGGTTGGCTTGGTTTAGAAAGTGAGAGGGGTCAGATGAGGTCGGAGACAAATTTGGGGAATATAACTTAGCATAATAGTCTGAAAAAGCCTGTAAAATATGGCTATCTGTGTGGAGCGATTTCCCTATAGTTGGGTTTTTTGAGCTTAAGGATAGTAGAGGAGCGTTTTCTGGAATGAAGCTTCTGCGTTAGTTTCCTGAGCACCCTTGTGGACTGTTTGTCTAAGATAAATTAGGGATTGTTGTATTTTATTATCTATAATTTTTTGTAAAGCCGCCTTAGTGTCCTGAATTAAGTTTTGCATGTCAGTATCGCCCACTCTGTATAGCATTTGGTAATTTAGTAATTGCTTTGACAACATGAGATATTTAGCCTCTCTTTCTTTATTCCTTTTTGTGGTATATGCTATTATATCCCACCCCCCCGAATTGTTGCCTTCATCCCATCCCATTGGATCGCTTCAGAAATGTCTGGGGAAGCATTCTCAGAAAACAATTGAGGGATTCTGGTTTTAATTTCCTCCTGGAATTCTTTGTCAACTAAAGTTAACGGGTTCAGTCTCTATAGGGTCTTTTTCTTTTCTCTACCCATGTCTAGCTTCAAGGTCAGGGGGTTGTGGTCAGATAATATTTTTGGGCCTATAGAGATATCCTGAACATTGATAAATGTTCACATGATACCATAAAATAGTCTAATCTAGATTACGACTTAAATCTGGGGGAATAATAGGTGTAACCAGGTGCAAAGGGGAATAGGTGTCTCCACACATCTACAAAACCTAGGTGATACATGGTATTTTTGAACTGTTTCGTGGTTGTAGAGTTCCTGTGTCGCTGCTGGTTAGAACAGTCAATATGTGGTGTTAGGGCCAAATTAAGATCACCCCCTAAAATTAACTGGCCATGAAAGAGGTCCAACATTGTTGATATAAATCCCCGCACTGTTGGAAATTTTGTCTGGGGGGGGAGTATACACTGGCTAAGGTGACCTTCTGGCCATATAAAAGATCCTTCACTATTACATATCTACCTTGGGCATCAATATGTGTTTGTAATATTTTCAGAGGAGTATTTTGGGGAATTAGAATAGCTGCCCCTCTTTTTTTACCCCTTGGGTGCAATGATGCCACAACCCGATACTTATTTCTCCATTTTAATTTGAGGTGCTCAGTGTCAGAGAGGTAAGTTTCCTGAAGAAAAATAAGATCCGATACTTGTTTGTTAAAATATTGCATAAGGCGGGCTCTTTTGATGGGGTCATGGAGACCACTAAAATGTTGTGATATAATTTTAACTGGATTAATTGATGTCATATTGTTTGCTTAATATTTTAGTTAAAATTAGTTTTGTCCCCAGGGTGAATGAAAAGATATCAGTCCAGACCACACTCCTCCAGAGACCACGGTCCAGCTGTTGAAGAAAAGCTATCCACTGACTGCTTTTTAAAATATGTAAATCAATAAAGCATACCTGATTAGCAAATATTCTTGACATGTGTGTTCTCCCTCCCCACATTCGTAACAAAGATATATTTGGTAAAATATCCTGTAGTAATCTGGAAACAGTAAAAATAAAATGTAGGCCAAGGCATTTGGCACTTAAAGCAATTTGTCTTTATTCCAGATATCTGTATAAAGCTAAGAGAAAGTTTCCCCGAACCCCAGTAAAACTCTGAATATCATGGGTCAAATAGCCCATGACTAAAACACAAAAAATAGAACTACAAATAACCCTAATAACCTTAACTAAAACTATATACAATATGACTCCCAAGTGGGAGGTGCTCTTTCTGAGCTCCCTCTCAGACATCCTGTCCTGATTTCCTGAGGAAGTAGGAGAGGAATGTGGGACTTCACAGGCAAACCTAGAGATTAAAAACCCCAAGATTAACAGTAGGGCCCCTAGTGGAGTGGAAAAATTACCACTCCCTGGTGGAATTGATATATCTTGGGTCATTTACCAATCATTCCCCAAATGAGGCTGTCCACCCAAAATTCTGATACTCAATTGGCCACAATATCTTGTAGAGTATGTGAAGGGTATGTTAAGCTGGACTAAAATCGTACTCAAAGGCCGGAAAAGATAATCTACCTTTAGATATCATATCTATCTATAGCTTGGTGTGAGCCTGTAAAGTAAAACTCCTTTAACATTAGGTAACAAAGAGATGCTCTTTAGTCCTTCATAAAATGTTACCCTCCCCAGATCAAATATATGGAAACCAAACCCTTCAAAATATCCAATTAATTCAGTGAGAAAATTCCCGACTGAATGTCCTGTCCCTATAGGAGCAGATGAAAGCTGAGGACTCAAAGCCTCCTCGGGTCCACCATAGTCAGTTAAAGAAACAAAGAATGCAGTAAAAGCAAACAAAATTGGAAAGTCACTCCAGTCCTGAAGCCATCCAGAGACACTTGACCCATTGGCCCATATTCACAATCCTTATTCCAAAGGTGACCTCCAGATAGGGACCCCCCCCCCGGAGGTTAGCCCTGCCATCGAGACAGCGGGCTATAAGGGTAGGTGATCCAAGACAGCCGGAACACATGCAGAGGCAATGAAAGGAATGGGGGGCAACAGTCTCCAGAAAGTAGCCCTCTAGCCAGGGAATCTCCCTGCCGTCAGAGAACTGCAGAAAGAACCAAATGGCAACATATTGCCGAATTGCATATAGGTTTTACAAGTCTGGATTTTTTTATGTTGCCTGGACCATAAAGAGACATCCCCCTCCACACCCCCGCGGCAGTCCGATTCATCCATCGCACCCCCAACCCCAACCCTCACGGGAGAAGAACAGGCCCCAAATCAAAAAAATATAAACTTAGCTGTCAGTCTTAGGAGAAAGCTCAGGTAGGATTTCTGTATTGTTGTAAGCACCTCAAGATTACATCCAGTGGAGTTGTTGATGCTTGGAGCTGCTTAGGATGTTCTGTCTGGTTTGTTAGTCCCTGACGAGATTTCACTGTCTCTGCCACCTTCTCAGTAATGATTCCCCTATTTAAGAGATCTGCAGTGGCTTCAGATGCCGAATTGTACGTTTGCCGACTAGTTGGAAGAAAAACCACTAATTTAGCAGGATAGAGAGTGTGAAAACGTATTTTCTGAGATCATAGTGTAGAGAACAATGGGCTGTAGTCCCAGCGTTGTTTTTGAGTACATGGTGCGTAATCGTTATCAAACAGTAAATGTTGTTGTCCCCACATCACTCTGCCACTTTGCCAGGCTTTTCTCAGGAGAGCCTCCTTAGTCTGGTAACTTAATAAATGAATAAGAAAGGAACGTGGCCTTGCTTCAGGTCAGGAGGGTTTAGGGCCGAGAGCTCTGTGGGTCCTCTCGACATCCAACTGGAAATCTGGATCCAATTCTAACACCAGTCACAATAGATAATCGGCAAAGGCCCTAGGATCATTTCCCTCTTCATCTTCTGGAAGGCCAAAAATCTGAATGTTTCTCCTCCTTCCCCGGTTTTCGGCATCCTCCTGCCTTATGGACATGGCCGGTTGCTTAGCTGCAAGAGCCCTAACTCTTTGCTCAAGCTCATCAAGACGAGATGTATTTAGAGAGATCTGATGGTCTGTGTCCACCACACGGCTCTGTAAGGTACCCAATTCAGTTCTGATGTCCTTTAGCGATTCACAGACCACGCCTCTGAAGTCTGTGATGGCTTGCAATCTGATTCAGAAATTTGGTTAGGAGGTTTTCTGAGCAACTTTGCCTTCAATAGCGACAGTAGGTTTTTGGTCTGAACCCGGAGTAGGCCTCATTTGTTGATCGCCATCGTCCGACAGACGGTCCTCTGTTTCAGTCATTTCAGCAAAGGGTTGGAACCGGTTGCGGTTTTGTTTAGCCATTTTCGTTTGAGGAGCACTTGTTGAGATCAGTTAGTCTTCAGAAAACATCTGAATTGAGAGATTTAGTAATGGTTTTGTGCTCTTTTTTGTAGATTTAGGTGGGAGCCTCTCAATCTGCTTGCTCACCCAGACATACTGGAACCGGAAGTTGGAGAGAACCCCCCTTTTCCATCAGAACAAGAACCGAGGCCCTCTCAACCTTGTTTAGGCCTGCAAGGCAGGGATAGTAGCCCACTGGTACACGGCACCCAGGTTACAATATTAAGAGAGGGACTCTTGCCCAAAGAAACAACGGAGGCCCAGGGCAGAAAGCAAGCATCTCACAATGAGGGTACTTGGGCCCATTTCTGCCTTCCTTCCCTTGGTGGAAGACTGCGCAATTTTTTACTCAGGATGGATCCAGATAACATCACTGATCAGATGCTTGAGTTTGGAAATTCCGGCCTTAGGTTATGCAATAGAATTTTCAAAAATTCCCTCAAAGGAGCATTTTCTACTGTTCCCAGTTCTAAAGGAACTTGTGAAGAGGCAAGTGTGTCAGAGACCAGGGACCACCTAACTCAAGTGGGGCAATTTCGCTGGTGACTCCCAGTGAGGAAGGCCAGGGATTCCACTTGATCTATTTTGTAGGCCCTAAGAAGTTGGGGGAAGGGGTCTCCAGACCCTTTTGGATCTGATACACCTAAACAAGTTTGTGCGTCATGACCTTTGAGATCGTATCCCTGCATTCGATCTTCCAAGCTGTCCAGCCAGGGAATCTCCTGGCTTCCAAAAACCTGAGGGATGCGTATCTCCACATCCCTGTCCAACAGTCTCATCAAAGGTTCCTCAGGTTCTCAGTTGTGAGGTAACTTTTTCAGTACAGGGTGCTCTCTTTTGGGCTGGCAACAGCCCCCAGGGTCTTCTCGAAGGTGCTCATAGTCCTGGTTTCTTAGCTCCGTCATGAGGGATGATTTGTTCATTTGAGCACCGTCTGAGACATAAGCAAGGAACTCAATGACCAGGACTCTGGAGGCGTTGGAGTCTCATGGCTGGGTGGTGGTTTGAGAAGAAAAGCTCTCTCGAGCTGTCACAGACTCTGGAACTCCTAGGGGTGGTGTTTAAGATTTTATTTATTTAGTTTTTGTTGACTGGGTTGGTGCGCTAGACAGCAAAGCTGCCTGTTTTCAGGCACGACCTGGGAGGTTACATACAATATGGTGGGAAACAACAGTGACTACAAAGAATACTGTAAATCGGGTGACAACAGCAGTGCACATTAGCCCAAAAGCATTAGTCAGGTAACTACAAAATGAAGTAATAAGTCGGGCATGGAATTAATACAGACCAACACAAATACAGTGGCATAGACAAAGCAAAGACGGAAACAGTGCCCCGATACGTGACATTATCAACACTGTACAAAATAGAGGGTAAGTGCAAGGGAATAATTGGTTCTATTGTATTTATTTATTTATTAAAGATTCAGAAAATAACCTTTGAGCATAGGCTCTTTTGTAAAGGTTCCACATCAAATAACAATTAAACAGACACATTACAACAAAGGTATAGGATAAGAAACATACAGAAATTAAGATTACAACATTACATGATTGTTACAACACCTGAATTGTTACAACACAAGAATTCTAGCCAGCATTGGATAGGGCTAACATTCGTGAACTGTGGAGAGAGGAGAGGGAGCCCCCTCTACGGAGGGGACAAAAAAATAAAGAGCAAAGGTCAAGCAGAGGAGAGAGCTTCCCCTGGGGGAGTGGAACAGGTGGAGAGGCAGCCACAAGCAAGAGGCTTTGTTGACAGCATGGAGGTGGGGGCTGGGTGTGCTATGGGGTGGTGGCAGGTAGGCCAAGATTAAGTGGTAAAGGTGGGAGAGGCAGGTGAGCCAAGGGTTAGAGCAGGAGAGGCGAGGGGTGATGGGGTTGGACAGGCAGCCTGGTAAGAAGCTTTGTCAACAGCATGGAGGGGGCTGGGCATGCTACAGGTGGGGGGCAGGTGAGGGCCGAGGTTAAGAGATAGGAAGGTGGGAGAGGCAAGTGAGCCAAGAAGGGTGAAACAGGGAGGGGCGAGGGAGGACAGGGGTGGGAGCCAGAGCTAGGGAAGAGGGGAACAGATGAACAGCCCTGGGTCAACTCAAAGGGCAGCACATGGAACTAGAATGGGGCTTCCAGGGGACGAGAGGAGTCATGCCTTCAGAAAGCAGGTACACACGGTGCTAGAGGTAAGGTAGTGCCTGAGGCTGGTTTTGAAGTGGGAGAGACTAGTGGTACTGTGAGTAAACTCGGGGATCTCATTAAGCCACAGGGGGCTCTATAGGACAAGGTGCATTGTCCAAGTGCAGTTCCACAAAAGGTACTGAGAAAGCTCCCACTTCCTGTCTCTGGTGCCATACCCGGAGTCTGTCAGAGAGAAGATATCAGATATGCATGGGGGTGCCTTGCCCATTAATGCTTTCTTGCCAAGAAGGCAGGTTTAGAACTTGATCTATTCCATAGTGGCATCCAGGCTCTTAGCTCACACAGTGAGCAAGTATGCGTAAGGTGATCGGCAGCTAAGGTGAGTCTGCAGGCCTTATTGAGTGCGATTTGTACCCTCTTTAGTGCCATATCCATGGCTGCTCCATATACTACCAGGCCATAGTCAATAGTTGATAAGATGGAGGTGGTGACTGAGAGGCAGAGGGCTTCAGGAATTAAATATAATTTCTGTGCCTGTACAGCACTCCCAGCTTGGAGTTTACTCTCTTGACCACCGAATCAATGTGTTATGTAAAGGAGAGGGTGTCATCGAGGGTGACCCCCAGATACTTGAATGAGTGCACTTGTTCCAACGGTGCTCTGTCTTTGTTGGAGATGACAAGGGAGGAGAACTTTTTCTTGAGCTGGGGACTGGATAGGAGCATGGTCTTAGTCTTTTTATAATTGAGGAAAAGTTTATGCTCACAGAACCAGTCCTCTAATTTGCTGAAGTACTTCTGTAGTTCAGATTGGAGAGAGTCAATGAGTGTGCTGCTGTTGAGAAGGACCACATCGTCAGCATATAAGATAATTTTGGTGTCACAGGCTTTGGGAAGATTATTCAAAAAAAAGGCTGAAGAACAGGGGTCCCAGGATCGACCCCTTGGGGACACTCAATGAGACTTCTCTGGATCTAGACACAGTTTGTCCAGCTTTGACACTTTGTGATCTGAGAGACAGAAAGTCATGGAGCCAGCATGCTGTTTTGGCCACCACACCCAGATTCTGCAGCTGGACCAGGAGTAAAGTGTGGTTAACGGTGTTGAAGGCTTTTGTTAAATCGATAAACACCAACTCGAACAATTTGCCTTCATTCAGTGCTTGGTGCACGTAGTCAGTGTACTCCACCAGGGCATACCTCTCAACCTTTCTTCACCAAAATGTGTGACAAGATGTGTGACAAATGAGCAAAATGTGTGACATATCATCAAACACAGCACTGTAAGCTCTGAACACTATGGCTATCGGTGCACTACTGTTCATAATGTTTGCTAACAACTGAGCACAATAGATGATTACGAATTTCTGCTTTAAAACCTTTGTGAGAAATGTGGAATCTCCCTACCTCAATGTAGGACAAAGGATTTCTGAGGGTTAAAATGAGTGACGTACCTCGTAATGTGTGACAGTTGAGAGGTATGCACCAGGGCAGTGGTAATACTATGATTCTGCCTGAAACCCTGCTGGTTGGGGCACTGCAACTGATATTTGTTGAGGTATTCAGTGAGTTGCTCCGAAACAATCTTTTCCAGTGCCTTGGATAAGGGAGGAGTGGATAGAGTAGTTGGTCTGTAGTTGGATATATAGGACCTGTCACTGCTCTTATGGACGGGGTCACAAGTGCCTGTTTTCAGACTGCTGGGAATTCAGCAAGGGTCAGTGATTTGTTGAATAATTTGGTTATAGGCACGATGAGAACATCAAGAGTGAGGGATAGTAGTTTCATGTCCACCCCATTATTGCCCAGTCTGATCTTACCTAGCACTTTTTTTTACATGTATCAAGGCTTCCTTAACTGTCACTTTCTTGAAATTAAAGTCCGGATGAGTGTTAGTGGTTGACTTGCAGTCAGAAGGATCATTGGTAGGATGTAGATAGGCAGGTGGGAGAACAGAGCTCAGGTCAGTAAAGGCCGTGTTAAAGGATTCTGCAATTAGGAGTGGGTCAGATGTAGGGGAGCCGTTTGTGTTGAGCAGTTGGGGGTGCTTCTTATCATCCTTCCCAAGGAGACATTTTATGTCCTCCCAAAACCTCTTTCCATCACCCCAGCTTCTATTAAGCTGTTCCTTATGGTAGTTGGCTTTGGCCTGCCGGATGAGGTTCGTGCAGAGATTTCTGGCGGCTCTGTAGCAATGGTAGTCATGCTTGTTACCAGTGGACCTGGCTTTTGACCAGAGGTTATCCCTTTCCCGCATCTTGGCAAGGAGTTCCCCAGTGATCCAACCATTGTAATCCCTTGAGCTTTCCTTCTCCTCACTGGAGCAAAGTGATTGCAGATTCTGTTGAATCCTTCAACGAAGTAGTTTAGGGCCAGATCTACATCTGGCAAAAGGTCAATGGGGGACCAGTAGTACAAGAAGAGGGCTGTGTTGAGAGACCCTAGATGGCCTTTCTTCAGGACTCTGCTTTCAATTATGATTGGGGGGGATTTTAGTTTGTTGGACCACAAGAAGATGATTGGGGAGTGGTCGCTCAAGGTGTCTGGCAGCACCGTGACCTCGGAGATCCAGGAGGGGGAGCTTGAGAGGAGCCAGTCAAGGAGTGTATCGTTGCCTTATTTGTAGTTCTGTCTGGTGGGTCCAGTGACTACTTGTGCTAGATGGGTGCTGGCAATGATGTCCCTCTGGGGGTCGACTCGGCACCATCCCAGTTTATGTTGAAGTCACCCGTGATGATGAGCTTACAGCCCTTTGGAAGAGTGGCCACCGAATCTGGGATTTTTGGGAAGCCTTCTCTGGCTTTTTTAAGGGGTAGATAGACTGAGGCTTATGATCAGTGACTTACCATGTTGTCCAACCTGCGCTTTCACCACTAGGAGTTCATAGTCATCTATCAGTTCAGTGATGGGAAGGATAGAACAGTGGAGGGAGTCCCTAGCATAGATGAGGCAACCACCACCTTTCTTGCTCCTTCTATCAATCCTGACAGCTTGGTACCCTGCTAGTGCTATTTCGTTATTTATTTATCTTGTTTATCAGCCATGTCTCTGTGAGGCAGATGATGTCAGGGCTATGGTGGGTCATCCAGGCCTGGAACTGTTCAAATTTGGCAATTAGGCTGCCGGTATTCATGGCAGCAATTCTTAGTCCATTGGTCTTACACCCACCAATACCTGAAACAGTTGGGGGACCTGGATTAGCATGTACATTCCCAGATAGGAGGAGCAGCATAAATATCACCTTCCTGGCCATGAGGCTGGTGGTTATTGTGGACTGTGCCTTCCAGTGTCTAATTTTGTTGGGGAATGGCTGGTTAAACTTCAGCAGTGGTTTTATCGGGGTTAGTAGCATGAGGGTGCCATAGCAGAGGGGCGGTGGCTTGGGACCCCAGGCTAGTTGGTGGTAAGGAATACTCCTGGTGGAGCCACACTGAGGCTGTTGCCCCCAGAACTAGTATCAGGCAGGTAGTACCAAGATGTGGTTCAGGGTACAGAGGAGGTGTGGGTGATCCAGTATGGTCACCGGGGCCTGCTACAATAAGTGTAACTCTCACATATGCCATACCATTGCTGCATCGATTACAGTGGGGTGACCCACAAAAAGAGACGCAAACCACCATACATGTATTTCAATCAATGCTCCACTACTGGATATACAGATCCCCCCTACGCCTGACCACCAAACTGCTACTCGGTGTCTCGACACAATTCCATAACCCCACATGGAGCACCCCAAAAGAGTGGCAACAAAATAAGAGAAGGAGTACCAAAGACAGCCCTCTCCCTATCTCTGGCAGCCTCATGAAACTCCTGCTCTTTCTATTGCTCTGTATTGGTAACGTGAAATCAACCCTGGACCCCCTGAATGTATTACCTCTCCAGCAGACCTAACCTCAATTAAAGGCCTCAGTTTTTTGCATATTAATGTATGCAGTCTGTTGAAAAAACTTACAATGATATAAGCCTGGGTTGCCCATACCTTGCCAGACTTTCTCGTGGTATCTGAGACATGGCTCAAACCCACCACAGCAGACAGGGATGTTAACCTACCCAACTATCAGTTATTCAGAGCGGATCGCCAAACAAGGGGTGGTGGAGTAGCTATATATGCAAAATCCGGTATACCTGTATCCTGTATTGCTGCAGCCTCTGTGCCCAAGAAATTTGAATGCCTATCCTAAAGTCTCTCTCCCAATACAGCAGCTTTTCAAGCTAGTTGGATGCTACAGACCCCCTCTGCTGACCTCAAGCTCTTATCCCACCTGCAGAATCTGCTCAAGCCCAGCACTGAAGAAGTCATTATTCTAGGTGACCTGAATTACAACTGGCTTACCCAGGCAGCTGCACCTCTGGTATCATTCTGTGATACATATGGGTTCACACAACTAATTAATGAGCCAACAAGAATTAATGCAAGGAATAGTAATAACAGCACACTACTTGATGTTATGCTAGTGAATAAACCCCATCTATTCACACATGCTGGAGTGCTGATCCGCGATATAAGTGATCACTGTCCCATCGCAGGGGTAAGATCTTCCAGCAAAACAACAACCCCTGCAAAATTCCTCATGAGGAGATCCAAGAAAAACATCAATATTGAAGGATATCTGCATGATCTAGCTCACTCTCTAAGCTGGCAAGAGTTTTATCTTGCCCATTCTGTGGAAAAAGCACAGCAGGTGCTAAATAGCATTATAATAAGTGCCCTTAACATCCATGCCCCAATCTCTAGTATCCGAATAAAAAACAAATCCTGTCGTTGGTTTTCAGCTGACCTCAAAGCTACACTGCTGGAGAGAGACAAACTCTGGAAAATGGGAAGAAAAACCAAGAATGCAAATGACTGGATGATCTTTAGGAAAGCCAGGAATAGATGCACCAAGAAAGGGTTGCAAAGGCTGCCTTCTACTTGGCTGAGCTCGACTCCTCCTATCATAATCCTGCTAGGTTTTGGGGTACCATCAAAGGTATGGTTGGGCAGGATCCTAGCACCTCCATACCAACTCAATTACACCACAGTTATGGCCCTATCACTGGCAAAATGGAAATTCTGGGCCGCTTTTAATAACCACTTCTGGCAGCTGGCCTTGCCTTTGACACTCTCAGCTAACCTGCTGCGGGAACAATTAAGCTCCCAGTACACTCGTGCTCAGAGAGCTGACTCTTCCTTCAGCTTCAAATCTGTACTGTTGAAGCAAGTAGAGGACCTACTATGGCAGCTGGATACCAAAAAAAGCGCAGGAGCAGACTCCCTGGACCCCTACTTTCTAAAGATTGCATCCCATGTACTTGCAGTCCCTCTAACACATCTCTTTAACCTATCTCTAAACTCTGGTTCTATTCCCACACTGTGGAAGACAGCCCAAGTGGTTCCCCTTCTAAAATCAGGGGACCCTATGGACCTTAATAATTACAGGCCCATTTCTATTCTACCAGTGCTATCCAAGATGCTGGAGAAATTAGTGAGTACCCAGTTAAAGTAATATCTTGACGCTGCTAACCTCCTGAATCCAGCTCAATCTGGATTCAGGGCCAAGCATAGCACTATCACTGCACTAGCCAAGGTCACAAATGACTGGCAAACCGAATTAGATAAAAAGAATAATGTCTGTGCAGTATTTCTGGACCTGAGCAAAGCATTCGACACCGTGGACCACGAGCTTCTACTATCATCCTTGCACTCCATTGGCCTAGCTCCATCCTTCCTTAAGTGGTTCAGGTGTTATCTTACCGGTAGGTCACAGCAGGTAAAGCTGAAGGTGACTTATCCCATTAAAACCACTGTTAAGAGGAGTCCCCAAGGTTCTATCCTGGGTCCTATCCTTTTGCCATCTATATAAATAATATTGATTCAACCTCACCAAATCCACTGTACACCTCTTTGCTGATGACACTGTTTTGTATGTCAGCAACCCTTCTCTGCAGCTGCCCATGAAATCCTACAAACAGAATTCTCCTTGTTACAATATCAGCTACTTGAGACAAAGCTTCTGTTAAATGCAAAGAAAACTAAAGCAATGATGTTCACAAATCAAAGCTCCACCAGCACCTCCTCTTCAATCATTCTCCCCCAGCTATGCACTAAACTTGGAGAAAATCTGGAGTATGTAGAAAAATTCAAATATTTAGGTGTGTGGATTGACAGTAGACTCAACTTCACTCATCATTTAGAAGAACTGCTAAAAAAGCTTGCCAAAGGCTTGGCCTTTCTATAGATTAAAACCCTTCCTAAACAGAGATTCAAAGATGAGAGTTAGTCAGGCCATTTTCTCTCAGTTGTTGACTATGCAGACTTCTTTATAGTCACTGCCCCATCTCCTACCTACACAAGTTGGATACCTTATACCATAGAGCAATAAGATTCATAACAGATCTGCCATCTAATACCCATCATTGCTCACTTTATGCTGCAGTTGGATGGGTTTCCTACACCTCAGAAGAACAGAAATGCAGCTGTATGGATTTACAGAGCGTTATCAAAAAAACTTCAAACTATATTCTGGACTACTTCACTCAGACCATTTCCTAGCTCCTATGCCCTAAGAGCAACAACATCATCCTGTTCAAATTGCCCAAATTCAACACCCGGCTAGGGGAGGGCAGCAATCAGCTATTCTCTGGCTATAGCATGGAACACCCTACAAAATCCCTAAAACTGTCAATATTATTTCAATTGCATCCTTTAAACAGCGTTGTACAGTTTTCTTCACAGAGAAATGCAGTTGCTATCGCTGAGACAGCTTTGTCATCTCAAAATCTCCTCCCAAAATTCACCATATATGGCATAATCTTTGTTCTTCAGTTCTCCTCCCAGGCAGACACCCCATCTTGTGGCACCAGTAATAACTTCCACCATCCTAGTATTACATTATGCTGTGTGTTTGCCATGGCCCCTCCACTGGGATATGTATACACTGTATATACTGTAAATATTAGCTCAACTTTCCTATAACCCACTTTATCATGTGAATTTTACTGTACATCACTGTGTTTATAAATGTTTTTTTCCCCTGTATGTATAACTGTTTTATATAAGTGTATGATGTATCTGTTGTGTATCAATTGTTGAACCTTGACCTTATCAGGTCCATCTTGTAAATGAGCCTTGCTCAATGATGCTCGCCTGAATAAATAAAGATTTGATGATGATGATGATGATGATGATGAAGTATAGTTACAATAAGTAGGAAGAAAGTGCAGCCCATTTTATTGCCATAGTTGCTGGCAAGGGAATATCCTGCTTGAATGTTACTGAGGAAGGGTGGCTGTGTCAGAAGCAGTGTCGCTTTAAGGGCCAGGGTCATTGGGGGGGGATCCAGTGAGGAGGGTGCTGAGCAGAGGAGGTGGAGTTAACAAGGATTTAATAGAGGTCGGGGCCAGGGAGGGTAGGCAGGAGAATTTACCCTACTTAGAGGCAGAGCCGGGGAGCCAGCGAGAAGGAAAAAAAAAGCAGTCTAAAAAGGGCTTAGGAGTTGATCAATCAGAGGCTTTGTGCTAACAGTTCTGGCCAATCAGAGGGCCAGGCGGTACAATGGAAGCTAGTGGAGTGAGGAGCCTGAAGAAGCCATACCTGGCACTTGTTCTGCGGGTGCTGGCATTAGGGGATAGAGGCAAAAGAGGGTGCCACCTTTCCAGAGCAGAATCAGGTAGATGCAAGCTTCAGGTGTGCCCGGTCAGGGGCCACCGCCTGGATGGTTGTTCTGCGGGTGCTGGCCTTAGGGGACAGTGGCAGGAGAGGGTGACGCCTTTCCAGAATGGAATCAGCTAGATGCAGGCTTCAGGTGCACCCGGTCAAGAGCCACCTGGACACTTGTTCTGTGGGTGCTGGCCTTAGGGGATAGCGGCAGGGCGCTGCCTTCTGGAGCAGAATCAACTAGATGCAGGCTTCAGGTGTGCCCAATCAGGGGCTGCCGCCCCAGTCAGAGGCAGAGCCAGAGCTAGGAAACCGTCGAGAAGGGAAAATCAGCAGTCCAAAAAGGGCTTATGAGTTGACCAGTCAGAGGCTTCATGCTAGTGGTCCTGGCCAATCAGAGGGCCAGGCAGTACAATTGAAGCTAGTGGAGTGAGGAGCCTGAAGAAGCCATACCTGGATGCTTGTTCTGTGGGTGCTGGCCTTAGGGGATAGCGGCAGGTGAGGGCGCCACCTTTCCAGAGTGGAATCAGCTAGATGCAGGCTTCGGGTGCACCCAGTCAGGTAAAGCCCTGGGAGAACAGGACGTGGAAAACAGAAGCAAGTGCCTGGGCATGAGCTAAGAGGGTCAGGCAAAGGAGTGGTTATACCCACCACAGGAGCAGAGTTCAGAACTAGCAAGTACCTTACAGAATTCCTTCTTAAAACTCTGGGGGTCTGGGAGTTTCTGAGAGCCAGCAGGAGGGAATTCCACACTTTCGGAGCATTGACAGAGAAGGCGCTTTCACCCATTTTAATTTTACACTTGGATTGGGCGAGGTAGTACTCATCAGCACATCTCAGAGGGTAGGCAGAATGAGCAGATATTAATAGTAGGGCCAGTTTGTCAGGTTTCTGGGAGGTGATGATGTTTTTGATGAAGCATGAGGTAACGTATTGCCAGAAAGCTATGGGGGCTAGCCAGCCCAGGCCTGAGTAAAGTGAGCAGTGACGAGTGAGCTTTGGTACTGACAGAGCAAAGCATCAGACGTTATTATAGCAGACATCCCTCTTGAGGATTCTGGAAGGGCAATCATCCTATAGGCCAGTTTAGGTCTCAGAACCCCCTGAGCGATGGCCAGTCTTACCATGGAGGTGAGACTGTGCCTAACTTTACACACCAGACCAAGTTGTATGTTGACTGTTTTAATAGTAGTAGAGAGGTGAAGGTTGTAGTCCAGGGCTGGATCCAAGGTAACCTCAAGGTATTTAAAAGAGGAGACCATGTTGAGCGGGGTGTCATTGGATACACTGCTACATAATGCCTGGTGACAGGACCTGATTTGAGGTCCTAAGCCAAAAAGCATGGAAACTATCTTTTTGTTGTTGAAGACAATTTTATTTTGCTTCAGCCAGTACTGGAAGGTGCTGAAGTTTGTGTTTAGGTTCTGGTTAATATCCAATAGGTCAGAGGAGCTGGAGTATTGCACTAAGTCGTCAGCATATAACAGGGCAGAAAATGGATCGGACAGTGGGGGGGATCATTTATGAAGATCAAAAAGAGTTGAGGGCCCAATATGGATCCCTGAGGAACTCCAATCCAGGTGTGGGAGAGAGAGAGAGAGAACTTGGCATTGCCGATCTGCATGAATTGCTGATGCTCTGAGAGATAATTGAGGAACCAGGTGGTTGTAGAGGTAGAGAAAAACCAAAGGTGGACAGCTTGGATAGGAGCAATGGGAGGTACACCAAGTCAAAAGCCACTGTGAGATCTATAAAAATCACCCCCGTGAGAAAGCCTTTGTCCATGGCCAGCCTGACATCGTTGGTGAACTGGATGTGGAAGTGCTATGCCCTCATCTAAAACCATGCTGATCCGGAGAGAGAAGACTGTGTAGGTGAAGAAGGTCCGAGACCTGGGTGGCCACAATTTTCTCCAGAATTTTGGATAAAAGTCAATAGTAGTAGTAGTACTACTACTACTTTTACTACTACTACTAAAGTCGATAGGATGGCAAGTCCATATCTGTGGTGTCACCCTTTTTGTGGATGGGGACAATGCGTGCAGGCTTCCATGGGGAAGGAACATGGCCTGTAGACAGAGACAGATTGAAGAGGTGTGTTGCTGGAGAAGCAATGAGGGAAGCAGCCCATCAGCCCCAGCTGATGGACCAAGGAAAAGGTCTTCCTGTTACCAGCTAAGAAGGAGACCTTATTGAGAAAGGTCCTGTGGCTGATGAACCAGTCGTCATCTTCACATCAACATCTGCTATGGGTTCTGGGCCTCAGGTCAACTACCATAAAACTAGTCCCTTGGACTCATCTTCACATGCAACTCCTGCAGATATAGTTACTCTCAGCCTAAGATCTGACCTTGGAGGATTCTCAGGCCGGGATCCTACTCTCACCAAATCTGAAGCAGTCTCTGCGTTATTGGGTGAGTTTGGAGAATCTGAGCAATGGGTTCCTTTAGAAGTCCCCCCACAGCTGGTTTTGACATCTGATGCCAGCCTGTCAGGTTGGGGGAGCACTCCTGAACCATATTCTCATTTAAGGGACTTGGTCAACACAGGAATAGCACCTACTCATAAATGTTCTGGAGATGAGGGCGGTCCACCCTGCTCTCTGCCTGTTTCAAAGTTTGGTGCAATCAGAAGCTGCAAAAAATGTTCATCCAGGGGCATGGATGTTGAACCTGGAGGTGTTCAACCTTCTGTGTCAAAGATTTGGTCATCCTCAGATTGATCTGTTCGCCTCCAGCCACGGTGCTTAAGTCCAACGGTTCTTCAGCCAATACCGATGTCCAGAGGTAGAAGCAGTGGATGCCCTATCACAGTAGTGGAGTTTCAACAGCACATACCTTCCCTCCTCTGCCTCTCCTCCCCAAGGTCATTCGCAAATTTGGGCACTCAAGAGAAAGTCTTCTAATATTTCCAGAGTGACCCAGAGGACTGTGGTTCTCAGGTTTAATGAAAGTAGCTCAATGTGCACCGTTTCATCTTTCAATGCAGGGGATCTTCTCTCTCAGGGCTCCATTCTGCTTCCCAAATCTGGGAGTGATGCAGCTCATGGCCTGGCTCCTGAAAGGAGGAGACTCCTAAAACTAGGTTCCTCCAAGAAGGTGGTGGACATATTGATGGCTGCCAGATAGAAGTCCACACTGGCAGCTTATGCTCGCATATGGACCACCTTTCAACCTGGACCATGAATAAAAATATCCAACCTTTCAAAGTCCTGGTCCCACAGATTTTAGTTTCCTGCAGGACAGAGTGAAAAAATGGTCTGGCATTGAGCACCCTGAGAGGTGAGGAGTCAGCCCTTGGAGCCTCCTTGGGTATCTCTCTAGGGTCTAACCAAGAATTTGTAATTTTTCTGGAGGTTGTTAGTAAGAGTTGAACTATGTTATGATTCCTGATTCCCCATGGGACCTGAATCTGGTTCTGAATGCTCTTGTAAGGAACCTTTCAAACCGCTTTTGTAGGTACCATTGGACATGCCATCTTACAAGATGTGTTTCTTGGATGCTGTGTGCTAAGCAAGGAGGTTTGGTGAGCTCCTGATTTTGTCCCACAAGAACCATACCTTGCCATGTATAAAGACAAGGTGTTGCTCAGAACTGTCCTGTCTTTCTCCGAAGGTTCCAACAGCCTTCCATGTGGTCCAGGAAATCTGTCTTCTGTCGTTCTTTCCCCTGTTTTCTCACCCAAAGGAGAAGAAGTGACACAAGTTGTATTTGTGACAGGCTGTTAGGACATACCTTAGATGGACTGCTGAGTTCCAAACTTCGGATGGGTTGTTTGTCCATTTCAGAGTGGCCAAATGGGGAAAAAGCCTCCAATGCCACCCTAGCTCAGTGGGTGAGAGCTTGCATTGCCAAGGCTTATGTCGCTGTAAAGAAGAGGCCTCCATCCCACATCAAGGTTCACTCCACCAGGTCTATGGCCACTTACTGAATGGAGAGAGGTAAGGCATCTGTTTAGAGTTGTATAAGGCAGCCACATTGTCCTCTGTCCATGCATTTACCAAGAACTGCAGATTAGATGTTCAAAAATCTGCAGCAGTTAGGTAAATTCCTTTCATGTACATGACTGACATATAATAATGATAATACATTTTATTTATAAAGCGCCTTTCAGTTTTCAAGGCGCTGTACAAAACTAATAATACAGGTCAAACCCTAAAATTCAATATAAAACACAGATAAAACTACATTATAATCAACAACTTCAATACAATCAGTACTCCAAGAAGGCAGTTTGATAAAAATGGGTATTTAGATCCCTCTTAATTTCCTCCATGGAGGTGCACACCCATAACTGGCATGGTAGAGAATTCCAAAGAGTGGGTGCAGCATAGGAAAAAGCTCTACAACCTGATGATTTAAGACTCACTCTTGGAATCTCTAGCAACCCCTTGTTGGCTAAGCGAAGCGATCGGCTGGGGCAATAGAGGACCAGAAGTTCTTTCAGATAGGCCGGACCCTGATCATGTAGGGCTTTGAAAGTCAGTAAACAGACTTTAAAGGCGATCCGCCACCGTACAGGTAGCCAGTGTAGATCGCGCAGCACCGGGGTAATATGACAAGACCTGCTTGTCCCAGTCAAAACCCGGGCTGCTGCATTCTGCAGTAGCTGAAGGTGGTGGATTTCAACCCCAAAAAGCCCAAAGTACAGGCAGTTGCAGTAGTCCAAACATCAGGACACAAAGGCGTGGACCAACATTGGTAACGTATCAGACGAAACAAGGTGCCTCACTCTAGCGATATTCCTAAGGTGGTAAAAGGAAGTCTTGATGACTGCTGACACCTGTGACTGTAGTGTCAGCCTGTCATCCAAGATAACCCCTAGGTTACGCACCTGTTCGGAGGTCAGGAGTGAAACACCACCAAGAAAAATTCCTGAAGGTGCACCAACAGACGACCCCTCTATCTGATGACCCGGATCCACAACCAAAACCTCTGTCTTTTCTGAGTTCAACTTCAGCCAACTAGAATCCATCCAATCCTGGATTTCTTTCAGACAGTTGTTAAACACTGAGAGAGCTCCATCCTGGTCAGGAGCAAAAGACGGATATAGCTGGGTATCATCTGCATAGCAGTGAAACCTCAGCTCATACCATCTTATAATGTCTCCAAGGAGCAGCATATACACCGCGAATAACATGGGAGACAGCACTGAGCCCTGAGGCACCCCACACAACAAAGAAGTTGGGCTTGAGGAAAAAAACCCAGACACAACTCTTTGTGATCTCCCAGTGAGGAATGAGGTGAACCATCAAAGGACGATTCCCGATATTCCACAAATCTGCCTCAGGCAGGCTATCAACACCACGTGATCCACAGTGTCAGAAGCTGACAAGAGATCAAGAAGAATCAGAATAGAACATCTCTTCTGATCTCTCACCCTCAGGAGATCATTAAGCACCCGAACCAGCGCAGTCTTGGTGCTATGTCTTTTACGAAAACCGGATTGGAAGGGTTCGTAGATGTCATGGGTGGTTAAATGGTTTTCCAATTGGACCACCACTACCTTCTCAATCACCTTCCCAATAAAGGGTAGGTTTGAGATGGGTCTGTAGATTGTGAAACAGTCCAGGACCAAGGTAGCTTTCTTCAAGAGAGGTGTCACCACCGCCTTTTTCAGGGAGCTAGGAAACTCACCCGATTCCAGGGAGCACCAGACTATTCGCACAAGGATTGGACCGATGTCACTACAACCCAATATTAGGGAGGTCGGTACGGGATCCAAACTACAGCTTGTAGGCCATACACACATATGAGAAGCTATTCTCCCCACCCGTTATTTTCTGGGTACTGCTTCTTAGAACCCAGTTGTTATGAATACCCACTGACAATGTGGAACGCTACAGAAAGAAGAAATTTCTTCATACTTACTGTAATTTATTTTTCTGTTAACTCTTACATTGTCAATGGGGCCCATCTGAGAGCCTTGCTTCTGTGGGAGAATATTGTCCGGTATGCCAGCTTGGAAATGTCCATTGTTCTGTTAAAACCTCTGTTTTTCTGCAAGTCTTTCTCACCCCGAGAATACTCTAATATTCCTAATTCTTCTGCAGTGTGCCTTTAAGGTAGATCTGCCCGGAGATAGAATGTTATGCAAATGATGGAATCATTGGCATAAGCCACTTTTCAAATGCCGCCACCTATCAACTGCCTAGATTCTAACCCTTCAGATTTCTCTCTCCGCCTGTCAGGACCAGACGCTCTGAGATTTCCTCCTACTCATCTCATCAGATAAGCCTAAATTACTCAAAAATACTTAAGTATATTTTATTTTCATTTGCTGCCATTTATCTTTGTTAATTTATTAACGGCTAAGTTTAGTTCAGTTTTATTACTGTTTTACTTGGTTTCTCATGGTTCAGGATAACCGCTGAGAAACCGAGGTTCTTTTAGTTAGTTTTCAGGGAATTTTCCCCTTATTATCGCTAGTTTTTCTATTTTAATTTTAAACTTATATATTTCTCTGTCACCGATAACCTCGGTTACTGAACCAATACTCTCGGTTCCTTTTTCTCAGTTCCTGGTTCCAATTGGTTCTCCTGATTGGTTTCCGAACCGACCACAATCGATATAAAAAGTTGTTAAATTTTAATTTAAATACTTCTTTCAGTTGGTTTTTATTGTGGTTGCAGTTTTTCAAGCACTATGTCGGAAAAACCAAAGAAAAGAACTGGAGAACCTGGTTTTAAAAATTGTACAGAATGTGGTGAGGTGTTTGCCAAGGCAGACAAACACTCTGTTTGTGTTTTCTGCCTTGGTTTTGATCATCTCAAAACAGACTGTGAAATTGTCAAACTTTCCATGAAAAGACGCATGAAAAACATCTGGAAAGACTGAACAAAAGATTTAAGGGTCCCTCTGGCTCTAACCAGCTGAAATCCTCGGGGGCTGTGGGTCCTAGCTTCTACTACCCCTGATATGGGTAAGAAGAGACCTGCTGAACTGGCTAGCTCTCCAGTTCCAGAAAAGAAACAGAAAAAAACTAATCACACTGAACCCCCTACTGATAAGGGGACTTCTTGAGTGCCTGCAACTGTACCTTCCCCTCTGGAGATTGTACAGGCTATAAAAATCATGCAAACTTTACAGGGTCTGCTACCTGTGATTCCACAGTTCCCAGTCCAGACCACTGTACCCCCCCAATCCACCCTATTTTCCTGGAGAGCATGGAGAGAAGGAGGAGGAGGAAGAAGAAGGTGAGCCGATAGAGCCGGAGGTCTCCCCTGAACAGGGGTTTGGCTCTCCCCCCAGGACTACAGAAGATTATTCTTCCCATTTTTCCTTTATCAGGAAAATTGTTGATGCCTTGGACATCCCTACCTCTGAAGTTGTAGAGGATGAGGAGGAGGCTGAGTATCTAGAAATGATGGGGTTAACTCCTACTAAGAAGTCGTTACTCCCCATAAACAATTTTTTTTAAAGTGATGCTTTAAACTCCTCCAGGCTCCTGGGTCTGTCTCTCCTTTAGACAAAACATTGGATAAAAAGTATCAGCTTGACAGGACAGGGGCTGAATTTTTGTTTTCACACGCTGACCACCAGAGGGTGGTGCAAGCTATGGCTTGTGGCAAGGCAAAAGTCTCTCTGGCTTCCCACCCTCCAGAGAAGGACTCTCGAAAAATTGACAGTATGGCCAAGAAAGGTTATTTGTCTTCCTCTCTGGCCATCAGGCAGGCTAACTATCAAGCCTACACAGCCCAGTACCAGAAGACTCTCTGGTAGTCTGTTCTGGCTATGGCTGAGAAAGCACCTTCTCTCTTTCTGCAGACCTAGCTGAAACCGCTAGGTTTGGCCTGGAGGTTGCCAAATAACAATTTCAAATGGCAGCAGATAGTAATGAGACTGCTGCTAGGTGGATGGCTAATACCATTGCACAAAGAAGGTTTGCCTGGTTGAGAGCCACAAACCTCACACAGGCTACCCAGAATAAAGCTTTGGATTTTCCTATGGAGGGCACCTTCTTATTTGGCAGCCGTACAGAGGCCTATATGAAGAAGGTGAACGAATTGAAGCCACCTTCTGTAGTAACTCTGCAAAAGAGAAATCCTCCACCTCTTCTAGACCTTTTAATAGGGGAGGCAGGGGCAGACAGTTTCAATCCAGGCCTTTTTACCAGGCCATGGTAGTCCCTCAGACACCCCAGCAAGGGTACTTTAGGGGTAGGGGCAGGAGAGGTGCCAGGCGTAGTACCCAACCTTAGCCCCAATCTAAGCAGGATTCCCAACTTTCCCAATCAGGCTGCCTCTCCACTTCCAGTAGGGAGTAGGCTGATCCATTATTTCCAAAATTGGAAGACCATAACCTCAGCCAAGTGGGTTTTGGAGATAGTGGGTCAGGGACTGTTCTTAATTTTCAAGTACTTCTTCTCCCTAAAAACCAGGGTTTTCAAACCAGCCTCTCTTCTAGAGAGAAAAATGTTGGAAAAGGAGGTAAAACACCTACTGTCTTTAAAGGGGGTGGAACCACTGTCTCCACAGCAAAGGGGAAAAGGACTATATTCAAGATATTTCCTTACATCAAAGAAAAATGGAGAGTTGCAGCCTATCTTGGACCTAAGGGTCCTCAATAGGTTCCTGGCAAAACCAAAATTCAAAATGGTAACGCTGTCTCTGATTCTGCCAGCACTCCAAAAAGGAGATTGGCTGGCATCATTGGACCTAAAAGATGCCTATTTCCACATCCCCATAAGGGAGTCTCACAGAAGGTACTTCAGGTTCAGACTCCCTTTAGGTCATTACCAATTCTCAGCTCTACCTTTTGGTCTCACTTCAGCCCCAAGGGTGTTCACAAAGTGTCTGGCTGTGGTGGTGGCACACTTGCAAATGCATGGTGTTTCAGTATTCCCTTATCTAGATGACTGGCTGGTGGTGGGAAAGTCACCACAGCAATCAACAGAGCATCTTCAACTCACTCAGCAACTTCTGGACTCTCTGGGGTTTATTTTAAACCTAGAGAAATCAGTTCTCTTTCCTTCACAAATTCTGCAGTTTATAGGAGCAGAATTGAATGCCAAAGTGTGCAGAGCCTTTTTACCCAGGGACAGGGTAAAAAGCATCCTGCAGCTGGCAGGTTCCTTCAAACTTAAATGTTCCAAGACCTGCAAAGCAATTTCTTCAACTTCTGGGGCACATGGCAGCTACCACAGGCATAGTCTTGGGCTCCAGGTTTCAGATGAGGGATATCCAATTTCACTTAAGAGCTCATTGGTGCCAGAGAAAGGATTCCCTCTTAAAACTCGTCCCTGTAACAAGGACATTCATTCAGGCCCTCCAGTGGTGGAAGGAGGAAGTCAACCTCAGAGAAGGGGTTCCCTTCCAAAGAGAGCTTCCATCAGTGGTTCTCATAACAGATGCATCCCTATTAGGATCTGGCAGAGCACACTACCCAGGGCACTTGGTCAAGTGCAGAGACTCTTCTGCATATCAATCTGTTAGAGCTCAGGGCAGTGCTTCTGGCAATGCAAGCTTTCACACCACTGATATAGTGAAAGGTAGTGCAAGTCAGAACAGATAACACTACCACAATGTACTACATAAACAAGCAAGGGGGGAACAAGGTCAGGCCTTCTCTGCACAGAAGCAATGTGAATATGGACCATGGCTTACTCCCTGGGATCCTCAATGCAAGCCATTCATTTACCAGGCAAGGACAATGCCCTGGCAGATGCCCTAAGCTGAATCAGTCAGGCCCATCACATATGGTCACTGAACAAACAGGTGGTGCAAACTCTATTCAGGAGGTGCGGCACCCCAGAGATAGAGCTCTTTGCCTCACATCAGAGTCGCCACCTTTCACAGTACTGTTGAAGCCCTCCAGCATTGGGCTCAGTACCCCTGGATGCTCTCATTCTGGATTGGTCAGAAAGATTCCTGTATGCATTCCCTCCTTTTCCTCTGGTGGAAAGAGTACTGTTGAAACTCAGGCTTCAGTCAGCCACAATGATTCTGATAGCCCCAGACTGGGCCAGACAGCCATGGCATCCTCTATTGCTATCCATGTCAGTGGACAAACCAATACACCTCCCCAGGAGGCACAATGTTCTGACCTCCAATGGGGAGACTCCTATACCCAAACTTCAAGTCTCTCAGACTCAAAGCTTGGCTCTTGAGGACTTAGAATATGCAGGTTTACATCTCTCTGAAGGGGTCATGGATGTGTTAAGGGGGTATGGGAAACCCTCTACTAAGAACATTTGTGCTGCAAAGTGGAAAAGGTTTTCTATCTGGTGTTCCAGCAGAAATATAGAACCAGCACAGGCAGGAGTGCCACTTGTGTTGGACTATTTGGTTTACCTGCATTCCTTGGGCTTGCAGCCTTATACATTAAAGATCCATTTGGCTTCAGTCTCTGCCTATACCTCAGCAGGTAAGGCAGTCTCTTTGGCAACGAACCCCATTTTTAAAAGGTTCTTCAAAGGCCTATCCCATATGTGTCCACCGGTCAGGGAACCGGTTCCTGACTGGGATCTTAACATTTGTATTGCTCAGCTTATAGGCCCTCCTTTTGAGCCCATGTTTTCAGCACCTCTGAAGTATGTCACATGGAAAACAGTGATTTTGGTGGCATTCACTTCAGCCAGATGGATCAGTGAACTTCAGGCTTTATGCACAGAAAAGGACTACATTTAATTTCACAGAGATAAAGTAGTTCTCCAGACCAATAGGAAATTCCTTCCCAAGGTGGTTTCAGACTTTCACTTGAACCAGTCTATCACTCTGCGAGTGTTTTTCACTGAGCATTCTTCTTCTGGTGAACGTAGGCTGCATAGCCTGGATGTCAAGAGAGCGCTGAGCTACTACATGAAAGCTACTAAGCCCCATAGGCAGGACAGGACACAGCTGTTCCTCACTTATGGGGACGTGGGAAAGAGAAATCCTACATCTAAAAGGTCCATTTCTCACTGGATTGTTCAGTGTATCCAGTTTTGTTACTCAAAGGTGGGCAAAGAGGCCCCAGCAGGGCTCAGGGCCCACTCCACAAGAGGTACCAGGGATGTTCCCTTGGTGGATATCTGTAAAGCAGCTGCCCGGGGAACTGTGTATACATTTGTCAAGCATTACTGCTTGGAAATGCAGGCTAAGGCTGATGCCAGGTTTGGTACAGCTGTCCTGTAGAGACTGTTTACAAAACAGGTTCTTTCTGCCTCCAAAGGTACTGCTTCTTAGTCTGCAGAAGAGTTAGGATATTGGAGTATTCCTGGGGTGAGAAGAAAAAGTTACTTACCATAGTAACCTTGTTTCTCCCAAGGGATACTCCAATGTTCATAACTCTCCCACCCTGCCTCCCCTATTAAGAATCAGTAGCCTCTGCATTCCATACTGTACCCTGGGTATGTATGCCACATTCTACTTTATGTTAGAACTTTGTTCTTTGGTTTCTTCTCCTTCTCAGGTGATTCTGACATAGGGGATTGCGTGTTTTGTTTAAACTATATATTTATATTAATACATTTGTTCCCCCAGTTGGAGGTTGGGTGTGGGGAATTTAAAACTTAATTGTTTATGTTATTGAAACATTGGGCCCTGTCCTTCCAGGCATCCATGAAATCTGAAGGGTTAGAATGTAGGCAGTTGATAGGTGGCAGCATTTGAAAAGTAGTGGCTCATGCCAATGATTCCATCATTTGCATAATGTTCTATCTCCAGGCAGATCTACCTTAAAGGCACAATGCAAAAGAGTTATGAATATTGGAGTATCCCCTGGGAGAAACAAGTTTACTATGGTAAATAACGTTTTCTTCTGGACATCCTTCCATAGTTCACCTGCTGCTCCTGTGTTTATTTGGAGATGTTTTAAAAAAAAAAAGAGCAGTTCCACATTCGAATGTGGGTTGCTATTATGCAGATTTTACAGGTTCAAGTTTGATTTTAATCAAGGGTGCTTCCATTGTTGCGGATGAGTGCTTTCACTGCATGCTGTCCTTGCTTTTTTACTTAATCTGTTTTTTTTTTTTCTAATATTGATGCTTTCTATTTTATGGTGCAGGATGTTGAGCTACACCTTGGATTGAACAGCATCAATCAATCAACTTTTTGTCAGCTGACAAGGTAGGCCACTGTTTAATATATGTTTTATTCTGGCTAGAGTCATATACCTATAGGCATTTATTTTAATATTTAGAGGCACAATGCAAGTACAATAGTGACTGGAGAGCTGCAGCTGTTCGGAATGCTCATGTGCCTAACATTCTAAGGCTGTTTTCAGTCTTGAGCTGTGTCATTTCCCTTAGTAGGGTGGCGCAATACCTCGTTATTATGAATACCTGTTGACAATGTAGGAGCTAACAGAAAAGGAAATTACAGAAAGTATAAAGACATTTCTTCTATTTGTTCCCTCCTCTGCCGCTCCTTCCCAATGTCCTTTGTAGAATAAGACCACTTGAAAGGAAGTTTTCTTCTGATAGTACCAGACTGGCCAAGAGTGCCGTGGTTCTCAGACCTAGTAAATCTAACCCAACATGCACCGTTCTAGTTCCCTCTCCAGGAGGACCTTCTCTCCTAAGGAACAATTTTATATCCAAACCCAGAGGTGATGCTGATAATGTCCTGATGCCTGAGAGGAGGAGATTAATTCAGGTGTTTTTTCAGGAAAGTAGTGGATACCCTGATGGCCACCAAGAAGGTCTCTACATCTGCAGCTTATGATCGAGTGTGGAACATCTCTCAGCTTGGGCCAGAGAGAAAGATTTCAAGCTGTCTAAAGCTACGGTTCCACAGATTTAGTTTTTTTGCAGGCGGAAGTAGATAAAGGGCTGGCGCTGAGGGGTCATGTCTTGGCACTGGGAACATCCATGGGTTCATCCCTGGGGACGAACTGGGAGATTATTTATTTTCTAAGAGCGGTTTGCAGAAGTAGACCACTGTTTCAATCACCGGTACCTCTGTGGGACCTGAATCTGGTACCAAATGCTCTGTCTAAAACATCAGTCAAACCTTTTTGTCACTGTCAATGGAATTGTTTTGTCAGATAAGGTGTGTTTTTTTCTTTGTGATGTGCTCAGCCAGAAGAACTGGTGAACTTTAAGCACTGTCTCACAAGGAACCTTAATCATCCATAAGGAAAAGGTAGTCCCGAGGATGGTTCCATCCCTTGTCCTTAAAATGCCTACAGCTTTTCACTTGAATCAGGAAATCTGTCTACCATTATTCTGCCCGGAGCCAGATCGTGCCATGGGACATCAGCTGCATAAGTTAGACTTGCGCAGGGCAGCCAGGATGTAGCTCAATGAGCTGAAGGGTTCAGAAAATCCAACAGTATGTTTGTTCTTGTTGGAACAACGAAGAAAGGCCAAACAGCCTTCAAAGCCACCTGACCAGGGGGGTGAGGGCCCGCATTGCCAAGGTCTATGTGACAGAAAAGAAGACAGTTGCTATCATCAAGACTCATTCGACCAGGGGTCTGGCTGCTTCCTAAGTGGAGAGAGAAAAGGCATCTCTGTTAGAATTGTGCAGGGCATCAATGTGGTCCTCCAGCCACACTTTCATTAAGCATTACAGATTGGATGTTGAAAGTTCCACTGATGCAGCCTTTTGTCGCAGAGTTTTGCTGGCAGTGGTTTGCTGATCATCTTTTTCACCCATATAGGGTATATATGGAACAATATTCTCCCCCACCCAATTGGGAAAATAGGTACTTCTTCTTAGAATCCATATGTATTAATTACCGAGTGACAATGTGGAGCGCTACAGAAAGAAGAAATTCCTTCATACTTACCATAATTTCCTTTTCTGTTAGCATCAACATTGTCAATGGGGCCTCTTCCGGGAGCCTTGGCTCCTATGGAGAATTGAGGTGTCTGTTTTCAGAGAATTATAGTTTATAAATATTGTTGGCATCCAATTCCGATCCATCTACAGTAGAACCTCAAAGATATGAACACCATGGGAATCAATGGTGTTCATAACTCTGAAATTTTCATATCTTTGAAAAGATCATTAAATAAAGCAAACATGGCAAAAACGGCAAATAAATCGCGTTTTGGACTCTGAAATCGATTTTATTTATCAACAGCAGTAAAAGATCAGTTCCGAAGATTCAGCAGATTTAAAAAAAAATAGTAATTGCGCTCTGCTTCAGTCCATTCAAGCACTTTTTAGCAGCCAGATTTCTTAACTCCTGAAGCAACATCAGGTTCATGGGGGTTGCTTCAGGCTGCTGCTCCATCCACTGAATGCACACGGCATAACAGTCAATGGCACGGCTATGTGTAATCTTTACTGAAACCTCATTCCCCCTCACCCCCCTCGCTCTCTCTACAACTCTCCGGTTCTGTACTCACACTGGCCAGGTCGATAATATCATTGTCTGATAAGATCTCATGTCCTGTTTTTTCTGAATCTGCTCGCAACCATTCCTCTTGTTCTTCTGTAAGCTGAAGTGCTGCTCGCTCTTCAATGAAGTGCACCTGGCTATCAGCTGCTGCGACGTCATCATGCTCCTAATCCTCCTGAACTGGCCACAGCTTATTCCACGAATGGTGAAGGGACTCAGAGCTGATCTCTCCCCATGCCTTTGCACTGAGGTAAACTGCATCTTTCACCGCGTTCAAGCTTTGTTATTATTTCAAATTTTTTTTGTTGATAGATAGTGTAACTCGTTTTCTTTTGCCTGCCATGTTTGTAACACACCAGTTTATGCTACTGATTCTGGAATGATTTACCGTGATTTATAGAGGGAATTTTAGGCAGGTGAAAGTGATTTTCTAATTAGCTAATCACGATGAACTGGATTGAATTTTTATGTGGGGGTGGGGGAGGGAATGCCCGTTCAGTTGACCGAACAGTTTGGATGACTGAGGTTCGTATCTGCGGGGTTGTACTGTACTAAGCGTAAAATCAGGCTACAATCTCTTTGGATGATAAGACATGCAGGGTGCCTTTCTGTTACAGCTTAGTGCTTACAGTGTTTATTGCGGTTATAATTCTTATCATTAATATTACTACTCTTATACACTTTTATGTTAACAGCTTTGCCAGTGGCATGTTTTTTTTTCCATCAAGAAGTCTACTCCTCATAAGCGCAGTGGAACAATTGAAAGGAGACAAGTGGCCTTACAACATCAAATGTGAAGTAAGACATTGCTTATTGCATTAAAGGTGATAGGAAACAGTTGTTACACCTCTAGAAGCCCTCCAGTTGTCATTTTATTGGCAACCAATTATTCTAATATGTTTTTGACCTTTTCTGTTAAACTAATAATCTAATTTTGTTGCCTTTGTAACTACCTTGAATTCCTCTCTCCTTAGCAGTTGCTACTATCTCTTTTCATACTGCCTGAACATTCTATGACATCACAAACTCCTTTCCAGGCCTTTCAGATTAATAGCACAGAATGGGAGTTTGTGATGTCATAGAATGTCTTAGAAATATGAAAATCAAGAGCAGTAGCTGGTGAGGAGAGTGGACCTCATTGTAAATCAGAGGGCACCCCAAAGCTAGATTAATTTAACAAAAAATCATCAAACATATCAAAATACATAACTGGCATGGAAATGAAGATGGAAGGGCAGTTAACTATGTCAAAATCATTTCCTGTCTCCTTTAAGACAAAGCCTTTTCTACATGTCACATGGTGGTCTTAATTAAAAGGGGGAATCATATCTTAGGCACTTTATAACTTTTCTGTTTACTTCGGATTGTTTTTGGCATTGCGAGGAGGGTAGGTGACTGGAGAGTCCTTGCTATGTGGAATGTTCATATGCCTAGGATTCTGTGCTGTTCTACAGCTTTGGGCTGTACCATTGCCCCTGGAAGGGGTGCACATTACTATGTGTTATACCCATTAATGATGTTGGAGCTAACAGAAAAGGAAATCATGTTACATATGAAGGAATTTTTTTTCTTTTGTTACAAAGCTGTTCTTGCCTGCGGCCTCAAAGGCAAGTTAGTATGCTTTTTGTAACTGTTGACACAATCACCTGGTGTGCTCTAAGTAGGTTTCTAACGATGCGCCATCAGCTGAGACTCTGAAACAGAGATCAACAGGGAGAGGAGCTTCTCTGCCAAACATTAAATAGAATGGGGACCTTTGAGTGGCATCGTTACAGGAGCAGTTGTAAGCATTAGGGCTGCAAGTAGGGTCGACCATTCTTGCAAAATGGTTGAACCCCACCTGTTCGTATTAGTTCGCCTGTGCGTGGACAAACCTGACAAATTTGTGAACTATGGTCTGCAGTTTGCACTATATTAAAAATAAAAATAGTAAACATACCCACATGCCATACTGTGCCAGTGCACGCATGCTCCGCCCTCCTCCGTCCTGACCCACTGTCTTTTTGGTACTGTAGTCTCAAATGCAGCACATGTGATACTGTTTACGGCTGCTGATTGTTACCCAGAAGGTGTGAGACTACAGAGCATCAAGTGATTGGTGGAGTTAATTGTCATTTTCTCCCACTGTCCTGCAAGGAGATCTACTATTGGGCCAGCTCAGAAAAGACTCATGTGGGTAGCTAGCAGCAGCGTTCACTGGCGGTGCACTTGCCATTTTCTGGCAGCATGCGAGGGAAACTCATAGGGGGCAGTCGTGTTTTCTGTCAGACAGAGATGTTTCTTTTCGGCACATGGTTGGGCATAGGCTGGGCAGGAAAGGAGACCTAGCTTTAGGCACTTACCAGTGCTTAGTCTTTAGTTTAGAAACTTAGTGAAGACAGAGTAAAAAAGAATAAGCAGAAAAGGAAAACTAAACATAACACTATCACTAAATTGATTTTGCATGTGGAGGGAGGCAGGAAAGGACTAAGGAGTGCATAGTGTGGGTGGGTGGCCTACTGTGCCAGTGTAGTGCTCTGGCTGAGTGACTCGTATCCCTGTACAGTGTAGTGCAAGAATGAAAATTAAAACAACCGAGTTCAAGAAAAATAAAAAAAAAATACTGTGAAACTGAACATCCAGCGTCATCTGATTTTGTTAATTTTTTTCATCCAGCCTGATAAAACTAAAGGCATCACAATAGCATATAAAATGTGGCTGGAGTTGGGGACTGTCACAAGTCTCGGAGGGAGGCAAGTATAAAAAAAATCTGATGACTTTGTCACCCAGAGTAACTTGGGTGGCTGAATGTGCTGCTGCTATACAGTACATAGCACAAACTGAAAACAAAAGTTATCAAAAGGTCCTTTTTAATGTCTTCATAAGTGACATTGCAGAGGAACTGGAAGGAAAAGTATGTCTCTTTGCAGATGACACAAAGATCTGCAACAGGGTTGATACACAAGATGGAGTGGAAAGGATGAGAAGGGACTTGGCAAGGTTGGAGGAATGGTCAAATGTATGGCAGCTCAGATTCAATGCAAAGAAGTGCAAGGTAATGCACATGGGAAACAAAAACCCAGGGGAAGCGTACACAATGCGGGGTGAGATACTGACAACAGTAAAAATAGAAAGGGCCCTGGGGGTAATTGTATCAGATGACCTAAAGGTGGGCAAGCAATGTGAGAAGGCAGTAAGGAAGGCTGGGGGGGATTCTAGGATGCATAGGAAGAGGCATCAATAGTAGAAAACAGGAAGTTGTTATCCCTCTGTACAGACAGTTGGTGAGACCCCATCTGGAGTACTGTGTGCAGTTCTGGAGACCCCATCTCCGCAAAGACATAGACAGAGTGGAGGCTGTCCAGAGGAGGGCAACCAAAATGGTCCAGGGTCTGCACCAGAAGACATCTGAAGAAAGACTAAAGGAGCTTAATATGTATACCCTTGAGGAAAGAAGGAGAGAGGGGACATGATAGAAACTTTCAAGTATCTCAAGGGAATTAACAAAGTCCAAGGGTAGCATCTTCCAGAAAAAGAGATGTGCAAGAACAAGGGGCACAATTTGAAGATAGAGGGAGTACGGCTCAGAGGTAATGTGAGGAAGTATTTTTTCACTGAGAGGGTTGTGGATGCATGGAACAGCCTCCCTGAGGAGGTCGTGGAGTCAAGAACAGTGGGGGACTTCAAGAATGCATGGGACAGGCATAAGGCAGTCCTAGTGGGGTGTAGGAGGAAGTAAGCTGTTGGTTAACTAGGATCTGCAGCTAGGTAGGAAAATGGGCAGACTGGGTGGGCCAAGCGGTCCTTATCTGCCTTCAAATTCTATGTTTCTATGTTTCTATCCTCCCTGTCCCATCCAGCCACAAGGCTTATAGGCACAGCCTGAGAAAGTGAATAAGCACTCTGGTTAAACAACTAACAAAAAAAAAAAAATTGTGCCATATTCGCAAATACTCAGCACATCCACTAGTGCTTTACTGACTTATTTGGAGGTAAATTTCCCCTGTGTTCCCACTTCCTAAGTACTTGCCACACACCCAACAGTGCTTTACTGATCTATTTGGGAATAAACCTCCATGTGTTTTCACTACTTAACTTGACACACCCAGCAGTGCATTATTGACCTACTTGTGAATAAATCTCCGTGTTTCCAGGTACTCGACACACCACGCAGTGCTTTACTGACCTATTTGGAAATATATTTCCTTGTGTTCGCAGCTACTCGACGCGCCCACTGTTGCTTTACTGACCTATTTAAGAATACATCTCCCTGTATTTTCACTGCCTAACTCAATGCACCCAGCAGTGCTTTATTGACCAACTTGTGAATAAACTGCCTGTGTTCCCAAGAAATTGACACATCCAGCAGTGCTTTATTAACTTTACGTGGGAATAAATTGCCATTTTTGCACGTGTAGCAGCAGTGTAGTGCTCTAGTTAATTGCCCTGATTGTGTTGTGTGATTATTCTCCTGCGTTCTTGACACTTGACATACCCACTAAGTACATTATTGACCTGCTTGGGAATACATTTATTGGTGTTTTTTCAGTACTTGACACAACCACTGAGTGCTTTACTGACATATTTGGCAATACATTTCCCTCTGTTTTGTACTTAACTTGACGCAACCACCAGTGCTTTACTGACCAATTTGAGATTAAATCTCCTTTTTTTTCATAACTTAATTTGATGCAGTCAGCAGTGCTTTATTGACCTGTCTGGAAATAAATCTCCCCTATTTTTGCACACACTGTGCCAGTGTAGTGCTCTGCTTACTTGTCCCGTTTGTTTGATTATTCTCCTGTGTTCTTGACACTTGACGCACCAATAAGTGCTTTATTGACCTTTTTGGGAATAATTTTATTGGTGCTTTTTCACTACTCGATGTACCCACTAAATGATTTACTGACCTGTTTGGGAATAAATTTCCCTCTTTTTTTATATGTACTTTGTCCTCCTACGCCTCCAACAGCCCCCTTCAACCCAGTCCTCTCAGCCCTGTCACTCAACTCCCCCCCCCCGGGAACTTACTGTTTGTGCCTTAGCACGGCAGGGTGCCCAGTCGCTGGTGCGGGGGCCTATGAGGCTGGATATCATCCTGTGGCCAGATGGATTTTCATCCTGCTTTTTGTTGTCCCTCCTATAGCCGCCCATGTGCAATGGCGTAACAGACGAGCTCCACCTCCACGGAGATGTCCTCAAATGCCTGTGTTTGGCTTGCCTTGGTGTGCCTGAACTGTGCTATCACCTGGACACCTCCAAGTGGCAGGTAAGCAGCAGGTCACACTACCCACTTCCCCGAGGGAGGAGAGTTGTCCATTGGGATGCTCGATCCTCCCTCCCCTGGCCAGACCCGAATGACCCGACTCCGTTCCCGAACTCAGGTTGCCAGTGTGTCAGGAGGTAAGGCACTAGGTGCCTCAGCCCTCCATGCCACTGGGCCAGCTATTTCCCTCCTCTGTTTTCTACTGAACTCGATGCAGCCAGCAGTGCTTTACTGACCTATTTGGGAATAAATCTCCCTTTGTTTTGATGACTTAATTTGATGAAGTCAGCAGTGCTTTATTGATCTGTCTGGGTATAAATTTCTCTGTTTTTGCACACGCAGCAGCAGCGTAGTGCTCTAGTTAACTGCCCTGCTATGTGATTATTCTCCTGTGTTTTTGACACTAGATACACACAATATGTGTTTTATTGACCTGTTTGGGAATACATTTATCTGTGTTTTTTTAGTACTCGACACACCCACCAAGTGCTTTACTGACCTAGTTGGCAATACATTTCCCTCTGTTTTCATGACTTAATTCATTGCCTGGCTCTGTGATGTCTACCTCCTTACTTTGCAATCCTTCTGTACTTGTTGTTATGAATACTGTATCATTTGTATGTAATTAATCCCTGGTCACCCCTGAAAAAGTGACCCTCGGTTCCAGTGGACTTACCCAGTCAACAAAATGAAATAAATTAATTAGATGCAGCCAGCAGTGCTTTATTGACCTGTTTAGGAATAAATTTCCCTATTTTTACAGACACAGCAGCAGCGTAGCGCTCTAGTTAATTGCCCTGCTTGTGTGATTATTCTCCTGTGTTTTGATGCATCCACTAAGTGCCTTCCTTACTGACCTGTTTGGGAATAAATTTCCCTATGTTTTTACTTAACTCGATGCAACCAGTAGTACTTTACTGACCTGTTTGGGAATAAAGCTTCTGTTGTTTTCATGACTTAATTCAACTCAGCCAGCAGTGCTTTGACATGTTTGGGAATAATTTTCCCTGCTTTTGCACACGCAGCAGCATACTGCTCTAGCTAACTGTCCTGCTTGTATTATTATTCTCCTGTGTTGTTGACACTTGACACACACACTAAGTGCTTTATTGACCTGTTTGGGAATAAATTAATTGGTGTTTTTTCAGTACTCGTCACACCCACTAAGTGCTTTACTGACCTATTTGGGAATAGATTTCCTTGTTTTTACAACTTAATTCGACTCAGCCAGCAGTGCTTTATTGACCTGTTTGGGAGTAAATTTCCCTGTTTTTGCACAGGCAACAGTAGTGTAGTGCTCCAGTTAACTGCCTTGATTGTGTCATTATTCTCCTGTGTTCTTGACACACCCACTTAGTACTTTAATTGACCTGTTTGGGAATACATTTATTGATGTTTTTTTAGAACTTGACACACCCACTAAATGCTTTACTGACCAGTTTAGGAATACATTTCTCTACATAGAATTTCACAGTAGATAAGGACCGCTTGGCTCACCTAGTCTGTCCATTTCCCTACCTAATGGATAGGCTGCAGATCCTAGTTAACCAACAGCCTACTTCCTCCTACCCCCCCTAAAATTGCCTTACATCTGTCCGATGCATTCTTGAATTCCCCTACTTTTTTTGACTCCACTACCTCCTCAGGAAGTGCGTTCTATGTATCCACAACCCTCTCTGTGAAAAAATACTTCCTCACATTACCTGCGAGCTGTCCCCCCTCTATCTTCAAATTGTGCCCCTTTGTTCTTGCACATCTCTTTTTCTGAAAGATGCTACTCTCTTGGACTTTGTTGATTCGCTTGAGGTAATTGAAAGTTTCTATCATGTCCTCCCCACCTTCATCGAGGGTATACGTATTAAGCTCCTTTAATCCCTCTTTGTATGTCTTCTGGTGCAAACCCTGCAACATTTTAGTTGCCCTCCTCTGGACAGCCTCCATCCTATCTATGTCCTTGCAGAGATGGGGTCTCCAGAACTGCACACAGTACTCCAGATGGGGTCTCACCAACTGTCTGTACAGAGGGATAATAACTTCCTGTTTGCTACTGGTGATACCGCTCCCTATGCATCCCAATATCCCACCAGCCCTCCTTACTGCCTTCTCACAGTGATTGGCCACCTTTAGGTCATCTGATATGACTACCCCCAGGTCCCTGTCCATTTTTGCTGTTGTTAGTATCTAACTCCCTATTATGTACTCTTCCCCTGGGTTTTTGTTTCCCAGGTGCACTGCTTTGCACTGAATATAAGCTGCCATACATTTGACCATTCCACCAACCTTGCCAATTCCCTTTTCATCCTTTCCACTCCACCTTCTGTGTCAACCCTGTTGCAGATCTTTGTGTCATCTGCAAAAAGACATACTTTTCCTTTCAGTCCCTCCGCAATGTCACTTATAAAGACATTAAAGAGGACCGATCCCAGTACTGAACCCTGCGGCACTCCGCTAGTAACCCCCCTTTGTTCAGAGTGGACTCCGTTTACTATTACCCTCTGCGTCCTGTTGTCCAGCCAATTTTGTACCCAGGCTACCACCTTAGGACCTAGTCCAAGGCTGGCTAACTTGTATATTAATCTTTTTTGTGGGACTGTGTCAAATGCCTTGCTAAAGTCTAGGTAGGCCATGTCTACAGCCCCTCCCTGGTCTACTACTTTGGTCACCTAGTCAAAAATATTTATTAGCTTCATCTGACACAACCTTCCCACTGTGAATCCATGCTGCCTTGGGTCCTGTGCCCCACTGAACTCTAGGTACTCAACAATTCTTTCCTTCGAAGTGATTCCATCATTTTCCCTCATCACTGAGGTCAAACTGACAGATCTGTAGTTTCCTGCCTCTGCCTTGCTCCCACTTTTGTAAAGTGGAATCACATCCACCCTCCTCCAGTCCTCAGGTACCACCCCATCCTCCCATGATTTGTTAAAGAGGGTAGTCAGTGGTGTCACTAGTTCTACCCTTAGTTCTTTTAGAATTCTTGGGTGAATCCCGTCAGACCCCATTGCTTTGTCCACCTTCAGTTTTTAAGAGTTATTTCAGAACCCTTTCTTCTGTAAATGGACTGGTATTGACCCCCCTATCCAGTGTGTTTCTGTTGTTTGGCTTAGGTACCTCCCCCTCCTTTTCTTTTGTGAATACTGGTTTCTGCTTAACTCTATTCAGTCAGCAGTGCTTTACTTACCTATTTGGGACTAAATCTCCCTTTGCTTGCACAACTTATTTCGATGCACCCAGCAGTGCTTTATTGACCTATTTGGAAGTAAGTTTCTCTGTTTTTGCACATGCAGCTGCAGCGTAGTGCTCTAGCTAATTGCCCTCCTTGTGTGATTATTCTCCTGTGTTCTTGACACTCCCACTAAGTGCTCTTCTGCCCTATTTGGGAATAACTCTCTCCCTGTATTTGCACCTAGAGATGCACCCATCATTTGCTATTGGAAACAATTATTTTTTCCATTATGGAAAGACAGGCAAAAAATGTTTCAGAGCCTTTAGGCAAAACTGTGGGAGGTAAAGAAAAAAAAACAGTGGCAGCATTTCTCAGGCAAGCCAGGGAACAGTACAGAAAATTCAGGACATTGCAGGAGTAACTCATCATGGTACTCAGAGGATGAGCTCAAGGGCCATCATAGTGCGACAGCCAATCTTAATAAGCAGAGAGATGGGTGATGATGATGAGGAGGAGAAGACAGATGAGACCGAGGAGGAAATCAGTAGAACAGATCCTGAGCTTGTAGTAGATACAATAGCAGTTAGTCTGTCAAGTAGCAGCAGTTCTTCTAAGGAGGTGGCATGAAGAGAAGGAATCCAGGGCCAGAGAAACAATAAGAAAAAATTACTTACCATAGTAATGTTGTTTCTTCCAGGAGATCCCTCAGTATGCTTGACTATAGCAGTATTGCCAGCTGGGTTCAGCTGCCCCGGAGGTGGTGCCTATGCTAACGATGGCAGGGCATTAACCCATCAGAAAGCAGTAGGAGACTGCTGCCTGTAGATGCTACTGCTAGTGAGCCAGATTCATTTCAAAGCCTATGGGATAAAAGGTCATAATCCTTAATCCTGTTCTTGAGGCATCTTTCATGTGACCCCAGCCAGTGACCATGTTGCAAGGATGGAATTACTGTTCCTAGTGTTACCCTCCTGAACTTTTCCTTCTTTAAATGTTTGTTCAGATATCTGAAACCTCAAATGGGTCACCACTCCCCATTTTTCTTGTGGGTCAAAAAATATTTATAGTCTCCTCCCAATTTTTTGGGTGGGGGGGCTGCGCATGTGCTTGTAGCATCTTTTTTACTTCCAACTGCAGCAGGAGTTTTTCCTGCTGGGGTAGGAGGAGGAAAAGCTCCCCGAGTCTGTAGCTTTGGAAACCTCTTGAATTACAAAGAAAGTCCCTGGGCTCGATTTTCAAAGCCTCGAGAATGCCGCAAGCCCCTGGTACGCTGATCATTTGGTGCACAGGGCTTGTGGCATTCTCCTAGCCAGAGATCAGGATTTTCAATCCTGAGCACCAAATGCTGCTAGTTAGACCAGTTTTATCCTTATCTAACTTCTTCTTTGAAATTATAGTTTGTACTCCCTTTGGGGCTGTCAAGGAGTCATCCTCCTTCCTCCCGCTCTACCCATACCTACCTCCAAGCCCCATGGAGCTTTTGTTTACCCCCTGAACGGGGAGGTGATGGGGCTCTTACACCCCGTGCAACCATCATTTCATCGGTCCGGAGGTGGCTAGGTGAGCAGGGGCACAACAGAGGCACGCTCTAGGCAGCCCATCTTCCCAGCACTGGCAGGCATTTTCCTAATTTTCTCCCCTGTATGCAGTGTAGCCCTGATGTCATGGCACAATGCACTGATGTCCACTGCGTACTCAGGCCACCCTTCCCCTGTGGGGCTTGTAGTACCCTGAGTAGACAAGTTGCAGGCATTGGCCTCCCTCCCCCCCCCCGGAGAAGGCGAGCTATCATGGGATGCACAAGCCATTCTCCCCCGGCCAGCCCTCCAGTGACCTGAGTCCACTCCTGAACCCGGGTCACCAGTGTTGCAAGCGGAAATCCAACTGCTGTGCTGATGGGCCGGCCTTTCCATTATCTAACTTGTGCCATCTGGGGGACCCTTTTGACAGTGCTTTTGTCAAATCTTTAGCACAAGCTGCCATAAAATGAGGAAACTGTTGCAACTGCACCCGGTGTACTAAAATCAGGTGCAGTTGCATCAAAGAAGTTTGACGCAGCTGCACCAAAAAATGGGTGTGATGGCTTGATGCAAGCCCTGTGCCACCCTTTAAAAATCGAGCCCCCTGACTATTTACAGAACCCACCTGTCTGTGGTAATATTTTCCCAAGCCTGAAAACAGTGTGTTAGCCATCCTCATAATGGTTGGGTGACCTGGGCACACATGTCAGGGATTTTGTTTTCATCTGGGCCTTGGAAGCTGGAGTGGCACTTCCATGTTTGGGGCCCCTTCTGCCCTTACCTCTGAAAAAGCCCCTCTGGGAGGTGTAGTCATAGGTCACATAAGCACAGGGGTAGTAAACCCTGCCCCTACCTCCCCTTCCATAATACCTCTGCAGAGTGGAGGCCTTTTCCTTCTCACTGTTGTTTTTATAAGTGGTTTTGTATTCATCCACCTTTTTCATGTAAGTCTCTGTCTAAGCACCAAACAAGGAATCTCCCACATGTGAGAAATCCATGTCTTTTGTCTGAGTGTCATGGATAAGGTTTGTAGTTCTGAGCCAAGCAAACCTTCTAAAAGACACTGCGTGTGTCATGACCCTGGAAGCAGTGTCATTGGTATCCATGGCAATATGAAAGTGGTACTTGGTGGCATCCATGGCAGTTTTTGCTGGGTCTGCTAGGTCTCGAGCCAAACCCCCAGGTGCTTTCTCACTCATGGCCACTACAGAACTCCAAAGCGCCTTTTGGTAATGAGCCGAGTAGGTCATATAAGCTGCCTGTCTTAGCAGCAAAGAAGCTGACATGTAAACTGCACCACTATAATACTGCGGCTATTGCAGGCCGTTTCTGAAACACTGTTTCAGGGGCAATGTGAGGAAGTATTTTTTCACAGAGAGAGTAGTGGATGCATGGAACAGCCTTCCTGAGGAGGTTGTGGGGTCTAAAACTGTGGTAGAATTCAAGAATGCATGGGACAGACATAAGGCAATTCTTGTGGGGGGCAGGAAGAAATAGGCTGTTGGTTAACTAGGATCTGCAGCCTATCCTGTAGGTAGGGAAATGGGCAGACTAGATGGGCCAAGCGGTCCTTATCTGCCGTCAAAATCTATGTTTCTATTTTTCTATGTTCTATTGTTGTCTGCCTTCTGAATGACCTCACCCAGGGTACCAGCCAACAAACAAAAAGAAAGCTCACTCTGGGAGGGGCAATCCCCAAACAGAGTACTGGAAGGCGAACCAACCATTTGGCACCAGGTGGACCAAACAGTATGAATGTGGCTTTCAGAGAGATAATCAAACATCTAAGTGAGGTGTCCATGCTAGCATTCACGGACAATACCGATCCACACATCCTACATAGTCACGCCAGTTTAAGTGACCTAGGACTGGGATCTGTCCTGTACCAGGGACACCCTAAGGAACTTAATCCAGTTGCTTTTTGCCAGCCGAAGTTTGAACCCATCAGAAATGCTCTACCCAGTGCACAAACTTGAATTCTTTGCCCTGAAGTGGGCTGTCACTAAAAAGTTTCATGACAATTTGTATGGGGCCCAGTTCACAGTGAGAACAGACAATAAACCGCTTTCCTATGTATATAAAACAGACAAGTTGGATGCAGCTGGACATCTGTGACTTTTCAGATTTATCCACACAAAACTACAATACAGAACACCCCAGTGGCTACAGAAGCACTGACGTTGACATTTTATCATGGCATCCACACCCTGATCGGCCAAATCAAAGTATTTCAGTTCCAAGTGCAGCAGTCCAGATAATGTGTTTGAAATTTGAAACCACAGATCATGCCACTCCTGTAAACCTGCACAGAGCAATCGATATGCTGGGGGCCTCTCCAGACACTACTCGAACAGCATACCTCGATTTCACTGGTTTCGACCTTTCATCTTTGCCTCAGCCTAGCCTTCCTGAACTCAAACAAGCTACAAGGGAAAACTGTGTATTATGCAGTATGGTATATGACCTGAAGAAGGGACGTGATGCAAATCAGGTACAAATAACTAACCCAAATATCATCCTGTTATTAAGAGAATGGAACAGATTATCTTTAAAAGATGGACTGCTCATAAGAAGAATTAGCATTTATATAACGCTTTTCATACACAGTATTCCAAAGCGCTTTATAAGCAATGCTAGACTGGTAGTGAAGTGACTGAATGTGTGGTGGCGGCCATATCGCACATCATCACCCACACACAGCCTGGATAATTGCATGAACCAGTTTATGGGAAGGGGAATGTTGGCCAGGACACCGGGAATGTTCCCTGCTCTTTGCGAAGAGTGCTCTGGGTTCTTTTACTTCCACCTGGACACCCACCAGGACAACACCAGGATGGGCAGAAGGGACCTCGGTTTAATGTCTCATCTGAAGGATGGCACACCCCAGCAGTACAGCACCCCCCAATACTGCACTCGGATGCCAGCAATTTTTAGGTGCAAGTCCAATCCTGGTGTGGGATGAGAACCCACGACCTTCTGGTCCAGAGGCAGATGTGCTACCAACTGAGCCACGCTGACACCCAAGGACAAGTCATGACAGTGCACATCCTGAGTTCCCTCAGCAACAGCTAGTACTGCCATGGAAGCATTGTATAGCCATCATCAGATCCCTATTTGACAACATTGGTCACCTGGGGTTTGACCGTACCCTGGACTTAATGTGAGCACTTTTCTTTTGGCTCAAAATGGTAAGAGAGATTGAAAGGCATTGTAAGACCACTCTCAGATGCATCAAGAGAAAACTTTGCCGAAAAGAACAGCATCCTTAGTCTATATTGAAACCAGTGGGCCACTCAAATTAGTTTGTATACTAAAGAATCCTAGAGGTTAAGGAGCTCAAAAGGCATTTGCTCATGAGATAGCTCCTGTTAATTATGAGTAGTAATTCAGATTGCCCCCATTAACCATGTACTTACCTAATTTATTCTTGAATTTGCTTTTTGTGTGACTCATAATTATGTCAAGTGATAGTTCATTCTAAGGAGTGATAACCCGGTGATCAAAGAAAAATTTCCATCTATGTTAAATTTACCTGTCTTAATCTGAAGTGGGTGACCCCTCATGTTTATGGTATTATATGGACTTCCTCTCATTGGAGCATGACAGAAAAATCATAGGCAACATCCTAGTTCTGACCGATCATTACACATGATATGCTCAGGCATACCCGATGAAAGCTCAAAAAGCCACCACTGTTGTCAAAGTACTGCAGCAATACGTAAATCATTATTGCAATCCTCAAAGAATTCACTCTGACCAAGGGAGAGACTTTGAAAGCCGACTTGTATTTTTTTTTTATCATTTAAGAGTTTCTCACCTGCAGCCACAGCCCTGCTCATATCCAGCCACCGCTCCTCCACTGCTGACCCCGAAGCTGTCGTGTCCGGCTGGCATAGACAGCTACACCATTGAGGGAGGCTCCCCCCTTAAGCCTCAACACCTGGTGAGGATTCAGTACTGGCACATGCCTTCCAGGCATCGTCGGCCGGTGAAGCTGCGGCCATCAAGCTGCCGTGGACTTGTGCTGCCATTTTCCCCTGTTCTTTTTCCCCAATGGGAGTACGGACATGCAGTGACGTCCATGCACTGGTGTGCAGATGTCTACCGTGCTCCCCCCCAACTCGGCACCAGCGCGTCTGCAGTACCTCCGGGCGTCCCCAGGAACCACCAGAGTGCGGTGTACATCCACCCCTTTCCCCAGGACTAGGAGAGCTGTCGTCAGACACTCAATCCTTGTCCTCCCTCACGACTCCCCAAATCCACTCCGGGCTCATTTCTCCCTCGAACCCGGATCGCCGGCGTGGAGCGAGGTGTGGCATCCAGCACCTCAACCCTCAATACCACCAGGCCTGAAAGACGACTTATAGAAGAGTTCCTGGCAACCTATGGCACCAGAAAATTGAGAACCACTCCTTACCACCCACAGGGAGACCTTCAGCCTGAATGCTTTACCAGAACCCAACCTGACAGGTTGGGAACCCTTGACGCAGCTCAGAAACAAAATTGTAGTCAGAAAGTAAGTTCCATGGTACACGCTTGTGGCTGTGTGAACCTCTAAAAGTTCTACCTCATGAACGTTCTGTGTAGAACTCCAGAAGGTTCTACTAGATATCACCAGGTTCTAACAGGTAAAATCAGGTTTTAATGGGTGTAACCAGGTTCTACAATATATTATGAAGTTCCACCTGGTTCTACTTGATTAAAAAATCCACACAATTATTTTGCATGTTTGGGAAAGTACATGTAGAACTAAGAATGGTAAGTTTTGCAGAGTTTTGGTTGATAGGATTCTCAAGGAGTGAGCATTAGGGTTGACAACCCCAAGGTGCAGCCCACACCTGATTTGCGAAGACTCAGGAGAGGTGAAACCGTAATGTTTTCTTCTGTTGCTGCCTGCAGGGTGGGGGTGGAGGTGGGGTGTTAGGGTTGAAACCCTAACACCGCATTTCCCTACTTTTGTCACTTTAACCCTAACTGGTGCATTAACAATGTTTTTTGCAATGACTTCAAGAAATGACTGTAATGACTCAAGGCTGTGTGGTCTAGGTCAAGTGGTGAGTGCCTCTACTTTTGCAGGGTTGGTCTGTACTCCATTTGCCAAAACAATGTGCCCCACATATTTAACAGATGGCTGACAAAACTGACATTTGTTAATGGACACTTTCAGACTGTACTTCTCCAATATGTCCAACGCTTTCTTCAGTCTTGTTTCATGCTTCTCTGATGTCTGGTCAAACACTATCAGGTCATTCAGGTACACCAACACTTCCAGTAGATGCATAGCTCCCACTGCTTTTTCCATCTGTCTCTGAAACATGGCAGGGGACCCAGATATACCTTAGGGCATCCTCTCGAACTGGTAGAATCCCAGATGGCAGATGAAGGTGGTCTTCTCTTTATCTTCCTCCTCCATGGGGATTTGGTAGTAGTCACGGTGAAGATCCAGCACCGAGAACCACCTGCTTCCCATTCAGCTTGCCAGTGCATCTTTGACTCTGGGTCCCATGTACTGGTTGGGCACTGTCTTTTTGTTGAGAGTGCAGTAGTCTATGCACATACAAATTGCTCCGGTCTTCTTCCTGGCCACCACTATGGGTGAGGCTTAGGACTTCCGGACTCTGTGATGATCTCTGCTACCAGTAGCTTTTTGTAAATGGCACCTGACATCCTCTGTGTCAGCAGGGGCCAGTTGTCAGAATCTCTCCTGGAAAAGTTAGTCATCCTGGAGGCGGATATATGCTCTCCTCCTCTGATGCATACCATGTCCGATTCATTCAAGGAGAACACTTTCCTGTGCTTGGCTAGCTTGTTACTTAGACCACTTCCTTGCTGTCGATTTGGTGGATCACTCCAGTGGGCTCTTCTTGCACCACTGGCTTTGGGGCATCAAGTTTCAGGCTCATTCTCTTTACAGTTGCTTGCAGTGGTGGACTCTGTAGCCACTGGGCTCCTCCTCTCTCTTGGCACATCTTGGTCAGCATCCCAAACATATCTACATTGGTACCGATTAACACTGGAGTGTCATCCATGCTCTTGGATTCAGGACATGCTATGGCATCAGTCCTGTGCATCACCCCCTTTCCTGCTCTGGTGAACTCAAATTGCACTATGCAGTCATCATGGGGTAGCTGGTGTCATTCAGGCCCACCAGGGCAAGCGGTTTCAGAGGCACATGTCTTACGTGGCTATTGTAGAACGAACGGTGGCTGATAGTAACTTGTGACCGGCTGTCAATTAAGTCTTTGCATGGTTTTTGTTCAGTGAGGACAGAAATGTCAGCTGTGGGGCCCAGTAGTCCTGAAGTCAGCTTGCTCCCCCAAGGAATTGCAGGGTCAGTCAGTTTTATGGAGCATTGCACTGTTGGAGACCCAGGTCACTCCTTCACTGGGCTCCGTGTGTAGTTTAACTGCTGGGGTGGTTGCTTTTCCCATTTCTGGTTCACAAGCTGTGGATTAGCTGGATGAGTGCAACCTTGGGCTAGGTGCCCATCCCACCCACATCTGTAGCAAAACACATTTTTCCTGGGCTGAGGTGGGGCTTGTGGCCCGTGCCATACGGGCAGCAGAAAATCTAGGGGCATTTCCTCTGCCTGGAGGCCTGGAATTGACTATTTTCTGTTGTTCATGTGCTGTGGCCAATGTTTTTACGTGCTGCACCAGTTACTTAATTTACACTTCTAGCTCAGTGGCATCCATCTTAAGTCCTTTGGCGCTGACTTGTGGCATGATGTGGGTGACGTTCCCTGTGATCCTTTCAGTGACTCTCCCTACTCTTCCTGTAACTCTGCTTCTCACACTTCTCCAGAAGTTGTTTCAGGCTGGATGGTGTGGCTTTCTGGTCCTTCAGAAAAAGGGAAAAGATGGTTATCTGGGAGTGTATGGCCACTATTAACACTTCCTCTAGTCTGGCTCTATCAGTTTGGTCTGGGGTGATTCCATCAGCCTCAATTGTTGGTAGGATAACTATCTCCAGTAGAGTCAAGTAATTGGACATTTTATCTCCCTCTTTCTGTATGGTGGCTCGCAGAGAGAAAAGCAGGTATGTGCCAATATTAATGGGTCCATAAGAAAAATATTACCATTGTAATATTGTTTCTTCCAGGGGATCCATAAGTATGCTTGACTAGTACAGTTGTGCCTGCTGGGTTCAGCTGCCCCAGAGGTGGAGTTATGCTAATGATGCCAGGGAATTAGCCTGTCAGGTTGTAGTAAGAGAGTGCTGCCTGTAGGTGCTGCTGTACTCCAGTCAGATGTATTTTGAAGCCTGAGGGGCAAAAGGCCCTAAACCTGTTGCAGTACTACAGAAGAAAAAAGAAAAGAAAACAAAAAGAGGAAACGAGAACTCACCTGTAGGTGAACTAAACACATCATTCTTCACTATGGAACATTACACATTTGATTGCTCTACAGAAAGAAATATGGCCCAAGACAAGAACTGCAGAACTATTCTTAGCCAGGTTATGTGAGGGGAGGCTGGGAGGGAGGTCAAACATACTGAGGGATCCCCTGGAAGAAACAGTATTACTATGGTAATTTTTTCTTCTCACCCCAGGAATCCCTCAGTATGCTTAACTATTGCAGACTACAAAGCAGTGTAGTTGGAAGGAGGGAACAGAACCTACTTTGGAAAGAGGTTCTGCAGGACTGCAGTGCAAAATATGGCATCCGATCTGGACTGTCCATCCAAGCAGTAGTGCTTTGTGAAAGTGTGTACAGTCTACCAGGTAGCTGCTTTGCAGATGTTGGGCAACTGGTATGTCTCTTGCTGCTGCCACTGAGGCTGCAGTGCCTCTGGTGGAGTGTGTCCTGAAGTGGCTGTCTGCCAGCCTTACTGTAGCAGAACTGAATGCAGGAGATTATTCAATGAGAGATGGTCCTCTTAGAGGCTGGCCTACCTTTACCCACCTCTCCATAAGTGAGGAACAGCTGAGTGTGAGAGGAACTGAACTGCTTGGAGTGCTCCAGGTAGTAGGTCAGTGCCCTTTTTGACATCCAGGGTATGAAGCCTGCATTCACCAGGAGTGGATTTGTCTGTGAAAAAGACAGGGAGTGTTATAGACTGGTTAAGGTGAAATTCCAACGCTACCTTGGGAAAACATTTTCTGTGAGTCCTGAGAAAGTACAGTTACGTAAGAACTTACTGTAACAGTAGATCTTCGAGAGAGGCTCTTGCAGTAGGTAATTACATATAGGACTGAAGCCGGCAGGGGTCAGGACCCAATGGAAAAATTTCTAGCTAGCAGTCTCTGGCGGGGGACCGCCCCCACATCAGGTGACTGGCGTCAGGCGACGTCAGTATAAAGGGGCGGTCCCCCATGCCCACCTTCCAGTTGTTTCCCGTCCAGGGCCAAAAAGGCAAGACGAGAAAGAAGAAGATATTTCCCTTCCTAAAAAATGAGCTGAAAAAGTTAAGGGGGATGGAGGGCGGGAAGGTATTACCTACTGCAAGAGCCTCTCTCGAAGATCTACTGTTACGGTAAGTTCTTACGTAACTGTAATATCTTACTTTGAGAGGGCTCTTGCAGTAGGTAATTACAAATAGGACTGAGTCCAAAGCAGTCTGGAACAAGGAAAAGCACTGGGGAGGAGAAAAACTACCAACCAATAAACCTGTAAAGGGTCTTAGGAAAGAAGACCTTGCAAAACAGCCAACCCGAAGCCTGCTCTATGGCAAGAGGCAATGTCCAAACTGTAATGTTTCATAAAGGTGTGGACAGAAGTCCAAGTTGCGGCTCCGCAGATGTCTGCCGCTGACACATTCTTGAAAGAAGCTGCAGAGGCGGCTACTCCTCTGGTGGAGTGACCTCTGACCTGACCCGGCAGGGTCTCGTTGTACTTGTCATAACAGAAAGTGATACAATGAGCCAACCATTTCCACAGGCATTGCTTAGAAACAGCATTGCCTTCCCTCTTGTGAGCGAAAAGAGACAAAAAGCTGATCAGACTTCCTGAAATCCTTAGTCCGAGTGGTGTAGTATAGTACAGTTACGTAAGAACTTACCGTAACAGTAGATCTTCGAGAACAGCTCTTGCAGCAGGTTACACCATTAAGACTGAAGCCGGCAGGTGTCAGGACCCCACGGAAAAATTCTAGCTAGCTATCTTCAGTGGGGACCGCCCCCGACGTCGGTCCCGCCTCCGACGTCAGGCGTGGTACAAAAGGGGTCCCGGCCAGATTCCCCAGTTCTCCCACCGGAGACCTCCGGCCGCAGGCTGACATCAAAATGGGAGACCGAGGATTCGGCGTCAGAAGACAGAAAGGTAAAATCCCTGCTCAGAAAAAAACTGAGCCATGCCTCCTCCAAGGGGGAAGGTGGGCGGGAAGGTATCTGCTGCAAGAGCTGTTCTCGAAGATCTACTGTTACGGTAAGTTCTTACATAACTGTACTATCTTACTTCGAGACACAGCTCTTGAAGCAGGTTACACCATTAGGACTGATTCCCAAGCAGTAACGCTGCCAGAAATTCTGGGAGGAGGAAAAAAGGAAATGAATTCCAGGTCCTGAACCTAGGACAGGAGACCCTGTAGCACCGCCAGGCCGAAACCAGCCCTTCGCCGAGAGGCGATGTCCAGGCTATAATGCCTGATAAAGGTATGCACAGAACTCCAAGTGGCTGCAGCACAAATAGCAGAGGTGGAGACATTTCTGAGAGCTGCAAAGGAGGTGGCCACACCTCTAGTAGAATGACCCGGACTGTGCCCGGAGGGGCTTTGTTTTATATCATAACAGTAAGAAATACACTGGACAAGCCAGCGAGAAAGGGACTGTTTAGATACGGGTTGGCCCATCATTCTCTCAGAAGAAACGAAAAGCTGCTCAGAACTACGAAAAGACTTAGTTCTGTTGAGGTAAAACCTCAGGCTGCGGTGAACATCCAGGGTGTGAAGCAGAGCCTCTCCTCTATTCGAGTAACTTGGGAAGTAGACAGGAAGGTCAATATCCTGGTTCAGAGTGAATGAAGAGACCACCTTAGGCAAAAATTTGGGGTTCGTCCTCAGGGATACTCTGTTCCGGTGGAAAACTAAATAAGGCTCTTTGCATATAAGAGCGTGAAGTTTAGATATTCTTCTCGCCGAAGTAACAGCAACTAAAAACAACGTTTTCCACGACAGAAAACGTAGCTCGCAATCCGCAGCAGGTCTAGAGGGGGAGCGTAAGCTGTTCCAGGACAAAGAGCAGATCCCATGGAGGCACAGGGTCCTTAATAGGAGGCCTAGGTGTAACACCCTCAAGAAATTCCCCGAGTGGCGCCCAACTGAGCCACTGTAAGATGTCTCCACCGGGAGGTGATAGGTCAAATGGCACAGAGGTGCACCTTAATAGAGGAGTAGGCTAGACCCGAATGAAAGAGGAGAGCAGATAATCCAAAATTACTCCCACAGGACAACCTAAAGGGAAAAATCTAGCTCGACTCATAAACAAAACGGGCGGCAGTTCATGGCATACGTCAGATGCGTTGTCGGGCTTTCTGGCTGCAGAAAGGACCTCTGCAACCTCTTGCGAGACCCCGAGACGCAAGATGGCTATGTCTCTAGGAGCCAAGCATGCAGGTTCAACGAACGTAGGTCCGGATGGACAAGTGAACCTTTCTCCTGAGACAGTAGGTGGGAGCTGAGCGGCAACGGGAGCGGGGTTCCGAGATAGTTGCACCAACAAAGGGAACCAGATCTGTCTGGGCCAGAACGGGGCCACCAGGATCATGAGTGCATGCTCCCTGCGCAATTTGAGAAGGACTCTCTGGATCAATGGGAAGGGAGGGAAAGCGTAGAGGAATCTGTTCACCCAGGAGAGGGATAATGTGTCTCGCCAGAAAACACCAGGCCCTGGATCTAGTGAGCAAAAATTGGGCAGTTTTGAGTTGGATGGGGATGCGAACAAGTCTAATTCTGGAATTCCCCATCGAAGAAACAGATCCTCTGCTACCTCTTGAAGAAGTTCCCACTCGTGGACTCTGGCCTGGGAACGACTCAGGCCATCGGCAATCGTGTTGTCCACCCCGGGAACGTGCACAGTGATCAGATTTGCGCCGTGTCCGATTACCCAATCCCACACCCTCATGGCCTCCCTGCAAAGGGGGTAAGAGTGTGCGCCTCCTTGTTTGTTGAGGTAATACATCACCGCCGTGTTGTCTGTCTGAAGCAGAAGAGTACACGGAGGGATTACAGACTGAAAGGCCTGCAGGGCATAGAGAACCGCTCTCATCTCTAGGACATTGATATGAAGATGAGCTTCCATCTGGGTCCACGTACCCTGGGACTTTACCCCGTCCAGGTGTGCCCCCCACCCAAGACCTGAGGCATCCGTGGTGAGGGTTACCTCCGGGGACGGCGCTACGAACGGGACGCCCGAGGAGAGCGACCCTGGGACCAGCCACCACTGCCAATCTCGAATCACGGAATTCGTGATTCTGACTGGATGCTGCAAGTGGTCTTGCCTTTGGTCCCATTGCACTTTGAGCATCCACTGAGTTACCCGCATGTGGAGCCTTGCGAAAGGGACAGTAGGAATGGCCGCAGCCATGTGTCCGAGCAAGCGAAGGACCGACCTGGCAGGTACGATCTTGTTCGACGATAAATCCCTTATGAGGGATCTGATGCGCTCCGCTCTGTCGGTCGGAAGAAAAGCTCTTCCCTGAACAGTGTCCAGTACTGCGCCTATAAACTGCAGTTTCTGCGATGGTACCAGGAGAGACTTCTCGTAATTTATGAGGATGCCCAGAGACCGAACAGATCCTGGGTGCTCTGAATCGCATGTACGCTTCTCTGGAGGCGGCCATGAAAAGCCAGTCGTCCAGGTATGGGAACACATAATGGCCCTGTCTCCTCAGAGCGCTGCCACGACTGCCAAGCACTTGGTAAAAACCCTTGGTGCGGAGGACAGTCCGAACGGAAGGGCTCGGAACTGAAGGTGGTGGTCGAGAAACTCGAAGCGCAGGAACCTCATGTGCGCCTGAGCCATAGGATATGCAGGTATGCGTCCTGCATGTCTAGAGACGCTAAAAAGGCATCTTGTTTCAGCATGGGAATAAGAGCCAGAAGAGTCACCATGTGGAATCTCTTGTAGGCGACCGACACGTTGAGGTCACTGAGGTCCAGAATCGGACGGAGGTCCCCTGTTTTCTTTGGAACCAGGAAGAAGTGGGAATAATATCCTTGTCCTCTCTGGTTCTCTGGGACATACTCTATTGCTCCCTTTCGCAGAAGCGCGAGTACTTCTTGCCAGATCAAAGCTTTGTGCTGACCCGGATACCGGGAGAGCAAAGGAGGCCTCGAGGGTGGCTTTTCTGCGAATTCTATAAAGTGGCCTAGACTGACCAATTGAAGAACCCACCTATCAATGGTTATAGCCTGCCATCCCGGCAGGAAGTTTGCAATGTGACCCCCGACCATGATTTCCCGTTGATCCTGAGGGGCGGGGGCCGGAAAGGAGTCAGGCTGTGGTGGCTGATGGGCCCGCTGGCTGGGCCTGCTTAGGAGAACGCTGACCTCGGCTGGCGGGCTGCTTTCCCTGGGCTGTCTGAAGACGGAGCCCTCTGATGTGCAGCGGATGAGGGCTGCTGCCTCTGCATCCACCAGAAACCGGCTTGGTTCCTACGAAAGGAACCAAGCTTGAGTCGGTACATGGCCTGAACCGACCTTACCGCCTTCCCGCCTCTTGAAGTCTGGTAAGATTTTCTCTGAAGGATTACCAAACAATACTTCTCCTCAAAGGAGCATCCATAATATACTTCTGGACGTCGAGGGTAAAACCAGAGGCAGCGTAAACCAGAGTGTCTCCGAGGCATCGCCAGAAGCTGCTGCTTGGGCCGATGAGTCCGCGGGTAAATGCACGCGGCTCGTAACGCAATGGGTCCCCACATCTGAACCTGTATGGAGGAGCTGAAGCATCTCCTCCTTCTGCTCACCTTCAGGCAATTTTTCAGCCGTTTCCAGACCCTGTTCCCACAAAGCGTTCTGGAACTGAACCATGTGGGTTAGATAGTTTAAGGATCTGATGGCGCAGGTAGCGGAGGCATACGTGCGCCTACCCAACGCGTCCAACTGCTTGGACTCTGGGTCAGGTGGCAGGGTGCTCAAATGTTGCGGCCTCTGTGACCGGTCATGTGAGGCTGTAATGAGCAGAGAATCGGCCTGAGGCTGCTGCGTCAAGTACTGGTCGTCCTTAGGAGCCTTGTACAGACGATCAGCTTTTTTCAGCATCGCCAGGAGCGAGTGTGGACGCTTCCACGCTGCCTTGGTGACGTCCACAAAAGTGTCCACCAAGGGTGGTACCACCACAGGCTTGGGGTCCTTCTGCCAAAGATATTTGGTGAGGCGTACCCTTTCGGGGTCTAGGTCTTCTGCATCCCATCCCATGTTCTCTTGTATGTGTCTCATAATATCAAGGAACGAAGGGTCATCCGGAGGAGATTTGGGCATCTCCGATGGGTCCGGAGAAGGGATGGAGAGTGGAGATGGGGATCTAGAGGCAGAGTAGTCTGATCCCGTGTCCTCAGTTGAAGGCAAACGTCAGTGTCTCCTGGATCTCTTGGGGCTGGGTGATCCAGAAGAAGATTTCGATGGAGGTCTCCTTTTCTGTTCTCCCCTGGGAGGATCTGAGGCTCCCAGGGGAAGGTAAATAGCCTGCGGACCCCGATGGTGAAGGGGCAGGAACCGAGGAGGAGGAGGAGGAACAGTGGGAACCATGTCCTTTTATGGTGTCCCACCAGGAGGTGAAAGGTCCTTCACTTCCGCTAAAGAAAGGCAGCGATGGCCGAGGCAGTGGGCGGTGGGGTCCTGGCGCCAGCTCTGCAGGGGCTCAGGTAATGGCGAGGGTTTCCTGGGAGTTTCGACGAAACCGGGGTCGCCTGTCTGGTCCTCGGGCTGCGTTAGGTCCTCCTCAGTCAAAGTCTCCTGACCGACGTCGGTCGAAGGCGACAGGGCCCTCTTCTCAGGAGGAGCTGACGTCAGTCCCCCTGCCGGCGTCCGCTGAGGTGATGGTTTGGCCGGCGATGATCATCTGGCCGACGGTGGCTCCAGGGAGGTATGACGCGCAGCCGATGACGGTCGCGCCGGCGTCGGGTCCACAGGGTCTCTTCAAGGGCGTGAGCTCCAGCGTCTGGCGAGGAGGCACAGAAGAAGACCTGACGTCGGGTACCGAGGAGCGGGAACACGACTTGTGGTGATGGTGGTGGCACTCCCCGGACTTCGCCAAGGCCTTGGATGAGGACGAGGACGGCCTGGCGGACTTGGCCTGAGAAGAAGGTTTCCTGACCGCAGCCGGGGGAGGCTGAGAGCTGGCCCTGGAAGGAGAGTGGTCGGACCTAGAACCAGAGCTGCGTGACTCCGAAGCCCTGGAAGGGGCCTTCTCCCTTCTTTTCTCCACGTGCTTGTGGGATTTTTGAGAGGAAGATTCCACCTTGGAGGACATGGTCTTCAGCTTTTCCTCCAACAAAAAGGCCTGAAGAGCCTTCTGACGTAGGATCCGAGTACGACTGTTGAACCCCTGGCAGGACGGGCAGGCCCGGGTATCGTGGTCTGGGCCCAGGCACCTAACGCAGGCTGTATGGGGGTCCTTAAAAAGGATCTGTTTCCCGCAAGCACACTTGGAGGAGTGACCAGAGGTCGGAGAGGACATCAGCAAAAGTCTTGCTTGAAGAAATTTGAATTTTCTCGGAGAGAAGCACTTAAACCACGCGTCGCGCGCTAGACTGTAACTGAAGGGTCGAGACAAGCTAAGTCGATGGCGGGAAAGAACTGGGGAATCTGGCGGGACCGCTCCCTTTTGTACCACGCCTGACATCGGAGGCGGAACCGACGTTGGGGGTGGTCCCCGCTGAAGATAGCTAGCTAGAATTTTTCCGTGGGGTCCTGACGCCTGCCGGCTTCAGTCCTAATGGTGTAACCTGCTGCAAGAGCTGTGTCTCGAAGTAAGATCTCAGTATTCTGTGAACATCCAAAGTATGCAAGAGATACTCCCCTTGATTGGAGTGTTGCATAAAGAAGGCAGGTAGCTCAATGGATTGATTCAGCATAGATTCTATCACTACCTTAGTGAGAAACTTAGGATTAGTGCACAGAGCCACTTGTTCCTTGTGGAAAACCAAATACAGGATTTTACACATCAAGGCCTGAAGCTCGGAAATCCTTCGAGCTGAAGTAATGGCCACTAGGAAGAGAGTCTTCCATGAGAGGAACTTCAAGTCTGCTGAGGCTGCTGGCTCAAAGGGAGGCAGGGTAAGCTTCTCAAGAATAAAGTTCAGATCCCAAGGAGGGTCCGGAACGTGGATAGGGCATCGTAAATGGAGAACCCCTCGAAGGAAAGTCTTAGAGACTCCCAACTGTGCGAAAGTTCTGTCGCCAAAAGGGACATGATAGGCAGAGATAGCCACCATATGAACCTTCAAGGAGGAATGACTGAGACCCAGGTCAAAGAGATGATGCATGTAGTCCAGGATTCTCCTGACAGGGCAGGAAAATGGCTCAAAATCCTTGAAAAGGCCCAATTTGAGAACCGCTTCCATTTCATGGCGTAGGTGGATCTAGTGGAAGGCTTTCTGGCCTCCACTAGAATATCGACCATGAGCAGAGAAACCCCAAATCGGCCTGGGTTATGTCTGTAGGAACCACGCATGCAACTGAGGGGAATTGAGACCTGGATGAATCAGGGTCCCCTGATCCTGGGACAGCATATGCTGTGAAAGAGGAAGAGGAAGCGGAGGTTCCTGTGAAAATTGTTGCAGAAGAGAGAACCAAACTTGCCTGGGCCAGAATGAAGCGATGAGGATCATCTGAGCTCCTTCTAAGCTGAGTTTGTGTAAGATCCTTGGACTCAAGGGAATTGGTGGTAAGGCACAGATGAATCTGCCCTTCTAGTCGAGAGATAGAGCGTCCCACCCAAAAATGCCGCACCCTGGAGCGAACGAGCAGAAGGCGGGACGTTTTGCATTCTGAAGAGACGCGAACAGGTCTACCTGGGGGGGTTCCCCAGCACAAGAAGATGTCATCTGCCAACCCTTGATCCAGTTCCCATTCATGGGCCTTTGCTGAGGGCCGGCTGAGGTGGTCTGCCAGTGTGTTCTCGACTCCCGTAACATGAACTGCCATCAGGTGAAGGCTGTGCTGAACAGCCCAGTTCCAAACTCTCATTACTTCCCTGCACAGAGGGTAGGACACATTCCTCCCTGTTTGTTGATGTACCAGACTACGCACATGTTGTCTGTCTGGATGGTCAGATGGCTGGGGAAGGATGTAAGAGTTCAGAGCCTGGAGAGCTTACAGAACGGCTCTGAGCTCGAGCACATTTATATGAAGAGTCTGCTTGAGTCTGGCCCAGGAGCCCTGAGTTCTATGAGACCCTAGATGGGCCCCCCGGCCCTCTCCCGAGGCATCTGTTGTCAATGTTTGGGAGGGGGGTTCGAGGCAAAAGGGAACCCCCTGGCAAAGGTTCTCTTGCACCATCCACCATTGCAAGTCCTGGATCATGGGATTGGAGACTAGAACTTCCTAGTCTAGGTCATCTAGTGTCTGGTTCCATTGAGACCGAAGCATCCACTGAGAGATCCTCATATGGAGCTGAGCATACGGGACTATCAGAATAGCAGCCACCAAGAGCCTGAGTAGGCAAAGGACTGACGGGGCGCTGACTCATCTGTGACTGGACAGCAGGTTTGCATGATCCTGGAGGGTATCCACCCTGTCCAGTGGCAGAAAGGCCATGCCGAGGGTTGTGTCAAGGATCGCCCCTATAAACTGGAGCCTTTGGCAAGGGACCAAATGGGACTTGGCCTGGTTGATGGTGATACCCAGGCTGGTAAAAACCTGCAGGGTAATGGAGAGGGGGCCGCCAGGAGCCAATCGTCCAGGTATGGGAATACCTGAACCCCCTTGGTATGCAGGTGGGCCGCCACCACAGACAGACATTTGGTGAACACTCGGGGAGCTGAGGAAAGACCAAATGGGAGGGCACTGAATTGGTAGTGGTCCCCCTGGAATGAAAAACAAAGGAATTTGTGGTGGGAAGGGCAGATGTGGATATGCAGATAGGCATCCTGCATATCCAGTGTGCACAGCCACTGTCCCTGCTGAAGAAGCGGCAGAAGGCTCTGCAGGGAAAGCATTCTGAAATGCTTGTACTCCACAAACATGTTCAGGGAGCTGAGGTCTAAAATATGCCTCATGTCTCCTGTTTTCTTTGGAACTAGGAAGAAATGGGAATAGTAACCTGTTCCCCAAAGGTGGGTTGGGACAGGCTCTATCGCCGCCTTCGAGAGAAGGGAGAAAATTTCTTCTAGGACCAGAGGAAGATGTTCCAGGGAGTAAGATGACCTGGGGGGTGGTTTTCTGGGTGGTTTCTGGAGAAACTCAATTGAGTGTCCTGCTGCTATCAGTTGGAGCACCCAAGCATCTGATGTAATCCTCTCCCAACCCAGTAGATGGAAGGAGAAACTCCCTCTTACTGGTTCCTCTGGGAGGTCCAGAGGCTGTGGGAGAGGAAAGGAGTCAGGAGGTGTGAGGCAACGTCACGGCTGAAGCTTCCGCTACTTTTTTGGGTGGGGGGGCTTGGCAGCCGGAGGGGCCCGACGTTTGTTGGCCCGCTTGCCCTGAGGTTCTGCTTTAGGCCAAGAACATCTGTGAAAAGGGCAACGCTGTCCCTGAGGGGGCTTGTACAAAGAGTCAACAGACTTAAGTGCAGTGACCTTCTCTTGCAGGTCGGGGATGATGTCCTTGACATCTCCACTGAACAGCACAGAACCCCTGAAGGGCGCATCCTGGATAGCGGAGTGCACCTCCAGGACCAATCCTGACACCCAGAACCAGGCGTGATGCCAAAGACTTACGGTGAAAGCCGAGCTCCGACCAGCTGTGTCCACTGCATCGTACGTGGCATGAAGCATGTTCCGACTGGCTGAACGGGCAGAACGGACGAAATCAGCCACCTCCTGCTTGGTCTGAGACTCAGGAAGGGAGTCCAATTTGGATTCCACCTGACTCAGAATAGTCTTCTGGTAGTCTCCCATATGTGCAACATAGTTCAGGGCCTTGATCCCCAGAGTGGGAGAAGCATACACCTTCTTCCCGTACTGGTCCAGAAGACGGGATTTAATGTCAGGTGGAGATGAGCTGAGATGTTTTGGGTTTACCGACCGGCCGTGAGCAGTGCTAATCATGGCAAAGTCAGCCTTCCGGTGTGTAGTCAAGGAATCCACACCCTCAGGAGCCTGCTTTAGCCTATCCACCTTTCTCAGAAGGGGGGGCTAACATAGACAGTTGTTTCCAAATGATGGAAACAAGGTCGGCGTGAGGCTCAATCCAGGGTGGAATCAATGTTGGAGCAGTTTCAGGCAGATCCAAATGGGCAGCGAGCTTCTTCCACTGTGGATCTGGCTCCAGAGATTGCCATTGGTGGACTTCCTGGATTTTTCTCAGCAACTCCAGAAAGGAAGGATCTTCTAGAGGAGACTTCAGAGGAGTCCTGGGCCTGGGACGGTCTGGAGTGCGTGGCTTGTCATCAGGGTCAGAGCACCCCTCAGTATCTGAGTCAGAGGTCTCCGACAAAGAGGATGAAGACCCCCTCCCGATGCAGGGGAGGAATGGACCCCTTGGGCAACCCTCAGGGAAGCGTGTCCTCCCCGGCCCTAGCACCCAACGGCTCACCTCTGGTGTCGGGTAGGGGGGAAGGAGTCTCTCGTCTCCAGCAACGGGGATCCAGTACCAAGTCAGGTGTCAGCTCTCCACCTCCCTGATGAGCTGAGCCTTGGTCTTAGCCCACCAAGCAGCCAGAGTCTCCTTCAAGTCCACCAGCGGCAGAGGGGGCAGTGGAGGAGGAGGAGGGGGATACGGATATTGAGAGTATCCGTAGGGTGAGTATCCATAGCTTGATGGCAGGAAGCCCAGCATTGGGTATTGAGGCGTTTGGTACTACGGCATTAGGTAGGCCGGTGTTGGGTACTGCGGCGCAGGATACTGCGGTCCCAGGTAGGACGGCGTCGGATAGGACGGAGTCAGATACCCAGGAACCAGGGGCTGTGTCAGAGCAGAAGGCCCTGGAAGAGGCCCAGCAGGCAGGCCAGAAACAGGTGGCCCCGCGGGTGTCAGGTTCAGCATTGGGATGGCGTCCGGTAATGGGATGTCGCCCGGCATTGGGTAGGCTGGCGTTGGAGGGTCCGGCATCAGGGGATCAGGTCCTATGGGAGGGAGACCTGACAGGAGCATACTGGCGTCCTCTGTGTCGCCCGGGGAAGGAGGACTGAAATCCCCGGGTTCCAACAGGGGAGATGCTGGAGCCTCGGTTGTTAGCGGCGAGCCAGGGACAGCAGACCGGTCAATTGGGTGTGGTGTCGGCTCTAATGCCATGCGAGCGTAGGAGGGGCCCAACGTGCGCCTTACTGGCGGGATCCAGGTGGACATCGGAGGAGCCGGCGTCCGACTTGTCAGATCAGACGTCCGACGAAGGCCACGTGGAAGAAGCGGCCTTGGCGGGCTTCTTTGGGACTGCGCGCTGCCCTGAAGGGGTGGGCGTCTTACCATTCCTGTCCAGGTGGATGTCGGTGGCACTGGCGTCCAGCTTATTGGACCTGCTCGACCCAGAGGGCGCCGATGGCAGCCTTCCAGCAGCGTAGCCTCCTTTGTCCCGGAGGCTCCCGAGGGGCCCGACGGGAGGGCTGCTGCCGCCTTGGACACCTCCAAGATGGCCATTGAAGTTCAGTCGGACGTTACCTGGAGCACAGTGACTCCAGCCGGAGTTGCCGTGGCTGTAGAAGTGGAGTCCCGGTCCTTCTCCTTCTTCTTACAGTGACCCTCAGGGGAAGTTGAGGCCTGCCTGGGCTTCTTCAGCTCCTTTTCCATGGAGGACATCTTTTTCTTTAAAATATTGGCCTACAGGGACTGCTGCCTCCATTTGTGGGTGGCAGCATTGAATTGTTGGCAGTGCTGGCACTTCTCCACGGGGTGATCTAGGCCTAGACAGAAGAGGCACTGGGAATGACCATCCTTATGCGTGAGCTGGGTGCCACACGAGTCGCACTTGTTTTTATGCGAATCAGAGGGAGTAGGGGACGACATACACGGCAATCTGGAAAAAATATAATGAGAGATGTGAAAAATTTGGTAAAAACAACTGACAACAGACTGACGAAGCAGTAAGAGCTTAACCGCAAAGCGCTTTCACAAGCTAAGTAGGGAAAGAACTGAGAATGGGAGTGGGGGGGACACTCCTATACTGACATCACCTGACACCAGTCACTGATGTTGGGGGCGGTCCCCCTGCCCGAGACTGCTAGCTAGAAATTTTTCCGTGGGGTTCTGATGCCTGCTGGCTTCAGTCCTATATGTAATTACCTACTGCAAGAGCCCTCTCAAAGTAAGATCTACTTAATCCCTGTGGGAAATAATGCAGTTAGGTTCTGTGCAAACAGCTTGCAGCTCTGAAATCCTTCTGGCTGAAGTGATTGCCACTAGGAAAACTGTTTTCCAGGTGACATATTTTAAGTCTGCAGTAGCCATGGGCTCAAATGGAGACTCCATCAGCTTAGCTATATGGAGGTTCAAATCCCGGGGTGGGGGGGGAACAGGTTCCATAAGTTGGGGCTGAAGGTGCAGCAGGCCTTTCAAGAAAAGATTCCTCTTTATCAACAGACATGCATGCCAAAATGGCTGCCAAGTGACCCTTCAGAGATGAGGCTCTAAGGCCTGATGCTTGTAAGTGTACCAAATAGTCTAGTATAGAGGACAGGCTAGCCTGCAGAGGATCAATCTGCGTGGCTTTACACCAGAAAGAAAATCGCTTCCATTTGGAAGCACAAGTCTTTTTGGTACTTTTTTTGGGGGCCAGTCGAAGGATTCTCAGGACTTCCTCTGAATACTGAGAGTCTGGGAATTCTAGCTCTTCAAGTACTTGGCTTTGAGGCGAAGAGACTCTATGCTGGGGTATGCTATCCTTGTCTGAGGCAGGGTCAGGAGACTGTGAGTGGGGGGCAGGCGAATGGGCCATTTGACTGAGAGGGCGAGAAGCAGGGTGTACCATGGGGCACTGGGTCCGAAGAGTGCCAACAAGAATAGCGCAGCATGGTGTGCACTGTAAAATAGGTGCTGTTTCTTTTGCCCCCTTGCCCCCCCCATCTATAGGATTCTCACTCCGAGGGGGAGCAGATCCTGGGGGCAGTTAAAATTCTTGGAGCAGATACGGCCCCATGTACAAAAGAAAAATTAAGTCCCGTGGTATACTAAAATGTTGGAGACCAGGATTAGAACCCTGGTCTCTACTGCTGCTGGCCAAACTGCTCAATGCCCCAGCCCTCCACACCATGGGAGCAGCTCAGCCAGCATCCTGGATTCTGGTGCCCTTCTCTTCCTTTGGCACCATGGACAGCGACCAGGGGAGTGCTTACATCAAGTGCTATAAATTCCTCATCGCTGTCCATGTGAGTGCTTACCAGACTACTGCCGTATAGTGCAGCGCTATTCTGGTAGTGCTCACTTGATGGGGTACCATACCATGGCTGCCTAGCCCAGTCTGGAGCTACCAGAATCGTGGTTGCTGGTTGGCTTCTGAGTTCTAGCAGAACTCTGAGAATCAGAGGAAATGCGTACAGGAAACTCCCATGTCCAATCCAATGACAGGGCAACCACTGGCACTGACCCCAGAGCCGGAGGCCTGCAACAGTACAGTTGTGTTTAAAGGTGAACAGATCTATCTCTAGAGTGCCCCACCTCCTGAAGACTGTGGCCAGCACCAATTTGTTTAGGGTCCACTCGTGGTGGCCATAACTAATACGGCTCAGGGAATCTGCCAGCACATTGTCCTTGCCAGACATGTGAATGGAAGTGAGCTGCATGTCTAAGGAGTAGGCCAGAGACCAGATCTTCATGGCCTCTTTGCAGAGCTTTGTGGATCTTGTGCCCTCCCTGCTAGTTGATACAGAACATAGCAATGGTGTTGTCTGTCCTGACTTGGACAGACTGACCCTTGAGCTGGGGAGCAAAGGCCTTGATAGCCTGGTACACGGCTCTGAGTTTGAGGAGATTTATGTGATACTTGGACTCCCTGAGAGACCACACCCCATATATGGACTGGTCTGCCAGATGTGCACCCCACCCTAGGAAGGAAGCATCTGTAGTGAGCACTCTTGAGGGTTCCCTCTGCTGGAAAGGAATGCCTTCCCTGAGGTTGTCCCTATCCTTCCACCAGTCCAGAGCTTCTAAGAGTGTCCTTATGACTGGAACTAGTTTTGACAGGGAGTCCCTCTTTTGAGACCAATGGGCTCTGAGATGGCACTGGATGTCCCTCACCTGGAACCTGGCACTACCGCTGTAGTAGATGCTATGAGGCCTAGAAGTCTGAGGAAGTGCCTGGCTGGTCTTGGTTGGCCCAAGACAAACGAGTGTGCCAGGGTCTGAAGGTTTTCTACCCTGTACAGAGGGAGCAGGACTTTGTCTTGCTGTGTGACCAGCTCTGCTCCAGTAAACTTGAGGAGTGGAACTGGCTCGAATTGGGACTTCTCTGTATTGATCAGGGACTCCAGGGTGCACTGTGTGAGGTTTAGAGAGTCTCTAACTTTTTTGGCAGACTTTTCCCTTTCACCCAGTCATCCAGGTAGGGGAAGACAGAGACCTCTTGTCTTCTGAGATAGTCAGCCACCACTGCCAGGCACTTCGTGAAAACTCTGGGAGCTGAAGAAAAGGCCAAAGGGCAGAGCTATAAACTGATAATGGCCAGAGGACAGTCTGAATCTGAGATACCTTCTGTGAGAGGGCCTGATTGCAATGTGAAAATAGGTGTCTCTTAGGTCTAGCGAGGCTAGCCAGTCTCACTTTTGTGAAGAGGTGATCACCACTGACAGGGTGACCATTTTGAATTTGGGATTGAACAGGTGCTTGTTTAGGTACCTGAGATCTAGAATGGGTCTCCAGTCCCTGTTTTTCTTTTGGGTTAGAAAGTACCTGGAGTAGAGGCTTTTTCCCAATTGGAAGAAAGGGACTCTTTCTACTGCATTTGCTGCCAGGAGAGACTTTAACTCTGACAGAATTTTGTCAGTGGGAGAGATTTTAAAATCCTGTGACCCTGCTGAGTAGGAAATTTTTTGAACTGCAGAGTAAGTCTTTGACCCACCTCCTAAAGCACCCACTTGTCTGTGGTGATGTAGTGCAAGTGGTGGAGGTAGTGGGTCAGCCTTCCTTCTACTGGTGGAGAAGAGGTGACCTGGGCCTTCCAGTCAGGAGTTTTATTTTGGTTAACTTCTTGTTGAGGGTGTGGGATCAGAACATTTCTGAGCCCTTCTACCTCTTCCCCTAAAGAATCCTCTCATCTGAGAGTAATCCAAGGGCATGGGCATTGGCAGAGGGTAGAAGGCCCTGGAATAGTAACCCCTAACTCTGCCCCCTCTTTGGAGTCTGTAGGAGGTAGAGAGTTCCTCCTTAGCTGTATTGCTCTGATAGGTGGTTTTGCATTCCTCCACCGCTTTCATGTATGTCTCTGTTTTGTCCCCAAAACAAGAATTATTCTCACAGGGAAAGTCCATAGCTTTAGTTTGGGTATCCTGGGAGAGATTTGTAGTCCTCAACCAAGCAAACCATCTGAGGGGGGATAGCTTGAGCTGTAGCGCTAGATGCTGTCATTGGCATCTACAGCCATATGGAACTGATATTTTGTAGCTTCTAAGGCAGTTTTAACAGTGTCTGCTGGGGCTTGCTGGCTGATAGCTAGGACAGAGCTCCAGACAGCCTTATGGTACTGAGCTGTGTACACCCTATAAGTATAGAGGTGAAGCAGTAGTGATGCTGTGGTATAAGATTTCTTACCCATAGTATCCAGTCATTTAGATTCTTTCTCTGGAGGCTGGGAAGAAAGAGGCACAATTGCTTTGTCACAAGCTACATCTTGCACTAGTCCTTCATGGTCTGGATGTATGTAAAAGTAATCAGCATTAGATTTATCTAGCTGGTACTTTTTCTCTATTTTCTTATCCAACCCTGGTGTGGAGGTGGGATTCTGGAGAAGTTTGAAAGCAGCCCTGTGAAGGGACTTATGAATGGGAAGGAGCAGCCTCTAAGGAGGAGGGAGACCCATCATATCCAAAAAGTCTGCCTCCTCATCCTCGGTGGACTCTTGAATAGCAAGGCCAAGAGTGTCCACCATATGATGGAGAAAGGTAAAAATTAGAGGAAAAAATCCTCCTGGCCATGGGAGAGCCAAATTCTTGGTCAGGAGCTTCAACACTGTTCATTGTTGAATCAAGTGTCATCATACTCAACAAGCCTGCACACAGCACACTAGGCTGGGACAGCATGGATAGTGGAAGCTCCAAAGGTAAATCATCTCCCTTCTTGTTGAACTCAACCTGAGGGTGTTAGCCTGTTGATGCTTTGCATCGACTGCCTCACCCAAGACCATCCCTTAATTTATTGCCCTCATCAGGTCACATGACGTCTTCTACTTTTTTCTAAGTGCCTGTTTTCCCCTTTGCTGGTTATCTTCTCCAGCCACTAGGAGTCACTGCAATCCCCTTGCAACTCCATTTTTTTTCCCCATCATCCCTGGCCCCTCTAGACCAACATTCCACCTCCTTTCCCACTAATTCTCTGGCTCTGTTTTCTCACTTGGTGAGTGAACTTCTTAGTCTCTCAGACTTGAACCTTACACCCTCGGCACTGTAGTTTGAGACACTACCACTGCGCCAACTGGACTGTCCTCTTACTAGGTGCCTTTTAGTCCCTCTTATCCCACATCCCCATCTTTGTGAATCTTCTTTCCCTGTCAACCTCCTACCTAAATTAAAAAAATTAAATTATTTAAATTAATTAAGGTGGACCATAATTCCACCTCTAGACCAACATTCCACCTCCTCTCCCCCTAATTCTCTGGCTGTGTTTCTCACTTGCTGAGTGAACTTCTTAATCTCTCAGACCTGAACCTTTCACCCTTGGCACTGTAGTCTGTGATGCTACCACTGCGCCAACTGGACTTTCCTGTTACTAGGTGTCTTTTAGTCCATCTTATCCCATGTCCCCATCTTTGTGAATCCTCTTTTCTGGTCAACCCCCTACCCCCACCTCACATGTTGATTACTATGGCTTTGTCCTACCTCGCCTCCCCCACTACCCCCTCACCACCTTCTGTATTATATTCTTCTCCCTTATCACCTCCACCCTAGCCTCCACTACCCTAAACTGCTCACCTGTCACACCCATCCTAAATGACAACTTTTTTTATCCACACTGTCTCTACTCTTGCCTTCCTCCCCCCCTCCCCGCTTGCCCCTGGCAGTGCCCTCCTCAGACTTGCCTCCCTGCTGTCTACTTTCTTCCTTGCCATACCCCACCTCCGTGCCTTCCCCATCCCAGTCATCTGCACCAAACCAACCCACCCCTTCTGCTTCAGCATTTACAAGCAGCTCAAGCATACCTTCCTAATAGTCCTCCTACTCCTGCTGCTAATGTCAGGGAATGTTCACCAGAACCCTGGGCCCCCCTCCGCCCACAACCCAAACTCCTTTGACACAAACAGGCTCCATATCGCGTCCATAAATATCTGCAGCCTGCTGAAAAAAGATGCTACCCTCCAGGGTTGGCTAGCCCAGCACCAGCCAGACATTTTATCCGTTGTTGAGACCTGCCTCTTCAAGGACACCCCCGATTCGGCTGTCTCTATTCCCGGATACACACTCTTCCATGAGGACAGAGTTGGGAAGCGGGGGTGGCTGTGCAATTTACATCCGGGACTCTTTGCAGAACCATGCACTCCCCCCTGACCAGCTGGATTTCGATGCTGAGGCACTCTCTCTGAAGATCACCACTAGCATGGCCAGGGCCCCCCTCTTTATATCTTCCATCTATATCCCCCCCTAGGAACCAATCACATGTGTTTCAGTCTCCACTGAACTACCTCTCCCTTCTGCCCCTCAAATCAGAGATCATTGCTCTAGGGGACTTCAATGTCATTTGGTTATCTAATGCTGCAGCCCCCCCTTAAGGATGCCACTGCTGCCCTGGATCTCTCCCAAATCATAACATGCCCTACTCATTTAAATCCCCAAACTGGAACCTCTACATTAATTGACCTGGTACTTACCCAATCGCCCTAATAAAATCTCTGGTGTCTCAGTCCTCCCTGATGCCCTGAGTGACCACTCACAAGAACTCTGCACCTGGTCCTGTAAGACAAAAAAACCCGCCCCTAAAACCATTCTTCAGTGTCGGCTCAAACCGGGTAAGCTGGGCCACCTCAAAAAATGAAAATTACGTACCTACCTTAATTCTTGATCTTCTCTTGTATCTTCACCATTCATTACTGCTTGGGTTCAGCTGGAGGTGCGCACCTGCCATGGGAGTTTTTTTTGTAGAGGAGTCGGCGCCAATGGCGCCACCCCCGAGAGTAACACGCCACGTGGTGTGCGAGGCGCGGCCGTTAGGCGCCGCAGACTCCTCCTACATCCCAGTTCTGTTAGCCAGAGAGGTGAATAAAGGCAAGAATAAAAAGAGTGAGGCAAGGGAGCAGAGGGATAGAAAAAGGAAAGGATATAAACTGAAAAAGGCATAAGCCGGTAGAGAACAAAAAACAAGAAAGGGGATCCACCTAAAGGGGGCCGCAGGGCCTCACTGCTGGGGCGGCTCCAAGGGAGGAACAGATAAGGAAGGAAAGGGAAAGGAGAGAGGAAAGAAGAAGAAGAAAAGGAAAAAGAAGACAGAGGGATGTTGGGAGGGAGAACTCTGCCAAGTTAGAGGTTGGTTTGAGGCTTCTAAGCTCAGAACCAAGAACAAGGGGAGTAAGGATCCCACTAGACGGAATTTTGAGAGAAGGCTCAACCAAGTGGTTTGAGCAGTTTGGATACAAAGGCAGATTCTCTGTACCTCCCGTCATCCCCAACCCTTTAAACTGTAGCTGAGAGCTCACAGACTGCCAAAGCAGAAAGTCTGTTCCAAAAGGAGAGCGCCTAACTTAGCAAGGGAAAAAGCTTATGTAGCACTTTGTTAAGTGTTAACACCAAAGTGTGTGGTGGGGGGGGGTGCCCTAAGAAGGCACCACTTTAGATAAAGAAAGAATGGGAACTCAATCGGACTCCCTGAAGACAAGCAAAGATCTCCAACTCTAGAAGAGTAATGTCAGGATGGGGAAGTATCAGAGAGTGACATAGGAGATCAGGGCTTGTCAGGGGGACCTTTAAAGAAGATATAGCCAGAAACTGGCTGGTCTCCTAAACTGTGAATTGAACTGCATGGCCCAGAGAGGACCAAAAGTCACCCTAGGGTAGTCAGAAAGAGTTCTCTGAGGATAGCGTAAGTTCCACTCGTTCCCCTTCTCCCTCAGAAAAGGTATCTGTTCAATGAACAGATATGCAGGGTTTTTGTTTTTTTTTGGCATAAAGGCCAACAAGAAAGAGGGGAAGAATGAGCAGGGAGGAGGAGATGCTGAAGTAGGTGGCCCTAGAGGGGAAGGTGTGGGGATATCAGTAATGAATGGTGATACAAGAGAAGATCAAGAATCACGGTAGGTACGTAATTTTCATATCTTCCCTTGTCAATCTTCACCATTCATTACTGCTTGGGTGAGTACCAAGCTCCCCCCCACAGGGGGACAAGAAAACCCTGAGGGAACAAGACCCACAGCCTCCTGTTGGTGGAAAACAGAAGGGAGAGACCCGTGGCTATTCAAACGAAAAGCCTAAGGCTGAGGAGAGCTAGGAGGTGTCCCTTGAAGATAAGGAGATGGAGGAAGCCCCTGTAGAAGTCTCCTAGCTCTGGTAGAAAACAGGCGGGTCCTTCAGAAGGCAGAACAAATCACAGTACGCCAGGCCAGGGGTGACAGCCTTGACAGACGAAGCCATGCCGTCTGCCTAATGCAGATCACTGTCCCTGCAAGCCTGGAAGCCACCTCACTGCTGTTGTAAGATGCCCTTGCCTGGTGCCTTGCCAGCTCCAGGCCTACAGCAGAGAGGGCAATGGCCTGTCTAGATTGCTCCGAGTCAGGCATTGATGCTAGGAGCAGAGATAGTATCGACCATAGATGCCTGTTGTAGGCAGCATGGTGTGCCTGATGAGATGTGATGCAAAGCATTGCACGAGATGAAGAGAACACTCTTCTTCCCAACCGGTCAAATTGTAGAAAATCTGAGTCTGGCGGTCAGTCGTGCGCCAGGCAGCAGTGACCGGAAGGAGTTTCTAGGTATGCCAATCCTGAAGTCAGGTTGGGGAGAGAACCTAGCAACTCAGAAGGGGCACAATACATCCTCCTGCAGTCAGCCGGGGCTGGGATAGGGTCGGCTGGAGACTGCCAGGAACAGATAGATGCCTCCTGGAAAGTAATAGGCCAGGATGGCACCACCAAATGTTGGGCACTGAATTCACTGAGGAATTCATGCGTCTCCTGCTCAGTATTGTCTCATCTAACAAATGAAATGTGAAGATGCCTCACCATCCTCGACAGGAAACGCTGCTATTCGGTGAAATCAGTGTCGGAAGAGAGGTGAGCACAGGGTTCCTCTCCCTTGGAGGAGGGAGATGAGGATGGTGGGGAACTCGAGTGTCCAGAGGACTCCTGCGGTGGTAGGGATAGGTGAAGCACCCGCTCATGCATGCATCCAACGTATGAGGGGAAGGCCGGCGCAGAGCCTCTGAACGTCTCCCAGGATAACGGCCCCATAGGACCGACATGGCCTGAGAGAGAAGGGGGTGACTGCAGAGGAATGGGAGAGGGGCACCTGTGAACAGGCAACTGTCCTCTGCTGGGACTCTGGAATCCAGAAAACGAAGCCCGAGCTGGCGGGGTCCCGGATAACAAGCCAGGTCGCAGAACAGAACCCTGAGGATGTGAACCTTGGCAGAGCCTGGAAGGGGGTCCTCCCCTGTGATGTGCCTGGGGCTGTATGGATCCAGAAGGATGGCCCACAGCAACACCACCAGAGGGATCCGCTGAACCCATGAGGGAGAGGCGGGGCTTGGAGCTATGGCTCCTACCCACACCTTGAGGGGTGGCACGCAGAAGCCGGCTCACTTCAACGCACACTCTCAACCCCTCAGACTCAGAGGATGCCCTCCTCCTCGAAGTCAGTGAAAGAGCTCATCAATCCAGGAGTCTCCCCGGGGAGCCCCCCTAAGACAGGACCCCGAATTCACCCCGAGAGAGTGCGGCAGCACCGGAGACGGCAGCTGCCACAGCCCCCTGTGGGAGAACAGCCCACTCCCCAACCTCCATGTCATCTCCTCCCAAAAGCTCCCGGCCACCCCCAGCCTGGGAGCCCTCAGAAGAGGACTGCTGTGGAGATAGAGGAATGGGCGTGCTGGGCCGCCTGACACCATGTCCCACCGAAGACTCCGATCCCGAAGAATTGGGGAGCCAGGATGGATCCACATCTGAAACGTCCACTTCCGAGGAAGAGGCGACCATCAGGACCTCAATACTGGCCACCCCAGGAGTCTCCCAGGAAACTGCACCGCAAGCGGCGCTGGTGCCACCCACGGTGCCAGTCGACACTCCAGCAACCGAGACAACGCCGGAGCCCGGTCCCGACCCGCCCACAACCCCAGTCATGTCCCTGGCACTGCCCTCGGTGCTGGGACCTGACATGACGCCGGCAGCAGGGTCGACCGAGCTCACAGTGCCACTCACGGCACCGAGAGCTAACTTGCAGTGCCGCTCCGATCATCAGCACCGTGAGCGGTGCTGGGATCAGAGACGGCACCGGAAAGTGGCGTCGAGGGTCCATCACGCCGGGCCTGGCAACCGCAGGCCACGACACTGGGGGAAGCCTGCACCTCTGAAGAGGTGACTGCTGAGGAGGTGTCTCCACCGCGGCCCCGGGAGGGACCACAGTGTTCCCCCGACACCACAAAAGAGGCCTTCTCCTCCTCAGAAAGACTTGAAGATGAGGAGGCCTCCTCCTCTCCAGACCGTATAGACCTGGGAGGGGACCTGGAGGAAGGGTCTAAAGTTCTTACCTGGGAGGCCTGAGAGCGATGCCGTCCTCCAAAAATCAGCGGGGCCATGCTGATATGCGTGGACTTCAGGAACACGGCGGTCCATCAAAAAACAGGCATCACATCTGTCCATATTATGGTTAGGTCCCAGGCAACGAAGACAAACATTATGCCGGTCCGTGACAGAAAAATGGCCACAGGAGCACCAACGCATGGGGGCATAGCCTGCCTTCAACTTTCGTTTAGCTCCCAAACTGGGCATGATGTGAAATTAACACTCTAAACAGAAAAGCTCCCGGCGTTGTCAGTAAAATAATAAAGAACAGTCTTACCGGAAAACGACGTCGGGAAAAATGAACTAGGATGCAGGACACGGCGATGAAGAACGACAAAATAGGCCTAGTGGCGTAGAAACTTTTTCTCGCTCTGCATAGCAGGTGCAGCCTTGACGGCAGGAGAAACAGAACTGGGATATAGGAGGAGTCTGCGGTGCCTAACGGCTGCCCCTTCCATAGTGCGTCACTCTCGGGGCAGCGCTGTTGGCGCCAACTCCTCTAAAAAAACAAAACCCCCATGGCGAGTGTGCGCCTCCGGCTGAACCCATGCAGTAATGAATGGTGAAGATTGACAAGGGAAAATCTACCTAGCCCACTGGGACTGGTCACCCCTTGACCTGGCCCCTGACATCGATACGGCTCTTGACGACTTTATACGTACCTTCAACACTGCCCGTGACATATTTGCCCCGCTCACTAAATGTGTTATGAAAGGCCCCAGCACCCCCTGGATATCTCAGACTCTCTTAGATCAAATGTGCCACAGAGACACTCTATAGCACTTAGCCCTTGAATCTGGCAAACTGACTGATAGACAACGCTATCGGGCTGCTAGGGATAAATGAACCTGGGACATACGCAAGGCCAAAGCTGACAACTACAGGGCAGCACTCACCACCTCCTGGGGCTCTGGCCAAAAGTTTTGGGATAACTTGAAGGAGCTCAATGGGAAAACTGTATCAGCTCCCCCAACCAGCTCACTATCAATGGCGGTATCTCCATTGACCCACAGGCCATCGCTGACTCCCTCAACTCCTCCTTTTCTGACCTCAGTAATGTACTCCCCACAAATTTCTTTGATCCCCATACCCCATCTCCTCCCCCTGTCCACTCCAACTTTTCACTTCAAAACCCTCGCTCCTTGTGAGGCTAAACCCTACATCCTAAAAGCCTAGGGTAAGTCGTGTTTTAGTAGTGATTCGCTGGACCTTAGACTCCTCCTCATGACCCTGGATGTAGTCCTCACCCCGCTAACCAAGATTCTTAATTGCTCCCTCTGCCATGGTGAATTACCCTCAAAATGGAACAATGCTGTTATTACCCCATCCACAAAAATGGTGACCTCACTTCCCCCAGGAACTACCACCCTATCTCCATTCTCCCCTCCCAAAGGCCCTTGAAAAAATGATCTCTGATCAACTCACAGACCACCTCACCAAATATGACCTACTCTGCCAGGAACAACACAGATTTCGCAAAGGGCACAGCACCACTACTGCCCTGCTGGAGTTCTCCAGCGCTGTCCATACTGCCCTGGACAGAGGGTGTCTGGTTGGTTTGGTCTTTGTGGATTTGTCAAAAGCCTTTGACATCATGAACCACTCCCTTCTTTTATCTGCTCCCTCCCACACAGGCCTCTCCAAGGATGCCACCAAGTGGTTTGCTGACTACCTAGCTGGTAGGTCACAAGTTAAAATTAATGACATGCTTTCCTCCTGCCTCCTGGTTAAGTCAGGGGTGCCCCAGTGTTCCATCCTGGGCCCCCTCCTCTTTAGTTCATTTCTGAACACCCTTCCCAAGGCCTGCTCTGGGCAATTACTCCTATATGCCGATATCATAGTTCTCTTCTCCACCCACCCCCCCGATCCACACTCAGTACAACTTTCCCTCCAGAAGTCCTTCACAGATGGCAAATCCTAGTTCACTGACAACCGCCTGGTTCTAAACCCCCCCAAAAAAGTCATGATGTCTGTTCACAACCAGAGCTGACACAAAGGCTACCCACCAATTGTTCACAACCCCCAACTATTACTCTTTGAGCAGGTCGACAATTTTGAATACCTCGGGGTCACCCTTGACTCGGCACTCAACTTCCACGAGCATATACACTGCCTTAACTCTACTGTCAATGTCAGAATTGGTCTGCTCCACTGGCTCAAACATTGTCTTCCCCCAAAAGCCCTCCGACTAGCAGTCTCATCATCCATCTTGTCCCTTATCGATTATGGGATCCTGGTTTATGGGTCAGGCAATACCTCTGCCCTCCGCAGAATCAGTGTTTCCCTAAACAAAGTCTGTCGCCTTGCTACAGGCTGCTCTGGTTTGACACACACACTTGTGCTCTGTACATTCTCACAAATTGGCTTGACCTTGATGGGAGACTTGGGTACCAGACATGCCTCCTAGCCAAAAAGATCACCATTGGCCTAGCCCCTCCTGGTCTCACCAACCTGCTACAACCTGCACCCTCAGTGATACCCGCTTGCAGCTCCACCAAACCCTCCCTCCCGATTCCCCGCTGTCGAACTAATCAAGGCCAGAGAGCTTTCTGCTATAGAGCCCCCCTCTGGATGAATGCCCTGCTCAGCGCCACCTCCTCTGAAAATAGAATAGGTCACTTTATAACCACCCTCAGGGAACACCTTCATTCCTCGAGCACCTGTGAATGCTACTAGCCCACCCCCTGGTGCTCCCTCCAACCATGGAATGTATGACTTCCCCAGGCTTGACTCTTCCTCCCCCGCTGTTTCCCCCTCAGTCCCCCTCCTCACTTGCCTTATGGCATGAACCTGGGCCTTTAACCTAAGTCCTTGACTGGTCTTGAGCTACAACAAAGGATCTCCATCCTACTAACCCTCTGATCATTGCACTCCTGTTTTTCTCCCCCAACTTCTGAATACTTGTATTTTACTTTCTGCTTACTAATGTATATTTGTTGTATATACATGTAATTACTGTTCCATCACTGCATCTGTATTGTATCTCTGAACACTATTTTGTACTGTTTGTAATGTGACGTGGAGCCCTTGTAAATGAGTCTCTGACTCAAAGGTTTGTACTTCCAATACCTCTAATAAATGAAAGTGTGCTGCTGTACATCTGACACTATTCTTTGCCATGACCTATTTAATAAATGTACTGCATAAAAGTCTGTGCAATAAATGTGCTGTGTAACCTATTGCTTGTCTGGGTTTTTGTGTAGGAGTGGAGCAAAACACTGATTTTTCTGATGCGTGCAGTTAGGCAGAAACACCGACTTCATGTAGAAAGAATGGAAATTACGTACCGACCGTAATTCTTGATCTTCTTGGATGAAGTCTCCACCAATCATTCACACTGATGGGACTATGCCAGAGGCTCTAGGACCCAGTGGGAGCAAACTTTTTGCAAGAGGCCTAGTACCAGAGATGGAGACGTGAGGAAGCAGCAGCATGAGCCCTGGCTCGTGCAGTAAAGACTATCTCAGCGTCGACCCTCCAACCACCTCAGTACCTTTTTTTCCGAGGAGGTGCAGTGTAAACTAACCTAGAAGGACTAAGCTAAAAATGGACACGAGATGGTCCAAATGACCCTTGTAAGAAGGGTCAACAATGAAGTCTTCACAGCCCAGTCATTGAGGGATGAAGACCAAACAAATAAGTGAGCTTGGGGGATGGAGGGTGGGCGTGTGAATGAGTGGTGGAGACTTCATCCAAGAAGATCAAGAATTATGGTAGGTACGTACAGTAATTTCCATATCTTCCTGGACATAAAGTCTCCACCACTCATTCACACTGACGGGAGAGTACCGAGCTAATAATCCCCTGAGATGGCAGCAGGAGAAACTCAGAGCCCATAATTTAGGACAGAAGTCCATTAAGGATGGTCCTGCCAAATGACAGAGGTCGTCTGGCATGGACATCCAAAGCATAGTGCTTAACAAAAGTACGCACTGAGCTGCAGGTAGCCGCATTGCAAATATCTGCAATGGGCATGTTGAGGATTTCCGCCAGAGATGCCATGACTGCTCTAGCAGAGTAAGCGTACACTCTACCTTCCAGCTTAGCCTGTGCCACAGAATAGCAGTGGTGAAGAGATGCCACCAGCCATGCTGAAATGCACCTAACAGCGACAGGTTGACCCAGCCTGGTCTCGCTGAAGGAAACAAACAGTTGTCGAGCCTTGCAAATCTCTTTTGTTCTATCCAGATAGAATCGCAGTGCTCTCTCTTTTAACATCCAAAGAATGAAGGGTAAATTTTTTTTCATTCTGAAAGTTAGTAAAGTAGGTAGGTAGGACTAAAAGTTGGTTTAGATGAAATTCTGAGACAACCTTAGGAAGAAACTTAGGGTGAGTCCTAAGAACTACTTTGTCCTTGTGAAATACAGTGTATGGGGGACCTGTGACCAAAATACAGGTTACTCACCTGTAACAGGAGTTCTAGGAGTGGTATATGTTGTTCATCCACACTTGTTGGTAGGTTCCTTGCCGCTTTAAATGTTGCCGGAAGGTCTTCAAGCTGGCTTCTCCCACCCACCCAGATGGTAAAACCCTCGGCTCTGCCCCATGACGCCAGATCTAGCCCGCTGGAAGCCAGGTTGCGCGTCAAAGCCAGGGAGGTCGGGTGGGTCGTGTGGATGAATAACATATACCACTCCTAGAATGCCTGTTACAGGTGAGTAACCTGTATTTCTAGGGATGTGGATATGTTGTTCAATCCACACTTGTTGGCAGACTCCTAGCAGTTCTCCGGGAGGAGGGAGGCAAGGAGCGCACCCCCTACTAAGGGAATAAGGACTGGAGAACCGAGGTCCCAAAACCAGCATCCCAGCATGACTCAAGGTCAATGTGGTAGTGGGTAATGAAGGTGTGTGCCGACTTCCAGGTAGCAGCCCTGCAGATTTCCTGGATAGGGACGTGCCTAGAAGCAGCCACTGAAGCAACGGTATGGCGGGTAGAATGAGCTCTTATCCCTTTGGGATGCTCCATGCCCACCAACCTATAGCAGAGATCTATGCAGGAGGTGACCCACCTGCCTATTGTCCACTTGGCTGCAGGTCTGCCAGGTGTGGCTTCAGTGTAGGTGACAAACAGCTGGCGAATCTCTCCCCGAACTACAGCCATTCACGCCTTATAATAAGAGAGCACTCTTCTAGGGTCCAGAGTATGGTGCCTATATTCGGCCTCCGAGGTGTGATTGGGGTAGAACACCAGCAGAGTCAACAGCTGGTTGAGGTGAAACTCCGACACCACCTTCGGAAGGAATTTCAGGTGGGGGCGAAGGACAACCTTGTCCCTGTGGAAGACCAGATAAGGAGACTCAATAGAAAGCGCCTGGAGCTCCCCCATCCTTCTGGCTGATGTGATAGCCACCAAGAAGGTGGTCTTCCACAACAGGTGAGAGATGTCACACCTGTGCATCAGTTCGAATGGCTTGCCCATGAGCTTAGCCAATACCAGCAGTAGATCCCATGGAGGTGGAGGTTCTCGCACTGGAGGGGATATGTGGTCTAGGCCTTTGAAAAAGCACCCGACCACCTTCTCCTGCACCACAGACTGCTTGCCGGCCTGCATCCAGTTAGCAGAGATGGCTGCCAGGTACATCTTAAGGGCCGTCGACCGAAGGGCTAGCTGAGAACAGGACCACAGGTAGTCCAGAATGCTAGCCAAGGAACAAGAAGAAGGGTCCAACCCCTTGTTCTGACACCAAATGGAGAATCTCTTCCATTTGAAGGCACAGCATTTTCTGGTCGACTCCTTACGGGACGCCTCAACGACGTTGAGGACCATGTCGGAAAGACCCAAGGCCTGGAACTCTAGCCGCTCAGGAACCAGGCCGTCAGGTGCAGGGATTGAAGGTCTGGATGGAGAACTTTCCCCATGTCAACTGAGAGCAGGTCCAGGCAGGCTGGAAGCCTCCTCAGGAGCCTGGAGCTGAGGCTGAGGAGATCTGGGTACCAGAACTGGCGGGGCCAGTCTGGGGCTACCAGAATCACCTGCGCCTTGTCCCTCCTCACCTTGAGATGCACCTTGTGGATCAAGGGAAATGGAGGGAAGATGTAGAAGAGGCCCGGGGTCCACAGCCTCGAGAAGGCATCCCCCTGCAGCGAGCCCTGCTGAGGGATGGGCATGGCAAAGCCTCAGCTTTGTATTCTCCTGGGAGGCAAACAGGTCCACCTGAGGGTAGCCCCAATGGGAGAACAGGTCTTATACTACCTCCGGCAGGAGAGACCACTCATGAGAAGCAGCGCCTATCCGACTGAGGGCATCAGCCAGACTGTTGGAGGCTCCTGCCACATGGATGGCTAGGAGATCTGCCTCCAGGCTGATCACGACAGACCACATGTGGAGAGCCTCCTTGCACAGAGGCAAGGAGTGCGTCCTTCCCTGACAGTTGAGATAGTACATGGTCGTGGTGTTGTCCATCTGGACCTGAACCACCTGACCCCATTCAAATGGAGCAAAGGCAGTGAGGGCTAGTCGAACCACTTGAAGCTCCAGCAGGTTGATGTGGCATTGAGACTCCTGAGGGGACCAGAGGCCATGGGCTCTGAGCTCCCCCAGATGGGCACCCCAACCCATCAGAGAGGTATCAGTCGTTAGGGTGACCGTTGGCTCAGGGCGGATGAACAGGGTACCCTCCTGCAGGTGTGCTGGGACGAGCCACCACTGCAGGCCATCCCACATTTCCTGGGTCACTGTTACCGACTGGTCCAGAGGACCGGAGCACTGTGACCACTGGATGGCCAGCCCCATTGCAGAGGACGCATATGCCAGTGGGCCCAACGGAGCACACTGGTGCAGGCTGCCATGAGGCCCAGGAGGCAACAGAAGTCCTGGGCAGGGTGCAATTGGCCAACCAGAAATGAATGGGCAAAGGAGGAAAGGACCTCGGCCCTGTCCGCCAGGAGCCAGGCTCTGGCTCAAAGAGAGTCGAGCTCTGCCCCGATGAACTGAATCACCTGCGATGGCACGAGTTCCAATTTGGCCTCGTTGATGAGGAGGCCAATCTGAGAGCAGACCTGGAGGGCCAGATCCCTGGACCACTCCACCTCCAACCTGGAGGGGGCTGCAATCAACCAGTCGTCCAGGTAAGGGTACACCCGGACCCCTCGGTGCCGCAGGAATGCTGTCACCACTGCCATGCATCTGAAGACCCTGGGAGCTGAAGAGAGGCCGAAGGGCATGGCCCAGAACTTGTAGAGAGATCCCTCTGCTCAGAAACGGAGGAATCGCTGAGGAGACGGACGGATTGGGACATGAAAGAACGCATCCTGAAGGTCCAGAGAACAGACCCACATACCTGGTTCAAAGGTTGGAATGACCTGAGCCAGAGTGACCATCCTGAAGTTGCGAGGCCTTAGGAACTTGTTTATGTCGTGTAGGTTGAGAATGGGGCACCAGCTCCCTGTCCGTTTTGGGACCAGAAAGTACCTGGACACAAACCCTGGGTCTGGAGGGGGGGTCCGCCACCTCGCTGATCACCTACTTCTGGAGGAGCAAGGCAATGTCAGCTCAATGAGCCGACAGAGAGACTGTGGAACCCGTAGCCCCATGTGGGATGGCGACTCGATGGGGGGAACTGCTCAAATTCCAGAGGCAGACCCCTGCCGACCACTTCTAGCACCCAGCGGTCCGTGGTGATAGCGGACCAGATGGAAAAGAAGTGATGGAGCCATCTCCCCACGGGGGGAACCCGGAGAGGAGTGATGAGGTTGGGGGTGACACCCCTCAACCCATCACTGGGCAGGCTTGGAGGAAGGGCCCACTGAGGGACCTCCTGGACCCTTGCCTCCAGGCTTCCTACTAGAGGAAGCAGCAGCCTTGGCCTTAGGGTGCCAAGTGTGAGCCTGCTGGCCCTGATGCTGGTGTTGCTGGGCTGGACATGCCACAGGAGCAGAAGGGCAAAAGGGCTTACGCTGCTGTGGGTGGCCTTTGTCCTTCTGGTCAGACGTGACTGAGTCCAAGGTGGCAATGGACTTCTCGATCCTCTGGAGATGGCCTTCCACTCCGGGCCCGAACAAGTTGGTGCCCAGGAAGGGAACGTCTGCCAGCTTGTGCTGGGTGTCTGCCGTAAAGGTGGAGATCCGCAGCCAAGCTTTGCAGCGCATGGCCACTGCGGCTGCTACTGACCGGGCAGAAGAGTCACCAATGTCCAATGAAGTCTGGAGCTGTTGTTTAGCCACCGCCCTTCCCTCATCCCGCACCTGCTTGACCGTCGCCTGAAGGTCTGCTGGGAGATGAGGAATCACCTCATGAAGGGAGCCCATAAGGGTGTGTGTGAGAAATGTGCCATCAGAATGGCCGAGTTAGCCTGACGAAGGCCTACGGAGAAAGCAGCGTAAACCTTCCACCCTGAGTAATCCAACTTTTTGGATTCCTTATGGGGCGGTTTGCCCATGTCCCGAGCGTTCCCGGAATGCTGGAAAATGCTATCAGTCACTAACCCCTCCGCAGAGGGCTGCTCCGAGAAACCAGAGAGTGAACCGGTGGGGACCGCGTACTTCCGAGCCATCCTGGTCGAAAGCACGGGACAAGATGCTGGCTGCTGCCACAACTCCAGGGCCGGGTCAACAATGGCTTCGGCCACTGGAAAGACCTCCGTAGGGGAATCCCCTCAGTCCAGTATCTCCGTAAGGGGATACTTGGCCCGTCTTTGGACGGGTTCGAGCTGCATCCCAGCAGACTCTGAGATGAGTCGAAGCATACCCAGAAACGAGGATGGGCTCTTGTCCACCGACTGGCCTCCTGCAGATTCCAGGTCAATTGGCCTGGAGAACAGGGAGGAGTTGTCATCAGACTCCGAGGAGTCTGCAAACGGCTGCCAAGTGCCTGAGCCACCCTCCACCTGCTGAGGTCGATTGGGAGTGAGGGTGACCGACAACCTATGGGGCAAGCCCTGACCCGACCGAGAATCCTTGGTCGGGGCCCCAGTCTTCGGTTGTGGAGGTGGAGGTTCCACCACAATGGTTGGAGCAGCTGGTTTCGGCCAAACAACCGGCGCCGGGGGTGGATCCTCAACTACCACGAGGGGTTGTTTCGGCCGCTCCGGTGACAGCCACTTAATGGCCAGAGAAGGTGATGGAGTCAGCTTGTTAGCGGTCAGTAAAAATTGCTGCCACATCAAGTCCTCATAGCGCCAATGCAACTTGCACCGGAGCCTATCCTCTGAAGAGGACGAGCAGCGACACCGCTTTCCATGGTGCCGAGACCAAGACCGCTGACATCGGCAAGATCGGCTGGACCTGGAAGAGGACCGAGACCAAGACCTTCGGGGATTCCGAGGGTGGGTCAAAGAGGGAACGGGGAAACCCACCCCTCTTTGGTGCAGGGACCTTAACCAGGGACTTCAGCACAGGAGGCACAGGCAAGTCCTCGGTAATCACCGGGGGAACCGGTGAAGAAGGGTTGTTGTCATCTCCAGGCGATAAACCATCCGACGGGTCGAGAAAAATCTCGACCGCGTTGACAGATGTCTTGGCCAGCTGACCTGACGGGGACACTGTGAAGCCAGCGGCCGCAGCCGCAACTTTGACTGAAGTTGAGAGTCGACGGTCCAGTGAAGGGGATCTCTCCCGCTCCCACGAACGTCGACGGTGGGACTTACCTTTAGATTCCTTCTTTCTGGACCGACTGGAATGTCCTGATGGCCCTTCTCCCTTCATGGAGAGGGATTGACAAAGCTCCTTAAAAGAAGCAGCGTAGGAGGAGCCCAAGGAGAGCAGGATAAATGCCATGGCCGAGGAGGAAGAAGAAGTGGCCTGGGCCGCCTCCTCCTCAAGGGCGATCATCTGCTCCAACTGCTCCACGGAGCCCGCTGCCACAGACACTGCCCAATGGGCCTCCTTAGATTTGACCGGCGGGTACCGTTTCTCGGGGTGCCCAAGAAGAAGCCTGGCAGAGCAGTTCTCCAAGACCAAAGCCGAGAAAGATCTGCACAATTCACAGGCCTGCGAATCATGTCCAAGCCCTAGGCAGTAGACGCACGTGGAGTGCAGATCAGTCCGGGACATCTTCTGCCCACAAGGGCACCGACGGAAGCTGGGAGTCAATTTGTCCATCGCAGCCATGAGGGAAGACAAAGACTGGAGTCTTGTAAATTTTAAAATTAGTTTAGGAAATTCCGAAGAGTGTGGATCCAGGCCTAAAACACAGAGCGCAAAGGAGGGAACTTGAGCTTCCAAGCGGTAAGGAAGATCTGGCATCATGGGGCGGAGCTGAGGGTTTTACCACCTGCGTGGGTGGGAGGAGCCAGCTTGAAGACCTTCCGGCAACATTTAAAGCGGCAAGGAACCTGCCAACAAGTGTGGATTGAACAACATATCCACGTCCCTAGAAGTATGTATTTCCGAAACCCTACGGGCCGAAGTGATGGCCACCAGGAAGGCCATTTTCCAAGTGAGGAACTTCAACTTGCAGGTAGCTAGAGGCTCAAAAGGTTTCTCAGTGAGCATGTCTAGCACAAGGTTAATGTCCCAGGCTGCGACTGGATGTCTGATAGGAGGTCTGGTATGCAGAATGCCCCTAAGAAACCTGTTAACTACAGGTAACTGCGCTAGAGAAAAGCAATGTACCGGCTCATGATAGGCTGAAGTGGCACAGAGATGAACTTTGACAGCAGAGTACTGCAGACCTGAATTTGAGAGGTCTAAAAGGTACTCCTAGATTTTATTTGGTGGGCAGGATTTTGCACACCAGGGAGAGAAATGCTTCCATTTGGCTGTGTAGGTTTTTCTAGTGGCTGGTTTACATGCAGACAAGAGAATATCTGAAACCCTACGGGAAACATTGAACCTATTCACCTCTATTTCTTCAGGAGCCAAGCGTGAAGGTGAAGCACCTTCAGATTGGGATGGACCACGGGCCCCTGGGTCAGAATGTTCATTTGACGGGGAAATGCTTTCAGGAGGGTTGCCGACAGACTGCTGAGCAGCGGGAACCATATCTGTTGAGGCCATAAGGGAGCAATGAGAATCATTTTGTCTCCTAGAGGCTCGAATTTGAGAAGTACCCTCTGAATTAGTGGAAGAGAAGGAAAGGCGTATAGAAAGCGTTTTGTCCACTGCAGCCTGAACGCATCCTGACAGAAAATGCTAGGTCCTGGATTTCTGGAGCAGAAGAGAGGCAGTTTTGCATTGAGTGGGGATGCAAAAAGGTCCAGGTCTGGAGTTCCCCACTCTCTGAAGAGTGACTGAGCGATGGCTGAGTCGAGAGACCACTCGTGAGGATTTGTCTCCGTTCTGCTGAGATGATCTGCCAGTTCGTTCAGCACACCTGGCAGGTAAACTGCATGGATTAGAGCCTTGTGCTCCAGGCACCATTCCCACACTCTCATAACTTGCCTGCATAATGGGTAAGAGTGCGCACCGCCCTGCTTGTTGATGTAATACATCACAGCTTTGTTGTCCATCTGAAGGAGAATGTTCTTGTGACACAGCATGTCCTTCAAGGCCTGGACTGCATAGAGGATGGCTCTCATTTCCATGACATTTATGTGAAGCTGGGATTCGTCCTGAGTCCGTGTACCTTGGGTGTGGAGATTCTGGCAGTGAGCTCCCCACCCTATCAGGGACGCATTGGTAGTAATGGAGATCTGATGATCCAGAGGATCAAAGGGATACCCTTTCAGAAGGTTGTCCTGCTGTGACCACCAGGTGAGTGACCTCTTCAGAGGTTTTGTCACCTTGATGGGAAAGGACTGAGGATGAGTGGTTGGGGATCACCGAGTACTGAGCATCCATTGAGAGGTTCTCATGTGAAGACGTGCTAGGGGTACAATGAACACAGAGGATGCCATGAGATCCAGCATCTGTTGCATTGAGATAGCTCAAACCGAGCTGTTTTCTCTGATGTATCGAGCCATCTGTAGGATATTGCTCCTTCTGTCCTCTGGGAGAAAAGCTTTAGCGCAGGAGGTATCCAGAATAGTTCCTATGAAAAGGAGTTTCTGAGAAGGCTGCAACTGTGATTTGTTGCGATTTAGCAGGACTCTCATGGATGTGAGGAAGTCTGAAGCCTTGGTTACAGCGTCCAAAGTTCCCTGTCTAGAAGAGCTTGCTAGAAGCCAGTCGTCCAGATATGGAAAGACTTGAATTCCAATTTTCCTGAGATGTGCTGCGAGAATTGCACAGCACTTTGTAAAAACTTGAGGCGCTGAGGATAACCCAAAGGGCAGGACTCTGAACTGCTAATGTTGACCCAATGCCACAAACCTTAGGTATTTGTGGTGCTTTGGGTGTATAAGAATGTGTTGGTAGGCATCCTGCATGTCCAGAGAGGCTAGCCAATCATGTTGATGAATCAAAGGTAGAAGGGTACCTAGAGATATCATCTTGAACTTTTCCCTGTGAAGGAATTTGTTTAACTTTCTGAGATCCAGAATGTGGCGCATGTCGTCAGTTTTATTTGGGACTAGAAAGTAATGGGAGTGGAAACCTGTGTTTCGTTGGTCCAGCAGAACTCCTTCCATTGCCTTGTTGTTCAGAAGGCCTTGTACCTCGGAAGCAAGAAGGTCTGACTGTATTGCTGACAGCCTGGGCTGTCATTTGGGGGATGATCTGGGGAGGGCTCTGAAAGATTGAGCGAATACCCCTCGCGGATTATCTCGAGGACCCATTAGTCTGATGTTATGGACTTCCACTGGTAGTAGAACTGAGTCAGATGTCCTCCCACCACTGAGGAAGAGTCCCCCTCGGGCAGTTGAGGTGGGATGTGGGCCAAGAACTCAGAAAGTGGCACTGGGCGCTTTGGGGCCTTGTGCCTTCTGCTGCATTTTCTTTTGTGGCTGTGGGGTGTGGCTTTTGTTAAAATCTCCCCTGCCTTTGCCCCAAAAGGAATGACAGTTGTGAAATTGACGCTTGTCGACACCCCCCCCCGAGAGGGGGCAGGTGCAGGTCGAGCTGTCTTAATGGCTGATCTAGTCTTCTGTGTGGCCTCCAGAGCTTGTTCCACCTGGGGTCCGAACTGTTACATACTGTCAAAGGGTAAGGCCATGACTTGCTGCTGAGCATCATTTGTGAAACCCGAAGTACGTAACCAAGAGTGGCGCCAGGTACAAATACCCGCTGCCGATCGAGAAGCAGTATCAAAAGCGTCCATTGCAGCTTTAACCTGCTGGTTACTGGACTCGATACCCCTGGTTATGTTGTGAAGTAGCTCTGAATTAGTTTCCGACTCAGGCAGAGCTTCTACTATTTGCTTGAGCGAATGCCAAAGGACATACTCATATTGAGATAAATAGCCCTGGTAGCTGGCAATACGCATACCCAGAGTGGAGGCAGCAAAGACTCTCTTACCTAAGGTGTCTATCTTATGAGATTCTTTATTTATAGGCCAGTCTGTGGATGCCTGAGGGAGGACGACCTTGTCATTCTCTGCTAAGACTACAATGGGATCAGCAAAAGCTTGTGAGGCCAATATGGGTTGATCCTTGGGAGCAGCATACTTCCTATCTATGGACTTAGCCACGGAAGGGATAAGAGCAGAATTATTCCATACCATCTGAGAAAGGGTCTCAAAAGATGGTTGTACCAGAGGAGTTAATTCCATAAGGATCTCCTGGACATGTAGGTATTGGAGTCTTAAAAGCTTCCCAGGATCGATTTCTGTAGTCTGGAGAGAAAGAGTGGAATTTAAATTTTTCAGCAGAGACTTAAAGGAAAGGTCTTTGACCACAGGCTCTGCAGCAGGATTGACCCCTGCTCCTTCAACATCGTCACCCAGATGAAGATCTGGGTCAGGTTCAAAATCATCTCCTGACAGTCCAGGGGGGACTGCATGGACAGGAAAGGAGTGAAAATCAGATTGAAAATTAGAAGAGGAAAGAATCGGAGTCGAGAAGCTTTGGAGGCTGGATGGCGCCACACCAAACATTGGCGCCGACGAAGAACATGGCGCTGAAACCAAGGAGGTTGGCACCATTATAAACCACCCAGTGGACAGTGCCGACAAAGGCCACGGTGCCGACAGAGCCCACAGTGCCGTGGATGGCACCGACAGAGCCCTCGGCACTGTGGATCATGCCGACAGAGCCCCCGGCACTGTGGACAGTGCCGTCAGAGTCCCCAGTGCCGTGGATGGCTCCGAGAGTGTCCCAAGGTTCCAAAAACTGTGATGTGAAGGAAAATTAACAGGAGATAAAGGCATTGGTGTGGACCCCTGCGCCGCAGCCATGTGTGGGGGGAAAAACACCTGAGCACGGAGTCGACGGCACTGAAGGCGCCGTGCAACTAGGAAGGTCTAACCGCCCTACCCGGTCCCCTGAACAGCCCAGAGTAACTGGGCCAGGCAGTTGGACCAACCTCCGAGCCCATTGCTCCATAAGAGCAGCCCACTGATGAAACTGCTCATCAGAGGCCTGGCGAATAGGCGGGGACGGGCTCTGATGCCGAAGAGGTTGGGCAGCAGAGCCAGAAACTGGTGACTCTGAGAGAGGAGGAGATCGGTGCCTAGCCCCAGTGACCGACCGTCAACGCGCAGACATACCAGAAGGCGACCTCGAGTGATGCCTTCTCTTTCTTGACTTGTGTGTCCAAGAAGAACTCGAGGCTGAATGGTGCTGCAAATGGGACTGTTTCCTTTTATACTTTTGGGGGGACCACCCATCTCCCTGAGCATTGGACTGTCCATTGTCAGATCCACCCTCTGGAGAGGGCAGTGGACCAGACCCAGCTCGGCTGACTGAACAGCTTTCATATGAAGTCTCCCTACCGTCACCTGACCTGCTTATGGTTGACTCCGTCAATGGAGGGCTGAAAACTTCTTTCTTAATCAATAAAATGAAATTTACTCTGTACTTGTCATGAAGATAAATTACAAAACAATAAACTGAAAACTATGCTGCTAGTTTGATGTTTGACTCCTGGCGGGCAAGCGACATCACTGAAGCTCACTTGACGGCGAGAAAAAAGGAACCGAGGCGGTTGGAGGGTTGATGTCAAGATAGTCTTTACCGCACGTGCTGGGGCTCACGGTGCTGCTTCCTCGCAGCTCCATCTCTGGCGCCAGCCCTCTTGCAAAAAGTTTGCTCTCGTTGGGTCCTAACACCTCCGGCGTAGTCCCATCAGTGTGAATGAGTGGTGGAGACTTTATGTCCAGGAAAATCAATACAAAACATTAACAGAAGAATAATTCTTCACCATCAGTTGAGTTTATAATGCATTATAAACACGCCATGATATATACATGATGGGTTGCAACTGAATAGCACATTTATCTCTACTAGTGAGTGGTAAGAACCATAATGAAAACTTGCAAGTGGCAAAGCCGTGAATTAGTTATTAAGGTCTTACTACTCATATCTGAAGATAATGGGCCAAATTTTAGAAGCAGCTTGATTAGGGCAAGCCCCGGGTGCATCAAAGAGATGGTGCATTGGGCTTGTGGCAATCTAAAGGGATTCACTATCCCATGTGGCACTTGCTGCAAGTTAGGCAAACTTTTTGTGGTATGATTTGCAGCAAGCCAGGGGTCCCTTCCTATAGGGCTTGCGCCAGATATTTGGCACAAGCTGCTATAAATCGGGTAAACTGTTGCAACTCTGTCTGACCTGCTAAAACTGGACACAGTTGCGGCAACCCCAGTTGGAGCACCATTAGAAACTAAATGTGGACTTCCGGTGATGAGGACATGGGCAAATGAGCTCCAATTCCTGGGACTTTTAAATCTTAACTAATCTACGGTGATCCCGGCAGCAACCACCCTCTGGACCTCTCACAGTGAAGGTGGGGAGGAAAACTTTATATTCACCTCCAAATGCCTCTTCAGGGAGTTAAACAAAATAAGTGCCACAACGGACAAAACAAAAAAGACAGTCACCAAAAATAATAAAGGATTGTCTGAGGTAGCCCAGCGCACTAGTCATCTTGAGCAGGGGCTCACTGAAATGGATGCAATGGTAGAAAGGCAGGACTTGGCAATATGATACTTGATAAAAAGGAAGAGGGAGTTAGTCGAAAAGTTGGATGATCTTGAACTTCGGTCTCGCAGAGACAACCTAAGGATCTATGGGGTGACAGAGGATGCTGAGACCGGACACATGGAGGAGTTCCTGGAGTAGTTTTAAAAATAAATCCTCAGCCTCCCCTTTGAAAAGGAGCTCAATATAGTCCATGCACACAGAGTCCTTGCAAAGAAACTGACTGATCCTAGAGTCACACCACGGTCAACAGTGCTAAAATTCGTGGACTATAGAACCAAAACAGAGGTGCTACAGATGGCCTGGCAAGTTTTGGTGATTGGCGTCTTTACATCAACCATGACTATAGGTTAATCACTCAGTAGAAATGCAGAGTTCTCCTGCAGATTAAAAAAGCTTTGGCAACTAAAAACACAAAAACACCCTCAACACCTCTTGATCTGCGTAGGGTAGGGGTGGGGTGTTAGGGTGAAACCCTTACACCACATTTCTCTACTTTTGTTGTGGCAACCATAACTGATGCATTAGCAAAGTTTTTTGCAATTTATTTCCTTACTTTTTAAGATAGTATAATCATACTGTAATTTGCTTGTGGGAGTGCAGGGCCGTCTGGACCCTATGCTTCCATTCCTCCATGGATTCATATATGTATTTAGCTATGGATATAGCTCAAGAGTGATGAAACTGTCAGCATAGCCATGTTATTACCCCACCTGATGTACCCAGTGCACAAAATATTCCAATCCCCACCGAAACGTAATTCTACACAATTGCAATGCCATTTCCACGCCACAGGTGTGAAAACACATTTCAGCCATGATTTTTAAAATGACAGTTGTTAGCCCAGCTAAAACTGTTCCCGCCAGAAGGCCTAGTGTTTTATTGTACCTTGGCTGAGGCCAGACCCACTCTTCTACAGTTAGAAGTTCCTGCGGCCCTACTCTCCCATCCAAATTCAGCAACCCTGGACTACCTTACCTCCAAGGAACCGTGGAATACAATAGGGAGATCCAGGAAGAGAGGCAGCACAAACACATCGGCGGACAGTCAGGAGGATTAGACAGAATCCACATCGCAGGAGTTGCCTCAGGCCAGACCACGGCAAGAAGGAGATCTGGTGGAGACCTGATCAACTCATCTGAAGCTAGGCAGCTGAACTTTGTGGATTGAGATGGAAATGATTCCTGAGAGAGAGCCTGGAGAGAAAGAACGACTACAACCGCCATCTTAATCTCACAACAGGACACAAGGACAATTTTACCCAGAATATCCTTTTGCCAGTTGCAAGGACCAAATAATTGCCTAAATAATTTGCCTGTGGAAGGGCTGGTGGTGGTGGTTGGGGGGGCAGGATTACTGTATTTTGTACAGAGCACGGGGGAGGGGGGGGCTTGTGGGGCTGGGGAGCCATAGACATGTATTCAGAAATAGTGCTGTACAATTTATTCATCATGTGTTTGCCTTCTCCTTTTCTGACTTCCCAATAGATCAGGATTTGCCATCCCCTCCTCCACTGGTGTGAGAACTTAGAGGGTTATCCGAGCTGGAGAGAGTGCATTGGAACTTCACCATCCTGTACCAAGAAAGAACAGCAGGGCCTACAGATGGCGATCCTCCTCATGGAGCTCACCCTTCTTCCCGGAGGAGGTATTGGCAGCAGGACTCTCCCTTGCTCTTCTTCCTCAGGTTTCATCAAATTATTTGTGTGTCCATGGAGTCCAGCCTCCTGCAGGTAAGCCTGTAATTTGCCTGATGCACAGGGTTTCTTGTATTAGGGTAGGAAGAAAAATAAGTAGCGAGGAGACTAAACCAAACCTTCATGCTCTCAAAGGGATGATCCTGCCAGTAGATTAGTTTAATACATGCTGCACTACATATTGGCTCCTTACTTCGCCTGCAGTGGTTAACTACTGGATAATTTTGTACATACTGCTTTCCATACTGCACTAGATGAATGAGTGTCACTTACTGCAGGATTCATAAGCAACCTCACCCAAGGTTTTAATTACTGCATTTCTTTGCTGCTCATTAATCTACAATTCCAAAGTGCAACTAGTGATGCTTTTTTCTCCGGAGGGAGATGATGTTACAGAATTATAGTAGACTGGCAGCCACTCCCCATATCTTTAACAAACTAGCATGCCCTAGTTGGTCCCATCTGGGCAAGATTCAAGATGACAACAGTACCTAATAATTAAAATGGACAAGATGGGGGGGGAGAATTGATAGTTACTTGCTACCCCCCCCTCGTGAGAGGTGATCCACCCATCAGACATGGTGAAATGAGGGAGATGTAAATCAATGGCATAGGGAAAGCGCTTGGGGACCTCTACTGGGGCAGCACCACACATCAAGGTAACCTAGGGATCTCAGGAGCGGTGTTGGAGCAAGAAGGAAGGTGATGAACATTGAAAAATCTTAGAGGTGGACATGGAAAGTGGTGATGCCCACTACGCTCACAACACGGATGAAGAGGAATGATGGGCGGTGGCTCGGGGGGGGTGCGATTTTCCTTCATTTTGGCATTAACACACATGGTACAAATGAAGTCCAGGCCAGGTTTCCAGGGCTATTAAGTCCCCCAGCTACAGGACAGTCCCAGGATCAAGGAGGAGCCACAAAAGAAGTGCCTATCACCAAGGTGAGTGGTTAGGTTAGAACTGCAAATCGAGTTGGTATAGAGGGAGCAGTTCCAAAGCGCAAGTTTTGCACAAGGCGCTTGTATGAGCTGCCTCACCCTGACCATGTGGGAGCATCGGTAAAACAGACAGGGTAACTGTTGAACCTTGGAAGTGAGAAAGTGGTGTATATAGTTGTACAAAATTATGTTCTATGCCCACAGTGTTCAAAGAGAAGGGTTCAGCCACTATTGATGAACAAGAAAAACATAAAAAAGCCAGGGGGAATAGCTGCCGGCACATTCATAACATACAATGTGAGGGGCCTTAACAGCCTTATCAGGAGGACTAGGGTCTTAAATGAGCTTGAACATCAGAAAGCAGAGATAGCCTTCCTGCAGGAAACACACTTATCCCCAACAGAGAGTATTAAGCTGAAAAGTTCTTGGGTAGGACAGGTGCACTATGTGGCCTATGCAGAACACCTACTTAGAAGGGGAGTGGCCATTTTTACTTAGAAGAGGAGTGGCACGTTCTCAACCTAATCACTTATCAACAAAGGATCAGAATTCTATCTTTAGCCATTTTTATGGATGCAGAGAAGGCATTTGATCAGGTGGACAGGCAGTTTCTACACAGGACCCTACAAGAAATGGGTGTGAGAAAAAAAAAAATGAGTGCGTGTCAATGTGATATATGCATCTCCCCAGATGACAGTGAGAGTGAACAGGATTATCTCCAATAGATTTCATCTAAACAGAGGAACCTGGCAGGGCTGTCCTTTGCCCCCCATTGTTTGTGCTATGTATTGAACCGCTAGCTACAGCAATTTGAGCAAATGACAAGATTGAAAGCATTGCAATAGGGGACTGTACTCATAAAACATCTCTTTATGCAGGTGAGACTCTGTTCTTCCTGACATCTCTGTGGACATCCCTGCCAGAGCTCTTATTTGAACTAGAAAGCTATGGCCAAATTTCAGGATACAAAATCAATGTAAATAAGTCAGAGGTCATCAGGTTTGGATCCCCTTTCCAAAGAGGAGCACTAGAGGACTTCCCTTTCGAATGGGCCCTGGGAAATGTAGTCAGGTACCTGGGAGTTAAAATATCCACATCCCCAAACACCCTTTTTAAACTAAACTACGATACATAATGAGCAGAGATTAAATCAGACATATTAAGGTGGAGGCTCCTTCTGCTGTCCCTGGGTGGAAAGATAGACACAATTAAAATGAACGTATTATCGAAATTCCTATTTTTGTTCTAGGTCCCTCCCGTCAATATTCCCGAACACTTTTGGAAAACTATAAACAAGACCCTCCTTACATTTATGTGGGGTGGGGGCAGGAGGCGGGTCCACTGAGTGACGCTCTCCCAGCCTCGTGAAAGGGGAGGCCTGGCATTGCCTGATCTTAGAGCCCATTACCTTGCAGCTCAAGTAACTCCATTTGTCACCTGGGGCAGGCAAAGAGGGGACACGGGCTGGCAATGTGTAGAGGTATACCAGTCAGGGACCATCCCGTTGTTCACCCTCCTGCATTTGCCACTGACTACAAAAGTCTGTCAAGACTTGGTAAATCCCTGGACCAAACATACCCTAAGAATCTGGGTCAAAGTCGTAAAGATCACCCTGACACCGGAGGGGGGTAGGCCCCCTTACGTCCACAGTAGGCGACCAGAACTTCACTTCTAGATCTGACCCAGGATTTGCCAGATGGAATAAGCTGTCCTAGCATGTACAAATCTGTAACCACAAATAATACAATCATGTCCTTTACGGACCTCCAAACGAAATTCACATTACACAGCTCACATTTCCACAGATATCTTCAGATTAGACACTATCTGGTATCAAATCAGTTAGTCCCTGATATCACTAGAGACCTAACCCCATTAGCAAACTTCCTATACTGGGCGGCCAAGCTAGTGGGAAGAGGTGGACTGGTAGCAGAGACATACAAAATCATTAGGGGTGACAATGAACATTAGGGGTCACAATGAACAAATAGAGAATCTTATGGTGCAATGGGAAGAAGACTCAGAGATATCCATGCCTGAAGATAAATGGAAAGTGGCATGGGAACGAGGGTGGAAAGTCACAGCCTCGCCCAGGTGGAAGGACTTTAAATGGAAGTGTATGTCCAGATTTTTCCATACCCCCTCCATAACTAAGCATTTCAAGACAGGGAACTCAGACCTGAGCTAGAGGGGTTGTGGTCAGAGGGACACTCGCTTCCATATTTTTTGGGCTTGCCCAGGAATTCTTGAATTCTGGATGAAAATACATGAGCACATCACAGGAGTGTGGGGTAGACAGATACCAATGAACTTCAACACCATGTTTTTGATGTTGAGGACACCCTTAATTCAAGACCGCAAACAACACACCCTCATCTGCCTCCTGTGCTTGGCACCCCAAAAAGCAAGAACCGCAAAATGGTTACAAAAAAGTCCCCTAACCCTCAAATCATGGTTAACCAGAGTCACAAACATTAAAAGGATGGGGGAACTAACAGCTACCCTATGACTATCAGTAAAGAAACATCAAGATCTCTGGTCTAGATGGGAGCTCCCCCAGAGATTAGATCAGGGAGAGACGGATGGAGAACATACCTTATCTGTCACATAGGAATTAAATCAAGTGGTGGAACTCATTAGAACAGGGTGAACCATGATTTGTGGTTGAGAGGTGCCTGCAGCTCTTCCCTGTTTCCTTCCCCTAATGGCCTGAAGTAGGCACAGGCCCCAGAATTTTAGAGTTGGCTTAATGAAGAATAGGTATAACAGAGTGACAGCACCCAGAACCTGAACAAGTTAAGATGTGTTGAGTTTTACAGTTTATAAGAGTTGCGTATGCTAGCAGTTATAAGCTAGGGGAAGAATATACTGTTATATAAATAACTAACGCTACATAGGCTGGTTAAAAAGTGATGAAATGTTCAAGGGGTATGTCAACCTTATCAAAACCCTCCTATAGAGGAGGGGCATGTACATCTTGTATAAATACCTCTTTCTGCCTTAACTATGTAATGTATGTTTTTGGTTTACTAGACACAATAAAAATGAGTTAAAAAAGAAACTAAGTGTGGTGGTGCAGAGCTCGACGCAAGCCTTGTGCCACCCTTTGACAATCTGGCCCCATGTGTTTTCCTATTGCAACCCATTATACATATAATCACAAGCAACCATCTAAATAGATAGCTTTCAGAATCAAGCTAAAAAAAAAGTCTCCTCATATCTCCCCTTCAAGACAAAGGAAAGAGTAATGCCTGTGGCAGCTTTTCGCAGGTCTGAGTGTAACCCCCCTGTTACCCAGGGTTACTAGAATCCCAGTAAGACCTAGTGGTAGGCAGGGAAGGCAGCTTGTGAAACTCCAGTTAAACGGATTTCACACACTCACTCTCACTATGTTCTCAGTCTTAGCTGAGACTGAGGGATGACATCATTTTAGAACTGTCGCAGCTGCATAAGCCACACTGGAATGTTGCAGTTGGAGGTTAAAGTAGAACATTGGGGAATTTGAAGCCAGTCTGTGTGCAGTCTTAGAGAGAGACTGTAGTGCAGCTAAGTGTGTGCAGGCTCTCAGAACATTAAGCTCTGTTTCAGAGCTACTTTTGTTTAAGGTGTGTGTTTCCACTTGAAGAGGAACACAGGAACTCGTAACTGAAGTGGTGGAGACCGCTTTCAATGGTTCAGAGCCCCATCCCTGAGGGGACGGGGGGATGGGTCTGCCTGTTTTCCAGGAGCAACCCCCCCCCGGGTCCGGCTAAGGAAAAGAAGCTGCCTGAGTTTTGCTGAGGTACCAGAAGCTCTGAGAGGAAGATCCCTGAGGAGGAAACGCCTGTGGGGCACCTGCAACCAAAGGGTGAGCTCGTTCTGAAAAAGGGCCAAGTGTTTTCACCTGAAACAGAAGGAAACTAAAGGGACTGTTACTGTGGGGTCAGGAAAAGACAGCCAAGTACAGTTGGAAGATGTGGGGACTGGACTGCTTAACTCAGTAGGGGGTCTAGAGCAATGGACAAAGCCACTTCTAAGTATGTTCAAGGCCAGCACAAAATGGAAAGAGATGTGGGGATTGGACTGCTTAACCTGTGGGGGGTCTAGAGTAATGGACAATGCCACTTATTTTTAAGTATGTTCAAGTCCAGCACAAATGGGAAGCAAGACAAGTAGATTGAATGTGAAATGCATTTAGCAAGAATCTACACAGCAAAGTGTTAAATGATGAGGTGTTTACAGTCCAGAGAAATGTCCGGGTATGAATTGTGGGAGCGAGAGGTGGGAGACCCCCCATCAGTAGTAACCAAATTCACCTCTATGGATTTTTTTTTTTAGTTGTTTAACCAGGAGTAGCACACTAAGCTGAAAGCTTTTTTGCAGGAGCATCCTGGGAGCACAGGGAAGTTAAGTGACTTACTCAGGGTCACACAGTATGCAAGTGGAAGCTGTGGGATTCAAACCCAGGTCTGGTCTGCTGGATGTCACCAGATTTGCAGCTCAGAGCCTTAAACCACTGCGCTATACTGCTTCCCATAAATGTTTCCACCCAGTTTTGAACTGGGGATCTTTCGCGTGTTAGGCAAACGTGATAACCACTAAACTATGGAAACTCCATCAAACTATTTGCTCTGAGACACCTGTTGCTTTCTCTCAGGTACTTGGCCAGTGCCTGAGGAAAGTACCTAGACATGGGATTAAGAGGAAGATTCCCTGATGGAGCTGAGGTGCTCTTAGGTGGTTTAGGGAGCCACCAGAAAATGTTTCCATGAAGTAAGGAAGCTGTCCAAGTGGCTGGCAAGGGAGCCGAGCCAGGGTGTAACCCAAAGCAGTGTACAAGTTTGGCGGTGTAACCCAAAGCAGCGTACAAATCCAGGCTGTGTGCCCAGTGTGTTGTAGAGCCTGAGGGCTAAAGTGATGAGGATGTGTTCTGGTCTACTTTAATCTGCATTACCAGGAGTGTAGCCCCATGGGGATCCATCTATGCTTTGTTTATTCTGTTTGGATGTGAATAAAAGCCACACTTTAGAATCCCACTTCTGGTATTGGACATTACAGTTATTGCTTCCTGTGTTTGGAGTTACTTGGGTGCCCCTGTGCAGAGTAGCCAAACCTAACCTTTGTGCCGAGTGACCTATTCCTCCCCGAACCCAGCCCACCTGGTATTGCTGTCAGATACAAACAGCATACCAGGTAGGGGTTACATGGGTACAGCTCTGCCCCTTCATTTTCCCCTATATGGGCCTCAAACCATTATCATGGTGTTCAAAGCCATTGTGTAATGTCCTAAAAAACAACATGGTTAACCAGCATTTATAAAGAAAACATGCAAAACTAACTGTGCAAATATATTTCAACAGTCCAAATCATACATTGTCGGTTTCTTTCAGTTACATGATCCTTAGGTCAAGTGACTGGAAATCATAGACAAACCAGAGCCATCAACAGTATTTTGTTCCTCAGGCGTTTGAGCCCAAGTATTCCTCCAGTCCCATGTTCCCAGCAAGGGACTCCTGTTTGGCCTCCATTTTTGCGATCAGATGCCCTCATCCTGTCGGCTGAAAAACAAACTTACCTCTGACTGAAACCTTAAGATGAGCTGGTACTAACAGGATGAAGGACAGATGTAAATCATGAAGGTGTCTCTTCACAGTGCAAGAGTCCTTTCATCTGACTTCTCACCCGACAGGGACATCCATTATCCCCATTCTTATTCAGCTTGTATCTGGAACTCTTGGTCATCAAATAAATCAGAATCCCAATATTCAGGGTATAAGATTTGGAAATCAGCAGTACAAATTATCCCTATATGCCAATGATATCCTATAAAATCTTAGGAACCCCACAACCTCGTTGCTGGAAGTACTCAGAGAAATGTCAAAATTTGAGGCAATCTCCCTCTATAAGCTAAATAAAGGCAAAACCATGATTTTAGCCCTTAATCATAAGCCCAGATGGCAGGGCCTTGCACACCTAAGTTTAAGTTGGTCCAGTACCAGCTTGCTTTATTTGGGGATCAAGCTTTCATCCTCCACACATAAGATGACCTAGGACAATTTAATTTCTATCCTAGTGACCAATAAAAATGACCTGGAATTCCTTACCCATCTCATCATGGGGCCACATTAATGTGATTAAAATGAACATCCTCCTGAGGATAATGTATCCTTAGGCATGCTCATAGTCAGCCTACCTCTCATATGTTTCCAGAAACTGCACTCCTTGATTTCCCCATTTCTCTGGAAGGGCAGGTAAACCCAGGTAGGCATACCTCAAATTGGCAGCCCCTAAGAGGAAGGACTTAATCTCCCTGATTTTCTTACTTACTTTGATGCTAAGCAAGAAGCAAAATATTTCAGATGGGGAGTCAATATAACCCCAACCACATCAGTATATGTTCCACAATGGTTGGATACTGAAAGCCAGCTTTGTAAAGAACATGGCATTAGTCTCAAATCACTATTCTACACCACAAAAACTAGATTACCTAAAGCACCAGCCTATACTCACATTGGAACCCCAGTAGGCATATATGGGCAATTATTTACAATATCAAAGTTTTCACTGGGATCTCTGGACTCACAATCCATTTAGTAGAATGGGAACTTTTAAACTACTGGACATACAGTCTATAACAAGGCATGGCTTGAGAGAGGCATCACTAAACTCAATTACTTGATGGACACAAGGAAGTGGGCCACTTTTAAACAGATGTAAACCCAATTTAGCCTCTGAAACAAGGATATTTTTATGTTCCTGCAATTGCAACACATGTTGGTAACAGTTAAAAGTCCCCATCACCACAGCCACAACTTCCAGTTTTGCAGCACCTAGTAGGGCTATCCCAAAAACATCATGCCATATCTCAATTATAGCAAATATTGAGATGCCAAATGCCTTATAGGTTTGGCTCTCCATCCAGTTATTTGCTAGAAGCATTAAACTGGACATCCATGGCACAACAGTCAAATTATAAAACATGTGCCACACTCCACTGAAACTGTGCAAGTGGCACACACTGGACTCACCACTTTGTACACGTTGTGGCCTGGAACAAGGCAGAGCTGCTCTGGCTGGGGGTCAAATGCATTTCAGATCCTATGCTAGGATTAGATGGCTCCTTCACACAAGAGAGGAGAGTCTTGGGAGTAGAAACCCTCATGGGACAAAGAAAGTATAATTTTACCCTAATCACAGTGGCTTTCAAGAAACGTATATAACGCCACTGGGTAGAACAAGATACCTCCTTTCCCCCAACACAATTACTGAATGGCAGCAAGAAGCAATGTAAGAACTAAAAATGGAGCACATTATCTTCCATGAGACACTGGTATCATAGCTTTAGAAAATGCCTGGAAAGTATGCATGCCTTATTAGTTTATTTGTTTGCCCATAAAGGGTCATTACAAACATGATACATTAAAAAGTGCTCTATCAAATACAAATATAAAAACATATCCAGAACAATATCAGCAGGTTTCTGACACCTAATATTTACTGTATAACAGGCAATTGACTGATTATGTTAATCATCTACTGGCATTTAATGTGCTAAAAACAACTGAAAGTAGCAATCAGTTATTAAAAATAAGCATCTCAAATTATTTTGCTCCTATAATAGTATTTATAAAATACTATAGTATTTTTCAAACTCTGTTTTTCTCCCACACCGCTGAACTCTCTCTAGCGATCCTACCTTGCCACACTCTCTACCTCCCTGCATGGCCCTACTGTGTTCTCCTCCGCTACTCCCCGGCACCAGGCCTGCCCTCTGGGGAAGGGTCACCCCCGCCCATGGCGCTCTATTAGGATTGAGACATCGGGCCGGAGAGGGGGGGAAAGCAGAGAGGACTTCAGGCTCGACTACAGGAGTGTGGAATGCGGAGGGAAGGCGCCTTCGCCTATCAGCAGCGAGGGGGTTTTTCTCTATTTTCTACATTTCTAGAACCATAGCTCCACCCTGGCCAGTACACCCTGCGATGCTATGTTTAAGCATGCCCCCAGCCTCTGCAGAGGGTGTTTGTTGAGTGACCCGCGGCCTAACCCACCCTGGGAAGAGAGAGCTGTCCTCTGGACGCTCAATCTCTCCCGCCCCACCGACCCCAGCCACCGGGGCGTTCCGAACCGGGTCACCAATGTGGTGCCCAGTGCCTCAACCCTCAGCGCCACTGGGCCGGCTATAAAATATTATAGTATAAGATGCATAATTTGTGCTCTAATATATTTGCAAGATTTACTTTAGTCAGTTAAACCCTTTTAGTTCACTTTTTATATTTGTGATCATGTAGACCTCTCTGTATTCAAATTAGTAATTTAGACAGACTAGTAATCAGTCCAAACCAATATTCTATACAGTAAATGAAGCCAGAAGACAGCATTTAGGCCAAATGGCACCATATTAGTCCAATCTGTCCCAACAGAGTTTACCGCATCCACTCACATCCTGTCCCATCAGTACCTACCTGGTAACCAAATGGCCACGCTGCATTCTAGGGCAACAATCAGAGATACCATGCAGCGCACGTTGCTCCGTACCCTGCAGACCACCTCCTATCAGGCCAATCCTATTGACCATACCCGAGGCACTTAATGAAACGACGTATTTCAAGGGGATCCCATCTGACCACACCATGTCCCCACTGATCCTACCTAGAAGCCAGATGGACCTGCTGGCATTGAGGGCATATCCATTAGGGGCACCATGCAGTGCATGCTGCTCCGCATCCTATAGGTCACCTCCCATCCAGCTACTCCTGTTGGCCACTTTCAAGGCATACAGTAGAACTCCGTGTCACAGTTTGGTCCCATCCATCCACACCATGTCACATCTGCGCCTCCCTGATAGCCAGTCGGACATGCCGGCCTTGAGGCACGTCCATTGTGGCACCATGCGACACATGCCACTCCGTGCCCCATTGATTACCCCAGATCCAGCCACTCCTAAGGTATATAATGGGGCCACCCATAATGGGTCATGCCTTATTAGGAATAGTATATGTATGAACAGTACAGTTACGTAAGAACTTACCATAACAGTAGAACTTCAAGAGGTGCTCTTGCAGCAGGCAACACCAGTAGGACTGAAGCCACCAGGATCCTATACAAAACTTCTAGCTAGCAGTCTATCACAGAGACTGCCCCCACCAGCACCCCGACATCCGCCTGTCTTATAAAGTGGGCGGTTCCTCACACCTACTTCAGTTCTCCTGGTACAGACCCCTAACAGGTGGCAAAAAGGAGAGTCATGGCTCTTCCTTAGAGACGAGGAAAAGGTATAAACAGAAGATGTAAAAAGGAGAAGAAACAAGGATGGAGGTAGGGAAAGCAGCACCTGCTACAAGAGCTCCTCTCAAAGATCTACTGTTACAGTAAGTTCTTACGTAACTGTACGATTTTACTATGAGGGGGACTCTTGCAGCAGGCAACACCGGTAGGACTGAGTCCCAACCAGTACCGGAACTAGTGAGGCTGCACCTGGAGTACACTGTGCAGTTCTGGAGACCTTACCTACGTAAGGACATAGACAGGGTAGAGAAGGTTCAGAGGAGGGCAACAAAGATGGTGCATGGATTGCATCACAAGTCCTATGAGGACAGGTTGAAGGCACTGAACATGTACTCCCTGGAGAAGGAGGGAGAGAGGGGATATGATAGAGACATACAAGTATCTTACAGGGAGGAACAGGGTGCAGGAATGCACTATTTTAAGCGAAAAAGATGTTCCAGGACTAGAGGGCATGGGATGAAGTTGGAGGAGGACGATTCAGAGGAAGCGTGAGGAAGAATTTCTTCACAGAATGGGTGGTGGACAAGTGGAACACCCTGCCAGAGGAAGTGGTGGGGCTGAAACAATCAAGGATTTAAGAATGCATGGGATAGACATAAAGAAATTCTGGAGGTCAGGGGTAAGGGGCAACAGACTTCCTGGAAAACATAAACTGAACTTACAAACTTAAATGGGCAGACTGGGTGGGCCATAGGCCCTTATCTGCCGACACTGTCTATGTATCTATGTAACTGACCGGAATAGTAGCCAGGAGGAGGCAGTAGGCATCAGCAGAAGGCTCAGGAAAGAAGGCCCTGAAGGACTGCGAGGCCGAAATTTGCCGTGTCTAGAAGCAATGTCCAGACTGTAGTGAAGAACAAGTTTAAAGTACGAGTCCCGAAAGACATGAAATGAGGAATTAGGCTAACAAAGGTTTATTTAGAAGTTACCACAGACTCAAACTGTCCCAGTGCTTCAGCCCTAAATCTGTTTGCTTAATTCCTGGTTTCATGTCATCTTTCTGGACTTGGAGTGCTTTAAACTTGTTCTCTGCATTGTTGGGACTAGCCTCCTGTCTAAAGCACCCCAGATATATAACCTGTGACCCACCTGAACTTTTCCTTGTTCCAGACTGTATTGCCTGATGAAAGAGTGGACAGAGCTCCAAGTGGCAACCGCGCAGATGTCCACAGCAGACACATTTTTAAAGCAAGCTGTGGAGGCAGCCATACCTCTGATGGAGTGGCCTTTAACAGCTCCAGACAAGGACTTGTACTTGCAGCAGCAATAAACAATGTAATTAGCCAACCACTTAGACAAACACTGTTTTGAAACAGGTGCTCCCTCTCTCTTAGGGGAGGACGAAACAAACTGATGTTTTTCGAACAGGCTGGGTGCGATGGGTATAATATCTCAACACCCGACCAATGTCCAAAGTACGGAGTAAGTCCTCCCCCGATTGGAATACTCAGGGAAATAAACTGGCAGGTGGATGGATTTATTTAAAGTAAACTCAGACACCACCTTAGGTAAAAACTTAGGATTTGTACTCAGACACCCTCTGTCTTTGTGAAAAACCAAATAAGGCTCTTTACACATCAGAACTTGAATTTCGGAAATTCTCTGAGCAGAAGCAACCAAAAAGGGCGCATTCCATGACGGAAGTACAACTCGCAGATGGTTCAAAGGGAGGCAGAGTGAGCTTTTCCAGCATGAAAAGAAGGTCCCATAGAGGGACAGGGTCCCGGATGGCAAGCCTCAAATGCAGGATACCCTGTAAGAATGTGCAGGGCACCTCCAGCAGGGCAACAGATTTGCCCTCAATAGGTGCATGGTATGCAGAGATGGCTGAAAGGTGCACCTTAAGGGAGGAGTACCTCAAGCCAAAGTCCAAACGGGAGAGCAGGTACTCCAAAACCAGGTTCACCGGAGAGGTGAAGGGATCCAGGTGATGAGCACTGTCCCACAGGGAGAATCACTTCCACTTTAAGGCATAGGTGGCTCTATTGGAAGGCTTTCTAGTGACCACCAGGATATCAGCAACCCTAGAGGAAACTCCAAAGCGGGCAATAACTAGGTCTGCAGGAGCCACACATGTAGATGCAGGGACTTGAGGTCTGGATGGACCAAGGTGCCCTATTCCTGGGAAAGCAAGCCGCTGCACAGGGGCAGGGGTACTGGAGTTTCCACTGCCAGCTGCTGCAGCAGGGGGAACCAAATCTGCCACAGCCAACAGAGGACTATGAAGATCATCTTGGCCCCCTTTGACTGAAGTTTGAGTAGAACCCTCTGCAGGAGAGGAAAGGGAGGGAAGGCATACACAAACCTCCCCTTCCAGGGGAGTGATATCGCATCACACCAGAAAACTCCAGGCTCTGGATCGAGCAAGCAGAAAAATGGCAGTTTTGCATTGAGTGGGGATACAAAAAGGTCCAACTCTGGATGGCCCCACCTGTCAAAGAGATCTTCGACCACTGAGGACAGAAGTTCCCATTCGTGAGCCCTAGGATGTTTTGGGCACCTGGAAGATTATCGGCTGAGAGCTCCAGGCCATGCTTGATGGCCTAGTACCAGACTCTCACTGCTTCCCCACAAAGGGTGTATGAATAACTGCCCCCTGCTTGCTGATGTAGTACACTACGGATATGTTGTCACTCTGTACCGGCAGTGGGCCAGGAAGAATGTGGGTCTGGAAGGCCTGCAGGGCGTAAAGAGCCACCCACATCTTCAGTACACTGATGTAGAGATTCTGCTCTACCTCAGACGAGGTCCCCTGGGTCTGGTGGTCGGCCAAATGAGCACCCCACCTGGGACCTGAGACATCCGTTGTGAGAATCTGCTGTGGAGGCACAGCCCAAAAGGGGACCCCTCCGGCACGGTTGTGCCACCACTCCAAGGTCCTCCTCACCAGGTTGGAGACCATGATTGGCTGATCCAGGTTGTCTGTGCGCTGGCCCCATTGAACCCGAAGGGCCCATTGGGGAACTCATGTGCAGGCGGGCCAGAGGGGCCGTAGCTATGGCCACTGCCATGTGCCCCAGCAAGTGGAGGAACGCTCCAGCCGGGATCTGTCAACTGGAGAAGACGAGACAAGCCTGCTCTATCAAGCATTCCACCCTGTCCACTGGCAGGAAAGCTCTGACCTGGGAAGAGTCCAGGACCGCCCCAATATACAGGAGGCATTAGCATGGAGAGAGACAAGACTTTGGAAGATTGACTGTGATTCCCTACAGTCAAGAAGAGCCGAAAAGTGCACTCCAAGGTCTGTAGCGGGAGATCCCAGGAGGGGGCTGTTAGCAGCCAGTCGTCCAGGTAGGGGAACATGTAAAAGCCCTGTCTCCTCAAAGCTGTGGCCACCACTGTTAGGCACTTGGTAAAAACCCAAGGTGATGAAGAAAGGCCAAAAGGGAGGGCACGGAACTGAAAATGGTCCTCCTGGAAGCAGAAATGAAGTAAATGGCGGTGGGCCGGGAAGACCTGGATATGAAGATGGGCATCCTGCATGTCCAGGGAGTAGAGCCGATCCCCCTGGTGAAGTAGGGGTAGTAGTCTCTGAAGGATGACCATCCTGAAACATTTGTACTCTACGTACCGGTTCAAATGGCTGAGGTCCAGGATTGGCCACAGGTCCCATCTTCTTGGGTATGAGGAAGAAGTGGGAGTAAAATTCCCTTCCTCTTTGAGCTGGAGAGCCTGAATCTCTTCCTTAATGAGGGAGAGGTGGGCTGAGGGATAGTGGGAGGGCAAGGGATGGTTTCTGGAGGGGTTCCAGAAACTCTAAGGTGTGCCTGTGCTCCATGAGCTGTAGTACCCATTGGTCTGTGGTCATTGCTTTCCACCTGTTGAGGTAAACAGAGAACTGACCCCGCAACCGCTTCCCCCAAGGCATCTCTGCTTGGGGGGGGGTCGGGCAAGGAGTCAGGCGGTGGACCCGGGGTGGGCAGAGCAGCTGTGGGTGCTCATGGGGCCCTAGGAGCAGTCGCTGTGGCTGGGGGGTTTTGAGCCTTGTGTTTTAAGAAGGCCTTCACCTGTTGGCCCTTGGCGAGAGGACCGACGAAAGGACTGACACTGGGCAATCTGAGGCTGAGAGCGGTAGAGGGAATGAACTGACCTAAGAGCCTTGCCGGACTCCTGGAGGCAGGAGATGCTGTCCTGGGCATCACCCCCAAACAGGATGAGGCCTCTGAAAGGGGCATCCAAGATACTGGCTTGAACATTAGGAGCGAAGCCAGACACGAATGGTGATGAAGACAGATCCCTGTCACTGCTCCATGCCTGGAGGCATCCACAGTATTGTATGCCACCTGCAGGACATGACTGCCCACATCTGAGCCTGACTTTAAGAGCTGGGCCAACTGAGTTGTGGTAGGATCCTCAGGATGAGTCTGTAGCGGATCCCTCGCCTGGTCCCAGAGGGCGTTCTGGTACTGCACCATATGAGCCAAATAGTTCACAGCTTGAATGGCTAGGGTTGCAGAGGCATACATTCACTTTCCCCACTAATCAAGCTGTCTGGACTCTTTATCAGGAGGGTTGGAACTAAAGTGTCTGGGTCTTTTGGTGCTGTCATGGGCTGCATTCATGACCACATAGTCCATCGTGGGGTGCTCCTCAAGGAAGGGCTTATCCACCAGCGTATGGTATAGTTGGTCAGCCTTCCTGGGCAAGGGCAGAGTGGTAGAGGGGTGGTTCCATGCTGCCTTGGTAACATCCTCATATGAATCGATTAAAGGAGGTTCCACAAAGGGGAGGGTAGGAAAAAATAACTCACTGTCTTAATCTTCTTTCTTCCAAGGTGTCCTTTAGCATCAGTAACTATTGCAGTGAGCTGACTAGGTAGTACTGCCCCCCAGAGGTGGGGATTATGGTAATGAGTTTATGCATTAGCCAATCAGAATGAAGGTTGAGGGTGTTCTGACCAGGGAGTGTGAGGAAGGCTCCAGAATTTTTTTGAAGTTAGAATGGGCAGATGCCCACCTACGAATGAACCAACAAAATTCAAAAATATATAATAAGAACCAGAATAATAAACATGAAACTTTGCTCAAAATACCACCTAAAGTTTAAAATGACCAAACTGCTAGAAGGCAAGGATCAGGGCCCTCTTCTGAAGGTTACTGGGGAGGAAGGGTGGGAGCTTACTGATACTAAAGGACACCTTGGAAGAAAGAAGATTATTACAGCGAATAATTTTTTCTTCTCTCCCCAAGGGTTCTTTAGCATCAGTAAGTATTGCAGACTATAAAGCAGTGCAGTTGGGAGGCGGGTACAGAACCTACTTAGGAAAGAGGCTCTGCAAAACCACCTTGCTAAATATGGCATCAGATCTAGACTGTACATCCAAGCAATAGTGCTTAGTGAATGTGTGCACAGTCTTTCAAGTAACAGCAGTGCCCCTAGTAGAGTGGGCCCTGAGGCCCTCAGGGCATACCTCTCAACTGCTATGAATTCCGCATAGCGCTATGATTTTCACACTCAAATTTACCCTTGCTCTGCACAGGTTTACTGATGTTCCTCATAATATTAGAGCTAGTTCTGGACACACAAACTGTTAAATCACTGAACTAAATCGCTAGAAACATTCCTTATCACTAACTATATGGGGCCCACTATCTGTAGACATAATATTGTTTAAAATAAGAATGCGCTCCACATTCTGGCCCTCTACTATGATTTTTGAAGGCCCAGTGCTATGATTATTAATGCTGAGAGGTTGAGAGGTATACTTCAGGGGGCTGTATACCAGCCTTGTCTTAGCAGAATCAAATACATGAGACTATCCAATGAGAGATAGTTCTCTTACTAGCTGGTTTTCCTCTACCTACCTTCCCATAGGTGAGGAACAGCTGTGTGGATGGGCCCCTGAACTGCTTGGTGTGATCCAAATAGAAAAGCAGGGCCCTTTTGACATCCAGATTGTGAAGCATCTGCTCCCCTGGAGTGGATTTCTCAGTAAAGAACACAGGTAAGGTGGCATGGAACTCTGAAATCCTTCTTGCACAGGTAATGGATACCAAAAATACAGTTTTCCAAGTGACATACTTGAGGTGAGCAGTAGCCATGGGTTCAAATGGTGGCTCCATGAGCTTGGCAATACAGATATTCAAGCTCCAAGGAGGGACGGGTTCCCTGACTGGAGGCTGGACATAGAGAAGACCTCTGAAAAACTGTTTAAACACTGGCTGGGAAAAAACATTAATTCTTTCTAATAGAAAGATAAGTCAAAATAGCAACCAGATGAAGCTTCAGGGATGAAGGCCTCAAACCCGAAGCCTATAAATGCACTAAATAATCCAAGAGATTAGAAAAGTGAAGCCTTAAGGGGATTAATGTGTTTGTTCTTGCACCAGAGGGAGACTTTCTTCCATTTGACTGCATAGGTCTTTTTTGTACTAGGTTTTTTGGCCATCCTCAGAATCTTTAGAACTTGTTCAGAGTACTGAGTGGCCAGAAACTAACTTCTCAAGAGCCAAGCTTTGAGGTGAAGAGATTCCAGATCTGGGTAAATCACCCTCTATCTGAGGGAGAGTTAGAAGAGAGTGACTGAGTGGAAGGCAAATGGGTGTGCTGCAAGAAAGAGTTAGCAGGAGAGGATACCAGGCTTGCCTTGGCCAGTCTGGTGCCACCAGTATCACCGTTGCAGGCTGAGCTTCGAGTTTCAGCAATACTTTGAAAATCAGAGGGAAGGGGGGAAGGCATAAAGGAACTTCCCTGATCAGTCCAGGATTAGGGCATCAGTTGGGAGAGTCCCAGGGCTGGAGACCTGCAACAATACAGAGCAGGTTGAGGTGAGGGGCCAAAAGATCTATTTCTGGTGTGCCCCACCTTCTGAACACTGCCGCTAACACCTGCTTGTTCAGACATATTCGCTGTGCCCCAATTGATTCGACTGAAAGCATCCGCCAGGGTATTACTGTCCTTGCCTGGAAGATATATGGCTGTATGGCTGACATCCAGAGAGTAGGCCAAACTCCAGATTCTCATGGCTTCCAGACATGGAATGCCGGAGTTTGTGCCACCCTGCTTGTTTATGTAAAACACTGCAGTGGTATTGTCTGTCCTGATCTGCACTGTATGACCCTTTATCTGTGAGGCAAATGCCTCCAGTGCTAGGTAAACAGCTCTGAGTTCCAGCAGATTGATGTGAGCCTGTGATTCCTCTGGGGTCCAGGAACCACTGACGGAAGTACTGTCCAGGTGGGCTCCCCATCCAAGCACAGAATCATCTGTAGTAATGATTCTTGTTGCAGAAGATGCTTGGAAGGAGACTCCTTCAGATAGGTTGGCTGTGTCTTTCCACCAGCAGAGAGAGTGAAGGAATGTCTTTGTGACTGGAACCAGTTTGGACAGTGAGCTTTTGCTTTGGGACCAGTGAGACCTTAGGTGCTGCTGTATGTCCCTCAATCTGAATCCTGGAACCACGGCTGTCATAGATGTCATGTGTCCTAGGAGCCTTAGGAAGTGTCTGGCTGGCCTGGGCTGGCCCAGGATGAAAGAGTTTGCCACTAACAGGAAGTTTTGAATTCTTTCCAGAGGAAGGAAACCTGTGCTCTGCAGAGTGTCCAACTGTACTCCAATGAACGTAAGGAGTTGTGTTGGTACCAGGTGGCATTTCTTTTGGTTTGTAAGAAACCCCAAGGAGTGCAGAGTGTCTCTTATCAGGGAGAAGGCCTCCACCACTTGTAGAGGTTTTTTTCAACACTATGAGCCAGTCGTCCAGGTAAGGGTAGACTGAAATCCCCTTTTTTCTTAAATGTGCCGACACTACAGCCAGACATTTTATAAATGTTCTTGGTGCAGATGTCAGGCCGAAGGGCATGGCTACAAACTGGTAGTGCCCTGAAGGAAGTTTGAACTTCAGAAACTTTCTGTGGGACTGCCTTATTGGAATGTGAAAGAAGGCGTCCCTGAGATCTAGGGAGGCTAGCCAGTCTCCCTGTTGTAGAGCCTATATTACCATTTTTAGAGTTATCATTCTGAATTTGGGTTTCAGAAGATGCTTGTTCAAGTATCTGAGGTCTAAAATAGGTCGCCACTCCCCATTTTTCTTTTGTGTCAGGAAGTATCTGAAGTAGAGGCTCTTGCCCCGTTGATGGCCGGGTACGCTCTCCACCACCCTTGCTGCCAGAAGGTGCTTTACCTCTAGCTTCAACAGAAGCCTTTCTGTTGGGGTTAGTGATCTGGACAGTTCGGTGCCCCCGAGGGCTGGCATCTTTTTGAACTGAAGAGGCAGGCCCTTTTCCACTATCTCCAGGACTTACTTGTCTGTTGTGATAAGGGTCTAGAAATGGACATAATGGGAGAGCCTGCCACCTACAGGCAGAGGGGAGGTGACCTGGACTGAGGAGTCAGGGGCTTTTGCTGGGTAGCAGGGGTAGAGGTAACTCTTCTCTGACTCCTTCTGCCTCTTCCTCTGAAGTAACCTCTGAACTGAGAGAAGTCAAATTGAGGAGGAAGGGAATAATAGGGCTTAGGGAAATATCCCCAGCCCCTGTTTCCCTTTTGATAAGCAGAGGACTTCACTTTTGGAATGTTACTCTGATAGGCTAGTTCATATTCATCAACCTTTTTCATGTACTACTCAGTTCTGGAATCGGATAGAACATTTTTATCACAGGGAAAGTCCATGGCTTTGGACTGAGTGTCTTGCATAAGGTTTGTAGTCCTCAGTCAAGCAAAGCGCCCAAGGGAGATAGCCTGGGCCATGACCCTGGAAGCTGCATCATTATTGTCATCTGCCATATGGAATCGATACTTTGTGGCTTCCAGGGCAGTTTTAGCAGTCTCTACCAAGTCTTTTGCCACAGAGTCAGACCCCTGTTGAACTATGGCTAGAATGGGGGGACGGCTCAGGGGCAATGTGAGGAAGTATTTTTCCACAGAAAGGGTGGTGGATGCATGGAACAGCCTTTCTGAGGAGGTTGTGGGCTCTAAAACTGTGGGAGAATTCAAGAATGCATGGGACAGACATGGCAATTTTTGTGGGGGTTAGGAAGAAATAGGCTGTTGGTTAAATAGGATCTGCAGCTTATCCTCTAGGTAGGGAAATGGGCAGACTAGGTGTGCCTAGCGGTCCTTATCTGCTGTCAAAGTCTATGTTTCTACGTAACGGAGTTCCAGAGTGCCTTTTGATACTTGGCTGTATAAGCCATGTAGAAAGACAGGCAAAGGAGTAGAGAAGCTGAGGAGTAAGTCTTCCTAGCCATAAAATCCAGCCTTTTATAGTCCTCAGGAGGCTGAGAAGAAAGAGGGGCTCCTGCTTTGTCACATGCTGCTTGTTGCACCACTCCTTCATGATTGGGGTGCAAAAACAGAAAATCTGTGTCCGTTTTAGACAACTGATATTTCTTGTCCATTCTCTTCTCGACCCCAGACAGAGATGTGGGAGTCTGGAGAAGCTTGATAGTATTCTTCATAAAGGATTTATATATTTTTTATTTATTTTTATTGAAATTGTTTTACCAGGAAAGGCACACTGAGCAAAAAGATGCTCGTCTCATGGTGCGACCTGGGGGGAAGGGTTACAGGGGAGGCAGATCATGTACAGACAAAATTAAAATAATGAAAGTGCAATACAGATGATGTACAATAGCTGGGAGGGATAACATGAGTACATTGTTTACAATAGGTGGGGCAATACAGATGATCAATAGCGAATTTAAACAATTGGTGAAGCAGTACAGAGATAAGAACATGAAGGCCAGGGTATACATAACAATGAGCAACTACCGGATAATACATGTTTAAGTAGTGCTAATAGCAATGCATGAGTGGTGATAGCATGAGAGGAGTTGAGGTGAGTTGCATCAAGTTGGCAGACGGAGTAGGAGAGGCGTATGGGAGGTGATGAGGGTGGGGGGGAGAAGTGAGTGGTAGAAGCACTCGAGGTTGAGAAGTGCGGGTAGCTGAGTAGGGAGGGAAGGGAGGGGAGGGTAAGGAGGGATTAGGAGGAAAAGAAAATAGAATAGAAGGGGAGATGCAGCATAGGGGGTGTATAAGCCAGACAATTTGGTGAGGCCAAGCCGCTGGTCAGGCACAAGAGGGGATGTGGGAGGGAGCTGAGGGGGGGTCAGGGGCAGTTGCAATTTGGTGCAAGGAAGTTGGTGAGGGCCAAGGATAGGGAGTGCTTGGAAGATGAGAGGCGGATTTGAGCCGGCAGGTAATTCCAGAGTTTAGGGAAGAGGTAAGAGAAGGCTGATTGGCTGGCAGTGGACCTACGGTGAGGGATGGCCAATAGTCTTGCGTCAACAGATCTGAGGGAGTGGGTGGGTGTGGGGGGGAAGATAGAGAGGATGCAAGGTAGGGAGGGAGGGAGCTGAGCCAACAGTTGGAAGTGAATTTAGCACAGTGAATTAGGCGCCGGTTGCTCAGAGAGGGTAGGGCCAGGGATCGATAGAGCTCACAGTGATGAGAGCAAGGGGGAGCATCAAGGGCAAACTGGCAGAAGGCATTAAAGAGGGGGTCAAGTTTGGTTAGGGTGGTCTTGGGAGCAGAGTTATAAACAACATCACAGAGTCAAAGGAGGGTAAAATCATTTTCTGGACTAATTCCCTTCTGACCGGTAGAGGGAGACTAGAGCAATTGCGATAGAGGGCACCAAGCTTTGGACGCAGTTTAGAAATGATGGCATCCATGTGTGTTGAGAAAGTGAGGTGACGATCCAGCCAAACTCCTAGATATCTGAAGGAGGGCACATCCTCGAGGATGGAGTTATTTAGGGTATGGAAGCTGAGGGGGCAGGTGAGTTTGGATAGACGCTGTCTAGTGTCAAAAGTCATGGAGACAGTTTTTTTTGCATTTAGGGATAGCTGGTTGGTATTGAACCAGTGTTGGATTTTGTTGAAATCAGTTTGGAGTTTGGAGAAGACTTCTTCGTGGGTCTGACCAGAGGTAAAGAGGACCGTGTCGTCTGCGTACATATGGATAGCAGTAGAGGAACAAGAGTTAGGCAGGTCGTTTAGAAGGATGGAGAAAAGGATGGGGCCGAGAACTGAACCTTGGGGGACGCCGGTAGTGATGGGGGAGGAAGTAAGGCCGGCAATTTTAGTGGATTGGGTTCTATTTATGAGGTAGGCCCTGAACCAGTTAGTGGCAGATTCAGTTAATCCAGCTCCAGCTAGGTGGGATAGGAGGAGAGGGTGGGAAACTGTGTCGAAAGCTTTAGCAAGATCAATGAAGATAGCGGCAGTGATTAGTCCATTATCCATCCCAGTGAGGATGGAGTCCGTGAGGCGTAGCAGGGAGGAGGTGATCGAGTGGTGTTTACGAAACCCAGACTGAAAAGGGGAGAAGAAGTTAATATCAGAGAGAAAGTCAGAGAGTTGGGAAAGCACGAGGTGTTCCTGGAGTTTGGTGAGGGTGGGGAGGAGGGAGATGGGGTGGTAGTTAGCAGTGGAGGTAGGATCGCCGTCTTTTGGGAGGGGTAAGACAGTGGCGTGCTTCCAATCGGAGGGGAGTTCCTTGGTGGAGAAAGAGAGATTTAGTAGGGCTGCGAGGGGAGTAGCAATGATGGGGGCAGAAAGGAAGAGGAGTTTGTTATCCAGGCCATCAGGGGATTTGCCTTTGGAGGGGTTCAGGGAGTGAAGGGCAGCAAGGGTTTCGGCAGGGGAGATAGGTCTGAAGGAAAAAGTGTACCTGCTGGATGGAAGGTGGATAGGTGACTGGGGAGTGGGAGAGGTTGATGGAGGAAGGGAGTTTAGGAGGGCCTGTGCGCAGGTAGTAAAGTAGGTATTAAACTCGGAAGCGACCAATAGGGGGTCAGAGAGGAGAGTCCCATGGGAGAGGAGGAGAGGAGGAGGGCTTATTGTTTGGGGGGTGAAGAGGGAGTTAATGACCTTCCAGAATTTAGAGGGGCACTCGAGGTTATCATTGAGGGTACTGTTGAAATAGTCAGCCTTAGCTAATCGGATGGCCTTTGTGCATTTGTTGCGGAGCGAGCAGTAGAGTAATGTAGTTATCTGGGAGGATGAGGATTTGTAGGTTTGCAGGCCTTATCACGGGCTTGTTGACAAGCTAACAGCTCAGGGAGATCCAGGGTAGGTGGGATCCCGGACTCTAATCCGGCAGGGGGCATGTTTGTCCCAGATGGAGAGCAAGGTGTTGCGAAAGTGAGAGGGCTATATCCATGTTAGAGCAGGTAGGGCTAGGGACCCAATTTGAGTGGGCCAAGTCAGCCAGTAGGAGGGAATGGTTAAGGGATTTATAAGACCGTTGGATTACGAATTTGGGAGGGGTTTTGGTTCTGTGGATCTTAGGACCAAGTAGATTAGATGGTGGTCTGATGGAATCAGGGAGGAGGCCAGAACTGACGACACGGTGTGGGTGGGAAGTAAGCACCCAGTCAAGAGAGGGAGTGGTTACCGGACTTATGATTAGAGCGAGTGGGTTCCAAGATGGTTTGGCTAAGGTTTAGGGTGGATATTTGAGTTTGGGTTTTGTTAAAAGTGGGTGCTAGCCAGTTGTGGTTGAAATCTCCCAGGACATAGAGTTCACCTGACTGTGTGAGAGATGAGAGCTGGCCTAGGAGGTTGGTAACTATAGTGGTTGGAGTGCCTGGGCAGCAATAGGCTCCGGCCACATAGATAGGTAGTGAGGAGGGGGGGACAGTTTCACCATTAGTATCTCGAAGGCTTTGGGTTCGGCTTTAGAGAAGGAGATGGTGAAGTGTAGGGTTGATTTGATGTACATAGCCACACCACCGACTCTGGAGGACCGGTCTTGCCGTACTATGGTGTACCCTGGAATGGTGATGGTATTGTCTGGGAGGCTGGGGTTTAACCAGGTCTCGGATAGTATGAATATGTCAGGGACATGGTGGGCGGCTAGGACCTGGGGCTGATCGAGCTTAGGGGCTAGACTACGAATATTTAAATGGAGAAGGCGGAGGCCACGGGGAAGGTAGCCTGAGTGAGAGTTGGTGGATGACCTGGCTGAGGAGTTTGGTGTGTGGTGGTTGGAGTTTGAGGATGGGGTAGGGCCTGGGTTAGGGTGAATATCCCCTGCTGCCAGAAGAAGTAGGGCAATAGTTAGGTGGCAGCGTAGAGCATGGAGGGACATGGGTTTAGTCCTGCGTGGGTTGGTGGAGGTGCCAGGGCAGGCAGAGTGAAGGGGAAGGGAGCAAGAGAGGGGGAGAGAGGCCAGTAGGCAGCCAAGGGGATGGGTAGAAGGGGGGAGGAAGTGAGACCATGGGATGGTTGGGAGGGAAGCAGAGGACTTATAGGGGGCTTTTGTAGGATGGGTCAGAATATCAGGTGAAGGAGGGAGTGCTGGGTAGCCGCTTGGGGGGGAGTTAGCATGGGAAGGGACAATAAGATGGAGGAGAATAGTAGTACGAGGGTTGTTGATGGGGGCAATGTACCAATTTTGGGGAAAGAGTGCGTGAGCATAGTGGCAGGATAAATGGAGTGGTGATGTATAAGTAGATTGGTTGCCACTAGCTGAGATGCCACTTAGTAGTGGTACTGTCACGGACTCTGGTGGGCAGGGTACCAGGTTCAATTCTCTGGTTGGGCAGATTGGGAGGAGGCTGGCAGAGGTGGGGGAAACTAGGTGAAGAGGGACCTTCAGAGGCTGGGATTGGGCTAGGACAGGTGAGAAATAACGACTCCTAGTGGCCACTGGGGGTAATGGATGGCTAGGTGTGGGTCAGAAAGATGGGCAGCTAGACACAGGGTGAGGGTGGGGTGTGGGCAGAGGGAGAGGTGAGAAGGGGACAGCGTAACTAGGCAGGTAGATAGGTTACAGGAATGTAACCCCTAGATGGCGCTATCCCAGGGGCTACTACCCCTGCCTGATTTGCCACTAACAGGTTGAGGGGCCTGGATCCAATGGCAGGTGCCTCCACCCAGAGGTCAGGGTTTGCAATAGTTAAACTAACCTGGTCACAGCCCTCTGGGACACTGCAACCCCTTTCTTCCCACTAGTGGCCCACACAATATATCAGAATTACCTTCACAGTATACACTTACCCCCAGGACTGGTTCCGCACTGGGACCTCCTGTGAGAAATGAGATACAGTGCAACAATCACAGTACAGTACTTAACATAGACAAATACCCAGGCAGTATAACTTTGCTGAAACAAAGCAGCTCCTGATTTATTTAAGGGATATAACAAGGACAGGGGAAATCAGGTTAATTAGCTTATCACTCTAATAATTACCTGTGGCTCTGTACACAGACCTATCCCTATCAGTTACTGTCCCTGGGTACCCAAGCCCTAGTGGCTAGTCCAAACCCAGGCGCAGCTGGTAGGGCCCTTTCACAGAAGAAAAGGAAAATTAAACAGTCAACAGTACAGTAATTCCATTTGGATTAATGTGGCAATTCAACAGGGAGCGACCTGAATTAGTACTCAACATCCAAATAAGATAGGGTCCTTCAATGTCAGCAGGGCTCACTTGAGTACACAAACCTCTTCACACATTTATATAAAGAAAAGCACTATACCAGGCAGGCTGCATCTGTATCCGATGAAATTACTGCACAATACCGGGAGAACACACAGCAGATTCAGTTCCTGACAGACCGGAGTGCAATTTTCCAGCAATTCTTCCAGTCTTCTACAGGGTGAGCCTGGTTTCTACTCTTCAGAGATCCTTTGATTCTTTTCACAGGACGGATTCAGTCCTAACAAGCTGCAGACCGAACTCTGGGCCTTACACGTTTTTGACTAAACTGCACACTGAAAAACAGCGAGCTCCTTCCTTCTTCACTGCCAAAGCTCAACTGAAACTCCAACCGACAAAACCGGGCTCTTCCTTTGAGTTCCTCCCAGTTCTTGACTGGATTGGCTGTCACTCACAATAGACTGCTGCTGTTGGTCCAAAAAGGCACTGAAGTCTAAACTACATCTCCCAGAGTCACTGCCCATACAGTCCTCTTGTGGCTGGCTCAGATTATGAGTCCAAGTTCTGATTCGTCCCAAGGCACCATTTTAGAGCTAGCTTACCCCACACTGATTGGTCCAGTTCAGCAGTTCAAAACTAGAATGGGAACTAGCAGACACAGTTCTGACTGCAAAGAAAGCAGGTTAGACAAACTGTAATTTTATATTACTCTAAATAATTTCTGGCAAACAGTTACATCTTTCAGATAGGTTCCTTTGCACTCCTAGTGACTGCAAAATGAAGTGAATTGGCAGCAGCTCAGTGGTACTCAGAGAAGCACAGTCCCCATACAAACTAATTATGTCTGCAAGCAGACAGCTCTTAAAGAGACAGTACCAGAGGCTCTAAAAACACTCACTGATAAATGGCTTAAATGCCAAACACCATTCAGGCTTGGAGCATTCAAGCAAGCTCCTGGAAGTCTTTGGGAACCCCCATTTGCAGGGGTTACACCCTTCCTGGCCTGGGAAAGCTTGGCGTCCGCGTCAAGCAAGTACTATAAGTTTCAACTGCAACCATATACATTGCATTAGGCTGCATGTAATCATCAGTCAATATATCATTTTACCAAGAACACATTTCTGAAACATTGCAGTACGTCACACTTTACACAGTATTACATACACATTGTACCATAACTCAAGTTATTACCTCTTGTACATGAAACCTGAAGAGAGGGGCCCTTCCTATCAGTTACCTTGGGGCTGGATGGGGCAAGGGCACCATATAGAGGGCAACACAAGTAACTTGGAGTTAGCACTGATGCTCAGTTTGGGCAATGAGCCTGGGGACAATACACTCCTTTATGGACAACATTGAGAGGCAAGTCCACAGGCCTCCCAAGTGAATCATAACTGAGGTGCACCACAGGCTTTACAGCTCAATCAGTCTTTCTAGGGGAACTGTTGTAGTCTCTGCACTCTGAGCCTCATTTTCAGCATTGTCCTCACTTGTCAGGGGAGTCTCTATGGGGGTAGAGAGGCTAGAACTTGGGGGCACTTTCAGCTCCAGGAGTTACAGTTTCTGAGTCCACAACATTTGGCTCGCATGGAGAGCTTTGGACACTGGCAGTGGACTGTCAGGGCACTCAAAATACTCTTCTTGTTCGGTGTATCACCAGTCTGCCCCAATCTATCATTTTCCTCCCCTGAAGCTCAAACAGTTCAACCATGCACAATGATTCCATTTCATCTGATCTGATGCTTTGCACTTCACTTTCTGGGCATTACGAGCTCCAGGGATGAAGCTGGGGGTTTAGACAGTCCAGAAGGCCCAGCTTCGTCTCCAGTATTGACTAGGGGATTGCCCAGAAACAATTGACTCAGTTCGTAAGAAGGATAGTATTCAAAGTCACTCTCACTTTCTTCTGATATGGACTGACAGTCATGCTCAACTGGGACTTGTGGAGGGGAACACTTTAACTTTGCTTCTGTAGGTGCAGACTTTCTTGATCTTTTCTTAGCAGCAGCTCTAGTCACTGGTCCAGAGGGGCATCTTCTGGGGCTCCAGACTCAATCAGGTTTGTCCAATGGGCAGTAAATGATTTCTATGCATTGTTTTACATCTTTGAATTATTCTCAGGCCTTACTTTGTACACTGGCAGATCATCTAGTGTGCCCACTACAATGTGAGGGAGATGGTGCCATCTGTCAGCAATCTTGTGCTTGCCATGCAGTCCCAGATTTCTTAGCAACACCGATCTCCCTCCTGGAGTTCCTGTAACTCACCTTTTTATCATACCTTTCTTTGTTGGCCAGATTTCTTTGGCAGCCATGGTTTGAGCCAGTTGGTCAGCATGGGTTAGCTGGGCTTTAACTTTGCACATACTGTAAATAGTTGTCAGCTTGAACCCCATCAGGAGAGACCCCAAAACACACATCTACTGGTAGTCGAGCTTCTTCCAAACATCAGGCGGTGAGGGAGAATCCAGTGGCATCACTTTTGGTGCAGTTATAAGCATGTACCAGGGTGCTAATTTGTTGGCTCCATCTAGGCTTGTCCTTTGGTGCAGGTGCCCAGCATATCTAGCAAAGTGCGGTTGAAACGCTCAGGCTGTGGGGTCCCCTGGGGTGGTAAGGAGTGGTTCTGACTTTGCACTCCCACAGAGAAAGCATCTCTTTGATCAGACGACTCTCAAAGTCTCTCCCTTGATCAGAATGGATCTTTGTGGAGCCCATAGTGAACAAAAAGTTTCTACAAGTACTTTGGCCACAGTGGATGCTTTCTGGTCTTTGGTGGGGAAAGCTTGGGCATATCTCGTGAAATGGTCAGTGACCACCAGCACATTACTGATATTTCTTTGATCTGACTCCAAACTCAGAAAATCAATACAGACCAGCTCCATGGGTGCACTGGTGGTGAGTATCAAGGGGCAGCCTCTGAGCAAAAGCTTTCTCTGTAAGCAGCGCTACAAGTTCGAATGTGTTGCTCCACATCAGCCCCATCTTAGGCCAATAGAATCTGGATCTCACCAAGTCAAGTGTTCTGTCTATACCAAGGTGCCCCATGTGGTTGTGCAAGGACCTCAGTACTGAGTCTCGAAGGCAGTGGAGCAGCACTAGTTGTTGTTTGTCTACTTGTCCCCTCTGTCTACTGTTTCTCTGTATAACAGTTTATTGATCAGTTTCAACTTAGGACCTTCTTTGTATAACAGTGCAGTTCTCAAATCAGTGGGCGTAATTTGACACATCTTTCCTGCACAGAGGGCTTCTAAAGCTGCTTTGATCATGGGATCGCGGGTTGAGCCCTCCGAATACTGTCATTGTCCAGCTGAGGCAGTGCACCAATGTCTATTGCAGAAAAGTGGCAATAAGCAGCAGGTATGCAATTCTCAGAGCTCCCCAGCAATCCACCATGCAGTCCACTGCGTCCGTGGACATTGTTCCTCCCCTGTCAAACTTCCGCAGAGTGCCGAATGTCAGAGTTCTGCCAATCGGACCAATCATTCTGGGGAACAGGCTCCGGAGAGAGCATCAGCATCTATGTGGTTCAGACCTGCTCGGTATTCGAGAGCATAGTCATGTAGATAATGCAGAAAGCCACCTATGGCCAGTGGCATCCAACTTAGCTGAGGTCTGCACATAGGTCAAAGGATTATTGTCAGTTTTACTAGTATTTTAGCCCCATACAAGTACTCATGGAATTGGTCAACAATAGCCCACTTCAAAGCTAGGAACTCTAACTTATGTACAGGATAGTTCTTTTCGGATGGGGTCAGGCTTCTAATGGCAAAGGCCACTGGTCCCAGGCCATTCTGTGCTCTTGGTACAACACAGCCTCCAACCTTGCAAGCTAGCATCAGTGTGCAGGACGTAGGTTTCTTGGATCGGCATAGGCCAGCACTGGAGCATGGGTAAGTTGATATATGATCTCATGAAAAGCAGTCTCACAATCAGGAGTCCAGCGGGCCCCAAATACTTCACTTGGATGAAAATACACTCTTTCAGTCTTGAGGGAGCTGACTTTTGGTATTTTTTGTGGGTTGGGGATACCCTTGAGTAAGGTTAAGCAAAGGGGATCACTCTTGAATAGTCCTTGATGAAGCTACCGATAATAACCACAGAATCAGGAATCTTTGCAGTTCTTTAGATTTTGGGCTGAGGCCAGTGGTCAAGACCTCAACTTTACTTGGGGTCTCTATTCCCTCGGTGGATACTATGTGTCCACATACTTTTACTGATGTTTGAAAGAATTGACACTTATCAATGGACAGTTTAAGGCCAAAGTCCTCCAGTCGGTCCAATACCTTAAATAATCTGCTTTCATGTTCCTCCAGTGAGCTGCCAAACACAATAACATCATCTAGGTATACCAGGCACTCTAGTAAGTTCATGTCCCCACTGCACGCTCCATCAATCGCTGAAAAGTGGCTGGGGCACCTGAAACCCTTGAGGCATCCTCATGAATTCATAGAAGCCAAGCCGGACAGATAAAGGCAGTCTTCTCACGGTCCTCTGGGGCCATCGGGATCTGGTAGTACCTCACTCGGAGAGATCCAGCACAGAGAACCACTTACTCCCGCTTAGGCAGTCCAAAATCCTGAATGCGGGCATTGTGTACTGATCAGGGATAGTCCGCCGGTTTACAAAAAGATAATCCACACACATCCTTACTGTTCCATTCTTTTTCCTCACTACCACATGGGGGAAGCATAAGGGCTTCTGGATTCTTGTATTACACCAGCAGCTAACATCTTTGCAGATATGCCGTCACATCATCTATGTCAGCAGGTGCCAGGCCGAGACCTCTCACGAAATGGTCTTTTCATCATGCAGCCGGATATTGTGCTCAGCTCCTTGCACATCCTACATCCCATTCCTTTAAAGAAAACACCTGGTCTCTCTGGGCAAGCTTCTCACTGATCCTCACTTTCCATTCAGCTGGCAGCGGGAGTCAAATCAAACAAGTCGTATGCTACTCCGTCATTCTTCCTTGAACTCTTGCTGTTGGGTAGCACTGCAGTGTCTGCACAATGCACATTAGCCAGGATGCAACCTCTGTTTACTCGAATGTCTCTTTCAGACACATTATGAACTGGACCATTACCCTTCTGGCATAAGCATGGCTCTAGCGGGCAAAATACTAGGCTTGACCAGCAGTCCTCTGGCAATTTTCCATCGCCTGGTGCATCCAACATTAATATTTTATTTCAACATCCTTTTCTGATACGGACCTCTCCTGTAAGGTACACTCGCATTTGGCTTCCAGGATCAGAGAATCAGATCCTTCTTCCATACAATTCGACCGTTCCTCTGGTTCTGTTTTTTCAGAATCTCTGTGCCTCATAGGCCTTCAATTAAAGCCGAACCTAAAGCTCTACTAGTCTTTGACCCCTGTTTTCATAACACAACTGTGCCAGCCTTCCGAACATATGAGCATTTGTTCCAATCAACAAAGGGACACCATCATACAGTCCAGTGGGGACACACTAAGGCTAGGGTCTCTACTTGTTCGCCACTCCAGCCATGGAGGGTGGGAAAGACAGCCAAATTCGATATACCCGAATAGGGTAGGCCTTCTCACTTAACCCCCATACATGCAGTCCTTCTAATGGTTGTAAGGGTACGTCTTGACAAATGCTTCTGATACCAATCCTGGAACATAATTGTCACTTGGGAGCCACTGTCTAATACAGCTCTTGTAGACACTCCATTCACCTTACAGTGGTTCCATGGAGGGACCCACTATTCTGGACCAGTCTCGAGAGGCGGTAGTGGGGGCCTGGGCAACTGACCTGCCACAAAAGGACGTGAATTAGCATTTTGGTGCCCTCACTGGACTGTGTCATGCACCTCTTAACCACTGATTTCTTCTCCAAGCTCCCTTGTAGCCTATATGCAACTTTTGTCAGTGTCTTTTGGGGACTGGCATTCCTTTTCATGTGCCCATCTTTCCCACAATTATAGCAAAACATACTTTCTGGAGTTTGAGCTGGCTGAAAGGCCACACTGGGAGCCAGGGCGGGGTATTACTAACTGGGAAACCTGGTGCCATCTGCCTCTGCGACGTGATAAGCATTTGGAGACATCTCAGTCTCCACTTCCATGGTCAAGGAATTGAGTTTGGAGCTGTTATCAGTAGGAGATACATGGGTGGGTACCCCACCCCCATAGCAGATGCAGTCGGATATAGGTCAGGCCCGTATTTCTGGGAGCGGCCTTCATAAAGGGACTGTTTGAATTCTCGATCTCTCTCAACAGTTCGCCCATTGTGGCATATCTTTTCCTTGTCAGAGCACTCATTGACTGTCAACCTCTGCCCCTGAACTTCACTTGATGGGTCACCCTCAGTCACTGGGTCGTAGCCACAGCTGTTGGTGCAGGTACCCCAGGCCGCTTTTCTCAACTCCTCGAATTTCTCCCAATAACTCATCATGGGAGGGTGGACTCTAGTCGATTTGCCAGGCGTGAATCAGCAACAGCAGTTCTGAGAAGGGGGCAGACTTAAGGATTCTGTCCAGTCTGGTTCGTCCAAGTTCAATCGCCAAACTAGCTCTTTTCTGAGGCATTTCTGCAACAATTTTTTCCAGCCGAGAGACATACATACAGACAACAACCCCTTGGTACTGTTGTACTTACTCCACCATAGGTCCCTCATCAGAATCTGGGCTCCCATACACATTCCTCCAAGGCCTCAAGATAGGCCTGTGCAGTCGCTCAGGGTTACTGGCCTGCTTAGCACGGATGGTAGCCAGGGCAGGACCTCGGAGGCTCTCACTAACCTCTTTCGCTGCCCGAGCACTGCCATTCTAGCACTTGGGGGCAAATAGTCTCATCCAGGTCTCCCAGTCATCCTCCCTGGGGGTGGGAGGCCAGAGAGAAGATCCTCAACCCGGTAAGAGTCGCGACTAATGGCAGGTGCAAACAGGAGTCTGCATTAGTTCAGCCACCATTACGGGCACTGGAGCAGGAGAGGGTGTTGGGGAGGAACACCTAGGTGGCAAGAATAGTTTCTTCCAAGTCCTCCACAGTTTTCCCTCTCCCAGCAACCATTCAGCAAATTCTCTCAAAGTTTCAGATAGTGGTGGGGCTGATCCTCCGGTCTTACTGTCCTTAGTTATCACCTCCAAGCAGTGAGGGCTCCTCTGGGGTAATGGTCTGTGGCACTTGGAGCTATCTATGGGATCCTTAAACTCTACTAGGCCAGGAAAGTGTGGTGAGCAGATTGGCATGCAGACCCACCACCACAGGGTTTCTGTAAACCTTCCACCTTGGAAAGTACTCCTGCACAGTGTCCGTATTGATACCCAGGGGATGTCCAGGATAAGCATAGCATTTTGGGGGTCGATCTCCTCCCAGTACACCACTCCACCAGCCGGTGCACAGCCACTTCGTCGGGTACCCATTTTTTCTTAACAGTGGTTCAGAATATAGTCACACTAGAGGACACACAATCCCAGCGGTGAGCCTCCAAGATGTAACCCTAGATGGCGCTTATCCCAGGGGCTACTACCCCTGCCTGATTTGCCACTAACAGGTTGAGGGGCCTGGATCCAATGGCAGGTGCCTCCACCCGAGGTCCAGGGTTTGCAATAGTTAAACTAACTCTGGTCACAGCCTCTGGGACACTGCAACCCCTTTCTTCCCACTAGTGGCCCACAATATCAGAATTACCTTCAGTATAAGCACTTACCCCAGGACTGGTTCCGCACTGGGACCTCCTGTGAAATGAGATACAGTGCAACAATCACAGCACAGTACTTTAACATAGACAACATCAGGCAGTATAACTTGCTGAAACAAGCAGTTTGATTTATTTAGGGGATATAACAAGGACAGGGGAAATCAGTTAATTAGCTTATCACTCTAATAATTCATTTGATGGCTCTGTGTGCACAGGCCTATCCCTATCAGTTACTGTCCCTGGGTACCCAAGCCCTAGTGGCTAGTCCAAACCGTGGCAGCTGGTAGGGCCCTTTCACACAGAGAAAAGGAAAATTAAACAGTCAGCAGTACAGTAATTCCATTTGGTTTAATGTGGCAATTCAACAGGGAGCGACCCCTGAATTAGTACTCACGACCTCCAAATAAGATAGGGTCCTTCAATGTCAGCAGGGCTCACTTGAGGTACACAAACCTCTTCACACATTTATATAAAAGAAAGCACTATACCAGGCAGGCTGCATCTGTATCCCGATCGCATTACTGCACAATACCCGGAGAACACAGCAGATTCAGTTCCTGACAGACCGAGTGCAATTTTCAGCAATTCTTCCAGCTCTCTACAGGGTGAGCCTGGTTTCTACTCTTCAGAGATCCTTTGATTCTTTCACAGGACGGATTCAGTCCTAACAAGCTGCAGACCGAACTGGGCCTTACACACGCTTTTTGACTCAAAACTGCACACTGAAAAAGCACAGGGCTCCTTCCTTCTTCACTGCCAAAGCTCAACTGAAACTCCAACCGACAAAACCAGGCTCTTCCTTTGAGTTCCTCCCAGTTCTTGACTGGATTGGCTGTCACCACAATAGACTGCTGCTGTTGGTCCAAAAAGGCACTGAAGTCTAAACCACATCTCCCAGAGTCACTGCCCATACAGTCCTCTTGTGGCTGGCTCAGATTATGAGTCCAAGTTCTGATTCGTCCAAGGCACACCATTTTAGAGCTAGCTTACCCCACACTGATTGGTCCAGTTCAGCAGTTCAAAACTAGAATGGGAACTAGCAGACACAGTTCTGACTGCAAAGAAACAGGTTAGACAAACTGTAATTTTATTATTACTCTAAATAATTTCTGGCAAACAGTTACATCTTTCAGATAGGTTCCTTTGCACTCCTAGTGACTGCAAAATGAAGTGAATTACAGCAGCTCGAGTGGTACTCAGAGAAGCACACAGTCCCCCATTAACTAATTATGTCTGCAAGACAGCTTAAAGACAGTACCAGAGGCTCTAAAACACTACTGATAAATGGCTTAAATGCCAAACAACCATTCAGGCTTGGAGCATTCAAGCAAGCTCCTGGAAGTCTTTTGGGAACCCCCATTTGCAGGGGGGTTACAGGAAGTAGAAGTGGGTAGGTTGAGGTGATAACGTCAGAGGGTCCCTCTAGTGGTTATGTGGTATAACCTGCAAATGGGGAAGTGGGGACTTAGTAAATTTCACAACAGGAAATGACGCCACTAGGCAGCAGCTATAAAGGAAATGCTAAGCTGGGGGTGGGAGGGCAGCCACCACAGCGTGTTGATGGGCTATCACCCTCACAAGGGTGCAACAGCTGGAGGTAGAAAATTACCTCTTTGCACCTGCGTGGTGTTTCAATTTGTTCAGGTTCCAGGAGGGAGCTTCGCGAGCTTCAGGGCAGGGAGGATCGGCGACTGGGTCGGGGAGGCAGTCGGAGGCCTAAAATAGGGAGGAGAACAAAGGAGTAATTAGTATGCAGCAGGAGACTGGATATCCCGATACTGCAGTTGGTGAAGACAGGATCTTGTGGAGGCTTGCACAGAACTGTTGGTAAGCTTTGGCACTCCTTACAATAACTGCAGTAAATGATATAATTCAGCTCAGAAAGTGCAGGCAGTAGCTTACACAAAAGACTCTACTCCCCCCCCAACCCAAACCAGGCATGTAGCCTGAACGGTAATACAGCAAGGATCTCCCACAAAACATATATATACTTAGCACAGCAGAAAGCTAGTTCAGAGCTCATTTGGAAACAATTCAGTAGAACATAAAGCTTGGACAGTAGCACAATTAGAAACAGTCGCAGTATGTAGTAAACGGAAAAATAAGTTAGCAACGCGAGGGAATCTAAAGGTAAAATCCCCCTCACAAGGGTGCAACAGCTGAAGGTAGAAAATTACCTCTTCGCACCCGCGTGGTGTTTCAATTGTTCAAGCTCCAGGAGGGAGCTTCAGGCGGGAGGACTGCAGGATATATGGAAAGAACTAACTCTTGGGGGAAGATCCTTCATTTCACTATAGTCCTGGTCTGAGACTTCCGGTGACGTCAGCGGACAAATGGCCGCCTAACCTCACAGCTCCGTACCCACAGCTACACAAATCTATTATCATCGCCTATAAAGACCATGCCTTCTCCGGCCAAAGCGACGAGAATGAAAGCCAGGAGGCTCCAGAGCACCCCAGTGCAGAAACTAAGAGAGATGTTACAGCTGGAGCAGCAGGAGACCCTGGAGGCTCCCGACTCTGCAGACAGCCTACAAGCAGAGACACCGCATGATACAGGGACGCAGATGGATCTGGCCTCAACAATCGTGCAAATGGCCCACACTGTCCAGAAAATCGATTGCGATCTTTCAGAGCTCAGATTGGACATTAACCGCATTGAACATAAAACGGATCAGATGGAGCTCTGTCTGACACAAACTTCTAAGCAGACTGACAGGCATCATCGCTTGGTGCTATATTTACTGGCAAGGGACAGGGAGCTAACCAAACGGATTGACGACCTGGAGGGTAGAAGCAGACGGCAGAATATTCACATTTATGGAGTTCCAGAGGGAACTGAGGCAAACCATAAGGATACCATAACTTTTCTGCAAGAAATGCTCCGCGAACTGCTGTCTCTCCCGGAAGATCTGGATATAACAATGGATCGGGCCCACAGATCACTAGGACCAAAGCCCCGCAACCCAGAGGCTAGGCCCAGATCACTGATCGCTCATCTGACTTCATACTGGTCAAAGGAGGGGCTGTTGCGGTGAGCCTGGCAGCAGGGGGCTCTGCAGTATAAGGGCCAGAAGATCACAACAGATAATGATCACACTTCCTCGGTCCAGGAGGCCAGGCGAGTACTTTGGCCAATAATAAAGCAGCTTAAAACCAAAGGTATGAGAGCACAGGTTCTTCATCCGGCCAGACTGAAGGTGGAAACCGAGAAAGGTATAAAGGTGTTTCCAGATCTATTGGCAGCATCACAGTTCCTCGCAGATCTTGGTATTCCCACACCACCACTGAATAAAAGAAAAATGGAGTGGGACCTGCTTGCCTCAGCCTGGTCAGTAGCTCAGAGGGGTACCATGCACCCGGGCTCGTCGCAGAGGCTCCCCCAGTCGAATTTAAGAGCCGACATAGCGACCCTACTACGAAGATATGGAGAATCCTCAGCAGTAGACAAAAAGGCGGCCCACTTAAGGGAAGATGAAGAGGATCCTAACCTGTTGCATACTTCGGAGACCTGAGGGGGCTACTACCCGGAAACTGAAACTAACCTCATCTACTCACTTATTTGGCACCCCCCGAGGACTATGCCTGGCCTGTGATCTGCCCCCCTGGTGTCTGAAGACTATAAATAGACTAACTCCCCCGGATGACTGTGAACCTGTCTGAGACATTTAGTGATTAACGCACAGGATTTGAAATATGAGGGGAGGGTGTTGTTTTCTCTTTCTCTCTCCCTTCATCTTACTCATCCACTAGTTGGTTCACCTACAAAAGTAAGGTCTTCATGGTCTGGGAGGAATCAGGGGGGAAGGGGGGATGGTCGGGGCCAAGGGCATACGCCCAAGGCATTGTTCCTAGGGGGGAGGGTGACATTTGAGAAGATAAATGGGAGGGGACTCCCACTTACTACACAGGCATTTATTTTAGTAGTTGTATACTACACGGTACCGTGCCCCCTCCGGATGAGGCTGCTGAATGCTGCAGAGGTCCTGGGTTTTTGCGCTGGAGGGTAGCTAAGGAAACCAGGAGGCCGCCCTCCTGATTGCAGCAAGCAGAGACCTGATAGATAAAGCGGAGGGGCCACGAAAGTTCAAGTTGCTAAATTGGTAGCCTGTGGGGAGTACAATTAGGCCTGTGCTTTATGGGGGTCCCCTAAGAATGGCAAATGGAGAAATAAGGGTATATTAAGAAATCAAGCGATGATGACCAGGATTGATGTCATAGGGCTGCGGGGGGGTGGACATTACAATCCTTGGTCACAAATGATCTCTGCTGATGCCAAAGGGCTTGGCCCTTATAGGGAAATCTCCATGGGGCTTTTTGGGAGCCTCACCTTTTTGTTGAGTCTCCTATTTCCCATCACACGGGTGATGGTCCATAAGCTGGAGAGTTTCCAGCTTAACCATGGAAGTCGAACTATGATACCCGCGCAAGGTAGGCCATCCCGCTCTCAACTCGGGGCCACCTGCTATACCTGTTAGCCCTCTACTTGGAATGGGGCGATGTGTTTTATTTACACCCACTGTTGGGCTACTCAGGTTGAAGGTTTAACGTTACAGTTATTTAATGATGTTATAAATGGGTACACAAATGAATATAAAGAGTTTTCCCCTGTAAAGCTGCACAATTGGGTCCATCAATGCAAAAGATTATGGTCTATGAGCCTAAAGATCAGAAATGGCTAGCCATATCTCCAAAATCCTCTCATATAATGTTAATGGGAGTTCAAACCCTGTAAAGAGAAAACAGATATTGAGATACTTGGCGGCACAGAGGTGTGATGTGAGTTTTCTACAGGAGACCCACCTATCACCTCCTGAGGCCCTAAAGCTGAGATCCAAGAACTACCCACAAGTTTTCCACTCTTCACTGCCAGCTGGTAGAAGGAGAGGAGTTGCCATCCTTATAGCATCCTCCTTTCCTTTCGAGCTGGAGGAGGTTGTAGAAGACCCGGGTGCAAGATATGTCCTGGCAATAGGGCAGGTCCAAGATACGCTGATTACCTTGGCAAACGTTTATGCCCCCCCCCCGGGCTCTCCTATATCTTTTTACTCCTCCCTGGCTCAGTTGGTGGCAGAAAAAACGAGAGGGGTGTTGATCATGGGTGGGGACTGGAGTCTAGTGTTCAACAGGACCCTGGATACCACTTCCAAGATACTGAATCCAGATCATAGAAAGGCAAGGTCAGTTAGAAAGATCTTTGAAAAGGTGGCTATGGTGGATGTTTGGCGGGAAAGATACCCCACGGCTAGAGACTATACGTAATACTCTCCCCGTTCTAAAATATTCTCTAGGCTGGATACCTTTTTCACCTTCTCCAGGGACCTCCCATGCTTTCCCTCCATGTAGGTGGGGACCTCCTCCCTGTCAGACCATAACCCCCTTTTCTTAGAAATAGATCTCAGCCTACTGAGGCGAAACATGCAGTGGAGGCTGAATTGTTCCCTACTCCGAGATCAGGCCATAGTCAAAGACCTCAAGCAACACATTGCTACTACAATAGAGGAAAATAACATGGGAAAGTATCCCCACAGATCTTATGAGACACCCTAAAGGCCACAGTCCGGGGGAAAATTATTGCCATCGCCTCTGCTAAGAAAAGACTGGCAGCACAAAGGCACCAAGAACTTACTACACAAATCAAAGCCCTAGAGGACACTCAAAAAGTTAAATGGGAGCGGGCAAGAGACTTAACTCTAAAGGGGATTAGGAAAGAATTAAAGAACTTGTAGCAAGCGGAAATAGAAAAGGGTCTCTTTTATTTAAAACAGAAATATTATGAGGGGGAACCGATATGGCTGTCGTCTGCTGGCCTTCCGCCTGAGGCAATATGCAGCTAGAGCCACGGTTACTAAAGTGGTATCCCCTACCTCGGAACGCCTGGTTAATAAACAGAACCAGATTGCAGAGGCATTTGTCTCCTACTACACCAACTTATATGACCCCCATAGGGAGACGACAAGGGAAGAGAAACTGACATTTTTGGGCTCCCTTCCCATCCCTGTCCTTGCCCCAGCAAAGGGTCAGTCCCTAGTCCAACCAATTACACAGTCAGAAATTCTTCAAGCCATTAAGACCCTCAAGGCAGGCAAGTGTCCTGGACTGGAAGGCTTTGGTGCCGAGTTCTATAAGACCTTTGGGAGGGAAGTTGTTCCCCTCCTGTCAGAAGTCTTTGCGGAGGTCTGGCGGGACGGGAACCCGATGCCCCCCTCCTGGCAGTATGCGACCATTTCCCTAATACCCAAGAAAAACAAGGATCCTACTAAATGTGAGTCATACAGACCCATCTCCCTACTTAACTCAGACTATAAAATTTTCACTTCTATTATAGCCTCTAGACTAAACTCCCTTTTACCGGACTTGGTGGCTTTGGACCAGATGGGCTTTGTTTATGGCTGGCAGACCCCAGATAGTGTCTAAGCAGCCCTAAATGTACTAGACACCATACACCGCCACCACATACCTTCCTGCCTAATGAGCCTAGACACGGAGAAGGCCTTTGATAAGGTTTCTTGGAGTTTTTTGTTTCTAATCCTTGAGACCATGCCCTTCCCGCAGTCTTTCATAGACAGTATTAAGGTACTATATACTGGCCCTCAAGCTTATGTCAGGGTAAATGGTGGCATCTCTTCTCGGTTCAGGTTGGGACGTGGTACTAGACAGGGTTGCTCCCTTCCCCCCTTCTCTTTGCCCTTTACATAGAACCCTTGGTGGTAGCCAATCAGGAGGCGATTGAGGGGTAGAGGTGGGGGTTGGTCCAGAAAAATATCTTTATACACGGATGATATCCTACTTTCCCTGTCGAACCCAGAGGAATCCATCCCAAAGGTGTGGTCAGTGCTAGAGGAATTCGGCAGACATGCGGCTACACACTTAATAAAACAAAGACGAAGGTCCTTAGCTTTACTATACACCCACAGATAGGATTAGGGAATGCTCTCTACTGGATTGGGCAGCAAATAAGATGAAATACCTGTACTTTATATTACTAAACACCTCTCCCAGCTGTTCAAAGCAAATTACAACCCTCTCATAAACCAAATGACAAAAGACTTTGGAAGGTGGTCATTAATAAATCTCCCCATGTATGCCAAGATACAGTCAATCACTATGAATATTCTTCCTAGGTTCCTTTATCTGTTCCAGTGCCTCCCCCTCCTCATAACCAGAGCACAATTTCAGGCTTGGCACAGGAAGTTCACGAGGTTTATCTGGAACAATAAAAGACCAAGAATTAACTTACGCATCCTGCAAACACATAAGAAAATAGGAGGTCGGTCCCTCCCTGATTTGGAGGATTACTATCTGGCAACATAGTTGAAGATGGCCCTGCACTGGTCCACCCCAACTTATGTCTCAAACTGGAAACTAATGGAACAGGGTGAGGAGGATGGGCGTGGCCCTCCACTGGGTGCCAGGGTCATGATTCCCCAGGGATCTATGCTGGACCCCCCCCCACTCACGGTGGTTAACAATACATTGGCCACCACACATAGAGTGTGGCAGAAATATAGAATTGGGAGATCCATTTGGCCCCTGTGTGGACTGCCGTGGTCCCCAAACTTCACGCCAGTCCGGCTAGATCACACTTTCAAAGCTTGGGGCAGGCGAGGTCTGATGTATCTTGGACAGTTCGTGCAGGGGAATTTGGTCCTGGAATTTGAAACACTTAAAAACACATATGGCCTCCAGCACTCTGACCATTTTAGATTTCTGCAAGTCAGAGCACACATTCACAAATGTCAGGAGGCGGATCCAGACCCTGCATGGGCATTGCCTTTTCTTGAATGTATGAGGGGTGTGATGGGCGGGCAAGTGCAGAGGGGTCACATATCAATAATATACAAATCACTGGCTGCATTGAGGAAGGACCCCCTAGATAAAATTAAATCCAAGTGGTAGAGGGAGTCAGATACTGAACAGAGGGAGGTAGATTGGGGTAAAGTGTTTTATATTACCACCAAAACAACTAGATCTCCACTCTGGCAGGAATTTAGCTGAAAAATGAGGGTGCGCTATTTCCTTACCCCAGCACTTCTCCATAGGAGAGACGCCACTCACTCCCATTTGTGCTGGAGACTCTGTGGGAGGGGATGCACATCATTTACATATTTTCTGGATGTGCCTTAAGATAAGGCCCTTTTGGAACGGGGTGGTAGCAGCTTTGACAGATCTCTTTATGCTGGATCGATCATTGGACTTGCCGGAGGCTATATTGGGCATTCCACCCCAATCCCTTGGGGGAGCCGATTCCCTGTACCTCTGGGCCATACTGTTGGTTGCAGCGCACAAGGCCATTACCCGCGCCTGGCTGAAACCAGAGCCACCTGCTTCTGAGTCTTGGATACAGATTATACAAAAAATTTCTGATTTGGAAGAGCTAACCTTTAAAATTAACCAGCAAACACATATCTATATCCGTAGACAAGATGGTTAGCCTGGTTGGGTGCACATCCAAGTCCAGACTTTGAGGCAATGACAGTCTGAAACCTGTTTATTCTCTGGTGCAGGGGTGGGGGAGGAGAACGATGTTCGGGACTCGAACCCTATTAATGAGGCAGGAGGCTGAAGCCCCATAGTCTTGATCAGTAAAATAATAGGGAGTTTGACTCCACTGAAGGGATATGGCATCTTTAAAATATTCTTAACAGATATAATTAACTGTTTCTGTTTCAACTGATGAACTTGCTGCTGAATGGACCTATGCTTTTCCTGTATGTAAATTATGTATGTACCCATTTGTTGTTAATAAACTTGAATTTAAAAAAAAACTATAGTCCATGTCTTTCTCCTCTTCCTGGTTGGACTCTTGAGAAGGAAGGTCAAGAGTGTCTACCATGTGCTGTAAAAAAGTGAACATGGAGGAGGTATCCTCCTGGTCTGTAGAGGATGCCCCCAAAATTGGGGTCAGATGACACATCAGGTTCTGGGATCTTTCCCTCTGAAATGTCACCTGGAGCATCATAAAAATCATTATTATCTCCCTCATATCAGAGAAAGCTGCAGAAGGGGCCTGCCTGGGGAAGGCAGGGGCACCGAAAAAGAACTCCATGCTCTGAAAAGTTTGGGAAAAAATGCCAGGCTTTAGCCATATCCTCCATAGATAAGTCCCCCTGTGCATATTGGGGATTACCCTCCTGAGGCTGAATGTTTTTGGATTTGTCTTTATGTTTTTTACCAACTGCAGCCTCACCCTTAGCACCGCTTGGAGGTGCAGTGGTATTTATCTCTTTAAATAGCTTTTTAGCAGCCACCTTATCAGTGACTTGTTCATGCTTCCTTTTTGAACTAGGCACTTCATCAGCACCTTTATTATTTTTTGGTTTAGGAACTTCATCACCGCCACCCCCCCCTTTTTTTTTTCTTTTTATAATTTCATTTTCATTGAGAGCGACAGGTTAAAAACAGTACAGTTGGACATCAGCTCTTATTAAGACTACAACAGATGAGATACATATCACATTTGACCTTAAGGAGTAGTGGATGTCTTAAGAGCAGTTGAAAAACAGGCATTTCACACTTCTAAAATCACATTAACAACCTCTTTTAATAGCTTAACATCTAAGCCTCTGAAAACAGGCGGACGGACCTCAATAAGATAAATAGTTGAGAGCGGGAAAGCGCCCTCCCCAACCCCCAGGAGAACCCAATCACCCCAAGTCACTCTAGGGTACGATCTCTGAGTTGATTTGAGAAAAATATAAGATCCAGCCCTGCCAATGCCTCAAAAAGCTGTCTTGTTTACCATCATACTTAGCTGTCAGGCATTCAGATCTGTATATCTCCAAGACTATTTGATGCCAATCTGGTACTGTTGGGACTAGAATGAACATCCATCTGTGGGTGATGGCCTTCTTGGCAGCTAATAAGTATATGGGAAGCAAAGTATTGCCCCATCTAGGGCTATGAGCTGGGAAGGTGAACATCAGAACCATTTCTTTTTTTTTAAATATTTTACTACTTTAATTATTAAAACAATTACATATAATTGTCTCATGCAAGAGATCATCTCTATTAAACAGACGATAAATTCAATGTATTAAGAATATGTAGTCTATGCAATCTGAATCACGGATATGGCGGTATTCCATGAGAGTTCAAGTCCAAAGAAGAATGTCCATAATATGCTGCACCATACAGAGCTTTGGGTGGTCGTTCCAATCAATGTGTTTATACAAACAAATAAACTCAACCTCCAATGTTGATGTGACCCCCTTTCAATGAAAAAAATATTTAAATCCTATGTGCTACGGAACAGAAAAATGCAACATACTAAGAAAGCCACTTACAAGGTTTTAAAACCTTAGCACTGATATAGAAAGCCAGTGCCATAAGGGCCTAAAATGAACCACGCAGCAATAAACCCTGCCCCTGTATAACTAAGATAGGTTCATTAATCCCACACAAAACTTTCACTTGAAAAGCATTTTAGAAAAAACATCTGACTGCATTCAATATGTAGTTTAAACACTAGGCAGTGATTAGGCAACTTTTTTAACTATATGTATAGCAAACATTGCCACAGAATACTTGCACTAAAAGTCCTATTCAAGTGTCTCTTTCTGAGTCGGAGTCATCTGTTGCAGCTCGGTTAAACTCTCTACTGATTCCCTCCACTTTTTTTCCCCTGCTTCTTCAGTATCCGAAAATTGGTATGTCTGTCCCCTGTAGAGGATTCTCAGCCAAGCTGGCATCAATAACGAATGGGCAATGCCCAGGCTCCTGAGTCTCGCTCGGACTCCATCAAAACATTTTCTCCGGGCTCGAGTGGCGAACGAGAGATCAGGGAAGAGGTGGATGGTCTTGCCACGGCAATTCAAGTTTTGTGATCCTCTGGCAGCTTGTAGCATGAGATCCCTCATGGCAGAGCTACTCGTAACTGCCAGAGTTGTTCTGGGAGTGTCTCCCTGACTTCCAGCAGCCCTTGGTGAGATACGGTATGCCTTCACAAGACTAGACAAAGGGAGATCTGCTGTTAATTGTAGTGTAGTCAGTAACCAAAAAGAACAGGTTACTCACCTGTAACAGTAGTTCTAGGAGTGGTATATGTTGTTCATCCACACTGTTTGGCATGTCCCTTTCCCCTTTAAATCTTGCAGGAAATCTTCAAGCTGGCTCCTCCCACCCACCCGGATGGTATAAACCTTGGCTTCGACTCATGATGCCAGATCTTAGCCCGCTGGAAGCCAGGTTGTGCGCCTAAAGCTGGGGAGGTCGAGTGGGTGCGTGTGGATGAACATAATACCACTCCTCGAACTACTGTTACAGGTGAGTAACCTGTTCTTCTAGGAGCGTGGATATGTCATTCATCCACACTATTTGGCAGACTCCAAGCAGTTCTCTGGGAGGAGGGAGGCAAGGCGCACACCCCCTACTTGGGAAATAAAGATTGGAGAACCGATGCCCCAAAACCAGCATCCTGGCGTGACTCAAGGTCGATGTGGTAGTGGATAATGAAGGTGTTTGCTGACTTCCAGGTAGCAGCCCAACAGATCTCCTGGATAGGGATGTCCCTGGAAGCAGCCACTGATGCAGCAGTATGGTGGGTAGAATGAGCTCTTGTCCCTCTGGGAGGCTCCTTGCCCACCAACTCATAGCTCAGACCTATGCATGATGTAATCCACCTTGCAATGGTCCATTTGGCTGCAGGTCTGACAGAAGCAGCTTCAGCGTAGGTTACAAACAGCTGGCGAACCTCTCCATGAATTTCCGTCATTGGCTCCTTATAATAGGAGAGAGCACGTCTCAGGTCCAAGGTATGGAGCCTGTACTCGGCGTCCGAGGTGTAGTTAGGGTAGTATATGGGCAGAGTCAAGACCTGGTTACCGTGAAACTCTGATACCACCTTTGGAAGGAATTTCGGGTGGGGGCACAGGACAACTTTGTCCCTGTGAAAGACCAGATAAGGTTAGTCCACCGACAGCGCCTGCAGCTCCCCTGTCTTTATGGCTGACGTGATAGCCACCAGGAAGGCCATCTCCCATAACAAGTGTGAGAGTGCGCACTTGTGTATAGGTTCGAATGGCTTGCCCATGAGCTTCACCAAAACCAGCAACAGATCCCACGGAGGTGGAGGTTCACGCACCGGAGGGGATATGTGATCCAGGCCTTTGAAGAAGCGCCTGACCACTATCTCCTGCACCAATGTTGGCTGAGCGGCCCGTGCCCAGTAAGCAGAAATGGCTGCCAGGTGCACTCTAAGGGTCGAAGACCGCAGACCCCTTTGGAGAGAGACCAAAGGTAGTCGAGAATGTTAGCCACAGAGCAGGATAAGGGGTCCAGACTCTTACCCTGACACCAAATGGAAAATCTCTTCCATTTGAAGGCATAACATTTCCTGGTCGATTCCTTACGAGATGCCTCCACCACGGTGTAGACATCCTCGGAAAGACCCACAGCCTGGAACTCTAGCCACTCAGGTACCAGGCTGTGAGGTGCAGGGATTGAAGGTCTGGATGGAATACCTTCCCCTGGTTCAGTGATATCAGGTCCAGGCATGTACAAAGCTGCTCTGGGGCCTGCAGCTGAAGCTGAGGAGATCTGGATACCAGAACTGGCGCGGCCCATCTGGGGCTACCAGGATCACCTTTGCCTTGTCCCTCCTGACCTTGAGTAGCACCTTGTGGATCAAGGGGAAATGGAGGGAAGGCACAGAGGAGGCCTGGGGTCCACAGCCTCGAGCAGGCATCCCCTTGCAGCAAGCCCTGCTGAGGGGGCCGGCATGGTACAGCCTCAGCTTGTTTTCCCTGGAAGCAAACAAGTCCACCAACGGTTTGCCCCAGCGGGAGAACAGACTGTAAGCTACCTCTGGATGGAGAGACCACTCATGGGATGTCTGGCCTATGTGGCTGAGAGCATCCGCCAGCTGGTTTGAGACTCCTGCCACATGAATGGCTAGGAGATCCACCTCCGGCTGACTTACGAGGGTCCAGATGCGGATCGCCTCCTTACACAGCAGACGGGAGTGCGTGCCGCCCTGTTTGTTGAGATAGTACATGGTCATGGTATTGTCCCTCTGGACTTGAACCACTTCACCCTGGAGCTGAGAAGCGAAAGCTGACAGTGCCAGTCTGATTGCTCTGAGCTCCAACAGGTTGATGTGGCATCGGGACTCCTCAGGGGTCCAGAACCCATGGGCCCTGTTGTCCCCCATGTGGGCTCCCCAGCCCATGAGAGAGGCATCGGTCATAAGGACAACCATTGGCTTGGGGGTGGACAAACAGGATCCCTTCCTGCAACCGTTCTGGGGCGGTCCACCATTGGAGTGCATCCCACATCTTCTGGGTTACAGTGATCAGCTGGTCGAAATGACCATGGCGCTGAATCCACTGGGCAGCCAGCTCCCACTGGAGGCGGCGCAAGTGCCACCTGGCCCAATGGACCACTGAGGTGCACGCCGCCATGTAACCCAGAAAGCACAGAAAGTCTCAGGCAGGGCGCAAGTGCCCAACCAGAAATGATCGGGCAAAGGAGAAGAGAACCTCCGCCCTGTGCACCAGGAGCTGAGCTCTGGCTTGACAAGAGTCGAGCTCTGCCCCGATGAAGCCCATCACCTGCGCAGGCACGAGTTCAGACTTGGCCTCGTTGATCAGGAGGCCGATTTGGGAGCAGGTTTGGAGAGCCAGATCCCTGTACCTTTCCACCTCCTGAAGGGAGGATCCTGCTAAGAGCCAGTCATCGAGATAAGGGTAGATACGTACTCCTCAATGCCGAAGATGGGCTGCTACCACTGCAATGCACTTGGTGAAGACCCAAGGGGCCGATGACAGGCCAAACAGCATGGCTCGGAATTCATACAGGGTCCCTTCGACCCTGAAGTGGAGGAACCGCTGATGGGATGGACGGTTGGGACGTGAAAGAACGTGTCCTGTAGATCCAGTGAACAGAACGACGTTTGCTCCAGGGATTGTATGATCTGGTTCAGAGTTACCATCTGGAAGGTGCGAGACCGGAGATATTGATTCAGGTCGTAGATCTAGGATGGGGCGCCAACCCCCCCATCCGCTTGGGCACCAGGAAGTACCTGGACATGAAGCCTGGGTCTGTAGGAGGATCCGCAATGGAGCTACCGCCTCCTTGCGGAGGAGCTGAGCTATATCGTCTCGAAGAGCTGACTGAGTGCAAGCTGATATCCTTTCCTCCTCAGGGATGCGGACTCAGCTGGGAGGGTACTGCTCGAACTCTAGAGGCAGTCCCTGACTGACCACTTCGAGAACCCACCTGTCTGAAGTGATATCGGACCAGGTGGAATGAAAGTGGCGGAGCCGGCCCCCCACGAGAGGACCCACAGCTGGCGTGATGGGTGTAGGGGTGGCAACCCCCAACCCATCACTGAGCAGGCTTAGAGGAGGAGGAGGCTCCTGGACCTGCGCCTCGGCCTCCTTTATGGGGCTGTTGAGGACCCTACTTGGGCCGTGGGCGCCATGCTTGAGCCTGCTGTTGCTGGCCTCCTTGATAGGAGGGCTGCCTGACCGCAGGGGAAGAATGCCGAAATGGCTTCTTCTTTCTTTTCTGATGGTTCTTGCCTGAAGAACCTTTTGCAAAGGTAGCATCCAAGGTGACATTAGACTGCTTGATATGCTGAAGGTGACCGGCCACTCCCGGACTGAACAAGTCGGTACCAAGGAAAGGAATGTCAGCTAGCTTGTGCTGGGTTTCCGCTGGGAAGGAGGATAGCCTCAGCCAGGCCCTGCGGTGAGTGGCCAGGCCACTGCGGCTGCTAAGGAGCGGGCACAAGAATCCCCGATGTCTAGGGCCATTTGGAGCCGCTGTTTTGCAACAGCATGGCCCTGATCATGGATTTGTCTGACCGTGGACTGCATGCCCACTGGGAGATGATGGAGGACTTTGTCTAATGACCCAATGAGGGCATGAGAGAAGTGTGTCATAATGGCAGCCGAACTGGCCTGACGAAAGGCCTAAGGAAGAGGCCGCGTAGACCTTGCGGGCAGAGTGGTCCATATTTTTTGGACTCCTTGTCCGGGGGTCGGTCTGTGTCGGCCGAGCTACCAGTATGTTTAAACACAGAAGCTGTCACCAGGCTCTCGGCCGAACGGTGTTCTGTGAATCCCGGCAGGGACCTCATGGGCACCGCATACTTGCGGGCCATGCGGGCAGACAGTGCTGGACAGGAAGCTGGGCACTGCCAGAGCTCAAGGGCCAGGCCAGTGATGGCTTCGGCCACTGGAAAGGCCTCTGTTGGGGTATCCACCCTTTTTAGGATGTCTGTAAGGGGGTACTCTGCCTTTTTTCTGGATAGACTCCAGGGGCATTCCGGTGGATGCAGAGATCAAGCGGAGAATGCCTTGAAAGGAGGAAGGACCCTCCTCTAAACCTGCCACGGAGGACTCATCATCCCCAGGATGGGAGTGCAGTGCTATGACATCAGAGTCCGAGGAGTCGTGGTACAACAGTCTCCCGCCTACGTCCCCTTCGATCCACCTGGGGCGGTCAGGGGTAACCATGATGGACAGACATCAGGGAAGCCCAGTGTCTGTACGGTCCTCTTTCGAGGGAGCCCCTCCCTGAGGCTGCTTAGGTGGTGGTTCCACCAGAATCGGTGGAGAGACTGAGATGGGCTGAGCCGGGATACGGGCCAGCCCCGCAGGTGGGGGAACTGAAGGCTTCGGTTCCGGAGGGGTTGGCGTTGGCCCTGGAGGCAGTAGCCAAGTGATGGCCGGGTGGATGGTGGAGTCGGCTTCTGCCTGGTCAAAATCAGCTGTTGCCACATAATATCCTCATAGCATCGACGGAGTTTCTGTCGAAGCCTCTCCTCATCCGAGGAGGATGAGGATTTTCGGCGATGCCTCTTTACAGAGTGCCTGTGACTCTTTTTCGGTCGTTCGACCGAGGGGGTTCTGGACCTCAATCGAGATCGGGCTGCTCGATTGGGAGACACCGGGTCAGTAAAAACCGAGGGTCCGGAACCTTTTCCTCAATAGTGACACCAGCGGGCTGGGTCTCCTCATCGGGAAAGACAAGGACTGGAGTCCTTTCCAAAGAATCGTCGACCAGAGTCGGCGAAATAGGGTCAATCAGGTCAAAAGAAATCTCAGCCTCATCAGCCACTTCCTCGACCTCTTGGCCAGACAGAAGATCTGTGAAGCTGGCGGCCGAGGATGCAATCTCGACCGAGGTTGAGACTGCGTGTTTTTCTCGGTCCCAAGAACGTCTCCGTTTGGACGAAGACTTCGGGTCCTTCTCCCTCTTCTGAGGGCAGGAGGAGTGCAAGCCTGAGGGCACCTCACCCCTGGTGGGGAGAGACTGGCACAACTCCTTGAAGGAGCCCAAAAAGGTGGAACCGAGGTTCAGAGTAACAAAAAAGCTCCGACTGGCCGAAGCTTGAGCTGCTTCCTCCTCGAAAGTTTTAATTTGCTCCAACTGTTCAGTGGATCCCACAGTCACAGAAACCGCCCACCTCGCCTCCTTCGATTTCACCGACTGGTTCCATTTCTCTGGTCTCCCCAGTTTTAGGTGCGCCAAGCGGTCATCCAGGACGTTGGGATGGAAGGCTAGGCATAGCGTGCAGGTGGAGGTGTTACGTCTGACACCAAGGCAGTAGGCGCATGTTAGAGTGGGGATCAGTCTCTTGTGACATCTTCTGGCCGCCTTAGGAGCACCTCACGAAATCCGGGAGCAGATTTATCCTCCATGTCCAATGCGCTACTATCAGAATTGAGAACTCAAATGAGTTTTAATGTAAGTTGCGGTAAAAACCGACGCTTTGAATCCAGGGCCTACAAATTGCTGTGAAGCATGAGGGAACCTGTATCTTCCAGCGGAAAGGAAGATCTGGCGTCATGGGGCGGAGCCGAGCTTTATACCAACCCGGTGGGTGGGAGGAGCCAGCTTGAAGGCTTCTGGCAAGATTTAAAGGGGAAAGGGACATGCCAAACATTGTGGATGAACAACATATCCACACTCCTAGAACGTAGGAATTCCAGTAAACTCTCTCTCTCTCTCTCTCACAGTGCTATGGCAGTCCCACTATACGGACATTTTGGCATCTTTGTGTGTACTCCAACGCCTCTAATTGGTATCTCAATTGAGAGTTTTCTTGGGCCATTTTAGCAGTCGATGCCAGTGCTTTCATCACCATTGATTCTGCGACTCCTGCTGACTTTGCTGCTCCTTCAATTTTGGCATCCTGATCGATCATACGGGTCAATGCAAGCTCTATTTTGTTATCTATGGCTTGCATAGATTTCTGGAGGGCCTTCCACGGGTGATCAGCCCCCTGTTGAGTTTGAGGTTCTGCCACCAGCACCATCTCTGCAAGTGGTGGGTTTTTTGCTCCAGCTCCTGCTGCCTTATTAGTGCGACCCATGCTGCAATTTTCATACAGTTCGATTCTGCTGGGTGAGTAGAATCCGATTCTGGAAGGAAAATTCCAATTTTATTTTAAAAAAAATTAGTTTTCTGGCTTTTAAGCTGCAGTTAAACGGAGTTCTCCCTTAGCATGTCCTGCTGGTAGGTGTGCTCCACAGCAACCCCCATCAGAACCATTTTTGCAATTATATCACTGTCTCATTAAAACATTTTCCCAATTCTATCTGTAATCCACACCAAAATGGCATTAAATTAGGACATGGCCCCAGACTGCCACATTGCATCTACAATTGGTCCAGCAATGGCCATATGAAGCTGGTAAATATCTTACCAGCACAGCTAGGAGACGAAAATATCTAGACCTGGACTTCCATGCAAACTCCCTCCACAACCCCAAACAGGTAATCTTGATTGCCTTTAATGTGGCTTCTTTCCAAAGTGGAAGGAAATCTCCAAGTCCAAGTCTCTAGGATGGAGAGGATGAATCTTGTAAATGGTCCTGAGTTATTCTGTGTAGGTGGCCTATAAGTCTTCCCCAATGGAGCCCCTCCAGGGTATCTCTGAGTAGGGATCATAGAACCGGTAAAGGAGAAGGACAAGTGGGAAAAGCTCTATGCCTCAGTATGTAGTTTCTCACCTGGACACAGCGAAACTGATCTCGATCTGGGAGGGAATATTTCCTTTGTAATTCTATGAAAGGGACCACCCCGGAATTATTAAACAGTTGACAGTAGTAACCCAGTCCCATTCTGCACCAGGCCTCAAATGTATTATCCAAAAGCGCTGTGTGAAAGTTTTGGTCTCCTGATATTAATGAGAAAAAGATTATTTGGTTAAAGGGTTTTTATGTTTTAAGTTTTGCCTGATTTTCAAGGTTTGGGCTGAGAAGTTGGTGAAGTCCCAAAGACGGGGTACCAATCCCAGGGAGGAAAAGATAATCCTTTCAATGTCATGAAGGTCATTTATTAAGAATTCAATTCCCTTCCAGGGAGGGTTGCTTGAAGGAGAGAGCCAGAGTAGAAGGATCTTTAGAAATGCTGCCATAACATATAATTTTAGGTCAGGGAGCTTCACTCCTCCCTGGTCCAAAGGAAGAGACAACAGGGAGCAATGGATCCTAGGTCTCTGGTTATTCCAGATGAATGAGGAAATCATCCTGTTTCAGGATTTAAAGTAAAAAAAACTGCTGGGAAAGTCAGGACATTCTGAAATAAATACAATAGCCTAGGGAGTATTTTCATTCAAATGATTTCTATGCGTTGGAAAAAAGTAAGTTTTAAATTGCCCCATCTTGAGAGGTCATCTTAAGAAAATACATCGGTTCATAATTAACCAGTTCGAGATGATCCAAATTCAGAGGGATATGAATGCCCAGATATTTAAATTTCCATCATCTTCTTTTGATGCCTTATTTTTAGCAGGCACTTAATCAGCACCAGATTTCATGTTCTTTACTATTAAAGGCACTTCATCAGCACCTGTAACAGGCTTAGATTTTAAAGATGCCTCATCAGCACCTTGATTATTTTTATTCTTTGAAGGCCCCTCATCGATAGCCTTGGGTCTGTGTTTGGGAACAGAGGAAGACCCTTCTTCAGCCACATCTCTAAGCCTTTTAGCTCTGTTTCTTAAAGTTTTTGAACAAAATTTTGAGCAAAGAACATAGTAATGATCAGGACCTAAACACTTTAAACCTAGGTCATGAGTATCAGCTTTGACCAGTATTTTCTGGCAATTTAAACAATTTTTAAAACCTGTGGGTCCAGTCCTTTTTTTTAGGGATTTCTGACATGCCAATCCACAGAAAACCCTGTAATTATAAAAGCACCAGTAGTGTTTTGAATAGATATGTGGTCAGTTCCATCGCACAAAAGAACCGAGACCGTTCTGAGGTAAAATATAAAGAAAAACACTGGCTCTTGCTTAAAACAGGGAACCACAATTAAAAGAATTAAAAGGAACCAAGGAAAACACAAAACGCTGATAACTTTTTACTACAGAAAAATAAAGAAAAGGAATAGCGGGGGAACTGCGGAACTGGCATAAAAACGTGGTTCCCGGGAACCGCAAAAAACAGAAAATAACACTCAGCACACTACAAAAGCAAAATAAAAGTTTTTATAGCTACTAAGTCCAAGGAATTGTTTCCTGTGGCCAAGAGAGAGAGAAAGAGAGCACCTCAGAGGCAGTGTTGCTCAGCCAGGTGGAGAAAAAACTCTGGAGCCTTACTCACTCTCCCTGCTCAGCACACCCTCAAGCTTCATTCTGACTGGCGAATTCATAAACTCATTACCATAATCTCTACCTCTGGGGCAGTACTACCTAGTCAGCTCACTGCAATATTTACTGATGCTAAAGGACCCCTGAGGTGAGAATCCCTCTTTCGCAGATATACGGCTAAACACCAATGTTCCTGGTCCAGGTCCTGTGTGTCCCATCCCATAAGGGACTGGATATGATGCATAACATCAAGAAAAGTAGGGTCATCAGGAGGGGATTTAGGAGCCTCCTTAGGCTGGTCTTGCCCTTCGGAGGAGTCCCTGGAGCCCTCAGAGGACTCTGAAGAGGAAGAGTCACCTGATGGTTCACTGTCAGGGACCGGCGTTTGGGGGGGAAGACGGTTTTCAAAATGCAGACTGGAGCCAATGTCAGGGTGCCCTCTGGAAGATCCCATGGTATGGGGGCCACTCGGCTCCTGCCCAGTCCGGATTTTGAGGTGAGTGGGTCCAAGGGAGGATGAGGGGGAGAGGGCCTCCTGGGTTTGTTCTTATTCTGAATGAAGGACCACGAGAAGCGTGCGTTATTATCTACTGGTGGGGGTGGACTGTAGACTGGAGAGTATGGGTACAATGGTGGGGGAGCCAGCGTAGAGTACCTCAGTGTAGGTGCACCCGGCGCTGACTGTGGAGCCCAAGGAGGTCCAAAAGGCATTGGATGTGGCGCTGGCTGAGGCGATGACAGTTGTGAGTCATTGCCTGAGGCATCGGTGGGGCTGGCACTGGTCTGAGTGGTGAAGGTCCAGGGAGGAAGCTGACACTGGCCCCACTGGGGAGGGCAGTGCTTGCGAAGAAGAGGACCCCAGAGGCAAGAGCAGAGGTGATGCCTGAGTAGAGGAAGAGATGAGTGCCTGCTCTAGGCAATGCCTAGCAGAACTAGCGCTGGCCTCAGTGTCAGGTAACAATGAAGACAACGCCTTAGCCAAGGGATGATGGTCAAGGACCTGCCGCCATAATATCCAACCCCGACAGAACCGCCTGGCTAAGTGCATGTGGGAGCTAAGGGCCTGAGCACCAGGGGCTGAGAGGCAGGGGATGATGTCCGCTGCCCAGAAGAGCCACCGCCCGAGATGGAAATAAGGGCAGGTGGCAGAACCACCGGCAGCCTGGAGGAGCTAACGGCTGATGGGGCAGGAGGGGCTGACCCCCCATGGGAGGAAGACCCAGAGGTGGTTGCCGTTCTGTGCAGCGACCGCAAGAGGCTGAATGAGGACAGTCCCTGCACTTGTGCTTCCCGCTCCATTTCCTCTCATTCTGGGAAGAAGATGATGAAGCCCCGGAAGATTGAGCTGGAGAGGCTGAAGAACTTTTGTTCTGTAGCTCCTTTTCTATAGCGGCCAACTTCTGCATGAGCAGGTAACTTTCAAAGGCCTTCACATGATGTCTCCTTATGACCTGGCTGAAATCCTGGCAGTGCTGGCAGGCATCGGTGTCGTAGTTGGGGCCTAGGAAGGCAGAGTGGCCATCCTTAGTGGGAATCTGCTTGCCGCAAGTGCACTTCGTTGACTGAAAAGGAAGACAAGGCTGGAGAAGCAGACATAAACCTTGGGGAGAAAACACTGAAAACTGTTTTAATCACTAAAAGAGAAAAAAAATAAAAGTGTGAGAAATGGCGGTCAACTATAGCTGGCGTCCATGAAGGTCCGACGTGAGCGGGTCAACGTTGGGAAAGAACTGAGGTAGATGTGGGAGACCACCCAGTTTATAGGATAGGAAGACATCAGCAGTCCCCCGTGATAAACTGCTAGCTGGAAGTTTTCCGTGTGGTCCTAGCACTTGGCAGTTTCAGTTCTACCAGTGTTGCCAGATGCAAGAGCCCCCTCAAAGTAAGATCATATGTATCAAAAATTTAAGATGGTCATCTTTTTATGCTGTCCTAGCCAAATGCATCAGATTCATGCTGTATTTATTTACTTAAACAGGGGAGAGAAGGGCATGGGGATATCAGTCTTGTATGTAGTCCATTTTGTATGTTGTGGTTCTGCATAAAACCAATAAAGTTTATTAATTTTTTTGAAAACAAAGGCATCTCTTGATATCTTCAGATTCCTTCTACAGCACCCTCATGGTGTAAGCTGTCTGGAAACATGTGGATGATAGTGTAGCTGGTTGAAAGTTCCTTTATTTGTCATACAGAATAAAGACCCTGTCTCAGAAGTTGGCTCTGGTAAAAACAATCAGCAGGGTCTGCAAAAGATGTGCATTAGCCAGGACCTTTAGTGGGTTGACCAGTACATTTTATCCACAATGCCTACCACTTCAACAGCCAAGGGAGTCACTGCTTCATGAACCCCCACCTGGTCCTCCCCTTTGTAGCTCTCTGGCAGCCCCACAACCTATAGAGTCAGCTTTTGTAGTGCATTTTCCTGTACTGATTCCTCCATGTTGTCAAGGAGAATTACTTACAACATGGGAAACGTCATGTGCACCCCAATCAGGGGCTAACTGGAAAAATTCACAATACAGGTTTTTATTTTTTTATGTGTGTGCTCCTACACTAAACCAGCAACATGGAATGCTGAGGTCATGAGTGCTCCAATACCTCATCTGATTTAACTTCATAACTTTTATGTTTTTTTCTTCCTATTTAAGTTAACTACCAGGTAGAAGCTGTTCGTTTCCACAGATAGTCTTTCAAATTAATAATGCCTGTATGGGGCCAGTCCAGTGGCTCAGCAGTAAAGCTACCACAAGCCACGCTGGCAACCCAGGATCGGTAGCAATCTCAGGTTATTGGGGGTTTGCTGGAGAGGGGATTGAGCACCCAGCAGACTGTTCTCTTCCACCGATGACTGCCACCAGGTAGAAGCTGGGTGGCAGTGGAGGTTAGAGAGAGACAAGAGGAGGGAGCTGCTGGACTTCCATGGTGTGTGCATGCCTCCACATGCACCCACCATTTTAAGCTGAAACTTGTGGTGTTTTCATTTGCAGTGTGTTTCCTTCTGATAGTGCCGCAAAGTGAGCTTGTGTTGCAAGGCTCCCTCTTCCCACTGTTTCAATATATACATTTCACAAACAAGGAAATACCAGCTTATTTTTACAGTTTGTAGCAGAAGTATTTTTTTTTTTAACTGGCATCATGACATTCTGCAAACCATTTGTCTTTCAAAAAGATACAAAGTCCACTGCAGGACTTTCAAACAGTCTCCCACTCGTCATCGAACATAACATTTTCAGTCCCTAACACTCCAATCTCTGTTGTCAAAGGCAAGGGCACATACAGCAGTTATTACGCCAGTTACAAGGATTGAGCTGCACCAGTTCATATTCTCCATGCTGAAGAATGACAGACCACTTCTACGAAGAAACCAGAGGTAAACATGTCATGCCAAGGGGGTTCACAACAGGCTCTTGCAGATGCATCAGAGCATGCCAAAGATGCTCTACGCAATGGATAGGCATTCTCTGATTTTGCCAAGCTATGATCTGGTACTGTCACTCAAAAAAATATGCTATCGATAACAAATGTTGCATTGCAGCAATTCCTGCTGAGATGCTGCACAAAAGTGAGTACTCTGAGGAAAAGGAAGGCAAACTGTCTCAGGACACTCATCGATCTGTAGTTCCACTTTTGTTTCTTAGATGACATTTATTCTAATGGCTCAATCAGACAGAACGTTACAACTTCTGGAGGTTCAGTCGGTGGCCCCACTACCTGTGAACCCAATGATTTGCAATAATATCCAACCCTGTAAATGCTTTTACGTTTTTCCTGAGCTTTTCAGTATTATATCATAGTGATCAACCAGTAGCGGTTAGATGTCAATAAGAATCCTGTTGGAGGCTGTGCTTCAAGAATGAGAGGTACCACCAAGCTCTGATGCCTCGAAGGCTAATGCATTTAAGTATACCTCAATACCTATTGAAGGGATGTCTACTGTGATTGACAGGAATGATTAAACAGTAGATGCAGCCTTTTGGCAAGCTTTTTTAAAAGAGTGAATCTAACAGAGTTATGAATGCATCTTTCCTGGTCTCCAGGACTTTATGCAATTGGGTGACAACTCTGTCAGGTTTACCGGCAGTCTCACCGGTATTCAAACTATTCCCTCTCATTACATTAGTATAATCATGTTCAGGAGATTTAGGTGTTGACAGCCTTAAACCTTCAACTATCATCTAAATCATTGATATTTAGACCAGGTCTGAAATGGCATGTGAACTCCAGCCCCGAGGAGACTACTTTGACCTGCGTGATGGACCCCCTGCCCCCTGAAGTGAGGAGTAGAAAATGCAAATCTGGAAGAGAAGAAAGTGAAGACTGAAGCTCAGATTCATGCTGCTTCAGCTGAGGGGGGTTTTCCTTTCTGTTGGTTGCCCCTGGTGATGTGGGCATGCCAACATCTGCCACAATACCAATCACCACAGTGCTGAGACTCTCATGTGCAACAACCCTGGCCACTGCCAGGAGTCAGAATGTTAATGGGAGTCTGGTACCACCTCATCCAGAGGACAAGAACTGTCCCCTGGATGCTCTATCCTCCTCCCACAGTTGACCTTCCAACATTGTGGGTTCACTTTCTAACCCAGGTCGTTGGCGGCGGAAGTGGTAGCAATACTGCTGCACCAGTGGGCAGGATGGATGAGACTTTTAAAGATATTACTGACAAAATGGTCAGTTGCCTGTTTCCAAAGGACAGCAGAGCTCCAATAACCCTTTTCCAGGAAGATATGGTGGATTCTCGATATAGCAGGGAGTGTTGTTCTTTTTGAGGCTTTATAAACTGGCAAGTTACAGGTTCCTTTGCTGGTTTTAAGCTCTCTCAGAATAGAGGCTCCTTCTCCCACAGATACACTGCACAGCTGACAGGAAAAATGAAAATTACATACCTACCGTTATTGTTGATCTTTCTATATATCTTCATCATTCATCACTAGTGGGTTCAGCGCCGGAGCTATGACCACACGGGATACTTTTTTCTTTCTATGGGTGGAGTCGATGCAGGGCTGGCGCCGTCCTCAAGGCCAACGTTCCATGTGGCGCTTGTGGGTTGGCTGTTATCTGCTGTTGACTCCGCCCCAGCACCAGTTCTGAAACGCTGGAGAGTGTAAGGAACGGGAGGGTGGGATAGGGCAAGAGAGCCCAAGGGATAGACCAAAGGAAAAGAATAATGAATTAAAATGAGAACTAAATGACAGAGGAGACAGGAGAGAGAAACCAGAATGGGAAACTGGGGAAAGGGAAGGGGGGCCCCAATCTCTGGAAGGAGAAGAAGAAGAAGAAGGGATGGATGGGGGGGGTGAAGAACCACACCCCCAGGAACAGTCCTGCATCTTAGGATTTTAGCAATGAAGTAGTTGCGTAAGAACTTACCGTAACAGTAGATCTTCGAGAGAAGCTCTTGCTGCAGGCTATTACAATAAGGACTAATGCTGCAGGCATTAGGACCCACCGAAAAACTTCTCAGGCAGTAGTACCCAGCAGGGACCGCCCCCGACGTCGGCGCTACCCCATCAGCCCTGGTATAAAAGCCCTGGGGTGGACCCAGCTTCACCCCAGTTCCCACGCCACGACCCGCAAATGGGCCTTGACAAGAGAAGGAGGCGAAGCCCGTAGATGATTATCTGCACACCTCATTTGGGGATGGAGGCGGGAAAGCAACGCCTGCTGCAAGAGCTCCTCTCGAAGATCTACTGTTACGGCAAGTTCTTACGTAACTGTACTATCTTACTTCGAGTGGGAGCTCTTGCAGCAGGCTATTACAATAAGGACTGAATCCCAAGCAGTCCCTCGCCAAGGAGGTATCTGATCCTGGAAGATGGAAGATAACAAGCTGGATACAGAAAGTCAAGACAAGAGCCCCTGAAGGACTGCCAGGCCAAAGTCGGCACAGTGTCTGGATGCAATGTCTAAACTATAGTGCTTTACAAAAGTAAAACAGGGGAAATGCCAAACCTCACCCAATAACTAACACACCATAATCTGGCCAATGGAAAATCATGTACACAAATGCTCACAGCCTGGGAAATAAGATCCTAGACCTGCAGGCAATAATGTCAGAGGCTAAACTGGACATAGTAGCAATTAGTGAGCCGTGGTTTACCAGTAACCACACTTGGGAGACTTCAGTACCTGGCTATGTACTGTTCAGAAGAGAACGAGGTGCAAAAGAGGGTGGAGGCCCTGTGTGTCAATGAAAATATCAAAGCAACAGAAATTCAGAATACACATAAGGAGTCAGAAGAACTGTGGGTCACCCTGGAAACAGGAAATGGGACAGCCATAAGAACTGGGGTTGTCTACAGGCCCCCAGACCAGGGGGAGGACATAGACACATTACTGTTAGAAGATATACAAAACATGGCAGCTAAAGGGGAGGTTCTGATAATGGGAGACTTCAACATGCCGGATACAGACTGGTCAATACCAGCAGGAACATCTGCCAGAACTAGACACATGGTGGATTCCCTGCAGGAAGTGGGCCTCATACAACTGGTACAACAACCCACAAGAGACAGGGCTATCCTAGATCTAGTACTGACTAACAGGGAAGGGATCACAGATCTCCAGGTAGAAGGTCACCTGGGGGCCAGTGACTATCACATGGTATGGTTCAATTTGGCCACTACATCTAAATCATCCCATTCCAAGGCAAAAATATGGGACTTCAGAGGAGCTGACTTTGATAAGATGGCCAACAGAGTTAAGCTAGCCCTGGCAAAAAGAAACACAGGTGAGGGGGTACAGGCAAAGTGGGCAAGCATTAAGGATGCAATACTTGAAGCAACATCCCACTGTGTTAGACAGAAAGGAAGTGTAAAAGAAGAAGGAAATCACTTTGGTTCTCAAATACAGTAGCAGAAAAGGTCAGAGCCAAAAGGCTGGCCTTCAAGAAATATAAGGGAACACAGCGGGATGAAGACAGGGAGACGTACCAAACTGCCCTAAGGGAAGCAGGGAAGGCAGTAAGGCAGGCAAAGTCCCAAACTGAGGAAAAACTAGCACGAACAGTAAAAGAAGGTGACAAGACTTTCTATAGATACATTACTGAAAGGAGAACGTCCAGAGGGGGTATTGCTAAGCTCAAAGGAGTAAAAGGGGCATGTGAGGAGGACCCTGTAAAAGCATCTATCCTAAATAGATACTTTTGCTCAGTATTTACTGAAGAGAAGGTAGGGCAGGGCCCACAGCTCAGCACCATGGACACAGGGGGGAAGGAGGTGAGCACTACTCCCTTCACAAAAGAAAGGGTCCTACAAGAGCTCACTAAGCTCAGGGTGGACAAGGCAATGGGACCTGATGGCATGCATCCCAGGGTACTTAAGGAGCTAAGGGTGGAACTAGCACAGCCATTAGCAGAACTGTTTAGTGAGTCTCTGAGCTCAGGAGAGGTCCCAGAAGACTGGAGAAGGGCTCATGTGATCCTGCTCCACAACAGTGGTAGCAGAGAGGAGGCAGGGAACTACAGACCAGTCAGTCTTACCTCAGTAGGGGCAAGATTATGGAGGCACCCTTAAGGAAAGGATAGTGCAACACCTGGAATCCATAGGGCACAGGATCCAAGACAGCATGAGTTTACAAAGGAAGGTCCTGTCAAACTAATCTCATGATTTCCTTGACTGGGTAACCAGAGTGGTGGACCAAGGGGCAGCAGTTGATGTCACCTACATTGACTTCAGCAAAGCTTTCGACACTGTTCCACATAGAAGATTGATAAATAAGCTGGGTAGGCTCGGGGTGGGTCAGAAGTTGGTCAACTGGGTGGCAAACTGGTTGACGGGGAGAAAACAGAGAGTGGTGGTAAATGCTATACAGTCAGAAGAGATGCAAGTCACAAGTGGGGTACCTCAGGGATCAGTCCTGGGGCCAGTCCTCTTCAATATCTTCATTAGTGACATTGCAGAAGGACTAGAGGGTAAGGCTTGTCTGTTTGCAGATGACACCAAGATCTGCAACAGAGTAGATGATCCAGATGGGGTGGGCAGAATGAGAAGAGATCTGGATAATCTAGCAAAATTGTCAGAAGACTGGCAACTGGGATTTAATGCAATGAAGTGCAAGATCATGCACACAGGGAAGAGAAACCCTGACGCCACTATAGGCTGGGAGGGGAGTTGCTGGCAGTCATAAAGGAAGAAAGAGACTTGGGCATCATCATCACCAATGACCTGAAATCATTCAAGCAGACCTCTAAAGCAGTAGGTAAGGCTAGGGGGATGTTAGGGTGTATTAGTAGGGGTATCACAAGTCGTAAGAGGGAGGTAATAATCCCTCTTTACAAGACACTGGTAAGGCCCCATCTGGAGTACTGCGTGCAGTACTGGAGGCCACACCTTCACAAGGACATTAACCAAATTGAGGCAGTCCAGAGAAGGGCAACCAAAATGGTGCAGGGACTGCATCAGAAGACATATGAGGACAGAGTAATGGAGCTCAATATATATACCCATGAGCAAAGGAAGAAGAGAGGCGATATGATAGAGACATTCAAACACCTTAAGGGCATTAACAAGGTGAAAGAGTCTAACATGTTTTAATATAAGAAAAATAACAGGACAAGTGGACACAGCATGAGATTAGAGGGAGGCCGATTAACAGGGAATGTGAGGAAATTATTTTTCACAGAAAGGGTGGTGGATGCATGGAACAGCCTACCTTAGGATGCGGTGGCTATGAATACAGTGCAGGGCTTCAAACAGGCATGGGATAGGCATAAGGGAGCAATACGGATGAGTATGAATAGATAGGCCACTGACAGAGCAAAGGCCTATGGCACATTTATAAGGTAGAAAAGGAAATGGGTGGACTGGATGGGCCTTGCGGTCCTTATCTGCCGTCAACTTCTATGTTTCTATGTTTCCAGGTAGCAGCCAAGCATATGTCCCTAACCGGTCCCGGAAGGGGTTTATTGTGCTTCTCATAGCAAAACATAATGCAGTGGACAATCCACTTGGAAATGGTCTGCTTGGACACTGGCTTACCTAAGTGTTGTGGCGCAAATGCCACAAACAGTTGCTCCAATTTACGGTGAGTAGCCGTGCATTTAAGGTAATACCTCAGCATCCTGTGGACGTCCAAAGTGTGGAGGAGAGCTTCTCAAACTGGAAGGTCAACCGACTGGTTGAGAGTCAACTCCGAGACCACTTTAGGAATGAACTTAGGATTCGTTCTTAGGGAAACTCTTTCCCTATGAAAAATTAAATATGGCTCTTTACACATCAGAGCCTGAAGCTCAGAAACTCTTCGAGCTGATGTAATGGCAACTAAAAAGCAAACCTTCCAGGAAAGGTAACGCAGCTCACAGTCTGCTGCAGGTTCAAACGGAGGAAGAGAAAACTTCTCCAACACAAATAGGAGGTCCCAGGGAGGGATAGGATCCCAAATAGGAGGTCTCATGTGTAGAATTCCCTGTAAAAAGGTGTGGGCCACATCCAATTGGGCTACGGTTCTATCTCCCAAAAGGGTGTGATAAGCAGAGATGGCCCACATGCACCTTTGTGGAGGAGTAGCTGAAGCCTTATTGGTATAAGGAGAGGAGATACTGCAATGCTGAGTTCACTGGACAGGTAAGGGGGGTCCAGATGGTGAGATGACACCCATAAGCGGAAATGCTTCCACTTTATAGCATCAGTGGAGCGCGTAGAGGGCTTCCTCGCTGAAATGAGTACGTCCGCCACCTCTCGAGATACCCCATACCTGGCCTTTGGTACGTCCGAAGGAGCAAAGCATGAAGGTGCAAAGACCGGAGACTGGGATGGACCAGCGAGCCCTGATCCTTGGACAGCAACTGCGAGCATATTGGTAACGGGACTGGAGGTTCCGTGGACAACCGCTGAAGTAGTGGGAAAATACAGGTTACTCACCTGTAACAGGAGTTCTAGGAATGGTATATGTTGTTCATCCACACTATCTGACAGGTATCCTTGCCGCTTTAAGTCTTGCCGGAAGGTCTTCAGGCTGGCTCCTCCCACCCACCCGGGTGGTAAAGCTCTCGGCTCTGCCCCATGACGCCAGATCTGGCCCGCTGGAAGCTCAGGTTGTGCATCGAAGCCGGGGAGGTCGGGTGGGTCATGTGGATGAACAACATATACCATTCCTAGAACTCCTGTTACAGGTGAGTAACCTGTATTTCTAGGGACATGGATATTTTTTTTTTTATATTTTTTTATTTATGAGTTTTATGACAGTTTAGTGTACACAAACTTTCTGAGTATAGTCATACATCCTAATTCCATTTTACAATGGTGATATACAGATAGTGAGACTGTACTACATTTGATACAAGATATGGGGGTATCACCTTAATATGTTAAAATATCTCCTTTATGTCAACGCTTAAGACAACGCTGCCAATGCTTTAAATTGAACTGGCTCTAAATCCAACAATTAATAAAATAAATCGAAGAACAGGCCATAACAGCCATTATATGTAAGATCATCATTAAAACAAAAACTCCATACTCTCAGTATAGCTCCCTGAACATCCAGCTACATTCTGTGTTTGAGGGTCATTACTACATTTACTTCAAATTATACATTCTCCAGATGTTTCAAGCTCGAAATCCTTTCCTTAAGGATCGAACAAACTTGAGTCCCAAACAAATGTCCCTCTTTGCCTTTTCCAAGTGGGTAACTAAAGCACAGTACAAACTTACAGGTGTAAGATAATCAAGTGTCCTCAACCTCTAATTCAGAAGACGAATCTCCCTCTCGTGCCGCTCTCTCTGCTTCTAATTTGTCCAGTAATTTCACCACATCCTTCGGGTCGGTATAGATGTATGCTTTTCTGCCGACTGAAACATGTAGACGGGCTGGCATCATCATGCTGTTTGGGATATCCAGTTCCCTCAGTCTGCGACAAACTGCGTCAAAGGCCTTGCGCTTCATACGAGTTGAGTATGACAAGTCAGGGAATAGTAGGACCTTAACCCCGTCGATCATTACTCCCCTCTTTCTCCTAGCAGCCTTCAAAATTTTGTCTCTCACAGCCAGGGACGCAGTCACTAACATTACTGTTCTTGGAGTTTCGGGAGAGCCGCCAGCCCTTCTCAGATTGACTCTATAAGCCGAACCACCTGGGTCTGAATATCTAGATCCAAGGCTTCTTGCATCCACAAAACCATGAAAGAGAGCAAATCCTCCCTTCTAGGCCTCCGGTAGCCAACAATTCGAATATTAGTGGATGAGTGATATTTTCCAAGTGTTCCAAACGGGATTTCAATAGGGCTTGTTCTTTAAGGCAGGTTGCCTGATCGCTGTGCTCACTCTGCCGACCTCTCCGAGGTATTCGCCACTGCCACTACAGCATCAACTTTTTGTTCCAAATTTGTCATTCTCTCATTATACCCATCCATTTTTTTATCAATTTGCTGCACCGTTCTTGTGAGGGCATTTAACACTTGTTGGAGAGATTCCAGCGTCGTGGGCCCAGGAGCTTCCGAACCCTGTGTTTCATTCACCGAGGTTTACAGGCCCTGCCGCGTGGTGCAAAGAAATTAGTTTTTTGTTCCACCGTTTTTCGGCCCATGTCGCTGAAAATGCAGGATTCTGATCTTCACACCCTACGTATCCACCAATAAAAGCTGCACTCTGCCTCATTAATTTTTTAAGCTGATTTTTTGACATATGCTGGATGTCTTAGAGGAGCTCACCAAGATTGCGACCGATCAGCTAGGCAGCAAGCCACGCCCCCCCCAGGGACATGGATATGTTGTTCATCCACACTATCTGGCAGACTCCTAGCAGTTCTCTGGGAGGAGGGAGGCAAGGCGCACACCCCCGATACTTACTTGGGAAAGAGAGACTGGAGAACCGAGGCCCCAAAACCAGCATCCCGGCATGACTCAAGGTCGATGTGGTAGTGGGTAATAAAGGTATGTGCCGACTTCCAGGTAGCAGCCCTGCAGATATCCTGGATAGGGACATCCCTGGAAGCAGCTACTGATGCAGCGGTATGGCGAGTAGAATGAGCTCTTATCCCTCTGGGAGGCTCCATGCCCGCCAACCTGTAGCAGAGCTCTATGCAGGAGGTGACCCACCTGCCTATCATCCACTTTGCTGCAGGTCTGCCAGGTGCGGCTTCAGCGTAGGTGACAAACAGCTGGCGAACTTCTCCCCGAACTTCAGCCATCCGCTCCTTATAATAAGCGAGCGCTCGTCTAGGGTTCAAAGTATGGAGCCTATACTCGGCCTCCGAGGTGTGACTGGGGTAGAACACTGGCAGAGTCAACACCTGGTTAAGGTGAAACTCCGACACCACCTTCGGAAGGAATTTCAGGTGGGAGCGCAGGACAACCTTGTCCCTGTGGAAGACCAGGTAAGAAGACTCGATGGAAAGCGCCTGGCTCCCATCCTTCTGGCTGACGTGATAGCCACCAAGAAGGCGGTCTTCCATGACAGGTGTGAAATATCGCACCTGTGCATTGGTTCGAATGGCTTGCCCTTAAGCTTGACCAATACCAGCAGTAGATCCCACGGAGGTGGAGGTTCTCGCACCGGAAGGGAAATGTGGTCAAGGCCTTTGAAAAAGCGCCAAACCACCTTCTGCACCACCGACTGCTTGCTGGCCCGCGCCTGGTAAGCAGAGATGGCTGCCAGGTGCACCTTAAGGGTCGTCGACCGAAGCCCTTGCTGAGAAAGGGACCACAGGTAGTCCAGAATGCTTGCCAAGGGGCAGTCGGAAGGGTCCAAGCCCTTCCCCTGACACCAAATGGAGAATCTCTTCCATTTGAAGGCATAGCATTTTCTGGTCGACTCCTTACGGGACGCCTCAATGACGTTGAGGACCTCGTCGGAAAGACCCAAAGCCTGGAACTCTAGCCGCTCAGGAACCAGGCCGTCAGGTGCAGGGATTGAAGGTCCGGATGGAATACCTTCCCCTGGTTGACTGAGATCAGGTCTGGGCAGGCTGGAAGCCGCCTCGGGAGCCTGGAGCTGAGGCTGAGTAGATCTGGATACCAGAACTGGCGGGGCCAGTCTGGGGCTACCAGAATCACCTGCGCCTTGTCCCTCCTTGCCTTGAGAAGCACCTTGTGGATCAAGGGAAATGGGGGAAAGGCGTAGAAGAGGCCCGGGGTCCACGGCCTCGAGAAGGCATCCCCCTGCAGTGAGCCCTGCTGAGGGGGGCGGGCATGGAACAGACTCAGCTTCGCATTCTCCCTGGAGGCAAACAGGTCCACCTGAGGCGTGCCCCAGTGGGAGAACAGATCTTGTACTACCTCCGGCAGGAAAGACCACTCATGAGACACAGCCCCTATCCAGCTTAGGGCATCAGCCAGGGTGTTGAAGGCTCCTGCCACGTGAATGGCTAGGAGATCCGCCTCCAGGCTGCGCACGAGGGATCATATGTGGAGAGCTTCCTTGCATAACAGCATGGAGCGCGTCCTGCCCTGGCGGTTCAGATAGTACATGGTCGTGGTGTTGTCCATCTGGACCCGAACCACTTGACCCCGTAGAAATGGAGCGAAGGCGGCGAGAGCTAGACGGACCGCTCGGAGCTCCAGCAGGTTGATGTGGTATCGGGACTCCCAAGGGGACCAGAGGCCGTGCGCTTGGTGTTCCCCCAGATGGGCACCCCAACCCATCAGAGATGCATTGGTCGAGAGAGAGAGACCGTCGGCTCGGGGCGGATGAACGGGATGCCCTCCTGCAGATGTGCTGGAATGATCCACCATTGGAGAGCGTTCCAAATCTCCTGGGTCACTGTCACGGGCGCTGGTCCAACAGATTGCAGCGTTGTGACCATTGGCTGGCCAGTCCCCATTGAAGGGGATGCATGTACCAATGGGCCCAACGGACCACGCTGGTGCAGGCTGCCATGAGGCCCAGGAGGCACAGGAAGTCCCGGGCAGGGCGCAATTGCCCAACCAGAAATGATTGGGCAAAGGAGGAAGAACCTCGGCCCTGTCCGCCGGGAGCCATGCTCTGGCTCACAGAGAGTCGAGCTCTGCCCCGATGAACAGTATCACCTGCTTTGGCACGAGTTCCAACTTGGCCTTGTTGATGAGGAGGGCAATCTGAGAGCAAACCTGGAGGGCCAGATCTCTGGACCGCTCCACCTCCTGTCTGGAGGGGGCTGCTATCAGCCAATCATCCAGGTAAGGGTACGCCCGGACCCCTCGGTGCCGCAGGAATGTTGTCACCACTGCCATGCATTTGGTGAAGACCCTGGGAGCTAGGGAGAGGCCAAAGGGCACGGCCCGGAACTTGTAAAGGGATCCCTCCGCTCTGAAGCGGAGGAATCTCTGATGGGATGGACAGATTGGGACATGAAAGAACGCGTCCTGGAGGTCCAGGGAACAGAACCACATGCCTCGTTCCAAGGATGGGATTATCTGAGCCAGAGTGACCATCCTGAAGGTTAGAGACCTTAGGAACTTGTTCAGGTCGTGCAGGTCGAGAATGGGGCACCAGCGCCCCGTCTGTTTTGGGACCAGGAAGTACCTGGACACAAACCCCGGGTCTGGAGAAGGATCTGCCACCTTCCTGATCACCTCTTTTTCAAGGAGCAGGGCAATATCGGCTCGGCAGGCCGACAGTGAGACTGCGGACCGTGGCTCTCGAGGCGGCTCAAAAGGTGGGGCCTGTCAACTCCAGAGGCAGGCCTTTCCTACCACCTCCAACACCCAGCGGTCCGTGGTGATAGCGGACCAGGCAGAAAGGAAGTGGTGGAGCCGTCCCCCCACAGGGGAAACCCAGGGGGGAGTGACGAGGCTGGGGGCGGCACCCCTCAACCCGTCACTGGGCAGGCTTGGAGGAAGAACCAGCCGAGGAACCTCCTAGGCCTTTACCGCCCTACCCTGGTCCCGCACCTGGCGGACTGTGGTCTGCAGGTCAGGCGGGAGATGAGGGACAACCTCATCCAGGGAGCCCAAGAGGGCGTGGGAGAAGTGTGCCATCAGCACGGCCGAGCTGGCCTGTCGGAGGCCAAGGGAGGACGCAGCGTACACCTTGCGCCTCGCAAAGTCCAGCTTTTTGGACTCTTTGTCGGGGGGCTTATCCACATCCCGAGCGTTACTGGAACACCGGAAAACGCTGTCGGTGACTAACCCCTCGGCAGAGGGGTGCTCTGAGAAACCGGGCAAAGAGCTGGTAGGGACTGCATACTTCCTGGCCATCCTGGCCGAGGGCGCAGGACAGGAAGCAGGCCGCTGCTAAAGCTCCAAGGCTGGGCTGACAATGGCCTCAGCCACCGAAAAGGCCTCCGTGGGAGAATCCCCTCGATCCAGGATCTCCGCCAGGGGATACTTGGCCCGTTTGGACACGGGCTCGAGCTGCATCCCAGTGGACTCCGAGATGAGTCGAAGCAGATCCAAGAAGGACGATGGGCTATCGTCCACTGACTGGCCCCCGGAGGACTCCAGATCAAACTGCCTGGAGAACAGGGAGGAGTCGTCATCAGATTCTGAAGAGTCTGCAAAGAGCTGCCTCGGCCCTGAGCCACCCTCCACCTGCCGAGGACAGTCGGGAGTGAGGGTGACCGACAACCTGTGGGGCAGGCCGTGACCTGACCGAGAATTCTTGGTCGGTGCACCCGACTTCGGTTGTGGAGGCGGAGGTTCCACCACAATCGGTGGAGCAGCTGGTTTCAGCCGAGCAACCGGCTCTGGAGTGGGCAACTCGACTGGAACGAGTGGTTGCTTCGGTCGTTCAGGCGACAGCCACTTGATGGCCGGGGTCTTAGGCCTGGACAACAGCAACTGCTGCCACATAAGGTCCTTGTAGCACCGGCGCAATTTGCGCCACAGACCCTCCTCACCCGAGGAGGACGAGGAAGAATGGCATTGCCGCTTACTTCGGTAACGAGACCGAGACCGCCAATGTCGGTGGGAACGGCTGGACCGAGAAGAGGTCCGAGACCGAGACCTTCCGGGGGGGGACCGAGGGTGGGTCTTGGAAGGGGTTGGGGACACCCGCTCTTCCCTTGGCCTCTTCCCACTTTAACCTGGGACTGCAGCCCAGAAGGCGCAGGTAGATCCTCGGTATCCACCAGGGGAACCGGTGAAGGAGGGTTGTCGGCTTCTCCAGTCAACAGCCCATCTAACAGATCGAGAAAAATCTCGACTTCGTTGATGGGAGTCTCAGCAGGATGGCTTGACGGGGGCACCATGAAGCCAGCGGCCTCAGCCGCAACCTCGACCGAAGTCGACGGTCGGCTGTCCAGGGAAGGGGACCTCTCCCGCTCCCACGAACGCCGACGGTGGGACTTACCTTTTGACTCCTTTTTCTTGGGCCAAGAAGAATGTCCCGAAGGCCCCTCTCCTTTCGTGGAAAGGGACTGACAAAGCTCCTTGAACGAAGCCGTATACAAGGAAGTCAGAGAGAGCGGGATAAATGCCGCGGCTGAGGAGGAGGAAGATGCGGCCCAGACCGCCTCCTCCTTGAGGGCAATCATCTGCTCAAGCTGCTCAGCTGAGCCAGCAGCCGCGGACAGCGCTCAATGAGCCTCTTTAGATTTTACCGGTGGGAAATGTTTCTCGGGGCGCCCGAGCTTCAATCGGGCAGTGCGATCATCCAGGACGTTGGACGAGAAAGAGCTGCACAACTCGCAGGGCTCGCGGTCATGATCTAGGCCTAGGCAGACAGAACGTGAGCAAGTGATCCATCCTAGACATTTTCACCTCGCAAGGGCACCTCCAAAAGCCGGGAATAGATTTGTCCATCGCAGCCGTGAGGGAAGATGAAGACTGAAGTTTAGAAAACTTCAAAACCAATTTCGGACGAACCGAAGAGTTAGGATCCAGTCTAAAATGCAGAGCGCTAAGAAGGGAACCTGAGCTTCCAAGCGGTAAGGAAGATCAGGCATCATGGGGCTGAGCCGAGAGCTTTACCACCCGGGTGGGTGGGAGGAGCCAGCTTGAAGACCTTCCGGCAAGACTTAAAGCAGCAAGGATACCTGCCAGATAGTGTGGATGAACAACATATCCATGTCCCTAGAATGGAAATTACGTACCTACCGTAATTCTTGATCTTCTTGGACACTGGGGTTGTCGGCGCCGTCCTCGGCACCGATGGGGTTGTTGGCACCGTGGTCTCTGTCGGCGCCATCTGCTGGGTTGTTAACGATGGCGCCGTGTTCTTCTTTGGCACCGAGGCTGGGTGCAGTGTTGTCCAGCCTTCAGGAGTTCTCAACTCTGAATCCTTTCTTCTCTTTGTTTCCTTCTGAATTTCACTCCTTTCCTGTCCATACAGTCCCTCTGGAGCTGTCAGGAGATGATATTGAGCCTGACCCAGATCTTCGACTGGGTGATGATGTTGAAGGAGCGGGATTAATCCTGCCGCAGAGCCTGTGGTTGAAGACCTGTCATTTAAGTCACAGCTGAAAAATGTTAATTCTACTCTTTCTCTACAGAATACAGATATTGATCCTGGGAAGCTTTTGAGACTCCAATACCTACATGTCCCGGAGATCCCTATGGATTTAAGTCCTCCACAACCATCCTTTGAGACGCTCTCTCAGATGGTATGGAATAATCCCGCTCTCATTCCTTCTGTGACTAAGTCCATAGACAGGAAGTATGCTGCTCCCAAGGATCGACCCATTTTGGCCTCCCAGGCCTTTGCAGACCCTATAGTAGTCTTGGCAGAGAATGATAAGACCGTTCTTCCTCAGGCATCTACAGCCTGACCTATAAACAAAGAATCTCATAAGACAGACACCTTAGGTAAGAGAGTCTTTGCTGCCTCCACCCTGGGTATGCGTACTGCCAGCTACCAGGGCTACTTTTCTCAATATGAGTATGTTCTTTGGCATTTGCTCAAACAGATGGTAGAAGCTCTGCCCGAGTTGGACACTAGTTCAGAGCTACTTCAGACCATAACCAGGGGTATCAAGTCCAACAACCAGCAGGTTAAAGCAGCTATGGACGCTTTTGATACTGCTTCCCGGGCGGCGGCAGGCATTTGTACCTGTTGTCACTCCTGGCTACGCACTTCGGGCTTCACGAATGATGCCCAACAGCAGGTCATGGCATTACCCTTTGACGGTATGTATCTGTTTGGATCACAAGTAGAGCAAGCTCTGGAGGCCACACAGAAGACTAGGTCAGCCATTAAAATGGCTAGACCAGCTCCCACCCCTTCTTGGGGGGGGGGGGTGTTAACAAGCATCAGTTTCACAACCGTCAGTCCTTTCAGGGCAAGGGGAGGTTTCAACAAAAACGAAGCCCCTCAGCATCAAAAGAAAATGCAACAGAAGGCACAAGGGCCCAAAGCGCCCAGTGCCACTTCTGAGTTTCTGGTCCGGGTCCCACCTCAACTCCCCAAGTGGGACTCCTACTCCTCAGCGGTGTGAGGATGTATGACTCAGTTCTACAAACAGTGGAAGTCCATAACATCAGACAAATGGGTCCTCCGGATAATCCGCGAAGGGTACTCCCTGTGTGTCAGAAACCCCTCCGAAAGCGCTTACCCTTGAGACAAACCTTCTGACCCAGGGGCCTGTGGTCCATCCCAATCTGAGGTCGCTTCACCTTCACGCTTGGCTCCTGAAGAGATAGAAGTGAACAGGTTCAATGTCTCTTCTCAGTGTGTTTCAGATATTCTTTTGGCTGCACACAAGCCAGCCACTAGAAAAACTTACACAGCCAAATGGAAGTGTTTTTCTCTCTGGTGTGCAAAATCCTCTTTGAATCCTTTTTCCTGCCCACCAAATAAAGTTCTAGAGTACCTTTTAGACCTCTCAAACTCAGGTCTACAATACTCTACAGTCAAAGTTCACCTATGTGCCATTTCAGCTTATCATGAGCCAGTATTTTCCTTATCATTGGCTCAGTTACCAGTCGTTAAGAGGTTTCTTAAGGATATTCTGCACACCAGGTGTCCTATCAGATGTCCAGTTGCAGCCTGGGACATTAACCTTGTGCTAGACATGCTCACTCGAAAACCTTTCGAGCCTCTAGCTTCATGTGAGCTGAAATTTCTCACTTGGAAAACGGCCTTCCTGGTGGCCATTACCTTGGCCTGCAGGGTCTCTGAAATACATGCCTTGGTCACAGACCCTCCGTATACTGTGTTTCCTGAGGACAAAGTAGTTCTTAGGACCCATCCTAAGTTTCTCCCTAAGGTTGTTTCAGAATTCCATCTAAACCAACCTTTGGTCCTACCTACTTACTTGGCGAACTTCCAAAATGAAGGGGAGCGTACCCTTCATTCTTTAGATGCCAAAAGAGCTCTGTGTTTCTATTTGGATAGAACAAAAGAAATTCGCAAAGCTCAACAACTGTTTGTTTCCTTCAGCGAGACCCAGCTGGGTCAACCTGACGTTATCAGATGCATTTCGGCATGGCTGGTGGCATGCCTTTGCCTCTGTTATTCCATGGCGCAGGTTAAGCTGGAAGGCAGAGTGTACTCTTACTCTACTAGAGCAGTCGCGGCATCCCTGGCGGAGAACCGCAACATGCCCATTGCAGACATCTGCAATGCGGCTACCTGGAGCTCAGTGCATACTTTTGTCAAGCACTATGCCCTGGATGTCTATGCCAGACGGCATCTTTCATTTGGCAGGACTGTCCTTAACGGACTTCTGTCCTAAATTTGTGAGCTCTTGGTCTCTCATGCCACCCTCTCTGGGATTATTAGCTCGGTACTCTCCCATCAGTGTGAATGAGTGGTGGGGACTTTATGTCCAGGAAGATATGGAATATACGTACCTACCGTAACTCTTAATCTTCTTGGACGAAGTCTCCGCCGCTCATTCACATGCCCATCTCTGTTGTTGGTCTTCACTCCCTAAATCTTCAGGTTGAGAATATTTCTTTGTTGACCCTTCTTATACGGGTCGCCCGGACTATCTTATGTCCGGTTTTTGTTAGGCTATCCTTCTAGGTTATTTACGCTGCACCTCCTCGGGGGGAAAAAAGGTACGGAGGCGGTTGGAGGGTTGACGCAGAGATAGTCACTGCCGAATGAGCCGAGGCTTGCGGCGCCGTTCCTTGTGGCTCCATCTCTGGTACCGGCCCTCTTGCAAAAAGTTTGATCCCGCTGGGTCCTAGCGCCTCTGGTGTAGTTTCCCATTAGTGTGAATGAGTGGTGGAGACTTTATAGCCAGGAAGATCCAAATCTGCCAAGGCCACTGAGGGGCGATTAGAATCATCCAAGCCCCCTCGGCCTGTAACATCAAAAGAACTCTATGGACGAGAGGAAAGGCGTAAAGAAACTTCCCTGCCCAGCAAAGGGACAATGTGTCTGGCCAGAAAACATCAGGCGCAGGCTCTCGTGAGCAGAAAACTGGCAGTTTGGTGCTGTGTGGTGACGCAAAGAGGTCCAGCTCTGGATGACTCCATGTGTCGAAGAGCTGGTCCGCTTCCGATTGTAGTAGCTCCCACTTGTGCGCCTTGGACTAAGACCTGCTTAGGCTGTCAGCCAAGTCGTTTAGGATGCCTGGAACGTGCACTGCGGACAGAAAGATGTGCTGCTCCAGTACCCAGTACCAAACTCTCATCGCCTCCCTGCATAGGGTAAGAGTGAGCGCCCTCTTGCTTGCTGATATAGAAGATGACCGCCATGTTGTTCGTCTGATCAAGAAGAGAGCCTGGCACGAGGTACTCCTGAAAGGTGTGTAGCGCACTGAGGACCGCTCACATCTCCAAGACGTTGATGTGGAGTTTGCGCTCCGTGGGGGTCCAGGTACCCTGCATTTGGCATGCTCCCAGGTGTGCCCACCAACCCAAATCCAAGGCATCCGTTGTAAGAGTCTGATTCGGGGGCTCCAGACGGAAGGGGACCCCTTTTTCCAAATTTAGCAGGTCCAGCCACCAAAGAAGTATCCTCTTTACTGGCTCTGTGACCTTTACCATGTGGTCTAGGTTGTCTGAGCATTGATCCCACTGCACCCTGAGTATCCATTGTGGGATTCGCATATGGAGGCAGGCTAGAGGGGTGATGGGAATGGCTGCTGCCATATGCCCCAGAAGTCTGAGGAAGTTCCTTGCCTGGACCGGAGGGGTTACTAGGACCGATCCAGCAATTTCCCGCAAGCGATCGCCCCTCTCTGGGGGTAGAAAAGCCATGCCCTGGACCGAATCCAGGACTGCTCCTATAAAGATGAGTCTCTGGCTGGGTTATGGGGAAGACTTTGGAAGGTTCAGGATGATCCCCAGATCTTGGAACAGAGAATAGGTGTCTCCAAGAGCTTGAAGAAGGCGTGACCTAGACGGGGCCACAAGCAGCCAATTGTCCAGGTAAGAGAAGACATAATGTCCCTTGCACCTTAGAGCCACAGCCATTACTGCCAAGCATTTTGTGAAGATTCGAGGAGCGGAGGAGAGGCCGAACCGGAGAACTCGAAACTGATAATGCTCCTCCTGGAAGTGGAACCTCAGGTACTTCCTGTGAGGGGGAAAGACCCCGATGTGCATGTACACATCTTGCATGTCTAGAGAACAGAGCCAGTCCCCCTGGTGCAGCAGAGGAAGCAGTCCTGGAAGAGTCACCATCCGGAACCTTCTGTACTCTATATAAAAGTTTAAAGAGCTGAAGTCCAGAATGGGACGAAGGTCCTGTGTCTTTTTTGGGACCAGGAAGAAGTGGGAATAATACCCTTTCCCTCGTTGCTGTAGGGGGACTGCTTCTATTGCCTTTTTTCGCAAGAGGGCCTGTATCTCTCCTTCTATGAGTGGAATGTGAGGAGGAGGATATCTGGAAGACCTTGGTGGGGTGTCTGGAGGAATCTCTGTGAACTCTAGAGTATGTCCTCTCCATATGATATCTAGGACCCACTGGTCCGCAGTTATGGAGCTCCATCCCCTCAGATAAAGGGAGAAGTGACCCACTACAGCCTCCCCTGAAACCTCAGCTGGAGGAGGGGGATCTGGAGGGAGTCACTGGGTGGAGCCGGAAGTGAGCAGAGAGGCCTGGGAGGACTTGGGGCCACGGGAAGGAGCGCCTCCAGGCTGCTGGTTGCTGGCTCTCCTTCAAAAGCCACCTCTCTGGCCCTGCTGGTCGCTACGGGCTTGGGCACCTGGGGGCTTATGTAATAGCCATTTCCTTGGTCTCCTCTGTACATCTGATGGACAGACCAGATGGATTTCCCTGACTTCTAGAGATGAGAGATGAGTGACTGTCTCCTGCCCAAACAAAATGGCACCCTGGAACGGTAAGTCCTGGATCCCGGACTGCAGGTCTTGGTGAAAGCCTGAGACCCTCAACCAAGCATGGCGCTAGAGACAGACCCTTGATGCTGCTGCTCTGGCCTCCGTATCTGCAGTGTCGTACGAGGCATGCAAAACATGTGTGCCTACATTCGAGCCCGACTTTAGGACATCCAGAATCTCCGTCTTCTGTGCGGAGTCTGGCAAGGCATTCACTAGCTCTTGTCCCCACTCCCAGAGCGCATTCTGGTACTGAACCATATGTGTCAGGAAATTTAGGGACCTAATGGAGCAGGTGGAGGCAGAATATACCTTCTTGACCACCTGGTCCAAATAGCGAGACTCAGGGTCGGGAGACTGTGAGCTAAGGTGCTTGGGCTACTTGGATTTATCATGGACAGCCATAATCATGGAAGAGTCCGCCTGAGGGTGTTCAGCCAGAAAAGGTTCATCCTTCGGGGCCCTGTACAGCCTATCCGATTTTTTCAGAACCACCGGGACCGAAGTTGGATGCTTCCAGGTGATCTGGGTGAGATCCTGGAAGGTGTCCACCAAAGGAGGCACCACAAGAGGGTTGGGCTCCTTCTGCCTCAGGTATTTGGCCTGTTGACGGCGTTCTGGATCCAGGTCCTCTGTATCCCATTCATTAGAGTCCTGGATGTGCCTCATGACGTCCATGAAGGTTGGATCATCGGGTGGCGAGTGGGGCTAGTCCTTTTCTCCTGTGGAACTCCCGATTCCCAAAATGGAGGAAGAGGTGGACCAGCTACTAGGTGTCGAGTAGCCGGACCTATCCCTGTGACTAGCCCCACTCGAACGATGGTGGCTCACCGACCGACGACGGTCTGAAGACCAATGACAGAGCGGTGACTGACGTCGGTTAGGGGACCAACATCGGGGGAGCGGGCCCACCTATCAGAACGGGATCGGCTCCTGGTGTGAGACCTGACCCGGCGTCGGCTACCAGACCGTAGTGAATGCTGGCATCGGTCTGCAGACCAAGATCAGGAACAGGCTTTGGAGGGTGGTCGAGGTGGCGGCCTCTCGGGGGTCTTCTTCGGGGAAGAGACACCCTGAGACTGTGGTTCACCCGATGGGTCTGGTACCACTGACAGGGCCGGCTTCGGGGGGGGTCCGCTTCTGAACCTGACCCCACCAAAAGGAAGAGAGATCCTGTAGCTAGGCCTTCGTAAACAACGAGGCCACTATCCCCGGGAAAGGGACCTCCGAAGTATTCGGCCTGGAAGGGGAGCCACCTGGAGAGCCCGGGGGGGGGAGGAGGACTTGGGGGACAGAGACGCTGTTCCTTTGGCGGCAGCGGCAGGATCCTTCATCCCTTCTACCGGTGTCGGTACCAGGACCAGCAACTGCTTCATGTGGGGGGGGGTGCGCTGGAGTGTCCTTGGACTCCAGGGACGTGCCCTTATCGGGCGACGCCGCGGCTTTGGAAGGCAGGGCCGAAGCTTGTATATCCGAGGACTTGGTGGTGACCCTTAGACTTGGCTGGTTCTCCCCCAATGGCCCAGCTTTAGCCTGTTTAGATTTGGAGTGCTCACCTGATCCCGGAGAGAAGTGGGCTTTCTTGGAAGAGGACCACGAGCAGGAGTGGGACCAGGACCTGGACCGGTGCTGGGACAGACTACGGTCCTTGTCGTGGGACCACTATGATTTCTCTTTACCAGAATGTTTGGCCTTCTCCCTGGAGGTGTGTAGGTCCATCTTTTGTTCTAGTAGGTATGCCTTCAGAGCCTTTAAGTGGCGGATCCTGGTCCTACTCGTAAAGCCCTGGCAGGTAGAACAGGCTGCGGTGTCGTGTGCTTAGGCCCCAGGCAGAAGACACACTTGGTGTGGCCATCTTTGGCTGGAATTTGATGGCTGCAGCTACACTTGTTGCGATGGCATCCCAATGAGGAGGCCGAGGACAGAGACGACATATGTTGATACTTTGACAAAAAACATCGATAAAGCTGAAAAAAGGGTGAAAAAACTAAGTGTTTACTGGAGGCTGGCAAGCCAATAACTCTTCACGTGTGCAAGTCACGGCGGGAGAAGAACTGGGGTGGAGCTGGGTCCGCCCCCTTTTATACCAGGGCTGACGTTGGGGTGGAGCCAACGTCGGGGGGCAGTCCATGCTGGGTACTGCTGGCTGAGAAGTTTTCCAGTGGGTCCTAATGCCTGCTGCGTTAGTCCTCATTGTAATAGCCTGCTGCAAGAGCTCCCACTTGAAGTAAGATCGATTGCTCAAAACTGGGCTATCAAGGCTCAGCTGCCCGGAGGCAAAGCCTGAAATGTTTAAGCACCATGGGCCTAGAAGGACCAACCTTAAGAAGGGGGCAGGATGGGGGTGTGTCTCGAACTCCTCCCAAAATAGGGGAAAAACAAACTGCCATGAGGGCATTAAGAAAGTGAACTCAAAATTTGAGTTCATAAATAAAAACAGAGAAAGTTGGGGGGGGGGCGCCCCCAGCACTCCACTCATTCCTGAAGAAGTGAGGAAGAAGAAAGAGATAGGGAGAGATACCCTCCCCCCACCCATATACCCCAATAATACCCCCAAGGTAAAAATTCATCCCTGTGTGTCTCCAGGGTCTTCTTCCTCCTAATCACGAGGGAGAGGAGAGCGACGAGAATAACAGAGACACATGGGGGGAGGAGGAGGAAGTCCAGAGACTGAGGCACCAGGTGGAAGGAGGGTGGGATTTAGTGATAAATGGTGAAGATACACAGAAAGATCAACAATTACGGTAGGTACGTAATTTTCATATCTTATCTGTGTCAATCTTCACCATTCATCACTAGTAGGTGAGTACCGAGCCCCCCGAAGGGGGCTCTAAATTACCCCAAGGGACTAGGTCCCTTAGCCTCTAGTGGGTGAGACACTGGAGGAGAGAACCCTTACAGGCCTGGGGAGGCTGGAGACTGGTCTGGGTGAGACGGGGAGCCCCCAGTGGGGGAGGGAAGGTGCCCCGAAAGTCACCGTCTCACCCTTAGGGAGAAAAGATGGGTTCCTCTGTATGCGGAAGAGATCACCCTACGCCGGGCCAGGAGTGACAACCGGGATAAGCGAAGCCATGCCGTCCACCTAATGCAGATCGCTGTCCCTACCACTCTGGATGCCACCTCATTGGTGTTATAAGATGCCCTTGCTTGGTGCCTTGCTAGCTCCAGGCCCTGAGCAGAGAGGGCAATGGCTTGCCTGGTTTCCCCCATATCAGGCATTGAGGCTAGGAGCTGTCGTAGCCTGGACCACAAGAACCTATTGTAGGCTGCAAAGTGGACCTGATGTGATGCAACAGAAAGGAGGAGCCGTGCCGAGCAGAAAACTCTTCTCCCCCCAGAAGTCGAAGTCCGCAGAGTCCGAGTCCGGGGGTCGGTCACAGTAAGGGGCGCAAGGCCCAGAGGGGGTGTCCAGGGAGGTCAAGCCCAAAGAGGGATGAGGCAGAGAACCTGGAGACCCGTGGGGAGCGCAATACCATTGACATAGGTCCCTTGCGGCTGGAACAGTGGAGAAGGGGCATAGCCAAAGCCAATGTGATGCTTCCTGGAAAGGAACAGGCCAGGCAGGAACCATCAGGTTGGTTGCACTGTACTCGCCTAGGAAGGCATGCGTCACATGCTCGGGATTGCTGACAGGGACTGGGGTCAAATGGAGCTTGTCCAACATCCTCACGAGGAAGCGCTGATAGGAGGAGAGACCAGATGCTTGTAAGATGTGGACAGAGAGTTCCTCTCCCACCGAGGAGGAGGAGGAAGAAGATGCAGGTGAGCTCCGAGGTTCAGGGTCCGGCTGCACGGGAGCATGGTGGAACACCTGCTGGTCCATGGCACGGAGACAGGTGGGGAAATGTGCAGTGGAATCTCTGAACTGCTGCCAGGTAAGAGGTCCCCTAGGACCGGGAATACCTGGGATAGCCGGGGATGGAAACAGAGGCTTGGGGGACAAGCTCCTTACAGCAGGAGAATGGTCTCTGTCAGGGCAGGGGGGCCAAGAGGAAACTCCCTGCAAGGGGGGAGATCCAAAGGCCCCAGCAGCTAAAGTACAGTTACGTAAGAACTTACCGTAACAGTAGATCTTTGAGAGGAGATCTTGCAGCAGGCTATAACATTCAGGACTATGCCGCAGGCACTAGGACCAACCGGAAAACTTCTCAGCCAGCAGTACACAGCAGGGACCGCCCCCGATGCCGACGTCGGCCCTGGTACAAAAGGGGGCGGACCCAGCTCCACCTCAGTTTCCCCACCAAGGCCCACAACAAGCCCTGACAAGAGAAGGAGGTGAAGCAAATATAGGAGATGTAAATGAAGATGGATCTGCGCACCTCAAGGGGGAAGGCGGGTGGGAACATAACGCCTGCTGCAAGAGCTCCTCTCGAAGATCTACTGTTACGGTAAGTTCTTACGTAACTGTACTATCTTACTTTCATTGGGAGCTCTTGCAGCAGGCTATAACATTCAGGACTGAATACCAAGCAGTCCACGCCAAAGAGGTAGACGACCCTGGGAAGTGGAATATGCCGACTCCAGAGGCCTCAGGACAGAAGTCCTTGCAAAACAGCCAAGCTGAAGCTAGCTTGGCATCTGGAGATGATATCCAAGCTGTAATACTTGACAAAGGTATGCACCAAGTTCCAGGTAGCGGTCGCACATACTGTATGTCCCTGATAGAGACATTTCTCAGGGCGGCGAATGAAGCAGAGACTCCTCTGGTAGAGTGACCCCTAACCGGGCCTGGTAAGGGCTTATTGTGTTTCTCATAGCAGAAGGAAATGCAGTGGACTATCCACTACGATATCTTCTGCTTGGTCACCAATTTACCCAAGCATTGTGGCACAAAGGCCACAAAAAGTTGCTCCGATTGATGGTGCCGCCACTTCCAGGGAAACCCCGTATCTGTGTTGAGCTACGTCTGAAGGAGCCAAGCATGTGGGTTTAAGGACCGATGGTCCAGATGGACCAGCGACCCCTGTTCCTGGGACAGTAACTGCAAGCATATGGGCAGTGGAACTGGAGGCTCCGTGGATAACCACTGCAGGAGTGGGAACCAAATCTGCCAAGGCCATCTGGGGGCTACGAGAATCATTCGGGCCGCTTCTGCCTGTAACTTTAGTAGGACTCTCTGAATGAGATGGAAGGGCGGGAAGGCATAGAGAAACCTCCCTGCCCAGCAAAGGGATAACGCGTCTGGCCAGAAAACTCCAGGTGCGTGCTCTCACGAGCAAAACATTGGCAGTTTGGCGTTGCGTGGTGACGCAAAGAGGTCCAGCTCTGGATGACCCCACTTGTCGGAGAGCTGATCTGCCATGGACTGTAGCAGCTCCCACTCATGTGCTCTGGATCAAGACCTGCTTAAGCTGTCGGCTAGATCATTGAGAACACCTGGAATGTGCACTGTGGACAGCAGAATGCGCCGCTCCAGCGTCCAGTGCCAGACTCTCATCGCCTCCCTGCAAAGGGGGTGCGAATGAGTGTCCCCTTGCTTGTTGATGTAGAAGACGACCGCCATATTGTCTGTTTGAACCAGAAGAGTGCCTGGCACCAGGTCCTCTTGAAAGGCCTGTAAGGCATAGAGAACCGCTCGCATCTCCAGTACATTGATATGAAGGGACCGCTCCTCGGGTGACCAAACCCCTTGCGTTTGATGAGCACCCAGGTGCTCCCCCCATCCCAGATCTGATGCATCTGTTGTAAGAGTCTGACCTGGTGGCTCCAGACGAAAGCTGACCCCCTTCTCCAAGTTCCGGGGGTCCATCCACCAACACAAAGTTCTCCTGACTGGTTTGGTGATCCTGACCATGAAGTCTAGATCATTGTAGCCTTGGTCCCATTGTACCCTGAGCATCCATTGTGGGATCCGCATGTGGAGGCAGGCAAAGGGAGTGACAGGAATGGCCGCCGCCAGGTGCCCCAGTAGCCTGAGGAAGTTCCATGCTAGAACTTGAGGAGTTACTGAGATCCCTTCGGCAATCTCTCGCAGGCAACCGCCCCTGTCCTGGGGGAGGAAAGCCATGCCCTGGATGGAATCCAGCACCGTCCCAATGAAAACAAGCTTTTGACTGGGCTCTGGGGATGATTTTTGTAGATTCAGGGTGATCCCCAGCTCTTGGAATAGAGTACAGGTGTCTCCAAGGGCGTGAAGTAGGCCTGCCCTTGACGGGGCTGTAAGTAGCCAATCATCTAGGTATGGGAAAATGTAGTGTCCCATGCGCCTTAGAGCCGCAGCTGCTACTACCAAGCATTTTATAAAGACTTGCAGAGCAGAAGAGAGGCCGAACGGAAGAACTCGAAACTGGTAGTGCTCCCCTTGGAAGTGGCACCTCAGAAACTTCCTGTGGGGAGGGAAGACCCCAATATGTATATATGCATCTTGCATGTCTAGGGAGCAGAGCCAGTCCACTTGGTGCAGCAGAGGAAGTAGACCGTGGAGGGTCACCATCCTGAACCTTTTGTACTCTATAAAGAGATTTAGAGAGCTGAGGTCCAGAATGGGACGAAGATCCTGTGTCTTTTTTGGGACCAGGAAGAAATGGGAGTAAAACCCCTTTCCCTGCTGATGCCAGGGGACTATCTCTATTGCCCTCTTCTGCAAGAGGGTCTGAATCTCTCCTATTAGTGGGATGTGAGAAGGAGGATAACGGGAGTACTTTGGCAGAGTATTTGGGTGAAACTCCGTGAACTCCAGCGTGTGTCCTCTCCTGATGATATCTAGGACCCATTGGTCCGCAGTAATCGACTTCCACCCTTCGAGATGAAGGGAGAAGCGGCCCCTGACCGTCTCCCCTGGGTCGTCCAGTGGAAGGGGGGGGTGGAAGGGAGTCATTGGGCTGAGCTGGGTGTAGGCAGAGAGGTCGAGGAGGACTTGGGCCCACGGGTAGGAGCGCCTCCAGGCTGCTGGTTACCGGATCTCCTAAGGAAGCCACCTCTCTGTCCTTGCTGGTTACCATGGGCATGACCTTGGCCACCTGAGGGCTTACGAAATGGCTGCTTGCATTGTCTTCAATGATCGCCGTGGTACATCTGGCGGACTGACCAGATAGACTTGCCCGACTCCTGGAGACGAGAAATCAAAGCTTCCGTCTCCTGCCCAAATAGCACGGTACCCTGGAAGGGTAAGTCCTTGATACCGGCCTGCAGATCCTGGTGAAAGCCCGAGACTCTCAACCAGGCGTGGCACTGTAGGCACACCCTGGAAGCGGCTGCCCTGGCTGCCATATCTGCGGTGTCATACGAGGCTCTCAGGACATGGGAGCCTACGTCTGAGCCCGATTTCAAGATGTCCAGAAGTTCTGTCTTCTGATCAGAATCTGGAATGGCCTTCAAAAGCTCTTGTTCTCATTCCCATAGCGCATTCTGGTACTGGACCATATGCGTCAAGAAATTGAGGGACCATATGGAACAGGTGGAGGCAGAATAAACCTTCTTGCACACCTGGTCCAAATAGTGAGACTCTGGGTCGGGAGGCTGTGCGCTGAGGTGCTTTGGCTGTCTGGATTTATAATGGGCAGCCGTGATCACCGAGGAGTCCGCCTGAGGATGTTCAGCTAGGAAATATTCTGCCTTTGGGGCCTTGTACAGTCTATCTGACTTCTTCGGAACAGCCGGGACAGAAGCTGGATGTTTCCAGGTAGTCCGGGTAAGGTCCTGGAAAGTATCCACCAAAGGAGGGATCACCAGTGGTTTCGGCTCCTTCTGCCTCAGGTACTTTGCCAGCCTCCAGCATTCTGGATCCAGGTCCTCCGTCTCCCACTCGTTAGAGGCCTGGATATGCCTCATGACATCCATGAAGGTTGTTCATCTGGAGGTGAGCGAGGCTGGTCCTTCTCTCCCAGGGACCGCTGCAAGCTGAGAGAGGAAGACGATGCAGAAGAGGATGAGGGAGATCGACTATAGGATCTCGAATAGTCTGACCTCTCCTTTTGACCAGACTTCCGCTGTCGTCGGTAACTGGAGGACCGACGTTGGTCCGAAGACAGACTCCGGTCCCAAGACCGGCGATGGAGCAGAGACCGACGTCGGTCAGAAGACTGACGTTGGAAGCGTTCTTGTCTAGAAGACCGAGAAAGACTCCGAGAACGTGACCTAGACAGACGATGGTCTCCAGGGTCCCTGGAGTGATGTCGTTGGTCTCCAGACCGGGTGTGGGAATGAGCCCTAGAAGGAGGTGTAGGCAGTCGCTCTGGGGACTTCCACGAGGGAGGGTGACCTCCCGGCTGTGGTTTGCCCACCGGGTCTGGAACCGGTGTCTGGGCTGGAGATTGGGGGGGGGGTCCGCTTCTGGACCTGCCCCCACCAAAAGGAAAACAGCTCCTGCAGCTCATCCTTTGAAAAAAGTTCAGCTGCTCGGCCCGGAAAGGGAGCATCCGGGATGTCGGCCCGTGAAGGACAGCCCTCCTGGAGGCCCAGGGGGAGGAGGACTTGGGCGACAGGGACATTGGCTCTTCCACGGCCGATCCCTCACCCTTTGCCTCTTCGACCGCGTCGGTGGTGGTACCAATGACAGGGTGCCGCCGGAGAGTTCTTGGGCTCCAGAGGCATGCCTTCAGCAGGTGCCGCCGGTGCCTTGGGAGGTGGGGCCGCAGCTTTCACCTCCAAGGGCTTGGTGGTAACCCTTAGCAGGGTTACTTTCAGCTTGGCCGGCTTCTCCCCTGAAGGGCCAGCCTTGGCCTGAGATGATTTCGGACGCTCTTCTTATCCCGAAGGGCGGGCCTTCTTGGGAGAGGGCCGCTAGTGAGACCGGGACCGTGACTGGTGCCGGGACCGACTACGGTCTTTACCGTGACACTTCTTCTCTTTATGTTTCCTCTCGGAGGAGTGCAGATCCATCTTCTGCTCCAGAAGAAAAGCATTCAGGGCCTTCAGACGACGGATGCGGGTCCGGCTAGTAAATGCCTGGCAGGCGGAGCAGGCCGCGGTGTCATGGTCTGGCCCAAGGCAGAACATGCAGCATCGATAGCCATCCTTGGCCAGGATCTGCCTCCCACACTCGCACTTATTTTGATGGTGTCCAGGCGAGGCTGACGATGGTGAAGACATCCGTTGGGAAACTTCAAAAACCGTCGGAAACGGTCTGACGTTGGTTAAATGAGAAAAAAACATTGAAAAATGGTAAGAAAAGTGGGTTTTGTAGAAAATCTTGCTGTTTTCTGGCAAGCTGATTGTATATCTCTTCATGTGCGGGACGCGGCAGGAAAAGAACTGAGGTGGAGCTGGGTCCACCCCCTTTTGTACCAGGGCCGATGTCAGGGCGGGGCCAGCATCGGGGGCGGTCCCTGCTGTATACTGCTGGCTGAGAAGTTTTCCGGATGGTCCTAGTGCTGTGGCATAGTCCTGAATGTTCTAGCCTGCTGCAAGAGCTCCCACTCGAAGTAAGATCAGCCGTTCAACTAGGTCAGAACGGTCAGAGCTGTGCCCATGGGAAGAAATCCCCCCGTGGGGTGACCGGGACCATGTGAGCCCAGAAGGACGGCCCCTGACCTCAGAAGTTAAAGTCCCTCTCGAGGACCTATCCAGGAAAGAGCGAAGGTCTGCACTGTGACTCCTCCCAGAAGCCAGCCAGGCTCCAGTGAGGGTGTGCTGCGCCACACCCCTACTCCTCAACCCTTCAGAGTCAGAGAGGGACCTCATCCTCACAGGCAGCTGACAACTCCGGGCAGCCTCCGAAGAGTCCACCCAGGGAGTAGTACCCTCTCCTTCCTGGCGTGCCCCGGGCTGTCCCAAACTTGGACAGTCCAAACACATCGGGAAGGGGGTACCCCAACTGGAGGAGCAGAAGGGCCATTGGCCCCAGGTTGCACAGTGGTAGCCACAGGGACCACAGCTGGCTGGTCAGTACCCCTGACCCTAGGGCCTACTGGTGACAACTGACCCCCAGAAGGAGGCTGAGTAGGGGCCGAGGTGCTGGAAACAGAGGGATCCAAGGATTCTGAAGAATCTGGGAGCCAATCTAGAACAGACCCAGAGTCTGTCTCTGAGGAGGTAGACTCCGAGGTCCAATGCCAGATGACTCCTTGACCCCCCCCCAGTTCCTGGACAACGAGTTGAACCACCTTTCACCTCCGCACCGCAAATGGCACCGGAGTGAAGCACGGCACTGTGAATGGCACCGGAGTCGGGTGTGACACCGAGCGCGGCGCCACACTGCCCCCCCGGCGCTGCAAGCAGCATCAAAGCCAAGCACGGCACCATGCCCGATGCCACCACCCACCCCGCACTGTGAATGGTACTGGAGTTGGGCACGACACCAAGCGCGAGGGCGTGCTCACCCCGGCACCATGAACACCACTGGAGTCAAGATCAGTGCCGACCGTGGCGTTGCCACCATCCCCAGCACTGCAAATGGTGCCAGAGTTAGGGGCGGCACCAGCCTCAGTCCCAGCACCATGCATGGTGCCAGAAACCAAAACAGGCCCAGAACCCGCTGAAGCACTTCCCCCAGCGCCGCTGACATCCCTAACACTGTGAACAGTGCCAGAAGCAACAGCAGCACCAAGAGATGGCCCCATGCCAACCGCAGTGCCGCCCTTAAAGCCCGCAGCGCTGTGAATGGCACCAGGACCAAGATCAGTGTCTCCAGATGGCATAGAGGATGGTGGCGGTCCAGACCTGGAGGTCCCAGAGCACGACACCGAGGGAGCCTTCACCTCCAAAGAGGCAATTGCCAGAGCAGTGCCTCCCACCTGTCCCCTGAAAGGGACAGACTGGGCCTCCTGCACCGTGGAAGAAGCCCCCTCCATGGCAAGACTAAGAGATGTGGGGGCCCCCCTCCTACACGGGCCGTATAGGACCAGGAGGGGACCCAGAGGAAGGCCCGAGAATCCGTACCTTGGCCCGCTGACTACGAACCCGTCCTCCAAAAGTCGGTGGCGCATGTCCGACTTTAAACGCGCAGATATCGACAACTCGGTGGTCCATGGAGAAGCAGGCATCGCAGTTGTCCATGTTGTGGGTCGGGCCAAGGCAGGAGAGGCAGCGGTCATGCTGGCCCATCATGGAATAGAGGCGGCCACAGGAACACCGATGCATAGGAGGCCACCCCACTCTCGACAATTTTTTGCGCCCCGACGAGAGGCATGACCGCATTTAAAATATGATAAAACAGTACCGACGCCACTTAAATAAAAGAACGGTCTTACCGGCCAGAAGTGACATCGAGCAGGGCGAACAGAACTGAAGCAACACAAATACCAGACTGATGAACTAGGCCACAAATCTTGACAGACGGTAGTCTCCACACGAGGTCTTCACTCAATGGCAGGAGAAGAAGAACTGGAGCTGGGACAGAGTCGATAACAGATAACGGCCAACCCACGAGTGCCATGTGGAATGTTAGCCTCGAGGTCGGCACCGGCCCTGCGTTGACTCTTCCCATAGAAAAAAATAAATAAATAAAAAAATCTCCCCCCGTGGTCCTAGCTCCGGCGCTGAACCCACCAGTGATGAATGGTGAAGACTGACACAGATAACATTGACAGATTCTCTGTCTGAGGATTTGCAGGGCCATCTGGTTCAGCGAACCCTTGAGGGACATCTTCAGAACTTTACTGAAAGATGGGTCCAGACCACAATAGACTCATGGGTGCAGGGTAGTATTTCTCTTGATTGTGCAATGGAAATTTCTACCATGTCCTGAAGAGGCCTGTTCTTTCAGTCTCCAGAAACTCAGTGAAAAAAAGAGCGATGGGAAGGGGCACTGCTTAGCATCAAAGAGGAGCAGATGTCCCTGTGCTTAGCTTCTGCTGTTGGGTAAATGTAAAACATATTTAGTTTTGTTTACCGGGTAAGTACCATAGCCAAGAAATGACTATTTTCAGGCACGACCTGGGAGATTACAATAGGTAGGGATAAACAGGGAATACATTTTGAGTTTAGGGAAAAAAAAGTACAGAGCAAAACAAGATTTCGCAATACATGAGTAAGTAACAAGATAGGCCAGAGTTCATAAACAAAAGCAAAATTAAGTGAAAACAATCACATGTAGCAAACAGCAACTGGGTTAAGAGCAGCAGAAGCACAAACACATGAGACAACAAGTGCCTAATAGCTAACTAGATGGGCAGGATAAGTAGAGATCAGTTTACAGCAGTGGGGAAGTGAGACACAGGCTAACAATAAATTCAGGGGGCTTTGAAGCAGGTGCAGGAGACCTGGCTAAAGAGGAAGGAGCAACAATTTTTAAACTGGGCATGACTGGGGGCTAGGCCAACATCAAGAGGCAGGGAGTTCCAGAGTTTGGCCATCAGGTGAGAGAAAGCAAGGGTTCCTTTGTTAGATTTACATCTCGGTATTTGCAGCAGAGATTTATCAGATGATCAGAGGCCATGGGAGGAGGGCAGTGTAGTTAGTAGGGAGGCCAGCGAGACAGGGATACCTACTCTAATAATATTATCTAAGGGAGGCCAGCGAGACAGGGATATCTGCTCTAATAATATTATCAGTCAGGGAGCCAAGGGCAAGAGTTCGAGCAGAAGAGGGGGGTAGCCAGTTCAGATCAGCATAAAGCTGACAGTGGTGTTTTGACCAGGGAGAGGCCAAGGCATACCTGCATATGCTGTTGTAAGTAGTATCCCACTTCCTGAGGAGAGTTATGGATGCACAGAGATAAGTGACTACCCGATAGGATAGTGATGGGAGCAAGATCCCTCGGGCTATGGCTAATCTAGCCGACTGCGTAAGGACATAGCTGGTTCTGTAGGCTGCTCCAATTTTAGCATTTACTGATTTACAGGTAGATGTTATATGCTTATCAAAGTTAAGATTTTCGTCAAGGAGTACTCCAAGATACTTGAAAGAGCGTACTGGTTTAAGGACCAGCCCACCATGCCCAGATACTTTAATTAGGTCCCGGTTGTTTTTTTAATTTGACTGCAGAGCCAAACATGGTGTGTGTTTTACCAGCATTAAGGATTAACTTCTGTTGGAAGAGCCAGGATTGAACAGATTTAAAAGCAGTAGTAAGGGTCAGGTTGATGCAGTGTATATTCTTATCACTACAGTACAACACCAGGTCTTCCACGTAGAGGATAGCTGAGCAATCAGGGATATCTGACGCAGTGGTGTAGCCAGGGATTTCAGATCTGCACACCAAGGACTCACTGGTACTCGGGTGTAGCCAGGACAATATACAAATGTACACCAGGACTGTGTTTGTTGCCTCATTGGCACAATAAATACAACTTTTGTATTTCATGACAATGGTTGTTGCCATGCATGTTCCCTAAGACACCCACATGCCAGCCCAGAGCCTATAAAGTTGTACTGTCCTTGGGATGCAAAGAGAGTATTAGTGACCAGTCTTTCTAGTTTTTACTCCTATGAATAAAATTACAGAAAGGATCAGTATTTTCTTTGTTAGTTTTCATGGACAAAGGAAGTAGTTCAGAGCCTATTTGCTACCCCCTTAAATAAAATTGCACACCATGGAGTGCTTGGAGTATGCCTGCCTACACCCATGATTTGACAAGATACTGTTAATAAAAAGAGAGAAGAGAAAGGGTCCTAATATTGATCCCTGGGGAACACCTAGGTTAATAGCCATGGGGCTGGACACAGCGGAACTGAATCCAACAAGCTGAGTTTTGTTTGACAGATAGCTATTAAACCAGGCAACCAAGTTTAGGGAGAAACCAAGGGCTAGGAGCCTATCTAGAAGAAGAGGATGATCAATAAAATGAAACAAACTTTATCTTGGCAGGATGAAAGACCCTTCCCTCAGGTGTTTGAGTCAGTCTGGGGAGGAACTCATGGAAAAGGTGCAATTACCATATTATATGCAAACCAGATTGCTGATATAGCTCATAATGTCCATATATACAAAAGAAATGGGAGGGAGAATTTGGCATAGTACTGAACTCACAAAGGTGGGCAGCAATATTTCATAATATATGGAAAACAACATCCTCCCCAGGCTGGCAAGAATATGCCTGGAAAATAAGGGTTAGATATTTCTATACACCAAATAAATTAAACAAAATGGGTTTAAAAGCACAGGGACGCTGTTGGAGGTACTGTGGGCATGATACTGCTGATCAGGCGCACATATTTTGGGACTGTCCTGGAGTTCAAGGATTCTGGTCTCAAAACATTAAACATTTAATTTAACTGTTTGGATTAACAATGGTTGTTGGCTCTGAACATTGCATACTAGGATTATACCCTTCAGAGATTAAGGATAAGGCGACACAATATTTATGGGCTATTCTAACAGTGGCAGCCTTGAAAACTATAACAAAAAAATGGTTACAGCAGCCCTCTTCTCTAGTACAAGAGTGGCTAGAAATTGTAAACCAAATTCAACAGATGGAGAGAATAACATATAATGTTAACCAGAAAAGAGAACAGTATAATAATAGATGGACCAGATGGGTACTTTATAAGGAGAAAATATAGAGAACCACCATTCTTTTTAAACCAAACAATGTGTGTGGGTCCGTAGTTTTGCCTATGGTGACAAACTTTTTGTATAATATGTACATTCCCATCTCCATCCCTACCCTGCCTCTTGTAGATTGGCTAGTAATTCTGAAAGTATAAATGACTTACCTGGAAATACCCTCTTGATATAATAAATTAGAATTTATGTGGTTTAATTAACTGACAGTCTATGTTGTAATGTTCACTCCCCCTTTTTTTCTATTGATTTTTAATATATTAATGAAAGGAAATAGAGTAAGTAAAAACATACAAAATAAGTGACTACAGTAAATCCAAATTGTACCCTGAATTGTAGGATAATGCTCTATTTATAGATCTGTATAATTTTTTGGAATTTCTATTGTATTTGTCTTATGTGTGTAAAGGTTTATCTATTCTATGTTGATAAAACAGTACATGTATTATGAATACAGAAAACTAATAAAAAAATAAAAATAGAAGAAGAGGATGATCAACAAGGTCAAATGCCTTTGTCAGGTCAATAAAAACTGTCCCCGTGAGGTGGCCATTGTCCATAGCAGTTAGAGTATCATATGCAAGGTGGAGCAAGGTCATGGAGGTGCTATGACCTTTGTGAAAGCCATATTGAATCGGTGAGAGAAGGTTATATTTAGTCATGAATTCAACAACTTGGATTGATACTATATTTTCCATTATTTTGCACAAAACTGATAGTATAGCAATCGGCCGATAATTGGTCATATCTCTTTTATCCCCTTTTTAAGGACCGGTGTGACCTTGGCCATTTTCCAGATACTGAGGACAACTCCATTACAAAGACAGAGGGTAAAAATCCTTGACAAAGGCTGTACAATAAATGGTGCAGCCAGTTTTAGAAGTTTGGGTTCAATACCATCAGAGCCTACACTAGTGTTATCAGAAATGGTGTTCAGCAGGCCCAGGACGTCAGATTTAGATACCGCCTTAAAGTAAAAAGGAGGGGGAAGTACAGTGGGGGGTGGGTGGAGGTAAAGGTTGACCGTTGAGGAAGACAGATGTAAAGCTGCACAGGTCATAGAATTGTTTATTAAACACTTTCGCAATGGTCCTGGGGTTGTTGCAGTGGACTCCACTAATGATCATTTTGTCAGCCAAGTGAGTTTTCTTTGCACCTAGGAATGATTTCACATGTGCCCAGAATTTTCTGGGGTCACCTGATGCTTCCAGCAGAAGCCCCTTACAATATGCGCTTTTTGCTAGTCTGATCTGCTTTTTGCAATCACTTCTCTGGGCCCTATAGGTGTCGTAGTCAGCAATGAGGCATGATTTTCTGAAGCGCCTCCAGCTCTTATCCCTTACATGCAATGCAGCCTGGAGATCTTTATGTAACCACTTAGTGGGTGTCGCGCGAACACGCCGGGTCACGAGGGGTGTATGCCTATTCTGAACTGCATGAAATGGGTCTAGAAAGTAGTCAAGAGCTGTTTGTGCATCTAGGGATTGGGAAAGATAAGATCAGTCAATAGATGAGACTTTGTGCAGAAACTTCACCTGAGCCAGATTCGCATAGTTCCTAAAGGTGATATAGAGTGGGGGCAGAGACTGGGAGCTAGAGTGTTGCCACACACAAGAGTATTGCCTCACACAAAAAAAACATATTATCAAAACTTCAATAAATGCTCATTTTATGTCAAGCAAGTGCTGTATATAGGAAGGCTAATGATACAGATGGCCGCAGGTATCATGGGGCTAAAAAAAAAAAAAAAAGATGATACAAGCAGGTCACACCAGGGTGCCACATACCACAGTCAACCACTGTCTGGGATGCAATATTAAAGGGGAACATTTATAAACAGGGCCCACTTGTAGTCAGAAAGTCCATGAAAAGGTATTTTAAATGAGGTACTGGGCTCTTCTGCTGCAGCAGCAATCCAGAAGTATTGATGATTAAGTCTGCCTCATTGTGATATTTCTTTGCCTTCATTTTTAAAACCTTGTGATGTCAGTGACAATCAAGCTCTGCTTGACAACAGTATGGTTAGCCCTAGCCTGATGCTTACAGCTATATCACAAGAATCTAAAAGAAAAAACAGTGGCAATGCAGTACCAATGTGGGGCAGGCATAGTCATTGATATCTCTGGACTGCCATCTATACAGGAGCCCAATATCTTACTTAGAAGAGCTTTTCATGGGCTCAGACCGTGATGGGTTAGGCTCATGAATGTTCTGCTTTAAACACACTGTAATACTACTGTCAACATTGTGTGCAGGTAAAAACGGCATAGGAAAGTCGGAACAGGACAGTTTGGCTAAGGAAAATTAAATGGCCAGAAATTTGGTCCACGCAGCTATGGATCACCACTGCAGTGACGTGTGAACAAATTTCCAGCCATTTAATTTTCCTGTGCCGTATTTGCAGTGCCCCGCCAAAACCAGTGAGTCGCCTGCCAAGTTGAGAAAGTTACTATACACAGTCCTCCCCTCCCCAATGCTACTACGCTTTACACTAAACATGCTGTAATCCTGTCTTAGTAGTGTCGTCAAAATGCTGTTATGGAGGCAGACACACAGCCTGAGACTCCAGAGCTTACAGAACGCAAACACGACCTGCAAAGTGCTTTATCTAATTACTTTTTTTTTTTTAATTGCTACTTTACACCGTGACAGGTAAGCACCTTGATGTAACCTGCCTGCACCTGGTGAAAGAAAAAAAAACATCAGCAGTTCTTAAAGCTATGGGAAAAATATAGGCAGGCTAGGTACATTTTCGTGGAAAACAGAAGGCTACAAGGCGAAATTATCTCAGTTATTAAAATGTTACAATGGCTGGATAAGGTGAATCATGGGAAAACTTTTTAACTGCAGTAGAACGCAGGGCATATACTTAAGTATGGGGAATGTGAGGATTAATTATTTCACTCACAGAGTAAGCAATGGAACAAGCTCCCAAAGGCAGTAGTGCAAGTGGGGAATGTTGAACTTTTTAAAATTAGGCTACATCAATTTCTCATGGAACATAACATTACTGGCTACAGCAGTTAGTTCTTTGGGAAAGGGAGGGTTCCCAGAGATTCCTAATATTTGATATAGCATTGAATGTTGTACTTCCCTACGTGGCAGAAGACACACACAATGGATCATCAGTGCTCCCCCATCTAGTATTTCCTATGTACCAAGTTTGATTACATTTGAATAACAAGATCTCAAGATATAAACACAAGTGTAACAATGAATCATCAACCATAATTTATGGATTATTTGGTCAGCAAGCTGAGATTCTGAAACTTTCAAGAACTAGAGAAAGAAAGTTCATACATTAGTTTGATCATTGCTGGATAACTGGTTCACATAGCTAAAAATTTAATTATGACATACACACAGGTTTCCACCACATCACCAATACTGGTAATTTCTTCCACAGGGGATTACAATGATTCCATGCAACTGGTAAGTTATGTCCAAGACATCAGTAGTGGCACGTTTGTGTGAATTACAGCATGAATATGCAATTAGTCAAGGTATTCCTTCTTTGTTTGCTCATTTCCTGCTGCAACCCTTAAGAATTCTATCCCACTCATGAAGCCTAACATTTCATTTACTAGTCATGGACTGCACTGGCATATTGGAGGAGGAACGTCACTGCTGTACTGGTGGATAATGATACTATTCTTTTCAACAACTATTCACTGTATGCTGTCCACAGTACTCCATTATGGCAGACAAGCTGCCCTTCAACTGATGCCACTGTAATATGAAGATACCCTGTTTACATTCAGTGACAAATTACAAGTTGAAACACATACATAAGCAGGTCCTCAGAGCACATACTAGTGTTTATCAAGGGTTTGGGTTTCCTTGTGAGCCAAAGTGAAAATGATGTATTTACCATAATTCTTGATTTTCCAGATATATCTTCACCATTAACTCACATTAATGGGCCTGTGCTAGAGGCACTAGGACCCCAAAGGAGCCAGAACCTTTCCGGAAGGCTGGCACTGAGGCAAGCCATGTGCAAGCAGGGCGCTGCGAGAGTGGCTTTGCAGCACCAGGCTTACCTTGCACCATCCCTCAACTGCCTCAGTTCCTTTTTTACCAATGAGGTGCAGTATAATCCTAACTAGAGGATATGCACTAACCCTAAGGGCATAAGGAGCCCTGATGACCCATGTCAGAGGGGTGGTCAGTTCAAGCTCTGAACAAGGGAGAAGACCAATAACATACTGGAGTGAGCTTGTGGGATGGCAGGTGGGCATGTAAATTAATGAAGATATTCCTAGAAGACCAAGAATTACGGGAAGTATGTAATTTTCATATCTTCCAGGAAGGTATCTCCACCACTAATTCACACTAATGGGTCAGAGTACCAAGCTTAGATAAAACCACCGGACAGGGAGGTAGGAGCCAAGAGCTCACTCAGCCAGGTCAGTCCTGCCAAAAAAGGTGGACTGCCTGAAAGACACCTCCAGGGCACAGAGGGTAACAAAGTGCACAGTGTGGTCCATGTTATAGCTCAGCAAGGTATCAGCGACACAGGCACAAAGTGAACCGCTGTCAAGGACATGACCAGCTGCAGGGGTGAAGCGGGCATGTATCTGACCTTTAAACATGAACTGTGCCATGGCATAGCACAGGTGCAGACAGCTCGCCATCCAGGCAGAAGTGCACCTGACTGGAACAGACTGACCCTTTTAAATGGAAGGGAAGGAGGCCAAAAGCTGTGTGGACTGCTTGAAATCCTACATCCATCCAGGTATAAGGTGAGCCGCCTCCCAAGACAGGATGGAAAGAGAGCTCTCTGTCATTCTGAAAGCTGGTAAGTAATTAGGTAGCACAGTGGGTTGCAGAGGAGACTCTGATGCCACTGGGAAGGAACTTGTGTATGGAGCTACCTTGTCCCTGTGGGAAAAAGTATATGTAGGGCTGATGCAGATATTCTATGAGCAGAATAGATGGCTACTAGAGAGTTGCTTCTTAGTAAACACTTAGCCTACATATCATAACAGGCTCAAAGGGCTTGCAGATGAACATGCGCAACACAAGTCTGATATTCCAGACAACGGGTCTTGTGTGAAAAAATGCCCTAAAGGAACCTCTTAAAAGAGGCAGTTGAGCCAGACAGGGTGTACAAAGTGCTCAAGGCATGCAGTTATAACACACAAGTGGACCTCGACTGTGGAATTCTGCACATTAGAAGGTTCAGCAAGGACTCTAGAACACAGCCAGCTAGGCACCAGAAGGATTCAACGTGAGTTCTGGAGTGCCAGATGGAAAATCTTTCCCATGTAGCTGTGAAAGTCTTCCTAGTGGAAGGTTATAGCTAGTGGAAAGGGTTTCAGAGACATTCTGAGAAACCTTGTATATGTTAATTTCCTTCTCTTCAGGAGCCAGACCTGAAGGTGAAAGGAGCGCAGGACGGGATGGACTAGGAAACCTTGAGTCAATTGTCCAACCTGAGAGGAAGGATCCTCTGATTATTGACTGACAGTGTGTTCAACAGAGAAAACATATTTGTCGAGGTCAGTAGGGTACGATCAGAATGATCTTGCCCCATGTACATGTAGCTCAAGCAATATCCTCTGTACTAGGGGAATTGGAGGACTGCTCACAGAAACCAATTTGCTGTAGCAGTCTAAACACATACTGACAGAAAAACGCCATGTCCTAGATTTCTGGAGTAGAAATACGGCAGTTTGGCGTTGACTGGGATGCAAAAGGGTCCACATCTGGGGTTCCCCACTCATCCAATAGTGACCTCACAAAATCATTCATGAGGATAGGCCTGTGTGTGGCTGAGCTTGCCTGCCAGAGTATTCTAGACTCCTTGCAGATAGAAGGCCTGAAGTACGATCCTCTGGTCTAGGTCCTCTTCCCACCCTCTCATAAATTCTCAGCAAAGGAAGTAAGAGTGTGTTCTTTGTTGTTTGTTCATGTAACATGTCCCAGACTGTTATCTGTCCAGAAGTGGACTGCTTTGTAGCAGATTAGATCCACCAAAGTTCAAAGGCCATAGGAAAAGAGATTGCATCTCCAATACATCAAAGTGAAAAGGAGTCACTGTTGGGTTCCAGATCCCTTGTGCATGGAGCTCTGACAGTGGGCTACCCATCCCAACAGGTAGACATCTGAAGTGAGACTCACCCAAGACTCCGGTTGGGAAAAAGAAAAACATGAAAATTGTTCTCCACTGGCTACCAAGTGAGCAGTCAATCTAAGGGCTTGAACACCTGCTGTCAGAGGCAGCATGCGTTGCGTGGAGTGGGCTTAAAGAGACTGCGTTCCAAAATCTATTTTCAGGAGCATTGACATTCTGCCCTCTGGAAGGAAGGCTGAACCTTATCGTATCCAGAGATCCTATGAACAGCAGTTGTAAGGGTCAGAGATAAGGTCTCTAGTTCAGCAGCGCTCCAAAGAAGCAGGAGCCAAATGCTTGTGACACTGCCCATCCCGCTCTTGGCTGGAGGAACTGGCCCTCAGTTAACCATCCAGGTAAAACAAACCTAGAACCCTAATTCTTCAGGAGGGCTGCGAGCAGCATAAGGCATCTTGCAAGATTTTGGGGCACCGAGGACAGCTCAAGGGGTAGGACCCTGAAGTGTGCACATCCAGGGACCAGCCAACCCTGGAAGAAAAAACTAAGACTGGTGACTGCTGCCTGTATATGGCAGTCAGCAGAACCCCTTTATTATATATGTGCCAGGGATTAAGCGAGTTCTGAAGGGATGGACACAAGGAGAAGAAGCCCTAGGAGCTAGCAAACCAAAATTGGCACAGCAGTAGACCCATGCCTGAAGAGACCAGGCCAGGAAGTCATCACTGTCCTTAGGAGGAAACTTCCTGGGGGCGCATAGGGAGGACCCCTAAGCCCACAACCTCTAGTGTGCACCAGGTGTCAGAAAGGGCACTGGACATGACACCAGAATGCTGACACATATGGCGCCAGACACCGTGCCAGATGTGGCACCAGACCTGTCGCCAGACAGCACCAGGCCCAGACATGGCACAGGACTTGGCACCAGACACAGCACTGGACATGGTGCCGCACCAAATGCGGTGCTGGATGCCAAACATTATGCCATGTGCCACATACAGTGCCAGGCCTGCCACCATGCGCCAGGGATAGCGCTGGACAGCAGCAGACATGGCACCGGACACGACCTCAGATGCATGGCCGTAGACAGGGGCCAGTCCTACAAGGAATGGCATTAGGACTGAAAGTGCCTGGAGAACCCTGACACCTACATGGTGCCACTGTCACTGCCAGGGATGGTACTGGGAGACACTGAATCTGGCGCCAGGAGATCCTCGGCGCTGGGAACTCCCAGTGACGACCAGGAGACGGTGCAGAAATGACTCGGCACCAAAACCAACACAAGGCCAGGTCGAGTGACTTAATCTGGCACCAAGGATGGTGCTGACAAGTCGATCAAGGGGTAATACTAGAAGTGGCGTCAGGTCAGGCCTCGAAGGCCCAAAATGCGGCACTGATGTCAGAACTGGACCGAGCACCAATGAACCTGTCAGCACCATGGTGGCCAGACGGTACCCAGCTGGTCCTTCCAAATGATATAAGGTAGGGGTGCGGCCAGCGGGAAAGGAGTCAGTGTCGCAGTCACCGGCAAGGGCAGAAGGCTGCTGCCAGAGCCAAATGCTCTACCTGGTTTGAGGACCTTGACCCTGGGTCCACTGCCACCAACCTAAAAGAGCCAGACACTGGACCCAGAAACAGTGACATCCCAGCCCGACACTGCACCTGCTCTCCATAGAGCTGCCCAGGAAGGACTGCCCACTGAGGACCCCACTAAAGGACAGCGGGGGAACTCCAGGCTCAAGACCTCAGTATTGCAGCACCAAAGACCCCCCTGTGACGCAGACAGTGCTGAGAGCCACGGTCCCAGGAAACAGAGGGTCCCATGGCAGACCTCCCCGAGGGCGACCTTAACTGGTACTGCTTCATTCCCCCTAGAACACAAGAGGAGGAACTCAAGGCCAAGCGGCACCAAGAACCCGACTGGAATTGGGAACAGGCCCGCTCTTTCATGCTCCAGGGGACTGTCCTTCCCTTCCGAGCACAGTACCGCCCATGGTTAGAACCCTTCCCTTGTGGCAAAATGGATCAGATGCAGCCCCCACTGCTGGAGCAGCATGCTTGAAGGCTCCCTACTGTAATCCTGCAGAGACGTTGAAAGTAGACTCAGTAGGGCTGAGAGAAAACTGACAGAAACAGTTACATAAAATCACTAAACTGACACAAAAATAAACTCTAGCCTTAAAAACTAAACACTGAGAAGAACAGAAGCAGCGGTCATACAGATGTGAAGTTCTGATTCCCAAAGGGCGAGTGATGTCATCAATGAAGTGAACTCAACGGCGGAAAAAAGGAACTGAGGTGGTTGAGGGATGGTGCTGAGGTAAGCCTGCTGCCGTGAGCCATTAGCATGGCTTGCCTTGGCGCCAACCCTCTTTAAAGGTTCTGGCTCCGCAGGGTCCTAGTGCCTCCAGCACAGACCCATTAGTGTGAATTAATGGTGAAGATACATTCCTGGAAGACCAAATGTTTTCAGTTTTCTCCTGACCCTTCCATAATCATCTAGACTACCACAGGTACGCAGTGTCTGGTCAGATGGTTGTCTTCGCAGCTGATGCCCAGTGACGCTCTGTGGTTGACTAGTGGAGGGAACACAAATGGCGATTCCCCCATGCCTGCCCTCCCTCCCTGGGAGCCAAACGCCCCACCTTTGGGATGTGCCAGGAGTTCAAGTGATGCTTTTATTGAAATATTTCTCCTGGCCCCCCTTAAAAAATGGACAGTTCTTGTCCTTGGATTCTCACCCGGTTAACAAAATGTAAAATAAAATAAAATAATAATGCAAGCCAATTTTGAGAATAGGATGTCTACAACCCTTAAGGATCTTCCAGTCAGAGCTTAGTCTGCAGGTTTCATTTTTTTGACTTAAAAGTACCAGATACTGCAGTGTGGGTCAGTATTTTCAGTCACAAATGAAGCTGCCTGTGTAGACCCACTCAAAGAACAGTTAGGTAAGAACTTGCTGTAACAGTAGATCTTCGAGGGGATCTCAGTCATCAGGTCCCACAGGTGGAATTTCACCGTCGGTGAAACAGGATCCACATGGAAGATTTTCAGCAGTACAACTGGGACCACCCATGTCATCGTCCATCGACATCACCAACCCTATAAAGGTATGAGTGGCCCTGCTCCCTCCTCAGTTCTTTCCCCCAGAAACAAAGGGAGCATAGTTCAAGCCATGGGGGACCGAGGAGAGAAAGAGGTGCCCAGGCCCATATGAAAGGTTGGATACACCAGATAGCCAGTTCTAGGAGAGGAGAGGAGAGACCCCACCCAACATGGGGATGGTAGGAGGGAAGGTGGACTTGATGACTGAGATCCCCTCGAAGATCTGCTGTTACGTTAAGTTCTTCCGTAACTATTCTGTCTTCTTTGGGGGTATCTCAGTCATAGGGTCCCACAGATGGAACAAGTCCCAAGGAGTTACATAAGCACAGAAACAGTCCCGGAGGAAGGCCATCCCTAAACCTAAGACAGGAGGCCCTGCCAAAACCTGCACGGGCTCTTGAGGCAATGTCCAGACTGTAGTGCTTGGTGAAGGTATGGACAGTACTCCAAGTGGCAGCCACTCAAATGTCAGCAGCCGAGACCCCTCTGAAACAGGCCACAGAGGTAGCCATGCCTCTTGTGGAATGAGCCTTCAGTACTTCTGGAAACTCTTTGCTATACTTATTGTAGGAGAACACAATGTAATTTGTCAACCATTTAGACAAACATTGCTTAGAAACCTGAACTCCCTCTCTGCCTGAGGTGAAAAACAAAAAGCTGCTTCGACTTTTTGCACACATCTAATGTATGGAGCAGTGCTACCCCTGGACTGGCATGCTCAGGGGGAACAGGACGACGGATGGATTGGTTCAGGGCAAACTCAGACACCACCTTAGGGAAAAACGTAAGATTCATGCGCAAAGACACCTTGTCTCTGTGAAAGAACAAAAAAGGTTCCTCGCACCAGGGGGCCTGAAGCTTGAAAATCCTTTGAGCAGAAGTAACGAACCAAAAATAATGCTTTCCATGAATGGAAGCATAGTTTGCAAGTTGTGGCTGGCTCAAACGGAGACAGGGTCAATTACTCTAAAACAAAATTCAAATCCCAAAATACCATGGTCTAACGCTCAGTACCACACTGTCATGGCTTCCCTGCACCAGGGACACGAATGCCCCCGCCCCAGCTTGTTGATGTGATACACAGGTGAACGGATCTGAGGTTTCAGATGCAGGATACCCCTCAAGTAGGTACGGGAAACATCTAGCTGAGCCAAGGTGCGGTCACCCACAGGCTCATAAAAGGCTGAGATAGATGAAAGGTGCAATTGGAGGGAGGAGTACTGGAGACCCGAGTCCGACAGCGATATCTGGTAGTGCAGAATCCAGCTTACCAGACAAGTGAAAGGGTCCAGATTATGTTTGGCAGCCCAGATGGCAAACCTCTTCCACTTTATGGCATAAGTGGCTCGAGTGAAGGAATTCTGAGCGGCCACTAGGACATCCGTCACCCTATGGGAAACCCCAAACTTGGCAACTGCTACGTCCTCAGGAGCCAAGCAAGCAGACAGAGGGGCCTGAGGTTGGGATGTACCAGGGTCCCCTGAGCCTGCATCAACAGATTCCTGAAGAGAGGGAGAGGAACCAGAGGTTATTCCGCATGCTGTAGTAATGGGAACCATATCTGTCTGGGCCAGAATGGACTACCAGGATCATGCTGGCTCTCTCCATCTGCAGTTTGATTAGCACCCTTTGAATGAGAAGAAACGGAGAGAAGGCATAAAGGAACCTCCTGCTCCAGGAGAGGGACAACGCGCCTTGCCAGAAAACTCCAGGCCCTGGATCGAGTGAGCAGAAACTGGGCAGTTCTGCATTGAGTGGGGATGCAAAAAGGTCCAACTTTGGATGACCCCATCTGTCTAACTGATCTTCTGCGATGGATAAGAGAAGTTCCCACTCGTATGCTGGACTGCATCCGGTTGAGGCTGTCCGCCAGTGTTTAGCACCACTGGAATGTGAACCGCCGATAGCGTTAGACCATGGTCTAACGCTCAGTACCACACTCTCATGGCTTCCCTGCACCAGGGACACGAATGCCCCCGCCCCAGCTTGTTGATGTGATACACAGCACTGAGGTTGTCAGACTGAATCAACAGCTGACCTGGGGGGAGATGGTTCTGAAAGGCCTGCATGGCATACAGGACTGCCTGCATCTCCAGGACATTAATATGCAGGGAGATTTTGAGTTAGGACCAAGAGCCCTGGGTTTGAAAGGGACTCAGATGAGCCTGCCAGCCTAAACTGGAGGTACCCATAGTGAGGATCTGCTGGGGTGAGAGGATCTGGAAGGGGACCTCTTGCAGCAGGTTCAGGGGGTCCATCCACCACTAGAGCACTCTGTGGGCTGGGGAGGAGACCAACACCAACTAATCTAATTTGTCGGTACGCTGGTCTCATTGTACTCAGAGTCCACTGAAGGATGCGCATGTGAAGCCTGGCCAGCAGAACAATGTGGATGGGCGAAGCCATAAATCTCAACTGCCTCAAGTACACTCTTGCAGGGACATAATGGCTCTGGGTGACTTCCTGAGCCTGTGTAATAAGGAACGCCACTCTGCTTTGAGGCAGAAAGGCCTCTCTGCGCCAAGTCAAGAACCGCCCCTTTACGTTGTAGCCTTTGGGATGAAACTAGGACTAACTTGAGCAAACTGACTGTAATGCCTAGGGGAAGAAACAGTTGAAAAGCTCTCTCCAGAGTCCACAGGAGCTGTTCCCTGGATGGGACCTTTAGGAGCCAATCATCCAGACAGGGGAAAACATACAGTCCCTCCCTTCCGACGGCTGCAGCTATGGCTGCCAAGCATCTAATAAAGACCCGTGGCGCAGAGGACAAGCCAAAGGGCAATGCTTTGAACTGGTAGCGCTCATCCTGGAAAAGAAACTGGAGAAATCTCCTGTGGGGTAGAAACATGGAAATGTGCAGGCACGCATTCTGCATGTCCAGAAAACACAGTCGCCTGCTTGAGGAGGGGCAGCAAGGCTGGCAAAGTTACCATTCGAAACTTCTTGTACTGGGCATACAGACTGAGGTCCTTGAGGTCTAAGATGGGACTCCGATCTCTGGTTCTTTTGGGGACCAGGAAAAACCTGGAGTAAAATTCCATGTTTCTTTGGTGCCTGGATACTGGCTCGATGGCCTTTTTCCATGGCAGGAACTGTACCTTGTCCCAAAGAACTGACAGGTAGGCCAGGGGGTAGGTGGAGGGCACTGGGGGGGCCTCTGGGGGTGGTCTGATGAGCTCCAGAATGTGACCCCTTTCTATGATTTGAAGAATCCACGCATCTGACATAATGATTCTCCACTGATTGAAATGGAGGGAGAACCAACCTCTGACCACCACCTCTCGGTCAGGGATGAGAAGGGGGGGGAATCTGGCAAGGAGTCAAGCAGAGGCAGATCCAGCTGTTGGGGGGTGGTCTGTCATCCCTGGGGTGCTTGGCTGTGGCTCTGGCAGAGCAAGGGCAGGCAAGGCTCTGCACTTATCTTGGGACCGAGAGGCTGCTCCAGGTTTGCAGAACATCTTGTGAAAGGGAGGGCGCTGTCTGTACTTGGGTTGCGCATGACAGAGCGAATGGACAGACTTAACAGCCCTGCCAGACGCCTACAGCCCATTCGTGATGTTCTGCACATCTGGACTAAACAACTTGGAGCCATTAAAAGGGGCATTAAGCACTTTTTTTTTTTTTTTTATAAATTTCTCTCTATCCCCCCCCCACGCCAGAGCTCCACTCCATCAGGAGACGCACATGCACCTACCCCACTTCACTGCCTTACCTGGAATCCCCCAGTGGACCCCCATGAAGTGGTGGCTATACCTCCCAGGTGGGTATGAGGTGGGGTCCGTGCACTCCGAGACAATTCAAGTTTCGTCGGGTCCCTCCGGTGATCAGGCAGGCAGCAGTCATTAGGATCTGCGCTTGGCGCTCCTTCCTCGTGGCGCTCTGGCATCATTTTCCCTGTTCTGGGGCGTGGCATGCGCCCCGACGTCAAGGCATCGCCACCAATGTCCACCACTCCCCAACCCTCTCTGTATGCTTTGCGCTTGCTGTGCCTCCGGTTTCCACCAGAGGCCAGTCATGTGCCGAGTCTGTACCCCCCTCCGTCCCCAGGAGAGGAGAGTTGTCCTTCGGATGCTCAATCCTCTCCCTTCCCGCCGATTGCCCGGGCTCATTCCTGAAAGTACAATTACGTAAGAACTTTCCATAATGGTAGATCTTTGAGAGAGGCTTTTGCAGTAGGTATTCACAAGTAGGACTAAGCCACCAGGCGTCAGGACCCCACGGAAAAATCTCTAGCTAGCAGTCTCTGGCGGGGACTGCCCCCATGTCAGGTGACCGGCGTCATCTGACGTCAGTATAAAGGGGTGCTCCCGATGCCCGCCCTCCAGTTCTTTCCTGCCAAGAGCCAAAGGTCTGACAGCAGAAGAGGATATAGCCCCCATTTCTAAAGGAAGAAATTGAGGGTTGGAGGGAGGGAAGGTAATACCTACTGCAAGAGTCTCTCTCAAAGATCTACTGTTAACGGTAAGTTCTTACGTAACTGTACTATCTTGCTTCGAGAGGGCTGTTGCAGTAGGTATTCACAAGTAGGACTGAGTCCCAAGCAGTCTGGAACAAAAAGAAAGTGGGAGAAGGAAACACCATCCACAAATGCTGAGCTTCTAGACAGGGATCATGAGAGGATTCCCTGCAGAACAGCTAGCCCAAAGCCTGCTCTGTGGCAAGAGGCAATGCCCAAACTGTAGTGTTTTGTGAAGGTATGGACGCACTTCCAAGTTACCGCTGCACAAATCTCAGCCGCTGACACATTCTTAAAGCAAGCGGCAGAGCAGTGAAGTGGCCTTTGACCTGACCTGGAAGGGTCTTGTGATATCTGTTGTAACAGAAAGTGATACAACTGGCCAACCATCCCGAAAGGCATTGCCTGGAAACAGGTTTGCCTTCTCTCTTGTAAGCAAAAGACACAAAGAGTTGGTCTGTTTTTCTGAGATCTTTAGTCCTTTGAGTGTAGTATCTCAGAATTCTATGTACATTCAGGGTATGGAGAAGGTACTCTCCTTGACTAGAGTGTTCTGTGAAGAAGTCTGAAAGCTCGATGGACTGATTCAAAGTAGATTCAGCCACCACTTTCGGAAGAAATTTAGGATTAGTACGCACGGCCACTCTGTCCCTGTGGAAAATCAAATAGGGGATTTTACATATCAGGGCTTGCAACTCAGAAATCCTCTGAGCTGAGGTAATGGGCACCAGAAATAAAGTCTTCCAAGAAACAAACTTAAGCTCTGCCTCTGCTGTGGGTTCGAAGGGAGGCAGAGTAATCATCTCCAGAATGAAATTCAGGTCCCAAGGGGGGGGCAGGGTTGTGAATCGGGGGTCTTAGGTGCAAGACCCCTCGCAGAAAAGTCTTGGAGACTTCTAGCTGTGCAAATGTCCTGCTCCCAAAAGGGATGTGATAAGCCGAAATGGCTGCCGTATGTACTTTCACTGACGAATAACTAAGGCCCAAGTCGTACAGGTGCCTAAGGTAGTCCAGAACCTCACTGGCTGGACAAGAAAAAGGTTCTAGGTTATTAGAACATGCCCAGATAGTGAAGCATTTAGAAACATAGAAACACAGACTCTGACGGCAGATAAGGACCACTTGGCCCACCCAGTCTGCCCATTTCCCTACCGATTGGATAAGCTGCAGATTCTAGTTAACCAACAGCCTACTTCCTGCAACCCCCCACTGTAACTGCCTTATGTCTGTCCCATTCATGTTTGAATTCCCCCACTGTTTTAGACCCCATAACCTCTCCAGGAAGGCGGTTCTATGAGTCCACCACTCTCTCCGTGAAAAAGAATTTCCTCACATTACCCCTGAGCCGTCCCCCCTCTAGCTTTAAATTGTGCCCCCTTGTTCTTACACATCTCTTTTTCTGAAAGATGCTACCCTCCTGGACTTTGTTGATTCCTTGAGGTACATAAAAGTTTCTATCATGTCCCCTGCCCTCCTTTCATCAAGGGTATACATATTTAGCTCTCAGTCTCTCTTCATATGGTTTCTGATGCAGACCCTGCACCATTTTAGTTGCCCTCCTCTGGACTGCTTCCATCCTGTCTATGTCCTTGCGTAGATGAGGTCTCCAAAACTGCATGCAGTACTCCAGATGGGGTCTCACCAACTGTCTGTATAGAGGATAACCACCTCCCTTTCTACTTGTGATGCCTCCTATGCATCCCAGTATCCCTAGCTCTCCTTACTGTCTTCTCACATTGCTTACCCACCTTTAGGTCATCCAATATGACTACACCCAGATCCCTTTCCATTATTGTTGTCGTTAGTACCTCTCCTGCTATTGTGTACTCTTCTCCTGGATTTTTATTTCCCAGGTGCATTACTTTGCACTTCTTTGCATTGAATCTAAGTTGCCATATGTCTGACCATTCCTCCAACCTTGCCAAGTCCCTTCTCATCCTTTCTACCCTCCCCGTGTATCAACTCAGTTACAGATCTTTGTATCATCTGTAAAGAGGCATACCTTTCCTTCCAGACCCTCTGCAATGTCACCTATAAGGGCGTTAAAGAGGACTGGACCAATCTAGAGCCCTGAGGTACTCCACTAGTAACCCCCTTTCTTCAGAATGTGTTCCATTCACTATTACCTTCTGTGTCCTGTTGTGCAGCCAGTTTGTTACTCAGGCTACCACCCTGGGACCCACTCCCAGGCTGGCTAACTTGATTATTAATATTTTGTGTGGGACTGTGTCAAATGCCTTGCTAAAGTCTAGGTGGGCCATATCCACAGCCCCTCCCTCGTCTATTACTTTGGTCACCCAGTCAAAGAAATCAATTAGATTTGTCTGACATGACCTTCCTGCTGTGAATCCATGCTGCTTTGGGTCCTGTGCCCCGCTGGCCTCTAGGTACTGAACAATTCTTTCTTTCAGAAGTGATTCCATCATTTTCCCCACCACTGAGGTCAAACTAACAGGTCTGTAGTTTCCTGCTTCTGCCTTGCTCCCACTTTTGTGAAGGGGAATTACATCTGCCCTCCTCCAGTCCTCAGGTACCACCCCATCTTCCCTTGATTTGTTAAAAAGTGTGGTTAGTGGTGTCACTAGGTCTTCCCTTAGCTCTTTTAGGATTCTAGGGTGAATCCCGTCAGGCCCCATTGCTTTGTCCACCTTGAGTTTTAGGAGTTCTTTCAGGACTTTTTCTTCTGTAAATGGACTGGCGTCAACCCCACTACCCAGAGTGCTTCTACTGTTTGGTTTAGGTAACTCCTCTTCTTCTTTTGTGAATACTGAGCAGAAGTATTCATTCAATATCTCTGCCTTTTCACTGTCTCCCTCTGCCCACCTCCCCTCTCCTTTATTAATCTTCACTATCCCTCCCTTAACCTTTCTATGCTCCCTAATGTACCTATAAAAGGTTTTATCCCCCTTCTTAACTGAGTTGGCTATCTTTGGGATCATTCTCGCCCCTTCCGACCTTAGCTTGTTGAGCATTCTCGGGATCAGAGGAACCGGAGGGAAGGCGTAAACAAACTGGTCCTTCCAGCACAGACACAGTGCGTCCCGACAAATAAGTCTCGCCCTGGAGCAAGTGAGCAGAAGTCGGGAAGTTTGGTGTTGTCGTGGGAGGTGAAAAGGTCCATTTGAGGGGTCCCCAATGCTGGAAGACATTGTTTAGCACAACCTGGTCTAGTTCACACTTGTGAGACTTAGCTGACGAGCGACTTAAAAGCGTCCGCGAGAGTGTTCTCCATCCCTGGCACATGGACAGCCATCAGATGAAGGCTATGCTGCGACACCCAGTGCCAGATTCTTATGGCTTCCTGGCAGAGAGGATAAGAATGAGTTCCCTCCTGTTTGTTGAGGTACCAGACAACACACATGTTGTCTGATCATGCAAGAAGATGACCGGGACAAACAACCGGAAGGAAAGCCTGGAGGGCATGAAGGACTGCCCTCAGCTCGAGGACGTTTATATGGAGTTTCTGTTCGAACTGAGACCAGCTGCCCAGAGTCCGATGAGACCCGAGATGCGCACCTCAGCCTGCTCCCGACGCATCCGTCTTCAGGGTCTGGGTGGGTGGGATGGTACAGAACGGGGTCCCCAGACTGAGGTGATCTGCAACGGTCCACCACTGCAAGTCCCTGACCATAGGATCCGACACCAGGATCTTGCGATCCAGGTCGTCCTGGGACTGATCCTATTGAGTCCGTAGGGTCCACTGAGAGATCCTCATGTGGAGACGAGCTAGTGGGACGGTCAGGATGGCGGCTGCCTTCAGGCCAAGAAGGCGGAGGACCTTCCTGGCTCCGACTCTTCTGAGACCCAATACGAACTGAGCCTGTATTGACAGTGTTTCGGTTCTGTCCGGGGGCCAAAAGGCCTTGCCCAGGGTCGTGTCCAACACTGCCCCTATGAATTGCAGCCATTGGCAAGGGATCAGATGGGACTTGACAAGGTTGACTGTAATCCCCAGGTCAGAGAAAACCTGAAGGGTGAGGGAAAGGGAGCCCAAGAGTTCCTCCTTGGACAGGGCTGCCAGAAGCTAATCGTCCAAGTAGGGGAAGACTTGGACCCCCTTGGTACGCAGGAAGGCCGCCACTACCGCCAGGCATTTGGTAAATACTCGAAGGGCCGAGGATAGACCAAATGGGAGGGCCCTGAACTGGTAGTGGGACCCCTGAAAACAAAAACAGAGGTACTTGCGGTGGGAGTGGCAAACGAGGATATGGAGGCAGGCATCCTGCATATCAAGGGCACATAGCCACAGGCCCAGCTGAAGCATGGGAAGAAAGCTCTGGAGGGAGAGCATTTGGAACCATATGTACTCCACAAACTGATTGAGGGAGCTGAGGTTAAGAATGGGCCTTAGATCTCTGGTTTTCTTTGGTACTAGGAAGAAGTGAGAATAGTTACCTGTCCCCTGAAGATGGAGGGGAACAGGCTCTATTGCCTCTTTCAACAGAAGAGAGTGTACCTCCTCCCGTACCAATTGCAGATGAGTAGGGGAGTACGATGAGGGAGGGGGTGGTCTGCGAGGTGGTTTCTGAATGAATTCTATCGAGTGTCCTGCTGCAATCAGGTGGAGCACCCAGGTATCTGTCGTTATCCTCTCCCAGCACGGCAGATGGGAGGAGAATCTCCCCCCTACTGGTTCCTCTGAACTGGACAGGGGCAGTGGGAGAGGCAGGGAGTCGGGAGGCGGAGGGCAGAGTAGCGGCTGAGGCCCCGGGAGCTTTCTTGCTGGGGGAGGCCTTGGCAGCTGGTGCAGCCTTACGTTTATTGGGATGTCTGGATTGATCTGCTTAGCCCTCTGGCGGTTGGGGCGCCGAAAGGACTGTTTCTGCCCTTGAGAGGGTTTGTACATTGTCTGAACAGACTTTAATGCCAAACCCTTCTCCTGTAATTCGGTGATGATGTCCTTGACACTACTGCCAAACAGCACAGACCCTCTGAAGGGAGCATCGTGGCTAGCAGATTGTGCTTAAAGGGCAAGACCTGACACTTGGAGCCAGGTGTGATGCCGCAAGGATATGGCGAAGGCCGTGCTCCTGCCTGCTGTGTCCACCGCATCATATGTAGCACAAAGCATGTGTCTACATGCCGAATGTGCTGAGCAGACAAGATCTTCCAGTTCCCGCTTAGTCTGGGAGCCTGGAAGAGAATCCAGTTTTGATTCCATCTGACTAAGGATAGCCTTCTGGTAGTCCCCCATGTGGCCGAAGTGGTTGAGGGCCCTCATGCCCAGAGTGGAAGAAGCATAGGTCTTCCTCCTGTACTGGTCCAGAAGACGTGATTCCTTGTCAGGAGGGGACGAGCTAAAGTACTAAGGGTTGGCTGATAGGTCATGTGTGGCACTAATCACTACTGAATCAGACTTGGCGTAAAGGCTAAGGAAGTCCTTCCCCTCAGAAGCCTGGTATAGCCTGTCTGCTTTCCGAGCAAGGGGGCTAATGAGGAAGGTTGCTTCCAAACAGTGGAAACAAGATCCGCGTGAGGCTCTATCCAGGGTGGAATCAGGGTGGGAGAAGTCTTTGGGAGATCCAGATGGGCCACGAACTTCCTACACTGGGAGGTCTGGCTCCACTGACTGCCACTTACAGGCAGTCTGGATTTTTTTCAGCAGCTCCAGCAAGGAAAGGTCTTCTGGAGGGGACTTTGGAGAACCTTGCAGCCTGGGTCTAGATGGAGTGCGGGGCTTGTCCTCTAGGTCACAGTGTCGAGTCCAAATCTGACTCTGAAGATTCTGATAATGCAGAAGAAGAGTCCTCCCTAGGAGGAGGAGGATCGCCCTCTCTGGGGGAGTGTGTCCTCCCTGGCCCAAGAGCCAAAAGGTTCAGCTCTGGTGTGAGGTAGGAGAGTCTCTTAGCGCCGACGTAAGGTGTCCAGCGTCGGTATATGTTTTTCGACCTCTTGGGTGATATGTGTTTTAGCCTCAGCCCACCAGGAGGCAAAGACCTTCCTCAAGTTCACCTGAGGCTGCGGGGTAGGTGGAGGAGGTGGCGAAGGGGGGCTCGGATACGGGTAACGTGGAAACCTGTAATAAGGGTACCCATAACCTGACGGCGGGAGGCCCGAGGTTGGCTATTGAGGTGCTGGGTACTGTGGCATCGGGTAGTGTAGCAACGGGTACGGAGGAGCCGGATACCGCGGCACCAGGTATACTGGTGCTGGGGGCTCCAACGGGGTCAAAGGTCCCGGCGTCGGTCTTGCAGGCAGACCAGACGGATCGGGCGTTGGCCTGGAGGACGTAGAGCCTGAAGGGGGACCTGTCGGGCGGGTCCTGGAACCCAGAAGGCTCTGACGGACTCTCGTCAGGAAGCGGTATGCCGGAGGGTGACAGTGGGTTGTCTGGCATCGGGTCCAGCATCGGGGGGGAGGCACCCCCAACGGCAGCGTTTCAGGCTCCTCGACCCCAGCCGGGGAGGGAAGAGTAAAATCCTCGGGAGGAACTGGAGGAGACACTGGGACCTCATTAGGCTACGCGACACGTTAGCGCTGCAGTGAGTCTCCAGCAACAGGGGTAGAAAGAGAGCCTGATGATGGCTCACCGGTTGGATGGACGGCGGGTATACCGACTTGTCAGCCAAGTCCGGGCGGGCGTCGGTGGGGCAGACATCCAGCTTATCAGATGCACTCTGACCAGTAGGCCTGGGTTTAGAGGCCACAGCGGGAGTTTGCTCCTTTGCCCTGGAGGCTCCTGCCGGGCCCGAGCATGAGCTGGACCGGTGGTGGTGGTGGTGCGGGGTTTGACGCTGGCTTAGTTATCACTAAGGCGGCTGTCAAAGGACGATCCCCCGGAGGGGAAGTTACCTGGAGAGCCGTGACTCCAGCCGAAGTCGCGGCTGCTGTGGATGGCGAGTCCCGATCCTTGTTTCTCCTTGTCCCTCCTTTTCTTGTGGTGGCCCTCAGGAGAAGTTGACGCCTTCCTCAATTTCTTCAGTTCTTTTTCCATACGTGCCATTTTCTTTTTAAGCAAATGGGCTTCCAGGGACTGCTGCCTTTGTTTCCGAGTAGCAGCATTGAATTTTTGGCAGTGTTGACACTCCTCCATGTGGTGGTCTGGGCCCAGACAGAAGATGCAGAGGGAATGGCCGTCCTTGTGAGGGAGCTGGGATTCAAACGAGTCACACTTGTTTTTATGAGATTCTGATGGCGTCTGGGACAACATGCAAAGTGAGGTAGTAACACACAATTAGAATAAGGAAGAAAATTGTTGAAAAGGGTTTATACTTATCCAACTTGCGAGATGAGCAAGTGCTATTCTCTCCGTGATGTACTTTCGCAAGCTGATGGCGGGAAAGAACTGGATGGCGGGTGTCAGGACCGCCCCCTTTATACTGACGTCAGATGATGCCAGTCACCTGACGGGGGGTGGTCCCCGCCAGAGACGGCTAGCTAGAAATTTTTCCGTGGGGTCTTGACACCTGGCGGCTTAGTCCTACTTGTGAATTCCTACTGCAAGAGCCCTCTCGAAGATAGATCCCGGGTTGCCAGCGTGGCATCCAGCGCCTCAACCCTCAGTGCCACCAGGCTGCATTAGCTGAACATCAGCAGGCAAACCTGAGACATTCAGCCAGGAGTGCTTACGAAGGCAAATGCTGGTGGCAGCAGCCCAGGCATCAGTGTTCACGATATCAAGAGGGCCCACAATAGGTGCTTGCTAATGTTCTCAGCATTTTACAGGCACCTGAGAACCACTTGCTTTTGGGTGCAATCAGGAAGGGCCTGGACCGCAGTCTTGCCCTTCTTCCAAAGGGTATTCTGATACTTGATCATGTGAGAAAGGTAATTCGCAATCAATCAAATCTTTATTTATCCAGGTGAACATCATTGAGCAAAGCTCATTTACAAGATGGACCCCGTTAAGGCCAGTCAAAAATTAAGTTACAAACAACAGTGACAATACATCATTAAGGGAACAATTAAATACAGAACTCATTTACAGGATGGGCCTGGTTAACACAAGGACACAATAGATTTAAATACAGCAGTGACAGTGCATCATATGAAACAATAATACAAGGTAGGTGTTCAATGCAGCAGCAGAGTAAAACAGAAGGGAAAAGTAAGGGTGGGGAGCTGGGAGGGCACAGTGGGTACAGGAGAGCATAGGGAGGGAGGCAGGGGGCCTAAGCCAGAATACAGGTGGCTAGCGTGCAGTTGCAACCTACTTGGGCAGCAAGAAATTAAAGGATTCGCTCACAACCTGGGATAGATCCATAGGGCCAGTAGTACTCTAGGCTGCACTGAAGGCAACTGACAGCTGGGAGCCTAGGACTCAGGACAGAGCGAGGGAAACAGTTAGTGTTCCCTCAAAGTATGAGCAAATAAGGTCTTGAAGGAATCCAAGCTGATGGGTACGCTCTATTTCAGAGATATTTGCAATTTATTGCATAAGGTTGGCAGTACAAAACTAAATGCCATTCTACCAAAGCGGGAAGAGACCTTAGGAATAGAAAGTGTGAAAGAAGAGGCTCTTCTTAAGGCATAAACTCCTAGCGTGCTTAGCGGGAGACAGATATAATGGGGAAGCTTTTTTGTGACAGCTCTAAGAGTCCAAAACACTGCATTTCTATTTCTTCTAAACATAAGGGAGGACCACCCTACGGCGGCATACAGCAAGCAGTGGTGGGTAGAAAGAGGAAGGCCTGTTATAAATCTGATAGCTCTGTGATAAAGCATGTCCAGTTTAACAAGGGAAGCTTTTGGGCACTGACTGTTTAAGAAGTCTGCATAGTCAACCAGTGATAGGAATGTTGATTGGACCTGGTGCTTTTTAGCATCTGTAGTCAAGAACCGGTTAATCCTAAAGAAGAGACCCAGCCTCTGCCTTAGCTTCTTAAGTAAGTCCTCAATATGCTCCAAAAATGAAAGATTTTGCTCCAGCCACACTCTCAGGTATTTGAATTTCGTGACAAACTCCAGGTTTTCTCCGAGGACTGTAGCAATCCGAGGTAGTGCTCCAGTACTATCCAGGTTCACGGGACAACTATAGGGTGAGAAAAGCATCGCTTTTGTTTTTTTGGTGTTTAACAGGAGTTTGTAGAAGAGGAGCCAATTCTGAAGACGGGATTGAATTCCTCCTGGAGGTCTGTACAAGCGGCTTCAGGAGCCAGGCGACTAAGGTACAGAACCATGTTGTCTGCGAACAGGTGTATATTTGCCTTGGACATGCTATCATCTATATTATTAATATAGATAGCAAATAATAGGGGGTCAAGTATAGACTCCTGTGGCACTCCCCTCTGGAGAGGTTTTAGTTGGGAGAGCTCACCCTCAGCCTTAATCTGCTGGAATGGTCCTGAGAGGTAATCGGTGAACCAAAGCAATGATACTGTGTCCAGTCCTATGCTCCTCAATCATGAGAGAAGCAGGCTGTGATCTACAGTGTCAAAAGCCTTTCTTAGGTCTGAAAATATGGCACAGATTAATTTTTTACTGTCCAGATCAAGGTACCAATCATCGGTCACTTTAGCAAGTGCTGAAATAGTACTGTGTCTTGTTCTGAAACCAGATAGCAAGGGATTTAAGAGTTTTTTTGATTCAAGATCACTCCTGAGCTGGGTACTCACTATTTTTTCTATAAGTTTTGATATAACTGGCAAGAGAGATATTGGTCTGTAATTGTTCAGGTCACAAGGGTCACCTGACTTGAATAAAGGAATGACGTGCAATTTTCCATATTGAGGGAATAAGCCCTTGCAACAAAGATAGATTAAAAAGGTGAGAGAGCACGGCTAGGACGTAAGTAATCTTAATGAAGTAGAGATCTAGTGAATCAGCACCCACACTTTTCTTCGAGTACAGGTGAAGTAGGAGGTCTTCGACCTCTTTCAGAGATACAGGTTGGAAGGAGAAATCAGGGGCAGGGACATCAGAGTCATTATCTTGTACTCCTAATTGTGAGCGTGCCAGATATGCAGGAGAGTTGTCAAATGCAAGACCAGCCATAACAAAATGATTGTTAAAGGAGTCAAGGATCCCCTTTTTCTCACATATGGTAGTGTTCCCTGAAGTGATTTTTGTAGGTAGGGAGTTCCCAGGTGTGTGCCCCATTTCCTCAATAGTACTCCAGAATTCAGAGGGGGATTTTGCAGCGGAGTCCAGTTCTTTACGGTAGAAAGCAGCCTTCGCTTCTCTGATCATTTTTGTACAGAAATTCCGTGCCTTCCTGAACTGACACCAGTCTGTGTTCAACTTGGTTCTGCGAGCCTTTTTCCAGAGTTTGTCTCTTGCTAGCAATGCAGCCTTCAATTCAGCTGAAAACCAAAGACAAGCTTTGCTCCTTACACAAATAGTTACCACCGGGGCATGTCTGCTTTGTGCCCCAATCAGAATTTCATGAAATATATCATATGCTAAGTTTACCGTGTTGGCTAAGAAGAAGTCTTGCCAGACTAAAGAGTGTTTCAGGTCATTGACATGTGCAAACTGGTCGAAGTTCTTCCGTGACCTTTTTGTGTTAAATTTAGCTGATGGTACTGAGTTATGAACTGATCTAATACCAGCAATGAAACAATGGTTGCTGACATCAGAGAAAAAGGTGCCAGAATGAGTGAATAGGTGAGGCTTATTAACTAGTATGACATCTAAAAGGGTACTATTATTCGGGTTCTTTTTGTTCGGGCGTGTAGGCTCACTAATTATTTGTGACATCCCATGAGAGTCACAGAAAGTATTCAGTGGAGTCGGGATCCTAGATAGCCAGTCGAGGTTGAAGTCCCCTAAAATAATTTTTTCGAGGTTACCTTTCTCTAGTAAAGATCCAAGATAATTTAGGAGCTGAAGCCCAGCTGAAGGTGGTCTATAACAACCTATTACTCGGAGCACAAGGGAATTGGCTAGCTCAATCTTAATGGTCAAACATTCAAATTCATTTTTGACAGTAGCTGAGTCAAGGCAGGATATGGAGTATTTATCCTTGACATAGATTACCACACCTCCTCTAGTCAGTCTACTCTGAAGAAAGTATGGGATGGGATGTTGATCTCACTATCAGGGGTAGCAGGCCTAAGCCATGATTCAGAGACCACCAGTACGTCTGGCGAAATATGGCTAATTCAAGCTTGGATCAAGGTAATCTTTTGCATGAGACTGCAGACATTAACATGCCAGAAGCTCATTCCTTTCAAATTTGCAGTATTGGAGGAAGATGACAGGGCTGCAGGAGGATTGGGATTCAGCTCAACATTACCGGACCATAGCAGAAGAAGTATGAGTATCTTGGAAAGCGCAGCAATAGTTAGCTTGAGTATTTTAGCCATGGTTCGCCTGGGCTGTTTACCAATAACTAATTGCCAGACATTTCCCTTAGGGGTGTACTGACCCAATGCTAGGGAGACCAGTGCTCTGGCAGAGAAAAGCAGGGAAAGACAGATGCAGAGGTGCTTAAGAGGGAATACTAGAAAGGACTGTTCAATGAAGGTACCACCCCATGGGGTACCCTGGTAGTGAGCAGAAAGATGAGGAAGCAGACTCACACAAAGATTGCTGTAGCTAAACTTGCTTAGCAGTAGGCATTCAGGAATGAGTCCATGATCGCCAAGTTGTGGAGGGAGTTTAGGCCCATAGAGCATCCCCGGTACAAGGGGAAAGGATAAGCAATACGAGGAGTGCAGAGATTCCCAGCATCATTAGGCTTACAGTGGCACTCAGTCGCTGGGAATACCACAGACTTTTGATAACAACAAGATTCTATCAGGCAGAAACCTAAGACACTGTCAGTTATAGTCCCATGACAGGCAGCAGTGGAAGAGATCCCCTGGCTCAGAAAGGATTAGCAGTATCAGCACTTGTGAAAAACTGAAATTAAGAACTACTGGAGAGGTAATAATCAGAACGGGGGGAGGAGCAGGGATTTGTCAGGTTGGGTGGCAGTGAACACAAGGGGTGCTCCTCAGAAAAAGAGCGGGAAGAGGGTGTATTTAATAATCGGAGGAGGTGTGGGATGGCCGGGTGGGAAACAATTAGCGGTTATAGCAGTACCTTGCTTGCTGGGGATCAGGGCTTGCGGTCTCGGGCGGCGACTGGGAAAGCACCGTCTGCCCGCTGGCCAAGTCTCCCTCGGCTGGAGAGTTGGGAGCCTCTGGGCTGCTTGTCCTCAGCTGGGGAGAGAGGAGAGGTCAATTTTTAAAAGCTGGCCATAGACAAAGGCCGACTGCACCAGTGGGGGTCCTGAATTTACAAAACAAAAGTTTGTGTAATGCTTTGGCGCCTAAAGTCTGGCCGAAGCACACAAGATCAGGACAGGGCTGAATCACTTAATTTCCAACCCTCAACATTCAAAATACAGCCCTGGGGTGTATGAGGCATAGACCCAATTGCCTCAGAGATCAATTCTGCATGATTCTCTGTCAGGGAGGGAGGGAGGGAGCTAAGGTGCTTAGGCACCTTGGACCTATCATGGCCTGCCTTGATAAACACCAAATCTGTCTCTGACTGGGCAGCATAGTGAGGAAGACCCTGGGCGGCATGATAACACTTATCAGCCCTGCATGGCATGGCCAACACCATATCAGGCCTGTGCCAGGCTGCAGTTCTGGCATTCCTCAGTACTGGAAGGACAGGAGAAATGACTTTAGGAGCAGACTCTGGAATTTCTAGCAAATCCACCAGATCTCGCCTGGTGGTATCCTCCTCCTCCTCAGTATGAAAGCCCATGGCTAAGGACATCTGCTTCATAACACTGAAGAAAGTGGGGTCCTCAGGAGGAGACCTAGGGGTATGCTTGATAAGAGTCCTCACTCAATGAGGAAGCTGTGGATCTGTCAGAGGAGAGGGACTCTTCTTCGGGTAAGATAAGGATGGTATTCCTCCTCGATGCTAACTCTAGGTCCGATGCCCGAGGTACTGACAACTGCCCGTGGGGAGCAGCTCATGGAGGCCGAAGTGGCATAGATGGCATAAGCAATGCAGGCCTATACGCACCCAACTGGTGGACCAAAACCGTAGTGAATCTGGTCAAATACTGTTGAGGTCGACAACAGTGGATGCCTGCATCGGGGGGGGGGGGGTTGATGGCACAGGGAGCGACTACCCACCAGAGGTGCCCAGAGAGCCCACAACCCGAGGTCCTGGTGAAGTATCAGGCCTTGACGGGATGGCCATTGACACCGGTCCTGTCCTTAACGAGGAAGGGGCTGACAACCCAGAGATTGATGGCCGGACGCCTTGCACATCAGGCAGTGTTGCTGTCTGTAGGGACTGGTAGAGAAAGAGACCTGGACAGCAGGTTTGGGTGTCAGTGCAGCTGCAGCTAATGGAGCACCCCCGGACGATGAGGAAGAGGCCATTTGGGAATGGGACAGCCACCGGGGAAGCGGTCCTGATCTTGGTCATTTTTGTGACTTTTCCCTGAGGACTTGCCTTGGGCCTTTAGTTTAGTTACGTTTTTGTTAACTGGGTAAGTACACTAGACAAATTCTGCCTATTTTCAGGCATGACCTGGGGGAGGGGGATACAGATTAATGGCAACTAACCTTGAACCAGATTAACCTGTTGGTGTTTATTTTTAATGAATGGGGGGGGAAATTTGGCCAGGGCACTGGGGAAATTCTCCTACTATGTTGACAGGTGGTGCTGATGTCTCGTTGACAAGAGAATGGAGGAGTCTAGTTCAGTGCTGGTTGAGGTTGAGAATGGAGGTACTCCAGGGAAAGCAGATGTACCCAGCATCTTGGAAGGCAATGGCCTAAACCTCCACATACAGTCTACAAGAGTACACAATAGCAGGGGAGGTACTAACAATAATAATAATGGAAAGGGATCTGGGTGTAGTCATATCAGATTACCTAAAGGTGGGTAAGCAATGTGAGAAGTCAGTAAGGAGAGCCAGGGGGATACTGGGATGCATAGGGAAGGGCATCACAAGTAGAAAAAGGGAAGTGGTTTTCCCTCTGTACAGACAGTTGGTAAGACCCCATCTGGAGTACTGCATGCAGTTTTGGAGACCTCATCTACGCAAGTACATAGACAGGATGGAAGCAGTCCAGAGGAGGGCAACTAAAATGGTGCAGGGTCTACATCAGAAACCATATGAAAAGAGACAGAGAGCTTAATATGTATACCCTTGATGACAGGAGGGACATGATAGAAACTTTTAAGTACCTCAAGGGAATCAACAAAGTCCAGGAGGGTAGCATCTTTTAGAAAAGATGTGTAAGAACAAGAGGCACAATTTAAAGTTGGGGGCGGCTCAGGGGTAATGTGAGAGCAATTATTTTTCACGGAGAGTGGTGGACACATGGAACTGCCTTCCTGGAGAGGTTATGGGGTCTAAAACAGTGGGGGAATTCAAACATGCATGGGACAGACATAAGGCAATTATAGTGGTGGGTTGCAGGAAGTAGGCTGTTGGTTAACTAGAATCTGCAGCTTATCCAATAGGTAGAGAAATGGGCAGACTGGGTGGGCCAAGTGGTCCTTATCTGCCGTCAAAGTCTATGTTTCTATGTCACAAGTTCTGAGGGTACTGGATCGATGGAATGTCCAAACTTATTGGAGTCATGAATGGAATGTGATATTTCTGAAGTGCTGCACCAAGAGGGTACTCTACCTATGGAGACCTCCCAAGCAATGTTGTCTATTCAAGAGTTGCGTTTTCAGCAGGAGTTGGACTTAAAAAAGAAACAGCTGGTGGATCTATTGTTGGAAGCCAAGAAGGATTTTTTTTGGAAGGGAAAAAAACAAACAAAGAAACAGAAACAAAGCATGGTGAGCCCGGTGGGTATGACTGGAAAACATTTTCTGTTGACTAATACCTCCGCTTTACCCGAGGACACAGAATCTACTTTACAGGAGATATATTATGACTCGCAGGACGTACCTTCTTTAGATGAATGGTGTCTAGGTAAAGCACTAAGAGGAGCTGGCTGGTTGTTCCAGGATGGTCGATGGGTCCCAGATCCCACAGTCCCAATCCCTGGCAGTCCACCGTAGCAAATGCATCCGTCTACCACAGAATGTCCCTCTACAGAGTTGAGTGATGCTGTACAGGATCCAGAGGTGCCCAAGGAACCTTTAAGTGACACTGCGCCAGACGCTAGGGTCCAGACCACAACTGCCTCACCGCTTCTTTCAGAGCATAATTACCTGGATTCTATGGTAGGAGACAATTTGGAGAATGAGGACATTCTGCACCAGAATACAGGTATTCCTTCCAATCCTAATGTTACTGAAAATGTTTCTGGACTGGTTTCTTCTGTGGATATAGCTCCTGAAGAAAGGGCTGCCACTTATGCCAGTTTGTTTCAGCAACCCCGTGGCTGCTAAGCGCCGGTATGTGGTCCAACTGAAGTATCCGGGTGGCCTAGACTTACCACCAGACAGGTATTATGTGGGGTCCAGTCTAACTAAAGACTCTTTACATTTCACCCCAGCTGAGGTGTATGCTTTTATACACGCACCAGGGAGCAGAATTCCGACATTAGTTTTTGCTCGGCCCAACTGTTAGACAAATTCTGGAACATATACTATTCTGTGCGTCTCTCCCCCCTGTGGACTCCCTTTGTGGTGATTCCGATATCTAAGCCCACAACTAAGACTGTCACGATTTTGTTCATAATGAGGGGGTGTGCATTAATGATACAATTTTCTGGCTTGAGAAATGTGACCTAGAAGGGACCCCAGATCAGATCATAGATGATAGTGGCTTCTGGACTGAAGGGTGGAAGTTCAGGGTTAGGTTAAAACACACTGATAAAGGGATTCGACATTTACCCAATTGTTTCTTTCTGGGTAGGGACAGAGGGATTTTATTTTATCAAGGCCAACCGAAATCTTGCTACCGTTGTGGATCCTTAACACATTTAAACACAAATTGTGACCAAATAAAATGCTTCGGGAGTGGGGCCTTAGGTCACTCCGGGAACGGTTATATGATTCCCCCACCACATGTAACCTGTGTGGGGATGAGCATTTCTATCAATCTTGTCCTTGGGCTGCTCATAATTCCTCTGATACAGTTGAACAAGACTTCTATTTGAATAAGGCGAAGAGAGCTTTTCAAGCTTCCAGACAACAGCCGCCTATGGATTCCAGACATTCTAGGTCACTTCGACATAGTGAACAGCACTCTGGTGCACCTGCTGGGTCCCCACTAACTAACCCCCTTTCCGGTGTCCTGGGAAGTGCAAACAACAAGGCCGCATGATGAGGTTCAGCGGGATAACTTGGAAACAGCTATGCCCCCCCAACCCCTTCCAGCACAGCAAGGGCCTGTTCAGCCTGCTCAAACGGACCCACTGTTTCAGACAGTCAAGAAAAAGAAATCCAGGACACAGCGTTCTTTGAACTCTAAAGGTCTCATAAACATTGATTTATAACTGGGTAACAGATTTGAAATATTCAGCAGTACTGGAAATCAAAGTTGGGGGTGACAGGACGGATGAAGGAGACTTGGACGTCTCAGTCCAGTCTGTACACAGTGACTCAGTGGCAGGCGTTTCAGGTGCCGATGAGGATGGTAGACGGATTACCAAAGGGAAGAGAATTACAAGATCAAGCATGCAGAAACTGTTAGTCTAAATTTACCTCCATCTCTCATTTGAACCTTCGGCTTATGAGCCTCAACATGAACAGCATGGAGTCTGAAGTCAAATGTTTGGCAGCTTTCTCCATATTGTCTTCACTGCCTTATATTTTTCTATTGCAGGACACTCGTCTCCATACCATAAGTGACATAGAACTAACTCGCAAGGCATGGGTATCAGGAGAGTCTTACTGGTCTATTGGTGATCGACTTATGTTGTGGCTTGGGGGTTTGTTTTTCAAACCCAGACATCAGACTTAAATTAATAGATCTAGTCTTAGGGAGGTAGCCCGTGACAATGGTGACCACGACTGAGCACTTTCAAAACTGGTGACAATTGCCGCGCCTGTCCACAGGGTACTGGGCAGGGATGGTGACTGGATTTGGGGGGGGGCTGCGAATATAGCGACAGGATGTCGCTATACGTCTAGCGATGTGGGGAGCATGCATGCCATGCGACAGCCGGAATAGAGCGGGAGAGGGGTTTGTGAGGGCATGGTCACGGCGGTGGGCTGCCAAGCTGGCCCTGTGGCGTGGTGGGTGGGTGGCAGGCTAGGGTTGCAAGGCTGCTGGGTTCAGTTCGGGCACATGTTCATTTTGTTACGCCATGCCACTTTCTGGATTTGCACCTTGGGTTGAGAATCCTTTAGTGGGAAGAGATAGCCCCATAAAATAATGATTAAAAGAAAAAAGTCCCGGCACCCTTTGTTGTGCGCTGGGAGTATACATTGCGAAACTGATTTTTGGTGATGAACACTCGCCCTAATGGCAATCGCCTTTCAGCAATTGCCGTTAACACATGGAACCCCCAGGGAAGGTTCTAATGATAGATAGAGTTTTTCAACACTGACTTCAGGCTAGTAAATTTTTACGGGTTAGACTAAGGTTTCTCTTATACTGTAGATCTATTGAAAACAATACAACCTTTTTTTATTTACAGGGAAACAAGTTTTATTTGGTGGAGACTTTCACACTGGTTTATTTCAGACAGACAGAACTAAAGCCCACAATAGAACTTATTGTGATTCTCATATTTTACAAAATTTAATTAAACAAACTGGTCTAAAGGATGAACATGGCTCCTTTGTACAATACCCCTCACTTTCTTTAAGGGTCCTCTATCCACTAGGATTGATTACTGGCTGATATCAAACGAGCTCCCAATTTCCCATGTAGAAACATTTCCAATGGAGACCTCTGATCATGCTTTAATAGGGATTTTTGTGACTGCTTCTCCCCCCCAGAGTCCCGAGGAAAGGCCTGTGGACAGCAAATGTTTGCTTGTTACAGGGTCCCGACACAATTTTGGATCTTAACACTATCTGCCTAGATAGACAGAGTGTATTTTTTTGTATGATTCCCCTATAGACTGGTGGCATGACTAAATTATGTATTAAGTTATACCTGAAAGGGAAATCAATATAAAAACAGAAGGAAAAAAATGATAAGTACAGGCAGTTATGCACTCGTTTGTATAAATTGCTTTCTAAACAGTGTATACACAAAACAGACCTTACCCAACAGATCTCAGATCTTAAACAAGAGATGGTCCTATTTCAGTATAATAGACAAGCCTCCTTGGAGGCTGAACAGAGATTTGGTACACAAGGTGATAAACACCAAACCAATCCCTTTGATGATTGCCAGAATAGGTTAAATCGTCTGATTACAGCACTAACAAATGATATAGGGGTAAGGGGTAATAGAAACTGGCAATCAGGGTATTATGAAAGTGATAGATAGCTTTGTAAATGAGCAACAAAATGTTAATAGTCCTTCTTCGGAACAGATGGAACATCTGATAGAAGCAACTGAGCTCCCTAAATTAAATACACAAGAGACATCCCAATTATTAAGACCACTTGCTGTAGAAGAATTGAATGATGTTATCTCTGAACTTAGGAATGGGATGGCCCTAGGCTCAGATGGGCTCCCTTGAGAAGCATATAAATTCATATGGAATGTATTGTCTACGGAATTATTAGCAGTGCACCAGGCTATACTGGATGAATACTGGCTTAATCCACAGATGTATGAGGGATTATTAACATTTCTCTTTAAAAAAGGAGATCAACTGAAGCTTAAAAATTGGAGACAAATCGCTTTATTAAATGTGGATGTCAAATTATTGACCAGATTACTGGGAAACAGGATTTTCGCCGGTTTATATGACATAATACATCAGGGTCAAGCATGCTCTGTTCCTGGCAGAAAGGTGACTGATATTTTACTGTTACTGAGACAAATGTATGACAATGGGGAGCATCACGAGACTCATGGCTTCCTTTTGTGTTTGGACCAAACCCAAGCTTTCGATCGGGTGAATCACGCATGGTTATGGGCAGTGTTAATGGGGATATGGGTTCCCAGAGACCTTTATTAAATGGGTGAAATTGGTATATAAAGGGGCAGTCAATATCCCATATGAGAATAGAAGATTTGGAGTGGCGTATAAGATGAGGGTGGCTGTAAGACAAGGATGTCCTCTCATTCCCCTTTTATATATATTATATATCACTGGACCCACTGATGCCGATTGTGCAGAGATCCCTTAGGATACAGGGTATTCATGATGGTTTTTCCACTCCAGTTAAAATCTTGTCCTATGCGGATGATACGATTTTGACAGTAACAAATACAGCTTAAGGTGAAGTTGCAATACAGTTGATGGTGACCATTTCCAAATCTACTGGTGCAAAAGTGAATCTGAATAAAAATCATTGTTTGCCCCTTGTTGCTTCACCCCTAGACTATGATACTGTGGCTTCCCTTACAATTGAGATGGAACCCCTGTAAACTCTTGGGGATCTACTTTGGCCTGGGGGATATGGCAGAATTTAATTGGTTGCGCAGCTAGAAAATGAGAAAAGGAAAGTCATGTGCTGGAACAAATGGCATACGAGTAAAACATACAGGATATATTTGATGATAACTTTTTTGGTTCCCACATTTTTATTCCATAGTAATGTGTTCCCAGTTCCAAGCAAATTGGAAACAGCCTTTTATTCTTGTTTTTTTCCGGTCTATGGAGAAGTAAACTGAATCCAATAAAATGGGCAATCACATACTGGTTAAAGGAGGAGTACTGGGGATGCTGCACCCAGTATGTTTTTTGGAGCATTTTTCTTTACTCAAATCTCTGCCTTATTTTGAAGCAGAGTAAGGGGCTTTGGATAAGATGGGCTAGGCCATCGTTAGAAGAAATTCTGGGTCAATGGTCCAGTAATACCTTCACCCATACGAACAAAATAGTGTTTAAACTGAATTTTACTTGGATGTATTGTTTTGATTATATCAGACTTTGGGGAATTTCTGTAACACAGGTTTTTAACTCTTTCCCGGAGAACCATTTACGGTTTTATTCTCCAAACATGGTTCCAGGTGTCCCCATTTGAACATTTGCCTACCCCAAAGCAAAACAGTGTTTGCAAATACTTGGGTGACCCCAGAATTCTGGTTAAGATGAAGGATATAGTATGGTTAGGAGTACACAGGAGGGTAAATGTAAAGGGAAATCAAAAACATAAAGAGGCGGTAGAAAGAGTGTGCCCAAGAACTACTTGTACTGGTATAATGGAAAGTATTGATCACTTATATTTAGTGTCCCTATATTATAATCTTTTGGAATTTGGCAACACATATGGGGTTTGCAGCTTTATTGAACCCCTGCTTTATTATATCGAGGTTATAGTTCTCCTAATTGGTATACATATAATGATAGCACAGTATGGTTATTAATGGCCTCATTTCTTTATTGGATTTTGCAGGCCAGATGTAGATTGGTCCTACAGAAAAAAAAGGTTACTCACCTGTAACAGTAGTTCTAGGAGTGGTATATGTTGTTCATCCACTCTTTGGCATGTCCCTTTCCGCTTTAAATCTCACCGGAAGTCTTCAAGCTGGCTCTTCCCACCCACCTGGGTGGTACATACCTCGGCTCCGCCCCATGACGCCAGATCTTAGCCTGCTGGAAGCCAGGTGTTGTGTGTCCACAGCCGGGGCGGTCAGGTGGGTCCATGTGGATGAACATATACCACTCCTAAAACTACTGTTACAGGCAAGTAACCTGTTTTTCTAGGATCGTGGATATGCTGTTCATGCACACTCTTTGGCAGACTCCTAGCAGTTCTCCAGGAGGAGGGAGGGAGGGAGGCAAGGCGCACACCCCCTACTTAGGGAACAGAGATTGGAGAACTAAGGCCCCAAAACCAGCATCCCGATGTGACTCAAGGTCGATGTGGTAGTGGGTGATGAAGGTGTTTGCTGACTTCCAGATAACAGCCTGGCAGACTTCCTGGATAGGGATGTCCCTGGAAGCAGCCACCGATGCTGCAGTAAGGCGGGTAGCATGAGCTCTTATCCCTCTGGAAGGCTCCTTGCCTGCCAACTCGTAGCACAGACCTATGCATGATGTGATCCCCATCTTGCAATAGTCCGTTTGGCTGCAGGTCTGCCAGAAGCAGCTTCAGCACAGGTGTCAAACAGCTGGCTAACCTCTCCCCGAATTTCTGCCGTCCTCTCCTTGTAACAGGCGAGAGCTTGTACTCGGCCTCCGAGGTGTAACTGGGGTAATACACCGGCAGAGTCAACGCTTGATTAAGGTGAAACTCTGACACCACCTTCAGAAGAAATTTCGGGTGGGGGCGTAGGACAACCTTGTCCCTGTAGAAGACCAGATAAGGGGAGTCCACCGAAAGCACCTGAAGCTCCCCTGTCTTTCTGGCAGACATGATAGCCACCAGGAAGGCAGTCTTTCACGACAAGTGTGACAAGGCACACTTGTGCATTGGTTCGAATGGCTTGCCCATGAGCTTTGCCAGTACCAGCAGTAGATCCCACGGAGGTGGAGGTTCACGCACCGGAGGGGATATGTGATCCAGACCTTTGAAAAAGCGCCCGACCACTGTCTCCTGCACCACCGTCGGCTGACTGGCCCATGCCCAGTAAGCAGAGATGGCTGCCAGGTACACCCTAAGGGTCGATGACCGAAGACCTCCTTTGGAGAGAGATCAAAGGCAGTCGAGAATGTTAGCCACTGGGTAGAACAGAGGGTCCAGGCCCTTGCCCTGACACCAAAAAGAAAACCTTTTCCATTTGAAGGCATAACATTTCCCGGTCGATTCCTTTCTGGATGCCTCCACCACAGTGTAGACATCTTCGGAAAGACCCAAAGCCTGTAACTCTAGCCGCTGAGGTACCAGGCTGTGAAGTGCAGGGATTGAAAGTCTGGATGGAATACCTTCCCCTGAGTGATATCAGGTCCGGGCATGCTGAAAGTCGCTCCGGGTGCCTGCAGCTGAGGCTGAGGAGATCTGGATACCAGAACTGGCGCGGCCAGTCTGGGGCTATCAGGATCACCTTCACCCTGTCCCTCCTCACCTTGAGAAGCACCTTCTGGATCAAGGGAAATGGAGGGAAGGCGTAAAGGAGGCCTGGGGGTCCATGTCCTTGAGAAGGCATACCCCTGCAGCTAGCGCTGCTGAGGGGGGTGGGCATGATACAGCCTCAGCTTGGCGTTTTCCCTGGAGGCAAACAGGTCCACCATCAGTTTGCCCCAGTGGGAGAACAGGCTGTAAGCTACCTCTGGATGGAGAGACCACTCGTGGGATGTCTGGCATAAGCGGCTGAGAGCATCCGCCAGATCGTTTGATGCCCCTGCCACATGGATGGCTAGGAGATCTGCCTCTTAATTGGCTCACAAGGGTCCAGATGCAGAGCGCCTCCCCTGCAAAGCAGACTGGAGTGCGTGCTGCCCTGTTTGTTGAGGTGGTACATGGTCATGGTATTGTCCATCTGGACTTGAAGTACTTGACCCCAGAGCTGAGAAGCGAAAGCTGACAGTGCCAGTCTGACTGCTCTGAGCTCCAACTGGTTGATGTGGCATCTGGACTCCTCAGGGGTCTAGAGCCCGTGGGCCCTTCTGTCCCCCATGTGGGCTCCCAAGCCCATGAGAGCTGGTCGCAATGACTGTGGCACTGAGTCCACTGGGCAGCCAGCTCCCACTGGAGGGGGCGCATTTGCAACCGGGCCCAATGGACCACTTGAGGTGCATGCCGCCATGTAACCCAGAAGGCGAAGAAAGTCCCGGGCAGGGCGCAACTGCCCAACCAGAAATTAATCGGCAAAGGAGGAAAGAACCTCCACCATGTCCGACGGGAGCCGAGCTCTGGCTTGACAAGAGTCGAGCTTCTGCCCCGATGGAGCCCATCACCTGAGAAGGCATGAGTTCCGACTTGGCCTCGTTGATCAGAAGGCTGAGTTGGGAGCAGGTCTGGAGAGCCAGATCCCTGGACCTCTCCACCTCCTGTTGGGTGGAATCTGCTAGGATCCAATCGTTGAGGTAAGGATAAATCCTGACTCCCCCATCCCCCAACGCCTGAGATGGCCCACCACCACTGCGATGCATTTGGTGAAGACCCGTGGGGCCAATGACAGGCCAAACGGCATGGCTTGGAACTTGTACAGGGTCCCTTCGACCCTGAAGTGAAGGAACCGCTGATGGGACGGACAGACTGGGATGTGAAAGAACGTGTCCTGCAGATCCAGTGAACAGAACCACGTTTCGCTCCAAGGATGGTATGATCTGGGACACAGTGACCATCCGAAAGGTGTGTGACCTGAGATATTGATTCAGTTTGTGCAGATCTAGAATGGGGCGCCAGCCCCCAATCCTCTTGGGCACCAGGAAGTACCTGGAGACAAAGCCTGGGTCTGCTGGAAGATCCGCCACTGGTGCTACTGCCTCCTTGAGGAGGAGCTGAGTGATGTCATCTCGGAGAGCCGACTGGGTCTCAGTGGATACTCTTTCTTCCCGAGGGGCGCGGGCTCGGCTTGGGGGGTACTGCTCAAATTCCAGAGGCAGTCCCCGACCGACCACTTCGAGAATCCATCTGTTCGAGTTGACAATGGACCAGGCAGAAAGGAAGTGGCGCAGCCAGCCCCCCAAGGGAGGACCCAGAGCTGAGGTGACGTGAGAGGGGTTGACAGCCCCCGGCCCGTCACTGAGCAGGCTTGGAGGAGGAGGCTCCAGGACCTGAACCTCAGCCTCCTTTATGGGCCTGTTGGGGTCAGGGCTTGGGTCGGGGGCACCAAGCCTGAGCCTGCTGCTGTCCACCTTGATAGGAGGACTGCTGAGCCGCAGGAGAAAAATGCCGAAAAGGCTTCTTCTTTTTCTTCTGCTGGTTCTTGCCCGAAGAACCCTTGACAGAAGTGGCATCCAAGGTGGCAATGGACTGCTCAACGCGCTGAAGGTGACCGGTCACTCCTGGGCCAAACAAGTCAGTCCCAAGCAAGGGCATGTCAGCTAGTTTGTGCTGGGTATCCGCCGGAAAGAAGGACAGCCTCAGTCAAGTCCTGCGATGAGAAGCAACTGCGGCAGCCATCGAGAGGGCACAAGAATCCCCAATGTCCTGGGCCGTCTGAAACTGCTGTTTGGCAACAGCTCGGCCCTAATCCCAGACCTGCTTGATCATGGTCTTAATGTCCATGGGGAGATGTGGGAGGACTTCATCCAGCGACCCTAAAAGGGCGTGAGAGAAGTGTACCATGATGACGGCCGAACTTGCCTGACGACGGACCAAGAAGGAAGCTGCATAGACCTTCCTGGCTGAATGGTCCAAAAGCTTGGACTCTATCAGGAGGTCGGTCAGTGCCGGCAGAACTGCCAGTACACCTGAACACAGAGGTGGTGACCAGGCTCTCAGCCAAAGGGTGCTCTGTGAACCCCGCAAGGGACCCCATGGGCACTGCAAACTTGTGGGCAGACAAGAGGCAGGGCGCCACCAGAGTTCTAAGGTTGGGCCAACAATGGTCTCGACCACAGGAAAGCCCTCCTTAGGGGTATCCCCTCTCTTAAGGATGTCTGTAAGAGGGTACTCCACCTTTTTCTGGATTGGCTCCAAGGGCATCCCTGTGGATTCAGAGATGAGACGAAGAATCCCTTGGAAAGATGAGGGACCTTCCTCCTTCTCCAAGCCAATGGTTGATTCATCATCCCCTGGATGAGAATGCAAACCAGTGACGTCTGAATCCGAAGAATCCAGGTATAACGGCCGACCACCCAGGTCACCTTCTACCAGCCGAGGGCGGTCTGGGGTGACTGTGACCGACAACCGCCAGGGAAGCCAGGTGTCTGGACTATCTTCCTTGGAAAGAGCCCCTCCCACAGGCTATTTGGGCAGTGGTTCCACCACGATCGGTGGAGAGACCGTTTTGGGCTGAGCTTGAGGTTTTGCTGCCTCCGCGGGCTGAGGAACCGATTTAATTTGCTCTGAAATAGTCTGCTTCGGCCTAGAAGGTGAAAGCCAGGTAATGGCCGGTGTAGACGCTGGAGTTGGCTTGTGCCCGGTCAGAATTAGTTGTTGCCACATGAGGTCCTTGTGGCGCGCAGTTTCTGCAGGCCTCTCTCATCCGAGGGAGGGACGGACGGATGGCGTGCTCTCTTTAAGCCGCTTATGGCTCTTCCTCAGCCTGTTGTTTGAGGGTTCCAAGACCTCGATCAAGATCAGATGGGCAGACTCGGTCACTTGGGAGACACCGGCGGGACTGGTGATTTCCCGCAATCTGGGACCACTTCTTCGATGGGAGTCCCTGCAGTCTGGGACTAGTCATCTGGGAAGGCCAGATTAGGGGTTCGATTGAGAGATTCGTTGACTGGAGAAGGCGAAATTGGATCGATCACGATTTCAACATCATCGATCGATAATTCGGTCGACTGACCTAATGGCACAGCCGAAAAGCCAGCGGCCGGAGCAGCGATCTTGACCGAGGTCGAGACCGCATATTCCTGGGATTGAGATCTCTCCCGCTCCCAAGAACATCTCCGTCAAGATGAAGACGATCCCAGGCCCTCCTCCTGCTTACGGGATCGAGAGGAGTGCGAGCCTGCAGGCACTTCTCCCTTGATCGGGAGAGACTGGCACAGCTCTCGGAAGGAAGCCGAGAAGGTGGAGCCCAGGTTGAGAGGAACAAATAAGCTCCTAGAGGTCTCTGCAGCACGAGCTGCTTCCTCCTCAAACACTTGCATGCGTTCCAATTGCTCAGCGGATCCTGCAGCCATGGAAACCGCCCACCCGAGCCTCTTTGGATTTCACCAGAGGGTTCCTCTTCTCTGGCCTCCCCAGTTTCAGATGTGTGAGACGGTCATAGAGGATGCTGAGATGAAAGGCGAGACGCATATCGCATTTCGAGGTGTCACGGTCGACACTGAGGCAAGAGATGCACGCGGTGTGGGGATCGGTGTGCTGCATTTTCTGTCCGTAAGGGCACAGATGAAATCCGGGGGAAGACTGGTCTTCCATAATCGAAGCAGCGAACTTGCAATCGCTAACGCGAACAATGCAAATTTTCGGAATAACTGAAGGTTTGAAAGCCAGAGCCTAATAAATGTGTGAGCACGAGGGAGGCAACCTGAATCTTCCAGCAGAGAGGGAAGATCTGGCGTCATGGGGTGGAGCTGAGGTATATACCACCTGGGTGGGTGGGAGTAGCCAGCCTGAAGAATTCCGGTGAGATTTAAAGCGGAAGGGGACTTGCCAAAGAGTGTGGATGAACAACATATCCACGATCCTAGAACAGTTTATTTCCCAACAAGAATTATTATGATCTATACTGTCTGAGATGGCACGGATCAGAAAGCTTGAATCATGGAAATGATCACAAGATAAATGGCAGATGTCCTGGGGAAATTGTGTTTGTTTCACATGATGTTTGTGGTACCTTCCTTTTATTTGATATGCCCCAAAATACACTAGTAGCTGGGTTGCCGTCTAGAGTTTGGATTTTCCATTTTGAAGATGGTGAGAGGGGTTGCTATATAGGATTTAGGATGACTATGCCTAGTAAGATGGAATATTTATTATCCTTGATTACTGGGAGGCTGCTCTGTTTCTCTATATATGTTTATATGTATGAATGAATACATTTGTTTTCCTCCACAATTTTTGTTTTAATGGACATTAAAGGTATTTCCATAAATCTGAAAAGGGGATGTATGCTTTGATACATATTTGCTTATGTTTTTTTGTGATTTTTTTTTTTTTGCAGTTTTCTAAAATTCCTCTACTCTTAGGGGTGGGAGCAGAGGATTTTGAATTGCAATGTGGATTTTCTTTAGATCACAGGTGGTTTTGAATATGTTTCAATATTTGAAAAAGGGATGTATGCTTTACTACATATTTGCCCAACACTTTTTGTTTTGAGTACCGTCTTGTGTTATGACTCTTGCAGTTTTACCACAAACTTTCCCCTACTCTTTTTTTGGGGGTTGCTTTCAGCAATTTATAATAAGTTTTGGGACTAGAAAAATGAAAGTTTGTATTTAATGCATGATCAAATACTTATTTCTTTTATTTTGCATTATGATTTTGTGTGAAGTAACACAATTATGTATGTATTTTAATTTCAAGTTTTAATAAAAATTCCCCTACTCTTCTCGAGAAATGCCATGGGATTTTCAACATCCACCTGAACTACCACCAGAACAGGCAGATGGGAACTCAGTTTAACGTCTCATCCGAAAGACGGCACCTCAGGACTGCAGCACCCCCCTCATGCTGTACTACAGTGTCAGTATTGGGATTTAACCCAAGTGCCTGATGTGGGGATAGAACCAGAGCCTTTTGATACTCCCAGCCTCAGAGGCAAGTGTGCTACCTGCTGAGCCACTGACACTGCCTTAGCAGCCTGGGATCTCGGCGACTGGGAAGGAGGGATCCCGGAGGACCCCTGCCCAGAACTGGTTACCTGTTGCTCCATGAGGAATTTTTTAAGAGGCTTTTTAAGTCACCTGAGGGTGGTTTGATTAAACTTCTGGTACAGCTCATAGTCCGAGATGTCATGGTCAGGCTCAAGAAAGCAGACACAGAGTGAGTGAGTGTCTGAAGAGGCAATCTTCATTCCACAGTGGCAGCGATGGAAGGGAGAAGTTGAAGGTTTAACTCTCAACATAAACAAGGCAATTATTTAAAAGTTGTAGGCGAAAAAAGGCACGAAACTGCACTGGAGCTTCCAAGGAGACCCACGCAATCAAGTCTATGGCAGGAAAGAATGGAGGAGGGAGCGGAGCCTTTATAGGGTTGGTGATGTCGATGAATGACATCAGTGTGGACGGGCCCAGTTGTACTGCTGAAAATCTTCTGTGTGGATCCTGCTTCACCGAAGTTGAAGTTCCATCTGTGGGACCCGATGACTCAGATACCCCAGATGAAGATCTATAAATACTTTGGTCTATGTTCCTTAACAGCTCAATAATGCAGAAATTCTGTAGATACTACAAGTAGGATTTACTACAAGGACGTCAAATACAGCAAGGGACACAAACAGTTAATTTAAAGCTGTCCCTCAGTAGTTGTGGTAGTAATCGAATAACCCATTATTGCTCATACATATACATACAGAGGGATCATCTCATGCAGTAGCTCCAGAAGAAAAGGTTACTCACCCGTAACCACAGTTCTAGGAGTGGTATATGGTACACGTCCACATTCTGGCAGTTCCACTGGAAGGTGATGATTGGCTGGACGTCTTTAAGCTAAGTTCCTCCCACCACCCAGGTGGATATATACCCTGACTCTGCCCCGTGACGTCAGATCTTTCATGCTGGAAACAGAATCTTGTGCCACTTGGGAGAGGAGGCTGGGTGGGTTGTGTGGATGTGTACCATATACCACTCCCAGAATTACGGTTACAGGCGAGTAACCTTTTCTTCTATGGGCATGGATATGGTACACTATCCACACTCTGGCATACTCCAAGCACATCTCCAGGAGGAGGGGGCAAGGCGCACACCCCTTCTTGCTGAACCAAAACTGGAGAACCAAGGTCCCAAAAATACAGGGTACTCACCTGTAACAGGAGTTCTAGGAATGGCATATGTTGTTCATCCACACTTACTGGCAGGTTTCTTGCCATTTTAAATCTTGCCGGAAGGTCTTCAAGCTGGCTCCTCCCACCCACCCGGGTGATAAAACTCTCGGCTCCACCCCATGACGCCAGATCTAGCCCGCTGGAAGCCAGGTTGTGTGTCGAAGGTGGGGAGGTTGGGTGGGTTGTGTGGATGAACAACATATACCATTCCTAGAACTCCTGTTACAGGTGAGTAACCTGTATTTCTAGGGACATGGACATGTTGTTCAATCCACACTTACTGGCAAACTCCTAGCAGTTCTCCGGGAGGAGGAAGGCAAGGTGCACACCCCCCTACTTGGGAAATAAGGACTGGAGAACAGAGGTTCCAAAACCAGCATCTCTGCGTGACTCAAGGTCGATGTGGTAGTGGGTAATGAAGGTGTGTGCTGACCTCCAGGTAGCAGCCCTGCAGATTTCCTGGATAGGGACATCCCTGGAAGCAGCCACCGAAGCAGCAGTATGGCGAGTAGAATGAGCTCTTATCCCTTTGGGAGACTCCATGCATGCCAACCTGTAGCAGAGATCTATGCAGGAGGTGACCCACCTGCCTATCGTCCGCTTGGCTGCAGGTCTGCCAGGTGCGGCTTCAGCGTAGGTGACAAACAGCTGGCGAACCTCTCCCCGAATTTCAGCCGTGCGCTCCTTATAATAAGCGAGCGCCCTTCTAGGGTCCAGAGTATGGAGCCTACATTCGGCCTCCGAGGTGTGATTGGGGTAGAACACCGGCAGAGTCAACACCTGGTTAAGGTGAAACTCCGACACCACCTTCAGAAGGAATTTCGGGTGGGGGGCGCAGGACAACCTTGTCCCTGTGGAAGACCAGATAGGGAGACTTGATGGAAAGCACCTGGAGCTCTCCCATCCTTCTGGCTGACGTGATAGCCACCAAGAAGGCGGTCTTCCACGACAGGTGAGAGATATCACACCTGTGCATAGGTTCGAATGGCTTGTCCATGAGCTTAGCCAGTACCAGCAGTAGATCCCACGGAGGTGGAGGTTCTCGCATCGGAGGGGGATATGTGCTCAAGGCCTTTGGAAAAGTGCCAGACCACCTTCTCCCATACCGACTGCTTCCCGCCCGTGTGTCTGGGCAGAGATGGCTGCCAGGGGCACCTTAAGGGTCGTCGACCGAAAACCTAGCTGAGAAAGGGACCACAGGTAGTCCAGAATGCTGGCCAAGGAACAGGAGGAAGGGTCCAACCCCTTACCCTGACACCAAATGAAGAATCTTTTCCAAGGCATAGCATTTTCTGGTTGACTCCTTACAGGATGCCTCAACAACGTTGAGAACCTCATCGGAAAGACCCAAGGCCTGGAACTCTAGCCGCTCAGTAAACAAGCCGTCAGGTGCAGGGATTGAAGGTCCAGGTAGAGAACCTTCCCCTGGGTGACTGAGATCAGGTCCGGGTGGGCTGGAAGCTGCCTCGGGAGCCTGGAGCTGAGGATGAGGAGATCTGGATACCAGAACTGGCGGGACCAGTCTGGGGCTACCAGAATCAACTGCGCCTTGTCCCTCCTCGCCTTGAGAAGCACCTTGTGGATCAAGGGAAATGGGGAAGGCATAGAAGAGGCCTGGGGTCCTCGGCCTCGAGAAGGCATCCCCCTGCAGCGAGCCCTGCTGAGGGGGGCAGGCATGAAACAGCCTCAGCTTCGTATTCTCCCTGGAGGCAAACAGGTCCACCTGAGGCGTGCCCCAGTGGGAGAACGGATCGTGTACTACCTCCAGCAGGAGAGACCACTCGCGAGATGCAGCACCTATCCGGCTTAAGACATCAGCCAGAGTGTTGGAGGCTCCTGCCACATGTATGGCTAGGAGATCCGCCTCCAGTCTGCTCACGAGAGACCAAGTACAGAGAGCTTCATTGCACAGAGGCAAGGAGCACATCCCGCCCTGGCGGTTTATGTAGTACATGGTCGTGGTATTGTCCGTCTGGACCTGGACCACTTGACCCCGTACAAACGGAGCGACGGCGGTGAGGGCTAGTCGGACTGCATGAAGCTCCAGCAGGTTGAAGTGGCATTGAGACTCCTGAGGGGACCAGAGGCCATGCACTCTGAGCTCCCCGAGATGGGCACCCCACTCTATCAGAGAGGCGTTGGTCGTTAGAGTGACCATCGGCTCTAGGCGGACAAACGGGATTCCCTCCTGCAGATGAGCTGGAATGATCCACAGTTGGAGAGCGTTCCCCATCTCCTGGGTCACTATCACTGGCTGGTCCAGAAGACCGGAGCGCTGTGACCACTGACGGGCCAGCCCCCATTGTAAGGGACGCACGTGCCAGCGGGCCCAACGGACCACGCTGGTGTAGGCCGCCATGAGGCACAGGAAGTCCCGGGCAGGGCGCAATTGCCCAACCAGAAATGATTGGGCAATGGAGGAAAGAACCTCGGCCCTGTCCACCGGGAGCCGTGCTCTGGCTCGAAGAGAGTTGAGCTCTGCCCCGATGAATTGAATCACTTGCGTTAGCACAAGTTCCGATTTGACCTCGTTGATGAGGAGGCCAATCTGAGAGCAGACCTGGAGGGCCAGATCCCTGGACCGCTCCACCTCCGGTCTGGAGGGGGCTGCAATCAGCCAGTCGTCCAGGTAAGGGTACACCCGGACCCTTCGGCGTGGCAGAAATGCTGTCACCACTGCCATGCATTTGGTGAAGACCCTGGGAGCTGGAGAGAGGCCACAGGGCATGGCCCGGAACTCGTAAAGGGACCCCTCTGCCCTGAAGCGGAGGAATCGCTGGTGGAACGGACGGATTGGGACGTGAAAGAACGCATCCTGGAGGTCCAGAGAACAGAACCACATGCCTCGTTCCAAGGAAGGAATGATCCGAGTCAGAGTGACCATCCTGAAGGTTTGAGACCCTAGGAACTTGTTCAGGTTGTGTAGGTCTAGAATGGGGCGCCAGCCCCCCCGTCCGTTTTGGGACCAGAAAATACCTGGACACAAACCTTGGGTCTGGTGGACGATCTGCCACCTCCCTGATCACCTCCTTCTGGAGAAGCAGGGCAATACTGGCTCGAAGAGCCAACAGAGAGGCTACGGACCCCGTAGCCCCCTGTGGGGCGACAGCTTGATAGGGTAGGGCCTGCTCGAATTCCAGAGGCAGACCCTTTCCTACCACTTCCAGCACCTAGCGGTCCATGGTGATATCGGACCAGGCGGAAAGGAAGTGACGGAGCCGTCCCCCAACGGGGGGAACCTGGGGAGAAGTGACGAGGTTGGGGGCGACACCCCTCAACCCGTCACTGGGCAGGCTTGGAGGAAGGACTGGCCGAGGGACCTCCTGGACCTTTCCCTCCCGGCTTCCTGCTGGAGGAAGCTGCAGGCTTGGCTTTGGGGTGCCAAGTGCGAGCCTGCTGGCCCTGATGCTGGTGTTGCTGGGCCGGATGTGCCGGAGGGGCTGAAGGCTGAAAGGGCTTATGCTGCTGCTGACAGCCTTTGTCCTTCTGGGCAGACATGACAGAGTCCAAGGTGGCACTGGACTTCTCGATCCTCTGCAGATGACCCTCCACCCCGGGACCGAACAAGTCTGTACCCAGGAAGGGAACGTCTGCCAGCTTGTGCTGGGTATCCGCTCTGAAAGTGGAGAGCCGCAGCCAAGCTCTGCAACGCATGGCCACTACTGACCAGGCACAAGAGTCTCCAATGTCCAAGGCAGTTTGGAGCTGTTGCTTAACCACCGCCCTTCCCTGATCCTGCACCTGCTTGACTGTTGTCTGGAGGTCAGCTGGGAGATAAGGAATCACCTCATCCAGGGAGCCCAAAAGGGCGTGTGAAAAGTGTGCCATCAGAACGGCCGAACTGGCCTGTTGTAGGCCTTAGGAGGATGCAGCATAGACTTTCCGCCCGGAGTAGTCCAGTTTCTTGGACTCCTTATCGGGTGGCTTGTCCACGTCCCGAGTGTTTCCGGAGCACCAGAAAACACTGTCGGTCACAAGCCCCTCCGCGGAGGGGTGCTCCGAGAATCCGGAGAGTGAACCAGTGGGAACGGCATACTTTTGGGCCATCCTGGTCGAAGGTGCTGGACAAGAAGCTGGCCATTGCCATAGCTCAGAGCTGGGCCAACAATGGCTTCGGCCACCGGAAAGGCCTCCGTGGGGGAATCCCCTCGGTCCAATATCTCCGTGAGGGGATACCTGGCCCACTTTGAAACTGGTTCGAGCTTCATCCCAGTAGGCTCCGAGATGAGCCGAAGCACTCCCAGGAACAAGGATGGGCTCTCGTCCACTGACTGACCCCCAGTGGACTCCAGGTCGAGGGGTCTGGAGAACAGCGAGGAATCAACATCAGACTCAGAGGAGTCTGTAAACAGCTGCCGAGGGCCTGAGCCACTCTCCACCTGCAGAAGTCGATCGGGAGTGGGGGTGACCAACAACCGATGGGGCAAACAATGACCCGACCGAGAATCCTCGGTCGGGGACCCAGTTTTAGGTTGTGGAGGCGGGGGTTCCACCACAATGGGCGGCGCAGCCGGTTTTGACCAAACAAACGGTGCCGGCTTCGGCTCCTCGATAACAACGAGGGGTTGTTTTGGCCGCTCTGGTGACAGCCACTTAATGGCTGGGGAAGGCGACGGAGTCGGCTTGTTCCCGGTCAAAAGGAGCTGCTGCCACATCAGATATTCGTAGCATCGACGCAATTTGCACTGGAGCTTATCCTCCGAAGAGGATGAAGATGAGGATGAGCGGCGCCGCCACTTTCCTCGGTGCGAGACCGCCCGATGTCGGTGGATCAGCTGGACCAGAAGAGGTCCGAGACCTCGGTGTTTCCGGTGGGTCAGAGGGAGCGGGGAAAACCCGCTCCTCCCTCGGTATGGGGATCTTAACCGGGGACTCCGGCACAGGAGGCACAGACAAGTCCTCGGTTTCCACCGGGGAAACCGGTGAAGAACGGTTGTCGGCTTCTCCAGTCGACAGCCCGTCCGACGGGTCGAGAAAAATCTGGACTGCGTCAACGGGTGTCTGGGCCGGCTGACCTGACGGGTACACCGTGATGCCAGTGGCCTTAGCCGCAACCTCGACCGAAGTAGAGTGTCAACTATCCGGGGAAGGGGACCTCTCCTGCTCCCACGAACGTCGACGGTGGGACTTACCCTTGGAGTCCTTCTTCTTGGACCGGGAGGAATGTCCCGAAGGGACCTCTCCCTTGGTGGAGAGGGACTGACAAAGCTCCTTGAACGAAGCTGTGTAGGAGGAGCCCAAAGAGAGCGGGATAAATGCCGCGACCAAAGATGATGTTGATGCGGCCTGGGCCGCTTCCTCCTCGAGGGCGATCATTTGTTCGAGCTGTTCAGCCGAGCCCGCCACCACGGACACCACCCAACGGGCCTCCTTCGACTTTACCGGAGGATAACATTTCTCGGGGCACCCAAGTTGCAGTCTGGCAGCGCAATCCTCAAGAACCGTGGCTGAGAAGGACCTGCACAAGTCGCAGGCCTGCGAATGGTACTCAAGCCCAAGGCAGTAGCGCCTTGCGATGAGTCCCGGATCGGTCCAGGACATCTTCTGCCCACAGGGGCACCACCGAAATCCGGGAGTCGACCTGTGCATCGCAGCCGCGAGGGAAGAAAAAGACAGAAGTCTTTTAAATTTTAAGATAAGTTTCGGGTTAACCGAAGAGTTAGGATCCAGGCCTAAAACGCAGAGCACAAAGGAGGGAACCTGAGCTTCCAAGCGGTAAGGAAGATCTGACATCATGGGGCGGAGCCGAGAGTTTTATCACCCGGGTGGGTGGGAGGAGCCAACTTGAAGACCTTCCGGCAAGATTTAAAGCGGTAAGGAACCTGCCAGTAAGTGTAGATTGAACAACATATCCATGTCCCTAGAATGTGCATTCCGGCGTGACTCAAGGTCGATACGGTAGTGGGAAATGAAAGTGTGAGCAGACTTTCAGGTAGCAGCCCTACAGGTCTCCTGTATGGGCACATCCCTGGAAGCAGCCACCAAGGCAGCGGTATGTCTGGGGGAATGAGACCTGATCCTTATGGGAGGCTCCCGTCCAGCCAACCTATAGCAAACGGCGATACAAGATGTGATCCACCTTGTAATCGTCCACTTTGCTGCTGGTCTGCCAGGTGCAGCTACAGTGTAGGTGACAAACAACTGGCGACCCTAACCCTGAACTTCAGCCATATGGTCTACATAATAGGGCAGTGCCCTTCACAGGTCCAAGGAATGGAGCCTGTGGTCGGCCTCTGAAGAAGGATCAGTACAGTATACTGGCTAGTTAATAGCCTGGTAAGGTGAAACTCTGCAACCACCTTCAGAAAGAACTCTGGGTTGGGGCGAAGAACGACCTTGTCCCCGTGGAACACTAGGTAGGGAAAGTCCATTGAAAGTGCCTGGAGCTCCTCAATCCTTCTGGAGGACGTGAAGGCAGTCTTCCATGGCAAGTGTGACATCTCCAGAACCAGCAGTACATGCCATGGTGGAAGCTGCTCTCGTATTGTAGTGGACAAGTGGTCAAGGCCCCTGAAAAAGTGCCTGACCACTTTCTTTTGGGCCACCGTTGGTATACTGGCCTGCGACCGGTAAGCAGAGATAGCTGCCAGCTGCACCTTAAGGATCATTGCTCACAGTCTCAGCTAGGAAATAGACCAAAGACAGTACAAAATGCTAGCCACTGGGCAGGAAAAGGGATAAAGCTCCTTGCCCAGGTACCAGGTGGAAAATCTCTTCCATTTAAAAGGTACAGCACCAACTAGTCGACTCTTTCCTGGATGCCTCCTCCGCCATGAGGTGCAGGGACTGAAAGTCTAGGTGTAGGACCGTCCCCTGGTGTCTGGTCAGAAGGTCTGGGCAGAGAGGTAACCACCACAGAGGCCTGCTGCCGAGTCTGAGGAGATGTGGTACCAGAACTGACATGGCCAGTCTGGAGCGACCAGGATCATTCATGCCTTATCCTTTCTTATCTTGACCAGAATGCTGTGGACCGAGGGGAAGGGAGGAAAGGCATACACGAGGCCCAAGGTCAAAGGGCCTTGTGAAGGCATCCTCCATCAGTGGTCCTGGACTGTGGGGAGTGGACACAGAACAACCTCAGTTTGGCGTTCTCCCAGGAAGCAAACAGATACACAGAGGGTGAGCTCCACTGGGAAAACAGGTAGTTCACCAACTCCTGATGCACAGACCACTCGCGTGACATCTCTCCTACCCCACTAAAAGCATCTGCCAGTTGTCCTTCCCCACAACGTGAATTTCGAGAAAATCAGCACCTAGGCTGCGCACGAGGGTCCAGGTGTGAAGTACCTCCCGACACAAGCGATGGGAGTGTGTGCCGTCCTGTCTGTTCAGGTAAAACATGGTCGTGGTATTGTCCGTCTGGACCTGAAGAACCTGACCCCTAATCAGAGGAGCAAATTCCGTGAGGGCCAACCACACCGAATGGAGGTCCAGCAAGTTTATGTGATGACAGGACTCCCTGGATGACCAGAACCCGTGGACAATGTGGTTCCCCAGGTACGCTCCCCATCCTACCAGAGACGCATCCACTGTCAATGTGATGGTCGGCTCGGAACGGACAAATGGGATTCCTTTCTGCAGATAATCTGGGACCAGCCACCACTGGATGGTGTCTCACAACAGCTGGGTCACTAAGACCGGCTGACCCAAGTGACCTCGGTGATGGGACCACTGACAGCCCAGCTCCCACTGGAAGATGCACATCTGCCAGCAGGCCCAATGGACCACACTGGTGCAGGACACCATGTAGCCCAGCAGCCACAGGAAATCCTGGTCAGGGTGCAATAGCCTAACCTGAAATTATTGGGCAAAGGAGGTAAGAGCAAGTGCCCAGTCCGCCAGGAGGTGCGCCTTGGCCCGCAGAGTCTAGTGATGTGCAGAAAGAAAGAAAAAGAGTTCCTACTTTTGGGTGTGTGTGTGTGTCTCTCTTGCAGATAAAAAACTTACGGTTTTATGTAAACGGATTCTTTATTTATTTTTTACAGATTTTCTTTCATTTCCACTTTATTAATGATGCAAAGTCGAGACTTTTGCATTTATAGTCAAAGGGACAGGGCCACTGTTTGATGTGCTTCTCACAGGGAGCCAGTTTGTGACAAAAACAAGGGTTGTGGCTACTGTGCAAATAACATGTTATCAGCATAGCAACTATGTCTCCAGTGAAAATAACAGTGTTTTACCTTCCAAATATATTTCCACTTCCATGGTATACATAAATGTGTGTGTGTCTCCAGTCAGTTTTTTAAATATTTACATTATCACTATTCACAACATAAGTTGACAGGGAATTCTAGATGCCCACAAGTCGTTAACATTTTTCTTTTAGTAGTTTAAAATGATTGTGGTTGTATTTGTTTATTATGCCTTCTTTATCATTTTTATGTCCAATTTGAATTTCATATTTATGCTTAGCATTATCTCTCTGTCCTTATGTAAGTTATAAAGTAACATTAAATCACCACAAATATGCCTTCTGTTTAGAGAAAACTATCTAGTTTTAATCTTTACTATATTCTATGTTTTCAAAACGTCCTACTGATTTTGAGTTTTTCTCGGAATTATTTCTATCATTACTCTTTTGCCAGAATTTCAACCCTCCCAGAACCATGAACAGTAATCGGTGAGTAGTCTGCTGAAGAGTATTGAGAGAGCTTAGGGAGGCACAGGCTGCATCTCTCACAGCCCTGTTCAACAAATTACTGGAAACAGGAGTGGTTCCCGAGGACTGTAGGAGGACAGATGTAGTACCGCTTCATAAAAGAGGTTGAAGGAAGGAGGCTGGCAACTACAGGCCGATAAATACAGGTTACTCACCTGTAACAGGAGTTCTAGGAATGGTATATGTTGTTCATCCACACTCATTGGCAGGTATCCTTGCCGCTTTAAATCTTGCCGGAAGGTCTTCAAGCTTGCTCCTCCCACCCACCCGGGTGGTATAACTCTCGACTCCGCCCCATGACGCCAGATCTGGCCCGCTGGAAGCTCAGTTGTCAGCGTCAAGCCGAGAAGTCGGAATAGGATGAACAACATATACCATTCCTAGAACTCTGTTACAGGTGAGTAACCTGTATTTCTAGGGACATGGATATGTTGTTCATCCACACTCATTGGCAGACTCCTAGCAGTTCTCTGGGAGGAGGGAGGCAAGACACACCCAATACTTACTTGGGAAGAGAGACTGGAGAACCGAGGCCCCAAAACCAGCATCCGGCGTGACTCAAGGTCGATGTGGTAATGGGTAATGAAGGTGTTTGCTGACTTCCAGGTAGCAGCCCTGCAGATTTCCTGGATAGGGATCCCTGGAAGCAGCCACCATTGCAACAGTATGGGCGGGTAGAATGAGCTCTTATCCTCTGGGAGCTCCATGCCCGTAACTTATAGCAGAGATCTATGCAGGAGGTTACCCACCTGCTTATCGTCCCGCTTGGCTGCAGGTCTGCCAGATCGCGGCTTCAAGCGTAGGTGACAAACAGCTGGCGAACCTCTCCCAATTTCAACCGTCGCTCCTTATAATAAGCGAGCGCCTTCTAGGGTCCAGAGTATGGAGCCTATATTCGCCTCCGAGGTGTGACTGGGGTAGAACACCGCAGAGTCAACACCTGGTTAAGGTGAAACTCCGACACCACCTTCGGAAGGAATTTCGGTGGGGCGCAGGACAACCTTGTCCCTGTGGAAGACCAGGTAAGGAGACTCGATGGAAAGCGCCTGAGCTCTCCCATCCTTCTGGCTGACGTGATAGCCACCAAGAAGGCGGTCTTCCACGACAGGTGAGAGAGAGCACACCTGTGCATAGGTTCGAATGGCTTGCCCCATGAGCTTTGCCAGTACCAGCAGTAGATCACAGGAGGTGGGGTTCCCGCACTGGAGGAAATGTGATCAAGGCCTTTGAAAAGCGCCAGACCACCTTCTCCTGTGTCACCGACTGCTTCCCCGCCCGCGCCTGTAAGCAGAGATGGCTGCTAGGTGCAACTTTAGGGTCGCTCGACCTAAGCCCTTGACTAGAAAGGGACCATAAATGACCAAGATGCTTGCCAAGGAACAGGAGGAAGGGTCCAAGCCCTTGCTCTGACACCAAATGGAAAACCTTTTCCATTTGAAGGCATAGCATTTTCTGGTCGACTCATACGGGACGCCTCAACTACATTGAGGACCCGTCGGAAAGACCCAAGGCCTGGAACTCTAGCAGCTCCAGGAACCAGGCCGTCAGGTGCAGGGATTGAAGGTCGGATGGAACACCTTCCCTGATTGACTGAGAGCAGGTCGGGCGAGCTGGAAGCTGCCGAGTCCTGGAGCTGAGACTGAGGAGATCTGGGTACCAGAACTGGCGAGGCCAGTCTGGGGCTATCAGAATCACCTGCGCCTTGTCCCTCCTCGCCTTGAGAAGCACCTTGTGGATCAAGGGAAATGGGGAAAGGCGTAAAAGAGGCCCGGGGTCCACTGCCTCGAGAAGGCATCCCCCTGCAGCGAGCCCTGCTGAGGGGGGCGGGCATGGAACAGACTCAGCTTCGCGTTCTCCCTGGAGGCAAACAGGTCCACCTGAGGTGTGCCCCAATGGGAGAACAGATGCTACTACCTCCGGCAGGAGAGACCACTCGTGGGATGCAGCCCCTATCCGGCTCAGGGCATCGGCCAGGGTGTTGGAGGCTCCTGCCACGTGAATGGCTAGGAGATCCGCCTCCAGGCTGCGCACGAGTGACCAAATGCGGAGAGCTTCCTTGCATAGAAGCATGGAGCGCGTCCTGCCCTGGCGGTTTAGATAGTACATGGTCGTGGTATTGTCCGTCTGGACTCGGACCACTTGACCCCGGAGGAACGGAGCAAAGGCGGTGAGAGCTAGGCGGACCGCTCGGAGCTCCAGCAGGTTGATGTGGCAGGGACTCCCTTGGGGACCAGAGGCCATGGGCAGTGTTCCCCAGATGGGCACCCCAACCCATCAGAGAGGCATCGGTCGATAGAGAACCCGTCGGCTCGGCGGACGAACAGGATGCCTCCTGCAAATGATCTGGAGCGGTCCACCACTGGAGAGCATTCCACATCCCTGTGTCACCGCACAAGCTGGTCCAAAGGATCGCAGTTGTGACCACTGGCTGGCCAGTCCCCACTGAAGGGGACGCATGTTCCAGCAGGCCCACGGACCACGCTGGTGCAGGCCGCCATGAGACCCAGGGGCGCAGGAAGTCCCGGCAGGCGCAATTGCCCAACCAGAAATGATCGGGTAAGGAGGAAAGAACCTCGCCCTGTCCGCCGGGAGCAGCCTGGCTCGAAGAGAGTCGAGCTGCGCCCGATGAATAGAATCACCTGCTTGGCTCGAGTTCCGACTTGGCCTCGCTGATAAGGAGGCCCAGTTGAGAGCAGACCTGGAGGGCCAGATCTCTGGACCCTCCGCCTCCTTCCTGGAGGAGCTGCTATCAGCCAGTCGTCAGGTAAGGGTACACCGGACCCTGGCACTGAGCAGGCATGCTGTCACCACTGCCATGCATTTGGTGAAGACCCTGGGAGCTGGAGACAAGCCGAAGGGCATGGCTTGGAACTCGAAGAGGGATCCTTCCGCCGAAGCGAAGGAATCTCTGGTGAGACGGACGGATAGGGACGTGAAAAAACGCGTCCTGCAAGTCCAGAGAGCAGAACCACAGCCGCGTTCCAAGGATGGTATTATCTGAGCCAGAGTGACCATCCTGAAGGTTCGAGACCTTAGGAACTTGTTTAGAGTCGTGGAGGTCGAGAATGGGCGCCAGCCCCGTCCGCTGCGAACCAGGAAGTACCTGGACACAAACCCTGGGTCTGAAGGAGGTCCACCACCTCTCTTATCACCTCCTTCTGGAGGAGGAGGCGATCGTCGGCCGACGAGCCGCCAGTGAGGCTGGGGATCCCGAAGCCCCCCGAGAGGCGACGGCTCTGAAGGGTGGTGCCTGCTCGAATTCCAGAGGCAGGCCTCTTCCCACCACCTCCAAGACCCACCTGTCCGTGGAAACAGCGGACCAGGCGGAACGGAAGTGCCGGAGCCGTCCCCCCACGTGGGGACCCAGGGGTAAGGTGACGGGAATGGGGGCGACACCCCTCAGCCCGTCACTGGGCAGGCTTGGAGGAGGGACCGGCCGAGGGACCTCCTGGGCCTTTTCCTCCCTGCCTCCTGTTAGAGGAAGCCGGCGGCTTGGGTTTGGGATGCCAAGGCCGAGCCTGCTGGCCCTGACGTTGCTGGGCCGGGCGCGCCGGGGGCACAGAAGGACGAAAGGGCTTAGGCTGTGGTTTGCGGCCTTTGTCCTTCTGAGCGGAAGAGACCGAGTCCAAGGTAGCATTGGACTTCTCGATCCTCTGCAGGTGACCTTCCACCCCAGGGCCGAAGAGGTCAGTCCCCAAAAAGGGAACATCCGCCAACTTGTGCTGGGTATCCGAAGTAAAGGTGGATATCCTCAGCCAAGCCCGCCGACGCATAGCCACTGCGGCCGCCACCGATCTGGCACATGAGTCCCCTATATCCAAAGCAGTCTGGAGCTGCTGTTTGGCCACTGCCCTGCCCCCGCACCTGCTTAACCGTAGTCTGCAGATCGGCCGGAAGATGAGGGATGACCTCATCCAGGGAGCCCAACAGGGCATGAGAAAAATGTGCCATGAGGACGGCCGAACTGGCCTGACGAAGGCCGAGAGAGGACGCAGCGTAGACTTTTCGCCCGACATAGTCCAATTCTCTTCGACTCCTTGTCAGGAGGTTTGTCCACATCCCTGGCGCTAAGCGGCGCCGAAAACGCTGTCGGTAACCAACCCTCAGCAGAGGGTGTTCCAAAACCGGACAAGGAACCGGTAGGGACCGCATTTCCTGGCCATCCTGGTCAAGGCGCAGGGCAGGAAGCAGGGCGCTGCCAAAGCTCCAGTGCCGACCCACTATGGCCTCGGCCACCGGAAAGACCTCCATCGAGAATCCCCCGTCCAGAATCTCCATGAGGGATACCTGGCCCGTTGGAAACGAGGTTCGAGCTCCATCCCGGTGGACTCAGAGATGAGCCGAAGCAGTCCTAGGAAGGACGACGGGCTATCGTCCATTGACTGACCTCTGAAGACTCCAAGTCCAGACGCTTGGAGAAAGGAGGAATCATCTTCGGACTCGGAAGAGTCCTCGAAGAGCTGCCTCTGGCCTGAGCCACCTTCACCTGCCGAGGTCGGTCGGGAGTGAGGGTAACTGACAGCCATGGGGTGAGACCCTTAGCCGACCGAGAATCCTGGTCGGAGCCCCAATTGGTGGCTGTGGAGGCGGAGGTTCCACCGGAATCGGTGGAGCAGCTGGTTTTGGCGGAACAACCGGCCTGGGTATAGGCTCCTTGGATAAGTCGAGGGGTTGTGTCGGCCGCTCCGGTGACAGCCACTTAATGGCCGGGGAAGGCGACGGGGTCGGCTTACTCCCGGCCAGGAGGAGCTGTTGCAACATAAGGTCCTCGTACCATCGACGTAATTTACGCCGAAGCCTCCCCTCGTCCGAGGAAGAGGACGAGCGGCGACGCCGCTTACTGCGGTGCCGAGACCGAGACCGCCTATGACGGTGGGATCGGCTGGACCGCGAAGAGGTCCGAGACCGAGACCGAGAGTCCCGGAATTTCCGAGGTCGGTGTGGGAGGTGTCAGCCGAACCGGCATTCTTCGCTCGGATGGTTTATCCGAGGGCTCCGGAACGGAGGCAGCAGGCGAGCCAGCGGGATCCTCAACTCCTCCCGGGGAACAGGGAGAGGGGAATCTCGGCTGCTAAAGCGACAGCCCATCCAACGGGTGAAAAATCTCGACTTCGCCGGTGGGAGTCTCGGTCAACTGACCTGCAGGGGACACCTGAGGCCAGTGGCCGGCTGAGCGTCGACCGAAGCCGACGGTCAGCGACTCGGGAGAGGACCTTTCCGCTCCCAAGAGCGTCGACGGAGGAACTTCACCCTGTCCTTCTTTTGGACCGAGAATAAGGTCCAGCAGGCGTGGCCCTTCTCCCTAGTGAGAGGGACAGACAAAACTCATAAAAAGAAGCCGTGTGGGAGAACCCAGAAGGCGGGATAAATGCTGCGGCGAGAAGATCTGACCAGCGCCGCCTCCTCTTCGGGGCGAACATCCGCTCGGGCTGATCTGCCGAGCCATACCCGAGGACACCGAAACCGGGCCTCATTGGACTTCACGGAGGGAAGCGCTCTCGGGGGCGGCCCAGTTGCAATCGGGCATACGGTCTTCGGGGCGTGGCCGAGAAAGATGAGCACAGGTCGCAAGCCTGCAGGTCGTGCTCAAGGCCTGGGCAAATGAACCTGCGTGGTGTGGATCCGTCCGAGATCTTTCTGCCGCATGGGCATCTCCAATCGGGAGTCGTTGTCCGTCCATGACATGAGGGGATCGAAGACAGAAGTCTTATTCTAAAATTTATTTTTAAATCCATAAGCGGAGAAAATAAGAACCAGTCTCAAGCGCGAGGCGTTAAGGAGGAACCTGAGCTTCCAAGCGTGGAAGATCTGGCGTCATGGGGGCGGGCCGAGGATTATACCACCGGGTGGGTGGGAGGAGCAACTTGAAGACCTTCCGGCAAGATTTAAGCGGCAAGGATACTGCCAATGAGTGTGGATGAACAACATATCCATGTCCTAGAAATACAGGTTACTCACCTGGAACAGGAGTTCAGGAATGGTACATGTGTTTCATCCCCACTGTCTAACAGTATCATACCGCACCATCTGGAAGGTCTACAAGCAACTCTGCCAGACCGGTCAGTAAATCTCGGCTCACGTAATGTTTCAGATCTAACCCTGGAAGCTCAGGTTAACATCAGCCAGGGGGAGATCGGGTGGGTCGTGGATGAACAGCATACCACAGCCTAGAACTCCTGTTACGAGTGAGTAACCTGTATTTCTAGGGACATGGATATGTTGTTCATACACACTGTCTGGCAGACTCTAGCAGTTCTCTGGGAGGAGGGAGGCAGGCGCACACCCCTACTGAGAATAGAGACTGGACCGAGGCCCCAAAACCAGCATCCTGGCATGACTCAAGGTCGATGTGGTAATGGGTGATGAAGTTGTGCCGACTTCAGGTAGCAGCCTGCAAATATCCTGGATAGGGACGTCCTGGAAGCAGCCACCGATGCAGCAGTATGGCAGGTGAATGAGCTCTTATCCCTCTGGGAGCTCCATGCCCATCAACTTATAGCAGAGATCATGGGAGGTGACCCACCTTATCGTCCTGCTTGGCTGCAGGTCTGCCAGGTGCAGCTTCAGCGTGGGTGACAAACAGCTGGCGAACCTCTCCCAATTTCAGCCGTGCACTCCTTATAAGCAGCGGCCCTTCTAGGGTCAAAGTATGGAGCCTGTATCGGCCTCCGGTGTGATTGGGGTGGGAACACAGCCAGAGTCCAACCACCTAGTTAGGTGAAACTCCATGACACAACCTTGGAAGGAATTCGGGTGGGGCGCAGGACAACCTTGTCCTGTGGAAGACCAGGTAAGGAGACTCTATGCAGAGCGCCTGGAGTTCTCCCATCTTTCTGGCTGACGTGATAGCCACCAAGAGCGGTCTTCCACGACAGGTGAAGTGTTCACACCTGAGCATTGGTTGAATGGATTGCCCATGAGCTTTGCCAATACCAGCAGTAAATCCCATGGGTGGAGGTTCTGCTTTTGGGGAAATGTGATTAAGGCCTTTGAAAAGCAGACCACCTTCTCCTGCGCCACCGAGCTGCTCTCCGGCCCAGCGCCTGGTAAGCAGAGATGGCTGCCAGGTGCACCACTAGGGTCGTCGACCCTAAGCCCTTGACGAGAAGGGACCATAAATAGTCCAAGATGCTTGCCAAAGGACAGGAGGAAGGGTCTAAGCCATGCCTGACACCAAATGGAAAACCTCTTCCATTTGAAGGCATAACATTCCTAGTCGACTCCTTCTGGGAGCCTCAACAACATTGAGGACCTCGTCGGGAAGACCCAAGGACCTGGAACTCTGGCAGCTCAGGAACCAGGCCGTCAGGTGCAAGATTGAAGGTCCGGATGGAACACCTTCCCTGATTGACTGAGAAACAGGTCAGGACGAGCTGGAAGCTGCCTCGGGAGCCTGGAGCTGAGGCTGAGGAGATCTGGGTACCAGAACTGGCGGGGCCAGTCTGGGGCTATCAGAATCACCTCGCCTTGTCCCTCCTTGCTTTGAAGCACCTCGCGAATCAAGGGAAGCAGGGGTGGAAAGGGAAGAGGCCGGGTCCACGGCCTCGAAAAGGCATCCTGCAGCGAGCCCTGCTGAGGCGGGCATGGAGCAGCCTCAGCCGGCGTTCTCCTGGAGCCAAACAGGTCCACCTGAGGTGTGCCCCAATGGGAGAACAGATCTTGTACTACCTCCGGCAGGAGAGACCCTTGAGATGCAGCCGATCCGGCTCAGGGCATCGGCCAGGGGTGTTGGAGGCTCGTGCCACATGAATGGCTGGGAGATCCGCCTCCAAGCTGCGCTACGGTAACCAAATCGCGGAGAGCTTCCTTGCATAGAAAGTATGGGCAACGTCCGCCCTGGCGGTTAGGTAGTAGCAGTCGTGGTATTGTCCGTCTGGACTCGGACCACTTGACCCTGGAGAAAGCGAGACAAAAGGCGGTGAGAGCTAGGCAGACCAGCTCCGGACTCCTACCAGGTTGATGTAGCATCGGGACTCCAGCGGGGGACCAGAGCCGTCGCCCAGTGTTCCCAGATGGGCCCCCAGCCCATCAGAGGGCAGTCCGGTCGATAGAGGCGATCGGCAAAGGCGGACAAGCAGGATGCCCTCCTGCAGATGAGATGGAGCGGTCCACCCCGGAGGCATTCCACATCTCCTGGGTCACCGTCACTAGCTGGTCCAATGGATGGCGGCGTTGTGACCACTGGCTGGCCAGTCCCACTGAAGAGGCGCATGTGTAATAGTGCCCCAACCGGACCGCTGGTACAGGCACCATGAACCAGGGCGCAGGAAGTCCCGGGCAGGAGCGGTGCCCAACCAGAAATGACTGGGCAAAGGGTAGAACCTTGGCCCTGTCACCAGGAGCAGCGCACAGCTCGAGAAAGTCGAGCTCTGCCCGATAAACAGAATCGCCTGCTTGACTCGAGTTCCGACTTGGCCTCGTTGATAAGAAGGCGATTTGAGAACAAACCTGGAGGGCCAGATCTCTGGACCGCTCCACCCTCCTGTCTGGAGGGGCTGCTATCAGCCAATCGTCCAGGTAAGGGTACACCCGGACCCCTCAGGCGCCGCATGAAGCTGTCACCACTGCTATGCATTTGGTGAAGACCCTGGGAGCTGGAGACAGGCCGAAGGGCATGTCCGGAACTCGAAAGGATCCCTCCGCTCGGCGAAGGAATCGATGTAGCGGACGGATAGGGCGATGAAGAGCCGCGTCCTGTAGGTCAGAGAGCAGAACCACAGGCGTGTTCAGGGATGGTATTATCTGAGCCAGAGTGACCATCCTGAAGGTTCGAGACCTTAGGAACTTGTTCAGGTCGTGTGGAAGTCGAGATGGGCGCCACCCCCTGTCCGTTCGGAACCAGGAAGTACCTGGACTGAAACCCGGGTCTGAGGGAGGGTCCGCCACCTCCTGATCACCTCCTTTTGGAGGAGGAGGCGATGTGACTAGTGAGCCGACAGTGAAGACTGCGGACGAGGCCCCCAGTCTTGACGGCTCTGAAGGTGAGGGCCTGCTCGGAATTCTAGAGGCAGGCCTTTCCCACCACCTCCAGCACCCACCTGTCCGTGGTAATAACGGACCAGGTGGAAAGGAAATGCTGGGCCGTCCCCAGAGGGGAACCTGGGGTGGTGGCGGGGTTGGGGGTGACACCCTCAGCCTGTCACTGGGCAGGCTTGGAGGAGGACCGGCCGAGGGACCTCCTGGGCCTTACCTCCTGCTTCCTGTTGGAGGAAGCCCGGGCTTAGGTTTGGGATGCCAAGCCTGAGCCTGCCTACCCCTAGCGTTGCTGGGCCGGACGCCTGCAGGCGCAGAAGAGACGAAAGGGCTTAGGCTGTGGTTCGGCCTTTGTCCTTCTGAGCAGAAGAGACAGAGTCAAGGTAGCATTGGACTTCTTGATCCTCTGCAGGTGACCTTCCACCCCAGGGCGAAGAGTCGATCCCAAAAGGAACATCCGCCAACTTGTGCTGGGTATCCGAGTAAAGGTGGATATCCTCAGCCAAAACCCGATGCCACAGCGCCCTCGGCTACAGACCTGCACATGAGTCCCAATATCTAAAGCAGTCTGGAGCTGCTGTTTGGCCACTACCCTGGTCGCACCTGCCTGACCGTGGTCTGCAGATCAGCGGGAAGATGAAGACGACCTCATCCAGGGAGCCCAACAGGGCATGAGAGAAATGTGATATAGGGGCGGCCGAACTGGCCTGGCGAGCCGAGGAGGCGCAGCATAGACTTTTCACCCGGCATAGTCAATTTCTTGGACTCTCCTTGACAGGAGGTTTCCACATCCCTAGCGTTCCCTGCGACGCGGGCAGCTGTCGGTAGCTAACCCCTCGCCGAGGGTGTTCAAAAAACCGGACAGGGAACTGGTAAGGACCGCATACTTCCTGGCCATCCTGGCGGGCGCAGGGCAGGAAGCAGGGCACTGCCAGAGCTCAAGGCTGGGCCACCGTAGCCTCGGCCACGGAGGAGCCTCCGTGGGGAATCCCCTCAGTACAGCATCTCCGTGAGGATACCTGGCCCGCTTAAGCGGGTTCGAGCTTCATCCGGTGGACTCCGAGATGAGCCAAAGCAATCAGGAAGAGACGAAGACTATCGTCCCGACTGTCCTCCTGAGGGACTCCAAGTCCATTCGCTTGGAGAAAAGGAGGAATCGTCTTGGGACTGGAAGAGTCCTCAAGAAACTGCCTCGGGCCTGAGCCACCCTCCACCTGCGAGGTCGATCGGGAGTGAGGGTGACAGACAGCCTATGGGGCAGTCCCTGAGCAGTCGAGAATTTTGGTCCGGAACCCAACTATCGGCTGTGGGCGGAGGTTCCACAGACTCAGTGGGGCAGCTGGTTTGGCAGAACAACGGCCTGGGAACGAGGCTCCTTGGATAAAATGAGGGGTTGTTTAGGCGGCTCGGTGGCTCAACCACTTAATGGCGGGGAAAGGCGACCGGTAAAACATTCCAGTCAGAAGGAGATAATGCCACGAGTTCCTCAAACCATCTTCGGCGTAACCTAGCGAAGCCTCCTCGTCGAGGAGGAGTAGGAAGACGGCGGCGAAGCGCCGCTTACCTGAATGCGGGAACCGTCTATGGCGGCGGGATCGGCTGGACGCGAGAGTCTGGACTGAGAACCTCAGTTTTGCCCTAGGACAGTCTACGGGGAGGTATACGTGAGCAGCCTCCCTCGGTTCAGAAGATTCAACCGAAGCTCGGAACCGGGCACAGACGAGCCGATGGGGTCCTCAACTCCACCCCGGGGAACTGGGGAGAGAGTTCTCGGCTTCTCCACGACAACCCGTCCAACGGGTCAAGAAAATCTCGACCGCGTCGGCGAAAGTCTCGGTCAACTGGCCTGACGGGGACACCGTGAGACCAGTGGCCGAAGCCGAGAAGTCGACCGAAGTCGACGGCCGACAACTCGGGGAGAGGGATCTTTCCCACTCCCAAGAGCGTCGACGGTGAGACTTACCCTTGTCTCTCTTTTTGGACCGAGAAAACGGTCCAGAAGAAGTTGGTCCCTCACCTTTAGTAGAGAGGGTCAGGCAGAGCTCCTTAAAAGAAGCTGAATAACAGGCACCATGAGAGAGTGGGACAAATGCTGCAGCCGAGGTAGAAGCGGCCCGTGCCGCCTCCTCTTCGAGGGCGATCATCTGCTCAAGCTGATCCGCCGAGCCCGCCGCCGCGGACACCGCTGACCGGGCCTCTTTTGACTTCACGGAGGAAATCGCCGGGCGCCCCAGTTGTAAGCGGCAGCACGGTCTTCGAGGACGAGGGCCAAAGGAAGAGCACAGGTCGCAGGCTCCGCGGGTCGTGCTCAAAGCCTACAGTAGACGACATGGAGTGCGGATCCGTCCGAGACATCTTCTGCCCCAAGGGCATCTCCGAAACTGAGTCGATTTCTCCATCGTAGCCGCGAGGGAGAAGACCAAGTCTTTTAGCAAAAACTTTTAATTTCAAAATTCAAGAATTAGGAACCAGTCTTATACGCAGAGCGTTAGGGAGGGAACCTGAGCTTCCAAGCGGTAAGGAAGATCTGGCGTCATGGGGCGGAGCCGAGAGTTTTACCACCCGGGTGGGTGGGAGGAGCCAGCTTGAAGACCTTCCGGCAAGATTTAAAGCGGCAAGGATACCTGCCAGACAGTGTGGATGAACAACATATCCATGTCCCTAGAAGTCTGATATCAGTGATGGGTATAATGGAGTTGCTGCTAAAGGAAACGATTGTGGAGTATCTTGAATCCGGTGGGTTACAGGAGCTGAGGCAGCATGGATTCACTGGGGGCGGGCATGTCAGACAAATATGAAAATTACGTACTAACCATAATTCTTGATCTTCCAGAATGTCTTCATTCATTACTGGTGGGTCTATGCCAGAGGTATGAGATCCCCGTGAGGATGTATGCCTTTAGAAGTTTCAGAAGTAGGAGACCGACGTTGGGGATGGTGTCACCCACTAGGCAAATGTATGACGTTGTGCTCGTGGGTTGGTCAGTAACCGACACTGTCCCCCCCCCATTTCTGTTCACCAGGAGAGGCAACAAAGGGTGAAAAAAAAAAAAAAAGAAGGGTTGGGGCAAGGGAGCCTAAGAGATACACAAAAGGATATAGGATATAAAAAGAAGAAAGGAATAAAAAAACGCCCATTAGAAGAGGAGAGAGGTTTGGGAGGAGGGTGTTGGTAATAGTGAAAGGATGACCAGGACAACCGAGCGGGGGGGAATGAAAATTACGTACCTACCGTAATTCTTGATCTTCTTGGACGAGTCTCCACCACTCATTCACACTAGAGGGATCTGCGCGGAGGCACTAGGACCCATCGGGAGCAAACTTTTGCTGGAGGGTCGGTAGCGAGAGATAGGCGCCCGCAGGCGCTGGCTGTGTGATGGCGACTATCTCGGCGACACTTCCAACCACCTCAGTTCCTTTTACCAAGGAGGTGCACGCAACTAACGAAAGAGTAAACCTAACTAAAAAAACGGACATAAGATAGTCCGGACAACCCTGTAAGAAGGGTCAGCAAAGAAGTCTTCACAGCCTAAAGATTTGAGGGAGTGAAGACCAACACAGCGGTGAGCTCGGGGGATGGAGGGTGGGCGTGTGAATGAGTGGTGGAGACTCGTCCAAGAAGATCAAGAATTACGGTAGGTACGTAATTTTCATATCTTCCTGGACATAAGTCTCCACCACTCATTCACACTAGTGGGAGAGTACCAAGCTGATAATCCCCAAAAGGGGCAGGGAGCCAGAGCTCACCGTCTAGGACAGAAGTCCATTGAGATAGTTCTGCCGAAGGCGGAATGACGCCTGGCATGAACATCCAGTGCATAATGATTAATGAAGGTATGCACTGAGCTCCAGGTGGCGGCATTGCAGATATCCGCAATTGGAACATTGCGAATTTCCGCTAGGGATGCCGCGACCGCCCTAGTAGAGTGAGCATACACTCTACCTTCCAATTTAACCTGTGCCATGGAATAGCAATGTCGACGACATGCCACTAACCATGATGAGATGCATCTGATAGCGACAGGCTGACCCAGCCGGGTCTCGCTGAAGGAAACAAACAATTGCTGAGTCTTCGAAAATTCTTGGTTCTATCTAAGTAGAACCGCAAGGCTCTCTTAACATCCAAGGAATGAAGAGACCGTTCTCCTTCATTTTGGAAGTTGGCGAAGTAAGAGGGAAGCACCAGAGGTTGGTTTAGATGGAATTCTGACACAACCTTGGGAAGAAATTTAGGATGAGTACGAAGAACTACTTTGTCCTTATGGAACACAGTATACGGAGGGTCCGTAACCAGGGCATGTATCTCAGAGACCCTGCAGGCGGAGGTAATGGCCACTAGGAAGGCTGTCTTCCAGGTAAGAAAGTTTAGCTCACAGGTAGCTAGGGGTTTGAAAGGCTTCCGAGTGAGCATGTCTAGCACAAGGTTAATGTCCCAGGCTGCGACCGGACGTCTAACAGGGGGTCTGGTATGCAGAATTCCCTTAAGAAATCTCTTCACCATAGGTAACTGAGCCAGAGACAAGGAGGAAACTGGCTCATGGAACACCGAAAAGGCACTAAGGTGAACTTTAACCGTGGAGTACTGGAGACCTGAGTTTGATAGGTCCAAAAGGTACTCCAGAACCTTGTCTGGAGGACAGGAAAAGGGATTCCAAGAGGACTTTGCACACCAGAGAGAAAAGCGTTTCCACTTAGAAGTGTAAGTTTTCGGGTAGCTGGCTTCGAGCAGCCAGAAGGACGTCTGAGACTCTCGAGAGCGTTGAACCGGTTCACTTCTACCTCTTCAGGAGCCAAGCATGAAGGTGAAGTGACCTCAGGTTGGGATGGACCAGCGAACCCAGAGTCAAAAGATTGATTTGCAAGGAAGTGGTCTCGGAGAGGCTACCGACATACTGTTGAGTAGAGAACCATAGTTGCCGAGGCCAGGAGGAGCAATGAGAATCATCTTGGTCCCCTGAGGCCGAACGAGGAGAACTCTCTGAATTAAAGGAAGCGGTGGAAAGGCGTAAAGCGTTCTGTCCACGCAGCCTGAACGCATCCTGACAGAAAATGCCAGGCCCTGGATTTCTGGAGCAGAGAGAGCAGTTTTGCGTTGAGTGGGGATGCAAAAAGGTCCAGGTCTGGAGTCCCCCACTCTTCGAACAGTGACCGAGCTATGGCTGGGTCGAGAGACCACTCGTGAGGGTCTGCCTCCGTCCTGCTGAGGTGATCTGCTAAGTCGTTTTGTACACCCGGCAGATATACCGCTTGAATTAGAGACTTGTGCTCCAAGCACCACTCCCACACTCTCACTGCTTCCCTGCAAAGGGGATAAGAGTGAGCACCGCCTTGCTTGTTGATGTAATACATCACAGCTTTGTTGTCCGTTTGAAGGAGAATGTTCTTGTGACAAAGAACATCCTTCAACGCTCGGATCGCATAGAGGACCGCTCTCATCTCCAGGACATTTATGTGGAGCTGAGTTTCGAGCTGAGTCCATACACCTTGAGTGTGGAGAGAGAGACAGTGAGCTCCCCATCCCATTAGCGATGCATCTGTGGTGATGGAGATCTGATGATCCAGAGGAGCAAAGGGGAATCCTTCCAGGAGATTGCTCTCTTGAGACCACCAGGTGAGAGACCTTCGGAGGGGCTCCGTCACCTTGATGGGATAAGACTGGGGGTGAGAGGTCGATGACCACTGAGCGGAGAGCATCCATTGGGTGGTCCTCATGTGTAACCGAGCTAGGGGTACAGTGAACACTGAGGACGCCATGAGACCCAACATACGTTGCATCGAGAGAGCTGTGACCGATCGGTTCTCCCCGATGTAACGGGCCATCTGAAGGATGTCGAGTCTTCTGTCCTCTGGAAGGAAAGCCTTCGCGGAAAAGGTGTCCAGAAGAGTCCCTATGAAAAGGAGCCTCTGGGAGGGCTGCAGTTGTGACTTCTTCAGATTTAGCAGAACTCCCATGGACGTAAGAAGGCGAGAGGCCGTTTGAACGGCTTCCAGAGTCCCCTGGCTGGAAGGACTCGCTAGGAGCCAATCGTCTAGGTAGGGAAACACTCGGAGTCCGAGCTTCCTGAGATGCGCTGCGAGAACTGCACAACACTTTGTAAAAACTCGCGGCGCCGAGGATAGCCCAAAAGGCAGGACTCTGAACTGATAATGCTGACCCAGAGCTACAAACCTCAGGAATCTGCGATGGGTTGGGTGGATGGGGATATGCTGGTAAGCGTCCTGCATATCCAGGGAGGCCAGCCAGTCGTGCTGATGCAGCAAAGGTAACAGGATACCTAGGGAAATCATTTTGAATTTCTCCCTGGGGAGGAATTTGTTTAACTTTCTGAGGTCTAGAATGGGGCGCATCCCCCCAGATTTCTTTGGAACCAGAAAGTAATGGGAGTAGAACCCTGTGTTTCGCTGATGCCGGGGCACCAGTTCTATTGCCCTGTTGTTTAGAAGGCCCTGGATCTCGGCGGTGAGGAGGTCTGACTGAGAGGTCGACAACCTGGGTTGTCGTTTGGAAGGGTAATTCAGGTTTTCCAAAGATTGAGAGAATAACCTCGAATTATCCGAAGGACCCATTTGTCCGAGGTTATGGACTTCCACTGATTGTAGAAGTACATCAGACGACCTCCCACCGGAGGAGAAAGTTCCATCTCGGGCAGTGTGGATGGAACTGGGGCTGGCAATTCATAAGGTAGCGCTGGGGGCTTTAGGCCCTTGCGCTTTCTGCTGCGCCTTCTTTTGAGGTTGGGCAGGTTGGCTTTTATGGAAGCTTCCTCTGCCTCTGCCTCAAAAGGACTGGCGACTATGAAACTGACGTTTACCTACATGCCCCTGAGAGGGGGTTGGCGGGGGTCTAGCCAACTTAATGGCCGACCCTAGTCTTCTGAGTGGCCTCTAGGGCTTGCTCTACCTGAGGCCCAAAAGAGAGGACCATCAAAGGGCAACGCCATTACCTGCTGCTGAGCATCATTACTCAGAAGCCAGAAGTACGCAGCCAGGAATGGCGTCGAGTACAAATACCTGCGGCTGCTGAACGAGAAGCAGTGTCGAAAGCGTCCATGGCGTTTGACCTGTTGGTTATTGGACTCAATACCTCTAATAACAGGTTAGAAGGAGCTCTGACTTGGAGTCGGAATCTGGAAGAGCTTCAACCATTCGTTCATAGAGTGCCACAGGATATACTCATACTGAGAAAATAGCCTTGATAGCTGGCAATACGCATACTAAAGTGGAGGCAGCAAGACTCTCTTACCTAATGTATCAATTTCTGAGACTCTTTGTTAATAGAGTCGAGCTGTAGTAGCAGAAAACGACCTTGTCATTCTCTGCCAGGACTACAATAGGATCCATAAGGCTTGGGATGCCAAAATGGGGCGATCCTTGGGAGCTGAATATTTCTTATCAATGGATTTAGCCACTGAAGGAATAAGAGCAGGATTATTCCATACCATTTGAGACAGCGTCTCGAAGGAGGATTGAATCGGAGGAGTCAAATCCGAGGGATCTCCGAGCATGAAGATACTGGAGTCTTAATATTTTCCCAGGATCGATGTCCATAGTCTGGAGAGAAAGATGGATCTCAGGTTCCTCAACAGAGACTTAAAGGATAGGTCCTCGACCACAGGCTCTGTAGCGGTGAAGGATCCTGTTTCCTCCACTCCGTCACCCAACCCGAAGGTCTGGGTCAGGCTCAACATCATCTCCTGATAGTCCAGGAAGGACTGCTTGGACAGGAAAGGAGTGAAAAATAGGAGAAGAAAGAGCAGATAGAAAGGGAGAGTCCCGAGGGCCCCGGCGCCAAGGAGGCGAAAAGGTCAGCGGTGCCACGGAGGCTGCATGACGGCATGCTGGCACCGTGCACGCCAGCGAAGATACACGGCGCCCGGCGGCGCTGCGATGACCCGCCAGCACTGCGGACGGGCGCCAAGAAGACCCAGCTGCGCTGCTGACGGCGCCGTAAGAAGGTCCTTCGGCGCCGACAAGCGCAGCGACTCCCATGGAAGGCGCCGAGGACACCCTGGAACCTGGAAAAGAGAAGGGAAAACCAGGAGATAAGGGCATCGGTGTGGCCCCCTGCGCCGCAGCCACGTGGGGGGACACCTAAGCACGGAGTCGCTGGCACCGAAGGAGGCGCCGCGTGACTAGGAAGGTCCAACCACCCTGCCTGATCGCCCGACGAGCCCGAAGGCTCCAGGGCAACCGAGCCAGGCAGAAGAACCAACCTCCGAGCCCATCGCTCCATAAGAGTGGCCCACTGATGAAACTGCTCATCTGGAGCCCCACCTATAGGCGGGGTGGGGCTCGATGTCGAAGCAGCGGAAACCGGAAGTTGGCGACTCGAAGGAGAGACCGGCAACTAGAGTACGATAACCGACCGTTGGCGGCGCAGGCGTATCACAGGGCGACCTCGAGTGATGCCTTCTCTTTTTTGACCTGTGGGTCGAAGAAGAGCTCGAGGCCGAACGGTGCCGAGAATGCGACCGTTTATTTTTATGCCGGCGGGGGGACCGCCCATCCCCCCGGGCATCGGACTGACCGTTGTCGGAACCCCGCTGAGGGAAGGGGCTGACCGGACCCAGCCCGACTGACTGAACAGCTTTCATACGAAGTCTCCCTACCGTCACCTGACCTGCTCATGGTCGACTCCATCCAGTAGGCCAAGACTTCTTTACTATAAGTTAAATTTTAAAATAACAGAAATAGAATAAAATTAAGCGATACTACTATCGAGATAAAATTACAAAAAAATAAACTGAAAACTATGCGCTAGTTTGACTCCCGACAGGCGAGCGACGTTGTCACTGAAGCGCACTCGACGGCGGGAAAAAAGGAACTGAGGCGGTTGGAGGTCGCTGCCGAGATAGTCATTACAAGTAGCCACCGTCAAGGCGCCATGCCGGCGCCATCTCTCGCGCCGACCCTCCAGCAAAAAGTTTGCTCCCGATGGGTCCTAGTGCATCCGGCGCAGATCCCACTAGTGTGAATGAGTGGTGGAGACTTATGTCCAGGAAGATAGAGTGTGCACACATTAGGGACCCTGAGTTCTCAGCTGGAAAACAGAGGTGTCAGAAGAGTTAGCTTACTCCCAACTGTAGAAAAGCAGTGTTAATCCTCTCCAGAGGTATCCAGACAGAATAGTGTAGTAATTATGGCATAGCAAAATGCACATCATCATGATACAGAGTGTGACCGCCCCAAACCTCCCTAGAATAAAGGAGTAAAGTGTCAAATTGTTTTGTCTGAACCTCCCCAGGGTGTCTCCATTGAATTCCTGCAGATATCTTCCCCCCTGTAGCAATGACTTCTGACTACTCCTGCCTAAAAAGCCTTGGGCATTTTTACACCACATTGCTCCACGGTCATGTGGCCAACCATGACGTATTGCACCTTTGGTCACTTGGCAGGAAACTTGTACTACCAAGTGTTTCTGTTTCAACATGTGCATATTTAGAAAAATGTGATGAGCTGTATATACCTGTCCACGATCCAACTAGCCTAGGGGGTGTATACGACAATGTTATAAGTTATATTATGACCAATTCAGTCCTTGAGCTATGCTCCACTCCTATGTATGATGACCTGTATATATCTGTCAGTTGAACTAGCTAGTCTAGAGTGTATAATCTGAAATGTGCTTACTACTATATGTTTCCCCAGCGTCAAATGATGCATTTCCCACGTTTGTTTACTGTGACAAAAAACTGTACTCTCTTTACCAAGTCTCCTTGACTGTTGTTCTTCATGTTGTATTCTCCCGGGTTGTTCCTGAAAATAGGCATACTACTTGTCTAGTGTACTTACCCGGTTAACAAAACCTAAATAAATAAATACCGTGAGCAGAAATAGTGGCATGTATTTAAGAGCGGGGTTGCTTTTTTAGCACAGGTGCTGTGAGGTGTCACGTGAGTGTGACTTAGTGGTGGGTTATTAGTGCTGTCTGTGTGCTTCTCACCGTCACTGGGAGGGGGTTTTGTTTATTTACTTTTGTTGTGGCTGCTGGTTTTGGGTTGCAATGATCCCCAGTGCGTCCCCAAAGTTTAGAATAGTAAATCCACTATTAACCCCCCAAGTTACAACACTGGTGTCTAGAATAGTAAATCCACCCCAATTACTTTGTCCCCGGGTTTAGAATAGTGAATTCCCCTATTCCTTGAATTCTTTGTGTCTGTTCCTTTTTTTTCTTTTATTTATATTTTATGGTAGTTTCCCCAGTTTTACATAGCACCTGTCTCAGGCACTTGTCGTGTGTGGAGGCATGTGTTAGCGAGCTTGAAGATGCCCTCCTACATTCCGCCTCCCACTGAACCTCAACCTGGCGGCAGTGGAATTACGGGGTGGGGGCAACAACCTCCCGGGAGAGGAGAGCTGCCAGTAGGCTGCTCAATCCTACACCCCGTGGTTGCTCCCAACCTGTTGCTGGCATGATAGAGGTAATGCATGATGCCTCAACCTCAGCACCACTGGGCCGACGCTGTGTGTCTTATCTTGTTTCTACTCTACTGGGGCATGTGGAACTGTGCGGCGGCATTACCTCTTTTTTTGACTGTTGCTGTTTTTCTTAATGCTATGTTGAACAGCACTATTTTGTCTGCGTGGTTCTTGACCACGCTGTACTGTAGTAGCTGTTCTGTCCTGGACCCCTCTCCAGAGGCTAGATAACCCTCAAGAAGGGTGCAGAAGGCCACAAAATTTCCAAGGCCCAGCCCAGGAGAGATAAATTACAGGAAAAGGAGTAGTCTCCTTAAGTCTCAGAAACAGGAGTAGAGCTGTGAGTACTGAAACTGCGTTGTCAGCCAGAGTTGTCCATCTGTAGGTACGAGAACCTACAAGAGGTTAGAGGCTCAGGGGCCTCATATGACTAAAACATAATAAGGGAGAAAATATAGAGAGCCTCTACTCTTGAGAGGCCTGACAATATCAGAGTCAGGGCTCAAGAAACACACCACTAGGCCAGGTTTCCAAGCCAAGGAGAGAGATGCAGGAGCTCAAGGGATAAGGGTGCAACCTCTAAGAGGAGAAAGACAACTGAGAGAAGGGGGTTCCCGCTAGAAGGGCAGCTGCCAGGTATAGAAATCAAGAAAAGTGAACGGATCCCGTCCTCCACGCTCTCTCTCCCTTGCTGAGATTATCCCAAGAAGAGGGGATTAAGAGAAAGAGAGATGTAGCAGACCACCAAAGGGATGCAGGAGGTGGACTATAAGGGGGGGAAAAAAGCTGATCCCAGTAAGAGCAGCTGGGCTACAATAATTCACAGCAGGAAGGTCATGCCAGATGAATCTAATAGATTTCTTTGACTGGGTGACCAAAGTAGTAGATCAGGGAGGGGCTGTAGACATGGCCTACCTAGACTTTAGCGAGGCATTTGACTCAGTCCCACACAAAAGATTAATATACAAGTTAGCCAGCCTGGGAGTGGGTCCCAAGATGATAGCCTGGGTAAAGAATTGGCTGGAGAATAGGACACAGAGGGTAATAGTAAATGGAGTCCACTCTGAAGAAAGGGGTTACTAGTGGGGTACCGCGGGGTTCAGTATTGGACCGGTCCTCTTCAATGTCTTTATAGCGACATTGCAGAGGGACTGAAGAAAAGTATGTCTCTTTGCAGATGACACAAAGATCTGCAACAGAGTTGATGCGCAAGGTGGGGTGGAAAGGATGAGAAGGGACTTGGCAACATTAGAGGAATGGTCAAATGTATGGCAGCTTAGATTTAACGCTAAGAAGTGCGAGGTAATGCACCTGGGAAACAAAAACCCAGGGGAAGAGTACACAATGGGGGGTGAGATACTAACAACAACAAAAATGGAAAGGGACCTGGGAGTAGTCATATCAGATGACCTAAAGGTGGGCAAGCAATGTGAGAGGGCAGTAAGAAGGGCTGGGGCGATACTGGGATGCACAGGGAAAGGCATCACCAGTAGAAAATAGGAAGTTGTTATCCCTCTGTACAGGCAGCTGGTGAGACCCCATCTGGAGTACTGTGTGCAGTTCTGAAGACCCACTCTCTGCAAGGACATAGACAAGATGGAAGCTGTCCAGAGGAGGGCAACTAAAATAGTGCAGGGTCTGCACCAGAAGACATATGAAGAGAGACTAAATGAGATTAATATGTATAGCCTCGAGGAAAGGAGGGAGAGGGGGGACATGATAGAAACTTTCAAGTACCTGAAGGGAATCAACAAAGTCCAAGAGGGTAGCAACTTTCAAAAAAAGAAGTGTGCAAAAACAAGGGGCACGATTTGAAGATGGGGGCAGCTCAGAGGTAATGTAAGGAAGTATTTTTTCACAGAGAGGGTTGTGGATGCATGGAACAGCCTTCCGGAGGAGGTTGTGGAGTCAAAAACAGTGGTTGAATTCAAGCATGCATGGGACAGCCATAAGGCAATTCTAGGGGGTGGGAGTAGAAAGAAGTAGGCTGCTGGTTAACTAAGATCTGCAGCTTATCCATTAGGTAGGGAAATGGGCAGACTGGGTGGGTCAAGCGGTCCTTATCTGCTGTAAAATTCTATGTTACTATGTAACTCCCAACATGGTTCCTGTCCCTAGTATGCCTAATTTCCGGCCCCAAGAAGAAGGGATGAAAGGAAAGTTTATTCCAATAGTAAACAACTATATACCCTACCCATGAAAGGGAGAAAAGAAACATAAAAACAAGTGCTTCTTTTGCCCTGTTTCTGCTCCGATGCTCTTTTTTTAGTTACTAGGAAGGAACTAAATGGCTGACTAGGACCTAAAAATGGGCTCATCCCTTTTTTTTTTTTTTTTTTTTTAAAACAACCAGGGGAAGTGACAGAGGGTTAGCGGACAAGGGTGGGTCCTAACGAAAACCCTTTTTTTTTTCTAGAAGGCCACAAAGGGGCATGGCAAAGGAAAGAGGTCCCTGAAAAGGTCTGCCCCTCATATGCCTCCTTCCTCTTTTTTTTTTTTTTTTTTTTTAAGAATGGCAGCAAAGGCAAGAAAGAGGAAACAGAAAAGATTATTCAGAAGCCTGGCCACTGCAGGGGAAGATGGGTGGGTTGCAGTAATGAATGGTGAAGATATTCTGGAAGCTCAAGAATTAAGGTGAATCAGTCTTCACCATTCATTACTGGTGGGTCTGAGTGCCAAGGTTACCACCAAGTGTGGCACTGGCAAACTCTGAAGGAAATGGCTGTTCCCTCAGCCTCCTGTGGGGGGAAAAGCAGAGAGAGGCAGGGGCCCCTCATGGGTCTGGCAAGGCCCGAGACTGGTCAGTGGCAGGCGGAGGCTCTCATCGCCTCGGAGCAGGAATGTGCCCCACAAGCTCACACCTGGCAGTGCGGGAGAAGAAGTAGGCCCCTGGATACGTGAAGTGATAACCCTACGCAGGGTCAAGGATGACAACCAGGAAATACGCAGCTACGCCATCTGCCTAATGTAGACCAGTAATTCCCACTAGCCTGGAGGCTACCTCGCTGGTGTCACAGGATGCCCTTGCCTGGTATCCCATCAGCTCCAGGCCCTTCACAGAAAGATGTATGGCTTGTCTGGTTTGCTCACAGTAAAGCAAGGACAACAGGAGCTGTTCCAGTGCCGCCCACATGAGCCTGCCATAGGATGCCTGGTGTGCACAAATACAAACATGGTACACACTGCTGAGAAGACTCTTTGACCCCAGACGTCAAGCCTGGATGAGTCCGACTCGGGGACAGTTGCACATTGGGTGCGATGCCCAGAGGGGGTGTCCAGCAGCTAGACCTCAGGAGTGGGGTGCCACTGGTGCTCAATACCTGCACTGGACATCCCTAGGGGCAGACGGATGGAGCCAGACATCTCTCAATCCCTCCGCAAAAGGCCTGGGCCATGGAGGTATGACTGTGAAGTCATGACTGTACTCCCCAAGGAAGGACGGCATCAGACGTGCAGGATTGTGGCCAGTAAAATGGGGCAGTCACAGCTCCCTCAACATCTCTGAAAGGAACTACTGGTAACGGGTGTATGTAGCATCAGAGGGTAGGTGGAGGAAAGAGTCCTCTTCCTCAGAAGAGGAAGACGAAGATGAGGAGGCGCTGCACTCAGGGGCTGGCAGTGCCAGGGTCTCAGGCTGGAAGACAGCCTGATCCACTGCCCTCAGGTAAGTGGTGAAGACACTCGCCAAAACCCTGAACTGCTCCCAGGTCAGTGGCCCTGCAGAAACCGAAATAACCGATGAGCAGGGGGGTGTGCAGAGGAGGAGAAGGAGGAAGTGGGTCGTGGCGAACCAGGCCAGGTCCTCTGTCAGGGCTATGAGAGCAAACAGGGGACCTCACTCCAGGGGAAGGGCTACGTAACCTGTCCACCTGCTAACACCCAACCACAGGTGGGCAGTCCAGGTGGTGCCCTTGGGGAGACCCCCAGGTGGGTAGATCGGAGCTGTAATGGTCCCACAGGGCAGACCCTATCCCCATTTACTGCAGGCCCAGATGGTTCGGGGTGGGGGGGGCAAAGGACCCCAGTCAATACTGCAAGTCCTGCCAGAGCCACCAGCCACTCTAGACATGGAGCACAGCACCAACTGAGACCTACCAGCCAACGCTTCACTGGAATGGAACCTGCCCTTTGGCTAGGACTAAGGACATCCTCAGCAGGAAATACCCGAGGCAAGGGAGAGTCGGCGCTTCGAGTGGCAACAGAACCCTCCTCAGCATCGCAAAGGGCATCGCAGTCAGCCTCGGCGCCAGAACCCGACCCAGCACCTAGAGCAGTGCTGGAATCCAACCTGGTGCTGACCTCCCAACCCCTGGAACCGGTGCTGCGAGACAGGAGAGAGACAGTGCCGCTGCCAGCACTAGACCAAGAAACACCCAGGGACGATGCCGCAGACGCTAAAGGCCTAGTACTAGGCCCAGAAACGTCTCCTTCCTCACCAGAAGCCAGGAGCTAGTCAGAATCATCCCAGTTCTCGTTCCTAAGATCATCATACCGCTCAGAGGATCTCCAGCGGGCCAGAGGCTCCAGGGACCTTCCCTCTCCCAGTGCCACAAGCAGCAGCAGAAGGGGACCCGGCTGCACCACTCCACTCACCAGCACTTGCCTCAGTGCCAGGAGTCAAAGTGTCGCTGGACCATGGCCCCAGGGGAGCCGCTGGTGTAGGCCCAGCATATAGCCGAGACCTCACCACCGGGGGCATCCAGACCCCTTCCCAGGCCTCCCCCATCTTGGCAGGATGGGGACAAGAAGAGCCTGGTCTCCCTCGGTATGAGGAGTATCAGGGAAGTGCTCAGAGGAAGAGCCCATAGACCTTATCTTGCAGTCCAGAGTGCGACGCCTGCCTCCGTGGGAAGCCGGACCCAACTCATCATGCGGATGTGTAGAACTTGGAACTCCATGAAGAAGTAGGCATCAAAGTGGTCTATATCATGTTTTGCTCCAAGGCAGGTCCAGCAGCAATCATGTCTGTCCTGGAAAGGCAGGTTTCTCCCACAGGGGCACTGATGCATAGGGGAGACTGTCTTCTTGATTAACTTCTTCTTAGGCTTTTGAGGACTCTGGGATCCGGACATGACTGACTATGGAAATAAAATAAAACCACAAAAACAGGACTCGGCACCATTAAATGGATAGAGAAGAAAAAAGGCAGCAACGGAAAGCCAAAAGCAGTGTTGCGGCATTGAGCGAGGAGAGACGGACAGAACTAGGCCTGGTGATGCAAATGAAAATGGTCAACACTCCTGTGGAGTGTATCCTCGATGGCAGAAAGAACAGAACTGAGGAGGGAAGGGGTCCGGTGTCGGTTACTGGCCAGTCCATGAGCCCCATGTCATACGTTCACATCATGGGTGGTGTCGTCCCCGTCGGTCCCCTACCTCTGAAGCTTTTAAAGGCATATGCTCCTGCGGGGTCCTCACGCCTCCAGTATGGACCCACCAGTACTAAATGGTGAGAACTGATTCTTGGAAGATCTGATAGATTTCTCTGACTGGGTGACCAGGGAAATAGATCAGGGTGGGGCAGTGGACGTGGCCTACTTAGATTTAATAAGGTACTCAACACCGTACCACATAGGAGTCTGGTTCAAGGAACATAGATTGGTGATAAATCTTAAAAAAACCAAAACCATGTTCTTCACTCATCCCCAAAACAAGTCCTGCAACTTCAAACTCCTCATTCACTCTGGGTCCTCATTCCCACTCGAACAAGTTTGCTCCTATAAATACCTAGGGATCCATTTTGAGCCCTCCCTCTCCTTCCATGGACACATAGCTGCCCTAGCCACTGCCACTAATATCAATTGGGCATCTTACATCGGTATAAACACTGCCTCCCCGAGGCTCTTCGACTGCAGTCACCTCCTCTATCCTGTCCCTAGTGGACTATGGACTGCCGGTGTATGGTGCTGCTGATCAGACCGCACTCCATAAAATTGCACTACTCTGAATAAGGCCTGCAGGTTAATTACTGGAGCACCTAGGATGACACACACCTGTCTACTGTATGCTAAGCGCTGGTACTTGATCTCGAGGCGCCTCAAATATCTTACCTGTACCCTTACAAAAGACCCTCCTTGGGCTTTCCCCACCAGGATTGACCACCACCATACACCGCTCTGTCCCACTAGTTCATACTCGGACCTCTGGGAAAACCTCTCTTGTTATCCCTAGAGCTAGGACCTCTCCACGGCCAAGAGCCTTCAGCTTTGGGGCCCCCTCCTGGTTCAACACACTGCCCCCCTCCGTCTCTGAAGCTCCAACTATATCGTGCTTCAAAACTTCCTTACGTAACCACCTTATTAACACCCGATGCTGTAACTGCCACTAGTCAAAGCCGTACTCAATACTTAATGCCAAAGCTTATTACTAAGCTGCTAAGGACGACATAACTCTGGTATTGTTTGCATCCATCCTACCTGTACCAGCTTGTTTGTATCTATGTCTTAATTTTACTGTTATACTTATGTGTTGTACTGCTATACTGTGTATTTTGGTTTGTCTTACTGTGACAAGGTATCTTTGTAAATGAGCCTATGGCTCAAAGGTTTTCCAAACTGCTGTTTAAATAAAATAAAAATAAAATAAAATAAAGAAACTGGGCAGTTTAGGGGTGGGTCCTAAGGTAGTAAATTTGGTAAAAAAAAAATGGTTAATGGATAGGCGACACAGGGTGGTGGTAAACTAAGTTCACTCTGGAGAAGGGAGAGTGACCAGTGGGGTGCTCTAAGGGCTCAGTACTGGGATCAGTCCTCTTTAATGTCTTTATAAGTGACCCTGCAGATGAACTGAAAAGGAAGGTATGCCTCTCTGCAGATGACACCAAAATCTGCAATAGGGTAGACATTCCAAATGGTGTTGAATATACAGAGACCTGAGACAACTGGAAGAGTGGCTAAGGCAGCTGGGTTTCGATGCAAAAAAGTGCAAAATCATGCAACTAGGGAATAGAAACCCAGTGGTGGAGTACAAAATGGGTAAAGAGGCACCGACAGTCTCAAAACAGAACAGAGATCTGGTCTGGAGGTAAGTATATCTGATGACCTCAGATGGCCAAACAGTGCAACAAGGTAGTGGTATCACCAGCAGAAAGAGGGGGGTGATACTGCCACTGTATGGATTGCTGGTGAAACGCCACCTGGAGTACTATGTCCAGTTCTGGAGACAACCTCTCAGGAAAGAGATGGACAGGCTGGAGGCAGTCAGAGGGCAACTAAAACGGTGCAGGGGCTACATCAGAAGCAGATTCAGAAGAAAAAAAAAAAAACACCTGTCCTTGCACCAAGTATGGGACAACACTCCATTTCTAAGAGTAAAAATTGTTACACTTTATCTGATATAAAGTTTAAAAAGAGTGCAAATCATATTATAAGGTAAAAAAATTCCCAAAACAGCAGCAAAACTTCCCCCAGTTTTGCTACTGTTTGGGTAATTTTTTACCTTATAATATGATTTGCACTCTTTTTAAACTTTATATCAAATAAAGTGTAAACATTTTTACTCCTAAAAATGGAGAGTTGTCTCATACTTGGTGCAAGGACAGGTGCAAGGTTCTTTTTCTTCTGTATTTGACTGCCTTTGACCCAGACACACTGTCAGGACAGAGCGACCAATTTTACTTTGCTGCATCAGAAGCCCTACGTGGTGAGACTAAAAGACCTGAATGTGTATACACCCTGGAAGGGGGGGGGGGGGCGCGCATGACAGAGATCTACAAATACCTCATGGGGTTCAATAAGGTCCATGATGGGAGTAGTTTCCAGTGGAAAAGATGTACGAAAACAAGGGGCACGCAGTGAAGTTGGAAGGGGAAAATTTAGGAGATGTAAGGAAGTACTTCTTCACTGAGAGAGTGGTGGATGCCCGGAACAGTCTTCTAGCGGAGGTGGAGGGAGCAAAAATAGTGGTAGGCTTCAAGCATGCATGGGATAGATATGAGGAATCTTAGTTGGGAAGCGGGGAGATCAAGTAGGGCCTGGGGTGACAGGACAGGATAGGGAAGGAAAAATGGGTAGACTGTGTGGGACAAGCAGTCCTTATCTACCATCAAATTCTATGCTTCTATGAAGGTTTTATGGTGTAATAATTTCCTCTTACTTGTGTTTGAAATGCCTTAATATACTATTGACCAGACACTGTTTCTGAAGATTATACTACTGACTAGATAATTTGTTTCTGAAGATTTTGTCACAATGCTTTTTTATTCTTAAAATCTTGTGTGATAAAAATTCCTAAGCCCTTTTCACAATTAGTTGCATTTAGATTGGTATCAAGAAGATGGTACTGACTTCTAGGGTTAGATCTACCCAAATGCATTACAGTGCTTTTTGACAAATTTAATTTCATACCCCATTCCTTAGGCCATGTACCCCATAAGTCATTCTGTACAGATTTGTGTTGTTCTATAGTATTAGCAAGACCACCGATTTTGGTATCGTCCGCGAACATATAACACTAATTAAAATACACTTTTTTAATCAAGCTTCTTCTCAGCCGGTATCTTCCAATCCTGAGGCTGGTAAGTTTCCAGCAAACTCTTAGCCCCAGCAACCGCACCCTGATCAAAGGCTTCAGTGACAAAAGACCTAAGAGTGTTGTCAGCTTTCACCTACACAGTGGCAGGTTTTTCTTCCACATTTTTCTTCCTTGGACTGCCCACCTACCTCTGCAGCACCACATTCGGTCATGGAGGTCTCGCTGACATGGGCTCCCATGTGGCCGGAAGGTGAACAAAACCCTCCAGGACCCTAAAGCAAGGGCTGCGGAAGCTAAAGAAATGTGAAAAGTCCTTTACAGTTGAGATGCTGCTGCCAGCAGCACTCCTCAACCTCCGCTGCCTGTTAGCCAGTGGCCACTAGTTGAACCCTAAAATAAATGTATATTTTTTTAAAAATCAACCACAAGGTCAGGTTCAGTGGTGCAGCACAGCATGCTGCCACCTGGAAAATAACTGTTTACATGCAAGACTCAGTACCCCGCACTGGGGACAGGTGGGGGACAAGCACGTCCTGGAAGAAGGGCATTCGGCTTCTGGGTGAGGGAGAGGACAGGCATACAACACACCTGGCCAGACAACGAAGGGCTGGCATTGGTTTTTAATGCAGTCATTTCCCAGCCCTCCCAGGCAGAACAAGAATGCAGTCATAACAAGCCCAAGTGTCATGGAGAGGCACATAAAGGGTAAAAAAATGGGAGGACACATCCACACCCCGATAATAAAATCGACAAATGTTACCAGGATTTCACCTTTACTGAACTCTCATGATGTCATCAATCACTCCCAGAAGGCCATACAATGCACAGATTTATGAGCCCTGTAACAAAATGACTCGTGGCTATAAAACAAAAATATATATTTGAAATTATCCTTTTTATTTTACAATTCATGATTACATTAGTACCTCGGGTTTCAACAGATAATCTTATAAACCAGGATTTCACTATGAAGAAACACCCGAAGTCATCATATTTTTTTTTTAACCTTTGTTTTACCAGAAGACACACACTAAGCTGAAAGCTTGTTAACAGGTGCAACCTGTGAGCACAAGGGAGTCAAGTGACTTGCTCAGGGTCGCACAGTATGCAAGTGGGGGCTATGGGATTCAAACCCAGGTCTCCAGTTTTGCAGCTCAGAGCCTTAAACCACTGCGCTATACTGCCTCCGATATTTGCTAGCAATATTTTCAGCAGAACCACTGAAATACGTAATGCACGTGCATCTTAAGTTCCAGTTGCAGACAGCTGGGAGCCAAGTTGCAGGACCGGCATGGTACGTTTCAGGGATGTCAAGCATTGTTTTTAAAAGCAATGTGCTATACTACATACATATGTATATATAATATATATGTAGTGCGCAACGGATGATCTTTTATCTCTCTTCTAGTTAAACTGTTATGCTGCAAAACATACAAAAAAGTTTAATCTTATATTCTGTTTGAGTACAGTGTTGTACAAAACTACAAACAATCATTCAAAATTCTGATCAGTGCTCTGCATGAAGATATGTGAAACCAACATAATGATTCACTCCCTGTTACAGTTTAGGCTTCATCTGGGTCATTAACTTCTCCAGCTTGATAGCCAGGGCCATGTCACCTTTTATCTTCAGTTTCCCAGACATGAAAGCCATAGTTGGCTTTAGTTTGCCTAAAGAGGGTAAAATGAAAAGAAACACATACATAAATACCATTTAACAACAAATACATAACAGCAGTCATCAATTTTACAATCGGATGTATCTACCGTATTCCATGAGGGTTACATTAATCTCTGGAAACCCTGGAGAACGATGGTACCTAGTGACCCAGCTTTTCTATTGTTTAATTATAGCAATACTGCACTGCAGGAATTAGGCTGGTTACTTGGGTAATTGCACTCCCAGGGCAACGGCACTCCATTTTACCCTCTGTTCATAACCAGGGAACATCTTTTTAAAAAAGTTCGACATCCATCACCATGGCATTTGTAACTACAGCACACTGCAATGCAACAGCTGTCGCAATCCCTGCAATGTAACGGAATGCTCTGAAAGCAACTGCAGCTACTATGGGTATTGCGTTAACAAAGGCCATGGCCGACGATTAATACGGATGGCTACGGCTACCACTGTATTTTTTATTTTATTTCAAAATGTCAGTAACTGATGTGAAAAAAACAATTTGAGTAGCAACAGCAAACCCAATGTAACATTTTGCAGGTAACCTTGTAACATGCAACTATACAAACAATTCAGGATAAAAGTGAATGTGCAGCAAAGGAATGATGTGGTTGTTAATTTGTACAGAATGGAAAAAACCACCTACCAATCAAGAAACCAACTGCCCCTTTTGCAAAACAGCTGAACTGCCAGGGTATTGCATATTGTTACTAGAAGACCTGATTTTGTTCCTTGAGGGATAAGGAAGGACAGTGAGTGGGTGCACAATACGTGATTGCCACTAGGCTGGAACTCAACAGCAGTTGTGGCATTTTCATCAATTCCAATAGATGCTCAGATGTACGGAGTATTGATACATATAACATGATGGCAATATGCTATACCTAATTACCATGTAAAGTCTATATGTCTCTTACACACTGCATAATGCTGAACTGTATGTAGAAAATTGTCCCACAAAGCTGTCCCCGTCAGCGTAGCGGCTGCGCTACTGCTCACAACACTGGCAACATTGGTTTGAAAGCCAACTTGTGGCGCTGGAGGGATGGCCGGGGGAAGGTGGTGAGGAGAAAGAGGAGGAATGAGTGTCCAGAGGACTGGTTTTCTCCTCCGGGGGGTGGTGGCTTGAAGAGCCCAGAGTTTGCCTGCCCCTTAGCGGAAGCTAAGGGGCATATACATGGGACTGCCTCGCAAGGTAGGAAGGGCAGGGAAGATGCTGACATGTGGTGCACATCATGGTGCCATTACATGCCACATCACTCGGGGAAAGGGAAAAAGCTACTGGTGGCAGGATGGCATCTGGACACACACAAGCCCCGCACCCAACCAGCTGTTCCTGCCAGACTAGTGACTGGATCTGCTTCCTGATGGAATCAGGAGGTTCCCGTTGACCTCATCGGTGGTGGTGGTGGGCAGATTAAGTCCCGGCTGATGTTGGGGTGACTGGACTGGGGTGCCCGGGAAGATAGGGGTCATTTGGCAAGGGGGGGGGGAAAGAAAACTGTCCCACAGAAACCTTTTCAATAAAGTAGTTAGCAGTAATTTTATTTTTAGAGCACTCTTCCTTGGAGGCCCAGGGTACCTTATATAAAATGCAAGAGGAGACGTGGTGCATAAATAAAAAAGTTTTAAAATCAGAACAGTTGAAACAGTTAGCACATATCAGCTGGGATGGCACAAAGCACAGGCATTAGATTACTCCACAAACGCCCGAGTGTAACAGATGGGTCTTCAGATCACTCTTGAAGACTTCCACCGAGGGGGCCTCTATAAGGGCCCTCGTAAGCTAATTCCACAAAACTGGGCCAGCAAGCTCGAAGGCCAAGTCTCCAGATGTTTTCAACCTGGTCCTTGGTACCACTAAATGACTCATCTCAGTGGAGCAGAGAGAACGTGAGGGCAGATGAGGATGGAAGAGATCTGACAGGTAACCAGGCTCCAAACCCTGTAGGGCCTTATAAGTTAGTAAACCAATTTTGCAGGAGATAAGTCGCTTAACCAGCAACCAGTGTACTTCATGATATGACACGTCCTTGAGAGGCTGGTCAATGCCCTAGCCGTTGCATTTTGTACCAACTGCAGGTATCACAGCGTACCCCCACTGACACTGAGGTACACAGCCTTATAGTAATCGAGCTGAGACATCATGAGTGCATGTACTAGCATCACCATGGGTTGGGGGAGGGTGGGATAAGGGATCTAATCAGAGATGTTTCTCACATGGTAAAAGCCACTCTGGACTACTGAATGTCAGCCTGTTCTCCAGAATGGCCCCCTTATTTTTTACCTCTGTGGCAGCCACGAACCGAAAAGAGCCAAGCTAATGCCTAGCCTACCTCTCGGCGGCTGCCACTCTACCCCTACGACCTGGACTGACAGCAAGCACCTCAGTCTTGTCTGGGTTGAGTCTAAACCAGCTCAATGGCAGCCAAAGCTGGATCTCTGCCATCCATTTATTTAGCACTTCCACTGCACCCTGAGCTCTGGGTGCAAATGACAAGTGCAGCTGGGTATCGTATGCACAGCACCGAAACCCCAGTCCGTACCATCTAATGATCCCTCCAAGAGGCTGTATGTACACTACAAACAACCCAGGTGAGAGAATGCAGCCCTTGGGAACATCCCAAGGCAGTAACACTGGGAGTAGAGAGAAATTTCCCAACACAACCCTCTGTGGCCTGTCCTTGAGGTTGGACTCAAACCAGTACATGAACTTTCTGGTGAGTCCTTCGTATTCCCCCAACCTACTGAACAACAGCCCATACTCTACAGTGTCAAACGCTAAGGAGAGATACAGGAGAACGAGAATTGTGTTTTACCTCTACCCTCGCCCTCAGAAGGTCCTTGTGCACCCTGACCAGTGCAGTCTCAGTGCTATGCTTGGCCCTAAAGCCAGACTGAAGAGACTCATAGATATCAAAGGCTGTGAGGTGTGCATCAAGCTGCAACTCAACCATCTTCTTAATAACCCTGCTCAAAAACGGAAGATTAGAGACCAGTTGGTAATTCACCAGGATATCAGGGTCCAACAAATACAGGTTACTCACCTCTAACAGGAGTTCTACGAATGGTATATGTTGTTCATCCACACTGTCTGGCAGGTATCCTTGCCGCTTTAAATCTTGCTGGAAGGTCTTCAAGCTGGCTCCTCCCACCCACCAGGGTGGTAAAACTCTCGGCTCCGCCCCATGACGCCAGATCTGGCCCGCTGGAAGCTCAGGTTGTGCATCGAAGCCGGGGAGGTCGGGTGGGTCGTGTGGATGAACAACATATACCATTCCTAGAACTCCTGTTACAGGTGAGTAACCTGTATTTCTAGGGACATGGATATGTTGTTCATCCACACTGTCTGGCAGACTCCTAGCAGTTCTCCGGGAGGAGGGTGGCAAGGCACACACACCCTACTTAGGGAATAGAGACTGGAGAACCGAGGCCCCAAAACCAGCATCCCAGCGTGACTCAAGGTCGATGTGGTAATGGGTGATGAAGGTGTGTGCTGACTTCCAGGTAGCAGTCCTGCAGATTTCCTGGATAGGGACGTCCCTGGAAGCAGCCACCGATGCAGCAGTATGGCGGGTAGAATGAGCTCTTATTCCTCTGGGAGGCTCCATGCCCGCCAACTTATAACTGAGAATCTATGCGGAGGTGACCCACCTGCCTATCGATCAAGCTTGGCTGCAGGTCTGCCAGGTCACGGCTTCAGCGTGGTGACAAACAGCTGGCGAACCTCTCCCGAATTTCAGCTGTCGCTCCTTTTAGTAAGTGAGCGCTCTTCTAGGGTCCAGAGTATGGAGACTATATTCGGCCTCCGAGGTGTGATTGGGGTAGAACGCCGGCAGAGTCAACACCTGGTTAAGGTGAAACTCCGACACCACCTTCGGAAGGAATTTCGGGTGGGGGCGCAGGACAACCTTGTCCCTGTGGAAGACCAGGTAAGGAGACTCGATGCAGAGCGCCTGGAGCTCTCCCATCCTTCTGGCTGACGTGATAGCCACCAAGAAGGCGGTCTTCCACGACAGGTGAGAGAGTTCACACCTGTGCACTAGTTCGAATGGCTTGCCCATGAGCTTTGCCAGTACCAGCAGTAGATCCCACGGAGGTGGAGGTTCTTGCACCGGAGGGGAAATGTGATCAAGGCCTTTGAAAAAGCACCAGACCACCTTCTCCTGCGCCACCGACTGCTTCCCGGCCCGCGCCCGGTAAGCAGAGATGGCTGCCAGGTGCACCTTAAGGGTCGTCGACCTAAGCCCTTGCTGAGAAAGGGACCAAAGGTAGTCCAATATGCTCGCCAAGGAACAGGAGGAAGGGTCCAGGCCTTGCCTAGCACCAAATGGAAAATCTCTTCCATTTGAGGCGTAGCATTTTCTGGTCGACTCATACGGGACGCCTCAACTACATTGAGGACCCTCGTCGGAAGACCCAAGGCCTGGAACTCTAGCCGCTCAGGAACCAGGCCGTCAGGTGCAGGGACTGAAGGTCCGGATGGAATACCTTCCCTGATTGACAGAGCAGGTCCGGCGAGCTGGAAGCTGAGGAGATCTGGACCAGTACTGGCGGGGCCAGTCTGGGGCTATCAGAATCACCTCGCCTTGTCCCTCCTTGCTTTGAGAAGCACCTTGTGCATCAAGGGAATGGGGAAAGGCGAGAAGAGGCCCGGATCCACGACTCGAGAAGGCATCCCCTGCAGCGATCCCTGCTGAGGGGCGGGCATGGAACAGCCTCAGCCGCATTCTCCCTGGAGGCAAACAGGTCCACCTGAGGTGTGCCCCAATGGGAGAATAGATCTTGTACTACCTCCGGCAGGAGAGACCACTCGTGGGATGCAGCCCCTATCCGGCTTAGGGCGTCGGCCAGGGTGTTGGAGGCTCCTGCCACATGAATGGCTAGGAGATCCGCCTCCAGGCAGCGCACGAGTGACCAGATGCGGAGAGCTTCCTTGCATAGAAGCATGAGCGCCCCCGCCTGGCGGTTTAGATAGTACATGGTCGTGGTATTGTCCGCCTGGACTGGACCATTTGACCCCAAAGAAACGGAGCAAAGGCGGTGAGAGCTAGGTGGACCGCTCGGAGCTCCAGCAGGTTGATGTGGCATCGGGACTCCCAAGGGGACCAGAGGCCGTGCGCTCGGTGTTCCCCCAGATGGGCACCCCAACCCATCAGAGAGGCATCGGTCGATAGAGAGACCGTCGGCTCGGGGCGGACAAACGGGATGCCCTCCTGCAGATGAACTGGAACGGTCCACCACCGGAGAGCGTTTCACATCCCCATGGTCACCGTCACTAGCTGGTCCAATGGATCACAGCGTTGGGACCACTAGCTGGCCAGCCCCCACTGAAGGGGGCGCATGTTCCAGCGGGCCCAACGGACCACGCTGGTACAGGCCGCCATGAAACCCAGGAGGCGCAGGAAGTCCCGGGCAGGGCGCAATTGCCCAACCAGAAATGATTGGGCAAAGGAGGAAAGAACCTCGGCCCTGTCCGCGCGGAGCCGTGCTCTGGCTCGAGAGAGTCGAGCTCTGCCCGTGAAAAGTCTACCGCCCTGCTTCGAGTCTGACTCTGGCCTCGCTGATGAGGAGGCCGACCTGAGAGCAAACCTGGAGGGCCAGGTCTCTGGACCGCTCCACCTCCTGTCTGGAGGGGCTGCTATCAGCCAATCACCCAGGTAAGGGTAAACCCGACCCTCGGCGCCGAGGAATGCTGTCACCACTGCCATGCATTTGGTGAAGACCCTGGGAGCTGGAGATAAGCCGAAGGGCATGGCTTGGAACTCGAAAAGGGATCCCTCCGCTCGAAAGCGAAGGAACCTTTGATGGGACGGACGGATAGGGACGTGAAAGAACGCGACCTGTAGGTCCAGAGAGCAGAACCATACGCCGTGTTCCAAGGATGGTATTATCTGAGCCAGAGTGACCATCCTGAAGGTTCGAGACCTTAGGAACTTGTTTAGGTCGTGTAGGTCGAGAATGGGGCGCCAGCCCCCCATCCGTTTCGGAACCAGGAAGTACCTGGACACGAACCCCGGGTTTGAGTGAGGGTCCGCCACCTCTCTTATCACCTCCTTCTCGAGGAGGAGACCGATGTCGGCTCGGCGAGCTGACAGCGAGGCTTCGGACCCCGAGGCCCCCCGAGGTGCGACGGCTCTGAAAGGTGGGGCCTGCTCGAACTCCAGAGGCAGGCCCTTTCCTACCACTTCCAACACCCACCGGTCTGTGGTAATAGCAGACCAGGCGGAAAGGAAGAACCGGAGCCGTCCCCCCACGGGGGGAACTTGGGGTGAGGTGACGAGGTTGGGGGCGACACCCCTCAACCCGTCACTGTGCAGGCTTGGAGGAGGGACCGGCCGAGGGACCACCTGGGCCTTTACCTCCCTGCTTCCTGGAGGAGGAAGCCGCGGGCTTGGGTTTGGGACGCCAAGCGCGAGCCTGCTGGCCCTGGTGTTGCTGGGCCGGACATGCCGGGGGCGCAGACGGACGAAAGGGCTTGGGTTGCAGTCTGCGGCCCTTGTCCCTCTGAGCGGATGAGACCGAGTCCAAGGTGGCATTGGACTTTTCGATCCTCTGGAGGTGGCCTTCCACCCAGGGCCGAAGAGGTCGGGTCCCCAGGAAGGGACATCCGCCAATTTGTGCTGGGTATCCGCTGTGAAGGTGGATATCCTCAGCCATGCCCGACAGCGCATAGCCACTGTGGGTCACACTGACCTGGCGATGAGTCTCCAATGTCCAGAGCAGTCTGAAGTTGCTGCTGGCCACTGCCCCTCCCTGGTCCCACACCTGCCTAACCGTGGTCTGCAGGTCAGCTGGGAGATGAGGGACTACCTCGTCCAGGGAGCCCAACAGGGCATGGGAGAAATGTGCCATAAGCACGGCCGAGCTTGCCTGGCGAAGGCCAAGGGAGGACGCAGCGTAGACTTTTCGCCCGGCATAGTCCAATTTCTTGGACTCCTTGTCGGGAGGTTTGTCCACGTCCCTAGCATTTCCGGCACGCCGGAAAACGCTGTCGGTAACTAACCCCTCGGCTGAGGGATGTTCCGAGAAACCGGACAGGGAACCGGTAGGGACCGCATACTTCCTGGCCGGAGGCGCAGGGCAGGAAGCAGGGCGCTGCCAGAGCTCCAAGGCCGGGCCCACAATGGCCTCAGCCACAGGAAAGGCCTCCGTAGGGGAATCCCCTCGGTCCAATATCTCCGTGAGGGGATACTTGGCCCGCTTGGATCTGGCTCGAGCTGCTTCCCGTGGACTCCGAGATGAGCCTGAGCAAACCCAGGAAGGACGAAGGGCTGTTGTCCGCGACTGACCTCCCGAGGACTCAAGTCCACTCACTTGGAGAAAAGGGAGGAATCGTCGTCGGACTCAGAAGAGTCCGCAAAGAGCTGCCTCGGGCCTGAGCCACCCTCCACCTGCCGAGGGCGATCGGGAGTGAGGGTGACCGACAGCCTATGGGGCAGACCCTGAGCCGACCGAGAGTTCTTGGTCGGAGCCCCAAACAGCGGCTGTGGAGGTGGAGGTTCCACCGGAATCGGTGGGGCAGCTGGTTTTGGCCGAACAACCGGCCTGGGAACAGGCTCCTCGGTAAAACGAGGGGTTGTTTCGGCCGCTCCGGTGACAGCCACTAATGGCGGGGAAGGTGACGCGTCAGCTTGTTCCCAGTCAGAAGGAACTGTTGCCACATGAGATCTCGTATTCGTCGGCGTAACTCACGTGAAGCCTCCCCTCATCCGAGGACAGGGCACGAGCTGGCGCCCGCTACGCAGATGCCGGGACCCGCCTGGCGGCCGAGATAGGCTGGACGCGAAGAAGTCAGAGACCGAGAACCTCGGCCTTTCCGAGGGCAGTGCGGGGAGGGCGGTGGAACCGGCTCCTCCCTCGGCTCGGAGGGTTCACCGAGGCTCCGGAACCGAGGCACTGGCAAGCCCGTGGGATCCTCAACCCCACCGGGGAACCGGGAGGGATTTGGTCACGGTCGACAACCTGTCCAACGGGTCAAGAATGATCTCGACTGCGTCGACGGGAGTCTCGGTCAACTGACCTGACGGGGACACCGTGAGACCAGTGGCCGAAGCTGAACGATCGATCGAAGTCAATGGCCGACAACTCGGGGAGAGGGACCTTTCCCGCTCCCAAGAGCGTCGACGGAGGGACTTACCCTTGTCTTTCTTTTTGGACCGAGAAGAAGGTCCAGCACACGTTGCTCCCTCTCCTCTAGTGGAGAGGGACAGACAAAGCTCCTTAAAGGAAGCTGTGTAAGAGGAACCCAGGGAGAGCGGGATAAATGCCGCGGTCGAGGAAGAAGCTGCCCGTGCAGCCTCCTCTCGAGGGCGATCATCTGCTCTAGCTGATCCGCCGAGTCCCGCCACAAGGGAAACCGCCGACCGGCCTCTTTTGACTTTGCACCAGAGAAAACGCTTTCTCGGGCGCCCAGTTGTAAACGGCAGCACGGGTCTTCGAGGACATAGGCTGAGAAGGAAGAGCACAGGTCGCAAGCCTGCGGGTCGGTGCTCAAGGCCTAAACAGTAGACACACGTGGAGTGCGGATCCGTCCGAGACATCTTCTGCCCGCAAAGGCACTCGCCAAAACAGAGTCGATTGTCGTCCATCGAGCCGTGAGGATAGAAGACCAAGTCTATAATGCAAAAATTTAAATTGAAAACAAGATTTAGGAACCAGTCTTACACGCAGAGCGTTAAGGAGGGAACCTGAGCTTCCAAGCGGTAAGGAAGATCAGGCGTCATGGGGCGGAGCCGAGAGGTTTACCACCCGGGTGGGTGGGAGGAGCCAGCTTGAAGACCTTCCGGCAAGATTTAAAGTGGCAAGGATACCTGCCAGACAGTGTGGATGAACAACATATCCATGTCCCTAGAATGGCTTTTTCAGAAGAGGTTTCACCAGTGCATCTTTCATTGCAGCCAGGAGGACCCCCTGGGACAAGGAGTACCAGATAACCCCAGCGAACACCTGGCCCAGATTCCCAGCACTGCTCATCAGTAGTCTTGCTAGGCCTGGATCCAGTTCGCAAAATGTTGGCTGCAGTTCTAAAGTTCACCCCACTCACCTCATCAATCACCAGTCTAAACTACTCCCCAAGACTTGTGAAAGCATTTGTGGTGTGAAGGCTCAACACTGCTGACTTGCCAAAGATCACTTGGAGAAATCCCATCCTGAATCAAGGACACCCTGTCCATGAAGAATCGAGCAAAATCCTTGCATTTCATGGGTGAAAATACTCTTCCAGACTTTAGACAGGTTGGATAGAGAAGCCTTCTACAATCCGAAAGAGCTGAGCAGGTTGATTCTTCCTGGCAACAATTTCCCTAGATAGAAAACCTCCCTTCTTCTGGTTGACTGTCCTTTATTCACCACAGTAAATACCCAAAGTTAGTTTGTCCCCCTGGGCCCTGGATCTCCTCCAACAATGCTCCAAACTCCATCTCTCTAATCTCATTGTCATACTATGGCAATCTACATTAGGAAACAAGGGGTCACACAGGAGTAGGCACCACCTGGTCAAAGGTAGTCACAATTGCCCTGTTACAGGATACTACGGCAACCCCCTGAACCTGCAGTACATGCCTCCATTATACCCAAGATGCCTAATACTACCTGCAGTACTTCTGCCTTAAGCCCTTTCACTGGGGGTAGTCTACAAAAGGGGCCCTGAAAAAGAACATTACAATGCAGTGATCTGACCAACTGACTGGATCAATCTTGAGGCTCCCAACCTCGAGCCCCAATGAAAATGCTAAGTCCAAGGCATGGCCATGTTGGTGGATCACAGCTCAGGTACTCCCATCACCCAGAGGGAATCTTGTCCAAAGTGGGAGAGTTCATCATCAACCCAGGCACTGAAATCACCTGGAATTAGCCATCTCAGTGACAACACCACTGTGTCCACAATGAAATATGCGATTTACTGAAGGAACTACCCCTTGTATCCCGGAGGTCTGTACACAAGGAGGATCATACAACCTGCACCTGGATTTACACACACACACACACACACACACACACACACACACACACAGCCATGCATTCAAACTTGAGGTATCTCCCACTGTGTGCACCACCAAGCTGAGTTGAGATCTAAAACAGACTGCCACCCCCCGCAATCCTTCCTTGGGCAGCGAACCACTGAGAATCAAGTTGGCACAGCTGCTTCCAACCCAGGGTCTGCATCATCCCAAGCCCAGGAATCAAAAATAAAGTCTGCCATAATCGTGGTCTTATTCTTCCTTGATCTGGCATTGCATAGCACTGTCCAAAGAGAATGAGTAGAGGGTGGGAGACCTCTCAGCTACCTGCCCGGTGGGAGCTGGGAGTATGGGAGCTAAATATACATGGCCTCTCTCCCTATCCCATTTCACCCCAGGGTGCCTCCTGGTCCTCATTACCCTAGTAACACTCTGCCCATTAGTCCTTCCTGACCCTAATAACTGGCCTACATGCCTCCTCACAATCCCCACCTCCCTGTATGTACCATATGTGGCAGCAGGCTTGGGGGTTGGGGTCTTGAAAGGCGCAAAGTCTATGAAGAAGGGATGAGGAGTAGCTGAACCTCAGGCCCATGTCCCATATGCATCCTAGCAGTACTCCAAATGAAAACACCCCCACAATAAATAAGGTCAGCCCAGTGGCATGGAGGGCTCAGGCATCACTGTCTTACCTCACCATGCGGCGACCCATGTTAGCAGTTGAGGTTCTGGGGGAGGGAGAGGATCGAGCGCCTGAGGACAGCCTCCTCTCCCAGGAGGGGTGGGATCAGAGACGTGCATGCCTGGCCCCTAGCAGTAGCTGGAGGAGGCTGGCACACCAGCTCCAAGACAGAGGGCAGAGATCGAACAGATGCCTGGCGTGCCACGTGGGGAAGCATGCGTCGGTTGGCCACTGGCGTCATTGCATGCCATGGCTCCACACTCAGGGAGGAGAGGAATGGAGACGAAAAGTCCACTGACCAGTGGGATGATGACAGTCGCCTGCAGGCGCTGCACCCGGCCAGTTGGCACCTCAATGCCAGAGGTAAGTACCAGTGAACACTGAGGTGGTGGTCAGTGGCAGAGAGAAACAAAGAAACTAAAAAAAAATTAAAAATAAATAATTACACCCCTCCCCCAACAGCAATCCTCCCTCAATTCCCAGCAACCCTCCCAAAAAAACAACCACAACCCACGTCCACCTACCAAGTCACAAGATACCCACAAAACAAACTAATTTCTCTCGCAATACAGAAACATATCCACATAAGTACAGGCTACACTTCAACCAATCCCTACATACATACCCTAAACCTAACCAGACATCTCCCAGGTACTCTAGCAATAAAATGTATATGAAACTCAAATAATAAATAATATTAGAGTCCACAGTAGTAAAGCCAACTAGAGTCTCAAAGCAGGTTTATAAATCAGTTCCAACACAGATGTCATAGATGGTCAACTGTTGAAACAGTGAACTCACCAACAGGAGCTGCCTTCTTGCTCTCACCCAGCAGGCAGCCACCAACAGCCACAGAAAGATGACTAAAATGTTCTTTCTCTCCTCTCACTAGACAATGCCTGGTAATAAAGTCAACAGCACAGCCTGTTCAGGTACTGCCCCTACTGGAAGACTATCCAAGTTCCAGACGTTAACAGAATGGCCACAGTCACAGAGAAAATTAAAGTTCAGTCAGAGGCTCTCTTACTCCTGCTAGAGCCCAAATAGGCTGCACTCTGCCTGCAGCTTCCACTAGCAGCTCTGTCACTCGCTCTTGTATAAGTCAAAAAAATCAATCAATAAATAAATAAAACTAGATGTGCAGCATGTTGTGTGTAGTAGTTCATGAACAGCATGTAAAATCTGCCCTGTTCATCAGCCCAGGTTGGGATAATAAAGTCGCTGTTGTCTAACTCCTAGTCATGCCTTATTGCCAATTATAAAAAGGGATGGGAATGTCATGCTTCTGACAGCCATTCCGAACATCAACATTGCTTGAACTCACTTTGTATGCCTCTGCATCACAGAACGTTCCCATCATGAGGGACGAAGGAAAGCTTTTTGCTGGTGGCCTATCTTTTCAGCCAAAAGAACGCAAACTGGAAGATGTCCTTGGCAATTATGATCATATAGCTGAAATTATTGTGATCAAGGATAGAGAAACACAACGGTCAAGAGGGTTTGAGTTTGTTACATACCCAGAAGAGGCAAAGGACGCTTTGCAGGCAATGAATGGAAAGACTACTGATGGACGGCAGATTTGTGTAGACCAGATAGGCAAACTGGAGAACCAATCTCGTAGTTATGACGGCAGCAGTGGTGGCTGTGACTATTCCCATGGAAGAGGAGGAGGAGGCAGCTACAATGGTGGTGGACGTTATGATTCTGAACTGATGGATATGGTAGTAGTGGTGACGCCTGTGTCAGAGACAGGCAGGGAGGTTATGACCGATGTGGAGGAGGATCCTACAGAGATAGGTATGACAATTAATGCTGCACACGAGTAAAATCCTCCCAATTCAAGATCATTCTTCCAATGACTATTTATAAAGCTTTTTGGAGCTTTGTAGAATTGCTGTGTAGGCCATCTCATTGCAATTTCTGGATATGTAGTACTGTCAGTTTTCCTTGTCTAACAGATTGTTATAAAAAAATTCATACTCTTGTTTTTCAAATGTCAGTTTCACAACTTTTTTTTTTTTAAGCAGCAGTGCAAAGCTATATTTTGTAATAGAGATGTTAGCATTCCTATTCTCGATCCTAATCCTAGCTTCATAGTATTATTTTTAAACCCAAAGGAAAAGAGAAATTGTAGCGAGAAAGAAATAATGTGACCTAGGACCTGAGGTTCCCAGACACATTTCTTTCTATAGTATTGATATCCTGCAACAAAGAATAATCAAGATGACAATAAGATATTTCTGGTGAAGTATTAGCTCTGTGGTTAGAGCATCAAGACGGTATTCTAGGTGCCTGGGTTCAGTTCCAGGTAGGTTCCATTATTTCCTTCTTACTACAATTTGTGATTTAAATTGCTTAGCAGTGGCCAATACTGCAACAAAAATATCGGATTGACATTCTAAACAAAAAGGTAATTTTTTTCTGGAGAAAACCTCAGTTCTTCAGAAAGTACAGTTACGTAAAAAATTTACCGTAACAGTAGAGCTTCGAGAGAGGCTCTTGCAGTAGGTAATAACCATTAGGACTAGAGCCGAAAGGCGCTAGGACCACATGGAAAACTTTAGCTAGCAGTGTCTGGCGGGGGAATGCCCACCCAGCATCATGTGACTGACGTCAGCGTGACACTATATAGTGGGTGGGCCCCACACCCGCTCTCCAGTTCTACTGGAGACCTAAGAAGGTAAGACAGCAGAAGGAGTGACCTCCTGAAGCCAAAGAAAAGGCTAGAAAGAGAAAAATAGCTACAGAAGCAGGTGGAAGGGAAAGCAGAACCTACTGCAAGAGCCTCTCTTGAACATCTACTGTTACGGTAAGTTCTTGCGTAACTGTACAATCTTACTTAGAGAGGTTTCTTGCAGTAGGTAATAACCATTAGGACTGAATCCCAAGCAGTGTAATTCAGACAAAGGCTGAAGCAAGGGAAAAGTACAGTTACGTAAGAACTTACCGTAACAGTAGATCTTCGAGAACAGCTCTTGCAGCAGGTTACACCATTAGGACTGAAGCCGCAGGCGCCAGGACCCCTCGGAAATTCTTCCTGGCTAGCTATCTTCAGGGGACCTTGACGTGGTCCCGCCTCCGGCGTCAGGCGTGGTACAAAGGCGGTCCGGCCCGGAATCCCCAGTTCTCCGCTGGAGACTCCGCCAGAGATTGACAATGAGGGGAGACCGAGGATCCGCCGTCAGAAGGCAAAAGGAACAAAAGAAAAACTATTCACTTTACAAGTGAATATCCCACTCCTGCCGCCCAGCCCCGCGGAAGGAAATAACTTCCTGCCTCTCGGACATTCAGACTGGCTGGCTGAATATTCACCTTTACCCCTCTCTCATCCATTTTTTTTTTTTAAAGAGGAGCAACAGCGAGCGAAAGACTTCCTCCAAAGGGGACACGGTGGGCGGGAAGGTACCTGCTGCAAGAGCTGTTCTCGAAGATCTACTGTTACGGTAAGTTCTTACGTAACTGTACTATCTTACTTCGAGATACAGCTCTTGCAGCAGGTTACACCATTAGGACTGATTCCCAAGCAATAAAGCTTGTCCCATTCACATCGGGAGGAGGAAGAGGAAGAAACTGAGAAGGACCAACCTGACCCCGGTTCAGGACAGAAGGCCCTGCAGCACGGCCTGGCCGAAACCAGCCCTTCGCCTAGAGGCGATATCCAGACTAATGCCTGATAAAGGTATGCACAGAGCTCCAAGTAGCCGTAGTGCAAACAGCTGAGGTTGAGACATTCTTGAGAGCTGCAAGGAAGTGGCTACGCCCTAGTGGAATGGCCCGGATGGAACCCGGGAGGGCTTTTGTTTGGATTGGTAGCAATGAGAGATACATTGCAGAGCCAGCGGGATAAGGTTGTAGACACTGGTCGACCTCTCATTCTCTCAGAGGAAAGACTCAAAAGTTGATCAGAAGCCCGAAAGGACTTAGTCCTATTGAGGTAATACCTCAGGCTGTGGTGAACATCTAGAGTATGGAGCAGAGCCTCTCCTCTATTGGAGTAGTTCGGGAAGTAGACCGGAAGGTCGATATCCTGATTCAAGGTCACAGCTGAGACCACCTTAGGCAAAAACTTAGGATTCGTTCTCAGAGACACTCTGTCTCGGTGAAAAACCAAATAAGGCTCCTTACACATCAGGGCATGAAGCTCAGAAATCCTTCTGGCTGAAGTAACTGCAACTAAAAACAACGTCTTCCAAGACAGAAAACATAGCTCGCAATCCGCGGCTGGTTCAAAGGGAGGGAGCGTGAGCTGCTCCAAAACAAAAAGGAGATCCCATGGAGGAACCAGATCTTTAATAGGAGGCCTAAGGTGCAGCACCCCTCTCAGGAACTCCCTAGAAGCGCCCAGCTGAGAATGGTGTGCTGGCTTCACCGCTGGTGATAGGCCGAAATAGCACAAGGTGTACTTTAATAGAGGAGTAGGCTAACCCGAATGAAAAAGGGGAGGAGGTAGTCCAAGACCGCCCCACAGGGCAACCCTAAAGGAGAAAGGTCCGCTCGTGACCATAGACAAGAACCGGCGCCATTAATGGCGTAAGTAGCGTGAGGTAGTCGGGTTCTTTTGGCCGCGAGAGAACCCTCCAACCTCCCCGCGACCCCGTGTCGCATGATGGCTACATCTCTAGGAGCCAGGCGTGCAGGTTCAAGGACCGCAGATCCGGATGCAATTATGAACCTTGCTCCTGAGACAGAAGGTGAGAACTCGCGGTAGAGGGAGCGGAGGTTCCTGGACAGCTGCGCCAGCAATGGGAACCAGATTTGTCTGGGCCAGAATGGGGCCACCAGGATCAATCGTGCACGCCTCCTCGCAGTTTGAGCAGAACTCTGGATCAACGGGAAAGGAGGGAAAGCGAGAGGAATCTGTTCTCCCAGGAGAGGGACAACGCCGCCCGCCAGAAAACTCCAGGCCCTGGATCTAGCGAGTAAAAATTGGGCAGTTTTGCGTTGAATGGGGATGCGAATAAATCCAACTCTGGAGTTCCCCATCGAAGGAACAGATCCTCTGCTACCCCTGAAGAAATTCCCACTCGTGGACTCTGGCCTGGGAGGCGACTCAGACCGTCCCGCGATCGTGTTGTCCGCTGGGAACATGTACCGCGACTAAGCTTGCGCCGTGTCCGATTACCCAATCCCACACTCTCATGGCCTCCCTGCAAAGGGGGTAAGAGTGTGCGCCTCCTTGCTTGTTGAGGTAGTACATCACCGCTGTGTTGTCAGTCTGAAGCAGGATGGTACATGGTGGGACCATGGACTGGAAAGCCTGGAGAGCATAGAGTACCACTCTCATCTCCAGAACACTGATGTGAAGATGAGCTTCCAGCGGACTCCATACACCCTGAGACCTCACCCCATCCAGGTGAGCTCCCCACCCGAGACCTGAAGCGTCTGTGGTGAGAGTTATCTCCGGGGACGGTGCTGCGAAAGGGACGCCCTTGGAGAGCGACCCGGGGGCTAACCACCATTGCCAGTCCTGAACCACTCGCTCGGATTCTGACTGGATGCTGCAGATGGTCTTGCCTCTGGTCCACTGCGCCTTGAGCGTCCACTCGTTATGCGCGCGAGGGAGCCGTGCGAGGGGACCGTGGGAATGGCGCAGCCATGTGATGACAAGCGGAAGGACCGACCTGGCCGGAGCGGTCTGATTCGCTGATAGGTCCTCTGCGAGGACCTGATGCGCTCCGCCCTGTCGACTGGGAGGAAAGCCTCCCTGGACCCGTGTCCAGCACTGCACCTATGAACTGCAGGATCTGCGACGGTACCAAGACCGACTCTCGTGGTTTATTAGAATCCCAAGTGATCCGAATAGGACCTGAGTGTCCTGGATCGCTTGCAGAAGCCTTCTGGAGACGGCCATGAGAAGCCAACTCGAGGTACGGAACACGTAGTGGCCCTTCCTCCTAGAGCAGCTGCCACGACTGCCATGCACTTGGTGAAAACCCTTGGAGCGGATGACAGCCCGAAGGAAGAGCTCGGAATTGGAAATGGTGGCCTAAGAACTCAGGCGCAGGAACCTCTGATGCGCTTGAGCTATGGGGATGTGCAGGTAGGCATCCTGCATGTCTAAGGACGCTAAATAGGTGCCTTGTTTTAGCATGGAATTAGACCCGAAGGGTCACTGAACCTTTTGTATGCGACTGGACGAAGTTGAGGTCGCTTAAGTCCAGAATAGGACGGAGGTCACTTGTCTTTTGGGAACCAGGAAGAAGTGAGAATAGTACCCTACTCTCTCTCTGGTTTCCTGGACAGGCTAGAATCGCCTCTTGTCCAGGAGTGCGATCACCTGCCAAATTAAGTCGCGGTGCTGACCCGAGTACCGGGAGAGCAGAGGAGGCCTCGAGGGTGGCTGTTCTGCGAACTCTAAAAAGTGGCCTCTGCTGACCAGCTGAAGTACCCACCTGTCGGTGGTTATTGCCTGCCATCCTGACAGGAAGTTCGCAATGCGACCCCCGACAGAAACATCCCGTTGATCCTGAGAGGCGGGGGCCGGAAAGGAGTCATGCTGTGGCGACTGAAGGACCCGCCGACTGGGTGGCCTTGGAAGAGCGCTGACCTCTGCCGGGCGGCTGCTTCCCGGGTCCTCGAAAAGCCAGAGCCCCTCAGCAGCGGGGCGGAACGGGCTGCTGCCTCTGAGTCCACCCACGGAAACGGCCTTGGCTCTACGAAGGAGCCAAGCCTCGCTGGTACATCGCCTGGACTGTCCGGACCGCTTTCTATCTTCTTGGAGTTTGGTAACTACATCGCTCTGACAGATTACCAAACGCACCACCTCTTCAAAGGGAGCGCCCATAATGTTTTTCTGGACGCCTGGGTGAAACCGAGACACGGAGCCAAGAGTGTCTTTGGAGGCAACACCTGAAGCAGCCGCCTGGCTGACGAGTCCGCTGAATCATATGCGGCTCTTAAGACTTGGGTCCCCACGTCTGAACCCGTCCGGAGAAGCTGAAGCATCTCCTCTTTCTGCTCACCTTCCGGACGCCTGTAGGCCCTGCTCCCACAGGGCGTTCTGGAACTGCACCATGTGGGTAAGGTAATTCAGGGACCTGAGGGCGCAAGTCGCGGAAGCGTAAGTGCGCCTCCCCAAAGAGTCCAGCTGTTTGGACTCGGGGTCCGGTGGCAGGGTGCTCAAATGTTGCGGTCTCTGGGACCGATCACGTGAGGCTGTGATCACCAGGGAGTCAGCCAGAGGGTGCTGTGACAGGTACTGGTCCCCCTTAGGGGCCCTGTACAACCGGTCAGCCTTCTTCGGCACCGCCGGGAGCGAATGTGGACGCTTCCACGCAGCCTTGGTGACGTCCACGAAAGTGTCCACCAAGGGTGGCACCACCACAGGCTTAGGGTCTTTCTCCAGGCATAACCTTCGGGTCAAGTTCCTCTGCATCCCAGCCCATGTTCTCCTGGATATGTCTCATTATATCCATGAAGGATGGATCGTCCGGAGGAGACCTCGGAGTCTCACGTGGGTCCGGCGAGGGAAGCGAGATCGGAGATGGGGATCTGGATGATGAATAGGATGATCCCGTGTCCTCCGTCGACGGCGACCGATGTCGCCTCCTGGACCTCTTAGGGCTGGGTGATCCAGAAGACGAAGATCTGGACGGAGGTCTCCTTTTAGAATGTCGGCCCCTGGGAGGAGTCTCAGGCGCCCTGGGGACAGAACGGCCAGCTGAACCCACAGGTGACGGTGGGGCCAGAGCTGGAGTAGAAGAAGGAGGAGGAGGAGGTGGAGGGGGAAGGACTGGGGGTACCATGTCCTTCCTGATGGTGTCCCACCAGTAGGTAAAAAGGTCCTTCACCTCGGCCAAGGACAGCCCCGACGTCGGCTCCGAGGTCGAGGGCCGGACGTCGGGTCCCGGCGACAGCTCCATGGGGGCCTCGGGCGGTGGCGAGGGACCCCGGGGAGACTCCTCGCGGCCGGGAACGCCCGCCTGGTCATCGGGCTGGGCCGAAGCCTCCTCTGTGAGGGACTCCTGTCCGACCGGCGTCGGAGGCGCAGGGGCCCTCGGCTCAGGCTGCGCGGACGTCGGCCCCCCCACCGACGTCCGATGCGCTGAAGAGGCCGACGACGGCCGGCCAGCCAACGTCGGCTCGGAGGAACGGTGGGCGAACGGCCGACGACGGGTCTGGCCGACGGATCCACCGCTTCCTCAACGAGTCAGCTCCAAGGTCTTCCCGGGGAGAAAGAGAGGAAGACCGGGCGTCGGGGGCCGAGGAGCGGGAGCCCGACTTGTGATGGTGGTGGTGGCGTTCCCCCGACTTCGCCACGGCCTTCTGGGCAGAAGATGACGACGACGGCCTGGCGGAAGAGGCCTGAGCAGGCTTGGCGACGGGCACCGCAGCCGGGGAAAGAGACGAGGCCCTGGAGGGAGAGAGGTCCGACCGAGACTCGGAGGCCCGAACCGGCAACTGGGGAGGATCCCTCGGTTTCTTCTTTTTCTCACCGTGCCGGTGCGACTAATCCCCCTTGGACGACATCGCCCATAGTTGCTCTTCTAAGAGGTACGCCTGGAGGGCCTTCTGCCGGCAGATCCTCGTGCGACTATTGAACCCCTGGCACAGGGAGCAGGCCTCGGTATCGTGGTCTGGGCCCAGGCACCGGATACATGCGAATGCGGGTCTTTGAACGGGATTCGCTTGCCGTGACGCCAAGACTTAGAAGAGTGGCCGCATCGTTGAGGACATCAGATAGGTCAGCTTCGTTGATTGCAGAAAATCTTCCACTAAAACTTCTATACCACACGCTGCTGTAGACTTGATCCGTAGGGTCGAGGCATGCAGTTTCACGGCAGGAAAGAACTGGGGATTCTGCATGGACCGCCTTTTGTACCACGCCTGACGGAGGCGGGACCGACGTCGGAGGCGGTCCCCGCTGAAGATAGCTAGCTAGAAGAATTTCCGAGGGGTCCTGGCGCCTGCCGGCTTCAGTGCTAATGGTGTAACCTGCTGCAAGAGCTGTATCTCGAAGTAAGATCAGGAAACGTCTTCAGTAGAAACAGTATTAGGACAGCTAGTCCAATGCCCGTCCTGCACCTAGAGGAGAGGCAAAGTCCAGAATGTAATGTTTGGTAAAGGTGTGGACAGAGTTCCAAGTGGCTGCCGCACAAATGTCAGAGGCAGAAACATTCCTGAAACAAGCAGGAGACGCAGCCATGCCTCTGGTTGAGTGTCCCTTAACTTCACCCGGAAAGGGCTCGTTATACTTCCGATAACAAAACACAATGGCAACCATTTGGATAAACATTGTTTGGAAACTGCAGCACCCTCTCTTTTGGGTACAAAGAAAACAAAAACCTGATCCGTTCTGTGGACTGACTTTTTCTGGTTCATGCAATAAAGTAGTTACATAGGAACTTACTGTAACAGTAGATCTTCGAGAGAGGTTCCTTCAGTAGGTCATCACATATAGGACTGGCGCCACCTGGCGTCAGGACGCACAGCAGACTTTTCTAGCAATACCTGATGGGGGACCACCCTCCAGACGTCACGTGACTGCATACAGTGGGCGGTCTCCACACCTGCCCTCCAGTTCTCCCACCGGAGCCAGGAAGAGGCCCGACAGCAGGAGCGAACAGGATTTGGAGTCCCTGTAACACATGAAATGAGGGGAAGGAGGGAGGGAAAAATATGATCTACTGAAGGAACCTTTCTCGAAGATCTACTGTTACGTTAACTTCCTACGTAACTACTATCTTATTTCAAGAGGGTATCTTCAGTAGGTCATCACATATAGGACACAGTCCCAAGCAGTTCCTCCAAGGAGAGACCGAGAGAAACTAGGGAGGAGGAAACAACTAACTCCAACGGGAAAAACTGAAGTCCAGAAAGGACCCAGTCTAGGACAGAAGGCCCTGCAGGATGCCTAGGCCAAAGCCAGCCCTCCGCCTAGAAGCAATGTCCAGACTATAATGTTTGGTAAAGGTATGGACAGAACTCCAAGTAGCACAAATGTCAGCAGCGGAAACGTTCCGTAAGAAGGCCGCAGAAGCAGCCATGCCCCTAGTAGAACGACCTCTGATGATACCAGGCAGAGGTTTATCGTACTTCTGGTAACAGTATTGAATGCAGTTGCCTAACCATTTGGAAAGGCCCTGTTTAGAAACTGGTTTACCCTTCGACCTCGGGGCAAAGGAGACAAACTGGTCGCAACTGGTTGACAGCCTGATCGATACATAGACCTGAGAGACCTAAGTGCAACTCCCTTGTCCTGTAGGTCTGTGATAATATCCTTGGTGTCCCCACCAAAAAAAACTGAGCCTCTGAAAGGGGTGTCCTGAATTGCTGACTGGACCTAATTGGCGGGGCCAGAAATGCCGTCTGAGGGCAATGGCAGTTGCCGAGGTATGTGCCACTGAGTCGACGGAAACCTTGGAGAGGCAGAAATCCTTGGCAAGGTCCACCTTTAAAGGCGAGGGAGCCATGGACTGGACTTGTGCTTCCAGCCTGGCCAGAGTCGCTTTCTGATGGGACACCATGTGGGCCAAGTAACTGAGGGACCAGAGGGCGCACATGGCCGAGGAAATACAGGTTACTCACCTGTAACAGGAGTTCTAGGAATGATGTATGTTGTTCATCCACACTGTCTAGTAGGTTCCTTGCCGCTTTAAATCTTGCCAGAAGGTCTTCAAGCTGGCTCCTCCCACCCACCCGGGTGGTAAAACTCTCAGCTCCGCTCCATGATGCCAGATCTAGCCCGCTGGAAGCCAGGTTGTGCGTCGAAGCTGGGGAGGTTGGGTTGGTCGTGTGGATGAGCAACATATACCATTCCTAGAACTCCTGTTACAGGTGAGTAACCTGTATTTCTAGGGACATGGATATGTTGTTCATCCACACTGACTGGCAGACTCCTAGCAGTTCTCCGGGAAGAGGGAGGCAAGGTACACCCCCTACTTAGGAAATAAAGACTGGAGAACCGAGGCCCCAAAACCAGCATCCCGCTGGACTCAAGGTCGATGTGGTAGTGGGTGATGAAGGTGTGTGCTGACTTCCAGGTAGCAGCCCTGCAGATTTCCTGGATAGGGATGTCCCTGGAAGCAGCCACCGATGCAGCGGTATGGTGGGTAGAATGAGCTCTTATCCCTCTGGGAGGCTCCATGCCCACCAACCTATAGCAGACATCTATGCAGAAGGTGACCCACCTGCCTATCGTCCGCTAGGCTGCAAGTCTGCCAAGTGCGGCTTCAGCGTAGGTGACGAACAGCTGGCGAACCTCTCCCCGAACTTCAGCTGTCCGCTCCTTATAGTAAACGAGCGCTCTTCTAGGGTCCAAAGTATGGAACCTATATTCGGCCTCAGAGGTGTGATTCGGGTAGAACACCGGCAGAGTCAACACCTGGTTAAGGTGAAACTCTGATACCACCTTCGAAGGAATTTCGGTGGGGCGAGGACAACCTTGTCCCTGTGGAAGACCAGATAAGGAGACTCGATGGAAAGCTTGGAGCTCTCCCATCCTTCTGGCTGACGAGATAGCCACCAAGAAGGCGGTCTTCCACGACAGGTGAGAGATGTCACACCTGTGCATCGGTTCGAATGACTTGCCCATGAGCTTAACCAATACCAGCAGTAGATCCCACGGAGGTGGAGGTACTGCGACCGAGGAGATATGTGATCAAGGCCTTTGAAAAGCGCCGACCACCTTCTCCTAGCATCGACTGCTTCCCGGCACGCGCCCGGTAAGCAGAGATGGCTGCCAGGTGCACCTTAACGGTATTTGACCGAAGCCCTTGCTGAGAAAGGGACCACAGGTAGTCCAGAATGCTTGCCAAGGAACAGGAGGAAGGGTCCAGGCCCTTGCCCCTGACACCAAATGGAGAATCTCTTCCATTTGAAGACATAGCATTTTCTGGACGACTCCTTACGGGACGCCTCAACAACGCTGAGAACCTCGTCGGAAAGACCCAAGGCCTGGAACTCTAGCCTCTCAGGAACCAGGCCGTCAGGTGCAGGGATTGAAGGTCCGGATGGAATACCTTCCCCTGATTGACTGAGATCAGGTCCGGGTGGGCTGGAAGCCGCCTCGGGAGCCTGAAGCTGAGACTGAGGAGATCTGGATACCAGAACTGGCGGGGTCAGTCTGGGGCTACCAGAATCACCTGCGCCTTGCCCCTCCTCGCTTTGAGAAGCACCTTGTGATCAAGGGAAATCGGGGAAAGGCACAGAAGAGGCCCAGGGTCCACGGTCTCGAGAAGGCATCCCCCTGCAGCAAGCCCTGAGGAGGGGGGCAGGCATGAAACAGTCTCAGCTTCGCATTCTCCCCTGGAGGCAAACAGGTCCACCTGAGGCACGCCCTAGTGGGAGAACAGATCTTGTACTACCTCCGGCAGAAGAGACCACTCGTGGGACACAGCCCCTATCCGGCTTAGGGCATCGGCCAGAGTGTTGGAGGCTCCTGCCACATGGATGGCAAGGAGTTCCGCCTCCAGACTGCGCACGAGTGACCAAATGCGGTAAGCTTCCCTGCACAGAGGCATGGAGTGCGTCCCACCCTGGCGGTTTAGGTAGTACATGGTCGTGGTGTTGTCCGTCTGGCCCTGAACCACTTGACCCTGTAGAAACAGAGCGAAGGCGGTGAGGGCTAGACGAACCGCTCGGAGCTCCAGCAGGTTGATGTAGCATCAGGACTACCGAAGGGACCAGAGGCCGTGCGCTCTGTGCTCCCCCAGATGGGCACCCCAACCCATCAAAGAGGCATCGGTTGATAGAGAGACTGTCGGCTTGGGGCGGACAAATGGGATGCCCTCCTGCAGATGTGCTGGAACGGTCCACCACTGGAGAGCGTCCCACATCCCCTGGGTCACTGTCACTAGCTGATCCAGAGGATCGAAGTGCTGCGACCATTGGCTGGCCAGCCCCCACTGAAGGGGACGCATGTACCAACGGGCCCAACAGACCACGCTGGTGCAGGCCGCCATGAGGCCCAGGAGGTGCAGGAAGTCCCGGGCAGGGCGCAACTGCCCAACCTGAAATGACTGGGCAAAGGAGGAAAGAACCTCGGCCTGTGCGCTGGGAGCCGTGCTCTGACTCGTAGAGAAGTCGAGCTCTGCCCGATTAATTGTATCACCATGGCACGAAGTTCCAACTTGGCCTCATGATCAGGAGGCCAACCAGCAGCAGAAACCTGGAGGGCCAGATCTCTGGACTGCTCCACCTCCATTCTGGAGGAGGTTGCAATCAGCCAATCGTCCAGGTAGGGGTACACCCGGACCCTTCGGCGCCGCAGGAATGCTGTCACCACTGCCATGCATTTGGTGAAGACCCTGGGAGCTAGGGAAAGGCCGAAGGGCATGGCCCGGAACTCGTAGAGGGATCCCTCTGCCCTGAAGTGGAGGAATCTCTGGTGGGATGGATGGATTGGGACTTGAAGGAACGCATCCTGGAGGTCCAGAGAACAGAACCACACGCCTCGTTCCAAGGATGAGATTATCTGAGCCAGAGTGACCATCTTGAAGGTCCAAGACCTTAGGAACCTGTTCAGGTCATGCAGGTCTAGAATGGGGCGCCAGCCTCCCCGTCCGTCTTGGGACCAGGAAGTACCTGGGCACAAACCCCGCGTCTGGTGGAGGATCCGCCACCTTCCTGATCACCTCTTTTTCGAGGAGCAGGGTGATATCGGCTTGGCGAGCAGATAGAGAGGCTGCGGACCCCGTAGCCCCATGAGGGGCGACAGCTCAGAAGGGCGGGGCCTGCTCGAACTCCAGGGGCAGACCCTTTCCTACCACCTCCAACACCCAGCAGTCCGTAGTGAGAGCAGACCAGGCGGAAAGAAGTGTTGGAGCTGTCCCCCCATGGAGGGAACCAAGGGGGGTAGTGACGAGGCTGGGGGCGACACCCCTCAAGCCATCACTGGGCAGGCTTGGAGGAGGGACCGGCCGAGGGACCTCCTGGGCCTTTTCCTCCCTGCTTCCTGTTAGAGGAAGCCGCAGGCTTGGCTTTGAGGTGCCAAGTGCAAGCCTGCTGGCCCTGATGCTGGTGCTGTTGGGCCGGACATGCTGCAGGCACAGAAGGGCGAAAGGACTTATGTTGTTGGCGACGGCCTTGTCCTTCTGGATGGAGGTGACAGAGTCCAGAGTGGCATTGGACTTTTCGATCCGCTGGAGGTGACCTTCCACTCCAGGGCCGAAGAGGTCAGTTCCCAGGAAGGGGACATCTGCCAATTTATGCTGGGTATCCGCCGTGAAGGTGGATATCCTCAGCCAAACTCTGCGGGCGCATGACCACTGCAGCTGCAACTGATCTGGCACAGGAGTCTCCAATGTCCACAGCCGTTTGGAGTTGCTGTTTTGCCACCGCCCTTCCCTGGTCCCATACCTGCTTGACCGTGGACTGCAGGTCGGCCGGGAGATGAGGGATCACCTCATCCAGGGAGCCCATGAGGGCGTGGGAGCAGTGTGCCATCAGCATGGCCCAGCTGGCCTGGCGGAGGCCAAGGGAGGACGCAGTGTACACCTTGCGCCCGGCATAGTCCAGCTTTTTGGACTCCTTGTCGGGGGGCTTATCCACATCTCTAGCGTTCCCGGAATGCCGGAAAACGCTATTGGTGACCAACCCCTTGGCAGAGGGGTGTTCCGAAAAAACGGACAAAGAGCCAGTAGGGACCGCATACTTTCTGGCCATCCTGGCCGAAGGCACAGGACAGGAAGCCGGCCGCTGCCAAAGCTCCAAGGCTGGGCAAACAATGGCTTCAGCCACCGGAAAGGCCTCTGTGGGCGAATCCCCTCGGTCCAGTATCTCCATCAGAGGATACTTGGGCCACTTGAATACGGGCTCGAGCTGCATCCCGGTGGACTCCGAGATGAGCCGAAGCAGACCCATAAAGGATGACGGGCTCTCGTCCATCGACTGGCCCCCGGAGGACTCCAGGTCAATGGACCTGGAGAACAGGAAGGAGTCGTCATCGGACTCCGAGGAGTTCACGAAGAGCTGCCTGGGGCCTGAGTCACCCTCCACCTGCCGAGGACGGTCGGGAGTGAGGGTGACCGACAACCTGTGGGGCAGACCCTGACCCGACCGAGAGTCCTTGGTTGGCACCCCCGATTTTGGTTGTGGAGGCGGAGGTTCCACCACAATCAATGGGGCAGCTGGTTTCAGCCGAACAACTGGCCCAGGCTTGGGCACCTTGACTACAGCGAGGGGTTGTTTCGGTCATTCGGGTGACAGCCACTTGATGGCCGGGGAAGGCGACGGCGTTGGCTTGTTCCCAGACAGAAGTAACTGCTGCCACATTAGGTCCTCGTAGCGTTGACGCAATCTGCGCCAAAGCCTCTCCTCTTCCGAGGAGAAGGACGAGTGGTGCTGAGACAGAGACCGCCGATGTCGGCGGGATCGGCTGGACCGAGACGAGGTCCGAGACCGAGACCCTTGGTGTTTCCGAGGGCGGGTCTGGGAAGGAGCGGGGGACACCCGTTCTTCCCTCGGCTCGGAAGCCTTGACTGGGGACTCTGGAGGTGCAGGCAAGTCTTCGGTCTCCACCGGAGGAACCAGTGAAGAAGGGTTGTCAGCTTCACCAGTCGACAACCCATCCGACGGGTAGAGAAAAATCTCGACCACGTCGATGGGTGTCTCGGCCGGCTGACTTGACGGGGACACCGTGAAGCCAGCAGCCTTAGCCGCAACCTTGACCAAAGTTGAGTGTCGACTGTCCGGGGAAGGGGACCTCTCCCACTCCCACGAACACAGACGGTGGAACTTACCTTTTGAGTCCTTCTTTTTGGACCGAGAAGAATGTCCCGATGGCCCCTCTCCCTTCGTGGAAAGGGATTGGCAAAGCTCCTTAAAAGAAGCTGTGTAGGAGGATCCCAAGGAGAGTGGGATAAATGCCGCAACCAAGGAAGAAGATGCGGCCTGGGCCGCCTCCTCCTCGAGGACGATCATCTGCTCGAGCTGCTCAGCCGAGCCAGCCATGGGACACCGCCCTCGGGCCTCCTTGACTTCACCGTGGATAGCGCTCAGGGCGCCCAAGTTGTAACCGGGCAGCGCGTCTTCCAGGACGCTGTCGAAAACAAACGGCATAACTCTGAGGCCTGCAGGTCATGGTCTAGGCTAAGGCAGTAGATGCACGTGGAGTGCAGATCCGCCCTGATATTTTCTGCCCACATGGCACCACCAAACCGAGTCGATTTGTCCATCGTAGCCACGAGGGAGTAATTTGACCAAGTCTTGAAAACTTAAGAATGAGTTTTCAGGTGAACTCAAGAATTAGGATCAGTCTATACGCAGAGTTTAAGGAGGGAAACCTGAGTCACAGTAAGGAAGATCTGGCATCATGGGGGCGGAGCAGATAGTTTTAACACCCGGTGGGTGGGTGGGAGGAGCCAGCTTGAAGACCTTCTGGCAAGATTTAAAGCGGCAAGGAACCTGCCAGACACTGTGGATGAACAACATATCCATGTCCCCAGAATATATCTTTTTCCCGAACTGGTCCATCTGCCTCGACTCTTTGTCCAGAGGAGTAGCGCTCATGTGCTTGGGCACTGAAGAGCGATCATGAGCCGCCAAGATGACCACAGAGTCAGCCTTGGGATGGGACTCTAAGAAAGGAGCATCCTTTGGCACCCGGTAGAGCCTATCCTCCCTCTTGGGGACAGCCGTGATAGAATGAGGCATCTGCCAGACGGTAGTGGTGAGATCTTGATGAGGGGCCATCCAAGGAGGAATGGGGATGGGAGACAAAGACGCCAAGTCTAGGTATTCCACGAGCTTCTGTCTCATGGGATCCTGTTCCTCCGACTCCCAGTCGAAATAGTCCTTCATGGCCCTCAAGAGGTCAGAGAAGGCAGGGTTTTCTGGTGGAGACTTTGGCGAGACCTTGCCCCTCGTGTCCTCAGGGTCCTCCTCAGAGGAATCTTCCCTCCCCTCTTAACTGTCATCATCATCATCCTCCACCTCCTTGACAGAACGGCGTCTGGTGTCCAGAAGGGAAAACGTCCTATCAAGTCTTCCCCGAGATGTGGACAGTGGCTGCAGATGAACTGCTCGGGGAAGGGGACCCAGGAGACCGCAGTTGTGGGAGCCTGGTCTCCAGGTCCGAGACCAACTCTGACCGAGCCCCCTGCCACCAAGACTGAATTAAGGTCTTGAAATCTGGGGTAACCGGAGGAGGGGGAGGGGGAGTAGGCAGAGGCTTGGGGGGGGGAGGTGGTGGATAGTAGCCCTGGAATCCCGTATAATGGGAATATTGATTAAATCCATGGTAGAACTGTCCCAGGTGACTCCAGTCCGGAGTGGGACCCCCTGGGTAGTGGTCCCCAGGATACCCCAACGGGTAATGTGGGACAGTTCGGGGTCGGGTATAAACCCCTGTTGTCAGATCAGGCATTGGGGGAACCCACGTCAGACCCGCTGTCGTATATATAGGTTGAGGGTCTGGCGTTGGGACAGCCCACGTCAGGGGAACTGACGTCGGAACCGGACGAAGGGGCCCTGGCATAGGCACCAGATCCGGCATTGGGAGCAAAGGCAAAGGCCGATCAACCAGTCCCGGCTGCAGGACTGTCGTCGGGATAACCGGTGTCGGAGGAGGTGCCAGAAGCCCGCCAGAAGGTGAAGGAGGGGCCTCCAAAGTCAGGCCTGTAGGCCATGGAGGAGCCTCTGTCTCCTTGACCCCAGAGGGGGAATGCGGAACTGAGATATAGACAGGGTCGATGGGCTCTCTGCTGCCATCGCTGGACGTACCCGTCGGTGAACTGGAGGGCACGGGTGGAAGAGGGGCTCACTCCCTCTGGTCCCGGCGGACGTCAGGTGAGGCGCGTTAGGCCTAGCAGAGGAACCGAGCCTGTGGTCATCAGGGCGGCCGACAGTGGGCGGGATCGGGCAGTCAGGGAGGAGCCCTTGGCCGACTTATTGACTGGAGCTACGACTGCCCCAGCCGGGAGATGACTTACTGGTGAAGTCGCGGTCCGCAGAGGAACCGGAGCGACTCATCGCCGAGGCGGCATGGTCGATGAGGAACCCATCGGCCGACTTATCTGCCGGGTTTTGTCCCGACTTACCGTCCGGGTTTTCTGGGTGGCAGCTGGGCCTTGCTCGCCGAGGGCCTGGCTTCATCTGCGGAGCGAGCCCGCTCCCTAGACTTCTCCTTGTGCTTTTTTGAGGGAGAAGATTTTTCAGATGAATCCCAGAGATGATCCATTTTCTTCTCTAAGAAAGCCAAGCAGGCTTTTACTAAGTGGGCCTCCAAAGCCTGCTGTCTTCTCTTTTTTTGTGGCCTGGTTAAAGGATTGACACTCAGGGCAGGAGGAGACTGGACTGTCCGCGCCTATACAGAGAACGCACTTGGAGTGACCGTCTTTGTGCAGGATCTGCGTGCCACAGGATGAGCACTTCTTCTTGGGTGAAGACATAAGGAAGAACACGAATTTGAGAAAAAAAATAGCAGCAAGGGATAAACCGATATGATGAACTTTCTTGATGATCGCTAACTGGAAGTCTGCAATGCGACTGACACGAAGCGACGACGGGAAAGAACTGGAGGGCGGGCGTGCCGACACTGGGGTCAATGTTGGACGTCGGGTGGGCGGTCCCCCGTCAGGTACTGCTAGAAAAGTCCGCCATGCAGCCCGACACCAGGTGGTGCCAGTCCTATATGTGATGACCTACTGAAGGAACCCTCTCGAAGTAAGATCACAAAATTCTGTGCATATCAAGTGTGTACAGAATGGCCTCCCCCTGATTAGAATGCTCAAGGTAATACACTGGTAAGTGTATGGTCTGATTTTAAGTAAACTCAGAAATCAACTTTGGTAAAAACTTAGGATTTGTATGCAGAGCCATCTGGTCTCTGCAGAAAATCAAATAAAGCTCCTTGCACATCAGGGCCTAAAGCTCAGAAATTCTTTGAGCTGAAGTAACAGCAAAAAAAAAAAAAAAAAGTGCTTTCCATGATAGGTAGCACAGGTCGCAGGTGGTTCAAAGGGAGGCAAAGTGAGCTTCTCAAGGAGAAAATTCAAATCCCATGGAGGAACAGGGTTCCTGATCGGGGGTTTCAAATGGAGAATCCCTTTCAGAAAGGTTCTAGATACCTCCAATTGAGCCAAAGTTTTGCCATCCACCAGAGTGTGGTACGCAGAAACAGAAGACAAGTGTACCTTCAGAGTAGAGTAACTAAGGCCTGAGTCAGAGAGATACAGCAAGTATTCCATGACCTAGGGAACCGGGCAAGAAAAGGGGTTCCAGCCCTTGGCAGATGCCCAAATGGAGAATCTCTTCCATTTCATAGCATAAGTAGCCCTTGTGGAAGACTTTCTGACCTTCACGAGGACTTGTGCCACTCTGGAAGAGACACCAAGGCATGCCACCACTATGTCAGCAGGTACCACGCGTGAAGGTGAAGGGGCCTGAGGCCTGGATGGACCAGCCTGCCCCGGTCCTGAGTTAGCAGGTTCTGGCAGAGAGGGAGGGGAAAGTACAATTACGTAAGAACTTACCGTAACAGTAGATCTTCGAGAAGAGCTCTTGCAGCAGGTTACACCATTAGGACTGAAGCCGGCAGGCTACGCCAAGGACCCCACGAAATCTTCTAGATAGCAGTCTTCAGCAGGGGACCGGCCCACGTTGGTCCTGCCCTCGACGCCAGGCGCAGGGCATATATGAGGCGGTCCCCGCCAGAATCCCTGTTCTCCCGCCGGAGACTCCTGGCCGCTGGATGACATCAGAAAGTGAGACTGAGGACCCGCCATCAGATGGCCAAGACTAAGAACGATCTTTCTAAGCTTAGGGTTGAAACTTACCTCCTCCAAGGCGGAATGGTGGGCTGGAAGGTACCTGCTGCAAGAGCTGTTCTCGAAGATCTACTGTGACGGTAAGTTCTTACGTAACTGTACTATCTTCTTCAAGGTACAGCTCTTGCAGCAGGTTACACCATTAGGACCGATTCCCAAGCAATGGCGCCTTGAAAAGCCATCAGGAGGAGGCGATACTGAGATACCAACACGTCCTGAGCCTAGGACAGGAGGCCCTGCAGGATAGCAAGGCTGAAACCCGCTCTTCGCCTTGAGGTGATATCAATGCTGTAATGCCTGATAAAAGTGTGCACTGAGCTCCAGGTGGCTGCAGCACATATGGCCGATGTGGATACGTTTTTCAGTGCTGCAAAAGAGGTAGCCACTCCCCTTGTCGAATGGCCCTTAACTACACCTGGTAAGGGTTTCTGTCACTTGTTGTAGCAAAGGGAATGCACTGGATGAGTCAGCTAGAAAGGGTCTGTTTCGAGACTGGATCTCCCAACATCCTCTCAGTGAAAGAGACGAACAGCTGTTCCGTTTTGTGGTGCTGTTTGATCCTGGCCAAGTAGTATCTAAGACACTGGTGAACATCCAGGGTGTGAAGCAATGCTTTTCCTCGATTAGCGTACTTAGGGAAGTACGCTGGTAATTCAATGTCCTGGTTAAGTGTGAGGGCTGAGACTACCTTAGGCAGGAACTTGGGATTCGTCCTCAGAGACACCCTGTCCTGGTGAAAAATTAAATAAGGCTCCTTACACATAAGAGCATGTAGTTCGGAGATTCTTCTCGCCGCAGTAACAGCAACCAAAAATAACGTTTTCCACGACAGAAAACACAGCTCGCAATCTGCGGCAGGTTCAAAGGGTGGCAGCGTAAGCTGCTCCAGGATGAAAGGTAGGTCCCAAGGAGGGACAGGATCCCTAGTGGGTGGCCTAAGGAGGAGCACCCCTTTTAAGAAGGCACGGGAAGTATCCAACTGTGCCACCGTACGCTGGCCTATCGGGGCGTGGTAGGCTGAGATTGCACAAAGGTGCACTTTGATCGAGGAGTAAGCCAACCCTGATTGAAAAAGGGAGAGCAGGTATTCCACAGCTAATTTCTCTGGACAGTCTAAACGGGAGAAGCTGCGTGCTTGAGACCACAGGCAAAACCTACGCCATTTCACGGCGTATGTAGCGTGTGTCGCCGGTTTTCTGGCGGCAGAAAGTACTTCCGCCACCTCTTGCGAGACCCCGTGTCGCAAAATGGCTATGTCTCTAGGAGCCAAGCATGCAGGTTCAGTGAACGTAAGTCCGGGTGGAATAGTGAACCCTCATCCTGAGACAGCAGATGGGAGCTGATTGGCAAAGGAAGCGGAGGTTCCCGGGACAAGTGACTCAGAAGTGGGAACCAAAGCTGTCTGGGCCAAAATCAGCGTCGCGTACTCCCTGCGAAGTTTGAGAAGGACTCTCTGGATCAACAGGAAGGGAGGAAAGGCTTAGAGGAATCTGCCAGCCCAGGAGAGGGACAATGCGTCTCGCCAGAAAACACCAGGCCCTGGATCTAGCGAGCAAAAATTGGGCAGTTTTGCGTTGGATGGGGACGCGAACAAATCCAATTCTGGAGTGCCCCATCTGTGAAACAGACCTCTGCCACCTCCTGTAGAAGTTCCCACCGTGGACTCTGGCCTGGGAGCTGACTCAGGCTGTCTATGACGGTATTGTCCACTCCAGGAACGTGAACTGCAATGAGGCTTGCGCCGTGTCGTAATACCCATTCACACACTCTCATGGCCTCCCTGCAGAGGGGATAGGAGTGTGTGCCTCCTTGTTTGTTGAGGTAATACATCACCGCTGTATTGTCTGTAACAGGAGAGTACTCGGTGGAATGTCTGACTGGAAGGCTTGCAGGGGATAAAGGACCGCCCTCATCGCTAATATGTTGATATGGAGAAGAGCTTCCTGAGTAGTCTATGTTCCCTGAGACCTCACCCCATTCAAGTGTGCTCCCCACCCCAGTCCTGAGGTGTCTGTGGAGAGTGTTATCACCGGGGACGGCGCTATGAATGGAACCCCCACAAAGAGGGTTCCTGGATCTAGCCACCATTGCCAGTCCCGAACCGTGGCCTTCGTGATTCTGACTGGCTGCTGCAGATGGTCTTGCCTTTGGTCCCATTGCACTCTGAGCATCCACTGGGTTACCCGCATGTGGAGCCTTGCCATCGGGACTGTTGGAATGGCCGCAGCCATATGTCCGAGCAGGCGAAGGACCAATCTGGCTGGAACGGTCTTCTTCGCTGATAGGTCCCTTATGAGGGACCGGATGCGTTCCGCTCTGTCTTCGGGAAGAAAAGCTTTCCCTTGAGTGGTGTCCAGAACTGCCCCTATGAATTGCAGTTTCTGGGACGGTACCAGGAGAGACTTCTCAGAGTTGATTAGGATGCCCAGAGACTGAAAAGGATCTGGGTGTGCTGGATATTATCAACAGCGCCTCTTTGGAGGAGGTCATGAGAAGCCAATTGTCGAGGTACGGGAACACATAGTGGCCCTGTCTCCTTAGAGACGCTGCCACGACTGCCATGCACTTGGTAAAGACCCTGGGGGCCAATGACAGCCCGAAAGGGAGCGCTCGGAACTGATAGTGGTGGCCGAGAAACTCGAAGCGCAGGAACCTCCTGCGCGCTTCAGCGATGGGGATGTGCAGGTAAGCGTCCTGCATGTCCAGGGACGCCAAGAATGCGTCCTTCTTCAGCATGGGGATTAGGCCCGAGGGTCACCATGGAAGCGCTAGGCAATCGGCATATTGAGGTTGCTGAGGTCCAAGATTGGACGGAGGTCCCCTGTTTTCTTTGGAACCAGGAAGAAGTGAGAATAATATCCTGCTCCTCTCTGGTTCTCTGGGACGTGCTCCAAAGCTTTTTTCTGCAGCAGCGTGAGCACTTCTTGCCTGATGAGCAGGGTGTGCTGACCCAAGTAACGGGAGAGCAGAGGAGGCCTTGTGGGTGGCTTGTCTAAGAATTCTATATAGTGGCTTTTTTTGACCAACTGTAGCACCCACCTGTCGGTGGTGATCGACTGCCACGCTGGCAGGTGGTCTGCAATGTGACCCCCGACCTTTGTTTCCCGTTGATCCTGAGGGGCGGGGGCTGGGAAGGAGTCATGCTGTGGCAGCAGAGGATCCTGCAGGTTGGGCCGACTTGGCAGGACGTTGGCCTCTACCTGAGGACGACTTGCCCTGGGCTTTCCGGGTGAAGGAGCCCCTCTGTTGCAGGCCGGAACGAGGCTGCTGTCTCTGAATCCGGCTGCGAAAACGACTCTGGTTCCTATGAAAGGAACAGAGTCTAGATCTGTACATGGCCTGGACAGATCTAACGGCCTTCCCAGCTTCCTGCAATTTGGTGATGACCTTCTCAGATGCCTCACCAAACAAAACTTCGCCGTGATAGGGGGCGTCCAAAATGTTCTTCTGGACGTCTGGGGTAAATCCGGAGACACAGAGCCATACGCCTGAGGCTGCCGCTCTGGCTGAGGAGTCCGCAGAGTCGTACACGGCTCAGAGCACCTGGGTCCCCATGTCTGAACCCGTGTGGAGGAGCTGGAGAAGTTCCTCTTTTTGTTCACCGTCTGGCAATTTTTCTACCAGTTCCTGTCCCTGTTCCCACACAGCATTCTGAAATTGAACCATGTGGGTAAGGTAGTTCAGGGACCTGATGGCGAGACGCAGCGCTGGCGGCGCGCTCACCCAGCGCTGGCCCAGTTGCTTTGGACCTGGGTCCGTGGCTGTGTGCTCAATGTTGTGTCTCTGGGACCGTCATGAGAGGCTGTGATGACCAGGGAGTCGGCCAGAGGATGATTAGCCAAGTACTGGTCCTCCCTTGGGGCCTTGTACAGGCGGTCAGCCTTCTACGGCATCGCCGGGAGCGAATGTGGACGTTTCCACGCTGCCTTGGTGACATCCACAAAGGTGTCCACCAAGGGTGGTACCACCACAGGCTTAGGATCTTTCTGCCGAAGATAACGAGCTAGGTGTAGCCTTTCCGGGTTGAGTTCTTCTGCGTCCCACCCCATGTTCTCCTGGATATGTCTCATGATCTCAGAGAATGAGGGGTCGTACAGAGGAGACCTAGGAAGTTCACGTGGGTCCGGAGAAGGGACGCTGATGGGAGAAGGAGATCTGGAGCCATCCGAGATGTCCGATCTGGAGTCCTCCGTAGACAGTGAGTAGCGGCGTCTTCTGGGTCTCTTGGGGCTGGGTGACCCTGAAGAGGATCTGGACGGAGGCCTTCTCTTGTCTGTAGGTCTGTCCCTAGGAGGACCGGCTGGCTCCTGGGGGAAAGGTGCTCGGCCTGCTGCCCCTTTGGGTGAAGGTGGGGCGCTGGGGTCAACGCCTCCTGGCCAACGTCAGTAGGCGGCGGTGGGGTTCTTCTAGCTGCTGTGTCGGACGTCGATCCCCCGGCCGGCGTCCTGGGAGGTGAGTGCCTGACCGGCGACGGGTGTTGGACTGTCATTGGTTCCCGGGGTCTATGAGGTTTGGCCGACAGGTCAGACGTCCGCTTCAGGGAGTTCAGCTCCTTAGTCTTACGTTGAGGGGGAGGCGGCAGGGAGACTGACCGGACATCGGGGGCCGAGTGCCAGGAGGCAGACTTGTGGTGTTCCCCTGACCTAGACGAGGCCTTGGAGGAAGAAGAAGGCCTGGAGGTCTTAGCAGGCCGCAGGGTAGAAGAACCGCTGGCAGACTTGACCACGACCGGGGGAGGCTGAGAGCGGGCCCGAGACGGAGAGCAGTCGGACCTGGAGCTAGAGCTGTGGGAGTTCGAGGCCGTAGAGGGGGATCTAGGTCTCACCTTCTCCCTGTTTCTCTCATGGTGCCTGCGGGATTTTTCCGAGGATTCCCCCTTGGAGGAAGGTTCCATGGCCTTGAGCTTCTCTTCTAAAAGGTAAGCCTGGAGAGCCTTCTGTTGGCGGATCTGGGTCCAGCTGTTGAAGCCCTGACAAAAAGAACAAGCCTGGGTGTCATGGTCTGGGCCCAGGCACCGGACGCAGGCCAAGTGTGGGTCTTTGAATGGAATCTGTTTCCCACAGGCGCACTTGATTAACAATGGCCTCCACGGAAGTTGTGGAGGACATCAGACAGAGGAATAAATCTGGAGAAAGGAATTTTGAAGAAGAAACGGTTTGAACGGTTCCTGATCGCTGCATGCTGAGATACTGGACCGAAGGGTCGAGACATGCAAGTCGATTTCATGGAAAGAACTGGGATCTGGCGGGACCGCCTCCTTATGTACTATGCCTGACGTCGGGGGCGGGACAGACGTCGGAGGCAGTCCCCGCTGAAGACTGCTAGCTAGAAGATTTCCGTGGGGTCCTGACGCCTGCCGGCTTCAGTCCTAATGGTGTAACCTGCTGCAAGAGCTGTACCTCGAGGAAGATCTGGGGGGTCCACCCTCAATTGCTGGAGCAGAGGGAACCACACTTGACGAAGACAATAAGGGGCTACGAGAATCAATCGTGCCCCTTCTTGCTGCAGCTTCAGCAATACCCTCTGCAATAGTGGAAAGGGAGGAAAGGCATACAAGAAACTCCCTGGCCAGCACAGACACAATGCGTCTCGCCAGACACACCATGCCCGGGAACAAGCGAGCAGAAACTGGGTAGTTTTGCATTGGATGAGGAGGCAAAGAGATCGAGATCTGGGCGTCCCCACTGACTGAAGAGGTCTTCAACTACAGATTGCCTCAGTTCCCACTTGTGAGCCCTTGCTTGAGTGTGGTTGACAGTGTCCGCTAGGACGCTCTGGACTCCTGGGACATGCACTGCCATGAGCTGTAGGCTGTGCTGTACCGCCCAGTTCCACACATGCATCGTTTCCCTGCATTATGATCACGTGCCTCCCTGTTTGTTCAGGTACCAGACTGCGCACATGTTGTCGCTCTGTACTAAAAGAGGTCCTGGGAGGAGGGAGAAGAGGCTGAAAGGCTTGTAGAGCGTAAAGTACAGCCCAAATCTCTTGCACATTGATGTATAAAGACCAGGATCCCAGAGTCCTGTGATCGCCAAGATGAGTGCCCCAGCCCTGACCGGAGGCTTCCATGGTCAGGATCTGAGTCAGCGGCGGTGTCTGAAAGGGAACCCCTTTGATGATTTTGGATAACTCTTGCCACCAGAGGAGGTCCCAACACATGGGGCTTGACACCAGAATCCTGTGATCCAGGTAGTCAGTTTTCTGGTCCCACTGGACTCTTGGGGTCCATTGCATGATAAGCATGTGGAACCTGGCCAGGGGAACAGTGGAGATAGCCGCTGCTATCAGCCCTAGAAGGCGCAGTACTGAGCGGGCTGAGGTCCATTGGCTTTCTGCCACTTGAATGGCCTGCTGATGCAAGATTTCCACAAAGTCCAAAGGGAGGAAAGCCCGACCCTGAGCCGTATCCAACACTGCCCCAATAAACTGTAAGCATTGGGAAGGGGCATGGTGGGATTTGGGGTAGTTCACTGTGATCTTAACCTTGCTGAACAGGTTCAGGATAGCATGTAGCGATGCCACCAGTCCCTCCCTCGAAGGGGTTGACAAAAGCTAGTCATCGAGGTAGGGAAAAATGTAAATTCTCTGGTGTCATAAAGCCACTTCCACCACTGCTAGGCACTTGGTGAAAACCCTGGGTGCCAAACAGAGGACAAAAGGGGAGTGCTTTGAACTGGAAATGCCCCCCATGGAAAGCAAAACGCTGGAAGCGTCAGTGGGAGGGGGAAGATGGGGATACGCAGGTAAGCATCCTGCATATCCATGGCACAAAGCTAATGGCCCTGCTGCAGAAGGGGTAGGAGACTCAGCAGGGTCAACATGTGAAACCTCTTGTACTCTACATATAGATTTAGCATGCTGAGGTTCAGAACTGGATGAAGGTCCCCTGTCTTTTTGGGGACCGTGAAGAAGTGGAAGTAAAACCCCTTTCCTTCCTGGTCCCAAGGAATGGGTTCTATTGGCTGATTTTGTCAGAAAAGCCTGGATCTCCTCCTTGACGAGCAGGATGTGACCTTTTGGGTAGTGGGAGAGACCTGGAGGGTTTCTTGGAGGACTCTCTATGAATTCAATGTTGTGACCTAGAGCCATGAGCTGAAGGACCCACGAGTCTGATGTCATCGCCTCCCACCAGGCCAGGTGGTAGGCAAATCTGCTGCCTACTGGTTCCTCTTGAGCTGGTGGCAGGGGCTGGGGGCTCTGCCACGAATCAGGAGGTGGAGGGGGGTGGGGGAGCACCGCCTCTGCAGCCCTTTGGGACTTGGCTGGAGGGGTAGGTCCCATTGACTGGGCCTGATGTTTGTTCTGACGTGAAGCCAGGAGTACTGGCGCATGCTGATGGCCGTGGCAGCACTCCTAGCAAAGGCATCAACCATGTCATAGGTCGTTCTCAGAGAGTGACAGCAGGAAATGTCTGTGGTCCTAACTGAACGATTTTGGTTTTAGCCTCTGAATCAGGCACTGCCTCAAATTCTGATTTCAAATGACCCAACATGGATTTCTAGAATACCAGCATGTGTGCCAGATAATTCAGTGCCCCAAGACCCAGAGTGGAGGAGGAGTACATCTTACGTCCAAACTGGTGTATTTGTCTTGACTCCTTATCTGGAGGAAAAGTGCTGATGTGTTTAGGCTTGGCCATCCTGTCATGGGTTGCGTTAATGACCACAGAGCCCACTTCAGGATGAGAACAGAGGTGGTCTTTGCTCTCTGGTGCCCGATACAGTCTATCTGCTTTTTTGGCGACTTGAGGCCACCGACAAGGGTTGCTGCCAGACAGTGGAAGCGAGATCCTCATGTGGTCCAATCCAAGAAGGAACGAGCGAAGGGGACAGATCTGGTATGTCCAGATGTTCCGCCAACCTCTTGCATTGGGGTCTGGGTCTTCCATCTTTCAACCATTTGCCTCCTGAATCTGACTAAGGATCTCTGTAAAGGAGGGGTGGGTTCTCTAGTGGAGACTTTGGAGATTCTTTAGGTTTGGGATCCTCCGGAGTGGGGGTCTCCAATCCTGAGGCGGAGGAGTTGTCCGAGTCAGAATTTGAGCCTGATGATGGACTCGCGTCTGGAGACCGAGCCCGTAGAAGTGGAGTCTCCCGGAGGGGAACCAGCTGATCTCTCCAGCAGCTGCTATGGTGGTAGTGCGTGAGGCAGAAGGGCGAGATTCCACTGGCGAGAGGGATCTCAGCATAGGATCTTGGCGGGCCGGCGTAGAGGCTGCAGCTGGTTGCTGCCGGTTTGGCTCCAAGACCAGCTGTGTCTTAGTGGTAGACCATCAGGACTGTAAAGCCTTCCTAAAATCTACCTGAGGCTGAGGCGGGGCTCATAAACTGGCGGGTAAGATTGAAAAGGGTAACCGGATGGTAGGTAGCCCACTGTCAGGTAGTGATAGTCCGATGACCAATAGGGAGAATAGCCCGGTGTCAGGTACCCCGGTGTATGGAACCCTGGCGGCAAATACCCTGGGAAAGGGTAGTGCAGCGCAGGGAAGCCTGGCATCGGTTACCCTGGTGAGGGGCCCAATGGAGGGGCCGACGGACCTGCTGGAGGCTCTGACAGCAGATAGCCCAGTGTGGGATCAGATGGAGGGGCAGATGGTCCCAATGGAGGGAGGCCAGGCATAGCCCCCAAAGAAGGGACTGTAGGACCTGATGGTGGCCCTGACAGAAGGTTTGAAGGGTCAGGCAATGTCAGGTCCTGCGTCGGCCCTGAAGGGGCTGAAGGTCCCATCGGAGTCTAGGGCAGCAGAGGTGGCCCAGAGGACATCGGCTCCTGAGGGAGGTCCGGTGTTCCAGCAACAGCGGAGTGTCAGGCAGACACTCCTCCTCTTTAGGTCCGAGGTGCAGGGAGCTATGGAGGTACCACCGTGGAGGTGGTGAGGAGGCACCCAGAGGAGAACCTTCTGGGGTTACGTCAAGCGGTAATGTGCACTGATCCGAGGATCACTGTCAAGCCTGTTGTGAGGGTCCAACGAAGCGAGCGGCTATGTGACATCAGAGGAGCTGGCGCTTGACATCAGCCAGGGCCAGGAGTTCGCCAGAGGAGCGGACGACAGACTTACCGCCACGCCACCGGACACAGAACCCGAGGCTGTGAGGGGCCTAAGGGTGGTGGAGCTCTCTGAGGGGTTTGGAGGTGCCCACCTGAACTGTAATCAGCTCAGTCGGGAGGCCAAGGCCGCTCCTCCTGAGAGGGCAGGCTTGGCTGGTGGGGCAGGCACCTGTGCCCATGAGGAGGCACTTGTGCCCAGTGAGGCATGAGCGGGAAGGAGACCATTCCCGGTTGTCCTCCTTTTTCTTGTGGGAGTCAGAAGAACCCCTCGGTGAAGACAGTTCTCGCAGCTTGTGGAGCTCTTTCTCCACTTTTTGCTTAAGAATGTGTGCTTCCAGGGCCTGTTGGCTGTGTTTCCGTGTGGTCTGGTTGAATTTCTGAGAGGCCTCACAGTCCTCGGTCTTGTGCTCTGGGCCCAGGCAGAAAAGAAAGGGAATGGCCGTCTTTGTGAGGGAGCAGAGTGCCACTGGAATCACACTTGTTCTTATGCGACTTGGAAGGCGTTTGAGAAAACATGCACGAAAAAGGTATACCAAAACACTAATTTCTATAAAGAAATAAAATCGGAATAATACTCAACTGAAAATGGAGGTTGACTGCAGCATGCTCGTGAGGTCCAACACGCGCAGCAGGTCGACGTGGGAAAGAACTGGAGGGTAGGCGTAGGGGCCGCTCACTATATAGTGTCATGCTGATGTTTGTCACATGACACCGGGTGGGCAGTCCCCTGCCAGACACTGCTAGCTAGTTTTTCATGTGGTCCTAGGGCCTGATGGCTCTAGTCCTAATGGTTATTATTACCTACTGCAAGAGCCCTCCGGAAGTAAGATCTAAAAATTTACCAAATGAAAGTGAAAGGCATGTGGAGTTTTTTTTTTTTTTTTAGTTAAGGATTAGGGTTATTTGGAACAATACTTCAGGACATTAATGGTTTTTGAACATCAATGTCGCACAGAAAAAAACAAGGACCTCCCAACTAGCCATAAGTATGGATGCTGAGAAGGCCTTCAATCGGGTCAACTGGGACTTTCTCAAAATCACCCTTCAGAGGTTTTGTCTGGGATCTAGTTTTGTGAATGCCATCTCTTCCTTACACCATTCCCCAACAGCAGCAGTGAGAGTCAATGGGCACCTTTTTTCTGAGCTTCAGTTGGGGAGTGGGACATGGCGGGGTTCTCCCTTGTCACCCGTTTGCCCTTAGCCTGGAGTCTTTGGCTAGCACGACCAGGACCAATTTGGACATATTCCGGGTTATGACAGGGATAACAGAAATTAAAATGACGTACTTATATGTTCTTGATCTCCACAAATATCTTCACCACTGATAACCAAATGTGGGTCTGTGCCAGAATGCTAGGACCCCACAAGAGCCAGAACTTCTTCTAGGGGACAGTGTCGCAGAAGCACACACGCCTGCTGGTATACAGCAGTATCAGCCCCCAATCACCTCAGTACTTTTTTTTTTTACTGAGGAGGTGAGCAGTATGAACTTAATGCAGGGTTTTATTTAACTCTAAAAATTGATTAGCGTTTTGTTCATAAAAGTTCTAAAACATTGTGAAAATCCATAGCACTTACCTCACTGCGTTTAACAAACATAACAGTTCCAGAAAACCTATATAAATGCTTTCTGTATGGTTAGTATTGCCCCAAGGAAAAAAAATTGCTAATCAATTATTTAAAACCTTGTAATGAGTAACTTATGCCCTTAACCTAAGGGTATAAGATAGTCTGGTAGCCCCTATAAGAAAGACCACCAAACCCAGTTAAACAGTGTCTTCACAGCCCAACCAGGTATAAAAAGGGGTGAAAATCACAACACAACAATACTGGTGTGAGTCTGGGGAATGGAGAGTGGGTGTGGTAATCAACAGTGCAGATATTCTTGAAACACAGACTTTTGACGGCAGATAAGGACCGCTTGGCCCACCTAGTCTGCCCATTTCATTTCCTACAGGATAAGCTGCAGATCCTAGTTAACCAACAGCCTATTTCTTCTTACCCCCCCACAAAAACTGCCTTATGTCTGTCCCATGCATTCTTGAACTCTCCCACAGTTTTAGACCCCGCAACCTGCTCAGGAAGGCTGTTCCATGCATTCACCACCCTCTCTGTGAAAAAATACTTCCTCACATTGCCCCTGAATGCCCCCCATCTTTAAATTGTGTCCCCTTGTTCTTGCACATATCTTTTTTCTGAAAGAAGCTACCCTCTTGGACTTTGTTGATTCCATTGAGGTACTTAAAAGTTTCTATCATGTCCCTCCCCTCCTCTCCTCAAGGGTATACATATTAATCTCCTTTAGTCTCTCCTCGTATGGCTTTTCTTGCAGACCCTGCACCATTTTAGTTGCCCTCCTCTGGACTGCCTCTATCCTGTCTATGTCCTTGCGGAGATGGGGTCTCCAGAACCGGACGCAGTACTCCAGATGAGGTCTCACCAACTGTCTGTACAGAGGGACAACAACTTCCTGTTTTCTGCTGGTGAATCTCTCCTATACATCCCAGTATACCCCAGCCCTCCCTCCCTCCCTACTGCCTTCTCACACTGCTTGCTACAACCTTAAGGTCATCTGATATGATTACCCCCAGGTCCCTTTCCATTTTTGTTGTTGTTACTACCTCCCCCCATCGTGTAATCTTCCCCTGGGTTTTTGTTTCCCAGGTGCATTATTCTGCACTTCTTTGCACTGAATTCGAGCTGCCATACTTCTGACCATTCCTCCAACCTTGCCAAGTCCCTTCTCATCCTTTCCATGCCTCCTTGTGTCATCTGCAAAGAGGCATACGTTTCCTTCCAGTCCCACTGCAATGTCACTTATAAAGACATTAAAAAGGACTGGACCCTGTACTGAACCCTGCGGTACCCCACTAGTAACCCCTCTTTTTCAGAGTGGACTCCATTTACAATTACCTTCTGTGTCCTGTTGTTCAACAAATATTTTACCCAGGCTACCACCCTGCAACCCACTCCCAGGCTGGTTAATTTGACAATTAAGCTTTTGTGTGGGACTGTGTTAAATGCCTTGCTGAAGTCCAGGTAGGCCATGTCCACAGCCCCTCCCTGGTCTACTACTTAGGTCACCCAGTCAAAGAAATGTATTAGATTTGTCTGACATGACCTTCCCGCTGTGAACCCATGCTGCCTTGGGTCCTGTGCCCCACCGGCCTCTAAGTACTCAACAATTCTTTCCTTCAGAAGTGATTACATCACTTTCCCTACCACTTGGGTCAAACTGACAGGTCTGTAGTTTCCTGCCTCTGTCTTGGTCCCACTTTTGTGAAGGGGAATCACATCAGTCTTCCTACAGTACTCAGGTACCACACCATCCTCCCATGATTTGTTAAAAAGGGCAGTCAGTGGTTTCACTAGTCCTCCCCTTAATTCTTTTAGAATTCTGGGGTGGACTCCATCAGGCCCCATTGCTTTGTCCACCTATAGTTTTAGGAGTTCTTTCAGAACCCTTTCTTCTGTGAAAGGACTGGGATCAACCCCCCTATCAAGAATGCTTCTGTTAATTGGATTAGGCACCTCTCCCTCTTCCTCTTTTGTTAATACTGAGCAGAAATATTCGTTCAGTATCCCTGCTTTTTCACTGTTCCTCTCTGCCCACCCACTGTCCATTCTATTCAGCCTCACTATTACTCCCTGATGTACCTATAAAAGGTTTTACCTCCCTTCTTAACCGAGCTGGCTATCTTTTCCTCAGTTTGAGACTTTGCTATTCTGACTTCCCTCCCTGTTTCCTTCTGCCTTAACTGGTACAGTTCTCTGTCCTGCTCCGTCTGTGTTTCCTTATACTTCCTGAAAGCTATATTTTTCTCCCTGACTTTCCCCGCCACCTTTTTGGAGAACCGCAGTGGCTTTTTCTTTCATTTTGATTTGTTTATTTGCTTCACACAAAGGCTTGTTGCCTCTGTGATGGCAGTTTTGATGTTTTCCCATTGTTTCTCCACCCCTCCTTCTAGCCTGTTTGCTAGTGCTTTTCTAAGGCACTCTCCCATCTTGCCAAAGTCAGCCCTCCCGAAGTCCAGTACCCTCACTTTTGTATGGCTTGACTCTGTAGCTGAGTTTATCGTGAACCACACTGTTTGATGGTCGCTTGTTCCCAGATGGCAACCCACTTCTAGATCTGAGATCCTCTCACTGTCTCCATTTGAGAGTACGAGGTCTAAGATTGCTCCCTTATGAGTGAGTTCCGAAACTAGCTGTCCGAGGCATGCCACCTGTAGGGCATCGAGAATGGCCCTCTCTTGGATACGGCTGCAGCAAATGTGCTCCAGTTAACATCTGGCATATTCAGGTCTCCCATCAACAGTATCTCACCTTTCTCTGCCATCCTAAGAATGCATTCTATCATATCCTTGTCCATTTCCTCCCCCTGACATGGAGGTCTGTATATAACCCCTGTGCGGATTGTGGTCATTTCCAGTCTCTAAGGTGACCCACACTGCCTCCTCTCCTCCGTTTACTCTTTTGTTCAGTTGCTTTTATCTCTTCCCTTGCATAGAGAGCTATTCCTCCCCCTCTTCTCCCGTCCCGGTTGCTCCTGTAGGTTATGTACCCTGGTATGTTAACATCCCAGTCATGGTTCTCTGTGTACCATGTTTCTGTGACTGCTACAATATCCAGGCATCCCTCTTCTATCAAGGCCACCAGTTCAGGGAGCTTGCTGTCCAGACTACAGGCATTGGTACTCATTACCCTCCATTTCCTGATGGCCTAACTCCTTTTTGCTCCATCCCTGTCCTCACTGCCTTTGTCACTTTCTCCATTTACCCGTGCCCTTCTTCCTATCGACATCTCTATCTTGGTGTTTACCTCCTTACTACCCTGACTTTTTTTTTTGGGGGCTAGGATTTCCTGCTCCTTTCAGTGCCTTCCCCAGGCTAGTTTAAATGCTTGCCAGTGAAGCATTTAAACCTATTACCTAGGATCCTAGTTCCCCTCCTGGACAGATGCAGCCCATCATGCCAGTATAGGCCTGCATCACTCCAGGTCGACCCCCAGTCCCCAATGAAGCCAAATCCCTGAGCTCTGCACCAGTTTTTCAACCACTAATTTAATTCCATGGTGTGGAGCACCCTAGCCTCACCTATGCCATAGACAGACAGCACCTCCGAAAAGGTTATCGTGCGTGCTACTTGTCTAAGGCTCCTCCCCAACTCCAAAACTCTTCTTGCACTGCTCTGATCCCTTTCTTAGTCAGGTCATTTGTCCCTAGGTGGACAGTGACATCCAGCTCCCTCCCCTGAAGATCAAGAATTGTGATAAGTACGTAATTTTAATACCTTCCAAGAATCAGTCTTCACCACGGATTCCCACATGTGGGTCAGAGTACCAAGCTCAGAGAAAGTCCCGATGATAGAGCTTAGGGCTCACTCAGGATAGCAATCCATTCAAAAATGTCCTGCCAAAGGTGGCATGCTGCCTGGCATGGACATCCAGGGCATGGTGCTTGGTAAAGATGTGCACTGTGCTTCAAGTTACAGCTCTGCAAACTTCTCCAATAGGCACAGAGTGCATCTCTGCCAGGAAAGTGGCAACTGCTCTGGTGGAGTGGGTGCATATTTTCTGCCCTCCAATTTAATCTGAGTCATAGCATAGCAGTGGCAAAGGCAATTTACATTCTAGGCAGAAATACACTGGACTGTAACAACTTGTCCCTCTTAATTAGGGTCGCCCATGAAAAAGGGATCTCTGGTCTCAGTGGGCTTACCTGGTTACCAAAATCTAAATAAATAAATAAAGAGCTTTTTAGAATGTCTCTTGCCAGCCCGTCGGTGCAGTGGTTGGATTTCTGCTTGCGATGCCGGCGACCCAGGTTCGTGAACAAACCCGGGTCGTTGGAAGGCTGGAGGAGAAGGATGGAGCGTCCCAAGGACTGCTCTCCTTCTCTGGGGGAGGGCAGGGTGAATGTCCGGTGCTTGACGGACCCCTGGCGGAGGCTGGGGGTACCACAGCGACCGGAATTAGAGCATGGATCAGGGGGGCCGGACAGACGCTGGACGTCATTGCAAGTCCCCACCTCCCAGAAACAGCACACAAAAAATCACTTCCTGCCGACGGCCCTAGATGACACCTGCCTTGGCCTTCATCAGCCTCCAGGACCGGCTCTCAGACCTAGTCCCGCTGTGTGGCGCTGTTAAGGGGCCAGCACCACAATCCCACCCTGAGGGCAAGCCAGAGGGTATCTGAGGGTCGTGGTTTCATGTGGAGGTGGAGACCGAGGTCCATGACCAGGCAGAGGTGCCAGGTCGTCGACAGTGGGGGCAAAAATATAATAAATAAAAACAGAAAAAAAAATTTATGTCTTAAGTCCTTAGTCCTATCCAGGGAAAACCTAAAGACCCTCTTAACATCCAGCGACTGGAGAGTCCCTTCTCCCTCATTCTGGAAACTGACAAAGTAGGTAGGCAGGATTATAGCCTGTGATGGAACTCTGACACCATTTTAGGTAGAAACTAGGGGTGCATGCATAGCACTACTTTATCTTTATGGAGAACAGTATACAGAATCTGTGACCAAAGCATGGATTTCAGATACTTTGTGTGCAGCGGTAATAGCCACTAGAGATGAAAATTACATACTCAGTGTAATTCTTGATCTTCCAAGATATCTTCACCATTCATTGTGGTAGGTATAAGCTGGAGGCATCAGACCCCACGGAAGCATGTAGCTTCAAGCTTTTTTTTTTTTTAGGAGGATGGGCCAGCATTGGAAACAGCGCCACCCTCAAGGCCGACGTATGACGTGGCGCTCATGGGCTGGCTAGTAACTGATGCCAGCCCCCCAACCTCCTCAGTCCTGCTTGTCAGAGAGGAAGAAACAGAGAAGGGAAAGGGTGAGGCAAAGGGCCCAAGGGATAGGAAAAGGAAAGGATATACACTAAAACAAGCCGACCACAGAAGGGAGAGACAAGGACTCCAGGCTGGTTCTGTACAGAGGTGACCCAAACCACTGGGCAGACCTAAGACAGAGAGTGAGTGCGCGAGAGAAAGAAAATGAGTTTTGTAATCTGAAACAAGGATGAGGTGCAACATCCCTGTTAGGGCAGGCAGCGAGGCTTGCCTATAGAATGCTTACAAGAAGGCATGTTCTGCTACAGAATGTATAACAAAAAAAAACAAAAAAAAAAAACGCACCGAGCAGTGACTGGTGCTATCCCAAATTAAAAAACACTGGAACAAAGAAGGAAGCAACCAGTCAGGACATATATGTAATTCATTTATTGAGCCAGAGTAAGTGCTGCGAGCATACCAAGCTGGCTAAAATACAAAATATTTAAGTTTGGCAAAAAATCATCCTACATTTCACCTGGCTAACTACCAGGCTTCATCAGAGATACAAAGCTAGTGAACAACCCCACATAAAAATACAAAAAGTGCTCGTGCAAATGTTAATACAATGAGTTTAAGCATTCCACCAAATTAAACAATTCAAAACACATTGCTGCAGATACATTTCAGCCAGAATTCCAACTTGTGAACGCTGTTGTGGCAACAAGTTTCATAATAGGCTGGTGATATAGTTCATTGTTTTTACCATAGGAAACAGTGAGCTCCAACACATCCCAGCCAGTAATCCCTTATAAAACAAGTACATTAACCAGTGCTTCAGGTGAAGTACCTATTAGTACACAACTTAATATCCATTGTTTACATAGGACAGGCTATACATTTAATTACTGTCTCAATTAAGCACCTTAAGAGCTAACCAATTCTGATTAATTCCAGCCCACAGTATCTGGTAACACAAATACTGAACAAACCCCAAAAGGCAGTACTGTTTTATTATTAGCTATATGCCAATGGAGTGGTGGTATTTATTTAAAAAAAATCACTCCCACTACAACTCCACAAAACACTCTTTGTTGCTGCCCTGTTGAAAAAGCAGCCAATATAAAAATGCTGCCAAGTCAATCCCATCATTTAGACCCATCCCCTCTCTGGATCTTAGCACAAAAATCCAAAAGCGCTCACGTTGTCCAATCAGTTGTTTCAGATTACCACCCCTAGGTCCAACAGTGACTTTTTCTAGTCCAATAAATTTGATGTTGTGTTTAACACTTTTATCTCTGTGTAACCCCCCTGCAAATGGGGGTTCCCAAAAGACTTCCAGGAGCTTGCTTGAATGCTCCAAGCCTGAATGGTGTTTGGCATTTAAGCCATTTATCAGTGAGTGTTTTTAGAGCCTCTGGTACTGTCTCTTTAAGAGCTGTCTGCTTGCAGACATAATTAGTTTATATGGGGGACTGTGTGCTTCTCTGAGTACCACTCGAGCTGCTGCCAATTCACTTCATTTTGCAGTCACTAGAGTGCAAAGGAACCTATCTGAAAGATGTAACTGTTTGCCAGAAATTATTTAGAGTAATAATGAAATTACAGTTTGTCTAACCTGCTTTCTTTGCAGTCAGAACTGTGTCTGCTAGTTCCCCATTCTAGTTTTGAACTGCTGAACTGGACCAATCAGTGTGGGGTAAGCTAGCTCTAAAATGGTGCCTTGGACGAATCAGAACTTGGACTCATAATCTGAGCCAGCCACAAGAGGATTGTATGGGCAGTGACTCTTGGAGATGTAGTTTAGACTTCAGTGCCTTTTTGGACCAACAGCAGCAGTCTATTGTGAGTGACAGCCAATCCAGTCAAGAACTGGGAGGAACTCAAAGGAAGTGCTCGGTTTTGTCGGTTGGAGTTTCAGTTGAGCTTTGGCAGTGAAGAAGGAAGGAGCCCTGTGCTTTTTCAGTGTGCAGTTTTAGTCAAAAACGTGTAAGGCCCAGAGTTCCGGCCTGCAGCTTGTGTAACAGCTTGTTAGACTGAATCATCCTGTGAAAAGAATCAAAGGATCTCTGAAGAGTAGAAACCAGGCTCACCCTGTAGAAGACTGGAGGAATTGCTGAAAATTGCATTCGGTCTGTCAGGAACTGAATCTGCTGTTTGTTCTCCCGGTATTGTGCAGTAATTGCATCGATACAGATGCAGCCTGCCTGGTATAGTGCTTTTTTTATATGGATGTGTGAAGAGGTTTGTGTACCTCAAGTGAGCCCTGCTGACATTGAAGGACCCTATCTTATTTGGAGGTCGCGAGTACTAATTCAGGATCGCCTCCCTGTTGAATTGCCACATTAAATCCAAATGGAATTACTGTACTGCTGACTGTTTAATTCTCCTTTCTCTGTGTGAAAGGGCCCCTACCAGCTGCCACGGTTTGGACTAGCCACTAGGGCTTGGGTACCCAGGAGACAGTAACTGATAGGGATAGGCCTGTGCACAGAGCCATAGGTAGATTATTAGAGTGATAAGCTAATTAACCTGATTTCCCCTGTCCTTGTTATATCCCCTAAATAAATCAGAGCTGCTTGTTTCAGCAAAGTTATACTGCCTGAGGTATTTGTCTATGTTAAAGTACTGTACTGTGATTGTTGCACTGTATCTCATTTCACAGGAGGTCCCAGTGCGGAACCAGACCTGGGGGTAAGTGTATACTGTGAAGGTAATTCTGATATATTGTGTGGGCCACTAGTGGGAAGAAAGGGGGGTTGCAGTGTCCCAGAGGGCTGTGACCAAGTTAGTTTAACTATTGCAAACCCTGACCTCTGGGTGGAGGCATCCGCCATTGGATCCAGGCCCCTCAACCTGTTAGTGGCAAATCAGGCAGGGGTAGTAGCCCCTGGGATAGCGCCATCTAGGGGTTACATCTGTAATTATGCACATGCTGCATTATAGCATAGGTCATGTCACCTTTTACAAGCGCTCTCACATGTTCCCCAATCCTAACATGAAATTCCCTGGTGGTCCTTCCAACATTGGAGAAACCACATGAACATAAAAGCATATATACCACTGCAGTGGTATGACAAAGGATTAAATCTCTGATCTTAAACACTTCTTTAGTAACAGGATTTTGGAAAGTATCCGTTACCTGTATAAATGGACAAAATTTGCATTTTCCACGTCTTTGGTACCACGGGGGGGGGTGGTACAGACCAAAGGGTGCTACATTTCTTACCTAAGGGTAAGAATGACCTGACAACCTTATCAGAAATAGTAGGTGCACATTTGTAGATAATTTTAGGTCCTGCACCAACCACATTTTGAAGTTTCTCCTCAGATTGTAAAATACTGCATTTTTTTTTGTCAAAATTTCACTCAACTCTGTGCTCCTGGTACTATACCTGGTTACAAATCCAATCTCTTGATATTTGTTACTAGCACCAGACTTAGGGGATTTGGGGGTTAAAGTCTAAAGTCTAGGCATTTTATCTACTTCATCCATAGATTTACTAATAAGGGGTTTAGAATATCCTCTCTGATGGAATCGTGCTGCTTGAAGATATCTTTGGGCCACATAATCTTTCCTTAGTGTGCAGTTTCTTAAGGTCCTAATCAACTGTTCTTTTGGAATGTTCTGGGCTATATGTTTAGGATGAAAACTGCTTGCTAATAAGAGACTATTCCTGTCTCACCCATTTTAAACACTCTCAGGTCCAGAAGAACAGGTTACTCACCTGTAACAGGAGTTCTAGTAATGATATATGTTGTTCATCCACACTGTCTGGCAGGTTCCTTGCCGGAAGGTCTTCAAGCTGGCTCCTCCCTCCCACCCAGGTGGTAAAACTCTTGGCTCCACCCCATGACGCCAGATCTAGCCCGCTGGAAGCCAGGTGGTGCATCGAGGCCAGGTGGGTCGTGTGGATGAACAACATATACCATTCCTAAAACTCCTGTTACAGGTGAGTAACCTGTATTTCTAGGGACATGGATATGTTATTGATCCACACTGTCTGGCAGACTCCTAGCAGTTCTCCGGGAGGAGGGAGGCAAGGCGCACACCCCCTACTTAGGGAATAATGACTGGAGAACCAAGGCCCCAAAACCAGCATCCCGGCGTGACTCAAGGTCGATGTGGTAGTGGGTAATGAAGGTGTGTGCTGAATTCCAGGTAGCAGCCCTGCAGATTTCCTGGATAGGGACATCCCTGGAAGCAGTCAACGATGCAGCGGTATGGCGGGAAGAATGAGCCCTTATCCCTCTGGGAGGCTCCATGCCCGCCAACCTATAGAGATCTATGCAGGAGGTGACCCACCTGCCTACCGTCCACTTGGTTGCAGGTCTGCCAGGTGCGACTTCAGCGTAGGTGACAAACAGCTGGCGAACCTCTCCCTGAACTTCAGCCATCCGCTCCTTATAATAAGTGAGCGCCCTTCTAGGGTCCAGAGTATGGAGCCTATATTTGGCCTCCGAGGTGTGACTGGGGTAGAACACCGGCAGAGTCAACACCTGATTAAGGTGAAACTCTGACACCACCTTCAGAAGGAATTTCGGGTGGGGCGCAGGACAACCTTGTCACTGTGGAAGACCAGATAAGAAGACTCGATGGAAAGCGCCTGGAGCTCTCCCATCCTTCTGGCCGATGTGATAGCCACCAAGAATGCGGTCTTCCATGACAGGTGAGAGATGTCACACCTGTGCATTGGTTCGAATGGCTTGCCCATGAGCTTAGCCAATACCAGCAGTAGATCCCACGAAGGTGGAGGTTCTCGCACCAGAGGGGATATGTGATCAAGGCCTTTGAAAAAGCTCCTGACCACCTTCTCCAGCGCCACTGACTGCTTCCCGGCTCACGACTGGTAAGCAGAGATGGCTGCCAAGTGCACCTTAAGGGTCGTCGACCTAAGCCCTTGCTGAGAAAGGGACCACAGGTAGTCCAGAATGCTTGCCAAGGAGCAGGAGGAAGGGTCCAGGCCCTTGTCCTGACACCACAAGGAGAATCTCTTCCATTTGAAGGTGTAGCATTTTCTGGTCGACTCCTTATGGGAAGCCTCAACAACGTTGAGGACCTCGTCAGAAAGACCCAAAGCCTGGAACTCTAGTCGCTCAGGAACCAGGCCGTCAGGTGCAGGGATTGAAGGTCCTGATGGAATACCTTCCCCTGACTGACTGAGATCAGGTCCGGGCAGGCTGGAAGCCGCCTCGGGAGCCTGGAGCTGAGACGGAGGAGATCTGGATACCAGAACTGGCGGGACCAGTCTGGGGCTACCAGAATCACCTGCGCCTTGTCCCTCCTCGCCTTGAGAAGCACCTTGTGGATCAAGGGAAATGGGGGAAAAAGCGTACAGGAGGCCCAGGGTCCACGGCCTCGAAAAAGCATCCCCCCTGCAGCGAGCCCTGCTGAGGGGGGTGGGCATGGAACAGCCTCAGCTTCGCATTCTCCCTGGAGGCAGACAGGTCCACCTGAGGCATGCCCCAGTGGGAGAACAGATGTTACGGTAAGTTCTTACGTAACTGTACTAGTAGATCTTCGAGAACAGCTCTTGCAGCAGGTAACACCATTAGGACTGAAGCCGGCAGGCGTCAGAACCCCACGGAAATCTTCTAGCTAGCAGTCTTCAGCGGGGACTGCCTCCAACGTCGGTCCCGCCCCTGACGTCAGACGTAGTACTTAAGGAGGCGGTCCCGCCAGATTCCCCAGTTCTCCCGCTGAGACTCCCGGCCACAGGATGACATCAGAAGGGGAGACCGAGGATCCGCCATCAGAAGAAAAGAGCTAAAGCTCCTGCCAAGGCCTGGTAGGCCGTACCTCCTCCAAGGGAGAAAGGTGGGCGGGAAGGTACCTGCTGCAAGAGCTGTTCTCGAAGATCTACTGTTACGATAAGTTCTTACGTAACTATACTATCTTACTTCGAGATACAGCTCTTGCAGCAGGTAACACCATTAGGACCGATTCTGCCAATAGCGCCTGAAAAGCGTTCTGGGAGAAGGAAATTAGAGAGATCTTGGAACAAGTCCTGACTCTAGGACAGGAGACTCTGTAGAACGGCTAGGCCGAAACCGGCCCTCCGTGATGTAATATCCAGGCTATAGTGCCTAATAAATGTGTGCACTGAGCTCCAAGTAGCTGCAGCACAAATGGCCGAGGTGGAGACGTTGCGCAGTGCTGCAAATGAGGTAGCCACCCCCCTTGTCGAGTGGCCCCGGACTGTACCCGGGAGGGGCTTATGTCTGTTGTAGCAAAACGAAATACACTGAACAAGCCAGCGAGAAAGGGTCTGCTTTGAGACTGGTTGGCCCAGCATCCTCTCAGCGAAGGAAACGAATAGTTGCTCCGACTTGCGAAGCTGTTTAGTTCTATTCAGGTAGAACCTATACTGCGCTATATGCGCTATACTGGGGGCAGTATAGCGCAGTGGTCTAAGGCTCTGAGCTGCAAATCTGGTGACATCCAGCAGACCAGACCTGGGTCTGAATCCCACAGCTTCCACTTGCATACTGTGTGACCCTGAGCAAGTCACTTAACCTCCTTGTGCTCCCAGGTCGCTCCTGTAAAAAAGCTTTCAGCTTAGTGTGCCATACCTGGTTAAACAACTAAATTAAAAAAAAACCTTAAGGAGCGGTGAACATCCAGGGTGTGAAGCAATGCCTCTCCTCTATTAGAGTACTTGGGGAAATACACAGGCAATCGATGTCCTGGTTGAGAGTGAGGGCAGAGACCACCTTAGGCAGGAATTTAGGATTCGTCCTCAGAGACACTCTGTCCTGGTGAAAAATTAAATAAGGCTCCTTGCACATGAGAGCGTGAAGCTTGGAAACTCTCCTTGCTGACGTGACAGCAACTAAAAATAACGTTTTCCACGACAGAAAACGCAGCTCGCAATCCGTGGCAGGTTCAAAGGGGGAAGCGTGAGTTGTTCCAGGACAAAGAGTAGGTCCCAAGGAGGAACGGGATCCTTGATGGGTGGCCTAAGGTGTAACACCCCTCTCAGGAAGTCTCGAGAGGCATCAAGCTGTGCCACTGTGCGCTGTCCCACCGGAAAGTGGTATGCAGAGATCGCGCAGAGGTGCACTTTAATGAAGGAGTAGACGAGACCCAAATGGAATAGTGAAAGAAGGTATTCCAGCATCCCTTTCACTGGGCATTTTAAAGGGGAAAGGCCGCGTGCCTGCGACCATAAGCAAAAATGGCACCACTTCATGACGTACGTCGCATGCGTTGCTGGCTTTCTGGCCGCGGAAAGGACTTCCGCCACCTCTTGCGAGACCCCGTATCGCATAATGGCTATGTCTCTAGGAGCCATGCATGCAGGTTCAGTGAGCGTAAGTCCGGGTGGACTAGCGAACCTTCCTCCTGAGACAATAGCTGGGAGCTGAAAGGCAACGGAACTGGCGGTTCCCAGGACAATTGCGTCAGCATGGGGAACCAGATCTGCCTGGGCCAGAAAGGCGCTACCAGGATCATTGTTGTGTGCTCCCTGCGCAGTTTAAGAAGAACTCTCTGGATCAACGGGAAGGGAGGGAAAGCGTAGAGGAATCTGTCCGCCCAGGAGAGGGACAACGCATCTCGCCAGAAAACACCAGGCCCTGGATCTAGCGAGCAAAAATTGGGCAGTTTTGCGTTGGATGGGGAAGCAAATAAGTCTAACTCTGGAGTGCCCCATCGAAGAAACAGATCCTCTGCTACCTCCTGAAGAAGTTCCCACTCGTGGACTCTGGCCTGGGAACGACTCAGGCCGTCTACGATTGTGTTGTCCACTCCAGGAACGTGAACTGCAATCAGGCTTGCGCCGTGTTGGATTACCCAATCCCACACCCTCATAGCCTCCCTGCAAAGGGGGTAAGAGTGTGCGCCTCCTTGTTTGTTGAGGTAATACATCACCGCCGTGTTGTCTGTCTGAAGCAGAAGGGTACTCAATGGTATTTCTGACTGAAAGGCCTGCAGGGCGTAAAGGACCGCCCTCATCTCCAGCACGTTGATGTGGAGGTGAGCTTCCTGAGGGGTCCACGTTCCTTGGGACCTCACCTGATCAGGTGCGCCCCATCCCAGCCCTGAGGTGTCTGTGGAGAGGATTGCCTTCGGATGGCGCGGTAATGGGACACCTGCAGAAAGTGTCCCTGGGTCTAGCCACCATTGCCAGTCTCGAATCACGGCGCTCGGATTCTGACCGATGCTGCATGTGGTCTTGCCTTTGGTCCCACTGCACCCTGAGCATCCACTGAGTTACCCGCATGTGGAGCCTTGCCAAAGGACGGTTGGAATGGCCACAGCCATGTGTCCGGAAAGCGAAGGACCAACCTGGCGGGACGGTCTTTTCACGAAAAGATCCCTGATGAGGGATCTGATGTGTTCCGCCTTTCGCCGGAAGAAGGCTTACCCTGGATGGTGTCCAGAACTCGCGCCTATGAACTGCAGCTTCTGGGACGGGTACTAGGAGAGACTTCGAGTTGATAAGAATGCCCAGAGACTGGAACAGGTCCTGGGTGCTCTGCATAGCCATCAACAGTGCCTCTTTGGAGGCGCCACGAGAAGCCAGTCGTCCAGGTATCGGAACACGTGAGTGGCCCTGTCTCCTCAGAGACGCCGCCACTACTGCCATACACTTGGTAAAGACCCTAGTCAAGACAGTCCAACGAAGGGCCCGGAACTGAAAGTGGTGGCTGAGAAACTCAAGCGCAGGAACCTCCTGTACGCTTGAGCTACTGGGATGTGCAGGTAGGCGTCCTGCATGTCCAGGGACGCTAAGAAGGCGTCCTTCTTCAGCATGGGAATGAGTCCTTGGAGGGTCACCATGTGAAAACGTTTGAAGGCGACCGACATGTTGAGGTCGCTGAGGTCCAGGATTGGACTGAGGTCCCCTGTTTTCTTCGGAAACAGAAAGAAGTGGGAATAGTATCCGGATCCTATCTGGCTCTCTGGGACATACTCCACTGCTCCCTTTTGCAGGAGCACGAGTACCTCTTGCCTGACGAGTGATCTGTGCTGACCCGAGTAACGGGAGAGCAGAGGAGGCCTTGTGGGTGGCTTGTCCACAAATTCTATAAAGTGGCCTCTTTCGACCAACTGAAGGACCCACCTGTCTGTGGTTATGGACTGCCACCCTGGCAGGTGGTCCGCAATGCGGCCCCCGACCTTGGTGTCCTGTTGATCCTGAGGGGCGGGGGCCGGGAAGGAGTCATGCTGTGGCGGCTGAGGGTCCAGCGGGCTGGGCCGACTTAGCTGGTCGTTGAATTCGCCCGCTTGACGACTTCCTGGGCTCCCGCGGGAGAAGGAGCCCCTCTGTTGTGGACCGGGACTGCTGTCTCTGCATCCGCCTCGAACGGCTTTGGTTCCTACGAAGGAACTAAGCTTGGGTCTACATGGCCTGACAGACTGCACCGCCTTCCCGGCCTCTTGGAGTTTGGTGAGGACCTTCTCCGAGGACTCACCAAAAGAACTTCTCCATGAAACGAGGGGCCCAGGATGTTCTTCTGGACGTCTGGGTGAATTCGAGACACGGAGCCATGAGTGTCTCCGAGGCATACGCCTGAAGCTGCCGCCGGGCCGAGGAGTCCGCCGGAATCATACGCCGCTCGCAGCACCTGTTCCTACGTCCAACTCCGCACGGAAGGAGTTGCAGTAACTCCTCCTTCTGCTCACCTTCTGGCATCTTTTCGCCAGATCCAGTCCCTGCTCCCACAAGGCGTTGAAACTGTACCATGGGTCAAGTAGTTGAGGGATCTGATGGCGCAGGTAGCGGATGTCACGCGCGCTCGCCCATAGCGCCCAGCTGTTTGGACTCTGGGTCTGGTGGCAGGGTGCTCAAATGTTGCGGCTTCTGGGACCGGGTCATGAGAGGCTGTAATGACCAGAGAATCGGCCAGAGGATGTGATGCCAAGTACTGGTCCTCCCTGGGGGCCTGTACAGGCGGTCAGCTTCTCTTCGGCATCGCCGAAGCGCAGTGGACGTTTCCACGCTGCCTTGGTGACGCCCACGAATGTGTCCACCAAGGGTGGCACCACCACAGGCTTAGGATCTTTGCCGAAGATATCTGGCAAGGCGAATCTCGGATCTAGTTCCTCTGCGCCCCAGCCCATGTTCTCCTGGATATGCCTCATAATCTCTGAGAACGATGGGTCATCCGGAGGAGATCTTGGAAGCTCACGTGGGTCCGGAGAAGGGACGTTGATGGGAGAGGGGGATCTGGATCCGTCCGAGAATTCCGATCCCGTGTCCTCCGTCGAAGGCAAATGGCGGCGTCTTCTGGGTCTCTTGGGGCTGGGTGACCCTGAAGAAGATCTGGACGGAGGTCTCCTTTTTTCTGTTCTACCCCAAGAGGATCCGTAGGCTCCTGGGGGGGAGGTACTCGATCCGCATCCCTGGGTGAAGTAGGGGGCGCGGGGGCCGGCGGAGTCGCAGGCAGAGGAGGTGTGGGAACCATATCCTTCTTTATGGTGTCCCACCAGTAAGTAAACAGCTCTGACCTCGATATGCTGGAGGCCCGACGACGGACCAGGCGCTCGATGGCTGGTCAATGGGTTCCGGCCGGCTCCCAGGGTCTCAGGTTCCGCGAGGGTTCCTTTGCGGGTGCGAGGACCGGTTCGCCTGCCTGTCCTCGGGCTGGTCAGCTCCTCCGTGGATCGCTTGACCGACGCCGGTGGTGAGGTGAGCGTCTTCTCAGTAGGTACAGATGTCGGTCCCCCGCCGGGCGTCAGGAGGCGGCGGCTTAACCGCGACAGGCGCCTGGGCGGCCGCTGGTTCTCAGGACCACGAGGTTTGGCCGACGCTGGGTGGGCCTGCCGCCGGGTCTGACGATCTTCTATGGGAAGCTGCCCTTGGTCTTCCGCTGGGAGGAGGAGGCAAAGAAACTGACCTGGCGCTGGTTCCAAATGGCGGAACCGGACTTGTGATGGTGATGACGGTCCCCTGACTCGACAGGGCCTTAGTGGCTGAGGACCTAAGAAGTTCTGGAGGTCTTGGCCTGAGGAAGAGAGGAGGAACCCGAAGAAGACTTCACCGCTGCAGGGGGAGCTGAGAGTGGGCCCGGGAAGGGGAGCGGTCGGACTGGGAGCCGGAGCTACGGGAGTCAGAGGCCCTAGACGGGGACGTAGATCTCACTCTCTCCCTATGCTTCTTGAGGTGTCTCCGGGCCTTTTCGGAAGATTCCCCCTTGGAGGCTGCGTCCATGGCTTTAATCTTTTCCTCGAGCAGGAATGCCTGAAGGGCCTTCTGGTGACGGATCCGGGTCCGGCTGTTGAACCCCTGGCACAAGGAGCAGGCCCGGGTGTCGTGGTCTGGGCCTAGGCACCAGACGCAGGCCGAATGCGGGTCTTTGAATGGGATTTGTTTCCCACAGGCGCACTTCGACGGATGGCCTTCAATGGAAGTTGGAGAGGTCATCAGACAGAAGCTGAGCAGAAAAAACAAACTTTTTCCCGAAGGAAGAACTTAACCAGGCGTCGCGCGCTAGAAACGAACCGAAGGGTCGAGACATGCAAGTCAACGGCGGGAAAGAACTGGGGAATCTGGCGGGACCGCCTCCTTATGTACTACGTCCGACGCCGGGGCGGGACTAGACGTCGGAGGTGTCCCCCGCTGAAGACTGCTAGCTAGAAGATTTCCATGGGGTCCTGACGCCTGCCGGCTTCAGTCCTAATGGTGTTACCTGCTGCAAGAGCTGTATCTCGAAGTAAGATCTTGTACTACCTCCAGCAGGAGAGACCACTCGTGGGATGCAGCTCCTATCCAGCTTAGGGCATTGGCTAGAATGTTGGTGGCTCCTGCCACATGGATGGCAAGGAGATCCGCTTCCAGGCTGCGCACGAGGGACCAAATGCGGAGAGCTTCCCTGCACATGGGGCATGAAGCGCGTCCCGCCCTGGCGGTTTAGGTAGTACATGGTCATGGTATTGTCCGTCTGGACCTGGATCACTTGACCCCATACAAACGGAGCGAAGGCGGTGAGGGCTAGACGAACCACTAGAAACTCCAGCCACTGCCATGCATTTGGTGAAGATCCTGGGAGCTAGAGAAAGGCCAAAGGGCATAGCCTGGAACTCGTAGAGGGACCCCTCTGCCCTGAAACAGAGGAATTGCTGGTGGGACGGATGGATTGGGACATGAAAGAACGTGTCCTGGAGGTCCAGAGAACAGAACCACACACCTCGTTCCAAGGATGGAATGATCTGAGCCAGAGTGCCCATCCTGAAGGCTCGAGACCTTAGGAACCTGTTCAGGACATGCAGGTCTAGAATGGGGCGCCAGCCCCCCCGTCCGTTTCGGGACCCGGAAGTACCTGGACACAAACCCTGGGTCTGGGGAGGATCTGCCACCTTCCTGATCACCTCTTTGAGGAGAGCAGGGCAATGTCATCTCAAGAGCCGATAGAGAGACCATGGACCTCAGAGCTCCCGCAGCGAGTGGCTCGAAGTGCGGGCCTGCTCAAACTCCAGCTGCAGACCCTTTCCTACCACCTCCAGCACCCAGCAGTCCGTGGTGTGATAGCAGACCAGGCGGAAAGGAAGTGTTGGAGCTGCCTCGGGGCGACTGCTGGGGTGACACCCTCAACCCGTCATCACAGGCTTGGAGGAAGGACCGCCGAGGGACCTCCTGGGCTCTTTCCTCCTGCTTCCTGTTGGAGGAAGCTGCAGGCTTGGCTTTGGGGTGCCAAGCACGAGCCTGCTGGCCCTGATGCTGGTGTTGCTGGCCAAACATGCGCAGGGGCAGAAGGTCGAAAAGGACTTATGTTGCTGATTTAATGCCCTTGTCCTTCTGAGCGGACATGACCCCGAGTCCAAGGTGGTGTTGGATTTCTTTGATCCTCTGGAGGTGGCTCTTCCACCCAGGGCTGAACAGGTAGGTCCCCAAGAAGGGACGCTCGCCAATTTGTGCTGGGTATCTGCCGAAAGGTGGATATCCTCAGTCACGCCTGCGGCGCATGGCCACAAGTGGTTGCTACTGACTGGCCAGGAGTCTCCCGATATCCAGAGCCATTTGGAGCTGCTGTTTCGCCAACGCCCTTCCCTGATCCCGCACCTACTTGACTGTAGTGTGCAGGTCAGCCGGGAGATGAGGGATCACCTCATCCAGGGAGCCCATGAGGGAGTGTGAGAAGTGCGCCATCAGTATGGCCGAGCTGGTCTGATGGAGGCCGAGGGAGGATGCAGCATATACCTTGTGCCTGGCACAGTCCAGCCTTTTGGACTCCTTGTCGGGGGGCTTATCCACATCCCTAGCGTTCCCGGAGCACCGGAAAACGCTATCGGTGACAACCCCTCCGCAGAGGGGTGTTCCAAAAAACCCGACAAAGAGCCGGTAGGGACCGCATACTTCCTGGCCATCCTGGCCGAAGGCGCAGAACAGGAAGCCGGCCGCTGCCAAAGCTCCAAGGCTGGGCCAACAATGGCTTCAGCCACCGGAAAGGCCTCCTTGGGAGAATCCCCTCGGTCCAGTATCTCCGTGAGGGGATACTTGGCCCGCTTGGATACGGGCTTGAGCTGCATCCCGGTGGACTTCGAGATGAGCCAAAGCAGACCCATGAACGATGATGGGCTCTCATCCATCGACTGCCTCCTGGAGGACTCCAGGTCAAGGGGCCGGGAACACAGGGAGGAGTCGTCGTCAGACTCCGAGGAGTCTGCCAAGAGCTGCCTGGGGCCTGAGCCACCCTCCACCTGCCGAGGACAGTCGGGAGTGAGGGTGACCGACAACTGGTGGGGCAGACCCTGACCCGACCGAGAATCCTTGGTTGGAGCCCCGGATTTCGGTTGTGGAGGCGAAGGTTCCACCACAATCGGTGGGGCAGCTGGTTTCAGCCGAACAACCGGCCCAGGCTTGGGCACCTCAACCACCGCAGAGAGGGTTGTGGATGTATGGAATGGCCCTCCAGAGGAGGTTGTGGAGTCAAAAACAGTGGTGGAATTCAAGCATGCATGGGACAGTCATAAGGCAATTCTAGGGGGTTGGGGTAGGAAGAAGTAGGCTGCTGGTTAACTAGGATCTGCAGCTTATCCATCAGGTAGGGAAATGGGCAGACTGGGTGGGCCAAGCGGTCCTTATCTGCTGTCATATTCTATGTTTCTATGTTTCTTTCGGGTGACAGCCACTTAACGACTGGGGAAGGCAACGGCGTTGGCTTGTTCCCGGACAAATGGAGCTGCTGCCACATTAAGTCCTCGTAGCACTGACGCAATTTGCGCCAAAGCCTCTCCTCTTCCAAGGAGGAAGACGAGGACAAGCAGCACCACCGCTTTCCTCAGTGCCGAGACCGCCAGTGTCGGCGGGATCGGCTGGACCAAGACAAGGTCAGACTCCGAGACCCTCGGTGTTTCCAAGGGTGGGTCTGGGAGGGAGCGGGGGACACCCGCTCCTCCCTCGGGAGCCTTGACCGGGGACTCCGGCACAGGAGGCACAGGCAAGTCCTCGGTTTCCACCGGGGGAACCAGTGATGAAGGGTTGTCGGCTTCACCAGTCGACAGCCCGTCCGACGGGTCAAGAAAAATCTCGACTGCGTCGACGGGTGTCTCAGTCGGCTGACCTGACAGGGACACTGTGAAGTCAGCAGCCTTAGCTGCAACCTCGACCGAAGTCGAGTGTAGACTGTCCGGGGAAGGGGACCTCTCCCGCTCCCACGAACGTAGATGGTGGGACTTACCCTTCGAGTCCTTCTTTTTTGACTGAGAAGAGTATCCCGATGGCCCTTCACCCTTCATGGAGAGGGACTGGCAAAGCTCCTTAAAAGAAGCTGTGTAGGAGGATCCCAAGGAGAGCGGGATAAATGCCGTGACCGAGGAAGATAAGGATACGGCCTGGGCTGCCTCCTCCTCAAGGGCAATCACCTGCTCGAGTTGCTCAGCCATGCCAGGTGCCGTGGACGCCGCCCAACAGGCCTCCTTGGACTTCACCAGCAGATAACGTTTCTCGGGGCGCCAAGGTGTAGCCAGGCAGCGTGTGTTCTAGGACGTTGGGTCAAAAAGACCTGCACAACTCGCAGGCCCGCGGGTCGCGTCAAGCTCCAAGGCAGCGACGACGTGGAGTGCGGATCCGCCCAGGACATCATCTGCCCGCATGTACCGCCGAAACCGAGTCGATCGTCCATCGCGCCGCCAAGGGAAGAATTTGACCAAGTCTTGAAAACTTGAAAATTATTTTCGGTGAACCAAAGAGTTAGGATCCAGTCTATATGCAGAAGTTGCTAAAGAGGGGAACTGAGCTTCCAAGCAGTAAGGAAGATTCATGTCATGGGTGGCCAGAGTTTTACCACCCGGTGGTGAGGAGCCAGTTTGAAGACCTTCCGGCAAGATTTAAAGCGGCAAGGAACCTGCCAGACAGTGTGGATGAACACATATCCATGTCCCTAAAACAGTAGTTCTAGGAGTGGTATATGTTGTTCATCCCCACTCTTTGGCATGTCCCTTTCCACTTTAAATCCAACCGGAAGTCTTCAAGCTGGCTCCTTCCACCCACCCGGGTGATATATACCTTGACTCCGCCCCATGATGCCAGATCTTAGCCTGCTAGATGCCAGGTTGTGTGCGTCCGCAGCTGGGGAGGTCGGGTGGGTCCGTGTGGATGAACAACATATGCCACTCCTAGAAAGTACAGCTACGTAAGAACTTACCGTAACAGCAGATCTTCGACAGAGGCTCTTGTAGTAGGTAATTACATATAGGACTGACGTCGGCAGGTGGCAGGACCCCACGGAAACATTTCTAGCTAGCAGTCCCTGGTGGGGATCGCCCCCACGTCAGGTGACCGGCGTCAGACGACGTCGGTATAAAGGGGCGGTCCAGGACGCCTGCCTTCCAGTTCTTTCCCGCCACTGGCCCAGAAGGCCCGGACGAGAGAGAAGCGGAGATTCCCCTTAATGGAAAAGGAGCTAAAAAAGCCTAGGGATGGAGGGCGGGAGAGTTATTTACTGCAAAGAGCCTCTCTCGAAGATCTACTGTTACGGTAAGTTCTTATGTATCTGTACTATCTTACTTTGAGAGGGCTCTTGCAGTAGGTAATTACATATAGGACAGAATCCCAAGCAGTCTGGAACAAATGAAAGGCACCGGGAGGAGGAACTATTCCAAGAAGTAGCAAAAGAAAGCTCTAGCAAACTTCAAGATAGGAGGCCTTGCAAGACAGCTAACCCGAAGCCTGCTCTACGGCGAGAGGCAATGTCCAAACTGTAATATTTTGTAAAGGTATGGACAGAAGTCCAGGTGGCGGCAGCACAGATGTCTGCTGCAGACACATTCTTGAAACAAGCCGCAGAGGCTGCTACTCCATGAGTGGAGTGACCTGTGACTTGACCCAGAAGGGTCTTGTTGTACTTGTCATAACAGAAAGTGATGCAATGAGCCAACCACTTTGACAGGCATTGCTTGGAGACAGCATTGCCTTCCCTTTTCTGAGCAAAAGAGACGAACAACTGATCAGTCTTTCTGAGATCCTTCGTCCTATCAGTATAGTATCTCAGAATCCTGTGGACATCCATGGTATGGAGCAAGTATTCTCCCTGGTTGGAGTACTGCGTGAAAAAGGCAGGTAATTCAATAGACTGATTTAAGGTAGACTCCGCTACCACTTTGGGAAGAAACTTAGGGTTCGATGCTAAGAGCTACTCGTTCTTTGTGAAAAATCAGATAAGGGAATTTACACTTAAGGGCCTGGAGCTCGGAAATTCTGAGAGCAGAAGTAATGGCCATCAAGAAGAGCGTCTTCCACAATAAGAACTTCAAGTCTGCAGAAGCAGCAGGCTCAAAAGGAGGTAGGGTAAGCTTCTCGAGAACAAAGTTCAAATCCCAAGGGGGAGCAGGAGTCTGAACAGGGGGCCTGAGATGAAGGACCCCTCTGAGAAAGGTCTTGGATACCTCTAATTGGGCAAAGGCTTTATCAGCAAAAGGAAGATGGTAGACTGAGATAGCAGCCATGTGAACCTTCAAAGAGGAGTGACCGAGACCCAGGTCGAAAAGATGACGCAAATAATCTAGCAGAACGGCCACAGGACAGGAGAAAGTCTCCACGTTCCTGGAGGTAGCCCAAATGGAAAATCTCTTCCATTTCATAGCGTAGGTGGACCTAGTGGAGGGTTTTCTAGCCTCCACCAGAATCTCGGCCACCTTAGGAGAGATGCCAAAATGAGATTGGGCTAGGTCTGCAGGAGCCAGGCATGAAGCTGAGTAGACTTGAGTCCCGGATGGACCAGGGTCCCCTGATCCTGGGTCAGCAATCCTTGAGATAAAGGAAGAGGAAGAACCTCTGAGTATTGTTGTAGAAGAGAGAACCAGATTTGCCTGGGCCAGAAAGGAGCGATCAGAATCATTCTCGCTCCTTCCAATGCAAGTTTCTGCAGCACACGAGGGACCAGAGGAATTGGGGGGGGGGGAAGCATAGACGAATCTGTCCTTCCAGCTTAGAGACAGAGCGTCGCTCCAGAAAGCGCCTTGCTCTGGAGCGAGCGAGCAAAAGGTGGGAAGTTTTGCGTTTTGGGAAGAGGCAAACAGGTCTACCTGTGGAGTCCCCCCAAAGCTGGAAGATGCCGTCTAGAACCTTTGGTCCAGTTCCCATTCGTGTGGTAGAGCCGAAGAACGACTTAGCTTGTCTGCCAGGACATTGTCGACTCCTGGAACATGGATCGCCATGAGGTGGAGATTGTGAAGCGTTGCCCATTCCCAAACCCTCATCGCTTCCCTGTACAGCGGGTAGGACCGAGTCCTCCCCTGCTTGTTGATGTATCACATCACACACATGTTGTCCGTTTGGACAGCTAGGTGACCGGGAAGAATGTATTGGTGAAGGGCTTGGAGAGCATATAGTACTGCTCGTAGCTCGAGCACATTGATGTGGAGGGCTAGCTCCAACCTGGACCATAAACCCTAGGCTCGATGAGGACCCAGATGGGCTCCCCAACCTTCGCCTGATGCGTCCGTGGTCAGAGTCTGGGAGGGGGGGAGGATGAAAGAAGGGGACCCCCCCGGAACAGGTTCTCTCCGACCATCCACCATTGCAAATCTCTGATCATCGGCGAGGAGATCAGCACCAGATGATCTAGGTCGTCTACAGGTTGATCCCACTGAGAGCAAAGAGTCCACTGAGAGATCCTCATGTGGAGTTGCGCGCGCGGAACCGTCAGGATGGCAGCCGCCATAAGCCCCAAAAGACGGAGCACCGATCTCGCCGAAACCTTCCTGCGTTCCAAACGTAGGGAAATCTGTGACTGGAGGGAGGCCCCCCTGTCCGAAGGCAGGAAAGCCCTGCACACTGTCGTATCGAGGATTGCCCCGATGAACTGGAGTCTCTGGGAAGGGTCCAGATGAGACTTGGAATGGTTGATGGTGATACCCAGACCAGTGAAAACTCGCTGGGTGAGGGAGAGAATGCAGGAGTTCCTCCTGACAAGGCCGCCAGGAGCCAGTCGTCCAGGTAGGGAAACACCTGAATTCCAAAGTACGCAATGGGCCGCTACCACCGCCAGGTATTTGTAAAACTCGGGAGCCGAGGAAAGACCAAAAGGAGTGCCGAATTTGTAATGGTCCCCTGGAAAGCAAACCGAGGTACTTCGGTGTGAGGGACGTAATGGGGATGTGCAGGTACGTCGTCCTGCATATCCAGTGCACAAAGCCATTGGCTCCGCCAAAGAAGGGCAAAAGGGTTTGAAGGGAGAGCATCCTGAACTTCTTGTATTCCACAGAGAAGTTCAGGGAGCTGAGATCGAGAATGGGTCTGAGATCTCCCGTCTTCTTTGGTACAAGGAAGAAATGGGAATAGTAACCCGTCCTGTGAAGGTGAGGGGGGACAGGTTCTATGGCCTGCTTCGCGAGGAGAGCAGATATTTCTTCCTTGACCAGAGGAAGATGGTCCCTTGAGTAAGAGGATTTCAGAGTGGGGTGGCATGGAGGTTTCTGTAGAAACTCTATAGAGTGCCTCTCTGCAATAATCTGAAGCACCCATGAATCCGATGTTATCCTCTCCCAACCCGGAAGGTGGAGGGAGAAACTCCCTCCTACCGGTTCCTCCGGGGAGTCCGGAGGCGGTGGGAGAGGGAAGGAGTCAGGTGGTGTGGGGCAGCACCGCAGCTGGGGCACCCGCTGCTTTTCTGGGCGGTGGGGGCCTAGCAGCTGTGGGGGCCCGGCGTTTGGTGGCCCGCCTTTCTTGAGGTTTCGCTTTGAGGCCTGCCATGCGCTCAAAAGGACGGTGTTACGGGATGGGATGGCTACAGAATCCACGGATTTCAGGGCGGCCCTTCTCCTGCAAGTCGGTGATGATGTCCTCAAAAGCACCAATCCCGAAAGGTGCTTCCTGAATTGCTGACTGCACCTCGGGACCAAACCTGACACTCGGAGCCAGTGTGACGCCTTAAAAAACGGAGCTCGATATGCGTGTCCACTGCATCGTAGGGTCATCAAATGTGACGATGGCCAACAGCGAGAACGGACAAGGTCAGCTAACTCCTGCTTGACTTGGGAGTCAGGCAAGGAGTCAATCTTAGATTCCACCCTAGGTAAGGACAGCCTTCTGGTAATCCTCATGTGCTAGCATAGTTTAGGGCCCTGATTCCTCAGTGTGGAAGAAGCGAGCTCTTCCCTTCCATACTGATCCAGAAGGTTAGATTCCTTATCCGGAGTAGACAAGCTCAAATGTTTAGGTGTGCTGACTGGCCGTGAGCAACGCTTAATCACAACCGAAGTTCGCTGGGATGAGAATCTAAAAGTCTACACCGGAGCCTGGTGATAGCCTGTTGACTCCGAGGAAGTGCTAAAGCAGACGGTTCTTTCCAAATAGTGAACAAGGTGTCTGAGCAACCCATGAAGGAAGGATCCCTGGAGGGGACTTCGGAGGAGTCCTCGCCGGCTTGGGACGAGAGCGAGGCTCGCTATCTTTCTCGAGCATCCATCGAGGAATCCGAGGAGTCCAAAGAGAAGAAGAAGAGAATTAGAAGCAGAGTAAGACCCTGACTCGCCTAGGGGAAGAACGGGTTCCTTAGGGGATCCTGACGCTGTCCTGCCTCTCTCTGGATCCAGAGGGAAGAGCTCGGGAACCGAGGCGAGAGAGGAGCCGCCTGGGGCGTTACGAGGCCGGAGGTGACACCGTCGCCGCAGTGGCTCTCGACTTCCCTGGTGAGCTGAGCCTTAGCCCAGCCCACCAGGAGGCCACAGTCTCTGAAGATCCACCGGTGCCTAGGGTCGGTGGAGGGGAGATAGTTGCACGGATTATATCTGTAAGGTGAGTATCCGCGAACCCGGCCATGGGAATACCGGAGCTAATGCGGTGTCTGGTACCATAAGGCCGGTGGAGCTGGTACCGGTACTCGCGGGCGCAGGATACCCGGACTTGGGTAAGCCTGCGCCGGATACGAGCAGCGATATCCGGTACCGGAGGAGCTGCCGGAGCAGACGGCCCAGTAGGGAACTCCACGGGCGGGTCAACAGTAATAGGCCCGTGGGGTGGAGGGCCCAAAGGAAGAGGAATATTGCCCGCCGGCGTCTGAACCGGCGTCGGAGCCGGCGTCAGATCCGGATCAGTGGGAGAAGGGTCTGACGGCGGAAAAGCATCCCGAGCATCGCCTGGGGACAGAGGAGAGAAGTCCCTGGGGTTAGGCAGGGGGACTCGGCTTCCTGAATGGCAGCGAAGGCTGAGGGAACTGGGACGACAGACGGCGGGAGGGTCTGTCGTAGGCTCTGAGTCGGTGCACGCCGGAGGAGCCGACGCGCGCACTTAGGGCTGGAATCCCAGCGACGCCAGAGGAGCCAGGCCCCGACGGCGTCCTCATCAGAGGCGGGCCGTGGGAGGGAAGCCGCCCGGTCCGAGGGGGGACACGTCGGGCGCCGCCTGAAGGGTCGGGCATCTTAGCAGCCTTCCCGCAGGCGCTGGAGGAGCAGACTGGGCTTATGGAGGCTCCAGCGCCTGTAGCTTTAGCCCGCGGCAGTGCACTAAAGGTAGCCTTTGCCCGGAGGCACCAAGGGCTCTAACGTGAACCCGATGGGCGGCCGACGCCTCCTCCAAAGCCTTGAGGCTGCCATCGGGTTATCTCTCGAGGGGACGTTATTTAGCCGTGGCTCGGCCGGAGTCGTGGAGGAGGAGGCCTCTCTCGGTGCCTTTTTTGTCCCGCCTTGTGTCCTTCTGGGAGGTCGATTGTCTAAGCTTTTCAACTCTCTCCATTGCAGACATCTTCTTTTTAAGGAGATGGCCTCCAGACTGGTTGCGGCTCCTGCGGTGGCTGCGTTGAAATGCAGACAATGCGGTACTTTTGACCCGCGTGGTTGGGGCCTACAAAATGGCAGAGGAGTGACCGCCCCAGAGGCAGTTAAGCTTATTTGAGTCGCACTTATTTTTGAAGGGACGACATAGAAAACCGACGCTCACCGGACGAAAAATACTGATAACTTCTCAAACCGGCGAAGCAACAGGGCTGAGCACGAACTTCACCGCGAGGTGCTGTACTGGCTGACGGCGGAAAGAATTGAAGGCGGGCGCCTGGGACCGCCCCCTTTATACCGACATCGACTGACGCCAGTCACCTGACGTGGGGCAGTCGCCCAGGACCAAGCAGTTGTGAAGTTTTTCCGTGGGGTCCTGCCGCCTCGCCGATGCCAGTCCTATATGTAATTACCTACTGCAAGAGCCCTCTCGAAGTAAGATCTACTGTTACAGGTGAGTAACCTGTTCTTCTAGGAGTATGGATATGTTTTTCACCCACACTCTTTGGCAGACTCCTAGCAGTTCTCCCGAAGCGAGGGAGGCAAGGCACACCCTGCACTTAGGAACAGAGATTGAGACTGAGGTCCCAAACCAGCATCCCGGCGTGACTTCAAGGTCGATGTGGTAGTGATGATGGTGCTTGCTGACTTCAGGTAGCAGCCCTGACAGATTTTGGATAAGGATGTCCTGGAAGCAGCCACTGATGCAGCAGTATGATGGGTATAATGGTTTTATCCTCTGGGAGGCTCCTTGCCCGCCAACTCATAGCACAGACCTATGCATAATGTAATCCATCTTGCAACAGTCCGCTTCGCTGCATGTCTGCTGAAGTGGCTTGCAGTGGTGACAATAGCTGGTGAACCTCTCTCGAATTTCTGCCATTCTCCTCTATAATAGGAGAGAGCATGCCCAGGTTCAGCATGGATTGTACTCAGCCTCCAAGGTGTTATAAGGGTAGTAAACCAGAGTTCACACCTGGATAAGGTGAAACCTGACACCACCTTGGAAGGAATTTGGGATGGGGGCGTATGACAACTTTGTCCCTGTGGAAGACCAGATAAGGGTAGTCCACTGAAAGTGCCTGGAGCTCCCCTGTCTTTCTGGCAGACGTGACAGCCTCTTCCATGACAAGTGTGACAACGCACACTTGTGCACTAGTTCAAATGGCCTGCCCATGAGCTATGCCAGTACCAGCAGAAGATCCCATGGAGGTGGAGGTTCATGCACCAGAGTGGATATTTGATCCAGGCCTTTGAAAAAGTGCCCGACTACTGTCTCCTGTGCCAACGTCGGCTGACTGGCTCACGCCCGGTAAGCAGAGATGGCTGCCAGGTGCACCCTAATGGTCGATGACCGGAGACCTCCTTTGGAGAGAGACCAAATGTAGTCAAGAATGTTAGCCACTGAACAGCATAAAGGGTCCATGCCCTTACCCTGACACCAAACGGAAAACCTTTTCCATCTGAAGTCATAACATTTTCTGGTCGATTCATTTCTGGATGCCTTCACCACGGTGTAGACATCCTCGGAAAGACCCAAAGCCTGGAACTCTAGCCCCTCAGATAGCAGGCAGTGAGGTGCAGGGATTGAGGGTCCATATGGAATACCTTCCCCTGATTGAGGGATATCAGGTCCGGGCGTGTGCAAAGCTGCTCTGGGTGCCTGCAGCTGAGGCTGAGGTGATATGGATACCAGAACTGGCGCGGCTAGTCTGGGGCTACCAGGATTACCTTCACCTTGTCCCTCTTCATCCTGAGAAGCACCTTGTGGATCAAGGGAAATGGAGGGAAGGTGTAGAGGAGGCCTGGGGTCCACGACCTCGAGAAGGCATCCCGCTGCAGCGAGCCCTGCTGAGGGGGGTGTGCATGAAACAGCCTCAGCTTGTTGTTTTCCCTGGAGGCAAACAGGCCCACTATTGGTTTGCCTCAATAGGAGAACAGGCTGTAAACTACCTCTGGATGGAGAGACCACTCATGGGATGTCTAGCCTAAGCGGCTGAGAGCTTCCGACAGATGGTTTGAGGCTCCTGCCACATGGATGGCTAGGAGATGTGCCTCCAACCGGCTCAGGAGGGTCCAGATGCGGAGCGCCTCCTTGCACAGCAAACGGGAATGCATGCCGCCCTGTTTGTTGAGGTAGTACATGGTCGTGGTATTGTCTGTCTGGACTTGAACCACTTGACCCTGGAGCTGAGGAGCGAAAGCTGACAGTGCCAGTCTGACTGCTCTGAGCTCCAACAGGTTGATGTGGCATCGGGACTCCTTGGGGATCCAGAGCCCATAGGCCCTTTCATCCATGTGGGCTCCTCAGCCCATGAGGACGACTGTCGGCTCGGGGCAGACAAACGGGATCCCTTCCTGCAACTGGTCTAGGATGGTCCACAACTGGAGAGTGTCCCACATCTTCTGGGTTACAGGGACCAGCTGGTCGAAGTGACCGTGGCGCTGACTCCACTGGGTGGCCAGCTCTCATTGAAGGGGGTGCATATGTGTAGTCATACGCCTGTACATGATATGGAAGTACCACAGAATCACATTAGAAATCAACTTCAATTGCAGTCTGAACAAGTATCTAAGTTGGTATATGTATTTGGAGATTCTATGATCAAACACTTAAGAAAAAGTGGCAATGGTGATAAAGAAAACAGAACACTGTCTTCTTTTGGTGGAGCCAAAATAAATACAGGTTACTCACCTGTAACAGGAGTTCTAGGAATGGTATATGTTGTTCATCCACACTTATTGGCAGGTTACTTGCCGCTTTAAATCTTGCCGGAAGGTCTTCAAGCTGGCTCCTCCCACCCACCCGGGTGGTAAATCTCGGCTCCAATTCTATAGCGCTAGATCTGGCCGGCTGGAAGCTCAGGTTGTGCGTCAAAGCTGGGAGAGGTCGGGTGGTGTGTGTTGAACAACATATACCATTCCTAGAACTCCTGTTGCAGGTGAGTAACCTGTATTTTAGGACATGGATATGTTGTTCATCCACACTTATTGGCAGACTCCTAGCAGTTCTCCGAGGAGGAGGAGGCAATGCGTAACCTCATATACTTACTTGGGAAATAAGGACTGGAGAACCGAGGCCCCAAAACCAGCATCCCGGCGTGACTCAAGGTCGATGTGGTAATGGATAATAAAGGTGTGTGCTGACTTCCAGGTAGCAGCCCTGCAGATTTCCTGGATAGGGACGCCCTTGAAGCAGCCACCAATGTGAGCAGTATGGCGGTAGGAATGAGCTCTATCCCTCTGGGAGGCCTCCATGCTCTGCAACTTATAGCAGAGATCTATGCAGGAGGTGGACCCACCTGCCTATCACCGCCCCGCTGGGCTGCAGGTCTGCCAGATGAAGCTTCAGCGTGAGATGACAAACAGCTGGGCTGTCCCTCCCTCGACTCTCTGTCGGTCAGCCCTTATAATAAGCGAGCCTTCTAGGGTCCAGAGTATGGGAGCCTATATTTGCTCCGAGGTGTGACTGGGGTAGAACACCGCAGAGTCAACACCTGGTTAATGTGCACCCCGACACCACCTTCGGAAGGGAATTTCGGTGGAAGCGCAGGACAACTTGTCCCTGTGGAAGATCAGGTAAGGAGACTCGATGCAAAGTGCCTGGAGCCTCCCATCCTTCTGGCTGACGTGATAGCCACCAAGAAGGCGTGTTCTCCACAGGTGAGAGAGTTCACACTGTGCATTGGTCTGAATGGCTTGCCCATGAGCTTTGCCAGTACCAGCAGTAGATCCCACGGAGGTGGAGGTTCTCTCACTGGAGGGGAAATGTGATCAAGGCTTTTGAAAAGCACCGACCACCTTTTCCTGCGCCCACCGACTGCTTCCCAGCCCGCCCTGTAAGCAGAGATGGCTGCCAGGTGCACCTTTAGGGTCAGCCGACCCAAGCCCTTGACTAGAAAGGGACCATAAATAGTCCAAAATGCTTGCCACAGAACAGGAGGAAGGGTCCAAGCCTTGTCCTGACACCAAATGGAGAATCTTTTCCATTTGAAGGCGTAGCATTTTCTGGTCGACTTACGGGACGCCTAACTACATTGAGGACCTCGCCGGAAAGACCCAAGGCCTGGAACTCTAGCCGCCAGGAACCAGGCGCAGGTGCAGGGATTGGAAGGTCTGGATGGAACACCTCCTGATTGACTGAGAGCAGGTCGGGGCGTAGCTGGAAGCTGCCTCAGGAGCCTGGAGCTGAGGGCTGAGGGATCTGGTACCAAAATGGCAAGGGCCAGTCTGGGGGCTATCAGGATCACTCTTGCCTTGTCCCTCCCTTGCTTTTGAGAAGCACCTTGTGAATCAAGGGAAATGGGGAAAGGCGAGAAGAGGCTTCGGTCCACAGCCTCGAGAAGGCATCCCCCTGCAGCGAGCCCTGCTGAGGGGGGGCGGCATGAAACAGCCTCAGCTTTGTGTTCTCCCTGGAGGCAAACAGGTCCACCTGAGGTGTGCCCCAGTGGGAGAACAGATCTGTACTACCTCCGGCAGGAGAGACCACTCGCAGAAGCAGCCCTATCCTGCCTAGGGCATCGGCCAGGGTGTTGGAGGTGCTCCTGCGCACATGAATTTTGGCTGGGAGATCCGCTTCCCAGGTTGCGCATTTAGTGACCAAATGAGGAGAGCTTCCTTGCATAGAAGCAGGGAGTGCACGTCGCCTTGGCGGTTTAGGGTAGTACATGGTCTGGCATTGTCCGTCTGGACCGGGACCACTTGACCCCTCGGAGAAACGGAGCAAAGGCGGTGAGAGCCAGTTGGACCGCTCTGAGCTCCAGCAGGTTAGTGGCATCGGACTCCCGCGGGACCAGAGCGCGCACTGTGTTCCCCCAGATGGGCACCCCAACCCATCAGGAGAGGCATCGGTCGATAGAGCGACCATCAGCTCGAGGCGGACAAGCGGGATGCCTCCTGCAGATGGAATGGAACGGTCCACCACTGGAGAGCTGCCCATCCCTCGGGTCACTATCACTAGCTGGTCCAAAGGATCGCAGCGCCAGACCACTGGCTGGCCAGTCCCCACTGATGGGGCGATCTGCCAGCGGTAGCCCAACGGACCACGCTGGTACAGGGCATGAGACCCAGGAGGCGTGAGAAGTCCCGGGTAGAGCTTAATTGCCTAACCAGGAAATGATTGAGCAAAGGAGGTAAGAACCTCGGCCCTGTCCGCCGGGAGTCGCACTCTGCTCAAGAGAGTCGAGCTCTGCCCCGGCGAACAGGATCACCTGCTTCGCTTGAGTTCACTCTGGCTTCGCTGATGAGAAGGCCAACCTGAGAGCAAACCTGGAGGGCCAGATCTCTGGACTGCTCCACCTCCGCTGGATGGGGGCTGCTATCAGCCAATCGCCAGGTCAGGGTACACCCGACCCTAGGCGCCGTGAGGAATGCTGTCACTACTGCCATGCATTTGGTGAAGACCCTGGGAGCTGGAGAAGTCAAGGCATGGCTCGAACTCGAAGAGGGATTCCTCCGCCGAAGCGGAGGAATCTCCGATGCATTGACTTGATAGGACGTGAAAGAACGCCCCTGTAGGTCCAGAGAGCAGAACCACACACCGTGTTCCAGAGATGGTATTATCTGTGCCAGAGTGACCATCCTGAAGGTTCAAGACCTTAGGAACTTGTTCAGGTCGCGTAGGTCGAGAATGGGGCGCCAGCCCCTGTCCGCTTCGAACCAGGAAATACTTGACACGAACCCTGGGTCTGAAGAGGGTCCTCTACCTCTGTGATCACCTCCTTGGAGGAGGAGGAGAGCGATGTCTGCCTCGGCGAGCCGCCAGTGAGGCTAGGCGGGATCGAGGCCCCCGAGGTGCATGCCTGGAGGGCGCCTACTCATTCCAGAGGCAGGCCTTTTTCCCACCACCTTCAGTACCCACCTGTCCGGGTAACAGCGACCAGGCGGAAAGGAAGTGTCTGAGCCTCCCCACGGGGGAACCAGGGTGAGGTGACAGGATGGGGCGACACCCTCAGCCCGCTACTGGGCAGGCTTGGAGGAAGGACCGCCAGGGACCACCTGGCCTTTCCTCCCTGCTTCCTGTTGGAGGAAGCCACGTGCCTTGGGTTTGGGATGCCAAAAGACCTTCCGCAAGATTTAAAGTGCAAGGAACCTGCCAATAAGTGTGGATGAACAACATATCCATGTCCCTAGAACTGATATTACCTTTATGCTAGATAATATTCTGGGTAGTTCTAGTAATTCTCTAGTAATAATACATGTTGGAGTTAATAACATTTTCAAGGAGCCAATATTGAAAATTAAGCAAGATCTGGTAGGAATATACAACAAACTTGCTTTACTAAACTGCAATATAGCTTTTTTCTGAGATACTCCCGATTCCAAAAGCACACAAGTCTCTTAAAGATAAAAATAAAAAAGTTCAATTATTGGCTACGTCAGTGGTGCATTAAACAACAGATTGGATGTCTCAACCATTGGGAGGAATTTGAGGACCAAAATTATTTATTTTCGTGGGATGGTTTACATTTGAGCAGAAAAAGAAATGGAATTTTTGGGAAGCACAGGGTCTCTTATATCAACAAGTTTTTAAACCAAAACATTGGGGGAGGATCCAAATGTATTGGACTCTCGGAGCGACAGTATACATAAAGCTGAAAATGAGGATAATTTTGTAATTATTCCAAGTACAAATATTGAAACTAAAGAAATCAAAGTTACACATGCGTCAGAGAACTGTGGTAGAGACTCCATTAATTTATTACTTGTCAATGCCCGCAGTTTAAATAACAAGACCGCTGAATTAAAGGCCTTTTTAATAGCAAATAATATTGACATCTGTGGGGTCTGAGAGACATGGTTTAGTAATAATGACTGGTGTACGGAAATTAGTGGATATACCAAAATATGCAAGAATCGCCTGAATACTAAAGGTGGGGGAATTGCTCTTTATACAAAAGATGAATACAAATGTTCTCCAGTAAATCACAATAATATAAATAACATTGAATCTGAGTTGTTATGGACTAAAGTGAAGGTTACAAATAATTACAGTCTGACAATAGGACTTGCTTATAGAGCTCCTAACCTCAACAGTAATGAAAATAATTTGTTTATGAGCACTATGGAAAAAATGGTATTTTATAATAATTACATTTTAATGGGTAATCTAAATTTTCCAAAAATTAACTGGTTTGAAAATACATGCACAACAGAATTTGAAAAAGATTGCTAGACTATTGTATTACAAATTATCTTTAACAGTTTGTTCAAGAACCAACGAGGGGAAATAACATACCAGACTTGTTTTTTTCAAATATTACAAAAAATATTACAAAAGTCCAAGTAATACAACCATTATCTAATAGTGATCATAATATGGTCTTGGTTAATGCAAATATAAAAAGTTATCAGCAAAGTAAAGGTTGTACTCAAACCCACATTTTTTATGACGCTGACTATATTAAGAATTAATAAATATTTAGAAGAATAGGACTGGGTTGCTGATTTATCAAATTGTAATTTACACACCATTTGGATGAAACTTCAGTCCAAAATAAACCATTGTATTAAATATTGGGTTCCAAACAGGCCAAAATACAAAATTAATAACAATAAAAGAACTCCTATATGGTGGAACAAGACTATAAAACGTAGCTTAACAAAAAAGAAAAAAACTATACAGAAAATATAAAAAGACACAATCTATCAAAAACTTGCTTTCTTACAAAAAAGCTGTCAATTACAGCAAAAGTTTAATAAGAAAAACAAAAACAAAATTTAGAAAAATTAGCTCTATCTGCCAAAGACAATAAAAAAATTTTCTATAATTACATCGGCTCTTTAAAAAAATACAGGTTACTCACCTGTAACAGGAGTTCTAGGAATGGTATATGTTGTTCATCCACACTCTCTGACAAGTATCCTTGCCGGACGGTCTTCAAGCTGGCTCCTCCCACCCACCCGGGTGGTAAAACTCTCGGCTCTGCCCCACGATGCCAGATCTGGCCTGCTGGAAGCTCAGGTTGTGCGTCGAAGTCGGGGAGGTCGGGTGGGTCGTGTGGATGAACAAAATATACCATTCCTAGAACTCCTGCTACAGGTGAGTAACCTGTATTTCTAGGGACATGGATATGTTGTTCATCCACACTCTGGCAGACTCCTAAGCAGTCTCCTCGGAGGAGGGAGGTAAGGCGACACTTTCCAATACTTACTTGGGAAAGAGAGATTGGAGAACTGAGGCCCCAAACCAGCATCCCGTGTGACTCGAGGTCGATGTGGCAGTGGGTAATAAAGGTATGTGCCGACTTCCAGGTAGCAGCCCTGAGATATCCTGATAGGGACGCCCCTGGAAGCAGCTACCGTGCGAGCGGTATGGTGGGTAGAATGACTTTTATCCTCTGGGAGGCTCCATGCCCGCCAACCTGTAGCAGAGCTCTATGCAGGAGGTGATCCACCTGCCTATCGTCCACTTTGCTGCAGGTCTGCCAGGTGCGGCTTCAGTGTAGGTGACAAACAGCTGGCGAACCTCTCCCGAACTTCAGCGTCCGCTCCTTATAATGAGCGAGTACCGCCCAGGGTCCAAAGTATGGAGCCTCATACCGGCCTCCGAGGTGTGATTGGGGTAGAACGCCGCAGAGTCAACACCTGGTTAAGGTGAAACTCACACCACCTATTGAAGGAATTACGGTGGGGCGAGACAATCTTGTCCCTGTGGAAGACCAGGTAGGAGGCTCGATCGAAGCGCCTGGAGCTCTCCCATTCTTCTGGCTGACGAATAGCCACAAAGAAGGCGTGTTCCTACGTACAGGTGTGAAAGATCACACCTGTGCACTGGTTCGAATGGCTTGCCCATGAGCTTGCACATACCAGCAGTAGATCCCATGGAGGTAGAGGTTCACACTGAGGGGAAATGGGTCAAGGCCTTTGAGAAAGCATTCGACCACCTTCTCCTGTGCCACCGACTGCTTGCCGCCCACGCCTGGTAAGCAGAGATGGCTGCCAGGTGCACCTTAAGGGTCATCGACCAAAGCCCTTGCTGAGAAAGGGACCACAGGTAGTCCAGAATGCTTGCCAAGGGGCAGTCAGAAGGGTCCAAGCCCTTCCCCTGGCAACATATGGAAAACCTCTTCCATTTGATGGCACAGCATTTCCTGGTCGACTTCTTACGGGACGCCTCAACGATGTTGAGGACCTCGTCGGAAAGACCCAAGGCCTGGAACTCTAGCCGCTCAGGAACCAGGCCGTCAGGTGCAGGGATTGAAGGTCCGGATGGAATACCTTCCCCTGATTGACTGAGATCAGGTCCGGGCGGGCTGGAAGCCGGGGGCCTGGATCTGAGGCTGAGGAGATCTGGATACCTGTAACTGGCGGGCCAGTCTGGGGCTACCAGAATCACCTACGCCTGTCCCTCCTCGCCTTGAGAAGCACTTTGTGATCAAGGGAAATGGGGCAAGGCTAGAAGAGGCCCGGGTCCACGGCCCCGAGAAGGCAACCCTCAGCGAGCCCCGCTGAGGGGCGGCATGGAACAGACTCAGCTTTGCATTCTCCCTGGAGGCAAACAGGTCCACCTGAGGGGTGCCCCAGTGGGAGAACAGATCTTGTACTACCTCCGCAGGAGAGACCACTGCGAGACGCCAGCCCCTATCCGGTTAGGGCATCGGCCAGGTGTTGGAGGCCCTGCCACGTGAATGGCTAGGAGATCCGCCCAGGCTGTGCACTAGGGACCAAATGCGGAGAGCTCTGCATAACCAAGCAAGGAGCGCCCCGCCTCTGGCGGTTCAGATAGTACATGGTCGAGTGCTGTCCGCTTGGACCTGAACCATTTGACCCTATAGGAACGGAGCGGCGGCGGTGAGAGCTTGGGACGGACCGCTTGGAGCCCAGCAGGTTGATGTGGCATCGATCTCAAGGGACCAGGAGGCCGCGGCGCTCAGTGTTCCCCAGATGGGCACCCCAACCCATCAGAGATGCGCCGGTCGAGAGAGAGACGGTCTGCTCGCCGGATTAACGGGATACCCTCCCTGCAGGATGTGCTGGAACGATCCACCATTGAGAGCATTCCACATCTCCTGGGTCACTGTCACGGGCGTCCAACGGATTGTGTTGTTGTGACCATTGGGTGTCAGTCCCATTGAAGGGGTCGCATGTACCAGTGGGCCCAACGGACCACGCTGGGCAGGCTCCATGAGGCCCAGGAGGCGAGGGAAGTCCTGGCAGGGATTGCCCAACCAGAAATGATTGGGCAAGGAGTGAAAGAACCCTCGGCCTCTGTCCGCCGGGAGTCAGAAGGCTCTGGCTCGCAGGAGTCGAGTTTCCGCCTGATGAACAGAATCACCTGCTTTACACGAGTTCTGACTTGGCCTCGATGATGAGAGGCCAACCTGAGAGCAAAACCTGGAGGGCCAGATCTCTGGACCGCTCCGCCCAGTCTGAGGGGGCTGCTATCAGCCAATCGTCCAGGTAAGGGTACACCTGGACCCCCGGCGCCACAGGAATGCTGTCACCACTGCTATGCATTTGGTGAAGACCCTGGAGCTAGGGAGGCCAAAGGGTATGCCCGAACTTGAGTAGGATCCCTCCGCCTGAAGCGGAGGAACTCTGATGGGACGGACGGATTGGGACGTGAAAGAACGCGGCCCTGGAGGTCCAGGGAGCAGAACCACATGCTTGGCCCAAGGATGGGATTATCTGAGCTAGAGTGACCATCCTGGAAGGTCCAGACCTTAGGAACTTGTTCAGGTCGCAGGTTTAGAATGGGGCGCCAGCCCTGCCTGTTTTGGGACCGGGAAGTACCTGGACACAAACCCTGGGTCTGGAGGAGGATCCGCCACCTTCCTGATTACCTCTTTTCGAGAGCAGGGCACATAGCGCCTGGCGGGCCGACAGCGAGGCTAGTGACTGGGTGGCTTCCGAGGGGAGACGGCCTCGAAAAGGCGGGAACCTGCTCGAACTCCAGAGACAGGCCTTTCCTACCACCTCCAACACCCAGCGGTCCGCAGGGTGATAGCGGACCAGGCAGAAAGGAAGTGTGGAGCCGCCCCCTGCTGGGGAACCTAGGGGAGTGACGGTGTTGGGGCGGCACCCTCAACCCGTCACTGGGCAGGCTTTGAGGAAGAACCGCCGAGGGACCCTGCCTTTCCTCCTTGCTTTCTGTTAGGAGGAAGCCGTCATTGGGTTTGGGACGCCAAGCATTTGAGCCTGCTGGCCCTGTTGCTGGTGCTGCTGGGCTGTCGAGGAGCAGTGACCGAAGGACTAAAGGACTTCTGCTGCTGACAGCGGCCTTTGTCCCTCTGGGCAGAGGTGACCCGAGTCCAGAGTGGCACTGACTTCTCAATCCGCTGAGGTGCCCTCCACCCAGGGCCGAAAGGTCAGTCCCCAAGAAGGGACGCCCACCAATCCTTGTGCTGGTATCCCCCTGAAGGTGGATATCTCAGCCACGCCCTGCATCGCGATGGCCACTGCGGCTGCTACTGGCCTGGCACAGGAATCACCCATGTCCAGAGCAGTCTGGAGCTGCTGCTTCCGACACCGCCCTACCCTGGTCCCGCACCGCATGGACCCGTGGTCTGCAGAAGTCATGGGAGATGAGGAAACGACTCATCCAGGGAGCCCATGAGGGCGTGGAGAAGTGTGCCATCAGCATGGCCGAGCTGGCCTGTCTGAGGCCAAGGGAGGACGCAGCGTACACCTTTGTGCCCGCAAAGTCCAGCTTTTGGACTCCTTGTCGGGGGTTGTCCGACATCCCGACGCTACTGAACGCCGAAAACGCTGTCGATAACTAGCCCTCAGCAGAGGGGTGTTCCGAGAAGCCGGGCAAAGAGCCAGTAGGGACCGCATACTTCCTGGCCATCCTGGCCGAGGGCACAGGACAGGAAGCAGGCCTCTGCCAAAGCTCCAAGGCTGGACCGACAATGGCCTCAGCCTCCGGAAAGGCCTCCGTGGGAGAATCCTCTCGGTCCAGAATCTCCGTCTAGGGATACTGGCCCGCTGGACACTGGCTCAGCTGCATCCCGGTGGACTCCGAGATAGTCGAAGCAGGCCCAAGAAGGACGATGGGCTATCCTCCACTGACTGGCCCCCGGAGGACTCCAGATCGCACTGCTGGAGAACAGGGAGGAATCGTTGTCGGATTCTGAAGAGTCTGCAAAGAGCTGCCTCGGCCCTGAGCCACCCTCCACCTGCCGAGGACGGCTGGGAGTGAGGGTGACCGACAACCTGTGGGGAAGGCCATGACCCGACCGAGAATTCTTGGTCGGTGCCCCCGACTTCGGTTGTGGAGGCGGAGGTTCCACCACAATCGGTGGACCAGCTGGTTTCGGCTTAGCAACCGGCCCTGGGGCAGGCAACTCGACTGGAACGAGTGGCTGCTTCGGCTGTTCCGGCGACAGCCACTTGATGGCCGGGGTCGGCTTAGGCCCGGATAACAGCAACTGCTGCCACATAAGATCCTCGTAGCGCCAGCGCAACTTGCGCCGTAGCCTCTCCTCACCCGAGTAGGAGGACGGTAAAGAACGGCGCCGCTTACTTTGGTAACGAGACTGAGACCGCTGATGTCGGGCGGAAACGGATGGACCGAGGTGGGTCTGGGAAGGTAGGGATACCCGCTTTCCTCGCTCGAACTTTAACTGGGACTGCGTCCCGGCGAGCAGGCAGATCTCGGTATCCACAGCGGGAACCGTGAAGTAGGGTTGTTGGCTTCTCCAGTCGACAGCCGCTCAACGGATTGAGAAAAATCTTTATCATGGACAGGAGCTCGGCAGGCTGGCCTGACAGGGCACCATGAAGCTCAGCGGCTCAGCCGCAACCTCGATCAAGTCGACGTGCGGCAGCCCGGGAGGGGGACCTCTCCCGCCCCATCGAACGCCGATGATGGGACTCATCTATTCCCTTTTCTTGACCGAGAAGAATGTCCCGAGGGCCCTCTCCTTCATGGAAAGGGACTGCAAAGCTCTTGAACAAAGCTGAATACGAGGAACTCAGAGAGAGGGACAAATGTCAGCGGCTGAGGAGGAAGAAGATGCGCCATGGCCGCCTCCTCGAGGGGCGATCATCTGCTCAAGCTGCCAGCCGAGCCAGCCGCGCGGACACCGCCTAATGAGCTTTTGATTTAACCATGGAAAACGTTTCGCGCCTGAGCTTAAACGGCAGCGCGATCGCCCAGAACATTGGCTGAGAAAGAACGGCACAACTTCATGAAGTCTCGCGGTCGTGGGTCTAGGCCTAAGCAGTAGACGACGTAGGTGGATCTGTCCTGGACATTTTCTGCCCGCAAGGGCACCTCCGGAAGCCAGGAACAGATTTGTCCATCGCGCCGCGAGGGAAGAAGAAGACCAAGTTTGGAAAACTTCAAAATCAATTTCGGACGAATCAAGAATTAGGATCCAGTCTAAAACGCAGACGCTAGGAGGAACCTGAGCTTCTAAGCGTAAGGAAGACTCATGGGGCGGAGCTGGGAGTTTTACCACCCGGGTGGGTGGGAGGAGCCAGCTTGAAGACCTTCCGGCAAGAATTAAAGCGGCAAGGATACCTGCCAGAGAGTGTGGATGAACAACATATCCATGACCCTAGAAACAGTAATTCTATTACAGGACCCTTAATTACCACTGAGGGAATTATTTCCAGTGACTCAGAAATGGTGATTGAATTAAATATTTTGCAAGTGTTTTTAATAAGAAAGATAATGTCATTTCTATGTCACAAGTCTTCTGTTGCCTCTAGACCCTCTACACATGAAGTATTATTTATTTATTTATTGAATTTTGATGACCGGGTAGGCCCGCTGGGCCCCGAAGGTCCCTTTTTCAGGGGCGACCCGGGAATAACAGTAGAGACATTATGAAGTTAATGCAATTACATAAAACAGGAAGTCATGGGTATACAGTATTCGGTTGTTTACACATAGCAGTAGTTATTAGGGTATTGTATATCGTACTGGTAAGTTGTAGTTTATTGCATTCAAACATTTGTCCTGCAGGTAGGTGTGACAACATTAAGGATTCCTTAGGTAAGGTCCTTCGAGAGCATTAGGGTGGTTCACTGAGGAGAAAGGAGGAGAAAAAAGGAGAAAAGTTAGTACTACCTTGTTGTGGGGGGGGGGTTGGATTTATAGTTCGTAGTGGTAGTTAGGTAGTGTCAGGTGTAGTGGCACTGGCATACACTTTTGATAGGAGATGGGTTTGAGTCTGGTGCAGAAGCACTGCACTGAAGGGTTTCTCTCACCTCCAGCGTGGTGGTTCCATAAGACGGGGCAGCAAGCGAAGGATTTCTGGCCTGCCTTTAGTCCTAGCCTTGGGAACCTCTAGCAACGTTTGGCCGAAAACCTAAAGGCTGCGCTGGTTACTCTTTACTGTGAGGAGTCCTCCGAGGCTAGGGGAGGAAGGGCTAATTATCTTTTGGCCAGGCAGAGCACGGGTAGCTGAGCGTGCTTGAAAGGATGGCCAGTTGCAAGCTTTACTGGCGCCTCACAGTGGTGGCTCCTTGAGTGGGATAGAGTGGCAAGGCGGATCACTTTGTTGTATAGAACCTGTAGTTTACCATACTCCCGCTTTGAGATATCCTGGATGACCGGGGCAGCAAAAGTCAGTGTAGGAAGTAGGACACTCGCTGCTATAGCAGTCCTAGCTTCAAGGGTTAACAGATCCTTAAGCCGATATAGTAACCCAAGTTTGGAATGGATTACTTTAGTGACTTGGTCCACGTGTTGTTTGAATGTGAGGCCCTGGTCGAGGGTGAGGCTGAGGTATTTTGTGGAGGGAACAACTTCTAGCTTGTTGCCCTCCAGAGATGAGAGTTGGAGGAGTTGCGATCTATCTTGTCCTAAGGCTCTTGGTCCGAACAGCATAACTTTGGTTTTATTGGTGTTAAGGACCATTTTGTTGTTAATGAGCCACCTCTCCATGATGTAAATGTCATTAAGAACATCAAGTCTGATAGTTCAGCTGGACCAGATGGAATTCCATCTATTTTCATTAAGGCTGCTGCCAAACAACTAGTGGGTCCTCTAACATATATGTTTAATATTTCCGTAACATCTGGAAAAAAGTACAGTTACGTAAGAACTTACCGTAACAGTAGATCTTCGAGAACAGCTCTTGTAGCAGGTTACACCATTAGAACTGAAGCCGGCAGGCGTCAGGACCCCACGGAAAAATTCTAGCTAGCTATCTTCAGGCGAGGACACTTCACGTCGGTCCCGCCTCCGACGCCAGGCGTGGTAACAAAAAGGGGCGGTCCCGGCCAGATTCCAGGTTCTCCCGCCGAGACTTCCCGAGACTGACATCAAATGGGAGACCGAGGATCACTGTCAGAAGACAGAAAGATATAAATCCTGCTCAGGAAGACTGAGCCATGCCTCCTCCAAGGGGAAGGTGGCGGAACGATTGCTGCAAGAGCTGTTCTCGAAGATCTACTGTTACGGTAAATTTCACGTGTCCGTACTATCTTACTCAAGACACAGCTCTTGCAGCAGGTTACACCATTAGGACTGATTCTCAAGCAGTAACACTGCCAGAAAACCGGGAGGAGGAAAATAGAAGTACATTCCAGGTCCTGAACCTAGGACAGGAGACCCTGTAGCACCGCAAGGTCGAATCCAGCCCTTCGCCTAGAGGCGGCGTCCAGGCTATAATGCCTGATAAAGGTATGCACAGAGAGCCCAAGTGGCTGCAGCACAAATAGCAGAGGTGGAGACGCTTCGAGTGCTGCAAGGATGTGGCCACACCCCTAGTAGAATGACTCCGGACCGAGCCCGGAGGCTTTTGTTTTATATCATAACAGTAGGAAATACACTGGACAAGCCAGCGAGACAGAGACTGTTTGGATACTGATTGGCCCATCATTCTCTCAGAGAAGGAAATGAAAAGCTGTTCAGAACTACGGGAGGGTTTAGTTCTGTCGGTAGTCACCTCAGGCTGCGTGAACATCCAGGTGTGGAGCAAAGCTCTCCTCTATTGGAATAACTCGAAGTAGACCGAGGTCAATGTCCTGGTTTAGAGAGAGTGAAGAGACCACCTTAGCTAAAAACTTAGGATTCTGTCCCTCAGGGATACTCTGTCCGTGGAAAACTAAATAAGGCTCTTTGCACATAAGAGCGTGAAGCTCAAGAAATTCTTCTCGCTGAAGTAACAGCACTAAAAATAATGCTTCCACGAGAAAAACGTAGCCTGCAATCCGGGCGCAGGTTCAAAAGGAGGGAGCGTGAGCTGTTCCAGGACAAAGAGCAGATCCCATAGGGGCACAGGGTCCCAATGGAGGCCTAAGGTGTAAAACTCCCCTAAGAAATTCTTAGAGGCGCCCAATTGAGCTACTGTAATGGACCCACTGGGAGGTGATAGGCAGAAATGGCACAGAGGTGCACTTTAATAGAGGAGTAGGCTAGGCCTGAAATGAAAAAGGAGAGGAGGTAATCCAAAACTACTCCCACAGGACAACCTAAAGGGAAAGATCATGAGCTCGTGACTATAAAAAAAACGGGCGCCATTTCATGGCGATCGTCGAGATGCTGCTGTCGAGCTTTCGGCTGCAGAAAGAACCTCTGCAACCTCTTGCGAGACCCCGTGACGTAAGATGGCTATGTCTCAGGAGCCAAGCATGCAGGTTCAGAGAGCGAGGTCTGGATGGACTAATGAACCTTCTCCTGAGACAGGAGGTGGGAGCTGAGCGGCAACGGAGCGGGGTTCCGAGATAGTTGCACCAACAAAGGAATCAGATCTGTCTGGGCCAGAACGGGCCACCAGGATCATGAGTGCGTGTTCCCGCGCAGTTTGAGGAAGAACTCTGGATCAACGGGAAGGGAGGGAAAGCGTAGAGGAATCTGTTCGCCCAGGAGAGGGATAACGCGTCTCGCCAGAAAACACCAGGCCCTGGATCTAGCGAGCAAAAATTGGGCAGTTTTGCGTTGGATGGGGATGCGAACAAGTCTAGTTCTGGAATTCCCCAACGAAGAAACAGATCTTCTGCTACCTCTTGAATAAGTTCCCACTTGTGGACTCTGGCCTGGGATCGACTCAGGCCGTCTGCAATTGTGTTGTCCACCCCGGGAACATGCACAGTGATCAGATTTGCGCCGTGTCCGATTACCCAATCCCACACCCTCATGGCCTCCCTGCAAAGGGGGTAAGAGTGTGTGCCTCCTTGTTTGTTGAGGTAATACATCACCGCCGTGTTGACTGTCTGAAGCAGGAGAGTACACGGTGGGATTACTGACTGAAAGGCTGCTGCAGGGCATAGAGAACCGCCTCATCTCTAGGACACTGATATGGAGATGAGCTTCCAATGGGGTCCACGTACCTTGGGACTTTACCCGTCCAGGTGTGCCTCACCCAAGACCTGAAGCGGCCCGTGGTGAGGTTGCTCCGGAGACGGCGCGCTACAAACGTGGACGCCTTGGAGAGCGACCCCGGGGACTAGCCACCACTGCCAGTCTCGGATGACTGAGTTCGTGATCCTGACCGGATGCTGCAAGTGGTCTCGCCTTTGGTCCCATTGTACCTTGAGCGCCCACTGGTTACCCGCATGTGGAGCCTTGCGGAAGGACAGAATGGCCGCAGCCATGTGTCCGAGCAAGCGGCGGACCGACCTGGCAGGTACGATCTTGTTCGACGACAAATCCCTTTATGAGGAATCTGATGCGCCCACTCTGTCGTCCGGAAGAAAAGCTCTTCCCGAACAGTGTCCAGGACTGCGCCTATAAACTGCAGTTTCTGAGACGGTACCAGGAGAGACTTCGTAATTTATGAGAATGCCCAGAGACTGGAACAAGTCCCGGTGCTCTGAACCGCTGAGTAACAACGCCTCTGAGTGCCATGAGAAGCCAGTCGCTGAGGTACGGGAACACATAGTGGCCCTGTCTCCTCAGAGATGCTGCCACTGATCGCCATGCACTTGGTAAAGACCCTTGGTGCGATGACAGTCCAACGGAAGAGCTCGGAACTGAAAGCGGTGGTCGAGGAAACTCAGCGCAGGAACCTCTGGTGCTGTGGAGCTATGGGGATATGCAGGTATGCGCCCTGCATGTCTAGAGACGCTAAAAAGGCGCCTTGTTTCAGCACGAATAAGGCCCGGAAGAGGCATCATGCGGAATCTTTGGCAGCACGACACATTGAGGTCGCTGAGGTCCAGAATCGGACGGAGGTCCCTGATTTCTCTTGGAACCAGGAAGAAGTGGAATAATATCCTCGCCTCTCTGGTTCTCCGGACGTACTCTATCGCTCCTTTTCTTAGGAGCTGAAGTACCTCTTGCCAGATCAAATTTTTTGTGCTGACCGGATACCGGGAGAGCAAAGGAGGCCTCGAGGGTGGCTTTACTGCGAATTTATAAAGTGGCCTAGACTGACCAATGCAGAACCTACTTTGTCGGTGGTAATGGCCTACCATCCCGGCGGGAAGTTTGCAATGCGACCCCCGACCATGATTTCCCGTTGATGCTGAGGGGCGGGGGCCGGAAAGGAGTCAGGCTGTGGCGGCAGATGGGCCCGCTGGATGGGTCGGCCTAGGGGAACGCTGACCTCGGCTAGCGGGCTGTTTACCCTGGGTTCTACGGAAACCGAGCCCCTCTGATGTGTAGCTGCCGGGCTGCTGCCTCTGTGTCCGCTCCACGAAACGGATTTGGTTCCTACGAAGGAATCTGAAGCTTGGGTCGGTATATGGCTTGAACGACCTTACCGCCTTCCTCTTTGCCTTTGAAGTTTGGTAATTATCTTCGGAAGGATTACCAAATAAAACTTCCTCGAACGGAGCATCCATAATGTTTTTCTGGACATCCGGTGGGTAGCCGGAGACACGTAACCAGGAGTGTCTCCTCGAGGCATACGCCAGAAGCTGCTGTCAGCCGATGAGTCCGCTGAGTCGCGACGCTGCTCAAGCACTTGGGTCCCACGTTTGAACCTCCGCACGGAGGAGCTGGAGCATCTCCTCCTTCTGCTCACCTTCGGGCAGCTTTTCAGCCGCCTCCAGACCCTGTTCCCACAAAGCGTTCTGGAATTGAACCATGTGGGTCAGGTAGTTCAAGGATCTGACGGCGAAGGTAGCGGAAGCGTACGTGCGCCTGCCCAGTGCGTCCAACTGTTTGGACTGTGGGTCCAGTGGCAGGGTGCTCAAATGTTGTGGCCTCTGTGACCGGTCATGTGAAGCTGTGATGACCAGAGAGTCGGCCTGAGGCTGCTGTGTCAGGTACTGGTCGTCCTTAGGAGCCTTGTACAGACGGTGTCAGCTCGGCACCGCCGGAGCAAATGTGATCGCCCACGCTGTGCCTTGTGACGCCCACGAAAGTGTCCACCAAGGGTGGTACCACCACAGGCTTGGGGTCCTTCTGCCAAGATATTTGGCAAGGCGGAACCCTCGGGTCTAGTTCTCTGCATCCCATCCCATGTTCTCCTGGATATGTCGACAATATCCATGAACGAGGGGTCATCCAGAGGAGATCTCTGTGTCTCACGTGGGTCCGGAGAAGGGATGGAGAGAGGAGATGGGGATCTAGAGGAAGAGAGACTGATCCCGGGTCCTCCGTCGGCGATGACGATCCCGTTCCTCCTGGATCTCTTGGGGCTGGGTGATCCAGAAGAGGATTTGGACGGAGTCTCCGTTTTCTGATCTTCCCTGGGAGAGGATCCAGGTCCCGGGGAGGTAGCCTGCCTGCACCCCAGGCGAAGGGGGCCGTACCGGAGGAGGAGGGGGAGGAGGAGGAGCAGTGGGGCCATGTCCCTTTAATGGTGTCCCACCAGTAAGTGAAGAGATCTTCACTTCCGCTGAGAAAGTCCCGATGGCCCAGGCACCGTGGGCGGTCGCCGGTCCCGCGCCGGCTCCACAGGGCCTCGGTAAGGCGAGGGGCCTGGGAGCTCGGGCGAAGGGGTCGGGCCGTCTGGTCCTCGGGCTGCGAAGTCCTCCTCAGTCAACGCCTCCTGACCGACGCCGGTCGGAGGCGTGGGAGCCCTCTTCAGGCGGAACGGACGCCAGTCCCCAACCGTGTCCGCTGATGGTTTACGACGACGGCTCCAGGGAGGAATGACGTACGGCCGACGACGGGTCCACAGGTCTCTTCAACGGTGTGAGCTCCAAAGTTTTGCGAGGAGGCACAGAAGACGACCGGACGTCGGGAGCCAAAGGGCGGGAACCCGACTTATGATGATGGTGGTGGCGCTCCCCGGACTTCGCCAAGGCCTTGGAAGAGGAGGACGATGACGGCCTGGCGGACTTGGCCTGAGAAGAAGAAGGCTTTCTTACTGCAGCCGGGGGAGGCTGAGAGCTGGCCCTGGAAGGAGAGCGGTCGGACCGAGAACCGGAGCTGCGGGACTCCGAAGCCCTGGACAGGGACCTGAAAGGGCCTCTCCTTCTTTTCTCCGCTGCTGTGGATTTGGACGAAGATTCCCTGAGGACATGGTCTTCAGTTTTTCCTCCAACAAAAAAAGCCTGGAGGGCCTTCTGACGTTGGATCCTTGTTCGGCTGTTAAAGCCCTGGCAAAACAAACAGGCCTGGGTGTCGTGGTCTGGGCCCAGGCACCTAACACAGGCCGTGTGGGGTCCTTGAAGGATCTGTTTCCCGCAAACACACTTGGAGGGATGACCGGAGGTCGGAGAGACATCAGCAACAATCTTGCTTGAAGAAAAAGAATTTCCCGGAGGAGCTCTGAACCACGCTCGCAGCTAGACTGAAACCGGAAGGTCGAGACATGCAAGTCGACGTGAGAAAGAACTGGGGAATCTAGGCGGACCGCCTTTGTATCACGCCTGACGCCGGAGGCGGACCGAAGTCGGAAGTGTCCTCATGAAGATAGCTATTGGAATTTTCCGGTCCTGACGCCTGCCGGCTTCAGTTCTAATGGTGTAACCTGCTGCAAGACCTGTGTCTCGAAGTAAGATCTATCCGTTTGTGGAATACAGCAATAGTAATTCCATTATATAAAAAAAGGAGTAGAAATTCTGTACAAAATGATAGGCCATTAAGCCTCACAGCAATATTTTGTGAAGTATTAGAAAGGCTCTTAAAAAAACAGAATAATTGATCACTTAGATGAAACTGGTCACACAGATTTAATGCAACATGGGTTTATCAAAGGGCGATCATGTTATACAAATCTTTTAAATTTTTTCGAGCCTGTAAGTGAGGAACTGGACAATGGTCTTGCAGTGGATATTGTTTATTTAGATTTCTCTAAAGCTTTTGATCCAGCAGCTCATGGAATACTAATACAAGAATTAATAAATGCAGATATACGTTATTTAATAGTAAATTGGATTAAAGCATGGCTAACCGATAGAAAACAACGAGTGTCATTAAAAGGTTACCTATCCTCATGGTAGTGTGTGACTAGTGGAGTTCCGCAGGGATCTGTATTGGATCTGGTACTATTTAATATAATAGTTTCTTCATTACAACTTCTAAACAACCAGTGCTGGATAGTAAAATATGCGGACAATTGTAAATTAGGTGGAATTGTAACTGATCAAATGGCCGCACTGAAGTTTCAAGAAAATTTAAATAATTTAGAATATTGGTCCATAAAAAAGAAATTATTTAATGTCCAAAAATGTAAAATAATGCATTTGGGTAAATGAAATAAATGCTTTACCTATACTTTTAATAATACAATACTTCAAACTACTGATAATGAAAGAGATTTGGGAGTCACCTTTTCAAATGATTTTTCCTCTGATACGCTCACAACAAACATAGTTAAGAAGGGCAATCAGATAATGGGTTGTATACTCAGTAATGCCTCTTTTTTCTAGTCTGATCAGACCACACTTGGAGTAGTGCTCATCAGTATGTGGCCCTTCCTCGGTTAGAGGAAAAAAGCTAATTGAGGGAGTTCAGCGTAGCCTTACAAAAAAAATCAAAGCTGTTAAGGGTCAAGATCATGGCAACAGATTAAGGAATCTAGGTCTTTTTTCAATGCAATACAAGAAACTAAGGGGAGATATGATATTAGTTTACAATGCATTTAACAATAAGAGTATATTTGAAACTATAGGATTATGTTTCAATTTGTCTATACTATTTACAAGATCTCATAATTAAAAAACTGACTGGTACACAAAATAAGACCAGTAAGAGAAATCAGTGGTTCACTCAAAGAGTGATTTCTACATGGAATGCACTGTCTGAAGATGTTGTCGAAAGTAAATCATTAAGTATTTTTGATAAGAAACTTGATCTATACATGAGTGACTGCAAATATTCCTTCCACCAGTGATAGGTGGTGAACTCATAAAAGGCATCGCTGCCTAATGAGTTTGTAATTTACCTATGAACAACTAGGCTGAAACCAGCCTTCCACCTTGAAGCAACGTCCAGACTGTAGTGTTTGGTAAAGGTATGGACAGAACTCCAAGTGGCTGCAGCACAGATATCAGCCGCAGAGACATTTTGTAAAAAGGCAGCGGAAGCAGCCATGCCCCTAGTAGAATGACCTGTTATGGTACCCGGCAGAGGTTTTTCATACTTCTGGTGGTAATACCTAATGCAGTTGCCTAACCACTTGGAAAGGCCCTGCTTAGAAACCGGTTTGCCCTTCGATCTGGGGGCAAAAGATACAAAAAGCTGATCACAGCTACGGAATTCCTTAGTTCGGTGAGTGTAACACCGAAGAATCCGATGTACATCCATGATATGGAGGAGTGTCTCACCTCTATTAAAGGAGGATGGATAGTACACAGGAAGCTCTACTGATTGGTTCAGCGTGGCTTCTGACACCACCTTGGGAAGAAACTTCGGATTCATTCTAAGGACCGCTCGGTCCTTACGGAAAATAAGAGCTCCTTGCAAACCAGAGCATGAAGCTCCGAGATCCTCCAGGCTGACGTGATGGCAACAAGAAACAATGCCTTCCAAGAAAGAAAGTGAAAGTCACAGCTCACAGCTGGCTCAAAAGGAGGAAGGGTGAGCTTTTCCAAAACAAAGATCAAATCCCAAGGTGGAGTTGGGCTGCGGATGGGAGGGTTTTAGATGGAGAATCCCTTTCAGAAAGGTTTTAGAGTTCCAACTGAGTCACGGGTTTACCATCCACTAGTTCGTGGTACACCAAAATTGCCAAAAGGTGGACCTTCAATGATGACTATGAAAGACCGGAGTCTGACAGATGAAGGAGATGTTCCATAACTTGAGGGGCAGAACATGAGAAAGGGTTCCAACCCTTAGCAGTTGCCCAGACGGAAAATTTCCGTTTCCACTTCATGGCATAAGTAGATCAAGTAGAGGGTTTTCTGGTCTCAATGAGAACTTGAGCAACCCGGGAGGAGACCCCAAAGCGAGAGATCGCTATGTCTGTAGGATCCATGCATGAAGGTGCAGAGTCCTGAGCCCCGGATGTAGCAGCCGACCTTGATCCTGAGTCAGGAGGTCGTGGGTCACTGGAAGTGGAACCGGTGGTTCCCTGGAAAGCTGTTGCAGCAGCGGGAACCAAATCTGTCTCGGCCAGAGAGAAGCAATGAGAATCATCTTTGCCTTCTCTGCTTGAAGGTTGAGGAGGACCCTCTAGAGAATGGGAAATGGAGGGCAGGCGTAGAAAAATGTCCCTGTCCAAGAGAGAGACAGCACGTCGTGACAGAAAGCACTATGCCCTGGAACGAGCGAGCAAAAAATAAAAATTATGTACCTACCGTAATTCTGATCTTTCTGTGTATCTTCACCATTCATCATCTTTGGGTACTAGCCGGAGGTCATGACCCCACGGGAGCTAATATTTTTTTTTTTGGATGGGCAGAGTTGACGCATCATCGGCGCCGCCCATGAGGCCAAGGCACTGTGTGGCACCTGTGGGTTGGCCATTAGGTGTTGTCGACTCAGGCCCACCCGCCAGTTCTGAGTTGCCGTGAGAGTGAGAAAAGGGTTGGGAGGGTGGGACAAGGAAGTCCAAGGGACACACAAACAAAAAGATATATAAACTAAAGGAGAAATAAGCAACTGAGAGGACAGAACAAGTTTGAAAGACTAAGGGGATTGGGTAGGGGCCCCAATCTCTGGAAGCAGAAAAGGAGGAGGGAGGTGGGTTAAGGATTCTGAGAAATAAGGATGAGAGTGGGGGGTGGGGTGGGGAGAACATACCCTGGAACCTTGACCTATCTCCAGATTGTATAGAACTGCGAAGGAATAGCCAAGAGGCTAGCTGCCAGCATTCAAGGCACAGAATCAATGGCAGAAACTCCAACAAAAGCAGAATCGGCTATTCTGGAAGAAAAGACAGGATACAGGGATATCCCCCTCTCCCCAAAAAAGGAAAATTTTGGTGCAAGAAACCTAGTTTCTTAAATTAATTGAGGTTATGTCCAAAGGACAAGGAAATCAAAGGATTGACGGGGAGAAGGGGAGAAGGAAGGAAAGAAAGGAGGGCAACTGCCAACCCCCACCCCACAGAGGTGGAGCCGAAGCACTGAAGATGGAGTGCCCCCTTCTGACCACTCTTCACCCAGAGAGGATTATCCTCCTATGTGCCCACAGTTTATCCCACTCCTGACTGACAGAAAGGAGGGGGACAAGGCAGAAGGCACAGAGAGGGAGGGGGACCCAGAGACTAAGGCCACAGGGGGATGGAGGGTGGGATTGTGATGAATGGTGAAGAGACACAGAAAGATCAGAATTATGATAGGTACGTAATTTTCATATCTTATCTGTGTCAATCTTCACCATTCAGCACACTGTGAGTGCGTTCTTGAGTCCCCTCCCCGAAGGGGCTTTAACCCTAAGGGACTGAGTCCCTAGCTCTCAGTGATGACACACTAAGGGAGGGAGAACCTTCACGGGTCTGGAGAGGCCCTAGAGTGGGGAGAGTGAGACGGGGACTTCCCCGAGGGGTAGGAAGTTGCCCGACAGACGCCTCACTCCTTGGCCGGAGAAAGCATAGGCTTTCTGGTGAACAGGAGTTAATCACCCTACGCCGGGCCAAGGGTGACAACCAGGAGAGACGCAGCCATGCTGTCCGCTTAGTGCAGATCGCTGTCCCTACGACCCTGGTAGCTACCTCATTGGCGTCATACAATGCCCTTGCTTGCTCCAGGCCATGTGCACAGAGTGTAATGGCTTATCTGGTTTCCTCCGTGTCAGGCATCAAGGCTAGGAGTTGACCCAGCCTGGACCACAGGCACCTATCATAGGTAGCACAGTGTGCCTGATGAGCAGATATTGAGAGAAGCAACCGTACCAAGTAAAATGTCCTACTACCCCAGAAGTCAAAATCCAAGGAATCTTGATCTGGAGGCCGGTCACAGTGCAGGGCGTAAAGCCCGTCGGAGTATCCAGCTGGTCAATCCTTAGCTAGGATGAGGCATGGAACCGGAGACTCGGGGCGCACAATACTGCTGGCAGAGATCCCTAGGGGCTGTGACTCGGAAAAGTTCTCTGCCAGGAACGCAACGACACCTCCTGAAAGGGAGCAGGCCAGGGGGGCTCCACAAGGGTGTCCGCACTGAAATCGCCTAGGAAGGCGTATGTCGAGTGCTCTGGATTGTGTTGAGTGGGTGGGGTGATGTACAGGTCCTCAAACATCCTCACGAGGAATCACTGATACTCTACGAGATTAGCAGCTGGAGAGATGTGGACAGACGGCTCATCTCCCCCAGAAGAGGGGGATGAGGAGTTAGAGGAACTCAAGAGTTTAGAAGCTGGCTGCTCAGGGGAAGGTTGACAAACCTGTCTGTCCATAGCCCTAACATAAGAGGGAAATTGAGCAGCCACTACTCTGAACTGCTCCCAGGAGAAAGGACCGCTAGGACCAAGAATACCTGGAGCGCAGGAGAATGTGGCAGAGGAGAAGGGGCAGAGCCGACAACAGGAATTGGCTGTCCTCCGCCTGGGCTAGGAAGCGCACCAGGAGCCCTAAGGAAAGAAGGAGCTCCGGAAAACTCCCCAGCCAACAGCTGGTTAACCAAACTGGAACTGCCTAGGCTGCACCCTGAAGAATCCCCCCCCTGTGAGGTGACTGGGGCCGTGAAAGTTCAGAAGGAAGGTCCCCTACCTCCAAAGAATGGGGCCCTCTTGAGGAAACCAAAAGGGAAGGGTGGAGGTCCGCACTACGACTTCTCCCCAAGCCCAGGTGGGCTCCAGAAAAAGGCCACAGCATGGACCCCATACCCCTCGGAATACGAAAGTGCCCTCCTTCTCGAGAGAGACAGCCTAGGCAGCTGGCAACCCTGGTCAGCCCCCGAGGGGGCTATCCAGGGAGCAGCACCCTTCCCTCCTGTGGGTCCTCCGATTGGCCCCAAAGTTGGGCGATCCAGGCACACCACCTGAGGGAGTACCACTAGTGAGGGGTCAGAACCCACCCCAGAGACGAGGCTGTAGAGCAATGGTGGCCTGCACCACTGCCTGCTGGTCAGCACCCCGACCCTGGTCCCAGGAGCAACTGTCCTCTCCTCAGAAGGGGGCTGGTTCCGGCCTGTCGAGGACACTACCAAGGTGTCCACGTGAGCAGCCAACTCCAAAGAGTCAGACCGCCTATCTGACTCACAGTCCAACTCCCCCTGCAAAGAGGTGAAGATCGAATTTCTGTGCCAAACAGTGCATGGATGGCCGCTGCCATCCCGACTGAAAAGGGCACCAGATCCAGAGACTGCATCAGAGTCGGTGCCGACACTCCCAACCGCACCACGAATGGTGCAGGAAGAAGACACGGCTCCAACGATGGCAGCAGCCTCTGAGCCGGAACCTGTCACGGTGCCGTCCCGAGGCAGAGGCAGGCCGACTCCCCGACCATGCTCTTGGTGCAGCGAATGGCACAGAGGTCGGAAAACCCCGTCGCCTACGCGCCTCGTGAGTGCTGAGGACAGAGATGGCGCCAACAGCCCGCGACCGCGCCTCGCTGTCGAGATCCGAAACCCCCACAGCACTATGTCCTGCTCGAGCCGCGAGCAGCTCCAGAGCTGGACACAGCACCGTCGTTCCAACTACGGCGCCGCGGATGGCGCAAGGGTGAGAGACAGTCAAGGACAGTGCCGGTGAGCCTCCAACGGCGCTGCTAGCACCATCAGCGCTGTGAGTGGAGTCAATGGCAGCAACGGCGCCGAGTGATGGACCGGCGCTGACGGTGCCTTCAGGGCCCATGGTGCCGTGAATGGCACTGAGGCCCAAGACGGTGCCGACAGACATTGTCAACCCAGGCCTTCTGAGCAGAGGGTACGACACCGGGGGAGCCTTCACCTCCAAAAGGGGCAATTGCCAAGGCAGTACCTCCCTCCTGTCCCCCTGGAGGGGCAGACTGGGCCTCCTGCACTGCGGAAGGGGCTTCTGCCACGGCTAGGCAACAAGAAGCAGAAGCCCCCTCCTCCTCCTTGGTCCGTACAGAACCGGGAGGGGACCCAGAGGAAAGGCAGAGAGAACGTGACTAGGCCCAACAAGTGCACGCCCGTCCTCTGCAAGTCGGCGGAACTCGTCCAACTTTCCACGCGCGCTGTTCAATGACATGACAGTCCATGGAGAAGCAGGCGTCGCATGAATCCATGTCGTGTAGCAGGCCAAGACATGTGAAGCAATGGTGATGTTGGTCGGTGATGGAATACTTACGCCTGCATGGGGAGCCGTCTCGTCTTCATAGTTTTCTTGCCCCCCGACTGAGACATGACCTACGGGAAAAATACCACCAAAGACCACCCGACGTCGCAAAATAAGAACAGTCTTACTTTAACCTCAGGCGACGTCGAGTGGGGTGAAACTGAACCAGCAGGTATATATAGAACGGAGTAGACGGACTCGACATAGAGCCGAAGGCTTCAGAATTTTCTACAGGCCTCTCACACAGCAGAGCTTCCACGAGGTGACCTCGATGGTGGGAGACGTAGAACTGGTGGGAGGGCGGAGTCAACAACACCTAACGGCCAACCCATGAGAACCACGCAGTACGTAGGCCTCGAGGGCGGCGCCGATGGTGCGTCGACTCCGACCATCCAAAAAAAAAAAAAAAGAGCTCCCGCAGGGTCATGACCTCCGGCCAGTACCCAAAGGTGATGAATAGTGAAGACTGACACAGATAACATCTGGGAAGTTTTGTGATGAATTTGGAGGTGAAAAGATCGATTTCCAGACACCCCAATGTAGAAAATGGATTCTGCCACTTCCTGATGTAATTCCCACTCGTGAGCTAGGTGTTCTGATCTCTGCTGAGACGGTCCGCCAGGACATTTAGAATGCCTGGTACGTGCACGGCCACGAGGGCCAGATTGTGCTGGACCGCCCAGTTCCACACCCGCATCACCTCCCTGCACAAGGGGTATGAACAGGTTCCTCCTTGTTTGTTGAGGTACCAAACTACTGATACGTTGTCCATTTGGAGCAGCAGTGGTCCCTTGGGAAGAAAGGTCTGGAAAGACTGTAAGGCGTACAGGAGAGCCCTCATCTTTAGAACATTGATATGTAACGTAGCCTCCAAGCTGGACCACAGTCCTTGAGCTTGGTGCTCCCCTAGATGTGCTCCCCATCCCATGTTTGAGGCATCTGTGGTTAGGAATTCTAGGGGAGCTGGGTTCTGGAAGGGAAGACCCAAAGAGAGATTGCAGGGATCCCTCCACCAAAGCAATTCCTTCTGAGCCGCTGAGGAGACCAGTACTGGATGGTCCAGGTCGTCCAGGAGTTGATCCCACTGCACACGTAAGGACCACTGAGTTACTGTCATGTGAAACCTCGCAAGTGGAACAGTGGTGATGGAGGCCGCCATCAGGCCGAGAAGGTGAAGGATCTCCAGGGCCGGGATGATCCTGGAAGAAGCCACTCGGGAAGCCTGATGGATCAGTGTCTCCACCCTGTCTGGAGAGAAGAAGGCTCTGCAATGGACCGTATCCAATACTGCCCCAATGAACTGAAGTTTCTGGACCAGGGTCATGGATGACTTAGGGATACTGACAGTAATCCCTAGTCTGTTGAAAGGGTACAAAGTGAAAGAAAGAGCCTCTAGTAAAGAGTCCCTGGACGAGGCTAAAATCAGCCAGTCGTCCAGGTAACGGAAAACTGCAATCCCCCTGCGGCGCAAGAAGGACGCAACCACTGCCAGGCACTTGGTAAACACCCAGGGTGCCGATAACAGACCAAAGGGGAGCACCTGGAATTGGAAGTATTCCCCCTGGAACTGAAACCGCAGGAACTGGTGGTGGCTGGGGAAGATGGGGATATGCAGGTAAGCATCCTGCATGTCCAGAGTGTACAACCAATGATTCTCCAGAAGGAGCGGAAGGAGGCTCTGGAGTGTCAGCATTCGAAATTTTTTGTACTTGACAAACTGGTTTAGGTTGCGTAAGTTGAGGATGATTCTAAAATTCTCCGTCTTTTTTGGAACAAGGAAAAAATGGGAGTAAAACCCCCATCCCCCTTTGCTGGCGGGGAATGTGCTCTATTGCTTCCTTGAGCAAGAGGCTGTTCACCTCTTTTCGGATGAGAAGAGCCTGATCCCTTGAACAGGAGGATCTTTTTGGTGGAGTTTCTGGAGGAAAATCGAGAAACTCAATCGTGTGTCCGACGGACACTAGCTGCAGGACCCATTCATTGGAGGTTACTGCCCTCTACTCCTGCGTGTGGCAAGCGAACCTCCCCCCCACCTGCTCCCCGTCGAGAGACTGAGGAGGCAGTGGGCATAGCAAGTCAGGAAGTGGCTGGATGCTCAGGGGGAGGGCCCCCTGCACGTCTCTGGCTCTTGGAGGCAGGAGGGGTGGCAGTACCCGTGGCCTCACGCTTTCTCTGGCAACGATCTGGGGCTTGCTTTCTCTGCCTCCAGGTCCTTTTCCGAAAGGGCTGCTGCTGTTGGTTGCCTGATCAGTACATGGACCTCACCGATCTAAGGGTGAGACCTGTGACCTGCAGGTCTGTGATAATGTCCTTGGTGTCCCCACCAAAGAGTACCAAGCCCCTAAAGGGGACATCTTGGATCGCCGACTGAACTTCGTTAGCAAGTCCGGAAAGGCGAAGCCAGGAGTGCCATCTGAGGGCAACAGCAGTTGCCGAGGTGTGAGCCACAGAATCAACAGAGTTGTATGTGGCTCACAAAGCATGCCTACAGGAGAATTTGGAGAGACGAAGATCCTTGACGAGCTCCTCTTTCAAACTCGAGGGTTCCATGGTCTGGACCTGAGCTTCCAACCTGGCCAAGGTAGCTTTCTGGTGAGACACCATATGGGCCACATAGTTAAGGGACCGGAGAGCGCATGTGGCCGAAGCATAAACTTTTCTCCCGAACTGGCCCATCTGCCTCAACTCTTTGTCCGGAGGAGAGGTGCTCATGTGCTTGGGTGCAGCGGAGCGGTCATGAGCAGCAGAAATGACAACAGAGTTGGCCTTAGGATGCGCTTTCAAGAATGGGGCATAGTTCGGCACCCGGTAAAGCCTGTCCGCCCCTCTTGGGGACACCCAGGAGGGAATGAGGCATCTGCCAGATAGAGGTGAGGTCCTGATGAGGTCCAATCCACGGTGGAATGGGGACCAGAGACAGAGACTGTAAGTCCAGGTGTTCTGCGAGTCTCTGTCTCACAGGGTCCTGATCCTCTGACTCCCAGTCAAAGAAATCCTTCATGGACCTCAGAAGGTCCGAAAAGGCAGGGTCCTCTGGTGGGTTTTTTGGGGAAACCTTGCCTGATGGGCCCTCGGGCTCCTCCAAGACATCCTCCGCAGAATCATCAGCCCCCTCATCATCTGCCCATTTGTCAGGACGGTGACAGATACCAGGAAGTGCGATGTCCTGATGAGTCTTCCCAGAAATGTGCACCGTAGCCACTGAAGAACTACTCAGGGACCTCTGAGACTGTGGGAGAGGGAGTCTCGTCTTCAGGTCCAACACCAACTCTGACCGAGCCCCCTGCCACCAAGACTGGATTAGGGTCTTGAAGGCCCGTGTAACCGGAGGAGGTGGAGAGGGTGGCGGAGGAGGAGGCGGTATTACCGGTGGTGGTGGTGGGTAATGTTAACCCTGGAATCCCTGGTAATGAGTGTAGAGATTGAACCCAGGATAAAACTGTCCACAGTGGCTCCAGTCCGGAGGGGGACCAGCCGGGTAATGGTCCCCAGGGAACCCCAACGAGCAACGAGGGACAGTTTGGGGTCTAGAGTAGATCCCAGTCGTCAGATCTGACGGGTACCCACGCCGACCCACCGTGGTATAAATATTGGCGTCCGCGTTGGCGCAGTCACCAGTCAGGGGAACCGGCATTGGAACTGCACCACCTGATCCGCGCCAGAAACCGGTCCGACGTCGGAGGGGCTGGCGTTGAAGCCAGATGAAGGGGACCTGACGGCAGGACCGGATCTGGTGTCGGGGCCAATGGTTGAGGCCGATCTCTGGGTCCCAGCTGAGGAACCGTTGTCGGGACGTCCGGCGTCAAAACCAACAGCTGAGGCTGATCGCTGGGTCCCGGCTGAGGAAAATACAGGTTACTCATCTGTAACAGGAGTTCTAGAAGTGGTACATGTTGTTCATCCACACTTGTTGGCAGGTTCCTTGCTGCATTAAATGTTGCTGGAAGGTCTTCAAGCTGGCTCCTCCCACCCACCCGGGTGGTAAAACCCTCGGCTCCGCCCCATGACGCCAGATCTAGCCTGCTGGAAGCCAGGTTGCGCATCGAAGCCAGAGAGGTCGGGTGGGTCGTGAGGATTAACAACATATACCACTCCTAGAACTCTTGTTACAGCTGAGTAACCTGTATTTCTAGGGATGTGGATATGTTGTTCAGTCCACACTTGTTGGCAGACTCCTAGCAGTTCTCCGGGAGGAGGGAGGCAAGGCGCACACTCCCTACTTAGGGAATAAGGACTGGAGAACCGAGGTCCCAAAACCAGCATCCCGGCATGACTCTAGGTCAATGTGGTAATGGCAAATGAAGGTGTGTGCTGACTTCCAGGTAGCAGCCATACAGATTTCCTGGATAGGGACATCCCTAGAAGCAGCCACCGAAGCAGCGGTATGGCGGGTAGAATGAGCTCTTATCCCTTTGGGAGGCTCCATGCCCGCCAACCTATAGCAGAGATCTATGCAGGAGGTGACCCACCTGCCTATCGTCTGCTTGGCTGCAGGTCTGCCAGGTGCAGCTTCAGCGTAGATGACAAACAGCTGGCGAACCTCTCCCCAAACTTCAGCCGTTCGCTCCTTATAATAAGAGAGCTCTCTTCTAGGATCCAAAGTATGGAGTCTATATTCGGCCTCCGAGGTATGACTGGGGTAGAACACCAGCAGAGTCAACACCTGGTTAAGGTGAAACTCCGACACCACCTTCGGAAGGAATTTCGGGTTGGGGCAAAGGACAATCTTGTCCCTGTGGAAGACCAGATAAGGAGACTCAAAAGTGCCTGGAGCTTTCCCATCCTTCTGGCTGACGTGATAGCCACCAAGAAGGCAGTCTTCCACGACAGGTGAGAGATGTCACACCTGTGCATTGGTTTGAATAACTTGCCCATGAGCATAGCCAATACCAGCAGTACATCCCACGGAGGTGGAGGTTCTTGCACCGGAGGGGATATGTGGTCTAGGCGTTTGAAAAAGTGCCCGACCACCTTCTCCTGCACCACAGACTGCTTGCCGGCCTGCGCCCGGTAAGCAGAGATGGCTGCCAGGTGCACCTTAAGGGTCGTCGACCGAAGCCCTAGCTGAGTAAGGGACCACAGGTAGTCCAGAATACTAGCCAAGGAACAGGAAGAAGGGTCCAAACCTTTGTCCTGACACCTAATGGAGAATCTATTCCATTTTGAAGGCATAGCATTTTCTAGTCGACTCCTTACGGGACGCCTCAACGACATTGAGGACCTCGTCGGAAAGACCCAAGGCCTAGAACTCTAGCCACTCAGGAACCAGGCCATTAGGTGCAGTGATTGAAGGTCCGGGTGGAGAACATTCCCCCTGTCGACCGAGAGCAGGTCCGGGCGGGCTGGAAGCTGCCTTGGGAGCCTGGAACTGAGGCTAAGGAGATCTGGGGCCAGTCTACGGCTACCAGAATCACCCGCGCCTTGTCCCTCTTCGCCTTGAGAAGCACCATGTGGATTAAGGGAAATGGAGGGAAGGCGTAGAAGAGGCCCGGGGTCCATGGCCTCGAGAAGGCATCCCCCTGCAGCAAGCCCTGCTGAGGGGGGCGGGCATGAAACAGCCTCAGCTTCGCATTCTCCCTGGAGGCAAACAGGTCCACTTGAGGGTAGCCCCAATATAGGAGAACAGATCTTGTACTACCTCCAGCAGGAGAGACCACTCGTGAGAAGCAGCACCTATGCGGCTGAGGGAATCGGTCAGACTGTTGGAGGCTCCTGCCACAAGGATGGCTAGGAGATCCGCCTCCAGGCTAATCACAAGAGACCAGATGCAGAGAGCCTCCTTGCACAGAGGCAAGGAGTGCGTCCCGCCCTGACAGTCGAGATAGTACATGGTCGTGGTGTTGTCAGTCTGGACCTGAACCACCTGACCCCGTACAAACAGAGTGAAGGCGGTGAGGGCTAGTCGAACTGCTCGAAGCTCCAGCAGGTTGATGTGGCATCGAGACTCCTGAGGGGACCAGAGGCCGTGGGCTCTGAGCTCCCTCAGATGGGCACCCCAACCCATCGGCTCGGGGGCGGACGAACGGGATACCCTCCTGCAGGTGAGCTGGGACGAGCCACCACTGCAGGCCGTCCCACATCTCCTGGGTCACTGTCACCGGCTGGCCAGCCCCCACTGCAGGGGACGCATATGCCAACGGGCCCAACAGATCACTCCGGTGCAGGCCGCCACGAGGCCCAGGAGGCGCAGGAAGTCCTGGGCAGGGCGCAATTGCCCAACCAGAAATGATTGGGCAAAGGAGGAAAGGGCCTTGGCCCTGTCCGACGGGAGACGGGTTCTGGCTCAAGAGTCGAACTTCGCCCCAATGAACTGAATCGCTTTATGGCATTAGTCTGACGGCTCGTTGATGAGGAGGCCAATCTGAGAGCAGACCTGGAGGGCCAGATCCCTGGACCGCTCCACTTCCAACCTGGAGGGGCTGCAATCAGCCAGTCGTCCAGGTAAGGGTACACCCGGACCCCTTGGTGCTGCAGGAATGCTGTCACCACTGGCATGCATTTGGTGAAGACCCTGGGAGCTGGAGAGAGAGGCCAAAGGGCATGGCCCGGAACTCGTAGATAGATCCCTCTGCTCGGAAGAGGAGGAATCGCTGATGAGACATCCTGAAGGTCCAGAGAACAGAACCACACGCCTGGTTTCAAGTATGGAATGATCTGAGCCAGAGACCATACTGAAGGTACGAGGCCTTAGGAACTTGTTCAGGTCGTGCAGGTCGAGAATGTGACGCCAGCCCACCGTCCGTTTTGGGACCAGAAAGTACCTGGGACACAAACCCGGTCTAGAGGAGGATCCGCCACCTCTGATCACCTCCTTCTGGAGAAGTAGAGGTCAATGGCTCTCGATGAGCCGACAGAGAGGCTGTGGAACTCATGAGCCCTCTGGTCCGGTGAGACGGCTCGATAGAGAGGAACTGCTCAAATTCCAGAGGCAGACTCCGCCACCACTTCTAACACCCATGTCCCGTGATATGACCAGGCGGAAAGGAAGTGGCGGACGCCCCCACTGGGGAACCCAGGAAGGAGTGACGAGGTTGGGGGCGACACCCTCAACCCATCACTGGGCAGGCTTGGAGGAAGGGCCCGCTGAGGGACCTCCTGGACCCTTGCCCCCAGGCTTCCTACTAGAGGAAGCGGCAGACTTGGCCTTAGGGCACCAAGTGTGAACCTGCTGGCCCTGATGCTGGTGTTGCTGGGCCGGACGTGCCACAGGAGCTGAAGGGCAAAAGGGCTTAAGTTGCTGCAGGTGGCCTTTGTCTTTCTGGGCAAATGTGACCGAGTCCAAGGTGGCACTGGACTTCTCAATCCTCTGGAGATGGCCTTCCATTCTGGGCCCGAACAAGTCGGTGCCCAGGAAGGGAACATCTGCCGGCTTGTGCTGGGTGTCCGCTGTGAAGGTGGATATCCGCAGCCAAGCTCCGCTACTGACCGGGCACAAGAGTCACCAATGTCCAAAGAAGTTTGGAGCTGTTGTTTAGCCACTGCCCTTCCCTGATCCCGCACTTGCTTGACCGCCATCTGAAGGTCAGCCGGGAGATGAGGAATCACCTCATCCAGGTAGCCCATAAGGGCGTGTGAGAAATGTGCCATCAGAACGGCCAAGCTAGCCTGACGATGGCCTAGGGAAGAAGCAGCGTAAACCTTCCGCCCTGAGTAATCCAATGTTTTGGATTCCTTATTGGGCGGTTTGTCCATGTCCCGAGCGTTCCTGGAATGCCGGAAACACGCTTATCGGTCACTAACCCTCCGCAGAGGGGTGCCTCAGAGAAACCGACAGTGAACTGGTGAGGACTGCGCACTTTGAGCCATCCAGTAATGCGGACAAGATGCTGGCCGCTGCCACAACTCCAGGGCCACGCCAACAATGGCTTCGGCCACCGGAAAGGCCTCCTTAGGGGAATCCCCTTGGTCCAGTATCTCCGTGAGGGGATACCTGGCCCATTTTTGGACGGGTTCGAGCTGCATCCCAGTAGACTCTGAGATGAGTCTAAGCATACCCAGAAAGGAGGATGGGCTCTCGTCCACTGACTGGCCTCCTCTGGACTCCAGGTCAATCGGCCTGGAGATCAGGGAGGAGTTGTCATCAGGAGTCTGCGAACGGCTGCCGAGCGTCTGAGCCACCCTCCACCTGCTGAGGTCGATCGGGAGAGAAGGTGACCGACAACCTATGAGGCAAGCCCTGACCCGATCAAGAATCCTTGGTCGGGGCCCCAATCTTCAGTTGTAGAGGTGGAGGTTCCACCACAATGGGTGGAGCAGCCATTTTACGGTCGAATAACTGGCACTGGGGCGGCCCTCACTACCACGAGGGGTTGTTTCGCCACTCCGGTGGGACAGCTAGCTTAATGGCCAGAGAAGACGGCGGAGCCTGCTTGTTACTGGGGCAAAAAGTTGCTGCCACATCAAGTTCTTTCGTAGCACCGACGTCAACTTGCGCCGGAGCCTATCCTCTGAAGAGGTCGAGCGCGGTGCACTTTCCATGGTGCCAGACGATTCACTAACGTCGGGCGGGTCCGCTTGGACCTGAAAGAGGACCGAGACAGAGACCTTGGGATTGCAAGGGTGGGTCAAAGAGGGACAGGAAATCCTCCTCCTTCGGGTTCAGGGACCTTGACCGGGACTCTGACACAGAAAGTCCCTCGATAACCACTGGGGAACCGGTGAAGAAGGGTTGTTGGCATCTCCAGTCGACAAACCTTCCGATAGAGTTGAAGAAAACTCGACTGTGTCATGGATGTCTCAGCCGGCTGACCTGCGATCGACACCGTGAAGCCATGCCACAAACGAAGTAGAAAGTCGACGGTCCGCTGTAGGGGATCTCTCCCGCTCCCACGAACGTCGATGGTGGGACTTACCTTTAGAGTCCTTCTTTCTGGACCGACTGGAATGTCCCGATGGCCCTTCTCCCTCCGTGGAGAGGGACTGACAAAGCTCCTTAAAAGAAGCAGTGTAGGAGGAGCCCAAGGAGAGCGGGATAAATGCCGCGGCCGAGGAGGAAGAAGAAGCGACCTGGGCCGCCTCCTCTCAAGGGCGATGATCTGCCCAACTGCTCCGCGGAGCTCCGCCACCGGACAATTTCAACGGGCCTCTTAGACTTGACCGGGCGGTACCTCTTTCTCGGCACCCAAGAAGTAGTCTGGCAGCAGTTCCTCCAAGATCGGCTGAAAGACTTGTACATTCGGTGAGGCCTTAATCGTGTCCAAGCTCCGGCAGTAGATGCACGTGGAGTGCGGATCGGTCCGGGACATCTTCTGCCCACAAGAGCACCGGCGGAAGCCAGGAGTCGATTTGTCCATCGCAGCCTCGAGGGAAGATGAAGACCGTAGTCTTGTAACGCCTTACAGTTCTTTCCAACCAAAGGCCAAAAAGGCAAGATGAGAGAGAAGCAGATGATTTCCTTCCTGGAAAAGGAACTGAAAAAGCTAAGGGGGATGGAGGGCTGGAAGGCATTACCTACAGTAAGAGCCTCTCTCGAAGATCTACTGTTACGGTAAGTTCTTACGTAACTGTACTATCTTACTTCGAGAGGGCTCTTGGAGTAGGTAATTATATATAGGACTGAGTCCCAAGCAGTCTGGAACCATGAAAAGCAATTGAGAGGAGGTAAACTAACACCAATAGAACCTCCGGCTGTAAGAGTCTAAGAAAGAAGACCTTGCAGAACAGCCAAACCGAAGCCTGCTCTAAGGCAAGAAGCAATGTCCAAACTATAGTGTTTCGTGAAGGTATGGACGGAAGTCCATGTCGCGGCTGCGCATATATCTGCCGCTGACACATTTTTGAAACAAGCAGCAGAGGCAGCTACTCCTCTGGTGGAGTGACCCCTGACTTGACCCGGCAGTTTCTCGATGTACCTGTAAAAGAAAGTGATACAATGAGCCAACCACCTCGATAGGCATTGCTTGGAAACTGCATTGCCCTCTCTTTTGTGAGCAAAAGAGACAAAAGCTGATCAGATTTCCTGAGATCCTTAGTCCTAGTGGTATAGTATCTCAGAATCCTATGAACATCCAAAGCATGCAAGAGGTACTCCCCTTGACTGGAGTGTTGCGTAAAGAAAGCGGGTAGCTCAATGAATTGGTTCAGCGTTGATTCCGCCACCACCTTAGGGTTTGTGCACAGAGCCACACGTTCCTTGTGAAAAATCAAATAAGAAATTTTGCACATCAGGGCCTGAAGTTCGGAAATCTGATGAGCTGAAGTAATGGCCACAATAAGACAGTCTTCCAAGAGACGAACTTCAAGTCTGCTGAAGCTGCCGGTTCAAAGGGAAGCAGAGAAAGCTTCAAGAACAAAGTTCAGATCCCAAGGAGGAGCAGGAACATGGATGGGGGTCTCAATTGGAGAACCCCTCTGAGGAAAGTCTTAGAGACTTCCAACTGTGCTAAAGTCCTGTCTCCAAAAGGGACATGGTAGGTCGAGATAGCCGCCATGTGGACCTTCAAAGAGGAATGGTTGAGATCCAGGTCAAAGAGATGACGCATGTAGTCTAGGACTCTCTCGACAGTGCAAAAAAAAGGCTCTAGGTCCTTCGAAGAGGCCCAAATCGAGAAACGTTTCACTTCATAAGCGTGATGGGCTAGTGGAGGCTTTCTGTGCTTCACCAAAATGTCTGCACGAGCGTAAGAAACCTCAACCGGACTAGAGCTATGTCCGCAGGAACCATGCTTGCAACTGAAGGGATTTGAGACCTGGATGAACCAGGGTCCCCTGATCTTGGGTCAGCAAGTGCTGTGACAGAGAACAGGAAGCGAAGGTTCCTCTAAAAACTGTTGCAGAACAGAGCGCCAAACTTGTCTGGGCCAGAACGGAGCAATGAGGATCATCTGGGCTCCTTCTGAATTGAGTTTGTGTAAGACCCTCGGAATTAAGGGAATAGGAGGAAAGGCATAGACGAATCTGTCCCTCCAGTCGAGAGACAGAGCAACCCGCCAGAAAATGCCTCGCCCTGGAGCAAGCAAGCAGAAGGCTGGAAACTTTGCGTTTTGAGGAGACGCGAACAGGTCTACCTGTGGGGTTCCCCAGGGCAAGAAGATATTGTCTACTACCTCTTGATCCAGTTCCCATTCGTGGGCTTTGGCTGAAGACTGACTGAGGTGGTCTGCCAACGTGTTTTCTACTCCCGGTACATGAACTGTGGTCAGGTGAAAGTTGTGCTGAACAGCCCAACTCCAAACTCTCATTGCTTCCCTGCACAGAAGGTAGGAACGAGTCCTTCGCTGCTTGTTGATGTACCAGACTATGCACATATTGTCCGTCTGGACTGTTAGATGACTGGGAAGAATGCAAGGGTTCAGAGCCTGGAGAGCATACAAGATGGCTCTGAGTTTGAGCACATTTATATGAAGAGTCTGCTCGAGTTGGACTGGGAGCCCTGAGTCCTGTGAGACCCTTGATGGGTCCCCAGCCCTCTTTTGAGGCATCTGTTTTCAATGTTTGGGAGGGGGGTTTGATGCAGAAAGGAACTCCCCGGCAAAGGTTCTCTTGCACCATCCACCACTGCAAGTCCCTGATCATGGGATTGGAAATCAGAACTTCCCGGTCTAGGTCGTCCGATGTCGGGTCCCACTGAGACTGAAGCGTCCATTGAGAGATTCTCATATGGAGCCGAGTGCGAGGGACTGTCTGAATAGCAGCCGCCATGAGCCCGAGGAGGCAAAGGACTGACCTGGCACCGACCCTTCTGAGACTGGACACCAGAGTTGTGTGAGCCTGGAGGGTGTCCACCCTGTCTGGAGCCAAAAAGGCCTTGCCGATGGTCATGTCTATGTTCGCCCCGATGAACTGGAGTCTTTGGCAAGGAACCAGATGGTACTTGGCCTGGTTGATGGTAATACCCAGGCTGGTGAAAACCTGCAGGGTAAGGGAAAGAGAGCATAGGAGTTCCTCCCTGGATGGGGCCGCCAGGAGCCAGTCTTCCAGGTACAGGAATACCTGCACTCCCTGGGTACACAGGTGGGCCGATACCACTGAAAGACATTTGGTAAAGACTCTGGGAGCTGAGGAAAGACCAAATGGGAGGGTCTTGAATTGGTAGTGGTCCCCCTGAAATGAAAACCGAAGTAATTTGCGGTGGGAAGGGCGGATGGGGATGTGCTGGTAGGCGTCCTGCATATCCAAAACGCACAGCCACTGTCCCTGTCGAAAGAGCGGCAGAAGGCTCCGCAGGGAGAGCATTCTGAAGCATCTGTACTCCATGAACATGTTCAGGGAGCTGAGGTCTAAAATAGGCCTCACGTCTCCCATCTTCTTTGGAACTAGGAAGAAATGGGAATAGTAACCTGTCCCCCAAAGGTGGGTGGGTACTGGCTCTATCGCCGCCTTCGAGAGAAGTGAGGAGATTTCTTCTAGGACCAGAGGAAGATGTTCCAGGAAGTAAGATGACTTCGGGGGTGGTTTTCTGGGTGGTTTCTGAAGAAATTCGATTGAGTGTCCTTCTGCTATCAGTTGGAGCACCCAAGCATCTGATGTAATCCTCTCCCAACCCGGTAGATGGAAGGAGAACCTCCCTCCTACTGGTTCCTCTGGGGGGTCCAGAGGCTGTGGGAGAGGAAAGGAGTCAGGAGGTGGGGGCAACGGCATCTGAGGCTTCTGCAGCTTTTGGGTGGGGAGGCTTGGCTGTCGGAGGGGCCCAACGTTGTTTCACTCCGCTGTCTCTGAAGTTTCGCTTAGGCCCAGAACGCCTGTGAAAAGGGCAACGCTGTCCCTGAGGGGGCCTGTACAGAGAGTCAACAGACTTGAGTGCAGTGCCCTTCTCTTGCAGGTCGGTGATGATGTCCTCGACATCCCACTGAACAGCACCAAACCCCTGAAGGGTGCATCCTGAATAGTGGATTGCACTTCAGGGACCAAACCTGACATCCGGAGCCAGGCATGACACCGAAGACCTATGGTGAAAGCCAAACTCTGACAAGCTGCGTCCACCGCATCGTAGGTGGCATTATGCATGTGCCGACTGGCTGAATGAGCAGATCAGACAAGATCAGCCACTTCCTGCTTGGTCTGACACTCAGGAAGGGAGTCCAATTTGGATTCCACCTGACTCAGGATCATTTTCTGGTAGTCCCCCATATGTGCGACATAGTTCAGGGCCCTAATCCCCAGGGTGGAAGAAGCATACACCTCCTTCCCATACTGGTCCAGAAGACGGGATTCCTTGTCGGATGGAGACGAGCTGAGATGTTTCGGATTGGCCGACTGGCCATGAGTGGCACTAATCACGACTGAGTTGGCCTGGGGGTGTGTACTCAAAGAATCCACACCCTCAGGAGCCTGATACAGTCAATCCGCCTTCCTCGGAACGAGGGCTAACGTGGACGGTTGCTTCCAAATAGTGGAAACAAAGTCCGCGTGAGGCTCGACCCAGGGTGGAATCAATGTCGGAGTGGTTTCGCGCAGATCCAGGTGAGTAGCGAGCTTCTTTAGCTGTGGATCTGGCTCCAGAGATTGCCACTGGTGAACCTCCTACATCTTTCTCAGGAACTCCAGAAAGGAGGGGTCTTCCGGAGGAGACTTCAGAGGAGTCCTTGGCCTGGGTCGGTCCGGAGTACGTGGCTCGTCATCAGGATCGGAGCATCCCCCTGAATCTGAGTCAGAGGTCTCCGAAAAAGAGGAAGACTCCTCCCAACGCGTGGGAGGAATGGTCCCCTTAGGAAGGCTTCGGTGAAGTGTATCCTCCCCACCCCTGGTGTCTGAGGGTTCACCTCTGGTGTCGGGTAAGGGGGAGGGAGTCTCTTGTCTCTGGCATAGGGGATCCTGTGCAGGGTCTGGCACTGGCAGATGGCTCTCCACCTCCCTGGTGAGTTGAGCCTTGGCCTCAGCCCACCAGGCAGCTAAAGTCTCCTTCAAATCCACCGGCGGCTGTGCTGGCAGTGGAGGAGGAGGGGGATACGGAGGGTATCCGTAGGGCGAGTATCTGTAACCAGACGGCGGGAAACCCTGTGTTGGGTATTGAGGTGCCAGGTACTGCAGCGTTGGATAAAGAGGCGCCGGGTATTGCGGCAGATACTGTGGTACCGGGTAGGTCGGCACCGGATTAAGTGGGGTCGGGTACCCGGGAACCAGAGACTCTGACGGAGCAGACAGCCTTGGGAAAGGCCCAGCGGGCGGGCCAGCAACAGATGAACCCACGGGTGTCAGGCCTGGTGTTGGAACGGCGTCCAGCAAAGGGATGTCATCCGGCATCGGGTAAGCCGGCGTCAGAGCCGGGGTCAGGGGTCCAGCCCTCATAGGAGGCAGCCGGACGCCAGTGTGCTCAATCCTCTGTGTCGCCTGGGAAGGAGGGCTAAACCCTGGGTACAACACAGAGGAGACGCTGGAGCCTCAGTAAGCAGTGTGGCAAAGCGCGGCGCAGTATGGGATGTCATACTTATGTGGCAGGGTCTGACGCAGGCTCTTTCATTAAGCGCATCAGAGGAGCCAACGTCCGGCTTACCAGCAGGATCCGGGCGGGTGTAGAAGAAGCCGGAGTCTGACTTATCAGAACAGATGCCCGACGAGGGTCATGTAGGGGAAGCGACGTTGATGGGCGTGCGAGGGATCGTGCGCCCCCTGAAGGAGCGGGTGTCTTATCGGCCCTGTCCGAGTGGACGTTGGTAGCACCAGCGTCCGGCTTACCGGACCCACTCAAACCACAGGGCCATGTGGCAGCGTCCTTCCCGGGAGCGGCCCCCTCCTTTGTCCCAGAGGCACCTGAGGGGCCTAAGCGTGAGCCCGACAGGAGGCATAATGCTGTCTTGGAAACCACCAAGACGACCGTCGAGGGTTGGTCCCCCGGAAGGGATGTTACCTGAAGAACAGGGACTCCATACAGCATTGCGGAAGCTGTGGAGGTGGAGTCCCGGTCCCGGTGCTTCTCTTTCTTTGTCTGGTGTCCCTCGGGTGAAGTGGAGGCCTGCCTAAGCTTCTTCAGCGCCTTCTCCATGGAGACCATCTTCTTCTTCAAAACGTGGGCCTCCAGAGACTGCTGCCTCCGTTTACGGGTGGCGGCGCTGAATTGCTGGCAGTGCTGGCACTCCTCCACGGGGTGTTCTGGACCTAGGCAGAAGAGGCATAGGGAGTGACCATCCTTATGTGGTAGCTGGGATACGCACGAGTTGCACTTGTTCTTATGTGAATCCAAGGGCGTCGGGGACGACATACACGGTTGTTAAAGTAGGAAAACTCGAAAACGGACTTAAAAAAACTCTGTAAACTAGATCGACATAAGACTGGTGAGCTTAAGGAACTTAACTGCGAGGCACTTTCACAAGTCAACGGCGGGAAAGAACTGGAAGGCAGGTGTGGGGGACACCCCCTTTATACTGACGTCGCATAACGGTCACCTGATGTGGGGGCAGTCCCCCACCAGAGACTGCTAGCTAGAAATTTTTCCGTGGGGTCCTGACGCCTGCCAGTTCAGTCCTATATGTAATTACTTACTGCAAGAGCCCTCTCGAAGTAAGATCTGTAGTTGGGACGTCTGGCATTGGAGCAGGATTCGCTGGGTCTGCTCGCGGGATGTTGGCCGGAGTCGGATCTATAGGGATCCCACCCAGAGGAGGGGTCTCCACTGGTAGGTCAGCCGGCCGAGGAGGAGCCTCCTTCCCCTTGAACCCAAGGGGAGAGCGAGGAGTAGACCCTGCAGATTTGACTACATCGAGGGGTTCGCTGCTGTCTTTGCTGGAGGTACCCGCTGGAGAAGGGGAGGGTACAGGTGAAGGAAGAGGGGGAAGAGGGACCTTCTCCCCCTGGTTCCACCAGTCGTTGGGTGAGGCGTGTTAGGCCCCAGACAGGGGAACCACACCTGAGCGGCTGTCTGGGATGGGCGTCTTAACAGGTGGCAGCGGGTGGGGGAGGAGCCCCTGGCCGACTTATCGATGGGTGCCGGGCAGGTACCCATAGGCTGGGGAGCCGGCTTCCCGGTGGATGCGCAGTCCCCGGAGGAGCCGGGGGCAGACTTATCAGCTGGCGTGGTGCGGTCATTGGAGGGGCCGATGATCGACTGACCCACTACGGCCTTACCATCGATGGCCGCGTGTTGTTTGCAGAGCGCTCCCGCTCCCGATATTTTTTCTTGTGCTTCTTCGATGGAGAAGATTTATCTGCTGAGGACTCTCTTAATTGATCCATCTTCTTCTCAAGAGAAGCCAGGCGGGATTTCAAGAGATGGGCCTCCAAAGCCTGCTGTCTCCTTTTCTTAGTGGCCTGGTTAAAGGTCCGGCACTCCGGACAGGAGGAGACAGGGTGGTCTGGGCTCAGACAGAGAACACACTTAAGATGACCGTCCTTATGCGGAATCTGCATGCCACAGGATGAGCACCTCTTCTTGGGTGAAGACATCAATGTACACGTACAAAAAAAGAAAATGTTTTGGTGAAGGAAAATACAACGCAAGATTCTTTTCACTACGATCGCTGTATGGAAGTCTGCAATGCGACTGACACGAGGTGACAGCGGGAAAAAACTGGAGGGAGGGCGTGGGGACCGCCCACTGTATATTGTCACGCTGACGTCAGTCACGTGACGGGTGGGCGGTCCCCCGTCAGGGTTTGCTAGAAAAGTCTGCCATGCTGCCCGATGCCAGGTGACGCCAGTCCTATATGTGATGACCTACTGAAGGAACCCTCTTGAAGTAAGAACATTTTTTCTCAGACATGAGCGATCACTGTATAATCACCACCATTAGATCCGTGCATAACCCAGTTTGTGGCAAAGTTCTCTATCAAGAGGTGCAAACGCAACTTTGATATGTTTGCTTCTGTCCATGACTTGAAACATTCACCGCGATGGCAGGAATTCTTCCTAGCTAAAACGGCTAACAGGGCATATACTATTTTTTACGATATTTTAAGTCAGGCTTTAAATAAGCATGCATCCTTGGTTAAGGTGCGGGTCAGGAGCAGCACCTGCCGTTGTTTCTCACCTGAGCTCAAAGCTTCCCTGTTAGAAAGGGATACTTTATGGAAAAATGCCCGAAGAAGCAAGAATGACTCGGATTGGTGTCTTTTTAAGAGAACATGTAACAAGCACACCAAGTTGGTCAAAGCAGCCAAGGCTGCCTACTATCGTTCGGAGCTAGCCTCTGCCTCAAGAAATCCTTCAAATCTCTGGAAAACATTAAAAGACATGCCTGGACACGCACCTGGTAATTCCATTGCAGCAAACATTAAGTCCGGTGGCAGCGTTATCTCTAACTGATTGGAGATACTGGAAGCCCTCAATAACCATTTTGGAACGGCAGGGCTAGCATTTGATACTTCTCCTGCTAATGACCTCTGCAGCTCAGGCCCAGCAACCCACGAGTCCCCCTCTACCGAGGAGGCCTTCTCCCTCCTGCTTGTCTCTCTAAAAGAGGTGGAAGACCTACTGCTGCAACTGGACACCAGGAAGGGAGCAGGCTCCGAATTCATAGAGCTATACTATCTGAAATGTGCCCACCATGTGCTTGTGGCGCCAATCACCCACCTATTCAACATGTCACTCTCCCAGGGTAGCCTCCCCTCTCAATGGAAAATAGCCCATGTCATCCCTCTATTAAAAGCAGGTGACCCCTGTGATCTAAATAATTACAGACCAATCTCCCTCCTCCCCATCCTGTCTAAATTACTAGAAAAAATAGTGTGTGGCCAGCTAGGGGTATACTTATAATCCAGACCAGAAGCTTATTAAACCCGGCTCAGTCTGGATTCGGAGAAAAGCACAGCACCATAACAGCCCTAGCTAAGGTGACCAATGATTGGCTCCTAGACCTTATTTATTTATTTAGATTTTGTTTAACCGGGTAAGCCCACTGAGACCAATGGTCCCTTTTTCAGGGGTGACCCGGAGTTAGTTACAGAAGGGGCAGTTAGGGACAGTTATATACAGTAGTTACATTTCTTACACCATAGTACTATGATAACATTTATACAAGGATAGCAGTAGGGTTCACATTCAGACTCATAAACAGTATGTACAGACCTCATACATTATTTACAGTATGTACGTAAGTTCCGTCAGTGTACAGCGGAAGCAGTAATTAGTAGTGGTAATCAGATTATACAAATTGGTCCATATTAGTATTTCATGTCGAATCAGAGGGAGAGTTCAGAGCAGTGCAACGGCCAGGGGGGACTGGTCTGGGGAGCCAGCGGTTACAGCCACAGAGACTAAGCTTGAGAAGATATAGTTTGATTCCATTTTTGAACTGGGTGAGGGTGGGTGAGTTAGTCAAGCCAGGTGGTAGGGAGTTCCATAGGTCAGGGGCAGCAAATCTGAAGGAACGTTTGCCATGGTTGGAGCGCGTTCTGGGATGACGAGAGGATGATTTGCAGTTGATTGCAGGGTTCTGGTTTGTTTTCTGGGGGAGAGTAGTCCTCTAAGATGGGGAGGGGGAACCTAGGTTAGTAAACTTGAAAGCTAGGCAGGCAACGGGAAAGGCTAGTTTGTGACGGAGAGTGGACCAGTTTAGTTCCTTTACAGCCTCGCAGTGATGTCTCCTAGGACAGGAGTTAATGGCGAAACGGGCCACTTGGTTATAGAGTATGGAAAGTTTATTGTATTCCGTCTCACGGAGGAACTGCAGAAGTGGAGCCCCATATAGGATGGATGGGAGGAGATTGCAGCAGGCAATTGCACTACGTGCAATAGAGGATAAGGAGTTCCCCAGGCGGAAAAGGAGGCCAAGCTTTTGATGAGTGGACCTGGTAGGTCATTTCTTGGTCTAGATGGACCCCAAGATATTTGAAACTAGACATGACCTCAACTCTTTTTCCTTGGCTGGTGCAGATCTGGAGAAGCTGACTTCTGTCAGAGCCCAGATGTCTCGAGCCAAACAGTACAGCTTTAGTTTTTTCATCATTGAGTTTAAGAGAGTTTGTGGAGAACCAGGCCTCAAGGGTGGAGAGACTATCCTGCAGTTTTGTTGAGATGACACTAGGTTGGGGGTGACTGCAGTATATGACTGTCATCAGCATACAGAATGAGTCTGCTGCGGGGGCTGTTTCCCTCGATATTATTGAGGAAGAGTGAGAAGAGCAGAGGGCCCAGGATTGAGCCCTGAGGCTCTGATCTAGGTCCAGACTGTGCACCCTTCCAGCGGACTTTTTGGGAATGGTCACTCAGGTAGCTCTCGAACCAGGAGTGTGAGTGGTGATCCAGTCCTAAGAGCAGGAGTTTGGAGAGGAGGAGATTATGGCTAACCAAGTCAAAGGCCTTGGATAGGTCAATGAAGAGGATGCCCGTTGGGGAGCCTGGTCCATATAGGAAAGGATGTCCCTAGTGAGCCGGATGAGCGCAGTGTCAGTGCCATGGCCCTTTCTAAAGCCATGCTGAACATCAGCTATGAGAGAGTGCTGCTCAAGGTAGTCTTGTAGTTGGTTTGAGACTAGTCTTTCCTGAATTTTCCCCAGGGGACTGAGAAGGGATATTGGTCTATAATTTCCCAATTTGTCTCGGGGCCCACTTTTGTGGACAGGTACAATGGTCGCTACCTTCCACATTTTTGGGACCTTTCCTTCCTGAAGTGACCTATCTATAAGTAAGGTGACAGGATGGGCGATAGCCAGGGCGGCAGCCCTCAGAAGGCAAGGTTCAAGCTGGTCATGTCCTAGCGAGGAAGAAGGGTTAATTTTGCGTAAGAGAGGCAGTACCTCTGCCTGTTTGACCAGCTTTAGGTGAAATTGGGGCCGAGGGTGATCCCATGCATCTCCAGAGTATAGGTTAGGCCCATGGGGAACCAGAGGGGGAGACCCACTCGGGATAGAGTAGGAGGCACAGAAGGCCTCTGCAACTATGGCTGGGTCATTTGTCAGAGAGTCCCCCACTATGATGGAGTCTGTTTGACTAATTGAGGAGCCCTTGATAAGTAGATTTATGTGGCCCCAGAATGTTTTGGGATCCTGTAGGTGCCTAGTTTGTAGGTCATTTAGGTATTGAGACTTAGCTTTTTTGCACTGATTTCTGAAGGTACCCCATGCTCTGACCCGGAGGAGCATGGAATGCTTGAGGCAAGGGCTCAGCCATTTATGACATTTTCCCTGTACCCCGAGCTTTTTTTTTTTTTTTTTTTTTTTAAATCGGCATGAATATTAGATGCAGACAAAAAGATCTGGGTGAAATACTCAAGTGCCTCGTCGAGTGTGGGGAGATAGGTGATAGGGGCCCAGTCGGAGTTCCACAACTGGGAGCAGTAGTCTGCAGGTACAAACCTACTGTAGTTTCTCGCTTCAATGATCTTTGTGGCAATTTTTGGGGGCTTATTGGACCATATGCAGAAAATGGGCGAGTGATCGCTCAAGGAGTCAGCTATAATCCCTGCTGACAGTATACGGCCCAGGCAGGAGAGGAGGATTCAATCAATGAGAGAGTGGTTTCCAGTCTTAGGGTTGTGTCTTGTGGGGAGGTCAATGATCTGGGTAAGAGGTGAGCCAAGCAATGGGTTTTTAGTAGAGGAGGAAAGTAGGGACAGCCAGTGGAGACTGAAAGCCCCAAGAAGAATGGTTGCCCCCGGGGAGTAGTCCTCAAGGTGGCTAGTTATGGCTTCCAAGGAGGAGGCAGCAGATTGTGGCAGATGTAGACACCTCCTATGGTAAGGAGTTTGGTGTTTCCAAGCAGTACTTTAACGAGCAACATTTCAGCCAAGGGGTCACTATGAGAGGGGGAGTCCAGCTCTGAAACTTGAAGGTCAGTGCTGACATAAATGATGACCCCACCTCCCCTTTTCCCTATCCTGTCTTTTCTAAAAGTAAGGTATCCCACTAGGTCCACTTCGTGGGGGAGGATCTGAGGTTTGAGCCAAGTTTCTGTCAAGACTAGTATGTCAGGCTTATACAGTGCCACCCATGCCTTGAGTTCATGGAATTTGTGCCTTAGGCTGCAAATGTTCATATAAGCAAGTTTGAGCCCTTTGGTATCAGCCCACGCGGGGCATGAGGGGTTGTTGAGAGTGAGATTTGGGGAGATAGGACCTGAATTAGATTCTATGTCACCCCCAAGGGCTAGGAGGGTCCTGCCCAGATGGTCAGGAGGGGGGGAAGTGTCGGTCATCCATCGCACCCCTTGGGGAGAGATACCTCGGCACCACCTTGTCCAGACAGGGTCTGGCTTAAAATGGCCATATTTGAAGGGGTCACTTTGAGTACAAAGCAGGAAAAGAGAGTCCTTGGTAAGAAGGCACTAGTACAATCTGATGTCTGGCAAAAAAGTTCGGTACAGGGTTGAAAACTCGATGACTTTGCCAGAGGTTTTGCCAGGGTTAATAGGATAAGTAAGTAGCAGCTTGACAACAAGAAGCATGTCTGTGCCGTTTTCTTGGATCTTAGTAAGGCATTCCGACACAGTCGATCACAGCCTGCTTCTTTCCTCCCTAAGTACCTTAGGCCTGGACCATAAATCTGTGTGCTGGTTTGCAGACTACCTCGGAGAACGGAAACAGCAGGTTAAAGCTGAAGGTGATCTTTCTCCATTAAAACCTATGCTGAGGGATGTGCCCCAGGGCTCTATCCTTGGTCCCCTCCTCTTTGCAGTCTACATTAACAACATCAATGACCACATCAAAAAAGCCAACATCCACTTATTCGCAGACGACACTGTACTGTACTTGAGTCGTCCCATGCCGGAAACGGCCTGTGAAGACCTCTAAGCAGAATTTAACCTTCTACAATACCAGCTCATAAACAAAAAGCTTTTGCTCAATGCGAAAAAGGCAAAAGCCATGCTCTTCTCCCCCTCCTTGCATGCGGCAATTCCTGCTGGGGGGAGCTATCCCACAAATTACCACTGTTCTTGGAGAAACACCAGAGTATGTAGCTAAATTCAAATATCTAGGAGTTTAGCTCGATCATAAACTTTCCTTCGACGACCATCTCGAAGAACTACAGAAGAAACTAAGGTAAACATTAGGACTATTCTACAGAATTAACCACCTGCTCACAAAGGAGGCCAAGATTCAACTGGTTCAAGCTACTTTCCTATCTTTAATAGATCACGTGGACCTGCTCTACAGCCACTGCACTGGCTAAGTTGGACACCCTCCACCACAGAGCTATCAGGTTCATTACTGGCCTTCCACTTTCCATACACCACAGCTCCCTGTACTCATCGTTAGGCTGGACTTCCCTTCACTATAGAAGGAACAGAAATGCCGCCCTACGGGCCTTCAGAGCGGTGACCGACAAGCTCCCTTCATATGTCTCAGATTGTATTCCCCGGAGTGTGTTAGGCACCTATGCTCTAAGGAGCTATTCCCTAATTGCTCTCCAAGTTCCAAGGGTCAAAACTCGTTTCGGCAAAGCTGCTCTGAGCTTCTCTTTACCCACATTGTGGAACGGTTTACAAAGGAACTTGAAGCTGAGCTGCCCTGTTAGCCTGAATATCTTCAAGGCGCTCTACGATCGCTACATGAAAGCACCTTGCAAATGTTTTCCTCACCGCTAGCCCACTAATTCCGCAACTCCCCCTCTCCATCCTGACGCTCGCCATGTTTCTACCCCTGGCTCTCACTCTTTCCCTATTAACTCTTCCTGCTGCACCCACCCTTCCCTGTCCACTCCAGCCTGGCTAAAGCCCACCCCATCCATAGTAGTGTCTCAATTATCTACTCCTTCTCTGTCATTATCATAATAAACAAGTACATGGCAGCCATTGTCACTTTCTGTGGTTTTAGCTCAATTTTTCCCCCCGTCGTCAGTAATATATCCCTCCTCCTCTTTACCTCTCTAACCTGCCATCCCAATACACGGCCTCTTTCCCCTATATGTGTAGTTGCCGGCTGCCTCACTCAAAAGATCTCTGCTTATAACCCCTGTATGCCTATGGCTGATTGTACATCTGCTGACTTCTTCAATTGTAAAATAATGCTTTTTTTTTTTTTATTTATTTCAACCTTGTACTGTATACACTGTATATACTTTTTCTTCCTTGTATATTATTGCTTTTTGTATACCTGCTTTTGTACTGTACTTTGATGTATTCATGACCAGGTCCACCTTGTAAATCAGCCTTGCTCAATGGTGACCGCTTGGATAAATAAAGATTTTGATTGACTGATTGAAGATCCTAACTGCCAGCTACACCAGCCCATTCTACAGATGAACAATCATAAAAATGTATTTTTAAACTAGGGACAGTTTCAGACCGGTGGGGGGGGGGGGGGAGAGGAGTGTCTCTTTAAAGGTGATAATGGTTTGGGTACAAATCTGGAAGGTGGCAAATCAGGACAGCTCCTCATGTGCAACATCGTTAATTTGTGATTTATTAGAGATTAACCTGAACGGTGTTATTTGGAAGAGCAGAGTAACTGGCATACCCCCCCCCAATCCAAAAGGAATGATGGATGAATCACTACATCAGAGGCATGGGTAGTGGTGATGGGAATTGTCCACGAGGTGAGCGGAGTCAAACAGCAGGTATCAGCAGCTGAGGCACCACAGGTCCCAAATGAGACAGCCTCAGCCTAATATAGTAAACACAATACTTTACAAAGCCATACAGGTGTTAGATTAAAAAAAACTAAAATAATTTAACTTATGAGTAACTGTCCTAGACACCAGACCTAGTGTAACAGTAAGTGAAGGCAGCATCTACTACAGCAGGCAAAACTCTTACCACTGTGGCAGGGCTAACCAAAAAAAAACACCATTGGGACAGCACTGAAAATGTGGAGAACACAGCCTGAAAACACAGGTCACTCACCTGTAACAGTAGTTCTAGGAGTGGTATATGATGGTCATCCACACTGTCAGGCAGATGCCTTTCCCCCTTTAATTCCTGCCGGAATGTCTTCAAGCTGGCTCCTCCCATCCAACCGGGTGGTAAAACCCTCGGCTCTGCCCCTAGACGCCAGATCTTAGCCCGCTGGAAGCAAGGTTGTGCGCCTGAGCCTGGGGAGGTCAGGTGGGTTCATGTGGATGATCATATACCACTCCTAGAACTCCTGCTACAGGTGAGTACCCTGTGTTTCTAGGGATGTGGATATGATGTTCTATCCACACTGTCTGGCACACTCCTAGCAGTTCTCCAGGAGGAGGAGGAAGGCAAGGTGCACACCCCCTACTTGGGGAAAAAAAGACTGGAGAACTGAGGCCCTAAAACCAGCATCCCGATGTGACTCGACGTCAATGTGGTAATGGGAAATGAATGTGTTTGCTGACTTCAGGTAGCAGCCCTGCAGATTTCCTGGATAGGGACGTCCCTAGAAGCAGCCACCGACGCAGAGGTATGGTGAGTGGAATAATCCCTTAGCACTATGGGAGGCTCCCTATCCACCAACCTATAGCAGAGATCAATACAGGAAGTGATCCACCTGCCAATCGTCCGCTAGGTTGCAGGTCTGCCAGGTGCGGCTTCAGCGTAGGTGACAAACGGCTGGCGAACCTCTCCCTGAATTTCAGCCGTATGCTCTTTATAGTAGGCGAGTGTTCATCTCAGGCCCAAAGTATGGAGCCTGTACTCTGCCTCTGAGGTGTAACTGGGGTAGTACATGGCAGAGTCATCACCTAGTTGAGATGAAACTCTGACACCACCTTCGGAAGGAACTTCAGATGGGAGTGCAGGACAACCTTGTCCCTATGAAAGACCAGATAAGGAGACTTCACCGAGAGCACCTGGCACTCCCCAATCCTTCTGGCTGACGTGACAGCCACCAAGGAGGTGGTCTTCCACGACAGGTGGGAGATATCACGCTTGTGCATCAATTTGAATGGCCTGCCTATGAGCTTTGCCGAAACCAGTAGTAGATCCCACGGAGGTGGTCGTTCACGCACTGGAAGGGATATGTGATCTACGCCCTTGAAAAAGCACCAGACCACCTTGTCCTGCGCAAACTGCTGACCAGCCAGCGTCCGGTAAGCAGAGATGGCTGCCAGGTGCACTCTAAGGGTCGACCAAAGTCCCCCTTGGGAGAGGGACCAAACGTAGTCCAAAATGCTAGCCACCGGACAGCTCAAAGGGTCCAACCCTTTGCCCCAACACCAAATGGAGAATCTCTTCTATTTGAAGGCACAGTATTTTCTGGGATGCTTCAACAACTGTGAGGCCCTCGTCGAAGAGACCCAAATCCTGGAACTCTAGCTGCTCAGGAATCAGGCTGTCAGGTGCAGGGATTGAAGGTCCAGATGGAGTTCCTTTCCCCTGTTTGATGGAGAGCAGGTCCGGGCATACTGGAACATGCTCAGCTTTGTGTTCTCCCTGGAGGCAAACAGGTCCACCTGAGGGGTGCCCCTCTGACAGAACAGATCGTGTACTACCTCCAGATGGAGAGACCACTCGTGAGATGCCTCGCACACTGCAGATGCGGACAGCTTCCTTGTACAGGGGCAAGGCATGCGTCCCGCTCTGCTTGTTGAGATGGTACATGGTTGTGATGTTGTTCGTCTGGACCTGGACCACATGACCCTGAATGAACGGACCGAATGCGGTCAGGGCTAGTCAAACCGCTCAGAGCTCTAGCAAGCTGATGTGACATTGGGACTCCCAAGGAGACCGGAGCCCGTGGACTCTGTGTTCCCCCAGGTGGGCACCCCAGCCCATCAGAGGCACTGGTTGTCAAGATGACCATCGGCTCGGGGCGGACAACCAGGATCCCTTCCTGCAGATGTGCTGGGACGAGCCACCACTGGAGGGTGTCCCACATCCTCCGAGTCACGGTGACCAGCTGGTCGAAGTGACCTCTGTGCTGAGATCACTGGCTGGCCAGCTCCCACTGGAGAGAGCGCATATGTCAGCGGGCCCATCGAACTGCGCTGGTGCAGACCGCCATGTAACACAGAAGGCGCAGGAAGTCCTGGGCAGGCCAGAAATGATCGGGCAAAGGAGGAGAGGACCTCCGCCCTGTCCGCTGGGAGCTGGGCTCTGGCTCGGGAAGAGTCTAGCTCTGCCCAGATGAAACTGATCACCTACGAGGACATGAGTTTTGACTTGGACTCACAGACTACGAGGCCAAGCTCGAAGTAAATCTGGAGGACCAGGTCTCTGGACTACTACACCTCCTGCCTGGAGGGACCTGCTATGAACCAGTCATCCAGGTAGGGGTACACCCTGCTCCCTCAGCGCCTCAGGTAAGCTGCCACCACTGAAACACATTTGGTGAAGACCCTGGGGGCCGAGGACAGGCCGAAGGGCAAAGCTTGGAACTCGTAAAGGATTCCCTCCATCCTAAAATGGAGAAACCTTCAATGGGACGGACAGATTGGGACGTGAAAGAACACATCCTGAAGATCCAGGGAGCACAACCATATGCCTTGCTCCAGAGGTGGTATGATCTGTGCCAGAGTTACCATCCTGAAGGTGTAAGACCTGAGAAATTTGTTCAGGTCGTGCAGATCTAGAATGGGGGGCCAGTCCCCCCCCCCCCCAACTGCTTTGGCACCAGGAAATACCTGGAGACAAACCCTGGGTGTTCCGGAGGATCTGCAGCTCTGACCATGACCTCCTAGTGGAGCAGCTGGGCTATGTCATCCTGAAGAACCAACTGAGTGACTGCAGAAACCAAGTCCTCCCATAGGGCGCAGGCTCGGCTTGGAGGGTCCTGCTCAAACTCCAGAGGCAGACCCTGGCCAACCACTTCCCCACCTGTCCATGTTGACAATGGACCAGGCAGAAAGGAAGTGGCCTGAGCCAGCTCCCCCAAGGGAGGACCCAGGGGAGGTGTGACGGGTATGAGAGTGGCAATCCCCATCCAGTCACTGAGCAGGCTTGGAGGAGGAGGAGGAGGAGGATCCAGCCGAGGGGCCCCCGGGTCCCTTCCCTTCTGGCTTTCAGACTGACGAGGCCACTGACTTGGCCCAAGGTCGCCAGGATTGAGCCTGCTGACCCTGGTGGTGCTGGGCTGATTTTGCTGCAGGAGTGGAGGACTGCAAGGGCTTGCGCTTCCGGTGCTTAGGGCCCTTGTCCTTCTGGGCGGATGTCAGAGTCCAGGGTGGCACTGGACTTTTTCAATGCGCTTGAAGTGACCCTTCACACCAGGCCCGAACAAGATGGTGCCCAAAAAGGGGACATCCACCAGCTTGTGTTGTGTATCCGCCGTGACAGTTGAGATCCGCAACCTAGCCCTACAGTGTATGGCTACTGCTGTCACGACTGAGCAGGCACAACAGTCACCAATATCCAGAGCCGTCTGGAGTTGCTAATTCGCCAGTGCCCTCCCCTGGTCTTGGATCTGCTTGACCATAGTCTGGAGGTCCGATGGGAGGTGAGGAATCACCTCATCCAGGGAGCCCATCAGGGCGTGAGAGAAGTGTGCCATCAGTACAGCTGAACTAGCTTGGCAAAGGCCAAGCAAAGAGGCAGCATAGAATTTCTTAGCTGAATGGTCCAGCTTCTTGGACTCTTTGTCCGGCGCTTTAGTGACGTCCCCTGTATTGCCAGAGCGCTAGAAGACGAAATCAGCCACCAAGCCCTTGACCAAGGGATGCTCCGAAAACCCCTGAAAGGGAGCCGGTTTGTACCGCATAGGTGGGACGCTGCCAAAGCTCCAGGGCTGGACCGACAATGGCCTTGGCCACCAAGAAGGCCTCCACTGGAGAATCCCCCTTTGTCCAGAATCTCTGTGAGGGGATACTGAGCCCATTTCTGGACAGGCTCGAGCTCCATCCACGTGGACTCAGAGATGAGCCGAAGAATGCCCATGAACGAGAAAGGACTTTCGTCCATGGAGATGCCCCCCAATGACTCAGTGTCGATGGGACGCGAGTGCAGGGAGGAATCCTCAGACTCCTAGGAGTCCACATAAAGCAGGCGCCCACCAGTGGCATCCTTGACCCGCCTAGGACAGTGGGGCGTGAGGGTGACCGACAGCCGATGGGGAAGTCCCTTGGCCGGCCGAGCCTCCTTAGTCACAGCCCCGGTCGTTGGCTGCTTAGGTGGAAGCTCCACCACGATGGGCACAGAGGCCTGCACTGGCTGAGCCAACATAGTCTGCCCGGCTCCACTGGGGGAGGAGTGGTGACGACCAACCCGGATGGGGAAGCTGACATCGGCCGTTAGGGCGACAGCCACTTAATGACCGGGGAAGAAACCGGCATCAGATTCGACCCCTGCTGTCACATCAAATCTTCGTTCCGTGGCGCCGCTTTCCATGGTGCTGGGAGCGAGATCGCCGATGACAGCGAGACCTGCCCGACTCGGGGGAGGAAGACCGAGACCTCAATCGTTGGTGGTGCCAACGGGGAGCCTCAGAGGGAGCTGGGGAACCCCACGGTACCTCCTGGCCAGGGTCTGGGACCGGCGAGTTCAGCTCAGCAGGATAGGCTGACCCATTAGAGGTCACCGGAAGGACCAGAGTCCTAAAGAGACAGTTATCAGCCTCTTCAGATGACAACTGGTCAGCTGGCTTGAGAAAAATCTCTGCCGCGTTGTTGACCGGCGTCTCGGCTAACTGGTCTGACACGGTCACCGTGAAACCAGTGGCCACGGTTTAGACCGAAGTCTCTTGAAAACGGGAACGTTCCCGACCCCAGGAACGTCAACAATGAGTCTTCTCCTGGTCTTTCTTAGACTCCTTCTTGTGAGAGCGTGAACCGTGCGATCCCGAAGGACCCTCTTCCTTAGTTGAGAAGGATTGGCACAGCTCTTTGAAGGAAGGTGAGTAAGTGGAGCCCAACTGGAACGGAACAAAAGGCTGAAGCCGAAAAGGATTGAGCGGTGGCCTGGGCTGCCTCCTCCTCGAAGGCCTTGAGCTGTTCAAGCTGCTCTGCCGACCCTGCAGCCGCAGAGACCACCCAATGGGCATCCTTGGATTTGACTGGCAGGTAATGCTTTTCCGGTCGCCCCAGCTGGAGTTGAGCAGTGCAGTCGTCCAACACATTCAGGTGGAAGGACAGTACAGTTACGTAAGAACTTACCATAACAGCAGATCTTCGAGAGAAGCTCTTGCAGCAGGTTTCCCATTGAGGACTGGCGCCACCTGGTGGCAGTTCTGGCAACTTTTTCTTCTAGTAGTACCAACGTGAGAATGGCCCCTGCCGTCGGCTCCACCCCCAACATTGCCCTATTTAAGGGAAGAGTTCCCCACATGCTCCAGTTCTTTAACTCCCTCACCCAGTCAGGCAAGAAAACGACAGGCAAGATAGGAACTGATGGGCGGCCGGTGGCACTGAGGTTGAGGCGCTGGAGTACACCTCGCGCCATGCCCGGCGAGCCTGGGTTCGGGAACAAGCCGGGGGAGGAGCCGGACTAGCGTTAGTCTACTGCTCTCTCTTCCGGGGTGGGTAGGTAGGGGAATGTGCCCGCTCTTGGAGCGATCTCTGGCGGTGGCTGGAGGATCGCCAGCATGTCGCAGTGCAATGCCTGGGGTGGAGCCAGGCAATCCGCTGTCTTGCTGGCCGGCCCGGGAGACAGAAAAGCCTCCTATACAGTAGGGAGATGACGGTGGCCCCGGTGGATCCTCCCACATCCCAAATACCGGCCCAGACACGCCCAGGATCTGTCTCCGGAGGACCAGATGACTTGCAGGTAGGCTCCTTACACTTAGGAGCTAGCTGCCGAGGGAGGGCGGAATCAGCTCCGGAGATGGTACCGGGGTCGGGCCTCCCTGTAGTTGTATGGGGAGAAGGGGTCAGGGAGAGGCAGGGGTTCAGGTTGGGAGTAGGGCGGGCTTTGAGTGGGCACTCCTGAAGGATGCCTGGGGGCGTAGGAGAATAAATAAAAGTTGAAAAAAAAAAAAAGATAGGAACTGATTGTCAACGAACAACCTGTCAAAGCCGAAAAAATGCCAGCCTAAAAAGGGCCTGATCCCTGGGGGAAGGTGGGCAGGAAATATACCTGCTGCAAGAGCTTCTCTCGAAGATCTACTGTTATGGTAAGTTCTTACGTAACTTATCTTACTTCGAGGAGAAGCTCTTGCAGTAGGTTTCACATTGAGGACTGAGTCCCAAGCAGTATAAACTTATAACAATCCCTGGGAGGGGGAAGAAACAGCATGAAAAGGACAGCAAGAGAAGGGAAGATGCCTCAAGAAACCAGGCCTTGCAGAACCGCGAGGCCAAACCCTGCTCTGCGTCTGGAAATGATGCCGCGGCTATAATGCCTGACGAAGGTATGGACAGAACTCCAGGTAGCGGCAGCACAGATATCTGCCGTCGGTACCCTCTTTAGCTCTGCAAAGGAAGTAGAGATAGCCCTGGTAGAGTGAGCTTTAATTGGCCCCGATGTCGACCTATTATGCTTCTCATAACAGTAGGAAATGCAGTGAACCAACCAGCATGAAAGCGTCTGTTTGGTGACCGGGCGACCTACGGACCGTTGGGCAAAGGATACAAAGAGCTGATCAGACTTCCTGTCCACCTTGGTTCTAGCTAGGTAACATCTGAGAGTCCTGTGTATGTCCAAGGAATGAAGCAGGGCCTCTCCCCTGTTGGAGTGCTCCGGTAATAGACCGGGAGCTGAACCGACTGATTCAAAGTGAGCTCCAAAACCACTTTTGGTAAGAACTTCAGATTGGTGCAGAGATCAACCCTGTCATTGTGGAAAACAAGGTAGGGTTCTTTACATGAGTGCTTGAAGCTCTGAAATGCGCCTCGACGAAGTAATTGCTGCCAAAAGCAGAGTTTTCCAGGAGAGGAAACGGAGCTCCAACTTCATAGCCGACTCGAACGGGGGAAGAGAAAGCTTCTCCAGGATGAACAGGAGATCCCAAGGAGGCACAAGGTCCCTGAAGGGAGGTTTGATGTGGAGAATACCGTGCAAAAAGGCTCTGGAAACCTCCATCTGAGCCACCGTCTTACCCGACACAGATAAATGGTAAGCGGAGATGGCAGCCAGGTGTACCTTGATGGAGGAATAGCCGAGGCCTTTCTCGTAGAGAGAAAGCAAGTATTCTAGGATGGTATTAACCAGACAGACCAATGGATCCACTCGCTTGGCTGTGGCCCAAATGCAAAAGCGTTTCCACTTCATATAGTAAGTGGCCCTGGTGGCAGGTTTCCGTGCCTCAACCAACACCTGAGCGACTGATTAGACACCCCAAAACAGACCTTAGCTAAGTCCTGAGGAGCCAGGCATGCAGGTAAAGAGAACTTAAGTTTGAGTGCAGCAGGGACCCCCTATCCTGCGATAATAGGTGTGAGGAAAGAGAAAGAGGCATTGGCGACTCTGCCGCTAGATGCTGTAGTAATGGAAACCAAATTTGACGGAGGCATAGCGGAGCAATCAAGATAATGGTGGAAGGCTCCAACTGAGCCTTGAGAAGGATCTTCTGAAGGAGGGGAAAGGGTGAAAAGGCATACAGGAACCTCCCGCTCCAACAGAGGGACAACATGTCTTGCCAAAAAGCTCCAGGCTCTGGACCTAGTGAGCAAAAATTGGGCAGTTCTGTGTTGGATTGTGATGCGAAAAGGTCCACCTCTGGTGTCCCCCATAGATGGAAGTTGCGATCTGCTACCTCTTGAAGCAATTCCCATTCGTGGGCTTGCGATCTTGTCCTGCTGAGCGTGTCGGCTAGCACGTTTTGAAGCCCGGGAACATGCACTGCTGTCAAAAACAGACGTTCCAGGGCTCAATCCCAAACCGGCATGGCTTCCCTGCAAAGGGGATAGGAATGTGTACCGCTCTGTTTGTTGTAGAACATCACCGAAGTGTTGTCTGCCTGCACCAAGAGATGGTACGGTGCCAAGACCGAGGTCAGGGCTTGTAGTGCATACAGCACAGCACAGCTCTCAGTTCCAGGACACTGATGTGCAGGTTCGCTTCTGTGGGAGACCAGGAACCCTGGGTACGATGGTTCCCCAAGTGTGCGCCCCATTCTTGGGAAGAGGTGTCTGTGGTCAGAGACTGGGACAGCGCCCCGGATTGGAAGGGTATGCCCCCCCAGCAGATTTTTGGACAACAGCCACCTGCAAAGCTCTCGGCGGACTGGCTCCGATATTCTGATCAATGTGTCAAGGCCGTCTGAAGTTTGATCCCACTGGACTCTCAGGGACCACTGAATGGTCCTCATGTGCAGACACGCCAGAAGGACTGAGACTATGGCAGCGGCCATGTGTCCCAACAGCCTGAGGAGGAGCCGAGCCGGCACCTTTGAGGCTGATGAGATCTGGGACACAATGATCCGAATGCAATCCGCTCTGTCAGAGGGAAGAAAAACCTTCCCGAGAGTGGTGTCCAGAAGAGCTCCGATGAACTGGAGAATCTGAGTAGGGGACAGATGAGACTTGTCCCTGTTTATGGTGATTCTGAGACTCTGGAAAAGTGAAATGGAATCCCTGACAGTTTCCGACAGGCGAGACCTGGAGGGGGTCAGGAGGAGCCAGTCATCCAGGTAAGGAAACACAAAGTGGCCCCATCTTCGAAGTGCCACGGCCACAACCGCCAGGCATTAGGTGACAACCCTGGGGGCCGAGGAAAGACCAAAGGGGAGGACACGGAACTGATAGTCCTCGTCTTCGAACCTGAACCTTAGGAATCTTTGATGGCTTCTGGCGATGGGAATATGCAATTAAGCGTCTTGCATGTCCAGAGACGCCAGCCAATCTCCTCTCGATATGAGAGGGAGGAGAGTAGGAAGGGAAACCATCCTGAATCTCTTGTAGGAGATCCACAGGTTTAGGTCGCTGAGGTCCAGAATGGGTCTGAGATCCCTGGACTTCTTTGGAACAAGGAAGAAATGGGAAAAGAACCCTTTCCCTGATTCAGCCGGTAAAACCAGCTCGATGGCTCTTTTCTCCAGCAGGGAAGAGATCTCCCGCCGGATCAGAGCTCTGTGGTTCCTTGGGTAACGGGATGGGGGCGGTGGTCTGTCCGGAGGAATGGATTCTAACTGTATGGAGTGCCCGAACTCCACGAGCTCCAGTACCCACTGGTCGGAGGTCACCTGACCCCACGCATCTGCACAGAGTGAAAAGCGGCCTCCGACCGGCTCCCCTGGTTGATAGTCAGGCGTTTGTGGGGGAGGGAAGGCGGCAGCGGCTGCTGGGTGGTCTAGAGGGTGGAAGATGCATTGCCTCTGGCTCCGCCTCTACGGCCAAAGCCCTCTCGCTGTGCGTACTGCTGAAAACGAGGTTGCTGTGGCTGCTGTCCCCCATGGCCACGAAAATGAGGCTTGCGAGCTCACTCCTGTTTCGGGCGGTATGTGGACTGCACGGAACGGACGGCCTTTCCGGAGTCCTGCAGCCTGGGGACAACCCGCTCAGTGTCCTCGCCAAAGAGCATGGAGCCTTTAAAGGGAGCATCCAGAAGATTGGTTTGGACATCTGGATCGAACCCAGAAACCCGAAGCCACGCATGGCGTCTGAGGCAAATGTCAGTGGCGGACGCCCTGCAGGAGGTGTCCGCAGAATCGTAAGCTGACCGCAGAACGTGAGTGCCCACATCTGAGCCGGTCTGCAACAGCTTGGCAAGCTCTGTCCGCTGAGGACAATCGGGAATGCTCCACACAATATCCAATCCCTGTTCCCAAGGGGGGTTCCTGAATTGGACCATATGCATCAGGAAATTAAGACTCCTGATGCTGCAGGTCGCAGCAGAGTACACCTTACGGCCCATGGAATCCAGCTGCTTTGACTCCCTGTCAGGCGGCTGGGTGCTCAGATGTTTGGGCCTCTGCGAACAATCATGAGCCGCCGAAATCACCAGAGAGTCTGCAACAGGTGGTTTGGACAGAAAAGGGTGGTCCGCAGGCGCCCGGTAGAGCCGGTGACCCTTCTTGGGAACGGCAGAGGAGGAATGAGAACGCTTCCAGGTCGCCTGGGTGACATCCACAAAGGTGTCGACCATGGGAGGGATGACCACCGGCTTTGGATCTTTTTGGCAGAGGTACTTAGCCAGTCGCTGTCGCTCAGGGTCCAGGGCCTCAGTGTCCCAACTCATGTTGGCCTGGATGTGCCTCATCACCTCCATGAAGCTAGGGTCATCTGGAGGGGACTTAGGTAGACCCTTCATGTCCCCTAGGTCTGGCTCCGAGTAGATGTTGGAGGAAGAAGAATCCGAGTCTGCATAGGAGTCCGGAGAGGAAGAGGGGCTATGCCTCTTCCTTTTGCGCCTCTTGTCCGGAGGAGGAGGAGAGGGAGAGTGGAAGGAGCTACTAGACCTATCTCTCCTAGATTTCTTCGTGAGTTTCTTAGGAGGAGGCACCTCATCTGCCCCCCCCCCCAAATCCCCTGGTTCAACTGGGTCTGGAACCGGTACCAGAGTGGGAGGAGGTGCACCTGCTGGCAGATCTTTTTTTTTAACTGTATCCCACCAGTGGGTGAAGAGCTCCTTCACCAGAGAAAGGTGTAATCTGGGAGATTCAGGTGTAGGTGTTAAGAGCACCTGAGCCCGCACCGGCGTCGGGTCCGGCGACTCCTGAGAAGGGGTGTCAGAAGTGATGTCGGGTGTCGCTGAAAGGACCGGTACTGGATGGACCACAACCAGCGGCGGAGGAACCGTCACTGGGACCAGGGCCGAGGGAGTCATGGGCGGACAAGGGTCCGGCGTCTGCTTCTCCCTATGGGCAGACGAACGTCCTTCAGTGGCGTGAGGTTTGTGATGGTCGGCTTTATGGCTGGTGGACTTCTCGGCCGAACGCTGGTCAGTAGCCAGAGGCTGGCGTCGGTCGGGGTCCCGCGATTTGGGAGGCAAGGAGGAAGCCCTGCCGCCCGAAGACCCGGAGGCCTTGCTCGACTCCCGGGTGTCGGCCTTCGAAGAAGAGGCCAAGCGGGAGGAGATCCTACCTGCACTCTTCAATTTCTCGTTGGGCTGAGAAACTTTCAGCGGCTGAAGAGAAGCAGTCTTGGAGACAACAGACGAAGGCTTGAGGGTCGTGAGGTGGAAATCGTGCCCCGACGACATGGACTTCGATCCTGAAGACTGATGTTTTGAGTGAGACCTTCCCCTGTCTTGCTCCCAATGCTTGTGGGCTTGAGGAGGATCAGAATCCCCCCAGAAGGAGGCCTGTTCCATGGCGACTAATTTCGTCTCAGCAATGAAGGCCGAAAGAGACTTTTGGCACCTAATTTGCATCCTGCAGTTAAAGAGCCTGGCAGTGAGAGGCAGGCAGTCGGCATTGTGGTGAGACCCCAGACAAAAGGCACTGCGAGTGACCGTCCTTAGTGGGAATCTGTCGCCCACAAGCACACTTATTAGAATGCGATGACATAGAGCTAAAACGTACTGAAAAACATGAAAATCCGGCAGAGAAACAGCGATTGGTACTAAGCTAAAGCCGGTGAACTAACCCTGACCATGCGGCGGAAAGAACTGGAGCATGGGGAACTCCTCACTCCTCCCTATATACGGTGATGTCAGGGGGGTGAGATGACGTCGGGGGAGTTCCCACGTCGGTACTACTAGAGAAAAAGTTGCCGGAACTGCTGCCAGGTGGAGCCAGTCCTCAATGTGAAACCTGCTGCAGGAACCTCTCCTCGAAGTAAGATTGACAGATAATGCAGGCCTGCGGATTGTGATCATGGCCTAAGCAGTACACGCACATGGCGTGAGGGTCAGTCTGCAACATCTGCCTGCAGGGGCACTGGCGAAACCTGGGAGTGGTCTTGTCTTACATCATGGGAGTATACAAAGAAAAAGCTGAAGTTGGAACTCATACGAGTTTTAAAGTAAGTTTAGGAAGCAAATTCGAAGATTCAAGCGCCAGGGCCTACTACACGCGGGAGTGGTAAGGAGTGAACCTGAACCTTCTAAGTCGAAAGGAAGATCTGGCGTTGAGGGGCGGAGTTGAGGGTTTTACCACTCAGGTGGGTGGGAGAAGCCAGCTTGAAGACGTTCCAGCAGGCATTAAAGGGTAAAGGTATCTGCCTGACAGGGTCGATAGATCATATCCACATCCCTAGAACGTGAATATTTGTGTAGTGTGAGACTTCCGGAAGGGGCTGAAGAGGACAATCTGAAATACTACATGAGCACCTGGTTGACAGAGAAAAAAAACAGGTTACTCACCTGTAACAGTAGTTCTAGGAGTGGTATATGTTGTTCATCCATACTTACTGGCATGTCCCTTTCCCTTTAAGAATCCAGAAGTCTTCAAGCAGGCTCCTCCACCCACCCACCGAGTGGTATAACCCCGGCCCGCCCCCCATGATGCAGATCTTAGCCCGCTGGAAGCCAGGTTTGTGCATCCGCAGCCAGGGAGGTCGGGTGGGTCTCTGTGGATGAACAATATATACCACTCCTAGAACTACTCTTACAGGTGAGTAACCTGTTTTTCTAGGATCGTGGATATGTTGTTCATCCACACTTATTGGCAGACTCCAAGCAGTTCTCCGGGAGGAGGAAAGCAAGGCGCACATCCCCAATGATACTCACTTGGGAAATCGAGATTGGAGAACTGAGGCCTCAAAACCAGCATCCCGGCATTACTCAAGGTCGATGTGGTAATGGGTAATGAAGATGTTTCCTGACTTCCAGGTAGTAGCCAGACAGATTTTCTGCACAGGGCTGTCCCTGGAAGCAGCCACCGATGCAGCGGTATGGCGGGTAGAATGAGCTCTTATCCCTCTGAGAGGTTCCATGCCATGCCAACTCACAGCACAGACTTATGCAAGATGTAATCCACCTTGCAATAGTCCGTTTTGCTGCAGGTCTGAAGAAGTGGCTTCAGCGTAGGTGGCAAACAGCTGGCGAACCTCTCCCTGAATTTCCGTTGTCCTCTCCTTATAATAGGAGAGAGCTTGTCTCAGGTCCAAAGTATGGAGCCTGTATTCGGCCTCCGAGGTGTAATTAGGGTAGTAAACTGGCAGTGAAAGACCAGATAAGGGGCGTCCACCGAAAGCACCTGGAGCTCCCCTGTCCTTCTGGCAGACGTGATAGCCACCAGGAAGGCCGTCTTCCATGACAAGAGCGACAACTCACACTTGTGCCCTGGTTCGAATGGCTTGTCCATGAGCTTTGCCAGTACCAGCAGTAGATCCCATGGAGGTGGAGGTTCATGCACTGGAGGGGATATGTGATCCAGCCCTTTGAAAAAGCACCCGGCCACCGTCTCCTGCGCCAACGTCGGCTGACCGGCCTGCGCCAGGTAAGCAGAGATGGCTGCCAGGTGCACCCTAAGGATCGATGACTGAAGACCCCCTTTGGAGAGAGAGACCAAAGGTAGTCAAGAATGTTAGCCACTGGACAGGACAGAGGGTCCAGACCTTGCCCTGACACCAAATGGAAAACCTTTTCTATTTGAAGGCTTAACATTTCCTGGTCGATTCCTTTCTGGATGCCTCCACCACAGTGAGAACATCCTCAGAAAGACCCAAAGCCTGGAACTCTAGCCGCTCAGGTACCAGGCTGTGAGGTGCAGGGATTGACGGTCCAGATGCTATACTTTCCCCTGACTGAGAAAGAGATCAGGTCCAGGCATGCTGGAAGCCACTCCAGGGGCCTGCAGCTGAAGCGATCTGGGTACCAGAACTGGCGCGGCCAGTCTGGGGCTACCAGAATCACCTTCGCCTTGTCCCTCCTCACCTTGAGAAGCACCTTGTGGATCAAGGGAAATGGAGGGAAGGTGTAGAAGAGGCCTGGGGTCCACGGCTACAAGAAGGTATCCCCCTGCTGCAAGCCCTGCTGAGAGAGGTGGGCATGGAACAGCCTCAGCTTGGTATTTTCCCTGGAGGCAAACAGGTCCACCATCGGTTTGCCCCAACGGGAAACAGGCTGGGTAAGCTACTTCTGGATGAAGAGACCACTCGTGGGATGTCTCCCCTTAGCAGCTGAGGCTCCTGCCACATGAATGGCTAGGAGATCCGCCTCCAGACGGCTGACGAGGGTCCAGATGCGGAGCACCTCCCTGCAAAGCAGACAGGAGTGCGTGCCACCCTGTTTGTTGAGGTATTACATGGTCGTGGTATTGTTCATCTTGTCTTGAACCACTTGACCCCGGAGCTGAGGAGTGAAAGCTGACAGCGACAGTCTGACTGCTCTGAGCTCAAACAGGTTGATGTGGTATTGGGACTCCTCAGGGGTCCAGAACCCATGGGCCCTTTTGTCCCCCATGTGGGCTCCCCAGCCCACGAGAGAGGCATCAGTCGTGAGGACGGCTGTCGGCTCTGGGAGGAGAAACGGGATCCCTTTCTGCAACCGGTCTGGGGTGGTCCACCATTGGAGAGTGTCCCACATCTTGTGGGTTACAGTGATCAGCTGGTCGAAATGACCATGGCGCTAAGTCCACTGGGCAGCCAGCTCCTATTGGAAGGGGCGCATGTGCCACCGGGCCCAATGGACCACAGAGGTACACGCCGCCATGTAACCCAGAAGGTGCAGAAAGTCCTGGGCAGGGTGCAATTGCCCAACCACAAATGACTGGGCAAAGGAGGACAGAACATCTGCCCTGTCAGCCAGGAGCCGAGCTCTGGTTTGAAAAGAGTCGAGCTCTGCCCCGATGAAGCACATCACCTGAGAAGGCTTGGCCTTGTTGATCAAGAGGCCGACTTGGGAGCAGGTCTGGAGGGTCAGGTCCCTGGACCTCTCCACCTCCTGCTGGGTAGGACCTGCTAAGAGCTAATCATCGGTGAGGGCTAAATTCACAGCCTCCCAGCACCTGAGATGGGCTGTCACCACTGCTATGCAATTGGGTTGAAGACCGTGGGGCGATGACATGCTGAACGGCATGGCTTGGAACTCGATAGGGTCCCTTCAGCTCTGAAGTGGAAGAACCGCCAATGATACGGATGGATTGGGAAGTGAAAGAACGTGTCCTGCAGAGCCAATAAACAGAACCACATGTTTCGCTCCAAGGATGGTATGATCTGGGACAGAGTGACCATCCGAAAGGTGCGTGACCCAAAATACCGATTCAGGTCATGCAGATCTAGAATGGGGGCACCAGCCCCCCCCCCCCGGCACCAGGAAGTACCTGTAGACAAATTCTGGGTCTGCTGGACAATCCGCCAGTGGAGCTACTGCCTCCTTGAGAAGGAGCTGAGCGATGTCACCTCAGAGAGCCGACTGAGTATGGACGGATACTCTTTCCTCCAAAGGGGCGCAGGCTCGGCTTGGAGGGTGCTGCTCAAATTCCAGAGGCAGTCCCTGACTGACCACTTCCAAAACCCACCTGTTCATAGAAATAACGGACCAGGTGGAAAGAAAGCGGTGAAGCCAGACCCACACGGGAGGACCCAGAGCTGGCGTGATGGGAGAGGGGGTGGCAGCCCCCGCCCCATCACTGAGCAGGCTTGGAGGAGGAGGAGGATCCTGGACCTGAACCTCTGCCTCCTTTACGGGCCTGGGAGGGCCTGGGCTTGGGCCGGGGGCGCCAAGCTTGAACCTGCTGCTGCTGTTGCTGCGCCACAGGGGAAGAGTAAACTGGAGGTTTGGCTGGCTCCGCAGGCGAGGGAGCTGACTTAATTGGCTTCGAAAGAGTCTGCTTCAGCCTGGGAGGCAAAAGCCAAGTAATGGCTGGGGTCGGCTTGTGCCTGGACAAATTCAGTTGTTGCCACATGAGGCCCTCGTGTCTCCGCCGGAGCCTCTCCTCATCCGAGGATGAAGACGATGACCGATGGCGTCGCCTCTTTTTTGAGCACTTGTGGCTCTTCCTCGGCCTGTTGGTTGAGGGGGTCCTAGACCTCAATCGAGATCAGACGGGCTGATTCGGTCACTTGGGAGACACCAGCGGGACCAGTGATTTCACAGGGTCGGGGGCCACTTCCTCAACAGGATTTCCAGCGGTCTGGGTCTCCTCGTCGGGGGAAGAAAGGACCGGAGTCCAATTGAGAGAATTGTCGTCCGGAGTCGGTGTCAATGCGTCGCTGATTATTTCAACCTTGATGGACACTTCAGTCGACTGGCCAGATGACAAAGCCAAGAAGCCAGCGACCGAAGAGGTCATTTCGACTGAAGTCGAGACTGCCGGTTTCTGGGACCGAGATCTCTCCCGATCCCAAGAACGTCTTTGCAGAGATGAAGACAATCCTAGGACCGAGAGGAGTGCATGCCCACAGGACCCTCTCTCTTAGTTGGGAAAAACTGGCACAACTCTTGGAAGGAACCCGAGAAGGTGGAGCCCAGGTTGACCGGAACGAAGAAGCTCCCAGAGGAAAAGCTTCCCTGGCACAAAACTGCTCTCCTCAAGGCTAGTATGCTCCAATTGCTCGATCGGATCTTGCAACAGCGAAACTGCCCACAGAGTTTTCCTCTGACTTCACCGGACGGTTGTATTTTTTCCAGCCTCCTAACTTCAGGCATGTGAGACAGTTAGTGAGGATGTTAGGGTGAAATGCAAGACAAAAATCGCACTTCAAGGTGTCATGGTCGACACCCAGGCAATAGACGCACGCGGTGTGGGGATCGATGCACGACAAGGAACTAGAAAGGGGACAGGATCAGATCTACAGTACAGTAGCTTCTTCTTCTTGTTTTTACATTGTTTCTTGTGGATTCTACTTGGTAGAAGTTATTTCTTTCCTTTCTTACTACTAAGGGCTAGCAGGGTATTGTTTGGGCTGTTGAATTTTGAAACCTGTTTTGTTAGCTATAATGGGCTCATTGTTTGATGATTCACTGTGTGGCAGGCTGCATTTGCAGAGGCCTGTTTCTTCTGTTTTAGAATATAATTGGTGTGATTTAACTGGATCTGTTTCTTTGAATTGGAGACCTATATCTTCTAATTCCAAGCCTATTTTGATGTGTTGTTGGTGAAGCTGTTTGAATTGGAGTCCTGTTTCTTTGGGTAGCAAACCTATTTGGTGGGACTTGGAGTAGAATTGTGAGTCATTGTTGCTGGCTTCACTAGCTGCAAAGTTTTATGCAGAGTGGGGGGGAAGGGTTCTAATGGTATGGCCAAGCCTCACTCAGTTAGGGAGGCAGAGCTGAATCAGGTGTGGTGTCAGTGCTTTGGCTTCTCAGAAGGAACTAGAAAGCGGACAGGATCAGATCTACAGTACAGCAGCTTCTTCTTCTTGTTTTTACATTGTTTCTTGTGGATTCTACTTGGTAGAAAGTTATTTTTTTCCTTTCTTACTACTAAGGGGCTAGCAGGGTATTGTTTGGGGCTGTTGGAATTTTGAAACCTGTTTTGGTAGCTATAAGTGGGCTCATTGTTTGATGATTCACTGTGTGGCAGGCTGCATTTGCAGAGGCCTGTTTCTTCTGTTTTAGAATATAATTGGTGTGATTTAACTGGATCTGTTTCTTTGAATTGGAGACCTACATCTTCCTAATTCCAAGCCTATTTTTATGTGTTGTTGGTGAAGCTGTTTGAATTGAGTCCTGTTTCTTTGGGTAGCAAACCTATTTGGGGGGCTTGGAGTAGAATTGTGAGTCATTGTTGCTGGCTTCACTAGCTGCAAAGTTTTATGCAGAGTGGGGGAAGGGTGCTAATGGTCTGCCCAGAGGCCTCAGCTACCTGATTGTTTCTGGAAGACTTGAGCTGGTCCCACTCCTGGTCCATGATTTGCTTTGTACCAGGGGTTCTGACATCACTTCCTCAAAAGGGCAAGGGATATGCACCTGTCATGGCAGAAGCAGACATCCAGGAAAGGAACAGAAGCAAGTGAAAAGGTGACTGCTATCTCATTGGAAGGGAAGTAAATGCAAAAATAGGAGCTTTCATTATTACTTCTTCAAATTGATATTGCATTGGGGAAAGGAAGAGTAGGAGTTTGAAGAAGGTTGTGCAATGGCTACTTAATCTCTCTTTTTGAATGTGGATAGGAAGGATAGAAATATAAAAGCAGTTGCTCAATATATCTAACGTACGACAAAGGAGGTAAGGGAAACAAAGAAAATGTTTTGCACTGATAGAGGGGAGAGGGGAGACTTGGGGAGTGTTTGGTATCCTGCATCTGGAAGGGTGGGGGTCCGTTGGTGGGCAACAACAGCAATGGGTAGGGTGGTAGGCTGCAACAACTGCGGTGCACCAATCTTTCTAAAAATTGCATGGAGTGTGGGAGGATGTTTAGTGTGCAACCACATAGAAAAACTTAGAAAGGAGATTGAGGGTCTGCAGGAGAAACTAAGACAGGCAAGGCAGATTGGGGTGGGTTTAGCCCAATACTGGGGGGAGGAAGAAGGGGAGATGAGGGAGGGCGATTTAAGCCAACAGTGGTGAGGAGAGGGTCAGAAGAAGGGAAGCAGAGACAAAGGGCCCAGGCCAGGAAGAACGATTGCCGGGGAAACCAGGTCAGGAGACAAAAGACAAATGGAAGGAGGAGATAGGGACTTGTGAGGGGAGGCGAAGAAGTGGCAAAAGTCATGGAGTGGAAAGGAGAGAACAGGTTACTATGAAGAGAGAGGGAGTGGGCATTTGTGAAGGGTCTTCAGAAAATAGTTTTGCACTGCTAGAGAGGAAGAAGGTGGAGGAGGGAAATGATGAAATTAGAGGAGTATTTGATAAATGCCTGGACCAAACTGGAGCTGGGGGAAATTCTGCTGGGAGAATTGCAACAGGGGTAAAAGCGGAAATAATGTGCAGGAGGAAGAAGAGGAGCTGGAAATGAGAGAGGGAAATGAATGGAAGCAAGCAGGGAGTAAGAGGGGTGGAATCTTAGTGCTGGGGGACTCAATACTAAGAGGAGTCAGGTGGGGTAGCAAGGAGGAGAGGCATAGTCGCATTTGGGTGGAGGCCATGGCAGGAATGACAGCAGAAAGGGTGGGACCATCTGTTCTGAAATATGCTAGAAGGGGTAGAGACAAGCCTCATTTAATTATACATCTTGGGACAAATGACCTGGCTGACAAGACGGTAGATATAGTCCAGAGGAGGTTTGAGGAACTAGCACAATTATGTGAGGGGGCAGGAAGATCAGTAACGTTTTCAGAGATACTTCCAGTGCCAAAGCAAGCACAAGAAAGCTGAAAATAGAGAATTTAATGGATGGCTAAGAACTTGGTGTTGTGCTAAAGGGTATGGGCTGTTGGGGGTGGGGAGGGACCTGGAAGGACAGTAGTCTCTATGCCAAGGACAGACTACACTTGAGTGAGGATGGAAAGAAAGTGTTGAAACAGGATGGAGGAGTACATAGAGGAAGCTGGAATTTAAACTAGGAGTGGGGGTGGCAATTGGGGAAGAGATATGCAGAGACCACAGGTTGGGAAACCATGAGCTTACCCCTTAACAGTGACAAAGGACACATGGCAAGTACTATTGGTGGTGCTAGAAAGGGGGCAGGATGGGGGAGGGTGGAAGGTGGTTACCCTTAATGCTAGGAGCCTTGGGAGGAAAACTGCAGAGTTACAGGTTCTCATGGCAGAGGAGAGGTGGACATTGCAGCCATCACAGAAACATGGGCCACCCAATACAATGACTGGGACCTGTCTGTACCAGGGTACAGGTTATTTAGTAGGGACAGGGTGATTGGGAAAGGAGGAGGTGGCACTATGTGAAGGAAGGACTGAACTGTGTAAGGGAGGAAGGGAGGAGGGTAGTCTGAGTCACTTTGGATACAAATCCAGGATTCCAAGAATAGGATTCTTAGAATGGAGTGGTGTACAGGCCACCATCTCAGGCGGAGGAGTTAGACAGGGAACTAGCAGGGACAGATCAGGAGGACCTGCGAGGAAGGGTAGTGTGGTGATTGGGGGACTTCAACATGCCAGGAGTGGACTGGAGTACCCCAACAACCAGGAACAGAAGGGAGCAGGTACTGCTTGATACCTTCCAGGACAGCTTCCTGCTGCAAATGGTCAGTGAACCAACCAGGTTAGGGAATACCCTTGACCTTGTGCTGGCAAATGGGGACTTTGTGAGAGAACTTACAGTGGAGGAACCGCTGTCAGGGAGTGACCACCGCTCAGTATGGCTCACATTGGATATGGGCAAGGAAGGAGTGGAATCTGGCACAAGAGTGCTGGACTTCAGGAGGGCCGACTTTGGGAGGATGGGGGAAGTGGTAAAAGGGTACCTGGCCAGAATTCAATCTAGTATGGACACTAACCAGAGGTGGGAGTTCATAAAGCTGAGGATAGTGGAGGCAACCAAAACCTGCTGCAAGGCCCAGAGCAAGAAGGCTAGGGCTAAGAAACCGAGCTGGTAGAGCAAGGAGGTCATGGAAAAGGTAAGGAAGAAAAGAGCTGCCTTTAGGAAGTACAAGAAAACAGGGAGGGAGGACAGGGAGGAGTATTGACAGGAATCAAAGGGAGGTGACAAGGGCAGTAAGGGAGCCAAAGCATCTACGGAACTCAGGCTGGCACAAGGCATTAAGAGGGGAGAATGACTCCTTTAAGTACATAAGGAAAAAAAGGAGCTGTAAGGACCACTAGTAAGGATTAGGAAGGAGGGGTTGGGTGGAAGCAGGGTGCGATAAGGCAGAAGCACTAAATGAGTACTTCTGCTCAGTATTTACTAAAGAAGAGGGGGTGACACCCAAGGTGGGGAGAAATGGCAGAAGCGGGGGAGAGAGGGGTGACAGATGGGGAAATCATGGAGGCAGAGTTCGAGAGGGTTTGAAGGCACTGAGGGTGGACAAGGCGCCAGGCCCAGATGGCATCCACCCTAGGGTACTGAAGGAGCTGGCAGAGGTCCTTGCAGGACCTTTGCAGACCTATTTAATGCCTCACTACATTCGGGGTGTGTACCTCAGGACTGGAGGATGGCTCATGTGGTGCCCCTCCACAAGAGTGGCCCCAAGGATGAACGGAAACTACAGACCAGTGAGCCTCACATCCATCGTGGGTAAGCTAATGGAGACTATCCTGAAGGAGAGGCTAGAGGCCAAAGGACTACAGGACAAAAGCAGACAGCATGGTTTGCCACGTGGCAGATCCTGCCAAACCAACCTGGTGGAGTTCTATGACTGCTAACTAGGCAACTGGACAGGGGCCATGCAGTGGATGTCCTGTATCTGGACTTCAGTAAGGCATTGACTCGGTGCGCATGGAAGGCTGGGAAGGAAGTTAGTAGGCACAGGGTCGGTGCAAAGCTGGTGAGATGGGTAGGAAACTGGCTTCAGGGAAGGCAACAGAGGGTGGTGGTGGGTGGGGAGCTCACACCAAGGGCGGTGACGGCGGTGTTCCACAGGGCTCGGTGTTGGGACCAGTGTTGTTTGGGATATTCACTGCAGACATATCATGGGACATCAAGAGCAAGATCAGTCTGTTTGCTGATGATATACCAAGGTAGCGCGGTGGTGGATGACCTAGGGGGATGGCAGGTGTTGCAGGATGATCTGCAAAGCTTGAAACCTGGTCAGACACCTGGCAACTGGGGTTTAATGCCAAAAAGTGCAAGGTGCTGCATTTTGGGATGAAGAACCCAAGGAGGAGTTACCAGCTGGGGGAGTGCAGCTAGCCCAGACAGAGGAGGAGAAGGATCTGGGTGTGCTCATTACAGAGTCAATGAACAACTCAGCACAATGTAGGAAGGCAGCTGCAAAGGCCAACAAAATGCTGGGTTGTATTGCAAGGGGTATATCCTCGAGGAGGGAGGAGGTGATTCTGCCACTGTATAGGTCATTAGTTAGACCACACCTGAAGTACTGTGTGCAGTACTGGCGCCTGTGATCTGAAGAGGGACATTAAGTTACTGGAGGGGTGCAGGCTGGGCGACAAAGATGATCAAGGGCTAGGGACTTATCATACGAGAGGAGGTTGAAGGAGTTGAACATGTACTCACTGGAGGAGAGGAGGGACAGGGGTGACATGATTGAAACCTTTAAATACATGAAAGGAATAAACAAGACGGGTACAGAGGGGCTGTTCAAAGTAAGGGAGGGGAGGGCCACCAGGGGCCATGATATGAGACTGGAGGGAGGAAGGTTCGGAGGGAGATGAGGAGACACTTTTTTACAGAGAGGGTGGTGGCTGGGTGGAATGCGTTACCTGCAGAAGTGGTATCCAGTAGAACAGTGGACTGCTTCAAAAGGGGATGGGACAGGACAAGGGGGAGTGGCAGCTGCAGAATAAGGGGTGCTAGCTGCACATTCGAGCAGACTTGATAGACCTCAGGCCTTATCTGCGGCTGGCAAATTGGGACACCGATTTTCCGGCCGCACAAACACCAGAGAAATTCATGGCAAAACTGGTCTTCCATAATCGAAAATACGCAGTCGCGATCGTTAATGCAAACTAGAAGAATTTTCGGAAATAACTGAAGGTTTTGAAGCCAGGGCCTACAAAATGTGGGAGCATGAAGGAGGCAACTGGAATCATCCAGCAGAAAGGAAGATCTGTCATCATGGGGCGGAGACGAAGGTTATACCACCCGGGTGGGTGAGAGGAGCCAGCTTGAAGACTTCCAGCGATTCTTAAAGGGGAAAGGGACATGCCACCAAGTGTGGATGAACAACATATCGACGATCCTAGAACAGAGGTTTACTCTGGTTGAAATGTCAAAGGTGGCTGCTAACAAGGAAAAAACACAAGGCCCAGAATGGTAAAATTCTTCTTGTGTTTATGCCAAGAGCCCAATGAAGAAGACCAGGACAAAGAATGCCTTGAGCACTTTTTCCTATGATTCCAAGATTTTGAATGATATTGCGATGCTTACAGAGAATGACAGCACAACCTCAGAGGTCAAAGAGATGGCTCCCACCCACTGTGGGAGGCTCCTTTGATGGAAGAGACTGCACTGGCACTGAACCCACTCCTGGGACCTTCAACAGGATGTCAGACCGCATCCTCTGATCAAAGACAGAGCAGATCCGATCCTCAGTTCTTGTGGGAATAGCAGACGGTATGTGACCCTGTATAGACCAGAAGAGTATAATGCGAGGAGGAGTGGGACACATTCAGATTGTGTCAATGATCTGGGGATCGAAGTGGAGATTAAGAGAGTTCTCATGCTCCAGAGTGACAGTGTGTCTTCGAAGACTTTGGCATCAAGGACATCAAGTCAACTCTCGATACTGAACTGTGTATGATAAGACCCTCACAGTGGTGGTGATGTCAGATAGTGACAGAGCATTGAGGACAATAGAAATGCCCCTATCGAGGTAATATTTGAAAATCTTCCAACCTTTAAGGAGAATTAGTTACTCAGGCTATGACTTGAGTACATATTCCTTGAGACCAAGCACATGGGATGTCCTTGATTATTTCTTAATCCTTGGATGACCACGTGGTCATCTCAGCCTCAGACTCAACTGCTTCCATGGCTCGAGGAATGGAATAAGCGGACTTACCTTTTTATAGCCTTCTTGAGACAAGATTTGGTCTGCATTGGCTGGCACCAATAACAGGTCTTCATGTTGTGGTCCAAAGTTAGGCAACAGACATACCGGTCATACCCGTCAGTAATGGATATTTTAAATCCACTAGCTGCACATCTTTTGAAGCCAGCCATGTGTCAGTACATCACAAAGATCACAGGGATGGAGCACAAAGAAACAAAACCTCCTGTAGTGAATCAGTCAATCTGAACAGGTGAAAATCTGATGCTGTACAATGCCTTTCACGCTGGCTGCACCTGACGCGACACGCAAATCTCCCCTCCTGAATGTGCAATGTCTCAGCTGCACCAATATCTGTGGTCATCCAGATGGGAGTACTACAACAAAACACAAGGCTCTCCTTCCCTGACAGAGGAGATCATCTCATGGGATGCTCAATCCTCCCCATGATGGTCCTCCGGCAAATCAGGCTCCAGTCAGTAACACAGGCAGCCGGTGTCACAAGAGGCAGTACTGACCTACACACTGAGATTTTAAAGTGCAAATCCATATTAATTCTTAGTGCTCACTCATAAACATAAAATCCCTCATTTCTAGAGTTCTGAGGATATGTCATTGGAGTCCCACATTTGGGTGTTGAAAAACTGAGAAGTATGTATATAAATTACAGTTAAGACAAGATACACGCAGAGTTAGCTAATCTATTAGTCTTTCTCACAGTTCCTTCTGAGTGCTGACATCTAGTGGTCAATGAGATATTTTTCAGAACAGCCCTTTCCACAATAAAGGAAAACCTACTTCATTTAAGATCACACGATAAAAAACTTGATCAGTAATGCAGTGCCAGTATTATACACTACACTCATGGAAAATTGGGTTCAAGGCAAAACACTGAACTCTTGTTCTAGGCCATAAGAAAGTGTGGCATATTGCAGAATTTCAGATGGGGGCAGTACATGACAATTATGTACTCATCGTAATTCTTGCTATTACAGAATATCTTCACCATTCATCACTGTTGGATCTTAGACTGGATCCACTAGGACCCCGTGGGAGCGTATACCTTTAAAAGATTTGGAGGAAGGCGGCCAACGTTGGAAACAGCACCAGCCATGAGGCAGACATAAGACGTGACGCTCATGGACTGGCCAGTAACTGACGCTGGCCCTCCAGTCTCCTCAGTTCTGTTCACCTAGGAGAGGGGGAAGGTTAAGAAAAAAATTAAGGGTTGGGGCAAGGGAGCGCAAGGGACAGGGAAAAGGATACAGGATATAAAAAGAACAAATGAATAAAAAATTACCAGAGAAGACAACGATTCTGGGAGAGGGTCTTGGAGTGGCCAACTATGGCCAGGACAACTGGGCAGCAGAAAGGGAGAGGGAGGGAGGGAGGGGAGAGACAGAGATAGAGAGTAAGAGGGGACCCTGAATTCTCGGTTGTGTCAGAAGAGCTGGCTTGCTCTCAGCCTTAACAAGAGATGTCTGATACCCTCCGAGAGTAGCTAACTCCCAACAGGGAGCTTGATCTACGAATGTCAGGACCAGCTAAGGAGTGGGTTGCAAGGAAAGAAGCACCTCTCTGAGCTGAGAAAAAGGAGAAGAGCCTATGAGCCCTGGGAAAACACATATAGCCAACCCTAGCTATTCATCTGAGGAAACAAGGACCACATAGTGTAAAGTGTTATAAGTCCCATACGACCAAAACGTAATATGGGAGAGGCAAGCCCCTGATTTCGAAGGTCTGAAAGACTGACCCAGGGCTCGACAGTGCTGTAAAAATGCTCAGTTTCTAAGGCCAAAAAATTATCAGGAGCTTAAAGAGAAAATGCAACTTCTGAGAGGGACAAATAATAGAGAAAGGCATCCTCGCTAGGTCAAAAACAAACAAAAACAAAAAAAACAGGAATATTAAAGGATTCCCCTCCTCCAAACTCTGTCTCTAGAGAAAAAAAAATTCCTGAAACAGAGGATTAAGAGAAAGAGAGCTGTAACAGGCCACAGAATAAGAAGAGGTGGTGGACTGTAATGGGAGGAGCTGAACTGGTAAAGAAAATGGGCTACAATACCAAAAGCAAGGAAAGTTTTATTTTTCAGGCGCCCAATCCCGGAGGCTCTGGGCGCCGTACACAAAATATAACTATACAATTTAAATAGAACCAAGACATAAATACTAATAAATAAACCACTGATACAACAAAAAAATAAATGACAGCAATCGATAAAAAGCTATCCCGCTGAAGTAAACTAATCAGTGTCAGAGAAGGCCTGACTAAACAAGAGGGTCTTGAGGTGAGCCTTAAATACTTCGACTGAGGGGCCTCCCTTACAGATAGAGGCAGTGAATTCCACAGGATGGGGCTCGCGACACTAAATCCTCTGTCGCCAGCAGTTTTAAGCCTCGTCCTAGGAATCACCAGGAGGCCCCTAGAGGAAGAGTGAAGGGAATGGACCAAGGCAGCAGGCGTCGGAAAGTCTGACAAGTATCCAGGGCCCAGCCTATGTAGGGCCTTAAAAGTGAACAAGCCCATCTTGAAGAGGATCCTCCACTTGACTGGCAGCCAGTGCGGTTCACACAGCACCAGGGTAATATGGTAGTATTTAGACTGCCCTTTTAATCTGGCAGCTGCGTTCTGCACTAGCTGCAGCCTGCGGAGGGTACCTCCTGAGACCCAGAGGTAGAGCACATTACAGTAATCAGGCCTGGACTTAACGAAGGCATGTACCAAGCTGGGGAGGTCCATGGGCGGAACTAGGGGCTTGATCCTGGCGATATTCCTAAGATGATAAAAGCTGGTCCAGACAACGGATGACACCTGAAATTCAAATGTCAATCCGCTGTCAAAGGTCACACCAAGATCACGCACCCTAGAGGAGGCCTTCAATGGCACAGAACACAGGAGTAACCCTGTTACTGCACCACAGGCCACCCTATCATGCCTTCTATTCGACTCTACCAAGCTGGCCAGTACCTCTGTCTTATTGGGGTTAAGTTGGAGGCCATCCAGTCACTGGTCTCAGCGTGACAGCTGTAAAGCACTTCTACCGCACTGGGTGTTCTGGGGTCAAACAAAAGATACAGTTGGGTATCATCAGCATAACAATGGAAACCCAAACTGTATTTCCCAGGGGTAGCACATACACGGCAAACAACACTGGCGACAAGACCGACTCCTGAGGTACTCCACACGATAGGAGGCTAGGGGAGGAGGAGAAATTCTTCATCACTATCCTTTGCCTCCTATTAGTGAGATAGGATTCAAGCCAGCAGATGACAGTGCCGGTGAGTCCACAAAATTCCCTCAGGCAGCAGAGTAACACCCAATGGTCTACCATGTCGAATGCTGAAGAGAGCTCGAGGAGAACGAGAATTGCCCCGTTTCCTCGATCTCGGGCCCTAAGGAGGTCACTGTGCACCTGAACCAATGCAGTTTCCATGCTATGCCTCGCCCGAAACCCTGACTGGAGGGGTTCATACAGGTCAAAGGTCACAAGGTGCTCCTCAAGCTGCTGAGCCACAACTTTCTCGACAACCGTCCCTATTGGGAGACTGGACTGCAATTTGACTTGACGTCAGGGTCTAAAGATGGTTTCTTCAGAAGAGGCCTAATCCGTGCCTCTTTCAAGGCATCTGGAAAGCCCCGTCCGAGATAGAGCACCGGACAATCAAGGAGAACACCGGGCCAACATTGTCAACACATCCCATCAAGAAACACATCGGCACTGGGTCCAATTCACATGTGTGTTTCAGCTCGCGGGCAATCTCAATGACCTTAGCCACCCCCATTGGTTTAAACTCCCCTTCAAACGTCCAAGGCGATCACTGTCGGCCACAATGTGACACACTGGCGGAACGCCCTGCCGGACGGTAGACACCCTGTCCAGGAAGAATCGACTGAACTCTTTGCATAGCGCATCAGAAAAGTTTTTTTTTGGCTGTAGACAGGCTGGGTTTAACAGCCTGTACACAGACCGAAATAGCACTGTTGGTCCATTCTTCCCGAGAGGAATCTCCCTGGACAGGAACCATGGGGACCTCATGTGAGAGGATCTGGGTCATACACGGACCAGTGCAAGAGAGTCGAGTGCAGCCAACATCACCCTATTATAGGCGGTAATGGCTTCACCTGTACCCTCTACACATGCATTACTCACACTAGATATGTCTGCCACCGCCAGGAGTCCCTCCTGGGTCAAACCTCTCAAAGGGCAGTAGCTTACCATCTCTGCAGGGGGAAGGCTCATGGGAGGGCCCCCGAGCGAGAATTCCACTGTGCAATGATTGGACCAAATGACCCGATCGGGCCTGAGATTATTAATCTCAAGTCCAAGAGAGAAGACCAGGTCCAACATGTGGCCACCCCGGTGGGAAACGGAAGAAACTTCTTGTGACAGGCCCAGAGATGACATCATCTGAAGGAGGCTGTACCCTAGCCTAGACGATTCTTCACTGGCACAGACACTGAAATCCCCCAGAATTAAACATTTGGGGGAACTCCAACATCTCACCAATGACAAAATCGGCTACCTCCTGCAGGAATTCCCCTGCCACCCCAGGGGGGCAGTAAACCAGGAGAATCCTGCAGCCTGCGCCTGGACCCCCACATTCAAAAGAACCCGGCCTTCCCACCTGTTGCACCGGGAATCCAAGCTTGGATCTAAAACAGAGGGCCACTCTCCGCCCCTGCGTTCCACTCTGGGGCAGTGCGCCACAGAGTATCCGAGGGAACGCTCACCCACCCAGGTCTTGGTAATGCAAGTCAGATCGACTGAGGAAACCAAGTATGCTATAATTGTGGTCTTGTTCCTAATCGATCTGGCATTGCAAAGCACTACCCACAGGGGACTGGTAAGTAATGAAGCAGTTTGGGGTACTAGTCCACTCAGTGTGGTGGAAACCCTGGGGACGGGACCCAAACATGACTGGCCTCTCCCTAAGTTCCGTCAACACCCAGGGCGTCTTCTGCACCTGATAACCTTGATCCTTACCTTGCCCAACGTGCATGGGGCACTCCACCATAATCGACCAATATAAGGCCTCCGATAGAAAAGCTGGGATGCCCCGTACACAATCCTGGCCTGCTCCAGACCCCTCCCCCGACTTCCCCAGGCACATACTATCCTAGCTGGGGAGCCTCAATAAACAACTGGTCACTACCAGAGACACAAAGATTCACACAAATACTACACACAAATTTAAATCAGTCATACCACACACACATATTCATTAAGACAGGACAAAACCCCACACCCCTACTTTCCTCCCCACACTACCCCCAAAACACCCCCACTAAACCCCCACCAAAAACAGAAAACCAAAACTTAAAAATTCTAAAACTAGGAGAGCAACCTGCAGAGCTCAATCAATCTAGATGGCCCTTTCACAATAGAGCCAACAGTTGTAAACTAGATTGATAGTTATTAATGTAAAGCTGAAAGACAACATAAAACAACTCAACATTAAGTCCTCACAACCGTCCAACTCCTTCTTCAACAGTCCACTTGGAGAGTCCAAGATGAGAAATAAGATAATCCAACCGGCACAACACCGGCAGTGCAGCGACCACGGAACCGACAAATGGGAGTCACTAATTATGGACAGTACACAGTCCCACCAAGAGAAATTCCATTCCCTGACCCTGGGAAGTAGAACGTAGCTGATGCCCTCTGAAGCCCACGTTCTCCCAGGATGACAAACCAGGAATCTGAATGCAGACGACCCTCTTGTTAGGATGGAAAAGAGGCACCCTCCGCAAATATCGAGACCCCTTATGTTGTTTCCAGTAGGACAGGAGAATTGGAGGACACACTGTCCATAAAATGGAAAAAACTCCCGATAGACGTCAGCCCCTTCGAAAAAAAGAGCACTTCCAGATATCAGGCAACAAGTCTTCTCCATCTTATTTCGTTGTTGCTCCGTAGTCAGCACGTTGTAGATAACAAACCCTCAGTTAACTGGTAACAGTGAGATGGACTGAGGCAGTCACCGGACAACAGTTCGAAACAGCTTTCCACACTTCAAACAGGTAAGAAGTGCGAGCTAACAGCAGGGCTCTATACGTAAAAATGAAAAACTAGCTTCTATGCTAGCTCACTTCCCTCTCCATACCTACACTAAAATCCCTAGCTGAACTCCTAGCTACTTCACAACTCTCTAAATATTTTAGGTTCTTGGGTCAAAGCAAGCGACCACAAGAATAGAAAGTCAAATACAGCTCTCCGCTAAAAACAAATTCGGCCCTCCATTCAACAAAACTGAGGGGATTGCTCTCTCTCCCTCTCTCTCTGAGAGCTACAGACGCTGGCACAGCACTGTCGCCATCTTGCTCCCTCTGAATTCACAGTCCCTAGAACACCAGCTCATCCTGAAAGGCCTTATCCCAAGAGGGACCAGAAAAAGTAGTCCAGAAGAAAAAAAGTACAGTTATGTAAGAACTTACCGTAACAGTAGATCTTCGAGAGAGGCTCTTGCAATAGGTAATTACATATAGGACAGAAAGCCGGCAGGCGTCAGGACCCCACGGAAAAATTTCTAGCTATTAGACTCTGGCGTAGATCCCCCTTCAAGAAAGGGTGAAGGGGGGTGGAGGAAAAACAGTCTATTACAGCCCATTTAACAAAAAGGGTTCTCTCTTTCTCTGAACTCTCTCCCCTCTTTTTATTTTTTTAAAGGGAAAAAAAGGAAAACCAGGGACCAGAATGGGTCCTTACAGCAGCATTTTTTTTAGAATAAAGAAAATTAAGGAATGGGATTGGCTGAGATCGACAGAAGACAAAAATTCCCTTCCTCCTATAATTTATTTATTTATTTTTTTTTTGAGGGGCCACATAGGGGCATAATGAGGGAACAAGTCCCCAAAGGAGTTTGCCCCTTGATGCCCCCCCCTTTTTTAACATAAAAAAGGGGCTAAGGCTGAAAGGAAAGGAAGGAGGAGACTGCTCTGAAGCCTGGCCATTGAGGCGTAAGGCGAGAGGGTTGCAGTGATGAATGGTGAAGATATTCTGGAAGATCAAGAATTACGGTGAGTACGTAATTTTCATATGTTCCAAGAACCAATCTTCACCATTCATCACTGGTGGGTCAGAGTACTAAGCCACCACCAAATGGTGGTGTTGGCAAACCCTGAGGGAAATGGTTGCTCCTTCAGCCTCCTGTGGGGGAAAGACACAGAGAGGCGGGAGGTCCCTCACAAGCTTGGTGAGGCCAGAGACTGGTCTGGGTCAGGCGGAGGCTCCGGTGACCTGGGAGCAGGAATGCGCACTGCAAGCTCATGCCTGGCCCTACAAGAGAAGTGGGCCCCCTGCTAATGTGAGGAAATCATCCTATGCCAAGCCAAAGGTTGACAGCTGTGAAAGGTGCAGCCACACCATCCGCCTAATGCAGATCACAGGTCCCACTAGTCTGGAGGCTACCTCGCTGGCACTGTAGGACGCCCTTGCTTTGTGTCTCGCCAGCTCCAGACCATGAGCAGAAAGGCATATGGCCTGCCTGGCTGCCTCACAATCTGGCAAAAACACTAGGAGCTGGCCCAGTGTCGCCTACAGGTGCCTGCCATAGGATGCCTGGTGTGTGCAGCAGTGCACAACATGATGCATGCCGCCGAGAAAACCTTATGACCCCAAATGTCAAACTCGGCTGACTGACTCCCAGGGACGATTGCGCACTGGGTGCCTATGCCAAAGGGAGTGTCCAGGAGCTGGGCCCCAGAAGAGGGGTGAGGCATGGCTCCCGAAGATCCCAGGGGTGTGCAATACTTGCGCTGGATGTCCCTAGGGGCTGGAGAGGGGGCAGAGGGACAGAGCCAGATGTCTCTCGAAATCTCAGTAAATGGACGAGACCATGGGGGTATGACTGTGGAGTCGTGACTGTACTCCCTGACGGAAAGCAACAGATGTGCATGATTGTGGCTGGAAAAGTGGAACAATCGCAGTTCCCTCATCATCTCTGAAAGGAACTGCTGATAACAGGTGTAGTGAGCATTGGAGGAGAGGTGGACCGAAGAATATTCATCAGAGGAGGAAGACTGAGAAGAAGAGGAGCTGGACTTGGGGGAGATGGTGGTGGTGCCAAGGTTTCAGGCTGAAAGATGGCCCTAGTCCATTGCACTCAGGCAGGTTGGGAAGGCACTCACCGAAGCCCTGAACTGCTACCAGGTCAGGGACCCTGCAGGACCAGAAATACCCGTGAGAGGAGCAGCAACAGGCAGAGTAGCAGGAGGAGGAGGAGGTGGGTTATGAAGGACCAGACCAGGTCCTCTGCCAGGGCTACAAGAGTAAACAGGTGACCTACCCTGGAGGGAGGGTTTGTGCATCTCGTCCACCCGGGTACGTCCAACTATAGAGGGGCAATCTGGATGGTGCCACTAGGAGGAACCTCCAGGTGGGGAGGTCAGAGCCATATAGGTTCCACAGGGTGGCCCCTATTGCCAACTACCGCAGGCTCAGACAGTTTCGGAGGGGTCAGAGGACCTGAATCAACACTACGACTCCTGCTAGAGCCCGGTGCTGACCGGAACCTACCAACACCCACCTCAACTGAGATGGCTCTGCCGCTTGGACTAAGCCTAGTAGCATCCCCAGCATCAGAAACCTGGAGCAAGGGGGATCCAGTGCCACGAATTACATCAGAACCACCTGGCACCACAAACAGCACCGGTATCAGATTTGGAAACAGCACCAGAACCACAACCCGGCGCCATGCCCTGCGCCACCATCCCCTCTGACAGCAGAGACATCACTGGTACCGCAAGCAGCACCATGGGACACAGAGGAGGTGGCGCCACAACCGGCACTAGGATGAAGATCCCAGATAATGCCACGGATGCAGAAGGCCTAGGGCTAGGCTCAGAAAGGTCTCTATCCTCACCTGAGCAGAGAAGCCAGTCAGGATCATCCTGGTCCCTCTGGGTCATCTGACCACTCAGAGGACAAGATCCAGAAGATCTCCAATGGCTGGCTAGCACCGGAGACTTTCCCTCTCCTGGTACTGTGAAAGGCAGCGGGGGGCACCACCAAGGGACCCACCGGCGCAGGCCCAGCGTACAGCTGCGCCCCCACCACCGAGGGTGTCCAGACCCCTGAGAGGGCACTGGAATGGGAGGGGTGCACAACTGGGCGGGGGGTGGCTGTCTCACAGACCCCCCCCCCATCTCAGCAAGGCAAGGGCTAGTGGAGGCCTGGTCTCCCTCTGTATGCATAGTACCGGGAGGGGCGCAGAGGAAGAGCCCCGGGACCTCACCTTCAAGTTCTGTGTACGATGCCTGCCTCCAAAGGGGTGTGTGTGTGTGTGTGTGTGTGTGGGTCCCGTCCCCACCTCAACACGCAGATTTGAAGGCTGCAAAGGTCCATTGAAAAGCAGGCATCATAACGATCCATGTCGCTGTCCAATCCGAGGCAGATCCAACACTGAACATGGCAGTCCCTAAATACAGGTTACTCACCAGTAACAGGAGTTCTAGGAATGGTATATGTTCATCCACACTGTCTGGCAGGTTCCTTGCCGCTTTAAATCTTGCCAGAAGGTCTTCAAGCTGGCTCCTCCCACCCACCCGGGTGGTAAAACTCTCGGCTCCGCCCCATGATGCCAGATCTAGCCCACTGGAAGCCAGGTTGTGCGTTGAAGCCGGGGAGGTTGGGTGGGTCGTGTGGATGAACAACATATACCATTCCTAGAACTCTTGTTACAGGTGAGTAAATGAAAATTACGTACCTACTGTAATTCTTGATCTTCTCTTGTATCTTCACCATTCATTACTGTTGGGTGACAGCGGAGGCGCACCTGCCATGGGAGTTTTTTTAAGAGGAGTCAGCGCCACGGCGCCACCCCTGGAGTGACGCCTCTGTGTAGAGCACGAGGGCGGCCTGCTAGGGCGCAGACTCTCCATCCCAGTTCTGTTGGCCAGAGAGGCGAAAAAAGGGTTAGAAGAAAGAGTGAGGCAAGAGAGCCAAGGGATAGGAAAAGGAAAGGATATAAACTGAAAAAGGAATAAGCCGATAGAGAATAGAAGGGAAAAGAACTGCCTACCATAAGGGACTGAAGGGCTTCACTTCTGGGGCGGCTCTAAGGGAGGAACAGACAGGTAGGAGAAAGAAGAAGGATAAAAAGAGAGAAGAATAGGAGGGGAGGCTAGGAGGGGGGGAAGACTGCCGTTGGCAATTAGTTAAGGGTTATAAGCTCGGAACCACAAACAAGGGAGCAAGGATCCCATTTTGGAATTGAAAGAATGGACGCCAAAGGCAGGTTCCCTAACCTCCCACCTACCCAGTTTTTCCCAGACTCCAGCCGGGAGCTCTTTAATCATTAAGAAGGAAAAACTCTGCTCCAAACAAGAGCTGCCAGCTAGGAGGGAGGAAGCCCTCCAGCATTTTGTTAAGTGATAACACAGTATCATGTGAAAGTGAGGGGGGTGCCCGCAGGGGGGCACCCCATGCCAAAGAGAGAGAGCGGGAACTCAATCGGACTCCCTACAGGCAAGGCAGGGAACACTCTAAGGAAACTGGAGTGCCGGACAGCACTACACCTGTAGAGGATGACATAATAGGATTAAGACTTGCCAGAAGTGGTCTGGAAAAGAGAAGTCGAGTCCCGAAAAGGATAGTCTCTTTAAACTGTGAATTGAGAAGAAATGGCTGGGGAGAACCAAGAGATGCCCATTAAGGGCAGTCAGAAAGAGTTCCCTCAGGACAGGTAAATGAAGCATGTTCCTCCTATTCTCAGAGGGGAAAATACAGGTTACTCACCTGTAACAGGAGTTCTAGGAATGGTATATGTTGTTCATCCACACTGTCTGGCAGGTTCCTTGCCGCTTTAAATCTTGCCGGAAGGTCTTCAAGCTGGCTCCTCCCACCCACCCGGGTGGTAAAACTCTCGGCTCGCCCATGACGCCAGATCTAGCCCACTGGAAGCCAGGTTGTGCGCCGGGTTGGGAGGTCGAGGGATCGTGGTGGATGAACAATATACCATTCCTAGAACTCCTGTTACAGGTGAGTAACTGTATTTCTAGGGACATGGATATGTTTTTCATCCACACTGTCTGGCAGACTCTTAGCAGTTCTCCAGGAGCAGGAGGCAAGGCGCATACCCCCTACTTGGGAAATAAAGACTGGAGAACCGAGGCCCCAAAACCAGCATCCCGGCGTGACTCAAGGTCGATGTGGTAGTGGGTGATGAAGGTGTGTGCTGACTTCCAGGTAGCAGCCCTGCAGATTTCCTGGATAGGGACATCCCTGGAAGCAGCCACCGATGCAGCGGTATGGCTGGTAGAATGAGCTCTTATCCTTCTGGGAGGCTCCATGCCCGCCAGCCTATAGCAGAGATCTATGCAGAAGGTGACCCACCTGCCTATCGTCCGCTTGGCTGCAGGTCTGCCAGGTGCGGCTTCAGCGTAGGTGAAACAGCTGGCGAACCTCTCCCCGAACTTCAGCCGTCCGCTCCTTGTAATAAGCGAGCGCTCTTCTAGGGTCCAAAGTATGGAGCCTATATTCGGCCTCCAAGGTGTGACTGGGGTAGAACACTGGCAGAGTCGACGCCTGGTAAGGTGAAACTCCGACACCACCTTCGGAAGGAACTTCGGGTGGGGGCGCAGGACAACCTTGTCCCTGTGGAAGACCAGATAAGGAGACTCGATGGAAGGCGCCTGGAGCTCTCCCATCCTTCTGGCTGACGTGTTAGCCACCAAGAAGGCGGTCTTCTATGACAGGTGAGAGATGTCACACCTGTGCATCGGTTCGAATGGCTTGCCCATGAGCTTAGCTAATACCAGCAGTAGATCCCACGGAGGTGGAGGTTCTCACACCGGCGGGGATATGTGTTCAAGGCCTTTGAAAAAGCGCCTCGACCACCTTCTCCTCGATCGACTGCTTCCCGGCCTCGCCTGCAAGCAGAGATGGCTGCCAGGTGCACCTTTAAGGGTCGCCGACTGAAGCCCTTGCTGAGAAAGGGACTACAGGTAGTCCAGAATGCTTGCCAAGGAACAGGAGGAAGGGTCCAGGCCCTTTCCTGACACCAAATGGAGAATCTCTCTCCATTTGAAGCAAGCATTTTCTGGCTGACCTTTACGGGATGCCTCAACGACGCTGGAGGACCTCGTCGAAAGACCCAAGGCCTCGAACTCAGCCGCCAGGAACCAGGCCAGCCAGGTGCAGGGACTGAAGGTCCAGATGGAATACCTTCCCTGACTGACTGAGATCAGGTCCGGGTGGGCTGGAAGTGCCTCGGGAGCCTGGAGCTGAGACTGAGGAGATCTGGATACCAGAACTGGCGGGGCCAGTCTGGGGCTACCAGAATCACCTGCGCCTTGTCCCTCCTCGCCTTGAGAAGCACCTTGTGGATCAAGGGAAATGGGGAAAGCGTAGAAGAGGCCTGGGGTCCACGGCCTCGAGAAGGCATCCCCCTGCAGCGAGCCCTGCTGAGGGGGGCAGGCATGAAACAGTCTCAGCTTCACATTCTCCCTGGAGGCAAACAGGTCCGCCTGAGGTGTGCCCCAGTGGGAGAAGAGATCTTGTACTACCTCCGGCAGGAGAGACCACTCGTGAGGACGCAGCCCCTATCCAGCTTAGGGCATCGGCCAGGGTGTTGGAGGCCCGCCATGAATGGCGAGAAGATTCACCCAGGCTGCGACTCTAGTGACCAAATGCAGAGAGCTTCCCTGCACAGGGGCATGGAGCGCGCCCCGCCCTGGCGGTTTAGGTAGTACATGGTCATGGTATTGTCCGCCTGGACCTGAACCACTTGACCCGTGAGAAACGGAGCGAAGGCGGTGAGGGCTAGACGAACTCAAGCTCCAGCAGGTTGATATGGCATCGGACTCCCGAGGGACCAGAGGCTGTGCGCCTGTGCTCCCCAGATGGGCACCCCAACCCATCAGAGAGGCATCGGTCGATAGCGAGACTGTCGGCTCGGGGCGGACAAATGGGATGCCCTCCTGCAGATGTGCTGGAACGGTCCACCACTGGAGAGCGTTCCACATCCCCTGGGTCACTGTCACTAGCTGATCCAGCGGATCGAAGTGCTGTGACCACTGGCTGGCCAGCCCCATTGAAGGAGACACATGTACCAGCGGGCCCAACGGACCACGCTAGTGCAGGCCACCATGAGGCCCAGGAGGCGCAGGAAGTCCCGGGCAGGGCACGATTGCCCAACCTGAAATGATTGGGCAAAGGAGGAAAGAACCTCAGCCCTGTCCGCCGGGAGTCGTGGCTCTGGCTCAGAGAGAGTTCTAGCTCTGCCCGATGAATAGTATCACCTGCTTTGGCACGAATTCGACTTGGCCTCGTTGATGAGAGGCCAACCTGAGAGCAAACCTGGAGGGCCAGATCTGGACCGCCTCCACCTCCGCTCTGAGGGGCTGCAATCAGCTAGGTCGCCCGTAGGGGTACACCCGACCCTTCTCGGCGCTGGGTAGGAATGCTGTCACCACTGCCATGCATTTGTGAAGACCCCTGGGAGTTAGGGAAAGGCTGAAGGGCATGGCCCGGAACTCGTAAAGGGGTCCCTCCGCTCTGAAGCGGAGGAATCTGTGGTGGGACGGACAGATTGGGACGTGAAAGAACGCATCCTGAAGGTCCAGAGAACAGAACCACACGCCTTGTTCCAAGGATGGGATTATCTGAGCCAGAGTGACCATCCTGAAGGTCCGAGACCTTAGGAACCTGTTCAGATCGCAGGTCGAGAATGGAGCGCCAGCCCCCATCCGCCTTGGGACCAGGAAGTACCTGGACACAAACCCGGGTCTGGAGGAGGATCCGCCACCTTCCTGATCACCTCTTTTCGAGAAGTAGGGCACATCGGCTTGGCGAGCCGACAAAGAGGTTGCTGGATTCCTGAGTCTCTCGAGGGGCGATACGGCTCGGAAGGGTGGGCCTGCTCTAACTCCCAGGGACAGGCCCTTTCTACCACCTCCAACCCAACGGTCCGGGTGATAACGACCAAGCAGAAAGGAAGTAGGGAGCCGTCCTCCATGGGGAACTCGGGAGTGACGAGGCTGAGGGCGAGCACCCCCAACCAGCTCACTGGGCAGGTTAGGGGAAAGGGACCAGCCGAGGACCCTTCTCTGGGCCTTTTACCTCCTTGCTTCCTGTTGGAGGAAGCCGCGGGCTTGGGTTTGGGATGCCAAGCGCCGGAGCCTGCCGGGCTTCTGGCCCTGGTGGGCCGGATACGCAGGCGTAGAAGGACTTGAAGGACTAGTGCTGCTGCTGTCGGGCGTGCCTTGTCCTTCTGTATGGAGGTGACAGAGTCCAGAGTGGCATTGGACTTTTCGATCCGCTGGAGGTGACCTTCCACTCCAGGCCGAAGAGGTCGGTCCCCAAGAAGGGGACATCCGCCAGTTTGTGCTGGGTATCCGCCGTGAAGGTGGATATCCTCAGCCATGCTCTACGGCGCATGGCCACCACGGCCACAACCGATCCTGCACAGGAGTCTCCAATGTCCAGAGCCGTTTGGAGCTGCTGCTTAGCCACTGCCCTACCCTGGTCCCGTACCTGCCAGACTGTGGTCTGCAAGTCGGCCGGGAGATGAGGGATCACCTCATCCAGGGAGCCCATGAGGACGTGGGAGAAGTGTGCCATCAGCATGGCCGAGCTGGCCTGGCGGAGGCCAAGGAAGGACGCAGCGTACACCTTGCGCCCGGCATAGTCCAGCTTTTTGGACTCCTTTTCGGTGGGCTTGTCCACATCCCTAGCGTTCCCGGAAAGCCGGAAAACGCTGTCGGTGACCAACCCCTCGGCAGAGGGGTGTTCCGAAAAACCAGGCAAAGAGCCAGTAGGGACTGCATACTTCCTGGCCATCCTGGCCTAAGGCGCAGGACAGGAAGCCGGCCGCTGCCAGAGCTCCAAGGCTGGGCCAACAATGGCTTCAGCCACCGGAAAAGCCCTCAGTGGGTGACCCTCGGTCCAGTATCGCCAGGGATACTTGGCCCGCTTGATATGGGTTCGAGCTGCATCCCGTGACTCAGAGATGAGCCAAGCAAACCCATGAAGGAGGATGGGCTTTCCCATTGACTGGCCCCGGAGGACCTCCAGGTCAGGACTGAGGAGCGAGTCGCGCCGGATCTGGAGTCCGCGGAGAACTGCCTGGGGCCTGAGCCACCCTCCACCCGCGGGCGACGGTCGGGAGTGAGGGTGACCAACAACCTGTGGGCAGGCCCTGACCCGACCGAGAGTCCTTGGTCGGCGCCCCCGATTTTGGTTGTGGAGGCGGAGGTTCCACCACAATCGGTGAGGCAGCTGGTTTTGGCTGAACAACCAGCCAAGGCTCGGGCACCTCGGCTCCAGCGAGCGGTTGTTTCGGCTGCTCGGGTGACAGCCACTTGATGGCCGGGGAAGGCGACGGCTTGTTCCCGGACAGAAGTAACTGCTGCCACATCAGGTCCTCGTAGCATCGACACAATTTGCGCCGAAGCCTCTCCTCTTCCGAGAAGGAAGACTAGGACAAGCGGGGGCGCCGCTTACCTCGGTTCCAAGACCACCGATGTCGGTGGAATCGTCTGGACCGAGACGATGTCCGAGACCGAGATCCTCGGTGTTTCCAAGGACGGGTCTGGGAAGGGGCGGGGGACACCCGCTCTTCCCTTGGCTTGGAAGCCTTAACCGGAGGTGCAGGCAAGTCCTCGGTCTCCACCAGGGGAACCGGTGAAGAAGGGTTGTCGGCTTCACCAGTCGACAGCCCGTCCGACGGGTTGAGAAAAATCTCGACCGCGTCGCCGAGGTGTCTCGGCGGCTGGCCTGGCGGGGCGCCGTGAAGCCAGCGGCCATGGCATGCAACCTCGACAGAAGTAGAGTGTCGACTGTCCGGGGAAGGGGACCTCTCCCGCTCCCACGAATGCCGACAATGGGACTTACCTTTTGAGTCCTTCTTTCTGGACCGAGAGTAATGCCCCGATGGCCCCTCTCCCTTCGTGGAAAGGGATTGGCAAAGCTCCTTGAAAGAAGCTGAATATGAGGTACCCAGAGAGCGCGGGACAAATGCCGCGACCGAGGAAGAGGCTGATGTGGCCTGTGCCGCCTCCTCCTCGAGGGCGATCATCTGCTCGAGTTGCTCAGCCGAGTCAGCCGCCGTGGCAACCGCCCAGCGGGCCTCGCTGACTTCACCAGCGGAGTAGCGCTCCGGGGCACCCAAGCTGTAACCGGGCAGTCACCGGTCTTCAGGGCGTTGGCTGAAAATGAAGCAGCATAACTTTCGCGGGCCTGCGGGTCATGTTCCTAGGCCGAGGCAGTAGACGCACGTGGAGTGCGGGTCTGTCCTGGACATTTTCCACCCACAAGGGCACCGCCGAAATCCGGGAGTCGATTTGTCCATCGCAGCCGCGAGGGAGAAACTTGACTGAAGTCTTGAAAATTTTAAAATAAGTTTCGAGCGAACCGAAGAATTAGGATCCAGTCTACATGCAGAACGTTAAGGAGGGAACCTAAGCTTCCAAGCGGTAAGGAAGATCTGGCGTCATGGGGCGGAGCCGAGAGTTTTACCACCTGGGTGGGTGGGAGAAGCCAGCTTGAAAACCTTCCAGCAAGATTTAAAGCGGCAAGGAACCTGCCAGACAGTGTGGATGAACAACATATCCACGTCCCTAGAACTGACACATTTCTCCCACTGGGGCACCAATGCATGGGAGGAGAATACATTTTCTTTCCAGTTTTCTTCTGCTTCTTAGGCCCCTGGGAACCGGAAACGATTGACTTGATGGAAAATAAGTAGAAATAGAGATCAGTGCTGTACTAGGGAAAGAAAGAAAAGGCGGCGATGAGAGGTCATACACACAATACGGTGTCAAGCCAGCAGTGACAAACAGAACCGGTGATGAGGCAGAAAATGGTGGAACGCTCCCTCCCCCAGAGTACCTTCCGCAATGGCAAGAAGAAAAGAACTGAGGAGGCTGGGGGGGCCCGCGCTGATTACTGACCAGTCCACGAGCGCCACGTCATATGTCTGCTTTGTGGGTGCTACAGACTCAGACGTCAGCCCCCTTCAAAACTTTTAAAGGTATATGCTCCTGTGTGGTCCTAGTGCCTCTGGCCTAAGACTCACCAGTGATGAATGGTGAAGACTGATTCTTGGAAGATCATCTAGTTCTGTTATTTAACCGAAACACAGTGAAATGTCCAGAGAACTCTATCACCAGGAAATGTTAAAAGTCCACTGCAGTGAAACAGGAGTTACATATACAGTGCTCCCTCACTGTACCGAACCGAGCTATACTGAGACCTCGGGTACAACAAATGGTACTTGTGGCCCCCCAAGTGACGAGAAAGTGGAATTGACACACACTCAAGTTTCAAGTCCCGCCTTAAAGTCTGGTTCCTGGCAAACTCATCCTGCCGCTGCTCCCTGGGGTCTGACACCAACCCACACTAGTCAACTCCCCAGCCCAGGGGTTACCCACCTACCCACACTAATCAACTCCCCTGCCCACAACTGTTATATCGTATTTTTCACAGTAATATTTGACTTCCTTGCCTGTACATATTGTATATGTGTATATATTTTTTTTTACTGAGTATTCTGTGTATTACTTGCTCACTGGATGATGCAGTCACACACTGTACACTGTGCCTACAATTTGTTTTGTACCAAATCTCCTCATGTCTGATATTGAAACCTTGTATTCACTGTCCTCAAATGGACCTATGCATCAAACCTGTAAATTGTGCTTACTATTGTTGCTTGTATCAAATCTGTTTCATGTGCATTCCTATTACCTTGTACTCCACTGTCACCCTGCGCCATGTGTTATGGCCTGGGTCGTGCCTAAAAACGGTCCCTGGGATCAGTGCAGTCACTCGGTTATCAAAGTCTTAAATAAATAAATAAATAAAAAGTGAGAGAGAGACAGAGAGAGAGCAAGAGAAAAACCACCACTGCCACTGGGACATAGCAGCACACTACAGCATAGTACAGTACATTATAATAAGAAAAGAAGGGGCCGGCCCGCTGGCACAGCAGTTGAATTTCCGCTTGTGATGCTGATGACCCGAGTTCGGATGCGAGCTCGGGGAGTTAGAAGAAGCGGCGGGAGGAGAAACGTGGTCTGCGACCGACTCCTGCGCGGAAGCTGGGGCGTCTGCGACAAAGGCTTGGCAGTTCCAGGAGGTGTGACCAGACATGGTAGTGGCATCCCTATATCACTGCATGCCACACCTCCATCACAGGGAAAAAAATGGACACGAGGCGATCCTGCCCCCCAAAGCCTAGCCGGGACTCCTGCAACGCCAGAGAACATGGCACGCTCGGAGGAGTACGTGAGCACCCCCCGTAGCCCTGCCCCAGGGGCAATCCAGGGTGAAAGCCATCGGGAGCGAGCGAGATCCCAGGGGATGGGGAGAGGGAAGTGAGAAGGTCCGAGGGGGTTAAAAAAAAAACAACAAGAGAAGAAGGCTCATGTTACGATATTTACAAGAACATTAGACAGTATTAGCAATGCACACACCGAACCAACTTTTGACTTTCATGTTGCGTAGCTGCTGTACTTTCAATGAGCTCAGGCTCAGCCAGCGGTGGATGCCTGCCAATGTTGGGGGAGTGAGCAAGTGGATGGGGAGCAGTCCATACAGCAATCAGGGAATGAACAGGTGAAGAGGCTAGCTCTGGCTTAAGAAGGTTTTGCTGCCATTTACTCTTTACATGTGCGATCAGTGATCGGAGTGAATACATGGAAGCACCAATTCAGTGCATAAGCTCCAATCATCCCTAAAAGGGAGATCGGGCAAACAAAAACAAAACAAACAAAAAAAAGATAAACCTAACCAAACTTCGTTACAGTAGCTGTGTGCACAGATAAGTCTGTCTGTGGCCTACCCAGATCCAAAGCTCCACCTTGCTAATCCATCGATCGGAATGTAGTTTCACTATCACTGTCAACTGTTTCTCTGTGCTTTACAAGTTATAGCAATTAGCAAATAACTAAGTTTTTGTGTAAATATTTCACATCTACTTTTAGAATAATTTCAAGACAACAGTTCATTAAAGTACTGCTGCTGTCACATGAATAGTATGTACCATTACTGCATTATTACGGTTACCATCGTGGACAGTAACAGCAATGCTCTGCATCCCTCAAAGTAATGTACAGAGCACTACAACGAACAGCTGATGTGGCTCCAATTTTGTTCATTATAGCGAGAGCACTGTAATGCCATGTAAATGTCATGTAAACCACATGCATGTCACAATTTTTAGTGAAACTCTATGCATCAGGAACACTACTCTTAATATGGCCCCATAACAACACCTTTTTTCCACTGCACTGTAGTTTGGTGAACAGATATGGGAATTTGTATTAAACAGCTAGTGCAGAACCATGAGATGTCACAGGATACCTGCAAGCATGGACCTACCTGCAAACATTTTTACAAAGTCATTGCTGTCCAGAGACATAAGCACATCTGGTTTTGTTGGAGCTTCTCCGTGTCCTGCGTTGCCTCCTTCATTCTTCAAATCAATATGCCAAACTCCTGCATTATCACCTAAGAAAGGCAGCAAAGTTTTAGGGAACTAAAATGTCACCCCACGGCATACTTATTAAGGCAGCTCGGCCACTTCCTCTATCTGTCTCTCTCTCCCACCACCATGTGGTGGAAGTGGTATCAACTTCTCTCACTTCCAAAGGATATAACCAGTACCACCATCCATGCTCCTTTTCACAGATACACCATGATTGAGGACTTCTAAATTTGCAGTATTAACACTTGAAGTCGTATCCCCACCCAACCAACTGGACTGCAGGATGTACGGCTAATGAATACAGTTAATACTCATCATGCTTCTAAATGAAGGTGCTAAATATTTTTTTTCCATAGAACTTATTTTCCTTCTTGTCCAGTCTGTCTCCTCCTCAGGCTGTTCCAACAACCTTATAGCCCCAACAGTGCAGGCTTCTTACTCAGTGCCTTCCGAATAGCCCAGGACTCTAAACTACAGGCTGCTGTGGTTCAGGCTTGGTGTTTTTACTCCATGCTTTTCTCCCTCATCTTCCATCCCCCGCTACCGTGTTTAGTACTGTTATCAGCCTTGTGAGTGTACAGCTCTCAAAAGGAAAAACAAACAGCTTCACTCTAGGGTTATACCGTGCTCACATCATCAACACACATAGAAACAAACGCAGCACTGACCACCAGATGCTTGCAAAATCCTTTAATAATGAAAAAAGCACTTGCATTTCTGGTGCATGTGCGAAACTTGTCAGGCCTGGCGCTGCCAAGAGCCTCCACTCTCCATGAGCACACTGCAACTTGCCCAGAGCACCAGACATGCAAGCAGTGTTGGGTAAGTTACTTTTTCCATTACTTTCTGTTACTTTTGGAAACTTGTTCCAGAAAGCTCTGTGCAGTCACTAGCAAGGATGGAGAAGTACCAGAAAAAGTAATACACCTTACAGTTACAATTACGTATGTCTTTTTATACAAAAGAAATACGTAACTGTAATGGATTACATTTACATAGATATGAAGACAATGTCGGCAGATAAGAGCCTATGGCCCACCTAGTCTGCCCATTTGAGTTTGTAACTTCAGTTTGTTTTCCTAGAACTCTGTTGCCCCATACCCCTGACCTCCAGAATTCCTTTATGTCTATCCCATGCATTCTTAAATCCCGTGATTGTTTCAGCCCTTATCACTTCCTCTGGCAGGGTGTTCCACTTGTCCACCACCCGTTCTCGAAGAAATTCTTCCTCACATTTCCTCTGAATCGTCCTTCCTCCAACTTCATCCCATGCCCTGGAACATCTTTTTCACTTTAAAATAGTGTATTCCTACACCCTATTCCTACTTGTCAGATACCTGTATGACTCTATCATGTCCCCTCTCTCACTCCTCTCCTCCAGGGAGTACATATTCAATTCCTTCAACCTGTCCTCATAGGACTTGTGATGCAATTCATGTTCCATCTTTGTTGCCCTCCAATGAACTTTCTCTACCCTGTCTATGTTCTTACGTAGGTAAGATCTCCAGAACTGTACAATGTACTCCAGGTGGGGCCTCACTAGCGTCTTGTATAGTGGAATTATGACCTCCCTTTTCCTGCTGGTGATGCCCCTGCCTATGCATCCCAGCATCCTATTTGCTTTACCTGCTGCCTTGTCGAGCTGTTTCCCTACCTTGAGGTCATCAGAGATAACCCCAAGATCCCTTTCCAGCTTGGTGCATGCTATATCCTCACCCCAACTGATATATTGTGCCAGGGTTTTTGTGCCCCCATATCGCATTATCCTGTACTTCTTTGCACTGAATTTCAACTGCCAAACCCCTGACCATTCTTCAAGTTTCTGCAAGTCCCTTCTCTTTCTGTCTACACCCTCTGGTGTGTCTACTCTTGTTACAGAGCTTTGTGTCATCAGCAAACAGTGAAATTCTGCCTCCTAGGTCCTCCGCAATGTCACTGATAGAAGATGTTGAATAGGACTGGTCCCAAGACTGATCCCTGTGGTGCCCACTGGTCCTCTTCCCTCTGTGGAGGCGACAGCCATTTACCACCACCCTCTGTGTCCTGCCCTAGCCAGTTACCCGCCCACCACACTACTGTCCTGCTCACACCACAATCCCTAGTTTGTGTAATGAGTCTTCTATGTGGCACAGTGTCAAAGGCCTTGCTGAAGTCCAGACAGGCCACATCCACTCCCCTCCCCTGATCCACCTCTCTCGTCACCCAGTCAAAAAATTCAATGAGGTTGGTCTGACATGACCTCCCCCTGGTGAAACCATGCTGCCTTGGGTCCTGCAGTCCATTGACAACCAGATGTTCCACCAATCTCTCCTTCAGTAGTGTTTCCATGATCTTCACCACTACCAAGGTGAGGCTGACTGGTCTGTAGTTCCCCACTTCCTCTTTGTTCCCACTTCTGTATAAGGGGACTACATCTGCTGTCCTCCAGTCTTTGGGTACATCCCCTGTTTCCAGTGAACGGCTAAACAGGATAGCCAGAGGTTCCGCCACCACCTCTCTTAGTTCTTTAAGGACTCTGGGGTGCACCCCATCTGGCCCCATTGCTTTATCAACTCTTATTACTTCCAGTTCCTTCAGGACCCTTTCTCGTGTAAAGGGACTTGTGTCCAATTCTGCACCATTCTCACCCCTTGTGCTCCTTCAGACCCATTACCCTCCTCAGTAAAGACTGGGCAGAAATACCTGTTCAATATGTCAGCTTTACTGTTGTCATCCTCCACATGGCCCCATCCTCCCCTCTTCAGTCTCACTCTCCCTCCCTTTCCTTTTTTTTCTTATGTACCTGTAAAAGGTTTTGTCCCCTCTACCCACTGATTCTGCAATGTGCTCTTCTGTCTGAGCTTTGGCTTGCCTTACTGACCTCCCTGCCTCCCTTTGCTTCTCCTGGTATTTCTCCCTATCCCCTTCTGCCTGTGTCTTTTTGTATTGCCTGAATGCAATCTTTTCGGCTTTCACTTTCTTTGCTGCCTCTTTGGAAAACCATAATGGCATCCTCTTCCTTTTCCTCTTGCTAACCTGCTTAATGCATAATTCTGTTGCTCTTGTAATCCCTGTTTTAAATATTGCCTACTGTTCCTCAACCCCTGATTCCTACCCCATTCCCTTAATGCCTCTTTCAAGTATCTCCCATTTTCCCAAAGTCTGCCCCCAAAATCCAGGATCGTGTTTTGTGTGGTTTGGTTCTGCTCCTTCTGTGATTTCAAACCACAATGACTGGTGGTCACTGTTCCCCAGGTGCTCCCCCACTGTTACCCCCATCACACTGTCCCTGTTGTGAGCACAAGGTCCAGTATTGCCTTCTGCCGAGTTGGTTCCATGACCAGTTGCTTGACGAAGGTACCCTGAAAGAAGTCCAGGATAAATCTGCTCCTAGTTGATGCTGCTGCAGGGATGCTCCAGTCCACATCTGGAATACTGAAGTCCCCAACCAGTACTATCTCACTCTTGTCTACCATCCTTTGGATGGCTAGCATCAGACCCCTATCTGTTTCTTCCTCCTGGGCTGGTGGTCTATAGACCACACCTATGCGGATGGCTGGCCCCATTTTCCTTTCCAGTTTAACCCACAGTACCTCTCCCCCATTTTGTTTCTCCTGGATCTCTGTGGCCCTTATGTCATTTTTCACATACAGTGCCACTCCTCCTCCCTTCCCGGTCTCTTCTGAATATGTTGTAGCCAGGAATGGCCATCTCCCAGTCGTGGTTACCATTATACCAGGTTTCTGTGATGGCCACAATGTCCAGGTCTGACTACACAGTGACAGCCTCCAGATCTTCCATCTTGTTGCTAAGGCTCCTGGCATTGGCACACATGGCTTTCCATGATTTGACCTCCCTAGACTGTTTAGCTGTTCTATTCCAGCCCCTTCCCTGGTTGTCCTTTATCACTGGTTCTCCTTGCTGTCTGCCGTTCTGCTGATTTTTGCCCCTTTTCTGCCTATCCACCTCTTGGGCGCTATTTATTTGAAAGTAACTAGTAACTAAACTATTACTTTCAAAAAATGTAATCTGTTATAGTTATTTGTTATTTCTGCGTTGCTTTTGTATAAAAAGAAGTAACTAACTATAATTGTAAGGTGTATTACTTTTTCTAGTACTTCTCCATCCTTGCTAGTGACTGCACAGAGCTTCCTGGAACAAGTTTCCAAACGTAATAGAAAAAGTAACTTACCCAACACTGCATTCAAGTGCTTTTTTCATTATTAAATGACTTTGCAAGCAGCTGGTGGTTGGTGCTGCTTTAGTTCTTTTGAGCACACAGCTCCCCCTACAGAGGAGGGTGTCACTGTGGTGCCAACTGCAGCACCACCTTCCCCAGGCAGGCAGATGGTGCCACTGTTAGCACTAACCGACACAGGCTTCCCCCCAAACCCAAGTCACCTACGTGTTAGTGGTCTGCTGGGCCATCCAGCACCCTTGTGTGTTAAAATGCACAAGACTAATTTTAGCTCTGCCCAACAAAATTAAGGTTGCCACAGCAACCCATTTGACATATTATACTGCAGAATCTTATTGTCTTATTCCTTCCTTCTGGCGCGGTTTCCTCAACCAAGCAAGCTCCCAAGTCCCATGCCGCCGCTTATGCCCCACTACCTCTTACCACAGACTTGCCTCTTCATGGTGGGGTCTGCTGAGGCCCACTTATCTTCTGCAGGTCAGCCAAGTTCTGGTGGTGGGGTTGGCAATCGCATTTGTGGGCCCCAAGAGTATCAGCATTCGACTGTCGCATTTCCAGATTTACCAAATTTTGATACCCCTCTCCCGGGCAACAAAGAATCTGGCTCAGTTAAGAGTGTGCAAAGCGTGCCAGAGCCAATCAGTGTCCCCCTCCCTTGCAAGAGCTCCAGCTGCATAGCCACACGTCCTCACTCAGGGGGCAGCACAGCAGTGGATGCTGGCACCCTCCATCCTCTGAGAGCGTCCTGTGGGACTCACTATCCCCCACCTCCCTGGCTGTCCAAGGCTCATTCCTGAACAAGGTTCATTGGTGCTGTGAGTGGCAGCCCTGCTGCTGCACTGTCTGCCTGTAATGCAGCATCTTGAATATACAGTTTGGCACCTGCTACACTCAGGTGTTTGGGTGCAAAAATCTTACACACTTTAGTCACAATGTATCTTTTGTAGCCGAAGATTTACCCCTGACCCCCCAGTCCCCATCCTACACTTATCTGGTTATTTTACAATACTTTATCCTTAGCCAAGAGATGCATGAAAAGAGGTCTTCATGAGGCAGACACAAAGACCCACTCAAGAATCAGCTGAGCGAGCCTATTAGTGACACACACTAGGACCTCCCTGAAAGAACGAAGGAATCACTCTGGTGTGCTAACTCTCTGCCGGTCTGGACACAACAAACTACTACGAAACCACATTAATGATTTACAGCACGCTCACCAACATCTGCCAGAACATGACATGGGAAGTGGTGCTAAACAACAGGGCCTCGAGGGTGCAAGACTATTAAAACAGAGGAGGAACAAGTCAAGGAACAGAGACTATAAACTAAAAAATTTTTAAAGGAGCCCAAAGTCAAGTATATGTTCTCTAGTATGCCCAGCTGAGTCTATCCATGCTGTGTGTGCCAGCAGCAGTGTTTTGTTTACTGACTTTTTAATTTTAAGAATGCACACCTACACTTTCAGTGTGTGGTTCTCAGTTTTATAGTTGTTCCTGCTATTGCTCTTTGATCCTGCTTTCCAGGAAGCAACAAGTCTTGCGAGACTGTGACATAGATAGTCTTCCCTAGCTTACATAGCTGTGCAGCGTTAACAATACAATAAACTAAGTAGTAAATTATATCCTTTTTCACCTACTTCTGTGCAGTACCAGTACGGTCACTAATAGTATGTGAACTACTTGGCCGTTCCCTTACATGACATTTGATTCTTTTTCCATAAAAGTTTTTATCGGAGTTGTTCTATTGTTTTCACATAACAATGCACAATAGCAAGCAGGACAACTGGTAACATCACTTACAATTCATTCGACAGCTGTAACAGTGGGCTGAAGTACATGCAAGCAACACAGTTATAAGGGACAGATAACAATTATGTTTTAAACAATTGATATTAGCACAGGGAGGAGATTACCTGCATAAATCTAATACTGGGTGTTGTTACAGACAGGAGACTTCACCTTTAGCCCATATCCTGAATGAGGTCTGTAAAGGTATACTATGCCAAGAATTATCTATATTACCTAACTCTCAACACCTTGAGTCTCTACTTCGGATGAGGACGTCAAATAGTGCACACAGATTAGGATGCAAAAAGGTAAATGTCCCCGATCAACTTTTCAATATTAGGGAACCAGCCATTGTGTAAAGTATAAGGTATTATAGAGAAATGGGAACCATTCAGCGGGGGAGAAATTGACCTGTGGCCAGAAGTAGTATGCAGGTAGTTAAGCGACAGGAAAGGCATGGTGTTTCCTTGTACTATCTTTTTCCTGTTAGGAGGAACAGGCCAAGCAAGGCAGGCTCTGTTCTGCAGGTAGCAGCCCCAGATTTTGTCAAAGAGGTCCAGTTTGCAAGCAGCAAAGTGTGCCACCATTTCATAATGGGATGTCAGGGAGAGCAAATTTGTCCACCCCAGTACAGCAGGAGGGTAAGGAGCCATCCGGTACCGGGGTATGACACTCTCTCCAACAGCCATGGCCCTCACCAGCCAGAGAAGTTGCGCGCAGGAAAGGACTAAGCCCAGGGGAGCCAGGCCCAGGAGGGCTAGCTGAAGATCTTTGTGACATGGAATACGAATGATTTCCTTACAGGTATTCCAGATGGCATCCCAATGTGTGTCCAGTTCTGGGCAATACCATAGGATATGAGAGAGGGTGGCTTGGGGAGAGTCACACTGCCAACAGTCACTGTGGGGTAGAAGGCCAGATTTATAAAGCTATTGAAGTGAACGGTACAGCCTTTGCAGGACCTTCTATTGAAGAGTTTTGGCCTGTACTTCCCTGGAGGCCTTAGGTCATAGGTCATCCCAGTCCACCTGGCAAATGGTCACATCCCATTCTCTTTCCCAGGTTTCTCTGGGGCCAGCAGTTGCCTCCTGCTTCTGCTGGACCATGTAAAATGATTTAAGATGAGGGGTAACTTTCTATAGTGAGGTCAATTCAAGTAACCATCCCTCCAAGGGGTCTGGCGGGTGGAGAGTATGCGTAAGGGATATCCTCACCCAAAGCATATCCAAGACGTTGAGGAATTTCCAAAAGTGAGTTTTAGGGAGATAGTGAAATACCAGTTCTGTGAACGAGTATAGCACTCTGGTCTGAGGGTGATAAGGGTCACCCACTGTGAAAATAACCCATGCCACCCAGTCCTTCCGGTCCACAGTTTTGTTGTTTATTTTCAGGGTCAGATTCTGTCACAAAGGCCGGGACCTCGAGGATGTGGGTTGCCAGCCCCAAGTGTTGCAGTATTTCTGACACACCTTTTTAGTATGCCTTACAGTTGGAGGTGCATGAGGATGGAGTACCTAGTCCAGCAAAACTAGGCAGGTGACCTGGGTGGCCACACTGGAGGAGTTCTAAGGCCATCCACTTTGACTGATAGGGTGGCATGTCTGGAAGGAGACAAGCTATGGCCTGCCGAAGGGCTACAAAGTCAAGCTGCATTTTCAGGTTTGGAAGGCCAAACTGCCTTTCACCAGTGTCACTGGGATGAATGTCCTAAGTTTTATTTTTGGAGCCTTAAGATTCCAGATAAATTAAGACATTTTAGTATAAAGAACCTTAAACGAGGAAGAGGCAACTGAACTGGGAGATTTGTCAAAATATACTGCAGTTTCGGAAGTGCAAGTCACTTCAGAGTATTTCCTCTCCCCTAGGTGGAGAGCATAAGAGCTTTCTATCTGTCCAGCTCCAAGGACAGGGGTGTGCAAATCCTATTGCCCCCTGTGCGAAGTATATAACTTTCCTTGAAGGGCAAGCACAAAGAGAGAACTAATTTAACTGTAATGAATAGGGGCAAGTGAAAATTCAGCTATAGTCTGGCTGGGCAAGTCCTAAAAGTTTTGATTTGAACACTCCAGCCAGAGAACAGTTTCTCAAGCATGACAGAGACATTAGTTGAGACCGCTGCACATACTGTGGCCTAAACCTGAATATCCAAGCAACTAACCCCTTCTGGAGACCCAGTGGTAGGGGTACCTTGTGGCCAAGGCAAGAGAGCTGATATTTTGTCCCATTTAAATTATAAATAGACAGGGTAGCATACTGGCAGATAATATTTTCTAGGGCAGTCAGAGACATGAGAAGATCTGTGAGATACAGTGTGATGACATCCGTGAAAAGGAATATTTTCTGCAGACAGCCCGCAATTTGTATCCCTGGAAAGGACTGGGAGACCCAAATTTTATAGGCTAAGGGCTCTATGGCCAGCAGGAAGAGATAGAAGGAGAGGGGACACACCTGCCTTGTTCCCTTTTGTAGTACAGAAGGCTGGGAGATCAATGAATTTGTGAACACAGAGGCAAAGGGTTGTGTATGAAGTAATTGCACTTGCTGAATAAAGCGCTGGTAAATGCCAAAGCGGGACACAGCGTTGAAGATGTAGGCCTGCGCCACCCTGTTAAAGGCCTTTTTAGCACCTAAAGAGAGAGTGGCAGTGGGCTCAGTTTTCCCAGTGATGTGCCAGAGAATATCCAGAAGCCTCCGAGCATTTTCTGACCCCAGCCTCCCAGGGACAAAGCCCATTTGGTCAGGGTGGATAATAGTGGATATGACAGGTTTCAGTACACAGATTTTGGCATCTACGTTGATAAGTGAAATGGGGCAAAATCTGAAAGCACAGCAATCTGTCTTTCCCCTTTTTTAGGAAACGGGAGTAGCGAGGGCTTGCATGGGTGTGTTGGGGTGCTCCTTTGGACCAGGAGTTTTAATACATTCACTTCCTGGGAGCCAAATCAGATGCATAGGCGTGGTAAAATAGCTGGGTAGCTAAAAGGCTCCTGGCGACTTACCCAAAGCCATACTAGCAATGGTTTCTGGTATCTCAGTAGGTGTAAAGTGCAGGTCAAAGAGAAAGTTTGCTGCTGTCGAGAGCGGAGTAGGTATGTGTCCCCATAAAGGCAATCACAGTCTGCCTGCCTGGGTGAGGCCTCAGAGGTGTAGACAGTCTGGTACAAATTCAGGAACCCATTGTTAATTTGAGCTGCGGCGACACTGTTGTCCCATCAGCTATGGATAATGGGGATGTACCTCACTTCCTCCCTGGTTTGGAGGTGGTGGGCCAAGTTTTCCAAGCTGCTCCCCAGCTTCCCAATAAGAATGATTTAGTTTTGAAAGGTACTCTGTATTATGCTCCAGAGAGAATTCCATGGCTGCCCTAGCCACTGATATCTGTGGCCTTAAAAGATCTTTTCTGTCATGGTAGAGCTGAAAGTTCCTCTCTAGTAGCCTTTCTTGCTGCCCAGCCATCTGGTCCCTTTTCTTTCTCAGTTTGGAAATGTATGCAATAAGTTTGCCCCATACGGTGACTTTCACAGCTTCCCTCCGAGTTACCAGGGATGTAACAGGAGTTTCATTCAGGGAAAAGTAATCTAGTAATTCAGTGTGCATCCAAGATCGAAATGCATCTTGTTGCAGTAAGGCAGAATTGAGTTTCCTTTTGTTTCTGGGGCTGATCGTTTGTCCCCATGCCACAGACAGAATAACAGGAACATGGTCAGATATTAAAATATTGTCCATGACCATGTTCCATGTACTTGGAATTAGGTCATGAGACAGAAAGATAACATCCAGCCTGCTATATGATTCGTGGATAGGAGTGAATGAAGGAGTTAAAGTCCTGCTCCGATGGGTGGCGAGCCCTCCACACATTGTGCAGCCCAACAGCAACGTACAATGTCAAGACATCAGCTGCCACAACCTGCTCAGTCTTAGACCCCAGGCCCGTCATGTACAATGAGGGGCGTAAGACTAGGCTGAAGTCTCCACCTAGGATGACACTTGCAGGGCCATTAGGGAGGGAGGGAGGAAGTACAGCATCAGAGTAGCAGCTGTCTGAAGAATTGGGGGCATATATTTATTTATTAAAAGTTGCATAGATTACAGGATAAGTTCTATAAGAAGTCTCGTTTACAGAATGTCCCAAGTCAATAAAAAAACAAAACAAAATACATAAACTGACATAAAAAAGATCGATTACAAGGCATAAAATAAGTGGGTTCGCATCACAATTTGCGACCCAAGATTGGAGAAAAGCGAGTCAACTTGTGGAATGATTAGCAGTCATTGCTAATCATTCTGAACTGGCCCTGGGTCCTTTAAAAATGCCCTTTTTGGCATTTTGGGCTATGTTTCTTTAATTTTTTTTTCTTCTTCGTTTTTTCTGTCCTCCTCCCCGCGCCCCTACTGATAGGCCAGTGATGTAACCCCCCCCCCCCCGTCTCTGCACGGGAGAAATGTTACAGCGTCCTCTTGCAGCATAACCCAAGGAGAAGAGCAAGCAGGACAAGAAGCTCCAGCCGGGGCAAAATTAAGCAAGTTAAGTTCCAATTTCCTTTTTTTAATTGTATGTTTTTAGCTCATTGGTGGTGTCCAGTAATGAATTTCTTTCCGTGTTTGCAGGGAGGAGCCGCACTGAGGAGCAGGGGAGCGGAGGAGGCCGAGACAGTGCGAGAGCGGCCCGGGACCAGAGGAGAGCCGCGCGAAGCATCGTGGTGGGGCAAGCAGGCAGTGTGATGCAGATTCGGCCGAGCAACTTGCAGAGGAGCAGCGCACAGCTGAGAAAACAATCAGGGGAGTCTCTACAAAAAAAATCAAGTGCAAACTTTTCAATTTATTGTCCGGGGAGCCTGGAGGAGTGAACTCAAAGGAGGGCAGTGGCATGACTGGGAGGGGGGTTCAGGGCAAGGAGAGCACTTCATGGGATAGGCCTGAACTGTGAGCAAAGGAGCCAAGCGTGCAGGTTCAGCGAACAAAGGTCCGGATGATGCAAGGAACCCCTCCTGAGACAGCAAGTGAGAACTGATTGGCAGAGGCACTGGAGGTTCCAGGGCAGCTGATGTAGTAGAGAACCAGATCTGCCTGGGCCCAAGCAGGCATGATAAGTATCAGCATTGCTTGCTCTCTGCAAAGTTTCAGAAGGACCCTCTGGATCAACGGAAAGGGGGGAAAGGCATAGAGGAATCTGCCCGACCAGGAGAGGGACAACGCGTCTCACCAGAAAACACCAGGCCTTGGATCTAGCAAGCAAAAATTGGGCAGTTTTGCGTTGGATGGGGATGCGAAAAGATCTAACTCTGGTGTACCCCATCTGTGAAACAGATCATCTACTACCTCCTGGAGTAGTTCCCACTCGTGGACTCTTGCCTGAGAGCGTCTCAGGCCATCTGCAATGAGCTGTCCACTCCTGGGACATGAACAGCAATGAGGTTTGCACGCGGTTGCAAAACCCAATCCCACACCTCATGGTGGCCTCCTGCAGCTGGTGTAGGAATGGGTGCTTCCTTGTTTGTCGAGGTAATACATCACCGAGGAATTGTCTGTAACAGAAGAGTACCCGGTGGAATCTCCGACTGGAAGGCATGCAGGATGCAAAGAAGTACAGTTACGTAAGAACTTACCGTAACAGTAGATCTTCGAAAGAGGCTCTTGCAGTAGGTAATTACATATAGGACTGACGTCGGCAGGCAGCAGGACCCCACGGAAAAATTTCTAGCTAGCAGTTTCTAGCAAGGGACTACCCCAATGTCAGGTGACCGGCGTTAGGAGACGTCAGTATAAAGGGGCGGTCCCTCATGCCATAACCAGTTCTTTCCCACCACAGGCCCACGAGAGAAGCAGATATTTCCCTCACTGGAAAAGGAGCTGAAAAAGCTTAGGGGGATGGAGGGCGGGAAGGTATTACCTACTGCAAGAGCCTCTCTCGAAGATCTACTGTTACGGTAAGTTCTTAAGTAACTGTACTATCTTACTTCCAGAGGGCTCTTGCTGTAGGCAATTACATATAGGACTGAGTCCCAAGCAGTCTGGAACAAGAAGCAGCACACAGGAGGAGGAAAGCTACTCAAAGCAAATCCTCTAGGACTTCCGGTGACGTCATGCTCTGGGTAACAGCCTGAGTCAGAGCGCTCCGTCGTGATCCGCCAACAAAACCTCTCATTTAGTCTTAAAACCAGGTTAAAATTGAGAAAAAGTGTTGAGAGAGGTTTCAACATGGGAAAAAAGAATGATAGAGTAAAATCTAAAGTCCCGAATCGACAGATGCGGAGATTAATTGATGATGGCTCGAGAGCGAGGGTTCGTATGAGCCTCGTTTGGATCCTCCCGTGAAGTTATGGAAGGAACCAACTCCCCATCACGTCACTGCAAAAACAAATGACTCAGATGTTATCTGAGATTCACGTGATTTCAGGAAAGAAATAAAAGCGAACACGCAGCCTTCGTACAGATATTGGGAAGCTGGAGAAAGCGGCAAGAGGAGATGGAGTCCCAGGCCCACGAGTCGGATCAGCGCATTCTGAGGAGACTGAGAAGGCAATTGTACAACTACACAGTACGATCACTGCCTTGCAAAATCGGGCGGAAGATGCAGAGAGCCGGAGCAGAAGAATAACATCCGAATCTCCGGGATACCTGAAGGGGCGGAAGGCAGCGAGATCGAGCTTTATCCCAAAAGCAGCTGAGAGACCTATTATCACTCCCACCCTCTGTCTGTAGAGATAGACAGAGCACATCGGACCTTGGGCCCAAGGCCTCCTTGGCGCCGAGGCCTAGAACAATCCTGGTCCGGTTCCTGAGGTTTCAGGAGAAAGAATTAGTGCTCCACACGCGTGGAAGGCTCGGTGGTAACGTGGCAGGGCAACAGGCTGTATTTTGAAAATGACTTTTCTCCAGAGATTATGGCCAAACGCAGAAAGCTCACATCCCACTTATGAGGACACTCAAGGCGTAAGGAATACGCTTTTGAACACCATACCGCTAAACTTGTGGTTTCTTTTTAAAGAGGGCCCAGTAACGCTTGAGAATCCGCCGCTGCAGCACAAGAACTGGGCGTATCGAGAGGAATTGATACACACTCCACAGCGAGCTGATTCCAGAGACTTCCTTATCTGCTAAATTATCCCAGAAGATGTGGCAAGGACAATGCAGAGGCCAGGAGACGACAAGGAGCTGAAGCAATTCAGAATATTGTGGGGCCCTTAATAAGCAAGCTGCTCCAGGACTGTCGGGATCAGAAGCGGAAGGGAGCGGAGGCTGAAACTGCAAGTAGATGTATAGTGGCTGGACAATAATATACTTGTATAGGTTGGGAGAGAAACTTGTTCGAAGTTTGGTCTGGGTCAACGCTGTAAGCTCCAGACACAGAGACCTAGGGGGAAGAGGGAAACTAATTAGAATCTGTATGCAGTTGATAATTAACTGTTCTTCTAAGTGCGGGGAATGCAAGGTGTTACTGGGCGGAGATGGGATAGGGGCACTATAATATGAGGCGTCATGGACAGACTAATTGGAGACGACGGGGGATGGGGTTAAAAAATATAGTAGTTTATAACAAGCGGTCCACAATGAAACCTGGATGCCTGGATGGTTCTCACTTCAGGAGGATAGATATAGCGGGGGATAGGAGGGAACGTAGGGTGGTGGATGAGGATGGCTGAGATTTCTATGAGGCCGGGTCAGTGGTTGGCCTGACATGAGGTCCGGGCTGGGGCCCGAGGAGTATGGGGGAGGGGTCGCCCGTGGGCCGGATGGTTTGTGCCCCTGGAGCGAGCCAAGGGTAATCACGGAGTGAGGGACTTTGGAGGGAGAGTGGAGGGTGCGGGGGCTGGTGGGCCATAGAGGTGCTGGTGGGATGGGCTAGACAGCCCAGATGCAGCGGGGGAGGGGAGGGGAATGTAAGCGATCACCTGGAAATGGTCAGAGATGGGTGGGGGTGTTCACCCTGATGAAATCGAATAAGGCTAAGAGTCGGGTGAGAACTAGCAGGAAGGGAAGGGAGGAAGAGCATATAAAAAGGAGGAAGGGGGAGATAGGGAGGGCCTTCACAGCTTCAATACTAGCGATAGGGGCAATGAACTAAACAATACCGATGCTATGAATATACAAGGGAATCAGTTGAGGTGAATTAGAAATAGCAAGGACCCTGCTCGCCCTCGCTGTGAGGCCGGACTCCATGAGGATTGGCAGGCTGCTCTCGGGAAGGCTACATGCAGTGCGCCCGGAGGACTGGGACGAGGGGAGGCGGGAGTGGGGGGCAGTGACAGAGTGGCGAGAAGAATACGGCCTGATGGGCCTATTTTGATTAACCCCCCACACACAACTGGCTGGAGGATATTCCTCAAATCCAAGATTCAGGACTGAAGAATATTTCAGATATTTCAGACACAGCATGCTTGATCTGATGCGTTGGGCGCTCTCTTGAGGAATTCCATTTGCTTGGGGGATGGGGCGGGTCATATGGGATCGGCTGCTGCAGCCCACAGGAAGGACTACCTGGCTTTGGATTGGTGGGGGCATAGGGTCTCCTCCTGGCGCATACTGGGAGCCCGAGGGGTGAGAGTTGTCACAGGACTGGTGGGAGTGTTTTAGTAAGGAGCAGTAAAGGCTGGCATCATGGCCTCTCATCGGAATGGAGAGATGAGCCTAAGCACACACTTAATATCAGAACAAATAGTACACAGAGGATTGGAAGAACAGTCAAATATTCAGGCCGTGTTATAACAGGGCACATTACACTGCCCCCAGACTCAGGAGAACCTAAAGTAACGACTAAGTGGGAGGGATTTAGGACCTTAAGGGTTAGAGGAGACACAACAGGAAGGAACCAATGGGGGGCCTAGCGGAGGGGGTAAGCAGGAGTAAAGAGGATATGGATAATTCAACTGACATTACCCAAGTATGGCGGCTGTTAGAAAAGTAAAATAAAACCATGGCCAGGCTACCCGAAGCGATACAAGAGATCAGGAAGGCTTGGGGAAAGAGGAATTGGGGGTTGGAGGCGGAGGAGAAAAGGGGCGCACAGGGTTATCGATACTATAGAAGGTAATAGGATTAAATAGCTGTGAGGTTAAACAGGAGCCTGATTCTGACTCACAATGCTTCAGAGAGATGACAGTCAGCAGAGGCGGAGGAGCGCAGGAGCATCGAGGAGCCTACCTTGGGCTCCACTTGCTGAACCTAAGTTGCAGAATTCCCAGTTAGGATTGAAGGGAAGGGGTGAAAGGACTGAGGCGAGGTCCAGTCGTGAGGCATTGAGGGGATGTAATAAGCAACAGGAGAGCTCTCCATGTCTCTCCTGAAGAGGGAGAACTTCGGAGACCGGCGGTGCAGAAAGAGAGTTAGGCAGGCACATCGACAATATAGGAACACCACTCTCATCGTTCCAGGAAGAGGAGTTAAAAGAGGCGGATCAGGCGTTGGTGCAGAGGATTCGCCACCTTTTCCTTTTCCCTATTCCTAAATTGACACTTAGGGTGTCAAGAGGCATCCCATTGGATGATGAAGCCTCAAGGTGAGGTCTTCCCTCACCAAGGGAACTGGCATGAGTTCCCTATAGTTGGAAAGTACCAGTTCTGTATATAGTTGGTCAATGTTGAATTGAATGTCTGTTCTATGTATATAGTTGGTTGAATGAGTTATGAGTTGGGAAAGGCAGGTATGAACCTACTTGATTACAAACAGGGGTCCGATTGGATGATCGGGGAGAACCCTCCTCCCAATGAGCCACCTTCCAAGCAATGGGTAATCCTCCGTTAAATTGTTGTCCCTGAACATAAATGGTATAACCTCCCGGTTAAGAGGTCGCAGTACTGACATACCTCCATGAAGCAAGGCAGACCTGGTGTACCTACAGGAAACACACCTGGGTGCTGAGGAACACCTCAAGCTGGCTAGGCTCAGTAGGGGAACTATGTTTAGTTCATCGGCTGGGTCGGGAAGAAGGAGAGGAGGTGGCAATAATTATCCGGCTGGGACCCCATTTCAACAGCAAAGAACTATCAGTGACCCAGAGGGCAGGTTAGTAATGGTGCAAGGCACTCTAAATGGAGTTCAGGTCACTCCTAGCGAATGCATATTTCCCCCAACAACACCGGTCCCACAGCTGAGAATGCTCCTCGACAAAATCCTGCAAAACATGAAGGGCATGCTCCTTCTAGCAGGAGATTTCAACCTGCACACAACACCACCGATGGATACTACTAACTTAAGAGTCCCAGGCAATCACCAGCACAAGAAGTTTTAGGAGATTTACTAAAGAGGTAGGATGGATTGATGTCTGGAGGCATTTACATCTCAGACGAGAAACACACACATTACTCAGCAGCCCACGGACATACACAGTATAGATCACACATACACCCAGGCGGAATATCTGGGTCAACTGGGAATGCATGGATAGGGGACATTTCCTTGTCGGATCACGCTCCGGTGAGTTAAAACATGGGACTTGGATTTGTGTAAAAACACACAATGGAGACTTAACCCCTATTATTTACGCTCGGAGGAATTCGAGAATTTATCATGAATAAACTGGCTGAGATACTGGAATTCAATCCTCCTTGGTACACCACACCGGCGTTACACTGGGACACTGTAAAGCGGGGTCCTTAGAAGAGCATATTATACAACATACAACAGGAACTGAACCGCAAAAGAAGGGTATAAGAACTCACTGGAGGAGAATGTACACTTCTCCAAATGGCACATAAGATGGGAGACTCGACAGTGCTCCCCAGACTTCAGGAGGTTAAAGGCGGAAATGGACGGTTAGCATTACAACAGACTGAGATAGCATTAACATTTTGAGACAGAAATACTATGAGTTGGGACCTCGGCATCTAAGCACTAGCGTGTAATGGTAGGCAACAAAACAGGGTTGCGTGATTCATCACTTAGACACCCTGGAGGCCAACCCTTAACTAAAATAGAATGAAATTGCTGAAGCATTTGCAAATTACTATTCTAATCTGTACTCACCAAGCTCTCCTTCGAGAACTTGATCACGGAATATTTGAGCAGGATAACGCTGCCACAACTCACGGCAGATCAGAGTGAAGCTCTAGGGCGGCATAGCGGAGAGAAATAATGGAGGCGATATCTGGTGCAAAAACCTAAAATCTCAGGCCCTTGATAGGTGCAGAAATTGGATTCTATAAGGCAATGAGGCAACAAATAGCAAAGCAGCTCTTACCTTGTACAATACTATCCTGGAGGAACCCCCCACCATCCTGGGCATTCGTAAATATTTCAGTAATCCGAAACCACGGAAAAATCCCCAACTTTGTAACTCGTACAGACCCATTTGGTCCTTAATTGTGATTATAAGATATTCATGCACATACTAACTGGCGCTTGATAAAATATATTTGATTAATAGATCAAGATCAGGCGGATTCATTAGACAACTGACTACAACAGATAACATCAAGCGTACTCTGCATATCTCATAAAATCACGAATGAGCAATACCCTTGGTTCTTATAGCCTTGGCCTTGAGGCGTTTGACAGGAATATGGCCCTTTTCTCTATAAAGTTCTGGCTAAATTAGGCATTCCCAGGACTCTAGTTGAGGTCCTACAAAACATTTATGCAGCCCCTCGAGCACGGTGTTGGGTGGGAGCCATCATTCAAAACTTCCCTTTGAGGCGGGGACGAGGCAGGGATGCCCGCTATCACCCCTACTCTTGCAGCATTTATTGAACCGGCTCAGTCAGTAAGAAAGCAAGAAACATCACTGGGGTGAACCTGGGGGGAATGGAACACACGCGCATTGCGTGTCACGGCGAGACTGACGTGCTATTGTGTCTTTCGAATCCTGAACAGTCCATGCCCGGCAATCCAGTTACTCCTGGACCGATTTAGTCAAAGTCTACAGCTATAAGCTGAACTTAACAAAAACAGAAATTCTCACATTTCATTATACACCCTCATCACATCGCCTCCCTTTTTCCATGCAATGGGGTCTCTGCAAATTAAAATACTGGGGTATATATCTCTCAAAGATATGAGGACTTCTTTAAAACAACCATGTCCCTTCACATCACAACCGTCGACATGGGATCGTGGGCCATGCCACTTCGCTGGGCATGGGATAAATAATCAGAATGATCACCCTTCTCGGACCCTCACATCTATTCCAGAATAATCCTCTACATCCCAAAGAAAACCTTCAGGGATTGGAATCGGTGCATCTCCAGGTTTGTCAGGATGGGCAGCAGACCCGAGTCAGGATGAGGATCTTGACACTTCCTCAGAAGGGCAGGGGCTACTTGCCTACAACTTACAATTATACTATCAGCGCGATGATGACACATATAATGGCGAGGCAAAGCAGGTGGGTCCAACCACACTGGCTGCAGATAGAACAAACTTTGGTACGGACTGATTATTTTCAAAACATTTATAATAGGAGCGGATGGGACCCCGCCTCAGGCCGATCCATGGTTGATTGCGCTGTGGGGTTTGGCAGCAAATTAAAAAAACAGAGGTTAGAACCCTTGTTGGTCTGCTCTGCCCGCCATGAATCTGAGTGGACTTCCCTCTAACAGGCTGGACCATGGATTCGGAACCTGGGAGAGATATGGGCTGAAGTACCTTCCCAAATAATGACTCAAGGTAGGATGTGGCCCTTCAGTGAAGTCGAAACAGTTCAATATACCAAATAGGGATTTTTATCGGTACCTGCAGCTTGGCACTATCTCCCAGGGGGCTTCGGAGTGGTCTCTCTTCCAGAGATACCCCTCGTTGTTAGAGCCACTTCAATTGAATAAAGGTGGGATGGGAACAAGAAGATTACTTTCCCCTTTACTACAGGGCCCAAAATATACAGGGAGAAACATACACAGAAAGGATTAGAGCACAGTGGCAGAAGGAACTGGGAAACCCCTCACACAAGAGGGACTGGCAGAGGGCCTGTGATGCACATACGCTCAAGTCACATGCTCCCATCAATGGCGAGAATATGCATGGAAGAATCTAATTAGATTCTTTAGAGACACCAGTAATTACCAGGCACTATTCTCCGGAGGCCTCGGCTGAGTGCTGGAGACAGTCTTGAGGAACTCAGAGGCCACACACGCATATTGTGTGGTGGTGTGGAACTCTGGATCCATTAGGGATCTCTTACAAGAGCACCTAAGGAAGATATTTGGTCCCCGACTCACTTGACCGGAGATGTTTCTTTTCTTAGACACCCACAGGAATTAAGGAACCCGAATAGCAGATACCATCTACTGATAACTACAGCCAAAAACTATCGCAGGCTGTGGTTGTCGGATAAAAACCAACAATACCAGACTGGTGGGACATAACCAAACAGATTTACGGTTGAGAACAAATACACATAGCCTGAATGAGAGGAAGGAGAAGTTTGCTGAAAAGTGGTCCGCTAGATTGTTATACTACATGCCCATGGATGACTCTTTTGTACCATGAGGCTGGCTATGAGCAGGTATGGAACAGAGCAGGAGTTGCTGGGACTGCTCTGTGGAAGGAGGCCGAGCTGGCCGGGCAGCTGAGTGGAAACAGCCCATAATAAGGGTCAGGCATGACTGACGTAAATGCTACATATCCAAAGAGGTTATGAGCATTAATGGTTGAATTTAGGGCGGTACTAGAGACATTTTGGGGGAGGAGATCCTACGGAGGCCAGAGGGACAGCACTGGAAAAATAAGGCCTAGGAATAAGTTTTGTACTCTCTAGCTATCTGATGATTTGTATGAATTAGAGCGTGGCATTTAATGTGACTATCATATATCAGATCCAATCAATTTTGTAAGTAAGCGAACCTGTCAATGTGTACCTGTGGATATGTATGTACTTATCTGTCAAAAAGTTAAAAAATCATGTGTTCCTTTTTAATAAAAATGAGATTTACAAAAAAAAAAGCAAATCCTCTAGCTGTGAAGGCCTTAAGAGAGAAGGCCTTGCAGAACAGCGAGCAAAAACCTGCTCTACGGTGAGAGGCAATATCCAAACTGTAATGTTTTGTAAATGTATGGACAGAAGTTCAAGTGGCGGCAACACAAATGTCTGCGCTAACACATCTCCTGAAACATGCATAAAGGCAGCAACCCCTCTGGTGGGGTGACCTCTTATTTGACCGGAGGATCTTGTTATGCTGTCATAACAGAAGGCGATGCAATGAGCCAACCATTTAGACAGGCATTGCTTGAAAACACAGTGCCTTCTCTTTAGGGAGCAAAAGACACAAAAAGTTGATCAGTCTTTCTGAGATCCTTTGTTCTGTTACGTGTAGTATCTCGGGATGGGGTGAGCGATCCATAGTGTGAGTAGATACTCCCCTGATTGGTACACTGTGTAAGAGCGGGTAATTCTATGGACTGGTTCAGTATGTAGATTCCGCTACCACCTTGGGGAGAAACTTAGAAGTTGGTGCATGAGCCATGGTTCCTTGTGAAAAAATCAAGTATGGGTTTTTACATCAGGGCCTAGAACTCGGAAATCCTCAAACAGAGGTAATATTACTAGGAGACCATCTTCCATGAAGGAACTTCATGTCTGCCGAGGCTGCGGTTCAAAGGAGGCAAATTAAGTTTCTCAGGGGCGAGTTCAAATCCCAGGAGGGCGGGAATTTGGATAGGAGGTCTCAAGTGAAAAACCCCTTTGAGGAAAGTCTTAAGAGACTTCCAGTTGAGCAAACGTCCTATCTGCGAAGGGAATATGGTAGAGACGAAATAGCGCCATGTGTACCTTCAGAGGCAGTGACTAAGATCCAGGTCGAAGGGTGGCGCAGGTGCCCAGCAGTCACCCAGCTGTCAAGAGAAGGCTTGAAGCCTTTTTGAAGCGGCCCAGATTGAGAACCGTTTCCACTTTGTGGCAGCAGAAGACCTAATGGAGGGCTTCTAGCCTCCACCAGATGTCAGCCACAGGGCAAAGCGAGGCCCGAGCTACAGTATGTCTGCAGGGGCACGCATGCAGTTGAAGGGATTTGAGACCTGGATGAACCAGGGTCCTCTGATCCTGGGTCAACAGAATCCGTGACAGCAGAAGAGGAGGCTCCACTGAGTACTGCTGCAGAAGAGAGGACCAAACTTGCCTGAGCCAGAAAGGAGCGATCAGAATCATTCGTGCTCCTTCTGAACCTAGTTTCAGCAAAACACGCGGGATCAGAGGAATCGGGGTTGGGGGCCGGGAGGCATAGACGAATCTGTCCCTCCAATCTAGAGACAGAGCGTCTCTCCAGAAAATGCCTCGCTCTTGAACAAGCGAGCAGAAGTTGGGAAGCTTTGCAGTTTAGAGGTGAAGCGAACAGGTCCCACCTGAGGTGTCCCCCAGTAGCAAGACGATAAATGATCTAGGACACCCTGATCCAGCTCCCACTTGTGAGCTTGAGCAGACAGCGACTCAGTTTGTCTGCTAAAGGAGTTCTCGACCCGGAACATAGTTTGCCATGAGGTGAAAGTGGGTGTGCTGCCCAATCCCAGACTCTCATCGGCTTCCCTGCAAAGAGGTAGGACCAAGTCCCACAATGTTAGTTGATGTACCATACCACACATATTGTCCGTCTGGACAGCTAGGTAGCCTGGAAGAAGATGCAGGTGGAGGCCTGGTGGCGTAGTTCCGCCCAGCTTGAGCACGATGATGTGCAGTAGTTACTTTCGACTTGGGACCGAAACCCTAAGGTCCGTTACAGCGGACGAGATGGACTCTCCCAACCAACCCAAGGCGTCTGTTGTCAGAGTCTGGGAGGAAGGAGGAAGGAAGAAGGAATTCCCCAAAGAGGGTTCTCTCGAACCATCCACCAGTGTAAGTCTCGAATCACGGGAGAGGAGACTAGGACCAAGTGGTCCAAGTCGTCTACCAACTGATCCCATTGAGAGCGAAGCATCCACTGAGAGACCCTCATGTGGAGCCGAGCTCGAGGGACTGTCGGGATAGCAGTCGCCATAAGCCCGAGGACGCGAAGAACTGACCTTGCACTAACCCGTCTGCGGCCGGACAACAGGCTTATCTGAGTCTGGAGTGTGGCCGCCCTGTCCGGAGGCAGAAAGGCCCTGCCTAGGGTTGTGTCCAGTATCACCCCAATAAACTGAAGCCTCTGGGATGGGATCAAGTGAGACTTGGAATGGTTGATGGTAATACCCAGACAGGCAAAGACCTGCTGGGTGAGGAGAACAGTGCAAAGTTCCTCCCTGGGATGAGGCCGCCAGGAGCCAATCGTCCAAATCTTGAACCTGACCCCAGGAGGTGCATGAGTAGGCCGCCACCACCGCAAGGCATTTGGTAAATACTTGAGTGGTCGAGGAGAGGCCAAATGGAAGTGCCTTGAACTGGTAGTGGTCCCTCTGGAAAGCAAAACGAAGATATTTGTTGTGCGATGGGCGAATAGCTATGTGCAGGTAAGTGTCCTGCATATCCAGAGCACACAGCCACTGGCCCGAGCGGAGGAGAGGCAGAAGGCTCTGCAGTGAGAGCATCCTGAACCTCCTCTTGTACTCCACAAAAAGGTTTAGGGAACTGAGATCTAGAATAGGTCTTATATCTCCTGTCTTCTTCGGGACCAGGAAGAAGTGGGAATAGCAACCCATTCCTTGCAAGGGAAGGGGGACAGGTTCTATCGCCTCTTTCAGCAAAAGTGCTGAAATTTCTTCCTGGACCAGAAGAAGATGTTCCTGAGAGTCACGGCGACCTTAGGGAGGGTGACGAGGTGGCTTCTGCAGAAACTCTACTGAGTGTCCTTCTGCGATCAGCTGGAGCACCCATGAATCCGATCTTATCCCTCTCCCAGCCCAGAAGGCGGAGGAAAACCTCCCTCTACGGTTCTCCAGGGAAGCCCAGAGGTAGTGGGAGAGGGAAGGGTCAGGTGGTGTAGGGGCAGGCCCGCAGCTGAAGCTCTCCAGTTTCTTTAAGTGAGGGGGCTTGGCAGCTGGGGCAGGGCCTGGCGTTTAGTGGCCCTCTTTCCTATGTTCGCTTTGGGCCAATTCCGTCTGCGAAAGGGATGGCACTGCGATTGATGGGGATGGTACAAAGATCGAGCAGACTTTAGTGCTGCCCCTTCTCCCTGCAGGTCGGTGATGATGTCCTTGACATCATCCTGAACAACACCGAACCCCGGAAGGCGCTTCCTGAATAGCGGACTGCACTTCTGGAACCAACCCTGACACTCAGAATAAGCGTGGCGCCATAAACCCTCACGGTAGCTGACTCCTCCCAGCAGTGTCCACTGCATCGTAAGTCATATGAAGAATGTGCTGACTTGCCGAACTTGCAGAAGCGGACGAGGTCAGCCACTTCCTGCTTGACCCGAGTCAAAAGGAGTCAATTTCGATTCCACCTCACTAAGAATTGCCTTCTGGTAATCCCCATGTGGCCAACATAGTTCAGGGCCCTAATACCCAGAGGAAGAAGAACAAATCTTCTTGCCATACTGGTCCAGAAGGCAGGATTCCTTGTCAGGTGGAAGCGACTAGATATTTAGGTTGAGCTGACCCGGTCTGAGTGCCGCTAATCACAACCCGGAGGTCAGCGAGTGGGAGTCCTAAAAAGTCAACACCCTCGGGAGCCTGGATTAGCCTGTTCGACTTCCTGGGAAGTGGGGCTAAGGCTGACGGTTGTTTCCATATGGTGGTAATAAGGTTGGCATGAGGCTCGATCCAGGGTGGCACCACAGTGGGAGCCGTCACGGGCAGATCCAGATGCTCAGCGAGTTTTTTACGCTTGGGGTCTGGCTCCAAGGATTGCCACTTATGTACTTCCTGGATCTTCCGTTGCAACTCCGTGAAGGAAGGATCCTCTGGAGGGGGCTTAAGAGGAGTCCTTGGCTGGGGCTTGGACGGAGAGTGTAGCTCGTCGTCTTGCTCGGAACAACCATCGGAAGGATCCGAGGTGTCCTAGGAAGAAGAAGAGGAAGAGGTAAGCTCCCTCTCCCGACGAGGGGGAGTAACAGACCCCTTGGGAATCCCTCGGGAAAGCGTGTCCTGCCCCTCTCTGGACCCAGAGGGTTGAGCCCTGGTGTCCGGAGGTGGGGAGGGAGTGTGCCGTCATGGACATCTGAGGAACCGGCACGGCCTCGAGGCGACTCTCCACCTCTGGTGAGCTGAGCATTGGCCTCAGCCCACCAGGAGGCCAGAGTCTGCAAGTCCACCGTGCTGAGGGGGCGGTGGAGGAGGAGGGGGATACGGTATGGACTATACCCAATGGCGCGTATCCATAACCCGACGGCGGGGAGCCCCGCGTTGGGTATTGAGGAGCTGGGTACTGCGGCGTGGGATATGTCGGCACCGGATACTGCAGTCCCAGGTATAGCGGCGTCGGATACGACGGGGCGGGGTACCTGGGAGCCGGAGGAGCTGCCTGAGCAGACGGCCCAGCCGGAGGCCCCACGGGCGGTTCTGGAGCGGAAGACCTGGGGGGACGAAGGGCCCAGCGTCAAGGCGACATTGGGGGGTGGGATGTCGTCCAGCATCATCAATACTGGCATTGGAGCTGGCGGCCGAAGAGCCGGCAGCCAGTGAACCGACGTCAGATCAGCTGGACCTGAAGGTGGGCGGTCTGGCGGTGGACCAGAAACCTCAGCGTCGCCCAGGGATTGGGGGACAGAAATCCGGGTCGGGCTGAGGAGATGCAGGGTCCCGGAAGGCAGCGAAGGCTGCGAGGAAGCTAGGAAACGATGGATGTGGGGGGTCGGCGTCTGCTCATCCGTAATAGACCCGTCGGATGAACTGGCGTCCGACTAATGGACCCTTTGCGGAGGCAGGCGCGATGGATGGGAGGCCTGGTCGGGCGGAGCGGGGCATGGCGCGCGGAAGGTCGGGCGACTTACTGACCTTCTCCATGCGGGCGGGGCCGGCGTCTGGCTGTGGAGTCGCATGCACCAGTAGGCCCAGAAACCAAGGCTTTGCTGGGAGTGGAGGCTTCCACGAGCCGGAGGCACCTGAAGGCCCGGCGTGAGCCAGGCGGATGGGCTAACGCCCGCCTTAGAAGCCTCTAAGGCGGCCTCTCGAGGGCGGTCCCCGGGGGTTACCTGTTCCACGGCAACTCCCAAGGAAGGACGGTGGGAGAGGGCCCTTGTCAGGGTGCCTTTCCTTATCCTTTTCTTCGATGGCCTTCAGGGAAGTCGACGCCTGTTGAAGCGTTTTCAGTTCTTTCTCCATGGAGCTCACTTTCTTTTTCAAAATGTGGGCTTCCAGGGACTGCTGCCGCCTTCTCTGGGTGGCCGCATTAAAGCTGAGGCAGTGCTGACACTTCTTCACCGGATGGTTGGGGCCTAGGCAAAAAAAGACACAGGGAATGGCAGTCCTTGTGCAGGAGTTGGGCAGCCACACAGTGGCACTTGTTTTTGTGCTCAAGAGGGTGTGAGACTGACATACACCGAGCCGGATACCTGGCGATGGCTGAGAAAAAAAAAAATCAAAATGCTGGGTAAAACTTCTGCGACAGAGGAGCCTGTGAGCAGGGGAACTTTTCATGAGTGCTGGCACTCAAGCTAATGGCGGAAAAGAAATGGAAGGGGCGTGAGGACCGCCCTTTACACGATGTCTCCTGATGCGGTCACCTGCCAGAGACTGCTAGCTAGAAATTTTTCCGTGGGGTCCTGCCGCCTGCAGACGTCAGTCTTACATGTAATTACCTACTGCAAGAGCCTTCTCAAAGTAAGATCTGCTCTCATTTCCAGGATATTTATGTGGAGATGAGTCTCTTGGGCTGTCCACAGGCCCTGAGACCAGACACCGTCGAGGTGAGCACCCCATCTGAGCCCTGAGGCATCTGTGGAGAGTGTCACAATCGGAGACGGTGCAATGAAGGGGACTCCCGCCAATAGGTTCTTTGGATCTAGCCACCATTGCCAATCCTGGATTACGGTCTTCATGATCCTGATTGGGAGCTGCAGATCATCTTGCTTTTGATCCCATTGGACCTGTAACATCCATTGGGTCACCCGCATGTGGAGATGGGCTAGCAGGACTGTTGCAATGGCCGCAGCCATGTGTCCGAGCAGGCAAAGGACCAATCTGGCAGAACGGTCTTCGCCAAAAGTCCCAGATGAGGGATCTGATGTGTTCCGCTCTGTCCTGGTGAAGAAAGAGCTTTTCCTGGACGGTGTCCAGAACTTGCTATGAACTGCAGAGTCTGTGGCGGAACCAGGCGTGGCTTCTCTTGATTGATGATGATGCCCAGCGTCTCAAACAGAGACTGAGAGTATAATGAATGGCGACATCAGGGCCTCCCAAGAGGGCGCCACGAGAAGCCAGTTGTCCAGGTAAGGGAACATGTAGTGGCCTTATCTCCTCACAGTCATTGCTACGACCGCCATGCAGTTCGTGAATACCCAAGGTGCCGATGACAGTCTGAAGGGGAGGGCTCGGAACTGATAATGGTGGCCCTGAAACTCGAAGCGCAGAAACTTCCTGTGCACTTGAGCAATGGGTATATGCAAGTAAGCATCCTGAATGTCCAAGGACGCTGAAAGCGCCTTGCTAGCATGGGAATCAGACCTGGGAGGGTCACCATGCAGAAGCGTTTATACAGGGCCGACTCACTGAGGTCCAGTATCGGACGGAGGTCCCTGTTTTCTTGGAACCAGAAAGAAGTGAGAATAATATCCTGCACTCCTCTGGTTCCGTGGTATGTGCTCTATAGCTTCTTTTCCAGAAGCGCGAGCACCTCCTGCTGTATGAGCAGGCGTGCTGACCAAGTAGCAGGAAAGCAGGTGAGGTCTTGCAGGTGGGTGGTGGAGAAATTCTATGAAGTGGCCTTTCTTAACCAACTGGAGAACCCACTGGTCGTGTATCGACTGCCACCCTAAAAAGTGGCGAGCGATGCGACCCCCGACTTTTTGTGTCCATTGATCCAGAGGAGGGGCGAGGGCTGAGAAGGAGTCATGCTGTGGCAGCACTGGTCCCTGCAGGCTGGGCCAGTTTAGTGTAGCGTTGGGCTCTGCCTGGGGACGACTTAGCCTGGGCTTTACGCTGAAAAATGCCCCTTTGTTGCTGGCCGGAATGTGGCTGCTGCCTTTGTTGCCGGCTGCGAAAACGGCTCTGGTTCCTACGAAAGGAACCAGGCCTGGATCTGTACATGGCCTGTACAGACCTGACTGCCTTCCCAGCGTCCTGGAGTTTGATGATAACCTTCTCCGAGGGTTCACCAAAAAGTACTTCGCTGTTGTAGGGGACGTCAAGAATGTTCTTCTGTACGTCCGGGGTGAAGCCAGAGACACGGAGCCAAGAGTGTCGCCGGAGACAGATGCCTGAAGCTGCAGCTCTGGCGGACGAGTCCGCAGAATCGTATGCAGCTCGTAGCTGGCATACCCACATCAGGCCCTGTGCGGAGAAAGTCTAGGAGCGCCGCCTTCTGATCGCCATCCGGAAGTTTATCGACCAGGTCCTGGCCCTGTTCCACAGAGGTTCTGAAATGTACCATGTGGGTTAGGTAGTTCAGGGACCTGATGGAGCATGTAACAGCCGCATACATGCGCCTCCCCAGGGCATCCAATTGTTTGGATTCCTGGTCCGGTGGCTGTATGCTCATGTGTTGCGGTCTTTGGGACCGGTCATGTGAGGCTGTAATGACCAGGGAGTCTGCCAGAGGTTGTTGAGCCAAGTACTGGTCCTCTCTCGGGGCCTTGTACAGGCAGTCAGCTTTCTTTGGCACAGCGGGAGTGGAGTGCGGACACTTCCACGCAGCCTTGGTGACATCCGCGAAGGTGTCCACCAAGGGTAGCACTACCACAAGCTTTGGGTCTTTCTGCCGAAGATAACGGGCAAGGTGCTGCCTTTCGCGGTCGAGGTCTTCAGCATCCCACCCCATGTTGTCCTAGATGTGCCTCATGATCTCAGAGAAAGAGGGATTATCCGGAGGAGACCTGGGCAGGTCATTTGGGTCAGGTGATGGAATGCTGAGTGGAGAAGGAGATCTAGAATAATCTGAGGTATCCAATCTGGAGTCCTCCCCTGACAGAGTATACCGACGATGTCTGGGTCACTTGGGGCTGGGGGACCCTGTTGGAGATCTTGAGGGAGGCCTTCTCCGGTTCTTTGATCTACCCCTAGGAGGTGGAGTCTGCTCCTTAGGGGCTGGTGGTCATCCTGCTGGCCCCTTTGGTGAAGGAGGGGGCATAGGAGGTAAAGGAGGAGGAGGAGGTTTTACAGGGACCACATCCTTCCGGATGGTGTCTCACCAGAAAATAAAGAGATCCTTTACTTCTTGTAGATTCATGCCCGATGACGGGCCTGGCGCCGGTGGTCTGTCACCGGGGTTGGACGTTGGGTCCGCAGGTGCCTCCGGGGTGGGCGAAGGTTCCCTCGGGAGCCTGGCATCCTCAGTGTCGCCCGCCTGGTCTTCGGGCAGTGTCGTGTCCTCCTCCGTTGAATCCCTGTGACTGGTGTCCACCGGTGACTGGGGGGCGGTCTTCGGCTCCGGTGAATGTGAGGCCGACTTCAGTTGCTTGGCCGACGCCTTCGGGTCCAGCGAATACCAGGCCGGAGTCTGGTGCCTGGCTGGTGACCGCGGCTCTGGCGAACGCCTGGCCATCGTCGGGTCCGACGTCCGCTTTAGGGACATTAGGTCTTTTGTCTTCCTGGGTGGTGGATCCGGACCTGTGGGCGGCTGGGAGACCAATCTGGAGTCGGGGTCCCAACGTCGGGTCGATGAGGAAGACTTGTGGCGTTCGGAAGACTTGGAAGAGGCCCGAGAGGGAATGGAGGAAGCTGACGGCCTTGAAGTCTTCATAGGCTGAAGAGTCGAAGCGCCGCCTGAAGCCCAGACTTTGACCGAAGGGGGCTGAGAAGGAGCCCTGGAGGGAGAGCGGTCCGACCTGGTGGAGCATGAGCTACGTAAGTCCGAGGCCCAGTTCGGGGATCTGGACCTTGCTTTCTCCCGGTGTTCATGGGCCTTGGAAGAAGAATCGCCCCTGGAGGAAGGTTCTTGGTCCATCCTGCTAAGTTTTTCTTCCAGCAGATAAGCCTGAAGTGCCTTCTGACGGCGGATCCTGGTGCGGCTGCTGAACCCTTGGCAGAAGGTGCAGGCCATGATGTCATGGTCTGGGCCTAAGCACTGCATGCAGGAGGAATGAGGATCCTTAAAAGGGATCTGTTTTCCACAGGCACACTTGGAAAGGTGTCCCTCAAGTGAAGGAGTTGGAGAGGACATTAGTTGGGAGAAACTCTTGAAGTTCTACAGTGCCTTCTGAAAGTATTTACCCCCCTTGGATTTTGTCACATTTTGTGATGTTGCAAACCAAATTAAAATACATTTATATGGGATTTTTTTGTCACGTATCTACACAAATTACTCTATAATGTCAAAGTGGAATGAAACTTCTGGAATTTTTTGTACATGTAATTTAAAATAAAAACCTGAAATGTCTTGATTTGATAAGTATTCACCCCCTTTGCTATGACACTCCAAATTGAGCTCAGGTGCATCCAATTTCCTTGTGAGATCACTCTAAAACTTGAATGGAGTCCACCTGTGGTCAGTCCAAATGGTTGACACTATTTCAGAGGAAATACACCTGTCTATATAAGGTCCCACTGTTGACGGTGCATGTCAGAGCAGAAACTCTACCATGAAGACCAAGCAGCTGTCCGTAGAACTCCGTGATAAAGTTGTGAGGAGGCATAGATCTGGGGAGGGGTATAAAAATATTTCTAGGGTGTTGAAAGTTCCCAGGAGCACAGTAAAGTCCATCATTAGGAAATGGAAATATTACAGAACCACCCAGACTCTTCCTAGAGCAGGCCGTCCTCCCAAACTGAGCAACCGGGCAAGAAGGACCTTGGTCAGGGAAGTGACCAAGATCCCAATGACCACCCTGACAGAACTACAGAGTTCCACAGCTGAGATGGGAGAAGCTGTCCAGAGGACAACAATCTCTGCAGCACTTCACAGATGTAGCCTCTATGGGAGAGTGGCTAGACAGAAGCCACTCCTGAGAAAAGACCACATAATAGCATGCCTGGAGTTTGCAAGAAGGCACGTGGCAGACTCAGACCATGTGGCAAAAGATTCTCTGGTCTGATGAAACAAAAATAGAACTCTTTGGCATGAATGCAAAGCGCTATGCCTGGCGCAAACCTAACACAGCTCAGCACCCGTGTAACACCATCCCTTCCATGAAGCATAGTGGTGGCAGCATCATGTTATGGGATGCTTTTCAGTGGCAGGGACTGGGGCACTTGTCAGGATAGAGGGAACAATGACTGGAGCCAAATACAGGCACATCCTTGAGGAGAACCTGCATCAGTCTGCAAAAGACCTTGGACTGGGGCGAAGATTACGTTCAACAGGACAACGACCCCAAGCATACAGCTGAAGCAACACTGGAGTGGCTTCAGAACAAGAAGGTGAATGTCCTTGGTGGCCCAGCCAAAGCCCAGACTTGAATCCCATTGAGAATCTGTGGAAAGACTTAAAGTGCGGTTCACTGGCTACATCCAACATGCTGAGCCTGAGCAAATCTGCAAGGAAGAATGAAGTGAAAATCCCCAAATCCAGATGTGCAAAGCTGATACAGACATACCCAAGAAGACTCAAAGCTGTAATTGCTGCCAAAGGCGCTTCCACAAAAGTATTGACTCAGGGGTGAATACTTAAGTAATAAAGATATTTCAGTTTTAATGTTTCATAAATATTTGTTACACAATAAAAATATTTTGCCCCTTTAAATTGTTGAGTATGCTGTGTGAATCAAGGGAAAAATCATTTGAATGCATTACAAATTCTGGTAGTAACAGAACAGAAATGTGACAAAAATCCAAGGCGAATACTTTCTAGAAGGCACTGTAAGTCATCGTGCACTAGGTAGAGACCGAGAGGCCGATGCTGGCGAGGATTCTGGCAGACTGCCTCCTTATGTACTATGTCTGACGTCGGGGGCGGAACCGATGTTGGAGGTGGTCCCTGCTGAATACTGCTAGCTAGAAAATTTCCATGGGGTCCTGGCGCCTGCCGGCTTCAGTCCTAATGGTGTAACCTGCTGCAAGGGCTGTTTCTCGAAGTAAGATCTACTTTCTTTTCTCCTCTGAGGGTTGGCAGGCGCTGGCCTGGAAGTCGTAACAGTTGTTCTAGTTTGGTGAGATGCCTCAAGAGACTTCTCTACCTGCTGTCCAAATAGGTACATGTCATCAAAGGGGATGTTCATTACCTGCTGCTGGACATCCTAAGAAAAAACAGAAGTATGTCACCAAAAGTGCCTCCTGATCCAGATGCCTGCCGCTGCAGATAGAGAGGCAGTATCAAAGGCATCCATAGCCAGTTTGAGCTGATGACTGTTACGATTCAGTACCATGAGTAGCAGTCTGCAGAATCTTCTGTTTAGTTTCAGAGTCTGGCAGGGACTCTGCCAGAGACTTTGGCGAGCTCCAAAGGGTAGCCACGTACTTGGAAAAATGCTCTTGGTAGCTAGCAATCCACATGCTAACAGTAGCTGCTGCGAAAGCCTGCTTACTGATAGTGTCAATATTCAAGACTCCTTGTTAACAAGGGTGTGCAGTGAGCTCCTGAGGAAGAATGGGTTTGTCATTCTCAGCGAGAATAACAATGGCATCAACTATTGGTTAAGAAACATACACAGATCTACCCTTAAGGGCAGCGTACTTCCTGTCTATCTCCTTCCAGACAGAAGGAATAGAGGCAGGTATTTTCCTGACCACATCTGACAAGGTCTCAAATCCTGGTGGAATACAAGGAACTAAACTGGCCAGCACGGTAGCAACATTAACCACTGCAGACAGAGACGTTTACCTAGGTCAATGGCTGATGGCTCAAAATTAAGTGCAGAATGCATATTCCTGAGCAAAGCCTGGAAAGTGAGATCCAAAGACTCCAGATTACATAAAGAGTCTTCGTTGCCACCCTCAGAAATGATGTTGGGGTCAGACTCGTCCCCCTCCACTTCCTCCCAGGAGGAAGGGTTGTAGACGGTGGTGGATCATAAGCCTTCCAATCCAGAACATGGCCTTGGCAATACCAGCAACAATGGCCCTGGTTTACTAGGGACCAGCGCAGATGGCGTCACCATAACATGTACTGAATCCAGCACCAGCAATATCCCTGGTGCTGTGGGTGGCGCCAAGGCCAGCCCTGGAGTAGGCCCCAAAAGGACTAAACTTGGTGCTGACAACGGCACTGACCCAGTCGTCACTGGAGTGACCATCAATGGTACCATGGCTAGTCCCATCACAGCGACCCTGAATGGGAGGGTGGCCACTAGGACAGGAGGTGGTGGCGCAGTCACCAGCAAGGACCCAGTGGCTGTTAGAGCCAAATGCTCTACCCAGGCTTGGCGTTCCTGCCTGCAGCCCAGTTCCACCGGTTCAGCTGGCAGAGGCAAATGACCCAGATGCAACACCCAATACCTATGGTAGTGATGCCACTGTATAAAACACTAGTGAGGCCTCACCTGGAGTACTGTGTGCAATTCTGGAGGCCACTTTTGCAAAGACATTGACAGAGTGGAGGCAGTCCAGAAAAGTATGACAAATATGGTACAAGGTTTGCACAAGAAAAACATATGAGAGATTAAAAGACCTCATATGTATTAAGCTGGAGGACAGGAGGAATCGGTGACATGAAGTATTCAGTACCTTATAGGCATAAACAAGATGCGGGGTTGACAACTTCCATATAGGAGGAGTACAAGAACGAGGGGCATGATATGAAATTGGAAGGTGGCAGGTTAAGGGGAAATGTGAGGAAGTTTTTCTTCAAGGAGTGTGTGGTGGACACATGGAACAGTCTGCCACAGGACATGGAGGGAGCGAACACAGTGGAGGGATTCAAGCATGCCTGGGACAGGCATAAAGGAATCTTAGAAGCGGGAAGGAAGGGTGGCAAGTCGTTGACCAGACAGGTCAGAGGCCGTCAGCAAGTGTAGGGCTTACAGACAAACTGGATGGGCCTGGTGGTCCTTATCTGCCGACAATTTATATGTTTCTATGTACCCACTGCTTAATAACAGCTGCCCAATGGTGGAACTGCCCACTGGAGTCATCACTAACAAACAGAGAAGGAATCTGGGTCCGAGACCTCGATCTCCTAGGACCAGAGGCCCTCGGCAATGCTGATGGCGCCAGTGAAGGCATCCGACTTTGGGAGACCGAGCATCCCATGGCAGACCTTGCAGAGGGCAACCTCGAGCTGTTCCACTTCTCCTTCCAATGGGAAGAGGAAGAACTCAAGGCCAAGACGCGTTGAGAATCTGACTGGGAATGGACCCGCTTCTTCTTGTGTTTTCGAGAAGACTTTCCTTCCCCTGGGCACAGAACTGCCCATTGTTAGAACCCTTCCCGAAAGGGAAAGTGGACCAGACACAGCCCCACTGAGAAGGCTCCCTATTGTTGTCATTCACGGCCGTCAACCGTTGACTTGGTAGGGTTAAGAATGAGCGAGAGAAAAAAAAGTTTTGTTTAAAAAAAAAACAAAAACTAAACTGACAAAAACAAACTCTAGCTATAAACACTAAAAACTGAGAAGAACTGAACGGTGTCATCATATAGATGTGAAGTTATGATTCCTGGCGGGCGAGCGATGTCGTCACTGAGGAGTACTTGACAGCAGGGAAAAAAGGAACTACAAGGCAGTTGAGGGCTAGTACTGAGGTAAGCCATGCAGTGCAAGCCAGTCTCGGTGCCCACCCTCGCCATAGGCAAGGAACAGCTGGGTATGAGATGCCCTGAGCTGCTTAGTATGCTCAAGTAATAGGACAACACCATTTTAACATCCAGGCTGTGGAGCCTCGCTCACCAGGAGGATTTATCTGTGAAAAAGACAGAGAGAGTTATGGATTGGTTGAGGTGAAATTCAGTCACCACTTTGGGAAGGAATTTTCTGTTGGTCCTAAAACTACTTTATCCTTGTGGGAGATGATGTAGTTAGGTTCAGTGCAGAGAACTTGCAGCTCTGATATCCTCCTGGCCGGAAGTGATGGCTACTAGGACTACAGTTTCCCAAGTGACATACTTTGAGGTCTGCTGTAGCCATAGGTTGAATGGAGCATCCATCAACTTGCCTGTACACAGGTTCAAGTCCCAGGGAGGATCAGGTTCCCTAAGTGAGGGCTGAGAGTGCAGCAGGCCCTTAAAGAATTTCTTAAAAATGTGAAGAGAAATTAAAGATTTCTCTGCCTGCAGAAATGTAAGCTGAAATGGCTGCCTGGTGAACTTTCAGGGATGAGGCCCTAAACCCTGAGGGCTGCAGGTGAACCAAATAGTCCAGTATGGAGGGCAGATTCGACTGCAAAGGGTTAATCTGCCTGTTTTTACACCAGAGAGACCCTCTTCCACTTGGAAGCATAGGTATTTTTAGTACTTGTTTTCTTAGCTAGTCTAAGCATTCTCAGGACCTGCTCTGAGTAATCAGTCAGGGAATTCTAACTCTTCCAAGCTTTGAGGTGAAGGGACTCAATGTTGGGATCGTTATGCCCATCTGAGGCAAGGTCAGGAGACTGTGGCTCACAGGCAGGCAGATGGGCCGCTTGGCTTGACAGGGTGAGGAGCAGAGAGTACCAAGGCTGCCTTGCCCAGTCTGAAGCCACCAGGATCATTGTTGCAGGCTGTCTCTCGACTTGAGGATCACTGAGGATCAGGGAAATGGAGGAACCTTTCTGTCCAGTTTAGGGACTAGGCATCCACGGCACTGTGCCCAGTGCGGAGGCCTACAACAGTACAGGAAATCAGACAACTGAGGTTCGGGTGAAGAGATCTATCTCTGGAGTGCCCACCTCCTGAATACTGTGGCCAATACTTGCCTGTTTAGGGTCCACTCGTGGTGGCCCTAGCTGATACGGCTCAGAGAGCCTGCAGCACTGTCCTTGCCTGGCAGATGTATGGCAGTTAGCTGCATGGAAGTACGCCAACAGCCAGATCTTCATGGCTTCTGAGCCGAGCTTTGATGATCTTGTGCCCCCTTGCCTGTTGATGTAAAACATGGTGGCAGTGTTGTCTGTCCTGACCTGGATAGACTGGCCCTTGAGCTGGGAGTGAATGCTTTTATGGCTAGGTACACAGCTCTGAGTTTGAGAAGGTTTATGTGACATTTGGACACCCTGGGAGACCATACCCCGCTTACAGACTGGTCTGCCAGGTGTGCTCCCCATCCCAGAAGGGAGGAGTCTGTAGTGAGCACTCTTGAGGGTTCCTTTTGCTGGATGGGAATTCCTTCCCTGAGGTTGTGACCGTCTTTCCACCAGTCCAAGGCTTGCCAGAGGGTCTTGTTGACTGGAACCAGCTTTGACAGGAAGTCTCTTTTCTGAGACCAGTGAGCTCTCAGATGGTACTGGATGTCCCTCATTTGGAACCTCACACCTGGGACTACTGCTATAGTGGAGGTCATATGGCCTAGGAGCCTGAGAAAGTGCCTGGCTGGCCTTGGTTGGCCAAGCACAAATGAGTTTGCCAGGATCTGGAGGTTTATAGTCTGTCTAGAGGAAGCAGGGCTTTCCCTTGCTGGGTGTCGAGCTCTGCTCCTATGAATTCCAGAAGTTGGACTGGCTCCAAGTGAGACTTTCTGTGTTGATCAGGAACCCCAGTGATTCCAGGGTAGCTGAGTGAGCCATAGAGAGTCCCAGAGTCTCTGAGGAGACTTGTCTATTATGAGCCAGTCATCCAGATAAGGAAAGGCAGAGACCTCCTGTCTTCTAAAGTGGGCAACACCTACTGCCAGGCACTTTGTGAAGACCCTGGGGAGCAGGGACAGGCTGAATGGTAGTACTGCAAACTGGTAATGGTCTGAGGGCAGTCTGAATCTGAGATAGTTTCTGTGAGAAGGCATGACTGGGATGTGACAGTAGGCACGTCTGAGATCTAGGGAGGCTAGCCAGTCTTCCTGCTGTAAGGAGAGGATCACCACTGACAAGGTGACCATCCTGAACTTGGGGTTTAGCAGATGTTTAAGTACCTGAGACCCAAAATGGGTCGCTAGACCCCATTTTTGTTTTGGGTGAGAAAGTATCTTGAATAGAGGCCTTTTCCCCACTGGGAGGGAGGCACTCTTCCTATTGCCTTTGCTAGCAGGAGAGACTTGACCTCTAACTCCAACAGGATTTTCTTCTGTGGGAGTTAGTGGCTTGAAACTCCTGCTTTCCTGCTGCATGGGGAATTTCTTTAACTGCAGGGTGAGCCCCTGACCCACCACCTCCAGCACCCACTTGTCTGTGGTGAAGAGCTGCCACTGGTGGAGGTAGTGGGTCAGCCTTCCTCCTACTGGGAGAGGGGTGGCAACCTAGGCATTCCCATCAGGGGGTTTGCTTAGACTGGGCCTTAGACAAGGGGGCAATGTCAGTAAGCTTTTAGGCCCTTCTACCTCTTCCCCCTAAAGAAGCCTCTCATTTGGGAATAGTCCATGGGCATGGGACAGAAGGCTCTGGGGTAGTAACCCCTGCCTCTGCCTCCTCTTCCCTGAGACCTGTAAGAAGTGGAGCCTTTCTCCTTAGCTACAGTATACATGTATGTAGTTTTGCATTCCCCCACCTTTTTCATGTAAGCCTCTGTTTTGTCACCAAAGAGAGAGTTGTTCTCACAGAAATTCACAGCTTTAGTGTGGGTATCCTGGGAGAGTTGTAGTTCTTAAACAAACCTTCTGGGAAATGACATGTGCCATAGATCTGAGGCAGTGTCACTGGCATCCACTGCCATATGGAACTGGTACTTTGTAGCTTCCAAGGCGGTTTTAACAGTTTCCACCAGGTCCTGAGCAATGCTGTCAGGAGCCTTCTAACTAATAGTCAGGACTAAGTTCCACAAAGCCTTTTGATACTGTGCTGTATATGCCATGTACGTAGAGAGGCGTAACAGCAAAGAGGTAGTGGTGTAATATTTTTTGCCCATGATGTCCACTTTTCTGGACTCCTTATCAGGAAGCCGAGAGGAGAGAGGTACTTTAGCCTCATCACAGACTGCAACCTGTACCAATCCTTCGAGGTCAGGGTAAGTGTAGAGATACTCAGCATTACATTTCTCTAACTGGTATTTTTTTCTCAATTTTCTTATCCACTCCAGGGACTGAGGTGGGACTCTGGAGTCATTTAAAGGTAGCCCCGTGAAGGAACTTGTGAACTGGAAGCAGCTGCTTCTTGGGAGGAGGGAGACCCATCATGTCCAAGAAGTCTGCCTCCTCATCCTCCTTAGTGGTCTGCTGTATGTAGAGGTCTAGGGTGTCCACCATTTGCTGGACAGGCGTATAGTGGGGAAAAATCCTCCTGACCATGTGAGGGCCAAATTCCTGGTCAGGGGACACACAAGTTCTATGCCTCCTCCTCTTCATCACTGCCTTCCTCAAAATAAAATCCAGGCCTTGGTCAGAGTCTGTGGGGACAGGTATGGAAGGACCACCTGGGGTGCCAGATAAATTGCTCACAGCTTGAAAGGTTTGATAAAGTTGTGACCTTTGCCAACTCCTCAGGAGAAGGCATATTTTGCTGTGTTACTGGCATCTCCTTGCTCTTCAAGCGGGAGGGCAGTGATGTTTTCTTTTGTTTCTTTTGTGAGCACTGTTATCAGAAACCTGCTCAAAGCGTCTTTTGTTTGGTTTTGGTCTGGATCATTTTTGTCAGATTTATTTTCAAGGGGGTCCTTAGAGGGCACATCTTTAGATTTGTTTTGAAAGGAGAACCCCTCTTCAAAGAGCAAAATTGAGTGCAAAGTTCACAGTAATATTCTGGACCTAAACAACTTCAACAGAGATTGTGGCCATCTGCCTTGGCCACAGTTTTAAAACACAATGCAGTTTTTAAAACCTGTAGCTCCAGTTTTCTTTTTTGATCTATCCGACATAAGTGTCAGAACAGAAAACATATGGTTCCTAATAGGGAAAATATAAAGAATTGCAGTCAGTTCCCAAGTGCGATGGAACCATGAGAAACAGTTCCAAAATAACACAAACTAAAAGAAAATGTAATGTCAATCGTGGTCCTCTCAAAAAGGAAGGAACCAATATAAAACAAGTTAAAATATCAAAAACAGAGATTTTTTTTTTTATATCACAGAAATGATTTTCCAGTCAGTAGAAAAAACGCGGAAACCGCAGTGAAAATCCCTGTCCCGGAAATATTTCTTGGTTCCTGGGAACAAATAAAAAAAAAAACCAACAAAAATAGCAAAAAATTACCCAAAAATGATTAATGGCAGCAGAATCTACAGAAAACAACTTTACAGAAAAAAAAATTCTTCAAGCGATGAGAAAAGGAGAACACTCTAGGGCCAACTTGTTCCAGAGGGCGGAGAAAAGTACAGATACTTAAGAACTTACCATAACAGTAGATCTTCAAGAGAAGCTTTTGCAGCAGGTAATACCATTAGGACTAAGCCGCCAGGCGTTAGGACCCCACAGAAAACTTCTAGCTAGCAGTCTATGGCGGGGGACCTCCCAGACGTTGGCTCCGCCCTAGCGTCAGCTGTGGTATTAAGGAGGCGGTCCCCCGGCACCACCTCAGCTCTCCTGCTGGAGACCTGGCTGAAAAGCAGACGAAGAACCAAGGAGGAGCTCCCGTCCCCAAAGAGAAAAATGAAATACTAGTCCCTGGGGGCAGGTGGGTGGGAAAGGTGCTGCAAGAGCTGTTCTCGAAGATCTACTGTTACGGTACGTTCTTACGTAACTGTACTATCTCACTTCGAGGGGGAGCTCTTGCAGCAGGTAATACCATTAGGACCGAGTCCCAAGCAATGCCCAAGAACAGACCCAGGTCTGAAGGATGGAGGACTGTAGTGCAGAGTTGCAGGCATCTAAGAGAGGAGTCCCTGAAGGAGTGCTACTCCAAAACCTGTTCTCCTTCTGGGAGCAATGTCTAGACTGTAGTGCCTGACAATAAGTGTGCACTGAGCTCCAAGTAGCGGCTGCACAGAGGTCTGCTGAGCAAACATTCCTGAGCAAAGCGAAAGATGTTGCAATCCCTCTGGTGGGCGACCCTTGACCAGTCCCGGTAAGGGTCGGCTGTACTGCTGATAACAGAACGTGATACAATTCACAAGCCACTTAGTCAGCGTCTGTTTCGTCACTGGGGCCCCAACTTTCCTTTGGGCAAAAGAGACAAACAACTGGTCTGTCTTTCTGGAGGAACTGGTCCAGGCAAGGTAGTAACGAAGAATTCTACGTACATCCACAGTATGTAATAAGGTCTCCCCCTCTGTTTGAGTACTCTGGATAGTAAACCGGTAGTTGGATGTCTTGGTTCAAGGTGAACTCAGACACTACCTTCGGAAGAAACTTAGGATTTTTGCACAGGGCTACCCTGTAACTGAAAAATAAGATAAGGCTCTTTACACATCAGAGTCTGTAGCTCGAAATCCTCTAAGCAAAAGTAATGGCAACTAAAAATAATGCCTTCCAAGAAAGAAGGCGAGCTCATAACTTGCAGTTGGCTCACAGGGGCAAGGAAAGTTTTTCCAATATAAACAGGAGGTCCCAAAGAGGCACAGGGTCTCCTGGGAGGTTTAATATGCAAGATTCCCCTTAAAAGGCCTTGCATAGGTCCATCTGTGCCAGAGTCTTCCTATTCAGAGGTGCATGATAAGCCGACAGCACACAGAAATGCACTTTAATGAACGAGTAGCTAAGGCCCAAGTCCGAGAGGAAGAGAAGATACTCCAGTACAGATTCCACCAGACAGGTGAGGGGATCCAGAAACGGGGAATGCCCACAAGCAAAGCGCTTCCACTTCATGGAATATGTTGCCCTGGTAGAGGCTTTCTCACTGCAACGAGCACCACTGCCATGATCGATACTTGAATCTGGCTAGCTAAATCGCAGGGAGCCATGCATGCAGATGCAGGGATCAGAGGGCCAGATGAACCAGCGCCCTTGCTCCTGGGAGAGCAGAGTGAGTGGATAGGGCAACGGAACTGGCAGTTCTGATGCCGGTTGTTGCAACACTGGGAACCAAATCTGCCGAGGCCAGAAGGGCGCTATTAGGATCATTCGGGCACCTTCTGCCTGCAATTTGAGCAGGATTCTCTGAAGGAGAGAAGGCATACAGAAACCTCCCTGTCCAAGAGAGGGACAATGCGTCTCGGCAAAAAACACCAGGCCATGGATTTAGCGAGCAGAAATTGGGCAATTTGGCATTGAGTGGGGAAGCAAAGGGGTCAGTTCTGATCACCCCACCTTTTGAAGAGGTCGTCTACGACTTCTTGCTGTAGTTCCCATTTGTGGCTCTGAGATAGAGAGCGACTTAGGCTGTCAGCGAGGATGCTGTGGATCCGTGGAACATGGACTGCCATGAGATCCAGACTATGATCCACTGCCCAGGTCCATACTCTCACTGCCTCTCTGCATAGGAGGTAAGAATGAGTACCCCCTTGCTTGTTGAGATGGAAGACTACTGGGTCATTGTCTGACTGGATCAGAAGGGGCCCAGGAAGGAGTACCCCTTGAAAGGCTTATAAGGCATACAGTACAACTCTCATCTCTAGAATGTTTATGTGGCGAGACCGTTCCATGGAATTCCAGGAGCCCCTCGTCTGGTGAGAAGCCAGATGTGCTCCAGATCCCAGTCCCAAGGCATCTGTCATCAAAATTTGTTGCGGGCTGGGTCGCTGGAAAGAAACCCCCGTCTAGATGAGCCAGGGTGACCCACCAAACCAGGGAATGACGGATCGCATTAGAGACTGGGATCGGCTCTTCGAGCTCGTCCGTGCCTTGGTCCCAATGGACTCTGAGGTGCCACTGCAGTATCCTCACATTCATACGAACGAGGGGAACTATGGATATGGCTGCGGCCATATGGCCTAAAAGTTGCAGAATCACCCTCGCCGGGACCTGGTCCAAGGCCATCACTCTGTGAGTGACCTCCCTCAGCCAGACTGCCTGGTCTGCAGGAAGAAAGCTTTCCCTTGGATGGTGTCCAGGACTGCTCCGATGTATTACAGCCTCTGAACAGGCCACGGGTATGGCTTGGACATATTTAATTCGATGCCCAAGGCCTGGAATAGACAAAGTCTCCTCCAGTGTTTGACGTAGTTGATCTTCTAACGAAGGTGTGAGAAGCCAATTGTCCAGGTAGGGGCAGACATAATGCCCCTCTCTCCTGAGGGCTGCCACCACTACTGCTAGGCACTTAGTGAAGACCCTTGGTGCCAATAACAGGCCAAATGGAAGCGCCCTGAACTGGTAGTACCCTCCTTGGAAGGTGAAGCGAAGGTACTTCCTGTGGGATGGCAGGATCTTTATGTGCATATAAGTATCCTGCATGTCCAGGGAGCAGAGCCAGTCTCCTTGATGGAGCGTGGGCAACAGGCTAGCTAAGGTCACCATTTTTAACCTTTTGTATTCGATGAAGGTGTTCAGCTGGCTCAGATCCAGAATGGGACAGAGGTCTCCTGTCTTTTTCAGGACTAGGAAGAAGTGAGAATGATACCCTTTGCCTCTTTGGGCATGGGGTACCTCCTGGATAGCTCTTTTTCGAGCAGGGCCTGCATCTCTGCCTGCAGGAGGCAGCGTGGGAAGGAGATGGGCAGATTGTCCAGTGGAATCTGAGTAAACTCCAGAGTATCCCTCTCGACTATCTGGAGGACCCATTGGTCTGTAGTAGCTGGACCATCCTGATCAGTAAAGGAGAATATCTCCCTCCTACCGCCTCCCTTGCGCTTCCTCCAGAGGAGGGGCCAGTATGGAATCATGCTGTGGTGGAGGGTGTGGGCAGGGGAGGTCTGGCCACCTTTGCACTTTTGGGGCCCTGGGCACCTGAACAAACGGGGGGGCCTCTTCTCTTAAAAGCCTCCCTTGTGCTGTGTTTGGCATCTTCCCTGCTGTCCCGGGTTCTTCCGAAAGGAACACCGCCGAGGTGCCTAAAGTTCTGATCTGTACATGAGATGAATGTCAGACACTGCCTTGCCTGAATCCTGTAGTCCTGTTACGAGCTTTTCTGTTTCTGTGCCAAAGAGGACAGGTCCCTGAAAAGGTGCATCCAAAATGGCATCCTGCAAATCCTGGCGGAAACCAGAGACCCTCAACCAGGCATGCCTTCTCATACAGATCCTGGCTCCTGCTGCCCTGGCTGCCATGTCTGCCATGTCTGCGGTGTCATAAGAACTCCTCAGCACATGCTTGCCCGGTCCATGCCGACTGGATGACAAGGAGCTCTGCCTTGCCATCAGAGTCTGTTTGTGCTTTAACTAGAGCCACAGCTTTTGCCCAAAGTGATTTCTGGTACGCAACCATATGAGACAAGAAATTCAGCGACCTGACCGTGCAGGTAGCTGAAGAATAGACCTTTCGGTCCAGCTTTTTTGACTCTGGTTCTGTGGGCTGAGTGCTCATGTGTCTTGGCTGCTGTACTCTGCCATGTGTGGCCGTGAGCACCATGGGGTCGGCTTTTGGTTGCTCGCTTAGGCAAGACTCTCCCTTGGGTGTCTTATAGAGCCTATCTGCTTTTCTTGGCACTGCCACCGTGGTAGCCGGATACTTCCAGGTCAATTTTATAATGTCCTGGAAGGGTTCCTACAAGTGAGGGACAGCCAAGTATTTTGGGTCAGTTGACCCTAGGAATTTTTCCTGTCGGCGGTGTTCCGGATCCAGCTCCTCTGTATCCCACTGATATAAGGCCTGGATGTGTCTCATGATGTCCAAGAAGGACGGTCATCTTGGGGTGACCGTGGCTAGTCCCTTCTCGGATCCGGGGAAGGTAAGAGTAACTCGTCCTCCAAGGAGTATTCTGAGAAGCAGTCTTCTGCATCTTCCCCTGAGGAAGAGGCGGACGTCGGCTGGAAGATGGAGCGACGACGGGTGCCTCTTTCTGCCACTCGGAACTGGCGACTGCTGGTAGTCATCATCGGGTGGCGGAAGCTCTGTCGGCGGGGAGGGTCGCCTGGGTCTCTGAGGTGACTGTTCCCTGGGTGGTGGCCAGACAGGGGATGGCTCTCTGGGATTTGGGAGTAAATCCCCCTTAATAGTGTTACTTGCACCATGCATTGAAAAGCGCCCCCCTTCCATCAGCAGGACTGGTGTCGGAGGCGTCGGGGTAGGTACGTTTGAGAGGCCTAGCGTCTGACCCTGTGGCTCTCTGGGTACTGACGTCTGGTCCAGAGGCACCTTGTCCACTGGTGCTTCGGGCATCAGGTCCGACGGGGCTTTATCTGGCAGTGTTGAGCCTCCCCACCGTGGTCTGGCATCCAGCTCCTTGGGAGGTGGTGTTTGGTTATCCACAGGCACAGGTGTCTTATCCCTTGGGTACCCGAGTGGACATCTGGTCCTCTGGGGCAGATGGCCGCTATTTAGACTGCAGCGCCTGGTCCATTTCATACGCGGTCGGACTGGCCCGTAGTCTGTCGCCCTTCTGAAACCAGCGTCACCTTTTCCTCTGGTGGTGGGCGTCTGAGTACCTGACGACCTCAGGTGTCTAGTGGAGTCGTCTCACTCCTTGTGCCTGTCGGATCACCCTGAAGGCTTTCGGGCGATGGGCTCTGATGTTTTGCCCGAAGCAGACGCCTGTCCCTCTGGCGTTGACCCATGCATATGCTTGTTGGGCCTATTTGCCAAGGGCAATTGGGCAGACGAACGCCACTGAAAAGTAGACTCTTTACCTTTGGAGTGGGAGGAGGCGGTAGTCTTCTTGGAGGAAGCCCAGAAACGGCTGTTGTACCGGGGGGAACTGACTCCGACCTACTGCCAGATGTGGAAGAAGCAGAAGTCCTGTGAGGGGACTTAGCATGGGATTCTGGCCTGGCTCTCTCCTTATCTCTATGGTGGTGCTTCCCGCCCTATCTTTTCTCCTTGGGGGAGAATCCCTAGCTGAGGAGGAAGAACTTTGTTCCGACTGGGTCCTCTGCATGACGGCCACTTGCTGCTCCAGCAGGTAGGCCTCGAGTGTCTTGAAACAGTGGATGTGGGTTTTGCTGTTGAATTTTTGGCAATGTGAGAAGTCGTCAGGCCGGTGGTTGGGGCCATAGCGGATCAGGCAGGCGGAGTGGCCGTTCCTCGCCGGGATCTGATTACTGCATGCGCATTTCGACTTCCGACCACTGGGAAGACATACACTTGATGGAAAAAAAAAAAAAACACTACTGAAAAAGTCAAAGAACGCTAAACTGCATGAGACGCAAAATGGCGGTCGACTGTGAAGATGGCATCTTTAGAGCTGATGTTAGTGGGGCAATGGCAGGAAAACAACTGAGGTGGTGCAGGGGGACCGCCCCTTTATACCACAGCTGACGGGGCGGAGCTGACGTTGGGGGCGGTCCCTCACCTTAGACTGCTGGCTAGAGGTTTTCTATGGGGTCCTAACTCCTGGTGGCTTAGTCCTAGTGGTAGTACCTGCTGCACGAGCTCCCCCTCGAAGTGAGATTGAATCTGACTCACCAGCAGCAGCACCCACACACTCCAATCTCCTTGCGCTTTCTGGCTGGCTAATGCCATGCCATCCTTAGCATAGGCACCACCTCTGAGACAGCTGAACCCAGCTGGCAATAATGCATAAGTCAAGCATACTGAGGGATTTGTGAGGTGAGAATGAGCATACAAGTGGCCCATTAGCCCCTTGCATGCCCAATGACTCACCTGCATACTTGGGCTGAATATGGCCCAAGGGGACCTGGCTGCTATCCAGTTTCAGGCAGCACTATCCCCTGCGGGCCATATGCAGTCCATGTCCATTTCAGGGTAGCAAAGATTCACTGATATTCAGTTAAATAGTGCCACTCTGTTGGAAAGCACTATCCATCTGAATATTGCTATGGCCGGGGGCAGGGGCAAGGCAGTGCAAGCGACTGCACCTGGCCATTTTTTTTCAATATTGGGACCTCCCACTTTTTAGATCCTTGACAGCTACAGAAATAGAGCTGACTGAACACATAACCATATACATTTTACAGCAGGTGTGGGTTTAGGCCTCCTTTAAACAAGTTAATTACATAGCACAGTCCAGTTAAGAGTGATGTCATACCCCCCCCCCAAATAAAACTCAGTCCTATTACATGGATGAGGAACATTTTCATGGTCTCCTCTTATTTTTTTGTCTGGAAAATTCAAAATTGAAGATGGCACTCTGCATATCATAAGAGATGTGAAGATTTCCAGAATGCAAAAAAAACATGGTCAGTTGGGGCAGAGAGTTACCTGGATCAGACTAATACTTAGCCTCTCAAAAGTACAACACTGAATCTATTTTATATAATATCCACCTTGTGCGTTTTAGTCCAATCAGCACAATGCAGCAGCTACTGATAGATTTGAAATACCTACCTCCCTGTTAGTTGAGCGACACTCTGTAAACTAATAACGAACCACATACATATAAAGTTCTCAAACAAAAACAGGCTTACCAGAGAGATCAAACTGATAAATCCCTTGCACAGTCTTCACCACGTCAGGACTGAGAGACGTCTGAATGATCTTGAATGTTTCTGCAACAGGCCCAGAGGCATCTATTGTTATTTGCTTCTTCCCATCTTTAAAAGCAGGGGAGGCACCATGCTCTGCAAGAAATATACATTTAGAAACCGCTATCTGCAATCGAGTGCAACTGCTCACAGAGGAAGAAAATACAGGTTACTCACCTGTAACAGGAGTTCTAGCAGTGGTATATGTTGTTCATCCATGCTGTCTGGCAGGTTCCTTGCCACTTTAAATCTTGCGGAAGGTCTTCAAGTTGTCCTCCTACCACCGGGTGGTAAAACCCTCGACTTCGCCCCATGATGCCAGATCTAGCCCGCTGGAAGCCAGGTTACATGTCGAAGCCGGGGAGGTTGGGCGGGTCGTGTGGATGAACAACATATACCACTCCTAGAACTCCTGTTACAGGTGAGTAACCTGTATTTCTAGGGATGTGGATATGTTGTTCAATCGACACTATCTGGTAGACTCCTAGCAGTTCTCCGGGAGAAGGGAGGAAAGGCACGTACCCCCGATACTTACTTGGGGAACAAGGACTGGAGAACCGAGGTCCCAAAACCAGCATCCCAGCGTGACTCTAGGTCAATGTGGTAATGGGAAATGAAGGTGTGTGCTGACTTCCAGGTAGCAGCCCTGCAGATTTCCTGGATAGGGACGTCCCTAGAAGCAGCTACCGAAGCAGCGGTATGGTGGGTAGAATCAGCTCTTATCCCTTTGGGTGGCTCCATGCCTGCCAACCTATAGCAGAGATCTATGCAGGAGGTGACCCACCTACTTATACGTCACTTGGCTGCAGGTCTGCCAGTAGCGGCTTCAGCGTAGGTGACAAACAGCTGGCAACCTCTCCCCGAACTTCAGCCGTCCGCTCCTTATAATAGCGGCTAGCTCTTCTAGAGTCCAAAGTATGGAGCCTATATTCAGCCTCCGAGGTGTGAGATCGATAGAACACCGGCAGAGTCAACACCAGATTCAGGTGAAACTCCGACACCACCTTCGGAAGGAATTTCGGGTTGGGGCGCAGGACAACCTTGTCCCTGTGGAAGACCAGATAAGGAGACACGATGGAAAGCGCCTGGAGCTCTCCCTTCCTTCTGGCTGACGTTATAGCCACCAAGAAAGTGGTCTTCCACGACAGGTGGGAGATATCGCACCTGTGCACTGGTTCGAATGACTTGCCCATGAGCTTAGCCAGTACCAGCAGTAGATCTCACGGAGGTAGAGGTTCTCGCACCGGAGGGGATATGTGATCAAGGCTTTTGAAAAAGCGCCCCACCACCTTCTCCTGCGCCACTGACTGCTTGCCGGCCCATGCCTGGTAAGCAGAGATGGCTGCCTGGTGCACCTTAAGGGTTGTCGATCGAGCCCTAGCTGAGAAAGAGATCAGAGGTAGTCCAAAATGCTAGCCAATGGACAGGAAGAGGGTGAACCTCTTGTCCTGACACCAAATGCAGATCTCTTCCATTTAAAGGCATAGGATTTTCTGGTCGACTCCTTACAGGACGCCTCAACATCGTTGAGGACCTCGTCGGAAAGACCCAAGGCCTGGAACTCTAGCTGCTCAGGAACCAGGCTGTCAGGAGCAGGGATTGAAAGTCTAGATGGAGAACCTTCCCCTTGTTGACTAAGATCAGGTCCGGGTGGGCTGGAAGCTGCCTCGGGAGCCTGGAGCTGAGGCTGAGATGATCTGGGTACCAGAACTGGAGAGGCCAGTCTGGGGCTACCAGAATCACCTGCGCCTTGTCCCTCTTCACTTTGAGAAGCACCTTGTGGATCAAGGGAAATGGAGGGAAGGCGTAGAAGAGGTCCAGGTTCCACGGCCTGGAGAAGGGCATGAAACAGCCTCAGCTTCACGTTCTCCCTGGAGGCGAACAGGTCCACCTGAGGGATGCCCTAATGGGAGAACAGGTCCTGAACTACCTCCGGCAGAAAAGACCACTCGTGAGATGCAGCACCTATCCGGCTGTGGGCATACGGTATACCCTCCTGCAGATGAGCTGGGATGAGCCACCACTGCAGGCCGTCCCACATCTTCTGGGTCACGGTTACTGGCTGGTCCAACGGACCGGAGCTCTGTGACCATTGACGGGCCAGCCCATTGCAGGGGGTGCATCATGACAGCAGGCCCAGCGGACCCACGCTGGCGCAGGCTGCCATGAGGCCCAGAAGGCAAAGGAAGTCCCAGGAGGCGCAATTGCCCAACCAGAAATGACTGGGCAAAGGAGGAAAGGACCTCGGCCCTGTCCGCTGGGACCGGGCTCTGGCTCGAGAGAGTCGAGCTCTGCCCGATGAACTGAATCACCTGCGATGGCACGAGTTCCGATTTGGCCTCGATCAGGAGGCCAATTTGAAAGCAGACCTGGAGGGCCAGATCCCTGGATCACTCCACCTCCAACCTGGAAGGGGCTGCTGTCAGCCAATCGTCCAGGTAAGGGTACACACGGAACCCTCGGCGCCACAAGAATGCTGTCACCACTGCCACGCATTTGGTGAAGACCCTGGGAGCTGGCGAAAGGCCGAAGGGCATGGCCTGGAACTCGTAAAGAGATCCCTCTGCTCTGAAGCGGAGGAATCGCTGATGAGACGGACGGATTGGAACACGAAAGAACACGTCCTGCAGATCCAGAGAGCAAAACAACACGCCTAGTTCCAAGGATGTAATGATCTGAGCCAGAGTGACCATCCTGAAGGTGCGCGGCCTTAGGAACTTGTTCAGGTTGTGCAGATCAAGAATGGGGCGCCAGCCCCCTGTCCGTTTGGGACCAGGAAGTACCTGGACACAAACCCCAGGTTTGGAGGAGGATCTGCTACCTTGCTGATCACCTCCTTCTGGAGGGAACAGAGAGGCTGCGGGACCATGCTTCGAGGCGGCAGCTCGATAGGGAGGGTCTGCTCAATTCAAGAGGCAGACCCCGCCGACCACTTCCAGCACCAAATGGTCCGTGGTGATAGCAGACAAAGGCGGAAAGGAAGTGAGCGGGCAATCCCCATGGGGGACCCAGTGGAGAAGTAGCGAGTTAGGCGACACCCCTCAACCCCGTCACTGGGCAGGCTTGGAGGAAGGGCTGGCTGAGGGGCCGCCTGGACCCTTCCCTCCAGGCTTCCTACTGGAGGAAGCAGCAGACTTGGCCTTGGGGCGCCAAGCGTGAGCCTGCTGGCCTTGTTGCTGTTGCTGCTGGGCCGGACGTGCCGCAGAGGCAGAAGGGCTTACGCTGCTGCTGGCTGCCTTTGTCCTTCTGGGCAGACGTGACAGAGTCCAAGGTGGCACTGGACTTCTCAATCCTCTGGAGATGGCCTTCCACCCCCAGCCTGAACAAGTCGATATACAGGAAGGGAACGTCTGCCAGCTTGTGCTGGGTATCCTCCGTGAAGGTGAAGATCCGCAGCCAAGCTCTGCGGCACATGGCTACTGCGGTCGCTACTGACCGGGCACAAGAGTCTCCAATGTCCAAGGCAGTTTGGAGCTGTTTGGCCACCGCCCTTCCCTGATCTCGCACCTGCTTGACCGTCTTCTGAGGGTCAGCCGGGAGATGAGGAATCACCTCATCCAGGGAACCCATAAGAGCGTGTGAAAAATGTGCCATCAGCATGGCCAAGCTAGCCTGTCGAAGACATAGGGAGGAAGCAGCGTAAACTTTTCGCCCCGAGTAATCCAGCTTTTTGGACTCGCCTGGTGGTTTTCCACGTCCCTAGTGTTTCCGGAACACTGGAAGACGCTATCGGTGACCAGCCCCTCCGCAGAGGGGTGCTCCGAAAAACCGGAGAGGGAACCGGTGGGGACTTCGTACTTGCAAGCCATCCTGGCTGAAGGCGCAGGACAGGATGCAGGCCACTGCCACAACTCTAGGGCTGGGCCAACAATGGCCTCGGCCACAGGGAAGGCCTCCGTGGGGGAATCCCCTTGGTCCAGAATCTCCGTGAGGGGATATCTGGCCCGTTTTTGTACAGGTCTGAGCTACATCCCAATGGACTCTGAGATGAGCCAAAGGATTCCTAGGAACGAGGATGGGCTCTCGTCCACCGACTGACTCCCGGTAGATTCCAGGTCAAGGGGCCTGGAGTACAAGGAGTTGTCGGACTCCGAGGAGTCCGCGAACAGCTGCCGAGTGCCTGAGCCACTCTCCACTCACCGAGGTCGATCGGGGGTGAGGGTGACCGACAACCTGTGGGGCAAGCCCTGACCAGACCGAGAGTCCTTGGTCGGGGCCCCAGTCTTAGGTTGTGGAGGCGGTGGTTCCACCACAATGGGTGCAGCAGCCCGGTTTCAGCCAAACAATCGGTGCAGTGGCTCCTCGACTACAACAAGAGCTGGCCGGTCAAGCGACAACACTTAACCGCGGGAAACAGCAAAGTCACTTATTACCAGCAACAGAGTTGCTGCCAACATGTCCTAATAGCGCCGGCGCAACTTCATCAGGCCCTATCCTCGAAGAGGACAATGAAACGGCAGCAATCCGCTTTCTGTGATGCGGGACCGAGACCGCCCAATGTCGTGGATTCACCCATGAGTAGGACTGAGACCTTGGGGTCGCTGGTGGGTCAAGAGGGGGCGGGGAACCGCCATCCCTTGGTTCAGGGTCCTTAACCGGGGACTCTGGCACAGGAAGCACGGGCAAGTCCTCAGTAACCGCCGGGGGAACCGGTGAAGAAGGGTTGTTGGCTTCTCCAGTCGACAACCCGTCCAATGGGTCGAGAAAATCTCGACCGCATCGACAGGCGTCTCGGCTGGCTGACCTGACAGGGACACCGTGAAGCCAGCGGCCTTAGCCGCAACCTCGACCAAAGTCGAGAGCCGATGGTTCGGGGAAGGGCTCTCTCCCGCTCCCACGAATGCTGACGGTGGGGCTTACCTTTCTGTTCCTTTTTCTTCGACCTACTCGAGTGAGTCCCCGAAGTTCCTTCTCCTTTGGTGGAGAGGGACTGACAAAGCTCCCTGAAAGAAGCAGTGTAGGAGGAGCCCAAGGAGAGCGGGATAAACGCAGACGTCGATGAAGAAGACGCGGCCTGGTCTGCCTCCTCCTCGAGGGCGATCAACTGCTCCAGCTGCTCGGTGGAGCCTGCAGCAGCAGACACCGCCCAACAGGCCTCCCGCCGACTACTCCGGCGGATACACGTTCGGGTCCCAGCTGAAGTCAGACAGCAGCGGTCTTCAGAACCCGACCGTAAAGGACTTGCAGAGATCGCAGGCCTCGTGGATCGTGTGCAAGACCCAGGCAGTAGATGCACATGGAGTGCAGGTGGTCCAGACATTTTCTGCCCGCGAGGACACCGACGGAAGCTGGGAGTAGATTTATCCATCACAGCTGCGAGGGAAGGTAAAGACGCAAGTCTAGTAAACTTTAAAATAATTTTCGGAAATGCCAGAGGATTAGGATCCCGGCCTACAATGCAGAGCACTAAGGAGGGAACCTGAGCTTCCAAGCGGTAAGGAAGATCTGGGGTCATGGGGCGGAGCCAAGGGTTTTACCACCCGGGTGGGTGGGAGGAGCCAGCTTGAAGACCTTCCGGCAAGATTTAAAGTGGCAAGGAACCTGCCAGACAGTGTGGATTGAACAAAATATCCACATCACTAAAATGAAAGTTACACACTTACCACATATCTTCACACCAATGGGTTTGGGGCCGGAGTTACTAGGACCCAGCGGGATAACACTGTTTGCAGGAAGGGGCCAAAAATCAGTTACTGACAGTGCATGTGCACCTCACGTGTTGCCGTGCGTGCCAGCCAATAACAGATGCTGGTTCCCTCACGCACCTTATTTCTGTTTGCCAGGAGAAAAACAAAGTGGAGAGAAATAAAGACAGAGCTATAGATTCCTAGCCCAAAGGGATAGGGAAAAGATAAAGAATAAAATAAACAATAAACTAGAACCCCCAACTACCAACTTAGGATACAGAGATGGGGTATACTAGGTGGCACAAGGGTCTATAAAGAGCCAGAGTTGCATAATACTAGCCACACAGAAGGTGGTTAGTGGTAAGGAAAATAGGGCTGCAGCCCTATGCATGTGGCTCTGGCAGATGCAAGAACGTAAGTCCAAGAATTGGAACATCCTGTAAATGAGACAGCACAACGTGCTAAAATAGATTAAAAATGACACATGGACTGCTGATGGGCAACTCTAGTCACCCAGTCAAAAATTCAATGAGGTTGGTCTGACATGACCTCCCCTGGTGAAACCATGCTGCCTTGGGTCCTGCAGTCCATTGACAACCAGATGTTCCACCAATCTCTCCTTCAGTAGTGCTTCCATGATCTTCACCACTACCGAGGTGAGGCTGACTGGTCTGTAGTTCCCCTGCTTCCTCTTTGTTCCCACTTCTGTATAAAGGGACTACATCTGCTGTCCTCAGTCTTTGGGTACCTCCCTGTTTCCAGTGATCGGCTAAACAGGATAGCCAGAGGTTCAACCACCTCTCTTAGTTCTTAAGGACTCTGGGGTGCACCCATCTGGCCCCATTGCTTTATCAACTCTTATTACTTCCAGTTCCTTCAGGACCCTTTCTCGTGTAAAGGGACTTGTGTCCAATTCTGCACCATTCTCACCCTTGTACTCCTTCAGACCCATTACCCTCCTCTCAGTAAGACTGAGCAGGAAATACCTGTTCAATATGTCAGCTTTACTGTTGTCATCCTCCACATGGCCCCATCCTCCCCTTCAGTCTCACTATCCCTCCCTTTGCCTTTCTTTTTTCACTTATGTACCTGTAAAAGGTTTTGTCCCCTCTACCCACTGATTTTGCAATGTGCTCTTCTGTCTGAGCTTTGGCTTGCCTTACTGACCTCCCTGCCTCCCTTTGCTTCTCCTGGTATTTCTCCCTATCCCCTTCTGCCTGTGTCTTTTTGTATTGCCTGAATGCAATCTTTTCGGCTTTCACTTTCTTTGCTACCTCTTTGGAAAACCATAATGGCATCCTCTTCCTTTTCCTCTTGCTAACCTGCTTAATGCATAATTCTGTTGCTCTTGTAATCCCTGTTTTAAATATTGCCTACTGTTCCTCAACCCCTGATTCCACCCCATTCCCTTAATGCCTCTTTCAAGTATCTCCCATTTTCCCAAAGTCTGCCCCCTAAAATCCAGGATACGTGTTTTGTGTGGTTTGGTTCTGCTCCTTCTGTGATTTCAAACCACAATGACTGGTAGTCACTGTTCCCCAGGTGCTCCCCACTGTTACCCCCATCACACTGTCCCTGTTGTGAGCACAAGGTCCAGTATTGCCTTCTGCCGAGTTGGTTCCATGACCAGTTGCTAGGAAAGGTACCCTGAAAGAAGTCAGGATAAATCTGCTCCTAGTTGATGCTGCTGCAGGGATGCTCCAGTCACATCTGGAATACTGAAGTCCCCAACCAGTACTATCTCCTCTTGTCTACCATCCTTTGGATGGCTAGCATCAGACCCCTATCTGTTTCTTCCTCCTGGGCTGGTGGTCTATAGACCACACCTATGCGGATGGCTGGCCCCATTTTCCTTTCCAGTTTAACCCACAGTACCTCTCCCCCATTTTGTTTCTCCTGGATCTCTGTGGCCCTTATGTCATTTTTCACATACAGTGCCACTCCTCCTCCCTTCCCGGTCTCTTCTGAATATGTTGTAGCCAGGAATGGCCATCTCCCAGTCGTGGTTACCATTATACCAGGTTTCTGTGATGGCCACAATGTCCAGGTCTGACTACACAGTGACAGCCTCCAGATCTTCCATCTTGTTGCTGAGGCTCCTGGCATTGCACACATGCTTCCATGATTTGACCTCCCTAGACTGTTTAGCTGTTCTATTCCAGCCCCTTCCTGGTTGTCCTTTATCACTGGTTCTCCTTGCTGTCTGCCGTTCTGCTGATTTTTGCCCTTTTCTGCCTATCCACCTCTTGAGCGCTATTTATTTGAGTAACTAGTAACTAAACTATTACTTTCAAAAATGTAATCTGTTATAGTTATTTGTTATTTCTCGTTGCTTTTGTATAAAAAGTAACTAACTATAATTGTAAGGTATTACTTTCTAGTACTTCTCCATCCTTGCTAGTGACTGCACAGAGCTCCTGGAACAAGTTTCCAAACGTAAGAAAAGTAACTTACCCAACACTGCATTCAAGTGCTTTTTCATTATTAAATGACTTTGCAAGCAGCTGGTGGTTGGTGCTGCTTTAGTTCTTTTGAGCACACAGCTCCCCCTACAGAGGAGGGTGTCACTGTGGTGCCAACTGCAGCACCACCTTCCCCAGGCAGGCAGATGGTGCCACTGTTAGCACTAACCGACACAGGCTTCCCCCCAAACCCAAGTCACCTACGTGTTAGTGGTCTGCTGGGCCATCCAGCACCCCTTGTGTGTTAAAATGCACAAGACTAATTTTTAGCTCTGCCCAACAAAATTAAGGTTGCCACAGCAACCCATTTGACATATTATACTGCAGAATCTTATTGTCTTATTCCTTCCTTCTGGCGCGGTTTCCTCAACCAAGCAAGCTCCCAAGTCCCATGCCGCCGCTTATGCCCCACTACCTCTTACCACAGACTTGCCTCTTCATGGTGGGGTCTGCTGAGGCCCACTTATCTTCTGCAGGTCAGCCAAGTTCTGGTGGTGGGGTTGGATAATCGACTGGGGCCCCAAGAGTATCAGCATTCGACTGTCGCATTTCCAGATTTACTAAATTTTGATACCCTCTCCCGGCAACAAAGAATCTGGCTCAGTTAAGAGTGTGCAAAGCGTGCCAGAGCCAATCAGTGTCCCCTCCTTGCAAGAGCTCCAGCTGCATAGCCACACGTCCTCACTCAGGGGAGCACAGCAGTGGATGCTGGCACCCTCCATCCTCTGAGAGCGTCCCGTGGGACTCACTATCCCCCACCTCCCTGGCTGTCCAAGGCTCATTCCTGAACAAGGTTCATTGGTGCTGTGAGTGGCAGCCCTGCTGCTGCACTGTCTGCCTGTAATGCAGCATCTTGAATATACAGTTTGGCACCTGCTACACTCAGGTGTTTGGGTGCAAAAATCTTACACACTTTAGTCACAATGTATCTTTTGTAGCAGAGATTTGCCTATCCTGGTCCCCATCCTACATATCTGGTTATTTTACAATACTTTTATCCTTGTAGGAAGATGCATGAAAAGAGGTCTTCTGCGAGGCAGACACAAAGACCCACTCAAGAATCAGCTGAGCGAGCCTATTAGTGACACACACTAGGACCTCCCCTGAAAGAACGAAGGAATCACTCTGGTGTGCTAACTCTCTGCCGGTCTGGACACAACAAACTACTACGAAACCACATTAATGATTTACAGCACGCTCACCAACATCTGCCAGAACATGACATGGGGAAGTGGTGCTAAACAACAGGGCCTCGGAGGGTGCAAGACTATTAAAACAGAGGAGGAACAAGTCAAGGAACAGAGACTATAAACTAAAAAATTTTTTAAAGGAGCCCAAAGTCAAGTATATGTTCTCTAGTATGCCCAGCTGAGTCTATCCATGCTGTGTGTGCCAGCAGCAGTGTTTTGTTTACTGACTTTTTAATTTTAAGAATGCACACCTACACTTTCAGTGTGTGGTTCTCAGTTTTATAGTTGTTCCTGCTATTGCTCTTTGATCCTGCTTTCCAGGAAGCAACAAGTCTTGCTGAGACTGTGACATAGATAGTCTTCTAACACATAGCTGTGCAGCGTTAACAATACAATAAACTAAGTAGTAAATTATATCCTTTTCACCTACTTCTGTGCAGTACCAGTACGGTCACTAATAGTATGTGAACTACTTGGCCGTTCCCTTACATGACATTTGATTCTTTTTCCATAAAAGTTTTTATCGGAGTTGTTCTATTGTTTTCACATAACAATGCACAATAGCAAGCAGGACAACTGGTAACATCACTTACAATTCATTCGACAGCTGTAACAGTGGGCTGAAGTACATGCAAGCAACACAGTTATAAGGGACAGATAACAATTATGTTTTAAACAATTGATATTAGCACAGGGAGGAGATTACCTGCATAAATCTAATACTGGGTGTTGTTACAGACAGGAGACTTCACCTTTAGCCCATATCCTGAATGAGGTCTGTAAAGGTATACTATGCCAAGAATTATCTATATTACCTAACTCTCAACACCTTGAGTCTCTACTTCGGATGAGGACGTCAAATAGTGCACACAGATTAGGATGCAAAAAGGTAAATGTCCCCGATCAACTTTTCAATATTAGGGAACCAGCCATTGTGTAAAGTATAAGGTATTATAGAGAAATGGGAACCATTCAGCTGGGGAGAAATTGACCTGTGGCCAGAAGTAGTATGCAGGTAGTTAAGCGACAGGAAAGGCATGGTGTTTCCTTGTACTATCTTTTTCCTGTTAGGAGGAACAGGCCAAGCAAGGCAGGCTCTGTTCTGCAGGTAGCACCCCAGATTTTGTCAAAGAGGTCCAGTTTGCAAGCAGCAAAGTGTGCCACCATTTCATAATGGGATGTCAGGGAGAGCAAATTTGTCCACCCCAGTACAGCAGGAGGGTAAGGAGCCATCCGGTGCAGGGGTATGACACTCTCTCCAACAGCCATGGCCCTCTCAGCCAGAGAAGTTCTGCTTGTGGGAAGGACTAAGCCAGGAGGGCCAGGCCCAGGAGGGCTAGCTGAAGATCTTTGTGACATGGAATACGAATGATTTCCTTACAGGTATTCCAGATGGCATCCCAATGTGTGTCCAGTTCTGGGCAATACCATAGGATATGAGAGAGGGTGGCTTGGGGAGAGTCACACTGCCAACAGTCACTGTGGGGTAGAAGGCCAGATTTATAAAGCTATTGAAGTGAACGGTACAGCCTTTGCAGGACCTTCTATTGAAGAGTTTTGGCCTGTACTTCCCTGGAGGCCTTAGGTCATAGGTCATCCCAGTCCACCTGGCAAATGGTCACATCCATTCTCTTTCCCAGGTTTCTCTGGGGCCAGCAGTTGCCTCCTGCTTCTGCTGGACCATGTAAAATGATTTAAGACGAGGGTAACTTTCTATAGTGAGGTCAATTCAAGTAACCATCCCTCCAAGGGTCTGGCGGGTGGAAGTATCGTAGAGGGATATCCTCACCCAAAGCATATCCAAGGCGTTGAGGAATTTCCAAAAGTGAGTTTTAGGGAGATAGTGAAATACCAGTTCTGTGAGCAGTATAGCACTCTGGTCTGAGGGTGATAAGGGTCACCCACTGTGAAAATAACCCATGCCACCCAGTCCTTCCGGTCCACAGTTTTGTTGTTTATTTTCAGGGTCAGATTCTGTCACAAAGGCCGGGACCTCGAGGATGTGGGTTGCCAGCCCCAAGTGTTGCAGTATTTCTGACACACCTTTTTAGTATGCCTTACAGTTGGAGGTGCATGAGGATGGAGTACCTAGTCCAGCAAAACTAGGCAGGTGACCTGGGTGGCCACACTGGAGGAGTTCTAAGGCCATCCACTTTGACTGATAGGGTGGCATGTCTGGAAGGAGACAAGCTATGGCCTGCCGAAGGGCTACAAAGTCAAGCTGCATTTTCAGGTTTGGAAGGCCAAAACTGCCTTCTCACCAGTGTCACTGGGATGAATGTCCTAAGTTTTATTTTTGGAGCCTTAAGATTCCAGATAAATTAAGACATTTTAGTATAAAGAACCTTAAGCGAGGAAGAGGCAACTGAACTGGGAGATTTGTCAAAATATACTGCAGTTTGGAAGTGCAAGTCACTTCAGAGTATTTCCTCTCCCTAGGTGGAGAGCATAAGAGCTTTCTATCTGTCCAGCTCCAAGGACAGGGTGTGCAAATCCTATTGCCCCTGTGCTAAGTATATAACTTTCCTTGAAGGGCAAGCACAAAGAGAGAACTAATTTAATGTAATGAATAGGGCAAGTGAAAATTCAGCTATAGTCTGGCTGGGCAAGTCCTAAAAGTTTTGATTTGAACACTCCAGCCAGAGAACAGTTTCTCAAGCATGACAGAGACATTAGTTGAGACCGCTGCACATACTGTGGCCTAAACCTGAATATCCAAGCAACTAACCCCTTCTGGAGACCCAGTGGTAGGGGTACCTTGTGACCAAGGCAAGAGAGCTGATATTTTGTCCCATTTAAATTATAAATAGACAGGGTAGCATACTGGCAGATAATATTTTCTAGGGCAGTCAGAGACATGAGAAGATCTGTGAGATACAGTGTGATGACATCCGTGAAAAGGAATATTTTCTGCAGACAGCCGCAATTTGTATCCCTGGAAAGGACTGGGAGACCCAAATTTTATAGGCTAAGGGCTCTATGGCCAGCAGGAAGAGATAGAAGGAGAGGGACACACCTGCCTTGTTCCTTTGTAGTACAAAGGCTGGGAGATCAATGAATTTGTGAACACAGAGGCAAAGGGTTGTGTATGAAGTAATTGCACTTGCTGAATAAAGCTGGTAAATGCCAAAGCGGGACACAGCGTTGAAGATGTGAGCCTGCGCCACCCTGTTAAAGGCCTTTTTAGCACCTAAAGAGAGAGTGGCAGTGGGCTCAGTTTTCCCAGTGATGTGCCAGAGAATATCCAGAAGCCTCCGAGCATTTTCTGACCCCAGCCTCCCAGGGACAAAGCCCATTTGGTCAGGGTGGATAATAGTGGATATGACAGGTTTCAGTACACAGATTTTGGCATCTACGTTGATAAGTGAAATGGGGCAAAATCTGAAAGCACAGCAATCTGTCTTTCCCCTTTTTCGGAAGCAGGGTAACGAGGGCTTGCATGGGTGTGTTGGGGTGCTCCTTTGGACCAGGAGTTGTTTAATACATTCACCTTCCTGGGAGCCAAATCAGATGCATAGGCGTGGTAAAAATAGCTGGGGTAGCTAAAAGGCCCTGGCGACTTACCCAAAGCCATACTAGCAATGGTTTCTGGTATCTCAGTAGGTGTAAAGTGCAGGTCAAAGAGAAAGTTTGCTGCTGTCGAGAGCGGAGTAGGTATGTGTCCCCATAAAGGCAATCACAGTCTGCCTGCCTGGGTGAGGCCTCAGAGGTGTAGACAGTCTGGTACAAATTCAGGAACCCATTGTTAATTTGAGCTGCGGCAGACACTGTTGTCCCATCAGCGCTATGGATAATGGGGATGTACCTCACTTCCTCCCTGGTTTGGAGGTGGTGGGCCAGAAGTTTTCCCAGCTGCTCCCCAGCTTCCCAATAAGAATGATTTAGTTTGAAAAGGGCGTACTCTGTATTATGCTCCAGAGAGAATTCCATGGCTGCCCTAGCCACTGATATCTGTGGCCTTAAAAGATCTTTTCTGTCATGGTAGAGCTGAAAGTTCCTCTCTAGTAGCCTTTCTTGCTGCCCAGCCATCTGGTCCCTTTTCTTTCTCAGTTTGGAAATGTATGCAATAAGTTTGCCCCATACGGTGACTTTCACAGCTTCCCTCCGAGTTACCAGGGATGTAACAGGAGTTTCATTCAGGGAAAAGTAATCTAGTAATTCAGTGTGCATCCAAGATCGAAATGCATCTTGTTGCAGTAAGGCAGAATTGAGTTTCCTTTGTTTCTGGGGTTGATCGTTTGTCCCCATGCCACAGACAGAATAACAGGAACATGGTCAGATATTAAAATATGTCCATGACCATGTTCCATGTACTTAGAATTAGGTCATGAGACAGAAAGATAACATCCAGCCTGCTATATGATTCGTGGATAGGAGTGAATGAAGGAGTTAAAGTCCTGCTCCGATGGGTGGCGAGCCCTCCACACATTGCAGCCAACAGCAACGTCAATGTCAAGACATCAGCTGCCACAACCTGCTCAGTCTTAGACCCCAGGCCCGTCATGTACAATGGGGGCGTAAGACTAGGCTGAAGTCTCCACCTAGGATGACACTTGCAGGGCCATTAGGGAGGGAGGGAGGAAGTACAGCATCAGAGTAGCAGCTGTCTGAAGAATTGGGGGCATATATTTATTTATTAAAAGTTGCATAGATTACAGGATAAGTTCTATAAGAAGTCTCGCTTACAGAATGTCCCAAGTCAATAAAAAACAAAACAAAATACATAAACTGACATAAAAAGATCGATTACAAGGCATAAAATAAGTGGGTTAGCATCACAATTTGCGACCTAAGATTGGAAAAGCGAGTCAACTTGTGGAATGATTACTGATCATTGCTAATCATTCTGAACTAACCCTAGGTCCTTTAAAATGCCCTTTTTGGCATTTTGGGCTATATTTCTTTAATTTTTTTTTCTTCTTCGTTTTCTGTCCTCCTCCCGCGCCCCCTACTGATAGGCCAGTGATGTAACCCCGTCTCTGCAGGAGAAATGTTACAGCGTCCTCTTGCAGCATAACCCAAGGAGAAAGCAAGCAGGACAAGAAGCTCAGCAGGCCAAAATTAAGCAAGTTAAGTTCAATTTCCTTTTTTTTAATTGTATGTTTTAGCTCATTGGTGGTGTCCAGTAATGAATTTCTTTCCGTGTTTGCAGGGAGGCCGCACTGAGGAGCAGGGGGCGGAGGAGGCCGAGACAGTGCGAGAGCGGCCCGGGACCAGAGGAGAGCCGCGCGAAGCATCGTGGTGGGGCAAGCAGGCAGTGTGATGCAGATTCGGCCGAGCAACTTGCAGAGGAGCAGCGCACAGCTGAGAAAACAATCAGGGGAGTCTCTACAAAAAAAATCAAGTGCAAACTTTTCAATTTATTGTCCGGGGAGCCTGGAGGAGTGAACTCAAAGGGAGGGCAGTGGCATGACTGGGAGGGGGGTTCAGGGCAAGGAGAGCACTTCATGGGATAGGCCTGAACTGTGAGCAAAGGAGCCAAGCGTGCAGGTTCAGCGAACAAAGGTCCGGATGATGCAAGGAACCCGCCTCCTGAGACAGCAAGTGAGAACTGATTGGCAGAGGCACTGGAGGTTCCCAGGGCAGCTGATGTAGTAGAGGGAACCAGATCTGCCTGGGCCCAAACGGCGCGATAAGTATCAGCATTGCTTGCTCTCTGCAAAGTTTCAGAAGGACCCTCTGGATCAACGGAAAGGGGGGAAAGGCATAGAGGAATCTGCCCGACCAGGAGAGGGACAACGCGTCTCACCAGAAAACACCAGGCCTTGGATCTAGCAAGCAAAAATTGGGCAGTTTGCGTTGGATGGGGATCCGAAAAGATCTAACTCTGGTGTACCCCATCTGTGAAACAGATCATCTACTACCTCCTGGAGTAGTTCCCACTCATGGACTCTTGCCTGAGGCGTCTCAAGGCCATCTGCAATGAGCTGTCCACTCCTGGGACATGAACAGCAATGAGGTTTGCACGCGGTTGCAAAACCCAATCCCACACCTCATGGTGGCCTCCTGCAGCTGGTGTAGGAATGGGTGCTTCCTTGTTTGTCGAGGTAATACATCACCGAGGAATTGTCTGTAACAGAAGAGTACCCGGTGGAATCTCCGACTGGAAGGCATGCAGGATGCAAAGAAGTACAGTTACGTAAGAACTTACCGTAACAGTAGATCTTCGAAAGAGGCTCTTGCAGTAGGTAATTACATATAGGACTGACGTCGGCAGGCAGCAGGACCCCACGGAAAAATTTCTAGCTAGCAGTTTCTAGCAAGGGACTACCCCAATGTCAGGTGACCGGCGTTAGGAGACGTCAGTATAAAGGGGCGGTCCCTCATGCCCGACTTCCAGTTCTTTCCCACCACAGGCCCACGAGAGAAGCAGATATTTCCCTCACTGGAAAAGGAGCTGAAAAAGCTTAGGGGGATGGAGGGCGGGAAGGTATTACCTACTGAAAGAGCCTCTCTCGAAGATCTACTGTTACGGTAAGTTCTTAAGTAACTGTACTATCTTACTTCCAGAGGGCTCTTGCTGTAGGCAATTACATATAGGACTGAGTCCCAAGCAGTCTGGAACAAGAAGCAGCACACAGGAGGAGGAAAGCTACTCAAAGCAAATCCTCTAGGACTTCCGGTGACGTCATGCTCTGGGTAACAGCCTGAGTCAGAGCGCTCCGTCGTGATCCGCCAACAAAACCTCTCATTTAGTCTTAAAACCAGGTTAAAATTGAGAAAAAGTGTTGAGAGAGGTTTCAACATGGGAAAAAAGAATGATAGAGTAAAATCTAAAGTCCCCGAATCGACAGATGCGGAGAGATTAATTGATGATGGCTCGGAGAGCGAGGGTTCGTATGAGCCTCGTTTGGATCCTCCCGTGAAGTTATGGAAGGAACCAACTCCCCATCACGTCACTGCAAAAACAAATGACTCAGATGTTATCTGAGATTCACGTGATTTCAGGAAAGAAATAAAAGCGAACACGCAGCCTTCGTACAGATATTGGGAAGCTGGAGAAAGCGGCAAGAGGAGATGGAGTCCCAGGCCCACGAGTCGGATCAGCGCATTCTGAGGAGACTGAGAAGGCAATTGTACAACTACACAGTACGATCACTGCCTTGCAAAATCGGGCGGAAGATGCAGAGAGCCGGAGCAGAAGAATAACATCCGAATCTCCGGGATACCTGAAGGGGCGGAAGGCAGCGAGATCGAGCTTTATCCCAAAAGCAGCTGAGAGACCTATTATCACTCCCACCCTCTGTCTGTAGAGATAGACAGAGCACATCGGACCTTGGGCCCAAGGCCTCCTTGGCGCCGAGGCCTAGAACAATCCTGGTCCGGTTCCTGAGGTTTCAGGAGAAAGAATTAGTGCTCCACACGCGTGGAAGGCTCGGTGGTAACGTGGCAGGGCAACAGGCTGTATTTTGAAAATGACTTTTCTCCAGAGATTATGGCCAAACGCAGAAAGCTCACATCCCACTTATGAGGACACTCAAGGCGTAAGGAATACGCTTTTGAACACCATACCGCTAAACTTGTGGTTTCTTTTTAAAGAGGGCCCAGTAACGCTTGAGAATCCGCCGCTGCAGCACAAGAACTGGGCGTATCGAGAGGAATTGATACACACTCCACAGCGAGCTGATTCCAGAGACTTCCTTATCTGCTAAATTATCCCAGAAGATGTGGCAAGGACAATGCAGAGGCCAGGAGACGACAAGGAGCTGAAGCAATTCAGAATATTGTGGGGCCCTTAATAAGCAAGCTGCTCCAGGACTGTCGGGATCAGAAGCGGAAGGGAGCGGAGGCTGAAACTGCAAGTAGATGTATAGTGGCTGGACAATAATATACTTGTATAGGTTGGGAGAGAAACTTGTTCGAAGTTTGGTCTGGGTCAACGCTGTAAGCTCCAGACACAGAGACCTAGGGGGAAGAGGGAAACTAATTAGAATCTGTATGCAGTTGATAATTAACTGTTCTTCTAAGTGCGGGGAATGCAAGGTGTTACTGGGCGGAGATGGGATAGGGGCACTATAATATGAGGCGTCATGGACAGACTAATTGGAGACGACGGGGGATGGGGTTAAAAAATATAGTAGTTTATAACAAGCGGTCCACAATGAAACCTGGATGCCTGGATGGTTCTCACTTCAGGAGGATAGATATAGCGGGGGATAGGAGGGAACGTAGGGTGGTGGATGAGGATGGCTGAGATTTCTATGAGGCCGGGTCAGTGGTTGGCCTGACATGAGGTCCGGGCTGGGGCCCGAGGAGTATGGGGGAGGGGTCGCCCGTGGGCCGGATGGTTTGTGCCCCTGGAGCGAGCCAAGGGTAATCACGGAGTGAGGGACTTTGGAGGGAGAGTGGAGGGTGCGGGGGCTGGTGGGCCATAGAGGTGCTGGTGGGATGGGCTAGACAGCCCAGATGCAGCGGGGGAGGGGAGGGGAATGTAAGCGATCACCTGGAAATGGTCAGAGATGGGTGGGGGTGTTCACCCTGATGAAATCGAATAAGGCTAAGAGTCGGGTGAGAACTAGCAGGAAGGGAAGGGAGGAAGAGCATATAAAAAGGAGGAAGGGGGAGATAGGGAGGGCCTTCACAGCTTCAATACTAGCGATAGGGGCAATGAACTAAACAATACCGATGCTATGAATATACAAGGGAATCAGTTGAGGTGAATTAGAAATAGCAAGGACCCTGCTCGCCCTCGCTGTGAGGCCGGACTCCATGAGGATTGGCAGGCTGCTCTCGGGAAGGCTACATGCAGTGCGCCCGGAGGACTGGGACGAGGGGAGGCGGGAGTGGGGGGCAGTGACAGAGTGGCGAGAAGAATACGGCCTGATGGGCCTATTTTGATTAACCCCCCACACACAACTGGCTGGAGGATATTCCTCAAATCCAAGATTCAGGACTGAAGAATATTTCAGATATTTCAGACACAGCATGCTTGATCTGATGCGTTGGGCGCTCTCTTGAGGAATTCCATTTGCTTGGGGGATGGGGCGGGTCATATGGGATCGGCTGCTGCAGCCCACAGGAAGGACTACCTGGCTTTGGATTGGTGGGGGCATAGGGTCTCCTCCTGGCGCATACTGGGAGCCCGAGGGGTGAGAGTTGTCACAGGACTGGTGGGAGTGTTTTAGTAAGGAGCAGTAAAGGCTGGCATCATGGCCTCTCATCGGAATGGAGAGATGAGCCTAAGCACACACTTAATATCAGAACAAATAGTACACAGAGGATTGGAAGAACAGTCAAATATTCAGGCCGTGTTATAACAGGGCACATTACACTGCCCCCAGACTCAGGAGAACCTAAAGTAACGACTAAGTGGGAGGGATTTAGGACCTTAAGGGTTAGAGGAGACACAACAGGAAGGAACCAATGGGGGGCCTAGCGGAGGGGGTAAGCAGGAGTAAAGAGGATATGGATAATTCAACTGACATTACCCAAGTATGGCGGCTGTTAGAAAAGTAAAATAAAACCATGGCCAGGCTACCCGAAGCGATACAAGAGATCAGGAAGGCTTGGGGAAAGAGGAATTGGGGGTTGGAGGCGGAGGAGAAAAGGGGCGCACAGGGTTATCGATACTATAGAAGGTAATAGGATTAAATAGCTGTGAGGTTAAACAGGAGCCTGATTCTGACTCACAATGCTTCAGAGAGATGACAGTCAGCAGAGGCGGAGGAGCGCAGGAGCATCGAGGAGCCTACCTTGGGCTCCACTTGCTGAACCTAAGTTGCAGAATTCCCAGTTAGGATTGAAGGGAAGGGGTGAAAGGACTGAGGCGAGGTCCAGTCGTGAGGCATTGAGGGGATGTAATAAGCAACAGGAGAGCTCTCCATGTCTCTCCTGAAGAGGGAGAACTTCGGAGACCGGCGGTGCAGAAAGAGAGTTAGGCAGGCACATCGACAATATAGGAACACCACTCTCATCGTTCCAGGAAGAGGAGTTAAAAGAGGCGGATCAGGCGTTGGTGCAGAGGATTCGCCACCTTTTCCTTTTCCCTATTCCTAAATTGACACTTAGGGTGTCAAGAGGCATCCCATTGGATGATGAAGCCTCAAGGTGAGGTCTTCCCTCACCAAGGGAACTGGCATGAGTTCCCTATAGTTGGAAAGTACCAGTTCTGTATATAGTTGGTCAATGTTGAATTGAATGTCTGTTCTATGTATATAGTTGGTTGAATGAGTTATGAGTTGGGAAAGGCAGGTATGAACCTACTTGATTACAAACAGGGGTCCGATTGGATGATCGGGGAGAACCCTCCTCCCAATGAGCCACCTTCCAAGCAATGGGTAATCCTCCGTTAAATTGTTGTCCCTGAACATAAATGGTATAACCTCCCGGTTAAGAGGTCGCAGTACTGACATACCTCCATGAAGCAAGGCAGACCTGGTGTACCTACAGGAAACACACCTGGGTGCTGAGGAACACCTCAAGCTGGCTAGGCTCAGTAGGGGAACTATGTTTAGTTCATCGGCTGGGTCGGGAAGAAGGAGAGGGGTGGCAATAATTATCCCGGCTGGGACCCCATTTCAACAGCAAAGAACTATCAGTGACCCAGAGGGCAGGTTAGTAATGGTGCAAGGCACTCTAAATGGAGTTCAGGTCACTCTAGCGAATGCATATTTCCCCCCAGCAACACCGGTCCCACAGCTGAGAATGCTCCTCGACAAAATCCTGCAAAACATGAAGGGCATGCTCCTTCTAGCAGGAGATTTCAACCTGCACACAACACCACCGATGGATACTACTAACTTAAGAGTCCCAGGCAATCACCAGCACAAGAAGTTTTAGGAGATTTACTAAAGAGGTAGGATGGATTGATGTCTGGAGGCATTTACATCTCAGACGAGAAACACACACATTACTCAGCAGCCCACGGACATACACAGTATAGATCACACATACACCCAGGCGGAATATCTGGGTCAACTGGGAATGCATGGATAGGGGACATTTCCTTGTCGGATCACGCTCCGGTGAGTTAAAACATGGGACTTGGATTTGTGTAAAAACACACAATGGAGACTTAACCCCTATTATTTACGCTCGGAGGAATTCGAGAATTTATCATGAATAAACTGGCTGAGATACTGGAATTCAATCCTCCTTGGTACACCACACCGGCGTTACACTGGGACACTGTAAAGCGGGGTCCTTAGAAGAGCATATTATACAACATACAACAGGAACTGAACCGCAAAAGAAGGGTATAAGAACTCACTGGAGGAGAATGTACACTTCTCCAAATGGCACATAAGATGGGAGACTCGACAGTGCTCCCCAGACTTCAGGAGGTTAAAGGCGGAAATGGACGGTTAGCATTACAACAGACTGAGATAGCATTAACATTTTGAGACAGAAATACTATGAGTTGGGACCTCGGCATCTAAGCACTAGCGTGTAATGGTAGGCAACAAAACAGGGTTGCGTGATTCATCACTTAGACACCCTGGAGGCCAACCCTTAACTAAAATAGAATGAAATTGCTGAAGCATTTGCAAATTACTATTCTAATCTGTACTCACCAAGCTCTCCTTCGAGAACTTGATCACGGAATATTTGAGCAGGATAACGCTGCCACAACTCACGGCAGATCAGAGTGAAGCTCTAGGGCGGCATAGCGGAGAGAAATAATGGAGGCGATATCTGGTGCAAAAACCTAAAATCTCAGGCCCTTGATAGGTGCAGAAATTGGATTCTATAAGGCAATGAGGCAACAAATAGCAAAGCAGCTCTTACCTTGTACAATACTATCCTGGAGGAACCCCCCACCATCCTGGGCATTCGTAAATATTTCAGTAATCCGAAACCACGGAAAAATCCCCAACTTTGTAACTCGTACAGACCCATTTGGTCCTTAATTGTGATTATAAGATATTCATGCACATACTAACTGGCGCTTGATAAAATATATTTGATTAATAGATCAAGATCAGGCGGATTCATTAGACAACTGACTACAACAGATAACATCAAGCGTACTCTGCATATCTCATAAAATCACGAATGAGCAATACCCTTGGTTCTTATAGCCTTGGCCTTGAGGCGTTTGACAGGAATATGGCCCTTTTCTCTATAAAGTTCTGGCTAAATTAGGCATTCCCAGGACTCTAGTTGAGGTCCTACAAAACATTTATGCAGCCCCTCGAGCACGGTGTTGGGTGGGAGCCATCATTCAAAACTTCCCTTTGAGGCGGGGACGAGGCAGGGATGCCCGCTATCACCCCTACTCTTGCAGCATTTATTGAACCGGCTCAGTCAGTAAGAAAGCAAGAAACATCACTGGGGTGAACCTGGGGGGAATGGAACACACGCGCATTGCGTGTCACGGCGAGACTGACGTGCTATTGTGTCTTTCGAATCCTGAACAGTCCATGCCCGGCAATCCAGTTACTCCTGGACCGATTTAGTCAAAGTCTACAGCTATAAGCTGAACTTAACAAAAACAGAAATTCTCACATTTCATTATACACCCTCATCACATCGCCTCCCTTTTTCCATGCAATGGGGTCTCTGCAAATTAAAATACTGGGGTATATATCTCTCAAAGATATGAGGACTTCTTTAAAACAACCATGTCCCTTCACATCACAACCGTCGACATGGGATCGTGGGCCATGCCACTTCGCTGGGCATGGGATAAATAATCAGAATGATCACCCTTCTCGGACCCTCACATCTATTCCAGAATAATCCTCTACATCCCAAAGAAAACCTTCAGGGATTGGAATCGGTGCATCTCCAGGTTTGTCAGGATGGGCAGCAGACCCGAGTCAGGATGAGGATCTTGACACTTCCTCAGAAGGGCAGGGGCTACTTGCCTACAACTTACAATTATACTATCAGCGCGATGATGACACATATAATGGCGAGGCAAAGCAGGTGGGTCCAACCACACTGGCTGCAGATAGAACAAACTTTGGTACGGACTGATTATTTTCAAAACATTTATAATAGGAGCGGATGGGACCCCGCCTCAGGCCGATCCATGGTTGATTGCGCTGTGGGGTTTGGCAGCAAATTAAAAAAACAGAGGTTAGAACCCTTGTTGGTCTGCTCTGCCCGCCATGAATCTGAGTGGACTTCCCTCTAACAGGCTGGACCATGGATTCGGAACCTGGGAGAGATATGGGCTGAAGTACCTTCCCAAATAATGACTCAAGGTAGGATGTGGCCCTTCAGTGAAGTCGAAACAGTTCAATATACCAAATAGGGATTTTTATCGGTACCTGCAGCTTGGCACTATCTCCCAGGGGGCTTCGGAGTGGTCTCTCTTCCAGAGATACCCCTCGTTGTTAGAGCCACTTCAATTGAATAAAGGTGGGATGGGAACAAGAAGATTACTTTCCCCTTTACTACAGGGCCCAAAATATACAGGGAGAAACATACACAGAAAGGATTAGAGCACAGTGGCAGAAGGAACTGGGAAACCCCTCACACAAGAGGGACTGGCAGAGGGCCTGTGATGCACATACGCTCAAGTCACATGCTCCCATCAATGGCGAGAATATGCATGGAAGAATCTAATTAGATTCTTTAGAGACACCAGTAATTACCAGGCACTATTCTCCGGAGGCCTCGGCTGAGTGCTGGAGACAGTCTTGAGGAACTCAGAGGCCACACACGCATATTGTGTGGTGGTGTGGAACTCTGGATCCATTAGGGATCTCTTACAAGAGCACCTAAGGAAGATATTTGGTCCCCGACTCACTTGACCGGAGATGTTTCTTTTCTTAGACACCCACAGGAATTAAGGAACCCGAATAGCAGATACCATCTACTGATAACTACAGCCAAAAACTATCGCAGGCTGTGGTTGTCGGATAAAAACCAACAATACCAGACTGGTGGGACATAACCAAACAGATTTACGGTTGAGAACAAATACACATAGCCTGAATGAGAGGAAGGAGAAGTTTGCTGAAAAGTGGTCCGCTAGATTGTTATACTACATGCCCATGGATGACTCTTTTGTACCATGAGGCTGGCTATGAGCAGGTATGGAACAGAGCAGGAGTTGCTGGGACTGCTCTGTGGAAGGAGGCCGAGCTGGCCGGGCAGCTGAGTGGAAACAGCCCATAATAAGGGTCAGGCATGACTGACGTAAATGCTACATATCCAAAGAGGTTATGAGCATTAATGGTTGAATTTAGGGCGGTACTAGAGACATTTTGGGGGAGGAGATCCTACGGAGGCCAGAGGGACAGCACTGGAAAAATAAGGCCTAGGAATAAGTTTTGTACTCTCTAGCTATCTGATGATTTGTATGAATTAGAGCGTGGCATTTAATGTGACTATCATATATCAGATCCAATCAATTTTGTAAGTAAGCGAACCTGTCAATGTGTACCTGTGGATATGTATGTACATCTGTCAAAAAGTTAAAAAATCTGTGTTCCTTTTTTAATAAAAATGAGATTTACAAAAAAAAAAAGCAAATCCTCTAGCTGTGAAGGCCTTAAGAGAGAAGGCCTTGCAGAACAGCGAGCCCAAAGCCTGCTCTACGGTGAGAGGCAATATCCAAACTGTAATGTTTTGTAAATGTATGGACAGAAGTTCAAGTGGCGGCAACACAAATGTCTGCGCTAACACATCTCCTGAAACATGCATAAAGGCAGCAACCCCTCTGGTGGGGTGACCTCTTATTTGACCGGAGGATCTTGTTATGCTGTCATAACAGAAGGCGATGCAATGAGCCAACCATTTAGACAGGCATTGCTTGAAAACACAGTGCCTTCTCTTTAGGGAGCAAAAGACACAAAAAGTTGATCAGTCTTTCTGAGATCCTTTGTTCTGTTACGTGTAGTATCTCGGGATGGGGTGAGCGATCCATAGTGTGAGTAGATACTCCCCTGATTGGTACACTGTGTAAGAGCGGGTAATTCTATGGACTGGTTCAGTATGTAGATTCCGCTACCACCTTGGGGAGAAACTTAGAAGTTGGTGCATGAGCCATGGTTCCTTGTGAAAAAATCAAGTATGGGTTTTTACATCAGGGCCTAGAACTCGGAAATCCTCAAACAGAGGTAATATTACTAGGAGACCATCTTCCATGAAAGGAACTTCATGTCTGCCGAGGCTGCCGGTTCAAAAGGAGGCAAATTAAGTTTCTCAAGGACGAAGTTCAAATCCCAAGGAGGGGCGGGAATTTGGATAGGAGGTCTCAAGTGAAAAACCCCTTTGAGGAAAGTCTTAAGAGACTTCCAGTTGAGCAAACGTCCTATCTGCGAAGGGAATATGGTAGGCCGAAATGGCCGCCATGTGTACCTTCAGAGACGAGTGACTAAGATCCAGGTCGAAGAGGTGACGCAGGTACTCCAGCAGTCACCCAGCTGTCAAGAGAAGGCTTGAAGCCTTTTTGAAGCGGCCCAGATTGAGAACCGTTTCCACTTTGTGGCATAAGAAGACCTAATGGAGGGCTTCCTAGCCTCCACCAAGATGTCAGCCACCTGGGGAGAAACCCCAAAGCGGGCTTGAGCTACAGTATGTCTGCAGGAGCCACGCATGCAGTTGAAGGGATTTGAGACCTGGATGAACCAGGGTCCTCTGATCCTGGGTCAACAGAATCCGTGACAGCAGAAGAGGAGGCTCCACTGAGTACTGCTGCAGAAGAGAGGACCAAACTTGCCTGAGCCAGAAAGGAGCGATCAGAATCATTCGTGCTCCTTCTGAACCTAGTTTCAGCAAAACACGCGGGATCAGAGGAATCGGGGTTGGGGGCGGGGAGGCATAGCAGATCTGTCCTCCAATCTAGAGACAGGCGTCTCCAGAAAAATACCGCTCTTGAACAAGCGAGCAGAAGTTGGGAAGCTTTGCAGTTTAGAGGTGAAGCGAACAGGTCCACCTGAGGTGTTCCCCCAATGTAGGACGATATAACGTCTAGGACACCTGATCCAGCTCCCACTTGTGAGCTTGAGCAGGCAGCGACTCAGTTTGTCTGCTAAGGAGTTCTCGACCCAGAACATAGTGCCATGAGGTGAAAGTGGGTGCTGTGCTGCCCAATCCCAGACTCTCATCGCTTCCCTGCAAGAGGGTAGGACCAAGTCCCACAATGTTAGTTGATGTACCATACCACACATATTGTCCGTCTGGACAGCTAGGTAGCCTGGAAGAAGATGCAGGTGGAGGCCTGGTGGCGTAGTTTCGCCCAGCTTGAGCACGATGATGTGCAGTAGTTACTTTCGACTTGGGACCGAAACCCTAAGGTCCGTTGCGGACGAGATGGACTCTCAACCAACCCAAGGCGTCTGTTGTCAGAGTCTGGGAGGAAGGAGGAAGGAAGAATGGAATTCCCAAAGAGGGTTCTCTCGAACCATCCACCAGTGTAAGTCTGAATGCAGGAGAGGAGACTAGGACCAAGTGGTCAAGTCGTCTACCAACTGATCCCATTGAGGCGGGCATCACTGAGAGCCCTCATGTGGAGCCGAGCTCGAGGGACTGTCGGGATAGCAGTCGCCATAAGCCCGAGGCGCGAACTGACTTGCACTAACCCGTCTGCGGCGGACAACAGGCTTATCTGAGTCTGAGTGTGCCGCCCTGTCCGGAGGCAGAAAGGCCCTACCTGGGGTTGTGTCAGTATCACCCCAATAAACTGAAGCCTCTGGATGGGATCAAGTGAGACTTGGAATGGTTGATGGTAATACCCAGACAGGCAAAGACCTGCTGGGTGAGGAGAAACAGTGCAAAGTTCCTCCTGGGATGAGGCCGCCAGGAGCCAATCGTCCAAATCTTAAGCCTGGCCCCAGGAGTGCATGAGGTAGGCCGCCACCACCGCAAAGGCATTTGGTAAATACTTGAGTGGTCGAGGAGAGGCCAAATGGAAGTGCCTTGAACTGGTAGTGGTCCCTCTGGAAAGCAAAACGAAGATATTTGTTGTGCGATGGGCGAATAGCTATGTGCAGGTAAGTGTCCTGCATATCACAACACACAGCCACTGGCCCGGAGCGGAGGCAGAAGGCTCTGCAGTGAGAGCATCCTGAACCTCCTCTTGTACTCCACAAAAAGGTTTAGGGAACTGAGATCTAGAATAGGTCTTATATCTCCTGTCTTCTTCGGGACCAGGAAGAAGTGGGAATAGCAACCCATTCCTTGCAAGGGAAGGGGGACAGGTTCTATCGCCTCTTTCAGCAAAAGTGCTGAAATTTCTTCCTGGACCAGAAGAAGATGTTCCTGAGAGTACGACGACCTTAGGGGAGGGGTGGCGAGGTGGCTTCTGCAGAAACTCTACTGAGTGTCCTTCTGCGATCAGCTGGAGCACCATGAATCCGATCTTATCCCTCTCCCAGCCCAGAGGCGGAGGAAAACCTCCCTCCTACGGTTCCTCCAGGAAGCCCAGAGGTAGTGGGAGAGGGAAGGGAGTCAGGTGGTGTAGGAACTCAGCGCCCGCAGCTGAAGCTCCATTTCTTTAAGTGAGGGGGCTTGGCAGCTGGGGGCAGGGCCTGGCGTTTAGTGGCCCTCTTTCCTAGTGGTCCTTTGGGCCAATTCACGTCTCGAAAGGGATGGCACTGCGATTGATGGGGATGGTACAAAGTGAGCAGACTTTAGTGCTGCCCCTTCTCCTGCAGGTCGGTGATGATGTCCTTGACATCATCCTGAACAACACCGAACCCGGAAGGCGCTTCCTGAATAGCGGACTGCACTTCTGGAACCAACCCTGACACTCAGAATAAGCGTGGCGCCATAAACCCTCACGGAAGCTGAGCTCCTCCCAGCAGTGTCCACTGCATCGTAGGTCGCACGAAGAATGTGCTGACTTGCCGAACTTGCAGAGCGGACGAGGTCAGCCACTTCCTGCTTGACCCGAGAGTCCAAAAGGGAGTCCAATTTCGATTCCACCTCACTAAGAATTGCCTTCTGGTAATCCCCCATGTGGCCAACATAGTTCAGGGCCCTAATACCCAGAGGAAGAAGCAAAAATCTTCTTGCCATACTGGTCCAGAAGGCAGGATTCCTTGTCAGGTAGAGCGAGCTAGATATTTAGGTTGAGCTGACCGGTGTAGTGCCGCTAATCACAACCCGGAGGTCAGCGGTGGGAGTCCTAAAAAGTCAACACCCTCGGGAGCCTGGATTAGCCTGTTCGACTTCCTGGGAAGTGGGGCTAAGGCTGACGGTTGTTTCCATATGGTGGTAATAAGGTTGGCATGAGGCTCGATCCAGGGTGGCACCACAGTGGGAGCCGTCACGGGCAGATCCAGATGCTCAGCGAGTTTTTTACGCTGGGGGTCTGGCTCCAAGGATTGCCACTTATGTACTTCCTGGATCTTCCGTTGCAACTCCGTGAAGGAAGGATCCTCTGGAGAGCGGCAGAGGAGTCCTTGGCTGGGGCTTGGACGGAGTGTAGCTCGTCGTCTTGCTCGGAACAACCATCGGAAGGATCCGAGGTGTCCTAGGAAGAAGAAGAGGAAGAGGTAGACTCCCTCTCCCGACGAGGGGGAGTAACAGACCCCTTGGGAATCCCTCGGGAAAGCGTGTCCTGCCCCTCTCTGGACCCAGAGGGTTGAGCCCTGGTGTCCGGAGGTGGGGAAGGAGTGTGCCGTCATGGACATACGGGAACCGGCACCGGCCTCGGAAGACGACTCTCCACCTCTCTGGTGAGCTGAGCATTGGCCTCAGCCCACCAGGAGGCCAGAGTCTCTTGCAAGTCCACCGGCGGCTGAGGGGGCGGTGGAGGAGGAGGGGGATACGGTATGGACTATACCCAATGGCGCGTATCCATAACCCGGGCGGGAGCCGCGTTGGGTATTGAGGGCTGGGTACTGCTGGCGCGGATATGTCGGCACGGATACCGCAGTCCCAGGAACGGCGCGGCCGGATCATGACGGGCGGAGTACCTGGGGAGCCTGAGAGAGCTGCTGGCAGAGGCCCAGCCGGGCCCCAGGCGGTTCTGGGCCGGAAGACCTGGGGCGAAGGGCCCAGCGTCAAAGGCGACAGGGGGTGGGATGTCGTCCAGCATCATCAATACTGGCATTGGAGCTGGCGGCGAAGAGCGCAGCCAGTGAACCGGCGTCAGATCAGCTGGACCTGAAAGTGGGCCGGTCTGGCGGTGGACCAGAAACCTCAGCGTCGCCCAGGGATTGGGGGGACAGAAATCCGGGTAGGGCTGAGGAGATGCAGGGTCCCGGAAGGCAGCGAAGGCTGCGGGAGCTGGGAAACGATGGATGTGTGGGGGGTCGGCGTCTGCTCATCCGTCAATGACCCGTCGGATGAACTGGCGTCCGACATAATGGACCCTTTGCGGAGGCAGCGCGATGGATGGGAGGCCTGGTCGGGCGGAGCGGGGCATGGCGCGCGGAAGGTCGGGCGACTTACTGACCTTCTCCATGCGGGCGGAGGCCGGCGTCTGGCTGTGGTCGCATGCACCAGTAGGCCCAGAGGCCAAGGCTTTGCTGGGAGTGGAGGCTTCCCACGAGCCGGAGGCACCTGAAGGGCCGGCGTGAGCCAGGCGAGTGAGCTAACGCCCGCCTAGAAGCCTCTAAGGCGGCCGTCGTGGGCGGTCCCGGGGGGGTTACCTGTTTCACGGCAACTCCCAAGGAAGACGCGGTGGGAGAGGAGCCCTTGTCAGGGTGCCTTTCCTTATCCTTTTTCTTGCGATGGCCTTCAGGGGAAGTCGACGCCTGTTGAAGCGTTTTCAGTTCTTTCTCCATGGAGCTCACTTTCTTTTTCAAAATGTGGGCTTCCAGGGACTGCTGCCGCCTTCTCTGGGTGGCCGCATTAAAGCTGAGGCAGTGCTGACACTTCTTCACCGGATGGTTGGGGCCTAGGCAAAAAAAGACACAGGGAATGGCAGTCCTTGTTGCAGGAGTTGGGCAGCCACACAGTGGCACTTGTTTTTGTGCTCAAGAGGGTGTGAGACTGACATACACACGAGCCGGATACCTGGCGATGGCTGAGAAAAAAAAAAATCAAAATACTGGGTAAAACTACCCGACAGAAGGAGCCTGTGAGCAGGGAACTTTCTCGCGAGGTGCTGGCACTCAGCTAATGGCGGAAAGAAATGGAAGCGTGAGGACCGCCCCTTTATACCGATGTCTCCTGATGCCGGTCACCTGCCAGAGACTGCTAGCTAGAAATTTTTCCGTGGGGTCCTGCCGCCTGCAGACGTCAGTCTTACATGTAATTACCTACTGCAAGAGCCTTCTCAAAGTAAGATCTGCTCTCATTTCCAGGATATTTATGTGGAGATGAGTCTCTTGGGCTGTCCACAGGCCCTGAGACCAGACACCGTCGAGGTGAGCACCCCATCTGAGCCCTGAGGCATCTGTGGAGAGTGTCACAATCGGAGGACGGTGCAATGAAGGACTCCGCCAATAGGTTCTTTGGATCTAGCCACCATTGCCAATCCTGGATTACGGTCTTCATGATCCTGATTGGGAGCTGCAGATCATCTTGCTTTTGATCCCATTGGACCTGTAACATCCATTGGGTCACCCGCATGTGGAGATGGGCTAGCAGGACTGTTGCAATGGCCGCAGCCATGTGTCCGAGCAGGCAAAGGACCAATCTGGCAGGAACGGTCTTCGCCAAAAAGTCCCAGATGAGGGATCTGATGTGTTCCGCTCTGTCCTGGTGAAGAAAAGCTTTTCCTTGGACAGTGTCCAGAACTGCGCCTATGAACTGCAGAGTCTGTGGCGGAACCAGGCGTGGCTTCTCTTGATTGATGATGATGCCCAACGTCTCAAACAGAGACTGAGTATAATGAATGGCGGACATCAGGGCCTCCCAAGAGGGCGCCACGAGAAGCCAGTTGTCCAGGTAAGGGAACATGTAGTGGCCTTATCTCCTCACAGTCATTGCTACGACCGCCATGCAGTTCGTGAATACCCAAGGTGCCGATGACAGTCTGAAGGGGAGGGCTCGGAACTGATAATGGTGGCCCTGAAACTCGAAGCGCAGAAACTTCCTGTGCACTTGAGCAATGGGTATATGCAAGTAAGCATCCTGAATGTCCAAGGACGCTAGAAAGGCGCCTTGCTTGAGCATGGGAATCAGACCTGGGAGGGTCACCATGCAGAGCGTTTATACAGGGCCGACTCACTGAGGTCCAGTATCGGACGGAGGTCCCCTGTTTTCTTGGGAACCAGAAAGAAGTGAGAATAATATCCTGCACTCCTCTGGTTCCGTGGTATGTGCTCTATAGCTTCTTTTCCCAGAAGCGCGAGCACCTCCTGCTGTATGAGCAGGGCGTGCTGACCCAAGTAACGGGAAAGCAGGTGAGGTCTTGCAGGTGGGTGGTGGAGAAATTCTATGAAGTGGCCTTTCTTAACCAACTGGAGAACCCACTGGTCGGCTGTAGTCGACTGCCACCCTAAAAAGTGGCGAGCGATGCGACCCCCGACTTTTTGTGTCCATTGATCCAGAGGAGGGGCGAGGGCTGAGAAGGAGTCATGCTGTGGCAGCACTGGTCCCTGCAGGCTGGGCCAGTTTAGTGTAGCGTTGGGCTCTGCCTGGGGACGACTTAGCCTGGGCTTTACGCTGAAAAATGCCCCTTTGTTGCTGGCCGGAATGTGGCTGCTGCCTTTGTTGCCGGCTGCGAAAACGGCTCTGGTTCCTACGAAAGGAACCAGGCCTGGATCTGTACATGGCCTGTACAGACCTGACTGCCTTCCCAGCGTCCTGGAGTTTGATGATAACCTTCTCCGAGGGTTCACCAAAAAGTACTTCGCTGTTGTAGGGGACGTCAAGAATGTTCTTCTGTACGTCCGGGGTGAAGCCAGAGACACGGAGCCAAGAGTGTGCCGGAGACAGATGCCTGAAGCTGCAGCTCTGGCGGCGAGTCCGCAGAATCGTATGCAGCTCGTGAGTACTTGCGTACCACATCAGGCCCTTGGGAGAAAGTCTAGAGAGCTCCGCCTTCTGATCGCCATCTGGAAGTTTATCGACCAGGTCCTGGCCCTGTTCCCACAGGCGTTCTGAAATGTACCATGTGGGTTAGGTAGTTCAGGGACCTGATGGAGCATGTAACAGCCGCATACATCGCCTCCCAGGGCATCAATTGTTTGGATTCCTGGTCGGTGCTATATGCTCATGTGTGCGTCTTTGGGACGGTCATGTGAGCTGTAATGACCAGGAGTCTGCCAGAGGTTGTTGAGCCAAGTACTGGTCCTCTCTGGGACCTTGTACGGCAGTCAGCTTTCTTTGGCACAGCGGTGGAGTGCGGACACTTCCACGCAGCCTTGGTGACATCGAAGGTGTCCACCAAGGGTAGCACTACAAGCTTTGGGTCTTTCTGCCGAAGATAACGGGCAAGGTGCTGCCTTTCGGTCGAGGTCTTCAGCATCCACCCCATGTTGTCCTAGATGTGCCTCATGATCTCAGAGAAGAGGATTATCCGGAGGAGACCTGGGCAGGTCATTTGGGTCAGGTGATGGAATGCTGAGTGGAGAAGGAGATCTAGAATAATCTGAGGTATCCAATCTGGAGTCCTCCCCTGACAGAGTATACCGACGATGTCTGGGTCACTTGGGGCTGGGGGACCCTGTTGGAGATCTTGAGGGAGGCCTTCTCTGGTTCTTTGATCTACCCCTAGGAGGTGGAGTCTGCTCCTTAGGGGCTGGTGGTCATCCTGCTGGCCCCTTTGGTGAAGAGGGGCATAGGAGGTAAGGAGGAGGAGGAGGTTTTACAGGGACCACATCCTTCCGGATGGTGTCTCACCAGAAAATAAAGATCCTTTACTTCTTGTAGATTCATGCCCGATGGCAGACCTGGCGCGGTGGTCTGTCACGGGGTTGGACGTTAGGTCATGGAGTGCCTCCGGGGTGGCGAGGTTCCCTCGGGGAGCCTGGCATCCTCAGTGTCGCCCGCCTGGTCTTGGGCAGTGTCGTGTCCTCCTCCGTTGAATCCCTGTGACTGGTGTCCACGGTGACTGAGGCGGTCTCGGCTCCGGTGAATGTGAGGCCGACTTCAGTTGCACTCGACGCCGGGTCCAGCGAATACCAGGAGTCTGGTGCCTGGCTGGTGACAGCGGCTCTGGCGACATACAATGGCGTCGGGTCCGAGCATCCGCTTTAGGGACATTAGGTCTTTTGTCTTCCTGGGTGGTGGATCCGGACCTGTGGCGGCTGGGAGACCAATCTGGAGTCGGGGTCCCAACGTCGGGTCGATGAGGAAGACTTGTGGCGTTCGGAAGACTTGGAAGAGGCCCGAGAGGGAATGGAGGAAGCTGACGGCCTTGAAGTCTTCATAGGCTGAAGAGTCGAAGCGCCGCCTGAAGCCCAGACTTTGACCGAAGGGGGCTGAGAAGGAGCCCTGGAGGGAGAGCGGTCCGACCTGGTGGAGCATGAGCTACGTAAGTCCGAGGCCCAGTTCGGGGATCTGGACCTTGCTTTCTCCCGGTGTTCATGGGCCTTGGAAGAAGAATCAGCCCCTGGAGGAAGGTTCTGGTCCATCCTGCTAAGTTTTTCTTCCAGCAGATAAGCCTGAAGTGCCTTCTGACGGCGGATCCTGGTGCGGCTGCTGAACCCTTGGCAGAAGGTGCAGGCCATGATGTCATGGTCTGGGCCTAAGCACTGCATGCAGGAGGAATGAGGATCCTTAAAAGGGATCTGTTTTCCACAGGCACACTTGGAAAGGTGTCCCTCAAGTGAAGGAGTTGGAGAGGACATTAGTTGGGAGAAACTCTTGAAGTTCTACAGTGCCTTCTGAAAGTATTTACCCCCCTTAGATTTTGTCACATTTTGTGATGTTGCAAACAAATTAAAATACATTTATATGGGATTTTTTGTCACGTGATCTACACAAATTACTCTATAATGTCAAAGTGGAATGAAACTTCTGGAATTTTTTGTACATGTAATTTAAAAATAAAACCTGAAATGTCTTGATTTGATAAGTATTCACCCCTTTACTATGACACTCAAATTGAGCTCAGGTGCATCCAATTTCCTTGTGAGATCACTCTAAAACTTGAATGGAGTCCACCTGTGGTCAGTCCAAATGGTTGACACTATTTCAGAGGAAATACACCTGTCTATATAAGGTCCCACTGTTGACGGTGCATGTCAGAGCAGAAACTCTACCATGAAGACCAAGCAGCTGTCGTGAGAACTCCGTGATAAAGTTGTGAGGAGGCATAGATCTGGGAGGGGTATAAAATATTTCTAAGGTGTTGAAAGTTCCCAGGAGCACAGTAAAGTCCATCATTAGGAAATGGAAATATTACAGAACCACCCAGACTCTTCCTAGAGCAGGCCGTCCTCCCAAACTGAGCAACCGGGCAAGAAGGACCTTGGTCAGGGAAGTGACCAAGATCCCAATGACCACCCTGACAGAACTACAGAGTTCCACAGCTGAGATGGGAGAAGCTGTCCAGAGGACAACAATCTCTGCAGCACTTCACAGATGTAGCCTCTATGGGAGATGGCTAGACAGAAGCCACTCCTGAGAAAAGCCACATAATAGCATGCCTGGGTTTGCAAGAGCCCGTGGCAGACTCAGACCATGTGGCAAAAGATTCTCTGGTCTGATGAAACAAAATAGAACTCTTTGGCATGAATGCAAAGCGCTATGCCTGGCGCAAACCTAACACAGCTCAGCACCAGTGCAACACCATCCCTTCAGAAGCATAGTGGTGGCAGCATCATGTTATGGGATGCTTTTCAGTGGCAGGGACTGGGGCACTTGTCAGGATAGGGGAACAATGACTGGAGCCAAATACAGGCACATCCTTGAGAGAACCTGCATCAGTCTGCAAAGACCTTGGACTGAGGCGAAGATTTACGTTCCAACAGGACAACGACCCCAAGCATACAGCTGAAGCAACACTGGAGTGGCTTCAGAACAAGAAGGTGAATGTCCTTGGTGGCCCAGCCAAAGCCCAGACTTGAATCCCATTGAGAATCTGTGGAAAGACTTAAAGATTGCGGTTCACTGACGCTCCCCATCCAACTTGACTGAGCCTGAGCAAATCTGCAAGGAAGAATGGGCGAAAATCCCCAAATCCAGATGTGCAAAGCTGATACAGACATACCCAAGAAGACTCAAAGCTGTAATTGCTGCCAAAGGCGCTTCCACAAAGTATTGACTCAGGGGGGTGAATACTTAAGTAATAAAGATATTTCAGTTTTTAATGTTTCATAAATATTTGTTACACAATAAAAATATTTTTGCCCCTTTAAATTGTTGAGTATGCTGTGTGAATCAAGGGGGAAAAATCATTTGAATGCATTACAAATTCTGGTAGTAACAGAACAGAATGTGACAAAATCCAAGGAGGGCGAATACTTTCTGAAGGCACTGTAAGTCATCGTGCACTAGGTAGAGACCGAGAGGCCGATGCTGGCGAGGATTCTGGCAGACTGCCTCCTTATGTACTATGTCTGACGTCGGGGGCGGAACCGATGTTGGAGGTGGTCCCTGCTGAATACTGCTAGCTAGAAAATTTCCATGGGGTCCTGGCGCCTGCCGGCTTCAGTCCTAATGGTGTAACCTGCTGCAAGGGCTGTTTCTCGAAGTAAGATCTACTTTCTTTTCTCCTCTGAGGGTTGGCAGGCGCTGGCCTGGAAGTCGTAACAGTTGTTCTAGTTTGGTGAGATGCCTCAAGAGACTTCTCTACCTGCTGTCCAAATAGGTACATGTCATCAAAGGGGATGTTCATTACCTGCTGCTGGACATCCTAAGAAAAACAAGTATGTCACCAAAGTGCCTCCTGATCCAGATGCCTGCCGCTGCAGATAGAGAGGCAGTATCAAAGCATCCATAGCCAGTTTGAGCTGATGACTGTTATGATTCAGTACCATGGTAGCAGTCTGCAGAATCTTCTGTTTAGTTTCAAGTCTGGCAGGGACTCTGCCAGAGACTGGCGAGCTCCAAAGGGGTAGCCAACGTGCTTGGAAAAATGCTCTTGGTAGCTAGCAATGCATGCTAACAGTAGCTACTCGAAACCTGCTTACTGATAGTGTCAATATTCAAGACTCCTTGTTAACAAGGTGTGCAGTGAGCTCCTGAGGAAGAATGGGTTTGTCATTCTCAGCGAGAATAACAATGGCATCAACTATTGGTTAAGAAACATACACGATCTACCCTTAAGGGCAGCGTACTTCCTGTCTATCTCCTTCCAGACAGAAGGAATAGAGGCAGGTATTTTCCTGACCACATCTGACAAGGTCTCAAATCCTGGTGGAATACAAAGGAACTAAACTGGCCAACACGGTAGCAGATTAACCACTGCAGACAGAGGCGTTTTTACCTAGGCCAATGGCTGATCGTCAAAATTAAGTGCAGGAATGCATATTCCTGAGCAAAGCCTGAAAGTGAGATCCAAAGACTCAGATTACATAAAAGAGTCTTCGCTTACACCCTCAGAAATGATGTTGGGGTCAGACTGTCTCCCCTCCACTTCCTCCCAGGAGGAAGGGTTGTGACGGTGGTGGATCATAAGCCTTCCAATCCAGAACATGGCCTTGGCAATACCAGCAACAATGGCCCTGGTTTACTAGGGACCAGCGCAGATGGCGTCACCATAACATGTACTGAATCCAGCACCAGCAATATCCACCAATTGCTGTGGGTGGCTTCAAGGCCAGCCTAGGTGAGCCCCAAAGGACTAAACTTGGTGCTGACAGCGGCACTGTCGGTCGTCACTGGAGTGACCATCAATGGTACCATGGCTAGTCCCATCACAGCGACCCTGAATGGGAGGGTGGCCACTAGGACAGGAGGTGGTGGCGCAGTCACCAGCAAGGACCCAGTGGCTGTTAGAGCCAAATGCTCTACCCAGGCTTGACGTTCCTGCCTGCAGCTCCAGTTCCACCGGTTCAGCTGGCAGAGGCAAATGACCCAGATGCAACACCCAATACCTATGGTAGTGATGCCACTGTATAAAACACTAGTGAGGCCTCACCTGGAGTACTGTGTGCAATTCTGGAGGCCACTTTTGCAAAGACATTGACAGAGTGGAGGCAGTCCAGAAAAGTATGACAAATATGGTACAAGGTTTGCACAAGAAAAACATATGAGGAGAGATTAAAAGACCTCAATATGTATTAAGCTGGAGGACAGGAGGAATCGGTGACATGACAGAAGTATTCAAGTACCTTATAGGCATAAACAAGATGGGGGGTTGACAACTTCCAATATAGGAGGAGTACAAGAACGAGGGGGCATGATATGAAATTGGAAGGTGGCAGGTTAAGGGGAAATGTGAGGAAGTTTTTCTTCAAGGAGTGTGTGGTGGACACATGGAACAGTCTGCCACAGGACATGGAGGGAGCGAACACAGTGGAGGGATTCAAGCATGCCTGGGACAGGCATAAAGGAATCTTAGAAGCGGGAAGGAAGGGTGGCAAGTCGTTGACCAGACAGGTCAGAGGCAGTCAGCAAGTGTAGGGCTTACAGACAAACTGGATGGGCCTGGTGGTCCTTATCTGCCGACAATTTATATGTTTCTATGTACCCACTGCTTAATAACAGCTGCCCAATGGTGGAACTGCCCACTGGAGTCATCACTAACAAACAGAGAAGGAATCTGGGTCCGAGACCTCGATCTCCTAGGACCAGAGGCCCTCGGCAATGCTGATGGCGCCAGTGAAGGCATCCGACTTTGGGAGACCGAGCATCCCATGGCAGACCTTGCAGAGGGCAACCTCGAGCTGTTCCACTTCTCCTTCCAATGGGAAGAGGAAGAACTCAAGGCCAAGACGCGTTGAGAATCTGACTGGAATGGACCCGCTTCTTCTTGTGTTTTAGAAGACTTTCCTTCCCTGGGCACAGAACTGCCCATTGTTAGAACCCTTCCGAAAGGAAGGACCAGACACAGCCCCACTGAAACCCACTATTTATTTGTCATTCACGGTCGGCAATTGCTGCCACTGGTAAGGTTAAGAATGACGAGAGAAAAAGTTTGTTTAAAAAAAAAACCAAAACTAAACTGACAAAAACAAACTCTAGCTATAAACACTAAAAACTGAGAAGAACTGAACGGTGTCATCATATAGATGTGAAGTTATGATTCCTGGCGGGCGAGCGATGTCGTCACTGAGGAGTACTTGACAGCAGGGAAAAAAGGAACTAAGGCAGTTGAGGGCTAGTACTGAGGTAAGCCATGCAGTGCAAGCCAGTCTCGTTGCCCACCTCGCCATAGGCAAGGAACAGCTGGGTATGAGATGCCCTGAGCTGCTTAGTATGCTCCAAGTAATAGGACAACACCATTTTAACATCCAGGCTGTGGAGCCTGCGCTCACCAGGAGTGGATTTATCTGTGAAAAAGACAGGGAGAGTTATGGATTGGTTGAGGTGAAATTCAGTCACCACTTTGGGAAGGAATTTTCTGTTGGTCCTGAAAACTACTTTATCCTTGTGGGAGATGATGTAGTTAGGTTCAGTGCAGAGAACTTGCAGCTCTGATATCCTCCTGGCGGAAGTGATGGCTACTAGGACTACAGTTTCCCAAGTGACATACTTTAGAGGTCTGCTGTAGCCATAGGTTCGAATGGAGCATCCATCAACTTGCCTGTACACAGGTTCAAGTCCCAGGGAGGATCAGGTTCCCTAAGTGAGGGCTGAAAGTGCAGCAGGCCCTTAAAGAATTTCTTAAAAATGTGAAGAGAAATTAAAGATTTCTCTGCCTGCAGAAATGTAAGCTGAAATGGCTGCCTGGTGAACTTTCAGGGATGAGGCCCTAAACCCTGAGGGCTGCAGGTGAACCAAATAGTCCAGTATGGAGGGGATTCGACTGCAAAGGGTTAATCTGCCTGTTTCACCAGAGAGACCCTCTTCCACTTGGAAGCATAGGTATTTTTAGTACTTGTTTTCTTAGCTAGTCTAAGCATTCTCAGGACCTGCTCTGAGTAATCAGTCAGGGAATTCTAACTCTTCCAAGCTTTGAGGCGAAGGGACTCAATGTTGGGATACGTTATGCCCATCTGAGGCAAGGTCAGGAGACTGTGGCTCACAGGCAGGCAGATGGGCCGTTTGGCTGACAGGGTGAGGAGCAGAGAGTACCAAGGCTGCCTTGCCCAGTCTGAAGCCACCAGGATCATTGTTGCAGGCTGTCTCTCGAGCTTGAGGATCACTGAGGATCAGGGGAAATGGAGGAACCTTTCTGTCCAGTTTAAGGACTGGGCATCCACCGGCACTGTGCCCAGTGCCGGAGGCCTGCAACAGTACAGGGAAATCAGACAACTGAGGTTCGAGGTGAAGAGATCTATCTCTGGAGTGCCCCACCTCCTGAATACTGTGGCCAATACTTGCCTGTTTAGGGTCCACTCGTGGTGGCCCTAGCTGATGCGGCTCAGAGAGCCTGCCAGCACACTGTCCTTGCCTGGCAGATGTATGGCAGTTAGCTGCATGGAAGTACGCCAACAGCCAGATCTTCATGGCTTCTGAGCCGAGCTTTGATGATCTTGTGCCCCCTTGCCTGTTGATGTAAAACATGGTGGCAGTGTTGTCTGTCTGACCTGGATAGACTGGCCCTTGAGCTGGGAGTGAATGCTTTTATGGCTAGGTACACAGCTCTGAGTTTGAGAAAGGTTTATGTGACATTTGGACACCCTGGGAGACCATACCCGCTTACAGACTGGTCTGCCAGGTGTGCTCCCCATCCCAGAAGGAGGAGTCTGTAGTGAGCACTCTTGAGGGTTCCTTTTGCTGGATGGGAATTCCTTCCCTGAGGTTGTGACCGTCTTTCCACCAGTCCAAGGCTTGCCAGAGGGTCTTGTTGACTGGAACCAGCTTTGACAGGAAGTCTCTTTTCTGAGACCAGTGAGCTCTCAGATGGTACTGGATGTCCCTCATTTGGAACCTCACACCTGGGACTACTGCTATAGTGGAGGTCATATGGCCTAGGAGCCTGAGAAAGTGCCTGGCTGGCCTTGGTTGGCCAAGCACAAATGAGTTTGCCAGGATCTGGAGGTTTTATAGTCTGTCTAGAGGAAGCAGGGCTTTCCCTTGCTGGGTGTCGAGCTCTGCTCCTATGAATTCCAGAAGTTGGACTGGCTCCAAGTGAGACTTTTCTGTGTTGATCAGGAACCCCAGTGATTCCAGGGTAGCTGAGTGAGCCATAGAGAGTCCCAGAGTCTCTGAGGAGACTTGTCTATTATGAGCCAGTCATCCAGATAAGGAAAGGCAGAGACCTCCTGTCTTCTAAAGTGGGCAACACCTACTGCCAGGCACTTTGTGAAGACCCTGGGGGAGCAGGACAGGCTGAATGGTAGTACTGCAAACTGGTAATGGTCTGAGGGCAGTCTGAATCTGAGATAGTTTCTGTGAGAAGGCATGACTGGGATGTGACAGTAGGCACGTCTGAGATCTAGGGAGGCTAGCCAGTCTTCCTGCTGTAAGGAGAGGATCACCACTGACAAGGTGACCATCCTGAACTTGGGGTTTAGCAGATGTTTAAGTACCTGAGACCCAAAATGGTGCTAGACCCCATTTTTTGTTTTGGGTGAGAAAGTATCTTGAATAGAGGCCTTTTCCCCACTGGGAGGCACTCTTCCTATTGCCTTTGCTAGCAGGAGAGACTTGACCTCTAACTCCAACAGGATTTTCTTCTGTGGGAGTTAGTGGCTTGAAACTCCTGCTTTCCTGCTGCATGGGAATTTCTTTAACTGCAGGGTGAGCCTGACCCACCACCTCCAGCACCCACTTGTCTGTGGTGAAGAGCTGCCACTGGTGGAGGTGGGTCAGCCTTCCTACTGGGAGGGGTGGCAACCTAGGCATTCCCATCAGGGGTTTGCTTAGACTGGGCCTTGAACAAGGGGCAATGTCAGTAAGCTTTTAGGCCCTTCTACCTCTTCCCCTAAAGAAGCCTCTCATTTGGGAATAGTCCATGGGCATGGGACAGAAGGCTCTGGGGTAGTAACCCCTGCCTCTGCCTCCTCTTCCCTGAGACCTGTAAGAAGTGGAGCCTTTCTCCTTAGCTGCAGTATACATGTATGTAGTTTTGCATTCCCCCACCTTTTTCATGTAAGCCTCTGTTTTGTCACCAAAGAGAGAGTTGTTCTCACAGAGGAAATTCACAGCTTTAGTGTGGGTATCCTGGGAGAGATTTGTAGTTCTTAACGAGGCAAACCTTCTGAGGGAAATGACATGTGCCATAGATCTGGAGGCAGTGTCACTGGCATCCACTGCCATATGGAACTGGTACTTTGTAGCTTCCAAGGCGGTTTTAACAGTTTCCACCAGGTCCTGAGCAATGCTGTCAGGAGCCTTCTAACTAATAGTCAGGACTAAGTTCCACAAAGCCTTTTGATACTGTGCTGTATATGCCATGTAATGTAGAGAGGCGAATAGCAAAGAGGTAGTGGTGTAATATTTTTGCCCATGATGTCCACTTTTCTGGACTCCTTTATCAGGAAGCCGAGAGGAGAGGTACTTTGCTTCATCACAGACTGCAACCTGTACCAATCCTTCGAGGTCAGGGGTAAGTGTAGAGATACCAGCATTACATTTCTCTAACTGGTATTTTTTTTCTCAATTTTCTTATCCACCCAGGGACTGAGGTGGGACTCTGGAGTCATTTAAAGGTAGCCCGTGAAGGAACTTGTGAACTGGAAGCAGCTGCTTCTTGGGAGGAGGGAGACCCATCATGTCCAAGAAGTCTGCCTCCTCATCCTCCTTAGTGGTCTGCTGTATGTAGAGGTCTAGGGTGTCCACCATTTGCTGGACAGACGTATAGTGGGGGGAAAAATCCTCCTGACCATGTGCGGGGGAGCCAAATTCCTGGTCAGGGGACACACCAGGTTCTATGCCTTCCTCCTCTTCATCACTGCCTTCCTCAAAATAAAAATCCAGGCCTTGGTCAGAGTCTGTGGGGACAGGTATGGAAGGACCACCTGGGGTGCCAGATAAATTGCTCACAGCTTGAAAGGTTTGATAAAGTTGCCAAGCCTTTGCCAACTCCTCAGGAGAAGGCATATTTTGCTGTGTTACTGGCATCTCCCTTTGCTCTTCAGCGGGAGGGGCAGTGATGTTTTTCCTTTTGTTTCTTTTTGGCAGGCACTGTTATCAGAAACCTGCTCAGAGCGTCTTTTGTTTGGTTTGGTCTGGATCATTTTTGTCAGATTTATTTTCAAGGGGGTCCTTAGAGGGCACATCTTTAGATTTGTTTTGAAAGGAGAACCCCTCTTCAAAGAGCAAAATTGAGTGCAAAGTTCACAGTAATATTCTGGACCTAAACAACTTCAACAGAGATTGTGGCCATCTGCCTTGGCCACAGTTTTAAAACACAATGCAGTTTTTAAAACCTGTAGCTCCAGTTTTCTTTTTTGATCTATCCGACATAAGTGTCAGAACAGAAAACATATGGTTCCTAATAGGGAAAATATAAAGAATTGCAGTCAGTTCCCAAGTGCGATGGAACCATGAGAAACAGTTCCAAAATAACACAAACTAAAAGAAAATGTAATGTCAATCGTGGTCCTCTCAAAAAGGAAGGAACCAATATAAAACAAGTTAAAATATCAAAAACAGAGATTTTTTTTTTTTATATCACAGAAATGATTTTCCAGTCAGTAGAAAAGCAGGAAACATGGTGAAAATCCCTGTCCGGAAATATTTCTTGGTTCCTGGGAACAAATAAAAAAAAAAACCAACAAAAATAGCAAAAAATTACCCAAAATGATTAATGGCAGCAGAATCTACAGAAAACAACTTTACAGAAAAAAAATTCTTCAAGCGATGAAAGGAGAACACTCTAAGGCCAACTTGTTCCAGAGGCGAAATACAGATTACTCACTGTAATCAGGAGTTCTAGATGGTATATGTTGTTCATCACTCATTGGAGTATCCTTGCGCTTTAAATCTTGCGGAAGGTCTTCAAGCTTGCTCCTCCACCCACCTGGTGGTATAACTCGGCTCCGCCTATGGCGCCAGATCTGGCCGCTGGAAGCTCAGGTTGTGCGTCGAGCCGGGAGGTCGGGTGGGTAGGTGGATGAACAACATATACCATTCCTAGAACTCCTGTTACAGGTGAGTAACCAGTTCTCTAGGGACATGGATATGTTGTTCATCCACACTCATTGGCAGACTCCTAGCAGTTCTCCGGGAGGAGGAGGCGACACACTTGCTATACTTACTTGGGAAAGAGAGACTGAGAACTGAGGCCCCAAAACCAGCATCCCGGCGTGACTCAAGGTCGATGTGGTAGTGGGTAATGAAGGTGTTTGCTGACTCTGTAGCAGCCTCTGCAGATTTCCTGGATAGGGACGCCCCTGGAAGCAGCCACCGTTGCAGCAGTATGGCGGGTAGAATGAGCTCTTATCCCTCTGGGAGGCTCCATGCCCGCTAACTTATAGTAGAGATCTATGCAGGAGGTTACCCACCTGCTTATCGTCCGCTTGGCTGCAGGTCTGCCAGATGCGGCTTCAGCGAGGTGACAACAGCTGGCTAGACCTCTCCTCGATTTCGTCTGGCGCCCTTATAATAAGCGAGCGCCTCTAGGATCCAGAGTGATGGAGCCTATATTCGCCTCCCGAGGTGTGATTGGGCAACACGCAGAATAACACCTGGCTATGTGAAACTCCGACACCACCTCTGGAAGGAATTTCGGTGGGCAGGACAACCTTGTCCCTGTGGGAAGACCAGGTGAGACTCCTGGAGAGAGCGCCTGGAGCCTCCCATCCTTCTGGCTGACGTGATAGCCACCAAGAAGGCGGCTCTTCCACTACAGGTGAGAGAGAGCACACCTGTGCATAGGTTCGAATGGCTTGCCCATGAGCTTGCCAGCCAGCAGTAGATCCCACGGAGGTGGGGGTTCCCACTGGAGGGAAATGTGATCAAGGCCTTTGAAAGCGCCAGACCACCTCCTCCGCCATCGACTGCTTCCCGGCCCGCCCTGTAAGCAGAGATGGCTGCCAGTGCACCCTTAGGTCAGCCACCCAAGCCCTTGACTAGAAAGTGACCATAAATAGTCCAAGATGCTGCTGGCTAAATGAGGAAGGGTCCAAGCCTTGCACTTGACACCAAATGGAAACCTTTTCCATTTGAAGGCATAGCATTTTCTTGTCGACTCACGGGACGCCAACTACATTGAGGACCTCGGCGGAAAGACCCAAAGCCTGGAACTCTAGCCGGCCAGGAACCAGGCCGCCAGGTGCAGGGATTGAAGGTCCGGATGGAACACCTTCCCTGATTGATTGAGAGCAGGTCCGGGCGAGCTGGAAGCTGCCGCTGAGTCCTGGAGCTGAGACTGAGGAGATCTGGTACCAGAACTGGCGAGGCCAGTCTGGGGCTAATAGAATCACCTGCGCCTGTCCTCCTCGCTTGAGAAGCACCTTGTGGATCAAGGGAAATGGGGAAAGGCGTAAAGAGGCCGGGGTCCATTGCCTCGAGAAGGCATCCCTGCAGCGAGCCCTGCTGAGGGGGCGGGCATGGAACAGACTCAGCTCGCTCTCCATGGAGGCAAACAGGTCCACCTGAGGTGTGCCCCAAAGGGAGAACAGATGCTGTACTACCTCCGGCAGGAGAGACCACTGGGATGCAGCCCCTATCCGCCCAGGGCATCGGCCAGGGTGTTGGAGGCCCTGCCACGTGAATGGCTAGAGATCCGCCCAGGCTGCGACGAGTGACCAAATGCGAGAGCTTCCTGCACAGAAGCATGGAGCGCTGGCCCGCCTCGGCGGCTTAGATAGCATATGTCGGTATTGTCCGCCTGACTCGACCACTTGACCCCGGAGGAACGGAGCAAAGGCGGCGAGAGCTAGTGGACTGCCCGGAGCTCCAGCAGGTTGATGTGGCATCGACTCCCGGGGACCAGAGGCCATGAGCCCGTGTTCCCCGATGGGCACTCCCAACCCATCAGAGAGGCATCGGTCGACAGAGAGCCGCTGCTCGGGCGACGAACGGGATGCCCTCCTGCAAATGATCTGAACGGTCCACCACTGGAGAGCATTCCACATCCCCTGTGTCACCGGCTACAAGCTGGTCCAAGGGATCTAGCTGCCAGACCACTGGCTGGCCAGTCCTCACTGAAGGGGACGCAGTTCCAGCGGGCCCAACGGACCACGCTGGTACAGGCCGCCATGAGACCCAGGAGGCGAGGAAGTCCCGGCAGGGCAATTGCCCAACCAGAAATGATCGGGCAAAGGAGGAAAGAACCGGCCCTGTCCGCCGGAGCCAAGGCCTGGCTGAAGAGAGTCGAACTGCGCCCGTGAATAAAATCACCTGCTTGCTCGAGTTCCGACTTCTGGCCTCGCTGATAAGGAGGCCCAGTTGAGAGCAGACCTGGAGGGCCAGATTCTGGACCACCCGCCTCCTTCCTGAGGGAGCTGCTATCAGCCAGTCGCCCAGGTAAGGGTACACCCGACCCTCGGCCCAGAGAGGGAATGTCACCACTGCCATGCATTTGGTGAAGACCCTGGAGCTGGAGACAAGCCAAGGGCATGGCTTGAATCAAGAGAGATCCTTCCGCTGGAAGCGAAGGGAATCTCTGGTGAGACGGACGGATAGGACGTGAAAAGCGTCCTGCAAGTCCAGAGAGCAGAACTATTACGCTGCTGCTCCAAGGATGGTATTATCTGAGCCAGAGTGACCATCCTGAAGGTTCGAGACCTTAGGAACTTGTTTAGGTCGGTCGAGAATGGGGCGCCAGCCCCGTCCGCTTCGGAACCAGGAAGTACCTGGACACAAACCTGGGTCTGAAGGAGGGTCCACCACCTTCTCTACCACCTCCTCTGGAGGAGGAGAGGATGTCGGCTCCGACGAGCCGCCAGTGAGGCTGGGGATCAGCCCGAGGGCGACGGCTCAAGGTGGTGCCTGCTCGATTCCAGAGGCAGGCCTCTTCCACCACCTTCCAGACCCACCTGTCCGTGGTAACAGCGACCAGGCGGAACGGAAGGCTGGAGCCGCCTCCACGGGGGGACCTAGGGGTAAGGTGACGGGGATGGGAAGGACACCTCAGCCCGGCCACTGGCAGGCTTGAGGAGGACCCGCCGAGGACCTCCTGGGCCCTTTCCTCCCTGCCTCCTGTTAGAGGAAGCCGGCGGCTTGGGTTTGGGATGCCAAGCCGAGCCTGTCAATAGCCCTGACGCTGTTGTCGGGCCAAGGCTACCGGGGCACAGAAGGACTAAAGGGCTTAGGCTGTGGCTTGCGCCTTTGTCCTTCTGAGCGAAGAGACCGAGTCCAAGGTGGCATTGACTTCTCGATCTCTGCAGGTGACCCTTCCACCCCAGGGTCAAGAGGTCAGTCCTCAAAAAGGAACATCCGCCAACTTGTGCTGGGTATCCAAGTAAAGGATATCTCGTTAAGCTCCGGCCGACGCGACAGCCACCGCGGCCGCCACCGATCTGGCATGAGTCTCCTCATCCAACGCAGTCTGGAGCTGCTGTTTGGCCACTGCTCTGCCCTGTCCCGCACCTGCTTAACCGTAGTCTGCAGATCGGCGGGAAGATGAGGGATGACCCATCCAGGAGCCCAACAGGCATGAGAAAAAGCATGAGGACGGCCAACTGGCCTGACGGGCGTCGTAGAGAGGACGCAGCGACTTTTCACCGGACATAGTCCAATTTCTGGACCTTGTCAGGAGGTTTGTCCAATATCTCTGGCGCTGGCTACCGAAAACGCTGTCGGTAACCAACCCCTCAGCAGAGGGTAACTCAAACCGACAAGGAACCGGGGACTGTGACATTCCTGGGCTACACCTGGCCGAGCCATGAGTAGGAAGCAGGGCGCTGCCAGTTCCAGTGTTGGACCCACTATGGCCTCGCCACCGGAAAGGCCTCCGCCGGAGAACTCCGTCCAGAATTCCGTGAGGATACCTGGCCTGCTTGAAACGGGTTCAGCTCCATCCCGTAGACTCGAGATGAGCCAAGCAGTCCTAGGAAGGACGACGGGCTATCATTCATTGGCTGACTCTGAAGACTCCAAGTCCAGTCGCTTGAGAAGAAGTGAGGAATCATTCGGACCCGAAGAGTCCTCGAAGAGCTGCCTTGGCCTGAGCCACCTTCATCCTCACGAGGTCGTCGGGAGTGAGGTAACTGACAGCCGATGGGTAAACCCTTAGCCGACCGAGAGAATCCTTGGTCGGAGCCCCAATTGGCTGTGGAGGCGGAGGTTCCACCGCAATCGGTGGAGCAGCTGGTTTGACGAACAACCGCCTGTATAGGCCCTCGGCAAGTCGAGGCTAGTCGCTGCCCGTGACAGTTACTTAATGGCCGGGAAGGCGCCTGGAGTCGCTTATTCCCCGCCAGGAGGAGCTGTTGCAATGACAAGGTCCTCGCACTGGCCGACGACTTTACGCCGGCCTCCTCATCCGGTAGAGGAGGACGAGGACGAGCGCGACGCCGCCATCATGCTGTGCCGAGACCGAGACCGCCGATGACGGTGGGAACGCTGACCGCCAAGAGGTCCGAGACCGAGACCCGAGAGTCCCGGAATTTCGGGTCGGTGCAGGAGGTGTCGGCCGAACCGACACTCCTTCGCTCGAAGGTCATCCGAGGGCTCCGGAACCGAGGCACAGGCGAGCCCACGGGATCTCAACTCCCCCGGGGAACCGGGAGAGGGGAATTCGGCTGCTAAAGGCGACAGCCTGTCTAATGGGTCGAGAAAATCTCGACTTCATCAGTGGAGTCTCGGTCAACTGACCTGACGGGACACCGTGAGGCCAGTGGTCGGCCGAGCCGGTCGATCGAGCCGACGGTCGACGGCCCGGGAGAGGGACCTTTCCCGCCCCAAGAGCGCCGACGGAGGGATTCTACCCTTGTCCCTCTTTTGACCGAGAAAAGGTCCAGTAGATGAGCCCTTCTCCTTTAGTGGAGAGGGGATGACAAAGCTCTCAAAGGAAGCCGTGTAGGAAGAACCCAGAGAGCGGGATAAATGCCGCCGAGGAAGATACGCCCGCTGGCCTTCCTTCGAGGGCTTACCATCCGCCGAGCTGATCCGCTGCCCGACCGCGACACCGGCCAACCGGGCCTCTTTGACTCCACCGAGGGAACGCTCGGACGGCCCAGTTGCACCGGGCAGCAGGCTTCGAGGACGAGGCCGAGAAAGATGAGCACAGGTCGAAGCCCGCGGGTCGTGCTCAAGGCCTAAGCAGTAGACACACGGAGTGTGGATCCGTCCGAGACATCTTCTGCCCGGATGGGCATCTCCAAACGAGTCGATTTATCCATCGCAGTCATGAGGGATCAAGACTGAAGTCTTTTGCAAAATATTATTTTAAATCCGCAAACGGAGAAATAGGAATACAAACGAGAGCGTTAAGGAGGGAACCTGGAGTTCTGCCGTAAGGAAGATCTAAGGCCATGGGGCGGAGCTGAGTTATACCACCCGGTGGGTGGAGGAGCAAGCTTGAAGACCTTCCGGCAAGATTTAAAGCGGCAAGGATACTGCCAATGAGTGTGGATGAACAACATATCCATGTCCCTAGAAAAGTACAGATACTTAAGAACTTACCATAACAGTAGATCTTCAAGAGAAGCTTTTGCAGCAGGTAATACCATTAGGACTAAGCCGCCAGGCGTTAGGACCCCACAGAAAACTTCTAGCTAGCAGTCTATGGCGGGGACCTCCCAGGCGTTGGCTCCGCCTCAGTCCAGCTGTGATATTAAGGAGGCGGTCCCCCGGCACCACCTCAGCTCTCCTGCTGGAGACCTGGCTGAAAAGCAGACGAAGAACCAAGGAGGAGCTCCCGTCCCCAAAGAGAAAAATGAAATACTAGTCCCTGGGGGCAGGTGGGTGGGAAAGGTGCTGCAAGAGCTGTTCTCGAAGATCTATGTTCGGTGCATCGCTTCACGTAACTGTACTATCTCACTCGAGGGAGCTCTTGCAGCAGGTAATACCATTAGGACCGAGTCCCAAGCAATGCCCAAGAACAGACCCAGGTCTGAAGGATGGAGGACTGTAGTGCAGAGTTGCAGGCATCTAAGAGAGGAGTCCCTGAAGGAGTGCTACTCCAAAACCTGTTCTCCTTCTGGGAGCAATGTCTAGACTGTAGTGCCTGACAATAAGTGTGCACTGAGCTCCAAGTAGCGGCTGCACAGAGGTCTGCTGAGCAAACATTCCTGAGCAAAGCGAAAGATGTTGCAATCCCTCTGGTGGAGCGACCCTTGACCAGTCCCGGTAAGGGTCGGCTGTACTGCTGATAACAGAACGTGATACAATTCACAAGCCACTTAGTCAGCGTCTGTTTCAGTCACTGGGGCCCCAACTTTCCTTTGGGCAAAAGAGACAAACAACTGGTCTGTCTTTCTGGAGGAACTGGTCCAGGCAAGGTAGTAACTAAGAATTCTACGTACATCCACAGTATGTAATAAGGTCTCCCTCTGTTTGAGTACTCTGGATAGTAAACCGGTAGTTGGATGTCTTGGTTCAAGGTGAACTCAGACACTACCTTCGGAAGAAACTTAGGATTTTTGCACAGGGCTACCCTGTAACTGAAAAATAAGATAAGGCTCTTTACACATCAGAGTCTGTAGCTCGGAAATCCTCTAAGCAAAAGTAATGGCAACTAAAAATAATGCCTTCCAAGAAAGAAGGCGTAGCTCATAACTTGCAGTTGGCTCACAGGGGGGCAAGGAAAGTTTTTCCAATATAAACAGGAGGTCCCAAAGAGGCACAGGGTCTCTCCTGGGAGGTTTAATATGCAAGATTCCCCTTAAAAAGGCCTTGCATAGGTCCATCTGTGCCAGAGTCTTCCTATTCAGAGGTGCATGATAAGCCGACAGCACACAGAAATGCACTTTAATGAACGAGTAGCTAAGGCCCAAGTCCGAGAGGAAGAGAAGATACTCCAGTACAGATTCCACCAGACAGGTGAGGGGATCCAGAAAACGGGGGAATGCCCACAAGCAGAAGCGCTTCCACTTCATGGAATATGTTGCCCTGGTAGAGGGCTTTCTCACTGCAACGAGCACCACTGCCATGATCGATACTTCGAATCTGGCCCTAGCTAAGTCCGCAGGAGCCATGCATGCAGATGCAGGGATCAGAGGGCCAGATGAACCAGCGCCCCTTGCTCCTGGGAGAGCAAGTGAGTGGATAGGGGCAACGGAACTGGCAGTTCTGATGCCGGTTGTTGCAACACTGGGAACCAAATCTGCCGAGGCCAGAAGGGCGCTATTAGGATCATTCGGGCACCTTCTGCCTGCAATTTGAGCAGGATTCTCTGAAGGAGAGAAGGCATACAGAAACCTCCCTGTCCAAGAGAGGGACAATGCGTCTCGCCAAAAAACACCAGGCCATGGATTTAGCGAGCAGAAATTGGGCAATTTGGCATTGAGTGGGGAAGCAAAGGGGTCCAGTTCTGACCAACCCCACCCTTTTGAAGAGGTCGTCTACGACTTCTTGCTGTAGTTCCCATTTGTGGCTCTGAGATAGAGAGCGACTTAGGCTGTCAGCGAGGATGCTGTGGATCCGTGGAACATGGACTGCCATGAGATCCAGACTATGATCCACTGCCCAGGTCCATACTCTCACTGCCTCTCTGCATAGGAGGTAAGAATGAGTACCCCCTTGCTTGTTGAGATGGAAGACTACTGGGTCATTGTCTGACTGGATCAGAAGGGCCCAGGAAGGAGTACCCCTTGAAGGCTTATAAGGCATACAGTACAACTCTCATCTCTAGAATGTTTGTGGCGAGACCGTCTCCATGGAATTCCAGGAGCCCTCGCCTGGTGAGAAGCCAGATGTGCTCCAGATCCCAGTCCCAAGGCATCTGTCATCAAAATTTGTTGCGGGCTGGGTCGCTGGAAAGAAACCCCCGTCTAGATGAGCCAGGGTGACCCACCAAACCAGGGAATGACGGATCGCATTAGAGACTGGGATCGGCTCTTCGAGCTCGTCCGTGCCTTGGTCCCAATGGACTCTGAGGTGCCACTGCAGTATCCTCACATTCATACGAACGAGGGGAACTATGGATATGGCTGCGGCCATATGGCCTAAAAGTTGCAGAATCACCCTCGCCGGGACCTGGTCCAAGGCCATCACTCTGTGAGTGACCTCCCTCAGCCAGACTGCCTGGTCTGCAGGAAGAAAGTTCCTTGATGGTGTCCAGGACTGCTCCGATGTATTACAGCCTCTGAACAGGCCACGGGTATGGCTTGGACATATTTAATGCGATGCCCAAGGCCTGGAATAGACAAAGTCTCCTCCAGTGTTTGATGAGTTGATCTTCTAACGGTTGTGAGAAGCCAATTGTCCAGGGTAGGGGGCAGACATAATGCCCTCTCTCCTGAGGGCTGCCACCACTACTGCTAGGCACTTAGTGAAGACCCTTGTGCCAATAACAGGCCAAATGGAAGCGCCCTGAACTGGTAGTACCCTCCTTGGAAGGTGAAGCGAAGGTACTTCCTGTGGGATGGCAGGATCTTTATGTGCATATAAGTATCCTGCATGTCCAGGGAGCAGAGCCAGTCTCCTTGATGGAGCGTGGGCAACAGGCTAGCTAAGGTCACCATTTTTAACCTTTTGTATTCGATGAAGGTGTTCAGCTGGCTCAGATCCAGAATGGGACAGAGGTCTCCTGTCTTTTTCAGGACTAGGAAGAAGTGAGAATGATACCCTTTGCCTCTTTGGGCATGGGGTACCTCCTGGATAGCTCTTTTTTCGAGCAGGGCCTGCATCTCTGCCTGCAGGAGAGCCGCGTGGGAAGGAGATGGGCAGATTGTCCAGTGGAATCTGAGTAAACTCCAGAGTATCCCCTCTCGACTATCTGGAGGACCCATTGGTCTGTAGTAGCGCTGGACCATCCTGATCAGTAAAGGGAGAATATCTCCCTCCTACCGCCTCCCCTTGCGCTTCCTCCAGAGGAGGGGGGCCAGTATGGAATCATGCTGTGGTGGAGGGTGTGGGCAGGGGAGGTCTGGCCACCTTTGCACTTTTGGGGCCCTGGGCACCTGAACAAACGGGGGGGCCTCTTCTCTTAAAAGCCTCCCTTGTGCTGTGTTTGGCATCTTCCCTGCTGTCCCGGGTTCTTCCGAAAGGAACACCGCCGAGGTGCCTAAAGTTCTGATCTGTACATGAGATGAATGTCAGACACTGCCTTGCCTGAATCCTGTAGTCCTGTTACGAGCTTTTCTGTTTCTGTGCCAAGAGGACAGGTCCCTGAAAAGGTGCATCCAAAATGGCATCCTGCAAATCCTGGCGGAAACCAGAGACCCTCAACCAGGCATGCCTTCTCATACAGATCCTGGCTCCTGCTGCCCTGGCTGCCATGTCTGCCATGTCTGCGGTGTCATAAGAACTCCTCAGCACATGCTTGCCCACGTCCATGCCCGACTGGATGACAAGGAGCTCTGCCTTGCCATCAGAGTCTGTTTGTGCTTTAACTAGAGCCACAGCTTTTGCCCAAAGTGATTTCTGGTATGCAACCATATGAGACAAGAAATTCAGCGACCTGACCGTGCAGGTAGCTGAAGAATAGACCTTTCGGTCCAGCTTTTTTGACTCTGGTTCTGTGGGCTGAGTGCTCATGTGTCTTGGCTGCTGTACTCTGCCATGTGTGGCCGTGAGCACCATGGGTCGGCTTTTGGTTGCTCGCTTAGGCAAGACTCTCCTTGGGTGTCTTATAGAGCCTATCTGCTTTTCTTGGCACTGCCACCGTGGTAGCCGGATACTTCCAGGTCAATTTTATAATGTCCTGGAAGGGTTCCTACAAGTGAGGGACAGCCAAGTATTTTGGGTCAGTTGACCCTAGGAATTTTTCCTGTCGGCGGTGTTCCGGATCCAGCTCCTCTGTATCCCACTGATATAAGGCCTGGATGTGTCTCATGATGTCCAAGAAGGACGGTCATCTTGGGGTGACCGTGGCTAGTCCCTTCTCGGATCCGGGGAAGGTAAGAGTAACTCGTCCTCCAAGGAGTATTCTGAGAAGCAGTCTTCTGCATCTTCCCCTGAGGAAGAGGGCGGACGTCGGCTGGAAGATGGAACGGACGACGGGTGCCTCTTTCTGCCACTCGGAACTGGCGACTGCTGGTAGTCATCATCGGGTGGCGGAAGCTCTGTCGGCGGGGAGGGTCGCCTGGGTCTCTGAGGTGACTGTTCCCTGGGTGGTGGCCAGACAGGGGATGGCTCTCTGGGATTTGGGAGTAAATCCCCCTTAATAGTGTTACTTGCACCATGCATTGAAAAGCGCCCCCCTTCCATCAGCAGGACTGGTGTCGGAGGCGTCGGGGTAGGTACGTTTGAGAGGCCTAGCGTCTGACCCTGTGGCTCTCTGGGTACTGACGTCTGGTCCAGAGGCACCTTGTCCACTGGTGCTTCGGGCATCAGGTCCGACGGGGCTTTATCTGGCAGTGTTGAGCCTCCCGTGGTCTGGCATCCAGCTCCTTGGGAGGTGGTGTTTGGTTATCCACAGGCACAGGTGTCTTATCCCTTGGGTACCCGAGTGGACATCTGGTCCTCTGGGGCAGATGGCCGCTATTTAGCTGGCAGCGCCTGGTCCATTTCATACGCGGAGTCGGACTGGCCCGTAGTCTGTCGCCCTTCTGAAGCCAACGTCACCTTTTCCTCTGGTGGTGGAGGCGTCTAGTACCTGACGACCTCCAGGTGTCTAGTGGAGTCGTCTCACTCCTTGTGCCTGTCGGATCACCCTGAAGGCTTTGGGCGATGGGCTCTGATGTTTGCCCGAGCAGGCGCCTGTCCCTCTGGCGTTGACCCATGCATATGCTTGTTGGGCCTCATTTGCTAAGGGCAATTGGGCAGACGAACGCCACTGAAAAGTAGACTCTTTACCTTTGGAGTGGAGGAGGCGGTAGTCTTCTTGGAGGAAGCCCAGAAACGCTGTTGTACCGGGGAACTGACTCCACCTACTGCCAGATGTGGAAGAAGCAGAAGTCCTGTGAGGGACTTAGTATGGGATTCTGGCCTGGCTCTCTCCTTATCTCTATGGTGGTGCTTCCCGCCTTATCTTTTCTCCTTGGGGAGAATCCTAGCTGAGGAGGAAGAACTTTGTCCGACTGGTCCTCTGCATGACGGCCACTTGCTGCTCCAGCAGGTAGGCCTCGAGTGTCTTGAAACAGTGGATGTGGGTTTTGCTGTTGAATTTTGGCAATGTGAGAAGTCGTCAGGCCGTGGTTGGGGCCATAGCGGATCAGGTAGGCGGAGGGCCGCCTCGCCGGGATCTGATTACTGCATGCGCATTTCGACTCCACCACTGGGAAGACATACACTTGATGGAAAAAAAAAACACTACTGAAAAGTCAAAGAACGCTAAACTGCATGAGACGAAAATGGCGGTCATGTGAAGATGGCATCTTTAGAGCTGATGTTAGTGGGGCAATGGCAGGAAAACAACTGAGGTGGTGCAGGGGACCGCCTTTATACCACAGCTGACGGGCGGAGCTGACGTTGGGGGTCCTCACCTTAGACTGCTGGCTAGAGGTTTCTATGGGTCCTAACTCCTGGTGGCTTAGTCCTAGTGGTAGTACCTGCTGCACGAGCTCCCCCTCGAAGTGAGATTGAATCTGACTCACCAGCAGCAGCACCCACACACTCCAATCTCCTAGCGCTTTCTGGCTGGCTAATGCCATGCCATCCTTAGCATAGGCACCACCTCTGAGACAGCTGAACCCAGCTGGCAATAATGCATAAGTCAAGCATACTGAGGGATTTGTGAGGTGAGAATGAGCATACAAGTGGCCCATTAGCCCCTTGCATGCCCAATGACTCACCTGCATACTTGGGCTGAATATGGCCCAAGGGGACCTGGTTGCTATCCAGTTTCAGGCAGCACTATCTCCTGCGGCCATATGCAGTCCATGTCCATTTCAGGGTAGCAAAGATTCACTGATATTCAGTTAAATAGTGCCACTCTGTTGGAAAGCACTATCCATCTGAATATTGCTATGGCCGGGGGAGGGCAAGGCAGTGCAAGCGACTGCACCTGGCCATTTTTTTTCAATATTGGGACCTCCCACTTTTTAGATCCTTGACAGCTACAGAAATAGAGCTGACTGAACACATAACCATATACATTTTACAGCAGGTGTGGGTTTAGGCCTCCTTTAAACAAGTTAATTACATAGCACAGTCCAGTTAAGAGTGATGTCATACCCCCCCCCCCAAATAAAACTCAGTCCTATTACATGGATGAGGAACATTTTCATGGTCTCCTCTTATTTTTTTGTCTGGAAAATTCAAAATTGAAGATGGCACTCTGCATATCATAAGAGATGTGAAGATTTCAGAATGCAAAAACATGGTCAGTTGGGGCAGAGAGTTACCTGGATCAGACTAATACTTAGCCTCTCAAAAGTACAACACTGAATCTATTTTATATAATATCCACCTTGTGCGTTTTAGTCCAATCAGCACAATGCAGCAGCTACTGATAGATTTGAAATACCTACCTCCCTGTTAGTTGAGCGACACTCTGTAAACTAATAACGAACCACATACATATAAAGTTCTCAAACAAAAACGGGCTTACCAGAGAGATCAAACTGATAAATCCCTTGCACAGTCTTCACCACGTCAGGACTGAGAGACGTCTGAATGATCTTGAATGTTTCTGCAACAGGCCCAGAGGCATCTATTGTTATTTGCTTCTTCCCATCTTTAAAAGCAGGGGAGGCACCTGCAAGAAATATACATTTAGAAACCGGCTATCTGCAATCGAGTGCAACTGCTCACACAGGAAGAAAATACAGGTTACTCACCTGTAACAGGAGTTCTAGCAGTGGTATATGTTGTTCATCCATGCTGTCTGGCAGGTTCCTTGCCACTTTAAATCTTGCCGGAAGGTCTTCAAGTTGGCTCCTCCTACCCAACCGGGTGGTAAAACCCTCGACTTCGCCCCATGATGCTAGATCTAGCCCGCTGGAAGCCAGGTTACATGCTCGAGCCGAGGTTACGGTCAGGGATGAACAACATATACCACTCCTAGAACTCCTGTTACAGGTGAGTAACCTGTATTTCTAGGGATGTGGATATGTTGTTCAATCGACACTATCTGGTAGACTCCTAGCAGTTCTCCAGGAGAAGGGAGGAAAGGCACGTACCCCCGATACTTACTTGGGGAACAAGGACTGGAGAACCGAGGTCCCAAAACCAGCATCCCAGCGTGACTCTAGGTCAATGTGGTAATGGGAAATGAAGGTGTGTGCTGACTTCCAGGTAGCAGCCCTGCAGATTTCCTGGATAGGGACGTCCCTAGAAGCAGCTACCGAAGCAGCGGTATGGTGGGTAGAATCAGCTCTTATCCCTTTGGGTGGCTCCATGCCTGCCAACCTATAGCAGAGATCTATGCAGGAGGTGACCCACCTACTTATCGTCCACTTGGCTGCAGGTCTGCCAGGCGCGGCTTCAGCGTAGGTGACAAACAGCTGGCGAACCTCTCCCCGAACTTCAGCCGTCCGCTCCTTATAATAGCGGCGCTCTTCTAGAGTCCAAAGTATGGAGCCTATATTCAGCCTCCGAGTGTGACTGGTTAGAACACCGCAGAGTCAACACTAGATTCAGGTGAAACTCCGACACCACCTTCGGAAGGAATTTCGGGTGGGGGCGCAGGACAACCTTGTCCCTGTGGAAGACCAGATAAGGAGACACGATGGAAAGCGCCTGGAGCTCTCCCTTCCTTCTGGCTGACGTTATAGCCACCAAGAAAGTGGTCTTCCACGACAGGTGGGAGATATCGCACCTGTGCACTGGTTCGAATGACTTGCCCATGAGCTTAGCCAGTACCAGCAGTAGATCTCACGGAGGTAGAGGTTCTCGCAACGGAGGGGATATGTGATCAAGGCTTTTGAAAGAGCGCCCCACCACCTTCTCCTGCGCCACTGACTGCTTGCCGGCCCATGCCTGGTAAGCAGAGATGGCTGCCTGGTGCACCTTAAGGGTTGTCGATCGAAGCCCTAGCTGAGAAAGAGATCACAGGTAGTCCAAAATGCTAGCCAATGGACAGGAAGAGGGGTCGAACCTCTTGTCCTGACACCAAATGCAGATCTCTTCCATTTAAAGGCATAGGATTTTCTGGTCGACTCCTTACAGGACGCCTCAACATCGTTGAGGACCTCGTCGGAAAGACCCAAGGCCTGGAACTCTAGCTGCTCAGGAACCAGGCTGTCAGGAGCAGGGATTGAAAGTCTAGATGGAGAACCTTCCCTTGTTGACTAAGATCAGGTCCGGTGGGCTGGAAGCTGCCTCGGGAGCCTGGAGCTGAGGCTGAGATGATCTGGGTACCAGAACTGGAGAGGCCAGTCTGGGGCTACCAGAATCACCTGCGCCTTGTCCCTCTTCACTTTGAGAAGCACCTTGTGGATCAAGGGAAATGGAGGGAAGGCGAGAAGAGGTCCAGGTTCCACGGCCTGGAGAAGGGCATGAAACAGCCTCAGCTTCAATGCCTCCCTGAGGCTAACAGGTCCACCTGAGGGATGCCCTAATGGGAGAACAGGTCCTGAACTACCTCCGGCAGAAAAGACCACTCGTGAGATGCAGCACCTATCCGGCTGTGGGCATACGGTATACCCTCCTGCAGATGAGCTGGGATGAGCCACCACTGCAGGCCGTCCCACATCTTCTGGGTCACGGTTACTGGCTGGTCCAACGGACCGGAGCTCTGTGACCATTGACGGGCCAGCCCCCATTGCAGGGGGTGCATATGCCAGCAGGCCCAACGGACCACGCTGGCGCAGGCTGCCATGAGGCCCAGAAGGCAAAGGAAGTCCCAGGCAGGGCGCAATTGCCCAACCAGAAATGACTGGGCAAAGGAGGAAAGGACCTCGGCCCTGTCCGCTGGGACCCGGGCTCTGGCTCGAAGAGAGTCGAGCTCTGCCCCGATGAACTGAATCACCTGCGATGGCACGAGTTCCGATTTGGCCTCGATCAGGAGGCCAATTTGAAAGCAGACCTGGAAGGCCAGATCCCTGGATCACTCCACCTCCAACCTGGAAGGGGCTGCTGTCAGCCAATCGTCCAGGTAAGGGTACACACGGAACCCTCGCGCCACAAGAATGCTGTCACCACTGCCACGATTTGGTGAAGACCCTGGAGCTGGCGAAAGGCCAAGGGCATGGCCTGAACTCAGTAGAGATCCTCTGCTCTGAAGCGGAGGAATCGCTGATGAGACGGACGGATTGGAACACGAAGAACACGTCCGCAGATCCAGAGAGCAAAACAACACGCCTAGTTCCAAGGATGTAATGATCTGAGCCAGAGTGACCATCCTGAAGGTGCGGCCTTAGGAACTTGTTCAGGTTGTGCAGATCAAGAATGGGCGCCAGCCCCTGTCCGCTTTGGGACCAGGAAGTACCTGGACACAAACCCCAGGTTTGGAGGAGGATCTGCTACCTTGCTGATCACCTCCTTCTGGAGGGAGCAGAGAGGCTGCGGAACCCTGAGCTTCCCGAGGGGCGAGGCTCGATAGGGAGGGGTCTGCTCCAATCCAGAGGCAGACCCCCGCCGACCACTTCCAGCACCAAATGGTCCGTGGTGATAGCAGACAAGGCGGAAAGGAAGTGGCGGAGCCGTCCCCCCATGGGGGGACCCAGTGGAGAAGTGACGAGGTTAGAGGCGACACCCCTCAACCCGTCACTGGGCAGGCTTGGAGGAAGGGCTGGCTGAGGGGCCGCCTGAACCCTTCCCTCCAGGCTTCCTACTGGAGGAAGCGGCAGACTTGGCCTTGGGGCGCCAAGCGTGAGCCTGCTGGCCTTGTTGCTGTTGCTGCTGGGCCGGACGTGCCGCTGCTGCTGGCGGCCTTTGTCCTTCTGGGCAGACGTGACAGAGTCCAAGGTGGCACTGGACTTCTCAATCCTCTGGAGATGGCCTTCCACCCCCAGCCTGAACAAGTCGATATACAGGAAGGGAACGTCTGCCAGCTTGTGCTGGGTATCCTCCGTGAAGGTGAAGATCCGCAGCCAAGCTCTGCGGCACATGGCTACTGCGGTCGCTACTGACCGGGCACAAGAGTCTCCAATGTCCAAGGCAGTTTGAGTTGTTTGGCCACCGCCTTCCCTGATCTCGCACCTGCTTGACCGTCTTCTGAGGGTCAGCCGGGAGATGAGGAATCACCTCATCCAGGGAACCCATAAGGGCGTGTGAAAAATGTGCCATCAGCATGGCCAAGCTAGCCTGTCGAAGACATAGGGAGGAAGCAGCGTAAACTTTTCGCCCCGAGTAATCCAGCTTTTTGGACTCGTCTGGTGGTTTTTCCACGTCCCTAGTGTTTCCGGAACACTGGAAGACGCTATCGGTGACCAGCCCCTCCGCAGAGGGGTGCTCCGAAAAACCGGAGAGGGAACCGGTGGGGACTTCGTACTTGCAAGCCATCCTGGCTGAAGGCGCAGGACAGGATGCAGGCCACTGCCACAACTCTAGGGCTGGGCCAACAATGGCCTCGGCCACAGGGAAGGCCTCCGTGGGGGAATCCCCTTGGTCCAGAATCTCCGTGAGGGGATATCTGGCCCGTTTTTGTACAGGTCTGAGCTACATCCCAATGGACTCTGAGATGAGCCAAAGGATTCCTAGGAACGAGGATGGGCTCTCGTCCACCGACTGACTCCCGGTAGATTCCAGGTCAAGGGGCCTGGAGTACAAGGAGTTGTCGGACTCCGAGGAGTCCGCGAACAGCTGCCGAGTGCCTGAGCCACTCTCCACTCACCGAGGTCGATCGGGGTGAGGGTGACTACAACCTGTGGGGCAAGCCTGACCAGACCGAGAGTCCTTGGTCGGGGCCCCAGTCTTAGGTTGTGGAGGCGGTGGTTCCACCACAATGGTGCAGCAGCCGTTTCAGCCAAGCAATGCGGTGCTGGAGTCGGCTTCGACTATAACAAGAGGTTGCTGGTCGTTCGGTGACAACCACTTAATGGCGGTGAAGGCAACGGTCAGCGACATTACCAGCTAACAAGAGTTGCTGCAACAACATGTTCCTCGTGAGCCGGGCGCAACTTGCATCGGAGCCTATCCTCAAGAGGATGATGAGGACGAGTGGCAATCGCCGCTTCTGTGATGCTGGACCGAGACCGCCAATGTCGCGTGGATCTACCCAAGTGAGTAGGACTGAGACCTTGGGGTCGCTGGTGGGTCAAGAGGGGCGGGGAACCGCCATCCCTTGGTTCAGGGTCCTAACCGGGACTCTGGCACAGGAAGCACGGGCAAGTCCTCAGTAACCGCTGGGGAACCGGTGAAGAAGGGTTGTTGGCTTCTCCAGTCGACAACCCGTCCAATGGTCAGGAAAATCTCGACCGCATCGACAGGCGCCTCGGCTGGCTGACCTGACAGGACACCGTGAAGCCAGCGGCTCAGCCGCACCTCGACCAAAGTCGAGCCATGGTTCGGGAAGGGCTCTCCCGCCTCCCACGAATGCTGACGGTGGGGCTTACCTTTCTGTTCCTTTTCTTCGACCTACTCGAGTGAGTCCCCGAAGTTCCTTCTCCTTTGGTGGAGAGGGACTGACAAAGCTCCTTGAAAGAAGCAGTGTAGGAGGAGCCCAAGGAGAGCGGGATAAACGCAGACGTCGATGAAGAAGACGCGGCCTGGTCTGCCTCCTCCTCGAGGGCGATCAACTGCTCCAGCTGCTCGGTGGAGCCTGCAGCAGCAGACACCGGCCAACAGGCCTCCTTCGACTACTCCGGCGGATAACCGTTTCTGGCGTCCCAGCTGAAGTCGGACAGCGCGGTCTTCCAGAACCGAAGCCGTAAAGGACTTGCAGAGATCGCAGGCCTGCGGATCGTGTGCAAGACCCAGGCAGTAGATGCACATGGAGTGCAGGTCGGTCCGAGACATTTTCTGCCCGCGAGGACACCGACGGAAGCTGGGAGTAGATTTATCCATCACAGCTGCGAGGGAAGGTAAAGACGCAAGTCTAGTAAACTTTAAAATAATTTTCGGAAATGCCAGAGGATTAGGATCCCGGCCTACAATGCAGAGCACTAAGGAGGGAACCTGAGCTTCCAAGCGGTAAGGAAGATCTGGGGTCATGGGGCGGAGCCAAGGGTTTTACCACCCGGGTGGGTGGGAGGAGCCAGCTTGAAGACCTTCCGGCAAGATTTAAAGTGGCAAGGAACCTGCCAGACAGTGTGGATTGAACAAAATATCCACATCACTAGAATGAAAGTTACACACTTACCACATATCTTCACACCAATGGGTTTGGGGCCGGAGTTACTAGGACCCAGCGGGATAACACTGTTTGCAGGAAGGGAGCCAAAAATCAGTTACTGACAGTGCATGTGCACCTCACGTGTTGCCGTGCGTGCCAGCCAATAACAGATGCTGGTTCCCTCACGCACCTTATTTCTGTTTGCCAGGAGAAAAACAAAGTGGAGAGAAATAAAGACAGAGCTATAGATTCCCTAGCCCAAAGGGATAGGGAAAAGATAAAAGAATAAAATAAACAATAAACTAGAACCCCCAACTACCAACTTAGGATACAGAGATGGGGTATACTAGGTGGCACAAGGGTCTATAAAGAGCCAGAGTTGCATAATACTAGCCACACAGAAGGTGGTTAGTGGTAAGGAAAATAGGGCTGCAGCCCTATGCATGTGGCTCTGGCAGATGCAAGAACGGTAAGTCCAAGAATTGGAACATCCTGTAAATGAGACAGCACAACGTGCTAAAATAGATTAAAAAATGACACATGGACTGCTGATGGGCAACTCTATGCAACCAGATAGAGAACTGAGTAAGCATGAGTAAAACATGTCCACCTTTCTTTACATCACAGAGAAGAAAGGTGGAAATCTGATGTATCTGGAGTTGCAGGCTGGACAGTCCAAGGGAGTTGAGATGTGTTACAGGGATCGCGGGAAGAGGTGAAGTCCTGACCATTGGACAGATCGGGGCTTCACATCACAGATTTCCCTTTAGGCACTATATTAAATACAGAGTTTTGTTACCTGACTGCTCGTAAAAAGTGCCTCAACCTCCGGTGCAGCTGGCATGTTTAAGTATGGCACTCCTCCCCCCAGCCCCCAAAACACGGTCGCTACAAACACAGCGATATAATGATGCAGCACTGCCCCTCGATTGGTGCCCTTATGTACGGCGATTTAATAATCTCCATATCTCAGATATCCAGCTCTATTTTTAAAGAATTTGCCTGAATGCTATGTGTACAACATTTGGAGGAGGGATGCCTTGACCATGGGTCGTTATTGCTGGAGTCGACGACAGGCCTGGACCCGTCGATGATGCACCATCTATAAAAGGTATGGTAGTGCCCAAGCCAGGCCCCGACCTTGGTGTCTAGTCATCAAATTGGGGGGGGGGGGGCTGGTGTCACTGCTGCCAGGGCAGACGATGACGATGCAGACCGAGTAGCTGCAGGCTGCAATGGCAACCTAGATCTTGCTGAGGAAGCAGATCTGTCCTTATTCTTATGTTTATGCATATGTCCTGATAACAATCTTTTTCGCAGTCTTTTGACTTCGACGACTGCACATCGGTTGATAGGGCTAGTAACATTACTTTCGGACTCTGGGCTTCTTCTATGGCCTTTAGAGTTTTTTCTAATGAAAACTTCACCAGTGCCTTTCTTCTGCGTCGCCTGGTTGCTTGCTTGAAGCCCCGGTAATTCTCAAGTCCTGACACTGTGAGAGAGGCCTAAATGGCAGGCACACACTTCGTGTGCATCGTCCTTGTAGATTTTTTCTCTGCACTTGCAGTACCGGAACAACGTATTTGGTTTTGGTGGCGTACAGAGGCGGCACTATCACTAAATTATTAGTGATTATTTAAGAAAAAAATATAAACAATAGCTAGTTGTATTTGTTTCCATAGGAGGTCCAACAAATACAGTCAACGGCAGGAAAAGAACAAAGAGAGAGACGGGGCTTCCCACGTTTATGTAGACACTGACGCATGATGTCACTGTGGATGGCCCCCAGCTGGCAAAAGTTTCTGTGTGGTCCTAGCACTGATGTGGGTACAGTTCCAAAGGTGTGGCCAAAAGGAAGAGATATCCTCAAAGAATATCTATTTTTACCCCAATTTTTTTATTTAGTGGCACAGTACAATAAATATGACAGCCTCCTTTTTCCATATATATTTTCCCCCACTGCTGTCGTTCCAGGGCTATACCGTTAATCGGGCATATACCCTGTTCAGGCATATTTCATCATCATATAGACAGCAGAGATTTTTTCCTTTGATTTTCGCCCCTCTGCTTCCCTCTTCCCTTGGCATGCACCATGCCCTTCAGCCTCGATCATACAGTGTGCCTCTGTGGAAGGAACAAGCTCCCAGGCTGCCCTTCAGCCTCGATCATACAGTGTGCCTCTATGGAAGGAGCAAGCTCCCTGGCTGCCCTTCAGCCTCGATCATAGTGTGTCTCTGTGGAAGGAGCAAGCTCCCTGGCTGCCCTTCAGCCTCGATCATACAGTGTGTCTCTGTGGAAGGAGCAAGCTCCCTGGCTGCCCTTCAGCCTCGATCATACAGTGTGTCTCTGTGGAAGGAGCAAGCTCCCTGGCTGCCCTTCAGCCTCGATCATACAGTGTGCCTCTGTGGAAGGAGCAAGCTCCCTGGCTGCCCTTCAGCCTCGATCATACAGTGTGCCTCTATGGAAGGAGCAAGCTCCCTGGCTGCCCTTCAGCCTCGATCATACAGTGTGTCTCTATGGAAGGAGCAAGCTCCCTGGCTGCCCTTCAGCCTCGATCATACAGTGTGCCTCTGTGGAAGGAGCAAGCTCCCTGGCCCACTAGCAGCGGTCACTGTAATGCCAGAACACAGAGCCAGCCCTCCCAAACTCTGGTTCCCTGCACAACAGAGTGACGTGCTGCTGCTAAGTGATCGGAGTGGCCCCAGCCCCCCTCCCACACACACAGTTTCTAAAGGTCTTCTCCTCCTTGTGGTAATTCTCAATGTTCTGCATGCACTATCCATAATGTGGAAGCAGTATGTTATGTTGTTGCTAGCACAGGTTTTTGACAATGTCCAACAACACAGCACTACCTTGAGTTGTTAAGTTATGTCACATTGGGTGTCCAGCGAATCAAAAGCTCCAAAGACATAAGAACTACTAAGCTTACTCCCGGAACGAAACAGAAAGAAAAAAAAAAGTATGCTTAAGTCTTTGCTCCGACTATTGCGTTATTGTTTATGCTTTTCTATATAACTGACCCTAATTGCCCACTGATTTCAATGACATGAAAAATATTAACAGTTCACACTTATTCACAGCAACATCACACCCATAAATTACGGAGAATGAAATGTGAACAACCTGCATCTGCAGTTAATACTCCAAATGTCTTAATAATAACAAATGCCTATCAAAAACCCAATGGGTAATTTCTTATTGGGGGGGGGGGGCTTATTCTACCATTGCAGGTTCCCTGTAGCTAAGCCCCCACCATGGTGGGAGTTTTGCAGGCGAGACATCTTACAGTGAATGCTTACTGAACCCAGTAGCTGATAACATGTGTATGTCACTGTTGCAACAGTGTGCAGGTATTTCAGCTGGGCAGTGTAATGTTGCAAAAGGTGGGGTCAGCCGATATGGCCCCACCCAGGTCACCAGTAGGCAGCCACTGCTATCCCTCCTCCAAAGGCCACATAATGCAGCCGATGAAAACCCCATCACTATCCCCAAGCACTCCAGACAGCTCAAAATTATGCACCTGAATATCCAATGACTGTTGGCGGAAAAAAAACCAGTGCTCAAATCCTGGATTTCCACCAACTCTTTCGACATTATTGCCTTCACCAAAATGTAGCTCACTAATAAGATTCCCTCCAATGAAATAAACCTCGATGGATATTCCCTCTTCAGGATGGACAGACTCTGTAAAAGAAGGGGTGGTTCCCTCCTTAGGGTAGCAAATCACCTCTCAGCCACAGCACTGGATTCTCCCCTAGTAACCCCTCACCTGGAATCCTTGTCAATAAATCTCCTTCTTGGCAATAAGACATTAACTATCAGCGTTACTAGTCCCCCCCCCCCCCAAACCTGGCACCATCCCCTCCCAAGATAACCTGGACTTTTTTAACCTCAAGAGGCCCATCCCAGCTGGCCAGGTGGCACCAAGGGGTTGAGGCGCTGGACACCACAGATCATGCCACGCCGGCGACCCAGGTTTGGAAGCAAGCTCGGGCGGCCAGCAGTTGGAAGGGGAGGAGAGGATTGAGTGTACAGATGACTGCTCTCCTCTCCTGGGGTGGGTTCTGGTGATTCCCCGCCTAGTGGCGGCTCCTGGCGGTGGCCGGGAGGCACAACACCATAGGTGGGGGCAGCCAATGGGGGTCTGGCATCTGCAGGAGGGGGTGGGATCATCCCATCTGCACACTGACGCCATTGTACATCCGTGCCAGGGAGAGGAACAAGAAGGAAAATGACCCTATCCCCGGTAGGCAAAGGTGGGTTCAGGGGTGCTGCACCACTCCCATTACTGGGTCCTCCGTGGCTGTCTCTGGTGCTCCGCTAAGCCTGGCCGCTCTATCAGATTATAGACAGAGTGCCAGTAAGAGTCGGTGGATGCACCCCGGGGGACTCGGATGGAGACGGGCACACCGGAGCAGCAATGACTGATTTCAACCAGGTGGGAGAAAGCGGCATCGAGCAATCACACCGGAGAGAGTCCGGGTGATGGTGAGTAGGAGGATAAAGAGTCGACAAAAAAAAAAAAAATATCCCTTCCCCATGGAAGGGAATGGATAATCCTCAGCGATTTTAATCTTAACTGGCAGGACTCGCAGTCCAAGGCTGCCAAGGAACTCATTATCGACCTTGGCCTCCACCAACTGATCACCTCCCACACCCGGACTAACTATAGGACTAGATAAGAATCCCTACTGGACTGGATTCTGGTTTCCAACCCCTCACATCACCACCTCAGGGGTTCTCACCGAATCTATTAGCGACAATTGTGCAGACTACTGCTGCTTGTCTGCAAAAACACCTCCCAGGGAGCACAAATTCATCCACATAAGAAAAATTAATAAACTCAGTCCTGCGGAGTTTAAAAACGCTGTCCTGGCTACTGACTGGTCCTTCACTGAATCCATTCAGGACATCGACTCCGCCCTCGAACTTTTCAGCAACAAATTCCTTGCCCTGTGCGACTCCCTTATCCCCATAAAAAAAATTAGGGTCAAAGGTAACAGTCATGAATGGATCTCCTCTGATCTCAGACTCATGAGAGAAAGAGACGGCACAGTCCAAGTGCAGGAGACTGAAACTTCCCTACCTCCTTTAACAGTACAACACCCTTCGAAACAAATGTAAATCTGCAGTCCTGTCTGCCAAAATCTCCTTCCTCATCGAGAAACAGCGTAGTTCCTTGGGCAACCCAAAGCAAACCTGGAACACTCTTAAGACCTTACTGGTAGAGGACATCACAATGAACAAATCAGCCTCTCGACCGGTGGAAATGTTATCACCGATCCCCTTGAAATAGCCTCTCTTTTTAACCTCTACTTTGGCGACTTGGACAACAACAAGCCTAACCTACTCCCAGTCCCCTACTCCTCCCCAACCCTTACTCCAGTTTCCATTCTCAGTTCCTCTCCTCCTCCGAAGTGGTTAAACTCATTAAGAGAAACAACCCTAGGCTTTACATCGTTCTCCACAACATCAACTACAGGGTCCTCAAACTGATACGTGAATCTTTAGCCATTCCTTTCACCAACATTTTCAACTACTCCCTCTGCTCCAGATCTTTTCCTCTTAATTGTAAATGTGCTACTATTAAACCTCTCCATAAATCCAGATCAAAAGATGAAGTTACCAACTACAGACACATCTTCCTCTTACTCCCACTATCCAAAATCACTGAAAACATCATCCATAAGCAAACTGTTGATTTCCTCCAGAGACATAACCTGCAGACCGAGGCACAACACGGTTTTAGGGCCGGTCATAACACCGAGACTGCCATTATAAAATGTGTCAACTTCATCAATAAAGCCAATGACGAAGGCCTCTACACTGAGTCAGTTTTTGTGGACCTCACAAAAGCGTTTGACCTCATGGACTACAATGTCCTACTCTCCACCCTAGCAATTCTTAATTTCTCTTCCGATGTCATAAACTGATTTCAAAAATACCTTAGTCACAGGTCGCATCAGACTGTCATAAACAGTGTCCTGTCAAACTCCAGCCCCATTAAATATGGAGTACCCCAGGGGTCCATCTTGGGCCCCCTCCTTTTATCTCTTGTGGTAAACTCCCTCCCCAAAATCTGCTCCGATACTGAGCTAATTCTGTATGCCAACGATACTGCCCTCTTTTGTAAGGACAAATACCCCGCTTCCCTTCTTAATAAGCTTCAGCATGACTTCCTTAGACTCCACTTCTGGTTGTCAGCAAAAGGACCTAATGCTAAAAGAATTAAGGCCATGGTCTTCTCCAGCTCCAGAAAACTGTTAAACTTTGATTTGCTTGACAAAGACAGCAACCTGATTGAGAGAGTTAATGAATTCAAATACCTTGCCCTGCTCTTCGACTGCCACCTAAACTTTGAACCACACATCAGACAATTAAGAAAGCCCACCAAAGGCTTGGCATGCTCTACAGGGTGAAGCACTTCCTAACCAAGGAATGTAAGACTCTCTTAATCTGCAGCTTCCTCCTCCCATTAATTGACTATGGAGCCCTAGTATACTTCCCACCCCTCACAAAGAAAAACCTTAACCGGTTAACGAGCACCTACCACAACGTTATCTGTTTTGCCACCGGCCTCCCTAGACTTAACCACCACTGTGACCTTTACAGACTCTCGGAATGGCTATCCCTCGAGGACCGACTCAATAGCAAAATTGTCACTTTCTTCCACAAACTTTCCATTGGACTCCTTCCTGACAGCATCAGATCCCTCTTCCCCCTGTCAGCTTACTCCAGGACTACAAGACGGTCATCCACCCTCTCTTTCTCCATCCCATTCTGCCGCACCACCCAAGGCCAAAACGCCCTCTCTTATAAGGGCACCAAACTCTTCAACAACCTCCCCCCTGCTCTTATCCAGTGTCCCTCTGCCGCTTCCTTTAAATTTAACCTAAGGAAGCACTGGTCCTTCATCTCCGCATGCAGGTGTCCCAAGCCCTGACTGACCCACCCTGCCAACTTTGTTGGATAGTGCCTACACTCTCCAGTAGCTGGTTTACCTGGTCTTTAAATAATTTTGCTTGTATTGGCACTTATGGCACCTTATTTAACCTTAGCACTAGCCTCTGTTCATCTGCTCTTCTGACCAGTTGTATTTTCTATTATGGTTACGGTCCGTATTGGTATCTGTTTTTATAACTGTGATTGGTTGTTGACTGTCCTCCTGTATTGTAAGTATGTTTTGAACTATAACAGTACTTATGTTCCAAACTATATTTTATAATTGTTGTCGAAAAAAAATGGACGCATGTGAAAACGGGCAATTTCTGCTCACATGCCTTTCCAGTATAAACAATAAACTGAACTAAACTGAACTGAAAGGCATCATGCATCCACTGGACTGTGCTTCTGCTATCCTGTGGGCTACTCTGGGTGTGGGACAAAAAACAGAAATTACATACTCACCTTAATTATTGATCTTCCAGAATATCTTCATCATTCAGTCACACTATGGGTCTAAGCTGGATGTGCCAGAACCCAATGAGAGCAAAGTCTTTTGCAGCCTAGGGGACCGACGTTGGTGCCGGCACTGCCCATGAGGCAGACAGTGACATCGTGCTTGTGGGTTCGACAGTAACTTACGCCAGACCACTACCTTCCTTAGTTCTGTTAACCAGGTAAGAAAATAATGGGAGAGAAAAAAAAGAGAAAGAGGGCTATAAAACCATAGCTCAAAGGGATAGGAAAAAGATACAGGATACAAAAATCATAAAAACAATAAAATCTGACTACCAACTTAGAGAAACTAAGGGAGGGGCCTAAGTGGCATGAGGTAGTGGGCTAAAGAGCTAGAGCCTACTGGCCAACCAGACAGGAAGGTGAAAAATGGCACCAGCCCTGGCATCTAGCTCTGGCTGGCCTCGAAGAGACCTGAGGGAGTCTCAGTGGGTTAGGATGGCAGAAGCCAATTTAGGAAAGGTCCTGTACTCAGGGAGGACTGGGACCAAGGATTAAAGAAAATCTAAAAGAGAAGAGGAGAGACTGGAGCAGGCCCAGAGCACTGCTGCTATCATCTTGCCACTCCATGACAGTTAACAGAGAAGGAAGGAGAATAGACCCAGCAAAGACGTGTGGCGCAGTATACAACTTTTTTTTTGGGGTGTTGACTGTTTATGCACTGCTGACCTGGAACTCTCTCGAGCTGCTCCTTCTCGCCGGTACCGCTCTACCGCCCAACTGGTCCCTTGCCTCCTCCGAGGGTAGCTGCCTCCACCAACCTCCTGCCCGCAGATCCCCCAGCTCTGAGCCCCCTGAGGTAGGGCTGCCTCCACTCTGGCGCTGTATCTATAGTCTAATTTGCTGGCCGATGTGGTGGAAGTGCAGCAGGGGCAGAGGCAAGACCCGGTATTGGGCGTGTGACGGTGCGGACTTGAAGAGAGCAGTCACCTATCCAGGTGCGGGGATTTTCCCTTTTCGTTTCCCCAGGAGCGCGGGCGTGCAGTGTCTGCACAGCTGAGCTGTAGACGTCTGCCATGCCCCTCCACACTAGCTGTGTACCCGGTCTCCACCGGGGATCCCCACTGTGCTGGAGACACCCTGGATCCTTCCCAAGGGAGAGGAGTGCAGTCTGCCAGACGCTCAATCCTCTCCCTTCCCTGCTGACCCCTGGTGCCCAAGCTTATTCCCGAACTCGGGTCACCAGCATGGCGCGAGGTGTGGCATCCAACACCTCAACCCTCAGTGCCACCAGGATGGCTAGTGTACAGCTTAATAGGTTGAAATAATAAAAAATAATTCCTGATATCCACCCCTACAAGCACCTCAGGTTGGGACTGCACCTTGATTCGAGGCTATGCTGCCAGTTAGCAGAGGCTGCAAAATTGCAAGGTAGAGCCTGAAGTCACAGCAGCCCTAGGGGTTAACCAAAAACCTCCCAGAAGGAGAAGGGGCTGGAATGTAGGGGGGTTAATAATATAAGAGCACAAACCCTCAGTCCTTTTTTCCTTTTGTTTGTATAACACACTAAAACCAGGTGAGTGGGAAGGAGTGAGAAGGCCCAGTTTCCACCAGGAAGGAACAGAAATATCGCCTAGAAAGTCCTAAGGGAGTGGTAAGAGGATACTACGTGCTCTGAAAAAACAAAACAAAAAGAAAAAAAAAAAAAAAAAAGGGCGAGCTGTCCAGATGCCCTTACCCAAGCAGCGGGTGGGCGTGTGAATGAATGGTGACGATATCCTGGAAGATCAACAAGTACAGTGAGTACAGTACGTAATTTTCCTATCTTCCAAGAATCAGTCTTCACCATTCATTCCCACTTATCAATAAGAGCACTAAGCTTTCCCCAAAAGAGGGGAGCAGTTGGCTCACCCTGAGGGAAACAGTACTTCCCTCAGCCCTCTGTGGGGGGAAAACCACAGGAGGGAAGGGACTCCATACAGTTCTGGTGGAACCCGAGACAGGTTAAGGGCCAGGCGGAGGCTCCCATGGTCTGGGAGCAGGTTCCCCAAAAACTCATGCCAGACCCTGTGGGAGAAGAAATTACTTCACAGGCAGTGTGAGTTGAGCACCCTATGGCGGGTGAGAGGTACCAACCTGCAGAGGCAAAGCCATGTCGTCCACCAAATGAAGGCTGCAGTTTCCACTAACCTGTAAGCTACCTTGCTGGCATCATAAGATGCCCTCACTTGGTGTCTCACCAGCTCCAGGCCCTGCACAGAAAGGTGAATGGCCTGTCTAGCTGTCTTGCAATCTGGCATGGATGCCAAGAGTTGACTAAGCGTCGCCCATAGGCACTTGACATAGGCTGCCTGGTGGGCCTGATGTGCAGAGATACGCAACATGGTGTGTGCTGCCACAAGACTCTCCTGCTCCAAGCATCGAACTCTGCAGAGTCAGTGTCAAGGGGCTGGTCATGTACCTGGTGCCTAAGCCCAGAGGGGATCTGCAGCACCAGAATCCCTCAGGTGGGGTGAGGGATGGAACCTGGGGACCCCGTGGGAGCACAATACCTGCACTGGACATACCTCAGGCTGGAGAGGGGCAAAGAGATGGAGCCTGATATTCCTGATGCCTCCGAAAATGGCCGGGGCCACGGAGAAATGACAGTACTGTCACTGCTGTATTCTCCAAGGAAAGAAAGTGCCACAATAGCAGTATTTTGACCTGTAAAATGGTGACGACTCAGCTGCTGCACGATCTGCAAATGGATTTACTGATACTGAGAGTACCTGGCATCGGAGAAGAGATGGACAGAAAAATCCTCTTCTTCAAAGGAGGATGTGGGAGAGGAGGAGCTGGATTCAGGTAGCAGCAGTGCAGTAACCTTGGGCCTGAAAATAGCCTGATCAGCTCTATGGTGAAACTGGTGGAACACACCAGCCACTGACCTGAACTGGTCCAAGGTCATGGGCCCAAGAGGACCACAACTACTTAAGAGTGGGGCAGAGGAGGATGAGCATCGAGGGTGACAAGGGGAGATCCTCTGCCAGACCTGTAAGAACGCTCAGGGGACCTCACGCAGAGGGATGGCCTGGCAAACTTGCTAGTCTGTGAATGATCAATATCTCTAGACTGATCCAGATGATGCCCTTGGGGAAGGCCCCAGGTGGACAGAGCAGAGCCGTATACGTCCTGTGAGTCCCCACCACTGGTGGGGTTAAATAGTTCTGGAGAGAAACTGTACCCCAAACTAGTACTGCAGCCCTTGCCAGTTTCCACTGCCTTTGGGCAAGGGGTGAGCCACAGCTCCAGTGTCCAGCCTCCTCTCTTCCCCAGTCCTAATTCTGGCCCCTCCCCTGGCCAAGCACAGACTCAAGGCTAGAGCCACCAGAAAAGTTGGCCTTGGAGCTGACACCACAAATGGTGCAGGTCCTTGACTCCGTGAATGGCACCAAGACCACATCTGGCACTGGAAACGGCACTAGGACCTGAACTGGCACTATGAAAAGCACCAGAAGGGGTCCTGGTGCCATGAACGGTGCCCACCTGAGAGCAACTCCAAAGGAGGCTCCCGGCCACAAGACAGGCACAGAACCAAGCCCAGGAAGTCCTCCATTGTCGGCGGCCCAGTCTGCAGGCCCAAGGTCGGCGCCAGCATCCTACTCCAGGTCATCTGAGTGCTCAGGGGAAGAAATTACAATAACCTTGACACCCAGAGACAGACTGGCTCCAGAATCCTTTCCACCTCTGGCACTGGAAATGGGGCCAGAGGGGGGCCTGCTCTTGCGGTCAGTACCATCCTGCTCACTGGTACCAGGCTTAGTACTGGCAGTCGAGGAGGCACCAGGCTGCAACGCGGAGGTGCCTAAAAGTGAACATCCAGCATATACTCTTGGCCTCACCTCTAGGGGAGTTTGCTGCCCCCAAAAGGATGACGGACTGGAAGTGGTGCTCAGCCGGCCCCAGGAGGAGACCAACTCTCTACCAGGCCCCTCTCCCAGTGCTTCCAAAGTCTCAGAGAGACGAGTGCTTGGGTGGGCCTGGTCTTCCTCAGTAGGTGTTGTAAGGGGAAGGGGGGCTCAGGGGAAGAGCCCGGGGACCTTACGTTGGCATCCCTGGTGCGATGCCTGCCTTTGAAAGTGGACGGATCATGGTGCCAACTCCACGTGCACTTCTCGATGGTGTGTTAGTCCATGGAGAAATCAGGTATCGCACCTATCTATGTCATGGTCAATGCCAAAGCAGGTCAAGCAGATGTCATTCCAGTCCTGAACACCAATGTGGCTCCCACAAGAACATCGACACATTAGAGGGCCGCCACGATTCTTCTTTTGCTGGGCCTTCTTGCCCTTATGCTCCTCAGGAACGGACATAATGATGGGGGCAAATTAACAAAAACAAAAAAAGTTCAGTGCCAAACTAATAAAGCGGCACTGAGCAAAAACAGTGCAGAGGAGAATGGTGAAGAACTAAGTGGCGACAAACTGAGGAAGTCTAATGTGCAGTTATTGCAGTGAAGCTCCCACAGTGTGCACCTGATGGCAGGAAAAACAGAACTGAGGAAGACAGGGAGCAGACGTTAGTTACTGGCCAATCCACAAGCAGGTCATCACTATGTCTGCCTTGTAAGCCCTGCACATCACGTCGGTCCCTAAGGCTGTAAAAGACTTTTGCTTCTGCTGGGCCTTGGTGCCTCCTACTTAGACCCATAAGTGGGAATGAATGGTGAAAACTGATTCTTTTAAGATCCCAGGTTCTTGTACAGTGCATTACAGGCTCTCCATTATCCTATCGGTGGGGGGTACAGATCTAAATAATTTTTTGGGGGATGTAACTTTTTGTTTATTGAACTTGCACATAGGTCACAGTGTTACTCTGGCTGGCATACAGGTAATCCTGCTAAACCTGTGATACATGCAAAACAGCAGCATCCTCACCCATGTGGTAAAACTCGGATGATATTCGTATTCAGTATACAAATTATTTTAGTTTTTGCTTCTGTTAACCCTACTGTAAGGGTCTCAGCAGTTCCTCTATTGTCTGTACGATATTCTTGATTAAAGGAACAGGGAGTCTAAAGATGCACCTTTTTTTTTTTCCATCAAATGTTTTAATTTATTTTTTTATATAGGTTTTACCCTCCACCCAGCCTGCTCAGCTGGCCTTTGCAACCTCCCAGCTCTCTCCTATAATTAACACCCTGCCAGCACAACTCTGTTTAAGGGCTATGGGACCCATGGAGGTGGAGCCTGGGAGTGCCAAGTGTCATCTGCAGCCATGCAGGGGGGTTTCTTCCCAGTTTTTCCCTCCCATCTCCCCAGAGGCCATGTGCAGCCATGACTGCATGGAACAGTGCAGCAATGGTATGCAAAAACACCTACCCCTCATGAGGGCACTATCTCCTCAACCCACTGAAAGGGACCACTGCGGCTCTAGGTGAGGGTGAATCCTACCCAGACTGGCCGACCAGCTGCAGGAAATGTAAATTACATACTCACAATAATTCTTGATCTTCTAGGAATATCTTCACCATTGATTCAAACTAATGGGTCTGAGCCAGAGGCACTAGGACCCTACAGAAGCTAGAACTTTTCAGGAGGGCTACTGCCAAGGTAAGCTGCACACATTCACGGCACCGCAAGACTGGCTCGTGCTGCATGGCTTACTTTTTAATTTTATTTATTTATTTCAGTCTTGGAATTAGTGGCACCAGGCCTCAAACACCTCAGGACCTTTTTTTACCAAGGAGTTGAGGTGCAGCAAGGTGGCTGAGCTTTACCATATATCTCTCCAACTGTACTAGTTTTCCCTAGCTTCTGTTTGTTAGCCTTCACTGTCTCGTACTCATAGCTGAATTGCATTCTCACTGAATTGTTATGTAAAGTCTGTTACGTACCCAAATCTTTTGTGACATGGAACCTTTGTAAATGAGTCTGACTCAAAGGTATTTTCCGATTCCTCAATAAATAAATAATCTAACTAGCATGTATGCACTAAACCTAAGGGCATAAGATAAAGTACAGTTACATAAGAACTTACTGTAACAGTAGATCTTCGAGAACAGCTCTTGCAGCAGGTTACACCATTAGGACTGAAGCAGACAGGCGCCAGGACCCCACGGAAAAATTCTAGCTAGCAATATCCAGCGGGGGACCGCCTCCGACGTCCGGCATCATACAAAAGGGGTGGTCGCCCAGCATCCCTCAGTTCTCCCGCCAGAGACTCCCGGCATAAAGGTGACTTCTGAAGAGGAGGTCGAGGATCCGCTTCCAAAGGAAGACTCATGAAAATAGTAATCTGACTGCGACCAAGACACCAAGTCTGAAGACCAAACCTCCTGAGGGGATGGTGGGAGGGAAACTACCTGCTGCAAGAGCTGTTCTCGAAGATCTACTGTTACAGTAAGTTCTTACGTAACTGTACTATCTTACTTTGAGAAACAGCTCTTACAGCAGGTTACACCATTAGGACGGATCCTGGAGTGAACCAAAATTAAGACAAAAGTCCTTGAAGGACTGCCAGGCCGAATCGAGCTCTACGCCTAGAAGCAATGTCCAAACTGTAATGCCTGATAAAGGTATGTACAGTGCTCCAAGTAGCGGCCGTGCAGATAGCTGATGTAGAGACGTTCTTAAGCGCCGCAAAAGAGGTAGCCAACCCCCTCATGGAATGTCCTTTCACCAATCCCGGTAAAGGCTTGTTGTGCTTTTGGTAACAGAACATGATGCATTTGAGCAGCCACTTGGAAAGAGTTTGCTTCAATACAGGTGCTCCTTACATCCTGTGAGCAAATGATAGAAAAAGCTGATCTGACCGGCGATGAAACTTGGTTCTGGTTAGATAGTACCTGAGCATCCTATGCACATCTAATGTGTGCAAGAGAGCTTCCCCTCGGTTAGAGTGGTTGGGATAGTACACCGGAAGGTCAATATCCTGACTGAGAGTTAAGGTTGAGACCACCTTGGGAAGAAACTTAGGATTTGTCCTTAAGGACACACTGTCCTTGTGAAAAACCAAGTAAGGTTCTTTACACATGAGCTCCTGAAGCTCAGAAACTCTTCTGGCGGAAGTAACCGCAACTAAAAATAGCGTCTTCCAAGACAGAAGACTCAGCTCGCAATCAGCGGCTGGTTCAAACGGGGGCAGCGTGAGCTGTTCTAGGATGAAAAGAAGATCCCAAGGGGGAATCGAATCCTTGATAGGAGGTCTCAAATGGAGGATGCCATGAAGGAAAGCACGTGAGGCCTCTAGCTGCACTAGTGACCTCTGACCTGTCGGGGAATGGTATGCCGAGATGGCATAAATTTGTACCTTTATGGAGGAATAGGCAAGTCCTGATGCATACAGGGACAGGAGGCAGTCCAGCACTGACTTCTCTGGGCAGTCAAGTGGGGCTAAGCTGCGGGCCTGAGCCCAAAGGCAAAACCTGCGCCATTTCATGGCGTAGGTGGCATGAGTGGAGGGTTTTCTTGCCGCTACTAAGACATCTGTCACATCCTGCAAAACCCCGTGTCTAAGGACTGCTATGTCCTTAGGAGCCAGGTGTGCAGGTTCAGTGACCTGAGGTTCGCATAGACCAGGGAGCCTGCTTCCTGAGACAACAGGTGTGAGCTGACCGGCAAAGGAAAAGGTGGTTCCTGGGTCAGTTGGTGCAGGAGTGGAAACCAAATTTGCCTGGGCCAAAAGGGTACCACTAGGATCATTGATGCTCCCTCCTTGCGGAGCTTCAGTAGAACCCTCTGGATCAAAGGGAAGGGCGGGAAAGCGTAGAGGAACCTGCCTGTCCAGGAGAGGGACGTGTCTCACCAGAAAACACCAGGCCCTGGATCTAGCGAGCAGAAATTGGGCAGTTTTGCGTTGTATGGGGACGCAAAGAGGTCCAAGTCTGGTGTCCCTCATCTGCGGAACAGATCCTCTACTACTTCTTGCAGTAGATCCCATTCGTGAGCCATGGCCTGCGACCAGCTTAGGCAATCTGTGATGGTATTGTCCACACTGGGAATGTGTACTGCAGTGATCTCTGTGCCGTGCTGTAATACCCAATCCCACACCCTCTTTGCTTCCCTGCAAAGAGGGTAGGAGTGAGTGCCTTCTTGTTTGTTGACAAAAGTACATCTGTTTGTAATAGCAGACCACCTGGTGTGATCTCTGACTGAAAGGCCTGTAGAGCATACAGCACTGCCCTCATTTCGAGGATGTTGAAGTGGAGGTGAGATTCCAGGGACGACCAAGATCCCTGGGTCCTGACTCCTTCCAGGTGGGCTCCCCAACTGGACCCCAAATCGTCCGTGGAGAGAGAGAGAGTTGGAGCAGGCACTAAGAAGGGAACTCCTGTAGAAAGGTGCTCTGGGACGAGCCACCATTGCCAGTCCCGGATGACGGCGTTTGTGATCCGGACTAGCTGATGCAGCTGATCCTGCTTTTGGTCTCATTGGGCTCATAGCAACCACTGGGTAACCCTCATATGGAGTCGAGCTAGGGAAACCATCGCGATGGCTGCCGCAATGTGTCTGAGCAAGCAAAAAATGGTCCTGGCTAGGACTGACTTCTTTTCCATCATATCCATCATGAGGGACCGGATGCGTTCCGCCCTGTCCTGAGGCAGGAAAGCCTTCCCTTGATCAGTGTCGAGAACTGCACCAATAAACTGTAACCTCTGTGAAGGGACGAGGCACGACTTCTCCTGGTTGATAGTAATGCCCAGAGATCCGAAGAGGGAACGAGTGTTTTGAATCGCGGCTATCAAGGCCTCCCGAGAGGGGGCCATGAGGAGCCAGCCGTCTACGTACGGAACCACATAGTGGCCCTATCTCCTGAGAGCTGCTGCCACGACTGCCACACATTTTGTAAACACACGAGACGCCGAGGACAGTCCGAAGGGGTGTGCTCGGAACTGACAGTGGCATCCCAGGAACTCGAAGCGCAGGAATTTCCGGTGTGCTCGAGTGATGGGGAGATGGAGAGATGCGTCCTGCATGTCCAGCAATGCAAGCCATGTGCCCTGCTTGAGCATGGGGATGAGACCCGGAAGGGTGACCATGTGGAAAAGTTTGTACAACACGAATGTCGTGAGATCGCGGAGGTCCAGGATCGGGCGCAAGTCTCCTGTCTTTTTCTGAACCAGGAAGAAGTGTGAATATCTTTCTCCTCTCTGGTTCTGTGGTACTGGTTCTATGGCATCCTTGTCCAGGAATGACAAGATCTCTTGCTGTATGAGCAAGGCGTGCTGACCCGGATAACGGTAGAGCAGAGGAGGCCTTGATGGTGGGCGGTTGAGGAACTCAATAATGTGTCCTTGACTTACTAATTGAAGAACCCACCGGTTGGAGGTTATCCTCTGCCACCCAGAAAGGTGGTAAGAGATACGATCCCCCAACCCTTCCTTCCCTTGGATCCAGAGGTGGGGCATGGGCTGGGAAGGAGTCATGCTGTGGTGGTGCTAGATCCAGAGGGCTGGGCAGACTTTTGGTGTTTCTGGCCCTGGCCTGCGGAGTATCTTGGTTGACTCTTTCTATTAAAGTTGCCCCTTGGTTGCTAGCCAGGGTTGCCGTTGTTGTCAGCCGCAAAAACTATTCTGGTTCCTGCGAAAGGAACCAGCCTTAGGCCTGAACACAGCTTGTACAGTCCTGACTGCCTTCCCGGCATCCTGTAACTTGGTGATTATTCTTTCCGATTCTTCACTGAACAGGACAGCTCTGTTATACGGGACGTCCAGGATGTTCTTCTGGATGTCCGAGGTAAAACCGGAGACCCTCAACCAAGAGTGTCTCCGGAGACAAACGCCTGTAGCCGTGCTCCTGGCTGCTGAGTCGTAAATGGCTCAAAGGACCTGGGTCCCCACGTGTGACCCAGTGTGGAGGAGGTTGAGGAGGTCGTCCTCCTTCTCACCATCCAGGAAATCTTTAATAAGGTCCTGACCCTGTTCCCACAAGGCATTCTGAAACTGCACCATGTGCGTTAGGTAGCTAAGAGACCTTATCGAGCATGTAGCAGCCACGTACATGCGTCTCCCCAGTGAATCTAGCAGTTTAGATTCCTGGTCCGGTGGCCGAGTGCTCAGGTGCCGAGGTCTTTGAGACCGGTCATGTGAGGCTGTAATGACAGAGAATCGGCCAAGGGCTCCTGTGCCAAATAAGGGTCCTCTATGGGCACCCTGTAAAGGCGGTCGGCCTTCTTAGGTACTGCTGGAGTGGAGTGCCGGCATTTCCATGCGGCTTTGGTGACGTCCATAAATGTATCCACCAACGGTGGGATCACCACAGGCTTAGGATCTTTTTGCCTGAGGTATCGTGCAAGGCATTGTCTTTCGGGGTCTAAGTCTTCCGTCTCCCACCCCATATTCTCTTGGAAGTGCCTCATGATATTGGAGAAAGAGGAATCATCCAGTGGTGACCTAGGTAGATCTCGTGGGTCAGGTGATGGGAGACTGATCGGAGAAGGTGACCTGGAAGTGTCGGAAGTATCTGGCCTCGAGTCATCCCCCGGCGGAGTGGGTCTTCTGCCTCTGGGGCGTTTTGGGCTGGGAGACCCCTAGGGAGACCTGGAAGGGGGTCTTCTTTCTCGTGACCTGCCTCTAGGAGGTGGTGTAGGCTCCTTAGGTGCAAGGGACACCCTGTCGCCAGGTTCCTTCGGAGGAGGCTGCGGAGGTTTTGTGGGCACCACATCCTTCTTAATAGTGTTCCACCAAAAGTTATACAGGTCTTTCACCTCTTGTAGATTCAGGCCGGGCGTCGGTGCCTGCCTGTCGACGGGATCAGGCGTCGGACCTTGGGGTGTAGTCGGGTTGGGCATCAGTTCCCAGGGCAGTCCGACGTCCTCAGTGTTGCCTGTCTGGTTGTCAGGCATGGTGGTAACAATCTCCTCTTCCGAGGACCCCTGGCGACCGGTATCAGCTGGTGTAGGAGGGGCTGGCGTCGGTTCTTTGGCCCGTTTAGCAGGCGTCGGGTCGGTCGCACGTTTGGTCTCTTAGGTCTGCTTGAGGGACGTCAGCCCAGTTGTCTTTCTTGGAGGGATGTCCAGTCCTCTTGGAAGTAGGGAAACCAAACGGTGGTTGGAATCCCGGCGTCCTGTCTGATGTGTCGGTGCCCTGTTTCAGGGCTGATTTAGTCTTATGCCAGTCCGAGGCCTCGGGCCTGGCTGTAGATCCGGATGTCCGACTATCCTTCTTGGTCTTGAGAGGTTGAAGGGAGACTGCTCGAGCCTCCCGAAGACCGTACCTTCACCGGAGGGGGCTGAGAGCAAGCCTGGGAAGGGGACCTATCTGACCTCATGGAGCTGGAACTGGCCCTGGATTCCGAGGCCCGACTCGGGGATCTGGTCCTGTCCTTGTCCCGGGGCCTTTCACGGTGTTTCCCGGATTTATGGTGGGAAGTTTCCCCCTGGAGGAAGGGTCTTTCTCCATGGCCTTTAATTTATCTTCTAGAAGAAATCCCTGAAGAGCCTTTTGGTGGCAGAACCTGGTCCTGCTATTAAACTGCTGGCAAATGGAGCAGGCCTTAATATCGTGCTGTGGGCCTAAGCACCGCACACAAGCTGTGTGTCGGTCCTTAAACGGAATCTGTTTGCCGCAAGCGCACTTAGAGGGGTGTCCTTCGATAGAAGGAGTCGGAGAAGACGACGTGGGTGATTTTGAGAAAAAAAGTACCTGATTTTGAGCATTGTTCGTCTGCTAGAGGCGTCCGTGAGGCTGATGCTGGCGAGTCGATGGCGGGAAAAGAATGGAGGGATGCTGAGGGAATGCCCCCTTTTGTATGATGCCGGACATTGGGGGACGGGGCCAACGTCGGGGGAGGTCCCCCGCTGGATATTGCTAGCTAGAATTTTTCCGTAGGGTCCTGGTGCCTGCCGGCTTCAGTCCTAATGGTGTAACCTGCTGCAATAGCTGTTTCTTGAAGTAAGATCTTACCATAAGAGTAGATCTTCGAGAGAGGCTCTTGCAGTAGGCAATAACCGTTAGGACTGAGCCACCAGGTGCTAAGACCATACGGAAAACACAGCTAGCAATGTCTGGCAGGGGACCGTCCACCCGGCATCATGTGACAGACGTCAACCCGGGCGGTCTTCATGCCTTCCCGCCAGTTCTCCTGCCGGAGACCTAAGAAGGTGCGACAGGAGAAAGGAATGGGCTCTGGAGCCAAGAAAAAGGCTGAAAAGCAGCAGCGGCAGGAAGGAGGAGGGAGGGAGGGAAAACCTTGCCTATTGCAAGATCCTCTCTCGAAGATCTACTGTTAGGGGTAAATTCTTACGTAACTGTACTATTTTACTTCGAGAGGGCTCTTGTAGTAGGCAATAACCATTAGGGCCGAGTCCCAAGCAGTGCAAGTCAGGCAAAGACTGAACACGGGAGGCAGGAAAAGGTCTGCAGTAGGCAGGGTCTAAGACAGGAGGCCTTGAAGGACAGCTAGTCCAAAGCCAGACCTGCGCCTAGAGGCAGTGTCTAAACTGTAATGCTTAGTGAAGCTGTGAACAGAGCTCCAAGTGGCTGCTGCACAGATGTCCGCAGCAGAGACATTTCTGAAACAAGCAATAGATGCAGCCATGCCTCTGGTTGAATGCCCTTTAACTTTCCCTGGAAGTGGCTAGTTATACTTCTGATAAAATAGAATGTAGTTTGCCAACCATTTGGATAAACATCGTTTAGAAACTGCCACGCCCTCTCTTCTGGGCACAAAGGAAATGAAAAGCTGATTCATTTTGCGGACTGGCTTCGTCCAATTTGTGTTGCAACGTAAAATTCTGTGCACATCCAGTGTGTGCAGAATAGCCTCCCCTTGATTTGAATGCTCAGGGTAATACACTGGCAAGTGTATGGTCTGATTCAAGGTAAACTCAGAAACCACCTTTAGTAAAAACAGGATTTGTATGCAGAGCCACCCGGTCTCTGTGAAGAATCAAATAGGGCTCCTTACACATAAGGGCATGAAGCTCAGAAATCCTTCAAGCAGAAGTAATGGCAACTAAAAACAGCACTTTCCAAGACAGATAGCGCAGGTCACAACCTGAGGCCAGTTCAAAGGGAAGAAAAGCGAGTTTCTCAAGTATGAAGTTCAGATCCCACGGAGGAACAGGGTTTCATGACTGGGGGTTTCATGTGCAGGAAACCCTTAAGGAAAGTGCGCGAAACCTCCAACTGAGCCAAGGTATTGCTGTCTATCGGAGGATAGTAGGCAGAAATGGCAGACAAGTGTACATTCAGTGAGGAATAGCTGAGTCCCAGGTCAGAGAGAAGTAAGAGGTACCCCATGTTCTGAGGGACAGGGCACGCAAAGGGGTCCGAACCCTTAAGAGTTTGCCCAGATCTCTTCATAGCATACGTGGTCCTCGTGGATGGCTTTCTGGCCTCCTCAAAAACCTGAGCGACCCTAGAAGAGACACCAAAGTGCAAGACTACTATGTCAGAAGGTGCCATGCGTGAAGGTGAAGGGACCTGAGACCTGGGTGAACCAGGGTGCCCTGCTCCTGGGTCAGGAGGTCATGGCAGAGGGGTAGATGAAAGTACAGTTACGTAAGAACTTACCATAACAGTAGATCTTCGAGAGAGGCTCTTGCAGTAGGTAGTTACATATAGGACTGACGCCGGCCAGCGGCAGGACCACAAAAAAATTTCTAGCTAGCAGTCCCCTGGCGGGACCGCCTCAATGTGAGCAGGACCGCGCCATACGACGCCGGTATAGCAGCAGTTCTGACACCCGCTTCTTCCAGTTCTTCCCGCCACAGGCCAGGAAGGCCCAGACGAGAGAAGCGGATGATTCCATTCCTGGAAAAGGAGCTGAAAAGCCTAGGGGATGGAGAGCTGGAAGAACTCTACTGCAAGAGCCTCTCTCGAAGATCTACTGTTACGGTAAGTTCTTATGTAACTGTACTATCTTACTTCGAGAGGACTCTTGCAGTAGGTAATTACATAAAGGACTGAATCCCAAGCAGTCTGGAACAAAGAAAAAAGGCACCAGAAGGAGGAGGAAACTACTCTAAGAAGTAGCTCTAGCCATGCAAGCCTCAAGACAGGAGGCCTTGCAAAACAGCCAGCCCGAAGCCTGCTCTACGGCGAGAGGCAATGTCCAAACTGTAGTGTTTCGTAAAGGTATGGATGGAAGTCCAGGTAGCAGCAGTGCATATGTCTGCTGCAGAAACATTCTTGAAACAAGCCACAGAGGCAGCTACTCCTCTCGTGGAGTGGCCTCTGACTTGACCCGGGAGGGTCTTGTTGTACTTGTCATAACAGAAAGTGATGCAATGAGCCAACCACTTAGACAGGAATTGCTTGGAAACAGCATTGCCTTCCCTTTTGTGAGCAAAAGAGATGAACAAGTGATCAGTCTTTCTGAGATCCTTCGTCCTGTTGGTGTAGTATCTCAGAATCCGGTGAACATCCATAGTATGGAGTAAATATTCCCCCTGGTTAGAGTACTGCGTAAAAAAGGCAGGTAGCTCTATGGACTGATTTAGAGTAGACTCTGCTACTACTTTAGGTAGAAACTTAGGATTCGTGCGAAGAGGAACTTGTTCTTTGTGAATAATCAAGTAAGAGATTTTGCACATCAGGGCCTGAAGCTCGGAGATTCTTCGAGCCGAAGTAATGGCCACCAAGAAGAGCGTCTTCCACGAAAGAAATTTCAAATCTGCAGAAGCTGCAGGTTCGAAAGGAGGAAGAGGAAGAGTAAGTTTCTCGAGGACAAAATTCAAGTCCCAAGGGGGAGGGGGGCAGGAGTACGGATGGGGGGCCTCAGATGGAGGACCCCTCTGAGAAAGGTCTTGGAGACCTCCAGTTGAGCAAAAGCTTTATCTGCGAAGGGAACATGGTAGGCTGAGATAGCCGCCATGTGAACCTTCAAGGAGGAATGGCTGAGACCCAGATCGAACAGATGACGCAAGTACTCCAGCAGAAAGGCCACTGAACAGGAGAAAGGCTCCACGTTCTTGAAGGCTGCCCAAATAGAGAATCTCTTCCATTTCATGGCATAAGTGGACCTGGTGGAAGGCTTTCTAGCCTCCACTAAAATCTCCGCCACTTTTGGGGAGACCCCAAAACGGGTTTGGGCTAGGTCTGCAGGAGCCATGCATGGAGCTGAAGGGGTTTGAGCCCTGGATGCATCAGGGTCCAATGGTCCTGGGTCAGCAAACCTCGAGATAGAGGAAGAGGAGGATCCTCTGAATATTGTTGTAGAAGAGAGAACCAGATTTGCCTGGGCCAGAAAGGAGCAATCAGAATCATTCGTGCTCTTTCTGTGGCTAATTTCTGTAATACTCGTGGGATCAGAGGAATTGGGGGAAAAGCATAGACGAATCTGTCCTTCCAGTCTAGAGACAGAGCGTCGCTCCAGAAAGTGTTCGCTCTGGAACGATCGAGCAAAAGCAGGGAAGTTTTGCGTTTTGGGGGGAGGCGAACAGGTCCACCTGCGGAGTCCCCCAAAGCTGAAAGATGTCGTCTAGTACCCCTTGATCCAGCTCCCACTCGTGAGCCAAGGCAGAGGAGCGGCTTAGCTTGTCTGCCAGAGTGTTCTTGGCCTTGGCCCACCAGGAGGCCAGTCTCCTGCAGATCCACCGGCAGCCGTGGGGGCGGTGGAGGTGGAGGAGGAGGGGGAAAAGTGTACGGGTTATACCCATAAGGCGAGTATCCAAAACCCCGCTGCGGGAAACCCAGCGTCGGGTACTGCGGAGTCGGAAAGACCGGCGTCCGGTACTGCGGCGCTGGATACTGTGGTCCTGGGTACGACGGCGTCGGATAAGATGGTGGGTACCCGGGAGCCAGTGGGGGGGGCTGCTGGAGCTGACGGCCCGGTCGGCGGCCTCACGGGCGGGTCCACATTAGGGGGCCAGGAAGGCGGAGGGCCTGACGGAGGGGAACATCCGGAAGCAGAATGTCTCCTGGGGCCGGAGAACCGGGCGCCGTGCCGGAGGAACCGCGCCGGGCCAGCGCCGGAGGCACCGCAGAGGTGCCGACGCCAGATCCGTTCCGACGGAGGAGGGTCTGACGGAGGAGGAAGATCCCCGCATCATCCGGGATGGAGGAGAGAAATCCCAGGGTCAGGCTGGGGTGACTTCAGGCTCCCTAGACGGCAGCAGCGTAGGGCATGGAGAACCAGGCACGACAGACTTGGAAGTGTCCATCGCCGGTTCCGCACCGGCACATCGGAGGAGCCGACGCGCGGTTAGGGGCGAGTTCCCGGCGGGCGTTTGAGGAGCCGCGTCCGCTTTACGGGCGCCTCACCGGAGGCGGCCAAGGGGAGGGTCAGCCTGGTCCGGGGGGGGGGGTAGTGGGCGTGCGCTGCCCCGAGGGGTCGGGCATCTTATCAACCCTCTCCATGCGGACGTCGGAGGAGCCGACGTCCGACTTAGAGGAGTCACCCACACCAGTAGGCCACAAGCCTGTGGCCGAACCGGGGCAGAGGCCTCCTTTCGCCTGGAGGCGCCCGCAAGGCCCGAGCGCGAGCCAGATGGGCTGGCCAATGCCCTCCAAAACCTTGGAGGAGGCTGTCGAGCGTCCGCCGGGGGGAGGTTACTTTGGTCCCTGCTGCCTCCAGCGGGAGACGCGTAGAGGAGGACTTCTCCCGGTACCTCTCCTTGTCCTTCTTTTTCCAATGTCCTTCGGGGGAAGTAGACACCTGCCTCAACTTTTTCAACTCCTTTCCATAGAAAACATCTTTTCTTGAGGAGATGGGCTTCCAGGGACTGTTGGCGCTTGTTTACAGTAGCCGTTGAAGTTGAGGCAATGCTGGCACTTCTCGACCGGGTGATCGGGGCCTAGGCAGAAAAGGCACAGGGAATGGTCATCTCTTGTGTGGCAGTTGGCCGCATCTAGTCCCGCACTTGTTTTGTGCTTGGAGGGTGTAGAGGACGACATACACCGACGATGTACCTAACAACTAATAAAAGAATAAGTATTTTTTGGTAAAAACCGACGAAAGGTAGGGCTGATGAAGCACGAACTTTACCGCGAGGCGTTGCACGAGCTAACGGCGGGAAAGAACTGGAAGGCGGGTGTCCGGGACCGCCCCTTTATACCAACGTCGTATGACGCCGGTCACCTGATGTGAGGGCGGTCCCTCGCCAGGGACTGCTAGCTAGAAATTTTTCCGTGGGGTCCTGCCGCTGGCCGGCATCAGTCCTATATGTTATTACCTACTGCAAGAGCCCTCTCGAAATAAGATCTGGAGGTTCCACCACCAACTGCTAGAGCAGAGGGAACCAAATCTGGTGCAGCCAATATGAGGCTATCAGAACCATGTGAGCCCCTCAAGGGTGGGGGAGGCATACAACAACCTCCCTGTTCAGCAAAGAGACAGGCCGTCTCACCAAAAAACACAAGGCCCCGGAACGAGCAAGCAAAAACTGGGTACTTTTGCATTGTATGGGGAGGCAAACAGATCTAGATCTGAGTGACCCCAAAGGTCGAAGATGTCTTCGACCACTGACTGCCTCAGTTCCCACTTGTGTGCCCTTGCCGACTGTGGCTGAGAGTGTCCACTAGGACGTTTTGGATGCCCAGGACATGCACTGCTGTGAGCTGAAGGTGGTGCTGAACTGCCCAATTCCAAACACACATCGCCTCCCTGCATAGAAGGTACGTCTGCATGCTTCCTTGCTTGTTGATGTACCAGACTACACAAATGTTGTCCAACTGGACCAGCAGTGAGCTGGGAAGGAGAAGGGGCTGAAAAGCCTGAAGGGCATACAACACTGCGTGCATCTTAAGAATGCTGATATGCAAGAAGAGTTCCCGCTAAGACCAGGATCCCTGGGTCCTGAGATTCCCTAAGTGAACACCCCAGCTCTGACCAGAGGCATCAGTTGTCATGGTCTGGTCTGGAGGGGGAGACTGGAAAGGCCCACCCCCGGCAGAGGTTGTTTGGATCCTGCCACCTGTCTCAAGGGGCTGGAAAAAAGGACCCTGTGGTCCAGGTCATCCGACCTCTGGTCCCACTGCACTTGAAGCATCCACTGCATGACATGCCTGTGGAGTCTTGCTAGAGGAACAGTGGGAATAGCCGCTGCCATAAAGCCTAGGAGGTATAAGATGGACCTGGTTGTGGACCTGCGGCTGGAAGCCACCAGTCAGGCCTGCGTCTGCAGCGTTTCCGCCCTGTCCAAGGGGAGAAAGGCTTGACCCTGGGCTGTGTCTAGCATTGCTCCAATGAACTGGAGGCGGTGTTAGGTGAGACTTGGGGTAGTTCACCATAACGCCCACTTGGTGGAACAGAACCAGGGTAGCTGACAGAGGTGCTTCCAGGTTGTCCCTCGACAGGGCCAACAGAAGCCAGTCATCAAGGTACAGGAACACATAATGACCCTGGTGTTGCAAAGCCACTGCCACCACCACTAGGCACTTGGTAAACACCTATGGTGCAGAGGAAAGGCCAAAGGGGAGGGCTTTGAACTGGAAGTGCCCCCCGGAAGAAAAACCTGAGGTAGCGGCAGTGGGCCGAGAAGACAGGGATATGCAGATATGCATCCTGCATATACAGAGCGCAGAGCCAGTGTCCTTGATGAAGCAGTGGTAGTACACCTGGGAGGGTCAGTATGTGGAATCTCTTGTACTCTAAGCACAGACTGAGCACGCTGAGGTCCAGTATTGGTCAAAGGTCTCCCATCTTTTCGGGAACCAGGAAGAAGTGGAGTAATATCCCTTTCTGGCCTGACCCTGAGGAATGGGCTCTATGGCTGACTTTTCCAGCAGAGCCTCCGTCTCTTTTCTGATGAGCAGGATGTGACCTTTTGGGTAGTGAGAGTGACCAGGGGGATTTTCCGGCGGTCTCTACAAATTGCAAAGTGTGACCTTGAGCTATGACTTGAAGAACCCATGAGTTGTCCGTGATCGTCTCCCATCCGGTAGGTGCTCATAATCTGCCCCTATTGGCCTCCCGAAATTGGGGTGGCTGGGGGGCGGTCCACGAGTCCAGAGGCGGAGGGAGGATTTGGGAGTGCCCTCCAGAGGCCCTCTGAAACTTGGCTGGGGTGGCCCACTGAGGGAGCCCGACATTTGCCCCGATGCTTGCCGGGTTGTTGCCTTGTTTGACACCTTTGCTGATGATGTAAAGGCTGCTGGGGCTTAGTACTGGGTCAGTACAGCGATCACACAGAGTGGAAGGTTTTCCCACTCTCTCTTGCAATTCAATCGGTATATCCTTGATGTCTTCTCCGAAGAGAACCAAATCTCAAAAGGGAGCGTTCAGGATGGAGGCTTTAACATCCTGGTCGAATCCAGACACCCGCAGCCAGACATGTCTGTGTAAACAGACAGCTGTCGCAGTGCTGCAATCAGAAGCATCGACGGCATCGTAGGTCGCTCGTAAGGTATGACAGCAGGTAATTTCCACCATCCTAACTGTCTGCTAGATGTTGGCCTCAGAATCTGGTAAGGCCTCGAACTCAGATTTGGCTGTCCCAGGATAGCCTTCTGGTAGCATAGCATGTGGGCTACGTAATTCAGGGCCCTCAGTGCCAATGTGGAGGATGAGAAAACTTCAAGTCCATACTGGTCCAGCTGCCCTGACTCCTTATCTGGAGGGGAGGTACTCATGTGCTTTGGCTTAGTAGAGTGGTCATGAGCCGCACTAATGACCAGCAAATTAGCTTTAGAGTGGGCGCTGAGGTGGTCTTTACCCTCCGGGGCATGATATAATCTGTGTGCCTTCTTAGCAACAGCTCCTATAGACAGTTGTTACCAAATGGTGGTGGATAAATGGTGTGGCCCCATTCACGGGGGAATGAGGTGCGGATTCCACACTGGTAAATCCAGGTGCTCCGCCAATCCTCTACGCTGAGGATCTTGGTCCTCGGTCTTCCATCTGTTGGCCTTCTGTAAAGGAAGGGTCCTCCGACAGAGACTTGGGAGTCTCCTTGGGTTTAGGGGTCTCTGACAGAGTCCATAGCCAGAGGCTGAGGAGGACAAATCAGAGGCAGAGTCCAACGAAGGGCTCTTGTCCAGAGACAGAGACCTACATTGGGGAACCTTCTTTGGAGGTTCTGTAGACCCGCTCCTCCTGTCCTCCATAGTTGGAAAACCTGTGTGGCCCGAAGTGGAGGGAAAAGTCTCAACAGGAGAGAGACAGCGAGGAGTAGGAGTCGGGTGGGCCGGCGCAGAGGCTGCAACCGGCTGACGTTGGTCTGACTCTGAGACGAGTTGAAACTTGGCTCTGTTACACCAGGACTGAAAGAGGGCATCATAATCCACCTGCGGCTGGGGAGGAGCAGGAGGGGGAAGCTGGAAGACCAGCAGGTAGCCCCTCTGTGGGTAATCCGACGTCGGGTACCCCGGCATTGGGAACCCTGGCGTATGATAACCTGGTGTAGGGTACCCTGGCGAAGGACCAGACGGCGGGGCTGGGGGACCCGGCAGCCCCAAGGGGCACTAGATGGCTCAGGCTGCGAGGGAGTATTTATTTAGCTTTTGTTAACCAGGTAAGTACACTAGACAAAACATATGCCTATTTTTAGGTACGACCCGGAAGAGTACAGGAATTACGAGTTCATACAGAGTACAACTTGACACAAGTAAGGCAGATACAAAGGAGTCAGGAGAGGCATAACATACACAGTAAGATAACTGATTACACAAGTGGCACAGTCAAATTTAAACTAAAGGCAATGTTCTAAACATTATATACAAATATATACAGTACAGGACCCCTAGCAGCATAACAGTCAAGGCAAATGCAGGCACCAGAGAGTGGAGATGTTTACACAAGACCACACCCAGGCAGGCAGGCTACCACAGCAGGACTGAAGCCAAAGTGCAGGAAATGAATACACTTGAGTACAGTGCAGGGGACCAGGGTAATCAGGGAGGTTTGAGACAGTCACATGCTGAGGAGTGTGACGTCGACAGCCAGTTCTGAGTCCTGTATCTTTTTTTTTTTAAATATAAAATGTATTACTGACCGTCTCTGCTGAAAAATCTGGTGCTCTTAGAATGACCTCACTCATCCCCCCCCCACCCCAGGTTTCAGCTGACAGATGAAAGCCATGAGAAAAAGGCTGAAACAGCATGTGAGATCTCACACACAGGTTTTAGAGGCAATGTGTTACATGGAAAGCCTTAATCAAGGACCTCCTGTTTGTCTGAGTTAATTACAGCCGCAGTTGCTATATCATACCCATTTTATGATGACGGAGGGGAAACCCCAGGTTATTACATAGAAGTGCGAAATCATAAAGATGCTTTCATGTCCTGGAAAGAGGAAACTTATTATGCGATCAACGAAGTGTCATTTGAAGGACATGAATTATGCTGAAGTTGCAGAATGTAATACTTTGAAAAGACATCCTGTTTTTGTATAAGATAAATATATTTTTTATATAATCTGACAGAGGAGGAGCTAGATGACCTCACACAAAAGGGGTTGGCAAATACAGTTTGCTTTAAGGAATATTCTGTTTTACTTACACACTTTTACCTAGACTCTGACAACGAAACATCTTTGGAGTTCTTTAAGCAAGTATTTAGAGAATAAGTACTGTAGTAGGAATTACACTGTTTAAAACCTTGTTCTTTTAATAGATTTGTATGTCTTGTAATATAACAGCTCTGTATTTTGTATTTGATATATTTTTATCTATTTTTAGTAAAAAAACTCTTTAGAGCTTACTTGGTCTGTCTTTGTTTTTCCTTCACTAGCACGAAGAGTATACGTGGTTATAGCAGACACAAAGCATAAGCTTGAATGGTGGTACCAAACTGGAAAGAGAAGCGTTTTAAATCTGAGGTCTTTATTAAAGTTTTTAAGGGTTCATATCTGTATACCTGGTTAGGTGCCTGTAGGCAAGGATATCTGGCTCCCCGAAGACAGATATATCTGAGCGTGTGCATTGGGTACGCTAGCAAGAGGTTCACAGTTTGAATCCCTCCAAGACTTGAGACCAAGGTTAATCCAAACTCACAAAACAGACAAGAGGGTTACCTTGTTCTGTTAAACTGTTCACAAGACTGCGTTCGGAGGTTGGCACTTTGGGAGTAGAGGGCCTGACCTGCTGAGTGGGTTTGTGACACATTGGTTGGCAGTGGTGTCATAATTTTGGTGTCACAAGCTTTTATTGTTCTGTGTCAGCTGAGACCGTAAGCTCTCTTGCAAACAAAGAAAAAGACAGTTTTATTTTAAAAGGAAACAGAACTATATATCACTGGCGTACAGTCAAGTTGCTACCCGTTTTAATTTTTTTTCTTAAGTGCAGTCAGAGTAGCAGTAGTCAGGAAATATGACTTCCAACTACAGCAGGCACACTATAGATTACTTAAGGCAGCTGTGCAGGGACAGAGGAGTCCCGTTCGAGGTGAAAGCAAGCAGAGCCTCATAGATGCCCTGATGGTAGCAGACACCCAGAGCAGCGAGTCACCAACCGTGACTGGAAAGGACCAAACCTCAAGTGTGGAAGGACTAGCGGCCAGTGAAGGGTCCAAAGCGGATGAGGATGACAGCAGGGCCACTGTCAGTGAAGGGCCACAGCAGGAGGGGAAGGTCACCAGTATCCTGAATCCAGAGGTACTCAGGCTGCAAACTGAGTAGCACAGGATGGAGTTGGAGTTCCAGGAGAAGAGAGAGTGGGAACAATGAGAGAGAGAGCGAGAATGCCAAGAGGCAGAGCAAGAGAAGCGAGAGGCGGACCGTGAGGCAGAGCGAGAACGCCATGATGCTGAGCGAGAACGCAGAGTGGGAACAGCGAGACACAGACTGTGAGGAGTGTGAGCGCCAGCAAGCTGCAGAGGAGAAGAGAGAGGAGCGCCGGTGGCAACACGAACTGGAGAAGCTCCGACTCCAACCAGCGTCACCAGAGCAGGTAAGTGGCTTGGGTTTAACTGGGACTGCAGGACTGGGTTACAAATTGAACTCCAAATTAATAGCAGAGTTTAAAGAGGGGGAGGACATGGATGCCTTTTTAAATCCTTTTGAAAAAGTTTGTATTCAGGCTAAAAATGCTTCACCCTTGACACGGGTGCGTCTGCTGCTTCAAGCAGACGGGCGGACCCCTTCTGTCCGCTGGCTGCCTTCCTCGCTGCACTGCCCGCTGTTCACCAGACCGAAGCTTCACCCTTGACACGGGTGCGTCAGTTGCTTCAAGCAGCCGGGCGGACCCCTTCTGTCCGACGGCTGCCTTCCTCGCTGCACTGCCCGTTGTTCACCAGACCGAAGATGCAGCTGCAGAAACTTGACTGTCCAGAACCATCGACTCTGCCTGCTGATGGGCGCTGCAGTTCTTTAATTCTTTGCTACTGCTGTTTCCTCTCTCAGGACCTTAAGCTAATGTTATATTCTGATTGTGGTACTTGTTAAGTCTCTCCAAATTATCTTGTAAATCCTAACTACAGCGAACCTAAGCTTGTTTACAGCAATTTTGCACTGTAAGGGTAGTTTGAAGTGCAAGTTCATTTAGGCTGCAGGTTTTGTAGATTGTAAAATCTTTTGTTTTAAGGTCCAGTGGTAAGCTACCCTGGATCAGAAAGTAAGTTTAAAGTGATACAGTTTTTCTGTTTAGACCAGATTCCATTTGGGTCACAGTTGTAAGCTTTGCCCTGCAAATAATTCAATTTCTTTTCACTTTCTGTCCTTCTGTCTCCTTGCTGCTTGAATTTTTCGCCCACCCCAGCCTTTATTAAATACTCCCTCCCCCTCAGCACAACCCTAACTAATGTTCATCCTCCTCTCTCTAATGTGCAACTCCTCTTAAAGATAGAGTGCAGCTATTAGGCCTAACACTTGTTCTGTCTTGTCTTTAAAGACATTTTCTATTTCACCACCTGCTTGCCTATCAGCATTGTTTAGTTCCTGCTCTGCTATCTGCTGTCCCAACGCCTTCAACTACTGCAAGCTGCTGGATCAGAGGAGGAAGCATGGGTGACTCATTAACGAGGGTCCCCCAGCGCTTAGTTGTGGTGATTCGTTCCTTTTGGGCCCTACCATACGGGGTGTGTCCTGGTTTGCCCTTTTACAGGTTTCCAGGAGCCCTGGTTTGCTCCTTTTCTAGGTCTCCAGTTGTCTATAATCTGTGGGGTGGCTACTACTGTCCTTACCATGGAAGAACTGGAAGCCACCTCTCCTATGTTCAGGAGGGGGTGGCAGGTCGGTTTTATGACACTAATAATTATGATACTGGCCCTGGGGCTAGTCCTCCTTTACTGTGCTACCTCAACTCCTAGCCTATTTATTGACCCAGGGTTGTGGCCCTCCTCCCATGATGATACTGATTTCTCCTTTTCCAACCAACTTGTAACTAAGGTAATGCACTACGGTACCGTCCTTAGCCTTGACACTAGATGCCTTATGTATGCGGTCAGGGTGAAGAAAGTCCAGCATACACAGGCCTGGAGGTAGGCCGCTCAGTAAGATTGTTCCTCCCAGGCTAGCCCTACTCTCACTTCTCATGGCTGGAGATATTGAGCTCAATCCTGGGCCATCTAAGCTGATCTCTAATATTCCTGCCACCTGGAATGGGAATAAGGGACTAAAAATAGTGCATATGAATATTAGGAGCTTGCTTCAACTTGAGATGATCTCGCGTGGACTGAGCTATACAAGCCAGACATCCTAGGGATAACTGAGACTTGGCTCAAACCCTCAATTCCTGACTCTGCCTTCTTCCTAACAGGATACTGAGTTCATTCGTCTAGACAGGACTGGGGGTAGGAAAGGGGTGGCACCCTCATCTACTACAGATCCCATCTGAAAATCTCCCTGGTGGCACAGAGTAAACCTGATCATCCACCTTGAGAGTTTCTTCATGTGCTCCTGCTGCTGGGCGATGCTGAAGCTGCACGGTGTGCGCTCTATCCCCCTGGGAGGTCTGACAAGACTCACTTACCTCTTAGATGCAGTTAGGGCCCAGTATAGGTGACAATGAACTCATTATTATGGGTGATATCAACATGAACTGGAGTGTGGCAATGATTAGAAATGGAATCACAACACCTGCCTATCCTTTAACCAACTAATCCATGACCCGACGAGACAGACAGCCAATGGTTCCTCAAGTTCCCTGCTGGACTGGATCCTGACCAACGGCTGGAGAGGATTGCCTCATCAGGCACGCTATCAGACTCCATATCTGACCACTCCCCGGTATACTGTGTCTGGAAAATCCCCTCCCCTAGAATTCCACACAAAATCATTCAAGTCAGAAAATACTCCAGTTCTGAGGCTTTCCTGGCCGATCTAGGATGTACTGACTGGACCAGGGTGCTTGAAGCCTCTGACCCCTCAGTGGCAGCCTCCTGCTTCATACATTCCTTTGGTATTCTCCAAGATAGACACGCCTCAGGGTCACCGGAGGGTGAGGGTACAACCACCTTCTGGCTGAATGGTGACTTACTTGCCCAGATCTGGGAGACAGACAAATGCTGGGCAAGTACTAAGGGTTCAGAGATCCTGCTAATCTCCTGAGATATCGGCAACTCAGGAATCAGTGTAAAAAGCCATTAGGGCTGCCAAAAGTAACTTCTGTAATCGAACTACTTAGCTCTGTCAGAGATCCTAGGAGGTTCTGGAGGAACATTAAATCCCTCATCAGTGGGCCCTCTCACTCGGGTGTCAGTGGACATGATTATTGATGGAGTCTCGTGCAATAATCCCCACTATAACCGACCACCTCAATCTCCACTTCTCCGACCTTCCGGCCCTCACCTCTCGTTTCACGACCGATGGGGGAGTCGCTCGTATATCCCTCCGATGCAGAGTGAACATCCTCCTCAGAGAGTATTTAATCTTAAGGCCGTGTCTGTCCTTGATGTTGAGGAACGCAGCTGCCCTCTCCCAGCACTCCAGTGCAGGGCCTGACAACCTTAGAGCCCAGGCTTCTCAAGCTGGGGCAGCTTACATTGCCCTCTGATTGCCCATATCTTTAACCTATCCCTTAGCAGGGGATAATCCTGACATCTGGAAGGAGGCAAGGATAGTCCCTGTTTTGAAGCAGGAAATCCCAAACTCCTGACAACTATCACCCTATTGCTATTCTCCCATCCTTGGTAAACTCCTGGAAAAGGTTGTGTGAGCAACTCGAAGTAATGTGAATACCCATGAGCACTTTCTGGGGCCCAACATGGTTTCCAGAAGGGTCATAGTACCACTACTGCCCTGATTACTGTAACCTCTAGTATTAGATCCAATGGATCAGAGCAACTGTCAGGGTGCTATTTTATTGACTTGTCAAAGCTTTTGACCTTGTCAGCCAGACCTACTGGGGAGCTGCTCAGGGCTCTCAGGTTCTCTCCGCATGCCATGAGTTGGATGATGGGCTACCTCTAAGGTAGAAAGCAGCGCACCTGCTTTAAAGGTCCTCTGGAGCCTGAGGGCTGTGACCATGGGAGTTCCCCAGGGATCGGTACTTGGACCTCTCTATTCTCACTTTTTATTAATCAACTCCCACGGTGACCTCTCATTGCCAAGTCACGCTTTTATGCAGATGACCTTGTGCTAGTGGCCCATGCTAAGTAGTCTGCTGACCTCAACCAGTGCCTATCTGAAGACTTCAGCAGAGTCTCGGCCTGGATTACCAACCATAGACTGGTATTGAATCCTAACAAAACTCAGGCCATGCTCTTTGGTTCCACAGCCAAGTTAAAAGCCCCATCAGCTATGCTCAAAATAGCTTATGATGGAGGCCCCCTGTTGCCAACAGTGAGCTCAATTAAATATCTTGGGGTCACCCTCGACCCACAACTTGACATGGGAAGCCATATCCAAAACATCTACAGAACCACCAGGTGTAAGCTTGGCCTTGCCTAAGGGCCAAATACAACCTGACTGACTCGGGAGCGAGGCTGGCACTTAGAGGGAGGTGCTTCTCCCTCCCTTAGCTATGGATACCACCTATTTTGCCAGGTCACCTCAAAGCCATCTTAATCGGTGGAACCACGGCATATAATATCATCTGTCGGTTTGCACTTGCTGCTCCCAAACTCACCTACTGATAGAGAGCTCTATGACAAACTCAGCTGGCTCCCCTGTGGAAATTCCTGATCTTGGTGTGGAAACTTCACCAGGAAAGTGCTGCCGCAGACATACCGTGGGACTGGCAATCTCCTCCCAAAACTGGGCGCCATCCCCTACCAGCTCAGGTCTACAGACCAGAGTTGCTTAAAGTTCCCCAGCGGACCCTTACGGGGATCGTGACTTTGCACGCTTTTGTGCCTAGGCTCTGGAACTCCATTCCGGACTCTGTTACGCTCTGCCCCTTCCCATGGACCTTTGCTCCTCCCTGTGGTCCCAATCAAAACAAACGACAAGATGTGACTGCTCCTAGTCTCTGTAATGTAATACTCTGCAGTCCACTATTGTCCACTCTGAGTCCATCATGGTCTATGAAATATGTATTCAGTGATTCTAATATCTATCTATGTCCTGTGACAATTTGTACTATGTGTGGCAGCATCTCTGCCCTTATACAAACGTTGTTATAGCTGTTTTTTACTGTATCATGCTGTTTCTCCAATGTTGCCATGTATGTATACTGTATGTTTTGTGCTCTCCCGGGTCGTTCCTGAAAATAGGCATACTACTTGTCTAGTGTACTTACCTGGTAAACAAAAGCTAAATAAATAAATAAAATAAAATTCCTAGAGAGTCCTGGAGCTTCCAGCTATCCCTGCTACTTACCAAGAAAGCTCGGGATGCACTGTGTCAAATGGACAATGAGGACAGCAATGATTACAGCAAGCTAAAAGCTGCCCTGTTAAAAAAGTTTGAATTAACTGCTGAATCATACCGAGCTAAATTCCATAAGCTCAGGAGAAGCCCTGATATGAGCTACAAGGAGCTAGCCATGAAACAACGTCAGTTTTTAAAACGTTGGTGGGAAGGAATTGAAGCAAACTCTGTTGATAAAATTGAAAATGTAATTTTATTAGAACAGTTTTATTGGGCTTGCCCAGCAGAGCTAAAAACCTCAGCTAGAGGACCGAGATCCAAAACAGTACAAGAGGCTACTGAACTCTGGACCACTACACAAACAGACCGTTCTGAGTGAAGTGAATAGTGTGGTGTGCCAAGCAGAAAGGGAAAAGCGCGCCTTCAGGGCAGCTAAAACCCTCACTGCCTCCACCGAAACCAGTTAGCCCCAGGTTTAAGAGAAAAGAACTGAATGTTGGTTGTGTAAGAAAACTGGGCATATTGCCAGACAGTGTCCCAAAAAGCAAGCCATAATACACAACCGGGTGCTAGAAAAGAAGTGGGTTGTTTGTGTGTCCCTGGAAGCATGCTAGTGAACATGAGGGAACACATGCACCCAGTCATGGTAAATGGTGTACAGACGCAGGGGTTAAGGGACACAGGGGCATCCCTGACACTGGTAAAAGGGGATCTGATACAACCTGGTCAGCTTATATCAAATAAATATGTCACTGTACAGGACTTTGCAGGTAAAGAGAAAACATTACCACTCGCTAGTGTTCTCCTAGACTGGGGTGAAACAGGTGGAATTGTACAACAGGTGGCTGTAGCCAAAACATTAGCAGTGGATTTGATCCTGGGTAACAATCTCCAGCAGGGGATGGTATGTGCAGTTACCCGTAGCCAAGCGGCAAGGGAACATTGTAGTTCCCTGAACTGCACGGAGGCCATTGTGGAAACAACTGAGAGGCTGGTTCCCCAGCCTGTGTCTCCAGATGGGGAGACTGATAAAAAGGGGGTAGAAATTTCCCCAGTAGCCAGTAACCACACAGCTACAGAGGGTTACTCCAAAGAGGGAGGGGTGACCCCTTGTCAGAGGGTTGGGATTGACAGTGATCCTGAGGGCCCTGACGCTAATGCTAGGGACTCTAGTTTAGCGACTGAAGGGGACCTGTCCCATGCCTTAGGAATGTGTGAGGGGTTTGCAACTGCTCAGAGATGTGATTCTAGTTTAGAGAAGCTGAGGGCTTGGGCAGACTCGGACAGTGCACAGGGAGGTGACGGCAAACATAAGGTTTATTGGGAAAATGGACTTATGTATACTCAGGCAGTACAGGCGGAGGGGGGAGGATGGGCAGCAGCTTGTCTGGATTTCCCCAGGGGTATAAATGAGCAGTTGCTCAAAACTGCACATGATATTCCTTCTGTCTGGTCATCTGGAGATCGTGTGCACACCCAGCGGGGTTAGCCCAGAATTTCTACTGGCCTAACTTCACCCAGCAGGTGAAGGAGTATTGCAGGTCTTGTTACCAGTGCCAAGAAATAGGGAAGTCGGGCAAGAAAACCCAAGCTGCCCTCATTCCATTGCTCATAGTGGAGGAGCCATTCCAGAAGGTGGGAATGGATATTGTGGGGCCTTTAAATACCCCCAGCTCCTCAGGAAAGAGATTCATCCCGACTGTGGTGGATTATGCCACCCGGTACCCAGAGGCAGTCGCCCTATCCTCACTGAGGACAGACAAAGTGGCAGATGCCTTACTTGGGATTTTCTCCCGTGTTGGGTTTCCGAAGGAGGTTATCACCAATCGAGGGGGTTCCTTCATGTCGGACCTGATGAAATGTTTACTGGGAGAAGTGGGTGGTGCAGAGATGCATGACATCGCATCACCTCACAAGCCAATGAACCTTGTGAACCGATCAATGGTACCCCAAAGTCAATGCTTCAGCGCTTGCTGAACATGGGAGGACTGGAGAAATACCTTCCCACCTGTTGTTTGCATACAGGAAGGTGCCACAAGAGTCAACAAGATTTTCCCCCTTGAATTCTTATATGGATGCAGGGTACGTGGGCCCCTCAGACTCTGATCTGGGAAGACTGGAAGGCAAGCACGCCAAATTCAGGAACTCCCATTGCAGATTACGTCCCCACGGGTTTAGAAAAGCTGAAGGAGCTTATGGGACAGCCCAGAGCAACCTAGCAGCTGCCAAGCAGAAACAAAAAGTGTGAGTGCGACTGCAAGAACAGAGCTATTTCGTACATGGTGGAGTCAGGAAGTCATGAGATCCTTATTCGGTCGAAAGACAAGCTGCAAGCTGGAGTGGGAGGACCTACAAAGTGGTTAGGAAGGTAAATGACGAGACCTACATTGTGGAGTTACCTGACAGAAGACAGACAGAAAGGATGTACCATGTCAACACGATGAAGCCATATGCAAATAGGGATGACATGGTGTTTGCAGTGTGTAGTCCTGGGGAGGAGACGGACAAAGGAGACCCCCTTCTGGACTTCCTGGAGGAAAGCAAGTGGGAGTCCTCTGTGAAGGCAGTAAAATTGTCTCCCCGGCTGGCCCCGGACCAGATCCAGAAAGTAAGGGAGGTTATAGCAGACTTTGCCCCATTGTTTAGCGTCAAGCCTGGACTAACCTATGGCGGCGGCGCTGCGAATGTGGAGACAGGGGACATAGACAGCCCATATGGCGGAAGCATATCGAGTGTCAGAGGCTGTCCAAAAGGACATTAGTAGGAAAGTGGAGGAGATGCTGGATTTGAGGTAATCCAGAGATCCCACAGCCCTAGGCCTCACCTATAGTCCTTGTGCCCAAAGCCAGATGGCTCAACTCGTTTCTGTGTGGACTATCGTGGACTGAATACAGTCCACGAAGTCCTTACCACCGATGCCTCGGACAGACGAACTTCTGGACAAGTTGGGAGACGCACCCACTTATGACCACTGATCTGACGAAGGGGTATTGGCACGTAGAATTGACAGATAGAGCTAGGGAGAGGTCGGCCTTCATCACTCCAATAGGCTTATTTGAGTTTAAAGTAATGCCTTCCGGAATGAAGAACGCCCCGGACACTTTCCAAAGGTTGGTGAACCAGGTGTTAAATATAGCTGAGGAGTACGCCATGGCGTACCTGGATGACACTGCCATCTTTAGTACCAGCTGGAAGGAACACCTATCCCACCTTAGGGAAGTGCTGGGCAGGATACAGAGGGCAGGCTCACTGTCAAAGCCAAGAAGCACCAGGTGGCCATGGGAGAAGTGGCATACCTTGGGCATGGTAGGTCAGGGACAGCCTGGCCCTAACCACAAATAAAAGACAGAGGATCAAGTGGCCCAGACCAGAAACCCAGAAGCGGGTCAGGAGCTTAGGGACAGCAGGGTACTAAAAGAAATTTGTACCCACTACAGTGCCCTGGCTGCTCCCCTATCTGAACTTGACAAAGAAAAAGTTGCCAAAGAAAATTACCCAAATTAGCCTCCAGAGGAAGCTTCATTTCAGACTGAAGGAGACACTGTACAGTGTCTTGTTTTGACAAGTCCTGAATATAGGAAAACCTTTATAGTTCGGGACGGACACCTCAAACGCAGGTATTGGGGCAGTACTCGAGCCAGACGCCCAGCCAAGGGACAGATCACCCAGTAGTGTACCTGAGCAGGAAGATTGCTTCCCAGGGAGCAAGCATACTCCACGGTGGAAAGGTGTCTTGCCATGGTGTGGGCCCTACAGAAATGAGACCATACTTGTATGGGCAGCATTTTGTGGTGCAGACTAGCCAAACCCCTGGTTTTAGCAGGCGCGGATAGGGAAAAACAATAGGAGACTGCTAAGATGGAGTCTTGCTTTGCAAGGGTATGATCTAAAATCGTACACAGAGCTGGGCGAAACCAGAACTCAGATGGGCTGTCTAGGGTCTATGAGGTAGAACAGATTTGAAACCTCATCCCATGTAGGGGATAGAATCCCCAAATTCAGTCTATGTGGGGAAGAAATGTGATGTGGACAAGCCAGTTCTGAGTGCTGTATCAGTTTTTTTTTTTTAAATATAAAATGTATTACTGATGGTCTCTGCTGAAAAATCTGGTGCTCTTAGAATGACCTCACTCATCCCCCCCACCCCAGGTTTCAGCTGAAAGATGAAAGCCATGAGAAAAAGACTGAAACAGCATGGGAGATCACACACACAGTTTTAGAGGCAATGTGTTACACGGAAGGCCTTAATCAAGGACCTCCTGTTTGTCTGAGTTAATTACAGCCGTAGTTGCTATATCATACCCATTTTATGACGTTGGGGGGAAAACCATGGTTATTACATAGAAGTGTGAAATCATAAAGATGCTTTCATGTCCTGGAAAGAGAAAGCTTATTATGAGATCAACGAAGTGTCATTTGAAGGACATGAATTACGCTGAAGTTGCAGAATGTGATACTTTGAAAAGACATCCTGTTTTTGTATAAGATATATATATTTTTTTATATAATCTGACAGAGAAGGAGCTAGATGACCTCACACAAAAGGGGTTGGCAAATACATTTTGCTTTAAGGAATATTCTGTTTTACTTACACACTTTTACCTAGACTGTGACAACGAAACATCTTTGGAGCACTTTAAGCTAGTATTTAGAGACTAAGTACTGTAGTAGGAATTGCACTGTTTAAAACCTTGTTCTTTTAATAGATTTATATGTCTTGTGATATAACAGTTCTGTATTTTGTGTTTGACGTATTTTTATCTATTTTTTAGTAAAAACTCTTTTTAGAGCTTACTTGGTCTGTCTTTGTTTTTCCAAGAAGAGTATAAATGGTTATAGCAGAGACGAAGCATAAGCCTGAATGGTGGTACCAAACTGGAAAGAGAAGGGTTTAAAATCTGAGGTCTTTATGAAAGTTTTTAAGGGTTCATCTCTGTATACCTGGTTAGGTGCCTGCAGGCAAGGATATCTGGCCCCCCGAAGACAGATATATCTGAGCCTGTGCACTGGGTACGCTAGCAAGAGGTTCACAGTTTGAACTCCCTCCAAGACTTGAGACCAAAGGTTGATCTGAACTCACAAGAGAGACAAGAGGGTTACCTTGTTCTGTTAAACTGTTCACAAGACTGCGCTCAGAGGTTGGCACTTTGGGAGTAGAGGGCCTGACCTGCTGAGTGGGTTTGTGACAAGGAGAGCTTCAAGTGTTTCCATAGGGAGGTTCGTAAGGCATGCATGGGAGGGGGAGAAGTGGACCTGGACAGAAAATGAGTTCCATAATCTGGGGGCACATGAAGCAAAATCTCTGTCCCCTATTTGAGTACACACAGCAGGAACCTTAAGGATAGCAGGGTCCAGAGACCTGAGAGAGTAGGCAGAGGAGGCAGCAGGCACAAGGAGCTCCGCCAGTCCGGAGAGGGTGCCAGTGCCCATCACCTGACCCATAAAGCAGCCCAAAACAAAATTTAAGTAGTTGGGCGGAGAGAGCCAGTTGAGCTTACTATATAGATCACAATGGTGAGCGAGGTGAGGGCTGCAAGAACAAAACAGCAAATGTTATTGTAAGCTACGGTCCACCTGGTAAGGTGGACTTTGGAAGTACGAGCAAACAGAAGGAGCCCATAGCAGAGAGACGGTAGAAACACACCTCTGACCAGTGCTAGATGAGCAGCCAACGTGACATAATTCTTCACCCTACAAGCCATACCCAATTTCTAGTGAACAGTTTGACACACATTGGGGATGTGGTGTCCAAGGTCAAGCTGAGGGTCAAGTGTCACCCTAAGGTATTTGATGGAGTCAGTGATGAGAACAGAAGCACCGTCGATACCAGAGATGCACAGAGGGACAGGGGAGGCCTTTAACTTGGCCAGGGACCCAAACAACAGGGGACGACACCTCAAACGGGTATTGGGCAGACTGAGCCAGACGTCCAGCCAAGGGACAGATCACCGAGTGTACCTGTTATGAAGTTGGTTCCCAGGGAGTAAGCATACCCATTTGTGGAAAAGGAGTTCTTGCCATGGTGTGGCCCTACAGAAATTAGAGCTATACTTGGGTTGGGCATTTGTGGTGCAGACTGACCACAAGCCCCTGGTTGGCTGGATGGAGATGGGGAAACAATAGGAGACTGTTAAGATGGAGTCTTGCTTTGAAGGGTATGATCTAAAATCGCATACAGAGCTGGAGCTAAGAACCAGAACTCAGATGGGCTGTCTAGGGTCTATGAGGAGGAACTGATTTGGGAAGCCATCCCATGTAGGGATAGAACTCAAATTCAGTCTATGGAGGAAATGTGTGACAAGCTAGTTCTGAGTGCTGTATCAGTTTTTTTTTTTTTAAACATAAAATGTATTACTGATGGTCTCTGCTGAAAATCTGGTGCTCTAGAATGACTCCTACCTATCCCCCCAATTCCCCAGGTTTCAGTGCTGAAAGATGTTTTCAGAAAAGACTGAAACAGCATGAGATCACACACACAGTTTTAGATAATGTTACACGAAGGCCTTAATCAAGGACCTCCTGTCTGAGTACTACAGTCAGAGTTGCTATATCATACCCATTTTATGACGTTGGGGGAAACCATGGTTACATATAGAGGTGAAATCATAAAGATGCTTTCATGTCCTGAAAGAGAAAGCTATTATGAGATCAACAAGTGTCATTTGAAGACATGAATTACCAGTGTAGAATGATACTTTTGAAAAGACATCCTGTTTTGTATAAGATATATATATTTTTTTATATAATCTGACAGAGAAGGCTAGATGACTCACACAAAAGGGTTGGCACATTTTGCTTTAAGAATATTCTGTTTACTTACACACTTTTACCTAGACTGTGACAACGAAACATCTTTGAGCACTTTTGGTTAGTATTTAGAGACTAAGTACTGTAGGAATTGCATTGTTTAAAACCTTGTTCTTTTAATAGATTTATGTCTTGTGATATAACAGTTCCAGCTTTTGTGTTTGACTTTTTTATCTATTTTAGTAAAAACTCTTTATTTACTTGGTCTGTCTTTGTTTTTCCAAGAATATTATAAATGGTTATATAGAGATGTAAGGATAAGCCTAATGGTGGTACCAAACTGAAAGAGAAGGTTTAAAATCTGAGGTCTTATGAAAGTTTTATGGTTCATCTCTGTATACCTGGTTAGTGCCTGCAGGCAAGGATATCTGGCCTCTGGCATAGATATATTGATTGTGCACTGGGTACCTGAAGAGGTTCACAGTTTGAATCCTCCAAGACTTGAGACCAAAGGTTGATCTGAACTCACAAGAGAGACAAGAGGGTTACCTTGTTCTGTTAAACTGTTCACAAGACTGGCCAGAGGTTGCACTTTGGGAGTAGAGGGCCTGACCTGTTGAGGGTTTTGTGACAAGGAGAGCTTCAAGTGTTTCCATAGGGAGATTCCTCAGAGGGCATGCATGGGAGGGGAGAAGTGACCTGGACAGAAAATGATTCCATAATCTGGGGGGCACATTAGCAAAAATCTCTGTCCCCATTTGAGTATGACAAGCGGAAACCTTTAGGATAGCGGGTCCCAGAGACCTGAGGGAGTAGGCAGAGGAGGCAGCAGGCACAAGGAGCTCGCCAGTCCGGGGGTGCCAGTGCCCGCTACTTTACCCGTGAAACAGCCCCAAACAAAAATTTAAGTAGTTAGATGAGAGAGCCAGTTGAGCTTACTATATAGATTACAATGGTGAGTGAAGGTGAGGGCTGCAAGAGCAAAATGACAAATGTTATTTAGGCTACGGTCCACCTGGTAAGGTGCACTTTGAAGTATGAGCAAACAAAAGGAGTCCATAGCACAGAGATGGTAGAAACACACCTCTGGCCAGTGCTAGCGAGCAGCTGAGGTGAGATTATTCTTCACCTGTAAGCTAGACCCAATTTCCAGTTGACAGCTCGATACACATTGTGGATGTGGTGTCCAAGGTCAAGCTGAAGGTCAAGATCACCCCAAGGTATTTGGACTGAGCCAGTGATAAGAACAGGAGCACCATCAATACCCAGATATACAGAGGGACAGGGAGGCCTTAACTTGACCAGGGACCCAAACAGCATGGCCTGAGTCTTTTAAGGTTTAGGACCAGCTTCTGGATGATATCCAGAACTGGATACTCCTGAAATCCTCACTCAGTTGGTGATTAATGACCCCAATGTCCCGGGAATGAGTCAGGATAACTAGGTCGTGAGCATACAGGATGGACCTGCAGGAAGCAGCAGAGGAGGGAAGATTGTTGACAACAGAGGAGGACTGACCCTGGGATCTCTAGAGGACACGGCAGGTGGCATTCAAGAGCACCTTACTATATTTGGTAAGTTGCTGCCTGCCCGGAAGGTAATTGGAGAACCAACTGAGTACAGGAGGGAAGGCCAAAGGACCCTAAGTTGAGAGCAGAGTAGGACATGGTCAACTAGGTCAAAGGCCTTAGCGAGATCAATAAAGATGGCACCAGAGAGTCTGCACTGGTCCATAGCAGCCCTTATCCCAGAAGTGACAGTGACCAGGGCAGAGGTTGTACTGTGCCCTTTCGAAGCCATGCTGCGAGGGAGACAGTAGCTCATGAGACTGAATATACTCGAATTGCCCCGCCACAACTTTCTCAAGAAACTTACTGATAGCAGACAAAATGGCAATCATCCGATAGTTGTCAAGAATCCTACTGTTGCCCTGTTTGAGAACAGGGACAACCCTCACCACTTTCCATATGTCAGGGATAATCCCAGAAGCTAAGGACAAGTTGACGATATGGGCCACAGGAAAGCAATGGAGGCAGCTGCAAGGTGGAGAAGCTTTGGTTCCATACCACCATGGCCAGCACTGAAAAGGGGAGAGACCAGAAAGCAATGTCTGCATCTCTTGTGCCATCACACCCTTAAGTAGAACAATGGACCGGGGTAGGGCCAGTTGAGGCAGAGGGACCTGGACAGGACTATCATGACCATTGGAGGAGAATAGAGAGGTGAAGGACAAGTCCAGAAATGCGAGATCCTAGAAAGCATAGTAAGTAGCAGATTATTACAGCTAGCACCATTGATAAGCATGTCAGGGGCCTCACAAGTGGAGGAGCCACTCACTATGTTTTAATATTCCTCCAGAAATTCCTAGAGTCCTTAGCTGAAGTTCCTAAGGCAGATTTACAAAATTTACTTTTGGCAGCCCTGATCGCTTTTTGCATTCATTCTGAGGCTCCTGTATTGCTGAAATTTGGCCTGGTCCATCATGACCTTGAAGTTGGCCCAGCATTTGGCTCTAGTCCTCATGAGAACAAGGAGGCTCCCATGCAACCATTTAGTAGCAGCCCCCCCTTACCCTCCATCTGACAAGAGAGGCATTCTTATCCAGCAATACCCCAAAGATGCTGATGAGACGAGAGACTGCAGAGGAAGTGTTCTGGGTATCCATCACTGTGGACCAGTCTGTGAGCATAAGATCCTCATGGAAAGACCCATGGTCAAACCTAGAGAAGTCCCTGACTTGGATGATTTTAGGAGGAATTTTTAGGGTGGAGACCTTCCATATGCAATACACCGGGGCGTGCCCTGAGATGGAGTCAGGGAGGGTACCAGAGGAGCTAATCCTCTCAGGCTTATTGGACAGGACCCAGTCCAGGAGAGAGCTGGTACCACCAGTGGACAACCACCCAGTGGGATCCTTAATGAGTTGGGACAGTGAGAGGCCTGCTAGCAGAGGCTCATACTGCTTGGTATTGCCTCCAAGCCAGTTAGCTCACTGTTCCCAGTCCTTAAGCCAACAGAATCAAGAAGGGAGGATAAACCCAATACACCACTCATAAGGGGATTGTAAGTACACACAATGTTTAGCTCCTTAGTGTTCCTGAGTAGCAGTACAGTATGCAGCAGCTCAAAGGAAGACTGCACAGGCTGTAGGCAGTCCAGAACCAACAGGCTGAGGTGACTCCTGTAGTAGACCAGGATACCACCTCCCCCCTCTTTCTCCCTGGATGGTCCTGTCTGACAATATCAGAGCCTGGGAGTGCACAGGCCGAATCTGGGGTAGAGGGTTTAAGCCCAGTTTCGGTTATCCCAAGGATGTCAGGCTTATAATGGGTGACCCAGGCATGGGGTTCAGCCAAGTTGGGCAGAAGGTTGCGAATGTTAAGATGAGCTATTTTCAACCCATTGCCAGACAGCCAGCCCACAGGAGAGAAGGCTTGGTAGGGAGGACCAGGGTTAAGCTCCATGTCCCCTGCAAGCACGAGGGTCACCAAAAGGAGCCAGAGGAGATGCCTTGGTGGGGGGGAGCCAACCCTAGTGGACGGCCTGCGACCAGAACACCTAACCATTATGACAGGATACAGGAAGCACCGCAGGTTTAAGACAACAGATGGACCAGGGAGACTGTCCGTCACAGGCTATTAAGTTAGAGAAGGTAAACTGTCTCTTCAAGTAGCACTGGTGAGACTCAGGATTGTCCCATGGGAGCAGCACTGTCCGCAATGCGAAGAGGGAGGTACAGTACGACGAGCAGTCCAATGGTGAGGACATTAGTGAAAGGGAAGGGCTCAGCCCCCTCATGCAAAGCTTAGGAGCCCCCATGTCATGCAAAGCTGCTCCTGAGTCAGACCAATGTACTAGAGGGAGGAAATGTTAGGAACAATGTCACACCTACCAGTCCCTACAATGGCCCTGCAGGATAGCACCCAGGAGTAAAGGCCACCCAGAAGGCACAGTGGAGCAGGAAAATAGGAGGACAGCTTGACCTGCTGCCATCACACCACCAGGAAAGGAGTACCGGATTACATCAAGCTCGTAGTAGAGGCCCCCAACACAGCAAGATTCAGCAAGATGCAAGCAAGACATAACCTTAAGAATACAATAGTATTAGTCCCTAATGAGGTAGCGAAGATGAGAAGCTTTGACAGACAAAATTATACAGCGATACACAGTGGCTAATAACCACTATTAACACCAGCTTTGAGTCCACGGTGATTCCAACCAACTAATCAAAGGATGTAAACAGTCATAATATACATGACCCTGGCCATTCAAAGATTGGAACTGGATTAGCAATGGCCAGGGAAAGATCTGCTGAAAAGTTCTGTACACCCAATAACCACACCACAAAGTAAAGATGAGAAATCAATCTTATACTGTAACGGGCAATCAGGGGGCTAGGGCAACCAATCTAACAGAACAGCTCTGAAGGACAAAGGCAGGGATATGAGTCAGTCGAACAACAGGAAGAAATTAAAAATTATACTGTAACAGGCAATCAGGCAAGAGCAACAGAACAGCATTAAAAGACAAAGCATGCATATGTGTCAGTAGAACAAAAAGAGGAAAGGTGGACAACAACTCTAACACTTTAGGTCCAATGGGCAACACTGGCACAGATGCAGTGGGGGTTGTCTCAGTAGGATAGGTCCTCCTCCTGAGAGATGGGTGAGGCTAAGGTCCATTTAAGGGGAGGAGGGAACTGGGCAGGAAAAATTAACCGCAGAGGAGAAAATCTTGGAAAGTGAGAGGTCGTTGCAGGGGAAGGGGACCCGCGGCAAAGGGCTACGTTCTCAAACCCCTGAAGTTGCAACAAAACAGCGAGTGTGGCCAGCAGGGCTCAGTGCCGCCTTTTAATACCAGCTGCCTGAGCATCACTAGCTACAGGACCAGTGGGCGCACAGTGCAGTTTTTCAAAGTTTGCACGCTCAAAGACTTGGCAAGCAACGCTCCAGTGGCAATTGCAGCAGAAATCTGGGCCAATCGGTGAGGGCACACAGGCCCATGAGATGTGACCCCCTCGTCCGTTGAAGCACAGTGGTCTGAAGTGGAGTTTGTGTGCAGTGATTCCAGAGGCGTCGGAGCAGGTTATTGCAGGCTTCAGGGGAGGTCAGCCAGTGCAGGCGCCTCACCCCAAGGAGAAAGTCTTGGAAAGTGAGAGGTAGTTGCACGGGAAGGGGACACGCGGCAAAGGGCCACCCTCTCAAACCCCTGAAGTTGCAAGAGAACAGCGAATGTGGCCAGTGGGGCTTGGTGCAGGCTTTTAATACCAGCCGCCCGAGCGTCACTGGCTGCAGGACCAATGGGGGCACAGTGCAGTTTTTCAAAGTTCACGTGCCCAAAGACTTGGGGAGCGGTGCTCCGGTGGCAATTGCAGAGGAAATCTGGGCCGATCAGCGAGGGCCCACAGGCCCACGAGATGTGAACCCCTCGTCCGCTGAAGCACAGTGGTCCAAAATGGAGTTTGTGTGCGGTGATTCCGGAGATGTCGGAGCAGGTGACTGCAGGCATCGGGGGAGGTCAGCTAGTGCAGGCGCCTCACCCCGAGGAGAAAGTCTTGGAAAATGAGAGGTCGTTGCAGGGGAAGGGGTCCCGTGGCAAAGGGCGACCCTCTCAAAACCCGGAAGCTGCAAGAGAACAGCGAATGTGTAGGCTGCGGGTAGCCGACTGCGGCCTGCGGGTGGAGGTAGTTACAGACCCACTGGGGGATGCAGCAATAGACCTGCAGGGGCTTTCCTGGGACGATGGGTGCATCTGATTCTGGGGCTGAGGAGGCAGACTCAGATGGAGGATTGGCCGGGAGTGTCCAGGGAAGTGCAGCCGCCTAGGTGGGAAGGAAGGCAGGCCCCACCGGAGGTGGTGATGGAATGTCCAGAGAGGGGGATTCCTCCCGGGAGGGCTGCGGCTGAAGTGTCAGTAGTCGCAGGTCCAGAGGAGTGCCGCCGGACCCCAAGATGGAGTTAGACGTGAGAGCTGGGGCTGTGCAGACGCCAGTAGAACTGGCGTCCAACTTAACAGCCAAACCACTCAAGATTTGAAGGGCCTAAGAGTGGTGGAAGCCTCTGAATCCTAGGAGGTCCCCGCCTGGATCATAACTAGATGGGGGGGACCAAGGGCTGTCCCAACGAAGTGGGAGTAGGCTTGGTCAGAGGCGCTGTATCCTTGCTACAGGAAGGCCGCTCGTTGTCCCCTGTCCCCAGAGGGAGCCGCAGCTTGGAAGGAGACTAATCCCAGTCCTTGCCCTTCTTTTTCTTCTGCTTGTGGAAGCCAGCATATCCTCCCGGTGAAGACGAAGAGCTCCACACCTGCTGCAGCTCCTTCTTCACGGAAGTCAATTTTTGCTTGAGAAGGTGGGCTTCCAAGGCTTGCCTGCAGCGCTTCCATGTGGCGTGGCTTAACTTCTGGCAGGCCTCACAGTCCTCGATGTTGTGGTCAGGCCCAAGCTAACAGGAGGCACAAGGTATGACTGTCCTTCTCAGGAATCTGCTGGCCGCAGATGCACTTGTTCTTGTGTGATTTGGAAGGAGTTGAGGAAGACATGCAATCCGAAGTCAAAATTACAGGACTTTCTGCAGCAAATAAGAAAATTCTAAAGTGTATACTTATCAAAAATGGCAGTCGACAGTAGCGGCGTTCTGAGAGGTCTGATGTACACAGGTCAACGGTGGGAAAGAACTGGAAGGTGGGTGTGGGGACCACACACTATATATAGTGCCAGGCCGATGTCCGTCACGTGACACCAGGTGGGCGGTCCCCCGCCAGACACTGCTAGCTAAGTTTTCAGTGTGGTCCTAGCACCTGGGGGCTCAGTCGTAATGGTTATTGCCTAATGCAACAACCCTCTCGAAGTAAGATCCCTGATGACTCATGTAAGAAGGGTCAACAAATCAGTAACACAGTGTCTTCACAGCCCAAACTAAGAACAAGGGGTGAAGACCAGTAAACATACTATAGTGATCCCGGGGGATGGCAAGTGTGCGTATGAATCAATGGTGTAGATATTCCTCGAAGATCAAGAATTACAGCGAGTACATCATTTTTATATCTTCCAAGAATCTATCTTCACTATCGAGTCTCACCAATGGGTCACATTACCAAGCTCAGACAGGAGCCATGGGCTCATTCAGAGCAGAAGTCCATTTAAGATGGTCCTGCCAGAAGTGGCATGCTGCCTGGCACAGACATTCAAGGCACAGTGCTTAACAAAACTGTACACTGTGCTCCAAGTTGCAGCTCTGCAAATATCAGAGAGGCACAGAGTGAATCTCTGCCTGGGATGTGGCAACTGCTCTGGTGGAGTGGGCACGTACGTGACCTTACAGCTTGATCTGCATCATGGCACAGAAGTGGCATAGAGAGTTCACAATCCAATCAGATATTCATTTTATTTTAACATGCTGTCCCTTCCAAATGGGATCAAAGGAGACAAATAGCTGTCTGGACTGCATGAAGTCCTTAGTTCGGTCAGGGTAAAACTTAAGGACACTTTTAACATCCAGAGAAAGGAGAGTGCATTCTTCATTCTGAAAGTCAGCAAAGTAGATAGGCGGCACAAAGAAAAAATTACTCACCTTAGTAATGTTTCTTCTAATGGAGTCTTGCTGTATTCTGACAATAGCAGTGAGTCCAAACCTTCGAACTGCCCCAGAGATGAAAGAGTTAACTTTCCATGCCAGGCATGGAACGCTGAGCTCGAGCTTGGTTGAGACTCTGTCTGCTGCTGTTTAAACTCAAACCGTCAGATCTTTATGAGCTAAACTCACCAAGGTACTGTGTGGAAGCTGTAAACCTACACTAGCCAACTGGCTACTAAACATAAAAACAGATTTTTTGGTCCCAAAACAAAGACTCAAGTCGGGAGACCCAAAAAATGAAAAACACAACACCCACTCACCCAAGAAAAAGGGTGAAAACAACAAGGTGGGGCACCTACTGAGTGCCAACAACCCACTGCCCACCCACATCCCAAAAGCAGAGGTTCTAGAGGGGAAGAGGGATCAGAATACAGAAGACTCCATTAGAAGAAACAACATTACTAAGGTGAGTAATTTTTCTTCAAACAACATGAAGTCTTGCTGTATTCTGACAACAGCAGACTACTAGCCAGTACCTCCATGGAGGAGGGACAGAACCTACTTAGAAATAGGCTCTGAAGCACAGCTGTACCGAAACCGAGCATCACTCCTAGCCTGGATATCCAGGGAGCAATGCGTAAAGTGTGAATCAAGTTTTCCAGGTAGCTGCTTTGACATATCTCTAGAATAGATATCCCTGGCAAGCAGCCAGGAAGCAGCTAAAATTTGGTAGAGTGAGCCCCTTTGTGCCTGAGGGTGGAACCTACCCAGTTTTCTTCATAACAAAATTGGATACAAGAGACAATCCACCTGGCAATGGATCTTTCAGTGGCAGGTTTCCCTTTACCAACCTCACCATAAGTGAAGAACAGTTGAAGGGAGTCAAACCTGTGACCCTTGGTACGTTCTATGTAGTAGCTAAGGACTCTTCACATCTAAACTGTGCAGCCTTCTCTCACCAGAGGAGGAATGGTCAGTGAAGTACACAGGAAGAGACACAGATTGGTTAAGGTGGAAATCTGAAACCACCTTAGGCAAAAAGCTTCCTGTTAGTCCTGAGGACCACCTTATCTCTATGGAAGGAGATAAAATCAGCCTCCACTGACAAGGTTTAACTCACTCTAAGGCCTGGCAGAAGTGGATGGCTACCAGAAACACAGTTTTCCAAGTCAAGTACTTAAGCTCTGCTGAAGACAAAGGCTCAAAAGAGGGTTGCATAAGCTGAGCAATGCAAACATTAAGGTCACAAGCAGGGGCAGGGTCCCTGAATGGAGGGTTGGTATGAAGCAATCCCTTAAAAAACTTGGAGAATACAGTGTGAGCTGAAAGAGAAGAGGGCTTACCTGCTGAAATGAAAGCAGAAACAGCTGCCAGATGCACCTTTAGTGTAGCTGGTCTAAGCCCCAAGCTATTCAAATGGACCATATAATCAAGGACTGTGGGCAGATCAGCAGACTCTGGGGAAATATGCCTTCCAGAGCACCATATGGAAAATCTTTTCCACTTGGAATTATAAGTAGTCCTGGTGGAAGGTTTCCTAGAAGCCTTCAGAATATCCATTACACCTTGGGAGAGGTGTAAATCAGCAACCTCTAACTCTTCAAGAGCCAGGCCTTGAGATTGAGAGATTTGAGATTCGGGTACCAAACCCTCCCCTGAGCACAGGTTAACAGGTTGTAATTCCTGGGAAGAGACAGGGGAAGATGGATTGCTAAGGACAACAAGAGTAGATACCAGGGCTGTCTGGAGCAATCAGGATCACCTTGCAGAGCTGAGACCTGATTTTGACTAGCACTTTTGAACAGGAGAGGGAAGGGGGGAAAAGCATACAGGAACTTCCCTTCCCAACTGAGAACCAAGGCATCCAGGGGGACTGAGCCCAACACTGGGGGCCTGCAGCAAAAAAGGGGAAGTTGGTGATTGTCTGGGCATGCAAAAAGATCTATCTGTGGGGTGCCCCATCTGGAGAATATCACCTCCAAGACCAGGGGATCCAGTGACCACTCGTGATGGCCCTGAGATATCCTGCTGAGAGCATCTGCCAGGACATTGTCATTGCCTGGGAGGTGTTCAGGGAATAAGCCAGAGACCACAACTTCATTGCTTCTGTGCACAAGGCCGTAGACCGAGTGGCTCCCTGCTTGTTGATGTACCACATTGTGGTGGTATTGTCTGTTCTGACCTGGATAACTTTGTCCTGAACAGATTTGGAAAAAGCTTGAAGTGCTAGAAATACTGCTCTGAGTTCCAATACATTGATGTGAAGCAGAGATTCCTGAGGGGACCACAACCCCTGGGTAGTCAGGTCGCCCAAGTGAGCCCCCAACCCCAAGAGGGAGCATCTGTAGTAAGGATTAAAGAGTGGGACTGAGTGACAAAGGGAACTCCCTGCCTTAGATTGTTCTGATCCTGCCACCACTGTAAGGCCTGGATCAGGGTTCGAGTCACTGGGATCAATTTGGTCAGATGGTCCTTCTTTTGAGACCAAAAGACTCTCAAATGGAATTGAATGTCTCTCATCTGAAATCTTGCTCCCTGCACCACTGCTGTGGAAGCAGCCATGTGCCCCAGGAGCTGTAGAAAATGCCTTGCTGGTCGAGACACCTGCAGGGTGAATGAGGAGGCCAGTGAGATAAGGGTCCTTGCCCTGTCCAGGGGAAGGAAAGCTCTGGCCTTTTCTGTATCTAGCTCTGCGCCTATGAAGGTGAGGAGCTGAACAGGCTCTAGAACTGACTCTGAAAGATTCAGAAGGAACCCCAAGGAGGTGACCAGTTGCTGAGTTACCTGTAGGTGTAACTTGACTTGGTCTGGGGACTGGCCTACTATGAGCCAGTCATCCAGGTATGGGAAGATGGCAATCCTTTGCCTTCTTAGAGAAGCAACTACTACTGCCAGGCATTTTGTGAACACCCTTGGAGCAGAGGTTAGGCCAAAGGGCATTGCTCTGAACTGGTAATGGCCTGAGGGCAGCTCGAACCTGAGGTACTTTCGATGGGAGCTTCTGACGAGAATATGGAAGTAGGCATCCTTGAGGTCCAGGGACACTAGCCAGTCCCCTGGCCTTAGAGAGGGTAGAATTATTCCCAGAGTCATCATTTTGAATTTTGGTTTTAAAAGGTGCTTGTTTAAGTATCTGAGATCCAGGATGGGCCACCATTCTCCTGTCTTTTTTGGGGTAAGGAAGTACCTGGAGTACAATCCTTTGCCCTGGTGTAGGGGTGGAACCCTTTCCACAGCTCTGAGAGCCAGGAGGGAAGAGACCTCTGCCTCTAGGGCAAGTGCCTCTGAGGGATTTGCAGGTGGAAAGGATCTGGTTCTCAGCTTTGGAAATTTTGTGAAGCCGAAAACTAGTCCCTGGCTTACTACTTCCAGGACCCACTTGTCTGATGTTAGAGACTCCCAGTCCTGGACAAAGTAAGCCAGCCTGCCCCCTACAGGTAGTGGAGAATCGGCCCTGGCCAACCCATCAGGGTGCCTGTTTGGCAGGGGGTTTTGGCTGAGGGGTGGAAGCAGATCTGCTTGTACCCCTTCTGCCTCTCCCTCTAAAGAACCCCCTCTGAGCATAGGCAGAAGAGGAGGCCTGGGCTTGGTAGAAAGGCCTATGAAAATGCCTGCCCCTGCCCCTGGGGTCCAAACAGAGAATTACCCACAACAGGAAAATCCATGGCCTTAGTCTGGGTATCCTGTGACAGGCTAGTACATCTGAGCCAAGCCATTCTACGAAGTGCCACAGATGTAGCCATGGCTCTAGATGACACATCATTGGAGTCCACTGCAGCATGGAATTGCACCTTGGATGCCTCAATACCATCAGCAGCCACCTGCTCCAGCTCCTTGGCAAGCTGGCCAGGGACCTGTTTTGCTAAAGCCATGACAGTGTCCCATCTATTTCTGATACCCTAGCAATATAGGCCATATAGTTGGCCTGCGAGTCCCAAGGATGCTGCCATGTACTGTTTCTTTGCCATGGCATCGATCCTCCTGAGTCCTTGTCTGGGGATGAAGCCAAGGGAATGTTTGTCTATCACAGGCTGCAGCCTGCACTACCCCAACATGGCTGCATTGTTGTGTAAGGAACGCCGTATCCGAGTCTGACAATGTATACCTCTTGTCAATTCTTTTATCCACAGGAGGTATAGTATTAGGAGTCTTTAAAATCTTAAATGTCTGTTTCCCAAAAGATTTGCATAAGGGAATAGACAGCCTCCTAGACTCTGGGATATCCATCATTTCCACATAGTCAGGCTCCTCCTGGTCATCCACAGCTTCTTCCATAGGAAGCTGGAGGGTTTCAGACACTTTTTTATAAAACATGAAATGGGAGGGGGACGCAGAAAGCCTAGGAGGAGACACTCCTGAAGGTCTGTCTGGGGAGATGTCCGGTCAATGGGCATCAACTTTCAAAACCATTCACTTTCCTCATACTCCTCTTCCTCCTCCTCCGGTTCATAATATTCCTCTAAATCATAATCTTAGACGGTGGAACGGCTGAACAGGCGCCTCCCCTGATGGTGCAGGTTCAGAATCGGAGACTGGGAACGTAACACAATTTTTATCACATTATTTCTTCAGCTTGGAGAAGAAAGTTTTGGATCCACACCAGCTGATTTTTCCTTTCTTGTTCTCTTAGCCGGAACCGACTCCTCAGAATCGGCTCTCCTTTTGCCAGTAGTCTCGCCCCCTGGTCAGAGGCACTCCTTCTGGTTCGGTTTGAACCGAACCGGGCTGGCCATCAGTTCAGCGGACTTTTTGGCCTCCCTTTCCCTGAGCCTACCAACTCTCTTTTCTAGGGTAGCTGCAGGAAAATTTTTACAAATCTGGCAGTCTGCATTGAGGTGGTCAAACCCCAGACAATAAACACAGGTGGTGTGGGGGTCAGCCTTAGCAAAGACTTCCCCCCACACACTACAGTGTTGAAACCCAGTGGGCCCGGTTTTTCTTTTGGGTTTCTCAGACATTGTGCCAGTCCTAACCAAACTTACCCTTTTAATGGCAATCCGCCAGGCAAGACCTCTTATCGGTTCCTGACCGTGTCACGGGTCATGGAAAAAAACGTAATAAAATCCGTTTTTTTAGAACTGATAAGAACCGTAACACACACCAAAAAGTACAAATAAAGATTTTTTAACAGCTTGATCGGTTCAAACCGAATCGATGAACCGCTTACAAGTTCCACACAGAATAGAAATTAATAAAACCTATCTAGTACTCACAAATACCACAGACAGAGACTGAACCGACAGGTTACAGTTTAAATGAGTCGAAAACCGAGAAAGCGGTGCTTAACAGACAAACTGAACCGAGCAGAAGGAGAAATCTCCGGAGCGACTGTTCAGTGAGGTGGAGTAAAGAATCTGACGGTTTGAGTTTAAACAGCAACACACAGAGTGTCAACCGAGCTCGAGCTCAGCGTTCCATGCCTGGCATTGAAAGTTAACTCTTTCATCTCCGGGGCAGTTCGAAGGTTGGGAATCACTGCTATTGTCAGAATACAGCAAGGCTTCATGTTGTTTGAATGGCTGATTCAGATGGAACTCTAAGACACCACTTTGGGAAGGAACCTAGGGTGTGTGGAGAACTGCCTTGCCCTTGTGGAAAACAGTATACGGAGGATTTAAGATACTTTGCGAGCTGAGATGATGGCCAATAGAAAAAGTGCTTTCCAAGTTAAAAACTTTACCTCGCGTCACAAGGGGCTTATGGGTGAGCATATCCAGCACAAGGTTGATATCCCAGGCAAACATTGGCTTCCTGATGGGAAGCCTTGTGTGTAAAATACCATTAAAGAACTTCTTGAAGAGTGGTAGATGTGCCAGGTAGAGGGTACCGACGGGCTCGTGGTATGCAGAAACAGCATACAAGTAGACATCGACTGTGAGGTCCGGCATGTACTCCAGAACCTTGTTAGGCGGGCACTGAAAGAGATCCATGCGCGTTTTGGTGCACCAGATGGAAAATCTTTTCCACTTGGCTGTGTAAGCCTTCCATAGAGGCAACCAGAAGTATTTCAGAGACCCTCCGAGATAATCTTGTACCCGTTCACTTGTATTTCTTCAGAAGTCAAGTCTGAAAGTAAAGGGATTGCAGGTTGGGATGGACAAGGAGTCAGGAAGTCCATTCTGAGTGGAAGGATTCTCAATTTGCTGAATGGTGGGCTCTTCAACAGAAAAAAACATTCACTGAGGCCAGCAGGGGGGCAACCAGTACCATCTTGCCCCAGCAAGCCTCCAGTTTGAGCAACACCTTCATCACTAGAGGGATTTCAGGGAACGCATCTAGAAACAAATTTAGCCATTGCAGTTTGAATGTATCCTGACAGAAAATGCCACATCCTGGATTTCTGGAACAGAATCAAGGCAGTCTGGTGTTGAGTGGGGACACAAAAAGGTCCACATCTGGGGTGCCCCACTAGTCAAATAGTGACCTCACGACGTCTGGAGCTAGTGACCACTTGTGAGGATCAGCATCTCTTTGGCTGAGCTCATATGCCAGAGTGTTCTGAACTCCTGGCAGGTAAATGGCTTGGAGCAGGATCCCTTGTTGTAGGCACCATTCCCACAGTCTCACCGCATCCTCACAGAGATGGCAAGAGTGTGCGTCTTACTTGCTGATGTAATACATCACAGACTTGCAGGACTGTTTAATGACTGACGAGATCCACGAGGGCTTGCAGGCTGTACAACACAGCTAGCATCTCCAACACACTGATGTGGAGTGGAGTCTCTGATGGGTCCCAGACACCTTGAGTTTGGAGGCCCTAACAATGGGCACTCCACCCCAATGGGAAGGTATCCATGATGCGAGTGACCCGAGGCTCTGCTTGGGAGAAGGGAAAGCCTTGGAAGTGACTGTCCTCCACTGACACACCATATAAGTGACTGAAACAGGAGCCTGGTCACTCGTATGGGGCAGGTCTGAGGATGTGGTGCTTGTGACCACTACGCACTGAGAATCCACTGATTTACTGTTCTCATGTGTAGTCATGCAAGGGGCATTGTAAATACTGAGGAGGCTATCAGACCCAGCATGCATTGCATAGAGTGGGCTTGAACAGATCTGCCCTCAGTTATGAAGGATGCCTTCTGAAGCATCACATGCATTCTGCTCTCTGGAAGGAATGCCTGAGCCTTTATCATATCCAGAAGAGCTTCTATGAACAGCAATTGCTGTGAGGGATGGAGTCAAGAGTTCTCTAAAGTCGGCAGAACCACCATGGGGTTAAGGAACTGACAGGCCATGGCCGCTGCCCATTCTATCTCCAGCCTGGACAGACTTGCTATCAGCCAATCATACAGTTAAGGGTAAATCTGGAGTCCTAGTCTTTTGGGGTGTGTCGCAAGTACTGCAAAGCACTTTGTGAGGACCTGAGGTGCCGAGGAGAGCCCAAAAGGCAGGACTTTGAAGAAGTAATGCACCAGCACAAGTTGGAAGTAGCTGTGGTGGCTGGGGTGTATTATTATGTGTACCATTATGCATTCTGTATATCTAGGGAAGCTAAACAATCCTGAGGATTCAGGAAGGGAAGCAAAGATCCCAAAGAAACCATTCTGAATTTTTCACGATTCTTGAACTTGTTCAGGTTTCTGAAGTTGAGGCACCTGCCCCCCTGATTTCTCTGGCACTAGGAAGTAGAAGACTGTTCTGATTGGCAAAACTTCCACTGCCCTGTTGCTCAGAAGGCCCACAATCTCCTGCGCAAGAAGCTCTGGCATATGAGCTGTTAAGAGGGGTTGCCTTCTGGGTGGATAGCCTGGAAGGATTTCTGTGAAGTCCAGGAAGTATCCCTCTCAGATGATATGGGGACCGTCTGCCAGTTTTGAAAGAAACTCCATCCTCTCCCCCCTCCCAAGGATTAGCAGGAGCTGGTCTGGAAGTCTTAATGGTTATTCTAGTTTTCTGAGACACCTCAAGAGACTCCTCTACCTGCTGTCCAAACAGGTAAGTGTCATCAAAAGGGATATTCATTACCTGTTGCTGGATATCCTCAAAAAAGAAAAAACAGAAGTATGTAACCAGGACTGCTTTCTGATACAGATGCGTGCCGCAGCAGATTGGAAGGCAGTATCAAAAGCATCTATAGCTGCTTTGAGCTGCAAACGGTTAGACTCAGTGCCATGAGTAGCAGTCTCCAGAATCCAGAGTCTGGCAGTGACTCTGCCAGTGACTTCAGCGAGCTCCAACGGGTATACTCAAACTTGGAAAAATGCCCTTGGTAGCCAGCAATATACATGCCAAGAACAGCTGCTGCGAAAGCCCGCCTGCCAGTAGTGTTAATCTTGCAAGACTCCTTATTAATAGGGTGCACAGTGACCTCCTGGGGGAAAAATGGCTTTGCCATTCTCAGCGAGAATAGCAATGGCATCAGCTATCTGTTGAGAAACATGCACTGGTCTACACTTGGGGTCCTCTCTATCTGCTTGCAGATAGAGGGAACAGAGGCAGGTCTATTCCAGACTGCATCTGACAACGTCTCAAATGCTGATGGAACAGGAGAAACTAAACTGACTGGCCTGGTAAAAACGTTTAACCACTGCAGATGGAAATGTTTTCCTGGCTCAAAGCCTGAAGGCACAAAATCAAGTGCAGAATGCATGTACCTGAGCAACGCCTGGAAAGTGAAATACAAACAGAAGAAGGGTCTGGGTCCGAAGACTCCAGACAATAAAAAGAGTCTTCATCACTACCTTCAGAAATTATTAAGTCGGGGTAAGTCTCGTCCCCATCCACTTCCTCCCTGGAAGGAGGGTTGTGGAGGGGAGTGGATCGTAATCCCTCCTATCCAGAAAACGGTCTTGGCAACTCCAGCGACACTGGCCCCAGTTTACAAGGGACCAGCACCAATGGCACTGTCGCAACCAGAACTGAATCCGGCGCTGGGGAGGTCCCTGCCGCTGAGAGCATTGCTGGAGCTGATGCAGGAGCCAGCATAGGCTCCAAAAGGCCTAAGCCCGGCTCAGACAGCTGCACCGACCCCATCAATGACCCACCCATCACCGGAGTGCAGTACCATCACAATGACACTGAATAAGGGTGCAGCCAGTGGGGCAAGAGTTGGTGGCGTGTTCATCAGCAAAGGACTCAAGGGCTGCTGCCAGAGCCAAATGCTCCACCTGGCTTGAAGGCCCCATCTGTGGCTCAAGTTCCACTGGCCCTGAGGGACCAGGGACTGGCTCCACTGGCAGAGGCAAACGAGCCAGACACTGCACCCAATGCTCCATAAAAGCTGCCAAATGGTAGAACTGCGCACCAGAGTTACCACTAACTGAGAGGTACTCTGGGCCCAAGACCTCCTAGTATCAGAGGCCACTGGTGACACCATCAGCATAGGTGAGAGCCTCCAACTCTGGAAGACCAACGGACCTTGTGGAAGATCTCAAAGAAGGTGACATCAAGTGGTACCACTTTTTCCCCAATCTAAAGGCAAGAGAAAGAACTGGAGGCCGAGTAGTGCAGAGAACCTGACCAGGATCAGGGACGGGCCCACTTGTTTTTGTGCTTCCTGGAGGACTGTCTGTCCTCTCCCCTTTCCTGGGCAGAGGATCACCCATCATCAGAATCTTTATGCAATGGGGAAAGTGGATCAGACACGACACCACTGCCGAAACAACCTGCATGAGAAGGCTGCCTACCGTCGTCTTCCATGGCTGTCGACAGCTGACTTGGCAGAGATGTGAGAAATTGACAAACATTTTTGTAAAATCTCTAAACTGACACAAAAATAACCTCTAGCTTTAAACATTAAAACTGAAAAGGACTGAACGCTGTTGTCATATAGACATGAAGCTCTGACTCCTGACGGGTGAGTGATGTCACCGATGCACACTCGACAGCGGGAAAAAGGAACTGAGGCGGCAGAGGGCTGGTGCCGTGGTAAGCCATGTAGTGTGTGAGCCAGTCTTGTGGTTGCCAGTGCTTGTGTGCAACTTACCTCGGCGCCACCCCCTTGGAAAGTTCTGGCTGCTGCAAGGTCCTAGCACCTCTGTCTCAACCCCATCTAGTTTGAGTCAGTGATGAAGATGGATTCCTGGAAGATCTCTGGCCATTTCCTCAAATCCAGGTAGTCTGCATGGAGGCGCAACATGCTTCTTCTGGGCCATCTGAGGAGCCTGACATGCCATGTTTTTAAAATTACACTTCCTAGCCATCATTTCCATACAAATGAAGTATTTTGCCAGAATGGAACTCAAATTTATATGAGATCCATGGAAATGTTTAAAAAACGGGGGGGTCCCTGTCACTTAAAACAAATGATCTACCAGAAGCAGTTTTATCGGTTGTACTGCTGCTTTAATTATAGTGTCTCAAATAACTGGAGCAACAAGAATTTCTTACCATGCTCTCCTAGTTTTTTAGTCACTACATCCGGGGCTTCATCTAAGAAGAAATCAGGAAGCAATGGATGTCCTAAAATAATAAAAAAATGTATTTTTTTAATACAGCAATACAAAGACTTTTATTGCCATACAGAAAAGTACCAGTGATGATAGAAACTGAGACGTTAACAGCAGAAGAGACCTCACCCCACCGATCTGTACTGGTGGCTGTTACTCTCCTTCCAACTCCAACTGCTCTTTCCCAATTGTGTTTAAGCTCATTAAGGGTAGCTTCCCCTACCACGACCACTGGTAGTCTGTTCCACATTTCCACCATTCTCTCAGTGAAGCAGAACTTGCTCATGTTTCTATTGAGCTAACCCCCATCAACATCCAGTCATGCCTCCTAGTGACTGTATCCCTGTTTCTTACAAACAGGTCCTCGCTATTCACCCTTGTTTGTACCCCCGAGGAACACTTATAGTCCAATCATGTCCCTCCTCTCTCACCTAGCCTCCAGTGAGTACACATTTACAGCTTCCAGCCAATCCTTGTAGGATCTCCTCTACTCGCCCTGGATCACCTTGGTGACCATTCACTGTACTGACTCTAGTTTGTCAATATCTTTCCTTCCGGTGAAGGCTCAAGAAAGTACAGTTACATAAGAACTTACCTAATAGTAGATCTTCGAGAAAGGCTCTTGCAGTAGGTATTTACATACAGGACTGACCCACCAGGCATCAGGACCTCATGGAAAAAATTTATAGCTAGCAGTCTCTGGCGGTTCCCAATGCCCGCCTTCCAGTTCTTTCCCACCAGGGGCCCAAAGAGGCAAGACGAGAGAGAAGCGAATGTTTCCCTTCATGGAAAAGGAGCCAAAAAAGCTTAGGGGGATGGAGGGTGGGAAGGCAATACCTACTGCAAGAGCCTCTCTCGAAGATCTACTGTTACGATAAGTTCTTAACACAACTGTACTATCTTACTTCGAGAGGGCTCTTGCAGTAGGTATTTACATATAGGACTGAGTCCCAAGCAGTCTGGAACAAGGAAAAGCACTCGGGAGGAGGAAAACTATCCATGTATGGCACCTCCCGCTGAACAGGTCTTACGAAAGAAGACCCTGAAGCACAGCAAACCCGAAGCCTGATCTACAGCGAGAGGCAATGTCCAAACTGTAGTGTTTCATAAAGATAGGAACAGAAGTCCAAGTTGCGGCTGCGCAGATGTCTGCCGCTGACACATTCTTGAAACAAGCTGCAGAGGCCGCTACTCATCTGGTGGAGTGACCTCTGACTTGACCTGGTAGGGTCTTGTCGTACTTGTAACAGAAAGTGAACAATGAGCCAACCATTTAGAAAGGCATTGCCTGGAAATGACACTGCCCTCTCTTTTGTGAGCAAAAGAGACAAAAAGCTGATCAGATTTCCTGAGATGCTTAGTCCAAGTAGTGTAGTATCTCAGTATCCTGTGAACATCCAAAGTATGCAAGAGGTACTCCCCTTGATTGGAGTGCTGTGTAAAGAAAGCGGGTAGCTCAATGGATTGATTCAGCCACCACCTTAGGGAGAAACTTAGGGCTGGTGTGCAGAGCCACACGTTCCTTGTGAAAAATCAAATATGGAATTTTACACATCAAGGCCTGAAGTTCGGAAATACGTTAAGCTGAAGTAATGGCCTCTAGGAAGAGAGTCTAATCTGCTGAGGCTGCCGGCTCGAAATGAGGCAGAGTAAGCTTCTCAAGAACAAAATTCAAGTCCCAAGGAGGAGCAGGAATGCGGATGGGGGGTCTCAAATGGAGGACCCCTCTGAGGAATGTCTTAGAGGCTTCCAACTGAGCGAAAGTCCTGTCTCTGAAGGGGACATGGTAGGCTGAAATTGCTGCCATATGGACCTTTAAAGAGGAATGGCTGAGACCCAGATCAAAGAGTATGCAGTCCAGGACTCTGTTGGCTGGACAAGAGAAAGGTTCGAAGTCCTTTGACGTGACCCAAATGGAGAACCATTTCCACTTCATGGCGTAGGTGGACCTGGTGGAAGGCTTTCTGGCCTCCACCAAAATGTCTGCTAAGAGCGGGGAAACCCCGAAGCGGGCTTTAGCTACGTCTGCAGGAGCCACGCATGCAAATGAAGGGATCTGACACCTGGATGGACAAGGGTCCCCTGATCCTGGGTCAACAAGTGTTGTGACAGAGGAAGAGGAAGCAGAGGTTCCTCTGAAAACTGTTGCAAAAGAGAGAACCAAACTTGCCTGGGCCAGAATGGAGCGATGAGGATCATTCGTGTCCCCCTCTGATCTGAGCTTGTTCAAGACCTTCAGAATTAAGCGAATGGGAGGGAAGGCATAGACAAATCTGTCCCTCCAATCGAGAGACAGAGCGTCCCGCCAGAAAATGTCTTGCCCTGGAGCAAGGGAGCAGAAGGCGGGAAGTTTTGCGTTTTAAGGAGACGCGAACAGGTCTACCTGAGGGGTTCCCCAAAGCAGGAAGATGTTGTTTACTACCTCTTGATCCAGTTCCCATTCGTGGGCCCTGGCTGAGGACCGAATGAGGTGGTCTGCCAGTGTGTTTTCCACTCCCGGAATGTGAATGGCAGTCAGGTAAAGGTTGTGCTGGGTGACCCAGCTCCACACTCTCACTGCTTCCCTGCATAGAGGGTAGGAACGTGTTCCTCCCTGCTTGTTGTCTGTCAGTATGAGTAGATGACCGGGAAGTATAGAGGAGTGCAGGGCCTGGAGGGCACAAAGCACTGCTCTGAGTTCGAGCACATTTATGTGCAGATTTTGTTCGAACCTGGACCAGCTGCCCTGAGTCTTGTGAGACCCGAGATGGGCTCCCCAGCCCTCCCCTGATGCATCTGTCATCAACGTCTCGGACGGGGGATCGACAATGAAGTGAACTCCCCAGCAAAGGTTCTCTTGAACCATCCACCACTGCAAGTCCCTTATCATGGGATCGGAGACTAGTACCTCTTGGTCTCAGTCGTCCAGTGTTTGGTCCCATTGAGACCAAAGCGTCCACTGAGAGATCCTCATATGGAGGCGAGCACGTGGGACTGTCGGAATGGCAGCCGCCATTAGCACGAGGAGGCGGAGGACTGACCTGGCTCTGACCCTTCTGCGACTGGACAGAAGATGAGCCTGAGTCTGAAGGGTGTCCACCCTGTCCGCAGGCAAAAAGACATTGCCGATGGTCGTGTACAGAATTGCCCCTATAAACTGGAGATGTTGGCAAGGGATCAAATGGGACTTTGCCTGGTTGATGGTGATACCCAGGCTGGTGAAAACCTGCAGGGTAAGGGAAAGGGAGTGCAGGAGTTCCTCCCTGGATGGGGCCGCCAGGAGCCAATCGTCCAGGTACGGGAATACCTGAACTCCCCGGGTATGCAGGTGGGCCACCACCACAGACAGGCATTTGGTAAATACTCGGGGGGCCGAGGAAAGACCAAATGGGAGGGCCTTGAATTGGTAGTGGTCCCCCTGAAAGCAAAAACGAAGGCATTTGCGGTGGGAAGGGCATATGCAGGTAGGCATCCTGCATGTCCAAAGCGCACAGCCACAATCCCTGCCGAAGAAGGGGCAGAAGGCCCTGCAAGGAGAGCATTCTGAAGCGTTTGTACTCCATGAACATGTTCAGGAGAGCTGAGGTCTAAAATAGGCGGCACATCTCCCGTCTTCTTTGAAACTAGGAAGAAATAGGAATAGTAACCCATCCCCCAAAGGTAGTTGGGAACTGGTTCTATCGCTGCCTTCGAGAGAAGGAAGGTAATTTCTTCTAGGACCAGAGGAAGCTGTTCCGGGGAGTAAGAGACTTTGGGGGGGGGGGGTGGTCTTCGAGGTGGTTTCTGTAGAAACTCTGAGTGTCCTGCTGCAATCAACTGGAGCCCCAAGTGTCTGACGTTATCCTCTCCCAACCCGATAGATGGAAGGAGAACCTCCCTCCTACCGGTTCCTCTGGGATCTCCAAAGGCAGCGGGAGAGGCAAAGAGTCAGGAGGTCTGGGGCAGTGCAGCAACCGAGGCTCCCGCAGCTTTTTTGGTAGGGGGAGTCTTGGTTGCTGGAGGCGCTCGACGCTTGTTGGCCCGTTTGCCCTGCATTTTTGTTTTTTGTCGGTTACGTCTATGAAAAGGGCGCCGCTGCCCCTGAGGGGGTCTGTACATAGAGTCCACGGACTTGAGTGCAGTGCCCTTCTCTTGCAAATCAGTAACGATGTCCTTGATATCACCGCCGAAAAGCACCGAACCCCTGAAGGGCGCATTCTGAATAGCGGATTGCACTTCAGGGACCAATCCTGACACACGGAGCCAGGCATGACGCCGAAGGCCTATGGCGAAAGCCGAGCTCTGTCCAGCTGTGTCCACTGTGTTGTAAGTGGCATGAAGCATGTGCCGACTGGCTGAATGAGCAGGATGGACAAGATCCGCCACTTCCTGCTTTGTCTGAGACTCAGGAAGGGAGTCTAACTTTGATTCCACCTGACTCAGGATGGTCTTCTGGTAATCCCCCATATGTGCTACATAATTCAGGGCCCTAATACCTAGGGCAGAAGATACGTGGATCTTCTTCCCATACTGGTCCAGAAGCAGAGACTTCTTGTCAGGTGGAGACGAGCTGAGATGTTTCGGATTAGCAGCGTGGTTGTGAGCAGCGCTAATCATGACAGAGTCCGCTTTGGGGTATAGGTTCAAGAAATCTACTCCCTCAGGATCCTGATATAGCCAATCCTTCACCCCGGAGGTACCTGAGGGGCCTGAGCACGAGCCCGACGTGAGGGGCGACACCTTCTTGGACACCGCCAAGACGGTTGTCGTGGAGCGGTCCCCCGGAGGGGACATTATCCTCAGAACCGCGACTCCAGCTGTAGTTGCAGAGGCCGTGGAGGTTGAATCCCGGTCCCGGTGCTTCTCCTTTTTGTGGCCTTCACGGGAAGTGGATGCCTGCCTCAACTTTTTCAACTCCTTCTCCATGGATGCCATTTTTTTCTTTAAAATATGGGCCTCCAGGGACTGCTGCCTCCGTTTTTGAGTAGCTGAATTAAATTTCTGGCAGTGCTGGCACTTCTCCACAGGATGATCCGGGCCTAGGTAGAGAGGCACAGGGAATGGCTGTCCTTATGCAGCAGTTGGGAACCGCATGAGTCACACTTATTTTTATGCGATTCGGAAGGTGTCGGGGATGACATACACAGTGTATTGAGGGTGGAAATAACGAAAAAAAAAAAAGGTCGAAAAGTATGAAAACTGAACCGACGGATGACTGACAAGCGTTGAACTCTACCGCGAGGAACTTTCACAAGTCGACGGCGAGAAAGAACTGGAAGGGGGGTGTGGGGGCGCCTTTATACTGACGCCGCATGACGCCGGTCATGATGACATAAGGGGCAGTCTCACAAGACTGCTAGCTAGATGCCCCGTGGGGTCCTGATACCTGGTGGGTCAGTCCTATATGTAAACACCTACTGCAAGAGCCCTCTCGAAGTAAGATAGTACAGTTACGTTAGAACTTACCGCAACAGTAGATCTTAGAAAAGTGCTCTTGCAGCAGGTAATAACCATTAGGACTATGCTGCCAGGCACTAGGACCCCACGGAAAAATTCTAGCTATCAGTCCAAGGTGGGGAACTGCCCCCTTGATGTCGGCCCCACCACTGATGTCACCAATGGTATAAAGAGGCGGTTCCCCGGCACCACCTCAGTTTGCCTGCCAGAGACCCAGCTAGCAAAAAGGATGGTGAACCGAGGAGGTTCTAACATCCCCCAGAGAGAACAAACTTTATATAACCATGGGGGAAAGGAAAGCACATCTGCTGCGAGAGCACTTCTCAAAGATCTACTGTTACGGTAAGTTCTTGCGTAGCTGTACTATCTCACTTTGAGACAGAGATCTTGCAGCAGATAATAACCATTAGGACTCGGTCCCAAGCAGTACAAGGATACAATCCAGGTCAGATGGGCAGTGGTTATAGGAAAAAACCCACCAGCGCTCTTAAGAGAGCAGTCCCTGAAGGACAGCAAGGCCAAAGCTGGCCCTCTTTCTGGAAGCAATGTCCAAACTGTTGTGTTTAATGAAGGTATGGACGGAACTGCAAGTGACAGCTGTACAGAGATCAGCTGCCAAGACATTTCGTAGGGACGCAAACAAAGAGGCAACACCCGCAGTGGAGTGACCTTTAACTGCTCCCAGTAAAGGTTCGTTGTACTTTTGATAGCAGAAAAATACAGGTTACTCACCTGTAACAGGAGTTCTAGGAATGGTATATGTTGTTCATCCACACTCATTGGCAGTATCCTTGCCGCTTTTAAATCTTGCCGGAAGGTCTTCAAGCTTGCTCCTCCCACCCACCCGGTGGTATAACTTCCCGCCTCCCATGACGCCAGATCTGGCCCGCTGAAGCTCAGGGTTGTGCGTCAAGCCGGGAGGTCGGGAGAGTCAGGATGAACAATATATACCATTCCTAGAACTCCTGTTACAGGTGAGTAATCTGTATTTCTAGGACATGGATATGTTGTTCATCCACACTCATTGGCAGACTCCTAGTAGTTCTCCGGGAGGAGGGAGGCAAGACGACACCCTCTATATACTTACTTTGGGAAAGAGAGACTGGAGAACCGAGGCCCCAAACCAGCATCCCGGCGTGACTCCAAGGTCGATGTGGTAGTGGGTAATGAAGGTGTTTGCTGACTTCAGGTAGCAGCCCTGCAGATTTCCTGGATAGGGACGCCCCTGGAAGCAGCCACCTGCTGAGCAGTAGATGAAGGTAGAATGAGCCTTATCCTCTGGGAGGCTCCATGCCCGCTAACTTATAGCAGAGATCTATGCAGGAGGTTACCCACCTGCTTATCGTCCGCTGGCTGCAGGTCTGCCAGATGCGGCTTTGCCAGCGTAGTGACAACAGCTGGCGTAACCTCTCCCCGATTTCAGCCAGTGCATGCCTTATATTAAGCGAGCCCCTTCTAGGATCCAGAGTATGGAGCCTATATTCGGCCTCCGAGGTGTGATTGGGGTAGAACACCGCAGAGTCAACACCTGTTAGGGTGAAACTCCGGCACCACCTTCTGAAGGAATTTCGGTGGGGGGCGCAGGACAACCTTGTCCCTGTGGAAGACCAGGTAAGGAGACTCGATGGAAAGCGCCTGAGCTCTCCCATCCTTCTGGCTGACGGATAGCCACCAAGAAGGCGGTCTTCCACGTACAGGTGAGAGAGAGCACACCTGGTGCATAGGTTCGAATGGCTTGCCCATGAGCTTTGCCAGTACCAGCAGTAGATCCCACGGAGGTGGGGGTCTGACTGGAGGGAAATGTGATCAAGGCCTTTGAAAAAGCGCCAGACCACCTTCTCCTGCGCCACCGACTGCTTCCCGCCCGCGCTGTAAGCAGAGATGGCTGCCAGGTGCACCCTTAGGGTCGCCGACCAAGCCCTTGATCTAGAAAGGGACCATAAATAGTCCAAGATGCTTGCCAAGGAACAGGAGGAAGGGTCCAAGCCCTCTGTTCCTGACACCAAATGGAAAACCTTTTCCATTTGAAGGCATAGCATTTTCTGGTCGACTTTACGGGACGCCCAACTACATTGAGGACCCTGCCGGAAAGACCCAAAGCCTGGAACTCTAGCCGCCAGGAACCAGGCGGCAGGTGCAGGGATTGGAAGGTCCGGATGGAACACCTTCCCTGATTGACTGAGAGCAGGTCCGGGCGAGCTGGAAGCTGCCGCAGGAGTCCTGGAGCTGAGACTGAGGAGATCTGGGTACCAGAACTGGCGCAGGCCAGTCTGGGGCTATCAGAATCACCTGCGCCTTGTCCCTCCTCGCTTTGAGAAGCACCTTGTGGATCAAGGGAATGGGGAAAGCGAAAAGAGGCCCGGGTCCATTGCCCGAGAAGGCATCCCCCTGCAGCGAGCCCTGCTGAGGGGGCGGCATGGAACAGACTCAGCTTCTCTCTCGTGGAGGCAAACAGGTCCACCTGAGGTGTGCCCAAAGGGAGAACAGATGCTGTACTACTCCGTAGGAGAGACCACTGTGGGATGCAGCCCCTATCCGCCCAGGGCATGCCAGGGTGTTGGAGGCTCCTGCCACGTGAATGGCTAGGGAGATCCGCCCAGGCTGCGCAGACGAGTGACTAAATGCGGAGAGCCTTCATAGAAGCATGGAGCGCGGGCCCCGCCTCTGGCGGTTTAGATAGCACATGGTCGGGTATTGTCCGGTCTGGACTCGACCACTTGACCCCCGGAGGAACGGAGCAAAGGCGGTGAGAGCTAGCGGACCGCTTGAGCTCCAGCAGGTTGATGTGGCATCGGACTCCATGTGGGACCAGAGGCCATGAGCCCGTGTTCCCCAGATGGGCACCCCAACCCATCAGAGAGGCATCGTCGACAGAGAGACCAGCCGGCTCGGGCGACGAACGGGATGCCTCCGCAATTGATCTGAACGTCCACCACTGGAGAGCATTCCACATCCCTGTGTCACCGACAAAGCTGGTCCAAGGATCGCAGCTGCCAGACCACTGGCTGGCCAGTCCCCACTGAAGGGGACGTGATGTCCAGCGGGCCCAACGGACCACGCTGGTACAGGCCGCCGCATGAGACCCAGGAGGCGAGGAAGTCCCGGCAGGCGAATTGCCCAACTAGAAATGATCGGGCAAAGGAGGAAAGAACCCCGCTCCTGTCCGCTGAGGAGCCGCCTGGCTCAAGAGAGTCGAGCTGCGCCTGGCTGAATAAAATCACCTGTTTTGCTCGAAGTCTCACTTGGCCTCGCTTGACAAGGAGGCCCAGTTGAGAGCAGACCTGGAGGGCCAGATCTCTGGACCACTCCGCTTCCTTCCTGGAGGGGAGCTGCTATCAGCCAGTCGCCCAGGTAAGGGTACACACCGACCACTCGGGCCAAGAGGGAATGCTGTCACCACTGCCATGCATTTGGTGGAAGACCCTGAGCTGGAGACAAGCCAAGGGCATGGCTTGAACTCGAAGAGAGATCCTTCCGCCGGAAGCGAAGGAATCTCTGGTGAGACTGACGGATAGGGACGGAAAACGCGCCCTGCAAGTCCAGAGAGCAGAACCACACGCCGCTCCAAGGATGGTATTATCTGAGCCAGAGTGACCATCCTGAAGGTTCTAGACCTTAGGAACTTGTTTAGGCCGGTAGGTCGGTAATGGGGCGCCAGCCCCCGGTCTGCTTCGAACCAGGAAGTACCTGGACACAAACCCTGGGTCTGAAGGAGGGTCCACCACCTCTCTTACCACCTCCTTCTGAGGAGGAGAGGATGTCGGCTCGACGAGCCGCCAGTGAGGCTGGGGATCCCGGTTTCCCCGAGGGGCGACGGCTCTGAAGGGTGGTGCCTGTCGAATTCCAGAGGCAGGCCTTCCTTCCACCACTCTCCAAGACCCACCTGTCCGTGGGTAACAGCGGACCAGGCGGAACGGAAGTGCCGGAGCCGCCCTCACGGGGACCAGGGGCAGGTGACGGGATGGGGGCGAATACCCCTCAGCCTGGCCACTGGGCAGGCTTGGAGGAGGGACCGCCGAGGGACCTCCTGGGCCCTTCCTCCCTGCCTCCTGTTAGAGGAAGCCGCGGCTTGGGTTTGGGATGCCAAGGCCGAGCCTGCTGGCCCTGACGTTGCTGGGCCGGAAGGCTGGGGCACAGAAGGACGAAAGGGCTTAGGCTGTGGTTTGCGGCCTTTAGTCCTTCTTGAGCGGAAGAGACCGAGTCCAAGGTGGCATTGGACTTCTCGATTCTCTGCAGGTGACCTTCCACCCCAGGCGTCAAGAGGTCAGTCCCCAAAAAGGGAACATCCGCCAACTTGTGTGCTGGGTATCCGGCAAAGGTGGATATCCTCAGCTAAGCCCGCCGATTTACAGCCACTGCGCGCCGCACCGATCTGGCACATGAGTCCCTACATCCAAAGCAGTCTGGAGCTGTTGTTTGGCCACTGCTCTTGTTCTGGTCCCGCACTTGCTTAACCGTAGTCTGCAGATCGGCGGAAGATGAGGGATGACTGGCCCAGGGAGCCTAACAGGGCATGAGAAAATGTGCCATGAGGATTTCCGAACTGGCCTGACGGAGTACGAGAGGACGCAGACTTTTCGGCCCGACATAGTCCAATTTCTTTGGACTCCTTTGTCAGGAGGTTTGTCCATCCCTGGCGCGACGGGCGCTACCGAAAACGCTTGTCGGTAACCAACCCTCAGCAGAGGGTGTTCCAAAAACCGGACAAGGAACCGGGGACTGATACTTTCCTGGCCATCCTGGTCAAGGCGAGGGCAGGAGCAGGGCGCTGCCAAAGTTCCAGTGCTGGACCCACTATGGCCTCGCCACCGGAAAGGCCTCCGTCGGAGAATCCGGTCCAGAATCTCCGTGAGGGGATACCTGGCCCGTTTGAACGGGTTCGAGCCATCCCGTAGACTCCAGATGAGCCGGCAGTCCTAGGAAGGACGACGTGGCTATCGTCCATTGGCTGACTCCTCCTGAAGACTCCAAGTCCAGTCGCTGGAGAAGAAGGAGGAATCATCTTCGACTCGGAAGAGTCCTCGAAGAGCTGCTCTGGCCTGAGCCACCCTTCACCTGCCGAGGTCGGCCGGGAGTGAGGGTAACTTGACAGCCGGCGGTAAACCTTAGCCGACCGAGAATCCTTGGTCGGAGCCCCAATTGTGGCTGTGGAGGCGGAGGTTCCACCGCAATCGGTGGAGCAGCTGGTTTTGGCCGAACAACCGCCTGGGTATAGGCCTCGGCAAGTCGAGGGTTGTGTCGGCCGCCCGTGACAGCCACTTAATGGCCGGGAAGGCGCTCGGAGTCGGCTATTCCCGCCAGGAGGAGTTGTTAAAATATAAGGTCTCGCTATCGCCGACGAATTTACGCCAAGCCTCTCATCCGAGGAGGAGGACGAGACGAAGGCGACGCCGCTTACCGCTGTGCCGAGCCGGTGACCGCTCATGACGGGGAATGGCTTGACCGCGAAGAGGTCCGGAAGACCGAGACCGAGAGTCCCGGAATTTCCGGTCGGTGCAGGGAGGTGTCGGCCGGAACCGACACTCCCTTCGCTCGAAGGTCCATCCGAGGGCTCCGGAACCGAGGCACAGGCGAGCCCACGGATCCTCCTAACTCTCTCCGGGGAACCGGGAGAGGGGAATCGGGCTGCTAAAGGCGACAGCCTGGCTCCAATGGGTCGAGAAATCTCACTTATCAGTGGAGTCTCGGTCAACTGACCTGACGGGACACCGTGAGGCCAGTGGTCAAGCCGAAGGCCGATCGAGCCGACGGACGACGGCCCGGGAGAGGGACCTTTTCCGCCTCCAAGAGCGCCGACGAGGGACTTACCTTGTCCTCTTTTTGACCGAGAAAAGGTCCAGCAGACGAGGCCCTTCTCCTTTAGTGGAGAGGGAAGACAAAGCTCCTTAAAGGAAGCCGTAGGAAGAACCCAGAGAGAGCGGGATAAATGCCGCGCCGAGGAAGATATCGCCCTGCCGCCTCCTCTTCGAGGGCCTACCATCCGCCGAAGCTGATCCGCCGAGCCCGCCGCTGACACCGCCAACCGGGCCTCCTTGGACTTCACCGAGGGAAACGCTTCGGACGGCTCCAGTTGCAATCGGGCAGCACGGCCTTCGAGGATCGAGGCCGGGAAAGATGAGCACAGGTCGCAAGCCCGCGGGTCGTGCTCAAGGCCTAAGCAGTAGACACACGTGGAGTGTGGATCCGCCCGAGACATCTTCTCCCGCATGGGCATCTCCGAACCGGAGTCGATTTATCCATCGAGCCGCGAGGGATCAAGACTGAAGTCTTTTGCAAAATATTATTTTAAATCCGCAAACGGAGAAATAGGAACTAGTCACAAACGCAGAGCGCTAAGGAGGGAACCTGAGCTTCCAAGCGTAAGGAAGATCTGAGGCCATGGGGCGGAGCCGAGTTATACCACCCGGTGGGTGGGAGGAGCAAGCTTGAAGACCTTCCGGCAAGATTTAAAGCGGCAAGGATACTGCCAATGAGTGTGGATGAACAACATATCCATGTCCCTAGAACTATACAATTAACCAACCTTTTGGACAATGTCTGCTTAGTCACTGGTGCCCCCAACATTCTCTGGGGGAAAGAAACAACTGGTCTGTCTTCCTAGAAGACCAAATAAGGTCAATGTGAAAACGAATAACTCAATGAACATCCAAAGTATGCAACAAGGCTTCTCCTTTATTTGAGTACTCTGGGTAAAAAACTGGGAGATGAATGTCCTGGTTAAGAGTGAACTTGGACACCACCTTCGGGCGAAACTCAGGATCAGTATGTAGGGATACCCTGTCCCTGTGGAAAATCAAATAAAGCTCTTTACACATCAGAGCCTGAAGCTCGGAAATCCTCCAGGCTGAAGTAATGGCAACTAAAAACAATGCTTTCCAAGACAGGAAGTGTAGGCTGCAACTTGCGCCTGGCTCAAAAGGAGGCAACGCAAGTTTTTCTAACATGAATAAGAGATCCCATGGGGGAACAGGGTCCCACATGGGTGGCTTAATGTGCATTATACCACACAGAAAAGTGCAGGACAGGTCCATCTGTGCCAGGGTCCTGCCATTCAATGATACATGATAAGATGACAGTGCAGAAAGTTGTACCTTTATGGATGAATAGCTAAGTACCGCATCAGATAGGGAAAGGAGATACTCCAGGATTGAATTCCTCGGAGAGGCGAACAGATGCAAGTGACGAGACGAAGCCCATGGGCAGAAACGCTTCCATTTCATGGTGTATGTGGCCCTGGTTGAGGGTTTCCTCATGGCCACTAGGACCTCCGTTACCCTTGTGGACACCCCGTACCTGTCCCTGACTAAGTCTGCAGGAGCCACGCATGCACGTGCAGAGACTTGAGATTCAGGTGTACTAAAGTACCTCACTCCTGGGAGAGCAAGCGAGGAGACGGGGTAGAGGAACTGGAGGTTCTATTGCCAATTGCTGGAGCAACGGGAACCAAATCTGTCGAGGCCAAAATGGCCCTATGAGAATCATTTCGGCTCGTTCTGCTTGTAGCTCAGCAGCACTCTCTGAAGCAGTGGGAAGGGAGGGAAGGCATAAAGGAACCTCCCTGTCCAAGAGAGGGACAACGCATCTTGCAAAAAAAAAAAAAAAAACACCAGACCCTGGATCTAGTAAGCAGAAATTGGGCAGTTTGGCATTGAGTGGGGACGCAAAGCGGTCCAGTTCTGGAAGTCCCCATCTTCCGAAGAGGTCATCTACTACGTCCTGTAGTAGCTCCCACTCATGAGCATGAGACCGAGAGCAGTTTAGGCTGTCGGCTAGGGTGTTTTGTACTCCTGGAACATGAACCGCTGTGAGTTCCTGGTTGTGCTCAACTGCCCAGTACCAGACTCTCATGGCCTCTCTGCAAAGGCCCCCTTGCTCGTTGATGTAGAAGATCACTGGCATGTTGTCCGTCTGGATCAGTAGGGGGCCTGAAAGAAAGACCGTCTGGAACACCTGTAAGGCGTACAGAACAGCTCTAATCTCTAGCACGTTGATGCGGAGGTTGCATTCCAAGGGAGTCTACATCCCTCTTGTCTGATGGTCTCTGAAATGTGCACCCCACCCCAGACCCGAGGCATCCATTGTCAGAATCTGCTGAGGACTGGGACTTTGACAGGGAGCCCCGGACTCTAGCCGTGAGGGGGTGAGCCACCACTCCAAAGTCTGATGCACTGCCTTGGAGATCCAGACTGGCTGGTCTAGATCATCTGAACGCTGGTCCCATTATACCATGAGGTTCCACTGGAGAACCCTCACGCAGAGACGAGCTAAGGATACTGTAACAATGGCGACTGCCATACATCCTAGCAGTTGTAGGACACCATTCTGGCTGTAGTCTAGTTTGTGGAAATGACCCTCAGAGCCAGCGCTCTTAGTCAATTGGCCCTGTCTGAGGAGGGAAAGGCTTTCCCCTGGACGGTGTCCAAGATGGCCCCTGTGTATTGTAATCTCTGACTGGGCCAGGGGGATGACTTGGGAAGATTCAAGGTTACCCCCAGATGTTGGAAGGTGCTTTCCAGTGTGTGACGCAGCTGTTCCCTTGTGGGTGCTGTAAGCCAGTCATCGAGGTAGGCATAAATGTTACGTCCCTGCCTCCTGAGAACTACTGCCACCACCGGCAGCAGGGCCGCAGTAATGGGGGGGAAGTGGGGATGTTGTCCGGGGCCCTGAGCTCAGGAGGGGCCCACCTGAGGAGCTTGCATTACCCCTGGCATTAGCTGGTTTGGGAAACAGGGGCCCATTTAAAGTGTTTTGTCCTGGGCCCCAAAATTCATAGCTGCAGCCCTGACCGGCAGGCACTTGGTAAATACCCGAGGTGCCGAGGAAACACCAAACAGCAGTGCTCGGAGCTGGTAGTGTTCTCCCTGGAAGGTAAAGCAAAGGTATTTTCTGTAGGACAGCAGGATTTTGATGTGCATTTATGCGTCCTGCATGTCCAGGGAGCAGAGCCAGTCCCCTTGGCAAAGCATGGGCAGCAATCCAGGCAGTATCACCATCCTGAACCTTTTGTATTAGATAAAACCGTCTGGCTGACTGAGATCCAGGATGGGACAAAGGTTCCGTCTTTTTTGGGACTAGGAAGAAGTGGGAGTAATAACCCCATCCTCTGACTTGGTGGGACTGCCTGAATCACCTTTTTGCTCAGTAGGGCATGGATTTCTGCCCAGATGAGGCCTGCGTGGGATGGGGAGCAATGGGTGGGAATTGGTGGATTGTCTGGAGGAATCTGAGTGAACTCCAGTGTGTAACCCCTTTCTATAATCTAGAGTACCCACTGATCTGCAGTGATATTGGAACAAACTCTGAGGTAAAGGGAGAATCGCCCTCTTACTGCCTCCTTCCTGTAGCTCCACCGGAGGGGGAGCAGGCAGGGGGTCATGCAGAGGTTGTTGGGGTGGGTAAGGGAGTTCTGGCGTTTTTAAGTCCCTGTACCCCTGAAGACAGGAGGGTGTCTTTTCTCTTGTAACCCCCTCTTTGCCGTTGCCGTCTACCCTGCTGGCCTTGTTGCCTGTGAAAGGAACGATGCCTGGATGGGGTTGGCTCAGACTTATACATTTTGTGGACCTCAGAAACTGCTTTTCTTGAGTGTTGCAAGCCAGTGATCATCTTTTCGGCTTCCTGGCCAAAAAGAACTGGTCCTTGGAAAGGGGCATCCAGGATACCGTCTTGCAAATCCTGGCGGAAGCCCAAGACCCTCAACCAGGAGTAGCTCCGTAGGCACATCCCCGTGACAGGGCTCTAGTGTCAGTATCTGCCGAGTCGTATGACCACCTGAGGACATGCTTGCCAACGTCAACACTGGACTGGAGAACAGCTAAGAGCTCCAACTTATTAGTGGAGTCAGGTTGTGACCAAGCCAGGTCCATGGCCTTATTCCAGAGAGATTTCTGATGAGAGATTTCTAATACATTTCCATGTGTGCCAGAAAATGCAATAACCAAAATGTGTAAGTGGCTGAAGAGTACAGCTTTCGGCCAAAATGGTCAGTCTTCCTGTACTCCTTATCTGGTGGTTGGGAGCTCATATGTTTCGGCTGTTGAGTCCTCCCATGAGCGGCTGTAAGGATCATCGAATCCGCTTTGGGTTGCTCACTCAAATGTGGTTCCTCCCTAGAGGTCCTATATAAGTGGTCAGCCTTCTTAAGGACCACCGAGGTCGTGGAAGGGTGTTTCCAGGCTACTTTCGTAACATCCTGGAAGAACTCCACTAATGGTGGAATAACTAATGGTTTCGGGTCAGTAGCCCCTAAGAATTTCACCAGACAGCGTCTCTCGGGGTCTAAATCCTCCGTCTCCCGCTGGTTAAGGAACAGAATGCGCCTCATCACATCTAGGAAGGAGGGATCATCCAGAGGAGATCTTGGGGAATCCCTCCATAGATCCGGGGATGGAACAGACAAGTCGTCTTCTGACAAATCGTAGGAGGAGCCGCCTCCGGTGGACTCCTCTGAAGACATGGACTGGCATCCCCTAGAGCTACTCCAGCATCTAGAGAAGGATCTGGACAATGGGTGACAACCATGCCACTGTCATTCGGGAGATTCCTGTCCATCGTCCCCTGGAGCTGGTCAGACTGACATCTGGGGGCGAAGGTGATCTGCGTGGAGGAGTTGGTTGCCTAGGCGGAGCGGAAACAGGGGTCCTTGCGGGGGTGGGTTTCAGCTCCAGTAGTCTGGGCAAAAGATTCCCTTTGATAGTGTTCCACCAGCTGGTGGAAAAAAGCACCACCCTCAGCGAAAGAGACCACAAGGCCTGGCTGGGGTTCTGACTTCGGGGTAGGGGTGCCCGAAGGGCCTGGCGTCGGACCCTGCGATATAGTTCCCCCTGGCATCAGGTCTGGTGGTGCCACTGTATTGGACTTCAGGTCTGGTGGTATGCCATCCCCTGACGTTGGGTGCTCAAGCGCCTAGTCATCAGGCTCCCGAGGGGACGGTAGTGGCAGAGGGAGTGACACCTGGTCCATGGTTCCCTCAGAGGCAGGCATCAAGTCCCTCGACATCGGGTCTGTAGTCAGACCCATTTCAGAGCCCTGCGGATCAGATGATGGCTTGGAGGGTGTCGTCTGCTCCACCTCCGTAGTGGAGCCAGCAGGCGCTGAAGACTGACGTCGGTCTGGAGCCGCAGCCAATGACTGCTTGGAAGGCGAGCATGGCTTCTTGTAGCGCTCTTGTTCCTGATACCTCTTGGTGTCGCTGGACCCTGTCATCTTGTCCAATGACCCAGAGGCTACGGCCTTGCGGACAGCAGGCACCGATCTGCCAGCTGACAAAGAGTGGGCCAATCCTACTGACTGAGACCCTAGCAAAAGCGTATGGGGCCAGATAGCCAGGAAAACAAGGGCCTGGGAAGGTCCTAGCCCAGAAGACTCCCCGCCGGACATCTGAGTGGGAGCAGGGGGCTTCTTCCACAGTAACCCCGGGAGACCAGGGAAACCGGAGGGGCTGAATCTGACCTCACGCCAGGGGCAGAACGTTTGGAAGCCTTATGTGGAGACCTGGGACGGGATTCTGGCCTGGACCTGTCCTTGTCCCGACGATGGTGCTTCCCACTCGATTTCTTCTCTCTGGGGGAGGAATCCTTGGTGGATGAGGAAGACGAACTGTGCCCTGAGTGTGTCTTCTGCATGGCGGCCACTTGCCATTCAAGGAAGTCTGTTTTCAAAGTCTTCAAGCGGCAGTGCAGAGTCCTTCTGTTGAAGTCGAGGCAATGCAGTCTGGCGTCCGGCATATGGTCGGGGCCTAGGCAGAGGAGGCAGGCCGAATGGCGGTCTTTTACCGGGATCTGCTTTCCACACGTGCACCTCGATTTCCGCTGCTCTGTGGATGAAGTTGGCTGGTAGACATACACAATCTAATTCAGTAAATTTCTGTGAAAAATTATAATCATGCCAAGCATGAAAATGGTGGCTGACTGGAAACAGGAGGCATCCATGGAGCAGAGATGCACGGGTCGACGGCATGAAAAAACAGGTGGTGCTGGGGACTGTCCCTTTATACTACTGGTGACGGGGGCATCGCTGGGGGGCGGTCCCCCACCTTGGACCGCTAGCTAGAATTTTTCTGTGAGGTCCCAGCGCCTGGCGGCATAGCCCTAATGGTTATTAGATGTTCCAGGTCTAGAGGGCATGGGATGAAGTTGGAGGGAGGACGATTCAGAGGAAACATGAGGAAGAATTTCTTCACAGAACGGGTGGTGGACAAGTGGAACACCCTGCCAGAGGAAGTGGTGGGGGCTGAAACAATCACGGGATTTAAGAATGCATGGGATAGACATAAAGGAATTCTGGAGGTCAGGGGCAACAGACTTCTAGGAAAACATAAACTGAACTTACAAGCTCAAATGGGCAGACTGGGTGGGCCATAGGCTCTTATCTGCTGACACTGTCTATGTATCTATGTATTATCTGCTGCAAGAGCTCTATCTCAAAGTGAGATCTGGGCAAAGTACTTCAGGTGTGGCCTCACCAAGGATCTGATATGGTGTCCCCCTTGCTTCTCCTGCTGTACAAACTCCTGCCTATACACCTCAGCATCCTTGATGCTCTGCTGTATATGCTTTGCTGCACTGACTCATTTGCTTGACGGAGTCACTTACTATGACCCCCAGATCCCTCTTCTCTGTTCAGGGGGCCTGTCTATTTCCTCTCATCCAGCATTCTGTATGTGGATTCCATCCCCTAAGTGTATTACCTTGCATTTCTCGGTGCTAAAACTTAACTGCCAGATCTTAGACCATTTCGATAGTTTCTTGAGGACCATCTGGCGCTCCCATGACTTTCTCATGATCTACCCTATCACACAGCTTTGTGTCATCAGCAAAAAGACACAGCTTTCCCCAGATACCTTCTCCTATGTCACTTATGAACATATTTTTTTTCAGTCAGTACTTTGTCTCCTTCAGTCGCCAGCCTCCCACCATCTGGTCCAGCCCTATCACCTACTTCTCCGGCTTTTACCCAGTCTCCAGTGATCCTCTGCCACAGGATCTGGTCAGAAGCACTCAGATGCCGGTGTGAGGCCTGCAGGGGTCCAGTCATCATCTTGCCACAGCCAGGAGTTTTCCACCATTTTCTCCTCAGAGGGATCCCCACTGCAAGCAATAACACTTTGTGCAAGCTCTGCCTCCACAGAGCCCCCCGCTGGTAGGGTCCCTTTCCCACTGCATCCTGCTGCGCTATCACCTAGGTTCCTCTAGGTGGCAGCTGCTGAGCAGGGCACATGTGCCTCCGGGCCCTCCTGTCTGCCCACCACTGAACAGCACCTCCTTACCCCCTTCAGTTATAATTTCCTTGGCTTATTAGACCACCACTTAGCAAGAACCGCTGATGTGGTGGTGGGGTAGTTGGGTCCAGCAGTGCAAGCGTATGCGGGAAGTGCTGGCATCTCCCCTAGCAAACAAGGGCCTTTTCCCTCCATTTCCGCTCCAAAGGGAGCCAGCATGCAATGGCATGCATGCATGCACAAGCCTAGAAATGTGACATGCTGAAATACCTGCCCTGCAGTGCTGGTCCTTGGTGCAATGCTACTTAACCTCCATTAAGTAGTGATCGTGGTGCTAGACACAGATGCCCACTCACCCCAAAGGAGGAGAGACGCCCTAGGGATGCTAAATCTTCCTTCCCTCGGCCAACCCCCAGCAGCTCGAGCTTGTTCATGAACTCAGATCGCCAGATGTACGAGCGGCAGGGCTACTGCTGTGCCAACTGGTTGGCTCATAAATGTTTTTTGGTCCAAAAATGGAGACAAGTTACCAACAGGACATAATTAACTGGATCCACCACAAAATGTAAGCAACACACTTGTACAGAATAGTAGACAACAAATACCATCTAGTTTTTTGGCCGCTTCTGCCTGTTTCAGGCCCAATTCCAGAATCCCCAGTTCCAACTGTTGCACCCCACCCCACAGTCCCTCTGGCAGGGATCCACATTGGGAGGGACCTGAAGGCGCAGGTGCAGTTTTCTCCCCGGCGTCCTTGCACAGCATGTACGTCCCCATGCATGTCACCATGGATACATGCAGTGATGTCCTGCAGGGAGACAAGATCCCTCGACTCATCGCAGCAGTCACTACAGCGCCAGAACCAGGGTGCCTCCTTGCTTTGGCTGGAAGCGCAGCCATGTGGCAGCACCATGTCAGCCCCCTGGCTACCTGATCAACTGCCTGGGTCTGTACCCGAACCAAGATCATCTGAATGGAGGCATACAGTGCTTCTGCTTGGCCATCGAGCGGCCCTGCATCATATCATTTTTAGTAATGTATTTCTGTCCATTTTACATTTCACTTAATTTCATTTCAAAACAAAGATATGTGGTGTTGACATTTTTAAAAGTTTCTGCGCTCTTGCCACACCCATTACATCTTGGTCTGGTGCTGTGTAGTTCATCATCATAGATGTGCATTAGCACCATCCCAATATGTATAATCTGACTTTCAGTACGTATAGCAACAGATAAAAAAAGTGATCTCAAAGGAAGAGATTTCTACAGATTTTTGGTGGCAGCTATATAAAGTGACTTGAGTTATTAATTACAATGTTCAGTTATTTACTAGTAGATCTTCAAGAGAATCTCCTATACGGAGCCACACAAATTCAACTGAAAGCCATCTGCATTAAGACCACTTGGAAACTTTTGCTTATAATGCTAGTGGCCACGTACCTCCGCAAGTTACATGCCAGAAATAAACTCAAGAGTTGTGAAAATCTAACATGAATGGGACATCAAAACCCTAATCAGGCAGGCAGGAGAGACGGGGGGGGGGAACCCAACCCAGCTAAGGGGCACAGAAAATGGGAAGACTAAAAAAGGTGAAGCAAACGGCAGGTCTTTGACTGTGTTCTACCTGAAAATACAGAACGAGGTAGGTGGGTGGGAGAGCTGTGGCTCTTTGGAGGACAATCTTATTTATTTATTCAATCTCAGATTACAAGTACCTTTGAGCGCAAGGTAGCTCGTTTACAAAGGTTCCCAGTCAGTGGGGGAAGGGTTACAGTTAGACAGGGAGTACAACAAGATAATGTATAAAAAAAAAAGATACATTAAAGTATGCATGGTACACCTTTAAATGAGAGGATTACTAGAGCAATATTAAATTGCGAATAAACAATAAGGAGAGCCAGCATGGTAAGCTGACAGTTATGCTGCAACAGACAGTAAGTGAATACATCCAAAGCATACAGCGACAGATAAGCAAGGGAGGCAGTAGGGAGTTAAGATAGAGGGGTAGATGAAGGTGGTGGCAATGCAATGTAGATCAGAGTGGAGGGTAGCAGCCAGTGGCTTTGTCAAATGTTGTAGGAGGGGTAGGAGGGGGTAGGGGATAGAGGAAGGGCGAAGTGAATGGGTGATGTGGGCAATTGGTGCCATGTAAGTGCTGAAATGTAAGAGGGTGTGGACAGGGTGCCACAGTACACAGTTGAGGCTGACAGACAGGAACTAGGATTGGGGGTACAATCACATGTGCTTTCAGTTATAAGATGCTGCCGGAGCAACTGTTTAAACTGTGCAAACTTGGTTAGCTTGGCAAATTCACTACACAGGCCTCTGAACCAAAGTGGAGCTCTGTACAAGAAGGATCTTTGGTACTGTGCAGTCCAACACCGTGGAATGAGGAGGTGTTCAGAATCAGATGTATGGGTGTGCTGGGTCTTAAGGGATTTATTCAACAGGTATCCAACTCCTGGAGGCAAGTGCCCAAGAAGCTTTTTTTTTGGTCAGCAGGCGAGTTTGGAACTTGATTCTACCAGTTAGAGGAAGCCACCCAGTTTTGGCATATAGATCACAGGTGTGGGTAAGACGGGCAGCACCTGTGATTAACCTACATGCTTTGTTCAGATCAACAGTTAGCCGATTGAATGATGTGGCTGTGGCAGCTCCATATATTACTAAGCCATAGTCAATGACTGACAGAACCGAGCTGTGGATTGCAAGCTTCAGAGCTTCTGGGGTCAGACATGTCTGTATCTATAGAGGAGCCCAATCCTAGTGTTAATGTTTCTAGCAACATTCCCTATGTGAGGTACATAGGTGACTGTCCAAGGTTACACCAAGGTACTTAAGATGTTGTAGTTGCTCTAGAGGGGCTCCTTGGTTGTTTAGAACAGTGAGCATATGGGCCTTGTACTTGTAGCGAGAAGACGAAAACAGCAGCACTTTAGTCTTTTTGTAGTTTAGCATCAATCTGTAAGTATTAAACCAGTTCTCGAGCTCTATGAATCCAAGCTGTAGGTTGGTTTGAAGTGTGTTTGGGTCAGGGTGGCTTGCGAAGATGACAGCGTCATCTGCATATAGGAGTGTCCGTTGATGACAAGCAGATGGCAAGTTGTTCAGGAAGATACTAAACAGGAGAGGACCCAGGATTGATCCTTGTGGTACACCACACCAGACGGCCTTCTGTTCTGAGATGACATTAGCTATCTTCACCCTTTGCGATCTATCTCCTAGGTAGCTTGTGAACCATTTCAGCATTTGTGGTGAGAGACCAATTTTTGTGAGCTGACCGAGTAGGAGTGGGTGATTCACAGTATCAAAAGCCTTAGTTAAGTCAATAAAGGCCACTCCTACAAGACTGCCTTGGTCAATGGATTGTTGAATGTAGCTGGTGAATTCCAGCAGTGCTGTGGTGGTGCGGTGTCCTTTTCTAAAACCATGCTGTTGTGGGCATTGGATGGAGTGAGTTTCCAGGTAGTCCACAAGCTGGTTTGTAACTATACGTTCCAGCACACCTTGGATAGGGGAGGAAGAAGTGATATAGGCCTATAGTTGCTATGCAGGGATCGATCACCAGACTTATGAACTGGAGTAACCAGTGCAATTTTCCACACTTGTGGGAACTGAGACAGAGTTAGTGAGAGGTTTAGTATCTTAGTTACGGGTAAGAGCACTTCCTCCAGTGTGAGTGCGATTAGTTTGAGGTCGAGAGAGTCACCACTATGCCTTGACTTCCTTAGAAGTTTTCTGACCAGGGTTATTGAGATCTTCTTAAGGTAGAAAGGAGTGTGTAGAGGGCACTTTCCCTCATCTCGACTTGTAGCTTCAGAGACAGAGTTATCCTCAAAGAAGTCTGGAAGGAATACACTGTTTAAGTTGGTGAAGGCATTGTTAAAAGAGTTTGCAATTTTGAATGGATCCAGTGTGGGGGGTGTCTTCAAGGTTTAGCACTGAGGGGGATACCTTGGGATTTTTTCCAGTGATATCTTTAATGTTTGTCCAGAATTTTCTGCTGTCTCCCCAGGTGTTAGTCAGGATCTCCCTGTGGTACTTAATTTTTGCTTGCTGAATAGCTCGTGTACAGGCATTTCTTGCGGTTCTATAAGCTTGAAGATCTTGGGGTTTACCAGAGACTTTGGCACAGTGCATAGACTGTCTCATTGTTTCATACTGGTTATGAGGTCATGGGTTATCCATGAGTTCACTATGCCTCAAACCTTCATCTTTTTAAAAGGGGCATGTGTATCACAGGCCAAGCTGAAAACCCTGATGAAGTGCTCAAGTGCTGTATTAATGTCACTGGTGGTGTCCAGCATAGTCCAGTGGTGATAACGCAGTTGCTGTTTTAACAGGTCCAGGTGACCGCGTTTTAGTACTCTGCTGTAGATAGTTAGTGGAGGTGGAGTATGGAATTTGTTTGACCAGCGACAGGTGACAGGGGAGTGATCACTAAGTGAGTCAGGGTGAACCGTTACATTAGACAGACGAACTGGGCGATTTGAGATTATCCACTCCAGGGTGGTGCTTGTTCCAGTTTTATAGTTAGTTCTGTTTGATGTGTTGACTAGTTGAGTGAGATATGATGCTGTTAAGGCATCCTTTGTAGAACCATTAGTTGGCGAAAGACAGTTTATGTTGAAATCACCCAGAATAATTGTCTCAATGCAGTGATTTTGGGACCAGAGGTAGTCCAGAAAGTTGTGGAGACCTGAGGTAGGATTTTTGGGTGGTATGTAGACCGAGATCACTGTGAGGGTTCTGCAGTGGCCCCAGTAGCACTTTTATTGCCAGTGCCTGGGTGGTGCGACCGAGGTCAATCACAGGTAGGGCAAAACCTTTTAGTGCATCTTTTAGATAGATTGCACAGCCACCCCCACGTTTAGTCAGCCTATCCAGTCTGAAGATAGTATACCCTGGTATGGCAACTGCTGTGTCAGGTATTTTGGGGGACAACCATGTCTCTACTACCGATAAAATGTCAGGACTGTGCTGTGTTACCCAGACTTTGAGGGTGTCAAGTTTGCACAGGAGACTACAAATGTTAATTGTTGCCAAGTTTATAGCACTGTTCTTAGGAGTAGTTCTGTACGTGGATTAGCCAGGCGGTCCCGGATTAGGGTGGATGTTCCCCGATAGCAGTAGTAGCAGGAGGATGGTCCTAAGAAGGAGTTGTCGTAGAAGCTTGGACGAGCGCTTCAGAGTCCTTTATGTGCGGTGGTGCTTTTTCCTTTTTTTGTGTAATACAACAAGGATGGTAGGTACAGAGAAGAAATAGGGTCGAGGACACTCGTCATATGAGGGCCAGTCACTATGATGAGGGAGGAACAAGAAAGGGTGCCATGGGCCCTTATTGATGTTAAAAAAATTCCCTGATATACAGCCGTTGTTACAGTGGAGGGTATCATTATGGTTAAAATAGAGAGGTTTGTTATATTTAGTGTTATTATTTCCAGGGTGCAGGAGCATTATTAGGAGAATGAGAAGGTGGGGAAGGGCATTCAGGGAGTGTGTATTCATTTTGGACTGGATTCACTTGTACTAGGAGCTAGGGATGTGAGCTATAAGTAGAGGGTTGTGCAGCTCCCTCAAGTGGCTGATCTAAAATCCTTGTATTGGAATAGCTGAGACGCCAGCAGCCAGTAAAAGAGGGAGAGCAGAAGAGCCAATAAGAGAGGGAGAGAAGAAGAGGGGCGGAGCTTATGCCTACTTAATAGCAGCCGGGGTTGGGATGGGTGAGGTGGGATGAAAAACCCAGTCTGAGAGTACAACTGCAGCTTGGTAAGCTGACTGGAAGCCACGCTTTGCTGTTTTCAAAGGTTAGAGCTAACAGCCAATGGCAGGCCAGGAAAAGCAGTACAGTCCAATCGCCGTTCGCTTCTTCCTCTGTAACCAATCAGGTGCTATCTGTAGACCCGGTGAAAGCCCAGGAGACGTACCTTGAGTGGACCCAGGAGCGGCCTCGGTGGTGGTGGGTTGAGGATAGCCGGTGGTGGAGAGGGTCCACAACAGAGCAGAGCCCGAGTCAAGGGCCGCGGGCGTAAACTATCTTTTGAGGACCTCTCCCTCCATACAGTCACACATGTTCAGCACTGTAAAATGGCAGGGAGGACACAAAGTTCCTTAAAGCAGGACAGCAAGGCCTAAGTCAGCCCATCTACAGAATAGCATATTTATTAATTTATTTAATCATTTAACCAGGAAGGCATGCTGAGCAGGCTACTGCTAATTTCCAGATGCGTCCTGGGGGGAGGGGGTACAAATACATAGTTGAAACAGACATAATACAAATGTAGTTACATAATGGGAATACCCACTAGCACAATAGGTCCTGGTTTAAAATACAGAAGGATTGAAATAACAGCAGATACAGCCATAGATTAGATGCACTACCATATAATATAGTAGGAAAAATAGAACATACAGTGTTGTATTTACAGCTTGGATGGACAGTCCTGCTATTCTGTGATCCGTAAACTGTCTAGACACATGAGCAGGTAGAGGAGAAATGAGATTGGAGCATGGAGTTGAGGAGTGGGGGGGGGGGGAAGAGAAGTGATGAATGTTTGCTGGGAGGGAATTCCACAGCGTCAGTAGGCGGTAGCTAAAAGCCACCTAGCTAGCAGCAGTGGCCCTACGTGGGACAGCTAGGGACTGGGAGTCAGTGTTTCTGAGGGAGTATGCTGGGGTGCTGGGGTTGACAAGGGCAGTGGCGAGGTAAGAGGGGAGGAAGCTGGGACCAGTACCTGGCTGTGAAGCTTAGCACAGTGGGACAGTCTTAAATTGTCTAGAGAGGGGAGGTTTTTTTCCATCTATGAATATGTTTAGTACAGGGTACAGTGGGGTGTGGAGTACTGACAATTCAGGACAAAGTGACAGAAAGAATGGAAAAGAGGGTCCAGTCTGGCTAAGGTGGACTTGGGACCTGCACTGTAGACTACGTCCCCATAGTCGAAAACAGGGAGGATCATTTTCTGCACAATGGCCCTGCAGCCAGGAACTGGGATGCAGTCCCGGTTGCAGTAAAGTGCCCCAAGCCTGGGGTGCAACTTCTTAATTATAGAATCAACATGGGCTGAAAAGTTGAGGTGCTGGTCCAGCCAGACCCCAAGGTATCTGAAGGAGGTACAGGCCTCCAGGGGCGTCCCATCGAGGGTGTGGAATGTGATTGGGTAGGGGAGCCTCGAAAGTCTCTGCCTTGTGCCAAAGGTTACTGAGACTGTTTTCTTGGCATTGAGGAGGAGTCGATTGGTGTGAAGCCAGCGCTGGACTGTAATAAAGTCCAGCTGCAATCTAGTCGTAACCTTTGAGACCGAGGGGCCAGATGTATATAGCACAGTGTCATCCGCACAGATGTGGATTGAGGTGTGTGGGCAGGCAGAAGGCAGATCATTCAGAAAAATGGAGAACAAGAGCAGGCCAAGGACAGAGCCTTGCGGTACCCCTGTGGAGACTGGGAAGGGGGCCGAGATGGAGGAACTGAGCCGGATGGATTTAGGACCTGCCTGCAAGGTACAAGTGGAACCAACTAATGGCACAGCTGGATAGACCAGCGTTGGCGAGTTTGGTCAGGAGGAGAGAGTGGGAGACAATGTCATATGCTTTAGCCAGGTCAATGAAAATGGCAGCCGTGATGTGGTCAGCATCCATCCCAGTGAAGATGGAATCAGTGAGCCTGAGAAAGGAGGTAGTGGTGGAGTGGGATTTCCTAAACCCAGACTGGTAGGGGGTGAAAAAGGAGGAGGAATCCAGAAAGGGCGATAGGAGAGAGAGAGTACTAGATGCTCTTGGAGTTTTGATAGAATAGGTAGAAGGGAGATGGGTTGGTAATTGCTTGGGTTTGAGGCATCCCCACACTGAGGAAGGGGGATTACAGTGGCACGTTTCCCCAATGGTAATGTTTAGTAAAAGTATGGATCCAACACTATAAGGCAGCAGAGCACATGTTAGCTCACTGCCGTAATGGAAGCAAGCATCAGTACCAGCAGCCAGCAAAATGGAGTGATTAATAGCTCTGATAACTACAGCTTCTAACATGTCACACTGCTTATCCCAGACTGTAACAGAACAGCTGCAGGAGATTCTAGGATACACCCCAGGCAGTGCTCGGCATTAAGATTTTGGGCAGGAGAGATGGCAAGATCAATCAGATAAATATAAAGAACTCAACAAACTAAGGTAACATTTTAGTTTTGCATTAATTTTGCACTCCATGCTAATCGAGAGCAGTCCCAAAAAGAGGCTGGATTTGGCTCTACTTGGGAAGATACGGTAACTATTCTAGATCATCAAACTTGAGATTAAAACAAATAGGGTGGCTTGCAGTAGGTTCAGTTCATGGAGGCCCAAAATTAAAACTTCACCCAATTCTGAAAAAATACTGAGATCTCAATACAGACCTGGAGAAAAGAAAGGTGCTGACAAGATATAATTTTCTAATTTTCTTCAAGCTAGTTTTTTTTTTAAAGATCAAACTGTAAGTGCAGCTGCAGCTGCAAACTAGGAGGCCTGAAGACCTTAAGCAAGTAATCCTACTTTTCAAAATGTACAAAAAACAAGGGCGTCACTACTAGGTAATCTACGAGGAAATATGCTTTTACCAACTGATCAATTGATATCAGAACTTTTTAATGACTACTGTCAGCGCTCATAAAACTGTCTTTTGCAATGTGTTAAATTAAGGAGAAACATTTGTAGAATTAATTTTGCTCACTGATACTTGTTTACCCAAGTTAAAACAGGACTGTATATGTACTTTAATATATTTCGACTTGTGTATATACCAAACTGGCTGAACAGTAAAGATTGACTGATTAATACTGAAAGTACATTTTCACTTCTCCCCAAGCATGTTAAATACAAACGAGTAACTGGGTCACTGTAGTAATTTTGGGTACAATTACGCAAGGAATGGTATACCTTCCTTTTGAATTATTAGTCAATTTAAAAACATTATCTGATGGAACAAAAAAAAAAAGAGGAAAAATATATCCATATGCAATGTAAGTAATAAGACATTACAGGGTGTGTGTTAGTGCTAATGCACGGCTTAGGGGGCGTAGTGAAACACGAGGCCACAGGCCAAGTGCGTCCAGCCCCCAGCCATGCACTAGAACTAACGCACACCCCAGAGTGGCTTACTGCACTTACAAAATGGGACTGCGTATTCTACATGGGGTTTCTAGTTTTAGTCGAACATTAGACACTTCTAATGCACGGCTAATGACCAATCAAAAAATAGTCAAAATCCCTTACCCATTTTATAATCCTTTTTTGAGATCATGTTATACAGAAACAGTTTGGTGTCACTACTATATCAAATTTCTCAAGCTACCAGGCAACTGCAGTCACAGTGTACAGCATAGCAAAGAACTGGGTGCAGTAACAATCTCACTGACTTCATTTTTTTCCATCTATGAATATGTTTCCCCAAAAATATAATTACCTGGCGCTACTGCATACACATCAAAATCCTTGACTCCTTCTCGTTTCAACAGCTCTTCATCAACAATAAAGTTTCCAGAGAAATTCTTTGGTTTGGACAGAATGGCATATGCTGCATCTGCCATGATTTCAGGTTTCCTGCATTGCTTCGCCACCCCACTTCCTCCGAGCATGTCCATTGCAGCAGTATGAATACCTAAAAGGGAAGTTACAAAGTCAGGCTTAGATAACACTGAAGGGATAAAATTCGGCATTTGGTTGTTTTGTTTCCCAAAGGACAGATACTCCATCCGCCATGAACACAAACCCCTGTCCCTTTCCTAGCCCCCAGGCAGCATGTTGTGGTTCTAAGTCCTGATCATTCATTGGCCACTGGGTTTTTTTTTTTGAGAACCACTTGCTCTAATGCCTCCTCCTTGGACAGCATGGCCCATTGCCTCAGGACATGTCTGCCCTGACAGTCCAGTGGGCAGCAGCGCCGTGGTCGTTACTGAGTCCATGTGTCCTGAGTGGAGTCATTGGGCCTGCCTTAATAGTCGTTCTGCACCATTAAATGTTAGTAAAAGAGGAAGCCAGGCCAAAGGTACAGCACAGCACATACAGTGATGTACTATTTTTTTTGTTGTGTTTGGCATTATCATTGGCAAATTATGGTGGGTATTCATCTGCCAGCTGAAAAGAAACCAGTAGTTTTATACTATCTTGATCTTTTTCATTTTTTTTTTTTTTAAACTTAGTTTATGCTCTAGTGTTGTTTATTAGCAAGGATCTCCTTCAGCCCACTGCCAGTGCTCTCTGACAATCACTTGAACTTTCCCCAATGGCTGCCTGACCCTTCTAAGATGTTGCTCACCAGCACATTGCTATGTCCCCACCATACCCCACCCACAAGGGGGACCTGCCTGTTACTTCCTCCGTAGCTTACTTACTCAGGATCAGACTCCCACAATTAACAGAAGGGAGGTATAAGACAGTAATGCCAACAGTCAGGAGGTGAAGATTTTAATAAGTGTGGAGGAAACCATAATACAATCTGCTTGACCATTACTGCTCATCCCCACCCATCCCCCAAAGCTGTAGGTATATTAACCGACGTAAAGTACAACATACCATGTATGTGTCTGGCCCTCCTGCCACAGACCCCTCCCATACCACTTGAGGACTCCCTGCTGCTATTTCTGCAGCGGAGTCTGGAACCTCCCTCCACGTTGGAGAGCATTCTATGGGATACTCAATCCTCCACCCGCTGTCCTCTAGTGACGTTCTGGGGCCAGAGCGTGAACCCAGAATGTCAGTGTGGGAAGCTGCTTTCCATAAAGCTATTCTACCTCCATGCTATTTAAACCCTGCTATTTTTTCTTCTCTCCAGCTGCCTGCCCTTGAACGGGGCTGCTTCAGCTCCCCGCCACGGTCGGCCGGCACCCAGACAGCCACCGACCGAGACTAGGACACCCGCCTGCAGCTCCTTGGAAGGTACGGCAACGGCGCTTCCAGCAAACCCACTCTGATTGGCCAGGACTCAAGTGGCTAGTTTTCCTTTAGCAGGTTATACAGACCTGCCACTAGAGGGATTCTTGTTCTTTCATTTGGAAAAGGAAAAAAAAAAGTCTACCCTCTGAAAGACACAGTTTCTTTACTTGCTATACACCTTCCTTCCTTCCCACCCTCGAGATCCTCCCGAACCGGGTAAGATTTCTCTGAACCCTGAATCATACTTTAATCATGCACCTCCACCGTTCTCTACCCCCTATTCTATTTCTTCTTTTTTTTTTTTTTATACTTAAATTTTATTCATTTTTTCCTTTATACATTACCATTTTGTCGATCAGACAAACATTTTACAATTGACATCTTAATTGGACATATTAACTTTCCAATTATACTGTTATTTTCTTCAATTAAACATAAAAGAGGAGAAAAAATATATACCTAAACTTGATAAAAAGGTAAAATAATTACATTATCGAGAAAATTTTAAAAAGAAAAGCAGGGAGAGAAGTTAAAAAAAACAAGTGGAACAGGTGTTAACAGCTGAATTAATTCTTTCTACTGCCATCATGAACAAGTCTTCCTAAAGAAGGGGGGGGTGTTACAATAATCAGGGACTAGCACACATTCCTCACATTCATTCCTAGATGAAATAAATTTTAGAAAAAAGTTCTTAAATTAGATGGGCCATGGGGAGGGGGACATGAGGGGATGGGGGGGAAAGCAGGGAAGTGGATGGAAGGGGAAGAAGAAGAAAAAAAAAGGAAGGAAAGGGGAGGGTAGAAGTATATAACTTCTAATTCTTAGCTTCAGGTCATTTCATCTATATATAGCTCCCATCTATTCCATCTAACATCATATGCACTCCCCTCATGATTTATACTATATGTTATTCTTTCCATTTGTCGGATTTGGCTAACTATATCCAACCAGTCCTGTATTGTGGGAGGTAATTTCTGTAGCCATCTCTTAGTTATGGATTTCAAGGCAGAGATTAACAAAATGGACCAGAGGTATCGAGCATCCTTACCCACAGCTTCATCTGGGCACAGACCTAGCAGACAATGCTCGGGGCCTAGCATCTTTGTCAGGCCAAACAAAGCGGCAAGGTGTTTAGTCACACCGGACCAGAAGTCGGAAATTCCCGGGCAATACCAGAACACATGGGCCTGGTCAGCTATCGTCTTCCCACACTCCCTCTAGCAGAGTGCCTGAACTTGTGTTCTCATTTTGCTGAGCTTTTCCGGTGTATAAAAATACCTGATCCTTACCTTCCAGGCATATTCCCTCCACCCTGGTGATGATGTTGTTTTCCAAGTGTTTCGAAATACCATGCCCCATGTTTTAGCGCTTAATATTATCCCCAGTTCTTTTTCCCATTTCCCTTGAGTACTGTTTGTGTTGTCTGCAATCCTGTTGCCATATAACATCGTAATCGCGCCTTTTCCGTGGTCACCCTCCCAGACTTGCTCAAACACCCTCGGATATGGTTTCTCATCAAGCCACGACATATTATGTCTCAATTTTTTGGCTAGATAATCCCGAAGCTGAAAATAGAACAAATGATCTCCTGGTGACCAACTGTACCTAGCCTGAAGGGTTTCAAAGGGCAAAATATCAGGCCCCCTCAAAAGCTGCCATGCTGCCACAACCCCCCCGTCCCATCTGCCCTCCATACCATCTATGTAAAGCTGCCGGAGCAAATTCCACATCATAGTACCACCATCTGTACTTCCATAGATTTTTGGCTGTACAACCTTGCCTGGTGCCCTGGATCCATCCGTGTAGGTTAACTTGTATTGTGTGGCTTCTAAAGGCAGATATATCAATTTGTGCAGGTGGAAAGAATAAGAGAGCTGTTAGAGGAGGGGAACTTACTGTGGAGAGCTCCATTTGTTGCCAATGCACTTTGTATGAGGGGTGGGACCACAGCAGAGCATTTTTCATTTGCACTGCCACCCAATATTCATATAGATCTGGGCAAGCCCTCCCTCCGCAATGCTTAGGCAATGTTAACACTTTTTTTAGATACCCTGGGATGGGATTTTGCCCAGAGAAACACCATCATTTTTTTGCCAGGCCCCTACCACCTTCTGTGGGATAATACACGAACAGCCTGGAACAGGTAGAGGAATCTAGGCAATATATTGGTCTTAATTACTTGAAGTCTGGAGTAAAAGGGGAGCGGTAGAAGTGACCACCTCTCTATATCTGCCCAGACTCTTTTCACTAAAGGAGGGAAGTTATCCTTAAAGAGATTTTTAAGGAAGGGACCTATCCGGACCCCCAAATACTTAATAGTGTGACAGTCCCATTGCATGGGGTATTTTAATCTTAGTCCTTGGGGTACATCCACATTAATGGCTAAGACCTCGTTTTTTGTCCAATTAAGTCTGTAACCCTCGCCGGCCCGGTGGCGCCGAGGGTTGAGGCGCTGGACGCCACACCTTGCATCACGCCAGCGGCCGGGTTGAGGAGCGAGCCCGGGAGCTGGGGTTGGCAGGGAGGGAGTAGGATTGAGCGTCCGAAGGACAGCTCTCCTCTCCCTGGGGGGGGGGGATCCAGGGGTATCCCAGTGCAGGGGGGCCCCCGGTGGAGACCGGAGGTACCACTACCGCTGGGAACACAAGTTCAGAGCCAGAGGCTGACGCCTGGCTAGTGTGTGGGCGGACACGCGCACGCTCATGGCCACTGGCATCAGTGCACGCCTGCCGGTTCAGGGCACCAGCTGTGGTGGCATGATGGCCGTCTCTCGCAGCGCCCGAGGGCGCGCGGTGTACTGGATCCTGATTGGGGTGGGTTGAGCTCCGGAGGGAGTGCTCCCCACCACCCCGCCGCGGGGGGCAAGCCGTGGGTGTCGCCGTGAGGCACGAATATGGATGCGAGAGGTAGTCCAAAGGAGAGATGGTGGCTGGATGGACCTGAGGGAGATGCCGGGACGTGGGAAGAGGTAAGGCAGGCTGGTGGCTCCTGGGGGGATAAAGAAAATAGCAAAAAAAAAAAGTCTGTAACCCGACAATTTACAGTAAGTTTCAATTTGCTGAAATACTTTCGGGAGTGATTCTTCCGGCTGAGTGAGGTAAAGTAAGATATCATCCGCATAAAGTGCGATTTTATGTGTCGTGTTGCCCCACTTAAACCCCTCTATTCCTCCATTAGCCCTGATACTCTGAGCCAGTGGCTCTATATAGAGGGCAAATAAGAGCGGCGATAGTGGGCAGCCCTGGCAGGTGCCCCTAGTAAGATCAAACGGCCTCGATACATACCCATTAGCTCTCACGTAAGCCACTGGAGAGGTATACATCTTGGTTACTATGTTAAGAAGGGTCTTCGGGAACCCGAAGCCGACCAGGAAGGCCCACAAAAATTCCCATGACACTTGATCGAAGGCTTTCTCAGCATCCAAGCTCATAATAACTGCTGATTTTTTGGTGGCCTGCATTTTTTCTATTATGTTAATTGTTCTGCGGACATTATCCAGGGTCTGACGACCCGGGACAAAACCCGCCTGGTCTATATGAATCAGGTCTGGTAGAACCCCCTCTATTCTTTTGGCTAATATTCCCGCCATTATCTTATAGTCTACATTCAGTACAGATATTGGGCGGTAAGACCCTCAAATAGTTATGTCCCTGGCCGGCTGCGATCACGAGATAATTGCCCTCGTCCATGAGGGGCATTAAACAGTGTCTCCAGAAAAGATCATTCTCGCCCTACACAGCAGAGGGAAGCTGGTCTTTGAATCAGCTTATAGAACTCACTGGGAGTCCGTCCATACCGGACATTTGCGGTTTTGATTCTCCCAATTTCAGCCCTCACCTCAGCCTCCATGAAAGGACGGCTTAAGGTCTCCCCTTGTGTGAGGGTCAATTTGGGCAAACCCAAAGGGGACAAGAGGGAATTGATTTCCTGCTCTGTTGGCTTGGGGCCACCTTTATAAAGCTTTGCATAGTATTTTGTAAATGCCTCTACTATGTTTTCGGTTTTGTAGTGTATACTCTGAGTCTCTGGGTCTTTTATTTTAGAGATCGTCGCTCTGCTCCGAAATTAGCGGAGGCGACTTGTTAGCAATTTCTGGGCCCGGGGACCTCCCTCATAATACCTCTGTCTTAAATAAATGAGCTGCTGTTCTATCTGATAGTCGAGGATCTTGATGTATTCCTCCTTTAATTTTTGTAAAAGTTTACCTCTCTCTGTCGAGGTTCTGGAATTGCAATTGCTCGAGACTATGAATTTGTTCCTGCAACTCAATACGCCTTTTCTCCCTGTTTCTCTTCAATGTAGATGAAAATTCCACCAAGGTCCCCCTGGCTATGGCCTTAATTGTGTCCCAGAGAATACCAGGTGATATTTCGGGTTGTTGATTCATTTGAATAGCCTGCTTGATGGATTGAGAAATCTTTTCTTGTACCTCTTTCAGCTGAAGGAGAGAGGTATTCAGTCTCCAGAATTTAGAGCTTTTGGGGGGTCCTATTTTCAGCCTCATGTATACTGGGTTGTGGTCGGAGAGCGGAGACGCCCATTTCCAGAGCTTCCCTGGTGATAATGAAATAGTCTAACCTGGAAAATGTCTGGTGAGGGGGCGAAAAGAAGGTGTATTGTTTACACCTGCCATTCAGGGCCCGCCAGACATCCACCAAGCCCATCTCTGCCAAAAAAATGGCCACTTTCTGAGCCACTCCTTTCTCCTTTATTCTATTTCTTCTTGCCTGTCTTCCTCCCTATTGCACTCCCCAAAGCCTGCTTTCCCTCCCTCCCTCCCACAGCTTCCACATTCCTACATCCTTCCTCCACATAGGTACGCTGCACACTGGTCACTGCCCCTTGCCCATGGTCCATCCTACCACCATGAACTGTCCTACACCCACACTGGTCCTAGCCCTCCTCTGGTCCCCTGTCTATGCTTACCCTCACCCACTATTGTCAATGCTCGGCACCTTCCCGAGATGCCAGCAGTCGAAAACATTCCCTTAAAGAAATACGCCGCAGCTCCTTGAGGCTAGCCCTCCTCCTTCTCTTAATGCCGTCAGGCAACGTGCACCCAAACCCTGGCCCATTCTGCTCTAAAGCCACTAATCTGAGAAAGCCTTCGGGTGCCCTCTCATTCATATCAATCAACATCTGCAGCCCCTTCCTAAAATGGATTCCCTACAGGCCTTCACCAGCCAACACTGCCCTGACATCCTGGCAGTTGTCGAAACCTGGCTCACGCCATCGGTACCGGACCATGCAATTAGTCTTCCTGGCTACAACGTCTTTAGGCTGGATCGCCTCTCCAAAAGAGGCGGGGGCTGCGCTCTCTACCTAAAAGACTCCATACAAGGGCACCACATCATTACCTCAATCCAACCCACAACTGCTCAGATACTGCCAGTGAGAATCCTCCTCGGTGCCCAAAATAAAACCTTCACTGTTGCCACCATCTACATCCCTCCCAAAGAACAGGGAACTGGTCTAACAGCTGTGCTTGACTTTGTAAAGTCACTCCCACCAGACACCGAATCCATCCTCCTAGGTGACTTCAACATCAACTGGCCTGCGGCTGATGCTGGTGCACACAGGGATACACGTTGCTCGTGAACCTCACACAAATGGTTGACTCACCAACCAGGAAAAATTACAAGACCGGCACCAGCACACTCTTGGACTGGATCCTTACCAGTCACCCATCGTGGATATCTAACACTAATGTCCTCCCTGACTCTCTCAGCGATCACTCCCCTGTTAGCTGCACCTGGTCAAATAAATTCATCAAACAACCACCAAAAACAATCACCAGCAGGGTTCTACCCAGTGGTCACCTTCCTCGACTCAAATCCCACCTCCTCCACCAAGACTGGTCCCCTATCTTCAATGCAAACAACGTAAACACTGCCCTTGACCACTTCATAAACATCTTCACTGTGGCCTGTGACACGTATGCTCCTATTAAGAAACGCAAAGTCAAATCACTCAGTAACCCTTGGCTCACAGGTGACCTCCTCAGGATGCTAAAAACAAGAGACCACCTATGGGAGCTGGCCAGAAACTCTGGAAAGCAAAACGACATCCAAAACTACAAAGCGTGCCCAATGACGTGCACCAAAACCATCCGGCAAATGAAGTCCGCCTACTATAAGCATGCCCTCACAAACTCCTGGGGCAATGGTCGGGAATTCTGGAAGAACATAAAGGAACTCTCTGGGAATCCAAAACCCCTCCATCAATACTCAACATCAATGGAACCACAACCCTCAACCCAAAAACCACTGCGGACACCTTTAACAAAGCCTTTACCAACCTCAACGCTGTCCTACCTCAGGACTACTTCAAAGATAGTGTAGCCCCCCTGTCTGGAACAAACTCTACTCCCACCAGCTCCCCCTGCTTCTACTTCAAAGCAGTCAAGGCTCACCAAGTACGCAAATACATTACCATAGCCCTTGGTAAATCAAGATTCAGTAATGACTCCCTCGATCTCAAATCTTGTCTCTCACACTGATGAAGTGCTTAGTCCTCTGACCAGAATTTTCAACCTCTCCCTCAGCCTTAGCCAGTTCCCGGACAGATGGAAATCTGCCACTGTCACCCCAGTCCATAAAAGTGGTGACAAAACTGCCCACGATAACTACAGACCTATCTCCCTACTACCACCACTCTCCAAGGCACTAGAACGCATCGTCTCGGACAGCTCACAGAATACCTGGACACGCACAACATCCTGTGAAAGCAACAACACAGGTTCCGCAAAGGTCACAGCACCTCCACAGCCCTACTTGAATTCACCGGCGCAATCCACAATGCACTTGATTCCGGTGAACTACTAGGCTCAATCTACATTGACTTAACTAAAGCCTTCGACACCGTCAATCACCGCCTCCTACTTGTCCAGCTTCAGAACACTGGGCTGTCAACTGACACCATTGGCTGGTTTAAGAGATACCTTGAAGAACAGTCCCAAACAGTAAGAGTCGCTGATACACTCTCGGACCCTAGACCGGTCCGCTCGGGAGTTCCCCAGGGCTCCATTCTGGGACCCCTCCTCTTCAGCCAATTCTTAAACTCACTACGGATAGCTGCCCAGAACAAATAATTTCTCTGCCGACGATGCTGTGATCCTCACCTCAGACCCTGATCTAAACCAATTACAAAATAAACTTCGACGGGCCTTCTCCTCCATCGAATCCTGGTTCCTAAATCATAAATTGCTTCTCAATCAGAAAAAAAACAAGTCTATGGTCTTTTGCAGCCCCCAGAACAAAAACAAACAACTCCACCTCTCCATTGCAACCGAACAAGGAGCCATCCTAGGGCAAACACAATTGTTCAAGTACCTAGGCATCACCCTTGATCCCCACCTCTCATACGCTATCCATATTAGCAATATGGCAAAGTCTGCCAATGCGACATTAGGCATATTATTCCAGCACAGGAAACACCTAACCCCAGAAGCACTGTCAGTGGCCGTCCAAAGCTCCACTGTCAGCATCATAAGACTATGGTCTTATCATATATGGGTCTGCAGCTACCACTGCTCTCAAACGTATCGCGACCTCCCTGAATAAGGCCCGTCGTCTCATCACTGGCTCACATCGCCACACCCACACTTGTGACCTTTATTCCCAATCTGGATGGCTTCAACTGGACAAACGCATAAAATACCAAACCTGCATCACGGCCAAGAAAATCATAATGAGACTTGCCCCACCTGGTGTCTGTGCCCGCCTTAAGCCTAGACATAGGAATGTCACTACAACGAGATCCAATTCCCATCTACTACATATCCCACGATGTCGCACGACCCAAGGACAAAGATCATTTGCCTATCGGGCATCCAACTGGCTCAACTCTCTTGGCAGCGACATAGTGACCGCTCCAACACTCGGCCTTTTCAAGCCCAAGCTGCGCCTCTCACTGCTTGTATCCTGCGATTGCCCATCTTAACATTTTCATGGTTCCAGCTGCATGCCCCAGCACTTACAATCAGTCTTTGCACCCCTAACACTTACCTGGCATATTCCCTCGACAAGGCCCCTGGCTGCACTGTCTCCCACCCTCGCCCACCACCTCCCCCATTATCTCCCTCCTGCCCCTGCCCCACCCCACCTCCCGTGCTCCCCTTACCCCTGCACCTCCTACCCCCCTGATCTCCTACCCTCACTTCTCCCATCGACTCCCTTATCTTGCTGTTAGCTCAAGTCTTTGTACTGGTTATTACATGTCTGTAAGTCAGTAACGCTATGTTTGTAACTAAAAATGATGACTGTTGCACACGCTGATGTGGAACCTTTGTAAAAGAGCCTCGGCTCAAAGGTATTGTAACCCTACATTGAAATAAATAAATACCAATTACTTTTTTGAAAAAATTAAAGATTAGACACCTATTATTACCAGGGACTAAACTTCTTACCTTTCTCATCTTTTTTTGAAAAATCAGAAAAATAAATTATTGGTAAAGGTAACCTTGTAAATGAGTTTCTGGTTCAAAGGTATATGTAATCTGAGATTGAAATAAATAAAAGGTACAAGGATAGAAGCTGTGTTGGATATGGTGCTAATTAATATTTTGAAATGGGTAGAAAGAATGTCGAATTCTGACTGGCCGAGAGCTGCTTTCAGCTGGGCCGTTATCCCAGCACAAAGGCCCAGGTGAAAGCATTATGTTTAAAAATGCATAAAATTTACTAAAAATTATCCATTTCATAATCGCAATAAGGCACTCCAGGGGGTGTGTTATGGTGGGCTAACGGCCCTTCTCAGGTGGTGGAAGCCTCGGCTACGTCTCGTGCTGCAACCCACCCTGAGGTGGCTAGGTTATCCAACCATATCACACCCGGTCATGCCTCATTGCTTAATTAGTGAGCGGTATGATGATCCTGATATTTTACCACCCACGGGGTTCTGTGACCACATCATGGTTCTGGATGATTCCATGTATGGGCAAGAGAGGGGTGGTTTTAAGAAAAAGTAAGTAAGGAATGTGAATGGCATAAAGAAAACCAAAGCCGCTGATACTTTACTTGGGACCCTCCTGGTAATGTGAATTATCTGGACAGTAAGGAGGTGATTTGGAATTATGTGGAGGATGTGATCAGACACATAACCGATTATGTCATCCTGAAAAAGATTCTACAAATGGGAGATAAACAGTTAAAATGACTCCTCACCCACAGTTTATTAAAAAGTTAATGTCTAGGAGAAGGGGAAGTTAGCATCTTTTAAGTTCTGTAGAACTTAGGTAAGCAATAAGACACAAGGGGGTGTGCAGCAGACATTTCTAACGCATGGCCAGGGTGCAGTGAGGCACAAGATCTGAGGTTGAGTGCCTTCGGCCCCTGGCCGTGCATTAGAAATGTCTAATACACACCCCCGGATTGTCTTACTGTGCTTATAAAATGGGACTCTGTATTTTATATGTTTGTTCAAATTAAACTCTGTCTATATATTTGACATAAAATAGTTCCTCAGCCTGCCCCACTTGTATGCATTTGTTTCTTCTGACTTGGGAAAATTTGTCCTAGCATAGCCTCTGTAGCTATAATTAACTCCCCCTCCCAAAATACAGGCCAAGATATTTGCCTCCCTCCCCGGATATAGACACTAACCCTTTTAATTATTTTTTTTCCTTTAAATTTTGAACACGATCGTGAGCACTAGCTAACCAGCAGATGGAGGGGCAGAGCGAGAGACTGGGGGAGAGAGAGAACATAGGCGCACACATCATGAAATAACACAGTGGCTGCTGCAGAGCATACTGGCTAGATACAGAAAACTGCTTTCTTTTCTCTATAATTTTTTGCGCAATTGCGAGCAGCAGCTAACCGACAGATACAGCGAGGGAGCAAGAGACCATAGGTAACACCATGAAATACTGTACTGGCTAGTAACAGCCTACTGGCTATACACAGAACAGGAGAGCAGTTGAGTAGGGGAGCATCTAGTGGCAGGGCAAGGAAAACAGTGAATGGAGCACAGGACTGAAATTAAAAATGAATAAAAAACAACTTTTTATTTTTGACATTCAACACATTATGTGCGAGCAGTGGGTGGTGAGCAGACAGCCAAGAGGAAATGCATGAGCGCAGGACCGCTATGGGAGAATCGAAGGGCATTGAAAAGGGAAGCCGCCCCTACTGGCACAGCTGCAGACTCTGCTTGCAACGCTGATGACCCAGGTTCAGAAACGGACCTGGGAGTTGGAAGGCTGGCCTGGGGAGAAGGATCGGTGCCATGGGGCTGCTCTCCTCTGGGGAGGAGGAGTGTCCGGTGCTTGGTGACCCCTGGCGGAGACCGGGTGTCATGCGACTGGCCAGCACGGGTGGGGGGCGGGCGGACACTGGACATCACTGCATGTTCCTGCCTCCGGGGCAACAAAAAGCAGCAAAAATGCTGGCCCTCCAACATGAGAGCCCATTCCGCTCTGTCATCCACTGCCTCTGATGCTCGCCGGGCGGGGGGGGACCCACTCTTGTGGCCCTGACCTGGGAGGGTAATCTGGGGCTTGCCCACGGTATCCATAAGGGAGTAGGAAGCCCCCTTGGTGGCCCCACCGAGGGGGGTAAGCCTGGGCATGGGGGTGGTGGGTGGACAGGTCCTGTGGAGAGAAGGAGGGCTCGGACCAAAAAAAAAAACAAAAAACTCTACTTACAGTCTGCTGATCTGCTGCGGCATGCATGTGTGTGTGTGGGGGAAGAGACCTCTTATCTAGAAGCAGCCAAGTGGGTGGCAATGGTGGGGGGAACACGACTGCAATCTAGGAACACCCAAACAGCAGGAAACTTACAGTATTACAGCACACTTTTAGTACTAGAATTTGGAATAAAAATTCATCATATGGGGTAAAAACTTTTACATGTGGGTCACACCCCTGAAAAAGGGACCTCTGGTTCCAGTGGGCCTACCCAGTTACCAAATGAAATAAATAATGTGGAGATGATTTTTTCATATGAGGAGTTGAAACAATGCACTGTAACAGTCTCCTGTGGGGGGAAAAAAAATAGCGTCTGTCTCATTTTTAAGGTCTTGTTGTCTTAAGGATTTTGATCATGTAATGCACCCAGATTGGCTGGACTCGTTTTTAGCCATGTGTTAAGACATTTCTAACGCATGGTTAACAACCAACCACATTGCTCAAAATCCTCAGCCCATCTTATAAGTAAAAATAGAGATTAGAAAGCTACAGAAATAAAAATATTCAGAAAAAGTGAACTAATTAAACCACATGGACCCTAAGCAAGACATGGTAAAGGAAGTAATGAATTTCTCGGGAAACAGAGTTAAATCTATGCTTTTAGGGGGAAAAAGGGTCTGGGTGATGACAGAAGAGCACACATGATAAATAAGGCATTTAATAAAATGAGTGTTGAAATGACTCCACATTTGGTATTGAACTTGTGACCTGGCATGTTCCTGAACTCTGAGCATGTGAAAAGGCAACTGAAGAACTAGCCAACAAAAATTAATATATTTTTGAATTTTTATATTTATGTATATTGTACAACTAAGGGATTAAGTAAGGGAGGTGTAGAAAATACTCCAAATATAACAGAACTCCATATACAGGGTGGGCCTTTTTGTATCACAGGATTAGTATGTAGATGAGGTACTGTGGGGAAGTAGTCAGTTGTGAGGACTGTGGGGTACTCTTCTCTGGGTGATGCTCTGGAGAAGGGGGCACTACCCCATCTCCAGGACCTTTGCAGAGTTCCATGCTCCACTGGTAGCAGCAAGAGATGAGATAGCTGAGCTGCGGCAACAGCCCAGCTGGGGTCCACCATACACCCCCCAGAGGCCCACTGGCCCAGGGGGCTGAAGGGTGGTGGGGAAGGGCAGTGGGAAGGGTGGCAGGGGTAGCCACAAGGGGTTCAGACCAGTCTCACACCATTCAGACAGCAAATCGCTTGGCACTCATGGAGAAGGCTCAGGTATCTGACTCTGTCATGGTGGTGGTGGGGGGGGCTCTAAGTCTGTTAGGAGTAACGATCAGGATGACTTGGTGGCACCCAAGAGGGTGAGCAAGTGGAAGTCAGCAAGGAAAGTCTTAGTGACTGGGGATCAATGATTAGGGGAGTAGAGAGGGTGGTGGACTTGGGAGGAAAGGGGAGTGAAATGGTCAGATGCCTTCCTGATGCATCAGCCATCAGGGATATAGACAGGCCAGGGAGGATGGTGGAGAAAGGGGATCTGGGGGTGTTGGTACACTTGGGTACCAATGATCTGGAGAACCAGCCTGTGAAGGCAGTGAAGCAGAACTTTAAGAGGCTGGGGGACATACTGAAGGTGTACTCAATTTCCCTGGCCTTTTCCAAGGTCCTCTCTGTGAGGAATAGAGGGAGTGAGTACGAAAGGGTAAGGAAGAAGACTAAAGAGTTTAATAGGTAGTTGAAGGGATGGTATCAGGAGGAGGGGTACTACTCTATTGGGGACTGGGGGTGCTTCTGAAACAGGAGGATCTTTAAGGGTGATGGCCTGTGTGACGTAGACAGCCAGCTCTGACTGCTGCATCAATTTTTTTATTACATATAAAATATGTGATGGGAAGGTCAGTTTGAGGAAACTACTGTCTTGCTGGAACTGATACATCAAGACCCCAAAGGGATAAGTTCAAAGGACAGGACATAGCTAAACTGCAGATATCTGGGGTGCAATTACATTGTCAATTTGCTTTCATCCCAGGAAATACGATTAGCCATTCATAATTCCCTCAGGGAAAAATCCTTCGACTTACAATAGTTGTCAGGAAGAACTTGAGAGGGAGGGGTGTCAGAGTGAAGCCAGAATGGACATTGAAGAGAGGTTGATGTCTGAGCCAGGGAGGACCCAGACGCATTTGGAAGGTCCAATATACATTAGAGAGACCTTTGAAGTGTAGATTCCAAGGTCCAGACGGGATTAAAGAGGCAAATACACTTTTGCTTGAATACAGTGACTTAGATCAGAGAAACTTTTGAGATATGTGTGTAGCAGAGCACACACCGGTTTGATCGGGTTAACCTAAGGGAGGAAAGGCAGTGAGGTCACCTATTATGTTTTTTTAAATATTTTATTTGGACATCCAGTGAGATAAAATACAGATGTTGTTACACCAAGGCGGAGTTAGTGACCTCATGAGAAGGCCAGCTCAGAACTGTGATTAATTGCTGAAAGAACTTTGACAGAGACACACAAGACAATATTTCTGGCTGAAAGAAGGGAGACCATCAAAGCACTGAAGTAAGGACCTTAGACAAGATTAGTCTGAAGTTATTATTTGTAGGAATTTGCACTTTAAACCTGTTTGTTTTAAAGCTGTATGTGTTGGGATATATATTGTTCTGTAATATTTTCTGTTTTCCTATTTTAAAGTAAAGATATATATTTTACAACGGAAACTGCCTAGAGTGCCTTGACATTTCTTTTTATTTTAAGTGGAGCTTTTAAAGGTTATGAGTAACACTGTATGGGCTTATTGTATACCAAACTGGGAAATGGATAGCATTCTCTAAAGTCTTGCATAGAGCTCTAAGGGTTCATTTGAAAGACCTGGTTGGGTGCCCGTAGGCAAAGATATCTGGCCCCCCCGAAGACAGAATTATCTGAGCCTGATAATTGGGTACGTTAACAAATGGTTATCAGTTTGAATCCCTCCAGAGCTTGAGACTAAGGTGACTTGAACCCACAAAACATACAAGACAGTTACCTTGTTCTGTTCACTGTACACAAATCATACACTCAGAGGTTGGCACTTTGGGAGTAGAGGGCTGACCGGATGAGCAAGTTTGTGACAGCCTTCACCTGACAAGAAAGGGGTCAGTGCACTGGGGCAGCAGTCAGACGATTACAATGGATAGTTAAACTGACTGCGGGGGCAGATGGACGCTAGGGAAACCAGTGAAAAGTGAGAGCAGGTGGGGAACCCAGCTAGAGCTCTCCCTGAATACGGGACTATACTAGCAAGGTGGGTGACAGTAAAGTTGAAATTCAAATTAGGTTAGGGGAACAGGTCAATGAGGGAGTGCTGAGACAGACCGCATTCAGCATGAAAAATAAAAAAAAATTAGGAGACTAGGGAAGAACAAGGGAGAAGGAATAGGAAAAAGCAAGAAGGGACCAGAAGAAACATGGAAAGGGGTCTGCCTTAATGCCAGGAGTCGGGAGGGATAAAATTAGTGAGCTCCAGGCGATGGTGGCAGACACTGAGATGGATCTAGCAGCCATCACAAACTTGGGCCACAGAGAATGATTGGCACCAGCCAGTTCCAGGATACACCATACTTAGATGGGATAGAGGAAAAGGCAAAGGAGGAGGTGTAGCCACATATGTCAGAGAGGGCACACAGGCAGTGGAGGATGGAAACATCAGAGGAGGTAATGGGGAAATGGCATCACCATCAGTTCAGCTTACAGCATCCTCAGGCAAGAAACTATGGATGGGGATAATCTACAGACCTCCAGGACAGGGGGAAGAGAGAGAGAGAGAGAGAGATAAGGAGCTTGGGGCAGAACTAGAAGGGGGAGGGGTGACAAAGGGGGAGGGGTGGTGGAGGTGGTGCAAGATCTAAACCTGCTAGATATTGCTAGGGTCATTCCAGCAGCCAGGAGCTACAGAAATCAGGCCCTACTGTCCTACGGCTGTTTGTTTATTTCTGTGGCATGAATAATTAATTTATGTGGCAAAATGCAGTCCTGCCATTGGCTAAAATATGATGCTTTAGGTAGGTACTGTAGATGGTAATGTTTATTTATATGGCACCCAATCCCAGAGGCTCTGGGCGTTTTACAATATTAAGACAGGCAGGGTAGGCAATAAATAAAATAAAACTACAAAGTGTACCAGAAATTTAAAATATAAACATACATTTATTTATTAGGATTTTGGAGAATACCTTTGAGCCAGTGTCGCATTTACAGAGTTCCACGTCAGAGTAACAGGACAAAACAACAGAGTTAAAATAGAAAATGTGTTCGTAGGGCTGATACATTCTTATGACTAGTACACAGAGCAAAGGCACCCGACATAAGCATAGGTTACATCATATACAGAGATGATCGAGGAGTGCAACAGCAAGAACATGTTTATAAACAGTTCTACTGTCTAAGTGACAAGCTGGAGGGAATGTTCTATTGAACCAAGTGCAGGGAGTAGTAGTGTGGCCGGAAGCAGACATGGACCAAAGAAAGGAGCTCACTGGGGCAGGGTATTGTGATAAAGGTGATTAAGGGCCAGCAACATAGGTGAGGACTGTGTGGAGGAGAGAGGAGGCATGAGGGGAGTGGGGAGAAGGAGGATGGAGGGGTGGGATAAGGCAGGGTGAAAGTAGGGCAAGTCCTCGAGATCTGTAGCAGAGGGGAAAAAGGGTGGGGGAGAGAAATGGGAGATAGAGGGGAGAGAGGCATGAAGGGAAACGGAAACAGTGGTGTAGCTGCATGGATATTGGATAGAATCTGAGTTATTAGGTTGCAAGGGAAGCTAGTTCCCACAGTCTCAGTTACCAGTAGATGCTAGGAGAGCTCAAAGCTTAGTTTTAAATGGACCGAGCTTACTTTCCTTTTGGACAACAGAAAAACTTTAGATTATTAAAACTAATAAATACAAACTTAAAACACTGTGGTTAGACTGAGAAGGCCTGTTTGAAAAGATGAGTCTTAGACCCCACTTAAATGCCTCCACCAACAGGGCCTCTCTTACAGAGTTGGTAAACGAGTTCCAGAGGGTTGTTCCAGCGACCTCAAAAGCTCGATCGCCTAAGATTTCAACCTGGCCCTCGGAACCGCAAGGAGGCCCCTGGTGAAGGAGCGGATTGGAGTGGCAGGGGTAAGGAGATCCATCCGGTAGAAAGGGCCCAATTTGTACAGGGCCTTATAGTTGAGCAACCCCACCTTGAAGATGATCCTCCACCTAACAGGCAGCCAGCGCAGATCTCACAGGAAAAGGGGTCACATGACATGACCTAGGCAGGAACTCAAGTAACCTGGCTGCTGCAATCTGCGCAGACTGCAGCCAGCAGAGGGTCCCCTCCATAGACCCTGAAGTACAGAGCGTTACAGTAATCAAGCCTGGAAGTAACAAAAGCGTGTACTAGTGATGGCAAATCCTCAGGCGGAAAGAACAGTTATGTAAGAACTTACCGTAACAATAGATCTTCGAGGGGATCTCAGTCATCAGGTTACACTGTAGGAACTTCACCATCAGTGAATGGGAAATCCACACAGAAGATTTTCAGCAGTACAACTGGGCCCGCAGTACAGCTGACGTCGCCAACCCTATTAAGGTGTAGGTGGGCCAAAACCTTCCTCAGTTCTTTCCCTCAGGAGATGAAGGGAGCAGGCTGACACCCTGGGGACCCAAAGGGAGCGAGGGACCCAACTCTTAGAGAAATGATGGAAACAGCAGACAACCAGGTCCGGAACAGGAGCCCCAAAAAGGGGGGTGGTGTGAGAGAACAGACCCGATGACTGAGATCCCTTTGAAGATCTACTGTTACAGCAAGTTCTTACATAACTGCTCTATTTTCTTCAGTGGTATCTCAGTCAGGTTACACCGTAGTGACAAGAGTGTATGGACAGTTTGGGAGGCTGGCTCTCCATAAACTTAAGACAGGAGAGGTGGAACAACCTACCCTGTCAAGGAGCTTCTTAAACTTAAGACAGAAGACCTTGAAGCTGAACTGGTCAAGGAACTCCATAAACTTGAGACAGGAGTTCTTGCAGAACAGCCCCGCCAAATCCTGCATGGGCTCTAGAAGCACTGTCTAGACTATAATGCTTGGTGAAGGTGCGGACTGTACTCTAGGTGGCAGCGGCAAAAATGTCAGCGGCAGAGACCCCTTTGAAACAAGTCACAGAGGTAGCCATGCCTCTGGTGGAGTAAGCTTTGACAGCACCTGGCAGTTCTTTGCCATACTTACTGTACCAGAACACAATGCAATTCGAAAAACATTTGGATAAATATTACTTAGAAACTGAAGCGTCTTCTCTACTCGGGGCAAAAGAAACAACTGCCTAGACTTTCTGGACTCCTTAGTCTTGAGCAGGTAATACTTCAAAGGTCTGCACACAGCTGAAGTATGGAGCAGTGCTTCCCCTGGATTGGCATGCTCTGGAAAATAAACAGGAAGGTGGACTGACTGATTGAGTGTAAACTCAGAAACAACCTTAGGAAGAAACTTAGGATTTGTGAGCAAAGACACCGTGTCTTTGTGAAAAATTAAATAAGGCTCCTCGCAACAGAGGGCCTGAAGCTCTTAAATTCTTCGAGCAGAAATAATTGCAACTAAACAGAGTGCTTTCCAAGAGAGAAAGCTCAAATCACAAGTCGTGACTGGCTCAAAAGGAGACAGGGTAAACTTTTCCAAAATAAAATTCAAGTTCCAAGCCGGGAATGGAGAACAGATTGGGGTTTTAGATGTAGGATGCCCGGGGAGCGTGGAGACATCCCACTGAGCAATAGTGCGGTCACCCACAGGCTTGTGTAAGACAGAAATAGCCAAAAGGTGGACCTTGAGGGAGGCATACTGGAGGCCTGAGTCAGAAAAAGTAGTGTATATAGTGTCATATCTGAAGTATCTCTAAACTGTACCTCCGGTACTGCTCTTAGTTGCTACAAGGTGTTTATTTTGTTGCGTACATACTGTATAAATCTATGCCTTACTACGTTTTGTATGCTGTTTTGAACCTGTAATCATACTGTCCTCACATGAACTGTAACATGCCTGATTTGTACAGTGTTGTTTTATGTACTTTAATCTGTTATTCCTGTATTCTCCCGGGTCATACCTGAAAATAGGCAATTGTCTTGTCTAGTGTACTTACCTGGTTAACAAAAGCTAAATAAATAAATAGATCGATAGATCAGGTAGTCCAGGACATGCTTCACAGGATAGGTGAAGGGGTTAAGGGAACGTTTGGCAGCCCAGATGGCAAACCATTTTCAGTTCACGGCATAAGTGGCATTAGTGGAGGGCTTGCTAGTGGCCACTAGGATGTCTGACACCCTGCTGGAGACGCCAAATCTGGCAATGCTACGTCCTCAGGAGCCACGCATACAGATGGAGGGACCTCAGATTGGGATGGACTAGGGTCCCCCGATCCTGGGTCAGCAGATTCCTGCAAAGGGGCAGAGGGACTGGCGGTTCCTTGGCCAGCTGCTGAAGCAGAAGAAACCATATCTGGCGATGCCAGAATGGAGCCACCAGGATCATGCTGGCCCCTTCCATCTGCAATTTGATCAGCACCCTCTGTAATAGCGGGGACAGAGGGAATGAGTACAGAAATTTCCCGCTCTAAGAGATGGACAACATGTCTCGCCAGAAAACTCCAGGCCCTGAATCTAGTGAGCAGAAATATGGCAGTTTTGCATTGCGTGGGGACGCAAAAAGGTCCAACTCTGGATGACCCCATCTGTCGAACAGATCTTCTGCTACGGATGAGAGAAGCTCTCATTCATGTATGCTGGACTGAGTCCTGCTGAGGCTGTCTGCCAGGGTGTTCAGAACGCCTGGCACATGTACAGTAGATAATGTCAGATTGCGGCCCAGTGCCTAACACCACACTCTCATGGCCTCCCTGCAAAGGTGGTATAAGTGAGTCCTGCCCTGCTTATTGGTATAGTGACAACACTCAGATTGTCCTACTACACCAGCAGCTGGCCTGGGGCCAGATGATCCCGGAAAGCCTGCAGGGTATAGAGCACCGCTCTCATCTTCAGGAAATTAATATGCAGGACAGCTTCCCACTGGGACCAGGATCACTGAGTTTGGAAAGGACCCAGATGGGCTCCCCAGCTCAGACCCGAGGCATCCGTGGTTAGGATCTGATTCGGAGAGAAAAGCTGGAAAGGGACCCCTTGAAGGAGGTTCATGGGGACCATCCACCACTGAAGTACCTTGCATAGTGGGAGGAGATCAGGACTAGTTGGTCCAACCTGTCCGTCCGCTGATCTCACTGCACCCTGAGGGTCCACTGCAGGGTGCACACAAGGAGTCTGGCTAGCGGAACCATAGGAATGGCTGTGGCCATGAGTCCTAGGTGCTGTAGAGACAGCCTGGCAGGATGTACCAACTCTGGGCGACCTCCTGCGCTTAGGATATGAGGCATTTTGCCCTGCTCTGGGGTAGGAAGACCTTCCCCTGACCAGAGTCCAGGACTGCTCCAATGTACTGTAGTCTTTGGGACGGAACTAGCACAGATTAACTGTTATGCCCGGAGATTGAAAAAGCTGAAGAGTACGTTCCAGAGTGGACAACAGCTGCTCCCTGGATGGGGCCTTGAGAAGCCAGTCATCCAGGAATGGAAAGACATACAGTCCCCTGTCTTCTGAGGGCTGCTGCGACCGCTGCTAAGCACTTTGTAAAGACACGTAGTGCAGAAGATAAGCCAAAGGGCAATACTTCGAACTGGAAATGTTCTCCCTGAAAGTCGAAGCAGAGAAACCTCCTGTGAGGAGGGAAGACCGCGATGTACAGGTAGGAGTCTTGCATGTCCAGTGAGCAGAGCCAGTCCCTGGATTTGAGGAGGTGGGGGGGAACAGGCCTGGAAAGGTTACCATTCGGAACGTTCTGCTGTACTAAACATAAAGATGGAGGTCTTTCAGATGTAAGATTGGCCTTAGATCTCCGGTCTTTTTGGGAACCAGGAAGAATCCTGAATGGAACCCTTGATTTCTATGCCTCCTTGGCACCAGTTCTATCACCTGTTTATGCAGGAGAGACTGCACTTCCTCCCAGAGCACAGAAGGATGAGCCGGAGGGGGAGGGGGGGGGTGTAATTTGAAGGAGGTGGGGGTTATCTGGAGGCTGCTGGACGCGCTCCAGAGTATGACCACACTCTATGATCTGCAGGATCCAGGCATCTGATGTTATGGTTCTCCACTGAGTCAAATGGAGGGAGACCTGACCTTCGGCCACCACCTCCTGGGCCTGGACTAGAGGAGGGGAGTCCAGCAAGGAGTCAAGCTGAGGCGGGGCCAGCAGAGGAGGCTGAACCCTCATTCCTGGGATGCTTGGCTGCCACACTGGTATGGGAGGAGGCAGGCAAGGAGGGCTGGGCTCTGCGTTTGCCCTTAGGGCGGGAGCCGGAACCTGGTTTGTTAACTTGCGTACGAAAAGTAGGGCACCCCCTACCATGCTGTTGAGGGTGGTAGAGGGAATGGATGGACTTAATGGCCATACCTGAGGCCTGCAGACCGTTAATGATGTCCTGGAGATCCAGACCAAAGAGTTTAGTGCCATTAAAAGGGGCATTCAGCATCTCATTTTGCACATCAGCAGCAAATCCAAAACCCTGAGCCATGAATGCCTATGGAGGAAGACGCCAGTGGCCTCCACCCTGGCAACAGTACCAGATAAATCGTAGATGGTTCTTAGAAGATGCATCCCAACATGCTCTGCGGTTTGGAAGCACTGGAGCAATTCCTGCTACTGGGCACCATCAGGAAGGGCTTGGGCAGCCGTCTTACCCTTTCTGGCATTGGTGTTCTGGAATTTCACCATGTGAGCCATGTAATTTGCTATCCTCAGGCCAAGGGTAGAGGAAGCATATGTCCTTTTGCCCCAAAGATCTAGCCTGCGGGATTCTTTGTCCGGGGCAAGGAACAAAGCTGCTTGGGCACCTTAGACCTGTCATGTCCCACCCGATGACCACTGAGTCAGTTTCAGCCTGGGCAGCCAAGTAAGGAATGTCATGAGGGGCACTGTAGAGCTTATCAGCTGGCACCATATCTGGTCTGTGCCAGGCTGCTGTAGTAGTATTCCTGAGGGCTGGAAGCAGGGGACGAATAATCTTTGGGGGAAGATTCAGGGATCTCCAGGTAATCACCAGGTCCTTCCTGGTGGCATCCTCCTCCTCTGTCTGAAACCCAATAGTGGAAAAATACAGGTTACTCACCTGTAACAGGAGTTCTAGGAATGGTATATGTTGTTCATCCACACTTATTGGCAGGTATCCTTGCCGCTTTAAATCTTGCCGGAAGGTCTTCAAGCTGGCTCCTCCCACCCACCCGGGTGGTATAACTCTCGGCTCCGCCCCATGACGCCAGATCTGGCCCGCTGGAAGCTCAGGTTGTGCGTCGAAGCCGGGGAGGTCGGTTGGGTCGTGTGGATGAACAACATATACCATTCCTAGAACTCCTGTTACAGGTGAGTAACCTGTATTTCTAGGGACATGGATATGTTGTTCATCCACACTTATTGGCAGACTCCTAGCAGTTCTCCGGGAAGAGGGAGGCAAGACGCACACCCCCAATACTTACTTGGGAAAGAGAGACTGGAGAACCGAGGCCCCAAAACCAGCATCCCGTCGTGACTCAAGGTCGATGTGGTAATGGGTAATGAAGGTGTGCTGACTTCCAGGTAGCAGCCCTGCAGATTTCCTGGATAGGGACGTCCCTGAAGCAGCCACCGTGCAGCAGTATGGCGGGTAGAATGAGCTCTTATCCTCTGGGAGGCTCCATGCCCGCCAACTTATAGCAGAGATCTATGCAGGAGGTGACCCACCTGCTTATCGTCTCGCTTGGCTGCAGGTCTGCTAGATGCGGCTTCAGCGTAGGGTGACAAACAGCTGGCGAACCTCTCCTCTGAATTTCAGCTGTGCGCCTTTGTAATAGGCGAGCGCCTCTAGGGTCCAGAGTATGGAGCCTATATTCGGCCTCCGAGGTGTGATTGGGGTAGAACACCGCAGAGTCAACACCTGGTTAAGGTGAAACTCCACACCACCTTCGAAGGAATTTCGGTGGGGGCGAGGGACAACCTTGTCCCTGTGAAAGACCAGGTAAGGAGACTCGATGGAAAGCGCCTGCAGCTCTCCCATCCTTCTGGCTGACGTGATAGCCACCAAGAAGGCGGTCTTCCACGACAGGTGAGAGAGATCACACCTGTGCATTGGTTCGAATGGCTTGCCCATGGAGCTTTGCCAGTACCAGCAGTAGATCCCACGGAGGTGGAGGTTCTCGCACCTGAGGGGAAATGTGATCAAGGCCTTTGAAAAAGCACCAGACCACTTTCTCCTGCCTACATCGACTGCTTCCCGCCCGCGCCTGTAAGCAGAGATGGCTGCCAGGTGCACCCTTAGGGTCGCCGACCTAAGCCCTTGATTAGAAAGGGACCATAAATAGTCCAAGATGCTTGCCAAGGAACAGGAGGAAGGGTCCAAGCCCTTGCTCTGACACCAAATGGAAAACCTTTTCCATTTGAAGGCATAGCATTTTCTGGTCGACTTCACGGACGCCTCAACTACATTGAGGACCTCGTCGGAAAGACCCAAGGCCTGGAACTCTAGCCCCAGGAACCAGGCCATCAGGTGCAGGGATTGAAGGTCCGGATGGAACACCTTCCCCTGATTGACTGAGAGCAGGTCCGGGCGAGCTGGAAGCTGCCGCGGAGTCCTGGAGCTGAGACTGAGGAGATCTGGGTACCAGAACTGGCGAGGCCAGTCTGGGGCTATCAGAATCACCTGCGCCTTGTCCCTCCTCGCCTTGAGAAGCACCTTGTGGATCAAGGGAAATGGGGGAAAGGCGTAGAAGAGGCCCGGGGTCCATTGCCTCGAGAAGGCATCCCCCTGCAGCGAGCCCTGCTGAGGGGGGCGGGCATGGAACAGCCTCAGCTTCGCGTTCTCCTTGGAGGCAAACAGGTCCACCTGAGGTGTGCCCCAATGGGAGAACAGATGCTGTACTACCTCCGGCAGGAGAGACCACTCGTGGGATGCAGCCCCTATCCGGCTTAGGGCATCGGCCAGGGTGTTGGAGGCTCCTGCCACATGAATGGCTAGGAGATCCACCTCCAGGCTGCGCACGAGTGACCAAATGCGGAGAGCTTCCTTGCATAGGAGCATGGAGCGCGTCCCGCCCTGGCGGTTTAGATAGTACATGGTCGTGGTATTGTCCGTCTGGACTCGAACCACTTGACCCCGGAGAAACGGAGCAAAGGCGGTGAGAGCTAGCGGACCGCCGGAGCTCCAGCAGGTTGATGTGGCATCAGGACTCCCGCTGGGACCAGAGGCCGTGGAGCCGTGTTCCCCAGATGGGCACCCCAACCCATCAGAGAGGCATCGGTCGACAGAGAGAGCCGCTGGCTCGGGCAGATGAACGGATGCCTCCTGCAAATGACCTGGAACGATCCACCACTGGAGAGCGTTCCACATCTCCTGTGTCACCGACACAAGCTGGTCCAAAGGATCGCAGCGTTGTGACCACTGACTGGCCAGTCCCCACTGAAGGGAACGCATGTTCCAGCGGGCCCAACGGACCACGCTGGTGCAGGCCGCCATGAGACCCAGGAGGCGCAGGAAGTCCCGGGCAGGGCGCAATTGTCCAACCAGAAATGATTGGGCAAAGGAGGAAAGAACCTCGGCCCTGTCCGCCGGGAGCCGCGCTCTGGCTCGAGGGTCGAGAGTCAGCCACGATGAACAGAATCACCTGCTTCGCCGAGTTCCGCCTTGGCCTCGTTGATAAGGAGGCCCAGTTGAGAGAGACCTGGAGGGCCAGATCTCTGACCACTCCACCTCCTGCCTGGAGGAGCTGCTATCAGCCAGTCGTCCAGGTAAGGGTACACCCGGACCCTCGGCCAAGAGGAATGCTGTCACCACTGCCATGCATTTGGTGAAGACCCTGGGAGCTGGAGACAAGTCAAGGGCATGGCTCGAACTGAAAGGATCCTTCCGCCCGGAAGCGAAGGAATCTCTGGTGAGACGGGCGGATAGGGACGTGGAAAAACGCGTCCTGCAAGTCCAGAGAGCAGAACCACACGCCGCGTTCCAAGGATGGTAGTATCTGAGCCAGAGTGACCATCCTGAAGGTTCGAGACCTTAGGAACTTGTTTAGGTCGAGAATGGGGCGCCAGCCCCCCGTCCGTTTCGGAACCAGGAAGTACCTGGACACAAACCCTGGGTCTGAGGGGGTGTCCGCTACCACCCTGATCACCTCCTTTCGGAGGAGGAGGCGATGTCGGCTCGACAAGCGACAGTGAGGCTCGGACCCCGAGGCCCCCGAGGGCGGCGGCTCTGAAGGGTGGGGCCTGCTCGAATTCCAGAGGCAGGCCTTTTCCCACCACCTCCAGTACCCACCTGTCCGTGGTAACAGCGGACCAGGTGGAAAGGAAGTGTCGGAGCCGTCCCCCCCCCCACGGGGGGAACCAGGGGTAAGGTGACGGGGATGGGGGCGACACCCCTCAGCCCGTCACTGGGCAGGCTTGGAGGAGGTACCAGCCGAGGGACCTCCTGGGCCTTTTCCTCCCTGCCTCCTGTTAGAGGAAGCCGGCGGCTTGGGTTTGGGATGCGGCCGAGCCTGCTAGGCCCGGACGTTGCTGGGCGGGCGCCGGAGCGCAGAAGGGCGAAGGGCTTAGGCTGTGGTTTGCGGCCTTTGTCCTTCGAGCGAAGAGACCGAGTCCAAGGTAGCATTGGACTTCTCGATCCTCTGCAGGTGACCTTCCACCCCAGGGTCAAGAGGTCAGTCCCAAAAAGGGAACATCCCCAACTTGTGCTGGGTATCCGAAGTAAAGGTGGATATCCTCAGCCAAGCCCATCGACGCATAGCCACTGCGGCCGCCACCGACCTGGCACATGAGTCCCCAATATCTGGAGCTGCTGTTTGGCCACTGCCCTGCCCTGGTCCCGCACCTGCTTGACCGTAGTCTGCAGATCCGCGGGAAGATGAGGGATGACCTCATCCAGGGAGCCCAACAGGGCATGAGAAAAATGTGCCATGAGGACGGCCGAACTGGCCTGACGAAGGCTGAGAGGACTCAGCATAGACTTTTCGCCCGACATAATCCAATTCCCTTGGATTCCTGTCGGGAGGTTTGTCCACATCCCTGCGCTGTCGGGCGCCACCGAAAACGCAGTCGGTAACCAACCCCTCAGCAGAGGGGTGTTCAAAACCGGACAGGGAACCGTGAATCGTGATTTCCGGCCATCCTGGCCAAGGCGAGGACAGGAAGCAGGGCGCCAAAGCTCCAAGGCCGGACCCACTATGGCCTCGCCACGGAAAGGCCTCCGCTGAGAATCCCGTCCAGAATCTCCGTGAGGGGATACCTGCCCGCTTTGGAACGGGTTCGAGCCCATCCCGTGGACTCCGAGATGAGCCGAGCAGCCCTAGGAAGGACGACGGGCTATCGCCCATTGACTGTCCTCCTGAGGACCCAAGTCTATTCGCTTGGAGAAAAGGAGGAATTATCCTCGGACTCAGACGAGTCCTCGAAGAGCTGCCTCTGGCCTGAGCCACCCTCTACCTGCCGAGGTCGGTCGGGAGTGAGGGTAACAGACAGCCTATGGGGTAGACCCTTAGCCAACCGAGAATCCCTGGTTGGAGCCCCAAATAATGGCTGTGGAGGCGGAGGTTCCACCGGAATCGGTGGAGCAGCTGGTTTTGGCCGAACAACCGGCCTGGGTACAGGCTCCTCGGGTAAGTCGAGGGGTTGTGTTGGCCATCCGTGACAGCCACTTAATGGCTGGGGGGACTCGCGCCGGCTTATTCCCGGTCAGGAGGAACTGTTGCCACATGAGGTCCTCGTACCGTCGACGTAACTTACGCCGAAGCCTCCCCTCGTCCGAGGAGGAGGACGAGGACGAGCGGCGACGCCGCTTACCGCTGTGCCGAGACCGAGACCGCCTATGACGGCGGGATCGGCTGGACCGCGAAGAGGTCCGAGACCGAGACCGAGAACCTCGGCTTTTCCGAGGTCGGTGCGGAGAAGTGTCGGCAGGAACCGGCACTCCCTTCGGCCCGGAGGGTTCATCCGAGGGCCCGGAACCGGAGGCACAGGCAAGCCTACCGGATCTCAACTCCCCGGGAACCGGGAGAGGGAGTCTCGGCTTTATAGGCGACAACCCGTCCAACGGATCGAGAAAAACTGACTTCCAACGGGAGTCTCAGTCAACTGACCTGACGGGGACACCGTGAGACCAGTGGCCGCCGGACGGTCGCATCAGTAGACGGTCGACGACTCGGGAGAGGGACCTTTCCCGCCTCCCAAGAGCGCCGACGAGGGATTTTACCTTTGTCCCTCTTTTGGACCGAGAAAAGGTCCAGCAGGACGCTGGCCCTTCTCCCTTAGTGGAGAGGGACAGACAAAAGCTCCTTAAAGGAAGCTGTATAGGAGGAACCCAGAGAGAGCGGGATAAATGCATGGCCGAGGAAGAATCTGACCCGCGCCTCCTCTTCGAGGGCGATCATCTGCTCGAGCTGATCCGCCGAAACCTGTACCGCTGACACCGCCAACCGGCCTCCTTAGACTTCACCGGAGGGAAACGCTTCCCGGGACGGCCCAGATGCAATCGGGCAGCACGGTCTTCGAGGGCATAGGCCGAAAAGGAAGAGCACAAGTTGCAGTCCTGCGGGTCGTGCTCAAGGCCTAAACAGTAGACACACGGAGTGTGGATCCGTCCGAGACATCTTCTGATTCGCAGGGCATCTCCAAACCGGTGTCGATTGGTCCATCGCAGCCGCGAGGGATCGAAGACTGAAGTCTTTTTAGCAAAAACTTTTAAATTCGCAAAAGGAAGAAATAGGAACCAGTCTCAAACGCAGAGCGTTAAGGAGGGAACCTAAGCTTCCAAGCGGTAAGGGAGATCAGGCGTCATGGGGCGGAGCCGAGAGTTATACCACCCGGGTGGGTGGGAGGAGCCAGCTTGAAGACCTTCCAGCAAGATTTAAAGCGGCAAGGATACCTGCCAATAAGTGTGGATGAACAACATATCCATGTCCCTAGAACAGTTGCTTCGTAATGTTACAGAATGAAGCATCCTCAGGCGTAGACCTGGGGGTATGCTTGACAGATTCTTCACTGACAGAGGAGGTAGTGGACTTATCTGAAGTGTAATACTGCTCTTCCTCCCCCACCTCATCAGGTGGTATTCCTCCTCAATGTTGACCTCTTCATCTGGGTCTGGCGTCTGATGCACCGTCGTCAGTCCTCAGGCTGGCTCCCGGGGCCAATGAACAGGAGTCGAAGACGAAGGTGCTGGTGACGAAGGCCTGTTAAATACAGCAAACTGCTGCACAATCACATTAGTGAAGCGGACTAGAACTTCGTTCAAGTCCATGGTTGCCAGAAAAGAGGTTGGCAGCACTGATGTCGCTGGACCTGAATGCATGCCTGGTGAGCCCGTAGCCTTCGACTGTGAAGGGTCAGGTCTCGAAGAAACTGTCGTAGACTGAATAGGGGCAGACAACCCGGAGGTCAATGGTCGAGTGCCCTAAGAGTCGGGTTGAGAAGCTGTCAGTATGGGTCTGGAGTGAACCAGGATATGGACAGCAGGTCTCTTCACTGCAGCAGCCGCCTCCGCCGAAGAGCCCCCCAAAGGAGAGGCTGCTGGAGAATGGGATGGCTGCTGGGGACAGCGGTCGCGGTCCTGGTCTTTTTTATGACCCAACCCCCCCCGGACCTGTTTTTGGCCTGGGAGGCCTTGGAGCTCTTGGACCCAAAGGGTGACTGGTTGGCCAGTGCCTCAGAGGACCCAGGCTCGGAGCTGGCTACCTGCTGTTCCATGAAAGTATGGAGAGCCTTTCTGCATCGCCTAAGGGTGGTTTGGTTAAACAGTTGGCAGAGTTCACAGTCCAAGGCGTCGTGATCACGACCAAGACAGCAAACACACTCAGAGTACCCGTTGTTGGAGGCAATCTTTTTTCTACAGCAATGGAAGAGAGAAGCTGAAGGTTTAACTCTCAACATAAAACAAAAAATAAAAATAAGTCTCTGAAAAGAGATTTGTGAGGGCTGTGTAGAAACAAAAAGGCTGTAGGCCGCAAAAAGCTGCGAACACTGCTACGGCTCTTCCATGGAGACTGTGCTTGCAAGTCGATGGTGGGAAAAAACTGAGGAGGGTGCAAGCCCGCCTACGCCTTTACAGGGTTGGCAACGTCAGTGGATGTAGACGGCACAGGTGGGCCCAGCTGTACTGCTGAAAATCTTCCATGTGGATTCCCCATTCACCAACGGTGAAGTTCCTATGGTATAACCTGATGACTGAGATACCTTCGAAAAAGAGCTAAGGGTTTAATCCGGGTGACATTCCTTAAGTGGTAGAAACCACTTTGGACAACAGACGACACCTGAGCATCAAGTGTCAGTCTGTCGTCAAGGAAGACGTACGATATTCTTCATGACAACACATGCTGAGCGTGGAGGGGGCTTTAAGATGAACAAGGAGAGGAGAGGAAAGGAGTTTTGGAAGTATAAAAAAAACAAATTTTAATAAAGAATCACCAAGAATATTGAATTCTGCCACACTACATAGATTCCGTGGTGGGATGCAAGATATGTGGAAACTCCGTGGCCACAGAATCACAGAATTCCAGGACCAAGGAATTACCACAAATAATGATGGGGGCTAGAGCCAAGAATTATCCAGAAGAGCTTACTGAACTCAAACTATAATAAGCAATAATTCACTAATAATTCAGTATACTGGATAACATCCTGCCTTATTTATATATGAACAGCAAGTCTAGTTGGCAGATTGTTATGATGGTGGTGCTCTGCATTGACACCTGTCAAACTCGGGTTCAAGTTTGGGGACAAGAGTTTCATGGAATGGAGGGCATAGGCCACCCAGCTCTAAAGCAACACATTCCCCCCAGCCAGAGCAGCACTGGTTACAAAAGCAGACACCTACCCACCCTGCCAAACATGGAGATACTGCATAGCTTCTGCAGTCCCAGAATGGGGGAAGGGAATGATGCATCCTGAGAGGACATCTTGGTTCAGCAACTCCAGGACATACACACGCACACACAAAGTCGAGCAAATTAGCAAATGTAACTTCCATTAAGATAACATATAAATGTTACAGTGCCAGCCTGTCGGCGCAGCAGTGGAACTACTGCTCGGGATGCCAGTGACCCGGATACAGGATCGAGCCCAAGTTGCTGGAGGGCCAGCCAGGCAGAGAGGGAGGGCTGGCCACTGCACAAGCACCTCCTGTGGAAGCACAGGAGGTGCAATTTGCACAGCCAGCAGGGGAGGGTGTAGTCGGCCAGCTCGTGCATGCACACACCTGTTGCTTGCATGCTCACACTGCTGACTCCAGAGGGAGGAAGGAGAAAAGCTAAAAATGCCAGCAGGGCTGTAGGATGACGCCGGCAGTGTACCTGTCGATCTCTCATCTGGCTCTAACCCACTCCACCCGATCTTTGATTCGGTCTCTGCCAGAGTTTTGGCTAGTTCCGTTGGTCTCATCATGGGAGCACGCCACTGGGCAATTTGGGGGAAAGAAGTTAAGTTCTGGGGATGGCAGAATGACAGGGCTTGAGGTGCAGGCGAAGAAGGGACCCATCTGGAGTTGAAGTGCACTAATGAATTAAAAAAAAAAAAAATTAAGCTACAGAACATCCCCATAATCATTATACTATTTTTACCTGTTTTTGGCCACAAGGCATTGACTGCGATATCCCCTTTAAATTCCTCTGCCATCCCAAGTACACACATTGACATTCCATACTTTGCTATGGTATAAGCTGAGGAAGAGAAAAAACAAATATTAAAACCAACATTAACTCATGTACGCTCTACCAATCAAACATATCAAATGTTTTGCAAATTTAAAAAGGGTAGCTAGAGAATTAAGGCATCCTTCAGGATGCATGAATTATTCTTACTCATCTTTGATCTGGATGGCCAACTTTGAAATCTGTACAGACAATCCCCCCACCCCCACAAACAAGCATGTGATTGAAGTCTTGTATCTGATGAGCAGAAATTGTAAACATAACAAGTAGGTGGTGTGGGATCCATACTTACTATTGTTAACCAACATGCTATCAGAGCTTTCTTCTCAGTTAGCAGACCTTGAAGCAGCAAAGGTCAGTTTCAAAAGCCCTGGGATCTGGAGCAAAGACTCTAAGGCCCTGTCCACACTGCACATGGTAAATCATTACCGGTGCTTTGAACCATTACCGTGAACTCAAAAAACGTGTCGCGTCCACACTGGTAACGGTTTACCATGCGATTTTAAAACTGTTCTTTAGACCAGTCAAGATGTGGTATTTAGGTTGAAATCGGAAACGGTTCATTATCCATAACGTTTCCCTTACCAGTGTGGATGTGTGACAGTACCGATTCCGATGGGAGGCATCTCAACGTCAGGACATCCTGCAGGCACTGTGGGACAACCCCTTGATTCAGTTTGCAGCACTCACATGGAGCTCCAAAAAAAGAGCAGCAGTGTGGATGGACGGTAAGAAAAAATTATTCACCTTAGTAATTGCTTTCCTTCTCATGGAGTCTTGCTATATTAGGACTTATTGCAGTTAGCCACTGTACTTGAACTGCCCCGGAGAGGAAAGAGTTAACTCCAGAGAATCTGGAGTTCTAAAGCGCGAGGGCGCTATACCAAAGCTCTATCTGGGCAGTTTCAAATGAAACTGTCAGATCTTTACGAAGCTAACACTAAGCAACAAGTCTGTATGGAAAGCTCTACACTAGCCAAATAGCTACCTACTAGTAGTAATAACAACAATAGAAACAACAATAACAATAATAAGAATGAATAATGGTATTATTAGTTTCCCCTGACAAGCACTATTAGGAACCCCCCCTTCCCCCAAAGACTCAAGTCCAGGAAGGGGGCCAACAAATCACTCAACCAGAAAACCCTAGTTCCCTAACCCTAAATAAAAGAGGGTGAAGGGAAGAACTACAATGGCATGACACAGTGCTTGCACTAATTTGCCACCCCCACCCCAGTAGAAGTTCTGAGAGGGGCAGGTTGGAGGGTGGTCCTAATATAGCAAGACTCCATGAGAAGAAAAGCAATTACTAAGGTGAGTAATTTTTTCTTCAAACACCATGAAGTCTTGCTATATTAGGACTTATTGCAGATTACACAGCAGTACCTCCATGGAGGAGGGTCAGAACCTACTTAGGAAATAGGCTCTGAAGCACAGCTGTGCCAAAAACGAGCATCTCTCCTGGACTGAAATCCAGGAATAATGCTGGTAAAGTGTGAACTGTCTTCCAAGTAACAGCTCGACAGATTTCCAGAATGGAATATCTCTAGCAGCTGCTACAGATGCAGCTGTACACCTGGTGGAGTGAGCCCTCAGTCCTGAGGGGCTCTCCTACCTAGTCTTTGATAACAAAATGGATACAAGAGACAATCCACTTGCAATTGTCCTCTTAGTGGCAGGTTCCTTTGCCAACCTTGCCCTAGGTAAGGAAAGAGTTGGAGGGATTCAAACCTGTGACCCTTGATGCGTTACAAATAGTAGCATAAGGCTTTTTTGACGTCCAAGCTGTGCAGTCTCCTCTCACTCACTGAGAAAGAATGCTCAGTGAAAAATCCTGGGAGAGAGATGGATTGGTTCAGGTGGAAACCTGAAACCACTTAGGGACAAACCCTGTGTTAGTCCTAGGGACTGTCTTATCCCTGTGGGGAGAGAAAAATCTTCTTCCACTGCCAGGGCCTGTAGTTCACTTATGCGTCTGGCAGAAGTGAAACCACCAGAAAAAACATTTTCCAAGTGAGAAGCTTGAGCTCTGCTGGGGACAGAGGTCCAAAGGGGTTTGCATTAACTGAGCAATGCCAACATTCGGGCTCCATGCAGGAGCTGGTTCCCAAAATGGAGGGTTGGTGTGAAGCAACCCCTCAAAACTTGGAAAACACAGGTTGAGAAGAAAAAGGAAGCAGGCTTCCTGCTTGCAGAAAAACAGAGACAGCTGCCAGAGGAACCCTTAAGGTAGCTGGCTTAAGACCTAAAGAATTTAAAATGGACCAAAAGTTCAGAAATGGGCAGATAACAGACTGTGGTATAATCTGCTTCTCAGCGACCAGACTGAAAACCTGTTCCACTTAGAATTGTAAGTGGCGCCAGTGAAAAAGCTTCCTGAAGCCTTTAAAATATCCGCGACACCTTGAAAAAGGTAAATCAGCAAAATTCTAACTCTCAAGAGCTGCCTTGAGAAGGAGGAATTTGAGGTTCGGATACCACACTCTCCCTTGTGCAAAGGCCAGTAAGTCGTGGACTCTGGGCAAGCTCAGGGTAGGGTGGACTGTCAAGGACAGAGACAATGGGTACCAGGGCTGTCTGGCCCAGTTTGAACAATCAGAATCGCTTTGCAGGGCTGAGATCTGATTTTACTAGTACCCTGAAAGAAAGGAAAAGGGAGGAAAGGTGAACAGAAACTTCCCTTTCCAATCCAAGTGAAAAGCGTCCAGGGGGGCTGATCCCAGCACTGGAGGCCTCAACAAAACAGAGAAAGTTAGTGGTTATATGGGGCTGCGAAAAGATCTATCTGAAAATGAGCCCCATCTGGCAAGGACTGAACCCAGCACCTGAGGATTCAGAGCCCAATCGTGATGGCCCTGAGAATCCTGTTGAGGGCATCTGCCAGGGCATTGTCCTTCCCTGGGAGGTGAACTGCTATCAGGGAGGTGTTCAGGAAGTAAGCCAGAGACCACCACTTCATTGCTTGATTGCACAAGGCTGATGTGAAAGTGCCCTGCCTGTTGATGTACCACATTATTGTGGTGTTGTCTGTCCTGACTTGAACTACCTTGTTCTGGACAGAAGCTGAAAACTCCTAAGAGCTAGAAGACAGCTCTGAGTTCCAAAATTGATGTGAGCAGGAGTTCTAGGGAGACCACACTCCCCTAGTGGACAGGTCGCCTAAGCGAGCTCCTCACCCTAACACAGGAGCATCCGTGGTGAGGGAATGAAGAGGACCCCTAGTTTTAGATTGCTTTGATCCTGTCACAGTGTAAGGCCAGGATCAGGAATTGGGTCACTAGAACCAATTTGGAAGGGAATCCTCCTTTGGGACCAATAGGCCCTCAGATGGAACTGAATGTCCCTCATCTGGAATCTTGCTCCTGCACTACAGCTGTGGAAGCAGCCATGTGCTAGTGTGTAGCAAATGCTTTGCTGGTCAAGAGACTGCAGAGTAATGGAAGATGCCAGGGCAAGAGACTGCCTACCCTTTTAGAGGGAGAAATGCCTGCTAACTTTGTGTTCAACTCTGCACCTATGAAAGTTAGTACCTGAACTGGTTCGAGAACTGCTTTGGTAAATCAGCAGGAATCCCAGAAAGGTGAGAAGCTGCTGGGTGACTTGCAAGTGGGATTTTACTTGATCTGGAGACTGACCCACTAAGAGCCAGTCATCCAGGAAAGGAAACAAAGCAATCCCTTGCCTTCTTAAAAGAGCCACTACCACAGCTAGAATTTCTTTGAATACCCTGGGCGCAGAGGTAAGGCCGAAGGGCATTGCCCTGAACTGGTAGTGGCCTGAGGGTAACCTGAGGTACTTTCGGTGGGAAGGCCTGATCAAGACATGAAAAAATAGGCATCCTTGAGGTCCAGGAAAGCTAGCCAGTCCCCTGGCCTCAGCCAGAGTTAACATTTTTAACTTTGTTTTCAAAAGATGCTTGTTCAGGTACCTTAAATCTGACATGGGCTGCCAATCTCCTGCCTTCTATAGGGTAAGAAAGTATCATGAGCACAGCCCCTTGCCCCGGTGGCAAGGAGGAACCCTTTCTACTGCTTTGCAGTTCAGAGGAGAAGAAACCTCTGCTCCCAAAGCAAGGGATTCCGAAGGATTTGCAGGTGGACCTGTCTGGCTCTCATCTTTGGAAACTGTTTGAAGCTGAGAACCAGATCTATTACTTCCAGAACCCACTTGTCCGAGTTAGGGACACACAGTTCTGGCTGAAATAAAAACCAACCTGCCCACTGGTATAGGAGAATCGGCCCTGGGCACCCCATCAGGGTGCCTGCTTGGCAATAGTCTTAGGCTAAGGGGAGGGGGACGGTTTACTTGTGCCCCGTCTATCTCTGCCTCTGAAGAGACCCCTCTGGCGAAAGCAGAGGAGGCCTGAGCCTCTACCTGGGCACTTTTGTAGGTAATCATCCATGTTTTCATATAGCTTTCTGTTTGTTCCTCAAACAGAGAATTACCCACAACAAGAAACAAATCCATAGACTTTGACAGAGTATCTTGGGACAGATTAGTGCATCTGAGCCATGCCAACCTACGGAAAGCTACAGAAGTGGTCATGACCCTAGAGAAAACAAGATTAACACCAACAGCAGTATGAACTTGAACTTAGAGGCTTCAGTGCCATTAGCAGCCACCTGTTCCAACCCGCTAGCCAGCTGGCCATGGGCCTGCTTGGCTAACTGACTGTCTACGCCCCACCTAGATTTCCAAATCTAGCCACATAAGCCATACAACTTGCCTGTCTGAGTCCCACAGAAGCTGCCATATACTGTTTTTTCTTGCCATGGCATCAATCCTCCTGGAATCCTCTTCAGGAGGATGTGAGGCCAGGGGAACTAGCCTTGACACAGGCTGCAGCTTGTACCACACCTACATGACTACACTGCTCAGTGATGAAGTCTGTAACAGAGCCTGACGAAATACACCTTCTGTCCATTTTTTTATCTTACAGGAGGGACAGAAAGAGGAATCTTATAAAATCTTAGTTGTTTACTTCCTAAATGACTTATGCAAAGGAAAGACAACCTCCTAGCCCATCATTCCTACATAATCAGGCTCCCCTTTACTCATCCATAGCCTCCTCTAAAGGAAGCTGGGGGGATTCTGCAAGCTTTTTGTAAAACATAAACTGAGAAAGGGACTCAGACAGAATAGGAGGAGATTCTAAAAGTCTGTCTGGAGAAATGTCCGCTTAAGTGGGCACATCCAGACCCTACCAGCCACACATGTATTGATCAATTTTCCTCCTCCCACTCCTGTGGTTCATAACAATCCTCAGCATCATAAACCTGAACCACTGGAACTGAACGAGCCACCTTTACCAACTGTAGATGGTTCGACAGGACCTAGAAACAGTGACTGGACAATCTGTATGGCTTAACTACTTCTGCAGCAGTTGGAGAGACAATCTTGGACTCCAAACCTACTGATTTCTGTCATATTCTTATTTCTTTTTTTTTTTTTTAAACTGGTTCCTCTGAACCATCCTTTTGCCCGAGGAAGTCTAGCCCTGGTCAGAGGGCACTCCCTCTGGTCCAGTGGGTACTGGACCGGGCTGGCCATCCGGGTCAGCGGACTTTTGGCCAATATTTCCTGAGCCGCCCTATCTCTTTCAGGGTGGCTGCAGAGAAATTTTAAACACCTGGCAGTCTGACAGGAGGTGGTCAGCCTCAGACAATAAACACAAGTGGTGTGTGGGACAGCCTTGGCAAAGGCTTCCCACAGCATCACAGTGTTGAAACCCAGTGGGCCCGGTTTTCTTTTGGGTTTCCCAGACATAATGCCAGCCCTAACCAAAAACTTGCCCTTTTATGGCGTGCCAGGACAAGACACCTTATCGGTTCCTAACCGTTTCACGGGTATTTGAAAAAACCCTATTTAAAATCAAGGTTTTTTTAGAACCGATAAGAACCGGGTACCGCACTCTAAAAGCCCAAAACTTTAAAACGTTAAAATAAGCAAACCGATCGGTTCAAAACCGAACCGATAACTAAATTTCCACACAGACTTTACATTTTGTACTTACGGTTTACCAGACAGAGCTTTAACCGAAATGCGGTAAAATAATTACTTTTTGCCGGTTCAAATGAACCGAAAATACTCGCTTGAACCGAGAAATGAACCGAGCTGAAGGAGCTGATCTCCGGAGCGACTGTTCAGTGAAGCGGAGTAAAGAATCTGACAGTTTCATTTGAAACTGCCCAGATAGAGCTTTGGTATAGCGCCCTCGTGCTTTAGAACTCCAGATTCTCTGGAGTTAACTCTTTCCTCTCCGGGGCAGTTCAAGTGCAGTGGCTAACTGCAATAAGTCCTAATATAGCAAGACTTCATGGTGTTTGAACGGTACATACAATACCGGTTTTAAAACAGTTACCGGTCAACCGTGTGCAGTGTGGGGCCTAAAGCGCCACATTTTCTAACATTCTCTTTATACCCACAGTGGGAGGAAATTTTCTAGCAACGTATCCAGGAACCTCTAACTTTTTGGGCTGCCTGCCAAATAAATTTTCCTTTTTGTGGCTGAGAGGTTAAAGTCCTCCACAGACCTGTTCTGGCCTGACTGCTTTCAATATTTCCTTTCCTATTGCTTCATCCCGATCTACCTCCTGTTTAGTGGCCTACAGAGTACCACAGCTGCCTATTTCTTTCCCCCAGTGCAGGATTTTAAATAACTGATTAGCAGTTTTTTTCTTGGGACAATACTAACTGTACTGAAAGCATTTATATAGGTTTTCTAAAAGGGATATGTTCGTTAAACACAGTGAGGCAAGTGCTATGCATTTTCACATTGTTTTAGAACTTTCATGAGAAAAACGTTAATCAATTTTTAGAATTAAATAAAACCCTGCAATGTCTGTTAACTAGATAGCTAGAGTAATTCCACTGCCTCACCCACTGCAATGAGGCAGTGGAATTACTTCCTTCCTTTCTTTACATACACTGCCACCTGCCTCCACTGTCATCCTCCCTGTCTCTCCTAAACACAGGGTAGCCTGGGACATTTAGGCCCTGTGCACATTAGGGACAGATTTTAAAACCTTTTATAACCAGTCTCTATCACGGTTGTTGGAGCATCCATATTGCATTCCGACAACTGTGCTTGCCCGAGCGGGTTCCCAGGCACGATTGCAGCAACAGCACAAAGCATTGCGGGTGCCGCAGTGCACGATGGGATACCCGTGATCAGGAACCAAAACATCAAGAAAAGAAGTACATTGAAGGAACAAAGGATTGTCTGCCAGTTTGACAATGCCTGTAACTTTTTTTTTTTTTTTTTTTTATTATGCAGCTGGAAAATCGGCTTTTCTCGCCGGACAGGTTGCCGTAACCCGTGTTACAGCATGAGCTGCCGAAATCACCACCGAGTCCGCAGCGGGTGGTTCAACTAAAAAGGAATGGTCCACAGGCACCCGGTAGAGACGGTGAGCCTTCTCTGGCACAGCAGGGGAAGAATGAGGATGCTTCCAGGTCACATGGGTGACATCAGCAAAGGTGTCGACCACAGGAGGGATGACCGCCAGCTTTGGGTCTTTTTGGCAGAGGTACTTAGCCAGCCGCAATCGCTTGGGGTCCAGGGCCTCAGTGTCCCAGCCCATGTTGGCCTGGATGTACCTCACTACCTCCATAAAACTGGGGTCATCTGGAGGGGATCTGAGGAAGCCCTCCGTGTCCCCTGGGTCTGGCTCCGAGTAAACTGAAGAGGTATCTGAGTCTACATAGGAGGTGGTAGGGGAAGAGGGAGAGGGGCTACGCCTCTTCCCTTTCGGCCTCTTGTCTGGAGGAGGAGAAGGGGAACAGGAGGAACTGCTGGGCCGGTCCCTCTTGGATTTTTTATCATGCTTTTTAAGAGAAGGCACGGCGTTCCCCCCACCAACCGGTTCAACTCGGTCGGGAACCGGCTCCGGAGTGGGTGAAGGTACCTCAGCTGGCAGGTCCTTTTTGATTGTGTCCCACCAGTGAGGAAAAAAGCTCCTTAACCGGAGAGAAATGCAACTTGGGTGAGTCAGGTGTTGGTGAGAAGCGCCCAAGCCTATACCGGCACCAGCCCCATCACCCGGGGGGCTGGCACCGAGTCTGAACCCTTGTCAACTGGCGTCGGCCTAAGGCGGACATTGGGGCGGTGTCAGCACCACCGTCATCGGGGTCCAGCATCAGATGGACAGGCAACCATGGAGAAAGAGTATCCAAACTGATGTTGGGCGTCTGGGACAGAACCAGCGTTGGGCGAACCAGCGTCGGTTTCACTATGACTGGAGGCGGAATAACCTTCGCCGGAACCGGGGCCGAGGGGGTTGCAGGCGAACAAGGGTCCAGCGTCCACTTCTCCCTGTGACCCAATGGACATCGTTCCTTTTCTTGGGACGGGCGACGGTTGGATTTTTGGCTAGAGGTTTTCTCGGCCGAACGCCGGTCAACAGCCGGAGGCTGCCGTTGGTCCGAGGCCTTGTGTTTTAGTGGCAAGGAGGAAGCCCTGCCGGCCAAAGACCCTGAGGCCTTGCTCAACTCCCGGGAGTCGGCTTTTAAGGAGGAAGCCGGGGGGGGGGGTCCTTACCTGAACCCTTGGGCTTCTTGGAAGACTGACAGACCTTCAAGGGCTGGAGAGTAGTGAGAGTAGAACCCACTGACGAAGACTTGACCATCGTGAGTCGGGAGTCATGGCCCGATGATCAGGACTTCGATCCCGAGAACCGATGCTTCAAGTGGGATCTCCCTCTGTCCTGCACCCAATGTTTTTTTATGGTGCTTGTTGGCAGGCTGAGATTCGGATTCACCCGATGAAGAGGCCTGTTCCATGGCTACAAGCTTGGTTTCTGTGAGAAAGACCGCGAAGGACTTCTGGTGCTGGATTTGCATCCGCGAATTAAAGGCCTGGCAATGAGGGCAGGCGTTGGTGCGATGGTCGGGCCCCAGGCAGTAGAGACATGCAGAATGTCCATCTTTCGCAGGATTCTGTTGCCCACTAGCGCACTTGTTTAAATGTGATGACACAGATATTGAAAATCAAAATTTTGAGTGAAAATCTAACCAGTGGAGAAGAGCAATCGCTACTAGCCGGAACACTGAACTAACCCAGACCATGCAGCGAGAAAGAATTGGTGCATGTGGGTGCCTCCTCCTTATATAGGGCGCCATCGGGGTGGAGCCGCGCCAGCGGGGGCATTCCCAAGTTGGTACTGCTAGAGAAAAGTTGCCGAACTGCCGCCAGTCCTCATTGTTGAACCTGCTGCAAGAGCTTCTCCTGGAAATAAGATCAGATTTTATTTATTTAATTTAAAACTTTGTTTACCGGGAAAGGCACACTGAGCCAAGGCTCGTTTCCAGATGCGACCCGGGGGAGGTGTGGGAGTAGGATACATTACAAGGAAAACATTTGACAAATATGAAATAGCATAACAAATTTAAACAGTTCAGATAAATAAACAATTTGTATCATATAAACAAATATTTACACAAAGGTAGGCAAACACCAGGAATTATAAAACATTTGAATGACAGTTGAGATAGCAAAGGTGCAGGCTCAGTAGTCAGAAAAAAGTCTAAGGGTCAGCTAAGGGCAGAAACAAGGAGGAGTGGGGGTAGCTTTAAGCAAGCATTTGAATCTATCCATGCAGACCGAATAATATACAACCCCCTATCCCTCTGACTACAGAATCGCCCATTTACTAAAACGTGCTTCTTGCCACTCCTTTCACTACCTCATATTACTCTCAATGGCTCAGTGTTCCCGGATACTGCCTCTCCCTCTGGGCCTCCACTGACTGCCTCTATATTTGTGCAGTCCTAAGTAAATTCCACAACAGGCGCAATCTATTCTATGTACTTAGCAGGTGTTTCCTCCCTAAAGGTGTTCACCCTCCTCCTGCCTTTTCCTCCTCCAATGCAATCCACCAAAACCCTGATGGTACGAGGAGCACGCTGTGGTGATGGAACTGTTGTCCCTCATGCCATGGTGCTCCTTAAGTCCTCCACTTTGGCCTTGAGGGCAGCCAACTCTGCACTGAGGCCCATCATCATTCTGCACATTGGACATCGCCCAGCCTCACTGAATTTCTTCCAAATGGCAGCAGAACCACAGACCCTATAGCTGGCCACCTGCCCCTTCACCCCATCCTTCCATCCTAACAGCCACAACTTATGTGTGCATGCTGGTGTGCCAAACAGTTGTGCAAAACAGTTGCCAGTAAGACTTCGGTTTATGCAGAGATTCTGGTCCCCTGCCCCTTCTCAGTCCTGAGTCCCTCCTCGGTCAAATGGCCTTACACACCTTCACATGACCTACCTCTACTCATAAATACTTTCCTGTATATACTGATCTATTACCCTGTTACCTGGAAGTGAACAGACACCTTCCTGTTCCTGCTCACCAATATAAATGTCTGCCCCCCCCAAGTTCTCAGTTTTGACCAACTAAGCCAAAGCTCCTCCTCCAGTCAGTCACATGCTTTACAAGCAGTAACCACTTAACCCATAATTGGCTTTAAAGGTGAATGCAGTAAGAGCCCCACACCAAAGTGTGGGTCTGGTCCCAATTTGCAATTTGTGTGCAAAAGCACCATTTTTTGTTAACTTACTGTTTACCGTAGTATTTATTTATTTATTAGAATTGTTTCCAGGAAAGGCACACTGAGCAACAAGATGTTTGTCTCCGTGCAACGGGGACAGATGATTGGATAACACGCAGGTTATCAACTGAGGAACATGTAACAGTAAACACAGCAGCATGAGGTTACATTTTGTGATAGGATAACATGCAGGTTATCAAGTGAGGAACATTTGACAGTAAACACAGCAGCAAGAGGTTACATTTTGTACGAGTTACAGATGAGATCATGGAACAACTAGGTTACAGACAGGCACATAATACATATATATTAATCACTGTAGTAAGAATTACAAGGGTTTACAATTGCAGACATAGACTCACAAGAAGCAAGTAGCAATAACAATAATCGTAGAGCTCAATAATAATTAAATGGGTAAGGCCAAATAAGCCAGCTTCGTAGCATTTTAACCCAGCATTTTACACCTTATATCTGACCTTATACATTGACATCTTATATCACCGGGCCTCAAGAGTCATATCAGGTGCTCCCTACGCTACTCACAACTGTTCCTTATATGCCCTGGTCGGCTGGACCTCCCTCGGCATAAGACGATACAAAAACGCAGCAATCTGGACCCATCGTGCTATCACCAAGAAACTGCCCCTTTATATCTCAGACTGCCTCCCCATTTGTTTCCCTGGATTGTATGCACTAAGAAGATCCTCCTATATTACTCTCGTTATTCCTAAAGTCAAAACTCGATTTGGCAAATTTTTCATAAACCCTATGGAATAAGCTCCAGAAAGTACTACAAATTACCACATCACTTCCCTTGGCTACTTTCAAAACCCTACTGGCCAGGACAGCTACAGAAATTTATATTTATAAAGTACAGTTACGCAAGAACTTACCGTAACAGTAGATCTTCGAGAGAGGCTCTTGCAGTAGGTAACTGCATATAGGACTGACGCCAGCAGGCGGCAGGACCCCCCGGAAAAATTTCTAGCTAACAGTCCCCGGCGGACTGCCCCACGCCAGGTGACCGGCTGCAGTAAAGGGGCGGTCCCGGACGCCCGCTCAGTTCTTTCCTGCCACAGGCCAAAAGAGGCCGGACGAGAGAGGAGCGGATATTTCCTCAATGGAAAAGGAGCTGAAAAGCCTAGGGGATGGAGGGGAGTGGAGAAAGTTATTTGCAAAGAGCCTCTCTCAAGATCTACTGTTACGGTAAGTTCTTATGTAACTGTACTATCTTACTTCGAGAGGGCTCTTGCAGTAGGTAATTACATACAGGACTGAATCCCAAGCAGTCTGGAACCAAGAGAGGCACCGGGAGGAGGAAAACTACTCCAAAAGGTAGTGCTGGTTGTGCAAGTCTCAAGACAGGAGGCCTTGCAACACAGACAGCCCGAAGCCTGCTCTACGGCGAGAGGCAACATCCAAACTGTAGTGTTTCGTGAAGGTATGAACTGAAGTCCAGGTGGCGGCAGCACAAATGTCTGCTGCAGACACATTCTTGAAACAAGCCACAGAGGCAGCTACTCTTCTTGTGGAGTGACCTCTGACTTGACCTGGGAGGGTCTTCTTGTATTTGTCATAACAGAAAGTGATGCAATGAGCCAACCACTTAGACAGGCATTGCTTGGAAACAGCATTGCCTTCCCTTTTGTGAGCAAAAGAGACGAACAACTGATCAGTCTTTCTGAGATCCTTTGTCCTGTTGGTGTAGTATCTCAGAATCTGGTGAACATCCATAGTATGGAGCAAATACTCTCCTTGATTAGAGTACTGTGTAAAAAATGCAGGTAACTCTATGGACCGATTTAAGGTAGACTCTGCTACTACTTTAGGTAGAAACTTAGGATTCACGCGAAGAGCAACTCATTCCTTGTGAAAAATCAAGTAAGGGATTTTACACATCAGGGCCTGGAGCTCGGAGATTCTTCGAGCCGAAGTAATGGCCACCAAGAAGAGCGTCTTCTATGAAAGGAACTTCAAATCCGCAGAAGCTTTAGGTTCGAAGGGAGGATGAGTAAGTTTCTCAAGAACAAAGTTCATGTCCCAAGGGGGAGCAGGGGTACGGATGGGGGGCCTCAGATGGAGGACCCCTCTGAGAAAGGTCTTGGAGACCTCCAGTTGAGCAAAAGCCTTGTCTGCAAAGGGAACATGATAGGCCGAAATGGCCGCCATGTGTACCTTCAGAGAGGAATGGCTGAGACCCAGGTCAAACAGATGACGTAGATACTCCAGCAGAAGCCCCGCTGAACAGGAGAAAGGTTCCACGTTCTCGGAAACGGCCCAAATAGTGAATCTTTTCCGCTTTATGGCATAAGTGGATCTGGTGGAAGGTTTTCTGGCCTCCACTAAAATCTCCGCCACTTTGGGAGCCACTCCAAAATGGGATTGGGCTAGGTCTGCAGGAGCCATGCATGCAGTTGAAGGGATCTGAGGCCTGGCTGGACCAGGGTCCCCTGATCCTCAGTCAACAAACCTCGAGACAGAGGAAGAGGAGGATCCTCTGAATATTGTTGTAGAAGAGAGAACCAGACTTGCCTGGGCCAGAAAGTACTGATCAGAATCATTTGCGCTCCTCCTGAAGCTAGTTTCTGCAAGACTCATGGGATAAGTGGAATTGGGGGAAAGGCATAGACGAATCTGTCCTTCCAGTCTAGAGACAGAGCGTCGCTCCAAAGCGCTGCTCTGGAAATGAGCGAAGAAGACGGAAGTTTTATGCTTAGTGGGATGCGAACAGGTCGACCTGTGGTGTTCCCCAAAGTTGGAAGATATTGCCTAGGACCCTTGGTCCAGTTCCCACTGTGAGTCAGAGCAGAAGAGCGATTTAGCTTGTCTGCCAGGGTGTTGTAGACTCCCGGGACGTGAATCGCCGTGAGGTGAAGGTCGTGTTGTGTTGCCCAATCCCAAACCCTCATTGCCTCCCTGCATAGAGGGTAGGACCAAGTCCCTCCATGCTTGTTGATATACCACACCACGCACATGTTGTCCGTCTGGACGGCTAGGTGACCGGGAAGGATGTATTGGTGAAGGGCTTGGAGAGCGTTCAACACTGCCCGAAGCTCGAGCACATTGACGTGGCGAGCTTGTTCTAGCTTGGACCAGGAGCCCTGGGTCCGATGAGGGCCTAGATGGGCTCCCCAACCTTCGCCGGAGGCATCTGTGGTTAGAGTCTGGGAGGGGGGAGGATGAAAGAAAGTAACTCCCTGAAAAAGGTTCTCTCGAACCATCCACCATTGCAAGTCTCGGATCATCAGCGAGGAGATCAGAACTGAGTGATCTAGGTCGTCCACTGGCTGATCCCACTTAGAACGTAGAGTCCACTGAGAGATCCTCATGTGGAGTCGAGCGTGAGGTACCGTCAGGATAGCAGCCACCATCAGCCCGAGAAGGCGAAGGACCGACCTCACAGAGACCATCCTGTGGTCGGACAACAGACTTATTTAGGTCTGAAGGGTGGCCGCCCTGTCTGGAGGCAGGAAGGCCTGGCCCACAGTCGTATCGAGGATCGCCCCAATAAACTGTAGCCTCTAGGATGGGTCCAGATGAGACTTGGAATGGTTGACGGTAATACTCGGGCAGGCAAAAACCTGCTGGGTAAGGGAGAGGAAACGCAGGAGTTCCTCCCTGGACGAGGCCACCAGGAGCCAATCGTCCAGATAAGGGAAAACCTGCACTCCCTTGGTACGCAGGTGGGCCGCCACCACTGCCAGGCATTTGGTAAATACTGGGGGGGCCGAGGACAGACCAAACGGGAGTGCCTTGAACTGGTAGTGGTCCCTCTGGAACGCAAAACGAAGGTATTTGCGATGAGATGGGCAATGGGAATGTGCAGATAAGCATCCTGCATATCCAGAGCACAAAGCCATTGACCCGGCCGGAGGAGTGGCAGAAGGCTCTGCAAAGAGAGCATCCTGAACCTTTTGTACTCTACGTAAAGATTCAGGGAACCGAGATCTAAAATTGATCTGAGATCTCCTGTCTTCTTTGGGACCAGGAAGAAATGGGAATAGTAACCCGTCCCCTGAAGATGGAGGGGGACAGGCTCTATCGCTTGCTTCAGCAGAAGAGCTGAGATTTCCTCCTGGACCAAAGGAAGATGTTCCCGTGAATACAACGACTTCAGAGGGGGGTGACAGGGTGTTTTCTGAAGAAACTCTATGGAGTGTCCTTCTGCTATGAGGTGGATCATCCAAGAATCTGTGGTTATCCTCTCCCATCCCGGAAGGTGGAGGGAATACCTCCCTCCTACCAGTTCCTCCAGGGGGTCCGGAGGCAGTGGGAGAGGAAAGGGATCAGCTGGTGTGGGGCAGTGCCACAGCTGAAGCACACGCTGCTTTTTTGGGCGGGAGGGCTTGGCAGCTGCGGGGGCCCGGCGTTTTGTGGCTCGCCTTCCCTGGGGTTTCGCCTTTGGCTGATTCAGTCTGCGAAAGGGACGGCGCTGCTGCTGATGGGGACGGTACATGGAATCAACTGACTTCAGAGCCGTCCCCTTCTCTTGCAAATCGGTAATGATGTCCTTGACATCACCACCGAAAAGCACCGACCCCCGGAAGGGTGCTTCCTGGATAGCAGATTGCACCTCCAGGACCAAGCCTGACACGCGGAGCCAAGCATGACGCCATAGACCTACAGCGAAAGCTGAGCTCCACCCAGCAGTGTCCACTGCACCGTATGTCACACGTAGCATGTGTTGACTGGCCGAACAAGCAGAGCGGACGAGATCAGCCAACTCCTGCTTGACTTGGGAGTCAGGCAAGGAGTCCAGTTTGGCTTCCGCCAGAGTCAGGATGGCCTTCTGGTAGTCCCCCATGTGGCCGACATAGTTCAGGGCCCTGATCCCCAGTGTGGAGGAAGTGTAAATCTTTCTCCCATACTGGTCCAGAAGGCAATATTCCTTATCAGGAGGTGATGAGCTAAGATGTTTAGGGTTCGCCGAACAGCCGTGAGTGGCGCTAATCACGACCAAGTTGGCATGAGGGTGAGAATCTAGGAAATCAACACCCTCTGGAGCCTGATATAGCCGGTTTGACTTCCTAGGAAGTGGGGCTAAGGCCAACGGCTGTTTCCATATTGTGGTAACAAGGTCGGCGTGAGGCTCTATCCAGGGTGGCACCAATGTAGGAGCTGTCACGGGCAGATCCAGATGTTCAGCGAGTTTCAGACGCTGAGGATCTGGTTCCAGGGAGTGCCACTGATGAACCTCCTGGATTTTCCTAAGCAACTCCGTAAAAGAAGGATCCTCCGGAGGAGACTTCAGAGGAGTCCTTGGCCGGGACTTCGACGGAGAGCAAGGCTCGTCGTCTCTCTCGGAGCAGCCGTCGGAAGAGTCCGAGAGCGAAGAGGAGGATGAAGAAGAGAAAGACACCCTTTCCCGACCCGGGGAAGGAACGGACCCCTTGGGAAGTCCCCGGGGAAGCGTGTCCTGCCCCCCTCTGGATCCAGATGGAAGAACCCTGGAGTCCGGAGGTGGTAAGGGAGTGTGTTGTCTCGGGTGTACAGGAACCTGGGACGGCACCGTCGCCGAAAGGCAGCTCTCGACCTCTTTGGTGAGCTGAGCCTTGGCCTCAGCCCACCAGGAGGCCAGAGTCTCCTGCAGATCCACCGGCGGCCGCGAGGGCGGTGGAGGAGGGGGATAACGATATGGGTTATAACCATATGGTGCGTATCCAAAACCCGGCTGCGGGTAACCCGGCATCGGGTATTGTGGTGTCGAGTATTGCGTTCCCGGGTACACCCGCGTCGAATAAGACGGAGGATACCCAGGAGCCGGAGGGGGGAGGCTTCCGGAGCAGACGGCCTGGCCGGGAATCTCACGGGCAGGTCCACAGTGGAGGGTCCGGAGGGCCCGATGGAAGCAGAATATTTCCTGGAGTCGGTAAGGCCGACATCAGGGCCGACGGCGGAGGCCCTGGCGCCGGAGGTACCGACGTCGGAGCCGGCGTCCGGGAAGCCGACGTCAGGTCCGGTGCTCCAGGTGGAGGAAGGAGTGACGGAGGCAAAAGATCCCCAGCTTCGCCCGGGGATGGAGGGGAAAAGTCCCCGGGGTCAGGTTGGGGAGACTCTGGTTCCCCAGACGGCAGCGAAGGCTGCGGGGAACTGGGAATGACAGACATAGGGGGTCCGTCGTCGGTTCTTTCACCGGCTGGACGTCAGGCGAGCCGACGTGAGGCTTAGTGGCAAGTTCTCGACGGGCGCCGGAGGAGCAGACGTCCGACTTACGAGAGCCGTCACCGGAGGCAGGCCGAGTAGAGTGATCAGCCTGGTTCAGTGGAGTGGAGGCCGCGCGTCGGCCCGGAGGGTCAGACGTCAGAGGAGCCGACGCCTGGCTTACCGGAGTTGCCCACAGTGGTAGGCCGCGAGCCTGCAGCCGAACCAGGGGCGGAGGCCTCCAACTGCCCGAAGGTGCCCGCAAGGCCCGAGCGCGAGCCAGATGAGCGGGTCGACACCACCTCAGAAACCTCCGAGGCGGCCATCGAGGAGCGATCTCCGAGGGATGTTACTCAGGCCCCAGCAACTCCTGAGGGAGACGAGGGAGGAGCCTTGTCCCGGTGCCTCCTTCTCCTTCCGACGCCTTCGGGGGAAGTGGACCCCTGCCTCAGTTTTTTGAGCTCCTTCTCCATAGAACTCATTTTCTTCTTTAGAATATGGGCTTCCAGGGATTGCTGTTGCCTTTCCCGGGTAGCCGCGTCAAAACTGAGGCAGTGCTGGCACTTCTCGACCGGGTGATTGGCGCCTAGGCAGAGCAGGCACAGGGAGTGGCCGTCCTTGTGCGGTAGTTGGGCGCCGCACGAATCGCACTTATTCTTGTGCTCGGAGGGTGTAGGGGACGTCATACACCGACGCTAGTACTGACAGTCGAAAAATAGAGTTTTTGGTAAAAACGATGAAGGTAGGGCTGATCTAAGACTTAACTTTCTCCGCTGGTGAGCTGCAACGAGCTAACGGGCGGAAAGAATCCGGAAGGCTACGTCCGACCTCCCTTTATACCGACGTCACCTGGACGCCGGTCACCTGACGGGGACGGTCCTCGCCAGGACTGCTAGCTAGAAATTTTCCGTGGGGTCCTGCCGCCTGCCGGCGTCAGTCCTATATGTAATTACCTACTGCAAGAGCCCTCTCGAAGTAAGATCTGTGCTTCATAAAACTCCCATGCATACACTTCTTTCATCTATCCCTTAGCACTATGAATTTTCACTGCCTTTTATCTTCTTTAAAGGTGGTCTTGCCTACCTACAGTTTCTGGCCCACATGGCTGGCAGTGCCTCAGCTAGCTACTGCCCCGGGCTCTTCCTCTGTGATCTATACTTGTTTCTCAACTCCAAGAGGTGGCCTTGCTTCCCTGCAGACCTCTGCCCTCCTGGCCACTGGCTTGATATCTTGCCAGGCAGATTATACACCATCTATACTGACCGGTACAGCTAGCTAATAGAAATGCTACTGTGTTTTGTTTAAACCAATCTGTATATATATCCTAAGCAATCTGTATAAATAGCCAATTGTTATGTTGTACCTGCTTGGAATAGCTACTCTATGAGGATGTGGTGTTGTGTACTCCAATGTTTTTCTGTCACATATGTAATTATTACCAGGTCCATCTTGTAAATGAGTTCTTCTCAACGATGTTTCGCCTGGCTAAATAAAGACTGATTGATTGATGGGAGTCAGGTACAGGAGCAATTTACTGTGAAGTAATTTACCAGGGCAGTAGAAAGAGTGGGCAGAAGAGGAGTGGCGAATTTGCAGAGGGAGCTCATTCCAGAGCTTAGGGAAGCGGTGAGAGAAGGCTGCTTGGACAACAGCGGTCCTCCGCCGAGGGATTACTAGTTGGTGGGAGTCGAGGGATCTAAGGGCATAAGTGGGGGTGGGGGCAGACGAGAGTATGGTGGAAAGATAAGATGGGAGAGCACCTAGCCAGAATGTAGAGAAATTTAGCGAAGTGCATAATGCATTGGTTTTCGAGGATTGGAAATGCCAAGGACCAGTAGAGCTCGCAGTAGTGGGTGAGGGGAAGGGCATCAAGAGCAAAGCGGTAGATTGTATCAGACTAATTCTGCTGACTTGCAAGCTGACATTTTTTGTATCTACAAATCTCAGAATCCCCTGCAGCCAATATCAAAGAAGGGTTGCAGCAGTGGGAGATTCAATAACTTGCAGTGCATGTTCAAGTTTTTATAAGCTGCGATCTTTTCATTTGCTGGTCCCGCTGTCTTTCCTGGGCGAAGTTCAGTCATCTGTCTATCTGTCCGTCCATCCATCCATCCATCCATTACCAAGGCGCACTAGAACCTGTATATTAGGGTTGAATAAGCACTTAATGTTAAAACCCCATTTCTGCACCTTAAAAACCTACCCCCCCCCCCCCATTCAACAGATTAACCCAAAATTTGGCAGGCATGGAGTCTGGACCAGGGTCTCTGGATCCTGACAATGATGTGTCAATCGGTTTGGGTGGGCAAAAGTTTAAGAGGTGCAAAAATGCCATAATTCACTGTTTTTAAGACCTGTTTGCTCTCCTGAAGCAAAAAATGGTTTTATTTTGAAAAGTGACAACTTACTGGTTTGGTAGAATCTGACCCAAGAAACACGCTTTCACAACTTTTGAGTTTTTAACTTACACAGTTTTTAAAATATAAGCTAAAAACAGTGCCGTCTTCTGAGCATGCTCTGTTCAAATTATGAACATTCCATACAGTCATGATTTTTGCAATAGTGGTATTTTTCATGTTTTTTTGTAGTCATCACTCGAAAAGAACAGTTACGTACAAACTTAACATAATGGTAGATCTTTGAGAGAATCATCTTCACGAGACTTTCTTTTCATCAGAATTGTTTGAGGATTGCTTTCACGAAAATTACATTTGGTATGCGGTAGTGAAGCATACGAAAGCAAATAATTTTTTAGTGAAAAATACTGAAGTAAAAATAATGTTACAAAAAGTACATTAGTGGAAAAAGAAACAAGTATCTATATAGCGAAGAAGATTCTTCTCTTGGCACAGGGCCTAAAGGGCCCTATACATTTGCATCCGGAGCTGGACGGAAGTGCAGGGCCCAGAGGCCCCTGTGCTTCCACAGCCAGACAGACTCTTCCCTTGGCGCAGGGCCATGAGGGCCCTGCTCATTTGCATATGTAGTCACATGGGAAAGCAAGGTCCATGAACAGCCCACAGATTCTTGTCTTGGGGGGGCAGCATGTCTGCATCCGTAGCTGCAAGCACACAGATGGACTATTTCCTTGTTACACGGCCTAAAAGTTTATGTGCATCTGTAGCTGTTTTGCCATTTTCTTGGTGTAGGGCCCTGCATGCACAATACCACATGGACTCCTCCTTTGGCACAGGGCCTGGAGAAGAGACCTGGTTTAATGGGGACATGATTCCACTATTACAAAAAGTAAGGAAATTCATTACAAAAAACACGGTGTTAATGCAAACATTAAGCTTAAAGAACAAAAAGTGTACAAAGTAAATAAAGGAAAAGCATTAAGGTTTGGAGTCTGGGTGAATAGGTGGTGTGGTATTCCTTGGGGTTGTCAATCCTAAAGTCTACCCCCTACCCTGAGCAAACAAATTTATACATGATCTCTTGCTTCAAATAAGATCCGAAAACAGTTATGACTGATTCTGTTGGCCACATGTGGTGAGCCACATTTCTTTACTTCCAATCACTATATACCTATGAGGCATGGGTTTGGACCTGTATCTTGTGCTCAGCCAGGAGGCTAGGGGCTGGGAGAGTGGAGAAGCATTAGGATTGACAACCACAAGAAACACCACACCACAGATTCACCAAGACTCCAGACCCTAATGTTTTTCATTTCCTTACTTGGATCCTCTTTCCATTTTTCAACCCTAATGTCTGCATTAACATATTTTTTTGCAATGAACATATTATACAGGTGTGGTAGCCTACATATTTGGGTTGAGTAAGCACTTCCAGGTTAAACCCCAATATTTGCACCTTAATAACTCTTCTCCAGGTTCAACTGATTTTCCTACATTTTGGTACGCGTTGAGTCTAGGCCAGGGTCTCCAGATCCTGAACATTTTCTGTCAATTGTTTTTTGGGACATTTTTGGCTCACCTCTAACTACAAATTTTTTTTTTTCTTAAACTGAAACTTACAGGTTTGATACAGTCTGGTAAAAAGTAAACGCTTCACCAGTTTGAACTTTCAAACTACTATAGTTTTTAAAGTATTAGTTAAAAACTGTCCTGTTTTCTGAGCATGCTAAGTTAAAAAAATTAGCATTCTAGGGATAGTTTTTACTTTAGTGAAATGATAGATAGTGACAAAAGCAGTCTGTAGAACATCGAAAGTGATTTCATCGAAAGTGATGATCTTCAAACTGCTTTTTTTTCCCAACTTTCTTTCCCTCCGGTCACGGTGCCCTGGATCATCTCTCAGGCAACCTAGTCCTTTCCTGCTCAGCCTGAAGCCTCCCCAATCTGCACTTCTCTCTCCTCCCCCTCCCCGAAGCCAGTACCTCCGGTTTAACCCGCCCAGGGTGGGTCGCCCTCTCCTCTTGGGCACACTTACGAGTCAGACTCTGGCTCGGGTAGGGCTGGGGAACAGAGGACCTGGGAGGTCATTCGGGGAAGGCCCAGCAGAGGACATGGTGGACCGGTGCCGTCTCCTACCCAGAGCGCTGTTTTCCGTGTTCTTGCGAGCTTCACCCACTCCCTCCCTGCGTGGTGCACAACGACGCACTGGTGCACGGCAACCCTGCCAGCATCAACCACGCTGATTATGTGCATGTCTGGCTGCTGTAGTGCCTCCGGTCTCCACCGGGGGTCACCAGCACACTGAGACAACCCTCTCATGCTACCCGGGGAGGAGAGCACCACATGGGCACTCATTCTCAACCTTCCCCCAGCCGACCCCCGGTGACCAGATTACGCTCCCGAACCCGGGTCGCCAGTGTGGTACGAGGTGTGGCGTCCAGCGCCTCAACCCTCAGCGCCACCAGGCCTCTTCAAACTGCTTTTGTCAGCTGCGGCTGTGGAAAGCAGCATGAAAGAAATCACTTTAGAAACCACTGCTAACACCACCCACAGCTAGCTATAGAATGTCCCCCCCAACCTCTTATAAAACAATCACTGGCGGATGCCCAATCCTACCAGCCGATACCCCCCTCCTTCTGACCCATGTCACTGTTTACAGAACGGCTGGCAGGTGCCCAATCCCACTCTCTGGTAGCCACCTTCCATCTGACACCGGTTATGATGGTGGGTGTCCAATCCCGCCACTGTATACATTTACTACCCCCCAACACTTGGGTGCCCAACCCCTAGTGCCAGGCCTACAATCCCCCCTCCCAAAATTCAGCAGCATCTGGGTGCCCAACCCGGTGCCGCCACACTTCAACACCCCCATGTCCATTGGTGGTCACCCCCAGTGTCGCTGAACAGCTGGCCACTATACCTGTAATGAAGAAAACATTCCCATAATGTGTTTTCTTTCCTTTCTTTTCCTTTTTTGTTTACCCTGAAACAAAGAAAACTGTCCATCAATGTCTTCTTTGGTCCTGACCACCCCACCCCCCACCTATCCCACCCTCAACCACCCACTCAGCACCCCCCACACTCACCTGAAAAATGGTCCATTGTCACAGATCTAGTCAAGAAGCCAACAGATGTTCTCCTCCTGTAACCGTGAACTGAGGAAATAAGTGCGGTTGATGTATTTTCAATATTTGCTGAACTTTTACTCATAAACTTGATCATTTTCTAAATATTTATTTATTTTATTTTTTACTTTCCATTTATCCACCTTCTCACCCCGGAGCTATGCTTCTTCGGGAGACACCAGCTACCACCCCGCGACTTGCCTTACCTGATCCCCAGGAGCTCCCCCATGGAGCCGTGGCTATACCCCCCGCGGGTACGGGACGGGACCCAGACCTCCCGATGCTTTAATATCTCGTCAGGTCCCCCGGTGGTCAGGCAGGCAGTCGCCATTAGGGTCAGTATTTTGGTGCTCCATCTACCCATGCTCCGGCTTTGTTTTTTCCTCTTTCTGAGGAAGTGGCCGGCGTCCTGACGTCAAGGCGTTTCACCGACAACCGCCACTCCCAACCCTCTCTTGTACGTGCTCCTGCCAAGCACTGGGCGAATGCCCCCAACCCTCCCAGGAGAGGAGAGCTGTCCCTCAGATGCTCAATCCTCTCCCTCCCCCGCTGACCCCCGATGACCCAAGCTCATTCACGAACCCGGGTTGCCGGCGTCACACGAGGTGTGGCGTCCAGCGCCTCAATCCTCAGTGCCACAGGGCCAGCCCTCTAAATATTTTTGCCACAAATGATCAACATGGCCTTCCTGGGACCCCACCTCATGAACAAGGTAAGAAGACTATACTGAAAAAGTGGGGTCAAAATATATTAAAAAAAAAAAAGTTAGTTATGAAGCTATGTTCAAATTTTTCAACACTCGCTAAAAACATTGGTAATTTTCAATATTTTGACCCCAAATTTTCAACACAGCCATTTTTTCCCAACCACATCATGAATGTGAGGTACGGTTTTTCAAATCCAGCCCAAAATCTGTTTTCGCACTTCTGCCACAAATTGACATTTAGACCAGTATTTTATAAATGACACCTGTCATGTTCAGAAGGGGAAGGGGTTATAAAAGACTATGTTGAAAATTTGGGGTCAAAAAAAGAAAACGTTTTAAAGAAACATCATGTACAGGACCAGCAGTTGTCCAAGTGGGTAGTATGCTGTGTCCCCGTGACAATGTCTCAAGTTTGGGGAACAGCTCAGGGAGCCACCTTGGCAGCTCGAAGATGAGGGTCATCAATATCACACACCACTGCTCCTATCCTGGGAAGGGACTGAGCAGTGTTTTCCTGCACAGACAACACATGGCGGTGGGCTGGGAGCCTTCCCTCATAAGGGGTTGACTCGAGTGTCAAAGCCTGACAGGGTCATGTACAGCATCGGGAGAAGTGGGCTAGGTTTCAAAAAATGCACCTTGAAATATCTCTTCTATTCAGTTTATTCCATTTTGCGAAGGTAGTAAGGCAGCAGCCCTGGAAAAATGTGGCTCCAGCAGTCAAGTCAAGAGGGGTACGCAAAAGAAGTCAGGACCTCTTCCAAATGAGATGGCAAAAATAAGCCAAATAGCAGAAGCTACTGCAATGACCCCAAAGAAGCAGACCACATATCAGAAGGGGATTATTTTTTTTTTTTTAAACCGTGAAGCTATGCCTCCTATGGGGGAGTGGGACAGAGTAGAACATCTGCAGCATATGGAATTGCAGAGATGGTCAGCCAAGGAGTTGACATGTGACCATCTCTGTGGCCATTCTCGAGCCTGTTGGGCTTAACAGACAACATGGCATAGGGAGAAAAAAACATGCCAGTCAAGCTCTAATGAAAACTTGCCTGGCAAAACCAAAAGAAAACCACCAGAGACAAGACTGACCTGCCTTCTCTGCAACAACAGGGGCGTACATTGTGTGGAGACTAGTATCTTTTGATTCAATCCGGCACAAAGAACTGAACCACAGACAGGGTTACTGCAAGTGGAGTTGGACTGGATAGAACCCATAGAGTACAGGTTGCATTTTGCAACTAACAGGGATACACCCAGAGAAGAGGAGATGCATCCCAGGCAGGAAAAAGAAACAGGAAAAAAAAATCTAGTGACCTCCACCTCTTTCTTTTATCACTTTTTGTTCTGGTTGCATGGAGCCTCATCTCAGTGTTGGTGTAAGTTTCGACTGATTTTTTTGTGTGGAATTTTGTGGATGGGAAGTTTTTTTTTTTTTTTTTTTTTTAAACACAAGCTGCTCCGGGGAGCAACTGGGAGAGGCATGGAGCACTATAGGTGCTAGCCAGCAATAATGGGGTGAGTTGCCCACAGGCCATGACTCTGCTAGAGTGGGGGATGGTGGGCAAGTGTAATGAATACTGAAGATAATCTAGAAGATCAACAACTACGCTAAGTACTGTAGGTAGGAAAACTGTGCACACACACACACACACATATGCCAACAAGGAAAATGCAGTTCAGTCCACAATAACCATCACACAGATAGCGATGTAATGTAGTGATAGAATGCTTTAATCCACTGCTGAAACAGCATAAGGTACCAAGAACTCAGGTGCAGCAAAAATCTCCAATACTTCACACCTGTGCGCTTTCTCAAGGAGATACCATGGCAACAAATGACTGAACTGCACTCTCCTTGCTGGGGTGAGTGTGTGTGAATGGCTTTCCTAGCTCCTCTTTGCATTTCTGCACCACAACTCCAGCTGAGCGGCTGTGTGCTTGTGGGTTGTGAAGCATGTAATTTTCATATCTTACTAGAATCAATGCCCACTTAAGGGTCAGAGTATCAAGTTTTTCCCTTTTCATTAGACAGGAGCGGACTCACCCTGAATATAAGAAATACCCTCAGCCCTCTACGTGAAGGAGAATATCTGAGATCAGGGGCTCCTTACAAATCTGGTGAGACCAGAGACACTTCAGGGCCAGACGGGTGCTCCTGTGGCACAAAAGCAGAAAGATGTCCCCAAAAGTTCCCAACTGATCCTGGGGGGAGAAGAAACGAGCCCCAGGAAATGCAAGTTCAGCACTGCCAGGCCAAAGCTGCCAGTCAGGAAAGGCACAGCCATGCCATCCATCTGATACAGACGGCTGTTCCCTGAAATCTAGAGGTGGCCACCTCATTAGCGCTGTAAGATGCCTTTGACTGGTACCATGCTACCTGCAGACCACAGGTGGAAAGTTCAATGGCCTGTCTGACTGACTGTCTTGGTGGCAGTGTAGCTAACCATGCTGTGTAGCTGTAATCATAGTGGACAGTTATAGGACGCCATATGTGCCTGATGTACAGAGATGCACATGAAAGCGTGTGCTGATGTGAAAGCCTTCCTCCCAGAGGCATCTGTGTGGGCAGAATCTGCATCTGGAGGTCAGTAATGCATGAGACTCTGTGACCCAATAGGATCTGCAGTACTGGAAGCTCCAAAGTGGGTACCTCACCTGCAGACCCTGTGGGTGCATGACACTATGTGAGGAGGTCCCTGGGGATGGCTGTATTGAAGAGGGAATGCCTCCACACTACCCGGAATGTCTCCTCTGTCGCCCTAGACTAAGGAGGAATGACCACAGTGTCGATGCTGGGAACTCAACGGAGTCCCAATGGTAGGGCTGCTGGATCGCAACATATATATGCCTCACAGTCAAACACCTTGACCATATCAACCAGGAATCACTGGTACAGGGCTTACTCAGCAGTAGAAGGAAGGGGGACTGACTATTCATTGTCCTCACTGGAGGACATCAATGAAGGTGAGGTGCTGCCTCCAGTGAGGGTTGGTACCACAAAGAAGGGCTTCTACTGGGCTCTGCCACACTCCCAATACCAGTCATTCAAGGCACCAAAACAAGCCCAGTTTTGCTCCCACATTAGAGGCCCCTCAGTCTATCAAGAAGGGCATCCTTTTCAGGAATCAATCATGCCCCTCTAGAAGGGACCGAGACTCCAAGTCACTGGGGACTCGACCTGGGCTAAACAGGGGGGTTCGCCATAAGGACCTAGCAGAGTCACTCAAAGGGTGCCCTCCTACCTCCAAGGTGTAACCCAATTGGTGCCCTCAAGGGGAAACCCCCAGGTGAGGAGGCTGGAACCATGCAGGTCCCACAAGGTGACCCCGGTCCTCACCGGCGACTACGTTGTCCATCGACTCCAGGGAAAATTCTACCTACAGGTCATCACCGGACTGAGCCAGCGCTGCCTCTGGCACTGTGCTCAGATCCAGAGATGTCTTTGGAGACAGGACTCACCCTATCACCGCGGCCTGCACCATCCTAGACTCTTCACATGGTATCGACTTTGACGTGGCACTCAATGCAATCACCTTTCTCAATGTCCCAGGTGACACCAGAGATGGAGAAGACCTCCAAGAAGATGAAATCATCAGTACCTTGCTCAAAGCTGGGCCTAGGATCGACACTATAGACATCGCTGTCATTATCACCACACTTGGAGCTGTCCACCTCAATAGGAACTATCTTTGAGCAAGTATCGGCACAAACAACAGCCTCTGTGCCTGTCCCTCCACGACACTGCGAGTAGTGTCAGGGGAGGCCAGGTGTTGTCCTTAGAGTCACCTGCCACCATGAATGGTGACAACAGCACAGGTGATACCAGAGGATGACACTGAGGTGTCCACCAGTGTAGACCGAGCATATAGCTTCAGCCTCACCACTGGGATCTTCTGCTGCTGAAGGCAGGCAGACTCTGGAGGGTTCACAGCGCACCACTCAGGAGACGGTGTTCCACAGGAACCAACCACTGTGGTCTCCGACACCTTAAAACAGTGAGACTGAAGAGAACGCTTTACTTCCACGGAATCACAGGTCCCGGAAAGAGGCCCAGAGAAAAGTCCTAAAAAACTAGTCTTTGACACATGCGTGCGCTGTCTGAATCCGAATGTAGAGATCAGGAAACCCCACTTCAGCACGTAGTTCTCTAATGTACAATGGTTCACTGAAAGGCGGGCATTGCAGGCATCCATATTGTGCTCAGGTCCATGACAGGCTGTACAGGTTCAATGCTAATCCATTGTAGCAATTTTGTGTCCACAAGGGCAGTGACACATGATGGGCAGCTTTCAATCCTTTTTCAATTTAGCCCAATTTTTCTTGGGTTTCGGCACTGTGCAGAAAACAAATAAGAAAAAGATGGCACTGAATATCAAGCATAAAATGGTGAGGCAGCAAAAAGCTTCATGGTGGCAACAAGGCAAACTGAGAGGCGTCCCACGGTGTGCTCCCGACAGTGGGAAGAACAGAACTGAAGTCAGTGAGGGAGCTGGCAATGGTTATTTGCTAGCAGGAAGCACCACATGGGGGATGTGGAGGTGCTGTGCCCAGCAGCCACAACTACAAAGCTTTGCTCCTGCAGCATCCTAGCGTCTCTGACCCAGCCCCATAAGCAGAAATCAACAGTTGAAGATCGATTCCTGGAAGAGCTTACCTTTTAGTGTTTTTTTTTTAATTGCTGAAATTTATTATTTTTTATATATTAAAGAAGTTACACTTGTACAGAACATGATGTTTTCATGACTTGATTTTATTTTGCATAGCATGCCATAACGATCTTTAAGTGAGGGACAATTTTTTTGTTTTAACTAGACATCAAAGACTCACATAGCTAAGCCCTAGAGGAGCTATTTTAAATTGAATGGTGCCAGTGAGAGTGTGTGTGTGTGTGTGTGCCGTGACAGTGTCCAGGCTGATTTTAAAGTAAAAATCTTGTTGTGGATGGAGCTGGTGGGTGTGCGTGCATGCATGCAAATGTACATGAAGAAAATACATTGTTTTGGGTTTTTCTTTTAAGAAGCCAAAAAAAAAAAAAAAACTCCTCCTTTAACCTCATTTTGTCATTTGTACTTACCCAAATCTGGTGTTGCTTGCGCCTTACATCAAAAATGACAAGTCAGTTCTCACTTAAAAAAAAATCTTATCTGGAACACTGGGGGCTTGCACAATAGCCAGACTTAAAATATGCTATTTATCTCTAAGTGGGATGAGGCATGACCAAAACAAATGCTTAGCGAAGTCGCATGCAAGTTAAGAATGTCCTGATCCCTCCCAAGTGGAGATAACTGTGTATTTTAAGTCATGCCACTGTATTCCATTTGTATACACAAGGCATAAAATAAGTGGGTTCGCAGAGCAATTTGCTACCCAAAAAATGTGATTTGCTAATCAAGTGCAGCCTTGATTAGCATAAGTTACTAATCAGTTTGTTGCACTGTAGTAAATATTTCTGAATTACGGTACCATCTTCCTGTAATTATGGTAAAACGTACAGAATTACAGTAATTTACCCTGCACTTTTACACTTTTTCCTGCAACTGTGCTGGACTGTATCCTATAGATAACAATAACTATTTAGTTAAATTGCTCTTCAAACCTGGCTGGTTGCTAATCAAAATATTTTTTGACTAGCAAATACTGCTAATCAAGTTTCTAAAACTAATTTATGCCTTGATACAACTGCAATAAGGATAAAAATGTAAGAAAAACTCTTGCACCTCACTCACGTGTCTCCTTCCAAGCTAAATAAGAGAAATCATGTTATTCTGTCATAACTGAAGATAACCAGCTACGAGTGCACCTGTGCCCACAACCCGGGTGCCACTATGTCCAACAGTCTTATGGGATCAGCTATCTTGAGTGACCAACTGTCATGCTTGCCTAACAGCTCAAGATCAGCTGTACCGCACTTTGCCATTTTAACTTCTGACATTCCAGTTAGAGCTGCTTACAGTTCTGCATTGGATTCCAGCGCTCATGCAAAATGAAATCTGAAAAAGCACTAAACTGCACTTCCAACTAGCCATCGTATAAATTTTACAGCATCCTTGCGGCTTGCTTATCTGCCATCACAACAAAATGCATTACTAAGACTAGAGCCAATGCTGTCTCTTCCACATACTGGCAATGACTTATTTTCATTGGACAGAGCATATGCAAATATACAAGTCAATAATTCGGCAACATGCAATGGAAACATAAGAAAGTAGCCATAATCGGCTAATCACAGCAATCTTCTCAGTTTCTTAGCCAACAGGGGTAGCCACATTAGAGTACACAACAATAGCTTCATTCAGCTTAACGGAATCATGGAGACGTAAAAAAAAATTATTATTTTTTTTTCTCAAAAAAGGGAATAAAAAGTTAAAAACATGTCTTTTCTTTGGTCATAAATGCACAGTTTGATCTGGGGAAGGGTTTTATTTTTATCCCCCCCCCCCACTCCATATACACAGCATCTGACATGAAATGAGATAGGACAGCATGTGTCAGCCTTGACCTGCTTTACATGCTCATGATTGCGTTTCGCTCTACTCAGAGCCAGCAGGCCAAGGCTAAGTCTAAGAAGAAGAAAAAATGCTATCCTACCTCATCTAATATCCCCTGTTTATGTGGGGAGTTCGTTACTCTTGGTGTTGTATAAATATGTTTACGATTTAAGTGGACTGTAAAGACACCAAATAAAGCAGTAATTTTAGATGTTTGCAGAACCACTGTGAAAATAAATCAGCCACTGTTGTAATAAACTATGTATTTCAATGATGACTCATTTAGTTCTCACTTACTATATTCATATATCGAACTCTCAATCAACTTGATTGATAGTTCAAACTAAAGGATAAGGCACTTAATAGCTTCAAAATGTCAGTGAATCACAATGCTGTATAACAAAGAAACCCCACTTCCGTCACCATATTGTTTTCATTTCTCTCATTCTCTACACCTGAGGCCTTTATTTACCTTTTTCAACCACATTCACATGTGGAACACACGCTACAAAACAAAAAATAAAAATACACAATTCCTGAAATCCTGGTTGTGGACTCGTGTCTCGCTAGTAAAATCACACCAGTCAGACCCACGCACTCCACTCATAGCCACGCATTCCCTTGACAGTAGTACATATCCACACAAAAACAAAAAATAAACAACTTCTTCTTTTACCTCATTCCATGGTTCACTCCAACATCATTAATGCTGGTGTTGTATAAATAGGTTTACAATTTAAGTAAAGTGTAAGAACACCAAATAAATCAGTCAGTTTAAATGTTTACAGTACGCCCAATTCCTGAGCATCTGGAAAACCTCTCTGGCCACACCAGTACACAAAAGTGGGAACCACACAGTTGTTATATACTATATACTTATTTCGATGATCTCCCCTCTGTACAAGGCACTCGAGAGAACTGTCTCGGTCCAGCTTGTCACGTACCCCGGCAAATATAATATTAAATTTCAGCGGCAGCATGGGTTCAGGAAGCAGCATCGTACCAACTCTGCCCTAATAGAGTACACAAGCTTCCTGCATGAGGCCCTTGATGGGGGTTACTTGGTGGGCTCCATATACAGTGATCTAACCAAAACTTTTGATTTGGTTAACCACTCACTACTGCTAAACAAACCCCACTTGATCGGCCTCTCTGCCGAAACTGTTGTCTTGGTTCCAAAGTTACCTCTCTGATCACTCTCAACATATGAAAATCAGTGGTGCTCTATCTGATACCAATCCTGTCTCGACTGGCATACCCCAAGGCTCTATACTGGGCCCCCTTCCTTTTAGACTCTCTATTAACAATCTCCTGGAAGCCTGCCCAGCCACAAACATGTCCCTTTACACGGATGACTCTGTCATCTACACCAGTGGTACATGCCTGGAGTCTTTCACCTGAAATCTACATACAGCTTTGGTTCCTAGAGGGTTGGTTCAAGCTAAATAAATTGATCTTGAACTACAAAAAGACCAAAACCATGTTGTTTGCTGGTACACAGATGAGAGAAAAGCTATGCCCCCTCATCATTGTTAATGACAAGGGGACCACTCTGGAACAGGTTGGTTCATTTAAAATATTTAGGAGTCACCACTGATGACACACACTGCTTTGAACCACATGTAGACGTCACTGTTAGCGCTATCAATAGAAAACTGGGAGCCCTGTACAGACATCGACATAACCCTACTTCTGAAGCAAAACGCACTGCAGTAACCAGCACTATTCCACCCATAATTGACTATGGCCTTACAGTGCATGGAGCGGCCACAGACACTGTTCTCAATAGGCTCAGGATGATCCTAAATAAGGCATGCCGCGTCATACTTGGGGCCAACAGGCTCACACATACCTGCTTCCTGTACTCCCAAACTAATTGGCTCCTCTCCAAGATGGGATTAAATACCAATTGTGCCTAGTTGGGGAAAAAAAAAGCACTCATGGGCCTCACTCCACCTGCTGTAAAAATCCTGCTCACAACCAATATTCAACTAGGGACATGACCAGAAGTGCGCTCTCTCTCTCTCTATATACACTACCTCAGAACGAGTCTGGCAATGTGTTCCGTCACTGTCACGGCCCCAAAGTGGCTGAATAAGCTGCCTGAATCCCTCCTGGTACTCCCCAAATTGGCACCATTTAAGAGCGAATTAAGACAGGCTCTCTCAACTAGTGCCAATTGTGACTGCTACAAATGATCCCTTTCTACCCCCTCTGAACTACCTGTTCTGTCCCAGACAGCGCTCCTTTGGAACAGCCATTACCTAGCTCTTTTGTATTTATTCACTTCTATCCTTTATTGCATCTAGGACAATGCTCCTTTGTGTGCTGCCTAAGTTAGTGTCTGGATTGATGTCACATCTTGTATTACTTTGTTGAACTCTGCAAGCCATCACTGACGTGGAACCTTTGTAAATGAGCATGTGTCCTCAAAGGTGTTATTATAAATGTATAAATAAAAAAAAAAAATTAGAACCAGGTACCCATCGAAATCTGTAATTAACAACTTTGCTGAACACATACAAATACAACAGAAACCACATATTTTAAAGAGGAGGGAAGGGGGCAGGAAACACTACTAACATCTTTCTGCTCCAAAACAAATAACGGAATGAAATCGGCCACAATATATCTACAAGGTGGAAAAAATGAAAGCGCACAACCCTCACCAGACCCATGACACACAAACCAAAACTAAAAATACCTCCAAAGTTGTACACATAGAACATACAATGTTCTGCTTCCAAATAGGCACGTTATTCCCATTTGTGAGATAGTGGGTCTTTCCCAACTCACTCATGGCAAATTCTTAAGTTTTGATCCTGCCCGCTCACTCATTTTTCAAGATAAACTGCTTCTTGCAATGACAGTGCCATTCACACAAAACACAACACATAGACATTCTTGCTAGTATTGAAAATGCAGAGTACCCCCTGAACATTCATTCCAACAAAAACTCAGGATGCTGACCCATTTGTGTCACTATGCCATCCTTCACAGATGCCAGCAACAGTACTGGAGTTTGAACTCTAAGGGCTGGATATACACAACCCTGGGGCAGTTTTTTTTTTTTAAAGGACCATGTCAGCTCCAATCTGTGGCCAGGTACAATTTTCAGCAGGTGGGCACAAGGTGTCTCAGTGCTTATGTCCAGCTAGACCACGTTTTAATGAGCTAACCTGACTTAGTCCTTGACTGCAGATGGAAATATACTGCAGAAAACCATGTCCAACTGTTGCAATCAAATGCAGTTTTGAAAATAGAACATGCCGAGTCCAGACAGATAGTACAGTATATGAAGTGGCTGCCACTGAAAGTTTGAAAATCTGTCATACTAATCAATGTTTTATAGCTATTTCCTTCATGTTCAGTATGCTTACCACAATGGTTTTTGAACCATACTGGGTTCAGGTTCAGCGGAGGACTAAGGTTAAGGATGTGGGGGTTGTTACTCTTCATTAGGTAAGGAACACACAGCTTGGACCTAAAACAGCACAAAAAGAGAACAACATGTTAGTATTATGATAGCAATCACACAGAACAGACTTTGATACACTGACATTTGAAAATATGAAACTTCATCTATTTGGAAATGATAAATGTTTGCAATGTCGGGTTATACAATCTCTGAAATACCACGTTTATACTGACTACATAGAAAAAAATGAAAACCTTACATTGGTTTCCTGTTTCAAAACAAACATTTGTTTTTATTATAGATCTCATCTGATATGCAATATACTGACCAGCCTTCATCTGTCCTTTGAAGGCTCTTTAATCTTTGCATCATGTAGCCTCCCACTTTATCCAAGACAGGAAATCAAAATCCCACCATGGACAGCTTCTTTTTATACTTACATATTGCCCCCCCACCCCAAAAATACAGGTTACTCACCTGTAACAGGAGTTCTAGGAATGGTATATGTTGTTCATCCACACTTTCTGGCAGATATCCTTGCCGCTTTAAGTCTTGCCAGAAGGTCTTCAAGCTGGCTCCTCCCACCCACCCGGGTGGTAAAACTCTCGGCTCCGCCCCATGATGCCAGATCTGGCCCGCTGAAGCTCAGGTAGTGCATCGGTTGGAGAATGGGTGGATGAACAACATATACCATTCCTAGAACTCCTGTTACAGGTGAGTAACCTGTATTTTTAAGGACATGGATAAGTTGTTCATCCACACTTTCTGGCAGACTCCTAGCAGTTCTCCGGGAGGAGGGAGGCAAGGTGCACACCCCCTATTTAGGGAATAGAGACTGGAGAATCGAGGCCCCAAAACCAGCATCCCGGCGTGACTCAAGGTCGATGTGGTAGTGGGTGATGAAGGTGTGTGCTGACTTCCAGGTAGCAGCCCTGCAGATTTCCTGGATAGGGACGTCCCTGGAAGCAGCCACCGATGCAGTGGTATGGCGGGTAGAATGAGCTCTTATCCCTCTGGGAGGCTCCATGCCCGCCAACCTATAGCAGAGATCTATGCAGGAGGTGACCCACCTGCTTATCGTCCGCTTGGCTGCAGGTCTGCCAGGTGCGGCTTCAGCGTAGGTGACAAACAGCTGGTGAACCTCTCCCCGAACTTCAGCCGTGCGCTCCTTATAGTAAGCGAGCGCCCTTCTAGGGTCCAGAGTATGGAGCCTATATTTGGCCTCAGAGGTGTGACTGGGGTAGAATACCGGCAGAGTCAACACCTGGTTAAGGTGAAACTCCGACACCACCTTCGGAAGGAATTTCGCGTGGGGGCGCAGGACAACCTTGTCCCTGTGGAAGACCAGGTAATGAGACTCGATGGAAAGCGCCTGGAGCTCTCCCATCCTTCTTGCTGACATGATAGCCACCAAGAAGGCGGTCTTCCATGACAGGTGAGAGATATCACACCTGTGCAGTGGTTCGAATGGCCTGCCCATGAGATTTGCCAATACCAGCAGTAGATCCCACGGAGGTGGAGGTTCTCGCACCGGAGGGGAAATGTGATCAAGGCCTTTGAAAGCGCCCGACCACCTTCTCCCTCGGGGCGCCTCAACAACATTGAGGACCTCGTCGGAAGACCCAAGGCCTGGAACTCTCAGCCGCTCAGGAACCAGGCCGTCAGGTGCAGGGATTGAAGGTCCGGATGGAACACCTTCCCTGATTGACTGAAAGAGGTCCGGGCGAGCTGGAAGCTGCCTGGGAGCCTGGAGCTGAGGCTGAGGAGATCTGATACCAGCACTGGCGGGCCAGTCTGGGGCTACAGAATCATCTGTGCCTTGTCCCTCCTTGCTTTGAGAAGCACCTTGTGGATCAAGGGAAATGGGGGAAAGGCGTAGAAGAGGCCTGGGATCCACGGCCTCGAGAAGGCATCCCCCTGCAGCGAGCCCTGCTGAGGGGGGCGGGCATGAACAGCCTCAGCTTCGCATTCTCCCTGGAGGCAAACAGGTCCACCTGAGGTGTGCCCCAATGGGAGAACAGATCTTGTACTACCTCCAGCAGGAGAGACCACTCGTGAGACACAGCCCCTATCCGGCTTAGGGCATCGGCCAGGGTGTTGGAGACTCCTGCCACATGAATGGCTAAGAGATCCGCCTCCAGGCTGCGCATGAGTGACCAAATGCGGAGAGCTTCCTTGCACAGAGGCATGGAGCTCGTCCCGGCCTGGCGGTTTAGGTAGTACATGGTCGTGGTATTGTCCGTCTGGACCTGAACCACTTGACCCCGTAGAAACGGCGCAAAGGCGGTGAGAGCTAGACGGACCGCCCGAAGCTCCAGCAGGTTGATATGGCATCGGGACTCCCGAGGGGACCAGAGGCCGTGCGCTCTGTGCTCCCCAGATGGGCACCCCAACCCATCAGAGAGGCACTGGTCAATAGAGAGACCGCTGCTCGGCAGACGAACGGATGCCCTCCTGCAGATGAGCTGGAACGGTCCACCACTGGAGAGCTGCCCACATCCCTGGGTCACCGCTCACTAGCTGGTCCAATGGATCGCAGTGTTGTGACCACTGGCTGGCCAATCCCCACTGAAGGGGACGCATGTGCCAGCGGGCCCAAAGGACCACGCTGGTGCAGGCCGCCATGAGACCCAGGAGGCGCAGGAAGTCCCGGGCAGGGCGCGATTGCCCAACCAGAAATGACTGGGCAAAGGAGGAAAGAACCTCGGCCCTGTCCGCCGGGAGCCGTGCTCTGGCTTGAAGAGAATCGAGCTCTGCCCCGATGAATAGAATCACCTGCTTCGGTCCGAGTTCCGACATGGCCTCGTTGATGAGGAGGCCGATCTGAGAGCAAACCTGGAGGGCCAGATCTCTGGACCGCTTCACCTCCTGTCTGGAGGGGGCAGCTATCAGCCAATCGTCCAGGTAAGGGTACACCCGGACCCCTCGGCACCGTAGGAATGCTGTCACCACTGCCATGCATTTGCTGAAGACCCTGGGAGCAACAGAAAGGCCGAAGGGCATGGCTCGGAACTCGTAAAGGGATCCCTCCGCTAGAAATCAAGGGAATCTCTGGTGAGATGGACGGATAGGGACGTGAAAGAACGCATCCTGTAGGTCCAGAGAGAAGAACCACACGCCTCGTTCCAGGGATGGTATTATCTGAGCCAGAGTGACCATCCTGAAGGTCCGAGACCTTAGGAACTTGTTTAGGTCGTGCAGGTCGAGAATAGGGCGCCAGCCCCCCCATCCGTTTTGGGACCAGGAAGTACCTGGACACAAACCCCGGGTCTGAGGGAGGGTCCGCCACCTCTCTGATCACCTCTTTCTCGAGGAGCAGAGCGATGTCGGCTCAGCGAGCCGACAGCGAGGCTGCGGACCCCGAGGCCCCCCGGGGCGACGGCTCAGAAGGGCGGGGCCTGTTCGAACTCCAGAGGCAGGTTTTTCCACCACTTCAACACCCACCGGTCTGTGGTGATAGCAGACCAGGCGAAAGGAAGTGGTGAAGCCGCCCTCACGGGGAAACCCGTGGGTGACGAGGTTGGGCGACACCCATCAACCCGTCACTGAGCAGGCTTGGAGGAGGGACCGGCCGAGGGACCACCTGGGCCTTTACCTCCCTGCTTCCTGGAAGAGGAAGCCGCGGGCTTGGGTTTGGGATGCCAAGCGCGAGCCTGCTGGCCCTGATGCTGCTGGGCCGGACGTGCCGCAGGCGTAGATGGACGAAAGAGCTTGGGTTGCGGTCTGCGGCCCTTGTCCCTCTGGGCAGATGAGACCGAGTCCAGAGTGGCATTGGACTTTTCGATCCTCTGAAGGTGACCTTCCACTCCAGGGCCAAAGAGATCGGTCCCCAGGAAGGGGACAGCCACCAACTTGTGCTGGGTATCCACTGTGGAGGTGGATATTCTCAGCCATGCCCGATGGCGCATAGCCACTGCGGCCACGACTGACCTGGCACATGAGTCACCGATGTCCAAAGCAGTCTGAAGTTGCTGCTTAGCCACTGCCCTACCCTGGTCCCGCACCTGCTTAACCGTGGTCTGCAGGTCAGCTGGGAGATGAGGGACTACCTCGTCCAGGGAGCCCAACAAGGCGTGAGAAAAGTGCGCCATCAGCACGGCTGAGCTGGCCTGACGAAGGCCAAGGGAGGACGCAGCGTAGACTTTGCACCCGGCATAGTCCAACTTCTTGGACTCCTTGTCGGGAGGCTTGTCCACGTCCCTGGTGCTTCCGGCATGCCGGAAGGCGCTGTCGGTAACCAACCCCTCGGTCGAGGGGTGTTCCGAAAAACCGGACAAGGAACCGGTAGGGATGGCGAACTTCCTCGCCATCCTGGCCGAGGGCGCAGGACAGGAAGCAGGGCGCTGCCAGAGTTCCAAGGCCAGGCCGACAATGGCCTCGGCCACCGGAAAGGCCTCCGTGGGAGAATCCCCTCGGTCCAATATCTCCGTGAGGGGATACTTGGCCCGCTTGGATACGGGCTCGAGCTGCATCCCGGTGGACTCCGAGATGAACCTAAGCAAACCCATGAAGGACGATGGGCTATCGTCCAGCAACTGACTTCCGGAGGACTCCATGTCAACCCGCCTGGAGAACAGGGAGGAATCATTGTCGGACCCGGAAAAGTCTGCAAAAAGCTGCCTTGGGCCTGAGCCACCCTCCACCTGCTGAGGGCGATCGGGAATGAGGGTGACAGACAGCCTATGGGGCAGACCCTGGGCCGGCCGAGAATTCTTGGTCGGGGCCCCAAACAACGGCTGTGGAGGCGGAGGTTCCACCAGAATCGTTGGGGCAGCCGGTTTTGGTCGAGCAACAGGCCTGGGAGCAGGCGCCTCGGCTAGAGCGAGGGGTTGCTTCGGCCACTCCGGTGACAGCCACTTGATAGCCGGGGAAGGCGACGACGTCGGCTTGCTCCCGGACAGAAGGAGCTGTTGCCACATGAGGTCCTCGTAGCGCCAACGCAATCCTGCGTCAAGCCTCCTCGTCCGAGGAGGAAGACGAGGGACCAGGCGACGCCCGCTACTACGGTTCGAGACCGCCTTATGACGGCGGGATCGGCTGGACCGAGAAGAAGTCCGAGACCGAGAACCTCGGCATTTCCGAAGAGGGTTCTGGGGCAGGGCGGGGGAAACCCACTCTCCCCTCGGCTCGGAAGGTTCAACTGTGGACTCCGGAACCGGAGGCACAGGCAAGACCACAGAAACCTCAATCTCCGCCGGGGGAACTGGGGAGTGAGGGTTTTTCGGCTTCACCGGTCGACAGCCCATCTGACGGGTCGAGAAAAATCTCGACTGCGTCGACGGGAGTCTCGGTCAACTGACCTGACGGGGACACCGTGAGGCCAGTGGCCGAAGCCGAAGGATCGACCGAAGTCGATGGTCGACTACTCGGGGAGAGGGACCTCTCCCACTCCCAAGAGCGTCGACAGAGGGACTTACCTTTGTGGTCCTTCTTGGACCGAGAGGAAGGCCCTGAGGATGTTGGTCCCTCTTCCTTGGTGGAAGGGACAGACAGAGCTCCTTAAAAGAAGCTGAATAGGAGGATTCCAGGGAGAGCGGAATAAAGGCCGCGGCCGAGGTAGACGAAGAAGCGGCCTACGCCGCCTCCTCCTCGAGGGCGATCATCTGCTCAAGCTGTTCCGCCGAGCCAGCCGTCATGAAACCGGCTAAACGGGCCTCCTTCGACTTTTTAAGAGGTAACGCTTCAGGGCACCAAGTTGAAAACGGGCAGCACGGGTCTTCCAGGACGTAGGCCGAGAAGGAAGATGCAGGTCGCAAACCTGCAGGTCATGCTCAAGGCCCAAGCAGTAGACGCACGGGAGTGCGGATCCGCTCGAGACATCTTTCTTCCGCATGGGCACTTCGAAAATCGGAGTCGATTTGTCCATCGCAGTCAGCGAGGAAAATAAATGACCAAGTCTTGAAACCTTAAAAGTAATTTCGGTAGACCAAGAAATAGGAACTAGTCTTATACGCAGAGCGTTAAGGAGGGAACCTGAGCTTCCAAGCGGTAAGGAAGATCTGGCGTCATGGGGCGGAGCCGAAAGTTTTACCACCCAGGTGGGTGGGTGGGAGGAGCCAGCTTGAAGACCTTCCGACAAGACTTAAAGCGGCAAGGATACCTGCCAGAAAGTGTGGATGAACAACATATCCATGTCCCTAGAAATAAAAACTTCTTAGACTTGTTAATCTTGGCACTTCTCCCCTTCCCCTTTGCCCACTGTAGTAGAATCCCACATTCACCTAGCCAGTGAAAGTCAAAGCCAAGGCAGGCAGTTGTCATTCACTGAAAGTGCCCAATATTTTTTACTGTATTTATAGTGGAGCGGCAATGAGATATCTGACACAGTGAGAACAAGTGACTTGATCAAGGTTACAGAGTGAATAAGTGGCTGTGATGGGATCTGAACTTGGATCGACAGCTTCCCAGGTCTGTACTGTAAAAAAAAAAAAAACGACTCACCTTAGTAATTACGTTTCTTCTAGTGGAGTCTTGCTGTATTCTGACAAATGCAGTTAGGTTCTGCCTTTCAACTGCCCCAGAGAACAAAGGGTCAACTTTTCTATGCTTGGCATAGAATGTTCATCTCGAGTTTGGTTGAAGCCTCTGCCTGTTATTCGAACTGCAACCGTCAGATCTTTACGAGCAAAAACTCACTAGGTGTTCTGTGTGGAAACTGTAAAATTTCTACTAGCCAACTGGCAAAAATATAATGCTTTTGGTTCTCAAAGGAAGACTCAAATCAGGAAACCCAAAACCAAAAACCAATCAAATGAACAACATTCCACCCAAAGAAAAAAAGAGGGTGAAAGAGGGGGTTGGGGCACCTCTAGGGTGCCAACACTGCACCTGCACACCCACATCCCAAAAATCTAGGTTCTGAGAGGGAAGGCCGGGGGGGGTCAGAATACAGCAAGACTCCACTAGAAGAAACATAATTACTAAGGTGAGTAATTTTTTTCTTCAAACAACATGAAGTCTTGCTGTATTCTGACAAATGCAGACTACCAAGCAGTATCTCCATGGAGGAGCGACAGAACCTGCTTTGGGAAACAGTCTCTGAAGTACTGCTGTGCCAAACCAAGCATCACTCCTAGCCTGGATATCCAGAGAATAATGTTTGGTAAAAGTATGGACTGTTTTCCAGGTGGCTGCTTGACAAATTTCTAAGAGAGGGCTACCCCTGGTAGCAGCCAGGGGAAGCAGCTGTACCTCTTGTGGAATGAGCCCTAAGGCCTGAGGGTGGAATTCTACCTGGTTTTTCATAGCAGAATTCTATACAAGAAACAATCCACCTGGCAATAGATATCTTATTGGCAGGTTTGCCCTTCCCAACTTCTCCATAAGTGAGGAACAACTGGAGGGATTCAAACCTGTGACCCTTGCTACGCTCTATGTAGTAGCTAAGGGCTCTTTTAACATCCAAACTGTGTAGTCTCCTCTCTCCCGAGGAAGAATGATCAGTGAAGAAAACAGGGGGAGAGATACAGACTGATTGAGGTGGAAATCTGAAACCACTTTAGGCAAGAACTTTCTGTTAGTTCTAAGGACCACTTTATCTCTGTGAAAAGAGATGAAATCAGATTCCACTGACAAGGCTTCCAATTCACTGATACGTCTGGCAGAAGTAATGGCTACCAAAAACACAGTTTTCCAAGTCAAGTACTTAAGCTCTGCTGAGGACAAGGGCTCAAAAGGGGGTTGCATAAGCTGAGCAATGCAAACATTAAGATCCCAAGCAGAAGCAGGATTCCTAAAGGGGGGATTGGTGTGAAGCAATCCCTTGAAAAACTTACAGAATACAGGATGGGATGACAGAGAGGAAGACTTGCCTACAGACAGGAAAGCAAAAACAGATGCTAAGCGTACCTTGAGAGTAGCTGGTCTGAGACCTAGGCCATTAAGATGGACCACATAATCCAGAACCGTAGGCAATTCAGCAGAGTTTGGAGAAATATTCTTCTTAGAACACCAAATGCTGAATCTTTTCCATTTGGAGTTGTAAGTCATTTTGGTGGAAGGCTTTCGAGAAGCCTTAAGGATATCCAGAACCCCTTGGGAGAGATGCAGATCTGCAAACTCTAACTCTTCAAGAGCCAAGCCTTGAGATTGAGAGACTGAAGATTCGGGTACCAAATCCTCCCCTGAGAGGATGTTAACAGGTTGTAATTCCTGGGAAGAGATAGGGGAAGATGGACTGTTAGGGCCAGCAACAAGGGATACCATGGCTGCCTGGCCCAGTCTGGAGCAATCAGAATCACTTTGCATGGTTGTGACCTTATCTTGACCAACACTCTGAACAGGAGAGGGAAGGGGGGAAAAGCATACAGAACTTTCCCCTCCCAGTTCAGAATCAGAGCACCCAGGGGGACTGAGCCCAAGACTGGGGGTCTGCAACAAAAGAGAGGAAGTTGGTGATTGTCTGTGGCTGCAAAAAGATCTATCTCTGGAGTGCCCTATCTTGAGAAAATCACTTTCAACACCAGAGGATCTAGGGCCCATTCGTGATGGTCCTGGGATATTCTGCTCAGTGCATCTGCTAAGACATTGTCCTTCCCTGGGAGGTGAACTGCTATCAGAGAGGTTTGCAGGGAATAGCCCAGGGACCACAACTTCATCGCTTCTGTGCACAAGGCTGTAGACCGAGTGCCTCCTTGCTTGTTGATATACCACATGGTGGTGGTGTCTGTTCTGACCTGAACCACCTTGTTCTGTACAGATTTGGAAAAAGCTTGCAGTGCCAGAAACACTGCTCCGAGTTCCAAGTGATTGATGTGAAGCAGAGATTCCTGAGACGACCACAGTCCCTGGGTGGTAAGTTCCCCCAAATGGGCTTCCCAGCCCAGCAGGGAAGCATCTGTGGTGAGGTCCACTGAATGAGACTGAGTAACAAATGGAACCCCTTGTCTCAAATTGTCCTGATCGTGCCACCACTGCAGGGCTTGGATCAGAGTTCAAGTCACTGGAATTAGTTTGGTAAGGGAATCCCTTTTTTGGGACCAAAAAGCTCTTAAGTGGAACTGAATGTCCCTCATTTGGCATCTTGCGCCTGGACCTCTGCTGTAGAAGCTGCCATGTGGCCCAGTAGCTGAAGGAAATGCCTTGCTGGTCAAGACACCCGAAGGCTGAATGAAGAGGCCAGTTCCATGAGGGTCCTTGCCTTCTCCAGGGGAATGAAGGCTCTTGCTTTTACCGTATCCAGCTCTGCACCTATGAAGGTGAGGAGCTGCACTGGTTCGAGAACTGACTTTGGTAGGTTGAGAAGGAATCCTAAAGAAGTGAGCACTTGCTGGGTCACTTGCAGGTGTGACTTGACTTGGCTTGGTCTGGAGACTAGCCTACTATGAGCCAGTCGTCCAAGTATGGGAAAATGGAAATCTTTTGTCTTCTTAGGAAGGCAACAACTACTGCCAGGCACTTTGTGAAGACCAACAGCCAAAGAACCATGCACAAGGTAAATGTGGTGCTTTCAGCAAATACAGGGACAATTACCAAAAAAGCTGAAGCACACACGATTCCCAATAATGGAACGGACCCAGAGCTAAAGAAAATTATTTATTACACCAAAAAGGAACAGCCACTTAAGACCCTTGGAGCTGATGTTAGGCCAAAGGGCATTGCTCTGAACTGATAGTGGCCTGAGGGCAACTTGAACCTGAGGTACTTTCTGTGGGAGCACCTGATGGGAATGTGAAAGTAGGCATCTTTGAGGTCCAGGGAGGCTAGCCAGTCCCCTGGCCTTAGAGAGGGAAGGATAATTCCCAGAGTTATCATCTTGAACTTTGGTTTTAAAAGATGTTTGTTCAGGTATCTTGGGTCCAGGATGGGTCGCCACTCTCCTGTCTTTTTGGGGGTTAGGAAGTACCTGGAGTACAATCCTTGGGCCCAGTGTAGGGTAGGTACTCTCTCTCTATAGCTCTGAGAGCTAGGAGAGAAGAAACCTCTGCCTCTAGGGCAAGGGCCTCTTGAGAGATCTGGAGGTGGAAAAGATCTGGCTCTCAGCTTGGGAAATTTTCTGAAGCTGAGAACCAGACCCTGGCTTACTACTTCCAGGACCCACTTGTCTGATGTAAAAGAACCAGTCCTGGACAAAGTAAGCCAGCCTGCCCCTCACAGGGATAGAGAATCCGACCCGGCAGACCCATCAGGTGTCTGCTTGGCAGGGTCTTTAGGCTGAGGGGTGATGCAGGCCTGCTCATCCCCCTTCTGCCTCTCCCTCTGAAGAACCCCCTCTGTGAAAAAGAAGAAGAGGCCTGTGCTTGGTATAAAGGCCTTTGGAAAGGCCTGCCCCTGCCCCTGGACTGCTGCCTTTGAGGAGTTGCTTGCCTTTCCTTGGCCTGAGCACTCCTATAAGTGGTCCTGTATTCATCCATTTTCTTCATGTAATTCTCTGTCTGCTCCCCAAGCAGATAATTACCCACTACAGGAAAATCCATGGCCTTAGCCTGGGTATCATTTGAGAGGCTAGTACATCTGATCCAAGCAATTCTCCGAAGAGCCACAGATGTAGCCATGACTCTTGATGATACATCATTGGAGTCCACACCAGCATGAAACTGAACTTTTGATGCCTCAGTCCCATCCACAGCCACCTGCTCCAGCTCCTTGGCAAGCTAGGAGGAGCCTGTTTAGCCAGTGCCAGTACAGTGTCCCACCTGGACTTCTGGTACTTGGCTGCATAGGCCATATAATTAGCCTGCCTGAGTCCTAAGGATGATACCATGTACTGCTTCTTTGCCATGGCATCAATCTTCCTGGAGTCCTTGTCTGGGGGGTGTGTGTGTGATGCCAAGGGAATGCTTGCCTTATCACAGGCAACAGCCTGTACAACCCCAACATGGCTGCACTACTGATAGAGGAAGTCCGTATCTGAGCCTGAAAGTGTATACCTCTTGTCCATTCTTCTGTCCCCAGGAGGTATGGAATTGGGAGACTTCAGAATTTTTTGTGTCTGTTTCCCAAAAGATTTGTGGAGGGGAACAGACAGTCTCCTGGACTCTGGGATGTCCATCATCTCTACATAGTCAGGCTCTTCCTGATCCTCCACTGCCTCCTCTACAGGAAGCTGGAGGGTATCAGCCACCTTCCTGTAAAACAAGTAGTGTGAAGGGGACTCACAAAGCCTAGGAGGAGAAACACCTGAAGGTCTGTCTGGGGAGATGTCCGGGTCAATAGGCACATCCAAACTTTCACCATCACCATAGTCATCTTCTAACTCTCCTCCCTCCTCAAACTCTGGTTCATAAAATTCTTCCAGGGTATAATCCGGAACCAGGGGAACCGACCAATCCGAGCCACTGCCAAAAGGTGCCGGTTCAGTCGGAACCGATCGAAGAGATTCCACAATCCTAATCGCTTTGGCTATTTCATCGGCGGTCGGAGAATGAGATTCTGGATCCAAACTGGTCGACTTGTCTTGTCTTTTCTTTTTGTCGGAACTGACTCCTTGGAATCAGCTCTCCTTTTGCCCGAAGTAGTGTTGCCCTGGTCAGAGGGCACTCCTTCTGGTTCGGTCGGAACCGAACCAGGCTGGCCATCCGGATCAGCGGACTTCTCGGCCTCCCTTTCCCTCAGTCTACCTAATCTCTTTTCCAGGGTAGATTTGGGAAAATTTTTTGCAAATTTAGCAGTCTGAATCAAGGTGGTCAAACCCCAGACAATAAACACAGGTGGTGTGGGGATCAGCCTTAGCAAAGACCTCCCCACACACACTGCAGTGTTGAAAAGCAGTGGGCCTGGTTTATTTCTTGGGTTTCTCAGACATGGCCAACCTAACCAAACTTACCCTTTTTTCAGCAATCCACCAGGCAAGACTCCCCTATCGATTCCTGACCGTGTCACAGGTCTTGGAAAAAAGCGTACTAAAACCCGTTTTTTAAAGAACTGATACGGACCGGTAACCACACACTAAAGTAAAGTACAAATTTTACCCCAAAATGATCGGTCCATAGCTTTACAAGTTCCACACAGAAAACAAAATAAAAACCTATCTAGTACTTACGGTACCACAGACAGAGACTTGAACCAACTATGCAGAAACAAAAATTTTGGAAGAAAACAGACCGAAAACCGACACTTTAACTGACTTTGAACCGAGCAGCAGGAGAAATCTCCAGAGCAACTGTTCAGTGAGGCGGAGTAAAGAATCTGACGATTGCAGTTCGAATAACAACAGGCAGAGGCTTCAACCGAGTTTGAGATGAACATTCTATGTCATGCATAGAAAAGTTAACCCTATGTTCTCCGGGGCAGTTGAAAGGCAGGACCTAAATGCATTTGTCAGAATACAGCAAGACTTCATGTTGTTTGAACCACTATGCTATACCACATCTGTGCCAGTCATGCCCACCCCAGGTAAGTCAGCACACTGCTCACAAACTCCACATGTGCAACAGCATACTGTGTGGAAGCTGTCAGATGTTTTACTCCATCCCCAGCAGCTGGACTGCACTCCATATTGGCTCCCTTCGGTCACCAGGGACAACAACATGGCTATTCCAGCACAGCCATCAACCCAGGACAAAGAAAGCATCCACTAGAACATTATCTTTCACTAGTCAAACAAAGTAATACCAGCCTTGAGACAGAAACCTAGGCCTCCTGCACAGTAAGCAGTACACAGAAGCTGTCCCTCCCCATTTTGCTCCTGGAACAGAGTCTGACTTTTACTTTCAATCCTGGAATGCAGTTCCCTGGTAACTCCCGTCCCCCCCCAATGCCTATTACTGTTCATTATTGTGGATAACAGTGTGTGCAACACCATGCAGAATCAGAAAAGCACTGGCAAAATTCCAAGCATACTACAGGAAAAGAAAATGTCCCACTTTACTTTTTAAAGCATGATGATCGCTAAAGTCACTGACTGGGGCAAAGACAGCTTTGTGTCTCTGATAGCAGAACATAACCTCTCATTTACAACTGAGGAGCAGATACTAAAGTTTATGAAGAAATATTGTGAAGCCCAAGATGTTCTGAAATAGAGGGTATGTGGGGCAACTAAAGTCAGATGTACAGCCAAGATGTGCATGCTCCCTGGTGCCAAAATGACGTTGCTGCAATCTGCTGTGAGGTACCTTTATGCATCTATCAGGGATTTTATTTATCAATTTAAAAGTTTCACCAGGAAAGACATACGGAGCTGGTAACAGCTCATTTTCAGATGTGTACTGGGGTAAGGGGTAGGGGCGGGACAAAGAACAATTATAACTGAATTACATAGCAGATAAAAACATACTAATCATCAAATATGCATCATACAACAAGCTACATCTAGGCATTAAAACAAATTATGTACGACTGTCAGATACAGCAGGATGCATCTTGAAGACAAACAGGAGATTGCAGTTTAAGTGCACAGTGTAGAAAATGGAGGCAGATGGTAGCCAAGCTAACCAGTAAATATTAAAACAGTCTATTTGGAGGAGGGTAAATGGGGGTAGGCAGCAGGAGCTAGGGCGGAGAGCTAGAGTAGAGAGGGAGTGGAGGAGGGAGTGCAAAGAGAGGTACAGAGGCACTTGCAGTGGCGAGAAGAGAACTCGAGGAGATTATTATAAGATTACATGATTGTAAGGAAAAGCTGGTCTTGGGGCAGTGCCTGAAGTTTTCTTCTGACTGAAAATACTGCAATTAAGAAACACAGAACAAGGCATCTAGAGGCAGTGACACCATAAATTCAAAGGGTGCCCTACACAAATCACACCAAGTTCGTGTTACCGGTGACTGGAAGGATGGTCAGCTGTTGACTGCCATGAAGAAAACTGGTAAGCTCCAAGTTGGTTCCTAAGGATGAGCCCAACACTGCCCCAAGAGTAGCACCTGGCCTCACAGATGCTCAACACTAGACTTTTGGCTACCCCCACCTACAAGAAATTCAATCCACAGAACTGTGGCCTAAGACAGTCCTCTGGGGCTGGGCTGCTAACTGCATTGCCTCTGGACTGGGTGCAGAATAGAACTTTGAGGGAAAAAGTCCCCCTCCCACCCCAAAGTGGGAGTCAAATTAGAGGTTGCTGGGCTAATTACACAAAGATTGAGAACCAGAGTCATTTTGGCGAACTATCATACAGAAGCTTCCTCCTGACTGCTTTCTCTCTGACCTACCTAGGGAAGGATCGGTAGGCAGGGCATCCACCGCCTCTGCCTGAGGGAGCCAGTACCTACTAAAAAGGCTTGCTATCTGAGCCATCTCTTCAAACATGAAAACATCAGACTGAGGTTGACTAAACCATCTGTACAGAATCCTGAACACCTCCAGTGTCCAAGTCCATTCCTCCATATGAATTATCACTGGACTTAGACAATCGGCCTGCGCATTCCATTCTCCTGCTAGATGAACTGTAAACACAGACAGGAGGACTTTCTCTTCCACCGTAGCACCACGCCTGCTTCCAATATTATGGCCAGACTACTTGTGCCTCCTTGACTGTACGTATGCCGTGGTGACAGCGGCGTCCGATTATACTTTCACAGCCCTGGATTACACCTCATTTTGGAGCTGGAGAAAAAAAAAAACTGCATGCATTTCCAAAATGAGAATCTGAAGTTGCTGTTCCTGGAAGTTCCCAACCCTCTGAGCCAGAATCTGGCTGAGGACCGAGCACCAGCCCAATAAACTGGCATCAGCCATCCAAAGCAGAGGAACCCCCTGCTCAGGGTGTTGTGATTCCCCAGCACATCGTCGACTGCAGTACTGATCAGGACAGCGGTCTCAGAGCCTGGTAAACCTCTGATGCCGGGAACCTGGCCTCCAGCATCCTGTTCTGGAGTGATCGCATATGCCATTGAGCTCACAGAACTAGCTCTATCACTGCAGTAACAGATCTAGAATCTGAAAAGGTCTGGAAGCTGAGACCATTGCTTGGCCTCTCAGCCAATGAAGGGACACGTTCCCCTCCTCCATCTGGAACACCACCCCCAGATGCTCCACCCTCCGAGACAGTATCTGGGAGTTTGTCTCCCAACTGACGATCCAGCCAAGAATTTTCAAGGTACCAAACACTGACCTCTCCACTAGTCATGCGGTCAGCGTTGGAAGAACAAGTCAACCAGGCAGAAATATACGTGGAACCCCTCCCGTCTCCAGAGCGCCAGCAGCATGAGCAGGCTCTCTGACAAACACCTTGGGGCAGCCACCAGGCAGAAGGGAGGTGCTTGATATGAAAATGTCTCTGAACCCTAGTACCTTAAAACGTCTGGTGTGACTGGTGAAGGGCGTTATGGAGAGAAGCAGCTTTCCAATCTATGGGTGCTAAATAATCCCCAGGATGGACTGCCCATATGATGGATTCCAAAAACCCCATCTGAAGGCTGTATGGTGGACAAACTTGTTTAAATGTTTCAGCTACAGACCTAGGGATCAGAGTACAGATATAGGAAGGGAGAAGCTTTTAGTCAGTCTTGTAGGGTTCCAGGATGAAAAAGCAAGCAGATGATATTTGCTTCTTCTGTATGCTAGAATGCGTCTATGGGATAGGGCAAGATCTGACTATTTGCTGGAAGCATGGAGTTTAACAGCCCTCTCTCAAACACTGCGGTTTTACATCAGAAAATGCTGCTTCTACGACTGGGAAACACAGTTCTATCCTGTCCCACTTACTGTAACACAAATCTTCCAGAATACTTTTTCCATAGTACACCACTCCTTGGTCTTGGGGCAGAGATGCTGGGACCCTGCAGGCACCACGAGGTGGCACATGCTTACCAGTTACTGTTGTTGATGTTCTAACTTACCTCAGTTCCATAGCAAGGACAGTACGAGCTACAGGTCACGAGTGTATGCTTGTTGGGATAGATAGATAGATAGATAGATAGATAGATAGATAGATAGACAGATTTAAAAACAGAAGGAATTAAAAAAATGAAGTAAAAATGAACTACTGATGAAAAGCCGACTACCAACCTAACTGAGAAGGAAGATACTTGGCTCACTCCAAGGTGCCTATTGGTGGAGGCAGAAGACAGTCTACATAAAAGAAAACCCTGAGCCAGAGCTAGTATGGCTATCACCCTCCCCCATAAGGAGAAAAAATAAGTTGGGTCACCTGTAACTGTAGTTCTAGGAGTGGTATATGGTTCACATCCACACTCTAGCAGTTCCACTGGAACAGTCTGATTTGTCTGACATCTTTTGGCTACGCTCGTTCAACCACCTGGGCGGTATGTTCCCCAACTCTGCCCCATGACGTCAGATCTTGCTCTTGCACACTGGAAGCAGGGATCCGTGTGCCACCTGAGGGGGAGGCCAGGTGGGCTGTGTGAATGTGAACCATATACCACTTCTAGTGGCGTGGATATGGTTCACTATCCATACTCTGGCAGACTCCTAGCAATTCTCGGGGGGCAAGGTGCGCACCCCTACTTGGTGAACGGAGACTGGAGTGCCAAGGTCCTAAAACCAGCATCCCGGTATGACCCAAGGTACATGCAGTATTGAGAAATTAAGGTGCGTGCTGACTTCCAGGTAGCAGCAGCCCTGCAATGTCAGATGTCCTGGATAGGGATGTCCATGGAAACAACCACCAAGGCAGCAGTATGTCTGGTGGAATGAACCCTAAGCCCTACAGGAGGCTCCACACCAGCCAACCTATAGCAGAGGTTGAGGCAGGATGTGATCCACCTGCCTATCATCCTCTTTGCTGCTGGTCTGCCAGGCATGTCTGCAGCAAAAGTAACAAACAGCTGGTAAGCCTCTCCCTGAACTCCAGCCATGTGCTCTGCATGAGCGCGCCCTCTGCAGGTCCACGGTATGGAGCCCGTGGTAGGCCTCCAAAGATGGGTCAATAAAGTATACTGGTAAGTTAATCACCTGTTTAAGGTGAAACTCAGATAAAACATCTCGGAAGAACTTTGGGTTGGGGCAAAGGACAACTCTGTCCCTGTGGAAGACCAAGTAGGGGGAATCCAGAGAATGCCTGAAGCTTACCTGATGGCATGGCCACCAGGAAGGCCATGCTCCATGATAGGTGTGACATCTCGCATCTGAGCACTGGCTCAAAAGGCTTGCCCAAAATACAGCCAATACCAACAGCAGGTCCCACAGTGGAGGTGGTACACGCACTGGAGGGGGCATGTAGTCCAAGCCCTTGAAAAGGTGTCCAACTACCTTCTCCTGGGCCACCATCGGTTTAACAGCCCACACCTGGAAAGCAGAGATGGCTGCCAGGTGCACCTTAAGGGTCATCGCCCTAAGTCCTAACTGAGAAAGGAACCAGAGGTAGTCCAGGATGCTAGCCACAAGACAGGCAAGGGGCTCAAGCTCCTTGCCCTGACACCAAATGGAAAACCTCTTCCATTTCAAGGCATAGCATCTATGACTAGACTCTCTTGGGAGGCCTCCACAGTGTGGAGCACATTATCCAAGAGATCCACAGCCTGGAACTCTAGCTGCTCAGGAACCAGGTCGTGAGCTGCAGGGACTGCAGGTCTGAGTGAATGACCATCCCATGAAGTCTGGTCAGCAGATCCGGGTGAAGAGGCAGTCTCCACGGAGGTCTGCTGCTGAAGTTGAGATCTGGGTAACAGAATTGCTTTGGCCAGTCTGGAGCCATCAGGATCATCAGCGCCTTGTCCTTCCAGGCCTTGTCCACCACCTTGTGGATCAAGGGGACAGAAGGGAGGAAGGGAAGGCATACAAGAGGCTTGGGAACCAAGGCCTCGGGAAGGCATCCCCCAACAGTGTCCTGGACTGTGGAGGGCAGGCACAAATCAGCCTCAGTTTGGCATTCTCCCAGAAGGCAAACCGGTCCACCAGAGAAGTGCTCCACTGGGAGACCAGGTGGTTCACCACCTCCTGATTCAGGGACCACTTGTGCAACATCTCTCCTACCAAGCTAAGAGCATCCGCCAGCTGACTGTTCTCTCCTGCTACATGAATGGCCATAATATCTGCACCCACACTGGGTACAACGGTCCAGATGTGACGGGCCAACCCAACACAAGGGAACGGAGTAAGTTCCGCCCTGCCTGTTCAGGTAGAATATGGTCGTGGTGTTGTCCATCTGGACCTGCACGACCTGACCCCAGACTACAGGAGCAAATTCTATCAGTGCCAGACACACTGTATGGAGCTCCAGCAAGTTTATGCAGTGACGAGATTCCCAGGGTGATCAAAATCTGTGGCCCTCTGGGGTCTCCCAGGTGTGCTCCACATCACACCAGAGATGTGTCCATCATGAGCATGATCATCAGTTCTGGGTGAAAAACCGGGATTTCTTCCTCCAGGTGTTCCTGTGTCAGCCACCATTGGATGGAATCTCAAAACTGGCTGGGTCACTGTTACTGGCTAAGTGGCCTACGTGCTGAGACCACTGACAGCCCAACTCCCACTAGAGGTGGTGCAACCACCAGTGAGCCCCTTTTACCTCGCTGGGGCAGGACTCAATGTACCCCAGCAGCCTCAGGAAATCCCGGGCAGGGCACAAGAGACCAATGTGAAATGGTGGGGCAAAGGAGGTAAGATCCAGTGCCCAATCCACAGGAAGGTGGGCCTTGGCCATCATGGAGTCTAGGTCTGCCCTGATGGGCCTTGGCCATCATGGAGTCTAGGTCTGCCCTGATGGGCCTTGGCCATCATGGAGTCTAGGTCTGCCCTGATGGGCCTTGGCCAGCAGGGAGTCTAGGTCTGCCCTAATGAACTTAGTCACCTGCTTGGCTACCAGTTCGGACTTGTCCGGGTTGACAAACAGGCCCAACCCTTGGCAAGTTTGGAGAACCAGATCTCTGGACTTCTCCACGATCTCTCTGGATGAACCAGCCAACAGCCGGTCCTGCAGGTAGTTGTACATCTTGACCCCTAGGTGCACCAGGTATGCTGCCACCAGTGCCATGCATTTGGTGAAGACCCTGGGCACCAAGGAGAGGCCAAAATGCATGACCTGGAACTGGTACAGGACCCCTTCCACTTGAAACTGCAGGTATCAGCAGTGGGACTGACAGACTGGGATGTGGAAAAATGCATCCTGGAGGTCTAGGGAGCAGAACCAGTGAAGGAATGATGTGATTCAGAGTGATCATCCAGAACATGCGTTTCCGCATTAACTGGTACAGATCTTGCAGGTCCAAAATAGGGAGCCATTCCCCGTCCATTTCAGGATCAGGAATAGCTCGACACATAACCCTGACTGGCCAGGGCATCCAGGATGCGAATTACTGCTCCTTTTGCAAGGAGCCAAGCAATGTCCTCCCGAAGGGTGGACAGCATGTCCTGTGATATCCCGGACTCCCAAGATGCATGGAGGCGATAAGATGGGACAGCCTCAAAGTCCAGAGGCAACCCTCTACCCACTACATCCAACACCCACTTGTCCATTGTGATAACAGACCAATATGGGAAGAAGTGACAAAGACAACCTCCGATGGGAAGTGCAGACAGGGACAAGACAGGTGGACTGATCACCCCTCCCAAATACACGAACACACAACCCGTCACTGGGCAGCTTTCATTTCAATTTTGTTAACCAGGTAGGCCCACTGGGTCCCGAAGATCTCTTTTGCAGGGATGCTGGAGGCTGCGGCAAGACAGGCACCACTTCCCCTTGCCCCCCCCCCTTCCTAGGACCCTGGCCCCCAGACTAGGGTTTAGGACACTAGGCCTGGTACTGCCCATGCTGGGACTGCTGTCGAGGGGGCTGTGGCTGAAAGGACCTATACTGGAAAGCCTGTTTCTTAGACTTCTTTTTCGTGTCCTTCTGGGAAGACACCACAGAATCCAGGGTGGCAATGGATTTCTCAATACAGGTAAGATGTCCTTCCACCCCAAGACCAAAGAGGTCGGTGCCAAGAATGGGAAATCAGCCAGGCTGGCTGGGTGTCTGTCGTGAAGGTGGACAGATGCAGGCAAGCCCTGCGATGCATGGAGGCGGCTGCTTCCACGGCACAGGTACATGAATCGCCCATATCCAAGGCCACCTGGAGCTGGTGTTTAGCCAGTGATCTTGGTCTCCGATGACCATCACCACCAACTGAGAATCAGTAAGGAGGTGAGGGAGGACTGTATCGAAGATTTCTATCAGGGAGTTACGGAAGCTGGCCATCATCTCTGTATACCTAGCCTGACAGAGACTGAAGGATGCCGCAGTGGCATGGTCAATCTTACGGGACTCCTTGTCCAGAGGCTTGTCCATGTCCCGCTGGTGTCCAGACTTGCAGAACACTTAAGTCACAGCCAGCCCCTCCATGGAAGGATGGTCCAAAAACCCAAAGAGAGACCCAGTAGGAACCACATACTTGTGAACCATACAGGTAGCGGGAGCTAGGCAGGATGCGGATGCTACCAAAGCTCTAGGGCTGGACCCAGAATGGCTTCAGCCATAGGAAAGGAAACCCCCAGGAAATTATCCTTGTTCAAAATGTCTGTAAAAGGGTACCTAACCTTTTTTTGGACTGGCTCCAGTGGGATCGACATGGACTCTGAGATTAGGAAGAAAAGTGTCCCCAAAGAACACCAGGCCATGCAAGGTTAACAGCTCCTTGACTAAACCTCGGTCGAGAAGGGGAGTCCCAGAGGAGGCCATGGGCTTGTAGTCTAAGTCATCCGAAGGCACCTTAAAAACAGCCCTCGGCCGCTGCTCACCATGCACCATCTGCGTATCCTCCTCTGGGGGTGATCTGCACCAACTGGTCTGGTATGCTACTGGTCAAACAGGCACTGTTCACCAGAGCACCCACCTTCGGCTGCAGTGGTGATGGCTCCATCTGAAGAGGTGCAGAAGCAGATGTGAGAAGCACCTACATAGTGTGGACCAGCATGGGCACCACAGACGACTGCCAGAGGTCCAGGAGGTAAAGCCCTACCCTGCCCCGTGATGGCACACTGTTGCCAGAGGAGCTCTGTGCAGCACTAGTGCAGTTTTTGATGTTGCCTCTCCTCACCTGAGGATGAGGAGCGTCGACGGCGATGTTTCCTGGCCAAGCAGGATCGAGAGCGAACACCTCGACCAAGATCTCAAACTCATATTTCGAGCAGACTATCAACAGCAAGGGGACCTCATGGCTGGTTGTGGTATACCACATGCCTGCCTACAATAAGAAGCATGCGTGTGGAAAGCTCGAGCACCTGTGGAAGCTGCTCACTCCGAGGACTGAATGGGGACATTGGGCAGAAAAGTAACTAGAAGGTGTGTGAATAGGCCATCCCCCAAGGACAGGGATGAATCATGGAACCCTCCATGAACTGGACTTCTCCAACTAGTTACTCCACTACAAACTGGCCATGCCTGGAAGGGTATGTCGGAGAGGTACAGAAAGGTTCAGACTAGGGATATATGGAAGCAAGTTATAAAACTCCAGAGGTGATGGATCGGTGCATGCCAAAGGACTGGATAACTACCTAACTCCACCAGACAACGATAAAACAGAAAGATAAAATAAAGGTAGACAAAAATACTTGGACCAAATAACATTAACCAAAGATTTATTCACCCTAACCAAAACTGCATTATTTTTTTTAAACCAACCCCTGCAGTGCTTTTCGAATCTCTGTAACCAACAAAACTATTTTATTCTCACAAGCCTTTGAATATTATCATCAGTATTATGCCCTGGTGAAGGGGTACAGTTAAGGTCACCATAAGTACATAGGTACATGGTCCTGAAAACTTGATGGCCGGTTCCCAACTAGTCACTCCAGTCTCCAACACCACCATACAAACGATGCTTACTATTGTTTACTCACACTCTACATAGGGGTTAAGTCATATCTGTTGCATGTTAATCATGTTACTTGCACATATATTAGGCAGGGTTAGCTAGACTGGATTCGGTGATGTGCCTTTTAATGCAGTCATATCTTTCCCTGTTACTGACATACCGGACTAAATTTAAATGTGCCCGATGCTAACAGAAGGATATGGTCATTTTTTTGTACAGTGTCTTTACCCAGGTAATCCCAGCTGAACTGCAACATCTAGTTTTCTTTGGTGCCCTGCTTCCACTTGACTGGTGATGAAACTTGCTTCTACCATTTATTCACTTCTGTGGACAGAGCACTGGGAGGTTAAGTGCCTTGTGTGGGGTTACACAGTGCCTTTTTGTTTGCGGTTACACAGTATTTGGTTCTGGTGCATTTGAACCTGTAATCCCCTAGTTCCCCAGCAAAAACTCTAACCACTAAGCCATGCTACACTCAAAAATGAATGCAGCTAGATAACTTTTTGTGCTATCAGAGCCAGCTGCTACTACATAACTTTCCAGCTGTGAAAGCAGAAAAACTAATCAAGTATCACATAAATAATTTTAAAACTCAGTGTAAAATTGAGAAGCAAATGCTACACAAAAAGCTTACTGGCAGTAAAATTGGCCTCAGTTCTGTGCATCGTGGTCAGTATTTGCCAATCACCATCAAGGAATTTAGACAGAAAATTTCCCTATTGGTAGCTCCCTGAAGTTCTACAAGAACTGTTACTTGTTCACCCATCTGCATTAACAGTCTGTACAAGAGTTGATATCCCCATGGAAGAACAGAACAATACAAATCCAGTCCGCGTTGGCTCTATCCAAGTTTAAGATTCCTGACACCCCACCTCATATGAGGTGGGGAGGGACCTGGGAGGACAGTAGTCTCTATGCCAAGGACAGAATACACTTGAGTGAGGAGGGAAAGAAAGTGTTGAAACAGAGGATGGAGGAGTACATAAAGGAAGTAGAATTTAAACCAGGAGCGGGGGGCAATTGGGCAAGAGACATGCAGAGACCTACAGGTTGGGAAACCATATGAGCTTACCCCCATAACAGTGACAAAGGACAAATGGCAAGTACTATTGGTGATGCTAGTAAAGGAGGGAAGGATTTGGGGGGGGTGGAAGGTGGTTACCCTTAATGCTAGAGCCTTGGGAGGAAACCTGCAGAGTTACAGGTGCTTATGGCAGAGGGACAGGTGGACATTGCAGCCATCACAGAAACATGGGCCACAGAATACAATGACTGGGACCTGTCTGTACCAGGGTACAGGTTATTTCGCAGGGACAGGGTGATTGGGAAGGGGGTGGCACTATATGTGAAGGAAGGACTGAAGTGTGTAAGGGAGGAAGGGGAGGAGGGTAGTACGGAGTCAATTTAGATGCAAATCCAGGATTCCAAGAATAGGATTCTTAGAATGGGAGTGGTGTACAGGCCGCCATCTCAGACGGAGGAGTCAGACAGGGAACTAGCGGGACAGATCAGGAGGACCTGCGAGAAGGGTAGTGTGGTGATTCTGGGGGACTTCAACATGCCAGGAGTGGACTGGAGTACCCCAACAACCAGGAACAGAAGGGAGCAGGTACTGCTGGATGCCTTCCAGGACAGCTTCCTGCTGCAAATGGTCAGTGAACCAACCAGGTTGAATACCCTTGACCTTGTGCTGGCAAATGGGGACTTTGTGAGAGAACTTACAGTGGAGGAACCGCTGTCAGGGAGTGACCACCACTCAGTATGGCTCAAACTGGATATGGGCAAGGAAGGAGTGGAATCTGGCACAAGAGTGCTGGACTTCAGGAGGGCCGACTTTGGGAGGATAGGGGAAGTGGTAAAACGTTACCTGGCCAGAATTCAATTTAGTAAGGACACTAACCAGAGGTGGGAGCTCATAAAGCTGGGGATAGTGGAGGCAACCAAAACCTGCTGCAAGGCCCAGAGCAAGAAGGCTAGGGCTAAGAAACCGAGCTGGTTGAGCAAGGAGGTCATGGAAAAGGTAAGGAGGAAAAGAGCTGCCTTTAGGAAGTACAAGAAAACAGGGAGAGGGGAGAACAGGGAGGAGTACTTGACAGAATCGAAGGAGGTAACAAGGGCAGTAAGGGGAGCCAAGGCATCTACGGAACTCAGGCTGGCACAAGGCATTAAGAAGGGGGAGAAGGACTTCTTTAGGTACATCAGGGAGAAAAGGAGCTGTAAGGACCACATAGTAAGGATTAGGAGGGGGGTCGGTGGAAGTAGGTAGATACGGCAGAAGCACTAAATGAGTACTTCTGCTCAGTATTTACTAAAGAGAGGAGGGGTGACACCCAAGGAGGAGAAATGGCAGAAACGGGGAAGGCGGACAGATGGGGAAATCATGGAGGGCAGAGTTTGGGAAGGTTTGAAGGCACTGAGGGTGGATAAGGCGCCAGGCCCAGATGGCATCCACCCCAGGGTACTGAAGGAGCTGGCAGAGGTCCTTGCAGGACCTTTGGCAGACTTATTTAATGCCTCACTATATTCGGGGTGTGTACCTCAGGACTGGAGGATGGCTCATGTGGTGCCCCTCCACAAGATTGGCCCCAAGGATGAACCGGGAAACTACAGACCAGTGAGCCTCACATCCATCATGGGTAAGCTACTGGAGACTATCCTGAAGGAAAGGCTGGTGGCCCTCCTAGATGCCAAAGGACTACAGGACAGCAGACAGCATGGCTTCATATGGGACAGATCCTGCCAAACCAACCTGGTGGAGTTCTATGACTGGGCAACTGGACAGGGGCCATGCAGTGGATGTCCTGTAACTGGACTTCAGTAAGGCATTCGACTCGGTGCTACATGGAAGGCTGGGAAGTATGTTAGTAGGCACAGGGGCAGGTGCAAAGCAGGTGAGATGGGTAGGGAACTGGCTTCAGGAAAGGTAACAGAGGGTGGTGGTGGGTGGGGAGCTCTCACACCCAAGGGTAGTGACGAGCGGTGTTCCACAGGGCTCGGTGTTGGGACCAGTGTTGTTTGGGATATTCACTGCAGACATATCATTGGACAGCAAGAGCAAGATCAGTCTGTTTGCTAATGATACCAAGGTAAGAGCAGTAGTGGATGACCTAGGGGGATGGCAGGGGTTGCTGGATGATCTGGCAAACCTTGAAACCTGGTCAGACACCTGGCAACTGGGGTTTAACGCCAAAAAGTACAAGGTGCTGCATTTTGGGATGAAGAACCCAAGGAGGCGTTACCAGCTCGGGTGAGTGCAGCTAGCCCAGATAGAGGAGGAGAAGGATCTGGGGGTGCTCATTACAGGGTCAATGAACAACTCGGCACGATGTAGGAAGGCAGCTGCAAAGGCCAACAAAATGCTGGGTTGTATTGCAAGGGGCATATATCCTCGAGGAGGGAGTAGGCGATTCTGCCACCGTGCAGGTCATTAGTTAGACCGCACCTGGAGTACTTTCATTCCATTACTGGTGCCCGAATCTGAAGGGACATTAAGTTACTGGAGGGGAGCAGCGAGGCGACAAAGATGATCAAAGGACTGGGGACTTATCATACGAGAGGAGGCTGAGGGAGTTGAACATGTACTCACTGGAGGAGAGAAGGGACAGGAGGGACATGATTGAAACCTTTAAGTACATGAAAGGAATAAACAAGACAGGTACAGAGGGGCTGTTCAAAGTAAGGGAGGGGAGGGACACCAGGGGCCATGATATGAGACTGGAGGGAGGAAGGTTCAGGAGGGAGATGAGGAGACACTTTTTTACAGAGAGGGTGGTGGCTGGGTGGAATGCATTACCTGCAGAAGTGGTATCCAGTAGAACAGTGGACTGCTTCAAAAGGGGATGGGACAGGACATGGGGGAGGGTCAATGAAGGGGAAGGGTGGAAGGGAGGGGCAGCTGCAGAATAAGGGGTGCTAGCTGCACATTCGAGCAGACTTGATAGACCTCTAGGCCTTTATCTGCTGGCAAATTTCGTATGTTCATATATTACAGTTAGAGGAGCTGCGTACAAGCAGGAGTGTGTTGCATTCCTCTACTTACGTCAGATATGTCCCCCTTGTGTTGATGCCCATCATAAGGTCCACCTTCTTCATGGGTGTGTCCAAAGTGCCAGTCAGGTTGATAGCACTGGCGTTGTTTACCAAAATATCAATACCTGCAGAGTGAGAAAGGGAATTAATCTATATAAAAATAATGCAACTAAATGGACATTCACAGAATCATGAGCTACTCAACTTTTTTTTTTGGGGTAAGTACTTTACAGCTCCTTTGTTGTGCTTGCCTCAGGAACTGGGGTCCTTCACGGTCTCCCATCCTGTGTCTTAGCTAGAGCAGCCACCAACACGGACTTTGCCGTGATCCATCTGACCAGTTAATGCTTGGGTTGCCCTAGAGACAGGGTTCCCAGTTCCAGACTGGGGACAAGATGTACCAAGGAACAGGCAAACAGGCATGGATGTGGCAGCAGTGCAGAGGTCAACTGAAGAGAGGGAAGAAGGGGTGATAATATCACAGACACCCTGACACAGAGCCAGCGAAGTTGGAGAAGGTCAGCACTCAAAAAGAATAGGTAACCAGACCTTAAAGGTGAAAAAAAAAATTCCTTATTTACTCCATAAACACACCATGTACAGTGGGACTACTGCTCAGAACCAGGCATTTGGCATAAACGAAGGGAAACAGTCCAACAACACGAGAGGAGCGTCTGACAGTCCCAAAAACACTGCTGGCTCACGTTGGATTTCTGGGTATGCCTGGTTCTGATGGTAACTGCATATATCCGAGAACTATTCTATTTTTAGTCCCACAAGCAGCTGAAGTGTGGTCTTTACAGACTCTGTGAGTTTCCTTATGCTACTCAGTAATCTCACTGTACATGGTGTGCTCTGGACTCCTAAGTGTGCTGTTATATTTACAGCTGTGGTTTTTCAGACAAGGATGTATGTATTTTGTCTGTGCATGTCCTACAGACCAGCTGCTATATTCTTATGCTAGCATTTATGGAATAAATGAAGAATATTTTTACCATTAAGGTCTGGTTACTGATTCCTTTTTTAGAGTGCTGACTTTCTCCAGCTTCACTGGCTGTGTGTCCTGGTTAAATTACACACTCCCAGGTATGTGCACCTAATCAGCAAGTTATATCCTCCATCCCCCTGTGCTACAATATCACAGACAATGTGACAACATCAGAGTGGCAGTTAGGGGTGATAATATCGGTGCAAGGTGAAGTTATCCATGTCTGATACCATTGGCTTTCACCAACAGGGTGAGGAACAGCTGCTCTTGCCTGCTTGTCTGGCACGGATAGCCACTGGTACAGCACCTTTATTCTGCCACCAACGGGGGGAGGGGGGCAGTACCCTCTTTACAGTATAGCCCACCACCCTTTCGTGAGTGTGCATGCTTGCAAAAGTACGTAGATGGCATATCCTCTACTGCAGAGATTCCCCTCTGGCCTGCATTAAGAATCATCTCCAATCCAACTCTGCAGCTGTAGTTAATCACATTTTTAACAGCAAGAAGGCTAACACCACAATCACTGGCACCCACCTGCAGATCCGTACCTTGGATATCCCCCCTCACAATCTGTTCCCAGGGTAACCTTCATTTCTGCAGGCTCAGTCCCTCAAATATCTGGAGATGTTACTGGACTCACAGCAGACCTATCACAAGCAATAGCGACTGCATCACTGCCATAGTAGGCCCCAATTTAAAAGCCCTCTACAGTGCAATGAAATGCTTTCTTACCTTGCATGAGAATGTTGTTCTCAGGGCAATTCTTGCTCCCCCTTTTCAGTTATGAAGATCTTGTACAAAGCACAGTTTCTAAAGTCACTCTGCATATGACAAATGTCCGGTATAAAAGAAACTCTACAGATTCACCTACATCAAGAAGGAATGTAGCACGCAGCCCTTCTCTTTCTCAGATCTGGCTGACTAGTACAAACTACCAGCCTCCCTCAGGTGGTGGACATACTGTACCTTGACTTCAGCAAAGTCATTGGCCTGTCCCATGTGGACAGCTGGTCAACAAGACAAGCAACCTTGGGGTGGGGGACAGAATTACACAATGGACAACAACTGGCTAACAGAGAACTTAGAGGGTTGTCCTCAATGGGGAGCACCTGGAGATCAGGGAGGTCTTCACTGGAGTGCTGCGTGGATCAGGTTTGGAACCAGTCCTGTTTAACATCCTTATTTGTGACACTACGGTAGGGATCAGAGGAAGATCTGTGCGAAAAGTGACCATGAAGAGGGGGTCAGAACTACAGGGGAGGATTTGAAAAGCCTGAGAAATGATCATGGATATGGCAATTGGAATTCACCACACAAAAGTGCAAGACCAGCAGGCATCATACACCCTCGCTGTGCTCGCCCCTTTTCCCTCCATTTTTCATTCTTAACTCTCCCTGGGGCCTCAGCAAACTTGGTCATGCATCCACGTGCACATCAGAATTGATGGCCCCATTCTACCCACCCTGGCCTAGCACCTGGCCCCTCCATCTACGTGCTGCTACCACTGAGCCTCCACTTGGTGGCAGCTAAGCACCAGGAAGACCATCCTCACCAATCCAGGAGAGGAGCGCTGCCTGATCGATCCTGCTCCCTGCCCTCTCTCCCACCCCCAGCAGCCCCAGCTTGTTCCTGAACTTTGGTCTTCGGCATGGGAGAAGTGAGGCACTAATCGCCTCGGCCCTCTTTGCCATCAGGCCTGCTATTTCACAGCATCTTGACATCATGTAGCAAGGCACGTCCGACTCAACCTCACATGATAAGCTCTGATGCCTGATGTTGGTCAGTTTTGGCAGTCGTCAGACCAAAACTGCACGGAGCCTATTATAACCAGCTGTGAAGGGCGCACTTGCTCAAAACTCACTAGGGTACATTTATGAAGCCCTTGTAAGGGCTAAAAAGTGAAGGGAAGTCTTAAAAGCCTCTGTAAAAGCAAAAGAAGCAGGGGTGTTAAGTAAAAGCTCTTTTCAGGATTATGCGCTGCAGGAGAGGGAGTTAATGAAATGACCTTGTCAAGGCTACATGACAATAGGAGAAGTTCAGTTCTTGGGGCTACATAGTGGGGAATGATAAAAAGCCCTTGTCTGTGCTACACAGGAAAAGGAGCTCATTAAAAAAAAAAAAAAAGCCATCCCCCAAAATTATTTCTCGCCCTGTCATAACCACTGAATATGTGCGTATTTTCACCTGTTTCTATGCACCATCTTGCACTCTGACACCCTAACCATTGATGAACCAAAAGCTAATGATTTAAATTATACAGTAACATTTTTTTCTGTAAAGAACTGTACCTCCAAAGGTTTCCACAGCTTTCTCCACTGCTGCGTTTACCTGGTTTTCATCTCGGACATCTACTATGCATGGCAGAGCCTTTCCACCAGCTGCTTCAACTGAAGGAGATAAAAAGGCATTCTGAATTAAATAATCGCAATTAAATATACAGGTCAACAGCTAAAACCCTTTCTACTTTCAAATGCTGTAAGTAGTTAAGAAACAGATTCCCTCCACGTCCACACTATGGCATCCCTCCTCACCCATTCATCTTTATTAGTGTTATGCTACTTTACAGGAGAACGAGCCTAGCTGATAAAATTAGTATGTGCTGCATGAAGTACCCCAACCATGGTATGCTTGCAATGTCAGTGTCAGTGGCTCAGTAGGTAGCTCACTCGCCTCTGAGGCCGGGAGATCAGAGGGCTGTGGGTTCAGTTCCCACATCTGGCACTTGGGTTAATACCCCAGTACTGACACTGTAGTGCAGCATGAGAGGGGTGCTTCACTTCTGAGGTGCCGTCTTTCGATGAGATGTTAAACCGAGGTCCCATCTGCCTGGACTGGTGGTAGTTCAGTTGGATGTTAAAGATCCCATGGCGCTTATCGAGAAGTGTAGGGGAATTTCCCCAGTGTCCTGGCCAAATTTCCCTCATTCACTAAAAATACCACCAACAGCTTAATCTGGTTCAAGGTCAGTTGGTATTCATCTGTTTCCCCCTTCCCCAGGTCGTGCCTGAAAATAGGCAGGATTTGTCTAATGCACTTACCCGGTCAACAAAAACTAAATAAATAAATAAATGTCTCCAACATAAGTCAATCTCCTCTTACATAAGTGCCAAATAATAAATCACAGACTCCTATTAAGCCAATCAGGGCCTGCTGTTACTTAGTTATTTGGTAACTGGGAAAGGCACACTGAGCCCAATAGTAAACGGAGGGGAACAGTAAATGGAGTCCACAGTGAAGAAAGGGGGGCTACTGGTGGGAAACTGTAGGGTTTAGTACTGGGTCTGGTCCTTTTTAGTGTCTTTATAAGTGACACTGCAGAGGAACTGGAAAGAAAAGTATGTCTCTTTGCAGACACAAAGAACTGCAACAGGGTTGATACACAAGAAGGGGTGGAAAGGATGAGAAGGGACTTGGCAAGGTTGGAGAAATGGTCAAATGTATGGCAGCTTAGATTCAACGCAGAGAAGTGCAAAGTAATGCACCTGGGAAACAAAAACCCAGGGGAATAGTACACAATGGGGGGTGAGATACTGACAACAACAAAAATGGAAAGGGACCTGGGGTAGTTATATCAGATGACCTAAAGGTGGGCAAGCAATGCGAGAAGGCAGTAAGGAGGGCTGGGGGAATACTGGGATGCACAGGGACAGGCATCACCAGTAGAAAACAGGAAGTTGTTATCCCTTTGTCAGACAGCTGGTGAGACCCCATCTGGAGTACTGTGTGTAGTTCTGGAGACCCCATCTCCGCAAAGACATAGACCGGGTGGAGGCTGTCCAGAGGAGAGCAACCAAAATGGTGCAGGGTCTGCACCCGAAGACATAAGAAGACAGACTAAAGGAGCTTAATATGTATACCCTTGAGGAAAGGAGGGAGAGGGGGGACATGATAGAAACTTTCAAGTACCTCAGGGGAATCAACAAAGTCCACGAGGGTAGCATCTTTCAGAAAAAGAGATGTGCAAGAACAAGGGGGCACAATTTGAAGACGGGGTGGGGGGGGAGACAGCTCAGAGGTAATGTGAGGAAGTATTTTTATCATGAAGAGGGTTGTGGATGCATAGAACAGCCTTCCTGAGGAGGTCGTAGAGTCACAAACACTGCAGAAATTCAAGAATGCATGGGACAGACATAAGGCAATTCTAGTGGGGGGTAGCAGGAAGTAGGCTGTTGGTTAACTAGGTTCTGCAGCTTATCCATTAGGTAGGGAAATGGGCAGACTAGGTGGGCCAAGTGGTCCTTATCTGCCATCAAATTCTATGAGCCAAGGCTCATTTCCAGGTGCAACCCAGGGATAAAAAAATGAAAGTAACAAGGTACAATAATGCAGTACCCAAGATCGCACAAATCGAAAAATCAAGCTCATTTAGCCAGTGTAGTAATAATAATAATAATAATAATAATAATATATGAGATGTTATAGGTCAATGCAGATCTAGCACAAAAATCTATTAAATATATGTAAAATATAAATATGTAATGTAGAAATATGTAAGCAGTAAGACATGACAGGGTGTGCATTACAATGATGTAACCACGTGCCTCAGGTGCATTGCTAGGCATGAAGTGCAGCTGGGTGGTATAAAATGCACCTGAGAAATTTGATTATATCACCATAATGGCACACCCCATAGTGTCTTATTGCACTTACAAAATTGGTTTTAAATGTCTGACTTAAAAGAAAAAATTAAAATTTATTTTATTTATTCTTTTGGTAACCAGATAAAACCCACTAGGCACAAATGCCTGCTTTCAGGGGCAACCCAGGAGCACTGGGGTGGTTAAGTGACTTGCTCAGAGTTATACAGTATGTAAGTGGAGATTGTGGGCGTCAAACCCAGGTCTGCTGGATACACCAAGCCCATTCACAGCTTGTTACTCTAACCTCTAGGCTTTACTGCCAGCCCAATGGTGGTTCCACCAAGACATGAACTTGGATGCTGGATTCAGAATTCAGAGTGCTAAACCTTAAACGACCACCACTTGCATACTGTGTGACCCTGAGCAAGTCACTCAACCTTCCTGTGCTCCTAGGTCACCTCAGTAAACGGTCCTTGCACCCTGTGAGTTTTACCTGCTTGCAAAAGAAAAACAAATACACTTCCATTTTAATTTGAAGACAAAAAATAGTCCATTTTCTGGTAAATGGGGAAGGGGCAGTAGCTAAAAAATAAAAATAAGCCATGTTACTAGATTTTCATAGCGAAGAAAAAAAATTAGTTCCCTTGTTTGCATTTTAAACCAACACAGAAATTTGTGGTAGAAATGTGTTCAAACTGCTGAACCTCCTAAACAGGTTCACCCATCCCTGATTTAAATGCATGCGCTATTAAGAACTGCAAGACTTTCTTTAAGCAGACTGGGTCTGCCTCGGCCCATTTAAGTGTAACTTCCCACATTTCCACTGTTTACATTATTGCATCCCTTCCTCACCCTGTTTTTCCTCTTTCTTTTCACTTATTCAACAAATAGAATGTTTACTATGGGATACACAAATTCAAAATTCTGCTTGGGTTGGGGTTGGGGAACTGCTGGATGCTGACTGGCTTACGCTACTAACCACCCGGTCCAGTATCAGACAACAGAGACTGGGAAATAATAAGTCCTGGTCTCTGCGTGCCTATTTTTGTTGGAAATTACTGAGCTGAAAGAACACTCTATTATAAATTGGTGCCGTTTTTTTTTCACTTTATGAGAGCTGCGCTGCACTTACAACACTAGGTTTAGTGATGCCACCCCCCCAATCTAAGCAATAACCTAAATCCATGTGAAAAAATGGCCATCTCTACCAAACACATCTGAAAGTATTTTCATTCAGGGTTGAAAATCGTTTTTATTTTATTAGCATGTCAGCTGCCTCCCGTGGTTACTTGAGCATTCTGCCGCTGCACTCCAAGCTTGAAGATTCAACCCCCCGCCTCAGCTTCCCCGCTCTTGGCACTAATAGTGTGTGTGTATATATATATATATATATATATATATATATATACACACACACACACACACACACACACAGGGTCGATCAAAAGTTTATGCCTGACAAAGAAAGAAATGCACTATGAATCTACTATTATTTTCCATGCATAGTTACACTAATATGAATAGAATATGACCTACTGGTATTATGATCAAATGTTTGCTTTTTGTAGATATATGCCAGATAAAGTTTCATAGGTGATGATCATTTAAGAATGAAGAAAACCGAGTTCAGAGTAAACATCAAGTACCTTCATATCAAAGGAATGACTCCAATGCAAATCCATGAGGATATGGTCAACACACTTGAGACAGAAGCCCCTTCATATTCAACTGCCTAGAACTGGGCTGCTGATTTAAGCATGACAGAAGTGTTGAAGATGATCCCAGGTCAGGGTGCCAAAGGGAGGTGACCACTGAGGAGAACACTGACACCGTCCATCAAATGGTGATGAAAGACAGTCGAGTAACTATACAGCATGTAGCCAGAACCTTGGGCAACAGTTCTGGGCCAGACCAAACAATCTTGACTGAAAACCTGGGCATGAGCAAAGTGTCAGTAAGATGGGTGTCAAGAATATTGACACCCGATCAGAAACGAATCAGAAGGGACATTTCAAGCCATCTTCTTGCATAATACTAGAGGGATCCAGCAAACTTCATCAGTTGTATTGTGACAATGGATGAAACCTGGGCTCACCAGTTTGATCTGAAGTTTAAACAGCAAAGCAAACAATAGAAACATCATATGTCTCCAACGCCAAAGTTCAAGCAGGCTGCTTCACGTGACAAAATCATGTCTCAGTCTTCTGGGACTGTGAAGGTGTGATCATGATTGATTATATTGAAAAAGATGAGACAATAACTGGTGAGTACTACGTAGGACAACTGCGCAAGCTGAGAGAAGCCATCTAAGCCAAACGCCATGGAAAACTGAAGCGAGGTGTTTTGCTCCTTCAAGACAATGCTGCACCCCACACAGCACAGGCTGCAGTGACTGCTGCAACAGAATGGGGGTATGATCTGCTTCCTCACCCACCCTACTCACCAGATCTTACTCCTTCAGCCTTCTACCTATTCCCAAAACTGAAGGCTGAACTCCATGAAAAGAGATTTGCTGATGATGAAGAGGTGATAGCTGCTGTGGAGGGGTTTCCGGGGTTGGGGGGACACACAGAATTCTACCAGGAGGGATAACAATGCTAGAACAACGCTGGAGCTGAAAGGAGACTATGTTGAAAAATAAAATACTAGGTTCATAGTGCATTTCTTTTTGTGTCAGGCCGCGAACTTGTGTGTGTGTATATGGTGTATGTATATGAAAGAGAGGTACTATACATCTCATCTGTTGCTATCTTCATCTCTCCAGAGTCTCGACTGTCTTTTACTTCTAAGACAGTCGATCGCCTCACACTGCAATTCCTCATGCCACCCTTTAACCGCGCTCCCGACTGTGTGTAATGTCTGCCAGTCAAAATTAGTTCAATGCTGGTCACTGATCATCAGACGGTGAGAAAGAAATGAAATGCACTGCTTGGGGATAGGGTTGGGCAGCAAACCAGACACAATACAGAAGAAAAGTTTAAAAGTAAAAAAAAAAAAAGTCATTAACACATCGGTGCCCTCTACTGATAAGTGTACCAGTAGAGGGACTACTTTACAAGAAAATATTTTTTTAATTATTTTTTACAAATTTTTGATTTTTTTATTTTGAAATATTTAATTAAAATGTTAACATTAACAGATTTTCTAAGCGCAATAATACCCTCCAGGGTGGGCGGTATGGGTTATACCAGACCTTCCATGAGCTATAAGGACCTCACTGCTCACCCAGTCGGGTATTATTGCTTGCACAGTTCCACTGGCAGAATGATCATCTCACTATATGCACACACAACAAAGGCCTCAGGCGGAACCGGAGTCAGAATGAAATCTGTGGCAGTGTAAGCAACAGAGATTTCGCTGGCAAGCTGGTAAACACAGGAAGAGGATTGCTCTTCTTCAGAAAGGAGCACTGGTAATGAAAAGGATTATAGTACTTCATTGTTTCATTTATTTGTGTAATTAAAGTATAATGATCAGGGAAACAACATTTAAAAGCGGACAGGAAAGCAAATGTGGCTATAATTTGAGTAATCGTGTTTCTATGTTAAACAAACAGTATCCACATACTTTTTCTTGTGTCGTATTTCTTTTTTTATTTAATTACGTGTTGCATTTACCGGCTGTAAAGCCAATCCATGTTCTGACACAGCTCGAGCCTGCAGGACAGAAAGTGCACTCTCCTGATGACAACTCAGTTTGTGCATTCTGTATGCGAGCAGCTCTATTTGAGTGCTGCACAGTGAAGGAGTTCAAAGCTGCTTCACAAACACTTGCTACGTCTTTTTTATATATACGCAGTTTATTAAGATTGGTACTGGTAACAGGTTATCAAGTAATCGTATGTTCTGCAATATCCAAAAATCAAGCACCGTTTGAATGTGTATCTAAGTAAATCTGATACATCAGTCACAGACAAAAATATCAAATATACATAAAACTCATTTGGTCTCACTTAAAAACAGTAATGTAAGTACATACATTTCCTAAAATTATATAAAAACCATGAATGGGCGCACTTAAAGAAAACAGATCATTTTCTTAGTAAGGCATGCACTTCATCCCTCACAAATGATCCTAAAAGCTAGAGCAAAACAACTCACCCTCTCCTCACCAGTTTCTCGTGCCTATGCCCCCCCAACCCTGCTAAAACTTCAGGGGGCAATACAACTAAACATAGAAACATAGACTTTGATGGCAGATAAGGACCACTTGGCCCACCCAGGTCTGCCCATTTCCCTACCTATTGGATAAGCTGCAGATTCTAGTTAACCAACAGCCTACTTCCTGCAACCCCCCACTATAATTGCCTTATGTCTGTCCCATGCATGTTTGAATTCCCCCACTGTTTTAGACCCCAACCTCTCAGGAAGGCGGTTCCATCGTCCACCACTCTCTCCGTGAAAAGAATTTCTCACATTACCCATGAGCCCTCCCCTCTAACTTTAAATTGTGCCCCTTGTTCTTACACATCTTTTTTGAAAGATGCTACCTCCTGGACTTTGTTAATTCCTCTGAGGTACTTAAAAGTTTCTATCATGTCCCCCTGCCCTCCTTTCATCAAGGGTATACATATTAAGCTTTCTCTGTCTCTTCATATGGTTTCTGATGTAGACCCTGCACCATTTTAGTTGCCCTCCTCTGGACTGCTTCCATCCTGTCTATGTCCTTGTGAGATGAGGTCTCCAAACTGCACGCAGTACTCCAGATGGGGTCTCACCAACTGTCTGTACAGAGGGATAACCACTTCCTTTTTCTACTTGTGATGCCCCTCCCTATGCATCCCAGTATCCCCCTGGCTCTCCTTACTGACTTCTCACATTGCTTACCCACCTTTAGGTCATCTGATATGACTACACCCAGATCCCTTTCCATTATTGTTGTTGTTAGTACCTCCCCTGCTACTGTGTATTTTTCTCCTGGATTTTTATTTCCCAGGTGCATTACTTTGCACTTCTTTGCACTGAATCTAAGTTGCCATATGTCTGACCATTCCTCCAACCTTGCCAAGTCCCTTCTCATCATCCTTTCTACCCCCTTGTGTATCAACTCTGTTACAGATCTTTGTGTCATCTGCAAAGAGGCATACCTTTTCTTCCAGACCCTCTGCAATGTCACCTATAAAGACATTAAAGAGGACTGGACCCAGTACTGAGCCCTGAGGTACTCCACTAGTAACCACCCTTTCTTCAGAATGTGTTCCATTCACTATTACCTTCTGTGTCCTGTTGCGGTACCCGGCAAGGCTATGGGTGGAGACTAAAAATGGCCCCAAAGTGTTTGATTCCCTCTGGGAAGCAAGTCAGTTTCTAGCTGCAGAAGGTATGGCCAGGGCCACGAGTTTTCCGCGATTCCGCGGATGCGGCAAACCGCGGAAATATCCGCGGAATTTGCCATCACCCGTGGAATTCGGCCGCCCGCGGAACAAACATCCGCTTCATTTGCAGGCAAGTGCCCAATCCCCGTCGGCTGAACGCCCAAAGTCGTTGTGCACGCTGGGAGCCCACCCAGCATGGCAAGCGCCCCCTGCACGCTTTTTTTTTCCTGTAAAACAAAAACTGTCCCAGCCAGCGCTCTCGAGCCCCTCCCAATCCCACACCCACCCACTGCGCACCCAGCCTCCCCACAACCCCCAACCCCATACTTACCTCCGGACTCCGGCGCGACGATCTTCGTGGACCAGGAACACGCCTGCACTCTTCACAGGCGACGCGAACTGAGGAAATGCCGGTAAGCTGTATAATGGGCTAGATAGGAGGAGTTCAACTTTGTGCATATCTCAGGCATTTTGGGAATTTTGCAAATTTTCAACATGGGGTTTTGGGACCCTTCTCATGAATGATGTCACTGTCATGGCGTTATTCGGGCTCGAAGGTGATTTCGCGCAGTGACTGCGAAATCACCCTTCGGACCGAATACCGCCATGACAGTGACATCATTCATGAGAAGGGGGCCCAAAACCCCCATGTTGAAAATTTGGTGCCAAAATTCCAAATAATCACTGTTTAACGAGCGTGCGTTGCGCAGTTCCTACGCAGGCTCGTAAGTTCACGGAATTTCAATATTTTCACTCCAGAGTTTCAACATTGCCATTTCACCACACTGTCTTATGAGTAGTACAGCTGTCATTTTTCACATCTCACCCAAAATGTGTTTCCACCCTTGTAGCGCAGAATGGCTCAGTCGGTGTGCGAAATCAATGTTCCGGACAGATTAATAAAATCACAGTGATACTGTTCATGAGCAGAGGTCTTAAACTGGCTATGTTGAAAATTTGGTGACAAACACCCATAAAATGACTGTGTTACAGTGTGTGTCAGATATGGCAAAAAAAAAAAAAAAAAAAAGGAAAACAATTAAGGGTAAAAATGTGCAGCAGAATTGCAGCAGAAATTGGTGTTGAGTGCAGCAGAAGTTCTGCGGCAAATGAGAACCCTGCCGCAGAACTTTGCTCCGATGTGCCGCAGAAAAATCGGGGCCCTGGGTATGGCCTTACCAGATCTCAAGGAGGAAGCAGCAGAAGACGAAATAGAACGACTTCTATGGTCTCTGCTCCTGGAGCTAAAAAGCCTTCTAATCCCGGTTCCAGAACTGATGCTATCCTTCCCTTGCATGCTGATCTATCCCAGTGGATTTCCAGAACAAACCCGTCCTGAGCCCGAGGGGTAAGGTGGGCTTGACCCACCCCGACACAGATGCAAAATTTTCCTGACAACAGTATGCTACTTCTATGGATTTGGAACTCTTCTCTTACCGGACTACAAGTGGGGCTCATTTCTGTTTGATTCGGACTGATTGGCCATTTCCGTGGCTTTGGAGTTGCTCCTCAATGGTCACGTTCACCAGCCCGACTCTAGGAACTCATGTCCTGGACCCTGTGAACTCGAGTCGTACTTCCTTTTGGGTCAGTACAGTGTGGTGCTCCCCTCATCTTCCCCCTGGTAACATCAACCCCGAATGATATTACGCAGCAATGGGTCGAAAAATCATGCAGTCATTTGAAGAGGCATGCTTCTATCACAATGCCATCTTGGGATCATTTCTGGACTGCTCAGATTTTTCTACAGAACCCACTTTCTGCTTTGACAATGCGAAGGTGCAGTATTTTTTTCTTTTGAGCCTCAGTTCCAAGTTTTGTTATCTTAGACTGGGAACTTACTCGTTAAGAAAAGAACTGGCATTTCAAGAGTAAGGATCTGGCGACCACCACCCCTTGTGGCTCTCTCTTTTCGAGACTGACCCTGCAGTGTATCCAGATAACAGGCCACAACTTTAACACTGCACCTCCCAACCTCAGGCTAATTACTGGCTCTTCCAATGGACTGTTCACTATGTCACTGAAACTTAGGAGACATTTTATAACAGACTGCACAGTCCTAATCCTTTTCTTTTTCCCTCTTCTCTTGTTCTAAATATTGTTCCTTCATGGGGGGGGTGGGGGCACGGATCTCCTTTGTCGACTAAAATATGGCCATTGTTTGTCCTAGGTGGAGCTCCCCCCCTGGTAGCCCATTTGGTTCTACATTAAGAGATGAGTAAGTAATCAGTTTTGATGTTAGTTTGCTGTAATGCTTCTGGCTGGGGACTGTTGGACTCTTGTGCTTACAGGTCACCCAGACCAAATTACACAGGGAATGTTTAGGTTCTGAGCGCGCTTGAAGTATTTTGTCTGCGCGCTGGAGGTGGGAGTAGCTATCCCGGCCCCTTCCCAGAAGATTCCTAACCTAACTAACAAGGGCACAGGTTCTGGGGTTTCATACTGCTTGTGGAATCCTCAGCCTTTTCACCCTATTAATTAGGATGGTGTTCCTTTTAGGGACAGTTCCCTACCCACCCCTCGAAGGAGAGGATTCCTTCCAAAGGGGGTGCCTCGGCAGAGCCCTCGGGCACCACCTCTGGTCAACCACTGACCGTTACCCACCGCTGTTTGAGAGGGCAGTTCAAGTTCGCTGTGTTTATTCTGGCAATGTACTGTTCAGGTTATTCTTCTTTCTGGTTCTTCTCTTCTTTCCTTTTCTCTTTTTCTGCTTGGAGAGAGGCTTTACTTGTACTGATGCATACAGGGCAGGTTAACAGATGCTAATATGTTCTACTAGAATTAGCCTTCTTTTTTATATTACGGCTACCCTAACACTTTGTTCTTGGAACTGTAAGGGCCTTAACAATGTGGTGAAACATTCACAAATTTTGCCAGCGCTGCAGAGGGAAAAATGCGATATTGCCTGACTACAGGAAACTAAATTGTCGGCCCAGAAGCATTTAAAACTATGCAGAACTTGGGTGGACACAATTTGCTCAGATGAGCACCCTCAGTTTAAAAAGGCAGGGGTGGCGCTTTTAATCTGCAGAGGTTTGCCATTCCAGATTCAAAGGGTGACTAAAGCGAGAACAGGCCACCTCCTGGTGGTATCAGGAACTTATGGGCATAGACCCTTGCATTTGGTGGCAGTATATGCACCCACTCCCTCCTCAGGGGAATTTTTTAAGTACTTATTCAGCGAGATGGCTAAATTACCCCCTGGCCAAATTATACGTATGTGCGACTGGAACTGTGTGGAGGACGTGAACATGGACAGAAGTTCAGCCAAAGGTCCAAGTTCCAAAGCTTGCTCCTGATTATTAAAGACTGTTTGGAGGAGGAGATGGCTGACCCCTGGATAAATTTATACCCCACTGTTAAGAACTACACGTTTTTCTCGCCAGCCTTGAATTCGTACTGAAAGCTGGATCGTTTTTACACCCAAAGAGGTCTATTACATACCTTTCATGAGGATAGCATTCTCCCCACAACAATCTCTGATCATGCTATGATCTGGGCAGAGATACGCTGGGGGGATTCAGGGCGAAATGGATGCTGGAGATCTGACCCTGGGTTAATCAACAACAAACAATATGTCGTATCCACAAGACAGGTTATCCAGCACTACCTCGAAGAGAATACTGAACAAGATTCCCAGCCTAAGTTCCTGTGGGACACTATGAAAGCAGTTATCTGTGGGCATACCACAGCTTTTGCCTCCCACAGAAACAAACAACACTTGGCTAAGATTCAGGAGGCCTTAGATCAGATCGATGATTTGGAAATGGAGCACAAATGTACTAGGTCAGAGGCCAGCCTTAAACAACTGAGTGAAGCCTATTAATTTTATGACTCCCTCTTACAGAGGCATGTTGAGAACACGCTGAGGTACACAGGGCAGAGATACTATGGGGGGGGGCAGGTAAGCTACCGGCGCTGAAGCTCTGAAAACAAGAGGCAGAGAGGTACATCTCTCGTATCTGTCCTGCAACTCCGATTCTTCTCCCTAAGACCCAACCCATAGAGACGGCAGATGAGTTCTCAAAGTTTTATCAGCAGTTGTATTCAGCAGAGAGGCGCCCAGGTCATTCTGATAAGGTTAAAGAATTCCTTAACAAAATAAACCTACCTACTTTATTCCTTGTTCAAAGAGAGGGACTAGAAGCATCTTTTTCTATAAGGAAAATGCAGCAGGTGACTGGATCTCTAAATTCAGGCAAGGACCCAGGCGGCTTTACAGCAGAATTTTATAAATGTTTCACAAAAGAGTTGGCCCCCCCCTCCTCACTAGGGTTTGGAATGTGGCACAGGAACCCAGGGCATTGCCTGATACTTGGGGTGAGGCTCTCATTTCTGTGTTGCCTAAGCCGGGGAAGGACCCCACCCTGTGCTCGAGTTACAGACCAATATTGCTTTTAAACCAAGATGAGAAAATCTTCGCTAAAGTTGTCAGTGTACAGCTCCAGGCAGTTATCCCTGGCTTGGTGCACCCCGATCAGATGGGATTTATTCCTGGTAGGCACATCCAGGACAATATCCACCTCTTGCTGAATGTTCTCTCTGCAGTCGATCACCCCCGAATGGGCAGCTCTGTGCAGTCCTGTCCCTTGATGCAGAAAAGGCATTTGACCGCCTAGACTGGCAGTATTTGGACCTCCCCTTGGGGGGTTTCGCCTTCGGAGACAAATTCAGGACTTGGATTCGTAATTTGTACACTAACCTCTGCGCCAAGGTCTGAGTGAATGGAGTTTTTCCCCCATCTTTTAAGATCCAGAGGGGGACCAGACAGGGCTGCCCTCTCTCCCCTCTTTTGTTTGCCCTGAGCTTGGAGCCACTGGCAGCCTTTGTCAGGCAAACAGCTGTCTTTCGGGGAGTCCCTCTTCAGGATACTGAGATCAAGATTTCAATGTATGCAGATGATACGCTCCTCTATATCTCAGACCCCGTTCACTCCATTCCAAACATTTTTGATTTTTTGACAAACTTTTGGGGAATTATCTGGTTATACGGTGAATAAGGGAAAGTCAGAAATTCTTCCAACTGGTGGTCCGGGGGGGGGGGGTGTGCAACTCCCAGATTTAGGTCACATCAAATGGAGTGGAGCAGGTTTTAGACACTTACGGATTTTGATCCCCAGGGATCTTCAATATATTTACAAATTGAACCTTTTGAGACTGCTGCAAGTGCGGACAGACTGTAACAGATGGATGGAGTTGCCGCTCTCTTTGTCCAGCAGAATAGAAAGCATACGGATGAGTATCCTACCTCAATTTTTATTTGTGTTTTCTGCTGTCCCACTTAGACCCCCTAGGACTTTTTGGAAAAACGTATAATCCACTCTTTCTAAATATGTCTGGCTAGGTAAGAAACCCAGAGTAAGATGAAAAGTGTTAACAGGCTCCAAGGAAAGGGGAGGTTTCGGCATTCCTGATTTGCAAAAATACTACTGGGCGGCACAGTTGCAGGCTTTGACATCTTGAACGTGGGATGTTCCTCCACAATGGGTGAAGACAGAAGCAATCTCATTCCCCTATCCAATATAATGGACCTTTTAACTCTAGACACTCCCAGATTAAAAATATTGGAATTTGATAACCCCCTAACCAAGGTAATTAGGCAAGTCTGGCAAGAGGCATGCTCAAAACGGAACCTTCCCCTTTTAATAGGCCATTATATTACACTCACCAGTTGCAGGGACTTCGCCCCTCTCAGGTGGGACCCAACATTTCATCGCTGGTCAAGGTGGGGACTGCAAAGGGTAAGGCAATTCTTTTCTGGAGATTCGATGAAGACCTTTCATCAGTTAAAAATGTAATTTAAGCTCCCACAAACAGATTTTTTTCACTACCTTCAACTTAGGCATTATTTCACCACAACTGGGGACAGTCGCACCATAACTGCCCCAGGGAACCCCCTCCGAGAGTGTATCCTGACTCTGTCCTCTGTCCCGAGATCACGGCAGGTAGTCTCCAAATTGGTACAGTGTATGAATGCAAAAGAGGATCAGGTGGTCAAGATCAAAGAGGCTTGGCAGGCAGAGTTGGGAGTGTCTCTGTCCTTGAGGGAATGGGGCACTAGTTGGAGAGGTATCAACCAAACTACAGCATCTTTGTTTTGGAAGGAGTTTCAGTGGAAATTAGCGGTCAGGTATTTTAGACCCCCAGTGCTCACTAAACATTTTGGGAAGCATACTTCAGATTTGTGCTGGAGGAATTGCCAATCCACCGGCACTTACTCCCACATTTTTTGGGACTGCAGAATCATAGAGGGGTTTTGGGATGATCTACATAATGAGGTGTTGGGGAATTTTGATTCTTCTTTTCCGAAGCAGGTTCAATATTGGCTTTTTGGCCTGCTCCCACCTTCTTTGGTGTCCAAATCAACAAGATATTTGTTCCACTTTTTTGTGGCGGTGGCTCTCAAGGCCATCACCATGTGTTGGCTTACCCCCACTAGGCCCTCTATAGAGTCCTGGTACAGAATCTGTGCCAGGATCCTGGCGATGGAATACCTGACTACTAAGCTTAGGTTGTCTGTGGAAAAATTTAAGGGGAGATGGCTACCATTTCTTCACTATATGGTCTTGAAGGAACAAAAGAATATAATAGATTTTTTAGCTATATATGTCTGAAGAATTTGTAAGGTGCCAATACTGGGAAGGGTTCAGTGCGCGGAGTGCTATCCCCTTATTTAACCCGCCTGGCTCCTTTGTTGCCTCTTCTCTCTCTTTCGTTTAAGAGGTTTCTTTGTCTCTCTCTTTCCCTTCCCCTTTTCCTCTTAATGTATTGATTGTGACTGTTGTATTTTTTTTGTACTTTATATTTCTTATATGTAAGTTTGCGTAACTGTGTGTAGAGAAAAAATTCTTCAATAAATTTCTATTTCCAAAAAAAAAAAAAAGAGGCCGACGCAATTGCCCCGACATGAAACTGTTTAAATGATACTGATGCTTGGAGCGCCATACAGGATGCCAAAGTAAATTTTGATATGTTTTGTACATGTATGCTTTCAGACTTTTATGGTTTAAAGAAAAACTCAAATACCCCGTTGGTTGCCTGTAATTGAATCAGGAAATAGGAGATGGTTTATTTTAAACACTATCAAATAACACAAGTAAACTAATAGGAAACTACTTTCTGGTGTATAATTAAATATTATTATAAGTCTGTAACACCGCTTTTTGGTGTTTGGTGTTCTGCCAGTTAATAATGTAAATCGTAAAGGTAATGTATAATTTTCTAAGGACCATATAGAATTGCAGTGAGAAAGATGGGGGTAGAAAGATATCCAAAGTGCTTAAAGGGTGCACTAAAACAATATGATCCTGCAGACTGCTGCCAATGGGCTTATACTGGGATATGAAACAATAGCCTCAAATGGGCCCAGTAAGGGGTTTCTGAGGTCTGAAAGTGAACCGAAAAGTAGGGACAAGTGGATGTGGGCATGGTCCATGGAAACTTTTACATGATTTCTCAAGTAGTAACCGGCATATAAACCCTGCCATATCTGGTGACAATTGGAGCGTGGGGCAGAATGCGCTGCGGGGTGCACACCTTGGGCCTCACCTAAAAAGACAGGTTTTACTGGTAACAACAGACATTTAAATGGGGGTTTAAGGATGGAGCCTTTCCAGTGTGTTCGTAACACAGTAACTGCGCAAGTTGACCTACTACCCTAAACAGGACCTAAATATGGAGACTGGATTCTGTTCACAGTGGTAGTCTAACAGAGTCTTGTGTTATGGAAACATTGATGGCTAGTGCAGCTGACTGTATTTTAGGAGAATTAAGTACACCCTTCTTGATTGCAGCATTGTTTTCTACTTAAACCGAGTTCTCAGTGTTGATAAAATTATGTTATGATATCAGAGGACCATTCAGGAACTAAAATATTTTTTTTAATTTGGTATTGCTAATGGATTCATAAGAATGTTTATTTTAAAAGTGTTATTACCTACATAGCCGGCCCGGTGGTGTAGAAGGCTGAGGCGCTGGCGCCTTACCTCTAACCACGCCAATGACCAGGGTCAGGAGCGGCCTCAGGAGTCGGAGGGTCATCCGGGAGGAGGAGGAGGAGGATTAAGCATCCTATGGACTTGCTCTCCCCCTCCAGGGAGGATAGTGGGGATGACCACTCAGGCACCGTCTCCTGGTGGTGGCCGGGGGATGGTGCATGCTCGGGGTCAAAGAGTAGGGTGGCACAGGTGATGTCGGACATGCAGTAGTGTGCACCACAGCGTCCCTGACGTCACTGCACGTTCATGCGGGGGGGGGATGTACTCACGACTCTACAATCCTCTGGTGTGCATAAAGAACAGCCCTGGTGACAATGCCATAGACGCAACCAAGAAAGCTCCCCCCAAAGCCCGGCCTCCAGGTCTCCACAGTGGTGGGGGGAAGTACCTGCTGTGAAGTGGCCTGTGGGGGCTAGAGGCGAGGGGGTTCGAGCTCTGGCTGCGGCCAGAGCAGGGAACCGTGAGGGCTGGCTGCAAGGGGGAAACCACAGGTACAAACCCTCAGTTGAGGAGGTAAAAATACTATGCAATATATAAAAAAAAAAAGTGCTATTGCTTATGTTAAGCTGTTTGTATACTAAGCTCCCTGTAATCTAGTAACGGACGGTGATCTTTTTAATGTTCTATTGTGAAGTTTTTGTAATGTTGTAATGGTTTTTCTAAAACAGATCAACAATAAATTAAAAACTGAGAGGGACTTTGTCAGATGCTAGAATGGTAAGCAAGGGGGTGCCACAACGATCCACCCTTGGGCCCCTACTGTTTGTGATTTTAACTAATGAGCTTGCAAAAAATGATTTTCTTAACTGATGTGAAGATGTATATGAATGATACTGTGCTGCCCTTCCCAGCTAGGGACTTCCAGAATGCTAACGCAGCACAACAAAGTGATTTCAGAAATGTTTAGAGATGGTTGGCTCAAAACAAACTTATTCTAAATGTAAAAGACAAACATGTTGTTCAGGTCCGGGAGCAAGAAGGAGCAGTACCCTGCCATGTGACCTTGATATATTTTGAATTGAAGGGACTAGGATTGAGCAGGTAAACTTCTGTAAGTACCTAGGTATTTGGATGGATGCTGAGCTAAAACCTGAAGGCCACATAGAAAAGGTGTGTACTAAAGTTTCTCAAAAACTGGGTGATCTTCAGAAACACAGACTGTTTGGCGAGTGAAACAAGAGTTAAAAACCATTACTTCAGTCACGTTACCGTAACTAATTGCGGTAATACGATCGACCACCTTGACAGTAGAACTAGTCTTCTGAAGTTAGACCAATAATTGATTGGCAAGGTTTGCTCTAGGGTTAACTGGTCCACTTTCACTGGTACACCGCTACTTGATTTGAGACGGTCATCATTAACAGAGGGAGGCTATTGTATTGCTTCCTCTACAAATACAGAAGGGTATGAAACCATACTATCTTCTTGACAAGTTGAACCCAGTTATTTCCAGCTATGCACTGCAAGAAGTCATAGGGAGGGGCTAAAACCAGATATGGTAGGAAGACTTTCAACTATATTGCCACTACTGCCTGCAACTCAATACCACCAAATCTGCAGAACATGGCAATGTATTGCAGCTTTAAAACAGTACTCACCTACTGGCATCCTTTTAAATGTCCATGTTCTTGAATATCAATTCAGCTGTATTCTACTGTATACTGTTGTAATTGTATGCTGTTATAAATTATGTATTCTTTTTAAGTATTGTTACATACCAAGTTTCATACTAAGCTGTGAGGAGCTTAGGGGCCCTGTGTTAGGCCCATGACCGCTCCTTTCCTCTTTACCCATAATATGTCAGTTTGTGTCCATTCAGAATATGGGAGTCCAGATTGTTTTTTTAAACTGGGCCTTGTTTTTAGAGCAGATAATCTCCTCTGGCAACCCATTCCAGGGGGCCACCACCCTCTGAGTGTAGAAAGCCTTTCTCCTATTTCTGTTACACTTAATATGTCTCAGTTGGAGTGGGTGTCCCCGGGGTACCTTTCTGATTGTTTTTAAACTGCAAATTTAATTCATTTAGCATATAGTCATCCTGCATCATGTCGTAACACATCAACAGATCCCCTCTAACTCTCGTCTCCAGTGGCATCAGTTTCAGATTAATCTTTGTTCATAGGATCTTCCCTGCAGGTTATGCACCATCCTAGTGGCCTGCCTCTGCACCCTCTCGATCATCACCACCACTGCAACCTTGCTTATGAGTCCCCACACAGGTGCTCCGTAGTCCTCCATACAGTGGCATGATCACTGCCCCCTTCGGCTTTTGAAGTTTTTCTTTATATTCCATAGCACCCTTTTTTGCTTTTATAATTTGATTATTACATTGAGCCTGATATTTAAGTTTATGGTTGACCAGCACACCCAAGTCCTTTTCCATCTCCGATTTTCTCAGGATTTGCCCATTTATACTATAGTTTGTTCTGGATTCCTGTTACCCAATTGATCACACAGCACCTGTCTATGTTAAAACACATTCCTCTAGCATTTGTCCAACTGTATATGTTATTCAGATCTTTCTGAATAGTCTCTGCCCCCTCAGGTTGTGTCACCAGCCCTAACTTAGTATCATCTGCATATTTACATATGTTACTTATATTTACAGTTTGTCTAATACAGGACATCCCCAAAAACAGGCTTTGCCTAGTGACCATATCTGGTTAAAATACAAAAATAAACTCAAACAGCAGAGGCTGGTGCATTGGAGGATGGCGGGGGTTGTACAGAGGGTTTCTGAATTGTGCACCTTTACCTCTACAAGATTTTGATGAAATACATTTATTTTGTTTGACTCCTGAGTCCAGATTCCTTTTCTGTTTAGGATGGAGGAAATAACGTTAAAAGACTCAGGTTGGTGGGAGGGAGGGAGGGGATTACTAGTAAACAAAGTGGGTGGGAGGTGAGATTTCTTAAAAAAATAAATTAAATATAGACACTTTCGCCAACTGAAAACTCACAGAGTGCCACATAGTTTCCCCAGGTGAAGTCTGACACTTTGCCAGGCAGCAAACTACGTGAAGTGCTTTACAAGTTGGGAAATTTTGCAAAATTCAAGTGACGCAAAGTGTTCCAGACTTTGCATATCTCTAGGGAAGGACAGAACAGCAGCTAGGGACAGCGGATACACTTGGTATAGTAATAGTAAAAGTTAGCAGACTAGACTTAGTTATTTCTGTGATCTATTCCCCTCCAAAAACAAAAATTGATTAGATAGAGGAAATAATTAATATAAGGGGTTGCAGGAGATAAGTATTTCGTTATTATGGGAGATTTTAACTGTAATTGGGAAGAAAGGAGGGGTAGGTCCCTGAAAGTAGTAGTGTCAGTTTTAGGAATAGAACAATACATACAAGAATCTACAAGATATACAAATACAAGAAAAAAAGGAACAGCACTGGATTTGTTGTTTGTATCTCACTCATTGACAGTTGAGGCCTCAGGAGTTCTATCACCCTGTCTTGGAGATCACAATCCAGTATGGGGTGAGACAAAGACATAGACAAAACAGAAAATGTTAGATCCAAACACCACATGAGTGAGAAATATAAAGTTATTTGCTGAAAACAGTTTCCTACTAAGTGTAGAGAGAGAAAATTGAGAGAGGTACAAACTCATTCCAGATTTAGATTCAACTGTGGAATATTTTACTGAGACCTTTACTGAATTGTGTGATGAACATGCCCCAAGAATAAAAAAGTTGAACAAAAGCCCTGTTAAATTTCCTTGGATAAACGATAAGATATTAAAAAGTATCAGAGTGAAAAACAGGTGATGGAAGAAAGCAAGAAAAACAAAAGAGGTAACTGATTGGGTTTTGTTTAAACAAAAAAGAAATAGATGTAAACAACAAATAAAGAAAGCAAAAATTATTTATTATAAAGATAAACTAAACAAGGAATTTGATCCTAGAAAATTTTGGAAGACTGTCAACTCCTTGTCTAGACCAGGGCAAGGAGCTGATAAAAAACTTCTGCCTTAAAATAAATGGAATTTAGATTGAGGATACTCAGGAAAATGTTAATACCTTAAACAATTTTTTCATATATTTACTTGGTATTGCTAAACTGTAGGTAGCCAGGGTTCTCAAAACCAGCAGGGTACAGTTAACTCTCAAGGACCATGTCCACCTTTTCGATTTAAGATTTTAAAGGTGTCAGATGTTCAAACGGGGTTAGCTAGAATAAACATTTATAAGGCAATGGGACCAGATTGCTTAGAAGGGAGATTTTTTTGAAAATTGCAGCTAAACACATAGCACCCGTAGTAACAAATATATTTAATAGAAGTTTACAAGAAAGGTACTTCCCACAACAATGGAGGCTGAGTAAAGTAACCCCCATTTATAAAGGGGGGAAACAAACTGAGCTGAATAATTATAGGCTTATTGCCTTACTGTCTGTTTTAGCTAAACGCTTAGAAAGGCATGTACATACTCAAATGATGGAATACTTAAAGAGGAACAAGTTGATCACTCCATACCAATCAGGGTTCTGAAAAGGTTTTTCCACCACATCTGCTTTAATTGAATTTAATGATATTGTTAGCACTTTGTTACACAAGGGACAGGATACAGAGGTTCTCTCTGTGGATTTATCCCAGGCCTTCGACCTGGTGGACCATCCCCTCCTACACCTAACTGCAGAACGAATGGGGATTACTGAAGGCCCCAGGGACTGGTTAAAATCGTATTTGGTAAATCGCACACAATTCGTATCAGTGAATGGGGCCAACTCTACAAAAGGTCAATAACTAGAGGAGTGCCACAGGGGTCCATATTGGGACCCCTGTTTTTAATATTTAACAACAGCCTCCCACAGATTATTCAACAGTCACAGATATGGTTGTATACTGACCACACTGCAATGATAACAGTGGGGTGTAACAGTAGGGATTTACAAGAAAAAATGCAGATGAAATTTGAGAACATGAGGGGGTGGGTCACCAGGTCGGGCCTTGTGATGAACACAGAGAAAATAAAAATATTACTGTATATTTTGGATCTAAACTGAAAGGAAATAGAACCTCCGGTTGAGCCACCTAGAGGAATGCAGCACTGAGGAGACATCTCCGCTGGGGCCCGATAAACAGATTCCTTAAAACCAGAGCAAAACAAATAAAACTCGAAAATACCAGATTAAGAGGAGTTACGGAAGTGAATGGGAGCAAGAAAAAAAAAAAAAAAATAGAGAGAAAACCCCCTCCAGCAGCAGCGCAACAACCTAAACAGCCTGCCGACTCTCTGACTGATCCCTCGGGCCTGGTAGACATGGCGGAATCCCCGCCAACTCTAAACGGACAACCCAGCAATGCCGCAATCTTGGTGGAACTTAAAGGATTCAGGGATGAAATAAGAACTTTTCGTATTGAACTAACCTCAGAATTAAATGAAATTAGCCAGAAAGTAACAGAACTGGAGACAGCGCATACAGAAATTGATGCCAGAACTGACAGTTTAGAGAGAGTGGTGGTGCACTTGCTAAATGAACAAAAAATGTTAAACGACAAATGTGAAGACTTTGAAAATCAGTCGAGGAGAAACAATTTACGCAAACATGGGGTGCCTGAGGACAAGGAAGTGAGAGATGTGCTTAAATTTCTAGACACTTTGCTCAGAGAAGTTCTCCAACTCGACCCCTCTACTAAAATTGAAATTGAAAGAGCTCACAGAGCGCCTACCCCGAAGCCACAGCAGGCCGACCGGAGACCTCGCTCAATAGTGCTCAGGCTGCTGAACTGTGCTGTAAAACAGCAGTTACTGACAAAAGCGTGGAGAATGAGGGATATACAATATAAGGGTCGGCATCTATATTTCGACAATGATTACTCCCCACAGATAGCAGCCAAATGGAGAGCAAATGCACCGCCACTATGAGTTTTAAAACAACAACAATTGAAGTTCTTTGCACCTTATCCTGCAAAACTCACTATCATTTATTTATTTAGATTTTGGTAACCGGGTAAGCCCACTGAGACCAGAGATCCCTTTTTCAGGGGCGACCCGCAGTTAGTTACAGTAAATACATACAAAGGTAACAATATACTGTAATTACAGCTGATACATATTGGGAAATTGGTATCAAACGTTTAGTACAGAGACAGCAGGCATCACAAGGCTCACAAGTATTAAAACAGGAGCACAGTACACTTAATTTTTCATTAAGAGATTCATGGGGTAAGTAGGCGTAACTAAGTTGGTGACAGCATGACAATCGGCCCAGGCAGGGGGGCTAGCGATTACAACCACAGAGACTAAGTTCCAGAAGATGCACTTTGAGGCCTGACTTAAACCCTAGGAGAGTAGGCTTGTCAACCAGACTTGCTGGGAGGGCGTTCCATAAGTAGGGAGCAGCATACTGGAAGGGCGCTTGCCTTGGTTGGTCTGATTCGAGGGATGTCAAGGGGCGACTTGCCGAGGATCGCAAGGCACGGCACTGGACTTTTGAATAAGCAGCCCACGCAGGTGTGGAGGAAGGCCGAAGGAGGTGAATTTAAAGGCCAGGCAAGCAGAGGAATAGGCCAACTTGTGCCGTGAGGTGGGCCAGTTTAGCTCCGCGAGGGCCTCGCAATAATGCCTCCTGGGGGAGAAGTTTGTTGCAAAGCGAGCCACCCTGTGATAGAGCGCGGAGAGTTTGCTGAGCTCCTTCTCTTGGAGGAACTGTAGCAGGGGGGCACCATATAGGATGGAAGGGAGAAGGTTGCAGTTGGCTATGGCTCATCGCGCCTCGCCAGCGAGAGAGAGAGAGAGAGAGTTGCCCAGCTGGTAGAGGAGACCAAGCCTCTGGTGGATGGATCTTGTTAAGGAATCGATGTGGTGGTTTGTAGGTCAGCTCCTGGTCAAGGAGGATCCCAAGGTACTTGATCCTGTCTATGACCTCTACTCTCCTCCCTTGGGCTGTGTTGAGCTGGAGTAGCTTGCTTCTGTCAGTGCCCAGGCGTCTGGTCCCAAACAGAACAGCCTTAGTTTTTTCTTCATTCAGCACTAGAGAATTGGAGGTGAACCAGGCCTCAAGAGCTATGAGACACGCCTGCAGTTTGGCGGAAATGATACTGGGTAGCGGGTCACTGAAGTAGACAACAGTGTCATCCGCATATAGGATGAGGTTGCTCAGCCCACAGACCCCCTCAATGTCATTGAGAAAAAGTGAGAATAACAAGAGACCCAGGATCGAGCCCTGGGGTGCCCCGGAGACCATGGGTCTAGTGCCGGATTGTGTTCCTCTCCAACGGACTTATTGGGTTCTACTGATCAGGTAGCTCTCGAACCATGAGAGTGAGTGCGCATCCAGTCCTAGTCGGAGGAGTCTGGAAAGGAGAAGTTTGTGGCTGACCAGGTTGAAGGCCTTGGACAGGTCAATGAATAGAGCCCCCGTCGGAGGGCCCTGGTCCATAGCCTTGAGGATGTCGGATGTGAGCCGGATAAGGGCAGTGTCAGTGCCATGGCCTTTCCTAAAGCCATGTTGTACGTTGGCGAGGAGTAGGTGCTGCTCGAGGTAATCCTGCAGTTGATTGTATACCAGTCTCTCCTGCACTTTCCCGAGAGGGCTGAGTAGGGAGATAGGCCTATAGTTCCCCACTTTGTCCCTGGGTCCTTTTTTGTGGACAGGGACAACAGTCGATAACTTCCACTTACTTGGGACTGTTCCTTTGAGGAGGGACCTCTTAATGAGCAGGGTGACAGGGTAGGCGATAGCAGGGGCAGCGGCCCTCAGCAGCCGAGGTTCAAGCAGGTCATGTCCCGGGAAGGAGTTAGGGTTTATTTTGAGTAAAAGAGGAAGTACAGCAGACGGTTCGACCAGTTTCAGGTGGAACTGGGGCCGAGGAAGCGCCCAGTCCATACTGGTGTTGTAGGGAATCCCAGAAAGGGCAGGGGGAGAGAGTCCACTGGGAATGGAGAAGAAGGCACAGAAGGCTTCAGCTACTGCGGAGGGGTCGTTGGTCAGGGTATCCCCAACCAGGAGTGCACCTTCTTGTGCATTTGTGGTACCCTTAAGAAGGGAATTAATGTGACCTCAGAATTTCTTAGGGTCACATAGGTGACTAGTTTGGAGGTCTCGCAGGTACTTGGACTTGGCCTGTTTGGTGTTTGGAGTTTTTTTTGCATTGATTCCTCAATTCCCTATACTTCTCCCAGTCAGATATACTGCCTGAGGATTTGTAGAGTCCCCAGGCCCTGTCGCGGAGTAGCATAATTTGTTTAAGGCTAGGGCTCAGCCATTTGTGGCACTTTCCCTGTACCCTGAGCTTCTTTGCCGGGGCATGCAGACTGACCACAGACAGGAATGAACTGATGAAGTAGTCAAGCACCTCAACGAGTGATGGGAGGAAGACAATAGGATCCCAGTCAATGGTCCGCAAGTCAGAGCAGAGGTCTGCTGGTACGAGCCTGCTAAGAGTCTGCCATGATCCCAGCTGTCAATATGCGGTCTGGGCAACAGACTAGTGCCCAGTCGAGTAGGGAATGATTGCCAGACTTAGCATTGTGCCTAGTAGGCAGATCAATGACTTGGGTAAGTGAGGAGTCCAGTATAGGATTCTTGGTAGTGGAAGTTCCCAGGGCAAGCCAGTTTAGGTTGAAATCCCCAAGGAGGATGGTCTTCCCAAGGGGGTGCTCCACCAGGGCATGGGTTAGAGATTCTAGGTAGGAGGCAGCAGATTGGGGCGGGAGGTAGGCTCACCCTATGTACAGGAGCTTGGTGTCTCCGAGGAGCACTTTAACAAATAGGATCTCACTTACCAATCCACAAAGAGTAGGGTGATCAAACTGTGAAGCGTGCAAGGCAGTGCTGACATAGATGAGAATCCCAACTCCTTTTTTCCCCAGCTTTATCCTTTTTAAAGGCATAACAGCCAACTAGGTCCACTTCATGAGGGAGGATCTGTGGCTTGAGCCAGGTTTTAGTCACGGCTGGTATGTCAGGTTTATACAGTGCTGTCCATGCCTCAAGGTCATGGACTTTGTGCCTTAAGCTGCCGATATTCATGTGTACCAGCTTGAGTCCACTAGTATTGGCCCAGAGGGGGTTGGTAGGGTCACTGAGAGTGAGATTAGGGGAGTAGGGACCAGGGTTTAGTTCAATGTTCCCCCCTAGTGCCAGCTTAAGCTTGGCAAGGTAGCCAATAATTTTGGAGGGGATGTGAAGGAGCCTCCTTTGGTCGTACATGCTTAAGTAGCAAAGTAAATTATAACAGCTACCCTTCAGGGATAGTCCGTGCATGAGTTTGCTTAGCTTGTTGAAACCCTCCTCACGAGGATCGAGGGGTCGGAAGGGGCGAACGATATTCCAGCCTGGTTCTGGGGAGAGAGGGCCCCAGAGGAAGAGTTGGTCAGTCCCCAGTACCGGAGCTATGTATGTTGGAGCAGCCATGAGTGTCAAGCTCCACATATTGCAGATCTGAGAGGGGACACCAGACTCAGGGAAGGACCAGGTCAGGTAGGTAGGGAGGGAGAATAGGAGCGGCCAAGACTGTAAACCTACTGCTAGAGGCTAAAGTGCTGTGGAGCTGAGCTAAAGGGGGAATAATTCAAAACAGCGAGCACCAGCGTAACAATACAGTTAGAGACCTGTAAACAATATGAGTATAACTATAACAGGAGGATATCAGCTGTACCTCTTCCGCCAGAGAGATTAATGGGTCTGGTTATTAGCAAGTTAGGTTATTCTATAGCAGGTATTCCAGGCTAAGTACACGTAGCTTGCAGGACAGCAGTAGTTAAGGCACTTGAAATTAGCAGAGACAATTATACAACAGATTGGAGTAATCAGCACATCAGGCTTTCAGGAGTGAGGGAGTATAGAGGGTTAAAAGGAGATATGACAGGCTGAACCTATCAGGATTAAGGGGCTGTCATAGGCAGGACTGGACAAATGAGTTAGTGGGCGGGGATTGGGACCATTTAACGGGAGGAGGGAACGGGGTGGGTGGACGGGAAATTTCAGCAGCTCAGAATGCAGCAGCCCTGGAGAGAAAGTTTTTCCAGACGGTAAGCGGCTCTTTTACCGTCTCTGGAATAGCCCGATCGGAGATTCAGCGTTTAAAGTTCAGTTGCAGGCTTCGGGGGAGGTCTGCCAGAGCTAGCGCCTCAACTCCGAGGTAAAAGTCTTGGGTTCGGTCCGTGGAAGGAGGAGGAGGAGACCCTCGGCAGTGGGCCAACGTCCCCACGGCCCAGAGATTCTAGCCAAGGCGAGGATTCGGTCCGAAATTATATGTCCAAGCAGCCAGGAGCGTCACAGGATGTGGGGACCAATTGGCTCGGAGTGCCTTTTTCAAATTTGGCGCTCCGAGGTATGCGACAAGCATGCCGGTCTTTTGAGAAGCTCCCCCATGGTCTCAGGGGTGTAGGGCAGAATTCAGCAGCTCAGAATGCAGCAGCCCTGGAGAGAAAGTCCTTCCATATGGTAAGCAGCTCTTTTACCATCTCTGGAATAGCCCAATCGGAGATTCAGCGTTTAAAGTTCAGTTGCAGGCTCGGGGGAGGTCTGCCAGAGCTAGCGCCTCAACCCCAAGGTAAAAGTCTTGGGTTCGGTCCGTGGGAGGGGAAGGGGGAGGAGACCCTCGGCAGTGGGCCAATGTCCCCACGACCCAGAGATTCTAGTTCCCAGATGGCCCGCAGACATTTGAAACTCCAGACGAAGTAGCAAAAGCCATGCAAACTAAGAATATTGCGGTGATCCAGATGCCTATTTCGGATCCACAGGGTCAGGAGCTACAAATTCGAGGAGCACTTTGGGACAAGGCACAAGCAGCACAATCTAGAAAGCGGCAAGGATTTTCCATGCTGCAAGATGTTAAAAAACTACTCCACAAGTTCCAGCGAACTGCCCGATTGACTGTTTGGACTGAGGGTATTGGTAGCTATGTCTATTCTAGAGGAGAGCCGTGGCATAATTTTGAACTTGGGGACCTTAACTGTGTGATAAAGCGGACTGGCCTGAGGGAGGAATTGGGACTTTGCTTGGGTATTGAACTCACATTATTGTCTTATATCACTGTGCTCCTTTAGAGCAGGTTTACAATACTCACAGTGGATGTGGTGGGGTAAAATAAAATAATGAAACAAAATAAATACTCATGCTCTAAATTGAGAATTAAGGGAAACAGCTGAACCAGTGAAGTAAGGGCTGGGGTAATACAACTCGGTAGGCTTTTCTGCCTAAAATTAAACTCCCTTTTCACCATAATGTCTGCTAATGTTGTTGGGACCCACAGGGATAAAAACATAGGGAGCATAACCCCAGATTTGAGGCATGGGAGTAACATGCCTCACTCTAGGCGGCCATTAGGCGATGGCAGCATGGAGAAGCCCTGTAAGCAGCATTCTAAGCGAGGTCAACTTCACTGCAAAGGGCTGCATGTGCCGATCGCAAGTGTCGTGACACTCCCGCATTTTCATGGTGCTGGGGGCCCACGTTGGAGTCGTGAGTTACCCCCACAGGGAAATAGCATTCTTTCCCTCACAGGAGGGAGTAGAGATCCCTCCCTACCTTGGGAGCCACTACTTTGTTTAATAGTTTTTTTGTACATAGCTGGCTATATCAGCTTGGATGTGGGAAATCTGGTAACTGATGGACCACACTGAAACTATATTCCCACTGTTATCATGTATATGTGACCTGGTTGTTTCTTTTCTTCTGGTCATCAACTGTGCTTTCTCTACCTCAATATACACCTAGGACTATTGAAACAGAACATTTAGTAGTCAACTGTTATCTTAAGCTGACAATTATGTTTGAAAAGTTAATGGTTGTTTTCTGTCTTGATACCCTATCTTATGGGTATGCAATAGTACTTGAACTTCAATATTTACTGAAAAAAACAGGTATAAAGGTTCTAGTAACACAAGAAACTGAGATATTGCTATTAATACTGAAGCACCTTGTGAATTTGCAAAACGTATTGTGGGCTGCGGAGGGAAGGCACCATAGTCTTGGGAGAGGGGGAGGGACATGTAGAGAATCAGGATTACAATAGCAAAGATAATATCTATTATGAGTAGATCTTCTTTAATCTTATCACTAAATATAAATGGGATTCATAGTCCTGTTAAACGGTCCCTATTATTGCAATTTATTAAGTTGGATAACCCGGAAGTAATTTTTGTGCAAGAAACACACTTATTGGCCTCAGAGCATGAAAAATTCACAAAGTGGGGATTTCCTACAGTAATAGTCTCCTCACATAGTTCAGGACGAAGAAGGGGAGCGGTCATCCTAATTAGGAGGGAGGTACCTTTTGATTTGCAAGTAGTAGTTATAGATCCAGAGGGAAGGTATGCCACTGCCACGGGCAAACTACATGGATGCCCAGTAACCTTGGCCTCCGTATAATTCCCGCCTGGGGCATCAAAGAATCTGGCTCAGAAATTTTTTTTGCAACTCCTGGGGGGTCCTTCAGGGACAGCTCCTGTTGGGAGGAGATTTAAATACCACTATGAACCCTGCAAAGGATGCTTCGGTTCACCTCCCTCACAGAACTAACTCCCTCCAAAAATACCTAAGAGTAACGATTTCTTATGTGAGGCCAGTGGACGTCTGGCGCCATTGTTTCCCCATCCCAAAGACAGTGCACTTACATGGCTTCGAGGGCTGGATGACATCAAGACTGGATTATGTATTCACGACTGCAGAGCATCTAGAGATATTACAAGATGTCTGGCATGGAGTGACTTTACTGTCGGACCATGCTCCAGTATATACAAAATTTAATCTCGCAGGCGGATATAAAACAGCATTCTGGCGCCTCTACTTGATGCACCTCAGGGATCCAGAGTTCTGTCAGTTAATCAAAGATGGGGTCCCCAGTATCCTCAGGGAAAATGCCACTTCGGATGTCCCTGCAGTGATGTTGTGGGATACCCTCAAGCGGTACTCAGTGGGGAAATCATTGCCTACTTCTCTAAAAAACATAGGGAGAGGGAGGCCCAGACGACCCAGCTCCAAGCAGAATTAAAAAAAATGCAAGCTTTGTATGTCCAAGGAGATAGAACAGTAAAGCCACAGCTTTTGCTTATAAAACAAAAAATACAAAAACATATAGATCAAAAAATTGAACAGCAACCGTTTTACTTGAGACTCTCAGCTCATGAGGGGGGCCCTAAGGGAGAAAGGAATCTAGCTGGCAAACTTAGAATGCATAAGGCCAGAACTTGTGTTACAGTCATGAAGAACCCCACAACAGGGAAACTGGAAAATCACCCCTCAGCAATTAGACAAATCATGGCAGCATATTACCAAAATCTAAGGCTGACCGGGCTAACTTAAGTGATCAGATAGAGAGTTATTTAAATAAAGTACAACTCCCAAAACTGACCCCCTCCCGTGTGGAGGTTCTCAAAGCCCCTATCACTATACCAGAGATTGAAGGAGTGCTACAGAAAGCTAAAACACAGACAGCCCCAGGACCAGATGGTTATCCACTGGAGTTACATAAAAAATTTCAAGAGAAATTGTTACCACCTTATTGAAAGCCACACATGTACAAGCAGGTGCCCCCAGCAATATGCAGTAACTCTACAATTTTAAAACCAGACAAGGCCAATTTCAATGTTAGATTTTGATTACAAAGTACACATGTCCATTCTAGCCTGTCACCTTAAAAATTTCTTGCCCCTACTAATTGACCCTGATCAGGCAGGCCTCATTAAACGTCGACAAGCTCATGATGTAGTTCACTGCACACATCTCCTTAAAGAATATGCGGCTAAAAGATCAATCCCCCAGCACTGGTTGGGCTAGATGCGGAAAAAGCATTTGACAGGGTTGCCTGGCCCTTTTTATGGGAACCCTGTCCTGCTTTCGACTCCCACAGGAATTAATAGGACAATTACAAAGCATTTACAAAAATCCCAAGGCTTATCCCAAATTGGATGGCTCTCTATCTGACCCTTTTCCCCTACAGAGGGGTACACGCCGGGGTGTCTTCTATCCCCCTTACTATTTGCGCTATACCTCCAGTCATTAGCTCAGGCAATCAGACAGCACCCAGAGATTCAGGGAATACCCATGGGAGGCAAAATGTGCGAAATTTCATTATTTGCTGATGACATTTTTCTATCTTTGTCATCCCCAGAAAAATCAATCCCGAAAGTCTGGGAGCAGCTAGAAATCTTTGGGGAGATATCCGGTTATAAAATTAATCAACAAAAAACAGAAGTATTATTATGTAATTATGCCCCACATATTCCTTAAAAAGAGCCTACCTCTTTAAGTGGTACAAGCAATCGATGCATTACTTAGGGACCCGTTTAACTAAAAATCCGATCCATTTGGACATGGCTAATTTTGAACCCTTAACTCAAAACTCCACAGAAGATCTCACTAAATGGTCACACATCCCACTAAGTTTCCTGGCATGCATAGAAACTATTAAACAAAATATATTCCCCAGTATATTATTTTTCCTACAGACATTTCCCATCATGCCACCCTCAGTCTATTTTCAGTCCTGGAACAGACTTATTTCTCGGTTTATTTGGCAAGGTAAACATCCCAGAATTCGATATACTTTGCTGCAGCTATCCAGACAGCGAGGAGGCTTGAACTTGCCAAACCTTCAGGAATACGCCCAGGCCTCTTACATGAAAGTGCTTCTCTCCTGTCTCAATCCCACATATGATACGCCCTGGAAACAATTTGAGATGACCTGGAGTGATAGTCTTGATTTAACAGATTGTTTGGCTACCCTCCTAGATGTCTCCCCCTTTCAAAATTTCCTCAGTGCACTTCTGAGGTCTTCAAACAGTGGCTAAAGGTAGTCAATAAAAAACTCACTCCCCTGGAGGCATTTTACATCAGATCTTTGGCTGTTAATAGCTCCTTTCCCCCAAATGCCAAGGATAAATCAATGTTCCAATGGTATAAATATAACATTAAATATGTCTCACACCTAATAGGTCCAGGAGGCATACATTAATTTGCTCAACTCCAATCAATATATAAACTCCCACACGGCCAGTACCATAAATATCTTCAGCTAAAATCATATCTGCAACCTTCAGAAGAGGCCCTGGTGGCAATAGCAGAGAACCCCCACAAATAATAAAATTACTCTACTCCCAAATGAGGGGTACTAGCATGGAGCACCTCATCAGTGCTGCCTATGCAGCTCTGGGCAAGAAACCTAGGGATTCTACAGAAGCCATCAGAGTTTGATGGTCCCAGGAACTAGGGACAGATGTCCCGGAACTCAATTGGAAGGCGACCTCCGTGTTGATGGTGAGGGCTTCAGGATCTCCCTACTGGAGGGAGTATGCATGGAAGTTAAGATACAGGTACTTCCGTACCCCAGCAGTAGTAGCTAGATTTACAGGGGACTCTGAGGGTAAATGTTGGAGAAACTGTGGAGCTATCCAGGCAGATCAGACCCACATAATGTGGGTCTGTAGCTTGCTAGGTCCTTACTGGCAGAAAGTTGTCCAGGAACTAGTGGCAATCTATGATAACCCATATCTCTTCACACCTGGTTATATTTTAACTGCCTCAACTCCATATTGATTAAAGGTAGATACACTTACATATTTGCAAACTACCCTGATGATACTGGCTGCAAAAAAAGTAATAACCAGACTCTGCGGAACAGAAAAATTTCCTGCCAAGGGGTCCTGGCTGGCTTTGGTGAGAGAGAGATATATGGACAGGAGAGGATGGTGGCCAGAATGAGGGATAGAGTGGAAACGTTTGACATTAAGTGGAGAAAATGGGTCTATATCAGTTAACCACTTACTCTGACTTTGTACCCTGAACTTAAGTAATTGAAAATCTGTACACTGCTCTCTGAAACCCTCTGACTATAGATGTATCCAGAAAAGTGTGACATTTGACTTAAATGTATGACCATGTAAGCTGAATAATTTGCTTCTGTATTAATTTTATCTATGCGAATGTAATCGAACCTCTTGTCTAATAAAAAATTATTATAAAAAAAAAAATTGAAAGGAAATAACTTTCCATAAAGGTAAGCAAAGATTCAAGTCTAGAACAGGTGTCCCACTATACTTATGTGGGAATTACTTTTGATGAGGAAATGACCTTTAAAGAACATACTGAATCTTTAATAGCTAGGGTGAATAAAAGAGTGGGAGCCCTACAAAGAACAACAAAATGCTTGACTAAAAGCAACAGGAAAAAGGTTGCTGAACAATTAATACTTCCTGTATTGACATACGGTGACCTTGTGTATCGAACTGCTAACAAGATACTTATAAATAAATTGGATATAGTTTATAATAGAATTGCTAGATATGTTCTACGGTGAGAGCCAAGAATCCGTCATTGTGTGTTGTTGACCACACTGCAGTGGAAACCACTTGAAGTTAAATGTGCCATGTCGTGGCAAAAATTAATATATAAATATCACAGATTATCCAGCGCATTATATAAATGAGGGTCTGTTTGGAGGGTGTGATCAATTTTACCTAAGGTCAAAAAGGTCTTGTCAAACAAACGAGAGCTCTATTTTGGTTAACAAAAACAAATATGGAGAAAAGACTTTACAATATCAAGCAGCCAAACACTGGAACAACCTACCCAATTTAGTCTGTTCTTTTCCAGTGTACAGCCATTTTCTACGGGAACTGGCTGTATTAAGTCCTGTTACTTGTCAATGCTTTGGTTAATGTAAAGTATGGATTGACAGAATCCTGAGGGGTGTTATTTGTTTATGTATTATTATAAAATTATATAAATGGAGAGTGTCTGTCCTGCTGAGTGACACAGGATGAATGGAGTGACTAACTGTTCTAGCATTGTCATGTACATAAAAACTACTTTTAATAGTTGTATATTTTACATTTATAGGTAACAAGTTACAAACAGGACAGTCTTGTAAACTGGGCCTATTGGCCTAAAGATCTGTTTTCCTGTATAAAAATAAAGTTCTTACTACTACTACTTCTGGTGTGTTGTGATGGCAGAAATGAGTCAGATGGGCATCAGGGGCTGTGACTGGAGGCCTGAATGAGAGAAGCACCTGGAGGCAAGGCAAGGTGAAGAGGAAAATAAAGAAAATGATGCATAAAAATAAGCTATTACTCATATAACAAATCTCTTTCCAAACACTACAGAAGAAAGCAAGTTCCTAATGTCTTTTGCTCATGAAATCTATCTTGCATAAGGTAAAAAAACTGCCAGTTCCTTCCTTTACATTTTTTAAATGGGGCTCTTCCGAACTCTGTGGTTGCACAAAAATGTGGTGGTGGCAGCATGTGACCATGGTGGACTCGCATGAGAAACAATGTTCTAGCTGGCCCACCGGCACAATGGTAGTGCTACTACTTGTGATGCCCACAACCTGGGCCCGGAAGCGATCTCGGGAGTTGGAGGGCCATCCTGGGAGGAGAGGAGGAGGAGGAGGAGGATCAACTGTCCCAAGGACTACTCTCCTCCTCTGGGAGTGGGTGGGGATGTCGCCCGCATGGCACTGACCCCTGGCAGAGGCCAGGGGTCCAACTGCCGGGGCTGTATCTGGCTGGGAGGTGCCAGATGTCGGGCATGCGCACCGCTTAGGTCACTGCTCGCCACGCCTCCCCAGGGAGAAAACGAGAAAATTCCCAGCCTGCAGGATGATGCCTTCCATTCTTGCTGGCCCAGCATCGCCTACTGGGGTCTCTGGACGCATCCGAATTAAACTCCTCCCAGGTTAAGTGGGGTTCCCCTAGGAGGCTCCACCCGGGGGTGGGGCAAATTGCGGGGCACCTTGGACCGGCCAGGCAAGGCCCAGAGACAGCAGGGTGATGGGGCTGGAGGGGAGGTAGAATGGGGCAGGCGGGGCACAGGGGAAAGCATACTAAATTTAAAAAAAAAAAAAAAAAATTGTTCTAGATTCTTCTGATACTTCCACAGTAAAAACAGGTTACTCACCTGTAACAGTAGTTCTAGGACTGGTACATGTTGTTCATCCACACTTGTTGGTATGTCCCTTTCCCCTTTAATTCTTGCCAGAAGGTCTTCAAGCTGGCTCCTCCCACCCACCCAGGAGGTATAACCCTCGGCTCCGCCCCATGACACCAGATCTTAGCCCGTTGAAAGCCAGGTTGTGTGTTGCAGCCGGGGAGGTCGGGTGGGTCAGTCTGGATGAACAACATATACCACTCCTACAACTACTGTTACAGGTGGGTAACCTGTTTTTCCAGGGATGTGGATATGATGTTCTTATCCACACTCGTTGGCAGCCTCCTAGCAGTTCTTCGGGAGGAGGGAAGCAAGGCGCACACCCCCTACTTAGGAAACAGAAACTGAAGAACTGAGGCCACAAAACCAGCATGACCAGCGTGACTCAAGGTCAATGTGGTAATGGGTGATGAAGGTGTTTGCTGTCTTCCAGGTAGCAGCCCTGCAGATTTCCTGGACAGGGATGTCCCTGGAAGCAGCCACCAACGCAGTGGTATGGCGGGTAGAATGAGTTCTTATCCCTCTGAGAGGCTCCTTGCCCGCCAATCTATAGCACAGACCAATGAATGATGTAATCCATCTGCCAATCGTCCACTTTGCTGCAGGTCTGCCAGGTGCGGCTTCAGCGTAGGTGACAAACAGCTGGCGAACCTCTCCCCAAACTTCCGCTCTCCTTATGGTAGGAGAGAGCACGTCTCAGGTCCAGAGTATGGAGCCTGTACTCAGCATCCAAGGTGTAGTTCACATAGAACACAGGCAGAGTCAACACCTGATTAAGGTGAAACTCCGACACCACCTTCGGGAGGAATTTCAGGTGGGGACGCACGACAACCTTGTCCCTGTGGAAGACCAGATAAGGAAACTCCACCGAGAGCGCCTGGAGATCCCCAGTCCTTCTGGCGGACGCAACTGCCACCAGGAGGGATGTCTTCCACGACAAGTGTGACATCTCACACTTGTGCATTGGTTCGAATGGCTTGCCCATGAGCTTTGCCAAAACCAGCACTAAATCCCACAGACGTGGAGGTTCACACACCGAACGGATATGTGAGCGAGGTCTTAAAAAAAAAAAAAAGTGCCAGACCATCTCCTCCTGTGCCACCATTTGCTGACCGGCCCGAGCTCAGTAAGCAGAGATGGCTGCCAGGTGCACCTTAAGGGTCGAAGACCGAAGACCCCTTTTGAACAGAGACCAAAGGTAGTCTAGGATGCTAGCCACTGGGCAGGACAGAGGGTCCAAACCCTTACCCTGACACCAAATGGAAAATTTCTTCCATCTGAAGGCATAGCACCGCCTGGTCGACTCCTTCCCAGATGCTTCTACAACAGTCAGTACATCCTCAGAGAGACCCAAAGCCTGGAACTCTAGCCGCTCAGGAACCAGGCTGTCAGGTGCAGGGATTGAAGGTCCAGATGGAATACCTTCCCCTGATTGACTGAGATCAGGTCCGGGCGTGCTGGAAGATGCCTCGGGAGCCTGTTGCTGAGACTAAGGTGATCTGGATACCAAAATGACGGAGCCAGTCTGGGGCTTCCAAGGTCACCTGGGCCTTGTGCCTCCTCACCTTGAGGAGCACCCTGTAGATCAAGGGAAATGGAGGGAAGGCGTAGAAGAGGCCTGGGGTCCATGGCTTCGAGAAGGCATCCCCCTGCAGCGATCCCCGCTAAGGGGGGGCGGGCATGAAACAGCCACAGCTTGGTGTTTTCCCTGGAGGCAAACAGGTCCACCATCGGTTTTCCCCAGTGGGAGAACAGGCTGTGAACTACCTCTGGATAGAGAGACCTCTCGTGGGATGTCTCGCCTATGCGGCTGAGAGCATCCGTCAGTTGATTCGAGGCTCTTGCCACATGGATGGCTAGGAGATCCACCTCTAGTCGGCTCATGAGTGTCCAGATGTGGAGCGCTTCCCTGCACAACAGCTGGGAGTACGTGCCACCCTTCTTGTTGAGGTAGTACATGGTCGTGGTATTGTCCGTCTGAACTTGAACCATTTGACCCTGAAGCTGCTGAGCGAATGCTGACAGCGCCAGTCTAACCGCTCTGAGCTCCAACAGGCTGATATGGTATCGGGATTCCTTGTGGGTCCAGAACCCGTGGGCCCTGTTGTTCCCCATATGGGCAACCCAGCCCATGAGAGAGGCACTGGTCGTGAGGATGACCATCGGCTCGGGATGGACAAATGGAATCCTTTCTTGCAACTGGTCTAGGATGGTCCACCACTGGAGAGCGACCCACATCTTCTGGGTCACAGTGATCAGCTGGTCAAAATGACCTAAGTGCTGAGTCCACTGGGCGGCCAGCTCCCATTGAAGGGAGTGCATATGCCACCAGGCCTCACTGGTCGTGAGGATGACCGTCGGCTCGAGACGGACAAACGGGATCCCTTCCTGCAACTGGTCTAGGACGGTCCACCACTGGAGAGCATCCCACATCTTCTGGGTCACAATGATCAGCCGGTCGCAATGACCCAGGTGCCGAGTTCACTGGGTGGCCAGCTTCCATTGAAGAGGGTGTATATGCCACCTGGCCCAACGGACCACAGTGGTGCAGGCCACTATGTAACCCAGAAGGTGCAGAAAGTCCCGGGCAGTGCGCAAGTGCCCAACCAGAAATGACTGGGCAAAGAAGGAGGAGGAGGAGGAGGACACCTCCACCCTGTCCACCAGGAGCCGTGCTCTGACTCGGCAAGAGTCGAGCTCTGCCCCAATGAAGCACATCACCCAAGATGGCACAAGCTCCAACTTGGCCTCGTTGATCAGGAAGCCAAGTTGAGAGCAGGTCTAGAGGGCCAGGTCTCTGGACCTCTCCGCCTCTTGCTGGGTGGAACCTGTCAAGAGTCAATCGTCGAGGTAAGGGTACACTCTGACCCAGGCTGCCACCACTGCCATGCATTTGGTGAAGACCCGTGGGGCCGATAACAGGCCGAATGGCATGGTTCAGAACTCGTATATGGTTCCCTCTGCTCTGAAGCTGAGGAACCGCTGGTGGGACAGACGGATTGGGACATGAAAGAATGCATCCTGGAGATCCAGACAGCAGAACCACATGTTTTGCTCTAGGTATGGTATGATCTGGGACAGAGTTACCATCCTGAAGGTGTATTGCCTGAGATACTGATTCAGGTCATGCAGATTTAGAATGGGTGCCAACCCCCAGTCTGCTTCAGAACCAGGAAGTACCTAGAAACTAACCCTGGGCTGATTGGAGGATCTGCCACTGAACCACTGCCTCCTTGAGGAGGAGCTGGGCTATGTCGTCTCTCAGACCCGACCGAGTGTGTGGGGATACTCTCTCCTCCCGTGGCGCTCGGCAAGGAGGGTACTGCTCGAATTCCAGAGGCAGACCCTCGCCGACCACTTCTAAAACCCACCTGTCCATGGTAATAGTGGACCAGGCAGAAAGAAAGTGGCGGAGCCGACCCCCAACGGGAGGACCCAGAGCTGGAGTGACGGGGATAGGGGTGGCAACCCCTATCCCGTCACTGAGCAGGCTTGGAGGAAGAGGGTCCAGGGCCTGAACCCTGACCTCCTTGTCTGCGGGCTGCTGGATGCCCGGACTTGGGCCAAAGGCGCCAAGCCTTTCCCTGCTGTTGCTACCCACTACGAAAGGAGGGCTGCTGGACCGAAGGAGCAGGGTGCCAAAAGGGCTTTTTCTTCATCTGCTGCTCCTTAGCAGGAGCACTTTGAGCAGAAGTGGCTGAGTCCAAGGTAGCACTGGACTGCTCGATTTGCTGAAGGTGACCATCCACACCTGGGCTGAAGAGATCGGTACCCAGGAAAGGAACATCAGTGAGTTTGTGCTGGGTATCCACCGTAAAGGTGGAAAGCCTTAGCCGAGCCGTGAGGCAACCGTGGCTGACACCGAACAGGCTCAAGAGTCCCCAAGGTCCAAGGCCGTCTGAAGCTGCTACTTGGCAATGGCACGGCCCTGGTCCCAGACCTGCTTGACCGTAGTCTGAAGGTCTGCAGGGAGGTGTGGGAGAACTTCGTCCAAGGACCCCAGAAGGACATGGGAGAAGTGCACCGTGATGACGGCTGAGCTTGTCTGACGGAGGCCTAGAGAGGAGGCTGCACAGACCTTCCTGGCAGAGTGGTCCAGTTTTTTGGACTCCTTGTCTGGAGGTCTATCTGTGTCAGTAGAGCTGCCTGTGCGTCTGAACACAGAAGTGGTCACTAACCCCTCTGCCATGGGATGTTCTGTGAACCCCGAGAGGGACCCAATGGGCACCGCATACTTGCAGGTCATCCAGGCAGATGGCGCTGGGCAGGAGGCAGGGTGCTGCCATAGCTCCAAAGCCGGGCCAACAATGGCCACAGCCACTGGGAAGCCTTCCTTGGGGATATCCCCTCTTTTAAAAATATCTGTAAGAGGGCACTCGGCCCTTTTCTGGACAGGATCCAGGGGCATCCCCATAGATTCGGAGATAAGGCGGAGAATCCCCAAAAATAACGAAGGTCCCTCCTCCGTCAACAGGACTACTAACGGACTCATCATCCAACGGATGAATCCAAGAATCCGGATAAATCGGTCGGCCACCAAGGTCCCCCTCTACATGCCTGGGGTGGTCAGGCATAAGAGTGACAGATAACCTACGCAGAAGACCCGGAACCGTCAGAGCATCCTTCGTAGGAGCCCTTCCTGAAGGCTGTTTAGGCGGTAGCTCCACCACAAAATCAGTGGAGACCCGATTCTGGCTGAACCGGAGCAGGTTTAGCTGGCTACGTGGGTGGGGAACCATTTTCACCGGTTCAACTGAAGTCGGCTTCAGCCTAGGAGGCGCAAGCCAAGTAATGGCCGGAGTGGAAATTGAAGCAGGCTTCTGCCCAAACAAAATCAGGTGTTGCCACATTAAATCCTCGTAGCATCGATGGAGTTTCTGCCGAAGCATTCCCTCATCCGAGGAGGATGAAGATGAGCAGTGACGTTGCCTCTTTTTGGCGCACTTATGCGCCTTCCTCGGCCTGTCTGTCGAGGGGGTCAGAGATCTTGACCTCGTTTGGACTGGCTGACTGGGTTGCTCGGGAGACACTGGTGGAACCGGTGATTTTTCCGCATCCGAGACTGGTTCCTCAATGGGACTGCCAGCAAGCTGGGTCTCCTCATCGGGGATAAACAAGACCGGAGTCTTGTTAAGACAGTCGTCGACCTCCTCGGCCAACAACTGATCGACAATTGAGAGTTAACTCAACCACATCTTCGATCAAGACTTCGGCTGGCTGGCCCTGACGGTGGGACCAAAAAGCTGGCAAGTGAAGCCGCAATCTTTGACCGAGGTCGAGACTGAAGATTCCTGGGACCGAGATCGCTTTCGATCCCAAGAACGTCTTCGCCGAGAAGAAGAATCTCTCGGTTCCTTGTCATTTTTACAGGACTGGAAGTTATGCAAGCCCGAAGGTCCCTCGCCCTTAGTGGGGAGCTAAAGGCACATCTCCCAAAAGGAGCCTGAGAATGTGGAGCCCAGGTTAAGTGGAACAAAAATCGGCAGAGAGGAACGCTCCGTGGCATGCGCCGCCTCTTCCTCTAAGGCCTGCATCGGTTCTAACTGCTCGGCGGACACGGCAGCCGAAGAGACCACCCACCGGCCTCTTTGGATTTCACCGGTGGATTCCATTTCTCGGACCTGCCCAGCTTCAAGCGTGCAAGACGATCGTCGAGGACGTTCGGTTGGAACGCGAGGCAAAACTTGCAAGCCTGTGTGTCATGACAGACACCCAAGCAGTAGACGCACACTGAGTGTGGGTCTGTGCATGACATTTTCTGTCCACACAGGCACTGGCGAAAACCAGGGGAAGATTTATCTTCCATTATCGAGAAGCAAAGTCTACAATCGCTAGCTCGGACGAGTGTAATCTTCAGTGGATCTGAAGGTTTTAGAGCCAGGGCCTACAGCACGCGCGCGGTAGCAGAGAGGAGGCAACCTGCATATCTTCCAGCAGAAAGGAAGATCTGGCATCATGGGGCAGAGCCAAGGGTTCTACCACCCAGGTAGGTCGGAGGAGCCAGCCTAAAGACCTTCCGGCAAGAATGAAAGGGACATGCCAACAAGTGTGGATAAGAACAACATAGCCACATCCGCAGAACTGCTAGATCATGCAAAGTTTTGGGAGGGGGACTTGAAATATAAATAACTCTTATTAATGACAATGGGTCAAACAATATTTCAGGGACTGAGGCTTTCTATGTATTGAAATCAAGACTGTTACTGCATCTAAACATTTAATCAGTTACCAACACAGCAAGGACTCCACATACCCTGTTAGAATTCAAATAAACCAATGTGAAAGTTAGTATGCTGTATCACTTGTGTAAGTGCTACTGTAAATAAAGGCAACATGGGTGATATATTGCATGCACAAATAAACATATATGTTTTAACTGGTAAAAGCAGTTCTCCTGAATTACTGGAATGTTAACTGCTGCACTAGAAGATTTCAGCAGTTGCCTTCACAGATATTAATCAATCCTGATCCACTGGTTTTATAATCAGTACAAAAGCACAATATTCAAACCAATTGTTTTCCTCAGCAACCAGTTTCTTGTGTGCACTTACTCTCCTTAGCAGCAGTGTAGATGGTTCCAGGCAGTTTGGGATGCTCTTGGGCCGTCTTTGCAGCTATTACAATGTTTGCACCATCCTTGGCTGCCTTGAGCGCAATTGCTTTTCCGATGCCACGGCTGGCACCAGTGATAAACAATGTGCATCCTGCCAGCTTCCTAGAAATTAACAAAAGATAAATATATTAAAAAACACCCATTTCAGAAATGCTTATTCATGCCAATCTCAAATTCACCTCTTCAGAAAGCACATTATAAACCTTCAGCTAGCCATCAGCCTTTCAACCTCATCCATCCTCAGACAGTCAATTTGGAGCCTCTGAAAGTATACTCTGATGCAGCTTGCTAGCCCCCTCCCCCAAAATCTAAATTAGTTCAGCAATGCCAAACTTTGACGTCCCTCCCTTGTTTTGGTATGGCACATTAATCACAATTCTATTTACTGTCTACTTCATCATCAACTGAGACACTAAACTGCATGCTGCTGAAGGTATTACCAGGCAAGGATTCCAACCTGAGGTAGAATAACTTTTTTTTTTTTTTTTTACTTTTTATTTAGAAGGTATAGAGTACATCAAGTTCCTAACAAGCAAAATCATCTACTAAATTAAAATACTTTAAATACAGGAAAAAAGAACATCATTGTGGTCATCTGGAATTATTCTTCATTCGGAAATAATTACTCCTTAAACCAAATAATATGGATAAAAAAAGTGAAGGATGGGGGACAAATAAGAACAGGTCCAAAAGAGCTTATGACATCAAATTTAACAGTAGAAATCCCCCAGTTGAGCAACCCGGTCAGTCCCAGAAGCCTCCAATCCACCGAGGCTTTATCCCCACCCCATCGCCCTATACGTTAAAAGTTTCAACAATACTAATATCATGGGACAAATGTGTCGTCTTCCTGAGAAATATAAAATACCCAAGACCTCCACCAGAGCTCACAATGGGCAGCTCTGCATCTCCACTGTGCAATTAATCGCTCCAAATAATATACTTCATTCATAATTTTATGCTACTGAGCAATCGTTGGGGTGGTAGAGTTATGACATAAACGTGTGATAGCTTTTTTTTTTTTTAGCAGTCATTAAATACATATATAACATACTTCTAGCAGGGGGAGGGGACCCATCCAAGGTCATATATAAAAGTACCAGTTGCGGAGTTAAAAGCACCTCCGATCCCAACAGTTGTGACAATAAAGTCTCCATCTCCTTCCAAAAAGAGCGAAGAACCGGACAATGCCAAAAATATGTAGCGAATTAGCCAGTGTTTCCCCACAAGCCCTCCAGCACACCCCATATGAAATTGGGAGATACCCGACCAGTTTGTCCGGGGTGTTAAAAAAACGACCGAGGCATTTCCAAATAAACTCCCACCAATATGGGACTTGGGAAGTTTTCATAGAAGGTGGAATAGACTCTAGCCACTTCTCATACGTGATATTTGTAGTAAGCTCCGCATTCCAAACCTTCAATACGGATTGTATACTCTCACTCCAATAACCTCGGAGTGCCTTGTATGCTAAGCCAATCAAGTGGGGATATGTCCAATTCCCAAGTGAGTCTAAGATTAGCTTCAAAAGTTGTGGTAGTGGGCTACGAAGCATACACCATGGGGGGCCTTTATGCAACAAAAAAGTCTGGATTTGTAGGTATCGGAAATGTTCCAGACTGGGCAACTGGTGTGAAGCCTGCAGGTAAGCAAAAGTAACAATCCCATGAGTGTCCCAAAATTGGAATATGTATGACAATCCCTTCTGGTGTCATCTGTGAAAAGTTTGGTCCAGGAGTGCCAACAGAAAATCCGCCTCAGTCGAAAGCAAATGCACATAATACAAAATAGGTGCCAGTGTGGGGAGTGCCGAATTCTATACCACCTCCTCAGTGTGTCCCTGGTTCCAAACATAAAGTTATTAAAGTCCAGAGGAGAGGTTAAAGGTGTAAAAACCTTGTACCAATATCAAACGGATCATTTAACACAAACTCAATGTGCTTCCAAGAGGTTAAGTAGGAGGGATTAAGCCATTGCAAAATTGTTTCAGTTACGACCACATTATGATATTCCTTAAAACTGGGGAGGTTTAAGCCTCCTCTATCAACTGGGAACTGAAGCAGCGACCAGCAGACTCGAGGACGGCAGCCTGCCCACACAAATCTAGATATGGGTTCTGTTCCATGATATGAAAAAATAGAGGGAGGAGGTCACTGGGAGCATTTGGAAAAAAACACAAAAATCAGAGCAGAATCGACATACGAATGGTATCTATTCTAGAGAGGAAAGATAATTGAAGGTGGGTCCATTTACACAGATCTCTCTCCATTGCCTGCATCAGAGGATCATAATTTATTAATTCCAAGTGTAACAGGTTTTGAGGCGTCTGTACCCCTACATACTTTATTTTGGTACATCTCCAACGAGACGGAAATAATCATTTTAACGCCAGCGATTGAGAGAAATTAAGCACCAACACCTCCGTCCTTTGTGCATTGATCACATATCCTGAGATCTCTGCAAACATCTGGAGGGCCAGCAGAATTTCAGGGACAGATTTCTCAGGATTCAAAACCATTAGTAAGATGTCATACGCATAAAGGGAGATCTTAAAAAACTGCTCCAACGGAATCCCCTTGACCCTCTCACATTTCTGAATTACTACAGCAAAGGGTTCAATATATAAAGCAAAAAGCAAATGGGAAAAAGGGGGCAACCCTGGGGAGTCTCTCCCCGAGTCAAGGGTAACGAGGCAAATATGTGACCACTGACTCAAAGGAACACCTGAGGCGTTGCATAAATATTCAGAAGCTACCATATAAAGTCTTCCAGAAAACCAAACTGATCCAGGGTATATCACAAAAAAGGCCACGAGACCCGGTCAAAGGCCTTGTCAGCATCTAAGCTGATCAAGGCCGCCGGGAGAGATCCCTGATTAATATGATCCATTAAATGGATAACTCTAGGAATATTATCAGAAGTCTGACAGGCAAGGATAAAGCCCGACTAGTCAGCATGGATTACAGATAGAAGTATTTCCTTGACCCGATGTGTCCAGATGGACATAGTTTATGGTCCATATTTAATATGGAGATAGGTCTGCATGAGGATGGAAACTTAGGATCCTCCCTTCCAGGTTTCAAAATGGGAGATAAAGTAGCATAGGCCCTTTGGGGGGATCCTCCATCCTGAACCTTTCTAAATGTGGACAGCAAGGACGGGGCTAGGGAATTAAAAAATGTCTTGTACCACTTGGACGGTAGTCCATCCTGTCCAGGACACTTCAATGTTTTGGCTCCTGAGAGCGCCATCTTTAGCTCCGCCACAGTAACTGGAGCCAACAACATGTCTTGCTAGTGTTGTGTAATGGCAGGAAGGGAAAGTCAAGAAAAGAAACTACTAATTTGGGATTTATCTCTTGGGGGGAGGGAGAGATGCAGTATATAATTAAACATAGTAAGTGCGGAAAACATCTAAGATTCCAGGGTTCCGTTAGGGCCAACTTGCCCTGCATGGGAGACTGAAGCTGGATAACACAGGAGGCAATTCTATGTCCCCACCCATGCTCGCGCAGTAGCATCGCGAACCTTTTTAAGTGTCCTGCCCCATCTCCTCTGTAGATATAAGCACTGAATCTGCTCCCCGAATACAGCTGGAACCACTTTGGCCAATTCAGAGCTCTGGTAACCAGGAGCTCAACAATCACTGCAGCAAACACTGAAAGCTGCATTACAAAAGATTTTGGATGAGAATGTGCAAATAGCACAGTTTTTTCTCACAAAATGTCGTTATGAAGGTGGTTCCAAGGGTGCCAGAGATTTGGTTTAGTTCTTATTTTATAAATAGGGAACAAATGGTAGAAATTGGGGAATTTAAATCTACAGTACTTCCGATTAAGGTAGGGGTACCCCATGGTTCTATATTGGGCTCCCTACTTTTTAATATTTATATAAATGGCATAAAATTTAGTGATCCTGAAGTTAGACACCACATATAAGTTGATGATATGTTGATATATGTGGAGGGGAATTCCCTGGATGGTATCAATACTAAGTTACCATCTACATTTTTTGAACTGCAAACATTCTTTGATACCCTGAATTTGATTATAAATGTAAAGAAAACACAGGTGGTTCATTTTAGGGGTTCAACTATTTCATATCCACCCTTAGATATTAGGACTAAACCGGGGGAGAAAGTACAAGAAGTAATAAATATTTGGGGATGTGGTTAGATTGTAGGTTAAAATGGGATAAGCATTTGGATTGTTTATTGAGTAGTCTCAGTGGGAAACTGGGAATGCTCTATAAATTAAAGTATTATACAACCAAAGAGACACAATGTAGGATTGTGGAAACTATGATCTTGCCGGTTCTCGATTATCGGGATTTGGCTTGGGGGGGTGCATCAGGGGTGGAGTTGGCTAGGCTGGATGTGATGTACAACAGGCATGCCCGGTTCATCCTTGATGCCCCCAGAAATGCACATCATTGTGATCTGTATAGAGCACTGGATTGGTGGTGTTTGGAAGAAAGGAGAAATTTACATCTTGCAACCTTCATGGGTAAAATAAGCGGGAAAAAATTGCCCAACTATATCTTGAACATATTTGCTGTTAGAGAACAAAGAGAGGGATTGCGATCTTCAAGTGTTGTGCAATATGCTATCCCAAAATGCAATTCAGGGGTGGGTAGAACTTCTTTTTTTTATGTAGGGGTCCCAAAACCTGGATTACTCTGCCATTGGAAATGGGAGAAGAAAATGTACTTATTAACCCTAGGATGATAAAAAATTGGTTTATGAAGTCTATGTATAGACTAAAACAGTGCTGCCAATGAATTAGTTACGGGGACGGGGGGCTTTCTTCATAAACTGTAATAAGTATTATTGTTGATCCAAGTTAAGGTACCTTATACAAAAATAATATGAAATATCCCGTTATAGCATCTTAATTTTTGATACTGGGTATTGCAATTAGATGGAACAATGTTCAATTTTGGCATTCTTGTACTATTATAACGGACATATGTGTGTGAAAATGGATCGTTATGTGATTTGCGTAGATGCTCATGTATTCCTTGTTTATTTGGTTTTTATTTTTTATAGTGATAATTGTGATTGTGTCTGCATATTGTGATCATCTGTCTTCAAAGTTTGTACTTAGATATTTAGACTGGACCTCCTTGGAAATGAGTTTTTAACTCAATAGAGTATATGCTATATTTTTGTTCATCTTGTTATGAATAAGAATAACATTTTACAAAAAAAGGTCACAACTACGATTTCGGCCCTCAAGTGTATGGGCATCAAGGCTCTGCTGCATCTGTTTTTATTAAGTCTCCAGCTTAATGAATGCGGCCTCTTGTTTTCGTCTGTATGAAGTGTAAACAATAATTTCTCAATGAAGGACGAGGGATGCCTGGATATCGTAGCAGTCACAGAAACATGGTACACAGAGAACCATGACTGGGATGTTAACATACCAGGGTACATAACCTATAGGAGAGACAGGCAGGGGAGAAGAGGGGGAGGAGTAGCTCTCTATGTAAAGGAAGGGATAAAAGCAACTGAACAAAAGAGTAAACAGAGAGGAGAGGAGGCACTGTGGGTCACCTTGGAGACTGGAAGGGCACACAATCCCACAGGGATTGTGTACAGACCCCATGTCAGGGAGGGAATTGACAAGGATATGGTAGGGCATTCTTAGAATGGCAGAGAAAGGAGATACTGTTGATGGGAGACCTGAATATGCCAGATGTTAACTGGAGCACATTGCTGCAGCCACATCCAAGAGCAGGGCCATTCTTGATGTACCTAGTGTGAGCATTAGACAGCTGGCTCAGAACCCACTCATGAGGGAGCAATCTAGAGCCTCATGCTCTCAAAGCAGGGGCAGGAAGGATCTCTGATCTAGAAGTGGTTGCCATCTGGGGACAAGTGACCATCAAACAGTGTGGTTCACATTAAACTCAGCTACAGAGTCAAGCCACAAAAGTGAGGGTACTGGACTTTAGGAGGCTGACTTTGGCAAGATGGAGTGCGCCTCAGAAAAGCACTAGCAAACAGGCAAGAAAGAGGTGTGGAGCAAACAATGGGGAATCATCAAATCGCCATCACAGAGGCAACAAGCCTTTGTGTGAAGCAAATAAACAAATCAAAAAAAGAAAAAGCCACTATGGTTCTCAAAAGAGGTGGCTGTGAAAGTCAGGAAGAAAGATAGCATTCGGGAAGTATAAGGAAACACAGAAGGAGCAGGACAGAGAGCTGTACCAGTTAAGGCAGAAGGAAGCAGGGAGGAAGTCAGAATAGCAAAGGCCCAAACTGAGGAAAAGATCGCCAACTCAGTTAAGAAGGGGGATAAAACCTTTTATAGGTACATCAGCGAGTGTAGAAAGACAAAGGGAGGGATAGTGAGGCTGAATAGAATGAACGGTGGGTGGGCAGAGGGGGACAGTGAAAAAGCAGGGATACTGAACGAATATTTCTGCTCAGTATTCACAAAAGAGGAGGAAGTGCCTAATCCAATTAACAGAAGCACTCGATAGGGGGTTGATCCCAGTCCTTTCACAGAAGAAAGGGTTCTGCAAGAACTCCTAAAACTGAAGGTGGACAAAGCAATGGGCCCTGATGGAATTCACCCAGAATTCTAAAAAGAATTAAGGGAGGAACTAGTGAAACCACTGGCTACTTTTTTAATAAATCATGGGAGGATGGTGTGGTACCCTGAGGACTGGAGGAAGGCGGATGTGATTCCCTTCACAAGTGGGACCAAGACAGAGGCAGGAAACTACAGACCTGTCAGTATGACCTCTGTGGTAGGGAAAGTGATGGAGTCACTCTGAAGGAAAGAATAGTTGAGTACCTAGAGGCCAGTGGAGCACAGGACCCAAGGCAGCATGGGTTCACAGCGGAAGGTCATGTCAGACTTAATCTAATAGATTTCTTTGACTGGGTGACCAAAGTAGTAGACCAGGAGGGCTGTGGATATGGCCTACCTAGACTTTAGAAGGCATTTGACACAGTCCCACACAAAAGATTAATAGTCAAATTAACCAGCCTGGGAGTGGGTCCCAGGGTGGTAGCCTGGGTAAAACATTGGCTGGACAACAGGACACAGAAGGTAATTGTAAATGGAGTCCACTCTGAAGAAAGGGGGTTACTAGTGGGGTACCGCAGGCTTCAGTATTGGGTCCAGTCCTTTTTAATGTCTTCATCAGTGACATTGCAGAGGGACTGGAAGGAAAAGTATGCCTTTTTGCAGATGACACAAAGATCTGCAACAGGGTTGATACACAAGGAGGCGTGGAAAGGATGAAAAGGGACTTGGCAAGGTTGGAGGAATGGTCAGAAGTATGGCAGCTAGGAGTCAATGCAAAGAAGTGCAAAATAATGCACCTGGGAAACAAGAACCCAGGGGAAGAATACACAATGGGTGGGGAGGTGGTAACAACAACAAAAAAGGAAAGGGACCTGGGGGTAATCATATCAGATGACCTTAAGGTTAGCAAGCAATGTGAGAAGGCAGTAGGGAGGGCTGGGGGTATACTGGGATGTATAGGGAGAGGCATCAGCAGCAGAAAACAGGAAGTTGTTATCCCTCTGTACAGACAGTTGGTGAGACCCCATCTGGAGTACTGTGTCCAGTTCTGGAGACCTCATCTCTGCAAGGACATAGACAGGATAGAGGTAGTCCAGAGGAGGGCAACTAAAATGGTGCAGGGTCTGCAAGAGAAGCCGCTTTGAGGAGAGACTAAAGGAGCTTAATATGTATACCCTTGAGGAAAGAAGGGAGAGGAGGGACATGATAGAAACTTTTAAGTACCTCAGTGGAATCAACAAAGTCCAAGAGGGTAGCATCTTTCAGAAAAAGAGACTTACAAGAACAAGGGGACACAATTTAAAGATAGAAGGCGGGCGGTTCAGGGGCAATGTGAGGAAGTATTATTTCACAGAGAGGGTAGTGGATGCATGGAACAGCCTTCCTGAGGAGGTTGTGGGGTCTAAAACTGTGGGAGATTTCAAGAATGCATGGGACAGACATAAGGCAATTCTTGTGGGGGGTAGGAAGAAATAGGCTGTTGGTTAACTAGGATCTACGGCCTATCCTGTAGGTAGGGAAATGGGCAGACTAGATGGGCCTAGCGGTCCTTATCTGCCGTCAAAGTCTATGTTTCTATGTTTCTAAGGACAGCTTTAGAGTGTCCCAAATTATGCTTGGAGAGAGGCAGAATTACTTCTTGAATACTAGAATGTAGAAAATATAATGGAGGAGGGGAGAGAAATACAGGTTACTCACCTGTAACAGGAGTTCTAGGAATGGTATATGTTGTTCATCCACACTCATTGGCAGGTATCCTTGCCGCTTTAAATCTTGCCGGAAGGTCTTCAAGCTTGCTCCTCCCACCCACCCGGGTGGTATAACTCTCGGCTCCGCCCCATGACGCCAGATCTGGCCGCTGGAAGCTCAGGTTGTGCGTCAAGCCGAGTAGCAGAGAATGTAGGGATGAACAACATATACCATTCCAGAACTCCTGTTACAGGTGAGTAACCTGTATTTCTAGGGACATGGATATGTTGTTCATCCACACTCATTGGCAGACTCCTAGCAGTTCCTCCGGGAGGAGGGAGGCACAGCGACACCCCAATACTTACTTGGGAAAGAGAGACTGGAGAACGAGGCCCCAAAACCAGCATCCCGCGTGACTCAAGGTCGATGTGGTAATGGGTAATAAAGGTCTTGCTGACTTCCAGGTAGCAGCCCTGCAGATTTCCTGGATAGGACGCCCCTGAAGCAGCCACTGCTAGAGCAGTATGGCGGGTAGAATGAGCTCTTATCCCTCTGGGAGGCTCCATGCCCGCCAACTATAGCAGAGATCTATGCAGGAAGTGACCCACCTGCTTATCGTCCGCTTGGCTGCAGGTCTGCCAGGTGCGGCTTCAGCGTAGGTGACAAACAGCTGGCGAACCTCTCCCGACCTTCAGCCGTGCAGCCCTTATACAAGCGAGCCTTCTAGGGTCCAAAGTATGGAGCCCATATTCGGCCTCCGAGGTGTGATTGGGGTAGAACAACCGCAGAGTCAACACCTGGTTAAGGTGAAACTCGACCACCTTCTCGGAAGGAATTTCAGGTGGGGGCGAGGACAACACTTGTCCCTGTGGAAGACCAGGTAAGGAGACTCTATGGAAAGCGCCTGGAGCTCTCCCATCCTTCTGGCTGACGGATAGCCACCAAGAAGGCGGTCTTCCACGACAGGTGAGAGAGAGCACACCTGCATAGGTTGAATGGCTTGCCCATGAGCTTTGCCAGTACTCAGCAGTAGATCCCACGGAGGTGGGGGTTCCCGTGACTGGAGGGGAAATGTGATCAAGGCCTTTGAAAAGCGCCAGACCACCTTCTCCTGCACTCATCGACTGCTTCCCGGCCCGCTCGTAAGCAGAGATGGCTGCCAGGTGCACCCTTAGGTCGCCGACCTAAGCCCTTGACTAGAAAGGGACCATAAATAGTCCAAGATGCTTGCCAAGGAACAGGAGGAAGGGTCCAAGCCCTTGCCCTGACACCAAATAGAAAACCTTTTCCATTTGAAGGCATAGCATTTTCTGGTCGACTTACGGACGCCTAACTACATTGAGGACCTCGTCGAAAGACCCAAGGCCTGGAACTCCAGCCGCCAGGAACCAGGCCGCCAGGTGCAGGGATTGAAGGTCCGGATGGAACACCTTCCCCTGATTGACTGTGAGCAGGTCCGGGCGAGCTGGAAGCTGCCGCGGAGTCCTGGAGCTGAGACTGAGGAGATCTGGGTACCAGAACTGGCGAGGCCAGTCTGGGGCTATCAGAATCACCTGCGCCTTGTCCCTCCTCGCCTTGAGAAGCACCTTGTGGATCAAGGGAAATGGGGGAAAGGCGTAAAAGAGGCCCGGGGTCCACTGCCTCGAGAAGGCATCCCTCTGCAGCGAGCCCTGCTGAGAGGGGCGGGCATGGAACAGACTCAGCCTCTGCTCTCCTGAGGCAAACAGGTCCACCTGAGGTGTGCCCCAATGGGAGAACAGATGCTGTACTACCTCCGGAGGAGAGACCACTGTGGGATGCAGCCCCTATCCGCCCAGGGCATCGGCCAGGTGTTGGAGGCCCTGCCACGTGAATGGCTAGGAGATCCGCCTCCAGGCTGCGACGAGTGACCAAATGCGGAGAGCTTCCTTGCATAGAAGCATGCAGCGATCCCGCCCCTGGCGGTTTAGATAGTACATGGTCGTGGTATTGTCCGCCTGACTCGGACCACTTGACCCCGGAGGAACGGAGCAAAGGCGGTGAGAGCTAGGCGGACCGCCCGAGCTCCAGCAGGTTGATGTGGCATCGGGACTCCCGCTGGGACCAGAGGCCATGAGCCCGGTGTTCCCCAGATGGGCACCCCAACCCATCAGAGAGGCATCGGTCGATAGAGAGACCGGCTGCTCGGGCGGACAAACGGGATGCCCTCCTGCAAATGATCTGGAACGGTCCACCACTGGAGAGCTGCCCACATCCCCTTGCTCACCGGCAAGCTGGACCAAAGGATCGCAGCGCCAGACCACTGGCTGGCCAGTCCCCATTGAAGGGACGATGTTCCAGCGGGCCCAACGGACCACGCTGGTGCAGGCCGCCATGAGACCCAGGAGGCGAGGAAGTCCCGGCAGGACGCAATTGCCTAACCAGAAATGATCGGGCAAAGGAGGAAAGAACCTCGCCCTGTCGCCGGAGCCGCGCCTCTGGCTCAAGAGAGTCGACGCGCCCGATGAATAGAATCACCTGCTTCGCCTCGAGTCTGACTTGGCTCGTGATAAGGAGGCCCAGTTGAGAGCAGACCTGGAGGGCCAGATCTCTGGACCACCTCCTCCTTCCTGGAGGGAGCTGCTATCAGCCAGTCGTCCAGGTAAGGGTACACCGGACCCCCGGGCGCCGCAGGGAATGCTGTCACCACTGCCATGCATTTGGTGAAGACCCTGGGAGCTGGAGACGTCAAGGGCATGGCTTGAACTCGAAGGGATCCTTCCGCTCGAAGCGAAGGAATCTCAGGTGAGACGGACGGATAGGGACGTGAAAAAACGCGTCCTGCAAGTCCAGAGAGCAGAACCACACGCCGCGTTCCAAGGATGGTATTATCTGACCCAGAGTGACCATCCTGAAGGTTCGAGACCTTAGGAACTTGTTTAGGTCGTGTAGGTCGAGAATGGGGCGCCAGCCCCCCGTCTGTTTCGGAACCAGGAAGTACCTGGACACAAACCCTGGGTCTGAAGGAGGGTCTGCCACCTCTCTTATCACCTCCTTCTGGAGGAGGAGAGCGATGTCGGCTCGACGAGCCGCCAGTGAGGCTGGGGACCCCGGAGCCCCCCGAGGGGCGACGGCTCTGAAGGGTGGTGCCTGCTCGAATTCCAGAGGCAGGCCTCTTCCCACCACCTCCAAGACCCACCTGTCCGTGGTAACAGCGACCAGGCGCACGGAAGTGCCGGGAGCCGCCCTCCACGGGGGACTCAGGGTAGGTGACGGAATGGGGGCGACACCCCTCAGCCCGCCACTGGGCAGGCTTGGAGGAGGGACCGCCGAGGGACCTCCTGGGCCTTTCCTCCCTGCCTCCTGTTAGAGGAAGCCGGCGGCTTGGGTTTGGGATGCCAAGGCCGAGCCTGCAGGCCCTGACGTTGCTGGGCGCGCCGGGGGCACAGAAGGACGAAAGGGCTTAGGCTGTGGCTTGCGGCCTTTGTCCTTCTGAGCGGAAGAGACCGAGTCCAAGGTAGCATTGGACTTCTCGATCCTCTGCAGGTGACCTTCCACCCCAGGGCCGAAGAGGTCAGTCCCCAAAAAGGGAACATCCGCCAACTTGTGCTGGGTATCCGAAGTAAAGGTGGATATCCTCAGCCAAGCCCGCCGACGCATAGCCACTGCGGCCGCCACCGATCTGGCACATGAGTCCCCTATATCCAAAGCAGTCTGGAGCTGCTGTTTGGCCACTGCCCTGCCCTGGTCCCGCACCTGCTTAACCGTAGTCTGCAGATCGGCGGGAAGATGAGGGATGACCTCATCCAGGGAGCCCAACAGGGCATGAGAAAAATGTGCCATGAGGACGGCCGAACTGGCCTGACGAAGGCCGAGAGAGGACGCAGCGTAGACTTTTCGCCCGACATAGTCCAATTCTTGACCCTTGTCAGGAGGTTTGTCCACATCCCTGGCTGCCGGGCGCTACGAAAAACGCTGTCGGTAACCAACCCTCAGCAGAGGGGTGTTCAAAACCAGACAGGGAACCGGTAGGGACCGATACTTCCTGGCCATCCTGGCCGAAGGCGCAGGGCAGGAAGCAGGGCTGCCAGCTCCAGTGCCGGACCCACTATGGCCCTCGCCACCGGAAAGGCCTCCGTCGGAGAATCCCCCGTCCAGAATCTCCGTGAGGGATACCTGGCCCGCTTGAAACGGGTTCGAGCTCCATCCCGTGGACTCCAAGATGATCCAAGCAGTCCTAGGAAGGACGACGGGCTATCGCCCATTGACTGACCTCCTGAAGACTCCAAGTCCAGTCGCTTGGAGAAAAAGGGAATCATCTTCGGACTCGGAAGAGTCCTCGAAGAGCTGCCTCTGGCCTGAGCCACCCTTCACCTGCCGAGGTCGGTCGGGAGTGAGGGTAACTGACAGCCGATGGGGTAGACCCTTAGCCGACCGAGAATCCTTGGTCGGAGCCCCAATAGGTGGCTGTGGAGGCGGAGGTTCCACCGGAATCGGTGGAGCAGCTGGTTTTGGCCGAACAACCAGCCTGGGTATAGGCTCCTCGGATAAGTCGAGGGTGTGTCGGCCGCTCCGGTGACAGCCACTTAATGGCCGGGAAGGCGACGGGTCGGCTTACTCCTGGCCAGGAGGAGTTGCTGCAACATGAGGTCCTCGTGATCGCCGACGACTTTACGCTGCTTCCTCGTCCGAGGAGGAGGATGAGGACGAGCGGTGACGCCGCTTATCACAAGTGCCGGACCGAGACCGCTTAGACGGTGGATCGGGCTGGATCACAAGAAGTCCGGGACCGAGAGTCCCGGAATTTCCGAGGTCGGTGCGGGAGGTGTCGGCCGGAACCGGCACTCCCTTCGGCTCGGATGGTCCATCCGAGGGCTCCGGAACCGGAGGCACAGGCGAGCCCACGGGATCCTCAACTCCTCCCGGGGGAACCGGGGAGAGGGGAATCTCGGCTGCTAAAGGCGACAGCTCCGCCAACGGGTCGAGAAAATCTCGACTGCCGGTGGAGTCTCGGTCAACTGACCTGACGGGACACCGTGAGGCCAGTGGCGGTCGAAGCTCGACCGAAGTCATTGCCTGCCACTGGAGAGGGACTTTCCCTCCCAAGAGCGTCGATGGAGGGACTTACCTCTGTCCTTCTTTTGACCGAGAATAAGGTCCAGCGGACGAGGCCCTTCTCCCTTAGTGGAGAGGGACAGACAAAGCCCTTAAAAGAAGCCGTAGGAAGAACCCAGAGGCGGGATAAATGCAGCGGCGAGAAGATAGCGGCCCGCGCCGCCTCCTCTTCGAGGCGACCATCCGCTCGAAGCTGATCCGCCGGAAAGCCGCCGCCTGGACACCGCCAACCGGGCCTTTGACTCTACACCGAGGGAAACGCTTCGGACGGCCCAGTTGCAATCGGGCAGCACGGGTCTCGAGGACGAGGCCGAGAAAGATGAGCACAGGCCAAGCCCGCGGGTCGTGCCCAAGGCCTAAGCAGTAGACACACGGGAGTGTGGATCCGCCCAACATCTTCTGCCCGCATGGGCATCTCCGAACCGGGAGTCGATTTGTCCATCGCAGCCTGAGGGATCAAGACCAAAGTCTTTTCGCAAAATTTATTTTTAAATCCGCAAAACGGAGAAATAGGAACTAGTCTCAAACGCAGAGCGTTATGAGGGAACCTGAGCTCCAAGCGGTAAGGAAGATCTGGCGTCATGGGGCGGAGCCGAGAGTTATACCACCCGGGTGGGTGGGAGGAGCAAGCTTGAAGACCTTCCGGCAAGATTTAAAGCGGCAAGGATACCTGCCAATGAGTGTGGATGAACAACATATCCATGTCCCTAGAAAGAAAAACATTTCAGGTAGAGTGGAGGCTGCAAGTGCCTGTACTTTTGAGGTGTGTGTGTGTGGGGGGTGGCGCAGACCTGCTGGACCTAGAGTTCTTTCCGATCTTAAATTACTATGTTACTTGACTTTTGGTGTTGTCTGCTGTTGGTATTACAAAGCACAGTGGGTGGGTTCAAACATGCATGGGATAGGCATAAGGGTACCCTAGATGTGGGGAGATGAAGCTAAACTGTTAACCACTCAGGGTCACCAGCTGCTGATACAGGCAGTGAAAAATTGGAAGACTGGATGGGCCTGGCAGTCCTTTTCTGCCAGGTATGTTTCTATAGTGGGTGTTTTTATAGGCAATGCAACAAAGGCAGTCCCTTCGGGGGAAAAAAACAATCTGTTATATTAAACTTTTTCAGCTGACAGAATTTTTTCCCCTTTTGTTCTTGATGCCCTTAACTATGGGGTCATCATGGCTGTACTCGTTCTGTAGCCGGAGAGTGGCAGCCTTGACAGCCAACACTGATTCCACTCTGTGGGCAACTGGCAGGGGGTCCATAATCCAAAAATGTCGTTTTAGTCAGAGGATCATAAACTAACCCAGGTCTCCAATGTGGCAGGACAGTGTGGTGCCACCACAAGCTGCTTTAATTTAATGGTAAAAATGACAATATCCCTGTGTGTATCATTAGTCATATAGCTTCACGTGCTAGCAGTGAATTACAGAATTTTGGACCAGGAGCTCTAACCATGGCTGTGGCGAACCTAAGAGTAACCACTGTCTCCCTGGATACAGAAATGTATTTTAGGAGAGTGGCAGACATGAAATCCTACTGCCAACTGTTAGTTGCGGAGTGCGATTCCAGGAATCGCACACTGACTATAGCTCACTAGGCACCTAATGGGGATGGAGCAACAGGCTGAGCAGGGAGAACAGTCCCCTGTGGGGGATTACATAAGTGAAGAGTCCCCTGTGGGGGATTACATAAGTGAATAGTGGCAGAGGAGACAACTTCTGTATACAGAGGGAAACATCCATGCTCATGGGCCTTACTGTGCAGGAGACTGCTACACCCAGCTGCAATTTTGCACTACTAGCTTCATACTCTGTGTGTGGCAATGAAGTTGAGGATATATATTTTGGGGGTCACAGGTGGGTCCGGTAATGCTGAGCCTTAACTACAATAACAACCAGGAAAAAATATTCCTAGCAAATCTGTTATTAGCTTGTTCTCAGTTGCCACCGCAATTCTGAAGAGGTGGTGTAGCCATGGAACGTTGATTTATGTTCATAAGCTGGATAGAATAAAATTACCATAAAATTAATACTCGGGAGTTGAGCCTTCATTTCTCCGACCATGGATGAATCCGCAGGCTCCCAGAAAGGGTGCCAAGTGACCAGCATTTGCATACCCTCAGACAATCAACTGAGGACAAGCACTGGCACTGGCCAAGAAGGCAGCAGCGCACCTGCCTACCAGCTGAAGGAAGAACATGGCCGGGGAAAAAAGGGGGCAACAAGTAATAAAATACTGACATTTACAGATGGTCTCTACGTGCTTTTTCCTACCTCCCTGTTGAGGTTTTCTATCTGGTGGTCACTACGTCTGAACAATTCCACTTCTGCTCCCTGGGTAATTTGTGAGCACCAGTCTTTCCCCAGAGTGAATCATTGACTCGGGATAGTGGGACATCACTTTATGAACACAGGAACTGGTATGTTCAAATTCCACATTTCTGCTTACAGTAGTTGAAACAGAGTGCTGATATTTAAAATACTTTTTAACCCCTTTAATGGGGTCACCACAGCTACATCCTTCCCCCAGACAGAAAATGAAATGTTACCGCTACCATTTACTTAGCTAGCAGTCTTACTGGCCTGATACAATAGCTACCTGTAGTTTTTCCAGTGAGCCAATTACATCAATTTCTTTTTTGTTCTTTAAACTTATATTTTTTCAATCATGAAAATATCATACACAGTACAATGGTAGTATAGAACTACAGATTAGATAGAACATGCAACTGCTAGTACAGAAAGATATTAGAGAAATTTTTAAACTTGTGGCGAACTTGGCATACCTGGTGGGGGACTCCAGCGAGAGAGGAAACTATTGGTGGGGACGGAGGAAGAGAGGGAGAGGTTCAAGAAGTGACTGGATTACTTGTCTAAAGATAACAGAGTAAGTTGTTTTAACCCAGAAAACATATTTACCAGCTTTAAACTTTTTGGGGGTAGGATAGGAGGAGTTACGCCAAATATTTTATGTTTGCAAATATACACAAAAATGTTTTTTTTATTTTTCTCCAAAGTTCTATTTTTCTCTGTTGTTCTAAAATTACTTCTTTTTCCCCAACTGGACATTTACCCTCATGGACTAAACAACAGAGACCAATAAGTCACTGCGCAGAACTGTATCCATCGTCAAAGTCCTGGACTTTATGCAGTGTATGATCTCCTAGGTCTCTACCAGTTGAAAAATGGGATTAACATTTGAAATCTATTATATAATAGAACATGGAAGCTTGTGATCACTTATTCTGTATTCTTTAATGACATGTAATATAAAATCTACTTGTTAAATTTACATTCACTAATAAAAGACTTTTGAGTTTAAAAAAAGAAAGATTTTATAGAATGAAACACAAGAAACGTTTGGTACACAAGAGAGGTAGAGGGATGCAGTGAGGGATAAAAGAAAGGTTATTAAAAAGTATAAAACCAGCCAGGTGGATAATGATAGGGAGGAATATCTTAAGATGAGAAAGACCAGCAGGACAGCTAAGAAGGCAAATTCTGACAACAATGAATCTAGGATAGCAGCAGGAACAAAAAAGGGGAACACAGCCATCCTTCATTAAATGCAGGAGAAACGCATGGCCAAGGAGAGGACAGTAAGGCTAAGAAAAGGGGATGGATGGGAGAAGGGGAATAAAGAAAAGGCTGACACACTGAACTGGTACCTCAGCTTGGTGTTCAGGGTGGAGGATAAGGGCCTGCTGCTTCAATATCTCAAGACGGGGGTGGGGGGGAGAGGCGCAATCAATTTAATACTAATCTCAGAGGGATGTGTACTGAAAGGACTTAAAAGCCCTAAAGGTAAATACTGTAAATCAATGGGACCAGATGGGCTACACCCTCTAGTGCTGAAGGAATTGGGATAGGTTCCAGCTACGCTGCTGACAGATCTCTTTACTAGCTTGCTAGACATGAGAGAAGTGCCAGAGGATTGGTGGAAACATAGAAACATAGACTTTGACAGCAGATAAGGACCGCTAGGCCCATCTAGTCTGCCCATTTCCCCATCTACAGGATAGGCCGTAGATCCTAGTTAACCAACAGCCTATTTCTTCCTACCCCCCACAAGAATTGCCTTATGTCTGTCCCATGCATTCTTGAATTCTCCCACAGTTTTAGACCCCACAACCTCCTCAGGAAGGCTGTTCCATGCATCCACTACCCTCTCTGTGAAATAATACTTCCTCACATTGCCCTGAACCGCCCTCCTTCTATCTTTAAATTGTGTCCCTTGTTCTTGCAAGTCTCTTTTCTGAAAGATGCTACCCTCTTGGACTTTGTTGATTCCACTGAGGTAGCTTAAAGTTTCTATCATGTCCCCTCTCCTTCTTTCCTCAGGGTATACATATTAAGCTCCTTTAGTCTCTCCTCACACGGCTTCTCTTGCAGACCCTGCACCATTTTAGTTGCCTCCTCTGACTGCCTCTATCCTGTCTATGTCCTTGCGGAGATGGGGTCTCCAGAACTGGACACAGTACTCAGATGGGGTCTCACCAACTGTCTGTACAGAGGGATAACAACTTCCTGTTTTCTGCTGCTGATGCCTCTCCCTATACATCCCAGTATACCCCAGCCCTCCCTACTGCCTTCTCACATTGCTTCTAACTTTTAAGGTCATCTGATATGATTACCCCCAGGTCCCTTTCCTTTCTGTTGTTGTTACTACCTCCCCACCCATTGTGTATTCTTCCCTGGGTTCTTGTTTCCCAGGTGCATTATGTTTGCACTTCTTTGCATTGAATCCTAGCTGCCATACTTCTGACCATTCCTCCAACCTTGCCAAGTCCTTTTCATCCTTTCCTCGCCTCCTGTGTATCAACCCTGTTGCAGATCTTTGTGTCATCTGCAAAAGGCATACTCTTCCTTCTAGTCCCTCTGCAATGTCACTGATGAAGACATTAAAAGGACTGGACCCAATACTGAACCTCACGGTGCCCCACTAGTAACCCCTTTCTTCAGAGTGGACTCCATTTACAATTACCTTCTGTGTCCTGTTGTCCAGCCAATGTTTTACCCAGGCTACCACCCTGGGACCCACTCCCAGGCTGGTTAATTTGACTATTAATCTTTTGTGTGGGACTGTGTCAAATGCCTTGCTAAAGTCTAGGTAGGCCATGTCCACAGCCCCTCCCCGGTCTACTACTTTGGTCACCCAGTCAAAGAAATCTATTAGATTTGTCTGACATGACCTTCCCGCTGTGAACCCATGCTGCCTTGGGTCCTGTGCTCCACTGGCCTCTAGGTACTCAACTATTCTTTCCTTCAGAAGTGACTCCATCACTTTCCCTACCACAGAGGTCAGACTGACAGGTCTGTAGTTTCCTGCCTCTGTCTTGGTCCCACTTTTGTGAAGGGGAATCACATCCACCTTCCTCCAGTCCTCGGGTACCACACCATCCCATGATTTATTAAAAGAGTAGCCAGTGGTTTCACTAGTTCTCCCTGAATTTTTTTTAGAATTCTGGGGTGAATTCCATCAGGACCCATTGCTTTGTCCACCTTCAGTTTTGGGAGTTCTTGCAGAACCCTTTCTTCTGTGAAAGGACTGGGATCGACCCTCTATCAAGAGTGCTTCTGTTAATTGGATTAGGCACTTTCCCTCCTCTTTGTGAATACTGAGTAGAAATATTCGCTCAGTATTCCTGCTTTTTCACTGTCCCCTCTGCCCACCCACCATTCATTCTATTCAGCCTCACTATCCCTCCCTTTGTCTTTCTACTCTGCTGATGTACCTATAAAAGGTTTTATCCCCCTTCTTAACTGAGTTGGCTATCTTTTCCTCAGTTTGGCCCTTTGCTATTCTGACTTCCCTCCCTGCTTCCTTCTGCCTTAACTGGTACAGCTCTCTGTCCTGCTCCTTCTGTGTTTCCTTATACTTCGGAATGCTATCTTTTTCTTCCTGACTTTCACAGCCACCTCTTTTGAGAACCATAATGGCTTTTCTTTCGTTTTGATTTGTTTATTTGCTTCACACAAGGCTTTTGCCTCTGTGATGGCAGTTTGATAATTCCCATTGTTGCTCCACACCTCCTTCTAGCCTGTTTGCTGGTGCTTTTCTGAGGCACTCTCCCATCTTGCCAAAGTCAGCCTCCTAAAGTCCAGTACCCTCACTTTTGTGTGGCTTGACTCTGTAGCTGAGTTTGCGTGAACCACACTGTTTGATGGTCACTTGTCCCCAGATGGCAACCCACTTCAGATCTGAGATCCTCTCACTGCCCCGTTTGAGAGCACGAGTCTAAGATTGCTCCCCTACTAGTGGGTTCCGAAACTAGCTGTCTAATGCCTGCCACCTGTAGGGCATCAAGAATGGCCCTGCTCTTGGATGTGGCTGCAGCGAATGTGCTCCAGTTAACATCTGGCATATTCAGGTCTCCCATCAACAGTATCTCCCTTTCTGCCATTCTAAGAATGCCTTCTATCATATCCTTGTCCATTTCTTCCCCTGACATGGGGTCTGTACAAACCCTGTGCGGATTGTGGTGCCCTTTCCAGTCTCAAGGTGATCACAGTGCCTCCTCTCCTCCCTGTTTACTCTTTTGTTCAGTTGCTTTTATCTCTTCTTTTACATAGAGAGCTACTCCTCCCCCTCTTCTCCCCTGCCTGTCTCTCCTGTAGGTTATGTACCCTGGTATGTTAACATCCCAGTCATGGTTCTCTGTGTACCATGTTTCTGTGACTGCTACGATATCCAGGCATCCCTCTTCCATTAAGGCCATCAGCTCAGGGAGCTTGTTGCCCAGACTACGGGCATTGGTACTCATTACCCTCCATTTCCTGATGGCCTTACTCCCTTTTGCCCCATCCCTGTCCTTCTTGCCTTTGTCACTTTCTCCATTTACCCCTGCCCTTCTCCCTATCGACACCTCTATGTTGGTGTTTGCTGCACTTACTATCGTGATTATTTGGGGGGGCTAGGATTTTCCTGCTCCTTTCCAGTGCCTCCCCTTGGCTAGTTTAAAAGCTTGCCAATGAAGCATTTAAACCTATCACCTAGGATCCTGGTTCCCCTCCCGGACAGATGCAGCCCATCATGCCAGTATAGGCTTGCATCACTCCAGGTGGACCCCCAGTCCCCAATGAAGCCAAATCCCTGAGCGCCACACCAGTTTTTCAACCACTGATTGAATCCCATGGTGCAGAACACCCTAGCCTCTCCTATGCCATAGATGGGTAGCACCTCCGAGAAGGTTACCGTGCATGCTACTTGACTAAGGCCCCTCCCCAATTCCACAAACTCTTCTGCACTTCTCTAATTCCTTTCTTAGCCAGGTCATTTGTCCCTAGGTGGACAATGACATCCAGCTCCCTCCCCTGTGCAGCTGCTCCGCAATCCTGAGGATTCGCTCCCTGTCCCTCCAAGCCATGGCGCCTGGCAGGCACCTTACCTCCCTCTCACCTTCCTCCCCCAGTTCTACCTTCCTAACAATGGAGTCCCCCACCAGGAGTTGTTTCCTTCTCCTGAAGGGTCCCCTGCCACCCTCCTGTGGGTCTCCTTTGTGGAGGTTCCCAGCATCCTCCTTGGTCTCCACTGTGGGTGCCTCCATAGAGGAACCACACTTTGCCAGAATGGCATAGGAATTGTGGAGAGGTACAACTGGAGGGATGCGCCTCTGTTCCACCACCCTCACCCTCCCTGAGCCCACTGTGGTCCAACCGCCTCCTCTTCTTGGCAACCTCTGAGGCAACGGCAGTGGCACTGGTGGTCCCTGGATGGAAGAGGAGGTCCCACAAATCCTGGCCAACTCAGCCTGGAGATGAGCAACCTCCTCCCTCAGCCCAGAGAGGTGCCTGCAGATGGAACAACACCGCATCCTCCAGAACATCTCCGGAAGACTGCTGCTCACAGCCACTGCCTGCACCACTCAATCATGTCTTATTTCTGGCCCTTAACTGTTTGCAATCCTTACTCTTTCCTCTGTTTTTTTCTCTCTCTCTCCTTACTTTCTGCCTGTGTGCCCTTTTAGCTCCTGATTGTCCTGTCCTGAGACAAGAATATCCTATATTTCTCAATAGACCACTTACTTGCTCAGAGGCAGACCTCCAGCAGCTAGAGGGGCCGGAGAGCTACTCTTGCCTTCTAGGATGGTGGGTCCATGGTGGTTCTGTGATCACTCACTTCCTGCCCCTAAACAGGAAGTTCCTGTTGTCAGTCAAATCCTGTGCCTATAAAATAGAACTAGCTTTGGGTGGGGGGTAGAGGGAGGAAGGAGGGCAATATAGTCCCAGCAGAGAAGTTCAGTCACACAGCAGTCATTTCTCCTGGTGTCTTCTGCCAAGCTATTAGCTGATGCGATGCCCCCGCACAACAGCAGGAGAAGGGATGACCCAGGAAACTACAGACCAGTCAGCCTAACATCGATAATGAGGAAATTACCTGAGAACATAACAAAGGAGTGGCTTGTGGGATTCCTGGAGCCAAACTGACTTCTGGACACTAGGTAACATGGGTTCACAGGAGAGAGAGAGGTTGCTTCAGATAAACCTGATCGAGCTCTTTGGGTGACTATGATGGACAAGGGTCAAGCTGAAGACATTCTGTACCGCCTTCGACTCTATTCCACAAGGAAGGCTGGTGAAGAAGATGCGTGACCTCGGGGGAGGGGATAAGATTACAAAATGGACAAGAAATTGGCTTAGTGAAAGTACCCAGAGAGTTGTCCTCAATGGGGAGCACTTGGCAGTAGGGGAAGGTCACCCATGGGTATCACAGGGATTAGTCCTGGGGTCAGTCCTCTTCAACGTATTCATTTCTGACACTGGGGAAGCAATCCAGAGCACAGTCTGCCTCTTCACAGATGACACAAAGATTTGCAGATGTGTGGATAATTAAGAGGACGCAAGAACTATAAGGAAGGATATGGAAAAGACTAGAGTAAATGGTCAAGTAGAAATTTAATGCAAAGAAATAAATGGTGAAACACTTAGAGGCTGCGGAACACCAAAACAGAATACAGGCTGAGTGGAAGTTTAGTGGAGAAAATGACTGCGAAGAACCTGGAGATAATAATTACAGACAATTCGAAAACATCAGCACAGAGCAATTAGGCAGTGGGGAGGGGAGGGAGGGAGGTGGTGAATAGAATGCTGGGGTGCACAGACAGGGAGATCAGCAGTAAGGTTAGACAGATGATCCTGCCTCGTACAGATCCCTGGTTCAACCTAACCTAGAATACTGTGTAGAGTTCTGGAACCCTCGCTTGAGGAAAGACAGGGACCATGTGGAAGCAGTTCAGCAAAGGATAACTAAGATGATTCAGGGACAGTGAGAGAAGTCTTACATTAAGCAACTGAAGGACCTCAGGCTGGCCCCCGGTGGCGCTGAGGGTTGAGGCACTGGACACCACACCTCACGCCATGCCAGCGACCTGAGTTCGGGAACAGACTCGGGTTACTCAGGGATCAGCATGGCAAGGAAGGATCAAGCATTCGTAGACAGCTCTCCTTCGGGGGAGGGGAAGACTGCATGGCATGCTGTAGACTGACACCCAGTGGTGGCTGGGTGCCAGCACAGGTGTGCTGCCAAAGAATGGGGAGGGCCCTCGTCCAGGGCATCAGGCTGCCTCCACAGAGGCAGAGCCAGCTGCTCCTCCCATTGCACGGCCGTGTGCCTGGGGGCAAAACAGCAAAAATTGGGAGTCAACAGGGTCTATGATGACCCAACTATTGGGTCGGAGGAAGAATCTCCCTGTCGGCATCCCGCAAAAAAATAAAGAAAAAAGGAAAAAAAAAAGAAACTGAAAGACCTCAATATGTACACTCTGGAGACAAGAAGAGAAAGAGAGAGGAGAACTTGACAGCGATGTGTAAATACTTCAACAGGATAAACAAGGTGGACAGCAGGGAGCTATTCACTCTAAGTGGGAACACTGGGACCAAGGGAAACTCAATTAAGCAACAGGGGTGAGGGGATTTAGGAAAGATGTCAGGAAATATTACTTATAGCAGAGAGTAGTGTATAAGTAGAACAAACAGCCAAGTGAAGTACTCTGTGCTAATTCAGGGAAGGTAGTCAAACACAGGTGGGACAGTAACATGGAGTTGATAAAAGCACATGAAAAGGGAAGGGGAGGAATGGAGGAGGGGTTGGCCGCTAGGACCACCATTTCCAACAATAGGTAGGGCCGGGCAGACCAGATGGGTTGCAAAGACTTTTTCCGGCCGTCACCTTTTATGTTTCTAAACAACCCCAAAACCCTCGTTACAACACTGGAGTGAAACTTGTTAAATACACCATCAACCTGATTTAGATGCAAGAAATCAGTATGCAGCTGGGCAACGTACATTGCATCCCTAAACGAAAAGAGAAAAGGTCCAAAAATCTACCCAACTGGTGGCTACTGTACGTAGAGTCCATCAGTCGTCAATAACTATGTAACTGAAATTAAAGAGTCTAGAAGGGGTCAAGACTGCTCACAGTCCACTACTTTACGTGAGGTTTCTCAGTGGAAAAAATATAAACTTGACAGTATAAAACCACAGAAGAGCTGATCACAACTAAAGAAAGTAGTTCACAGCCCTTAAGCACATAGAGTGCCAAACACCCAGCAGTGTTTAAGCTGCCACTCCCCAAATCGCATTTTGTTATAAAGGTCTGGATTTGGCTATTTTTTTCTGGCCTCCAAATCACCAAACTGCGATGTTGTTAGGTTGTGTGTGTGTGTGTGTCTAACTAAACGAAATGTTTGGATTTGGCTACAGATTTGGAGATTTCACTAAATATTTTAGTAGCAATTCACAAAAAAAAAATAAATAAATACAAGTTTTAAATTTCCTGACCCAGTGAATATGTTTAGCTCTCAAGTGTCGGAGTCTGAGTCATGCTCATCTCCTCTGATGCCAAACTTTTTCTAATCTTTTGCTGAAACACCTCCAGCTTCCTTGGGTCCACAAATACACGTACAAAGTTTTCCACACATATGAAGGTCTGCAAGGTTGTATAGTGCAAAGTTATTTGGTAACTCTGGCCTACACGCCTCCCTTGAGAATTACAAAGCTTAAGTCTGGGAATACAGCATGTTCTCCAATCCACTCACAGTTTACCTTGTTGCTTGACGAGTCTTAATATGTCTTCTTTCTCTCCTGCCCCCACAGGGAAGTACAGTGAATTTTGATGTATGCACAAGCAAGATTGAGATGTGTTATTTCTGTGCATTCATCTGATGGGCAACAGAAACCAATGGGTGCTTACTGAAATCAGTAGAACCCCTTCACAAAAAAGTTCTCCACAAGATACCTAAGCATTTGAAAAATTTATACTGTTTTGAAGCATATATCTCTTACACTGGTTAGAGGGACCTGTGTTCTGTAGTTGTTGTCTAAATGCCATGAACAGTGCATAGAGTTAAATGTCTTGCTAGAGATTTAAGGTGCATTTTACTCTCTTACCTGTTCCGAATCGTCCACATTGCCATGACTGCTCCACAGAAGTCTGCGCATGCGCAGTGTGAGCTAGTTCCCCACTGTCCGTCTTCCCGCCAGAGATTATAATCTGTTCCTCCCTTCTTAGGTCCTCTGAGGAACCCCCTCTCAGCACACTCTCACCTGCCTACACAGGACTCCACATCAGGCAGTGGACTCAGGGAAGGCCTGTAAAGGTAAATCAGCCTGTTCTACTCTCAGCTCACTCTAGCAGGGTGTTTCCCCATTAATGATTCCCAACCCCCAAGCCTCCTTTTACTGATGTTACTGGTCATGTGGCTTCCTCCTTTTAGTGATGTTACTGGTCATGTGACTTCCTGTCACAAATTTTTTTTTCTCTAAGTCCCCACTTTGCCATCAGCAGGTTATCAGTTATCGCCACCAGGTAGCAGCACACCCTTGTAGTGCCTATGTGCTTCCTCCCTGCCCGAGTTTCGAGCCCTGTACCTTCTACGCTGAAATCACCAACATTACCACTGTACTAAGAGACCAGACAATCTTTCTCCCTTGCAGTAAGCATCTTAGCCCCACAATTCAATGACACAGGGCCTGAAAGTCTAAGATCCTGACCTAGGTCCACAAAATTGTTTTACTTCAAGAACAAATTAGTACCTGGAACAAACCACAGGTATATGGATACATCACTACCAGGAAACAGCACACCCTTGTAGTGCCTATGCATTTCCTCCCTGCCCGAGACTAGATCCCAGTACCTTCTACTCTGAAGTCAGCAACCCTACCTCTGTACTGTGTGATCTGTCCATCTGTCTCCCTTGCATTAAGTATCTTAACCCTTCCCTCTGGCCTCCCATCACTATGCCTCACCTTTGGAGCTTACTATTGTTTATCTGAGGCCTACCTCCCATCCTCTAAACATCCCCTTCCCAGAATATCCATTTGCTCCTATCATTCTCCCCTCCATACGCCTTGTGGTACCTCCAGCCTCACTGAACAGAAGTGCCCCCAAGTAGTCCCAATCACTCTCTCCACCCACCCTTCACCCTCTTCCTTCCTTATGCATTTCACACTCTCCATTCCCCACCCCCTGTTCTGCCACAATACCCTCCCCTTTCAGAAGTCCCACACCCCCAAAATACAAACTTGCTAAAGGAGCCTTTCTTCGACACACCCTCCTCCTATCAGGAAATGTTCATCCTAATCCTGGGCCGACTCTCCCATGCTCCCCAGCTAGCAACAGGACGCACGGGCTCCGGCTCGCTGCAATTAACATATATAGCCTGCAAAAAACTTCACCTTACTCCAAGGGTGGCTAGCCCAGCATTCCCCAGATGTACTAGCCCTATCCGACACATGGCTCTCCCATGACATCCCAGACTCGGTCATGAGCCTACCTGGCTGCTCCTTTTTCCGTGCCGACAGAATGGGTAGTCGAGGTGGTGGCTGCGGCCTCTACATTAGGAACACCCTCTAATCACTGCCAGTTCACTTCTCGAAAGCATGGTACCCAAACACACAGCCAAGATACTCCTTGGTGACACTGGCAAAACACTATATGTCATGGCTGTCTACATCCCGCCATGAAATCAGAGACTTGCCTTCCCCTCAGTCATGTCCTGTATCTCTCACTCCCCTCCAACAATGAAGTTATCGCCATGGGGGACTTTAATGTCAACTGACTATCCCCATCCTCCGTTCCCTATAAGGACTTGGCTGCTGTGCTCGACCTTACTCAGGTTATACAATCTCCTACCAGGCCAAATGACAAATCAGGCACCTCCTCATTGTTGGACCTTATCCTCACCAACTGCCCCAACATCATCACTAATGTCTCAGTACTCCCAGACGCCCTTAGCAACCATTATCCAGTAACCTACGTACGGTCCAATAAAACTCCCACTGCTCCCCCTACTGTCTCCTACCGTAGATTCCTAAAAAAGGGTGCGCTTCACCAATTCAAAACCTACCTAACTGTGACTGGTGCCCCATGTATAGCATCCAATCAATTCATACTGCCCTCCCACTTTATAAATACCTTCAGTGCCGCTTGTGACATCTTTGCCCCCTTACTCGAAGCAACTCACTAAAATCCGTAACACCCCCTGGATGTCGCAACAGTTGCTTGACCAAACGAAACACCGTGATAATCTCTGGCACACGGCCTTAGATTCAACTCCCACTGGATAGACAATGATATCGTGAGGCCAGAAACAAATGTACCTGGGCCATTCGCCATGCCAAGGCAACCCATTATCAACAGGCACTTTCCTCCATCTGGGGCTCAGGAAGACATTTCTGGAAAAACAAAGGAACTAATGGGAAATCTGCCACCCACCCACCCCACCCCGTCTGCCCAGCTCTCGGTTAATGGTAACCTAACCCAGGACCCCCAGTCCATTGCAGACACCCTAAACATCACATTCTCAGATCTCAGTGGTGTTCTACCGCCCAACTTCTTCGCCCCACTAGACCCCATCCCCAGTTGCAGCCCGCCTTCCAACATACCTCACTTTCGCCTCCGAATCAACTCAACACGGGAGGCTAGGAGATATCTCACCAAAGCCCTTGCCAAGTCCCATGTTAGCAGTGACTCCATTGACCTGAAGCTCCTCCAGCTAGCCCTCAAGGAGGTCCTACAACCCCTTACCAAACTTCTGAACCTGTCCCTCAGCTTAGGGCAATTCCTTGTCCTCGGGAAACAAGCCATCTTCACCCCTATTTTCAAGAGTGGCGACCGCCTGTCCCCCAACAACTATCGTCCTATCTCCCTTCTACCTCCCCTCGCCAAGGCCCTCGAAAAAACAGTGGCTGATCAGCTGATGGACCATCTGTCTAAATAGAACTTATTGTGCCCCAAACAGCATGGTTTCTGCCAGGGCCACAGCACCACCACTGCCCTCCTAGAATACTCCTCCTACATCCACGGTGCCCTCGAACGTGGTCAGTGTACATCGACCTCACAAAGGCGTTCAATATTGTTAATCATGCTATGCTTCTGGCCTCCCTTGGGCTCTCAGACGAAACAAAAACTTGGTTCAAAGGTTACCTCTCTGACAGACCCCAGCAGGTGAAAATTAACTCCACTCTATCAACTAGCCTCCAGGTCCATTCAGGAGTACCCCAAGGCTTCATCTTGGGACCCTTCATTTTCAGCCTCTTCCTAAATTCCCTCCCCAGCTCATGCCCTGGAAAAATTCTGCTCTATATGGACGACGCGATAATTTTCTGGAGCTACCCCAGCCCTGATTTTCTCTATTGTGCCCTGCAGGGTTTTTTTCACTGAAGCGGAGACATGGTTCAGTTCCCACCGCTTAGTTCTAAACTATAAGAAAACAAAATCAATGATCTTTGTCCACCGTCAAGAGTCCTCATCGTGACTTCCCACTGACCATCACCAACTCACTAGGATCCCCACTTGAGTTGGTTGATTCGTTCAAATATCTAGGTGTCGCCCTTGACTCATCGCTCACCTACCACGCACACATCCAACAACTTTCTTCCGCTATCAACTCCAGACTTGGGCTTCTGTATGCCACAAACACTGCCTTCCTCCAATGGCTATCCGCCTGGCCGTTACCGCTTAAGTCCTCTCCCTGACAGATTACAACAATGTCATCTATGGCACTGCTGACCCCACTGCATTGCGATGCAGCAAAGTCACCCTAAACAAAGCAAGCAGACTGGTCATGGGTTGTGACAGATGGACACTCCTGTGATCTCTACAAGTCTGCCGAATGGTTGCGATTAGACGACCGTCTTAGGTACCATACCTGTCTCCTGGCCAAGAAAATCCACCTTGGTCATGCCCTGCCTGGTCTGCATAGCCTCATCCAACCCGTCCCATTGGTCAGAACCTCCCGTAGCTCTACTGGGACCTCCCTACTAGTCCCCCACTGCCAAACTTCCCTTGGACAAAGAGCCTTTCTCTACAGAGCCCCCTGTTGGCTCAACAGCCTCCCCAGTCTCCCTGGAGTCCAGGATCGGTCCCTTCAAGACCAGTCTCAAAGCTCATCTGCTAGAATCTTCAGCCTGTGACTAACCCTAACCCTGTCTTCCACCTGCTCCCCCCTCTTGGTGGGGCTCTATAGTATAAATCTACCTCATAAATGTTATGATATATATGGAAAACAAAATGTGTATTCATGCAATACCTAAATATTATGCATATTATGGATAATGCTGGGTCCTCCTCTCCCAAAAACTACTGTTTCCGTATTCCATGTCTGTATGTTTTTGTGCATTATCTTTCTTCCATGATCACTATACTTACAATATTGCATAATTATTTGTATGCATAACTTCCATTACTTGTTTTCTCTCTTGTTTCTATTACCCGAACACTGTACTGCTTAATACTGTATGTAAGTCCTTATTGTTGTTTGACGTGGAGCCTTGTAAAGGAGTCTATGACTCAAAGGGTTGTATTTCCGAAAGTTATTAAATAAACACCATTAAGCACTTTCATCCACAATGTTGCTTTGCACATATAGCCTCCTCCATCTGTTAGAATTGGGGCACGTGTCTCTTGTGTTGGCTTTCAAAAGAGACAATCACTGTCATAACTCCTGTTGGAACTGCAACTTCATCTCTTAGGAACAGTTTCCTAGCAATCCATCTTCATGATCACACAGACTCAGGGCACTGTAGATCCTCTGGCGCAAGAGTCAGGGTGCCAGACTCTCCGAAGGGGTGGAAGATTTGGTCCTGTGTGCAGCAGCACTCTAATCAACAACTGGCAGACAGAACATCCACGCTTGCTGTAGCACCATTTCTGGCTGAGCATTAACACACTGCACTCACCTTAAGCCATTACGGCTTGCCTAGTCTGTCTGCTTCCATCAGCTGTGGGATAACTGGTTAAAAATTATGCAAGCCGTAAGCCAGAAACAACTGTTTACTTATTTATTTAGTTATTTAGTTTTTGTTGACTGGGAAAGGAGGACTAGACATTTCTGCCTATTTTTAGCCTCGTCCCGGGGGAAGGGGATACAGATGGATGCCAACTGACACTGAACTAGATTAAGCTGTTAGTGGTAATTATTTTAGAGAATTGGGGAAATTTGGCCAGGAGACCAGGGAAATTCCCCAACTCTGTCTGTAGGGGGAACTGCTGGTCATCCTTACAAGATGGCCACTTCAGTGGATCCAGGAGGTGAAGCAAGTGCTATGGAAGCAGAGGAGATGTCCTCCTCCCCTGTCTTGTCTACATAAGAGGCTAACGAAAGTAATATTGAGATGACCGATATTCCGGAAGAGTTCTTTGACACCAAGATGGAGCAATCGCAAGTGGATGAAACAAACGACGGTAATGTAGGGACTTGCCTGTCTAATGAAACTGAGTCATATGAAAGTATAGTTAATGATAAGGAAGCCTTGCTTGAGAAGCTACATGCTGAAAAAGCTTCATGCATTAAACTAAGTGAAGCCCTGCAAGGTGACCTGTCTGCTCTGTGCTCCTCTCCCATACTGTCAAAGTCTGCTGACTCACGGAAAGGTGATCAGCTGGAAACTGTTCCGGCCACATCAAAGGGAGCCACCCAGCTGAATAACCCACTGTCAGAAGCAGGCCTGTCTCATCAGGCGGCTGGCAGCTTCCTGTGCCAAAAGCCGTCTGGCAAGAAACAAAGCAAAAACATCAGGAAAGAGCCAAACCGGGAGTATTAGAATGGGTCTGTAACATCCCGGGAAACTGGCGGCTAGTCCAATCAACAGACCGGTAGATGCAACAATCACGCCCGAGTCAAGTGCTATAACCTCTGCCTCCAAAAAACGCAGACTGCAGCAAGTGTTGTCCAAAAAAACGCCAAAGAATAAAGAGGCATCCACATCTGAACACAATAGTCTTTCAGGTGGCGAAATGGAGGACTGGTCACCTGAGCAAGCGATACAAACTGCAGACTGGATACATGGCTCTAATGGACAATGGATCCCTGACCCAAATGACGAAACTGTGTAGTGATAACAGGATCTAAGAACCCCTACTGACTCAGGTGCTGTTTCTTTCACAAATGTAAATGCACAACAAGATGCAAGTGTTTCTGCTGCAAATGACTTGGGCCCCAACGCTTCAGATAAAGAGAGCTCTGTGGGACACCCACGGGCTATGGCTGAAAGCCCAGTACATTCAGACTCTGAACAAAATATAATGAGACCTTCAGAAACAGTTATATAGGATCCTGACAGAAGGGCATGGTAAAATCCTATGTTTAAACTAGCAGATTTATTTCACAATAAGGTGGAGCCGGCCCCCGGTCGAAATGCTGTTGGGTCAACTTACAAAGGGGGTCTAGAAGAACCCCCAGATAGGCTGTACATTGCAAAGAAATTGTTAAAAGGTACCATGACATTGTTTTCTTCTTAGATTTTTGTACTAATTCATTTGGGGAATGCAAATTTCGATGTGCGCTTTAAAGCTATTTCAGGATTAGGTAGATTTTTGGCCCAATACCAGAAACTTAAAAATACCCCCATATGGATACCAAATATGGCTGTCCCCCTAACCAAACCTGCAGTTAAGAATATAACAGTTATGTTCCGAAATTAGGGGGTTAACGTTGAAGATATTCTTTTTGGCTCAGGCAAAGATGTGAAGTCTTGGATAGGCCCGCCCCCATTCTGGACAGTGAACTAATTTGGAATGGGGGATGGAGAATAAGGGTCAAACTGGACACAACAAACAATGGACCTGTTCATTTGCCCAGCAGTTTTTATTGGGTAAAGACAGGGGGGTTCTGTTCTGCTTAGGACAACCCAAATCCTGTTTTAAATGTGGTTCTCAAACGCACCGGAGCTCTGCCTGCAATACTCCCAGGTGCAGCCATTGTGTTCAGTATGGCCATACTCCTGCGCAATGCTTGGATTTGTTTAAATGCAACCTTTGCGAGAAGACTGGCCATGGATACGGGAAGTGTCCTTGGGCCTCCCATAACAGGGAGGACTGCCCCTCACACGAAAGACTGATCAATCAGGCCCAGCATATGCAAGCCCAGAAGGTGGCAGCACAAGATGATAGTGCGACTCAGGAAGACCCCCGGATTAATTGTGAGGAAGTGGAGGTACAAGTAAATACTGCCCAGGCTTCTCATGAGCAGACAGAATCCTCTCAAACCCCTGGCACAAGCTAAACTCTTGCCCATACATCTGATATGGTAGAAATAAACCAGGAAGAGAGTGGGTCTGCAGTAATGCCCCCAAAAAAAAAAAAAAAAACAAGGTACCTGTCTTTAAGAAAGTGGTTGCAAAGAAACTGACTAGGCTAGGTAAATCCCATCCTATAACAGCTCTAGCCAAAAAGGGCAAAGAGAAACCCAAGGGGAATTGGGAGAGTGGGAATAAATTTGCTGCCCTGGCCTCTGACGAACAGTGAGGAGAGTCTGAGGGAGAAGATTCAGACTCCTCATGCACTGCCTCCACTACCACTGACGTGACAACAGATATGGAAGAGGGAGGCAATGAGAACATGCTCCATAGGTCTAGGCGTAGGACAGTATCAAAGACCCCTTGACCCTTAATAAGGATTCTGCCCCACCCCCTTTTTCATAACTAAAATGTGAGCCCTCACTATAACAACAATAAATGTCAACAGCATAAAAAGTCATAAGAAAATGCTAGCTACACTAAATGTATTTAAAGAGTGGCATAGTGATATATTTTGTGTTCAGGATACTAGGCTTAAAACTCAGCAGGCACCCCAACAGGCTTCTATGCTTTGGGGCAAAGGGGCTACATTTTGGACCATTGGGACAAACCCATGTGATGGTATTGGGGTTTTGCTTACCAACCCAGAATTAAAAGTACCCCATTTAGTAGATATCCAGCCAGGAAGAGCTTTGATGATGGATATTAATTGGAAAAAGAGCGCTTTAGACTCATCACCATTTATGCACCACAGACTAAGACTCAGAGGGTTGCTCTGTTTAAAGAAATTCAGTCTTACCTGCACACCTCTCGATTAGTTATTTGGGCTGGGAATTTTTTTGTGTGTGTTATCTGTTTATCTCCCCTGCGTCTCAATCGGCCTCTCCTTCAGGCCATTGCCAAGGATCCTCCCCCCGGGACCCTGTCGCCAACCCCTGGCTTCATATCGCAGCCAGCCCAGAATAACCAGATGTATCCCTTCGATGGGCGGGTTCTCTCCTTCTGGGGAGCAAGTGCCTTACAGCCTACCTTCTTGGCCCTGGGTGCTGCTGCGGTCGGGTCGCCTTGTTCGGGGCTCTGTGGGGGCAAGGGCCCAGGCGGACTTATCCAGTCGATTGAGGCGTCATTTTCTTATTTTTCCTCCGGGCTTCTCTAGTTGCGCCATATCTGTAGTGCTCCTGGTCTCCACCAGGAGCACTACAGAGCGATGCGTCTCCCCAACCCACCCCAGGAAAGGAGAACAGTCCTCTGGACGTTCAATCCTCTTCTCCCTTGCCGACCTCCAGTGCCAGAGTCCATTCCTGAACTTGGGTTGCCAGCGTGGTTCAAGATAAGGCGCCAGCGCCTCAGTCCTCTGTGCCACCAGGCCAGCGGGCTGGGAATTTTAATTGTGGAATGGATAGGACTGGTAGGGGGTTGAGGACAGAGAAACTATTTTGTGATTCAGTAGCATTACAAAATATAGTTGGTACTGCTAGCTTAATAGATGAATACAAATCTCAGCATGATACAGGCAGACACACTTACTTTCGAAATGCACTTTTTACCAGGACAGATTTCATTTTTTTATCTTCCACTTTACACCTAGTTAAAGTACAGCTGCAAGCATAGTTACAGTACAGATAAAGTGGAACCTCTCCCCTATGAGCCAACAAGGTAATTGGAAATTAAATAGTTCCTTTATGGAAAAGGAAAAAACTCACAACGGGCCTGGAGGAAAGAATGGCAGGCTAGACTTTCCATAATAGAGATGTATGAGGATATTACCATATGGTGGGAGGACACAAAACTGACTTGGAAATCCTTTTTTCAGCATACTGCTAAGCAAGCTACAAATAAAGATTACTTGGGTTATCTACACCTAAGGAATCAGCTGCAGTAATTAATCTTGCTGGCAGAAAATAGCAAATATGATTATAAGACCCAAATCAATAATATTAAAAAGCAAATGTTTGAACTGCAATATGACAGGGGGAAAATCTTTGGAGCAAGATCTCAGATTTATCACTAAATATTAGGAAGGATTATTTGGACCCTTTCAAAGAGTTTAAGAATAGGGTAGGGAAAAGGGTGCTGACAGAGGTTCAAACAGAATCGGGGGAAGTATGAATCTGCCCTATGGATATTTTGCACCAAGTGGAAAAATATGTCTCCTCACTATTTGAAAAAGCAGCCCCCATAAAAGATTCTGAACTTATTTTGGAAGATTTAGAATTACCACAAGTGACAAAACAAGAAGCTATAGAACTGTCTTCCCCCATCACACTAGAGGAAGCAAAGGTAGTCATTACATCCCTAAAAGCCAACACAGCCCCAGGAACGGATCTGGTGTCAGAATTCTACAAAACTTTTATAGAAGACTTAGCCCTGGCATTAAAAATAATGTATAATATAATGTTGCAAAGTACATATTTCTCGAGAACCATGAATCAAGCATTGTTAATATTACTATAGAAGAAAGGGCCTAGGGAAGACCTAAAAAACTAGAGGCCTTTGAGTCGCCTGAAAGTCGCTATGAAAATACCGAGTATATTTAAAAAGGTTATCCAAGATTTCTGACAAACATAAGTCCATATCAAGCATGCGCTATTCCCGGCAGGTATCAATACAATTGTCAATAACCTGATTTTACTTAGGGAGGTTTTTCAGAAAGCAAACTACTCCGACATACAAGGCTATGTGCTTGGTATTGCTCAAGAAAAGGCTTTCAATAGAGTCACGCATCAGTTTTTGTTCTCAGTCCTCAAAGCATATGGGGTACCAATTTTATATATAAACTGGCTAAAAGCTATGTATAATGAAGCCACGATAATGCCTAATGTTAATGGTTGGAATGGGAAAAAAATCAGAGTTAGGAGAGGAGTCAGGCAGGGATGCCCACTTAGCCCCCTTTGTATGTATTTGGGATAACTATATTGTTGAGATTTATAGCCCCAAAAAAAACAGATACAGGGACTGAATGTTACAACAGGCTCCCCTGCTGAGAAAGTTCTGGGCTACACAGATCTAGTATTATGTCTTGCCCCCACTACTAGTGAGCATGAGCTCTATAATGTGTTAACAGAGTACTCAAAAAAATCTGGCTCCAAGATAAATTATGGTAAAAGTGTTGGGGTCACTTTAGGGGACACCCCACTTCCTGATAGTAACCAGTTTGCAGGGGTATCTACACTACAGGGTACCATCACTTTATTAGGTGTGGACTTCGGTAAAATAGATATGAGAGCATAACTGGCAAAAAGGTATACACAGGGCAGGGCGACTGGTTACTACGTGGAAAGGAAGGCAAGTAGCTAAGAAAAAAAAAAAAGTAAGTGTTGTTAATAAAAACCCTGCTTATATCACTACTCCTATTAATTAGTTATGTAGCCCCTCCCCCGGCAGTACCTCTACACTGCATACAGCAGATTCTATCAAGTCTTATGGGGATGGGGGAGTTGGCTGAACCCCATAAAAAGAGAATTTACTTATAGGAAGCTACAGGAAGGGGGATAAGGTATGATAAATGCTGTGGCCTTTTTAGCAGTTTTTTTATGTTTGCTTGCGTGCATGCGCAAGAAACATTTCATGACAGCTTAGGAGAGAAGCAGGGTTTTGGAGGTGTGGCACTGTGGGGGCCAATGCCCCCAGTGCCTTTTGAGGCTTGGCCTGCTTTCCCCAATGCAGTGGCACACTGCTGCTGACACTAGTTCAGCCAGCGTGCGACTAACTTGCAACAAATCCGCTGCTGCAATGAGGGAGCGACCCGTCATTGTAGAGCAGTGCCTTGCCTGGTGTGACATTTCTTATAACATAGCGGCCACCACGCGCCTCAGAGTCCCCATGAACGACGACTTGGGGGTTCCAAATCACCCTGTCAGCATGCCCCCCATCCCCAGTTCATCTGCCGACGCGGTAGCCCAATCCCTGTCGGCATGATGCACCCCCCCATTTATGTGCCAAGGGGGATCCCTAGCCCCCTCGACTCATGCGCTCCCACTCCCCTCACCACAATGTATGGCCAACAGGGTGCCCAATCCCGCTGGCTCCAGTACCACCTCCCCAACAAGCACCGCCAGCTGGCATGCTGGGAACCCACCACAGCATGCCAAAATTATCCTGCGATGTCTTTTAATTTTAAATCCTGTAAGAAAAGAAAATGGTCCCTCGTTGAGCCCCATGCCCCCTCCCCAACCCGCACCCACCTCTGCGTACTCTCCCCCACACAAAACATATGTACCTCAGAGCCCGGCAACGATCTTCCAGTGGACTGGGAACACATCTGCACTCTTCAAAGCCGACCACGAACTAAAGAAATGCCGGTAAGCTGTATAATTTCATAAATGTTTTGTTTTTCTCAACTTTGGAGCATATCTCGGCCATTTTTTCGAATTTTGGCACCAAATTTTCAACATGGGGTTCTTGAGACCCCACCTCATGAATTCAGTCACTGTCATCTAGTTATTCGGTCCTGAAAGATGAATTTGTGGTCACTGCACAGAATCACCTTTCTGGACCGATTAACGAAACGACAGTGTCACTGTTTATGAGGTGGGCTCTCAAAAAGCCTAAGTTGGAAATCTGGTGAAAAAATTCCACAAAATGACTGCATTACAAGCGTGTGTTACGCAGTTTCTACGCATGCTCGTAACTTCGCGAATTTGTAATATTTTCACTCCAGGTTTTTCAACACTGGCATTTTTCCACATCTCCTTATGAACAGCACAGCCGTCATTTTTCACATCCTGGTCGAAATGTGTTTTCGCATTCCAGCACAGAATAGCATGACCGCTTGTGGGAAAGCAGTGTTCGGGACAGATTAAGAAAATCACAGAGACACAGTTCATGAGCAGAGGTCCTAAAATGCCTATGTTGAAAATTTGGTGACAAAAGTCCATAAAATGACTGTGTTACAAGCGTGTGTTGCGCAGTTTCCACGCACCCTCCTAACTTTGCAAATGTGTAATATTTTCACTCCAGATTTTCAACATTGGCATTTTGCCACACCTCCTTATGAACAGTACAGCTGTCATATTTCATATCCTGCCCGAAATATGCGTTTGCCCATCTGGCACACAATGGCGAGGTCGCTGTAGGAAATTAATGTTTTGGACAGATTAAGAAAATCGTAAGTGACAGTGTTCACGAACAGAATGCTATGTTGAAAATTTGGCGAAATAATTCCACTAAATGACTGCGGTACAAGCATGTGTTGCGCAGTTTCCACATATGCTCAGAACTTCGAGCATTTTTAATATTTTCACTACAGGTTTTCAACACTGCCATCTCTTTACACCTCCGTATGAAAGGTACAGCTGTCACTCTTCACATCCTGCCTGATCTCTGTTTTCGCACATCTGACGCAGAATGGCACGGTTGCTACAGGAACATTAACAAAATCACAGTGCCACTGTTCATGAGAAGAGGTCACAAATGTTTTCATGAGGTGGGGGTCACAAAAAGGCCATGCTGAAAATTTGTAGTGCAAATACCAACACATGCCCGGGGCGTTAAGGTTTCTAACCACAACGTCCCACCCTGTACAGACTGACAGGCATCAGAGGTGTGACTTTGGATCACCGGCTGTAATGCTCATGCCATCCCACTCCCACCCCAAAGCCAGTGACAGGCATCGAGGTGTGCCTTGCACTCTTCAGCCCCAGACTTCACCCCATTCTCCTGTACTGCACCCATTTCAGCGTATGTCCTTATGAAATTGGGTGACTGTGAAGCCGAACACCCCCAGGCACACCTCAACATTTGTTGGTGTCTAAAGGATAGGGTGAGGTGAAATGCATGAGCATTATGGGCAATGACCCACAGGCACACCCCAATGCCTGTCCATCTCTGCAGGGTGGAGGTGGGATCTGAGTTCTATACTTCACTGCCATTCCTATTCTGCATCTGTAACTCCTGCACGTCCATTGCCAATATCAGCAAGCAAACATTCAGCATTGACAAATGCTTGTTTTAATTAGCAATCTTGGTATAGTGCTAAAACCTGGATATAAGGTATGGAAACCATACATACAGGAATGGTCGAGTCCTTCTTTACGGTATTGGGCACAGAGGAGACCAGTATTATTAAAAAGGGTTACAACATTACCCAGCTATGGCATGGAACAAATAAAGAATGCTATCCGATGGAATATTACTGTCCCACAAATGACAACTATGAATAGGAAATAACTTGACACACAAATAGTACAAGCTGAATACAAAGAGGTGGCGAAATTTCCAGACTGCTCATCACACAAATTATCTTTTGTGTTGGGCCACCTGTCCTGTGGGAGGCTACCGGAATTTGTCCGGGACACGGTATGGTTAGGAAATTATGGTAGATTAAGTGTATGTAAAAACAACAAACACAAACAATTATGTGAGAAATTATGTTTGAGAGACACCTGTATTCAAGTATTAGAGTCCCAACAGCACCTTTTCTTCGAATATGCCTATACAGCTTCCTTTTGGTCATATCTAGCAGGACAATGGGAAGAACCTTTATTCTCAAACATATCCTATACTACTTTAATGTTTGGGGTAGTCACAGGAGGATGGGGCAAGTACCATCCAGAAACGCTGTACATTGTTTTGGCAATACTTAGATACTACATCTGGCAGTCCAGATATGTGTTGGTTATCCAGCAGACAGGTACACTATGTTGAAATGTGGAAAAATGTGCAATACTCTTTACAGTCCGTTTATTCAAGAGACTGCAGGAAATATAGACCAGAACAACTTAAACAATTGTGGTATAATTGTGAAAAAATGGATGGCTGAAGATTATCCCGACACTATTCTTCTGGTTCAATTTTGTATGTTACGTAAGTGGCCTTTCTAGAGCATGCATAACAAAATGATTTTGTACGTAAGTTCTTTCTTTTTCTTTCATCATGTATTTTAGACTGTTGTTTTGTAATGAACTGTAATGTAGCCCTTCTTTCAATAAAAATTCTCCTACTCTTTTCGAGAAGTGCCATGGGATCTTTAACATCCACCTGAACTACCACCAGAACAGGCAGATCGGACTTCGGTTTAACATCTCATCCGAAAGACAGCACCTCAGGAGTGCAGCCCCCAAATGCTGCACCACAGTGTCAATATTGGGACTGAACCCAAGTGCCTAGAGTGGGGAGCTAAAAGTAACCAAAACTAGCTGCTGAAGACTATAGTGAATGCATACAACCAAAGGTTTTTGTATTGCTGACTGCTGACCTGTGAGACAACTTGTGTTGTTAGACAGGCTCCAACAGTGTTTTAAATCCTATACCTCTGTGTGCCTTAGTAGAGCTTTTGCTAGGCAACGCTGAGGGGAGGAATTGGCCACCTGAGTGACAAACAAGAAGTCAGGTGGGTGCTGCAGTTCCTGTGTTGCCTACAAGAACTACAAGTTCGAGAACATGTTAATTTTAATACTTTAAGTTTAAAATCAGGTTGCTTACATAAAGGAAGTCATTTTGAAGTATCCAGTGTGTAATTTGCAGGGGTTTTAGATATTCCCCTACCCCATGGCATCCGTGACCTCGAAGGCACTTCCGGGTCAAACTCAGTACTTAATCTTGCCCTCTGCAAGCAGCGAGAGCATGATCGGGGCCCGCGCGGAGACACAAGCGCATGTCAGGCAAGGCAGGGGGCTCATGACACCAAGTAAGATCTCCATTGTACCCTAACGGCTGATTGACCAGTGAGTGGTGCACTTGTTGTAACCTTTGTTCTAGGTTTTCCTCTCCAAGGACTTGTGTGGGAACGAAGGTTAGTGACCGTTTGCCCAGACGATACTAGCTGTGTCTTGGTGTGACCCTTGGTGCTAGTCCTGGGACAACTATTCATACACTGCCACAAGCTAAATGTTTTGTAGTTGGAGAGCCCATCAGAGCACTCTGGTGCACCATGACTGCCCTTTTAAAGACATTTCAAGTGCATAGTGTTTAAATTAATTTTTTCTGTGGTTGCAAATGCTAAACCAGAAGTAGGCACTGCACAAACTACCTGTTTTTCTGTGGCATATGACAATATGTCTGAGCGAGCAGACTCAAGTGCAGGTATTCACAAGAGGATGGGGCAAGTACCATCCAGAAATGCTGTATATTGTTTTGGCAAGGGTTCACAGGGTTCAGCCAGGTCGCCAGTAAACTCCAAAGGTCAATTACTGCGTGATCTTATTAGAATGGACGATAATACTGTTAAACTATTGTCTGGTGAAATAGGGTCTAGGTGTGAAATATGTAAAGTTCACCATTGCTGCCCTAAATGACTTCAGCCTATACACGTGCAAACAGTGCAATAAATTAAACGAGTTAAGAGTAAAAATACTATACCTGGAACTAGAAAATATAACGCTTAAAATGCAAAAGGCAGAAAAGGTAAACAATGATGAAGTAATTGCCTCTAATAGTGCACCTGAGGGTCTACTAAAAAGGCAAAGAGGTGGGGATGAAGGAGACCCATGGGAACAGATAAAGTACAGTTATGTAAGAACTTACCATAACAGTAGATCTTCGAGAACAGCTCTTGCAGCAGGTTACACCATTAGGACTGAAGCCGGCAGGCGTCAGGACCTCACGGAAAAATTCTAGCTAGCTATCTTCAGCGGGGACCGCCCAGCGTCAGATCCCGCCCCCGATGTCAAGTGGTACATAAGGGCGGTCCGCTTAATTCCCCAGTTCTCCGCTGGAGACTACCGGCCGCAGGCTGACATCGAGATGGGAGACCAAGGATCCACCGTCAGAAGACAAAGGGTGTAAATCCCTGTTAAAAATGCTTAAGCCATGCCTCCTCAAGGGAAGGTGGGCGGAGGTACCTGCTGCAAGAGCTGTTCTCGAAGATCTACTGTTACGGTGTAAGTTCTTACGTAACTGTACTATCTTACTCGAGACACAGCTCTGGGCAGGTTACATCATTAGGACTGATTCCCAACAGTAATGCTGCCAGAAATTCGGGAGGAGGAAATAGGAAGTACATTCAGGTCCTGAACCTAGGACAGGAGACCCTGTAGCACCGCCAGGCCGAAACGGCTCTTCGCCGAGGCGATATCGAGGCTATAATGCCTGATAAAGGTATGCACAGAGCTCCAAGTGGCTGCAGCACAATAGCAGAGGAGGAGACGTTTTGAGTGCTGCAAAGGAGGTGGCCACACTCTAGCAGAATGACCCGGACTGTTCCGGAGGGGCTTTTGTTTGATATCATAACAGTATGAAATACACTGACAAGCCAGCGAGACAAGGACTGTTTGGATACAGATTGGCCCATCATCCTCTCAGAGAAGGAAGCGAAAGTTGCTCAGAACTACGAAAAGGTTTAGTTCTGTTGAGGTAATACCTCAGGCTGCGGTGAACATCCAGGGTGTGAAGCAGAGCCTCTCCTCTATTCGAGTAGTTCGGGAAGTAGACTGGTAGGTCAATGTCCTGATTTAGAGTGAGTGAAGAGACCACCTTAGGCAAAAATTTAGGGTTCGTCCTCAAGGATACTCTGTCCCGGTGGAAAACTAAATAAGGCTCTATGCACATGAGAGCGTGAAGCTCAGAAATTCTTCTCGCTGAAGTAACAGCAACCAAAAATAACGTTTTCCACGACAGAAAACGTAGCTCACAATCCGCGGCAGGTTCGAAGGGGGGAAGCGTGAGCTGTTCCAGGACATGGAGCAAATCCCATGGAGGTACAGGGTCCCTAATTGGTGGCCTAAGGTGTAACACCCCTCTCAGAAACTCCCGAGAGGCATCCAATTGTGCCACTGTACGATGTCCCACCGGAAGGTGGTAGGCAGAAATGGCACAAAGGTGCACCTTGATAGAGGAGTAGGCTAGACCCGAATAAAAGAGGGAGAGCAGGTAGTCCAACACCACTCCCACTGGGCAACCTAAGGAAAAATCGCGTTCGCGACCATAAACAAAACGGCGCCATTTCATGGCATACGAGATCGTTGTCGGCTTTCTCGGCTGCAGAAAGGACTTCTGCAACCTCTTGCGAGACCCCGTGGACGAAGATGGCTATGTCTCTAGGAGCCATGCATGCAGGTTCAATGAACGAAGTCCGGTGGACTAGTGAACCTTTCTCCTGAGACAGGAGATGGGAGCTGAACGGCAACGGAGCAGGGGTTCCGGATAGCTGCATCAGCAAAGGGAACCAGATCTGTCTGGGCCAGAACGGGCCACCAGGATCATGATTGCATGCTCCCTGCACAGTTTGAGAAGAACTCTCTGGATCAACGGGAAAGGAGGGAAAGCGTAGAGGAATCTGTCCGCCCAGGAGAGGGATAACGCGTCTCGCCAGAAAACACCAGGCCCTGGATCTAGCGAGCAAAAATTGGGCAGTTTTGCGTTGGATGGGGATGCGAACAAGTCCAGCTCTGGAGTTCCCATCAAGAAACAGATCCTCTGCTACCTCTTGAAGAAGTTCCCACTTGTGGACTCTGGCCTGGGAGCCACTCAGACCGCCTGCAATCGTGTTGTCCACCCCGGAACATGCACAGTGATCAGATTTGCGCGTGTCCGATTACCAATCCCACACCCTCATGGCCTCCCTGCAAAGGGGTAAGAGTGCGCCTCTTGTTTGTTGAGGTAATACATCACCGTGTTGTCTGTCTGAAGCAGAAGAGTACGCGTGGGATTACTGACTGAAAGGCCTGCAGGGCATAGAGAACCGCCTCATCTCTAGAACGTTGATATGGAGATGAGCTTCCATCGGGTCCACGTATTCTGGGACTTTACTCCGCCTAGGTGTGCCCCCACCCTAGACCCGAGGCATCTGTGGTGAGGGTTACCCGGGACGGCGCTACTAACGGACGCCCAAGGAGAGCGACCCTGGGACTAGCCACCAACTGCCAGTCTCGAATCACGGTGTTCGTGATCCTGACCGGATGCTGCAAGTGGTCTTGCCTTTGGTCCCATTGCACTTTGAGCATCCACTGAGTTACCCGCATGTGGAGCCTTGCGAAGGGACGGTAGGAATGGCCGCAGCCATGTGTCCGAAAGCAAGCGAGGCGACCCTGGCAGAGACGGTCTTGTTCGACGATAACTCCTGATGAGGGATCTGATGCGCTCGCCTGTCGCCTGGAAGAAAAGCTCTTCCTGAACAGTGTCCAGTACTGCCCCTATAAACTGCAGTTTCTAAGACGTACCAGGAGAGACTTCCCAGTTTATTAGGATTCCCAGAGATCGAACAGGTCCTGGGTGCTCTGGATCGCAGTAACAACGCCTCTGGGGACAGCCATGAGAAGCCAATCGTCCAGGTATGGGAACACATAATGGCCCTGTCTCCTCAGAGACGCTGCCACGACTGCCATGCACTTGGTAAAGACCCCAGTGGATGACAGTCCAATGGAAGGGCTCAGAATTGAAGGTGGTGGTCGAGGAACTCAAGCGCAGGAACCTCTTGTGCGCCTTGAGCTATAGGGATATGCAGGTATGCGTCCCTGCACGCCTAGAGACGCTAAGAAGCGCCTTGTTTCAGCATGGAATAAGACCGGAAGAGTCACAATGCGGAATTCTTGTAGGCGACCGGCACGTTGAGGTCGCTGAGGTCCAGAATCGGACGGAGGTCCCTGTTTTCTTTGGAACCAGGAAGAAGTGAATAATATCCTTGTCCTCTGTTTCTCGGACGTATTCTATCGCTCCCTTTGCAGGAGCGCGAAGTACTTTTGCCAGATCAGAGATTTGTGCTGGACCCGGATACCGGAGAGCAAAGGAGGCCTCGAGGTGGCTTTTCTGCAATTCTATATAGTGGCCTCTTCTGACCAACTGAAGAACCCACCTGTCGGTGGTTATAGCCTGCCATCCCGGCAGGAAGTTCGCCAAGCGACCCCCGACCATGATTTCCCGTTGATCCTGAGGGGCGGGGGCCGGAAAGGAGTCAGGCTGTGGCGGCGGAGGGTCCCGCTGGTTGGGCCGGCTTAGAAGTATGCTGGCTTCGGCTGGCGGGCTGTTTCCCCTGGGCTCTACGGAAGCCGGAGCCCCTCTGTTGTGTAGCGGAGTGGGGCTGCTGCCTCTGCATCCGCCCACGAATTCGGCTTTGGTTCCTACGAAAGGAACTAAGCCTGGGTCGGTACATGGCCTGAACCGACCTTACCGCCTTCCCGGCCTCTTGAAGTCTGGTAATAATCTTCTCCGAAGGATTACCAAACAAGACTTCTCCCTCGAATGGAGCGTCCATGATATTCTTCTGGACGTCCGGGCTAAAGCCGGAGACGCGTAACCAAGAGTGCCTCCGGAGGCATACGCCAGAAGCTGCTGCTCGGGCCGATGAGTCCGCGGAGTCAGAGACGCGCTCCAGACACTTGGGTTCCCACGTCCGAACCCGCACGGAGGAGCTGCTGAAGCATTTCCTCCTTCTGCTCACCTTCCGCAGTTTTGCAGCCGCTTCCAGACCCTGTTCTACAAGGCGCTCTGGAACCAAACCATGGGTCAAATAGTTCATGATCTGATGGCGCAGGTAGCAGAAGCATACGTGCGCTTACCCAACGCGGCCCAACTGCTTGGACTCTGGGTCCGTGGCAGGGTGCTCAGATGTTGCGTCTCTGTGACCGGTCATGTGAGGCTGTGATGACCAGAGAGTCGGCCTGAGGCTGCTGAGTCAAGTACTGGTCTTCTCTAGGAGCCTTGTACAAGAATCAGCTTTCTTCAGCATCGCCGAAGCGAATGTGGACGCTTCCATGCTGCCTTGGTGACGTCCACGAAAGTGTCAACCAAGGGTGGCACCACCACAGGCTTGGGGTCTTTTTGCTGAAGATATTTGGCGAGGCGTATCCTTTCGGGGTCTAGCTCTTCTGCATCTCATCCCATGTTCTCTTGGATGTGTCTCATAATATCCGAGAACGAAGGGTCGTCCGGAGGAGATTTTGGCATCTCACGTGGGTCCGGAGAAGAGATGGAGAGGGGAGATGGGGATCTAGATGAAGAGTACTCTGATCCCGTGTCCTCCGTCGAAGGCGATCGTCGGTATCTCCTGGGTCTCTTGGGGCTGGGTGACCTAGAAGAGGATTTAGACAGAGGTCTCCGTTTTTCTGGTCTCCCCCTGAGAGGGGTTCCGAGTTCCCGGGGAGGAGGTAAGTGGCCTGCCGACCCCAATGGCGAAGGGGGTGCAGGAACCGGAGGAGGAAGAGTGGGAACCATGTCCTTCTTTATGGTGTCCCACCAGTAAGTGAAGAGGTCCTTCACTTCCACTAAGGAAAGGCCCGACGACGGTCCGGGCGCCGGTGGACGGTCGTCGGGTCCCGGCGTCGGCTCCACAGGGGGCTCGGGTAACGGCGAGGGTTCCTGGGAGTCTCGACGACCGGGTCGCCTGCCTGGTCCTCGGGCTGCGTGAAGATCCTCCTCGGTCAAGGTCTCCTGACCGACGCCGCTCGAGGCGCCAGGGCCCTTCTCAGGGGAGCGGCGCCGTCCCCTACCGCATCCGCTGAGGAGCTGGCTTACCCGGCGACGGCGCCGCCTGGCCGACGCGGCTCCAGGGATGCAGGACGCGAGGTCCGACGACGACACACCGCGCCGGATCCAGAGGTCTCTTTAAGGAGGTGAGCTCCAACGCCTTACAGAAGGCAAAGAAGTGACCTGACGCCTGGTTCGAGGGCAGGAACCCGACTTGTGATGGTGATGATGGCGATCCCCAGACTTCGCCAAGGCCCTGGAGGATGAGACGAGGACGGCCTGGCGGACTTGGCCTGAGAAGAAGGCTTCCTACCGCAGCCGGAGGAGGCTGAGAGCTGGCCCTAGAGGGGAGCGGTCGACTGGAACCTGAGCTGCGCGAGTCCAAGCCCTGAGGGGACCTGAAGGGCCTTCTCCTTCATTTCTCTGCGTGCTTGTGGGTCTTTTTGAAGATTCCCCTGGAAGACATGGTTTTCAGCTTTCTTCCAGTAAGAAGGCTTGAAGGCCTTCTGACGCCGGATCCAGGTACCACTGTTAAACCCTGGCAGAAGGAGCAGGCCTGATATCGTGGTTCTGGGCCCAGGCACCGAACGCAGGCCGTATGGGGATCCTTGAAGGGGATCTGTTTCCCACAAGCACACTTGGAGGAGTGACCGGAGGTCGGAGAGGACATCAGCGAAAATCTTGCTAGAAGAAATCCAAATTTTCCCAAAGGAAAGCACTTAACCACGCGTCGCGTGCTAGACTATAACCGAAGGGTCGAGACATGCAAGTCGACGGCGGGAAAGAACTGGAGAATCTGGCAGGACCGCCCCCTTATGTACCACGCCTGACGTCGGGGGCGGGACCGACATCGGGGGCGGTCCCCGCTGAAGATAGCTAGCTAGAATTTTTCCGTGGGGTCCTGACACCTGCCGGCTTCAGTCCTAATGGTGTAACCTGCTGCAAGAGCTGTGTCTCAAGCAAGATCCACCAAATATTATTAAAAAGGACTGAAAGCTAATGCGTTTACTCATACCTTTACACAATCAATTTTCCCCTAATGAACCTGATTGATAGGGTACATGATGAAGCTGATGAGGTAATTAAATTGTGTGATAATAATGACAGCAATAAAGGAATGGAGGAGACTAGTAAAGAAAATACTAAGGAAAATCAACATACAACTCCAACAACAGACAACCAAATGGAGCTTAAAACACATACAGAACTAAATACGACCCAGCAGGCACCAAATACCATACAAACAGATGAGCACCCAGAAGAAGGTTTAAATGAGGGTGGCGATATGTATATAGAACATGCTGAAGCAAATCAAATGCAGGCTCCCCTCCAACAACTCAACACAAACAAAGTTGCCCTTGTAATAGGAGATTCTATAATTAGAAACACTGATAAGGAAAATAAAGAAAATATCATCAGCACCTGCTTCCCCGGGGCAGGGATAAGTGACTTGCAAAACCTAGCGCCTAAGATTGTTAAACAAGTTGAGGGTAAGAAATCAGCTGTACTTCATGCTGGAACAAATCATATTAGACATAAAAGTGAATATGAAATTCTCACTGACCTCCAAGTACTCTATAAAAGGTTAGCGCACCTGAAGTGCAAGGTGACCATCTCAGAAATCCTGCAAGTCCCAAGGGCAGATAGTCACTGGAATAATAAAATCACATGCATAAACAACAATCTACATAGATGGTGCCCAGCAAATAAAATTATTTGCATTAAAACCTAGGAGCACTTTTGTGAAAAAAGACACAGGTTTGCCAAAGATGGTTTACATCTTAGTAGAAAAGGCAGTAAGTTCTTGGGGGAACTTTTAAGGGACACTATACATAAGGAATATTTAAACTAAATAAGAAGGGGGAAAAGGGTATTTTGGTGACAGTTTGTATCTGTGAAGAACAAACATAGAAATATATCTGGTCTAAACATTCTATTAATCAACGCTAGAATTCTCCAAAACAAAAATGGATGCCCTAGATCTCCTACTAAACCAGGAAGATATCCACATACGCAGGATCACGGAGACATAGTGGAATGAAAACACCTGGGGAAAAGACATCCCTGGTTTCAAGTTGTTCTAGAAAAACAGAATAAACCAAAAAGGAGGAGGTGTTACAGTTTATGTTAGTGACCTACTCCAGGCTTGCGAGGCTACATATCAGACCGAAACTGAACTAAATGAGCAAATATAACTTAAAATAAATGTGCCAGGACTAAAACACATAAACCTAGGTGTATGTTATAGGTCCTCCTCTCCTTACAGCTGAACAGAATCTACAGTTCTTAGATATCCTAGCAGAAATGGGTATTAATCCTAGAACTTTAATAATTGGAAATCTTAATCTACCTAATATTGACTAGGAGGAAGGAAAGGGTACTATGGCGTTGGAAAAAAAAAAATGCTTAATTTCATGGTTTGTAGTAACATGTCACAGTTTATGAAAGACAACATACATGGATCAAGTATTCCTGATTTAGTCATAACTAGCCTTGAAGCTGAGGAAAATATTGTAAATATAAGAGAACCTGTATTAAACGGTGATCATGACATTGCTGTAAAAGATACTACAAAAATGAAGTGCTACCACAGGGCAAAAATTGATGACATGAAGAGATACCTGTCAGAATTGAACTGGGCACCAAAACATATCCCGTATATCTCAACTATATAGAGGGGGTGATAAAATAGACTTCAAGAACCTGGCTAAAGATTTTGGCCTCAATATCTCCCATTTTTTTATTTATTTGAGGCTCGTAGCTAGACTACAGGCCTTATTCAACTACCAGCTAGCCCCTGGGCTAGTCAGGTACTCCCCCCATTAGAAGAGGTTTTCTTACACCCGACACATAGAAGCCCCTTCAAAACCTTTGCGACAATGCTACTGATTGCTACTGAGTGCTCTCCTGGATCCTTCTGTACAGTTAAAGCGAAGGTGGGCAGTCGACCTGGCTCCGGATAATTTGACCGAGGGACACCGGGATTTAATTTTGAAAAGGGGAATGCCCTGTTCTGTCAATAATAGGCCAAGAGCTATTCATCACAATATTCTGAACAGGAATTACTTTACCCCAGTTTTGGCTCATAAGTTAGACCCCAACATCTCTGATATATGCCCAAAATGCAAAGTGGCATCAGGCACTTTTTTTTTCCCCATTTGGTTTGGTCCTGCCCCAAAGTGTATTCCTTTTGGGAAGAAATCATAACACTGTTAACTAAAGTATTAGGATGCACCCATTTGGTGGACCCTATAGAGGTTCTCTTGGGCCTACCCTTAGGAGGTCATGGGGGAAAAATCATTAAATCATCCCCTACGATGGCTGGGCATTGTGGTCAGCAAACAGGTCTTAGTGCAGTATTGGAGATCTGAATCGGTCCCCCAATAGCTCACTGGTAAAGTCCCTCTTACAATGTATGAAATTAGAGCACACACAGTACCTAGCAAGGAACCAGATCCACAACTACCTCCAGATTTGGGCACCCCTGAAGAAGGTGGTGAGTTCACCCTGGTTCCCAACATTCTGATACTACTGAACGACCCAGGAACATCACTGAAAGTTAGCAGGCCTTTGACATTTCATTGGATGGAGACTTGATTCTTATTCCTCTCTTAAAAATGAGACAAAAGTTTAGCCATACATTATATAATTATGAGAGTTGATGGCATATTATAAAATATGATTTAGTAGTGGTGATTTCTTATTGAGTTGGGGTCCTAATGAAGGCAACTTTGAAATTGCATCTTAGCATGGGTTATGTACCTCTGTAACAGCTGCAATCTTTCCATTTTGTTGTAATAAGATCAGCTATTTACTGACATGTTTGAAATGCTGACTTTTAAATAAAGTTTACAAAAAAGAATTGAACTGAGAGGATGAAGTAAATGACATGTCTGTTGAACAAATGTGGCTTAAAATAAAAGCACAAATAGATTATTGCATTCAGAATTGTATCACAGAGAAATCCAAATACAATAATAAGGGTAGAGTCCAGCCCTGGTTTAATAAAACCATCCAAAAAAGCCATAATAATAATAATAATAAAAAAAAAAAAGAGCCTGTAACAAATACAAAACAAATCCTGCAGATACCAGTTGGAAAAAATATAAAGACGGTCTTAGAGAGTGCAAGAATACGATCAAAATGGTTAAACGTAATTTGGAAGAAAATCTGGCTGTCAAAACTGGTGATAAAAAATTTTTTTTTATTATATTAACAGTACTAGGAGGCACACATACTAATATAGAACCCCTCAGGGTTCAGGACAATGTCATCTAAAATGAACCAGATATGGACAGAGAATTTAATAAATATTTTCTTAGTGTTTACCAAGATACTTCATTGGGTCCCGTAAATAAATATAAATATGTTCCTTTGGTTAAATATACCTTATCTGCAGAAGAAGTTAAAGAAAAATTACAACTCTTAAAAACAAACAAATGTCAGGGACCAGACAATATACATCCCTATCTGTTGAGGTCGCTCACTGTTGAACTAGCTGGCCCCCTAGCTAAATTATTTTCCTGCTCCTTTACCAATGGTGAGGCTATCAATGCTTGGAAAATGACAGATGTTGTACCAGTATACAAGAAGGGCTCAAAACAAGTTACACAAAACAACAGGTTTAAGAAGCTAACTTCCATTATAGGGAAACTTATGGAGGATATTCTAAAAACATTTCTAGAAAGACATTCTAGATACAGGTCTATCTAATATTGTGCAGCATGGATTTACAAAATCTAGATCTTGCTAAACCAATTTAATTTTTTGAACCTGTAAGCAAAGCACTGGACGATGCCCTCCTCGTTGATACAATTTACCTCGATTACTCCAAGGCCTTTGACAGTGTCCATCATGAAGAGCAAACAGAAGCCTAAGGGGACATGATATGTAGCTAACGAGTGAATTATATAACACCACTACCAGAGGTAGCTGGTTTAACCAGCGAATAGTTAATATCTGGAACTCCTTACCAGAACATATAGTTGAAAGTCCTACAATGGAATATTTTAAGACAAATACTGACACTCATTGGCACAACCTTCATTACCAATAAATATTGGTTGAATCTATATGGCTACCGCTTCTGACTTGTATTATTCTTATGATTCTTATGAAAAATAACACTGTTTAGATAGGCAATGGACTGGAACAACATAAAGTATGTAACAATTTCGATTAAGTTGTACCTATGAATGAGATATCATTGCTAGCTGAAATCTACTTATAGTAAATTGTATTCAGCAACATGAACAAGGCAATTCCACTGAGCTACAGCTTATTTGCAAGGGATACCCATTTTGTATAGTCCTGGCATAGCAGAAAAACAATTCAGAAACACTAAATACATAAACTAGCAATATTTCCAAGACATAACAAGCATACAGTTTTACAGAAAAATAAAAAAATACACAATTCTATGTAAAATATGCATAACAGGGTGAACTGCACAAGTAATACACATTCATACCTTATAAAGGCCATCAAAATACGAACACTCACATCAGAGTATAAAGATCAATCAACTCCAAGACTGGGATGGCAAGCTTGAGGTAACATGGCTTGTTGTACTAACCATTCTTTCATTTTTGGCCACAATACTGTTATTCTGTGGTCTCGGATTTTTAGGTATTGTGTTCCAAATTCGGTACTCAAGTGGTAAAAGGAAGATTGTGCTACATTTGTTCTTTCTAGAGGGACATCAAATTCAGTGCAGTTTGCTGATCTCAGTCCAGCCTTTAGGATCTTCATGAAAACACAGTTGCACGTGTAATCAGGGACTTTCTTTTCATGGCATTTAAAGAGGACAGGAAGTAAGCAATAATCCCCGACAGGGTGGGCTTTATTGGGAAATACTGGACCGCCCAGGGGCGTAATGAGGCCAGACGCCACAGGCACAGGGCCTTATAGCCCCTGGAAGGTCCGGTATTTCCCAATAAAGCCCACCCTGATGGGTATTATTGCGCTTAGAAAATGGGCACAGTAAAAAGAAATGCTTGAGAATTTACTTTTATTTTTTTTTTTTTATAAAAAAAATTAATTAACATTAGGTTTTGTAATTAAATAGTTTCTCCGCCTGTATTGGAATATAGGACTTCTGGTCTAACTGAGATGCTGTAGTTCAGAAAATGAAAAGAAAATGCTGGGTTCCATGCTGTTGGTGCCCCCAGAGCAGTTTTCCTTACAGAGCAGTTCTCTAAACCCCTTTGTTTTTCCCCCCTTCATTTTTGTTTTAAATGTTGGAGACAAGCGATATAGCGGTTCAGGAAGCAAGCTGCAATGTGGGAGGGGTACAGTATTTCTTTCAGTAAAAATGAACAAATGAGTGTTTCAGTCTGTGGAACTTTTTTTTTTCTTTCTTGTTTTGAATGCAGACGGTTTAGAATTGCATTCATTATGGTCCGGAAATGCTTTGTTGCTTTGCCGAGAGCGAGCGGTATCTCCTGCTGCTGTGCATATGAGGAATGGTATTTTCTTGGTTTTCTTTACCGCAGATGGACATCTATGGGCGGTACAGAAAACTAAAAAAGCACCGCTGCTCGGCTGCTTAGCAGAGGTGTCGGAGATACAGCTCTTTGTAAATGATCACAGTGTTTCTTTTGGAAACCGGAATGGTTTCTGAGACATTTGATGCCATTTTCTTTTCCTAAATTTCTTTTTATATGGTTGCCTTGGGTGGAAGGAGGACAGCAGCCCAGCCACTATTTTTTCAGGTGTCTGGGAAGAGACAAGAAATGGCGGCTGGCGAGTGTTAACATTCGGGGTGCCAAAGAATTCACTTAGTAATGGGGCACCCTGAACTGGCTCTTATTTTATTGCGGGCTCTACTGAAAAACCGCCGCCCACTTAGGTTGGCTTCTTGACCAATCAGCATGCTGGGATTATCTCGCCCATTTTCTGATTTCTAATTAGCCGTTGTTTATAATGTTCCCATTTGCATAAATGTTATCTATACGGCTAAATTATCCATATGTAACAGTACCTTAATACAGTCAGCACTCATATCTGTCGCCTTCTGTTCCCAGGTCAGGTGACGGATATCTGAGAGAGACAGTTAAGTGGAAACTGGATGCTTCAGTCTGCAGTTTGTTCTGTGACTGCTTTGGTCTTATTTGATATTAAACTGTGTGCAATAACCGAAACTTGGTGGCAAAAGGACGATTGGAGAACTAATATTAACGGATTTCAAGTGTTTAGATGTGATACAGATAATAGAAGGGGAGGAGGCATGGCTTTATATGTTCACAACGATATAGTGGCTTATGAAATGAAAACCACCAAGCACTCAGATTTCGAACAAATTCTGGTGAAAATCATTCCCCCAAAGGGACAACATATCTTAGTAGGCGTATACTATCGACCGCCATCTTTAACTTCTGGAACAACCTTCGAATTAATCCAGAGTATTAATGAACTAAATGAGGCAAAAAATATATTATTGCTCAGTGACTTCAATTTTAACGGTATAAACTGGAATACTTGGTCCCCCTCATCCCCTTGTGAAGCAGCATTTTTGGAAGCTGTAGATTCTTTGGTGCTGGAAAACTACACACAGGAAGGAACTAGGAAAGCAAATATCCTAGACTTGGTTATGAGCAACATGAAAGAGCAAATACTGGATTGTAGAGTAAGGGAGCCTTTAATTGGGAGTGACCACAATATGGTTGGGGCTAAAACTGTAATTAAGGGTGTTCCTAATTCTGGGTCTACTGTGATAAGAAACTATAATAAAGCAGACTATACCAGGATACGACTGTTAGTAGAAAATTGGGATTGGAAGTCATGTTTCAAAGGGTGTTCAGTTACTCAAATGTGGAATGACTTTAAATCATTTATATATTATATAACTGAATCACAAATCCTTATTAAAAAAAAAAAAATAAATAATGCTAAAGGGAAAATTCCCGCTTGGTTTAATAATAACATCTATAGATTAACTAAAGAGAAAAATAGAGCTTATAACAGGTATAAGAAGGAGGGAACCAGGGAGTATCAATTAAAATGTAAAAATAAACTAAGAGAATTAAAGAGTGAAATAACTAGGGCCAAAAGAAATTTTTAAAGTAATTTGGTACCCAAGGTATTGGATAATCAGAAGGCTTTCTATGGATATATAGCTTCCCCTGAAACAAAATAATAGCAATGTGGGACCCCTGCTAGTAAACAATAATAATGTAACAAATCAGAAAGAAATGGCAATAGAGTTCAATAAATTGTTCAATAGTATATACTCTAGTGGGCTGGTACCAGACCCCATATCTATAAAAACATCAGATGTACCTTTAGTAATTACAGTGGATACTGTGAAAGAAACATTGCTTAATCTGAAAATTAATACCTCCCCTGGACGAGATGATTTACACCCAAGACTTCTTAAAGAGCTTGCTACCTCTATTTGTAATCCTCTCCAGGCAATTTACCAGACCTCTATAGATTGTGGAGAGGTACCTGAGGACTGAAGGTTGGCAAATGTAATCCCTATTCACAAAAAAGGATCAAGAACTGACTGCTCCAATTATCGTCCTATTAGTTTAACCAGTATACTGAGTAAAGTATTGGAGTCTATTATAAAGGACAACGTCAAGGGCTATTTAAGTGAAGTGGGACACGTAGATATTACACAACATGGATTTACTAAGGGGAGATCATGTGTGACTAACTTGCTGTCTTTTTTTGAGATAGATAACTGTCTATGGCTGTACTTGCTATCAGTGGATGTTATTTACATCGATTTCGAAAAGGCGTTTGACTCAGTGTCCCATTTAGAAGTAGTGCGTCAATTGGAGACTCTGGGAGTAAGTGCCTATATTGTTAGATGGATATCTTTATAGTTGACTAATAGGAAACAGTGTGTCTGTATAAAGGGAGATAAGTCAGATTGGATGGAAGTACCTAGCGGGGTACCTCAGGGCTCCGGACTGGGTCCACGTCTATTCAATGTTTTGGTTTCTTCTATCAAATGTGTCAGTAATGCATGGATTGCTAAATTTGCCAACGATATTAAACTTGGGGCAGTAGTCACTAATATTCCAGAAGTTCAGAAACTCCAGGAAAATATAGATTCAATATATACAACAGCTGTAGAGAGGAAGCTGAAATTTAACATCAATAAGTGCAAGGTTATGCACTTAGGTAGGAAAATCCTAAAAATTAAAAATAAGTACTTTATAAATGGAGTAGAGTTACTGGAAATGGAAGTGGAAAGGGATTTGGGAGTATGGATAAATAAAGAATTGGAGTTTAGTTATCAAGTAAATGAAACCGCTAAAAAAGCATATAGAATTCTGGCTCTAATCATGAAAAATATAAGGAGTAGAGAGAGGGAAGTTATAGTGCCACTTTTCAGGTCTCTGGTCCAACCCCATCTGGAGTATGCTGGTAGTGTATGAAGCCCCAGGTTTGGAAAGGACGTACGTAGATTGAAGGCGGTGCAGAGACGGGTGACAAGGTGTTTGGCAGGCTTGGAACAATTGTCTTATGAGGAAAGATTGAAGGAGCTTGGAATGTATTCCTTACAATAAAGGAGATATCGTGGGGATATGTGCCTGATCTATAGGGCATGTAGATCTCCCGATTTGTGGGAATGTTTTGTATTAACATTAAGACCAAATTGAACTATAAACCGGGGCCATTTGTATCAAATAAAAGGTGAGAATTATAATAAGAACTTGAGAGGGACTTGGTTCTCGCAACGTGTTGTGAACCAATGGAATAATTTGCCAAGCAACGTAGTTTCTAGTGAAACCATAAATGAATTTAAAACAGCTAGAGATAAATACAGAAGTAATCACCTATATGCTCTGAAGCTGTAAGTGGTGCAGGACTATTATGGCCTTTGGCCAATGTTCCTGATATTTTCCTATGTCCTACGTTCCTGTGTCTTTGGTTGCTTCAGTTTGTGGCTGCTTTGCCTGCTTCAGTCTGTGGATTTCTCTACAGTACTCTACTGGGGACACAAAGGGTCTGTTATCAGAGAGCTCACACTCAGAGCTGCACAGGAGATAACAGGCAGGATGGGGGACGGAAACGGATAATGTAAAAGATGAATAAACGAGTGTAAACACAATGTGAAATAAAATAATCATGTAGACAAAGATGGATACATGAGAGAAACGGATAAATAAGAGCCGGATAAATTAGTGTTGACTGTACACAATGATGTAATAAACTGATTTTGCATTGTTTTGTTTTTCTGGGATGCATTCTGTTACAGTTCTCTTCATAGAACCAGTGAGCCAGTGTTTTAACTATGTCACGGTTTGTGCACAGAACTCTAAGCATGATTCTGATAGGACAACAGTTCATGTGTAGCATTCTGTACACAAATCATGACATAGTAAAAACTCCAAATTATTGGTTCCATTAAAAGAGCATTGCAGAATGTTGTCCATAAAAAGAAAACAATTGAAAACACAGTTTTTCACATCAGAGTTTATTTGGGTACAGTTAGAAATGGACAGTTGGAGGCAAGTCTTTCACATTTCTGTTACTAGGAGCATTACTAACTGCTGCCAATCAGCACAGGTTTCCTGACCCCTTTAAGCATCAATCCAGCTATGTGCAGCTGCCTTAGCTCCAAATGAAGCCAATTCAGTTGTTTATATAGAAAGCAGTGATGGGTATGCCGTGGGGCATCAAGGACAAACCTGACAAAGCGGTTATACATTACTTCTATTTTCCTGGCACTAATGATATTTGTACTGTGCGTACCGGGGCGGGTAACGTTTGTACAGCTGATAAGTCACACTGTATTGTGATGATGTCTGTATGTTTGTTCCAGAAAACAAATAAAGCAGAATCGATTAAAAAAGGGAAGGGGATTGGAACAAGCATGAAGTGTGCACACAGAATATGAAGACATCTGCTGTGCCCACAAGTAGAATGCACTGTGTAAGAAAAGTCCTGGGCATATTTTCTTGTGCTGTTGTCTGTAGGTTTGTTCCAAAAAACAAATAAAGCAGAATTGATTAAAAAAAAGGAAGGGGACTGGAACAAGCATGAAGTGTGCACACAGAATATGCAGACATCTGATGTGCCCACAAGTGGAATGCACTATGTAAGAAAAGTCCTGGGCATATTTGCTTGTGCTGGTAGATATCTGTAGGTAATGCAGTATGCTGTGGTAATGAGTAGGGAAGGGTATTCCATTTTCAGCAAGTCCATAAGAAAATGCACTGAAAAGAAACTGAATCCTCACCTTTCAAACAAGCTGAGAAGGTGCACATTTGTTGCCCTGGCTCCATATTCTACATGCCTTAGTTTTAGCCTCAACAGCTTGTTTACATAGTAGTAAAAGGTGTGCTTTTATTTGTTTTGTGCCCTTTTGGGTGCTGAGAGGGCATTACGTACAATTAAAATGAAGAAATATAAACATAAGACAACACCTGACCAGGGTGAGACAAATTAATTTGTGAGCTGGTGGTCGGTTTGACCACTAGCTTTCAATATCTGACAGCCAAATTAATATTTTGTGGATCAGCATTGTTAAGGGCTCAAACACTATTACTGGGCAGGTAGCCAGTTAGCTGGTAACTTTCAAAATATGGTAGCCAAGCCAATTTTTTTTAGCGGCCATTGGCCACCTGAACTGGCCCACCCTGCACCTGACCAACATACAGAGAAAAACAATCTCCATAACAGAAATAAAACAGTAGTCCAGCAAAATAATAATTATGTACACCCAAACCAAACCTAAATAGCAGTTACGCAAGAAGTTACCCTAACACTAGATCTTCGAGAGAGGTTCCTGCACTAGGTCTACACATACAGGACTGCGCCCCCTGGCGTCGGGTTCAAACGGCAAACTTGTAGCTAGCAATCATCAGCGGGGACCGCCCCCTGATGTCAGGTGACGCGACGTCAGCCAGACTATAAAAATGGGGCGATCCCACGCCCGCCCTCCAGTTCTTTTCCACCGGAGACCTAGAGAGAGGATAGCAGAAAGAAAGGAGTAACAACTCCTGGGACCCTGTGCCCTGGCTAGACCCGGGGACTAGACAGAATAAAAAAGGAAAAATTTCCAGGAGCTGGGGGAAGGTGGGTGGGAAACTAGACCTACTGCAGGAACCTCTCTCGAAGATCTACTGTTACAGTAAGTTCTTACGTAACTACTATATCTTACTTCAAGAGGGTTCCTGCAGTAGGTCTTCACATACAGGACTGAATTCCAAGTAGTCTAACAAAAAGGAGGAGTCGGAGATGAGTTTCCGGGAGGAGGAAGATGTCTGCCAACTAAGGATCTGCCTTAAGACAGAAGACCTTGCAAAACTGCAAGGCCGAAACCCGCTCGACGCCTAGAGGCAATGTCCAGACTGCAGTGCTTAGTGAAGGTGTGGACGGAAGACCAAGTGGCCGCTGCACAGATCTCCGCAGTGGACACATTCCTGAAAAAAGCAGGAGTGGCCACACTTCTGGTGGTGTGGCCTTTAACCGCCCCTGGAAGGGTTTTCTGTATTTCTGGTAAGTGTAGTGAATACAGTTAGCCAGCCACCTAGAAATAGTCTGTTTAGAGATGGCCTTGCCCTGGCACTGGGAGGCAAAGGCCACAAAGAGTTGGTTCAACTTTTGAACCTCCTTAGTCCAGGAGGTATAGTACCTCAAAATCCGATGCACATCCTGGGTGTGCAAAAGATATTCCCCTCTGTTGGAATGCTGACGAAAACAGACCGGCAGTTCAACACTATGGTTGAGAGTTGTCTCCAAAACCACTTTCGGAAGAAAAGAAGGATTAGTCCTCAGGACCACCAGGCCCTTGTGGAAAATCAAATAAGGCTCTCTGCAAACAAAGGCCTGAAGCTCTGAGACCCTTCGAGCTGAAGTAACTGCAACCAAAAACAGTGTCTTCCAGGACCGGAAGCACGTAACACAACTTGCTGCCAGTTCAAAAGGGGGCAAAGTTAGTTTCTCCAACATAACATTAAGATCCCAGGGAGGACAGGGGTTCCGGACTGGACGTTTGATGTGAAGGATACCCTTCAAGAAAGTTTTGGAAACCTCTAGTTGTGCTAGGGCTTTGCTCTCTACCGGAAGGTGGTAGGCCGACACCACAGAAAGATGGACCTTACTAGAGGAGTAACTAAGGCCCAACTCAGAAAGATGTAAGAGGTACTCTAAGACCTGGGAGGCCGAGCAGGAAAAAGGGTCCAAGCATTTGGCTGTGGCCCAGATAGAAAATCTCTTCCACTTCATGGCGTAGGTGGATGTGGTAGAGGGCTTTCTGGCTTCCACCAGCACCTGAGCAACCTGAGAGGAAACTCCATAGCAAGAAACCGCTATGTCCACAGGTGCCAGACATGAAAATGGAGAGACTGAAGACTCGGATGGACCAGGGTGCCCTGCTCCTGAGACAGAAGGTCATGAGACCGTGGCAGAAGGACAGGCGGTTCTAGAATTAGTTGTTGTAACAGCGGGAAACAAATCTGCCGAGGGGCAATCAAATTCTGCCTGGAGTTTCAACAGAACCTTCTGAATAAGAGGAAAGGGAGGAAACGCATATAGAAACCTCCCTGTCCAAGAGAGAGAAACAGTGCGTCTCGCCAAAAAGCACCATGCCCAGGAATGAACGAGCAGAAGTTGGGTAGTTCTGCATTGAACAGGGAGGCAAACAGATCTAGGTCTGGCCGACCCCACCGAAGAAACAGGCCTTCGACTACCTCCCGCTTTAGTTCCCACTCGTGAGCCATGGCTACTGATCGGCTCAGACTAACCGTCAGGACGTTATGCACGCCTGGTACGTGGACTGCTGTCAGAAACAGGCCGTGCTGAATAGCCCAATACCATACTCTCATTGCTTCCCTGCAAAGAGGGTATGACCGGGTACCTCCCTGTTTGTTGAGGTACCAGACAGTCGCCATGTTGTCTGACTGGACCAGAAGTGTTCCCAGGAGAAGTAACAACTGGAAGGCCTGGAGCACGTAGAGGACTGCTCTGGTCTCCAGGATGCTGATGTGAAGATGTTGCTCCGGAGGAGACCACGAACCTTGAGTTCTGTGATCCCCCAAATGGGCCCCCCAACCCATATCGGAGGCATCCGAGGTGAGGGTCTGGGAGAGAGCCAGAATGGAAGGGGGTTCCCACCAACAAGTTGGTGAGGTCCTGCCACCAGAAGAGGTCTTTCTGAAGGCTGTTGGGGATCATGACCAGTTGGTTCATGTCATCAGATCGTTGATCCCACTGGACTCGAAGAGACCACTTGGTAACCCTCATGTGCAGTCTGGCCAGGGGGACGGCAGGAATGGCCGCTGCCATAAGACCCAAAAGACAGAGCACCAAGTGCGATGGGGTCCATCGAGCTTTGGCCACCAAAGTGGCCTCAGAAGCCAAGATCTTGGCTCAATCCAGTGGTAAGAAGGCCTTGCTATGGACTGTATCCAGTACCGCTCCAATAAATTGGAGGCGCTGAGAGGGTACTACCTGAGACCTGGGGAGACTGACTGAGAAGCCCAGCTGGGCAAACAGATCCAGAGTAAAGGAGAGAAACTCCTTCAGGCTGTCTGGGATGGCGCTGAAAAGAGCCAGTCGTCCAGGTATAGGAACACATATATGACCCTGCGGCGGAGAAACGCCGCTACCACCGCTAGGCACTTGGTGAAAACCCGGGGTGCTGAGGATAGGCCAAAGGGAAGTGCCTTGAACTGGAAATGGTTCTCCCAGAAGGAGAATCAAAGGAAGCCGCTGTGGGCCGGGAGGATGGGAATATGAAGGTAAGCATCCTGCGTATCCAGGGAGCACAGCCATGTGTTTGACGGGAGCAGGGGCAGGAGTCCCTGAAGAGTCAGCATGAGGAACTGCTTGTGTTCCACAAAAAGGTTGACCGTGCCGAGATCCAGGATAGGTCGCAGATCCCCAGTCTTTTTTGGGACTAGGAAGAAATGGGAGTAGAATCCCATTCCTAGTTGATTTGGAGGGACGGGTTCTATGGCCGTTTTTTGTAGCGGGACCTGGATCTCTTGGTGGACGATGGGGATCTGAACAGATGGGTAAAAGGACCTTCCCAGAGGGTTTAAAGGTGGAATCTCCAGGAACTCGATAGAGTGACCTCTTTGTATGAGCTGAAGAACCCATACATCTACAGTGACGGACTTCCACCCCCCTGGTGGAGACCGAACCTCCCTTCTACTGGTTCCTCTGAGGGGGATGGAGGGAGCGGGAGGAGGGGAAGCGAGTCAGAATGCCGAGGGGAGCCGAGTTTTGTTCCCGAGGCTGCTTTGGCGAACTTAGCCTGAGGAGCTTGGGCTCCAGAGCCAGTGGCGCGTCTTTTACCTTGACGCTTGTTCTGGTTCTTGTTCCATCTTCTCTGGTGATGAAAAGGCTGTTTCTTTTGACCCGTCCGATACATGAAGCGTACATCTCTAAGAGGCCTGCCGCTCTCTTGCAGCCCTGTAATAATGTCTTTCACGTCGCCAACAAAGAGGACGGAACCCCTGAAAGGTGCACCCAAAAGGGATGACTGAACATCCTGTGCCAAACCTGCGAGGCACAGCCATGCTAGGTGCCTAAGGAAGATTCCCCGAGGGCGCAGCCCGAGCCATGGAGTCCACAGAATCATAAGTGGCCTGGAGCGCGTGACGGCAGGAAGATTTATTCATGTGAACCTTGTCCAGCAGTTTAGCCCTGAGGTTTTCATCAGGGATGTCCTGAAGGTCCCTCTCCAGTTCTGTGAGAGCAGACTTCTGAAAAGCCACCATGTTTGACATGTAGTTCAGCGACCAAATGGCACAGGAGGTGGACGAGCAGATCTTTCTAATGAACGGGTCAAGTTGTCTTGAGTCCTTGTCTGGTGGGGAGGAACTCAAGTGTTTAGATTGAGCCGAGCGGTCATGCGCGGCCGTGATGACCATAGAGTCGGCTTTTGGGTGTGAAGTCAGATGAGAGATCCCTTCCGGGGGAAGTAGGTTCTGTCAGCCTTCCTGGAAAGAGCCAGGATGGAAGAGGGCTGTTGCCATATTGTAATGACTAGATCCTCGTGCGGGCCCATCCAAGGGGGGATGGGAAGAGGGTCTGTGAGGACAAGTCCAAATGTTCAGCCAGCCTTTTTCGCTGAGGCTCTATCTCCTTCAACGGCCAGCCCCCTGCTGTCTGAATAGTTCTCAAGAGATCCCCAAAAGAAGGATCCTCCGGGGGAGATTTGGGGAATTCTTTTAGATGAAGTTCGACGGGTGAACAAGGTTCAGAGAGGTCGATATTGGAATCCGAATCCGAGGGCTCCAAACCACTGGGAAGGGAAGGGAAGGATCCATCCCGGTGTCGCACACTGGAAGAGACCCCGCAGCACTTCCCAAAGTAACTCGATGAGGTGGTGCTCTGGGTAGAGGAATTCCTCAGAGCAGCTTGGACTGGCTAAGTTCTGTAAGGAGTTGTGTCCTAGCATCCTGTCACCATGCCAGGACAGATTTGTGATCAGGCGACGGTGGAGGAGGAGGCAGCTGGTACCCAGGATACCCGGCCAAGGGCTGCTAAGCAAGATGATGCCAAGGGGTATTGTTACCCTGCAAACCCCGAGTGATAACCTAACTGCTTATAAAACCAGGTGTCAGGTAGCCTGGCGTCAGAGGCGCCAAGCCCGGCGTCAGATAAGAAGGGTCTGGCGGAGGGCCACCCAGCGGTGGAACATGGGGGTCAGGCCCCAGGAAACTGCCCAAGGGTCCTGCAGGAGGAGCTGAAGGCGCCGAAGGGCCGCTGGGCAGCGGCAAGGGATCAGGCGTAGGGCCAGAGGGTCCCGAAGGGGGGGTTCCATACTTAAAAGATCTCAGTCCCACGACGGACCCCCTAGGAGGAGGGGAATCCAGCGGCAGCAAAGAACCAGGTGAAGGGGGAAGCTCTGGAAGAGACCCCATGACAGGTCTAGGAGTGATCCGACGAAGGAAAGTCGAACGGGTAGCAAATCTCTGGGGTAGAGACCATAGGGATGAAGTGTCCCCACCAACACACTCGTCTCCGCCGCGGGTCCTCAAGGAGCCCAACAGGAAAGTGATGCAGCCAGCGGTCGACGGAGGGTCCATCGTCCGGCTTATCAGTCGCGACCGGGCTGGCTGCGGAGGAAGGTCAGGCTTATTGGTCTGGGCCGGGCGCCCGGCGGCAGGGTGACTTATCGGCGGTGCTACAAGTGGGAGAACTGACATACCTCAAGAGAGGCAAGCCCCGGCTGCCCGCACACCTCGGTAGGAGGGGGAGAAGGCATCCGGCCCGCAGAAGTGGATGGAGTGCCCATAAGAGTGGTACTCATGGTTCTGGAAGTGGAGGGTCTCCCTTGCGGCGACGGGCTTCTCTCCCGGTGCTTCTCCTGGTCCTTCGTTTTCTTTTTTCTGGAGCTGGAGACGATGACCTCTCCCTAAGCTCCTGGAGCTCCTTTTCCATAGAAGTCAGCCATTGGGTCAGAAGGTGGGCCTCGAGGGTCCGCTTGCGTCGGGTCCATGTGGCCTGGTTGAACCCTTGACAAATAGCACACTCAGCCGAGTTGTGCTTTGGCCCCAGGCAGAAGAAGCGGCGGGAGTGGTCGTCCCCATATGAGATTTGGGAAACGCACTTGGAGCACTTTTTCTTAAGACAAGAGGACACACACTCGTTTGAAAAATTTGGACAAAAATATACAAAATAAGACGAAAATCGTCTCATACTAAGCGGGCGACTGATCGCTGTTCTACCACGTCTGTCGAACAAACTGAAGTGATGGCGGGAAAGAACTGTAGGGCGGGCGCGGGACCGCACCTTTTATAGTCGGGCTGACGTCAGGGGGCGTAATCCTATATGTGAAGACCTGCAGGAACCCTCTCGAAGTAAGATCTTTATTTATGGAACGCTATTCCAAAATAGATCACAGCGTTTTATATAATATAATAAAACAATTTAAAACAGAACCACATTTTTGAAAATCATCAAAGCAAGAGCTTAAATATCAGTATAAGCCAGTTCAAATAAATAAGTTTTCAAAGCCGATTTAAAGGCTTCAATGGACGAGCATTCACTTACCCGATGAGGTAGAGAATTCCACAGGGTCAGAGCAGCAAAAGCAATCTAGCTAGCTCCCAAAGTTGTCAAACAGACCTAAGGAATCTCCAGCAATCAATCTTCGGTGGAGCAGAGAAGGCAGTAGGGACAGAGAAGCTCTTGCAGGTACCGTGGTCCCTTTACATATAGGGCCTTATAGGTCAGTAATCTGACCTTGAAGGTGATCCTCCGCCGCACCAGCAGCCAGTGTAGGGCACGGAGCAGAGGTATAACATGGTCAGATCTATGTAAACCTGGCAAAAATCTGGCAGCCGCATTCTGCACCAGCTGCAGGCGGCGGAGGTCCACCCCTGGTAGCCCTAGGTATAGGGCACTGCAGTAATCAAGGTGTGAAGTCACCAAGGCGTGGCCCAACGTCGGAAGATCATCAAGTGGTACCAGGTGCTTTATTTGGAAACATTCCTCAGATGATAAAATGAGGTCTTGAAAACAGCCGACACCAGAGTCTTAAGTGTCAGCCCGCTATCAAGCATGATGCCCAGATTCCGCACCCAGTCAGAGGTCATCAGCTGGTTGCCCCCGCCAAAGCCTGGATGGCTGCCCAGCCGATAATCCCTCCACCCAGTGCCCTGGGTCCACAACCAACACCTTGGTCTTATCAAGATTCAGCCTAAGCCAGCTGGCATTCATCCAATCCTGGATCTCAGAAAGACAGTTGTTAAATACTGTAACAGTATCGGTTTGCCTGGGCACAAAGGACAAGTACTGTTGAGTATCATCTGAATAACAGTGAAAACTCAACCCGTACCACCAAATAATGTCTCCCAATGGCTGCATATATACCGCGAACAACATGGGGGGAAGCACAGAGCCCTGCGGCACCCCAATGGCAGGGGAAGAGGGGCCGAGAAAAACACCCCGGACTCCACTCTCTGTGTCCTGTCAGTGAGGAATGAATGGAATCACCCAAGGACTGTACCAGTCAGCCCACAGAAAAGCCGCAGATGCTCTAGCAACATCCCATGCTCCACAGTGTTGAATGCTGCAGAGAGATCAAGGAGGACCAAGATGGAATGGCTCCTCCGATCCCTCGCTATCAGATCATTAGGTACCTGGACCAGTGCAGTCTCAGTACTATGTGTCTTCCTGAAACCAGACTGGAGAGGATCACAGATGTCATGGGTGGTCAGATGACCCTCGAGCTGCAACGCAACTGCCTTCTCAATAACCTTTCCTACAAAAGGCAGGTTAGAAACAGGCCTGTAGTTTGCAAGACAATCAGGGTCCAGAGGTTTTTTCAGGAGGGGGTGGACCACAGCCTCCTTCAGGGTGTCCGGAAATACCCCGGTCTCGAATGAACACCCAACTATCTCAGCAAGGACTGGTCCTGTTGCCTCCATGCACCCCACTAGGAGTGCGTCGGACCTGGATCCAAACTACAGTAAATTGGTCGCAAGTCCTGGACCATCTTCACGACATCATTGATCGCCAACTGGGCAAAGTCCGACCACAGCAACTGGGTGCTAGTGATCCCACACTGATCTCCGCTCTGCCCATCTGGAACCGTTCTTCCTAAAAGTAGGATACTACTTCTTGGCTCCTCCTATTACTCACCTATTTAATCTATCGCTCTCACAAGGCGACATTCCCTTGGTCTGGAAAATAGCTCACGTTATCCCGTTGTTCAAATCTGGAGATCAAAGTGACCTTAACAACTACCTCCCAATTTCATTACTGCCTATTTTGTCCAAGTTACTAGAAAAATTAGTCAATGCCAAATTGAGAGATTACCTGGAAGCCGGTAACCACCAGAACCCCCTCCAATCCGGGTTCAGGCCTAAACATAGTACTGTATCAGCCTTGGCAAAAGTTACAGACGATTGGTTGACGTCAGACACTAAAAATTATGTTTCTGCCCTTTTCCTAGACCTAAGTAAGGCTTTCGATACCGTTGATCACCAGTTGTTGTTGGACATGTTATATAATATTGGCTTGGATAATATTTCAGTAAAATTGGTTTTCTTGTTATCTCACTGGTAGGCACCAACAGGTGAAAGCCAATGGTGCTCTTTCTCCCTTAAAACCTCTCCTGAGAGGAGTACCGCAGGGAACCATACTTGGACCTGTGTTGTTTGCCGCTTATATTAACAAAATCGATAACAGCATTAGCACAGCTAGTGTCCACCTATTTGCAGATGACACTGTGCTATATGTCGCAAGGCCCTCTCCTCATCTTGCCTGTCTTGAGCTACAATGCGAATTCGACCAACTACAACAAAATCTTCTCTGTTCAAAGCTACTTCTCAATGCCAAAAACACAAAAATCATGCTCCTCACCCCTAATAATATAGAAGTACCCATTAACCCTATGGATAGTCAATACCAAATCAGGACCATCCTTGGGGGAGATTCTTGAACCTGTCAGTAAATTCAAGTACCTCGGATTCTGGTTAGATTGTAAACTAACCTTTGCCACATACACTGAAGAAACCTCAAAAAAATTACGACGAAGGCTTGGGATCTTTTACCGTATAAAACATTTGCTCACATATGATGCAAAATTAAGGTTGGTACAAACAACCTCTATGCCACTGATCGATTATGCGGACTTTATCTATAGCCACAGCCCTAAATCAGCTCTATCCACTTTGGACACGCTTTATCAAAGGGCCATAAGATTCGTAACTAATGCTCCCTACAGGACACATCATTGTGCTCTCTACACAATGACTGGTTGGTCCTCTCTTAATGTTAGGAGGAGAGGGCGTAATGCAGCCCTTTGGGTGTATACAGCATTAACTCTGAAACTTCCCTCTTACATTTGTTCATTGTTCAAATGCGATACTTGTGCTTACTCCCTCAGGAAACTCTCTTGTATAACCTTTGATTTTTCTCGGAGAACAAGATTTGGTTCTGCATCAAAAAGACGTGCTTTGCCCTCCGCATGGAACACGTTACAGGATAACCTTAAACTTAAGTTACTCGTTGGACTAAGTGTTCAAGTCTCTGCTCAGACAAACACTGATGGTAAATTGTAACTGTTTTGCTTGAATCTGCGATGGCACTGTGTTCCCCTTCCCTTTGACCCCTACTAAGCACTTCGAGCACTACCAAAAACTGCTTTTTGCACCCTACTTCTTTCTCCCCTTACTACAGCCTGCCCTACCCTCCTCCCTTCTCCTTGTCCCTCTCCTTCCACCTTACCTACGCTCCTGACGCACTTACCCAGCTTTTCCTTCCCCTCTTACTGCCTATTTTCTTCCATCCTCCTTATCAACAGTAGTAGCTACATGTATTCCCTAGCTGATATGTAGTCCTACTGTGTATGTTACCATGTCACCTGTTGCAACTAAACGTTATAGAACCTTATTATTACTTTTTTTTTTTTTTTTTAAAGAGTTACTGCTCCTGTATTTTGAGTAACTGTTGTGGTTCGCATCTGCTGTCTTAATGGTTTTGCATCCTCTTGTTCTTCATATTTGTCCTTCCAGGACCGCCTTGTAAATGAGTTCTCTCAATGGTGTTTTCCTGGCAAAATAAAACTGAATTGAATTTGAGTGAGCTGTACAGATCTCCGACCTGAGTGTTGCAATCTTATCTGTGAAAAATCGAGCAAACTCCTCACACTTCTCCTGTGAAAAGGCTCTCTGATTCTGGAGACAGGCTGGACTGCATGGCCTATCCACTGTATGGAACAGTTGAGTCAGCTGATTTCGTGCAGCTGCAATCTCCCTGGACAGGAATTCTGCCTTCTTACAGAAGACCACAGATTGATATTCCTTACAATGGGATAGCAATCTAAGTTTATCATTCAGGCCCGATTTCTGCCAGCAACACTCCAACCTTCTTCCCATTCTCCTCAGCTCCCATCAAATCAAGGGGACCAAGGGTGAAGGGCGAGTGGGTGAACACGGACCACAGCAATGGCATCCAGGGCATCTCCCACTGCCTTATTACAGGCTCGTAACAGACTCTCTGGATCCCTGCTAACACTCGCACTACCCAATAGGTTCAGAACCACCATCAGACCATCTGGGGTCACTCCCCGTAAAGGGCAGTACTGGACCATTTCCATGGGGCAAGTCTATTAGGAGGGCCGCAAAGCTGAACCCAACAGTGTGATGATCAGACCATCCGACGGGTTCCACCACCACGTCCGAGATCTCCATCCCCAACAGGAACACTAGATCCAGTGAATGACCCTGTATATGGGTCACACAAGTAATCACCTGTGTGAGCCCCAACGAAACCATCAGTTGGAGGAAGTCTTTTCCAAACTGCGAGGGTTCATCGTCGACCCAGGCAACAAAACAACAACCATCTGAAAGATTGTTCCAACACAGGGAATGCCTGCCTTCAGAGGTATCCTCACAGCCTAGATTTAAAATATATCACAGAAGAGGCAAACAGGACCCCCAGCGGAACAGTGTTTCACAAAACAGAGGCAGCCACTGATAATGCCCTGTCTCCCATGGACGTCAGATGGGAGGGATCCTGAGTAGAACCCAAATGGAAGCTCTAGTCCTCCCTGGAACAAGGAAGGTCAGGAATGTATGGCAGTAAGGGGGTCCCAGCTCATTCAGGGCTTTATATGTCAATAAAAGCACCTGAAGTCAACCTACTAACTAAGCAGCAGCCAGCTCAGAGTTTACAGAGAGGGATTAATGTGATATGACCATGGATATCCCCGGGGTATTTTGCATGTTGGCGTAAATATGCGTTAATGGAATCCTGATACCGTTTATGAAAACTTTCACACCACTAAAATGAATGAGAGCCGAATCTTATTCATTTCAATGGGGATACGTGGTAAACGGAACAGATAATTTCTCCCCAAAAGCTATCTCCCAAACTAATGCTGCATACTGGAAAAGGAAAAAACGGTGTAGCTTGCAGCACTTGAAACAAATGGACAAAACACCAGTTCTTGCATATTTAGCTGACAGTGCAATTATCACAGCCAGACAGAATACACTAAAAAGAACACAAAGTTTCACTCTAACAGCAAGAGATTTGCTGTTCAATGCTGTATATTTTTGTAAAGCTGGGAATTGTAGTTTGCCACTGATTTAAAGTATCAGTGTATCGTGTAAATGGTTCAGGTGATATTGTCTGTTCAACTTGCATCAGGATTTTGAAAGGCGAAAAAAAAAAGCACAACATGATTTCTTCCCCTTTCATGATCCCATTGCGATTTTAGTGGGCAGTATTTCCAGCTCCTGTTTGTTCCACATACTAATGCTTTACATCTCTGTAAAAGTCAAATTCACAGCTTTACAATTACAAATATAATATTAATAGGGCAAAAGGGTTTGCAGACCATCCATTATGGTCAAATCAGGTTTACCAACGAAGACAGCAAATCGTGTCTGCTCGGTCAGAGGAGCGCAGCTGATTATTTTTTCTTCGTTTCTTTCTTTCTTGATCACAGGAGCAAAGGAGGAAATGGTAAAGTACTGCACTGCTAATGTGCTTATACTTCAGGTGCAAACAGCTACAGGCAGCCCCACCAAGAGCAGAGAGGGGAAAGAGGAGCAGCGAGGGAGTGGTACTACACAACACTGCCCTTCATCCCACCCAGCCACCCAAGGCCAGCTCTATTTTTATAGGCACAGGGCTTATTTAACAGCAGCCACTTACTGCTACAGCAGGAAGGGCAGGAGCGCCAAGTCACCGCCTGGACTGTGTGGGGAGTAGCAGAATGCTCCCATTGAGGAGACAGGTCTAGTTTTACATTAACAAATAGCACGAGTATTGAAATAGAAGAGCTAGCAGATAGGATATAATGTGGGGAGTGGTGCAATGTAGTGCTTGTGGGGCAGCAGTCTTCCAGAGCACTTTCTGGAGGCTGCACTGCTCCCCTATTTGCTTGCACCTCTCTGAGCTAAGGGAAGAGGATGCCAGACTCAAGAGTCAAGCTGGCTTGGGTCAGGGAGACCTTCACCCCACCCAGGGACCATCTAGTCTACCTCCGCTGCCTCAGAGGTTGCCTAGAAGGAGGAGCAGATGGACGGTGTGCTCGGGAAGGGTTAGGGAGGTGGACAGTAGGCACATCCCGAAACTGGTTCCACTGCAGAACTCGCACACTGCCCTGGCAAAGTGGGACTGCCCAGAGGTGGAACCCACAGCAGAGACAAGAAGGGATGAGGGGCACCTCCAAGGCAGAGACCCCAAAGGGGGGAGACAGGAAACCCCAGAGGAGGAGGACACAGATCCTGGTGAGGGACTTCAAAGTAAAGAGAGTGAAGCTGGGGAACAGGTAGTGACAGGATAGGGGAGGTCCAGTGCCTGCAAGGTGCCACTGCATGGTGGGATGGAAGGAGGATCCAAAGGATCGCTGGGACAAAAAGGAGGGAGTGCTTGACATCATTGTCCACCTGGGGATAAATTATCTAGCTCGTAGCAAGCCAGCAGTAGTGCAGGAGGATTTTAGGAAGTCGGGGAGGAATCTTAGGCAGGTGGCACGATCTGTAGCCTTTTCAGAGGTGCTTCTGATCTACAACAGGGGGAAAGACAAGACTCGAAGCACCAACTAATTCAATGCTTGGCTGGAGGACTGGTGTGGGAGAGAGAGGGGTTTGGTTTCATTGGGGACTGGGGCAGCAACTGGAGGGATTTGAGCCTGTACAGCGGGGATGGCCTACATCTGTCCAGGAGGGGCTCCGATGTCCTCAGTGAGAGGTTTAGATGCTTTATCAGCAAGCTTTTAAACCAGCCAGGAGGGGAGGCAGAATAAGTCAAAATGACACAGTCTGTCCACCCCCCCAAAACAGGATCAGGAAGGGAAAGCGCAGTTGTGTAAGAACTTACCGTAACAGTAGATCTTCGAGAGTATGTCTTGCAGCAGGTCATAACACATGGGATATCAGCCGCAGGCGTCATTTCCTCCACATGACTTCTCAGCAGTCGAACCTGGGACCTCCCACCAACGTTACCACGTAGTGTCAGTCTGGCCAGTATAAAACAGGGAGGTCCCAGCCACTCTTCAGTTCTTTTCGATCCTAGCAACTGACTGAGAATACATTTCTCAGGCCTCTGATGGGAACAGAGGAGGGAAATAAGGCAGCAGCTTGTGGAGTTGTAAAACGACAGGAGCAAGGTACCCTTCTTAAGCAACAGCAAGGGCTTACGGTAAGTTCTTACGTAACCGTACTATCTTCTTTGAGACAATCTCTTGCAGCAGGTCATCATACATGGGAAGATTCCCAAGCAGTTATGCCAAGGGGAGGAGGAAGCGAACCATTAGGACTTAGGACATGAGGCCTTTTAAAATGGCTCGTCCAAAATTGGTCCGCTTCTTGGAAGCGATGTCTAGACTATAATGTTTCGTGAATGTTTGTACAGCAGACCATGTGGCGGCCTTGCTTCTTTCTAAGGCAAAGCTGCCCATGCCATGGAGGCAGCCATGCCTCTGGTTGAATGGGGTTTTACAACCCTTGTGAGAGATTTGTCGTATTTTGTATAAATAAATGAAATGCAGTTGGCCAGACATGTGGACAAGCACTGCTTTGAAACCTGGATGCCCTGGTTTCCAGGGGCGAAAGAAACTAACAGTTGCTCAGTTTTTCACAACTGTGAGGAGTGAAGAAGATAATGTCTCAATGTTCTGTGCACATCAAGCGTACGAAGCAGGGATTCCCCTGGATTCACAGGCTCCGCATAGTATACTGGTAAGTGAATAGTCTGATTTAAAGTAAATTCAGAAACAACCTTTGGCAAAAATGACAGGTTTTGATACCCTATCGTCACAGAATTATTGCAGGTAGGGAGGACTGCACATTAGTGCCTGTACCTCTGAGATATGTCTGCCCGACGTAATGGCAACTACAAATATAGTTTTCCAAGAAAAATAACGGAGCTCGCTGGAAACAGCGGGCCCAAAAGGACTCAAGGTCAATTTTTCAAGCACAAAATTCAAATCCCAAACAGGAACTGGATCCCTATAGGGGATGAAGGTACAGAATATCTTTTAAAAAAGTTTGAATCAAAGGTAACTGGGACAATGGTTTGTTGCCCACAGGTAAATGAAGTGCAGCAATGGCAGAAATGTGGACTTTTACAGAGGAATATTTTAGTCCAGCCTCCGACAAGGAGAGCAAATAGTCTAAGATGCTCTGAGGGGAACACTCATAAGGATCCAAGTCCTGAGTAGGTGCCCAAATGGAGAAGCGTTTCCACTTCATTGAATAGGAAGACCATGCAGACGGCTACCTGGCAGCCCGGAGGACTTTTGCCACCTTTGGGGACACCCTGAAGCGTGAGAGGACTATGTCCTCAGGTGCCAGGCGTGCAGATGGAGGAAGTGAAGGTCCAGGTGTAGCAGGGAGCCTTGTGCCTGGGACAACAGAGCCCACCAAATTGGCAGAGGCAAGGGATCTGGTTCCGAGAGCTGTAAAAGCAGAGGGAACCAAGTCTGTCTTGGTCAGAACAGAGCTATGAGAATCACAGATGCCCCATCCCAGACCAGTTTGAGTAGTCTCTCTGAACGAGAGTAAAGGGTGGGAAAGCGTAAAGAAATCTTCCTGTCCAGGAATGAGATGAGGTGTCCAGCCACCCAGTTCCAGGACCTCACTCATGAGAGCAGTAAAGAGGTAGTTTTGTGGTTTGCAGAGGGGCAAATGGGTCTAATTCCGGCCAGCCCCATTGGTGGAAGACGTCACTTAGGACACCCAGTAGAAATTCCCACTCGTAGGCTAGGGCAGTGGATCTGCTTAGGGCATCTGCAGGGTGTTGGTCACCCCAGGGATGTGGACCGCCAGAAGATGGATACTTCTCTGGATCGCCCAATACCAAGCCCTCATCTATTCTCTGCAGAGAGGGTATGAATGGGTGACTCCCTGATTGCTTAGGTAGTGAACTGCTGCAGAATTGTCTGATTGCACCTGAAGGCAACCTGAGGGAAGGAGAGTCTCAAAAGCCTGTACAGTGCAGAGGACTGCCCTCATCTCCAGGACACTAATGTGGAGACGGGCCTCTACCGGTGTCCAAGATCCTCTGGATCGGACATACAGGAGAGGAGCTCCCCACACTGTCGAGGAGGCATCTGTGGTCAAAATGAGACACGGGACAGGAGAACGGAATGCCATGCCTCGCATTAAGTTGTCCGTGGACTTCCACCATTGTAGAGCTCAAAGAGTCAGGGAAGACATCAGGACTGGGGCACTGAAGTCGTCTGCTTGCTGGTCCCATTGAACTCTTAGGGATCTTTGAAGGACCCTCACATTCATCCTGGCATGGGGGACAGTTGGGATTGTGGCCACCAAAGACCCTGGAGGCGCAGATAGTCTCCTGCTGAGACATATCCGCTGGACTCTAGCCTGCGCACCAAAGCAATCAGTGCGTCCACCCGAGCCTTTGACAGAAATGCCACCCCCAAAGAGGTGTCTAACATGGCACCGATGTAGAGGAGGCATTACGTGATGCCCATCTTAGATTGTGGATAGTTTACAGCTATCCCTACCCGGTCGAACAACGGAAGAGTTTAAGAAAGCGATGTTCGAGAACATCAGTCTGTGGTGAGAAGGCGCAGTCAGGAGCCAGTCGTTCAGGTAAGGAAAGATATAGAGGACATCCCTGCGGACGGCCGCTTCAACCACCGCTAGGCATGTTGTGAACACCCTCGGGGCAGAGGAAAGGCCAAATGGGAGGGCTCTGAATTGGCAATGATGACCCTGTAACAGAAAACAAAAAAACCCTCTGTGAGCAGGGTGCATCCACATATGGAGATACGCGGCCTTCATAATCGGGGGAACAGAGCCAATTTCACGCATTCAGCAAGGGAAGAAGTGTCAGAAGAGACACCATCCTGAAATTTTGGTATTTGATATAGAGGTCGAGACTCCGGAGATCCAAAATGGAGCACAAGTCCCCTATCCATTTGGGAACCAGGATTAAACTGGAATAAAATCCTGCACCCTTCTGTGGAAGGGGACTGCTTCAATGGCATGTTTCATAAGCAGAGCAATTAATTCGTCCGGTAGGACCAATGCTTCGTCTGGGGTGAATGAGACCCCCTCTGTGGCAAAGCAGGGGGTTACCTCTGTGAACCCCAATGTGTGACCTGATTCTATCTGTTGCAGGAGCCCCAGGTCTGAAGAGATTTCTTGCCACCCTTCGAGGAGCAGGGAAAACCTGCCCCCCCACCTCCGACAGCCGTGGGAAGGGTCTCTGGTCCCATGACCGGAGGTAGACCTTCAGGCCATCTGTGTAATAGGACGCGACCTACAAGTGTGGCCCCTAGAGGACCCCCTGAAGGCTGGATTTGTTTGTGAACAATACAAGGTACAGACAGACCAAAGGGTATGACCAGAGTCTTGTAAATCCTTCGACATTTCTTGGGTCTGTGGCCCAAAAAGCTTAGCACCCTTAAAAGGAGCTTTCAGGATCAAGTGTTGTACGTTCTGTGCAAATCCGGATACTCTCAATCAGGCGTGACATCTTTTACAAACACCTGCAGAGGACGCCCAGGCTGAAGTGTCAACAGCATCCTCGGTGGCCCTGAGCAAGTGGAGGCATACCACTGCTGCAGCAGACAACTTTGCAGTGAGATCATCCTGAAGAGAACCAGCAGGAAGGGTCTGAACTGAGGCTTGTTAGAGGCCCTGAGTATTTCCTTGTGATACGAGGAACTGACCTATGTAATGAAGAAGGTGGAGAAACATAGCAGTAGATGCCAAAACCCTCTTCCCCCTGACATCCAATTTCTTGGATTTCTTATTACGGGGGTTGTGGTCAAGCAGACCTATCATGTCGGGGGCTGACTCCTCCTGTTTTGGAAGAAGCGGCAGATGAAGTCTGAGGAGACTCAGGGTCTTGGTCCATGTTAACGTCACCCTCCAGGGCAGCAAGATCCCTGTCCTGTTGGAAGGGGTCTGCTAAGTCCCTATCCCTTGGATGTAACCCGGGGGAAAAACAGGGAAGAGCTGGCCATCCTCGAGGCCGAGGAAGGTCCCGAGGGAGCAGAGACAGGGACCACCACCCCAACAGTATGGCGAGGGGTGAACTTAGGAAAGTCTAGCATACTGCATTATAGCCCGGACATCAGCCATGGCCAACTGCCCTGCGGACGTAGTATGAACAGCAGGGTCAGAGCGAATAGGAACTACTGATGGTACAGAGGAAGAGAATAGTGCCGACCTGTCAGTCCCCCGATGAGGGGTGAGGGAAGCGTGCAAAAGCATAGCAGCAGCGCAGTATACCACTACTGCGCAAATGCACAACCCACTGGCTAAAAATGGAACCTCTACCGCACATACTCATTTTACGCGGTCGACAGGGGATTCAGCATGGAGTTCTGAGAAACTGGGCTGGTTGTCGATGAATCGTCGATGGGCAATTTGTATAGTGGTAGCACAGTATAGCAGCACCACGCAAATGCACAACCTACTGAAGAGGTGAAGCGCTACCGCACAATGACACATGGTGCGTGGTAATGTGACATACATTTGCGTGAATCACTGCATGACCCCAAATTCGTCGATGAGGTAGCCAGTAGTTAGCTCTCAGAAACCAGGCCGGTCGTCAACGAGAGGAATGTCAGTGGGCCAGAAGCCATCGTCCACGGACCATGGCTTTGGATCTGAGAAAAAGGGGGGAGGCAGCGATTGAAGTCACAGTAGAACCCCTGAACTCAACGTCTACGGAGGAGTAGTCGACGGAGATAAGAGCGGAGCCAGCAGTCATCAACAGTGTAGAAGACGACAGAACAGTGGCTACTGTCTCAGGTACTTACCTTTCTTGTACAGCTCGGGGCACTCATCGTCCACGATGAGGGCCCAGGAGAAACGTGCACAGTCCTGCTAGCATGGTTCCCACCCGGACCCAGGGCTGTCGACAAGGAGGTTTCACCAGCAGAGCAGTGAGACCCCGAGGAGGTTCCGTGTTGAACTGTTTTCAGAGGTGCAATCCTAGGTGCCTTGTACAAGGCCAAGGCACCGTACAGAAGCCCTGGAGGTCCTCTGTAGCAATTCTTGTATCACAGGAACACTTTCGGAATAAGTGATGCAAAGACAATGAACATTTGGTCAGTAGAACTCTTCGTCGACAACTGGTAAGCAGAGCTCCAAAGGAGGACTTGTTGCATGCAGTTCGCAGTTGAAAAGAACTGAGGAGTAGCTGGGACCTCCCCCTTTTACACATGCCAGACTGACACCACATGGTAACGTTAGGGGGAGGTCACAGGATTAACTGCTGAGAAGTCATCTGGAGAAGAGTGGAAATGATACCTGTGGCAGATATCCCATGTGTTATGACCTGTTGCCAAAGCGACTGTCTCGAAGAAGAAGAAGAAGATCTACTCAATCTGGACAGTGTCAATACACAAAGAGCATCTAGGATTAAGGAAAAACAGGGGGCTGAAGGTGGGAATGGTATCATGGGGAAGAGTGGAACAAATAAGGAGCGGGAAGCACATAAAAGGAAGGGGTGTGGCAAAGCATACTGGAAAGCCATGTGCGCTAATGCCCAGAGCCTCGGGAAGAAGACTACAGATCTGGAAGCCACAATGGCAGAAGCAGACCTGGACTTAGTAGCCATCACATAGACCTGGTGCAACGAAAACCAGGAATGGGATCTGGCTGTCCCAGGGTATTCTCTGCTTAAGAGGGACAGGGAGGGAGGGACGGGGGAGTAGCTCTTTATGTGAGAGAGAGAGTACAAGAGCAACAGGAACGCAGGAGAAGGCAGAGGTAATGTGGGTCACCCTGGAGAAGAGGAAGGGGGACGTTATTCACACAGGGGTGCTCTACAGACTCCCAGCACAGGGAGAAGAAGTAGATGAAGAAATGATAGAGGAAATTCAGAATATGGCAAAAGGGGAGGTACTACTAGTCGAAGACTTCAATTTACCAGATATAGACTGGAGCCTGCCTGCAGCGGCAACTCTCAGGAGCAGGGGCATACTTAATTCTGTACTAGAGGCCTCCTTCAGGCAACTAGCAGAAGAACCCACTTGCAAGGGGGCAATGCTGAACCTGGTGTAGACAAATGGAGAAAGCACTGAGAACACCACATTGGGTGACCATCTAGGAAATAGCAACCACCACACAGTGTGGTTCACTATTAGGATTGAGGAAGTTGTAAACTGCACTAGGACTAGGGGGTCTAGACCTCAGAAGGGCCAACTTTGAGGCAATGAGGGAATGTCTGAAGGATGCCTTGGTCGGGATACAGGCACTCATGGGAGTAGACAGCCAGTGGGCTAACATAAAGGGAGGTATAAATAGGGCTACAAATCTCTGTATCCGACAAGTTAGCAAGGTTAAAAGAAAATGGAGACCACTGTGGTTCTCAAAGGACGTGGCAAAAACGGTAAGGACAGAAAAATAGGCCTTTACAAGATATAAAATAACTCAGGAGGAGGAGAGTGAGATCTATCAGAAAAAGCAAAAAGCATCAAGGGGAGTTAGTCAGGAAGGCTAAAGCACTAACAGAAGAAAACACTGCCACATCACTGAAGAAAGGGGACAAGACATTATTTAGATACACAGGGGACAAGAGGAAGGCCAAGGGAGGGATAAATAGGCTGAAGGAGACAGAAAAGCATTTGTGTGGAAGAGGATCAGCAAAAAAGTAGACATGCTAAATAGATACTTCTGCTCAGTATTCACGGTGGAGGGATCAGGTAGTGGACCAGTGACAGAAAATAAGGGCAAAAAGGTAAAGGAGTTGGACACAAGCCCCTTCACAGCAGGTAGAGTCCTAAGGGAACTAACGTGTTTAAAAGTGAATAAGGCAATAGGTCGTGACTGGGTACACCCCAGGGTGCTGAGGGAACTCGGGGAGGAGCTACCTGCACCTCTGGACGCCCTCTTTAACCTGTCTCTGGAAACAGGGGTGGTTCCGGGAGACTCGAGGAGGACTGATGTAGTCCCACTGCATAAGAGTGGAAGCAGGGATGAGGCAGGGAATTACAGACCTGTCAGCCTGACTTCTGTGGTGGGCAAAGTTATGGAGACACTGCTGAAGGAAAGGCTGATGGAGTACCTGGAGGCAAGTGGACTGCAGGATCCTAGGCAGCATGGGTTCACAGGGGGGAGATCCTGTCAGACCAAGCTGATGAGGTGACCAGGGTAGCAGATCGGGGGGGGGCGTGGCATACCTGGATTTCAGTAAGGCTTTTGACACCATCCCCCACAGAAGGTTAGTGATCAAGCTGAAAAACCTTGGGGTGGACCCAAAGGTAGTTAGATGGGTGAAAAACTGGCTACAGGGTAGAAGTCAGAAGGTGGTGGTAAATGGGGTACACTTGGGAGAAGGCAAAATGACTAGTGGGGGTACCACAAGGGTCAGTGCTAGGCCCAGTACTCTTCAATATATATGTATATATATCAGTGATATTGCTGAAGGGCTGGTAGGGGAGGTTTGCCCGTTTGCAGATGATACCAAAATCTTCAACAGAGTGGACACGGGGGGGCGGGGTGGAACAAATGAGGGAGAGTCTTAGCAGGCTGGTAGAGGGTCAAGGGTCTGGCAACTAAGCTTTAAAGAGATGCTGACGCCTCAAAGAAAACTTTGAAAAAAATATTTAGGTACAATTTAGCTTGCACTCTGTATGTATTCGATAGATTTCTCCTACCCATTACTCATTACTGAGAAATTTGCATGGAAACATGCTCTATATCCCTCAAAAGTTCATCTGCCTCTTTAGCTTGCTCCCTACTCATGTCATAGTCCTCTGTTGTGACATCACAATCTGTTGCCATAGGAGTAATTGTGATGTCACAAATAGAGCATTATGACCTAAGGTAGGGAGAAAGCAACAGGGATAGATGAACTCTTTAGAAGCAAAGATCCTGTTTTCATGCAAATGGCCTCAGAAATAAATAACGGGGAGGAGAAGTACAGAATATGAAATACAAGCAGAACTGAATCTGAATATTATGTTTTGTTAAAACTGTCCTAATGGTGTCAGCTGCTCTTTACTGTAAAAAAGTGTAAAATCATGCACCTGGGACTCGGGAACCGGGACCAAAGTACCATCTTGTGGGGGGGGGGGGGACTGGCAGTTACAATGCAGGAAAGGAACCTGGGGGTAATTAGCTACCTTCAGGTCATCTGAAATAAACAGTGAGACAAGGCAGTGGGGAGAGCTAGCAGGATGCTGGGGTGCACAGGCAGAGGGATCATTAGCAGAAGGAGGGAGGTAATAATCCCCCTGTACATGTCATTGGTGAGACCTCACCTCGAGTAGTGTGTACGGTTCCGGAGGCCCTACCTATGAAATGACAGAGAAGGTTGAAGGGCTCAAAGGAGCGCAACCAAGATAATGCAGGGACTGCACCTGAAGCCCTAGGAGGACAGACTCAGGGAATTAAACATGTACTACTCCCTGGAAGGAAGGAGGGAGAGGAGAGACATGAAAAATACATATAAGTATCTCACAAGAGTGAACAAGGTACAGAAGGGAAGTGTTTTCCTTTTTTTATTGAAAATTTTATAACAGGAACCTACAAACAACAAAAGCAGCATCACTCATACAAAGTCTGATAGCGCGTACAAATTTTACAGCAAAGAAAAATCAACATTTCTCACAGCAATAGTGTAAATCAGATAAAATATATACAAGGAAACACATTTTTGCCAACAAATTAAGTAAACGCATTAGTTAAACAAAAAAAAAATTAAAGCCCAATTTTTTTTTTTTTTTTATTACCTATTAAACAAAACTAACAGCTAAGAAAAAATACAACAATAAATCAGAGGAGTCAGCGCTCTAATTAGCTAATCATTTGAGCAAGCTCATAAAATAATCTAACAGCTATGACTTAACTAGAGCTCTAGTGGCACTGTAGGTCCCCCAAATTTTCTATTTTGGGCCGTTCCAATTACCGCCAGGACCATCTGCCGGTCATGAACTCCGGCCATGGCTACTCACATTAGCCGTCCTCCTAGACCCCTGGCTACCCCAGGACAGGGTCATGGCACTGGGCCAAAGGTGCCACTTAACGTGGAGAGTCGGAAGTCGGGCCTGAGAGCCGGCTGCGCCAGAGCAGGCGCCATTGAGGTGGCGGAAGCAGGGAGTTTTTCTTCTCCTTTATCTCTCCTGAGGAGGGGCGTGCAATGGCGTCCTGCATCCGCCCGCCCTGAAATCTGTCAAGCATCAGTAGCTGCTGAACTCCCGGCCTCCGCTGAGTCCGTCAAGTCCCGGACAGTATCTCCCCAGAGGACAGCAGTCCATGGGATGCTCCATCCTTCTCCCCCTGCCGGCCCTCCAGCGACCCGAGTCCATTCCCAAACCCGGGTCACTGGCGCCACAAGCGGAAATCCAACCACTGCGCCAGCAGGCTGGCTCAGGTACTGTAAGGTCTGAATGTACCTTGTCCACTAGGAGGGGAGTGTTTTCCATAGAAAAAGATGCACAAGGACTAGGGGTCACACAATGAAGTGGAGGGGAATGTTAGAAAGTTCTTCACGGAGAGGGTGGTAGAAGCTTGAAAGAGACTCCCAGCGGAAATGGTAGAAGCTAAAAAGATCATAAGCTTCAAGAGCGCATGGGATAGGCATAAAGGAATCTTAGTACCGAAGCAAACATGGGGGAAAGCTGAGAATAAAAAGGGGGCAGAGACAATACTATAGATAGGAACAAAAGGGCAGACTGGATGGGCTAGTTGGTCCTCATTTGCCAACAATTTCTATGTTTCTATGTCTGTTTTATGGCTGCATAGTACCCACATCGATAGTTTACTGTATCTGTCACAATGTTTTGTGTAAACTTGTGGTTTTCCATGTTTATTCTGACATGATGCTATCAAAATCTACTGCCAGGCTCCACCGATGGCCCAGTGGTAGTATACCATTCTATAGAACAGGTGACCTGGGTTCCAGGGCACATTCAGGTTGCTGCGCTGGAAGGCAGGCCAGACTGCAGCAACTGCTGTTTAGCACTATACTGTGGTGGTCGGGAGGGAAGATGTCAGGAGCACAGTGCTACACCGACTCCTGAGGTGATGCAGGGGAGCTTGCTCTCACCATGGAATCCACACAATTAAATATACAGCACTCACCACTTAAAGGATGATGTCCAGGCTTCAACTAAAGTTACAGTAACAAAAAAAAAAGTGTGTTTATTTTGAAACACACTCAATGTGAAAATTGCACAGAATTGCTGATGAAAAAACGGGGGGGGGTCAAGCTTGGACATTATCCTTCAAGTGGCGAGTGCTGTGTATTTGGTTGTGTGGACTGAGTTTATACATGGCCACAGAGTCTCCTGAGCAGCCCGTTTGTACAGTATCTCCAGGGGCTGTCGTTGCATGCATCCAAGGCTGTCAAAACAGGTTTCACCCATGCCAGGGGAGAAAGGAAGCCTGAGGGGAAAGAATGGATAAAATTCCAGCTGCAGGGAAGTGGAGCCAGCATTCTAGCAGGGAACATGCGTTTCCTTGGACTCCCGAGCAAACCAAGTGTATTTTCTTAAAATACTGGAACTTTTGGGGACTATACTTAAAACTTGTAACTGATCTAAACCAGCCTTTTTATACTGCATGGATCAGTATCAAACTGGGACATAGGACGTCCCTGAAACACCTCAAAAAAATGATCAGCAAACCCAATGGCCGCCACAAGTTGCAGGCCAGCAGAAAATGGGGCCTGGGAAGAAAGAGAAACCTCCCTCTAGATTGGATTCCTTACAGAAGGCTGTAGTGGATTTATCGAAATCTATAAAAACTCTGGATCAAAAGATGGACCATTACGTGGGGCACCTGGCAACAGTGGAAGGGAAAATCGATGTAGAAAAAGCAACAGACTCTGAAAAGACTGCCACTAAAGCGATGGCGGTGGCAGCCACAGTCAAAGAGCAGAGCCCGCTATGAATGTCTTCAGGTCAGGACTGAGTAAGAGGTGCAGTTTTGAGATATTTCTAAGATGGTAAAACCAGCTCCTAACAGCTGCCAACACCTGGGACTCAAGTAACAGGTGCTTATCAAGAACCACTCCCAGGCTGCAAGCTTCCCTCAGCACCTCTTAGTCTACCCCCAAACGAAGAGTAATGAGAGGCCACATTTCAGTCGGATACCTACTTCTCCATGCCTACTAATACCTTCTTCCATCTTGCAAATGACTGCAACCTGAGAGGAATAAGTGGAACAATCACTCTGGGATTGTGTGACTGCTGGAGGTAGGCACTGTAAGTGCTACACAGAGATTAAGTTTGACTGCTGTTTCACTTCTCCTTTTGTCCCCTCTTCCTTTCCTTCCCTTCCCCTCTCCTTTTAAGTAAAACGCTGGCTAAGCTCTAAGCTTCTTCTGTCAGCAATTTAATAAAATCTGCAACACTGTAGCCCCCTTTAAAGACCTAGTTAAAAGAGGCTCATCCAAACCATGGTTCTCACCTAACATAATGGCACTCAGAGTACGGAACCGAGCCTGGGCCCTGTTTCGTGAGACTGGTCAAAACTCTGTCCTCCTGCAGTACAAACAGCTCAGAAACAAAGTTAAATACCTAGTCAAAACTACTAAAGCCAATTGCCACTTAAACAAACAGACGCCCTCCATCACCTCACCCAAGTCGCTTTGGAGTGGTATTCATGAACTACTGGGTCACTCTCGAAAACCTCTCCTACACTCTATCCGCGTTGGTGAGTCACAAATTGAGGGAGACGTCAACCTTGCCACATCCTTCAATAACATATTCAGCGACCTCTTTGCCTACACCTCTACCCTTCAAAATCACCAGGATGAGGCTCATAACACACCAGTTCAGACTTCCCACCCAAAATTTTATCTCAAACACGCATATCACTGGCCGATACGTACAAGTATCTAGCCCACATCATGTCAGCCCTGATGAAACTAACATGAAACTTCTAAAAGCCGCCCTGCCTGAAGTCACCCGACCCTTACAACTAATTTTCAACCTGTCTCTGTCTACTGGGCAGGTACCAGCTATCTGAAAGATGGCTCATGTCACCCCCGTCCACAAAGGGGGTCCTCAAGACAACCCCATTAACTACTGCGCCATATCTATCCTGTCCTCGCTTTCCAAAACTCTTGAGAGAATCATTAGCGATCAACTCGCAGAGTACCTCAGAGAGTATACTCTCCTGACGGCTGAGCAGCATGGTTTCTGAAAGATCCACAGCACAATGACAGCGCTGTTAGAATACACATACCACCTCCACTGTGCACCTGACAGGGGGTGAACTAGCTGGGTCGATCTTCACCTGACCTGACCAAAGCATTTGAGCTCATCAACCATGAACTGCTTAGTCGCAAATTACTTAACTTGGGACTCTTGTCTGAAGTTACCAACTGGTTTCACAACTATCTCACTGAAAGATCCCAAGCGGTGAAATGCCAGTCTTCCTCATCCAATTACAAGCCTTGAACTTCCAAAAACATGCAACAGCACAACTCTCCTCCTGTACACAGATGATGCTATCATCACTGCTACACAGAGAAACCCAAACAATATCAATAACAGCCTCCAAACCAACTTGAACTCTATCTGCTACTGGTTTGCCAACAATCTACTTGTGCTCAATGCCAAAGAGACAAAATCCATGCTTTTATCCTCTAGGTACAAATCTCCCCCTTCTGCTGCACTTTGCATCTCCACTTCATCTGGTACCCCAATCGAACAGGTAACCACTTTCAAGTAGCACTCGCACACCAGAACCAGGAGCTCAGGCGCTCCAGAGAAGATCAGCGACACAGTTTTCAAGTTGAACAAAAAGTTGTTGTTTTTATTGCTTCCAGTTAACAACTTTAAAGCAAGCAGACAGAGTTTTCCTCTGATAGACCAGACCACGTGCCCTGGCACTTCGCCACGTAAGACTTCGTCAGATCCAATGAATTAAACCCAGGTCTCAGTTTTGTCCAGTGGGGTTAAATCAGAACATAAATGTTTAGTGATGCAAGAAATTAATGAGATTTTGAACAAGAAACAGACAGACTTTAAGAGAAATCTGGCCTTCTTAGAACAGGAAGCTATTAAAGAACTTAAGAAAAATAATGTTATTGTAATTAAACCAGCTGATAAAGGGAGGAATCTGGTCATAACAGACAGAACATTTTATAACAACAAAGTTATGGATTTGTTAAATAACGAAGCAAATTACACCCGTTTGCCATGTGATCCATTACCAAGGTTCAAAACCAAACTTTTTGTTAATCCTAGAAACAGCAAGGACAAGGGTAGAAATTGCAGAATCTGAAGTGAAATTTCTAATCTTCTTCGAGGCAATCTCTTGTAGCATGTCATAACATGTGGGACTCAACTGCAGGCGTCATTTCCTCCAGATGACTTTTCTCAGCAGTCGACCCTGGGACCTCACCAAGTACCACCACGTGGTGTGCACCTGGCAGGTATAAAAGGGGGACGTCCTACTTCTCAGTTCTTTTCAACTGCGACCTGCATACAACAAGTCCTCCTTCGGAGTTCTTGCTTTCCAGTCGTCTAAGAAGAGTTCTATCGACCAAACCTACATTTTTTTTTTTTTTTTTATAAGTAATAATAATGGCTTCGGAACCTTTTTTCCAAAGTTGTTCCTGTAGCCACAGAACAGACAACAAGTCTGGCTCCGGGTGTCAGGCTTTTCACAGGACGTAAAGCAATCTATTCTGAATGCTCCCTTTAAAGGAGTTCAGCTGTTCGGTCCACAGACCCAAGACATCTTGAAAAATCTGCAGGGCTCTGGTCATACCCTTCAATCGGTGCGAACCCTTTACCATCCAAAAACCAAAACAGCCTTCAGGGGCTCCTCGAAGGGCCGCCCCTACAGGGGTCGTCCCTCTGCTCAAAGGCAGTCTACCAACAAGAGAAAACCTTAATTACAGTTGCCAGGCCTAGAAATACTCAAAAACCCTGTTACGTCCTTACTGCCCCCCAGCAGAGCCAGCCTTCCACCTGAAGGTCTTCTTCCGGTCGTGGGACTAGAGACCCTACTCATGGCCATCGGGGGCAGGTTTTCCCTGCACCTGCCAGGGTGGCAAGCTATCTCCACCAACCGGCGGCTCCTGCAACTGATCAAGACAGGACATACACTGGAGTTCACGGGGATACCTCTTCCTTTGCCACCCAGGGTCTCCCACTACTCTCCAGACCAGGCACAGGTCCTACGGACTGAGATCAATGCCTTACTGTCAAAACAGGCTATCGTACCAGTTCTCCTTCTTCAGAAGGGTGCAGGATTTTACTCCCACCTTTTCCTGGTTTCAAAATGGATGGAGGATTTACGCCCCTTTTTAGATACAAGGTGCCTCAACCTCTACATCACTTACCAAAACTTCCGCATGGTGTCTCTTCCGACATTTCTCCCTTTGCTGAACACCGGAGATTGGCTCTGCTCTCTGGATATTAAAGACACATACCTCCATATCATGATGCAGCCGGCTCACAGACGGTTTCTCAGTTTCATGTTCCAAGGTCATCATTACCAATTCAGGGCCCTCCCTTTCGGACTTTGCTCAGCCCCATAGGTATTTACAAATGCCTAGCAGCGGTCATGTGACCCTCATAGGAAAGCCTCCATGTCTTTCCCTACCTGGAATGACTGGTTCTGAAGGCGTCTTCCAGCCAACAGCTGTCTCCGGCTTTCTCGAACCCTACCTTGTTAGCACAAGGTAGGATTACGATAAACTATCCAAAGTCTAAGAAGAATCCTACACAAAGCTTCCAATATATCGGAGCTATACTAGACACCTCCGTAGGGAAGGCACATCTGCCCATGGCTCGGGCAGATGCCCTAATCGCTTTGGCGTGCAGATTTAGAGTCCAGCAGGTTAGTCTCCCCAAGAGACTACCTTCACCTCCTGGAACATTTGGCAGCCACGATACAGATGGTCCCCAATGCCAGGTTAAATATGAGGGTCCTTCAGTGGTCCCTCAGAGTCTAATGGGACCAAAAACAGGATGATTCTGGTGCCCCGGTCCTGATGTCTTCCCCAGCTCTTCGAGCTCTACAATGGTGGAAGACCAGAGACAATCTAATGCAAGGCATGCCATTCCGATCTCCTATACCAAGTCTCATTCTGACTACAGACGCCTGCTTGACGGGTTGGGGTACTAATCTCCTGCACATCAGTTCACAAGGATCTTGGACATCAGTGGAGGCACGCCTCCACATCAATGTACTGGAGTTGAGAGCAGTTCTCTACACCTTACAGGCATTCAAGACCCTCATCCCCCCCGGGTTGCCTGCAAGTGCAATCAGACAATTCTATGATAGTTCACTACCTAAACAAACAAGGAGGCACCCATTCATACCCTCACTGCAGAGAATCGATGAGGGTATGGTATTAGGCACTCCAGAGACGTATTCACCTTCTGGCAGTACATATCCAAGGGGTATTGAACACCCTGGCAGATACCCAGAGCAGATCCACTGCCCAAGCCCACGAGTGGGAAATCTTAGCAGACATTCCAAACGGTGTCTTCCACTTGTGGGCCGACCAGAGTTGGACCTATTTGCCTCTCTGCAAAATGCAAAACTGCCACTTTACTGCTCTCTCATGCGAGGCCCTGGAACTGTGTGGTGGGACACATTATTTCTTTCCTGGTCAGGAAGATTTCTTTACGCCTTCCCACCCTTTCCACTCATTCAGAGAGTACTCCTGAAACTGGTACAGGATAGGGCATCGATGATTCTCATTGCGCCATTCTGGCCAAGACAGGTTTGGTTCCCTCTACTTCTACAATTCTCGGAAACAGAGCCAATACCTCTGCCAATCTGCCGGGCTTTACTGTCCCAGGCACAAGGTTTGCTGTTATACCCGGACCGTCGCTCCCTCTATCTGCACACCTGGCTCCTGAGAACTTAATCCTCTCATGCTTCAGGGTGTCCCCAAAGGTGGCAGAGGCTCTCCAGGTAACCCGGAAGCCTTCTACTAGGTCTTCCTATTCCCAGAAGTGGAAATGCTTCTCTATCTGGGTGTCTTCCTTGGACTTAGATCCTTATGGATGTTCCCCTCAAAGCGTCTTATATTATTTGCTCTCCTTATCGGAGAGTGGACTGAAATATTCCTCTGTGAAAGTCCACCTTTTAGCCACTGCTGCATTTCATTTACCTGTGGACAACATACCTTTGTCCCAGTTGCCACTGATTCAAACCTTTTTAAAAGGTATTCTGCACCTACATCCCCCTATCAGGGATCCAGGCCCTGTCTGGGATTTGAATTTTGTGCTTGAAAAAATTGACTACGAGTCCATTTGACCCCACTGAAACCAGTGACCTCAGTTATCTTTCATGGAAAACTATGTTTTTAGTTGCCATTACATCTGGCAGACGTGTCTTGGAGATGCCCGCCCTAATGTGCAAGCCTCCATACATACAATTTTATAACGACCAGGTGTCTTTACGCACTAACCTGGCGTTTTTGCCAAAAGTTGTTTCTGAATTTAATTTAAATCAGATCATCCAATTGCCAGTATACTTTGCAGAACCTAAGAATCCTGGGGAAGACGTACTTCATACTCTCGATGTGCACAGAACATTGAGCATTTACCTTCTGCGCACTTCACAGTTGCAAAAACTGAGCAACTTTTTGTTTTTATACCCCCTGGAAACCAGGGTGTTCATGCTTCAAAGCAGTGCTTGTCCACATGGCTGGCCAACTGCATTACGTTTATTTATGCAAAATATGAAAAACCTTTCACAGGAGTTGTAAAACCACATTCTACCGGAGGCATGGCTGCCTCTACGGCACGTTTCTGGGCCTTTTGGCCTTGGATATTTGCGAAGCTGTCATGTGGTCTACTGTACATACCTTCACTAAGCATTACAGTCTAGACATTGCTTCTAAGAGGTGCACCATTTTTGGATGGGTCGTCCTCCAAGGACTACTGTCCTAAGCCTTCATGATTTGCTTCCTCTTCCCACTAGATATAATAACTGCTTGGGAATCTTCCACACGTTATGACCTGCTGCAAGAGACTGCCTCAAAAAAGATAGTACGGCTGCGTAAGAACTTATTGTAACAGTAGATCTTCGAGAGTATCTCCTGCAGCAGGTCATCCAGCCCCACCCTTCTTCCCCCTTGCTGTTGTTTCAGACAGATTCCTTGCGCCTGTTTTTTAAGGCTTCAAGAGCTGCTGCTTTAATTTCCCTCCTCGGTTCCCATCTGAGGCCCGAGATACGTTTACACATTCAATCGCTAGGATGGAAAAGAACTGAATAGTAGCTGGGATCTACCCCTTTTATACCTGTCAGGTGAACACCACGTGGTGGTCCTGGGGGAAGTCCCAGGGTCGACTGCTGAGAAAAGTCATCCAGAGAAAAGGATGCCTGCAGCTGAATCCCACACATTATGACCTGCTGCAAGAGATGCTCTCGAAGTTCTACTGTTACAGTAAGTTCTTACGCAACCATACTTTCCCACAATTCTCCATAACCCCTACTCTATACATATTACCTAAGAGCCACAAAAATAATTCAGACCCCCCAGGCAGACCCACTGTTGCAGGAATAAACTCATTAACTGACAATCTTTGAAAGTATTTAGATTTCTTTCTTAAAAGTAGTGTGGAATGTATGTATTCATACACTAGAGATGCAATGCCCTTCCTTGAACAGCTTAAAGACTAAGTGGGAAGAAGGTATGCACTGGTTACATTTGACGCTCAGTCATCATATACCTCGATTCTCCACCAGGATGGACTAGAGGCCAGTGAATATTTTCTTTCTTTTTTCCTATTTTTGGGGCCATATCCCCGTTCCTTGGGCTTCATCCGCCCGCCACCCTCATGTCCAGGCTTATTCCCCTGGGCAGGGCCACTGAGGGGTTTCCCACTCCCGACTGGACATCGTCTGCAAGCCCTGGATTACCCCCCCCCCAAAAGTCGGGGCAATGAGAGCAGGACCCCCGCCCCAGGCGGGCGTCTGAGGCAGTGGGTGGCGGGAAAGAATGGGCCTTCATGTCAGGCATTTTTCTTTTTGCTTGCTGCCCCATGGGGGTGGAGACGTGCAATGACGACCAACGTCCACCCCGCCCCCAACGTATTGGTGGCGAGCGCTGCAGTGTCCCCGGCCTCCGCCAGGGGTCCATCAAGCACCAGGCACTCATCCCTTCCCTCCTCCCGGAGAAGGAGAGCAGTCCCAAGGACGCGCAATACCTCTCCCACGGTCGGCCCTCCGGGTCACCAGCACTGCGAGTGGAAATCTAACCGCTGCACCGACAGGCTGACCCTCAGTGAATATTTTCTCTTACGAGACCCCCTACGAACTAAGATGACTGTCCAACTGATTCGGGAAGGGTTGAAGTTTGTATCAGAGCACAACTATTTTGAATTTAATGGTGACTACTATTTCCAGAAATGCAGAACGGCAATGGGGGCTTCAATGGCACCCTCATATGCCAGTCTGTTCCTGGACCACTGGGAGGAACAAACATTGTTCACAGCAGACTGCAACCTTTTCCTGGATAGAATCAGCAAATGGGTACGTTTCATAGATGATTATGTGTTATGTATCTGGTCTGGCAGTGCTGAATAGATTGAGCCACCTAACGAATTCCTCTATCAAAATGACAAAAATCTGTGGTTCACCTGTAAGAGTGACCACACAGAAATTGAGTTCCTTGATACAGTATTATCAAAAGGACCTAATAATGAAATTACTACCAAGAGCTACAGAAAACCCACAGCCACCAACAGTCTCTTACTAGCCACAAGTTCTCATCCCAAAAGATTGAAGGACTCAATACCCAATTCTCAGTTCTTTCATCTTAGGTCCAATTGCAGTGAAGAAAATACATTCACCACACAAGCCCTAGAACTGAAAAATCGTTTTCTAGCATGTGGCTATGACCTGACATTGCTTGACCAGTCCATAGAACAGGCAAAAATTTTGAATAGGGAAGACCTATTGAAACCCAAGGTAAACATTACGGACCCTGAGAATACAGCTAATTTCATCACAGAATTGAACTCCCTTTCAGGACAACTGGACAATGTGGTCCATAAATACTGGCCAATACTTGCAAGCGACAGCCAACTAGCACAGCACATTGATAACAGACCCAGGGTTACCTTTCGCAGTGGAAAGAACCCAAGAGCTCTCCTGGTTAATAGCCAGTTTGCCAGAGAACCAACACATGCAACCACTTGGCTGCGGTAACTGTAATATCTGTGCATACAGCTTACAAGGTAAAGTATTTACTGCACCAACCAACAATATGATTGTGAACATCAGGCAATTCATTTTGTGTGTGATTAAACTGCATATACCCTATGGTGCAGTTGTGTCAAATTATATATAGGAAGACCTACATGTCCACTGAAACAAAGGGTTCAAGAACATGTAAGAGACGTAAAGAATTCTGATCTAGACAGCCCTGTGGCTACACACTTCCTTGAATGCCACAACAGTGACCCCCTGCACCTTAAAATTCATGGGCTTGGAACAAGTTAAAGTGGGCAGAAGGGAAGGAGATGGCTTGAACAGACTTTCTCACAGGGAAAGTTTCTGGATCTACACCTTAAAAGCACTCACCCCAGATGGCCTAAATCATGACTGGAATTTAAAACCGTACCTCTGAACTAAGTAAACCATAAAAATGACAGACTGAAGTGTCTAGGATATTCCCTCCCAACTGATTTTCCCAATAGCAAGTATTACTATTCTCAGTATGCCAGTAGTACTTGCATTCTGATGTCAATATCATTGGAACTAAGTTGTTATAAATTGTCTGAATATTAAATTGTGCTAATGAGCAGACAGTGATTTACTACAAAAAAAATGAAGTTATTTTGTCCGTCTGTCTAAAATGGATGTTTATACGCTTAAACTCTAAGGAATCAGCTCTGTGTCAGTGATTAATATTTTCTCTTTCTATCTCTCTTATCCAGCTGGAGACAGCTGGCAAGCACAGGAACCCCAGTACCACATTATTTGGGCTTTTTCCATGTCCAGAATTAGTGGATTTGCTTCCGAACTCTAAAGATTGTTCTCTAATATATACTTTTCAGTTTTTATACTTTACTGCCTTTATATATACTTTTTTTCATAAACTTAATAGCATTCCTTTTCTTAGGATGATGCAGCACAAATGGTCATAATTATGATACATCCCATATTTAAATGGTGATGAGATATCTACTGGTGCCACCACCACTGATGTTTCAAAAATGCCTTAAATAAATATGATGGATTCATGCATTAACTTACTAGTACTCGATTTCTGCTACAATCAAATACTGTAATTATTGTCCTAAAGACAAAGTAAATTTTCTCGTAAATTAATGTTTAAATGACAGTATGCTGGACAATTCTTAGGCCTACTGTAATTGATTGGAGCTTGTCAAAATATAATTTTTGTATCATTACTTTGTATTTTTATAGACTTATTTTTTGCAACTTAAAATTATTTTTTTTTTAAACATTTTTTGAAAATTCAACAGTTGATGTAATTACCAATTGTCCTGCATAAAGGGGACCTTTAGACCAAGGTACCTACTTGATTTAAGCCTTATGTATGGGTTACCGGCACCTGGTCTATCAGAGGGAAAACTCTGCTTGCTTTAAAGTTGCTAGCTGGAAGCAATAAAAAACATTTTGTTCAACTTTGACAACTGTGTCACTGATCTTCACTGGAGCGCCTGAGCTCCTGGCTCTGGTGTACGAGTGCTGTTCATCTGTATGTTTATAGTTTGGGCTGCTGCCCTGCACTCGCACCCTGCCCTGGTTTCTGAGCACAGCACCCTTTGTTTCAAACCACTTTCAAGTACCTGGGGTTAACTCTCGACCCAGGTCTAACATAACGAAACGAAAACGAAAGCCATGCTCCTAGGTTCCGCACCGAAGATTAAGGCCTGTTCTAGTTTGCTGGAGGTTCTTCACCCAGGAGGATTTCCACTTGAAAATGTTACTTCCTTCAAGTACCTTGGGATCCTGCTGGACCAGTCCCTGGATTTTAATCTTCACATTCAGTCCTCGTGCAAAGCTGTAAACTCGAAACTGGGAGTAGCTTACAAAACGAGCTACATGCTTACACCCTCGGCCAAATTAGCAATTGCCCGAGGTATTCTGCTCCCAACCCTTACTTACGGTGCCTCCTACATCTATTCTTACCTCTGCCCATAAAACCTCCCTACTAAAATGGGACGTAACTTATAACAGTACAATCGTGGCCAAAAATATTGGCACCCTTGCAGTTTTTTCTAATAATGCACCATTACTTCCAGAAAATTGTTGAAATTAAAAAATATTTTGGTATCCACATATGTATTTCTTTGGTTTGCAGTGGAATAAAACACAAAAAGCAGAAAAATTTACTAAGTCTTAGCTTATTCCATACAGAAATCCTTAAATGGCCCGGACAAAATTATTGGCACCTTTTAGAAGTAGTTAGAAATAATTAGATTTCAAGCAGGTGATTCTCCTTCACTTTGGAACTGAACTCACCTGTGATGAGTTGCAGGTGCCTGCAATATAAAAATCACTCATTCAACCAGTTTGAATAGGGAAAAGGACCCATTCTCCTGTTTTGCATCACTGTGTATACCGCAATGAGCATGGAGAAAAGAAAGACAGCCAGAGAATTGTCTGAGGAGGTCAGACAGAAGACTGTAGCCAAGCATGGACAATCTCAAGGCTACAAATCAATCTCCAGAGACCTTGATGTTCCTGTTTCCACCGTACGTAATGTTATCAGGATGTTTAAGGCCCATGGCACTGTAGCCAACCTCCCTGGATGTGGCCGCAAGAGAAAACTTGATCAAGATTGCAGCGCAGGATTGTTCAAATGGTGGAGAAAGCACCGATCAACTGCCGAACAGGATTCAAGCTGACCTTCAGACACAAAGCGTACCACAGTTTCAACTCACACCATCCGCCGCCAACTCAATGAAAGGGGTTATATGGTAGGAGGCCCAGGAGGACCCCACTGCTGAGAGAGAGACATAAGAAAGTCCACTGGGGTTTGCCAAACACACCTGAACAAGCCAAAATCCTTCTGGGAGAATGTCCTGTGGACAGATGAGACCAAACTAGAGCTTTTTGGTAAAGCACATCATCTCTATGTTTACAGAAAACAAAATGAAGCCTTCAAAGAAAAGAACACCTTCCCTGCAGTCAAACATGGAGGAGGTTCAGTGATGTTTTGGGGTTGCTGTGCTGCCTCTGGCACTGGGTGCCTTGAGCGTGTGCATGGCATCATGAAATCTGGAGATTACCAGGTCATTTGGAGCGCAATGTTGAACCCAGTGTCAGAAGCTGGGTCTCCATCGAAGGTCATGGGTCTTACAGGACAATGACCCAAACACACTTCAAAAGCACCCAGAAATGGTTCAAGACAAGACGCTGGACTGTTCTGAAGTGGCCAGCAATGAGTCAGATCTAAATCCCATTGAAAACCTGTGGAGAGATCTGAGAACAGCAGTTGGGAGAAGGCGCCCTTCAAATCTGGGAGAACTGGAGCAGTCTGCACAAGAAGAGTGGGCCAAACTACCAGTAGAGAGGTGCAGGAAGCTCATCCATGGCTATAGGAAGTGGTTGATTGCAGTTATTTTGACCAAAGGCTGTGCTACCAAATATTAAGTCTAGGGTGTCAATAATTTTGTCAATGCCATTTCTTTTCGTTTTCTGATTTAAAAGGATATATTAAATTCTTAACAAAAACAAAGGTTCTGTAATATTAACAGAGAAATAAAGAATTGTGGAGACCAAATACTGTACTACTGTTAATTTCAACTTATGTTTAGAGGAAATTGTGAGTTATTTGAAAAAGTGCAAGGACGCCAATATTTTTGGCCACGACTGTATATGCCGATTTGCCTCTTCGTTGCCTCGACTCAAACATCACTGCCTTCTTTATAAGGATCTGAACTGGCTCTCACCCTCTGCCAGTAGACAATACTACCTTGGATCACTAATGGACTCGATCATCTGGGGGGAAAAAAAAAAATCCCAGCTGGCTGTGTTGCTGGTCCCTAAACCATCCTCCCATGGCCTGCGATCAGCTGACAATTGCTTGCTCTATGTTCCGAGATGTCGGACGACTAAAGGCACAGGGGCCTTCCAATGCTCTGCTCCCAGGCTATGGAATGCTCTTCCACTCAACCTCCGTCTGTCTCAGTCTCACTTTGGATTTAAAAGTGAATATCGTCGTTATCTATCCTTAGCTGATGCTTGTACATGCTTTGACACAACCTGAAGCTCCTGAGACTTACCATAATGTCAACCCTGCTCTAATCCAGCTCCAAGACTGCCTCCTCTTCCCCTCCCCATATTTTTCCTTTTCTTTGTAAAGAACTTCTAGATTACTAGCTCTCTTCCTTCTCGAACCTTGTTGCTGACCATCCACTGTTTTGCCAGTTACCACCCCTGACCTTCCTTCCGTCAGTCTTTGTTATGTTTGAACATTTCTCACATCTCTCTATATAACCTTACTATCTCATTAACCCTTTCACTCCACAGGTCGAGTCCATGGTTTTGGCACTTATTATATATCTTACTGCCATTATTTGTATAATGCTTGCATTATTTTGTTTTCTACTCATTGTATTTTTGTAGTACTGCTGTACTGTTTCTCTATTTGTATTACTGTACCCATGTTGCTGTTGTTCAACTGTTCTCTTTTTGTTGTACTCTCTCGGGGGTCGTACCTGAAAATAGTAATTTTATGGCTAGTGCATCTACCCGGTTAACAAAAACTAAATAAATAAATATGCAATGCACGCTGACAATCTGATCAAAACCTCAAATTCCAGACTTGGCCTACACTATAGGCACCGACACCCTCTCCTACCAGAGGTTAAGCAAGTTTTATGCCAGAGCTACATACTCAGCCTCGTCGACTGTGGTCTTGCAGTGTATGGGGCCGCATGTGACAAAGTACCAGATAGGGTCAGGACCCTTATGAACAGGGTCAATCGATTAGCCCTTGACCTAAAATGGGACTCCCATAAACGCACTCTTTATAGCAACCTTGGCTGGCTTAGTTTGGACTTACGGATTACTTATGTCACCCTGGTCATTGAAGGAAAAATGCTTCGCTCCGTCGACTGTCCGTGGGTGTTCTATCCATGCTGTCCCCAGTGAACTCCTCTCACCTAACCAGAGGGGCTATGCATAACTCTCTAACACTCCCACATCGCAAAACCACACTTGGCCAGGCCTGCTTCTCCTTCAATTTCCCTAAATTATGGAACTCCCTCTCCCCTTCTCTCAAAGTCACTGACTCCCTCCCACATTTCAAATATCACCTTCTAGCATTGCTCTCACCTTCCAATTACTGCGACTGCTATAATTAGCTGCACTAGCTTTCTCTCCCTCAGCTCCTCTCCCCTCTCCCCCTCCCACTGTCGCTTTGCCCCATCTCCCCCTCCCCTCCTACATACCTCACCACCTTTCATCCTTGCGCAACTTGAAAATCCTGTACATAAGTACAATCCTTATAACCTGGTTCTACTCTCTGCATCCTACTTCTTCTGTATGCACTTTGTTTTATTAACGTACACATACAATAATGAATAACTGCCTTACCTATTATTACCAAACCTGTAATTGTGTACTCCTGAAGCATTTCAATCTTGATTTAAGAACGGTTTCTCTCTGGCAGCGTGTTTTGTAACAGAATTTGACTCTAGATCCTTTGAAAATAGGCACTGCCTAAAGGATCTTGTGTGCAATAAATTTATTTTGTATTACTGTATATTTACTTGTTCGGAGACATTTGTGTTAGTGTCGTTTGCTACACAGAGGGACTGTATAGGTCATAGTAACAGTACTTCCCGGGGGGGGGGGGGAGATAAATAGCCCAGAATGTCAGCAGCCAGTTACCCTTTTATTGCTACCACAGGTGGAGGCACCACACATTTAAAGGCCAGAATACCCTTTGCTGCACCACCTCAGTAACCCAGGCTGGCCCCTTCAGAATGCTGGACTTTTTCAAGACTCATTCTCACACAAAAGTACTCAAAAGTAGGAAAAGTTTTTTTTTTTGTTTGTTTTTAATAAAACTGAGCTACATTAATTTTATCCCTGTTCAACATACAGGGAGCCAGGAACAAAGGCGAGTCTTCATCATTCTGGAGGCAGTATAGCGCAGTGGTTTAAGGCTCTGAGCTGCAAACCTGGAGACCTGGGTTTGAATCCCACAGCCCCCACTTGCATACTGTGGGACCCAGAGCAAGTCACTTAACTTCCTTGTGCTCCCAGGTCGCACCTGTAAACAAGCTTTCAGCTTAGTGTGTCTCACCTGGTTAAAATAAATAAATAAATAAAAATTTGACTGGTGGCTGGGCAATGCTCCGTGTCATGTAAACAAGAAGCTGTGACTGGTGTGGTCACAAAAACAGTACTGGTACTTTAAAGTACTTTTCTGAAAAAAGCAGATGTATCTGAAACTTACTAATTTTAGACATTCATGTAACTCTGCTTAGTCTTTACAACAAGAAAGAGACATAATAGGGTGCATTCCTTTAAAGGGACAGGAAATTAATATTTACTGATGACCATCAGTAATGTTCCTAGTAAGAAAAACTAAAAAACTACCATCAAATGAGCAATATTTAACTGTATTTGAATAAATATGGATGTGAAAATCTGTGTTTTCAATGGTTTTCTTTTTATGGACATTTTGCAATGTTCTCTTTATGGAACCAGTAATTTGGAGTCTTTACTATGTCATAATTTGTGTACAGTATGCTAAGCATGAGCTACTGTCCTATTAGAACCATGTCTGTGCACAAACCGTGACATAGTTAAACTTCCAGATCACTGGTTCTATGAAATGAACTGTAACAGAATGCTGTCCATAAAAACAAAACAATACAGTGCAATGTACAGTGCTTCAAATAATTTTTTTATTCAGTACACTATGCATAATTTAAACCTACGGGTAACATTATAACAGCTAGCAATTAGAAATAATGTCTTGTTCTCTTTAAGGTTAGGGAAACATTACGATTAAATATGTAAGCCCCTCCCCAATCTGGGGCTTACCTTACTGCCTCCTGTTAGTGCTCAGATCATGTCTTCCCCATCCAATCCCCCAGGACTGCAGATGCGAGGACAGACAAGGCACTCGCGTCCATAGCCAGGAGCTCTGGTGGAATTTAAACTAGGAAATGACTAGCCACTGACACATGTCCCTCTCTGTCCTCAGGCCCCTCCAGTGTCCCTGGGGTCAAGGCAAACAAGGAGCAACTGAGTTGAGTGCATTCCCCGTGCCCAGGAGACAAAGGGGGCCACGGAATGGCGTCAAAGAGCACTGCGCATGTAGCATCATCCGCAGATTAGCAAAACAGAGCTGTCCATATCAGTAATGAGTCCATGTGCCCAACAGCTGTGAAAATTCCCGGCTCCAAGGAAGGCAGCAGAGTCAGAAGCAGAGTAAAATTACACTGTGGGGTGCAGTAGGACAGGTTTCCTGGCCCAGGGCAGGCAGCAGGTTGGGAACTGAAAAGAATGCCGCTGCACATGCACACCAACAGGAAGAGCGGCGTGAACATCCACCTCCCACACCACCTGACCGAGTCACAGGCCAAGTGCCCAGTGTAAAAAGCAGGACCCCGGCCCCAGAACAATCAGAGGGATCAAGACTGACTTGAAGGCAACTTTGTGGGATTTTAATGAAAACAGCAGCAAGCTTCAAAAAAAGTGGGACACTTAAACAAAGGTGGTGTTCCTCATAAGTGCACAGACCGCAGAGCACCACGGGAAGGAGGTCGAAGGTCGAAGGCTGAAGCCATGATGCCCACAAATTTTGGCCAATGAGGAGTCCGCTCCAAGACAGTTTGCCTGGGAACAAGCCTGGCCAATCAAGCTTCACACAGAATAAAAGGGACTGTTTTTCAAAGTTCGGTGCAGTTCACTCAGACCTCAGGGAGAGTGACTGCGTGTCAAGGTGTCAGTCAGTGTGCCACAGTTTGTCCAGGCACTGCAGCCTGGCAGACTAAGACAGTTAGATGGTGGCCCATCCTGGATCTCAGATATTTAAACAAGCACCTTTTAAAGCCAAAGTTCAAAATGGTGACTCTGGGAATTATCCTACCCTCTCTAAGGCCAGGGGACTGGCTAGCTTCCCTGGACCTCAAGGATGCCTACTTCCATATTCCCATCAGAAGCTCCCATCGGAAGTACCTCAGGTTCGAGCTGCCCTCAGGCCACTACCAGTTCAGAGCAATGCCCTTCGGCCTCACTTCTGCCCCAAGGGTATTCACCAAATGCCTGGCTGTAGCAGTTGCCTACCTAAGAAGGCAAAAGATTGCCATCTTTCCTTACCTGGACGATTGGCTCTTAGTAGGCCAGTCCCCAGACCAGGTCAATTTACACCTTCAGATAACGCAGCAACTGCTTACCTCTCTAGGTTTCCTTCTGAATCTCTCAAAGTCAGTTCTAGAACCGGTCCAGCTTCTTACCTTCATAGGCGCAAAACTGAACACACAGGAAGCGAGGGCCTTCCTCCCCCTGGACAGGGCAAAGACCCTAGTCTCCCTGGCCTCCTCATTTACCCTGCAGGTCTCCCGGCCAGCAAGGCATTTTCTGCAGCTCCTAGGACACATGGCTGCTTCCACAGCAGTTGTGCAAGGAGCAAGATTTCAGATGAGGCATCCAGTTCCATTTGAGAGCTTTTTGGTCTCAAAGAAAGGATCCTCTTACCAAGCTGATCCCAGTAACTCGAACCCTGATCCAAGCCCTACAGTGGTGGCAGGGTCAGAGCAACCTGAGACAAGGGGTTCCTTTTGTCACTCAGTCTCATTCTCTAATCCTTACTACAGATGCGTCCCTCTTGGGCTGGGGAGCTCACATGGGCGACCTCACCACCCAGGGTCTGTGGTCTCCCAGGAATCTCTGCTCCACATCAACCTGTTGGAGCTCAGAGCAGTTTTCTAGCACTTCAAGCTTTTTCCAAATCTGTTCAGAACAAGAGTATTCAGGTCAGAACAGACAACACCACTACAATGTGGTACATCAACAAGCAAGGGGGCACTCTGTCTATGGCCTTGTGCACCGAAGCGATGAAGTTGTGGTCTCTGGCTTACTCCCTGAACACCTCCCTTACGGCAGTTCACCTCCCAGGCAAGGACAATGTCCTGGCAGATGCTCTCAGCAGGATTTCCCAGGGCCACCACGAATGGTCACTGGATCCCCTGGTCTTGGGGGTAGTATTTGCCAGATGGGGCACCCCGCAGATAGATCTTTTTGCAGCCCCAGACAATCACCAACTTCCTCTTTTTTGCTGCAGGCCCCCAGTGGTGGGCTCACTCCCACTGGATGCCTTAGCCCTCAGTTGGGAGGGGAAATTTCTCTATGCCTTCCCTCCCTTTCCTCTCCTGTTCAAAGTGCTAGTCAAAATCAGATCCCAATCATGCAAAGTCATTCTGACAGCTCCGGATTGGGCCAGACAGCCCTGGTATCCACTCCTGCTGTCCTTAGCAGTCCATCCTCCCCTGTCCCTTCCCAGGAATCACAATCTGTTAACCTGTGCCCAGGGAAGGGTCTGGTACCCGATCTCAAATCTCTCAATCTCAAAGCTTGGTTCTTGAAGAGTTAGAGTTTGCTGATTTACACCTTTCCCAAGGTGTAATGGATATATTGAAGGCATGAAGGAGCCTTCCACCAGGACTACCCACAATTCCAAATGGAAAAGGTTTTCCATATGGTGCTCGAGAAAGCATATTTCCCAGTCTCTGCTGATCTATCCACAGTCCTGGATTATATGGTCCACCTGAATTCTTTGGGGCTGAGACCAGCTACCCTGAAGGTGCACTTGGCAGCTGTGTCTGCTTTTATTTCAGCAGGTAAATCCTCTTCCTTTCAGCTCATCCTGTATTTTCCAAGTTTTTAAGGGCTATTTCACACCAACCCTCCATTCAGGGATCCTGCCCCTGCCTGGGATCTTAATGTTTGCATTGCTCAGCTTATGCAACCCCCCTTTGAGCCCTTGTCTTCAGCTGAGCTCAAGTACTTGACTTGGAAAACTGTGTTTTTGGTAGCCATCACCTCTGCCAGACGCATAAGTGAATTACAAGCGTTGTCAGTGGAGCAGGAGTTTATCTCTTTTCACAGAGATAAGGTGGTCCTTCGGACTAACAGAAAGTTCCTGCCTAAGGTGGTTTCAGATTTCCACCTTAATCAATCTATTTCGCTTCCAGTGTACTTCACTGACCACTCCTCCTCTGGGGAGAGGATGCTGCACAGCCTAGATGTGAAGAGAGCCCTTAGTTACTACATAGAGCGTACCAAGGGTCATAGGTTTGACTCCCTTCAACTGTTCCTCACCTATGGCAAAGTTGGTAAAGGGAAGCCAGCCACTAAAAGATCCATTGCCAGGTGGATTGTCTCTTGTATCCAATTCTGCTATGAGAAGTTGGGTAAAGTTCCCCCCCCTCAGGCCTGAGGGCTCACTCTACCAGAGGTACAGCTGCTTCTCTGGCTGCTGCCAGAGACATTCCTATTCTAGAAATATGTCAAGCAGTTACCTGGAAAACAGTTCACACTTTTACCAAGCATTACTCCCTGGACATCCAGGCTAGGAGTGATGCTCAGTTTGGCACAGCCGTGCTTCAGAGCCTATTTCCTAGGTAGGTTCTGTCCCTCCTCCATGGGGGTACTGCTGTGTAGTCTGCAATTGTCATAATATAACAAGACTTCATCTTGTTTGAAGAAAAAATTACTCACCTTAGTAATGTTGTTTCTTCTAATGGAGTCTTGCTATATTATGACCTCCCCCCCTGCCTGTCCCTCTCAGAACCTCTGTTTTGGGGATGTGGGTGGGCAGTACAGGGTTGGCACTTTTTTGATGCCCACCTTGTTGTTTTTCACCTACCTTTTTGGGTGAATTGGTGTTGTGTTTTTGCATTTTTGGGTCTCCTGACTTGAGTCTTTGTTTTAGGCCAAAAATGAGTGTTTATGTTAGTAGCCAGTTGGCTAGTGTAGGTTTACAGCTTCCACACAGAACCTTAGTGAGTTTTAGCTTGTAAAGATCTGACAGTTTGCGTTTGAAGCACAACAGACAGAGTTTTCAACCGAGCTCGCGCTCTAAGTTCCATTCCTGCATGGAAAGTTAACTATTTCACCTCCGGAGCAGTTCTAACCTGCGGTCATACTGCAATTGTCATAACATAGCAAGACTCCCCTAGAAGAAACATTACTAAGGTGAGTAATTTTTTCTTCTTTTACTTCCACCTGGACACCCACCAGGATGGGCAGAAGGGACTTTGGTTTAACGTCTCATCCGAAGGATGGCATACCCCAGCAGTACAGCACCCCCCACTACTGCACTCGGATGCCAGTGATTTTTTTAGGTGCAAGTCCATCCCGGTGTGGGACGAGAACCCATGACCTTCTGGTCCAGAGGCGGATATGCTACCAACTGAGCCACGCCTCTGCCTCAGCTTCTTTATCAGCTCATCAATGTGATCACTGAAGGAAAGTTTTTAGTCTACCCAGACCCCCAGGTATTTGAATTTTGTGACACGGTCCAGTGGTTCGCCAAGGAGCGTATTAATCTGAGGTAAGTTACCTTGAATTGCAAGGTTATTAGCATTTGCAAAGGGAGAAAAAAGCATTGCCTTTATTTTCTTTGCATTCAGGAACAGCTTTTGTTGCAGGAGTTGTCGTAACAGGTTAAATTCTTGTTGCAGATCCCTGCAGGCTGCTTTCGGGGAGGACCTTTCAATCTAAAGTACCGTATCATCGGCAAAAAGGTTAATGTTTGCAGCTTTGACGTCAACATCAATTCTGTTTATGTATATTGCAAAGAGCAATGGACCCGGTATCAAGCCTTGCGGTACACCCCTCAGAAGAGGCTTCAGGGATGAGAGCTCCCCTTCCATCTTAGTTTGCTGTTGCCGTCCTGTAAGATAGTTCGAGAACCATCTCAGGGATAGGGAGTCCAGGCCGATGTTTTGGAGGGAGACAAGGAGTACATCATGGTCAACCATATCAAACACTTTGCTTATATCCAGAAATATGGCGCAGACAAAGGTTCTTAGTATTCAGGGCACACTGTCAGTCACTGGTCACTTTTGCAAGGGCTCAGATAGTACTATGATGTGGCCTAAAACCAGACTGCAGGGAGTTTAACAGGTTAGCAATATCAAGGTAGTTCCTGAACTGTATACTCACTATTTTCTCCAACAATTTGGATAGGGTGGGGAGTAAGGAGATTGGCCTATAGTTGTTCAGGTCAGAGGGGTCTCCAGACCTGAAGACAGGGATTATGTGGCTTCCGGGGAAGAGAGAATAACGCCTTGTGAAAGGGAGAGGTTAAAGAGATGCATGATAGGCACTACCAGTACACAATGGCTCAGCTTCAAGAAGAAGGGGTCTAAGAGGACAGCCCCAGCACTCTTCCTGGTGTCCAGATGTAGGAGAAGATCTTGAACTTCCTTTAGAGTGGTAGAATGAAGGGAGAACACCATGCTTGTGACTGGAGCTGATGCGTTCAGTAAGCCAAGTTGTGAGCAGAGGGTATTGGCAGGAGAGGATTTTGAATGCAAATCCTGAGGTTGCGAAATGGTCATTAAAAGAGTTGAGGATGGAAGATTTGTCAAACACCACAGAAACACCAGTAGTGATTTTTGTGGGCAGGGTGTTCGGAGCAGCAGGACCTTCAATATCCTTGACAGTTTTCCAGAACTTGGCTGAGGAATTGGTGGAAGAGTCCAATTCTTTATGGAAATAAATAGCCTTGGCCTCTCTAACCAACCTAGTACAAAGGTTTCTAGCTTTCTAAACAAGGTTCAATCCGCAGGGAGTTTTGTTCTCCAAGCTTTTCTCCAAAGCCAGTCTCTGTGCAGTAGAGAGACCTTTAACTGCGCCGTAAACCATGGGCATAATTTTTTCTTAGAGCATATTTTGACCAGGGGCGCAAGCCAATCCAGCGCCCCAGCACAATCTTCTGAAAGATATCGTAAGCCGTAAGCACTGAGTTTGTCAGATAGAAGTCCTGCCATCTCAAGGAGTCGTGCAGGTGAGAGATAAATGCACCAATAACCAGGTTATGCCTTTTCCTCCTGAGAGAGAACGTGGAAGAGGACGGTACTTTGGGGATGGATCTTACACACACTATGAAAACAGATGTGGTTTTGTTTACTAAAATAAGATCCAGTAGGGAGCTACTGTTTTGGTCTTTCTTATTAGGACGCGTGGCCTCCGAGATGAGTTGTGAAAGTCCAAAGGAGTCACAAAAAGTTTTAAGAGGTAAGGAGACACTGGATGACCAGACCAAATTAAGGTCTCCTAATATAATAATCTCTCACTGCAAGGATCCCAGCAAATTAGTTGGATGATCTAAAAATTGTAGACCCACAAAGGGGGGCCTATAGCATCCTAGGATGCAGAATGAGATAGAAGAGGAGAGCTTGACTTTGAGGGTCAGGCTTTCAAAATTCTTTGGGGATTGAGGTTGACTATGACCAAGTCAGAGATGTTATCCTTGACACAGATGGCAACTCCTCCTCCTCTGGAAGGCCTATCGGTTCTGAATAAGGAATATGATGGAATATTCACCTCCCAGTCAGACGTACCTAGTCAGAGCCAAGACTCTGTGACCACAAGTACATCTGGCAGACTACGGGTAGTCCAGGCTTGTGTTGATGCAAACGTTTTTAGGAGGCTACACGCATTAATGTGCATGAAGCTCAAGCCTTTGATACTATCTGAGTCGGTAGGGGATAAAATAGTTGCAGGGGGACCAGGATTGAGCTCAACATTTCCGGAGCATATCAACAGGAGCAGCAATAGATTTTTGGTAGCTTCAAGGAGTAGTCTATGTGCTTTGGTTTATCCCGCTTGGTACTGCTATCATTAAGCTTTAGGGACCTGAGGCAGTTACTTAGAGAGCCTAGGCAAGAGAGTTCCTAGCGTAAAAGCAGGGAATGCTGGGGTTCATTGCAGAGGCGAGGATCCTATCCTCTATGGTGCATGCAGTTGCAGTAACAACTCGCCATGGTGATTGTAATGCAAGTTCTAAGGTAGGTATCAAGACCACCAAAACGCAAGAGTCTGAGGGATCAAGAGGTTCATGGAAGTCCAGGATGATACTGTATGTGACCACACTGAAGGGAGATTGGCCTGGAATAACACAAGATTCTATGATGCATAGCAGAGTAATAAGCAAGAATAATTAGTAGGAAAACCCCATTCTACTATATAATGTAATGATGTAATGAAAACCATAGGAAAGAACATTTTTGTATTTAAAATTAGTATCAACAAATAATAAAACTTATTCCTTATAGACCAGCAAGACGACAGCTGCAGAGAAGGTGGAGTAGAGTTTTGGATCAGAAAACAGACACAGTAGCTACTATAAGATCAACACCGACAAGCGTGAGGCCCTATAACTGCATTCTGTATCTTTAAGAGGAGTTGCAATAGTAGTGAGGGGGAGGATGAGGACTGCCTGGGACGGTGCTGCTGGGGAAGGGAGAGTATTTAATAAAGGCTGGGGGTTGGGCCAGCCCAGTGGCATGGAGGGCTGAGGCACTGGTTGCCTTACCTCGCACCACACCAGCAACCAGTGTTTGGGAACGAGCACGGGTTGGCAGGGGAGAAGGATTGAGCGTCCGAGGGACTGCTGTCCTTCTCGGGGGGGGGGGGAGACAGTGGTCAGTTCTTATCTGGCTTCAGCGGCGGCTGGGGGCAACACACCGACGCTGTAGGAAAAGGGGTGCAGTTGGGGCTGATGCCTAGAGAGAGAGCGTGCAGACACATGCGCGCTCCCTCCGTTGGTGTTACTGCATGCTTCACTCCAGTGAACCGACACCAAGGAAAAAAGAAAACTCCCACCACAGTCCCGAGCAAGTTAGCTCCCTCCTGGGTCCACCCTCCTGGTCTCCACGGTGGTGGGCTAAGTACCCACTACGAAGCAACCAGGGAAGGGTAGCGACAGGAAGGTTAGAGCTCTGTCCAGGACTGGGGCAGCAGTGGGGGAACCAAAGGCTCAACCCCCCCCCAGCAGAGGAAGCATAAATATAAATAAATAAAGACTGGTGGCCGGGGGTGGGCAAAAAAATTCAAGCTGGAAGGAGAGAAAGTGAAAAACAAATGGGATTAGTTGCAGAGCATAGCTTACAACTGTAACACAAATGAAACCTGGTCTAAACAGAAAAGTGTTCACAAAAAGCTTTATCACTTTAAACTTAGTTTCTGATCCAGGGTAAAATACCACAGGACCTTAAAACAAAGAGCTGTAATACTTTAAAACTGGCACTCAAAGATCCTGCACTTGAAACTATCCTTGGAGTGCAAAATTGCTGTAAACAGGCTTAGATTCACATTTAAATTAGGATTCACAAGACAATCTGGAGAAACTTAACCAGTACCAGAAACAGTAAATCACATTAGCTTAAAGTCCAAAAGGAAAGGAAGTAGCAAAGAATTAAAGAAGTGGAGCAGCCAATTAGCAGGCAGAGCCGATGGTTCCAGCCAATCGGCATGGAGATGCCAGAAGTTTCAGCAGCGTACCTTCGATCTGGTGATCAGCGGGCAGTACAGCAAGGAGGCAGCCAGCGGACAATGAGGACCCGCCAGGTTGCTTGCAGCAGCAGAGGTACCCGTGTCAGGGGTGAAGCTTCAGTCTGGTGATCGTCGGGCAGTACAACGAGGAGGCAGCCGGCGGACAGTGGGGAACCGCTGGGCTGCTCGAAGCAGCAGAGGCACCCGTGTCAGGGTTGAAGCTTTGGTCTGGTGATTGGCGGGCAGTACAGCGAGGAGGCAGCCAGCGGACAGTGAGGACCCGCCGGGCTGCTTGCAGCAGCAGAGGCACCAGTGTCAGGGGTGAAGCTAAGGGGACTCTTCCCCTCTGGGGGGGGATCTGCTCCTCCAGTCCAAGAAGGCCTTTACCTAGGTCCCAGGCCTCAAACAGACAAGCAGAGAGAGAGAGAACTGAAGCAGAGAAAAGCCACCAGCAAGTCTAGGGAAGCCAGCATCCAAGCTGGAAGCACTGCATCCAGTCAGCCAGTTCAAGCAGCCTGTACCAGAGGTATCCACTGAGGCACTAAAATCGTGAGTACAACCCAGGATTTGATCCTGCAACTGGAGAGACTTTTTAAAGTACCAGTAATTGAGGGAGAATTCCTGAGCAGGACTGGGCCAGTGTGAGAGCCAAGGCCTAAGGTCTGTGAAGGCAAGCCAGCCACCCAATGAAAGGACTGCAGTTCTTGGGTCAGAAGTATGGCAGGCAGGAAGTAGTATGGCAGACGGAATTGCGTGGCTCACAGGAACACTGTCAGTGCCAAGTCACAAAACGAAAAACCTAAGACTACAATACTACTCAAGTAAACTATGTCTGCACACCACTTTGGATGATTGGTTTCTGTGGGGGTGGGGTAGCGGTTGGCAAAGCCCCCCCCCCCAAAAAAAATCACCTCCAGACCTTGCATATTTCACACAGTATGCAAATGAAGGTTGCAAGAATGGATCCCGGATCACAGGCAGAGGTGGTAGGAATGAAGCCCAGATCAAGTGGGTGTTGCAGTGTGTGAGCGGAGGTTGTGGGAATCAAACGCAGGGTAGCTGTATGTACCACGCTAACTCGATAGTTCATATGCTCTAAACTCTAGGCTGTTGTGGCAGGTCCACTGCGCCACACTCCAGCCATCAGTCCTACAGTTTCCCACGGTGACGAAGACAGACTGTTCCAGCAGTCACAGCACTAATGGTATTACCACCCACCACAGTAATCTCGTCCACCATACTGTTTCCTGTTCTACCCCAAACACTGCAGTCGAACCAAAAGTTGTGTTTAAAATGTATTTTACTTGACTCTTTTAAAGAGCACCACCGAGCTCAATCCTGCCAGCAGCATCAGCGTCCCTAATGTGGTACCAACTGGCCTTTTGGGGGAGAATACACCCACACTAGGATTTGAGGACTGCCAGGGGTGGGTAGTTTGTGGGCAAAGTACTGAAATGTTTCTTGCCTAAAGCATTTGCCTTTCACTGCATAGAGATACTGCTGCCCCCGTTGCTTCAATTTTAAACACAGAAACATAGACTTCGATGGCAGATAAGGACCACTTGGCCCACCTAGTCTGCCCATTTCCCTACCTACTGGATAAGCTGAAGATCTTAGTTAACCAACAGCCTACTTCCTACTACCCCCACACTATAACTGCCTCATGTCTGTCCCTTGCATTCTTGAATTCCCCCACTGTTTTTACCTCATGACCTCCTGGAAAGCGCTCCTTTAGATCCACCAGCTTCTCCATGAAAAAATACTTCCTCACGTTGCGCGAGCCGCATCCCCACCGTCTTCAAATTGGGCCCCCTCATTCTTGCACATCTATTTTTTTCTGAAAGATGCTACCCTCTTGGACTTTGCCGATCCCCCTGAGGTACCTGAAAGTTTATATCATGTCCCCCCACTCCCTCCCTTCCTTAAGGATATAGATATTAAGCTATTTTAGTCACTGTTCGTATGGCTTCTGGTGCAGATCCTGCACTGTTTCAGTTCTCCTCATCTGGACTGCCTCCATCCTATGTCCTCGTGGAGATGAGGTCTCCAGAACTGCACACAGTACACCAGATGGGGTCTCACCAACTGTCTGTACAGAGAGATAACTTCCTGTTTTCTACTGGTGATGCCTCTCCCTATGCATCCTAGTATCCCCCAGCTCTCCTTACTGCCTTCTCACAATGCTTGCCTACATAAGGTCGTCTGATATACTGTAACTATCCCCAGGTCCCTTTCCATTTTAGTTGTTGTTAGTGACCCCCCCCCCCGCCATGTACTCTTCCCTTTGGTTTTGTTTCCCAGGCGTATTACTTTGTACTTCTTTGCACTGAATCTAAGCTGCCATTCTTTTGACCAGTCCTCCAAACTTGCCAAGTCCCTTCTCATCTTTCCCACTACCACCCCTTGTGCATCAACTCTGTTGCAAATCTTCTGTGTCATCTGCAAAAGAGGCAGACGTTTCCTTCAATTCCCTCCACAAAGTCACCTATAAAGACATTAAAGAGGACCGGTACCTGTACTGAACCTTGTGGTGCCCCCCTAGTAACCCCCCTTTCTTCAGAGTGCACTCCGCTTACTATTACCCTCTGTGTCCTGTTGTCCAGCCAATTTGCTACCCAGGCTACCACCCTGGGACCCACTCCCACGCTGGCTAACTTGTTTATTTGATCTTTTTGTGTGGAACAGTGTCAAATTCCTTGCTAAGGTCTAGGTAGGCCAAATCCACAGCCCCTCCCTGGTCTACTACTTTGGTCACCCAGTCAAAGAAATATATTAGATTTGTCTGACATGACCTTCCCACTGTGACTCCAAGCTGCCTTGGGTCCTGTGCCCCGCTGGCCTCTACGTACTCAACAATTCTTTCTTTCAGAAGTGATTCCATCATTTTCCCTACCACGGAGAACAAACTAACAGATCTGTAGTTTCCTGCCTCTCTTTCACTTTTGTGAAGGAGAATTACATCTGCCCTCCTCCAGTCCTCAGGTACAACACCATCCTCCCATGATTTGTTAAAAAGGGTAGTCAGTGGTGTCACTAGGTCTTCCCTTAGTTCTTTTAGAATTCAGGGGGGAATTCCATCAGGCCACGTTGCTTTGTCCACCTTGAGTTTTAGGAGTTCTTTCGGGACCCTTTCTTCTGTGAATGGACTGGTATCGACCCTCCTGTCCAGAGTGCTTCTACTGTTTGGCTTAGGTACCTCCCCCTCTTTATTAAGCCTCACTATACCTCCCTTGGTCTTTCTTCGCTCACTAATGTACCTATAAAAAGGTTTTACCCCCCTTAACTGAGTTGGCTATGTTTTCCTCGGTTTGGGCCTTCGCTATTCTGCCTTCCCCTCTTCCTTCTGCTTTAACTGCTACAGTTCTCTATCCTGCTCCTTCTGTAATTCATGAATGTTATCTTTTTCTCCCTAACCTTCCCTGCCACCTCTTTTGAGAACCATTTTACCCTTGTTGCCCCCTATTCTCTCTGTATTCTCCATTTTAATTTGTTTAAACTGAATTTCATGGTTTGGGAATTGTCACTACTTATTTTATCACTTGTTTTGGAGGTGGGACTGTATGGGCAGTTTATGTATAGTTTCCTGGGGGTGATAGTCCTATGTCTCAACAGCCAGGTACATCATATTGCCACCACAGGTGGAGGTGTCGCATCACATTAGACCAGTGTAGCACTCCCACAGATAACCCAGGCCGGCCTCCTCATGAGCAGTGGAAACATGAACCCCAAGGACCCCAGTGCGGCAACTGTTTACAAATGTATATATATATATATATATATATATATACATACATATAAAAAAAAAAAAAGCATCCTGTAACTCCTACTTTGAGTTCAATATGTTATCGATACAAAACTGACCATGTGGGACGTTACTTCTATCTACACTGCGTAAGTTGAGACTTCCAACCCACTGACACCATGGGTATCGGCAGGCATACTCAGTGTTCTTTGCGGACTACAATAAAATCTGAAAAATCCAGAGGTAACAGGAGCCTCAGGCCAGAGCAACAAACAAAGACTGATGTGCCTGAAGGAACTGATTTTCCCCTCCTTGGAAGCTTTAGTGTAAGTTTACACAGATACACAGAAATCTGATGGCAGAGAAAGGCACCACGGCCCATCTAGTCTGCCCAACACCCTACCTCCCCCTCCTTCTGTTATGCTTCCACCCTCTTTTCCCAACCCCTTAAATCTATCCCAAGCCCTCTTGAACCCCTCCACCATTTCAGCTGCCACTACCTCCTCCGGCAGCTTGTTCCAGGCCTCCATCACCCTCTCCGTGAAAAACTGCCCCCTGACATTACCTCTGTATTGCCCACCTTCCAGTTTGAGGCTATGTCCCCTCATGTTCACTCCCTTCTTCAATTTGAACAAGCTGTTACCCTCTACCAATCTTTGGAAGATGGGTGTGTGCTAAACTTAGCAGCCATAATTGTATGAGTGACCCAATAGAGTATATATGCATGATTGCTAGTGTGAATGGACTTCTGTAAGGCTGGCTACCTTAATGTCGTAAAGAAGCCCATCAAGAATCCTAGGACAGAGCACAATCTATGTGGAGTCCGAGTATCTGCATCACTGGAGGAGAAGGACCTGGGAGCGATGATCACTAGTGACCTGAAGCACTCCACGCAGTGCAAGAAAGCAGCAGCAAAGGCAAACAAGATGCTGGGATGTATATCTAGGGGGATCAGTAGTAAGAGAGAGGAGGTTATACTGCCCTTGTACAGATCACTGGTAAGGTCGCATCTAGAGTGTGGAGTTCAGAACTGGTGCCCACACCTCAAAAAGGACATTAACCTACTGGAGAATGTCCAGAGAAGGGCTACAAAGATGACAGCTGATCAGCAGAGTAAGACATATGAGGAGAGGTTGAGGGCACTGAACATATACTCCCTATAAAACAGGAGAGAGAGGGGACATGATTGGGACCTTCAAGTACTTGAAAGGGATAAATAAGGTTGATAAGGAGAGTTTTTTTAAGTGGAGTGGCAACCATAACACGAGGGGGCACAGTCTTAAGCTGCAGGGTGGGAGGTTTAGGAGGGAGGTCAGGAAGCACTTTTTCAAAGAGAGGGTGGTGGACACTTGGAATGCACTGCCAGAAGAGGTAATCTCATTGAAGACAGTGGGCAACTTTAAGAGAGGCTGGAACACGTATGGGGAAGAATAAGGGTCATGGGTAGGGAGGTTGGGAAGACTGGGGAGAGGGGGCAGGGACAGTAGCTCAAGCTGTGGACCCTGCAACACAAGCAGACTTGATAGACCAAATGACCTTCTTCTGCTGGCTTCTTCGTATCACAGTGTATCCTAAACATTGTAACTAAAAACCAACCAATAAAACTGTCCTCCAACTAGCTCTTGATAAAATATTAATCTGGTCTAACAATAGTAAACTACTCCTGAACACTGCAAAGTGCAAAGTTATGCACCTGGGCATACACAACAAACATCGTAAGTACAAACTAGGGAATGATGCCCTATTAGTAACCAATCAAGAAAAGAACTTAAGAATAACAGTTAGGCCAGACTTGAAATTCAGATCCCATTGTAGAATTAAGCAATATACCAGGGTGTTGGTGATGCCAGGATTTACCCACGCCTGGGGTGTTTGGCCACAAGGCACAGCAGAGTGGCCAAAACACACCAGGCGTGGTTAAATCCTGGCATCACCAACATTCTCGAGTGGCATATTGCGATTATACAATGTCCTTTTTGTTAGATTGAGAAAATAGTAAATAAAACTTTTTTTTTCCCTCGTTTTTGATTCATTTCTTAACTGTTTTTATTAGCCTGCCAGAAAAAAGTAGTCCTTGGTTTCTTGGGCTGTGGCGATACTGAGCATGAGCAGTACTGCTTCCTACTTCCCAGCCCAGTGCTTTTTTGGAGGCCAGTAAATGTTAAATGCACCCAGGCAATGTTGCTTTAGGCTAAGATTGAAAGATTGAATTCATTCCGTTTTTTTTTTTTTCCTCCTTTCTTTCTGGTAGGAAGTCTGGGGAGAAACATGCGAGCTAGCAGAAAATAGAGCGGCATCTGAAGATTTAGCAGCTGAGTTGAGAAAGGGAGCATTCTAGACAGAGACCGGAAAACGGGAGGAGCCGGAATAGGGGAAAAAAAAAAAAGTGGTGACAAGAATACTGGCATTAAAGCGTTGAACTGCCGCAGGGTTAAAATAAAAAACGTAACTGATGAGCGGTGATTTATTTAGACCCCCGGTGATGGCACCTGAACAGTGTGTGAACAAGGTGCAAATGGATGGCTCCTGCCTGAAGTAAACTTAGGGGTTTAACGGGGAATGTGACAGACATTTTTTTTTTTTTTTTTAAAGTTTTGTGTTTTGGACCGGGGTTTGAATAGGGGAGCAGAAGCCAAGGAGCTGTTTTGGGAGACAACAGTTTACTGAGGATTCTGCTCTTTGCCAGTTCTGGGTTTGTCTTGCTCGGAATGATTTCACGGGAGTTACTGATGCGGTTGCCTGCCGGCACCTCTTCCCGTGGGGTGATTGTAGCTTTTACAATGGGAGAGGGGTGCCAGTCAGCCAATCGGGATGGAGAATTTGCAGTCTGTTTTTGTGCCCATTGTATAATCCAAGTTAATATAGCAAATCAAAACCTAAATTGTATACTCAGACAAATATCTAGCCGTAAGAGTGAAGTGATACTCCTGTTATATGTTGCCTTGGTCAGACCCAACCTCGAATACTGTGTCCAGGTGTGGTCCCCATATGTCAAGGAGGACATCTTAAGGATTGAGAGAGTACAATGCAGAGCCACCAAAGCCATAGCAAGGATGGGTGACAAGTCATATGAGGATAGGCTAAAATTGCTCAATATGTATACGCTCCAATATAGAAGACTAAGAAGACATACGTGTTTCCTTTTTAGAGCAATAAGGGATCCTACCCTCAGTAATGATTTGGGGATAGTCCTTAGTGACAATAGAGTCAGCAACAGTAGACTTTCTAAACAATTATTCCTGGGTAAATGGAATGCCCTGCGAAGGAAAAATTGGTTCAGTCACAAGGTAGTCTCAACATGGAATCATCTTACAACTGAAGTAGTGGACAGTCCAAATATGGACTCCTTTAAACTAAACTTAGATCAAGCACTTGGGGACAATGTAAAATTTTGTCTCAAATAAAATTACTGGCAAGCATCAGGGACACAAGTCTGTACTACCTTGACTGGTGTAACCCCGCACACAAAAGGGGGTTCCCAAAAGCTTCCCCGGAGCTTGTTTAAATGCTCCATGCCTGGCTGATGTCCGGCATAAAGCTGATTAAATGGTGTTGCCAGTGAGTGCTCTTCAAGCCTCCGGGTACTGTCTCTTTAAAGGCTGCCTGTTTGTAGTCCTAATTGGCTGAAATGGGGGGGCTGTGTGGTTTTTATGCCAGAGTCCCGCCCGGGCTGCTCAGTAATGCTCCGTTCTGCCCTCGCCATGTTGTGCAGAGGGAGGCCTCTGGAAAGATGCAAATGGTTATTGATAATAACAGAGTAATAATGATAATGTGGTTGTTCTAACCTGCCTTCTTTGCAGCAAAGACTGTTCCGATTATCTCCTCCATTTTGGTCCCGAACTGCCGAGTTGGACCAATCAGTACACTGGCACTCTAGTAGAGCCGTATGACCAATAGAGGAACTGCTTGTAATTTTGGGAAAGGCATTATGGGCTATGGCGCTTTTTCGGGCCACTGAGGACCAGAGTAATTGACTGGCAGGTGACGCTAGCCAATGGAATCGGGTAGCGCCTGAACTGTAAGGAGTGAGTGCCCCATGCTGTTGAGGCAGGTTAATTGTGACTGTGAAGGAGAAGGGGCACTGAGCTCTGGCGTTGGTGTTATGCGGGGAAGGGGAAGGGCCTAAGGCGTACGCTTCCTAGCCAGAAAGCTTCGGACTAAACCGTCGCCGAGCGGTCAGAGGAGGCTGTGTATAAACACAGCTACCTACCAGGCTTCACCTGAAGAAGACTGGAGAATCAGCTGAATCGCTTCGGTCTGTCAGGGCGTCTGGAGTGGCTGCTAATGCCATAATTGCTGTGAATTCATTGGGTCCTGAAAGTAGCTGCCTGGTATGGTACCCCTCTGTTGTTTTCCATATAAATGTGTGAGGAGGCCTTTGAAGTTCAGGCTCAGTCCTGCAAGTGATGAAGGAGTGGTTATCTGCTGGAGTTGTGAGTACTGGATCAGGGTAGCTCCCTGTTAATCTTTCAGACAAGTGGCAAGAAAAACAAAATAATTTCATTATACTGCTGCCTGTACTAATTGAGCCTTCTGCTCATTCTGATCTGCTCAGGAAAGTAAATGCTCATTTGTGTCAGGCCCCAACCAGCTGCCACGAGGGACTAGCCATTAGGGCTTGGGTACCCATGGACAGTAACTAATAGGTTTAGGCCTGTGCACAGAGCCCTAGGTAGTTAAGTATATTTTATAGTGATAAGCCAATCACCTTGATTCCCCCTGTCCTTGTTATCTCCCCTTAAATAAATCAGATTGTTTGTTTTGCAACTGTACCCTGGCTGGACTGTGTTTTACTGAGGATATATTGTACAGCGAAAATGTGACAACTGTGCCTTACTTGCCAGGGGGTCTCCGGAGTGAGCTGAGAGGTACGGCCGGGGTAAGTGTACAGGGAGAGTATTGTAGCTAATCGTGTGAGCCACTAGTGGGAAGAAAGGGGGGTTGCAGTAACCCAGAGGGCTGTGACCGAGTCAATTAACTCCGACCTCTGGGTGGAGGTACCCGTCAACGGATCTGGGCTCCTCACCGTGTCACAGCTGAGGTAGGCAGGGGTAGTAGCCCTAAGGGTAGCACCCCCTGTGGGTTACACTTATCTATGACACCGATGAAACTTCTGTCTGACAGTAGTGCGAGTTAGAGAGAAAATAAAGTGGCAATCTATTAAGATCATTGGCTTACTAAATACTGTTGACTGAAATGGGAGTGGGGCAATGTCTGTGTAATGGGGCAACACATCTTTTGGTTTGTGTTTATGGAGGAGGAAGGGGACAACAGTTCTGTCAACTCTCCAGTGCAAGTTTAAAATTCCTGGCTACAGCCCTGACAGACACTACTTCCAAATAATAACCTATTGGCATTCCAGTAATTCACGTGCTAAAAAAAATATATCTATAATAAAAAGGTCTAAATAGTCAAGAACTGAGCATGAGAAAATAAATAACTTCCGTGTCCCCGGAGGCGACCGCTACATCACTGAGAAAACGTGAAACTTGCCGTGCCAATTTCTGCATTCTTCACCCCCACAAAGTAATGCATTTTCTTACCCTGTGTTTGGTAGCATCTTCAAATCAACTACGGCCTAGGGGAAAAAGAAACAAAACAGCGTTCAAATTCAAATGAGACCAAAGGTGCCCGACAGATCTGTGTACACTATATCAAGCCTCTGCCCTTTGCTCTACATTCTGTTCCAACATCCAAGCTACTGCAAAGGTTAAGAACAATCCAACCCCTCTCCTACTGCCCGAAGGTCAAACAAGGTACCGTTAAAACTACAGCTACAAAAAAAGCCCCACACGGACTGCCTGCCCTTAAAGTATGTTTAAAAAAATATAAATACAAGAGGTGAAAAAAAATTAGAGAGAGCGCAACTACAACACAGTACAAATGCTTTCACTTCACCTCACCAAGCAGCCCAAACATCGACTGTAGAGAGCGTAGAGAGAGACGCAAGCAGCTTGGGCGAAGGGGTGGCGCCGGCAGCTGCAGACGTGCGGCCTGCTGACTAGTTTCTGCGGTCCTATTGGTTGCGCGTGCCGTGCTCCGGAATGAGAGCGCACATTGAAATGAAGGGAAGTTGTTCCCGTAGAGTGGTATTACATAGAGGAAAACACAGCATTTTTGTTTCTCTAGGAAATAAGCTAGTGTACAAGAAAATTACCATGGCGTTACAGGGAACATTGCGAGTTAATCTGGGAGCACTGAGAAGTGCTTGTAGGATTCTGACGCATTTATATAGTTATACGTTTTACCAGGAAAGGGTCACGGAACTACAGAACTTTTTTGCAGTACTGGGGAGGGCGGAGCTTGATGAAAGAAGAATGCCTAATAAATTATGTTTTATGAAGTGTATATAAATTTCATTTTTATTTTTTATTTATGTTATACTTATAAGTCTGTGGGCCAAGCCCATTTTTACAGACGTCCAGTTATTACAAAACATAATACAAATAATAAAAATGTACATTATGTGAAACATTTACAAATAGAATTTGCAAACATATTGTTTTTAAGGGCTGTCTTTTTTTTTTGGATGTTATTTCTTCAGGAGCTCTGGCTACCCCCCCCCCCGCACTCCGCCGTTCCTCCGGCGCCATCCCCGGACATGAGACCCCTCCCTTTAGCACCCGCGACTTACGCCAGCGGCGGGGGGGTGAGGAGCGACTCAACCCACCAAAGCAGGTCCATGCCGAGGGCGTCCTCCGGAATGGCGACGGGAGAAGCGTGGCGCGTGCTGCCAGGCTCCATTTTCCGGATTTTTCTCGGCGGGCATGGCGTGCAATGGCGTCAGCGACTGAAGTGCGTGCACGCTCCGACGCGCGCACTAGTCAGCGTCTGCCCCGTCGCCTCCCCATCTCTGCGGCTGCGTGCTGTCGATCCCAGCCTCCGCTGGGGTCGGCAAGCACCGGCCTTGAATCCACCCGGAGATGGAGAGCAGTCACTCCGGGCCGCTCGATCCATCTCCTCCCGACCCCCGACAACCCGTGCTCGTTCCCGAACCCGGGTCACCAGCGTGGCACAAGGTGTAGCGACCAGCGCCTCAACCCTCAGCGCCACCGGGCCGTAAGGGCTGTCTTAAAGATAACTACTTTCGCTCTCTGTCACCGTCTCTCTCTCTCTTTCTGGAGCGCCAAAGGCAGATAAGATGCAGTCTGAGCTCGGGGAAGGGAAGGCTGGGGAACACTAGGCACATAGCAATTCACTGTCTGTCTACAGCGGCTCAGACTCAGATGTCTGTTTCCACTACTGTGGTCACTTGTGTCACAAAGTGGACCGGAGAAAGGGAAAAAAAATCACGAGACACAGAGAAGACACTGTAGGAACTGTCACGGTCTCTCCTTATCTATCAATCTCTCTCTGTGTCTCGCTTAGTGCAACCAGTCAGGGGCCTTGTACAGGGCGGAGGATGGGGGGGTCGACACACAACAGGTCCAGAGGCATTTGCTTCTCTATGTTTCTCTGTCTCCCTCTGTGTGTCGATTGCTCACTGCACATTCAGCAACCAGAGAAAGACGAGACTGCAGGACAATCTGCTCACGATTGCTGTCTGTCTCTCTTATATCGGCTTGCTACACTGTCGGGGGGCCAAGGGGGATTCAGCTGCAGAAGGTACAACCGGGATCTCTGTGTTTCCCACTACATTCTTGGGGGAGCGGGAGAATTTAGGTGCGGTACAATGGCTGCCATTGGAGTTTGCACTCTTCAGCTATTAACAAGTGCCGACGACACTTTCCCCAAATAGCTCTGTGGAACCCTGCAATAAAAATAATTTAATGCATAGCCATGCAGCGCAAATGGACCAATTGGATTGCACGGTTTTGCAAACCCATGTTATAATGGCCCTTTAGTGCCTTGCATGCACAATGGGCCCATTAGCATGATAGGGCTGAATGTGGCCCACAGGAACCCAGGTACTATCTTGTTTGGGACATGGGGCCATTTTCAGTCGGGGGGGGGGTGTCAGCAGTGTATTGTCACTATGCACAGCCCATATTAGAAACTTTTTTTTTTAATTTGGTTGTTTAACCAGGAGTAGCACACTAAGCTGAAAGCTTTTTTACAGGGGCGACCTGGGAGCACAGGGAAGTTTAGTGACTTGCTCAGGGTCACACAGTATGCAAATGGAAGCTGTGGGATTCAAACCCAGGTCTAGTCTGCTGAATGTCACCAGATTTGCAGCTCAGAGCCTTAAACCACTGTGCTATACTGCCTCCCTTAAACATAAACATAGACAGTGACAGCAGAAAAAGACCACTGGTCCATCCTGTGTGCCCATAAAACCCTAACAAACCCAGGACCTATTGTCTGTACAGGGTTCTAATCCACACTATCCACACCCATGCTCCCCACCCTGCCGCTATCACCCTTTGCAACCACTTAACCTTTCACTCTGTCCCAGCATTGTCTGAAGCACATCAACCAGCAAATTGTTCCACAGTTCCATCACCCTTTCTGTAAAATAAAACTTTCTCACTTCCCTCTTGAACCTCCACCCCCCCCCATTAGTTTCCACTCATGCCCCCATGTTCTTGATTCACTACATATGTAAAATAGTTCCTTGCAGACAACCACTGCAGCATTTCATCGTGTGTTATGGTGCCAGACAGTGCATTCTGGTTGGAGCACACTACTTGTCTGAATATTGCCTCAGAGCTGGCTGTGTGCTAACCGCTGCACAGTGCTCCTGCCTGTGTGGCACACAGATGGCTCCAAATATGGGGGCCATTATATCTAAAGATTTTGATCTTGCTAACTTCAAATGGCCTGCCCTGGGATCTGGAACAGAACAGCACTCCAAGCTAGGAGGGTGGTATCCGCTATAAGAATTTATACTAGAATGTGATCTTTTCACAGATTCCTCAGATCTTCCCTCCAGGGAAGGAAGTTATGAGAATCTCAAGGATGAGAAAAAACTGGAAAAAAAACAGACAAGCCCATGGGGCTACCTGCAAAGAGGTAGACATTAGAGCTAAGCTGTAAAAATCAACAAGGAACTGAACAACCTTAGGGAAGCTCAGAAAAATGAAAATTCTGTAAAGGACGCACCCACCCCACCACCACCAAGAAAGGAGGGGGATTGAGATGAAACCTGTTCATATCTTAGCTGAATGAGGCTCCTGAAGAATCAATCTCTGGGATAAAGGGAAAAGAAGGAACTATAATGCCCTGGCCATAGAGAGTCTTGCAAATATTTCCGTAAGATTCTGATCAGGATGTCGATTAGACTAGGGAAAAGACCCTCCTTGACCAAGAATTGCAACACACCCTATCCTAACCATCATAAAAATATCTATGGCTGAAGCCAGACAAAAGAAGGGGCCTGGAACAGAAAAGGCTGATCCGAAAAGGGGCTTCTAGTTAGGGGTTTCCTCCAGGTACTGGACCTGATTTGGAATATGCTAATTAACTGCATTTGCTAGTTTGCAAAAGAAGCTGCTGTTTTGTTACGGTCACATTTAACGGCTGTGAAAAGTACTGATTAAGCTGTAAGGGACTGCAATACATGGGCCTGTGATTTCACAACCTGAGATTAATAAGACACATAACCGCTGTGTCTCTTTGGGGTTACTAGAACCCTGTATAGTGTTATGGGTGTTCGTAGTAACCCAGTCTGGGCACAAGACTGTTGACTTCTAGGGCTCACCTGAAACCCTTGTCAGTCATCTCAAGAGAGGTTCCAAGTGAGGGGGCATTGCAGCACCATAAGCCATGATGGAATGCTGCAGTGGTAGTCAGTTGCTCACTGAGAGCTGTCAGTTTGACTGAGAAGAGCCTCAGGAGAGGTGGAAACCCTCTCTTGTCTTGTTTCAGTCCCTAGTTCATTCATGGAGCGAGTCTGAGCATTGAGTCGTGGCAACAGCCGTCTTCTGTGGGACTAAAGGCACCTGGTCAAGGAACTGTGAGTAATCTGTGGATGCCAACCCCCAACTGTAAGATATTTTATTTTGGGGCGCTGTCCAGTGTCTAGATTCACCAGGCTTGCTCCCTGTGAGAATGCCTGAGCAGTTGGCAGAGGTTTAGACCGCAGGTTTTGAAGGACTATTTAAGGTAAACAACCCAAATGGTGCTTCCACAGTTCCTGACTACTAAAGCTAAACATGTCCCAGGAATGTGTGTGAAAATGTAAGGACATGATCTGTCCAAAATCTGTCGGTCCCGGAGGACAAAATGTGCTTTTGATTAACCCAGAAATGTCACAGATCTGTGAAGACATTCATTGTTGTGACTCTAATCACAGAAAAGTAATGGACACCCCCAACAGAGTTTTTTTGTAAGTACCACAGAAAATGCACCTTGGTACATTTTGTCTGTTAATGTCATCAATAACAGGATAAAACCTACCACTTGACACTATTTTCAAGGAGAGGACTTTGGTATCTGCTTGCTTTGTGTTTCGGGGCTCCTATCTAAGTGTACAGACCCACATTGCTTGTCCCCCCCCCCATTCTCTTTGTAAATACAAATGGTCTTGTAGCCCTCCCTCCCTCCGAGAGCCAAGGGAGTGAACACCTAGTGAGGGAAGGGTCCATTAGAGACAGTCTGTGCAGCCTGATGTCCTGGTGTTTTAGATTGAGTGCTCCACATTTTCTTTTGATCCTAAAATGTAAATTTTAGACATTTTTCATAAAGACAGCTAGTCACCTGTGTTCGGGAATGAGCCTGCGCTGTTGGGGGCTAGAGAGGAGGAGAAGGATTAAGTGTCCCAGTGGGTGCTTTTTTCTTCCAGGGAGGGAGGCTGCTTCACCTTGCTGAGCTACCACCACCTGCAACTGTATGGGTGGCAGTGCAGCAGTCGAGATGTGTGGAGGGGGTGACTCTGCCCGAGCTCTACAACAGTCAGTACATTCAGCCTGAAGGTGGTATATCCACCGGGCAGTAGAGCAGAAACCGTTATAAAAAAGAGAGGAAGATGGCTAGCAAGTGGAGACAGGTATCTGACAGATCAATGGTGACTAGATAGTTTCCCTAGAGCCTGTTCTGGCAGGATATGATAGAGATGCTAGTACCCAATGATATGAACAGTTTCTGGTACCAGAACTGGTAACAAGGGTGACAAAAAAAACTATCCAAATAATAACTCTGTGATAATTCCACCCAATATATGGGTTACATATTTCTACAATCATTTTTTCAATCCTGCATTGGAAAAATATAGAGAAAGAAAAAATAAACAAATATGTTGCAGGAGTTACCTTTTATTGGACTAACAAAATTATTTCTGAGACTAGCTTTCAAGAGGTAACACTCTCTTCATCAGGTCGGGTCAGGTCTTTTCCTACGTTGTTGACAGGACTAATATGGCTGCCACATTTCTTTTTTTAAGAATTGGAAAAACAACTCCTCTAGGGTCCCAGTTTTGAAGGGAATGATAAAGAAATGCATAGTCATCTTCCCTGAGGATGTTGAATCTGCTTATGTATAACACAGAGTCCAATAAAATAAAGTGGGTCAGCATACTGTCAGGGAATAAAACAGACCTTTGAGTGTTGCTTCTTTATTTCTCACCCTGTAACAGTACTCATAACAAAGATAGGATAGCCACAGCATACAATTCCAACAGTAGTCACTCAGTGGAAACTGACTTCGGCTGGCTTTTTTAAACCCTGGCACCACTCGGCACATCTGTGCTGGGATGGAGACATTGATATGTAAGCAGCCTATGACTTCCTGTTGCACTGCCTGGCATGTTCGTTGCAGAGGAGGCACTCATTTTTATTACTTTCTTAAGTGTGGTGCTCTGATGCATTAGCGACAAATATTCAGCAAACTTAGAAAGAGTGTGGCTTCAGTTATGCATTGCAGTATTGAATTAAGCTGTCTATGGAATGATTGCATTTGAAAATATTTGCCCTCCCTCTCCAAAGTCACTTTCTAATGAGTGGCTGCTGTTGAGATTGTATAATGTGGCTATCCTCTATATAGTATATGGTTAACTTCTGTTCTGTAAGTTACAGGAAACGCTTACTTTTTTACAGATGGCTTATATACAAGGAGATCACTCTGTAATAAATCAAATGCAGCAAACACAATGGGAAATACAGAACCTCCTGATCGCCCATACGGAACAAGCCCTTATGTGGTTACATCAACGATTCTGTGAAGGAGGAGCCTGTGTCTCCAGAGTTTTAGTGTATAGATTACACAGACAAGTCCAAATGACCACAAACACAAAAATAAAAGTCCCAGTTTCAGATCAGCATCAACCTCGTACCCGGAGAATACTGGCTGCATTTAAAAAATATTACCAGAACCTACACCAAGACCCCAAAACTGCGACCCCACAACAAATCTTAGAATTCCTATCTAAGATTCAGCTCCCTACCCTTAGTGAACCCCAAAAAGAGAAGTTGACTTCTCCCATCACATTGGGAGAACTACAAAATACAATAAAAAAATTAAAAAAACAGAAAGAGTCCAAGCCCCAACGGTTATGGGGCTGAATTTTAGGGTACATGGTATCTAATAAAGGTCCCCCTTCTGGAAGTAATGCAAAAAAAGTCATAACACTGCCAACTATCCAATATCTTGCAGACAGGCAGTTATATCAGCAATATTGAAACACCCTCATTTATGAGATTCCTATCGCCTTATATCAGTACTAAACCAAGGCTGTAAAATTTATACGAGTATTATTGCCCACAGAATGGATAATATTCTCCTAACATTATTTCACCCGGACCAGTCGGGATTTATAAAAACCCACCAGACAACAGACAATATTCTACGCACCTTATATCTCATTGACCATGCCCAGACATCTGAAACCCCCCCCCTTACTAATCTTAAGTCTAGATGCACAGAAGGCGTTTGACAGGGTTTCATGGTTGTTTTTGAAATTGACCCTCTCGAAATTTGCCTTCCCTCAGAAATTCTTAAAAAAATAGGGGGAATATACTCAGATCCAGAAGCCATGATTAAGGTTAATGGCTCACACTCAGATCACTTTCCACTCTCCAGAGGTACACGTCAGGGGTGTCCTCTGTCTCCCTATTTATTTGCTCTTTTTGTGGAGCCCATAGCACAGTTACTGAGACAGACAGTACAAATTCATTGGTACAAGGTTGGAGATGGTTGGCATAAACTTGCATATTACGCCGATGATCTCTTGCTTTATATTACTCGACCTGACCGCTCGCTAGCTGCATTGAACAAACTTCTGCCAACAGTAGAACGCTTTACAGGCTATAAGTTTAACCAGGACAAGACTGAGGTTCTAACAATAAACTATTCTCCCACTCAATTAACAGTAGCTAAATACCCGTTTAAATGGCAGCGCCCTTATAGTACATATTTAGGAATTAATATTCCCCCAAATTTGTCCCATTTACATGATCTGAACTATACAACCTTATTTACCCAGATACAACTAGACCTTACATCTATCAATCTTTATTATAGATAGGGTCCAAACCACTCAAATGAACGTTTTACCCAGACTACTATACTTAATGCAAAATATACCATCCCCAGCCTCCAAAACTGACATAAATAAATGGAACCGGGTAATATCCACTTTTGTTTGGGGAGGAGGTAGACCACGTCTTTCATACCAAAAACTACCACTACCTAAATAAAAAAAGGGCTGGCTCTGTCAGACTTTTATAAATACTCACTAGCAGCCCTATTGCTACACATTTCACAGTGGCTAGCCCCACAGCAGACTGCCCCGGGCTGGCTAAAGGTGGAACAGAATTTATCATCTCTACCCTTAAACCACATTTTATTGTTCCAGCCCCAGGTACCTAACTACCCGGATTCCTGCTCAGTCTTCATGAGAGACATAATTCGAAGCTGGGAGGCTTTTCTTCGACGCCCCGAAAATCTGTTTGGGGCAGTATGGATGGGTATCCCTAAAAAGAGCTGAGATTTTATCCCAGCTAAAACTGACATTGAATTTTGGAGATGGCAGGAGACGGGGTTACTACATACCTACCAATTTTATAATAATGGGACATTTAAAACATTTACCGGGGGGGGCGCTGATGAGCAGCTAGCTGAACAGACGCGAATTTCCACGCTGCTCCCTCTTCGCACCTATAAATATTAAAATAAAAGTTACAAGATGCCCAAAAGTGTGATCAGCGTATAGCAGATGGTGTGCGAACCTGGGATGGATGAATATTTGGCATCGGGACCCTCTTAAGAGCTAGAGGACTGTGACAAAAGCACAAACAAGGGTGGTGATGGTAGTGGCCTAGTTTCCTTTTCAGCAGCGGAGGTGGCGGCCCTTGGCAGAGAGGTTACGGGGCAAGTTATAGCAGCATTGGAACCCCGATTAATCAAACTCGAAGGAAAACTTGATCTGAAATTACAAGAGATACAAGAGCAGCAGGTGGTGCAGGCTGGCAGAATGACGGAGATGGAGGAGAGAATATCACACATGGAGGACGAGCTGTTGGTGACTCCTGGGCTCGTGGTGGCACTTCAGAAGGAGCTGAATGAGCTAAAAGATGCATTCGACTATCAGGAAAACTATCACAGGCGGTTGAATCTTAGGCTGAGAAGGTATGGAAGGGGAAAGTGTGTTGGACTTTTGCTCAAAAGTATTGCCTGGGCTACTAGGCCTGCAAGCAGCGAAGGGTAAATTAAAGCTTGAGAGGGCTCATAGGGCCATGATGCCCAAACCTACGAATGACCAGCTGCCGAGGCAGATAATACTTAGGTTCCATCACTTTCAAGATAGAGAACTAATGCTGAAGGCATATCGGGAGAAAGGAAAGGTGGGATATGAAGGTCACCGTTTATTTATGTCGCAGGATTATTCGGCTAGGCTTTTGAAAAGAAGGAAGGCATTTAATAGTATTATGCTGCAACTGCGTGATTTGAAAGTGGAAAATTTCCAGATTTACCCAGCTACTTTAAAAATAAAACAAGAAGGCGCTACATATTCATTTTGGGAAGTGGAAAATTCAGAGGAATTTGCGAGGAGCCTAAGGCAAAAGCTGCGCTGAGACCTGCACAAAGATCTGGGTCAGGGAGCTGAGGGCCCTGCAATGAGACTTGAGAGATGAGGCGCAGATGTAAATACGGAGGATCGTTCGTTTATTTTGGTTCTGGAGATACTGTTTTTGATGCCAGAGTTCGTGCTGGTGAAGATGGGAGACTTTAAGAGGATGAGGACATTGCCCTATGTTGGGAAGAGCTGGGGGACTTGGAACTGGATGGAGAGTGAAGGAGCACCCAGAAAATGGCAGGGAGAGATGTGGAGGAAATGGACAGAGGCAGAAAACAAGAGTATGGCGAGAGGAGGAACTAGACCTAATGGTGGAGTTACCTGGCTGCGAGAGAGAGACTGCCATAAGCCCAGTGATGGAAAGAACTGCCTCTAATAATGTCTGGGTGCAGGTAGAGGGTGGGTGGGGAGAGGGGCTTAACGCGGGTTTTTTTAAGCGCGGCCTGCTTTCCCTACTAGCCCTTGCTGATACCCATAATTGTATGGAGCAATTTTGTGTGGCATTAACTAAACAAGGTGGGGGGAATAAGGCAGAGAAATGGTGGAAGTGAAAATGCTGCATCTGAAGGGGAATAGGATGGAGAAAAATAAACTAGGGTGTTGGGGATAGGAGAAGAGATACGCGGGGAATGGATAGGGATGGCTATTATGGGGCACAAAGGTTAAGTGGCCGTGGGGGGGAGAGCGTGGAAGCGCCTGTTGCAGCACCTGGGATGAGGCAGACACTGAGTCAGGGAGACTATTAGTGTCTAAGGACCAAGGAGAGGCAGGGGTGGGGGTAGGAAGGTAGAGATTGAGCTGGGGGCGGATATTTCAAGATAAAAGGAAGAGGGAGCGTGGGAAGGGAAGGGAGGGTGGAAAGACGAAGGAAGCAGCGGAAAATGGAAGGGAGGAGATCACATGGAAGATGGAGGGAAGAAAATTAATAAAGGAGAAATGAAGGGGGGAACATGGTGGGGGGACGAATGGGTCATAGAGGGAAGAAAGGAAAGGGGATGTGTGTATATAGTTATCTGTTTAAAATGTTGTTAAAAGTGTGTATATTGTTATTACGGTTTCTTGTTTTTTATGAACAAAGTGCAACCAAAGATGTTAAATATATAAACCTTCATGATACTGGTGGAAAAATGATGATGAAAGGGAAAAGAGGAGTATACATAGATGGCGATTAGTAAAAATGTGAATGTAATCACCTGGAATGTCAGGGGTATTACAAATCCAGTAAAGAGGTCTATGTTGCTGACCGCCCTTAAAAGAGGGGGAGCCCATGCAGCTTTGCTACAAGAAACGCACCTAACAGAAGTACAGCATGCCAAACTGGCTAGGGGATGGGTGGGGAAATGCTATGCAGCTTCGGCCTCAGTGCGTAAAAGGGAGATTTGACGATATTAATACATAAGGGGCTGAACTTAGAGGTGCAGAGAATAATCAGGGACACGAAGGAAGGGAGATATATTTTCAATGTGGGGACCCTGGACGGAGAGCAGATTACCTTTTTATTTTATTTTATTTAAACAGCAGTTTGGAAAACCTTTGAGCCATAGGCTCATTTACAAAGGTACCTAGTCACAGTAAGACAAACCAAAATACACAGTACAGCAGTACAACACATAAGTATAACAGTAAATTAAGACATAGATACAAACAAGCTGGTACAGGTAGGATGGATGCAAACAATACCAGAGTTATGTCGTCCTTAGCAGCATAGTAATAAGCTTTGTTATAAGTATTGAGTGCGGCTTTGACTAGTGGCAGTTACAGCATCGGGTGTTAATAAGGTGGTTACGTAGAGGAAGTTTTGAAGCACGATATAGTTGGAGCTTCGGAGATGGAGGGGCAGTGTGTTGAACCAGGAGGGGCCCTAAAGCTGAAGGCTCTTTGGCGTGAGAGGTCCTAGCTCTAGGGATAACAAGAGGTTTTCCCAGAGGTCGGTATGGAACTAGTGGGACAGGCGTATGGTGGTGGTCAATCCTGGTGGGAAAGCCAAGAGGGTCTTTTGTAAGGGTACAGGTAAGATATTTGAGGCGCTCGTCGAGATCAAGTACCAGCGCTTTGGCATATAGTAACGGGTGTGTGTCATCCTAGGTGCTCCAGTAATTAACCTGCAGGCCTTATTCAGAGTAGTATGCGAATTTTATGGAGTATGGTCTGATCAGCAGCACCATACACCGGCAGTCCAAGTCCACTAGGGACAGGATATGGGAGGTGACTCGGTCAAAGAGCCTCCGGGGAGGCAGTGTTTATACCATGTAAGATGCCCAATCGGATATTAGTGGCAGTGGCTAGGCAGCGATGTGTCCATGGAAGGAGAGGAGGGGTCAAAATGGATCCCTAGGTATTTATAGGAGCAAACTTGTTCGGTGGGAATGAGGACCCAGAGTGAATGAGGAGTTTGAAGTTGCAGGACTTGTTTTGGGGATGAGTGAAGAACATGGTTTTGTTTTTTAAGATTTATCACCAATCTATGTTCCTTGAACCAGCCCTCGGCTTCAGTGAAGGACTTCTGCAGCGAGTCCTGGAGGGCAGTAGGAGTTATGATTTGAGGCAAAGATGACTGCATCATCGGTACAATAGAATGTTCCCGAGCAAGAGCGTGGAAGGGTGTTAAGGTAAAGGGAGAATAGTAAGGGGCCCAGAATGGAGCCCTGGGAACCAGAAAAGATGGAACAGATGTCTGAGTAGGTCCCATTAATTTTACACGCTGTAAGGTCAGACAGATAACTGGTGCACCAGGAGATAGCCCAGCAGCAAACCAGAGAGACTAAGGGCATCAAGAAGGAGGGGTGGAGACAGTGTCGAAAGCTTTGAGAGGTCAATGAAGACAGCACCAGCCAGAGAACCAGTGTCTAAGGAGGAGTGGAGAAAGTTGGAGAACTCTAGGAGGCTGTGTTGGTACTGTGGCCCGCTCGGAAGCCATGCTGCTCAGGACAAAAGGACATTGTAGCGGAGAGGTAGTCAGAGATTTGAGAGGCCACCACTTTTTCCAAGGCCTTGGAGAGAGGAGAGAGAATGGAGATCGGTCGATAGTTTCCAGCCACAGTCCTATCACCACCTTTAAAGATAGGGGTGACAGTGGCGACTTTCCAGGCAGTTGGAACCTTCCCCAGGCAAAGAGAGTGGTTGATGAGGCATGTGATCGGGTAAGGACTGTGTCTAAGACCAGCCGTGGGATACAGGATCCAGGGTGTCACTGCCTGTACTATTACTCTTGAGGCAGTGACAAGGTGCGGCCTAAGTTCTTGAGCAGAAACACGTAGGAGGAAAATAAGGCGAGAAAGATTTACTGGCAGGTGCTGGGAGGAGGGTAAAAAAAATTTGTAGGAGGATAGGGCTAAGGTCAGTGAATGAGGTGTTGAGGTGGTTGGCTATGAGGGCTGGGTCTGAGGAGATCACACCATTAATGTTGATCTGGGTGGGTGGGAGTGTGCACTCCCATTTAACTGTTTAATGTTATCCCAGAAGGTTCTGGGATTCCCCCATGAGGCAGTGAGTGAGGACCGGTAGTGCTCAGACTTGGCCTTTCTGATGGCCCGAGTGCACTTGTTTCGGGCGGCAGCATATAACCGCCTGTCATTGGGCCGGCCAGTCTCAATGTCACGGTGCCATAGGTTGTCCCTATGTTTGAGCTGGTGGATCAAAGCTGGGGTAACCCAGGGGGCATTCTTCCTTTTAGAACGGCGGGTCAACACTGGGGCAAAGATATCACAGGCTTATTAAAAGTTTGGGTAAAGAAGGAGAGAGCTGTGTCGATGTCAGGAGTTGCCTGTATGGAGACCAGTCAATTTGGGACAGAAGTTCCTTAAGTTTTATCAGTCCACCAGGTATTAGGCCGGCATGTGGACTGTGCTATGGGTTTAGGGACTGAGGTTGACCAGTGGAATAGAATGGGGTAGTGATGCGCGAGAGAGTCTGGGAGGACTTGTACATTGGGGATCCGATTAGAGCGGTTGGTAGTACCACATCAAGCAGGGTACTGGAGCCTCTCTTGGGGTTAGTCCTGGTAGGGTGGGTAACTAGTTGCGTTAGGTCTATTGCAGAAAAGGAGTCTCGGGTGAGGAGGAGGAGGGGCTGAGCCAGTTGACATTTAAGTCACCCACCAGAATTTGATCAGCGGAAGAAGGTAGAGAGTAGGTATTCTGTAGAGAGGCAATGGCCTGCGTTTGGTCCCTAGAGGCACGTGTGCAGTAGTCAGATAAAGGGTCCCTTTAAAGGGTCAGGGGTTAGTTTCAGCGTGGCGCCTGGGGCCCTGGGTCAAGGATGGGAGTGGGCAGGGCTAGTACGGGGAGAGATTCCTTGACATAAATAGCGCAGCCGCGGCCCCGTCTCCCAACACGGTCGGACCGGAAAAGGGTGAAACCAGGAACCTTGGGTTCAGTATATGCCCCAGCTGTATTTGAATACCAATTTTATGCCTCTTCGCTGGATTTATTGGTGAGGGAGCAATTCCCAGGGCTAATAATGGGGGGGGTTGAACTGGGCCATGGATCCGAAAATGGACCATTCTGAGGGGAAGGGGAGAAGTTCGGGGGCAATGCAGCAATGGCAAGAGGGAATGGCGGAATTGGAAATGGTGACTGTATGGCAAACAGCAAATCCGGGAGCGAAGGAATATACATTTTTCTCGAACCCTCATAAAATATGGATGTGGATAGACTATATATATACTACAAGAGAATGGTACACGGGGTGGGGAGGTACAGCACAGCCCAATACATGTATCAGACTATGCTATGGTGATAGTGAAAATACAAGGTAGGGAAAGACGGGGGATGCCCCCTGCGTGGAAATTTCACACTTATTTGGCTCAGAATGAGGAATTTAGAAAGCACCTGGAGGATAGCTGGGATCTCTTCATGGCTATAAATGATAAGGAGGGCACCTCGAATAATATTTTATGGGAAATGGGCAAGGTATTTATGAGGGGAGCAGTTATTGAATATGTTTCCCGTATAAAGAAAAAAAGATATGCACAAATGAAGGAGCTAGAATGTAAACTAAAGGAGTTAGAGAAAAGAGTGGCCGAGGGGAAAGGCCATTCGGGCACTGGGAGTAGTCGGGAGGCACTAGATAGCATCTAAGGTCAGAAGTGAGGAGAGCCAACCTGTTTAGTAGAGATACATATTTGAATGGGGAAATAAACCAGGTCCAATGGTGGTTAATCTTATGAAGGGATACAGAAGGATGAATAGAATTTTGGGAGTGAGGGATGAAAAGGGCACTTTACAGAACAAAGAAAAGGAGATAGGGAATGCCTTCAGGGCCTTCTTTCAGAAGCTGTACCAGGCAGAGGATGAGGGAACAAAGGAAAGGATGATAGAATTTTTAGTGAGAATAAAAGTCCTGAAAGCCACACAGGCACAGAGGGAAAGGCTGGGAAAACCAATAACGGAGGGGGAGGTGCTGAGAGCTATTCAAAAATTGTAGAAAGGGAAAGCGAGCAGCCCGGATGGGTATCCAGTGGAATACTACAAGATGTTGGGGACCCGAGTTGCAAAGGTATTGTGCAGAGTGTTTCAACAGGGAGAAGGGTTAGAAGAGATCAGCCTTCCAGATACATGTTATGATGCTAGTATATGCCTCATACCAAAGGAGGGAAAGGACCCTGCCCTGTGTGCCTCATACCGGCCAATATCATTGTTGAATTGTGATCTGAAGATAATGGCTAAAGTTTTGGCCAGTAGGCTAGAGGAAATTTAACCGGGGCTTGTTCACCCGGACCAAACGGGGTTTATCAAAGGACGACAATCGTATCATAATATGAGGAGGCTAGTTAACGTGCTTTGGAGGGCAAGAAGGGGGAAAGAAGATATTGGGATCCTCTCGATTGACGTGGAAAAAGCATTTGATAGGGTGGAATGGAAGCATTTGTTTGAAATACTGGGGAGGTTTGGTCTGGGTGAACCGTTCCTAGGGTGGGTAAAGGCGATGTACAGAAAGCCCAGGGCGCAGGTAATTGTAAATGGGGGCAGGTTGGAGAGCTTCAACTTGGAGACAGGTACGAGGCAGGGCTGTCCGCTCTCCCCCCTATTGTTTGCACTTGCTATAGAGCCTCTGGCAGTGGCAATTAGAGAAAGTAAGGACATACAGGGGGTGGGAGGAGAAGGTGGCTTGCAGCAGAGATTGGCACTATATGCGGACGACATGCTGTTGTTTATGAAGAATCCTAGGAGCTCGGTTCCTGCTCTCTTGGCCTTGATTGAGGAGTTTGGGAAATTTTCGGGGTATAAAGTTAACTTGGGAAAGTTAGAAGTTATGTGGCTTAAGGGATCGGGTGAGGAGATTAAACACTGGGGACTCAAAGTGGTGGGGGAGAGCATGACATATTTGGGGGTGCAGGTGGGCAGATCTTTGGGATCACTGTACAACTTAAACTATACCAAATTGATAAAACTCATAGAAGCGGACCTGAGAAGATGGGAGCACCTGCCCATGTCATGGCTGGGTAGAATCAATATAATAAAAATGAATGTGCTGCCTAGGATCCTGTATCCCTTACAAATGATACACCTGGGCCTGTCCAAGGAGGATGTGAGTAGGTTGGAGAAGGCCTTTACCACTTTTATTTGGAAAGGGAAACGTCCGAAGTTGAGTCTAGGTAAGCTAAAGGCAGATAAGGAAAAAGGGGTTTAAACTTTCCAGATTTGGAGAATTACTTTCTGGCTATACAACAAATATATGTGGCAGACTGGCTACATAAACCTGAAGTAGCCAGATGGGTGGAACTGGAGCAGGGAGAGGCACAGGGGAAACTAACAGCATATCGCCATAGTAGAGGGCTAAGAGTGTATAAGATGGGAAAAGAAGTGAACCCTATGGTGGTACAGGTACTGATGGCCTGGAAAGTGTTGAACAGCAAAGGGTGGATACAAAGGAAAGCGACACTCTTGTTGCCAGTGGCAGAGAATCCCTACTTTCTGCCAGGAATGGAGGATATTGGATTTGGGAACTGGGAGCAAAAGGGAATAGGTAGTCTGGGGCATCTATTGGTGAATGGGCAGTTCTGCTCGTTGCAGGAGTTGCAAGAAGTGATAGGAAGGGATAGGAGGGGATAGGTTCCGGTACTTCCAGACCAGGGCATATGTGGGAAGTTTGAGAAAAGAAAACAAAGGGTTGTATGAAGTGGACCCGGTAGAGGGGATGATATATGTAGCTAAAAAGCAGGAAAAGGGATTTATAGGCAGGGCTGCTAAGAGAGAGAAGGCTATATTACCAGATAGGACAATAAGGACTAGGAAATTGTGGGAGAGAGACCTTGGGAGGGAGATATCGGACCAGAACTGGATATTACTGCTACAGATGCACTCTGGAATAATGATATGCAACAAATATAAGGAGGCTTATTTTAAATTTATACACAGAGTATACCTACCACCAGTAATTGTACATAAGGCGCATCCTGAAGTGTCACCCTTATTTGGAAGGTGTGGCTCGGAAAGGGGAACGTATGTACACTGCTTCTGGGAATACCCAATACTGCAGAAATATTGGAGGGAAGAAGTGGATAGAGTGGGGAAAATAGCTGGAAGGGAGCTGCCAATGGACCCTCTAGGATGTTTATTTGGAGTGGAGAATGGGGAGGAGGAGGAGGAGGAATGGGTTCTGCTTCCCAGGTGGATTAGGGTGCTGTTCATCCTGGCTCAACATAGGATTCAGAATACGTGGGTTTCGCAGGTGGCACCAACAGTGCAAGGGTGGTGGAGGATGGTGTTACAGATATTGGGACTTGAGAGGCTGACGTATGTGATGGGAGGAAGGGAAGAGGGATTTGAAAGGCAATGGGCCCCGTTCTTAGCCTCTCTGACGGAGGAAGAAAGTTCGATGTTATGGGAGGGTACAGGAGGTTAAGAAAGGAAAAAAGGAAGTGAAGAAAGGATAGTATGGGAAGGAAGGCTAAGAGAGTGGATAGAAGTGAATGATAGAAGAGTGTGGAAAAGAGTGGATGGAGCTGAAGACTGAAGGTAACAGGCAAGAGAATAATGGTTGCACTTTGTTTAGTATTGATTTGTTTTGACTTGATCTGATTGGATTTTATTTAATCTTATTTTATAATATATTATTTGATATAATTTTAAACCAGTATAATCTAATGTAATGCAATTCTGTAGAAATCAAATGTAAGATTGTGTGGAATGAAGTGAAGAGATTGATCTCTGCGGGATATAATGGTGGTAACTGGACGAATAAGTTATGTATTTGACTGTGTGTAGTAGCTTACTGGAAAAATAAATAAAAATATTATACAAAAAAAAAAAAAAACATTTACCAAACTACAGAATGGGTTTTCTATAGAATGAAAACACTTATTTCATTACCTACAAATCCGCCGTTATATAACTTCCAAACAGGCCTAGATGTCTCGAATACCCCCCCCCCATATGCACTCTCCTAGCACAACTGAAAATTGAATTCAATCCTAAACATCTACTATAAAGATGCTATAAAGCATTAACTAATACACCCAATTCAGAAATGAACAATGTCAAAATCAATTGGGAAGCAGAGCTAACGACAGACTTAACCTCAATGGACTGGGTCCATATTTGGAGAAGACAACATCGCACATCAAGCTCATATAGAAACATAGAATTTGACGGCAGATAAGGACCGCTTGGCCCACCTAGTCTGCCCATTTCCCTACCTAACAGATGAGCTGCAGATCCTAGTTAACCAACAGCCTACTTCCTCCTACCCCCCACTTGAATTGCCTTATTTCTGTCCCATGCATTCTTGAAGTCCCCCACTGTTTTGGCTGTACGACCTCCTCAGAAAGGCTGTTCCATGCATCTACAACCCTCTCTGTGAAGAAATACTTCCTCACATTACCTCTGAGCCATCCCCTCTATCTTCAAATTGTGCCCTCTTGTTCTTGCACATCTCTTTTTCTGAAAGATGCTACCCTCTTGGACTTTGTTGATTCCCTTGAGGTATTTGAAAGTTTCTATCATGTCCCCCCTCTCCCTCCTTTCCTTGAAGCTATACATTTTAAGCTCCATTAGTCTTACTTCATATGTCTTCTGGTGCAGACCTTGCACCATTTTCGTTGCCTCTTCTGAACAGCCTCCACCCTGTCTATGTCTTTGCGGAGATGGGGTCTCCAGAACTGTACACAGTACTCCAGATGTGGTCTTACCAACTGTCTGTACAGAGGGCCAACAACTTCCTGTTTTCTTCTGGTGATGCCTCTTCCTATGCATCCCAGTATCCCCCCAGCTCTCCTTACTACCTTCTCACATTGCTGGCCCACCTTTAGGTCATCTGATATGACTACCCCCAGGTCCCTTTCCATTTTTGTTGTTGTCAGTATCTAACCCCCCCATTGTGTACTCTTTCCCTGGGTTTTTGTTTCCTAGGTGCATTACTTTGCACTTCTTTGTGTTGAATCTAAGCTGCCATACAATTGACCATTCCTCCAACCTTGCCAAGTCCCTTTTCATCCTTTCCACCACACCTTGCGTATCAACCCTGTTGCAGATCTTTGTGTCATCTGCAAAAAGGCATACTTTCCCTTTCAGTCCCTCTGCAATGTCACTTATAAAGACATTAAACAGGACTGGCCCCAGTACTGAACCCTGTGGTACCCCACTAGTAACCTCCCTTTCTTCACTGTGGACTCCATTTACTATTATCCGCTGTGTCCTGTTGTCCAGCCAGTGTTTTACCCAGGCTACCACCCTGGGACCTGCTCCCAGGCTGGCTAATTTGTTTATTAATCTTTTGTGCGGGACTGTGTCAAATGCCTTACTAAAGTCTAGGTAGGCCATGTCCACAGCCCCTCCCTGATCTACTACTTTGGTCACCCAGTCAAAGAAATCAATTAGATGACATGACCGTCCTGCTGTGAATCCATGCTGCCTTGGGTCCTGTGCCCCACTGGCTTCTAGGTACTCAACAATTCTTTCCTTCACAAGTGATTCCATCACTTTCCCTACCGCTGAGGTCAAACTGACAAGTCTGTAGGTTCCTGCCTCTGTCTTGCTCCCAGTTTTGTGAAGGGAAATCACATCCACCTTCCTCCAGTCCTCAGGTACCACACCATCCTCCCATGATTTATTACATGGAGAGAATTCACCTGGAAGGTCACAGTGCGATTCTTTCACACCCCCAAATTAGAGCAAATTATTCCATATCAAAAGATTCATCATGCTGGAGGAAATGTGGGTGTGAGATGACCACACACTCCTATATGCTGTAGTACTGCCCAGTGTTGACCCCCTTCTGGGAGAAAGTGGGAAGATAAATGAAGGAACTTTTCTGTACTTTGGGGAACCTCATTTCAGAGATTGCCCTTCTGCTACACCTTCCTAAACCAGTTAGAAGCGCTCAGCAGACCTATTTAATAAACATGCTTGGGGCTGCTAAAAGGTAATTGCCCAGTTATGGCTACAACCAAATCTGCCTAGCATAAATAACTGGGAAGCAACAATTTACGACATTGGGAAGGCTTAAGCCTGAGGTTCGACTGGGTGGAGCAACTATGTCACTCCCCCATCAGGCTTTATAAGGTACCTCACCCTGGGCCTTCCCAGGATTCATTTCTCTTTGCAGCCGGAGTCCACATTGGCTGCCCGGTCAGCTGCGTTGTCTCTTGCTCAGTTCTCTGCTTCATTTGGCCTCCGGCTGCTTCTGCCATCTCGCTGCTGCTTTATGTCTCCTGTCTTGCTCCTTTATGCTGCCGTTGGCTGCATCTCTCTGTCTCATGCTCTCTTTCTCTCTCTCTCTCTCTCCCCCATCTCCTTCCTGAGTTTTTCGGCGCCCCCCCCGGCCGCTGGCAGTGGCTCTCTGCCTTTTTACTCACCTGCTGCATCGTACTCTGGTCCACTCCGCAGCTGTCTCCCAGCACGTTTCTGCCTGTTCTCTCATGGTTCCTTCAGGTGCTGCCATTCTGCTTGCTGGTTGCCGCTTAGTCCAGGCCGATGCCTTCAGGGTGTGATGTCAACCACCGCACCGGCTTTCCGCTCTACCTCACTGCTCACATCCCGTTTTGCTCCGCATGCACTTGTTGATGTACTCAGTTTCTGCTCCCCCTTTGTAGCGGCACCCTGTCCTTCCTTGAGCCATGGCTCTTCTCTGTGCTGTTTGCTCTGATGCTCCTGGGTCCTGTCCTGTAACTCGCTGCTTGGCCTGACCTATTCTGTGCAGATCGGGTGTTTCAAATGCCGGGGAGATTCAATGGCCCTGATGGGGGGTTGATGGGTTATTTTACTATTCTGGACATCACTATCTATGTTCATTGGCTGTTCTCCTCTCCTCCGGTATTTCACAGCTCTTTTGGAGAACAGGTTCAGCCTTCAGTGCATGGCATTCGCCTGTATGTACATGCCAACAGGACTTCTTCTTTTACAGCATCGATTGATTTCCAAATGCACTGCCTTCACGTCTTAATGCAATCTCACTCAACCCTGGTGTTGGTCCCTGCCAAGTATTTTCATTTTTAATTCTTATCATATGTCACTCTCTACATCTAAACGTTGCTGGGCATTTCTCAGGATTCTCTTGTCCCCCGTCACTGACTCTGCCTGTATGATTGCCTCATCATCTCTTCATGTTGCGTCAGCACAATTGAAGCAGTCTTTTGCACAAGTATGTGTCTGCTCCTTTATTTGTACACAATGGAGTTTGCTCTTTGGAGCTCCTGGATGTTGCTATACTGGTTGATATGCATGCCTCCCGTGCACCTGTCTGTCTCTGCCCAAATTTGGCTCCAGTGTTTCTTTGGCCTCTGGCTCCTGCTCTGCTTTCCCTGCCACTACAATATCTGGTGACTCTCTTGTATTTTCCTTGTATCATTTCAGATGCCGTGGCTCCTTATAGCCTCTGGATGGCAACATTTCAACACAGATTCAGTGTCACCTTCCCTCACCACGCTCTTGTGTCTCACCACCATGTCTGTGATGTTCGCTTGCTCCATCTGGCCTGCTATTGATATTTCTTTTGGGCATACCTGTCATGCATCATATGCCACTTCCTCGACCTGCGGCCCTCCTGCTGCATGTATCAAGTTCATGACTCCGGTTGTCGTTCACTATGCCTTATCCTTGTACCGGCCATCAAGGATTCACTCCACTCATGGCTTCACGCCATTATCCATCGTCCACTTTGCTCCATCGATCGCTCAATCCAAGCATACTCCTCTCGATCGCTTGACCCGAGCTTACCCTCTGGTTCCAGGCCTGCCTTCTTGGCATTGGGGTCTACTTCATCGCATCGGTCTATCGTCCCTGCTACTTCGATTCAACTCTATGTCCACTCAAGACCATGCCTTCCTGTACATCACCCTTTGCTAAGGGCTAGCTGGCTGTTCTCCACCATAGTCCAAGTTCATTTTCAAGTTCTATTCCTATCTCCTCTTCCTCACACTCACATCAATCAATCGAGCATACCTCTCAAGGGGGTCTTCTGCTACCTCATCAACCCGCTGTGCCCCTGCAGCACTCATCATCGTCCATCTTCCTTGTCCTCAGTCTTCTCACACTGGACTGTAGCACTCCTGCGGCGATCATGATCGGTTTTCTTCATCCTCTGTTTTCTCATGAGCGCATCTGGATGCCCTTTGCGCCTCTGACTTCTACATGGATCTACTCCTTACCGTCAACTCCTCAGCATACCCCTCTCGGGGCCCCGCTGCCTCATGTTCCTTCTTCGATCTGTACTTTCTTTTTGGTTTTTTTCCCTATCCAGTCATCTTTCCTACTCATATCCTTCTCGTTAATGACATATACCCTTAAATCAAACGTCGTCAGCCTGGAGGGAAGGCGACCTAGGCCTTGGATCCCCAGAGGTTTCCTCCTTAAAGGGTTTTTTCCTCTCCTCCGTGCCAATGGTCATAATATTAGTTAGAGTTAGTGCTTTCTTAGGTTAGCCAATGGTCATACTATTAGTTAGGGTTAGTGCTGTCTTAGGTTAATTAGTTAGGTTCCGCTGTTGGATGGAGGCGGATGGTGGCCCTGGCTTTCCCCTCTCTCCTTAGGAAGTCTGCCTTAATCATCTTCTTAGATTTCACTCAGTCATTATCCTTGCCTCTCCGATGCTCGACACCCGATTGGGTATTCTTTTTGGGCTTCTTCCTAAGCTACCTTTAGCCGATGGAATCATTCCCGCAGCACCTATCTCCCCCATCAGGCTTTATAAGGTACCTCACCCTGGGCCTTCCCAGGATTCGTTTCTCTTTGCCCCACCGTCCACCCCTCCTCCTCCAGTGGCACATCTCTCTTACCCGTGGGCTTCTTCTTAAGATACCTTTAGCCAACTGAATCATTCCCACGACCCCTATGGGGGGGAGGGGGAGACCCTCATCTAGGGTTCCTCCATTGTAACCCTAATAGGGTGGTATATCCCATGGATAGAGAGGCGGAAAACCACAACGTAAATCAAATCCACATCATAAATCAAATCACACAAGCATCATTCCATCCAGTTGCGTAAGCACAGTTGAACTACAAGATGGAAAGTCTTATGGCTAGGTTGCAAGATAAATCTCCAGCCTTAATGAATAGATGGACCAAATAGTTTATACATATGGCACAACATAGACCAGATATAATACCCTAAAAAAGAAACATATAACCCCTTTTCCAACCCAGATCTAATCCCTCACTTGATACTTAAGTAACTTGAACTCAGATATAATCGGAACCGGTCAGCCCCTTCACTTTCCATCTATCCCCAATTCTCCCTAAAGAACAGATATAATCAATAACTTTTATAATTAAAACTTTAGATGGGGGCAGGGGGGAGAGGGAAATCAATATATAAACTCCTGAGGGACCCCTTCAGAAAATGATTGTAAAAACTAGCCCCCCATAATATAAGGTAACAGAATTGAAATGCACTTACTGTATTGACAGAACTGCACCCCACCCTAGAAATGTAGCACTAAGATATATATGACAATGGCTGTACTTATGGACATGATTCTGTATCACCTGTGTCTTTTACGTGTAAAAATGAAAACATCAATAAAAATTAGTTAAAAATAAAAAACTTTGTTCTGTATAAAAATCAGCCTGCTCAGAAACTTTGTTGTGCACATTCTAAACTGTTGTGTGCATTCCGAACAGTTGTTCTGCACAGTTCAAAGATCATACAATTTTAAATTTCTCATTAATACCACACCTAGCTACTTACTAACCACCCAATGCCTAAAGTTCTACCTCTTAACTTTTAAAAGTTTGTAAATTTAATTTTGATCATAAAACAGAACAAAGAAATGGCAAGATTTTTTGCTTTCACTTCAGTGGGGAGTCCTACTCTGGTGTAAAAAAAAAACATATAGGCCCAGATATTCAAAAGGGTTAGCATGTAACTCAAAAAATCGCCATTCTGCGATATTGAGAAGGGGCCAGTTTGCAGAACACGCTGAGCCACAGCCAATGGAAATGAAGGCATGCGCAACCCGAAGGCGGGTCCATGCATAAAGTGCGCCAGTGCGATATTTGAACACTTGCGCAATGCTGTAAAGGTGGCTCAACGGAGGATGGCAGTACGGTTGAGCCAAAATAAAGCGGCTCAAGGGAGGCGGGCGCAAGAACTCGAGCAGGCCGCAAACCGGAGAGACAGAGAGAGAGAGAGAGCAGAGAGACAGAGACAGGAGCAGGAAGGACAGAGAGGGACAGTGGGTTCTGGAGGACAGAGAGGCCAGTGGGGGTGCCGGTGCAGTGGAAGCAGCAGTGGGGCAGTGGGGTAACACAGGAACAGCAGCTGGGGGCAGAAGCCAGGGAGATGGACAGTGTCAGCTTCCACATGGAAGCTGTAATGAGAGGGGTGAGACAGCATGCTGCAGGGGGACGTGGCCGTGGAGGGGCCCGTCGGCGGTATGCCCCGACAGGCGATATCGTGCCGCATCAGCTACGAGCTGTACAGTGATGTTGAGATCGTGGCCGGTACCGCCTGAACAGGGCAATACTGAGGCTCAGTGAGCTGTGCAGTGATGTGATGCAGGCACCCTCACGGCGGAGTCACGCTCTGTCCGTGGAGACCAAGGTGACAGCCTGCATGTGCCTGCTCGCCACGGGCACCTTCCAGAGGCCGACAGGGGACACCACAGGCATCACGCGGTCGGCCGTCACGCATCCTCACCCAATTCCTCAGCGCACTGCTGCCTCATGCTGCGGAGTACATCCATTTCCCCAGCACCGTGGCAGGCGTACAGCAAACATGCAGGAGTTCCACAGGGTAGCACAAATGCCTGGCATGCTGGGTGCCATAGACTGCACCCATGTGGCCATTCCATGCGCCACCTGGCGGCGAGCAAGCATATCCGGAACGAAGGGCTACTCGAGTGTCAACTGCCAGGTGGTGTGTGATGCCACTGGGCGCATCATCAATGTCTGTGCCACACACCTGGCGGAGACAGCAGTGCCTTCATATGGCACCAATCTGCACTGTGCCATCAATTTGAGAGTGGGAACATCCCCACGGGTCATCTAGTGGGTGAGTACACATGTATGGAATGCAAACTCTGTGCAAGGGTGGGAATGACACAGGTGCCATGGTAGTGGCACACAAGGATATGGGCAATATTTACCTGACCTAACACTGATCTCACTATCTCCACACAGGTGACTGTGGATACCACTCCGTCCCTGGCTGCTCACACCATACTGGCCCCACGACCCCAGCGCCTACACGGTTTCAATAAGGAGCTGCGCTGCAACCACGGAACATCATAGGCGGGTGTTGGGATACTCAAAGCACGCTTCCGATGCCTGGACACCTCCGGTGAGCCCTACAGTACAACCCCAAAAGGCCTGTGGGATATTCCTGGCCTGTTGCATCCTGCACAACATGGCCAAAGACCATGGGATAGCCGTACAGGTCCAAGAGGGACAGCGATGGGGGCGCCAGTGGCGCCGGTGATATGGGTGATGAGCCGCCCCCTAGGGCGGAGGGACCCCGACTGACCCAGCAGGCCCAGCTGCACGGGACACCATTGCAGAAGCACTCGCACAACACAGGTAAGTCAAGGGGACATGTGCAGGCAACACTGTCTGTCACAAACCACAGGCACACAGGAACACACCGTGCATGAAGGTCAGGGAGTTGAAGGGTCTCGCATAGCAACACATTAGCAGAGAGGGTGAGCACTCAAATAAACACACACACACACACCAGGCAGCATACAGGGGCAGCAGCACAGCAATGCACGAAATACACGCTATCACACAGCACCACCAACCACCCTCACCACCTGGACTGTCCACGTCGTGTGTCAGGACCTGGGCAACCTGCACCTTGGTGTACAGTGCAATGCAGGCATCATCATCCACGCACCTGTGGACAGCAGTTGGGAGGTGTGCAGGTGGTCCGATGTGTCAGTTTGGTGAGCAGAGCACCCAGCAGTGCACTGCCCACCACGACACACATTGCACACAGGGCAGCACCAGACAGGGCCTGCATTGGGAGACAGCTCAGTCAGGAGCACTGTCCACGGCCACCACGGATGCGTGGGCGGCCCGCCGTGGCCTAGCAGCACTGGCAGGCTGCGGGGGCCACATGCGGGTGGCTACTGCACCACCAGGGGTCCCAGTGCGTGACCACCGACCTTGCCCGCACAGGGGTCTGCATCCCAGCAAGAAACTTGCACCAGGGGTGCTCGGGATGCCCACAGCAGAACCCGGCGTCGACAGGCCTGGTGTCGCACGACGCCGGGAACGGGGAGTGGAGTGCGCACTGTGTGGGGTGCGTGGTACAGGGTCACCAGACAGTGTGGTCAATGCAGTCACCACAGAGACCACTGCCTGGGTCAGCCTGTCGATGGCAGCGGTCACATCCGTCGCATATGGACCATCTCGGCCCGGTCCGAGCACACTCCCTGCTATGCCGCTCACGGACACAGTCAGTGCCTCCACGGACCTTGCAACCCGCCCCTGCAGCTGTACCGACTCCTGCAGCAGGCAGGTGTGCACGTCAAAGGTACTGTGCCCCAATGGCCATGACCCCAGGGTGTGGATGGTCCTGGTGCACAGCACCCCTTGAGGGTGGCCGCTGTTCACCAGGACCAGGTATGGGCTGATCAAGGGCGGTGGACAAGTGCCACTGCCTGACGCTGTCCCCCAGGCCTGGTGTGCAACTGCTGCTTTCCCTCCACTGCTGAGCCCCAGGTCCACCTGTTCCACCCTGTGCTGTCAACAGTGCCAGACACCTGCTCAGCCACCGGTGCTGCCCACCGGTGCTGACAGGCCCAACCTGTGACTGTGCCAGCATGCTGGTACACAGGTGTGGAGCTGGGCGGCCGAGGAGCACGTGCTGGCCTGCCGTGTGTCCCTCGTGGGACACACACCTCTCACTAGCCATTGCAGGCCTGCCATCATCAATAGTGCCAGTGCGTGCCACTGCCATAGGCACAGCATGCTGGCACACCTGCATACCAGACTGCTGTGACACAGGCTGTGCACCCCTGCACCCGTATCACTGCGGCGGGTTGTCAGCCCAGCCAGCCTGCTGCTGCAGTGCGTGCAGGCTGCTGGCGGGGTGGAAGGTCCCTCCTCCTGGTCCAGCAGGTCTGCCTCACTGTCAGCACCCACCACCACCGTCTCCTGCAGGCAACAGGATCTGAAACAGAAAGAAAGTACATGTAGTGCATGTGAACAACAGCGCCCCCAACAACATCACCATGACATACCGTGCAGTGATGGGCTTCCACCTGTCTGGAATCCTCCGCCAGGAACACCGCAATGGCACTTCGGCTGCATGGCGCGACCAGTGTCTCCTCGGTCGGGGTCAGCTGCACCACTGGTGGTCCCCACCAGTGGCAGCAGTCGCCACCCTGAAGGCTGCCACCTTCTCCTTCAGCCTCCTGCGGTCAGTCCCCATCTTCTTGCGGCACTCCTGCACGAGGCGCTGGTGGCTTCCGTGCAGGTTGCGGCCAGAGCTACCCCTCCCATGCAGCTGCGGCTGCTGAGGTGCCCTCCGCCCACTCAAGCTCATCCTCAGGTAGGCCTGGAGGAGGGGCCTCAGTCTCTGCTGTGGTGAGTTTGGCCTCCTCCCTCGCCCGCCGTCCACACCTCGGCCTGGTTCTCGTCAGTCATGCTGATCTGTATGGGTGGAAGTGGACACCTGTCACACTGCAGTCCACAGCATTTCCCCATGAGCATAGCTGCAGGCCGGGGCAGAAGCCCCTTTCCTCGCTGCCTGGGAGATACTGATGGAAAGGGTGCCCTCTGCCCCTTCTAAGTGCCCTCATCATGCTCAGCCCCTCATCCCGTGACACCTCAACACCCCTGCCCATGTGCATTGTCCTAGGCATCACACAGCATGTAACTCACCTCTCAGCTGCAACAACCAAATCTGGCCGCCACAACCCAGTGTCGTATTTTATAGCGCAACACATGCAAATGAGGTGTGGCGCAACTTAATGACATGCTAATCGCGCCACTCGCCTTTGAATAGCTGATCGCCTGCTTTGCATATGTCGGCTGAATATCGCGTAAATGCGCTTAGCGCAATAGGGAAGGTCCGGCTGAGCCGATGGCGCATGTTTGTGGTTGTGTGCTACACTGCATTGCGCATGCCCAGACGGGTTACTCATGCGTCGATCGCGCTGCAGAACTGCTGAGCGCGATAGGCTATTCTGGACATGGCCACCATTGTGCCAGTGGCGCTGCAGCACTGGGCACTATATGGTGCTGTGGCACCCTCTGGCGATAAGTCCCTGTGGCACTGGTGCTGTGCCCTGATCGCGCGGGATACCTATGCATCCTATGGCGCTGTGCGTAGCCTTGCGTCATTGCCGTGACCACAGGTATGCCCTCTGACCCCTGGCGCTGAGTGCATGCCATGTGCTATGTCCCTATTGCGCTGTCTCGCTACAGCGCCACGCAGAAATATTGACGCTGTACGGTGAGCGCGATAGGTACTAATGCTGGTCTATTGCGCAACAACTCCACGTGGGGTCACAGCGCGCGGGCGCCATATTGCCTGCTGTAAAGTTGGTGCCATGGCTGGAGGAGGCGGTGCCGTGGAGCCAAGTTGGTGGCCAACCTGGTGGCCTTAGTGGAACCCACTATGACCAACTGTATGGTGAGGCCCCCTCACCGGACCGAGACCCATGTGTGGCAGCAAGTGGCCACTGACCTGGTGGGGTCACTGGCGGGGCCGGTCTGCGGGCAGTGCCGGCACGGTTCAGTGATCTCCGCCCGGAGGACCGGGCTGTTGCAGCGGCTGCGTTCCCGTGCCAGGCGGGGCCTGGTGCCTGAAGCCACGTGGTGTACCATCTATTCACCTATATTCTCTGTAGGGTGTGTGTGTGCCTGGGTGGCTGTGCATCGGTGTGTCAGTGTGTGCAGCTGTGCGATGGATGGTTATGGCTGTGTGGGCAGGCAGTCTTACTGGGGCAGGGGCACTCTGCTTTTGAGTCACACTGATGTTTGTCTCACCATATGTCTCCCACAGGCCGGATGGTGATGGCGCGGACAGCGGCTGATGTAGGCCATGCCAGGGCCCCAGTCCCACAGGCCGTCGGCCGCAGCGGAAGCAGCAGCATCAACAGCAGCAGCAGCAGCGGCAGACTGAGCTGCTGGAGGTGTGAGTATCATTCGTCATGGATGCTATTGCATGCTGGGAGGCAGGACCACCAACCATGATGGACACAACCAGATGGGTGGTAGTAGTTCCACTATACGTAACACTAGTGAGTCCCCACTGGAGTACAGTGTACAGTTCCGGAACACATAGCTGCGTATGGACAGGGACTGGGTGGAAGTGTTCACAGGAGGGCGACATGGATGGTGCATGGATTGCATCACATGTCCTATGCAGACAGGTTGACGGAACTGAACATGTACTCCCTGGAGGGGAGGAGGGTGTGGGGATATGATGGGGTCATACGAGTATTGTACAGGGGGGAACAGTGTGCAGGAACCAATATTTGTCAGCGTAGAGGATGTTCCAGGTGTAGAGGGCATGGGATGCAGTTGGAGGGGGCTCGTTTAAGGGAAACATGCGAATGTGTTTCCTCACATTATGGGTGGTGGACGAGTGGAACACCCTGCCAGAGGATGTGGTGGGGGCTGACTTGGTCACGGGAGATCTGTATGTGTGGGCTCGCCATGAGGGACTTCTGGAGGTCAGGGGTGAGGGGGAATGGACTTATAGGACATGAGAGTGATCGTACAAGGCCAAATGGCCAGACTAGGTGTCCCATAGGCCCCTATCTGCCGACACTGTCTATGTATCCATGTATGTAGGTGTGACACAGGGTGACCTGCATCACAGTGCAGCATCACGACCGTCTGTGTATGCATCACAGGTGGTCAGGCATGCACTGGGCACATAGCTGTGTGACTGGCATCGCACCACGTTGCAACATCACATGACAGCCTAGTTTGTACTGTGCTTGGCGTGGGCAGTGTGTGTGGCGGTGGTGCGCATGGCTGGTGCCGCCTGTTTGTGATGGCCATGTGCATGTTCACTGTGGGTGGGTGCATGCCATCACATGTGCAGCACATTGGGTTAGCTGGGTTGCAGGTTGGGTGGTGTTCAGGGTTGTGGTCAGTCTCAGCCATTGACTGTGTTCCCATTTTCCTAGGCCTCAGTGTGCCTGGCGCATGGCGCCACGATGTCCGGCGCCTGACACAGCTGGCGGCGACAACAGAGGCTCCTGCAAGCCTACAGCAACAGGAGAACGGCTGAGACACAGGAGGGAAGGCGGCAGGGGAGGAGCAGGAGCCTGCTGGGCCGTAGCCACCTTTTATTTGCCTTTCCCATCCCTTTCACCCTGACTTCCCTCTCCAAGTTGTTTTCCTCCCCTTGACACCCCTGCCTTTACCCGTCCCCCCAACTTGTACATAGTTTTAGCTGTTTTGTTACCTCTTTTTGTTTGACTATAAAATTCTATTTTGGTACAACTGCTGTGTTGGTGTCTGCTTGCAACTGGCTCTGGGTGCTCCGTTGCGGGGGTGTGCATGCCATCTGAGCTACTATGGTCCTGGATATAATGTGTGTGTGTGTGTGTGTGTCCATGGGAGGTATCACCAGCATAGCATTGCCTTTCTGTTGCTCTCGCCATCTGCTGCCACCCACTGCTGGGTGCACAGGGTGGGTCTGGGTGGTCTGCTTCTCTGCAGCATGGGGTTGACGTGTGGCACGGGGGGTGCATGGTGTTTCCTGCAGTGCCTGTCACTGCACATGAGCGGTGTCTTGGGGGCACGGTGCACGCTGTGCTGTGCGTACAGGGGGGACTGATGTGCACTGTGGTTGTCAACCCCCTGGGTGTGGCACTCTCTGCCTGCCAGTGGTTGTGCTGGGGCGTCATGGCTCTGCTATGCTTTAGTTGGTTTGTCCCCATGGGCACGTGGATCAGCCGTCCCACCCCCAGTGATGCTGTGCTTGGGGTGTGCCAGTGTGGTGTGGGTTCTGCAGTGAGTTCCTGTGCCCATGTGTGGCATGGCTGGCGGTGGGCCCAGCCTGCCTCCTGGATGTGCAGTTCCATTGTACTCTGGGGGGGCTGTGCTTGCGCTGGCAGCTCTGCACTGCTCAGCTGAGCTTCCATGGATTGCGCCATGGCGCAACATTTGGCTCAGCTTCTCTCCTTCCTGGTTATTGCGATGGCGCGGTATATGCGATATTCAGGCGTTGGTTGCTTGCGCAATTTGCTCTGCTCCATGTTTGGAATATCGCGCACCTGTTCATATTCGCCAACTGGTTTCAATAACTGCTCCTATATTCTTCCAGTTTTGGCGCCAGTTTGAATATCTGGGCCATAGTATACAAAATAAAATATGGGCAACACACACAACTCAGCATGTGTTTCCATCTCGGAGCTAAGATGAGAGCTTCACTCTCAGAGGTTCATATGCTGTCATCTCAACCCCATGATGGAAACAGTCTTGCTGTGTATGTTGCCCATACATTATTCTCTATGTTATGAGTGCTGTCACAGGGTGAGAAATAAAGAAGCAACACTTGAAGGTCTGGTCGATGCGTGAAGAAACTTTGCGCCGACAATTAGAGCGCAGGCAAAAGATCACCCGCAGGCAAGTGCCAAGGAATTGGTCGCCCTGCTGCCAGACCACATACCATGTGTGCATGATTTTCTGCGGGGGACTACACCAGCCCCATACCAACCATCGCTGGGGGCTATGCCCCCTGCACCTCCCTACTATTTTAAAATCACCTCCCCCCTGCCCTGTATCAGGGAGGTGGCAGCCATACTAGTTGTGCGCCCCAAACTCCTGATCATCCACACTGGGCGCCCTCTTTAGTGCCCCCACATTACCGTGTCCTAATGACAGTGCCCTGCTAATGGTATACATTACCCAACAGCATTGCTGACCCACTGCTATTTTGTTGGATTCCATGTTGTACATATGCTGTTTGCACTCCTGGGTATGGTGCACCAAATCTGTTCCTTTCAGCTATAAGTAAGTTGACACTGGAGCACCTGTTTAATTGCTGTGACACGATGTTGAATCTGTTGTTTCTTCTTTCAAATTAAACAAAACACCTGGGCCCCCATATTAAGAGCTGGCTGTGTGTGCTGCACAGACAGGAGTGCTATGGTGCAGTTCACGCACTGCCAGCTCAGGGCAGTATTCAGACAAGTTGTGTGCTCTGGATGGAGTGCGCATTCTGAATATGGGGCCATGTCAATGTAGCACATAGTGACTATGTGCTGACACAGCCCAGACTTAAGATGGCCCACAGGAGCCTAATGGAGATAGCACATCTCAAACAGGATAGTGCCAGGGCTCCTGTGGGCTGTATTCAGCACTATCATGCTAATGAGTCCATTGGGCATGAGAGGCACTAAGGGTCCATTTGCATAATAATAATAATAATAATAATTTTATTTGTATAGCACCTTTCAGTATATCAAGGTGCTGAACAGTTTTAAAAACAAGTTCAAAACTCTAAATAAAAGTCATAAAAACATCCATAAAAAGATCAACATATCATCATAATAACAAGTTTATAAATAAAATAACTTAATTATCTGAGAAGGCCATATTCCATAAATACGTTTTCAGATCTTTCTTGAATAACTCCATGGAGGTGCACTGCCGTTACCGGCATGGTAGAGAGTTCCAAAGAGTGGGTGCAGCATGCGAAAACGCTCTGCTGCCAGAGGATTTTAGACTCACTCTTGGGATCTCTAACAACCCCATGTTGGCCGAGCGGAGTGATCGGTCAGGGCAGTAAGGGACCAGGAGGTCTTTCAGATAGGCTGGACCCGATCGTGAAGGGCTTTGAAAGTCAATAAAATGACTTTAAAGGTGATCCATACCGTATAGAAGCCAGTGCAGTTTGCGCAGCGGGAGTGATATGACAGGACCTACTTGTCCCAGTCAACACCGGGCTGCTGCGTTCTACACCAGCTGTAGGCGATGGTTCAATCCCAGAAAGCCCAAAGTAAAGGGCGTTGCAGTAGTCCAGGCGCAAAGATACAAAAGCGTGGACCAACGTTGGCAAAGTCAGGCGGAACAAGGTGCCTAACCCTGGCAATGTTCCTAAGATGATAAAGGAGTCTTGACAACGGCTGACACCTGGGATTTAAGAGTCAGCCTGTCGTCAAGAATAAACCCAAGGTTACGCACCCGTTCTGAGGACGGGAGAGACACACCACCAAGGAAAATTCCAGATGGTGCGCCAGTACACGGCCTCTCAATCCGACCACCTGGGTCCACTACCAGCACCTCTGTTTTCTCTGAGTTCAACTTTAGCCAACTAGAATCCATCCAGTCTTGGATCTCCCCCAGACAGTTGTTAAACACTGAGAGAGCTCCATCCTGGTCGGGTACAAAGGACAGATATAGCTGGGTATCATCTGCACAGCAGTGAAACCTCCGCCCATATCGTCTTATGATACTTCCGAGGGGCAGCATATACACTGCAAACAACATGGGTGACAGCACAGATCCCTGAGGCACTCCACACAACAAAGAAATTGGGTCAGAGGAAAAATTCCCCGACACAACTCTTTGTGATCTCCGGTGAGAAATGGCGTGAACCATTGAAACGGTTCCAGACATTCCACAAATTTGCCTCAGGCGAGCTAATAACACCATGTGGTCCACAGTGTCAAAAGCTTCAGAGAGATCAAGAAGAACAAGAATGGAGCATCTCTTCTGATCCCTCGCCATCAGAAGATCATTTAACACCCGAACCAGTGCAGTCTCGGTGCTGTGTCTTTTCCGGAAGCCAGATTGGAAGGATTCGTAGACATTATGGATGGTTAGATGGTCATCCAATTGAACAGCTACGGCCTTCTCAATAACCTTCCCAATAAAGGGTAGGTTAGAGATAGGCCGGTAGTTTGAAAAACAGTCTGGGTCCAAGGAAGCTTTCTTCAAAAGAGGAGTCACCACTGCCTCTTTCAGGGAGCAAGGAAACTCACCTGACTCCAAGGAGCACCAGACTATTTGCGCCAGAACCGGACCGATGATATCAGAACAGCCCAAAATGAGGGGAGTCGGTCCAGGATCCAAACCACAACTTGTGGGACGCATACTATGGATGATCCTCATAATGTCCACGAACTCAAGTTGACGAAAGGAACTCCAGGAGAATTGGGACACTGTGATCCCACGCTGTCCAACAGCATCACCCTTAGAGGTTGCCAGACATAGGTTCGCCCTGATGTCAGCCACTTTAGTTGCAAAGTATAGAGCAAGCTCATCGCACTCTACTTGCGAAAAAGCTTTCCGAACTTGCAGGCAGGCTGGGTTGCACAGTCTGTCTACAGTTCGAAACAGCTGAGCCGGTCAATTCTGAGCAACTGCAATCTCCCTGGACAGGAATTCTGCCTTCTTATGGGTGATTGCAGATTAATAGCTAACATAATGTTCTATCAATCTAGAGTGGTCGGCATCAAGGGCGGACTTGCGCCAGCAACGCTCTAACCTTCGCCCCTGTCTCCGCATCTCCCTCAAGGTCCCGTCAAACCACGGGGATCCGGGGTGAAGGGATAGGGGGCGCTCACGAACAGGAGCAATAGAATCCAGGGCCATCGTGATGGCCTTATTATAGGCCAACACCAGTGCTTCTGGACTATTGCTCACCGACACGAAGGATGATAGGTCAAGGACCGCTGCTAGACCTTGTGGAGTAACATTCCATAATGGGCGGTACCTGACCATCTCCACAGGGGCTTGTCTTCTCAGGGGGGTGCAAAAATTGAACCTCACGGTGTAGTGATCAGACCAGGCGACTGGTTCCACCCCCATGTCGGATGCGTCGATCCCTAGAAGGAAGACTAAGTCTAAGGAGTGCCCAGATTTATGCGTAGCAGTGGAAACCACCTGTGTGAGGCCCAAAGAAGACATCAATTAGAGGAAGTGATTACCAAAATTAGAGAGTTCATCGTCGACCCAGGCATTGAAATCACCCAGAACCATCAATCTGGGTGACTCAAACGACATGTCGATGAGGAAGTCTGCTACTTCCTGTAAGAAACATTTCCCATCTCCGGGTGGACAGTAGATGAGCACGATTCGAACACCTACACCTGCTACGACTGTGCACTCAAAGGACCCAGCCTCACCTACTACTACATTCGTGAGACCCAATTCAGTCTTGAAACAGACTGCAACCCCCGCCCCTGTGGTCCAATCTGAGTGTGTATCACCGAGTACCCGGCCGGAATCATGGCTCCAATATAGGGCCTGAATTTTCATCCAGCCAGGTCTCGGTGATGCAAGCCAGGTCAGCCGAACCAACAAGATCGGCAATAATGGCGGTCTTATTCCTAACAGACCTGGAATTGCATAGCACCGTCCGAGTTGGACGAACTTCGGGGGTTGTCAAGCCTGTCTGCCTACTGTAGTCAGTAGTGCCCTTGGGTATGGATACCAGGCAAGGTAAACCTCGATCTGGATTCCATTTCACCCCAGGCGCCTTCTGGACCTAACTACCCCGATATGATGAGCCCGCTTGTTCATCCTCCCCTGTTCGCCAGCCCCCCCCACTCTCCCACAAACAATGCCCAGCACTCTACAGCGTTGGTAGGTATCAAATTGAAGAGGAGAAGTAACGGAGGGCGCGAAGGGAGGAGGATGAATAGCGCACTGCCGTGGGGACTAGAGGCCAGCACATGTCGCTATTTAACTATAATACACACCAAAACCCAGAACAACAAACTAAATTAACAATCAACCAAAAAATAAAAGTGAGTATAACATTAAAGAAAAAGTCTTCATCTGAACTATTCCCTGCCCCGCGGTTACTCTCACCACTGGGAAGAAGAGGGTAAGGCACTCTCACTGCCTAACCAACATGGGAAATACAAACAGAGGACAAAGAACTAAACTCCTCCCAAGTTCTCTCACAACTAGGGGGTGGTGGTATTTGTTCTTTCTCACAGCCAGGAAGAAGTCAAAAATATAAATCAAAAAATGAAAGTAGAAATAAAATAAATAAATAAACATATAAAACTTATGGACACAAAGTCCTCTCACCACCTAGTGTCCAAGAGCAATAGTCAGCAATCACTCGATGTAGGTCTAAAATTTAACATAGTTAAATGAAGTCCAAAAAGTCCAGAGTTCCACAGAAATTAAATAAATCCAAATCAGGCAGGAGACAGTTAAATAAGGCACAGAAGGAGAAGACGACCAGAAAAAAGTCACAGAAGTTTAACCGAGGTAATTCAGAGATCCATAAAACTTAGTCCAAAGGAGATCAGCCGCTCTCGTGCCCTTTTGCTCCCTAATAAAGTGTCCTTTCAAAAGAGTCTAAGCCACCCTTACCAAAGAACCATGAAAAGTACCACTAGTGTAGCAGTCTTCATGGTCCAAGGGAGTGAGGTACTCCAGCCAGCTCCCCGACTAGGAAAATACCCCAAACCCCCTGCAGCATAGCAAAACTCCAGGCGGACACTTACCGGGGCAATTTAGCAATGGAGGCTGTCACCAGAAAATCCATAAACAAATTAATAGTAGACAGTCTCCGGTAAAGTCACCGATCAAAAAACGGAGAACCTCAAAACTCTGAGCCTTAAGAGCTGTCTAATGCTTTAATTCCTTGACCTCTGCAGATCCAGACAGAAATTCCTCCCAAAAAGTAGAGAGCAAGAGCCGAAACACTAAAACCCCAGAGTCCAGTATTTTGAGGGGAAGGAAAGAAGAAAAGCCCAACTAGCATCGCTCTCTGGAACGAGCCCACCACAGTGTTCTGTGTACCGTCGAAACAGCGGGCTCTTCAAGCCCTGTTCTATCCAAAATACGAAGCTCTCCTCTATCACAAAGACTCAGCCAGGAAAGTCTCGGGACTGTGTAATCCTAACGTCCATGAGACAGGGTAAAACTCCTTGTCCTCTCCGCTATGCCAAAGTAGCCTCAGGGCTGCGTATACTCACGTTCACAAGGATCAATAAAACTCCTCGTTCCCCCCACGGGACTCTGCACTAAAATCCGAAGTCTGAAATCCAAAGGAGAATGAGCAGAGAACAGGGAGCCCGACCGGCGTCCCTCCACAGAATAGATCCTGCCTCGACGACAAAACCACCACCAAAACCGTGGAGCTCGGAAGAATATGATAAAAACACAAAATCGACAAAATTAAACTAACAACATACCGAAAGAACTGAAAAATAAAACGAACTCAAAACGCAAGCAACGGCAACGTGCCCAGCCTGGCGGCCATCTTGTTTCTGCAATGTCACTTACCCATTATGGGCTCTTAGGCATGAGTGTTCAGCCCCCCCGAGCACCTGTCCTGTCATGTTACTATACTTATTCCAAGTCCAGTGGTCTAGCGGTCCTTCCACCCTCGATTGCTCAGCTGTTCACATTATTCATAACTACCCCAATCTTGGTGGTCTAAGGCCCCAATTACCCAGCTGTTCATAGCATTCAGAACTACTCCAGTTCTGGTGGTCTGGGCCATTCCACCTCCCAATAACTACAACTTCCCCCACCTGCCCGGTCAGAACCCTCCACCCAGCACTGCCTCAGTTGCTAATGCTGTACTATGATATTCAGAACGGCAACCAGCACAGCTCTCCACTCACCACGTCGGCTAGTCATCGCATGACTGTCATTACACAACTGTGTGTACTGTAGAAACAGCTGTGTGAGGAGGAGGGTCCTAGTGAGCCAAGAGGGGGCATTTACTTTTTTGGTGCCCACAAGGCCACCGATTGGGATAGTTATGAATATTGTGAATAGTCGGGATGGGGTCACTAGACCTCCAGGATTGTGGTAGTGATAAGTACCGTGAACGGTCAGGCAATTGGTTTGGGGACAGCTATACCACCAGACTTGGGAAAAGTGATATGACAGGTCAACCTATCAGGATGGGGTGGTGATCTTTGCATGGGGAAAAAGACGGGATTCAGCAGTGTTGAAAAGTGCTGTGATGGAGCCTGTTTAGTGCTGCCAAAACTGCCGACTACACAGCTGTGCCCAGTATGCATGGGCAGTACCTCATCTGCATGGGCTCAGCGATATATCATGCAAGGTCGCTCTGTCAGGCTAGCTGGACACATCAGAGGATTTTGATTATGGCTCCACCCCATCAATCAGTGCCATTCATGGTTAGAACTGTATTAACCTGGTTAGTGCCATACTAACCATTTGAATATGGGGGCCTAGGTCTAGGCAAGATGCCTTTGGAACTCTGTTGATCCAGTTTAGATTTATGGGTTCCCGTTTTAGCAGTATTTTTCAGCAAATGGTTACAGAAACACTTGGTGGCTGCACCTCGGCAGGAGTCAGTAATTGTCCTGGTTCATAGGAAGGGCCACTGGTGATCTGTTTATTAGACTGTATCTCCAAAATATTTTATGAAATTATTTTAAATAAGCTGGAAATTTTATGTGGCATGGGAAGAAATTCTGAATTCATTCAAGGCATGATTCAGATCCGGTTTCTCTACTGCAGATCAGTGTTTCATTTAATCACATCTGATTAAAAATTATATACTTTTAAAAATCCAAAATTGTATGCAACCTACATTGACGTCATGGCTGCTTTTGATTTAGTTCATAGGCATTCCATACGAATACCTGGTCTCAGGTGAGATTTGATCTTCATGGTGACATTACAGAGAAGTTTTATACCAATAAGGGTGTGAAGCATGGGTGTCTATTAGCACTCTTGCTTTTTAATGTTTACATAAATTAAATGCCATCTACAATAAACCTCAGTAATCTCTTACTATAGTCAACTGGTTATACCCTACTTTCAAAAATGCAGATGATAAGGTACTTATAACCCAAACAGGACGCCATTGGAAACTCACAATTTTGGCATTGGCTTGTGGTCACCTGAGTCTAACCATTAGTTGTAATAAGAGTAAGATTAAGATATTTGGAGCTATAAAAAGTGAATTCTGTTGGCATGATAATAACTCCACTTTAGAGGTTGTGACATTATTTTGCTACCTTGGCCTTCTAGTCAGCAAAATGTTAAATGGCATAGACACCAACGACGAAGAAAGAAAAATTGTCTCAATCCAAATCAGCATTGATACATTTTAACAAGATGTATGGTGGATACTTAATTGAACCAGCATGATATTTTATTTATTTATTTATTGATTTAATTTTGTTAACTGGATGAGCCTGCTGAGATAAAAATTCCCTTTTTCAGGGGCAACTCAGAATTAATTACATAGATACATGGCAGAATTGTACAGAATCAGTGACTGCATAGGTACATTGCATAAATATACAGAGTCACATACTAACAAAATATATGCACATTATTCACAGGGGTACAATAGACTAGCAAGCAAGCAAAAACAGTTGCAACACAAGGCCAGACCAAAATACATACAAGACAGGTATCACAGTTGTCAGCTGTGTGACAAAATACAGATAGAGCACTACAGTTCAGAGGCATAGCATCATCAAATACAAACCAAGGGCACCGAGAAGAGGCAGTGGCTACAGCTCAGCGATTGCAGGAACATAGGCTGCACTCAAGTAACTACACCTTAAGCCCTTTTTTAAAATCTCCAAGGGAGGATAAGTTTTGGAGCAATGCTCGGAGTATGTTCCATAGGGATGGAGTTGAGCTGGCAAAGGATCTCTCCCCCACATTGAATCTAACCCTGGGTGTTTATAATAATGAACAGCCAGAGGTCCTGAGCTTTCTTCTTAGTGGTTTAGGTGTCAAGATATCTTGGAGGCAGGGAGGGGTAGGACCCTTTACAACTTTGTAAGTAAGGCAGAGGAAAGGACATAAAAATCTACTTTCCAAAGAAGGTCAATTCAAGGAGCAGAAGACATTGCAGTGGTGCATCCTTGGTGGGGCCCAGAGGAAAAGCAGCCATTATTATGTAAAGCACATTAAGCATGCTAAGTCTGGTGCTTTTCAAGGCTTTAGGAAATGGGACTCCATACTGTATGAGAGGGAGCAATGTGCTATTGGTGATAACCAACCATGATTCCCTGGATAGGCAGTTACCTAAATTGACATAGCAATCCAAATGTTTGATGTAGGGATTCTGAAACCTGTTCAGTGTGGGTTCTGGATGTATCTTCTTGGTCCATGTATACGCCAAGGTACTTAATTGCCTCAGCCACCTCAATATGGGTTTCAGTTGATGTGGATAGGTCTAGCAGGTGCTGCCTAGCTACACCCAGGTGTCTAGGGTCAAACAAGGAAGCGTTAGTTTTCTTGACATTGAGTGCCAATTTATTGGAGGAAAACCACTTTTTAAGTGCCAGGAAGTCCTCTATAAGAAGACTGTTAATGAGGTTGACATCAGTAGAGCTCCTATAGAGTACCAGCTCATTAGCATAAAGCTGTAGGCTAGCCCCACCACAATGACCAGGTATCATTTATGAATAGGGAAAAGAGGATGGACCCTTGTGGGGCACCATCAGTAAGGGGGCTTAATGTGGAGTGTATGCCTCTCCATTTCACTTTCTGAGGCCTGCTGGTCAAATAGTGAGTAAACCACTAGTAGGACAAGCTGTCCAGACAAAATCCACTAAGTTTTCAAGTAGGAGGTCATGATTAACGAGATCAAATGCTTTAATAAGATCTATGAACCAGCAACAACTCTGAGGGTCAGGGACTTATGAATGTCATCCAGAGATTCTGTCTGCAGCAGTTAGTGGATCAGACAACCGGGGGGGAGGGGGCCAATACTGGACCTCGTTTTTACAAATGGAGACAGTGTTGAAGGAGTGGAAGTGACTGAACCCTAGGGACCCGTGACCACAATCGTGGTCTTTGATATTAAAACCATATTGGAGCAGTGCCACACAAAACTAGTGTTCTGGATTTTAGAGGGTCTGACTTTACAAGGATGAAGACATACCTGAGGAAGCCTAACAAAACTAGGGAATGCAAGGGTGGAGGAGAAATGGAATGAGATTAGGGAAGCTATTGAAAAGGCAACAGAAATAGGAGTCAGGAGGGTTAGTAAAAGTAGGAAACGGAGACCTATATGGTTCAAAAGGGAGGTAGTGGAAGGGGTGGCAGCCAAAAAGAAGGTGTTCTTAGCCTACAAGAAAACGCAGCATGGGAGGGACAGGAAAGGATATCTGTGAGTACACAGGGGGGGTGGGGAAGGCTGTTAGAAGGGTAAAAGCGCAGATGGAGTTTAATATCACTAGTAAAATCAGGGAAGGGGATAAGGCATTCTATAGCTACATTGAGGAGCGAAGGAAAAATAAGGCAGGTATAAGATTGGGGGGGGGGCTAGTGTCGAGGAAGATGGCTCAAGGCTAATATACTGAACAGGTATTTTTGATTAGTGTTCGTAAGAGAGAACAAGGACGGGGGGCCTAAGACAGAGAGTGGGAAGGGAATGGATACCTCACCCTTCACGACAGATAGTGTCTTTAAGGAATTAGGCAGTCTTCAGGTTAATAAGGCCATGGGTCCAGATGGGATGCATCCCAGGATCCTGTAAGAGCTCAAGATGGAATTAGCAGATCCACTTGCAGAACTGTTCACCCTGTTGCTGGAAACGGAACGGTTCTGGAGGACTGGAGGAAGGCAACCATGGTATTGCTTCCCAAGGGAGGTGACAGGGAGGAGGCAGAAGATTACAGGCCTGTAGCTAACATCAGTGGTCGGGAAGATCATGGAGTCACTCATAAAGGAAAGACTGTTGGACTACCTGGAAGGGAAGGGCTGGTTGATCACAGACAGCATGGATTTGTTAGGGGGAGATCCTGTCAGACAAACTTAATAGGGTTTTTCAACTGGGTGACACAAGTGGTGGACTGGGGAGGGGCAGTGGATGTGGCCTATCTGGATTTCAGAAAGGCTTTCAACACTGTTCCTCAGAAAAGACTATTAAACAAGATGGAGGGCCTAGGAGTAGGTCTGACCATAATAAAGTGGGTGGGAAACTGGCTCTCAGGTAGAATCCAAAGGGTGATGGTAAATGGGGTGCTCTCTGAAGAAGGGAGGGTCACGAGTGGGGTGCCACAGGGGTCTGTACTGGGCCCATTCCTTTTCAACGTATTTATTGGGTACATTGCTACAGGTCTGGAGGGGACAGTGTGTTTGTTGACTGATGATACCAAGATATGTAATACACTAGATACCGGGGGTTGAAATAATGAGGCGGCTAGAGAGGTGGTCCAGGGTCTGGAAGCTAGGTTTCAGTGCAGGTGAAGTGAAAGTTATGCATATGGGGCATGGAAATCCAAGAGTGAAGTATTTGATTAACGGAGAGGAAACAGCAGCTGTGGAACAGGTGAGGGACTTGGGTGTCATCATCTCATCTGACCTGAAGGTATCAAATCAGTGCCAGGCCACAGTGGGGAGGACTAGCAGAATGCTGGGATGTATTAGTAGAAGCATTGCTAGTAGAAGGAGGGAGTTCATTATGCCCCTGGTCAGATCTCATCTGGAGTTCTGTGTTCAGTTCTGGATACCACACCTGAAGAGGGATGTTGGGAGAGTGTAGGCGGTTCAGAGGAGGGCTACTCAGATGATTCAGGGGATGCAGGGGAAGGTATACGAGGAAAGGTTGAGGGAGCTGGACATGTACTGCCTGGAGGATAAGAGAGACAAAAGGGATATGATCAAGACATTCAAATATCTAAAAGGTATTAACAGGACACGGAGGGGGAGCTTATTTCAAATTAAAAAATGTTCAACAACCAGGGGTCACAGTATGAAGCTGGAGGGTGGAATTTTTAAGGGTAACACGAGGAAGCACTTTTTCTAAGAGAGGGTGGTGGACACCTGGAATGACCTGCCAGAGGAGGTGGTTGAGACAGAAATGGTAGTGGGTTTCAAGCATGCATGGGATAGGCATATAGGGAATCCTAGAGCGGAAGGGGAAAGGAGTAAGAGCTGGGGGAAGGGGAGCTCAGTACATGAGGTAATACTGGGCAGACTAGGTGGGCCACATAGGTCCTTATCTGCGACATTATGTATGTATGTATGAAGAAGCTGGCCCATCAGTACACCACTGTGACACTGGCAACCTGAGTTCACAAACAAGCCTAAGTGCCATTGAGCCGCTAGGGGGAGGAGGATTAAACATCCCAGAGGATGCTGTCCTCTGGGGAAAGAGGGCCCATGCTCTGCTGTGAGACTGACACCTGTGTAACTACAGTTGGCATACAATTTAAGATTGACTTGAAGGAGAGATGTCACGGACATCGGGTGGGGATGCATGCACAGTGTGTCCACACACGCCTGGATGACTTTGCATGCGATGCCTTTGGGGGCACTCACAGGGGGGAAAAAAAGACTGTGACCTCAGCACCTCCTCAACACTGACAGCCCTGGTATATCCAGGGTTCCCCACCTTACTTGCATGAGCCCTGCCTGACAAGACCAGAATGTCTGGGAGAGCATTCCCCCACCATGACCCCACCTGGGGGCAAAGTCAAGGCTTGATGGAGGTAAGTGGCCAGGACTGGGAAGTAGGAGGGGATCTTGAGGTCCCAAGGATAGGCCGAGGGGCTGAAGAGTATGGGGCCATAAATAGAAAGCAAAAAAAATCTATGAAGATTGCACCAGTCATATGGCCCCTGTCCATGGCATCCAAGAAATCAGTAGTCAGCCTAATCAGGGCAGTGTTGGTACCATGAAGTTTTCTGAACCCGTGTTGCTAATGGTTGACATTGGCAAAAGTCAGTCAGTCTCCAACTAGCTTACCCTCAGCCAATATATTATATTCAGAGGGAGTGGCATGACCCTTTAGAAGGGCATTGAAGTGAGACCAAAACTTCTTCAGGTTGGACAAGTGTCTGTCTTGCATATGGCAGATACAAAGTTAAATCCTGTAGCTTTAGAGGACTTCCGGTGATGTCACCGAAATGTGAGCAGCGATAGTTTCAAGCTCTGCAACCTTGCCTTCAAAATCTAACATAATCCTCCCATCTAAAAACAAATTTTGAAACCACAACCAACAGGCAACGTAGTCTGTGATGCCACAAAAACCGAACAAGGAGAAAAATACAAAAATGGGACCTCCAGCAACCAAAATGAAGCAACTGCAGTTGGGCGCCAGGATGGAAGGTTTTGTAGCCAGCACTCCTAGGCCTCACACAATTTCAGAGTCCTCCTTGGGATTGATGGAGGAAGACAGCCTACACTCCAGGAAAGCAGGATGCATTCTAAAGAAGATAGTGCATTCAGTGCAAAAGATCGAGACTACAGTAGCTGACTAAGACAAGACCTGCAAACCTTAAATAAGCAGGTCACAAGCAACACAGCCAAGATCGTGGGCTGAGCGAATCCCAAGACTCATCGAACCGACTCTTCTATATTTGCTGTGGCAGGAATGGCAGTTGAGAACTCGGATGGAGGATATTGAAAACCGAGCCAGTCGCAACAATTTTAGATTGTACTGTATTCCCGAAGGAGCAGAAGATGGGTTCCCTTCAGTCACAGATTTTATGGAACACCTCCTCCAAACCATGTTGTCACTCCCCTCGGATTTCTATTATGACATGGACAGGGCCCACCATTCACTGGGCCCTAGACTGACGAATCCTACAGCACGACCAAGGTCTATAGTAGTATGGATGGTTTACTACCAATCTAAAGATCATTTCCTACAGGAAGCATGGAGACAAACAGAAACAAAATATGAAGGGAGCCAAATATACTTTGATCATGACCACTCCGTCCTTACAAGCAGAGAGGCAGCAAATATGAGGGTAAGCAAGAGTATTAAAGAGAAGGAGGGACTCAAGGTGCAGCTCAACTTTCTGGCAAAACTAAAAATATTCACCCCAGAAGGCACTAAAATCTATACCTCTTCGGTGGAAGCAGCACCGATTCTTCAGGAATGGTGAATTCCGGTCCCGGACCTCGAGATGGATCAACTGGAACAAAAATTGATTAAAGAAAGCTGGACTGTTGCAGGAGGGAAAAACAGAAGAGACCTACTGGGCGCTTTGCCGAAGGGACTGGCAAATTATGTAAACGCGCTGGTGCGCCACTCAGTGATGCAAGCAGGAGACAGAGAAACCCTCAAGAGTGCAACCATCCAGACAGCGAGAACAGGGACCATTCATCAAGAACTGGAGTGAATGCAGGGGTGGGGGATTCCTGAAGCTACTCACAACGAACTGCTACAGAATTCATAGGAAAGGTTTGGTTATTCAAATGGGATTTTTAAAACAACACGAATAAGACAGCAGTTGGTTTACTGAAGGGAGGAGAAGATGTAATCACTATTTACCATAAAGATCTTGGGGGTAAAGGGTTTAGCAATGGCTGAAACAGAATGTCTATTTTGAAATAATGAGGTAGAAGGTGGACTGGTAAAGAGTATTAGGGGCATACTTTAAATAGATAAAATGGTCCCTGAAGCTGAAATACTGACTCCATTAAAGGATAAAAGAACACTCAGCCTAAATCTTAGCAATGGGAGAAGAAGCACAGCAAACACAAGCTGCAGAGCCTTTTGACAAGCCTATTATCCAGCAGGGGGAAGGGGGGGTGGAGGGAGAGCTGCAGAAGGGCGGTTCCCGAATCCGCCTTGTACCCTCTGGATCTTTCTATTGGCCTCACCCAAAACAAAGAACAGAAAGATAATTGGGAAATCTGTTTTTAAGGAGGAAATCGAGGCAGCGGGGAATACGAGGTCAAAATCCTTTTTTTTTTTTACCTAAATAGTTGTCGCATAAGAACACTCACAGTAGGTGACAATTGTTTTTTGTTCTCTGACAGGGACATTTAACTCTGATCAGTTGATATCCCAATAGGGATATTCGCCTTCATGGGCAAATACTGGGGGGAGAAAAGGAGATAAGGGAAAAGTTGTAATTCTCTGACTCTTGCATTTCCATTCCTCCTATAGTAGAATCTAACCTAGGAAGACAATCCAAGTTTATAATTTCTTGAAGTTGTATTGTATCACTTGTTAGACTGTTTTTTTATTGTATATAGTTATAAACTGAAAGTTTAATAGCTGAACATGGTTCTTTTCATAGAGTGCGAATAGATTGGAATCACATCAGGTACTGGAAGTGTGCCTCGGGGAAAATCAGAAATAGGGACCAAGACCTGTGGACAATGCCTGCCCATACCCATGGGAGATCTCAAGCTAATTTCATATAATATAAAGGGCATCCATTCTCCTATTAAGAGGACTCGATTGTTAAGGGAATTGAAATGCTTGAAAGGAGACATGGTCTTTATACAAGAGACTCATCTAACGGGGGATGAACACCTCAAACTTAGAAGGGGGTGGGTAGGACGTGTTGAATATGCAGCCTCCTCCAATCCTAGAAAGGCAGTAGTAGCAATTTTAATAAAAAGAGACCTCCCACTGATGGTATCCTCAGTAGAATCAGGGATGGAGGGATGATTTATAAGGGTTACTGGGGAAATCAGAGGTTACAACTCCAATTGATCAATATTTATGCCCCTAACCAAAATACAGATATATTTTTAAGCAAAGTCCTACATAGGATAGCAGAGTATCCTCCGGGGCATATATAATACTGGGAAAGGATTTTTAACACGGTAAACAACTGCCTTGTGATAGATCATCATGGGGTTTGGTCTACAAAACACAAAAGCCACACAGGTACTGAACAGTATGACAAAAGAACAAGGCTGTGTGACATATGGTGGTCAACATGAACGAGAAAGGGCTATTCCTTTTTCCAGCGCATAAAGGATTCGAGATAGACACCTTTATACACAATCCCAATATCTATACAGAATATCAAAGTCTTCGCTAGGGTAACGCCACCCTGTCTGACCACACCCTATTTCTATCGACATAAAGTGGAGCCAGTAGACAGACATTCATTGTGGAGATTGAATGTTTCCTCCTAAACAAAAAGTTTTGGTGAAAAGTTAGGAAATTATAGAGGAGGAGTGATGATAAATAGGGCACAGGGATGCTCTAACCTTTCCATTTGGGAAGCTGTTAAAGCAGTGATCCACGGGGAGCTGATTAGTCACTCAGCCAGTTTAAAAAAATTTAAAAACCTAACATATGAGAAGTTAACCAAAAGATTGACTAGCTTAGAATGAATGTAGATTACATAGATTGTTCAAGCTTTATTAGACTTGCATCCATATTTAGCTTGCCTTGATATTTTATAACATTTCATATATATTTGTGATACACCTATCAAGCCTAGTCTTAAATACAGCTGTGGTTTTACTCATGACCACCTCTTTTGGTAATCTGTTCCATAAAGGGGGAACCCTGAGGCTGATCCAATGTCTTCGCTTTAGCAGATTCCATTTCTCTGTGGTTAACTGCAATGGATGGCCTCTAGTTTGGTATATTCCATGCTTTAGTGTCAACTCATAACTATTTGCTGTTGATCCATTCTGTAGTGCTTTGTGAACCATGCACATATCCCCCGTACTCTCTTATATTGGAGAGTGTATAGATCTAGTTCTTTTAATCTTTCTGTGTGCGTAGGTTCATTACAGCCTGATATTGACTTTGTTGCCCTTTTTTGAATTTTTTCAAGTTTGATGGTATCACCTTTTTTAGACGGTGACCAAATCTGTGTCCCATATTCCAAATGTGGCCTAACCAATGCTCGGTACAAAGGCAGTATCACCTCCCTGTCCCTATTACCAATATGTCTCAGAATGCAGTTCAAGTTCTGACTAGCCTTGTTTGCCATTATACTGCAATGTTTACTAAACTGGAGGTTCTGTGTTGTTATTATTCCTAGATCCCTTTCCTTATTGGTAACTGGTAGATTACTGTTTCCTATAGTATGTTGGATACTTAAGTTGTGTCTCCCCACGTGCATAATAGCACACTTATTTACATTCAGGGGTAGCTTGTATTTGATTGTCCAGTTGTAGATCTCATTTAGTGCTGTTTGCAGAGACTGTCCATCGCCAGTATTGTTCACAATTGCCCCTATTCTGCAATCGTCTGCAAATTTTGTATTCCATGCATTAGGATGCGAACAATTTAGGGATGCCACATATACGTTAAATAGACAAGGACCCAAGATGGAGCCCTGAGGAACCCCACTTGTTATCTCACCCAATCTGACATAACCCCATTGACCACCACTTTCTGTCTTCAATTAGACAGCCATTCACTCACTCAGTTGATTATATTTAAATTTAGTTTAATTGGCTCCAAGACGCCCATTAACTCTTCATGAGGTAGTTTGTCAAATGCTTTGGAGAAGTAAAGGTAAAGCTACATCCACTGAATCCCCTGGTCAATTGCCTTACTTGCCTGTTCATAAAAGGCAAGCATGTTCTGTTGCATGACTTAGACTTAATGAACCCATGTTGTGTCATATCCTGTAGGTTCTCCTCTAGATGTTTAATTATGAGGTCATTACATGCTTCCAAAACCTTACCCAATACTGAAGTTAGACTAACTGGTCTAAAATTTTCAGGTTTGGTTCTGGATCCCTTTTTAGGATTGGCACCACCAGTGCCTCCTTCCAGTCCTGTACCACCTCCCTTTGTCTAAAGATAGCTGAAAATACAGGTCAGTGTCGGTGCTATATAATCTGCAATTTCTTTCAGTAACCTAGGATGCATTTTGTCTGGTCCTGGGGATTTATTAATGTTACGCTTTTGCAATCTTTCCTGCCTTCTTCCACATCCACTTGTATTCCCTATTTCAGATTTAGCTTTGAATTTTGGAGTTCCTGATTTGTTAGGGCTAAACACCGAACAGAAGTACTCATTCTGGATGTTGGCTATTTCTCTATTGTCTGTGGTATTACCTTCATTGTTCATATATGGTCCAATGCTATTATGACCTAGCCTATTTTTATTTATGTGCACAAAGAATAATTTGTTATTGTCCTTAACTTTGTTTGCCAGTGTAAGTTCATATGCAGCTTTAGCTTTTTTAATAGCCATTTTGGTTTATTTGGCCAGTTCCCTATATATCAGCATATTCTGGGAGTACTGTGTGCCCTTCAGTAGTTTGAAAACTTTATTCTTTTGTTTAATCAGTTTTTTTATGTTATTGTTGAACCACCCAGGTGTGACTCTTTTATTGCCATATTTGGTTCTGCTTGGTATGTGAATGGACACCTCCTTGGATATTTTATCTGATAGAATCCCCCATGCTTCATCAGTATTTCTATCTCTAAACTTAAACTCCCAGTCCCAATCTCTCATGTCATCCTTCAGGGATGCAAAATCTGCCTTGCTAAAGTTTAATATTTTGGTGGAGCCCAAAATAGCATGTATAACTGGTAACTCCTTGATGTAAAAACTCACTGAACAATGATCATTGGTACCTAAGGGTGTGCTTATTTCAATATTTCCCACCTGATCCCCCATATTTGTAAATATAAGATCAAGAATACTATTTGCTCTGGTACCCTGGAGTACCTTTTGTTCCAATCCAGCATTAGCCATGGCCTCTAGGTATTGTTTTTCAATGATGAACCCTCCTTTCAGATTAATCCAGTTTATACCAGGTAGGTTAAGGTGCCCCACAATGATGTTATTTTCAGAGGGCTCTAAATCAGAAATATGTTTGAGTATTATATTATCAGTCTGTATTGAGCTGGGGGGGGGGCTATATACAATCCCTAAATTAATCTTGGCTTTATTTGGTGGTAATATTTGAACCTATAGCATCTCCACATTGTTAGATTTGTGGACAATTTCTACACTATTAATGGTATCCTTTATATATATGGCAATGCCTCCTTTTCTCTGTTTTATAGATTTGAGTATAGGTTGAAGGCTGGAATGTTTTTCCCGTGTATAACACCATCCTTCCACCATGTCTCTGTTATTAAGGCTAAATGTATATTTCCTTGTGCTAGTAAATATTTAAATTCTTCCATTTTATTTACCAGACTTCTGGCATTTAATAATATTCCTTTCCAGGTTTTGAGGGGTGCCTTGTTTCCACCCAATATATTGCTTATGTTATTGGGAATCTTTCCCTTCCCTCCCAGTTTAAATGGAGCTTGATTACTTCATTTATTTTTTTGCCCAGTTTACTTGTTACAATTTTATTTAAATGTAGCCCATCAGTTTTATATAATGCCTTGTTTCAGAATGTTGTAATTTGTCCATATATCTAATCTTTTGAAGTCTACAGAAGTGTCTTAGCCAGTTATTTATCCTGAGGATTTCTTTATTTTTATAAACATTTACATCCCATGTTGGTAACATGGCTGATATTATAACTTCTGCCACTTTGTTTAATAATCTGTCTACTACGTGTTCATAGCTGCTTTGGATGGTTATTAAGTTGTTTTTTCCTATATCATTTATTCCAGTGTGCAGAATGACCAGAGGGTTTTGTGTCCCCTCCATTAGTCTCTCCAGTAACCCATCTATATCAGTTAGCCTGACCCCCAGGAAGTGTGCTCACCAATGTGTTCTCCTTTCTGCCATTACATATAATGGTATCTGTTCCCTGGGTGATAGAATCTCCTATGATGAGGATATCCTTTTTATGTTGGTTCTAGTCAAGTTGATCTGTTCCTGTATTATTTTCTGCATTCATATCCTGCAGGTCGTCTACCTTCATTACAGAACCCTCAAGCTACCAAAGCTTATAAGGAACTACTGAAGGTGAGAGAGGAACTAAATAAACTATAGGAGGTAAGGTCACAAGACTGTTGGCCTATCATCTACAGAAAGCCCAAACAGAGAGGAAGGTGACACATATTATAAACCAAAAAGATCCAAAGAACCCCTTAACAAAACCCAAGGAAATTACTCACAAATTCCTGGAATTTTATAAAACCCTATACACAGAGGATAAGACAGAAGAGGAGGTATGGAAGAAAACTGTGGCTTTTCTTCAAAATTTACGATTACCCAAACTAACTATAGAGATGGCAGAAACTTTAAATACCCTGATCATGGCCCAAAAAGTTAATAAAGTAATTAAGTCTTTACCTACGGGGAAATCTCCAGGTTCAGACAGTTTCAGCTCTGAATTCTACAAGCACTTAAACAGTTCACTGTCCCCTATCCTGGCCCGAGTATTCAATGATTGTCTAATAGAAGAGAGACAGCCAGATTCCTGGGCAGAGGCATTGATTACGGTTATCCCAAAGCCAGGGAAACAAAGAGACAGGTGTGAGAATTACAGACCTATATCATTATTAAACCAACACATGAAAATCCTAACAAAATTATTAGCCCTTAGACTACAAAGTTATATGGAATTCCTTGTACATATAGATCAAACAGGATTTATCCCTAATAGGCATCTAACGGACAACATTAGAAAATTACTAAATATTATGCTGTGTAGTAACCCCACCAACACAGCACAATTGGCCATATTTTTAGATGCGGAAAAGGCTTTTGACCACCTAAAGTGGACTTATTTGACATCAGTTCTAGAACATGTAGGAATCGGGGGGACTTCCTGAAATGGGTAAAGCTATGCTATAAAAATCTTAAAGCTAAAATCAGAGTTAATGGGACAATATCAGAAAGTTTTACTATAGAGAGAGGCACTAGGCAGGGGTGCCCGTTGCCACCCCTGCTTTTTGCCTTAAGCTTGGAACCCTTTGCAGAAATAATTAGAACTCTGGCCAGTATTCAGGGAGTAGCAGGACGAATGTCTGCAAAACATCTCTATACACAGATGATACTTTAATTTACATGGAAACTCCCAAAATCAATGCCTCCTTTCTAAAACTACTAGAACAGTATGAAAACATATCAGGTTTTAAAATTAACCAAGATAAGTGTGAGGCATTGCTTATGAAGGTGAGTCTTTCTACATCTGCAAAAGAAAATATTCCTTTCAAATGGATGACAGAGAAAATTAAGTACCTAGGAATTTGGATTCCAAAACCATAGAAATCTGTTTAGAGATAACTATGCCCCACTCTTCTCTCAGATCTTTTCAGACCTCAAATGTTGGAACAATCTTCCCTTGTCTCTATCAAACAGAATAGACATCATAAAGATGAACATCTTTTCTAGATGCCTCTTCCTCTTTTCAACACTTCCCTTGCCTATCCCTACCAAAGAATGGAAAAACCTAAGGAAAAAATTATCATATTTTGTGTGGGCAGGTAAAAAACTGAGGATCAAATGGAAAGTGCTTCAAGAAAGTAAACAAAAAAGGGGATGGGGTCTACCAAACCTTCAGAACTATTACTTAGCTGCACAACTACAGATGGTAGATAAAATTATTCATCCCAGACAGAGAGGGAGTTGGCAGCTTTTAGAAGAAAGAGATCATCCACAAATTCTTCTTAATATCCTGCCATGGATAGTTTTGACAGCGGATTTGAAAACCATCAAAAACTGCTGGACAAATCACACATTAACAATATGGCAGGAAGCAAGGCAAGTGTGGGAACGTCCCACCAGAGTGTGGTCGTTTATTCCTCTCAGATATCTGCCTGGCTTTCCCACAGAGACAGCAGAGAATTGCTTAGCAAAATGGGAGAAAAAAGGTCTTACATTTTTATATCAACTGTTGGAAGGAGAAATAATAAAAAGCTTTGATACAGTTCAGCAATAATTTAATATATCAAAACAGGATTTCTTCTGCTACTTAAAATGCAGACATTATATACAGACAGGTTCTGGATTATCCTCCATACTGGAAGACCCAATCCCAGAAATTAAATTAATACAAGAAAAAAGTCACCTTTCAAACATTAAGCACATAATCTCACAAATATATGGATCGCTACAGGAGGGGAGGGAATTCTTAGCCATCCAACACAAAATAAGTGGGAGATGGAGCAGCAGCAATCGATAAGTGAGGAAGAGTGGGCAAAAATATGGAGAGAGGTACACAGAACCACATTGATAGCCAATTGGAGAGAATTTAGATGGAAGGTATGCAGTAGGTATTTCATTAGTCCCACAGTATCCAAACACTACAACAGAACATGAACAGACAGATACTGGAGGAACTGTGGGAAAAAAGGAACACTCCATCATATTTTTTGGGAATGCCAGCATATACAAATATTCTGGACAAAAGTAGGGCATACAATACAAAAAAATCCTAAATTTGCCAGATACACTGACCTTCCTAAACCTAGTGATGGGGCAGCCACTAAAGAAAGCCCAAAGAGCCACTCCCAGATACCTGTTCCACATATTGATTGTGGCAGCTTTAAAAGTCATTACACAAAATTGGCTGATGGACAATGACTTAACCATCAACCAGTGGAGAACAAATATTACAAACATTAAAAATCTAGAGGCTAGCACAGCTAAAATTAGAATGCAAATAGATAAATTTAATATGAGATGGCTGCCTTATTACACACATGTGGAAGAGATGGAAGGTCAGTCTGTGTTGGATCAGTTGCTGAGCTAAATGAGAGAGGAAGGAAAGGAAGGGATGAAGATTAGAAGTAAAAGATACCTAAACAAAATGGGAAGTAGCCAGAAAATGTCCCCTGGAGCACAGTCTTATATGGGCAACTAATATAGACAGGAATGTATGTGATGCTTAATGTTAAATGAAAATCTAGCACTCAGTTTTAGGCAATTAATTTTATTTGATTTTTATTTTATTTTATGTTAGAACTGGACAGTTTCATGTAAGGTTTTAAGTTTTGTTACATAAAAAAAGGAAAGCAGATACGTTATGATATGAAGGATAAAACGGCTTCATGAGCAAGAAGAAAGTGGAAGAAATCCAACACATAAGGAGAATAACAGAAACTCTGACTTTCCCCAAGTAATACAGGACTTGTTGAATCTATAAAAGGAAAAAGAGAAACATTATGAGAATAGAATAAGAGGAGCTTCTACGATCTGTATTTTTAATAACAAGTTAGAGGAAAATGGTACTGAAGTCATTGTCAAAAGTGTGAAAATTGTCTGTATGTAACCAAAGCAACAAGATAACTCATGTGCAGGTGAGGCCTGTATTACTATATGGCAAACTGTGTAACAATGAAATGTTAATCTGCTAAATAAAAATTAAGTTCTAAAAAAAAATCTTACAGCTTTACATGCACTGGAAATTTTGAGTTGCACTTAACATTTTGAGTTGGATCAAATATTTCATGTATACCATAGATCTTTGCTTGCTGTCATACTTTTACACTGGTGTATATTCTATAGTAAAATTAAAAGGGGTGGAAGGGGAGACTGTGCAGAAGGGGACCAAGAAAAGCTGACATCTTAAGCAGGTATTTCTGCTCAGTCTTTACAGTCGTGGGTGGAGGGATGGACAACCAGGAGAAGCAAGAATAGGATGGGGGAGGAGGATACAGGTCGTTTTCAGAAAAGAGTTCTGAAAGGACTTGCAGCTCTGAAGGTGCACTAGGCTATGGGACCTCATGATATTCACCCCAAAGTAATGAAAGAACTCAGGAGGTGCTAGCTGCCCCGCTGACAGCCTTGTTCAACAATTGATTAGAAATAGGAGTGGTTCCAGAGTACTGGAGAAGTGTTGACGTCACTCTATGTAAGAGCAACAACAGGGAGTAGGCTGGCAATCATAGGCCCAGTCAGTCTCACTTCAGTGGTGGGGAATTTAATGGAAATACTATTGAAAGAAAGACTGATAGAATATCTTGAGTCCAATGGGCCACAGATTTAGGGTGAGGGGATCATGTTTAACGAATCTAATAGATTTCTTTGACTGGATGATGAAGGAAATTGATTAGGGTAGGGTAGTGGATGCGGCCTTTTTGGACTTTAGCAAGGACTTCAACACAGTGCCACATAGAAGGCAGATTAGGAAGTTGACCAAAGTAGAGAGGGATCCATCATGGTAAACTGGATTAGAAACTGGTTCTAGTACAGTGTTAGTGGCTCAGTAGGGTAGCACACCCACCTCTGAGGCTGGGAGATCAGAGGGCTGTGGGTTCAGTTCCCACATCTGGCACTTGGGTTAATATCCAATACTGACACTTTAGTGCAGCATGACGGGGGTGCCGTACTTCTGAGGTGCCGTCTTTTGGATGAGACGTTAAACCGAGGTCCCATCTGCCTGGATTGGTGGTAGTTCAGGTGGATGTTAAAGATCCCATGGCACTTATCGAAAAGAGTAGGGAATTTCCCTGGTGCCCTGGCCAAATTTCCCCCATTCACTAAAAATACCACCAATAGCTTAATCTGGCTCAATTTCAGTTGCTTACCATCTGTATCCCCCCTCCCCTGGTCGCCCCTGAAACAGGGACTTCTAGTCCCAGTGGGCCTACCGGGTAAAAAAAATTCAATAAATAAATAAATAGGAGCCAGAGGGTTGTGATTAACAGCACTTATTTTTAGGAGGGGCATGTCACCAGTGGGGTACCACTATAGCAGTACCGGGACTAGTCCTCTTCAGTATCTTCATAGGCAACATTGCAGAAGAGCTGGAAGGGAAGGTATGCCTTTGCAGATGATGCCAAAATCTGCAATAGGGTGGATACTCAGGAAGGGGTGGAAAAATGTGCAGTGAAACCTGAAGAAGGGTCAAAAACATGGCAGCTGGGTTTTAATGCCAAAAAGTACAAAATAATGTAGATAAGGCATAGGAACCCCTGTGCTGAGTATAGGATGGGGGGGGGGAGCCTGACAGTAACCAGACAGGAAAGGGACCTCAAGGTTATCATATCTGCAGACCTGAAGGTGGCAGGGCAGTGTGAGAAGGCAGTGGGTAGGGCTACTGGGATACTGGGTTGCATAGGGCGGGGTATCTCCAGTAAGAGGTCAGATATGGTGTTGCCATTATATTGCATGCTGATGCGGCCACAGCTGGAGTACTGTGTTCAGATTTGGAGACCGCACCTCAGAAAAGACATAGATGATAGAGGTGGTCTATAGAAGAGCAACTAAAATGGTGCATGGTTTACATGAGAAGCCCTACGAGGAGAGATTGAGGGATTTCAACTTGTACACCATGGAAGGGAGGAGAGGGAGGTGACATGATAAATACCAACAAGTATCTTAAGGGGTGGGGGTGAACATGGTATAGGTGGGGAGTCTCTTTCAAATGAAAACAAACACCAGAATCAGGTGGCATGCAATGATGCTGGAGGTGGGTCTTCAAGAATGATGTAAGGAAATATTTCTTCTCTGAAAGGGCAGTGGATGCCTGGAATAGACTGCCAACGGAAATGGAATGGCTAGAACAGTGGGGGATTTCATGCAAGCATGGGATAGATGTAGAAGTATTAGGCAGGATGCAGGGAAGTTGGGAGGGTCAGTGGAGACCAGACAGGGTCTGTGAAGACAAAACAAACACACACAACAATGGGCAAGTACCAGGACATGGCTGTGGTGCTAAAACAAACTACTGTAGTACAAGCCAAATTAAAAACTTACCGCAGCAAGAAACAGACTCAGACCCTGGTAAATGCACCAAAATCTCTTACCATTTTATTCACATAATCTGCAGCTGGAGGCATTCACGTGTTTTGTTTTTTTGTACACTATGTGAATAAACGGTAAGAGATATTTGCTGCATTTACCGTAGTCTGAGTCTATTTCTTGCAGTGGGTGCTTTTAACTTACTTGGCACTGAAGGACTTACAAGGTAGGGAGCATCTGGGCAGACTAGGTGGTCCAAGCAGTCCTTTTTTGCCATCAAATTCAATGTTTCCATGTATATTGTAAGGGCCTAACTTGGGAGAGCTGCATTGAGATATACTGCCAATTAAAGACTTTTATCATATTGGCTAAATATTGAAAATATTGACAAGACCCATATTCCAGTTAAATGCCTGGTGGAAAAAATCACATTAGGCAATAGAGGCCTAGTTGCCATGATTAAATACATTACTGTCATCTTTAAAAGCTGTATCTTGTCTACATTTGTGGAATCTCTTAATGGATTGAGTTATCAGTATTAACTCATTCTATCTTGTGCAGCCATTTTGGATCGGGTTAAGCAATGGGTGGTTCTGACACCATATGGCACTACTGGTAGGAATACACAAGACATTTCAAACAAAATATATTTACACTGGCAAAGCAGATTGATGTTTAACTAGTTCATGCTTCTCAAAAACATACTCGTTGGTTAGAACTCTATCTGACTTTATTCAAATCTCATGAATAATGGAGTGCTATCTCCACTTCAAGGTTTGAGTTATTTCCTTCAAACAGGCTAGAGGCCTGTTACTTTAAAATAGTTTCGATGGACCTTAAAGAGCTAGTGGAGCCAAAACAGGCAGACAGGAAAATAATAATTTTAAGTAGTAGTCAGTTGTAACTTTTTATTTCTTAAGTATTTTTCTTTTTCCTTTTACCCATCAGAAAGTCTTCTATGTGGTAATATTGTGCTGGATGTGTGCAACAGCTCTTAACCAGCCAGCTGACATATCTAACTCTACTGCTCCACACTACATCATCAGCATTATGATCTCACTGACAGTGACATCACAGGTGAATGACCTGGCAGTCATTCACTTGCTGTTCCTAAGTAGCAGTGATGTCACAGTCAGTGAGGTTGCAGTGCTGATGATGTAGTGCGAGGCAGTATAGTAAGACATGTCAGCTGCCAGGCTAAGAGCTGTTCTACACATCACACCTACTAACATCAGGTAAGCAATCTTCTAATTAAACAAAGAGAAAAGAAAAAGTACCTCAAATATAAAAGGTAATGCTTGGCTGCTTTAAAAATCTAATATTAGTTTTAGGTGGTACACTAGCTCTTTAATAAAAAATGCCGCTGTGGTCAGGGGTAAGAGGAAGATCTTAAACATGTTTTATTGAATGGGAACAGTACCAGTAGCCCCACAACCAACTATGGGGCTGGTCCCAATGTGCACTATGACCCCTATGCACAAAGGGGTGGGTAATACGTGCCTGAGGTGCATACTCCACCCATGCAGCTATGCACCCACGGGTGGCCACATGTACGAACAGTGGCCACCATGCAACTCCTGTACGTGACCCCACCCCCCTGGCTTGCAGGCCTGTGGGGGGGGTGGTAAGGTGTGGAGCTGCGGATCTGGGTGGGCAGCCAATCAGCTGCCTGACCCAGATCCCACAGTGGATCACTTGTGCCTGTGAGTACTAGGTGTGTTGCTGGCACGTAAAGCGCCACATGCGGTGTGGGGGTCGGGTGCCCGGTCAACCACCCGCTGGCCTCCTAGCATGCCCCACATGCCAGGACTTCCCTGATGGGGGTGCACAGGACCCCGCCTCACCATCACAGCCCACGGATGTAACTCCTGGGGGGCCGCGTAACTGGCCCCCTGCCTTTATAGCTGCCTCAATGTGTTGGAGGCACCCTGCTGTGCCCGGCACTCCCACATGGTCATGCATCCCGCAGTGCAGCACACCCTGCGCCTGCCTGGTCCTCCCCCACCCGCAGGTCTGCTTTCCACGGGATCTGGTGCATGAGGGGGTGTACCTACATTGGTGAATGCTGGGGGCACAGTAAACTTGGACAGGTGAGGTGGACTAAGCACCAGGATTATGCAGCTGCCATGATCACCGCACCTGTGCATAGGGCCCAACTAAAGCCAAAGCATTTTGTTTTACTTACTGTTTACTGTACTTTAGTAGATTGCATCAGACTAATTTTGCTTACTTTCAGGCTGACATCTTTAATTAGAAATCCCAGAATCCCCTGCAGCTGACATCAGAGGAAGACTGCAGCAGTGAGGAGAGTCAATAGCTTGTGGTGCATGTTAGAGGTTTTATAAGAAGTCTTCTGTGACTGCACTTAGCCCCGACTGGACAGAAGGACCAAAAAAACAAAAGATCAGAGCTTATAAAAAGGCTACTGAATTTCCAACTGCTGCAACCCTGCTTCGATGTCAGCTGTAGGGGGTTCTGGGATTTGTAGTTACTGAAAATGTCAGCCTGGAAGTTTGCAAAATTAGTCTGAAATGACTATTATACTATAGTGAACAGTAAGCAGAAAACAATGTTTTTGCACACAAAGTGCACATTGGGGCTGACCCCACACTTAGGTGTGGAGCTATTAGTGCTAACTGTTCCTCTTTAAACTGTAAATGGTATAGCTAGACTAGAAAAATCTTCCTGGATGACAGACCCTTTCTATGGCACTTTAAATTAATACTAAAGATAGTACATGGGCAACTGGAGTTGCAAACTTTCTCTAGTTAGCATATAATTGGGTAAAGATCAGCCACTCTTGCCAGTGACTAATGTTTTGGGTAGCTAATGATGATGTTATCTCATGTGCATAAACATGGACATAATCAAATGTGTAAAAATGATATACAGGAGAAGCACGCTGGCACGCCTCACCCTGGCCTTGCCGCAGAGGGGGAATCCACAGGGGAACCTCGGGGATGGACTGGTTGGGGGATCATGGGCCGGAGGATGTACCCTATGAGGAAGGGGTCATAGCCCCTGTTGGCAGTCCAAAGCTCCTCAGATGTGTGAACTTGTAACCTGGTGCAGAGCAGGAGGATCCTGTTGATGAAGGGTCAAAAAAAATGACTCCTTAAGCATGGAGAGGAAAAGCTTTTTTGCCCAAACAGTACTAATAATGTAATAAGAAATTATGAAACTGTGATACTAAAGGAAGTAGATCTAGCTCTATGAAGTCAAGTTCTGAAGAAATGTAATCTTATAGTTTCTGAAAGAAAGGCATTTAAGGAATTATCTGAATATCCTGTGGTTATTAACCAGTCAGATAAAGGGGGCAACACAGTAGTGATGGACTGTGACAGATATATAGAAAATATCTTGGAATTATTAAATAACACCAAAGTCTATAAAAAATTGTCTAAAAATCTCACTGACATCTGCAAAACAGATCTTCTCAAACTTTTAGAGTGGGGAAAACAAGCTGGACAGATGAGTGAGGATGAAGTAAAATTCATTTTCAATGATACACCTACTTACCCACACTCTACACTCTCCCCAAAATACACAAGGGATTACAGAATCCACCTGGAAGTCCAATTGTCTCTGGGGTCGGATCGCCTACAGATAATTTAAATCATTTTATTTAATTTTTTCTGAAAAAAATGTCTTTTGGATGTCAGATCCTACCTCAGAGACAAAATGGACATTCTGGAGAAAACACAAACTCTATCATGGGACCCAGAAAATATCTGGCTATATATAGATGTGGAGTCCCTTTATACTAGTATAAGACACCAGGATGGGATACAGGCATGCTCACATTTTCCTAAAAGCAATCCCAAATATCAGGACTTCCCCATCGAGTTTATACTTGCAGCATCGGATTTTGTTTTAACACAAAACTACTCTGAATTTAATGGAGAGCGTTATTTACAGCTGGAGGGCACTGCAATGGGGGCAGCAATGGCCCCCAGCTATGCAAACCTCTTTTTGGGAAATTGGGAACAATCCTCTATTTTTGTAGAATCTGTCAATCCATACCATAAGAACATTAAGAGATGGGATTGTTTTATCGACAATATATTATGTGTACGGTAGGGCCCCTGAGGAGGAAATTGAACCATTTATGAATTGGTTAAATGAGAAAAATGATTTAAACCTAAAGTTTACATATAGCTACAGTAAAAAAGAAATCAGTTTTCTAGATGTGACACTGTTCAAAGACAATAATAACAGAATTCAGTTCAAAATGTTTAGGAAGGTTACAACAGCTGACAGCTTATTAAGAGCTGACAGTGCCCATCTGAGATCCCTGGTAAATTCAATACCCTATGGCCAGTTTCTCAGATTAAGGAGAAACTGCTCTAGGGATGAAGATTTTGAAGCCCAAGCACTAGAAATGATGGGAAGGTTTGAAGCCAGGGGGTACAAGAAGGAGTTACTGAAGGGTGCCAAAGAAAAAGCCAAACTGGAGAAAAGTGAACACTTACTTAAACCAAAATACAAAAAGGCTTCTGAAAAGGAGAATAATTCTCCAGTTACATTTGTAACACAATACAACAATCAAGTTGGTGAAACTGGAGCCATAGTTAGAAAATTTTGGCCCCTCCTTCTTAATGACCCCATTCTAGCTCAGGAGCTGGGTGAGAGCCCATGAATTACATTCTTTAAAGATGAAAATTTGAAGACAAACTTGTCAGAAGCAGATATGTTGACTTCGGTGAGCGTCAGCAACCTGAATGGCAGCATAAACTAGTGAAACCTCCGACCCAACATAGAATCGATAGGCATCTGCAGTTTTAAAAATGCATTTGCTGGCTAAAGCGACGAGGTTGAAAGCCGAGATTGACCAGAACGCCCAGAAGCACAGCTCCTATTACAGGGAGAGAAAATGGCACGAACAACGGGGCCTACTGAAGATGAAGACAGTATGGCAGTGGAGACTGGGCCAGATGATGAATACCCGCAGCTAGTAGCCTCGATCATGCAGACAGCCAGAACAGTACAAAAGATAGACACCTCACTGACGGAACTGAGAGCCGACACAGGGAAAATCGAGCACAGAAAGAGATCAGTTGGAGCTGGGCTTTACAACAGTCATGGAGCAAGCGGACTGCTATGATCATCTCTTGCTGTTCTTGATGGCCAGGGAGAGAGAACTACGAACCAAACTAGATGACATTGAAAGAAGGAGCAGGTGACAAAACCTCCGGATATATGGTATCCCTGAGGGAGCTGAGGAGGAACCCCAGATGCAATAACCTTCCTGCAAAATATATTTAGGGAATCATTAAAATTACTCCAGAATCTGATGTCTCCATGGACTGTGTGCATCACTCCCTGACCCAGCGCCTCGGTCCTGACTCATCCAAGATCTTCGTGGTGCAGATGACTAACTACAATTCAAAGGAAGAAATACTTAAGAGAGCATGGAGGTTGAAGAAAATTATGTTTTGGGCCACACTGCATTACAATAGATAATGATTATACTAGGGGTTTGAGGCAGTGCCGTGGCACCAGTGGCCTATCTTAAAGCAGCTCAGGTCCCCAAATTTAAAGGCACAGATGCTATTTCCCACGTACGCGTGGTGGAAACCAAACAAGGCACTAAAGTCTTCAAGACTTGCTGGAAGCCAAAAACTTTCTGGAGGAGACCGAATATCAGTTTCTGGACTGGAGAAAGGCGAATGGAGAAGGAGTTGCGGCTTTCAGCCTGGTCGATTGGCGGCGCCAAGGGCTGACCAGCCATTCTCAACCCGCATTCCACTTACCTCACGAGGCAAACATCACTGCACTGCTCAAGACTTATGTTTCTTGCGCAGCTAGCTGGGATTGCCTCACAAGATGCCACAGTATCAGAGGCACAAGACCAGATGATAACCCCCTGTCGGACAGAACTCCATAGGTTGAAAGGGCAATCACACGCTTTCTGGTTACAACACAATATGAACACTTGATGTTATGGCCTTACTGAATGGGACTTAACTGAAGGTAAAAGCAGCAATGGATATGCAATCAGACTGGGGTCTCAAACTAAGGGGGTAAAGGAGTTGTGGCTGCAGGGGAGCGGCTTGGAGAGGGCTGCTGCTATTCAGTTGTTGTTTAAATGTTGAAGGCTGGGGCCAAGTTGGCTCTAGTAAGCTATAAGCTTTTCATACTGTTTACCCAATTTAATTATAAAGACTTTGATTACTCCGTTGGTGCTGATTTGCCAGTTTAAAGGCAATCAAGTTTGCTATGATTTTAAAGTAAAACTACACAGTAATAACTCTGTATACATAGGTTATCGATTGTGTCTATTTAGTTTCCACTCACAACTTATAGAGGGAGCTTGGGGAGGTGCCCCCTGGGATCCATGTGGCACACTAGAATTAAACCCTTACCTTATTTTTACCTGGATATGGCTGAGACCCCCGTGAAATTATTGTAAGTGGAATATTAATGGACTCTCCTCCCCAGTTAAGCGTGCAGAGTACTCTACAGATAAAGAAAAATAAAGCTGACATAATTTACCTGCAAGAGACTCACCTCAATCACGCTGGAACATGTTAAACTGGGAGGATAGCAAAGGGGAGCTTACTCTGACTTTCCGTGAAGGAAGGAGAAGAGGTGTGCAATAATCATCTCGCAACATACCCCTGGCAGGTGCAGGCTAGGTGGGAGGACCCCTTGGCAGGCTGGTGTTGCTTAGAGGGCAACTGGGAGAGACAGAGGTTACCCTAGCAAATATATACATCCCACCAGACTCGTGCAGTACCTGAAATTAAGGGACTGCTAGACAGGATAGCCAGTTCACTAAAGGAGTACTGTTACTAGCTGGAGATTTTAATTTGTTACCTAACCCTGAGTGGGACACCTCAAGCCCTAACACCCTAGGAAAACCCCCAGCAGAAATTCCTATGCAGGTTTCTGTCGGAGGTGGATGGTCGGATATCTGGCGATATCTGCACCCCCATTCCAAAACTATACATTACTCAGCAGCCCATCGCACCTATTCCAGAATTGATTTAAGCATTACCCAAATTGAACACCTAAACCTGCTAATGGATGTCCAATTGGTGATATCTCCTGTCGGACCACGCATCGTAACCAGTTCCTGGAGGTTGGGCCTACAGGGAGGACCACAATGTAGCGTTTAAACCCCTACCATTTCAAATCTAAACATTTCAAGGACTTCAGTAAGGACAAGATTGCAGAGATCCTGAAGACAATTCAGACCCTGAGACCCACCAGGTATTTATGGGACACCATGAAAACTGTACTTGGCCACCTCATTAAATACACATCTTTACAGGCTAAAGCTGCAGACAGTATAAATCCACCTTGGAAGAAACTTTGCATTTCTTACAAGAGGCTCATAAACAAGGGGACAATACAGTCCTCCCACAGCTTAATCAGGTTAAACAGGACCTAGATAGATTAGCATTGCAACAGACAGAAATCGCGTTGACTTTCCTTAGGCAGAAATACCATGAGGTGGGGCCGAGAGCCTCTAGGCTTCTGGCCTATCAAATAAGGAAGCAGAAGAAAGCTACAGTCATAATTACGATTCGACACCCAACTGATGGTAGGCCCCTGAATAAGATCTTGGACATAACAGAAGCCTTCACAGTGTACTACTCCACATTATACACCCCAGAATTTTGAGTGTCCCCAGGAAAAATGAAAGAATTCCTACAGCCCCTGGCTCTCCCGAAGCTTACTTCGGAGCAGGGGGAACGGTTGCTTAACCCAATTACAAGCCAGGAACTACTTAAAGCTATTGCCCAGGCTAAAACAATGAAAGCTCCAGGGCCTGAGGATACGGAGCAGAGTTCTACAAAACCGCTAAAGAATTGCTCTTATGGACATTATTAGACACCTGTAACCTCGGCTCTGGAAGGAGATCCCCAACCCCCTACCTGGGCCTATGCCACAATCTCAGTTATACCCAAGCCTGGTAAAAAACCCCAACTTTGCGAATCATATCGCCCAATTTCGGTTCTGAATACTGACTATAAGATATTTACGGGAATAATTGCCCGCAGACTGGAAACAGTGCTATCTCAGTTAGTACACAGGGATCAGACTGGATTTGTAGGAGGCCGTACAACTACGGATAATATAAAGAGAACCTACCACATAATCTGGAAGATGAATGACTTGGAACACCCTGTGGCCCTGGTGAGCCTTGACGCAGAAAAGGCCTTTGACAGGGTGCACTGGTCCTTTTTATACTCGGTACTAGAGGTTGTAGGGCTGCCCAGTACATTCATTCAGGTGATAGCCAATATATATTCATCCCCGAAGGCCTCTGTCCGTATCACAGGACATCACTCAAAACCTTTCCCTCTTTATAGAGGCACTAGGCAGGGATGTCCTCTGTCCCCTCTCTTGTTCACCCTATTTATGGAGCCCCTAGCACAGCTAGTCAGACAGTCGGAGGACATTCAGGGATAGAGGTGGCTGGAGAAGAGCACCGATGGCGCTTTATGCAGATCGATGTACTTTTTACATACAGAACCCAGCAGAATCTCTACCCAAAATTAATAAAATTTTAGAAACCTCGACACCTTTCAGGCTATAAAGTTAATATTTCAAAAACAGAGATCCTTACATTTCAATTCTCGCTTGACCCGCCATCCGGGAGCGTTCCCTGCAAATGGGACTTAGGAAGCTAAAATATTTCGGGATTAATCTAGCTAGGGACCTGGGGATGCCTATAAACTTAACTTTGTTCCCTTTACCACTCGTCTTAAAGAAGACCTGGCCAGCTGGGCAGTTCTCCCGCTGAGTCTCTCAAGGAAGATAGAACTTATTAGAATGGTTATTTTACCAAGAGCCCTATACCTCTTTAATAATATCCCTATCACTCTGCAGCGGACGGTGTTCCGGGACTGGGAGAGGGCAATCTCTAATTTCATCTGGGCAGGTCGTAGGCCGAGGGTCAGACTGAAGTTGCTTACTAGTCCCAGAAACCGGGGCGGGTTATCCCTTCCTAATCTTCACTGCTATTACCAAGCAGCCCACCTTACGCATATTCTGGCAAGGCAGCTGTCAAATGACAAACCGCACTGGGCAGACATTGAACAGGCAGCAATCCCAGACTTGGAGTATTTATCCAAGCTTTACCAGGGAGTGGGGCGCCATGCTGGGTCTGGAGTTTTACCCCCAGAACTGCAACATAGACTGATAATCTGGAACCAGATCAAACGGCAATTCTCTATCACCGCCTTCCTTCCGCTAATTACCCCAATTGCAGCACTCCCAGACTTTTATCCTGGTAGAATGGACCATATTTTCCGACAGTGGTCAAAATATGGACTGCATTCCTCTTTCAAATTACAAACTTGGGAATACTCTGGTCCTTTCGGAAATCCAGGTAAAGTTTAGCATACCTAACACCCACCATTATAGATACTTACAACTAAGGCACTATTATGAATCACTCCCGTCCGAGGTGTGTGACCCTGAGCACCGGCCTCCTCTGTTCTCTGGGTTACATCACTTACTTAGCTCCCCAGGCCGGGGACACTTGATCTCGGCCCTCTACCAGTCCCTGATGGCAACACACTCAACGTCAATAACTGAATTACATCAAAAATGGCAAAAAGAGCTAGACTGCCCTATAGCAGCAGAACACTGGGAACAGGCCTGCCAACAGGTTGCCCGTACGTCTGCCTCTCATCAGTGGCAGGCGTTCTCCTGGAAATTTTTGACTCGTTACTTTAACTCTCCAGAGGTTACAAGTCATTACTCCCCCAGATACTCCTCTGCATGCTGGCGTTCGTGTGGAGAAGGAAGGGCCCACCTCACACATGTCATTTTCTCGTGCCCTAAGCTAATGTTATATATCCAGTCACTACAGGCAGAGTTGCAGGGAATATTTGATAGGCCTATTCAGCTTACCCCGCAGGTATTTATCCTGTCTATTCTTCCTCCAGCCTTTAAGGACTCAGGAACCCGCTATCTCTTGGCCATATTATTGGCGGCAGGGAAAAAAGCCATCACTAAAAATTGGTTGACCACTAAAATCCCAACTGTTAAGGACTGGTGGACAATCACTAAACAAATTTATCAGTTGGAAAAAATAACATATAGCCTAAACAACAGTCAGGAGAAATTCAGAGACAGATGGAACAGGTGGCTTATATTATATGCTCAAGGACCAGACGTTTGTGCCTTAGCTCAACCCCCAGTTTACCCCAACAGATTCAGTAGAAATGCCTGCATGGATCCGGGGGATTCTCAACCATCTCCCCACTCTTTTATCTCTGACTACAGAGGAGAAACCATAATAACTGTATAATGTATCTGGGATATATGTATGTAATTACGATGTTTCTCTTTGGAATACAGTATTTGATGCACTAACTACATTTCTCCTGAACCACCACGAACGGGATCATCCTGGATTCCCTGGTTTACAATAACTAGTGCTATTAATCAATCTGGTATGAACTCTTTACATTGTTTGCACTGGAATAATAGACAGATGTTTGCTCTGGAATTCCTAGTGAGTACCTCTACCTATTTACTTTAAATTTGTACTGCATGGACTCAATCGATTGTTAAAAGTAAGTAAAATGAAATAAAGATTATAATTACAAAAAAAAATAAAAGAGAGGGCTGCTGCTGAGTTACAGGGGACTCCGGGGCATTGGGGGGATTCCCTTCCTTCCCACACATGTCCTGAACAGAGTTCTGGAGGGATGCCAGAGAGGATGTGGACATTTAAAGGACATTAAAATGCAGTATAACTGGATATAGTAGCCTTCTTTCAAGCTGTAAAAGTTTTAAAAAAAGGAAAAACAAAAAACGGGAGGTCTGAAGACAACATGCTTGCAATGTTATAAATCGAAATGGGTTACATAACCAGTCAGCTGGCAGGACATAGTTTTTGCTGTTTTCTCCTCTCCCTTCTACACCTTAACGGGTGGGGGTTAAAAGATGACTGCCTTTATTGTTAAATGGATTGGGGAGGAGGACCCTCTGAATCGAGTTAAGAAAGGAGTTGGGGGGAGGGATGGCTCAGAAGATCGGAATTTAAAATTATCACCTTTTGCTTACTGGCTCTGCTGACGTCAGTATTACCTCTGAGCTTTGGGTTGAAACCCAAAAGTGATGCTCTAAGGAGGTTTACCCACAACACCATACAGGGCAAAGTGTCCCAAATGAGACATGGACCAGTCCAACCGCATGGGGCTGGACTGACCTAGGAAGCTGGGGTATCCAAGAAGGATATATCATAATCCCTCTGCAATATCTACATCAGAAAAGAAGATTGTGCCGGCCCGGTGGTGCTGAGGGTTGAGGCGTTAGACGCCACACCTCACGCTGCGCCGGCGACCCCGGCCCGGAACGGACTCGGCGGGTCGTCGCGGGAGGAGATCAGCATCCCAACGATGCCTCCTCCTCAGGGTGGCTACCAAGAGCGATCGCGCCTGCACTTCCCATAGCCGTGAAGCACCGGCAGAGGGAAGGGGTGGAGGCGGCTCCGCCGCCGGAGCCGGAGGGGATGTCTCGGCACATGAGGGTCTGGCGTGGCGTAAGCACGCCTACCACTGGGACGACGCCCCAGCGCAAGGCATCCTGGGGGAGCGGGACGCCAGGGGAGAAAACGGAATACCCTCCGCAGCCCTAGATGAAGTCTCTAAGTCCCGACCACCAATAGGACAGACCCCAATGTGCAAGGAGAGGAGGTTGCACTCTAGGGCAGATCCCTGAAGGTAGGTACCATGGGGGACATGAGCGGACGGAAGGAGGGGGCACCGGAGGCAGTAAGGAGGGATAAAGATGAAAATAAAAAAAAAAAAAAGAAAAGAAGATTGCATAATGAAAGGGAGGGGGGGATATTTTGTAATTGTTTAAAGATGTTCATTTAAAAGGTTCTGAAAGTTGCTGTTTATATGTTAACGGATTCTTGTTACACACTGTTAAAAGGACAATATTCCCACTTGGGGATAGAGTATTATATGTTTCTATTCATATCCGGCTGGTCGGGTGGTTGAGAACCAGCAAGTTATTGTTATACAATAGACATAATGAATGGCACAGAGACTGTTGCAGACAAGTGCATATTGACAGTAGAGTGAAGAGGGAGGGACAGAGAGCAATTTTAAAGCAGAGAGAGGATTAAATGAGTGGGGAGGTGAAGGCATACTGGATTTTAGAAGGGCTAACTTTGGCAAAATGGATGAATACCTGAGGAATACACTAGCAAATGGCCAAAAAGGAGGGGTGGAAGAACAATGGAGAGAAATCAAAACTGCCATCATAGAGGCAACAAGCCTTTGTATAAAACAGATAAAGAAAACAAAGCAGAGTAAAAAAAACACTATGGTTCTCAAAAGAGGTGGCAGGGAAGGTTAAGGAGAAAAAGGCTGCATTCAGAAAGTATAAGGCATCACAGAAGAAGCACGACAGGGAACTGTATCAATTAAAGCAGAAAGAAGCGGGGAAGGCAGTCAGAATAGCAAAAGCCCAAACTGAGGAAAAAATTGCCAGGTCAGTTACGAAGGGGGATAAAACCTTTCATATGTACAGTAGGGAGCATAGAAAGGTTAAGGGAGGAATAGTGAAGATTAATAAGGGAGAGGGGAGGTGGGCAGAGGGAGACAGTGAAAAGGCAGGGGTACTGAATGAATACTTTTGCTCAGTATTTACAAAAGAAGATGAGGAGGAGTTACCTAAACCAGACAATAGAAGCACTCTGGGTAGGGGGATTGACACCAGTCCATTTACAGAAGAAAGAGTCCTGAAAGAACTCCTAAAACTCAAGGTGGACAAAGCAATGGGGCCTGATGGGATTCACCCCAGAATCCTAAAAGAACTAAGGGAGGACCTCGTGATACCACTGACCACACTTTTAACAAATCATGGGAGGATGGGGGTGGTACCTGAGGACTGGAGGGGGTAGATGTGATTCCCCTTCACAAAAGTGGGAGCAAGGCAGAAGCAGGAAACTACAGACCTGTAAGTTTGACCTCAGTGGTAGGAAATTATGGAATCACTTGAAAGAAAGAATTGTTGAATACCTAGAGGGCGCGGGCACAGACCCCAAACAGCATGGATTTAAGCAGGAAGGTCATGTCAGACGAATCTAATAGATTTCTTTGACTGGGTGACCAAAGTAATAGACCTGGGAGGGGCTGTGATATGATCTACCTAGACTTTAGCAAGGCATTTGACACAGTCCCACAAAAGATTAATAATCAAGTTAGCCAGCCTGGGGTGGGTCCCAGGGTGGTAGCCTAGGTGCAAACTGGCTGCACAACAGGACACAGAAGGGTAATAGTGAGTGGAACATTCCAAGAAAGGGGGTCACTAGTGGAGTACCTCAGGGCTCAGTACTAGGTCCAGTCCTCTTTAACATCTTTATAGGTGACATTGCAGAGGGTCTGGAGGGAAAGGTATGCTTCTTTGCAGATGATACAAAGATCTGTAACAGAGTTGATACACCAGGGGGGTGTAGAAAGGATGAGAAAGGACTTGGCAAGGTTGGAGGAATGGTCAGACATATGGCAACTTAGATTCAATGCAAAGAAGTGCAAAGTAATGCACCTGGGAAACAAAAACCCAGGAGAAGAGTACACAATAGCAGAGGATGTACTAACAACAATAAAAATGGAATGGGACTTGGGGTAGTCATATCAGATGATCTAAAGGTGGGTAAGCAATGTGAGAAGTCAGTAAGGAGAGCCAGGGGGATACTGGGATGCATAGGAAGGGGCATCACAAGTAGAAAAAGGGAAGTGGTTATCCCTCTGTACAGACAGTTGGTGAGACCCCATCTGGAGTACTGTGTGCAGTTTTGGAGACCACATCTACACAAGGACATAGACAAGATGGAAGCAGTCCAGAGGAGGGCAACTAAAATGGTGCAGGGTCTGCATCAGAAATCATATGAAGAGAGAGACTGAGAGAGCTTAATATGTGTACCCTTGATGAAAGGAGGGACAAGGGGGCCATGATAGAAATGTTCAAGTACCTCAAGGGAATCAACAAAGTCCAGGAGGGTAGCATCTTTCAGAAAAAGAGATGTGCAAGAACAAGGGGACACAATTTAAAGATAATGGGGTGACGGCTCAGGGGTAATGTGAGGAAATATTTTTTCATGGAGAGAGTGGTGGATGCGTGGAACTGCCTTCCTGGGGAGGTTGTTGGGGCTAAAACAGTGGGGGAATTCAAACATGCATGGGACAGACACAAGGCAATTGTAGTGGGGGGTGGCAGGAAGTAGGCTGTTGGTTAACTAGAATCTGCAGCTTATCCAGTAGGTAGGGAAATGGGCAGACTGGGTGGGCCAAGTGGTCCTTATCTGCCATCAAAGTCTATGTTTCTATGTAAATCTACCAAAATACGAGGGAACAGAACATTGGATAAGGCTGAAAACTTAAACTATGGCTAAGGTCAAATCTAAAATATTATCTTATAATGTTAATGGTATAAACCATCCTATTAAAAGAAAACAACTTCAAAAATTCCTAAAAAACAGAGAAATGTGAGATACAATTCCCACAGAACACACCTATCCCTAAAGAAGCTCTAGAAGTTAGAAGCAGAGGCGTTTGCGACTGTCTATCATGCATCCCTCACAAATGGGAGAAAGAGGGGTGTTGTGATACTTCTGTCGGCCTCCATCTCATTTAGGGAAGAAGGGGGTAATAGTGGATGAAGGGGCTCGGTATGTGCTGGTCGTGGGACAGGTCCAAGATTTACAGGTCACATTACTGAATGTATGCTTCCCCAGGCTCACTCTATAACTTTTTTTGCAGAACTGTTCAAGCTACTGGGCGGAAAGGGCAAAAGGAGTGGTAATTGCGGGGAGGACTGGAATGTTGTTATGAATAGATCCCTGGATACTACTTCAGGTATCCCGGCACCTAATGGAAGGATCTCCAAGCCACTGAAAAGGCTCATGAGGGACATTGGTTTGATAGACATATGGAGGGAAAAGTACCCACCAGCGCAGCACTACACATACTACTCCCAAGATACAAAATTTTCTCAAGATTGGATATATTTCTCACATACTGGTAGGACCTGTCAGTGTCTGAGTCCATGTGGGTGGGCACCGAAAATTTATCAGACCACAAGCCTATATATACGGGCGATTGACCTGAAGCTACCTACAAAGCCAACACAATGGAGGTTAAATGTTAGCCTGCTTAGGGACGAAAAGGTGAGAGAAGAAATTAGGGAGACAATAAAACAGACCATCCAATTGAACAACGGCCCGGATACTACACCTCACGTTTTATGGGATACGGTTAAAACAATGATTAGGGGGAGGCTGAGGGAAAGGGGTAAACAAAGAGAACAGTTAACTAAGGAACTTAGAGCCTTAGAAGGGCAACAGAAGTTAAAATTTTGTAGAAACAGAGAAAGCGAGATAAAGGAACTTAAGTTAAAACTTCAGAAACTGCAGTTACTAGAGACTGAAAAAGCCCTGTTATATACAAAGCAGTCCTACTACGAAGGGGAACCAAGGGCCACTCGATTTTTAGCATACCGGCTGAAGCAGCAGTCTGCCCGGGCACATGTTACAGGCCTCCGAAACTTCACCACAGGGCACATCTCATATAAATGGGAACAGATAGCAGATACGCTAGTTACATACTATAAACAACTGTATCACCCTGTAGTGATAGTATAATATGTTGATTATTGTCACTCCATTTTGTATGCTATTTCATGTAATGTATGTCATTTTATACTCCATTTTGTATTGTGTGACTCCATTTTACATGCTGCTTCATTTAATTGGTGTTTTGCTCTTTAGATAGCCTCATTATTATGTTTTGCTTCAGACAGTGTATTTTGCTAACTTGAAGGTTGCATATTATCAGGCAACCTGTTTTTGTAGTTTTGTTTAAACTTCTGCTTAGCTCATAGTGTTCTAGGCACCAGCCAGTGTTTGGAGCACAGTGACCTAGCAGGTGTAGGGAATTCTGAGCAGTCCTTATGGTGTGAATTCGAGCATCCTGGGAGCCCGCCAGCTTCTAGAATGTGGCGAGACAACACTATGAAGGCTGCACAGTTATTTTAGCATAGAATAAGATATAAATGTAGCTTTCTCAATGCCTGGTTAGAAGCCCACCTGCAGGGGTGGCGCATCGCTGTGGGGCCAATTCCGGTTCGTGAGACTCCTAGCCAGGCTGACAAGAGTGCTTCCAGCCATTGGAACAGGCTTGGATGTAGCTTTTGGAATCGGTGATGTATAACCTTTTGTATTATATTTTGCTATAATAAAGCTTTGGCTTGCTGTACTTATTGTAACCTTTTATATTATATTTTACTATAATAAAGCTTTGGCTTGCTATACTTATTGTACTGTTATTGTGTGTATGTGAGAGTGAATGGCAAATAGCTGCTTGGTTTGAGTTGGCAGAACACACCCCCAACCAGACCCATGTCCAGAGGAAGCCTGGAAATTCTTAGATGCTTTAAAGTTGCCTAGGCTTACAGAGACCCAAAGGCAAACACTGGAACGCCCAATCAACCAACAGGAGATCCCCGCTACGGTGGGGGATCTTAAAGTAGGTAAATGCCCAGGACCAGATGGGTTTGGAGGGGAATTATATAAAATGTTTGCAGTAGATATAGTCCCCATATTAAAAACTGTCTACAATCAGGTATGGTTGGAGGGTGAGGCGGTCCCTCCCTCATGGAATTACACCACTATAACTGTGATTCTGAAAGAAGGTAAAGATCTGAAAGATTGCGGCTTGTATAGACCAATTTCACTTCTTAATGTAGATTATAAAATTTTCACAGCTATAATAGCCAGAAAACTCCAATCCTTCTTTGTAGACTTAATCCACCCAGATCAAACAGGTTTTATAGAGGGCATGCAGGCCCCTGAAGATGTCAGAAGGACCATAAACATAATTGACTCCATTAACATAAACATACTCCCACCTGCATCATGAGTCTAGACGCAGAAAAAGTGTTTGAAAAAGTCAATTGGAACTTCCTGTTTCTGGTACTCAGAAGAATGGACTTCCCGTCACTGCTCCTTTTTGATGTATATATAGAACCCCTAGCCCAGGCGATAAGGGAGGCAAGAGAGGTGAAGGGAGTGGAGATAGGAGAGGAAGAACGTAACATTTCTCTATATGAGGATGATGTCCTTTTATATATGACCAATCTGGACAGATCCATCCCCAAAATATGGTCCATAATTAATAAATTCAGTCAATACTCAGGGTATACACTAAATAAAAATAAAACAGAAGTTTTGAAATTCTATTATAACCCTTCCCCTAATATAATGTAGCTACTAAACACAAACTGGAATAGGGGGAAAATAAAATATATGGGCACCCAAATCCCTAAAACCTTGGTAACGCTTCTACTTGACTATTAATTTCGAACCAATAGTGGCCCAGATCAGGCAAGCTATTAAATGGTGGGAGGCTCTGAACCTACCTCTATATTCAAGAAGAATCCAGTCAGTATCGATGAATTTCCTCCTAAATACTTGTATCTCTTCAATGTCTCCCAATAAAAATACATAAGGATCAATTCCAAATATGGCAAAGGATGCTTACAAAATATATCTGGAAGAACAGGAGACCCAGAATCAAAAATGTAATACTGCAGACAAATAAAAATATGGGAGTAGGCACATCCCTAATCTGGAGGACTATTTTTAGCCACCCAATTAAGATGGGCCCTCCTGTGGTCGCTAAAGCATACACAGCCCGATGGAAAGTAGTTGAGGAGGTCCTAACAGATGGGGTGCCCTTGGGGGCAAGAGCCATGACACCAGAAACCCTAATTAGAGGTGGGAATACCTCTCAGATGTCAGTAAAAATACTGGGGTTCTTGGGACGTCTTTGGACCAAACACAGACTTGATGAGGAGGTTTGGCCCTTAAGATGGTTACGCTTGGATCCAGAGTTCTCCCCAGCCAGACAGGACCTTACCTTTAAGAGATGGGGGAGAGTGGGCCTATACTCCCTAAGCCAGTTCCTGGATGGGAATCTGGTTCTGGAATTTACCCGGATTAAAGAAAAATTCTCCCTAAGACAGGCAGATTACTTTAGGTACTTACAAATAAGAGCACATATACATAATTTGCGAACTATTTATAAACAAACCAAACCCTCGGTAGGACTGATGAACATTATGGTTAAAATAATGAATTCAACACGAGTTAGAGGGCAGGTCTCCGCTATCTATGGAGCCCTGAGAGATAGGGGAGGATGGGCTTCCCAGATTAAAACAGATGGAAATTTGAGCTGGGGAGAACTTAGCTGAAGAGGACTGGACCTCTGCCCTCGCACAGGCCTTTAGGACCACATGTTCCCCGATGTGGAAGGCGTTCGAGTGGAAGGTGAGAATGAGATTCTTTGTTGCACCAGCAGTCCAATGCAAATGGGATAAGAATTGTACGGGGGGATGCTGGAGGGGATGTGGAAGGGTTAAAGCAGACTATCTGCATATATTTTGGTAATGCCCGATTCTTATAAACTACTGGGCAGAAATTGAGCAGAAAATAAAACAGGTATTTTCTATTGAGTCCACCTTAGGCCCCAGAAACTTGATACTGGAGGTGAAACCAGTTGAAATTAAGAAGTGACAAGACCTACCTGTGGAATGTTCTCCTAACATCGCCTCCACAAAAGCCATAACCAGAAGATGCGTCACCATGTCCACCGGCATATCATGACTGGGTGTCCATTATAGGTAAGATTAAGGACATGGAGAAGTCACCTATAGATAAATTTGAGGACACAGAGTTTTGAGGTGATGGACTCCATGGCTGGTGATGCCAGAAGTGGGGTTGATTAGGTGGAGGGAAGCCAGGGAGGACATTGGGACACGAGAGCCTTACTAAAGAATATTAGGAATTACAGTTAATAAGTTTCTCTGTGTAAAACAAGGAGAAATTATTAGAGCGTAAAAGTCCTAGTTGATGAAATATGACTATGTATTAAGACATCTCTGATGTAAAATGTATGCACCTTTAAAGTTAAATGTGATGGAAATGATTGTTAATCACTGTACACCTGTGCCAAAATATGCAATAAACTTGAATTAAAAAAAAAGAAGCAGATATGTTCCCCCAAATCACATTAGTTGTGGCTCCCCCCCCACCTGTAGGTATGTTCAAATGTGGAAGTTGCAATATCTGTGATTACTGCTGCCAGAAAAAAGCTTTGGATCTTGAAGGGTACAGAGGAAAGGTAGAGATACTTTCTTTACCTATGTTGTGTATTCAGTGTGGTGCCCATGTGGATTGTTATATGTAGGCAGAACTATTAGACCTGCAAAACAGGACTTCCGGTGACGTCATGCACTTAGCAACAGCTCGGGTCGCGAGGCTCCCTTCGGTACCAAGTAAATACCTCACTTTTAGAGCCTAAAGAATAGCAAGAGCAATTAATTATATACCCGAGGTAGCAAAATGCCTAAAAAGGGTGACTCGTCCGTGGTTCGCCAAGACGCGGGATGAAGAGAGATCCCAGGAGGAAGACTGGAGAGCGGGGACCTGCATCCTCGGCCTCCTGCCAAGCAAAGCGAGGCGGATCAGGTCCCGCCTCTATACTGCAGAGGCAAATGACCCAAATGTTGGCAGAGATCCGAGATCTTCAGAAAGAAATGCGTGTGACGGTTCCCGCTTCTTCAACCGGATATGAGCAAGCTTGAGAAATGGCAAGATGAGCAGGAAGAACAGCTAACCACCACAGACAAGAGAGTTGGGGAGACGGAGTGTGCAATTGTCCAGCTGCATGCACAATTGAGGCCTCCAGGAGCAGGCGGAAGACGCAGAGAGTCGGGCCTGAAATAATATCAGGCTGTCGGAGCTCCGGAGAAGAAGGCACTGAAATAATTCTTCGTGCAGAAACTGCTGAGAGAAACCCTAAAGCTTCCCGAGGAGATATCGCTGGAAATGGAGAGGGTGCATCGCACGCCCGGCCCTAAACCGGCAGCAGGTGCACGGCCCCGCACACTGTTGATAAGATTCCTCAGGCATCAAGAAAAGGAAAAAGTACTACATACTGCTTGGAGACAGGGATCAGTCTGGTATGAGTCGCACAGATTATTTTTCGAAAATGACTTTGCTCCCGAGGTAATGGCGCGTAGGAGGGCCTATATACCAGTCATGAGGGCGCTTAAAATGGCGGGAGTATGTTTCAGGACACTATACCCCTCGCGAATCATGATCCACTTTAAGGAGGGGCCCCACACGTTTGATAATGCAGCCGCGGCAGTCAATGAGCTTAAATCAAGGAAAATAGAGATCCCTCAACAGCAACGGGGACTGCAGCCACCCCTGCCTCTAAGTTGGCCCAGAAAATGTGGAATGCGGGCCAGCGGGATTCCAGACGTCGCCAGGGCCTGGAGGCCATACAATCAATTGTAAACACTCTGAAATCCAGACCCAGTGGTTCATCGGAGAAAGCAATGCCAGGGTCCAGCACTTGAACTGTCCGCAAGTATCAGCTTGGACTTTGCCAACTCAAAAATGCTGTTATAACAGATAGATCTAGCCACAGATAAAAATTCTATTTGACTGCTGTTATGTTATGGTTTGGGTAGGATACGGGGGAGAAAAGTACAGAGGTTTTGTTTTTTCTGGGGCGGTGGGAAGGTTTCTGATGGGGAGGAGGGTGCTGGGAGATTGGGGACCGGGTCGAGAGCAATCCCGTGGAAGCGGTGTTGGGCTTTCGGTGAAGTTCTGGGCAGCGAGGTGTTAATCAGTGCCAGCAGCAGCACACCTCGAGCGGCCGCACTCTGGCAAGGCTGTTGGAGTGGGGGCTGCAGCTTTGGCTGGGCTTATGTGCTGGGACAAGGTGTTGTACTGGGGGCTCTGATGGGGGATGGAGAAGGGCCCAGCTTGGCAGTTGGGGGAGAGGAGGATCTCGGGAGTGATTACACCTGTGTCCCAGTGGATTAGGTGGTGCATTATCAGCTCGGAGCCTGAGCTGGAGAGACGGCCGACTTAGGGAGGTGCTGGAAGGAGGCCTTGAGGCCAATGCGGGTGGCATCCTGTCACGATAGTCGCTCGCATTGGCTGGATCGAGTGGTTACGGTAGGCCTTGACACCAGTAACTAAACTTCCAGCAATCAGCACATAGAGCCGGTCGGAGGCTGGCCGCACCACAACTAGCCGAGAATGCAAGGGGGGGATAAGAGGGAGGGGGGGGAGTGCTCATGCACGGGAACTGAGGGATGGCACGTCATGGGATGCGGGGCTTAACGGAAGTTAAGTCCAGGTGTGTGGGGGAGGGACATAGACATTTAGTGATGGAGTGGGCAACATGCCACTCCTTCATCTGACCTCGTGAGCCTTCCACACTCTGAACTCCAGTACCGGCTGAGATGACGTCATAAACGTTAAAACCATTGCTTTTATACTCGGGGAGGAAAGCCCACATGTGCAGTCAAAGGGAATGAGAGGGAGATTTGGGGGAAGGAAATATGCTACTCACCCAGGTAAATGTAGTTATATAACCTGGAATGAGCAACTAATTACGGGAAAGGGGAGGAGAGGAAACAACCAGATGGAGGATGGTAGATATGCCAGACGAGAGCGGAGGAAACTATGGGACTGGGAGGAATACATACATAAGAGCACTGATGAAAGGTTAAACAGAGTCGGGTAGGGGATAATCTGTTATAAGGTGCACAAAATCATGGGTGGGGAGGAGGGGGACTACCTATAGATTAAGGCTGGACCAAATTAAAACAGCTCACACTAGTTGGGTATCAACGGACGTGGACTATGGCCCTAATCCTTGGGCCGTGGAGGCGGGCCTTCCCCTAGAGGCTCCTGAATATGCGTGGGGGAGATCCTCTGGATGGCCACGACGTAATGGATGTGGGGTTAGTCCTCAGGAGGGCAGAGCTGGGGATCACTCCGAAATCAGGACTAGCAACTTCAGCAGGGGGGTCCACGGTAGAGATACTGGGCCATATGTCTGAGGAGCTCCCTGAAATTGGTACCGGTGTGAGGGCGTGGGAACGCATCCTCACAGATGGGGATTCTATCAACCCAGGGGGGCCCTGGGACAGGATGGCAGAGGCCGGGCTACAAGTTGGGATAAACCCAACTGGATGGGTGAAGGGTGTTCTTCATTCCGTCTCCGCGGCGGAGATCCCTCTATGTCCACTAAAGCTTACGGGGGGCGCCTACGACCCTGTCGTGACTGTCACCTACTACCCTTTACCTTTTTCCCATCGGTACCTTGGTACCTCAGGCCCTGAACAAATAAGGACTGTTTAGATAGGGTTATACACCCACCTTCAGATCAGGGCTCAGCCCAGATCGGTGGAAGTGTCAGCAGTAGTTTAGCTGACCAGGTTGGTCAATAGGGGGTATACTATGTACCTGTTACTTGTTGGTTTATGTTTCTTGTTCTGTTGGTATTGTTGTGTCTGTTTAGGAGTCACCGAATATGTACAGTGCAGAATACAGTCACAAGCTCCGAATGGTCGTGGAGAGGGGCCCTGCGGGGGACTAGGGAAGCCTGGCATTAAGCGACATAAGGATTTCACACAATGCAGGCCCACACGCTGAAGCTGTTGTCCCTTAATATCAAGGGCCTTGCCTCACCCATTAAGAGATCTAGGGCTTTAGCCTATATTAGAAAGTCAAGGCCATGTAGCTCCTCCAAGAAATGCATATGGACCCCAGCTGAGCATAATAAATTAGCTAAACTGAGTGGGGCAAGTGTTCCATTCATCCTGTAAAGATGGCAGAAGAAGAGGGTAGCTATCATTATATCGTCTTATACTCCACTTCGGGTGGGAACCTGGTCCGACAGAGGCATTGTTAGTGCCCGGGGAAAATTAATGATATGAGGTAACACTGGCGAATGTGTACCTTTCATGAGCATTACGGTCTCAAGGCTGAGACCCTTATTGGACAAGATAATTCAGAAGACCAGAGGTATCCTCATGATGGCAGGTGATTTTAATCTCACTATGGTCCCTCGGGATGATTCCACCAGCCAGAGACCTCAAAAGCAAACGCCCACTCAAAAGTTTTTAGTAAGTTTATATCGGAGATGGGCTGGTGTGATGTGTGGCGGAAATTACACCCAACTGCAAATAATTACTCCTATTATTCACCGGTGCATCACACCTATTCTCGAATAGATCATGCAAACACTCAAATAGAAAATCTAAGCATCGTGCGGGATGCCCAATTGGGAGATATATCTATCTCGGATCATGCCCTTGACAACTCATTGGGACTTGGGTCTTCAGCCGAGAAACACAAGTGGCGACTGAATCCACTCCACTGCGATCAAAAATTTCGGAATTCCTCTCAGATAGAATTACAGAAATTATAAAGATAATCAACCTCATGACTCTGCACCCTCAGTACACTGGGATACAATTAAAGCAGTCCTTAGAGGACATATAATTAAATATACGGCCGATTAGGGAGGCAGCAGAAGGAATATAGGACTAAACTAGAAGACACTCTGCACTTCCTCCAAATGCGCACCAGCAGAGGATAAGTCAGTCCTACCCCAGTTACAACAAGTCACGACGAGTTAGATGCGTTCGTTCAGCAACAAACTGAAATTGCTTTAACCTTCCTGAGGCAAAGATTTTTATGAAGTGGGCCCATGAGCCACGTGTTTGCTTCGCATACCAAGTCGTAAACAGAAGAAGGTGCAACTATTTGCATCCATTAGGCATCCATTGGAAGTCAGCTGTTATCCCAATTGCATGACATTGTGGATGCTTTACAGCATACTACAAAGCCCTCTATACCCGGAGAATACGCCCGTCCATAAAGCAGATGATGGAACACTTAGACTCAATCTCCTCCCGTCACTCTCTGAGACACATAGGGAGGACCTGATGAGACCCATCACGGAATCAAGAGGTGGCTTAGGCCATAACCAAGAGCTAAATCCTTGAAGGCCCCAGGGCCGGGCAGTTCTGACCAGAGTTCTATAAGCGGTTAAAATCAGTCTGCTCCTCTGCTTCTCCATGTCTTCAATTCGGTTCTGAAGGAAACTCCCACCTCAATCATGGTCCTATGCCACAATCTCAGTAATACCCAAGCCAGGTAAGAACCCCAAGCCTGTGCATCTTATAGGCCGATATCCGTGCTCAACCAGGATTATAAAATATTTATGATCATATTGGCGCACTGTATAGAATAGGATACTTCCCTCCTAATAACAAAGACCAGATGGGTTTGTTAAGTCTAGCACCATAGCGGATAGTATCAAGCGATCTCTATATATAGCACCAGATGCAAGAGGCCAGAGGAGCCGACGAGTATTAATAAGCCTTGATCTGGAAAAGGCCTTTGATAGGAATTAAACGGCCCTATCTATACCTAACTTTAAACAAATTTGGGTTTCCCCTTATTAGTCCAGGCAGCTTCAGAACATATACTCAGCCCCCAAAGCCTGTGTGAAGGTGAATGGGCACCACTCTAACTTTTTCCAGCTTCAGAGAGGCACCTGTCAGGGATGCCCCTTATCACCCCTACTATTAGCCATAGTCATTGAACCCTTGGCGCAACAAATTTGGGAATCCCAGTGAATCCGAGGGATTGAGATAGGAGACACTGAACACCGTGTGGCTCTGTACGCGGATGACATACTCCTATACCTTCGGAATCCTGACCTCACGGTCCCAGCAGTGAGGCAGATTTTAGACTCCTATGGTGCGGTATCAGGATATAAACTTAACTTTACTAAAACGGAAATCCTTACCTTTAACTATGTTCCTGCGTAGAACACCCGAGATATTTTACCGGGCAGATGGGACCTCCAGAAATTGAAATACCTTGGTATATACATCCTAAAGATCCCTAATGCATATATTAAAGCAAAACTATACGCCATTTGTCTTACAACTAAAACAGGACTTGCAGGCTTAGGCCACCCTGCCTCTTAACCTATCAGGACAGTAGACCTAATCAGAATGATAACCTTACCGAGAGCCCTATATCTATTTCAAAATATTCCCCTATACATTCCACTAAAAACATTTAATGAAATAAACCGTCTAATAAGGAAGTTTATATGGGCCTCCCAAAAAACCTCGAATCCGTTTAAAGGTACTTTCCCTCCCACGCCAAGATGGAGGTATAGCTCTGCCTGATTTAATGCTTTACCAACAGGTGACCACCCTCACACATATAATGACCCAACAGATTGGAACTTACACGCCGCACTGGCTTGATATTGAAAAGACCTTTATCAGTGATCAGGCATTCCTTAGGGCTCTATACCAACAGGAACCGGGAGGAAGAGCCCAACAAAGTCTAATCTCTGGCTAGCAGCTCAATTTAAAATTGGTACATACTTAAAAATCTCAACGATTGGCACCTATCAGGCACTCATCTGCCCGATTTCATGCCTAACAGACTTCCCCCCTAATAGCATGGATGACGGGTTTATTCAATGGGAGAGCCGGGGGTTAAAATACCTGTCACAAATAATGTCACAGGGCAACGTCTGGTCGTATGCGGAGATCCAAAGAAAATTTCACCTATCACACAGAGATTTTTTCCGCTATCTCCAGCTGCGTCACTATATAGAGGGCCTCCCACGGGCGCTATGGAATCCTGAGGGATACCCTGCACTAATTCAGTGCCAGGCATAGCTAAACAGCGTAGGGACGCGTGAACATTTGATTTCATGGTATTACCAGGCTCTTAATTCACAAAGAGACACTCTCACTGAAGGCATCCGTACACAATGGTCGCAAGAGGCGGCATCAGCTCTCTCTGGAGGAAAGGAGACAGGCTTGTAGTTGGTCAGCCCAGGTTACTGGTTCACATCAGTGGCAAGATATTCACCTGGAAAGTCCTGGTCCACGTCTTCCGCTCCCCGGTGGTTACCTCGGCATTATACTCCGAACAACACAGCGGATTGTTGGAGGCAATGTGGAGAACCACAGGCTAACCTGTTCTCATGTTTTGTGGCTATGTCCGGCTCTCCGAGGGTTCCTCACACAACGAGGCTCAGCTACAAGAACTGATTGACCCACAACTCCAGCTATCCTGGAGATGTTCCTGTTTCTAAATTTCCCCAGAGCCTTTAGAGGTCCAAACATCAGATGCCTGCTTACTCTGCTCCTAACAGCTGCAAAGAAGGCAATCACTAGACAATGGTTAACAACAAAATCCTTCAGTCCAAGACTGGTGGGATATTCTGAAACAAATTTATAACATGGAGAAAATAACACATAACATAAATGAACAGGAAGAGAAATTCAAGGCCAGATGGACACGCTTGGCAGATATACTACATGCTGAAAGACCCTGCCTTTACACCTTAGAAATCTTCATTTAGGAACCTGTAGGGAATTATCGATGGAGAGGGTGATGGATGGTGTCCGGTTCCTGGCCTGGCTTCCTGGTCCTCACGGGGTAGATGCCCACGCATAAAAATAATTCACGGGAATTGGCCCGGGCTAGAAGGGGCCCTAGGGCGGCTGGGTTGAAGGGGAAAAGGAATCAATTGTATAGTCAAATGATTGATATAGCTAGACTGTGACCTGAAATGGGAGATGGAGCAGGCAAAAGACAGGTGGTGCTCCCCCAACCCCTCCCTATGGCAGGGAGGAGTCTGTCTGGATGCAGGCCTTGGACGCTAGGGCATCTGGGAAAAGCAGCCCATTACAACAGTGACCCCACGCCTCCCGGGGGCTGATGCCCATGTGCTTGATATCACCTGCAGAGGGGCGTGTATGAGAGTTACTTTGGGTCCTTAAGCTTGAAATAGGAGCTCCTATTATTAACTTTCCAGTCCCTGAAACTGAAAGCATGGCCCAATAGTAGTAGTCGGTTGTTGTATTATAGCGGACTAAGCAAATAACTGTACAATCGGACAATAAGCTACGTAGGGAATGAATTTCATAGCATCATTGTTATTTGACTGTATATTATGAACTCTATGAAGGCTTATGTTATTGTCTACATATCGGTGACTTATATGTATATAAGTTGAAATCTTAATAAAAAGAAGAATTACAAAAAAAAGACCTGCAAAACAGTGTATACAGGAACATATACGCAATATTAAGGCAGAACTACATAACAAGCCACTAGTCAGACACTATATGGAAAAACATAACAGTAAACCAGATGGCACCAAATTCGTGGCCATTGAGTAGGTGGAGAGAAATCCATGGGGGCTGGGGGGGCGGCAGATTAAATAAGTTCCTACAAAGGATAGAGCTATTGGATAGTCACCTCAACAGTATTCAACCATATGGGTTGAATAAAGAATGGGATTTGAAACCTTTTTGAAAAGGAAATAAACAGCTGTACTTATGATGTCTATTAATGGCATTTCCTTTTTCTTTCTCTATATTTCATAATTTGGAATTCTTTGATGGTAGATCCACCTACAAAATGGAACAGAGGGTCGAGGTGTGATCACTATTTCAGAACGGTTCCTGAGAAATTAATTGGATTATGGCTACATATAAGTATGGCCAAACATTTTCGACCAATAACAGTTTCTGTGCTGATAATACTCTGTTCAAGCTGATTGATATAACAAACCTGGAAAGTGTTCATCTATTTAGGTATATGAGTGGTTTGATATTAAAAATGAATAACATTACTGGGTGTTAGTGTCAATAATACAGCCAGAAACAACTATGAAATTAAATATATATCATAAATGTATTATTAAAATTTGAGGTTATAATAGATTTAATGTCTGCATTGACAGCAACTATTGCACCAAAGTTCCACTAACATTGGCCTTGTTTAGCTCAAAGATCAATTTTGGAATTTCTTCAATTTTTCTGTGTTTTTTATAATCTGGATTATGTGTATTATAAAAGGCTATGTATAGTGTTATGAGCTGTTTATAAAAGTGATAATATTATTATTTTGTAAGAATTGGTGAGAGAAGTCACTAAAAATAAATGTTGAAAGCCAAGGTTCGAGACCCTCCAGAGAAACTTAAACAAAAATGAGTCTGCCATTTTACCAATGGGGCACCCTTATTAAGGCATCTGTGGCTATTTAAGGGAGGGTCTCTAACATTATCCACCCTCATGCAAGGGAAGACCACACCTGTGGTCGAAGCACTGGGAATAGTGCTTGATCATGGATGCACTGTTGATGTAAAGGAACAGTTTTGAACCCAAAGAACCTAATTAATAAAAACTTGATTATTCAAATTAATAGAGGTTGGTGGATCATTGCATGAGAGTGCAGAGTTTATCTTGGATTATAGCTCCTGTTGGGTCTGTGGTGGCAGAGAAAAGTACATATGGGAAATAAAATGGTGTACATCATTTTTCATATAAAATCTGCACCTTTATTGTTTGCCTAATTTTAAGTTGTACTGATTACGATCAGTTCTTTCTGCTTTTACTATGTGCATAATTTCTGACACTGCATATTTTATAATTGTTTAGGACTGACTGGTAGAAAGGGTTATTTAAGGTATGTAGTAATATGTAAATTTTACATTTGTAAACATGTTTTAAATTTATTTTTTTTCAGATATTGAAATATAATATACACTCATACAGGACAGTATAGTTATTGCAGGGTACTGTCACAAACACACTCCGTGGGTCAGGCACTCTGCTCCCATAGTGCCCAACCTGAAAGTGCAATATGTGAACAGGAGACAAACAGGGAAACCCTCCTGTGTTTTGGGTCCAAGCAACTACCAGTCTCGAGTCCTGGGGTTAAATATAAACCCTTTTTTGCTAGCATGCCCAGGTAACAGGTACAAATATCATACCATTGTTGGGGAAAGCAGTGCAATATTTAACCCAGCAGGCACACAACCTGGTTCACAATCCCCTTCTGGCTCAATTGAGACCTAGGGTAGGCCTGGAGGAGGGGCCTCAGTCTCTGCTGTGGTGAGTTTGGCCTCCTCCCTCGCCCGCCGTCCACACCTCGGCCTGGTTCTCGTCAGTCATGCTGATCTGTATGGGTGGAAGTGGACACCTGTCACACTGCAGTCCACAGCATTTCCCCATGAGCATAGCTGCAGGCCGGGGCAGAAGCCCCTTTCCTCGCTGCCTGGGAGATACTGATGGAAAGGGTGCCCTCTGCCCCTTCTAAGTGCCCTCATCATGCTCAGCCCCTCATCCCGTGACACCTCAACACCCCTGCCCATGTGCATTGTCCTAGGCATCACACAGCATGTAACTCACCTCTCAGCTGCAACAACCAAATCTGGCCGCCACAACCCAGTGTCGTATTTTATAGCGCAACACATGCAAATGAGGTGTGGCGCAACTTAATGACATGCTAATCGCGCCACTCGCCTTTGAATGGCTGATCGCCTGCTTTGCATATGTCGGCTGAATATCGCGTAAATGCGCTTAGCGCAATAGGGAAGGTCCGGCTGAGCCGATGGCGCATGTTTGTGGTTGTGTGCTACACTGCATTGCGCATGCCCAGACGGGTTACGCATGCGTCGATCGCGCGCAGAACTGCTGGAGCGATAGGCTATTCTGGACATGGCCACCATTGTGCCAGTGGCGCTGCAGCACTGGGCACTATATGGTGCTGTGGCACCCTCTGGCGATAAGTCCCTGTGGCACTGGTGCTGTGCCCTGATCGCGCGGGATACCTATGCATCCTATGGCGCTGTGCGTAGCCTTGCGTCATTGCCGTGACCACAGGTATGCCCTCTGACCCCTGGCGCTGAGTGCATGCCATGTGCTATGTCCCTATTGCGCTGTCTCGCTACAGCGCCACGCAGAAATATTGACGCTGTACGGTGAGCGCGATAGGTACTAATGCTGGTCTATTGCGCAACAACTCCACGTGGGGTCACAGCGCGCGGGCGCCATATTGCCTGCTGTAAAGTTGGTGCCATGGCTGGAGGAGGCGGTGCCGTGGAGCCAAGTTGGTGGCCAACCTGGTGGCCTTAGTGGAACCCACTATGACCAACTGTATGGTGAGGCCCCCTCACCGGACCGAGACCCATGTGTGGCAGCAAGTGGCCACTGACCTGGTGGGGTCACTGGCGGGGCCGGTCTGCGGGCAGTGCCGGCACGGTTCAGTGATCTCCGCCCGGAGGACCGGGCTGTTGCAGCGGCTGCGTTCCCGTGCCAGGCGGGGCCTGGTGCCTGAAGCCACGTGGTGTACCATCTATTCACCTATATTCTCTGTAGGGTGTGTGTGTGCCTGGGTGGCTGTGCATCGGTGTGTCAGTGTGTGCAGCTGTGCGATGGATGGTTATGGCTGTGTGGGCAGGCAGTCTTACTGGGGCAGGGGCACTCTGCTTTTGAGTCACACTGATGTTTGTCTCACCATATGTCTCCCACAGGCCGGATGGTGATGGCGCGGACAGCGGCTGATGTAGGCCATGCCAGGGCCCCAGTCCCACAGGCCGTCGGCCGCAGCGGAAGCAGCAGCATCAACAGCAGCAGCAGCAGCGGCAGACTGAGCTGCTGGAGGTGTGAGTATCATTCGTCATGGATGCTATTGCATGCTGGGAGGCAGGACCACCAACCATGATGGACACAACCAGATGGGTGGTAGTAGTTCCACTATACGTAACACTAGTGAGTCCCCACTGGAGTACAGTGTACAGTTCCGGAACACATAGCTGCGTATGGACAGGGACTGGGTGGAAGTGTTCACAGGAGGGCGACATGGATGGTGCATGGATTGCATCACATGTCCTATGCAGACAGGTTGACGGAACTGAACATGTACTCCCTGGAGGGGAGGAGGGTGTGGGGATATGATGGGGTCATACGAGTATTGTACAGGGGGGAACAGTGTGCAGGAACCAATATTTGTCAGCGTAGAGGATGTTCCAGGTGTAGAGGGCATGGGATGCAGTTGGAGGGGGCTCGTTTAAGGGAAACATGCGAATGTGTTTCCTCACATTATGGGTGGTGGACGAGTGGAACACCCTGCCAGAGGATGTGGTGGGGGCTGACTTGGTCACGGGAGATCTGTATGTGTGGGCTCGCCATGAGGGACTTCTGGAGGTCAGGGGTGAGGGGGAATGGACTTATAGGACATGAGAGTGATCGTACAAGGCCAAATGGCCAGACTAGGTGTCCCATAGGCCCCTATCTGCCGACACTGTCTATGTATCCATGTATGTAGGTGTGACACAGGGTGACCTGCATCACAGTGCAGCATCACGACCGTCTGTGTATGCATCACAGGTGGTCAGGCATGCACTGGGCACATAGCTGTGTGACTGGCATCGCACCACGTTGCAACATCACATGACAGCCTAGTTTGTACTGTGCTTGGCGTGGGCAGTGTGTGTGGCGGTGGTGCGCATGGCTGGTGCCGCCTGTTTGTGATGGCCATGTGCATGTTCACTGTGGGTGGGTGCATGCCATCACATGTGCAGCACATTGGGTTAGCTGGGTTGCAGGTTGGGTGGTGTTCAGGGTTGTGGTCAGTCTCAGCCATTGACTGTGTTCCCATTTTCCTAGGCCTCAGTGTGCCTGGCGCATGGCGCCACGATGTCCGGCGCCTGACACAGCTGGCGGCGACAACAGAGGCTCCTGCAAGCCTACAGCAACAGGAGAACGGCTGAGACAGGAGGGAAGACGGCAGGAGGAGCAGAGCCTGCTGGGCCGTAGCTCACCTTTTATTTGCCCTTTCCCATCCCTTTCACCCTGACTTCCTTCCAGTTGTTTTCCTCCCCTTGCACACCCTGCCTTTACCCGTCCCCCCAACTTGTACATAGTTTTAGCTGTTTTGTTACCTCTTTTGTTTGACTATAAAATTCTATTTTGGTACAACTGCTGTGTTGGTGTCTGCTTGCAACTGGCTCTGGGTGCTCCGTTGCGGGGGTGTGCATGCCATCTGAGCTACTATGGTCCTGGATATATGTGTGTGTGTGTGTGTGTGTCCATGGGGAGGTATCACCAGCATAGCATTGCCTTTCTGTTGCTCTCGCCATCTGCTGCCACCCACTGCTGGGTGCACAGGGTGGGTCTGGGTGGTCTGCTTCTCTGCAGCATGGGGTTGACGTGTGGCACGGGGGTGCATGGTGTTTCCTGCAGTGCCTGTCACTGCACATGAGTGGTGTCTTGGGGGCACGGTGCACGCTGTGCTGTGCGTACAGGGGGGACTGATGTGCACTGTGGTTGTCAACCCCCTGGGTGTGGCACTCTCTGCCTGCCAGTGGTTGTGCTGGACGTCATGGCTCTGCTATGCTTTAGTTGGTTTGTCCCCATGGGCACGTGGATCAGCCGTCCCACCCCCAGTGATGCTGTGCTTGGGTGTGCCAGTGTGGTGTGGGTTCTGCAGTGAGTTCCTGTGCCCATGTGTGGCATGGCTGGCAGTGGGCCCAGCCTGCCTCCTGGATGTGCAGTTCCATTGTACTCTGGGGGGGCGTGCTTGCGCTGGCAGCTCTGCACTGCTCAGCTGAGCTTCCATGGATTGCGCCATGGCGCAACATTTGGCTCAGCTTCTCTCCTTCCTGGTTAGCGATGGCGCAGTATATGCGATATTCAGGCGTTGGTTGCTTGCGCAATTTGCTCTGCTCCATGTTTTGCGAATATCGCGCACCTGTTCATATTCGCCAACTGGTTTCAATAACTGCTCCTATATTCTTCCAGTTTTGGCGCCAGTTTGAATATCTGGGCCATAGTATATAAAATAAAATATGGGCAACCACACACAACTCAGCATGTGTTTCCATCTCGGAGCTAAGATGAGAGCTTCACTCTCGAGGTTCATATGCTGTCATCTCAACCCCATGATGGAAACAGTCTTGCTGTGTATGGTTGCCCATACATTATTCTCTATGTTATGAGTGCTGTCACAGGGTGAGAAATAAAGAAGCAACACTTGAAGGTCTGGTCGATGCGTGGAAGAAACTTTGCGCCGACAATTAGAGCGCGGAGCAAAAGATCACCCATGGCAAGTGCCAAGGAATTAGTTGCCCTGCTGCCAGACCACATACCATGTGTGCATGATTTTCATGGGACTACACCAGCCCCATACTCACTATCGCTGGGGCTATGCCCCTGCACCTCCCTACTATTTTAAAATCACCTCCCCCCTGCCCTGTATCAGGAAGGTGGCAGCCATACTAGTTGTGCGCCCCAAACTCCTGATCATCCACACTGGGCGCCCTCTTTAGTGCCCCCACATTACCGTGTCCTAATGACAGTGCCCTGCTAATGGTATACATTACCCAACAGCATTGCTGACCCACTGCTATTTTGTTGGATTCCATGTTGTACATATGCTGTTTGCACTCCTGGGTATGGTGCACCAAATCTGTTCCTTTCAGCTATAAGTAAGTTGACACTGGAGCACCTGTTTAATTGCTGTGACACGATGTTGAATCTGTTGTTTCTTCTTTCAAATTAAACAAAACACCTGGGCCCCCATATTAAGAGCTGGCTGTGTGTGCTGCACAGACAGGAGTGCTATGGTGCAGTTCACGCACTGCCAGCTCAGGGCAGTATTCAGACAAGTTGTGTGCTCTGGATGGAGTGCGCATTCTGAATATGGGGCCATGTCAATGTGGACATAGTGACTATGTGCTGACACAGCCCAGACTTAAGATGGCCCACAGAGCCTAATGGAGATAGCACATCTCAAACAGGATAGTGCCAGGGCTCCTGTGGGCTGTATTCAGCACTATCATGCTAATGAGTCCATTGGGCAGAGGCACTAAGGGTCCATTGCATAATAATAATAATAATAATAATTTTATTTGTATAGCACCTTTCAGTATATCAAGGTGCTGAACAGTTTTAAAACAAGTTCAAAACTCTAAATAAAAGTCATAAAACATCCATAAAAGATCAACATATCATCATAATAACAAGTTTATAAAATAAAATAACTTAATTATCTGAGAAGGCCATATTCCATAAATACGTTTCAGATCTTTCTTGAATAACTCCATGGAGGTGCACTGCCGTACGGCATGGTAGAGAGTTCCAAAGAGGGTGCAGCATGCGAAACGCCTGCTGCCAGAGGATTTTAGACTCACTTTGGGATCTCTAACAACCCCATGTTGGCCAACGGTGGATCGGTCAGGGCAGAAGGGACCAGGAGGTCTTTCAGATAGGCTGGACCCCGATCGTGAAGGGCTTTGAAAGTCAATAAAATGACTTTAAAGGTGATCCGCCACCGTATAGGAAGCCAGTGCAGTTTGCGCAGCACGGGAGTGATATGACAGGACCTACTTGTCCCAGTCAACACCCGGGCTGCTGCGTTCTGCACCAGCTGTAGGCGATGGATTTCAATCCCAGAAAGCCCAAAGTAAAGGGCGTTGCAGTAGTCCAGACGCAAAGATACAAAAGCGTGGACCAACGTTGTCAAGGAGTCAGACGGAACAAGGTGCCTAACCCTGGCAATGTTCCTAAGATGATAAAAGGAAGTCTTGACAACGGCTGACACCTGGGATTTAGAGTCAGCCTGTCGTCAGAATAAACCCAAGTTACGCACCCGTTCTGAGGACGGGAGACACACCACCAAGGAAAATTCCAGATGGTGCGCCAGTACACGGCCTCTCAATCCGACCACCTGGGTCCACTACCAGCACCTCTGTTTTCTCTGAGTTCACTTAGCCAACTAGAATCCATCCAGTCTTGGATCTCCCCAGACAGTTGTTAAACACTGAGAGAGCTCCATCCTGGTCGGGTACAAAGGACAGATATAGCTGGGTATCATCTGCACAGCAGTGAAACCTCCGCCCATATCGTCTTATGATACTTCCGAGGGGCAGCATATACACTGCAAACAACATGGGTGACAGCACAGATCCCTGAGGCACTCCACACAACAAAGAAATTGGGTCAGAGGAAAAATTCCCCGACACAACTCTTTGTGATCTCCCGGTGAGAAATGACGTGAACCATTGAAGAACGGTTCCAGACATTCCACAAATTTGCCTCAGGCGAGCTAATAACACCATGTGGTCCACAGTGTCAAAAGCTTCAGAGAGATCAAGAAGAACAAGAATGGAGCATCTCTTCTGATCCCTCGCCATCAGAAGATCATTTAACACCCGAACCAGTGCAGTCTCGGTGCTGTGTCTTTTCCGGAAGCCAGATTGGAAGGATTCGTAGACATTATGGATGGTTAGATGGTCATCCAATTGAACAGCTACGGCCTTCTCAATAACCTTCCCAATAAAGGGTAGGTTAGAGATAGGCCGGTAGTTTGAAAAACAGTCTGGGTCCAGGAAGCTTTCAAAGAGGAGTCACCACTGCCTCTTTCAGGGAGCAAGGAACTCACCTGACTCAAGGAGCACCAGACTATTTGCCAGAACCGACCGATGATATCAGAACAGCCCAAAATGAGGGGAGTCGGTCCAGGATCCAAACCACAACTTGTGGGACGATACTATGGATGATCCTCATAATGTCCACAACTCAAGTTGACGAAAGGAACTCCAGGAGAATTGGGACACTGTGATCCCACGCTGTCCAACAGCATCACCCTTAGAGGTTGCCAGACATAGGTTCGCCCTGATGTCAGCCACTTTAGTTGCAAAGTATAGAGCAAGCTCATCGCACTCTACTTGCGAAAAAGCTTTCCGAACTTGCAGGCAGGCTGGGTTGCACAGTCTGTCTACAGTTCGAAACAGCTGAGCCGGTCAATTCTGAGCAACTGCAATCTCCCTGGACAGGAATTCTGCCTTCTTATGGGTGATTGCAGATTGATAGCTAACATAATGTTCTATCAATCTAGAGTGGTCGGCATCAAGGGCGGACTTGCGCCAGCAACGCTCTAACCTTCGCCCCTGTCTCCGCATCTCCCTCAAGGTCCCGTCAAACCACGGGGATCCGGGGTGAAGGGATAGGGGGCGCTCACGAACAGGAGCAATAGAATCCAGGGCCATCGTGATGGCCTTATTATAGGCCAACACCAGTGCTTCTGGACTATTGCTCACCGACACGAAGGATGATAGGTCAAGGACCGCTGCTAGACCTTGTGGAGTAACATTCCATAATGGGCGGTACCTGACCATCTCCACAGGGGCTTGTCTTCTCAGGGGGGGTGCAAAAATTGAACCTCACGGTGTAGTGATCAGACCAGGCGACTGGTTCCACCCCCATGTCGGATGCGCTGATCCTAGAAGGAAGACTAAGTCTAAGGAGTGCCCAGATTTATGCGTAGCAGTGGAAACCACTTGTGTGAGGCCCAAGAAGACATCAATTAGAGGAAGTGATTACCAAAATTAGAGAGTTCATCGTCGACCCAGGTAGATTGAAATCACCCAGAACCATCAATCTGGGTGACTCAAACGACATGTCGATGAGGAAGTCTGCTACTTCCTGTAAGAAACATTTCCATCTCCGGGTGACAGTAGATGAGCACGATTCAACACCTACACCTGCTACGACTGTGCACTCAAAGGACCCAGCCTCACCTACTACTACATTCGTGAGACCCAATTCAGTCTTGAAACAGACTGCAACCCCCGCCTCTGTGGTCCAATCTGAGTGTGTATCACCGAGTACCCGGCCGGAATCATGGCCTCCAATATAGGGCCTGAATTTTCATCCAGCCAGGTCTCGGTGATGCAAGCCAGGTCAGCCGAACCAACAAGATCGGCAATAATGGCGGTCTTATTCCTAACAGACCTGGAATTGCATAGCACCATCCGAGTTGGACGAACTTCGGGGGTTGTCAAGCCTGTCTGCCTACTGTAGTCAGTAGTGCCCTTGGGTATGGATACCAGGCAAGGTAAACCTCGATCTGGATTCCATTTCACCCCAGGCGCCTTCTGGACCTAACTACCCCGATATGATGAGCCCGCTTGTTCATCCTCCCCTGTTCGCCAGCCCCCCCCACTCTCCCACAAACAATGCCCAGCACTCTACAGCGTTGGTAGGTATCAAATTGAAGAGGAGAAGTAACGGAGGGCGCGAAGGGAGGAGGATGAATAGCGCACTGCCGTGGGGACTAGAGGCCAGCACATGTCGCTATTTAACTATAATACACACCAAAACCCAGAACAACAAACTAAATTAACAATCAACCAAAAAATAAAAGTGAGTATAACATTAAAGAAAAGTCTTCATCTGAACTATTCCCTGCCCCGAGTTACTCTCACCACTGGGAAGAAGAGGGTAAGGCACTCTCACTGCCTAACCAACATGGGAAATACAAACAGAGGACAAAGAACTAAACTCCTCCCAAGTTCTCTCACAACTAGGGGGTGGTGGTATTTGTTCTTTCTCACAGCCAGGAAGAAGTCAAAAATATAAATCAAAAAATGAAAGTAGAAATAAAATAAATAAATAAACATATAAAACTTATGGACACAAAGTCCTCTCACCACCTAGTGTCCAAGAGCAATAGTCAGCAATCACTCGATGTAGGTCTAAAATTTAACATAGTTAAATGAAGTCCAAAAAGTCCAGAGTTCCACAGAAATTAAATAAATCCAAATCAGGCAGGAGACAGTTAAATAAGGCACAGAAGGAGAAGACGACCAGAAAAAAGTCACAGAAGTTTAACCGAGGTAATTCAGAGATCCATAAACTTAGTCCAAAGGAGATCAGCCGCCTCGTGCCCTTTTGCTCCTAATAAAGTGTCCTTTCAAAAGAGTCTAAGCCACCCTTACCAAAGAACCATGAAAAGTACCACTAGTGTAGCAGTCTTCATGGTCCAAGGGAGTGAGGGTACTCCAGCCAGCTCCCCGACTAGGAAAATACCCCAAACCCCCTGCAGCATAGCAAAACTCCAGGCGGACACTTACCGGGGCAATTTAGCAATGGAGGCTGTCACCAGAAAATCCATAAACAAATTAATAGTAGACAGTCTCCGGTAAAGTCACCGATCAAAAAACGGAGAACCTCAAAACTCTGAGCCTTAAGAGCTGTCTAATGCTTTAATTCCTTGACCTCTGCAGATCCAGACAGAAATTCCTCCCAAAAAGTAGAGAGCAAGAGCCGAAACACTAAAACCCCAGAGTCCAGTATTTTGAGGGGAAGGAAAGAAGAAAAGCCCAACTAGCATCGCTCTCTGGAACGAGCCCACCACAGTGTTCTGTGTACCGTCGAAACAGCGGGCTCTTCAAGCCCTGTTCTATCCAAAATACGAAGCTCTCCTCTATCACAAAGACTCAGCCAGGAAAGTCTCGGACTGTAATCCTAACGTCCATGAGACAGGGTAAAACTCCTTGTCCTCTCCGCTATGCCAAAGTAGCCTCAGGGCTGCGTATACTCACGTTCACAAGGATCAATAAAACTCCTCGTTCCCCCCACGGGACTCTGCACTAAAATCCGAAGTCTGAAATCCAAAGGAGAATGAGCAGAGAACAGGGAGCCCGACCGGCGTCCCTCCACAGAATAGATCCTGCCTCGACGACAAAACCACCACCAAAACCGTGGAGCTCGGAAGAATATGATAAAAACACAAAATCGACAAAATTAAACTAACAACATACCGAAAGAACTGAAAAATAAAACGAACTCAAAACGCAAGCAACGGCAACGTGCCCAGCCTGGCGGCCATCTTGTTTCTGCAATGTCACTTACCCATTATGGGCTCTTAGGCATGAGTGTTCAGCCCCCCCGAGCACCTGTCCTGTCATGTTACTATACTTATTCCAAGCCCAGTGGTCTAGCGGTCCTTCCACCCTCGATTGCTCAGCTGTTCACATTATTCATAACTACCCCAATCTTGGTGGTCTAAAGGCCCCCAATTACCCAGCTGTTCATAGCATTCAGAACTACTCCAGTTCTGGTGGTCTTGTGGCCATTCCACCTCCCAATAACTACAACTTCCCCCACCTGCCCGGTCAGAACCCTCCACCCAGCACTGCCTCAGTTGCTAATGCTGTACTATGATATTCAGAACGGCAACCAGCACAGCTCTCCACTCACCACGTCGGCTAGTCATCGCATGACTGTCATTACACAACTGTGTGTACTGTAGAAACAGCTGTGTGAGGAGGAGGGTCCTAGTGAGCCAAGAGGGGGCATTTACTTTTTTGGTGCCCACAAGGCCACCGATTGGGATAGTTATGAATATTGTGAATAGTCGGGGATGGGGGGTCACTAGACCTCCAGGATTGTGGTAGTGATAAGTACCGTAAACGGTCAGGCAATTGGTTTGGGGGACAGCTATACCACCAGACTTGGGAAAAGTGATATGACAGGTCAACCTATCAGGATGGGGTGGTGATCTTTGCATGGGGAAAAAGACGGGATTCAGCAGTGTTGAAAAGTGCTGTGATGGAGCCTGTTTAGTGCTGCCAAAACTGCCGACTACACAGCTGTGCCCAGTATGCATGGGCAGTACCTCATCTGCATGGGCTCAGCGATATATCATGCAAGGTCGCTCTGTCAGGCTAGCTGGACATCAGAGATTTTGATTATGGCTCCACCCCATCAATCAGTGCCATTCATGGTTAGAACTGTATTAACCTGGTTAGTGCCATACTAACCATTTGAATATGGGGGCCTAGGTCTAGGCAAGATGCCTTTGGAATTCTGTTGATCCAGTTTAGATTTATGGGTTCCCGTTTTAGCAGTATTTTTCAGCAAATGGTTACAGAAACACTTGGTGGCTGCACCTCGGCAGGAGTCAGTAATTGTCCTGGTTCATAGGAAGGGGCCCACTGGTGATCTGTTTATTAGACTGTATCTCCAAAATATTTTACGAAATTATTTTAAATAAGCTGGAAATTTTATGTGGCATGGGAAGAAATTCTGAATTCATTCAAGGCATGATTCAGATCCGGTTTCTCTACTGCAGATCAGTGTTTCATTTAATCACATCTGATTAAAAATTATATACTTTTAAAAATCCAAAATTGTATGCAACCTACATTGACGTCATGGCTGCTTTTGATTTAGTTCATAGGCATTCCATACGAATACCTGGTCTCAGGTGAGTGATCTTCATGGTGACATTACAGAGAAGTTTTATACCAATAAGGGTGTGAAGCATGGGTGTCTATTAGCACTCTTGCTTTTTAATGTTTACATAAATTAAATGCCATCTACAATAAACCTCAGTAATCTCTTACTATAGTCAACTGGTTATACCTTACTTTCAAAATGCAGATGATAAGGTACTTATAACCCAAACAGGACGCCATTGAAACTCACAATTTGGCATTGGCTTGTGGTCACCTGAGTCTAACCATTAGTTGTAATAAGAGTAAGATTAAGATATTTGGAGCTATAAAAAGTGAATTCTGTTGGCATGATAATAACTCCACTTTAGAGGTTGTGACATTATTTTGCTACCTTGGCCTTCTAGTCAGCAAAAATGTTAAATGGCATAGACACCAACGACAGCAAAAGAAAAAAATTGTCTCAATCCAAATCAGCATTGATACATTTTAACAAGATGTATGGTGGATACTTAATTGAACCAGCATGATATTTTATTTATTTATTTATTGATTTAATTTTGTTAACTGGATGAGCCTGCTGAGATAAAAATTCCCTTTTTTCAGGGGCAACTCAGAATTAATTACATAGATACATGGCAGAATTGTACAGAATCAGTGACTGCATAGGTACATTGCATAAATATACAGAGTCACATACTAACAAAATATATGCACATTATTCACAGGGGTACAATAGACTAGCAAGCAAGCAAAAACAGTTGCAACACAAGGCCAGACCAAAATACATACAAGACAGGTATCACAGTTGTCAGCTGTGTGACAAAATACAGATAGAGCACTACAGTTCAGAGGCATAGCATCATCAAATACAAACCAAGGGCACCGAGAAGAGGCAGTGGCTACAGCTCAGCGATTGCAGGAACATAGGCTGCACTCAAGTAACTACACCTTAAGCCCTTTTTTAAAATCTCCAAGGGAGGATAAGTTTTGGAGCAATGCTCGGAGTATGTTCCATAGGGATGGAGTTGAGCTGGCAAAGGATCTCTCCCCCACATTGAATCTAACCCTGGGTGTTTATAATAATGAACAGCCAGAGGTCCTGAGCTTTCTTCTTAGTGGTTTAGGTGTCAAGATATCTTGGAGGCAGGAAGGGGTAGGACCCTTTACAACTTTGTAAGTAAGGCAGAGGAAAGGACATAAAAATCTACTTTCCAAGAAGGTCAATTCAAGGGCAGAAGACATTGCAGTGGTGCATCCTTGGGGCCCAGAGGAAAAGCAGCCATTATTATGTAAAGCACATTAAGCATGCTAAGTCTGGTGCTTTTCAAGGCTTTAGGAAATGGGACTCCATACTGTATGAGAGGGAGCAATGTGCTGTTGGTGATAACCAACCATGATTCCCTGGATAGGCAGTTACCTAAATTGACATAGCAATCCAAATGTTTGATGTAGGGATTCTGAAACCTGTTCAGTGTGGGTTCTGGATGTATCTTCTTGGTCCATGTATACGCATAGGTACTTAATTGCCTCAGCCACCTCAATATGGGTTTCAGTTGATGTGGATAGGTCTAGCAGGTGCTGCCTAGCTACACCCAAGTGTCTAGGGTCAAACAAGGAAGCGTTAGTTTTCTTGACATTGAGTGCCAATTTATTGGAGGAAAACCACTTTTTAAGTGCCAGGAAGTCCTCTATAAGAAGACTGTTAATGAGGTTGACATCAGTAGAGCTCCTATAGAGTACCAGCTCATTAGCATAAAGCTGTAGGCTAGCCCCACCACAATGACCAGGTATCGTTAGAAAAGGAAAGAGGATGGACCTTGTGGGGCACCATCAGTAAGGGGCTAATGGAGTGTATGCCTCTCCATTTCACTTTCTGAGGCCTGCTGGTCAAATAGTGAGTAAACCACTAGTAGGACAAGCTGTCCAGACAAAATCCACTAAGTTTTCAAGTAGGAGGTCATGATTAACGAGATCAAATGCTTTAATAAGATCTATGAACCAGCAACAACTCTGAGGGTCAGGGACTTATGAATGTCATCCAGAGATTCTGTCTGCAGCAGTTAGTGGATCAGACAACCGGGGGGGAGGGGGCCAATACTGGACCTCGTTTTTACAAATGGAGACAGTGTTGAAGGAGTGGAAGTGACTGAACCCCTAGGGACCCGTGACCACAATGCGGTGGTCTTTGATATTAAAACCATATTGGAGCAGTGCCACACAAAAACTAGTGTTCTGGATTTTAGAGGGTCTGACTTTACAAGGATGAAGACATACCTGAGGGAAGCCCTAACAAAACTAGGGGAATGCAAGGGGTGGAGGAGAAATGGAATGAGATTAGGGAAGCTATTGAAAAGGCAACAGAAATAGGAGTCAGGAGGGTTAGTAAAAGTAGGAAACGGAGACCTATATGGTTCAAAAGGGAGGTAGTGGAAGGGGTGGCAGCCAAAAAGAAGGTGTTCTTAGCCTACAAGAAAACGCAGCATGGGAGGGACAGGAAAGGATATCTGTGAGTACACAGGGGGGGTGGGGAAGGCTGTTAGAAGGGTAAAAGCGCAGATGGAGTTTAATATCACTAGTAAAATCAGGGAAGGGGATAAGGCATTCTATAGCTACATTGAGGAGCGAAGGAAAAATAAGGCAGGTATAAGATTGGGGGGGGGCTAGTGTCGAGGAAGATGGCCTTAAGGCTAATATACTGAACAGGTATTTTTGATTAGTGTTCGTAAGAGAGAACAAGGACGGGGGGCCTAAGACAGAGAGTGGGGAGGGAATGGATACCTCACCCTTCACGACAGATAGTGTCTTTAAGGAATTAGGCAGTCTTCAGGTTAATAAGGCCATGGGTCCAGATGGGATGCATCCCAGGATCCTGTAAGAGCTCAAGATGGAATTAGCAGACCCACTTGCAGAACTGTTCACCCTGTTGCTGGAAACGGGAACGGTTCTGGAGGACTGGAGGAAGGCAACCATGGTATTGCTTCCCAAGGGAGGTGACAGGGAGGAGGCAGAAGATTACAGGCCTGTAAGCCTAACATCAGTGGTCGGGAAGATCATGGAGTCACTCATAAAGGAAAGACTGTTGGACTACCTGGAAGGGAAGGGGCTGGTTGATCACAGACAGCATGGATTTGTTAGGGGGAGATCCTGTCAGACAAACTTAATAGGGTTTTCAACTGGGTGACAAGTGGTGGACTGGGAGGGGCAGTGGATGTGGCCTATCTGGATTTCAGAAAGGCTTTCAACACTGTTCCTCAGAAAAGACTATTAAACAAGATGGAGGGCCTAGGAGTAGGTCTGACCATAATAAAGTGGGTGGGAAACTGGCTCTCAGGTAGAATCCAAAGGGTGATGGTAAATGGGGTGCTCTCTGAAGAAGGGAGGGTCACGAGTGGGGTGCCACAGGGGTCTGTACTGGGCCCATTCCTTTTCAACGTATTTATTGGGTACATTGCTACAGGTCTGGAGGGGACAGTGTGTTTGTTGACTGATGATACCAAGATATGTAATACACTAGATACCGGGGGGGGGGGTTGAAATAATGAGGGCGGCTAGAGAGGTGGTCCAGGGTCTGGAAGCTAGGTTTCAGTGCAGGTGAAGTGCAAAGTTATGCATATGGGGCATGGAAATCCAAGAGTGAAGTATTTGATTAACGGAGAGGAAACAGCAGCTGTGGAACAGGTGAGGGACTTGGGTGTCATCATCTCATCTGACCTGAAGGTATCAAATCAGTGCCAGGCCACAGTGGGGAGGACTAGCAGAATGCTGGGATGTATTAGTAGCTACTACAGTAGAAGGAGGGAGTCGGCATGCCCCTGGTCAGATCTCATCTGGAGTTCTGTGTTCAGTTCTGGATACCACACCTGAAGAGGGATGTTGGGAGAGTGTAGGCGGTTCAGAGGAGGGCTACTCAGATGATTCAGGGGATGCAGGGGAAGGTATACGAGGAAAGGTTGAGGGAGCTGGACATGTACTGCCTGGAGGATAAGAGAGACAAAAGGGATATGATCAAGACATTCAAATATCTAAAAGGTATTAACAGGACAGGGGAGCTTATTTCAAATTAAAAAATGTTCAACAACCAGGGGTCACAGTATGAAGCTGGAGGGTGGAATTTTTAAGGGTAACACGAGGAAGCACTTTTTCTAAGAGAGGGTGGTGGACACCTGGAATGACCTGCCAGAGGAGGTGGTTGAGACAGAAATGGTAGTGGGTTTCAAGCATGCATGGGATAGGCATATGGGAATCCTAGAGCGGAAGGGGGAAGGGGTAAGAGCTGGGGGGAAGGGGGAGCTCAGTAGCAGGGGTAATACTGGGCAGACTAGGTGGGCCACATAGGTCCTTATCTGCCGACATTATGTATGTATGTATGAAGAAGCTGGCCCATCAGTACACCACTCGTGACACTGGCAACCTGAGTTCACAAACAAGCTCATGTCATTGGGGGCCGGCTAGGGGGAGGAGGATTAAACATCCCAGAGGATGCTGTCCTCTGGGGAAAGAGGGCTCCATGCTCTGCTGTGAGACTGACACCTGTGTAACTACAGTTGGCGATACAATTTAAGATTGACTTGGAAGGGAGAGATGTCACGGACATCGGAGTGGGGATGCATGCACAGTGTGTCCACACACGCCTGGATGACTTTGCATGCGATGCCTTTGGGGGCACTCACAGGGGGGAAAAAAAGACTGTGACCTCAGCACCTCCTCAACACTGACAGCCCTGGTATATCCAGGGTTCCCCACCTTACTTGCATGAGCCCTGCCTGACAAGACCAGAATGTCTGGGAGAGCATTCCCCACCATGACCCACCTGGGGCAAAGTCAAGGCTTGATGGAGGTAAGTGGCCAGGACTGGGAAGTAGGAGGGGATCTTGAGGTCCCAAGGATAGGCCGAGGGGCTGAAGAGTATGGGGCCATAAATAGAAAGCAAAAAAAATCTATGAAGATTGCACCAGTCATATGGCCCCTGTCCATGGCATCCAAGAAATCAGTAGTCAGCCTAATCAGGGCAGTGTTGGTACCATGAAGTTTTCTGAACCCGTGTTGCTAATGGTTGACATTGGCAAAAGTCAGTCAGTCTCCAACTAGCTTACCCTCAGCCAATATATTATATTCAGAGGGAGTGGCATGACCCTTTAGAAGGGCATTGAAGTGAGACCAAAACTTCTTCAGGTTGGACAAGTGTCTGTCTTGCATATGGCAGAGATACAAAGTTAAATCCTGTAGCTTTTAGAGGACTTCCGTGATGTCACTCAAATGTGAGCAGCGATAGTTTCAAGCTCTGCAACCTTGCCTTCAAAATCTAACATAATCCTCCCATCTAAAACAAATTTTGAAACCACAACCAACAGGCAACGTAGTCTGTGATGCCACAAAACCGAACAAGGAGAAAATACAAAAATGGGACCTCAACAACCAAAATGAAGCAACTGCGGTTGACCAGGATGGAAGGTTTTGTAGCCAGCACTCCTAGGCCTCACACAATTTCAGAGTCCTCCTTGGGATTGATGGAGGAAGACAGCCTACACTCCAGGAAAGCAGGATGCATTCTAAAGAAGATAGTGCATTCAGTGCAAAAGATCGAGACTACAGTAGCTGACCTAAGACAAGACCTGCAAACCTTAAATAAGCAGGTCACAAGCAACACAGCCAAGATCGTGGGGCTGAGCGAATCCCAAGACTCATCGAACCGACTCCTTCTATATTTGCTGTGGCAGGAATGGCAGTTGAGAACTCGGATGGAGGATATTGAAAACCGAGCCAGTCGCAACAATTTTAGATTGTACTGTATTCCCGAAGGAGCAGAAGATGGGTTCCCTTCAGTCACAGATTTTATGGAACACCTCCTCCAAACCATGTTGTCACTCCCTTCGGATTTCTATTATGACATGGACAGGGCCCACCATTCACTGGGCCCTAGACTGACGAATCCTACAGCACTACCAAGGTCTATAGTAGTATGGATGGTTTACTACCAATCTAAAGATCATTTCCACAGGAAGCATGAGACAAACAGAAACAAAATATGAAGGAGCCAAATATACTTTGATCATGACTCTCTCCGTCCTTACAAGCAGAGGCAGCAAATATGAGGGTAAGCAAGAGTATTAAAAGAAGGAGGGACTCAGGTGCAGCTCAACTTTCTGGCAAAACTAAAATATTCACCCCAGAAGGCACTAAAATCTATACCTCTTGGTGGAAGCAGCACCGATTCTTCAGGAATGGTGAATTCCGGTCCCGGACCTCAGATGGATCAACTGGAACAAAATTGATTAAAGAAAGCTGGACTGTTGCAGGAGGGAAAACAGAAGAGACCTACTGGGCGCTTTGTCAAGGACTGGCAATTATGTAAACGCTGCTGGTGCGCCACTCAGTGATGCAAGCAGGAGACAGAGAAACCCTCAAGAGTGCAACCATCCAGACAGCGAGAACAGGGACCATTCATCAAGAACTGGAGTGAATGCAGGGTTGGGGGATTCCTGAAGCTACTCACAACGAACTGCTACAGAATTCATAGGAAAGGTTTGGTTATTCAAATGGGATTTTTAAAACAACACGAATAAGACAGCAGTTGGTTTACTGAAGGGAGGGAGAAGATGTAATCACTATTTACCATAAAGATCTTGGGGGTAAAGGGTTTAGCAATGGCTGAAACAGAATGTCTATTTTGAAATAATGAGGTAGAAGGTGGACTGGTAAAGAGTATTAGGGCATACTTTAAATAGATAAAATGGTCCCTGAAGCTGAAATACTGACTCCATTAAAGGATAAAAGAACACTCAGCCTAAATCTTAGCAATGGGAGAAGAAGCACAGCAAACACAAGCTGCAGAGCTTTTGACAAGCCTATTATCCAGCAGGGAAGGGGGGGTGGAGGAGAGAGCTGGAAAGGCGGTTCCCGATCCCGCCTTGTACCCTCTGGATCTTTCTATTGGCCTCACCCAAAACAAAGAACAGAAAGATAATTGGGAAATCTGTTTTAAGGAGGAAATCGAGTAGCTAGAATACGAGGTCAAAATCCTTTTTTTTTTTTACCTAAATAGTTGTCGATAAGAACACTCACAGTAGGTGACAATTGTTTTGTTCTCTGACAGGGACATTTAACTCTGATCAGTTGATATCCCAATAGGGATATTACCTTCATGGGCAAATACTGGGGAGAAAAGGAGATAAGGGGAAAGTTGTAATTCTCTGACTCTTGCATTTTCCATTCCTCCTATAGTAGAATCTAACCTAGGAAGACAATCCAAGTTTATAATTTCTTGAAGTTGTATTGTATCACTTGTTAGACTGTTTTTATTGTATATAGTTATAAACTGAAAGTTTAATAGCTGAACATGGTTCTTTCATAGAGTGCAATAGATTGGAATCACATCAGGTACTGGAAGTGTGCCTCGGGAAAATCAGAAATAGGGACCAAGACCTGTGGACAATGCCTCGCCCATACCCATGGAGATCTCAAGCTAATTTCATATAATATAAAGGGCATCCATTCTCCTATTAAGAGGACTCATTGTTAAGGGAATTGAAATGCTTGAAAGGAGACATGGTCTTTATACAAGAGACTCATCTAACGGGATGAACACCTCAAACTTAGAAGGGGTGGGTAGGACGGTTGAATATGCAGCCTCCAATCCTAGAAAGGCAGTAGTAGCAATTTTAATAAAAAGAGACCTCCCACTGATGGTATCCTCAGTAGAATCAGGGATGGAGGGATGATTTATAAGGGTTACTGGGGAAATCAGAGGGTTACAACTCCAATTGATCAATATTTATGCCCCTAACCAAAATACAGATATATTTTTAAGTAAAGTCCTACATAGGATAGCAGAGTACCCTCCGGGGCATATAATACTGGGAAAGGATTTTAACACGGTAAACAACTGCCTTTGTGATAGATCATCATGGGGTTTGGTCTACAAACACAAAAGCCACACAGGTACTGAACAGTATGACAAAAGAACAAGGGCTGTGTGACATATGGTGGCTCCAACATGAACGAGAAAAGGGCTATTCCTTTTTCTCTCCAGCGCATAAAGGGTATTCGAGGATAGACACCTTTTATACACAATCCCAATATCTATACAGAATATCAAAGTCTTCGCTAGGTAACGTCACCCTGTCTGACCACACCCCTATTTCTATCGACATAAAAGTGGAGCCAGTAGACAGACATTCATTGTGGAGATTGAATGTTTCCCTCCTAAACAAAAAAGTTTTGGTGAAAAAGTTAGGGGAAATTATAGAGGAGGAGTGATGATAAATAGGGCACAGGGATGCTCTAACCTTTCCATTTGGGAAGCTGTTAAAGCAGTGATCCACGGGGAGCTGATTAGTCACTCAGCCAGTTTAAAAAAATTTAAAAACCTAACATATGAGAAGTTAACCAAAAGATTGACTAGCTTAGAATGAATGTAGATTACATAGATTGTTCAAGCTTTATTAGACTTGCATCCATATTTAGCTTGCCTTGATATTTTATAACATTTCATATATTTGTGATACACCTATCAAGCCTAGTCTTAAATACAGCTGTGGTTTTACTCATGACCACCTCTTTTGGTAATCTGTTCCATAAAGGGAACCCTGAGGCTGATCCAATGTCTTCGCTTAGCAGATTCCATTTCTCTGTGGTTAACTGCAATGGATGGCCTCTAGTTTGGTATATTCCATGCTTTAGTGTCAACTCATAACTATTTGCTGTTGATCCATTCTGTAGTGCTTTGTGAACCATGCACATATCCCCTGTGATCTCTTATATTGGAGAGTGTATAGATCTAGTTCTTTAATCTTTCTGTGTGCGAGGGTTCATTACAGCCTGATATTGACTTTGTTGCCCTTTTTTGAATTTTTTCAAGTTTGATGGTATCACCTTTTTTAGACGGTGACCAAATCTGTGTCCCATATTCCAAATGTGGCCTAACCAATGCTCGGTACAAAGGCAGTATCACCTCCCTGTCCCTATTACCAATATGTCTCAGAATGCAGTTCAAGTTCTGACTAGCCTTGTTTGCCATTATACTGCAATGTTTACTAAACTGGAGGTTCTGTGTTGTTATTATTCCTAGATCCCTTTCCTTATTGGTAACTGGTAGATTACTGTTTCCTATAGTATGTTGGATACTTAAGTTGTGTCTCCCCACGTGCATAATAGCACACTTATTTACATTCAGGGGTAGCTTGTATTTGATTGTCCATAGATCTCATTTAGTGCTGTTTGCAGAGACTGTCCATCGCCAGTATTGTTCACAATTGCCCCTATTCTGCAATCGTCTGCAAATTTTGTATTCCATGCATTAGGATGCGAACAATTTAGGGATGCCACATATACGTTAAATAGACAAGGACCCAAGATGGAGCCCTGAGGAACCCCACTTGTTATCTCACCCAATCTGACATAACCCCATTGACCACCACTTTCTGTCTTCAATTAGACAGCCATTCACTCACTCAGTTGATTATATTTAAATTTAGTTTAATTGGCTCCAAGACGCCCATTAACTCTTCATGAGGTAGTTTGTCAAATGCTTTGGAGAAGTAAAGGTAAGCCACATCCACTGAATCCCCCTGGTCAATTGCCTTACTTGCCTGTTCATAAAAGGCAAGCATGTTCGTTTGGCATGACTTAGACTTAATGAACCCATGTTGTGTCATATCCTGTAGGTTCTCCTCTAGATGTTTAATTATGAGGTCATTACGTATGCCTTCCAAAACCTTACCCAATACTGAAGTTAGACTAACTGGTCTAAAATTTTCAGGTTTGGTTCTGGATCCCTTTTTTAGGATTGGCACCACCAGTGCCTCCTTCCAGTCCTGTACCACCTCCCCTTTGTCTAAAGATAGCTGAAAAATACAGGTCAGTGTCGGTGCTATATAATCTGCAATTTCTTTCAGTAACCTAGGATGCATTTTGTCTGGTCCTGGGGATTTATTAATGTTACGTTTTTGCAATCTTTCCCTGCCTTCTTCCACATCCACTTGTATTCCCCCTATTTCAGATTTAGCTTTGAATTTTGGAGTTCCTGATTTGTTAGGGCTAAACACCGAACAGAAGTACTCATTCTGGATGTTGGCTATTTCTCTATTGTCTGTGGTATTACCTTCATTGTTCATATATGGTCCAATGCTATTATGACCTAGCCTATTTTTATTTATGTGCACAAAGAATAATTTGTTATTGTCCTTAACTTTGTTTGCCAGTGTAGTTCATATGCAGCTTTAGCTTTTTAATAGCCATTTTGGTTTATTTGGCCAGTTCCTATATATCAGCATATTCTGGGAGTACTGTGTGCCCTTCAGTAGTTTGAAAACTTTATTCTTTGTTTAATCAGTTTTTATGTTATTGTTGAACCACCCAGGTGTGACTCTTTATTGCCATATTTGGTTCTGCTTGGTATGTGAATGGACACCTCCTTGGATATTTTATCTGATAGAATCCCCATGCTTCATCAGTATTTCTATCTCTAAACTTAAACTCCCAGTCCCAATCTCTCATGTCATCCTTCAGGGATGCAAAATCTGCTCTGCTAAAGTTTAATATTTTGGTGGAGCCCAAAATAGCATGTATAACTGGTAACTCCTTGATGTAAAACTCACTGAACAATGATCATTGGTACCTAAGGTGTGCTTATTTCAATATTTCCCACCTGATCCCCATATTTGTAAATATAAGATCAAGAATACTATTTGCTCTGGTACCCTGGAGTACCTTTGTTCCAATCCAGCATTAGCCATGGCCTCTAGGTATTGTTTTCAATGATGAACCTCCTTTCAGATTAATCCAGTTTATACCAGGTAGGTTAAGGTGCCCCACAATGATGTTATTTTCAGAGGGCTCTAAATCAGAAATATGTTTGAGTATTATATTATCAGTCTGTATTGAGCTGGGGGGGGGGCTATATACAATCCCTAAATTAATCTTGGCTTTATTTGGTGGTAATATTTGAACCTATAGCATCTCCACATTGTTAGATTTGTGGACAATTTCTACACTATTAATGGTATCCTTTATATATATGGCAATGCCTCCCCCTTTTCTCTGTTTTATAGATTTGGAGTATAGGTTGAAGGCTGGAATGTTTTTCCCGTGTATAACACCATCCTTCCACCATGTCTCTGTTATTAAGGCTAAATGTATATTTCCTTGTGCTAGTAAATATTTAAATTCTTCCATTTTATTTACCAGACTTCTGGCATTTAATAATATTCCTTTCCAGGTTTTGAGGGTGCCTTGTTTCCACCCAATATATTGCTTATGTTATTGGGAATCTTTCCTTCCTCCAGTTTAAATGGAGCTTGATTACTTATTTATTTTTTGCCCAGTTTACTTGTTACAATTTTATTTAAATGTAGCCCATCAGTTTTATATAATGCCTTGTTTCAGAATGTTGTAATTTGTCCATATATCTAATCTTTTGAAGTCTACAGAAGTGTCTTAGCCAGTTATTTATCCTGAGGATTTCTTTATTTTTATAAACATTTACATCCCATGTTGGTAACATGGCTGATATTATAACTTCTGCCACTTTGTTTAATAATCTGTCTACTACGTGTTCATAGCTGCTTTGGATGGTTATTAAGTTGTTTTTTCCTATATCATTTATTCCAGTGTGCAGAATGACCAGAGGGTTTTGTGTCCCCTCCATTAGTCTCTCCAGTAACCCATCTATATCAGTTAGCCTGACCCCAAGGGAGTGTGCTCACCAATGTGTTCTCCTTTCTGCCATTACATATAATGGTATCTGTTCCCTGGGTGATAGAATCTCCTATGATGAGGATATCCTTTTTATGTTGGTTCTAGTCAAGTTGATCTGTTCCTGTATTATTTTCTGCATTCATATCCTGCAGGTCGTCTACCTTCATTACAGAACCCTCAAGCTACCAAAGCTTATAAGGAACTACTGAAGGTGAGAGAGGAACTAAATAAACTATAGGAGGTAAGGTCACAAGACTGTTGGCCTATCATCTACAGAAAGCCCAAACAGAGAGGAAGGTGACACATATTATAAACCAAAAAGATCCAAAGAACCCCTTAACAAAACCCAAGGAAATTACTCACAAATTCCTGGAATTTTATAAAACCCTATACACAGAGGATAAGACAGAAGAGGAGGTATGGAAGAAAACTGTGGCTTTTCTTCAAAATTTACGATTACCCAAACTAACTATAGAGATGGCAGAAACTTTAAATACCCTGATCATGGCCCAAAAGTTAATAAAGTAATTAAGTCTTTACCACGGGAAATCTCCAGGTTCAGACAGTTTCAGCTCTGAATTCTACAAATCTTAAACAGTTCACTGTCCCCTATCCTGGCCGAGTATTCAATGATTGTCTAATAGAAGAGAGACAGCCAGATTCCTGGGCAGAGGCATTGATTACGGTTATCCCAAAGCCAGGGAAACAAAGAGACAGGTGTGAATTACAGACCTATATCATTATTAAACCAACACATGAAAACTTCAACAAAATTATTAGCCCTTAGACTACAAAGTTATATGGAATTCCTTTGTACATATAGATCAAACAGGATTTATCCCTAATAGGCATCTAACGGACAACATTAGAAAATTACTAAATATTATGCTGTGTAGTAACCCCACCAACACAGCACAATTGGCCATATTTTTAGATGCGAAAGGCTTTTGACCACCTAAAGTGGACTTATTTGACATCAGTTCTAGAACATGTAGGAATCGGGGACTTCCTGAAATGGGTAAAGCTATGCTATAAAAATCTTAAAGCTAAAATCAGAGTTAATGGGACAATATCAGAAAGTTTTACTATAGAGAGCACTAGGCAGGGGTGCCTGCTACACCCCTGCTTTTTGCCTTAAGCTTGGAACCCTTTGCAGAAACAATTAGGAACTCGGCCAGTATTCAGGGAGTAGCAGTGGGACGCAATGTCTGCAAAACATCTCTATACACAGATGATACTTTAATTTACATGGAAAACCCCCAAAAATCAATGCCTCCCTTTCTAAAACTACTAGAACAGTATGAAAACATATCAGGTTTTAAAATTAACCAAGATAAGTGTGAGGCATTGCTTATGAAGGTGAGTCTTTCTACATCTGCAAAAGAAAATATTCCTTTCAAATGGATGACAGAGAAAATTAAGTACCTAGGAATTTGGATTCCAAAACCATAGAAATCTGTTTAGAGATAACTATGCCCCACTCTTCTCTCAGATCTTTTCAGACCTCAAATGTTGGAACAATCTTCCCTTGTCTCTATCAAACAGAATAGACATCATAAAGATGAACATCTTTTCTAGATGCTCTTCCTCTTTTCAACACTTCCTTGCCTATCCCTACCAAAGAATGGAAAACCTAAGGAAAAATTATCATATTTTGTGTGGGCAGGTAAAACTGAGGATCAAATGGAAAGTGCTTCAAGAAAGTAAACAAAAAAGGGGATGGGGTCTACCAAACCTTCAGAACTATTACTTAGCTGCACAACTACAGATGGTAGATAAAATTATTCATCCCAGACAGAGAGGAGTTGGCAGCTTTTAGAAGAAAGAGATCATCCACAAATTCTTCTTAATATCCTGCCATGGATAGTTTTGACAGCGGTTTGAAAACCATCAAAAACTGCTGGACAAATCACACATTAACAATATGGCAGGAAGGCAAGTGTGGGAACGTCCCACCAGAGTGTGGTCGCTTTATTCCTCTCAGATATCTGCCTGGCTTCCCACAGAGACAGCAGAGAATTGCTTAGCAAAATGGGAGAAAAAGGTCTTACATTTTTATATCAACTGTTGGAAGGAGAAATAATAAAAAGCTTTGATACAGTTCAGCAATAATTTAATATATCAAAACAGGATTTCTTCTGCTACTTAAAATGCAGACATTATATACAGACAGGTTCTGGATTATCCTCCATACTGGAAGACCCAATCCCAGAAATTAAATTAATACAAGAAAAAAGTCACCTTTCAAACATTAAGCACATAATCTCACAAATATATGGATCGCTACAGGAGGGAGGGATTCTTAGCCATCCAACACAAAATAAGTGGGAGATGGAGCAGCAGCAATCGATAAGTGAGGAAGAGTGGCAAAAATATGAGAGAGGTACACAGAACCACATTGATAGCCAATTGAGAGAATTTAGATGGAAGGTATGCAGTAGTATTTCATTAGTCCCACAGTATCCAAACACTACAACAGAACATGAACAGACAGATACTGGAGGAACTGTGGGAAAAAGGAACACTCCATCATATTTTTGGGAATGCCAGCATATACAAATATTCTGGACAAAGTAGAAGCTACAAAAAAATCCAAATTTGCCAGATACACTGACCTTCCTAAACCTAGTGATGGGGCAGCCACTAAAGAAAGCCCAAAGAGCCACTCCAGATACCTGTTCCACATATTGATTGTGGCAGCTTTAAAAGTCATTACAAAAATTGGCTGATGGACAATGACTTAACCATCAACCAGTGGAGAACAAATATTACAAACATTAAAAATCTAGAGGCTAGCACAGCTAAAATTAGAATGCAAATAGATAAATTTAATATGAGATGGCTGCCTTATTACACACATGTGGAAGAGATGGAAGGTCAGTCTGTGTTGGATCAGTTGTGAGCTAAATGAGAGAGGAAGGAAAGGAAGGGATGAAGATTAGAAGTAAAAGATACCTAAACAAAATGGGAAGTAGCCAGAAAATGTCCCTGAGCACAGTCTTATAGGGCAACTAATATAGACAGGAATGTATGTGATGCTTAATGTTAAATGAAAATCTAGCACTCAGTTTTAGGCAATTAATTTTATTTGATTTTTATTTTATTTTATGTTAGAACTGGACAGTTTCATGTAAGGTTTTAAGTTTTGTTACATAAAAAGGAAAGCAGATAATCGTTATGATATGAAGGATAAACGGCTTCATGAGCAAGAAGAAAGTGGAAGAAATCCAACACATAAGGAGAATAACAGAAACTCTGACTTTCCCAAGTAATACAGGACTTGTTGAATCTATAAAAGAAAAGAGAAACATTATGAGAATAGAATAAGAGGAGCTTCTACGATCTGTATTTTTAATAACAAGTTAAGGAAAATGGTACTGAGTCATTGTCAAAAGTGTGAAAATTGTCTGTATGTAACCAAAGCAACAAAAGATAACTCATGTGCAGGTGAGGCCTGTATTACTATATGGCAAACTGTGTAACAATGAAATGTTAATCTGCTAAATAAAAATTAAGTTCTAAAAAAAAATCTTACAGCTTTACATGCACTGGAAATTTTGAGTTGCACTTAACATTTTGAGTTGGATCAAATATTTCATGTATACCATAGATCTTTGCTTGCTGTCATACTTTTTACACTGGTGTATATTCTATAGTAAAAATTAAAAGGGTGGAAGGGGGAGACTGTGCAGAAGGGGACCAAGAAAAGCTGACATCTTAAGCAGGTATTTCTGCTCAGTCTTTACAGTCGTGGGTGGAGGGGATGGACAACCAGGGAGAAGCAAGAATAGGATGGGGGGGGAGGAGGATACAGGTCGTTTTTCAGAGAAAAGAGTTCTGAAAGGACTTGCAGCTCTGAAGGTGCACTGGGCTATGGGACCTCATGATATTCACCCCAAAGTAATGAAAGAACTCAAGGAGGTGCTAGCTGCCTCGCTGACAGCCTTGTTCAACAATTGATTAGAAATAGGAGTGGTTCCAGAGTACTGGAGAAGTGTTGACGTCACTCTATGTAAGAGCAACAACAGGGAGTAGGCTGGCAATCATAGGCCCAGTCAGTCTCACTTCAGTGGTGGGGAATTTAATGGAAATACTATTGAAAGAAAGACTGATAGAATATCTTGAGTCCAATGGGCCACAGATTTAGGGTGAGGGGATCATGTTTAACGAATCTAATAGATTTCTTTGACTGGATGATGAAGGAAATTGATTAGGGTAGGGTAGTGGATGCGGCCTTTTGGACTTTAGCAAGGACTTCAACACAGTGCCACATAGAAGGCAGATTAGGAAGTTGACCAAAGTAGGAGTGGGATCCATCATGGTAAACTGGATTAGAAACTGGTTCTAGTACAGTGTTAGTGGCTCAGTAGGTAGCACACCCACCTCTGAGGCTGGGAGATCAGAGGGCTGTGGGTTCAGTTCCCACATCTGGCACTTGGGTTAATATCCCAATACTGACACTTTAGTGCAGCATGACGGGGGTGCCGTACTTCTGAGGTGCCGTCTTTTGGATGAGACGTTAAACCGAGGTCCCATCTGCCTGGATTGGTGGTAGTTCAGGTGGATGTTAAAGATCCCATGGCACTTATCGAAAAGAGTAGGGAATTTCCCTGGTGCCCTGGCCAAATTTCCCCCATTCACTAAAAATACCACCAATAGCTTAATCTGGCTCAATTTCAGTTGCTTACCATCTGTATCCCCCCTCCCCTGGTCGCCCCTGAAACAGGGACTTCTAGTCCCAGTGGGCCTACCGGGTAAAAAAAATTCAATAAATAAATAAATAGGAGCCAGAGGGTTGTGATTAACAGCACTTATTTTTAGGAGGGGCATGTCACCAGTGGGGTACCACTAGCGCGGTACCGGGACTAGTCCTCTTCAGTATCTTCATAGGCAACATTGCAGAAGAGCTGGAAGGGAAGGTATGCCTTTGCAGATGATGCCAAAATCTGCAATAGGGTGGATACTCAGGAAGGGGTGGAAAAATGTGCAGTGAAACCTGAAGAAGGGTCAAAAACATGGCAGCTGGGTTTTAATGCCAAAAAGTACAAAATAATGTAGATAAGGCATAGGAACCCCTGAAGGAGTATAGGATGGGGGAGAGCCTGACAGTAACCAGACAGGAAAGGGACCTCAAGGTTATCATATCTGCAGACCTGAAGGTGGCAGGGCAGTGTGAGAAGGCAGTGGGTGGAGGCTACTGGGATACTGGGTTGCATAGGGCGGGGTATTCCAGTAAGAGGTCAGATATGGTGTTGCCATTATATTGCATGCTGATGCGTGCCACAGCTGGAGTACTGTGTTCAGATTTGGAGACCGCACCTCAGAAAGACATAGATGATAGAGGTGGTCTATAGAAGAGCAACTAAAATGGTGCATGGTTTACATGAGAAGCCCTCAGGAGAGATTGAGGGATTTCAACCAGCACCATGGAAGGGAGGAGAGGGAGGTGACATGATAAATACCAACAAGTATCTTAAGGGGTGGGGGTGAACATGGTATAGGTGGGGAGTCTCTTTCAAATGAAAACAAACACCAGAATCAGGTGGCATGCAATGATGCTGGAGGTGGGTCTTCAAGAATGATGTAAGGAAATATTTCTTCTCTGAAAGGGCAGTGGATGCCTGGAATAGACTGCCAACGGAAATGGAATGGCTAGAACAGTGGGGGGATTTCATGCAAGCATGGGATAGATGTAGAAGTATTAGGCAGGATGCAGGGAAGTTGGGAGGGTCAGTGGAGACCAGACAGGGTCTGTGAAGACAAAACAAACACACACAACAATGGGCAAGTACCAGGACATGGCTGTGGTGCTAAAACAAACTACTGTAAGTACAAAGCCAAATTAAAAACACCCGCAGCAAGAAACAGACTCAGACCCTGGTAAATGCACCAAAAATCTCTTACCATTTTATTCACATAATCTGCAGCTGGAGGCATTCACGTGTTTTGTTTTTTTGTACACTATGTGAATAAACGGTAAGAGATATTTGCTGCATTTACCGTAGTCTGAGTCTATTTCTTGCAGTGGGTGCTTTTAACTTACTTGGCACTGAAGGACTTACAAGGTAGGGAGCATCTGGGCAGACTAGGTGGTCCAAGCAGTCCTTTTTTGCCATCAAATTCAATGTTTCCATGTATATTGTAAGGGCTAACTTGGGAGAGCTGTCATTGAGATATACTGCCAATTAAAGACTTTTATCATATTGGCTAAATATTGAAAATATTGACAAGACCCATATTCCAGTTAAATGCCTGGTGGAAAAAATCACATTAGGCAATAGAGGCCTAGTTGCCATGATTAAATACATTACTGTCATCTTTAAAAGCTGTATCTTGTCTACATTTGTGGAATCTCTTAATGGATTGAGTTATCAGTATTAACTCATTCTATCTTGTGCAGCCATTTTGGATCGGGTTAAGCAATGGGTGGTTCTGACACCATATGGCACTACTGGTAGGAATACACAAGACATTTCAAACAAAATATATTTACACTGGCAAAGCAGATTGATGTTTAACTAGTTCATGCTTCTCAAAAACATACTCGTTGGTTAGAACTCTATCTGACTTTATTCAAATCTCATGAATAATGGAGTGCTATCTCCACTTCAAGGTTTGAGTTATTTTCAAACAGGCTAGAGGCCTGTTACTTTAAAATAGTTTCGATGGACCTTAAAGAGCTAGTGGAGCCAAAACAGGCAGACAGGAAAATAATAATTTTAGTAGTAGTCAGTTGTAACTTTTTATTTCTAAAGTATTTTCTTTTCCTTTTACCCATCAGAAAGTCTTCTATGTGGTAATATTGTGCTGGATGTGTGCAACAGCTCTTAACCCACCAGCAGCATATCTAACTCTACTGCTCACACTACATCATCAGCATTATGATCTCACTGACAGTGACATCACAGGTGAATGACCTGGCAGTCATTCACTTGCTGTTCCTAAGTAGCAGTGATGTCACAGTCAGTGAGGTTGCAGTGCTGATGATGTAGTGCGAGGCAGTATAGTAAGACATGTCAGCTGCCAGGCTAAGAGCTGTTCTACACATCCACCTACTAACATCAGGTAAGCAATCTTCTAATTAAACAAAGAAAAAGAAAAAGTACCTCAAATATAAAGGTAATGCTTGGCTGCTTTAAAAATCTAATATTAGTTTTAGGTGGTACACTAGCTCTTTAATAAAAATGCCGCTGTGGTCAGGGTAAGAGGAAGATCTTAAACATGTTTTATTGAATGGGAACAGTACCAGTAGCCCCACAACCAACTATGGGGCTGGTCCCAATGTGCACTATGACCCCTATGCACAAGGGGTGGGTAATACGTGCCTGAGGTGCATACTCCACCCATGCAGCTATGCACCCGGGTGGCCACATGTCTGAACAGTGGCCACCATGCAGCTCCTGTCACGTTGACCCCACCCCCGGCTTGCAGGCCTGTGGGGGTGGTAAGGTGGAGCTGCGGATCTGTGGGCAGCCAATCAGCTGCCTGACCCAGATCCCACAGTGGATCACTTGTGCCTGTGAGTACTAGGTGTGTTGCTGGCACGCTAAGCATACATGCTTGGTGTGGGTTGGTGCCGGTCAACCACCCAGCTGGCCTCCTAGCATGCCCACATGCCAGGACTTCCCTGATGGGGTGCACAGGACCCAGCCTCACCATCACAGCCCACGGATGTAACTCCTGGGGCAGCGTAACTGGGCCCCTGCCTTTATAGCTGCCTCAATGTGTTGGAGGCACCCAACACCTGTGCCCGGCACTCCCACATGGTCATGCATCCCGCAGTGCAGCACACCCTGCGCCTGCCTGGTCCTCCCCCACCCGCAGGTCTGCTTTCCACGGGATCTGGTGCATGAGGGGGTGTACCTACATTGGTGAATGCTGGGGGCACAGTAAACTTGGACAGGTGAGGTGGACTAAGCACCAGGATTATGCAGCTGCCATACCCATTCCGCACTCTCGTGCATAGGGCCCAATGTGTGCCAAAGCATTTTGTTTTACTTACTGTTTACTGTACTTTAGTAGATTGCATCAGACTAATTTTGCTTACTTTCAGGCTGACATCTTTAATTAGAAATCCCAGAATCCCCTGCAGCTGACATCAGAGGAAGACTGCAGCAGTGAGGAGAGTCAATAGCTTGTGGTGCATGTTAGAGGTTTTATAAGCAAGTCTTCTGTGACTGCACTTAGCCCCGACTGGACAGAAGGACCAAAAAAACAAAAGATCAGAGCTTATAAAAAGGCTACTGAATTTCCAACTGCTGCAACCCTGCTTCGATGTCAGCTGTAGGGGGTTCTGGGATTTGTAGTTACTGAAAATGTCAGCCTGGAAGTTTGCAAAATTAGTCTGAAATGACTATTATACTATAGTGAACAGTAAGCAGAAAACAATGTTTTTGCACACAAAGTGCACATTGGGGCTGACCCCACACTTAGGTGTGGAGCTATTAGTGCTAACTGTTCCTCTTTAAACTGTAAATGGTATAGCTAGACTAGAAAAATCTTCCTGGATGACAGACCCTTTCTATGGCACTTTAAATTAATACTAAAGATAGTACATGGGCAACTGGAGTTGCAAACTTTCTCTAGTTAGCATATAATTGGGTAAAGATCAGCCACTCTTGCCAGTGACTAATGTTTTGGGTAGCTAATGATGATGTTATCTCATGTGCATAAACATGGACATAATCAAATGTGTAAAAATGATATACAGGAGAAGCACGCTGGCACGCCTCACCCTGGCCTTGCCGCAGAGGGGAATCCACAGGGAACCTCGGGATGGACTGGTTGGGGATCATGGGCGGAGGATGTACCCTATGAGGAAGGGTCATAGCCCTGTTGGCAGTCCAAAGCTCCTCAGATGTGTGAACTTGTAACCTGGTGCAGAGCAGGAGGATCCTGTTGATGAAGGGTCAAAAAAATGACTCCTAAGCATGGAGAGGAAAAGCTTTTTGCCCAAACAGTACTAATAATGTAATAAGAAATTATGAAACTGTGATACTAAAGGAAGTAGATCTAGCTCTATGAAGTCAAGTTCTGAAGAAATGTAACTATAGTTTCTGAAAGAAAGGCATTTAAGGAATTATCTGAATATCCTGTGGTTATTAACCAGTCAGATAGCAAGCAACACAGTAGTGATGGACTGTGACAGATATATAGAAAATATCTTGGAATTATTAAATAACACCAAAGTCTATAAAAATTGTCTAAAAATCTCACTGACATCTGCAAAACAGATCTTCTCAAACTTTTAGAGTGGGGAAACAAGCTGGACAGATGAGTGAGGATGAAGTAAAATTCATTTTCAATGATACACCTACTTACCCACACTCTACACTCTCCCAAAATACACAAGGGATTACAGAATCCACCTGGAAGTCCAATTGTCTCTGGGGTCGGATCGCAAGATAATTTAAATCATTTTATTTAATTTTTCTGAAAAATGTCTTTTGGATGTCAGATCCTACCTCAGAGACAAAATGGACATTCTGGAGAAAACACAAACTCTATCATGGGACCCAGAAAATATCTGGCTATATATAGATGTGGAGTCCCTTTATACTAGTATAAGACACCAGGATGGGATACAGGCATGCTCACATTTTCCTAAAAGCAATCCCAAATATCAGGACTTCCCCATCGAGTTTATACTTGCAGCATCGGATTTGGTTTTAACACAAAACTACTCTGAATTTAATGGAGAGCGTTATTTACAGCTGGAGGGAGCACTGCAATGGGGGCAGCAATGGCCCCAGCTATAAACCTCTTTTGGGAAATTGGGAACAATCCTCTATTTTTGTAGAATCTGTCAATCCATACCATAAGAACATTAAGATGGGATTGTTTTATCGACAATATATTATGTAGCGTAGGGCCCTGAGGAGGAAATTGAACCATTTATGAATTGGTTAAATGAGAAAATGATTTAAACCTAAAGTTTACATATAGCTACAGTAAAAAGAAATCAGTTTTCTAGATGTGACACTGTTCAAAGACAATAATAACAGAATTCAGTTCAAAATGTTTAGGAAGGTTACAACAGCTGACAGCTTATTAAGAGCTGACAGTGCCCATCTGAGATCCCTGGTAATTCAATACTCCTATGGCCAGTTTCTCGGATTAAGGAGAAACTGCTCTAGGGATGAAGATTTTGGAAGCCCAAGCACTAGAAATGATGGAAGGTTTGAAGCCAGGGGGTACAAGAAGGAGTTACTGAAGGGTGCCAAAGAAAAAGCCAAACTGGAGAAAAGTGAACACTTACTTAAACCAAAATACAAAAAGGCTTCTGAAAAGGAGAATAATTCTCCAGTTACATTTGTAACACAATACAACAATCAAGTTGGTGAAACTGGAGCCATAGTTAGAAAATTTTGGCCCCTCCTTCTTAATGACCCCATTCTAGCTCAGGAGCTGGGTGAGAGCCCATGAATTACATTCTTTAAAGATGAAAATTTGAAAGACAAACTTGTCAGAAGCAGATATGTTGACTTCCGGTGACGTCAGCAACCTGAATGGCAGCATAAACTAGCGAGCCTCCCGACCCAACATAGAATCGATAGGCATCTGCAGTTTTTAAAAAATGCATTTGCTGGCTAAAACGACGAGGTTGAAAGCGGGGTCGACCAGGAACGCCCAGAAGCTACAGCTCCTATTACAGGGAGAGAAAATGGCACGAACAACGGGGCCTACTGAAGATGAAGACAGTATGGCAGTGGAGACTGGGCCAGATGATGAATACCCGCAGCTAGTAGCCTCGATCATGCAGACAGCCAGAACAGTACAAAAGATAGACACCTCACTGACGGAACTGAGAGCCGACAAAGGGAAAATCGAGCACAGAACAGATCAGTTGAGCTGGGCTTTACAACAGTCATGGAGCAAGCGGACTGCTATGATCATCTCTTGCTGTTCTTGATGGCCAGGGAGAGAGAACTACGAACCAAACTAGATGACATTGAAAGAAGGAGCAGGTGACAAAACCTCCGGATATATGGTATCCCTGAGGGAGCTGAGGAGGGAACCCCAGATGCAATAACCTTCCTGCAAAATATATTTAGGGAATCATTAAAATTACCTCCAGAATCTGATGTCTCCATGGACTGTGTGCATCACTCCCTGACCCAGCGCCCCTCGGGTCCTGACTCTCATCCAAGATCTTTCGTGGTGCAGATGACTAACTACAATTCAAAGGAAGAAATACTTAAGAGAGCATGGAGGTTGAAGAAAATTATGTTTGGGCCACACTGCATTACAATAGATAATGATTATACTGCGGGGTTTAGGAGGCTCGTCGCACCATGTGGCCTATCTTAAAGCAGCTCAGGTCCCGAAATTTAAAGGCACAGATGCTATTTCCCACGCGCCTGCGGGTGGAAACCAAACAAGGCACTAAAGTCTTCGAAGACTTGCTGGAAGCCAAAAACTTTCTGGAGGAGACCGGAATATCAGTTTCTGGACTGGAGAAAGAGCGAATGGAGAAGGAGTTGCGGCTTTCAGCCTGGTCGGTGGCGCGCAAAGGGCTGACCAGCCATTCTCAGCCGCATTCCACTTACCTGCGAGCAAACATCACTGCACTGCTCAAGACTTATGTTTCTGCGGCGCAGCTAGCTGGGATTGCCTCACAAGATGCCACAGTATCAGAGGCACAAGACCAGATGATAACCCCCCTGTCGGACAGAACCTCCATAGGTTGAAAGGGCAATCACACGCTTTCTGGTTACAACACAATATGAACACTTGATGTTATGGCCTTACTGAATGGGACTTAACTGAAGGTAAAAGCAGCAATGGATATGCAATCAGACTGGGGTCTCAAACTAAGGGGGGTAAAGGAGTTGTGGCTGCAGGGGGGGAGACGGCTTGGAGAGGGCTGCTGCTATTCAGTTGTTGTTTAAATGTTGAAGGCTGGGGCCAAGTTGGCTCTAGTAAGCTATAAGCTTTTCATACTGTTTACCCAATTTAATTATAAAGACTTTGATTACTCCGTTGGTGCTGATTTGCCAGTTTAAAGGCAATCAAGTTTGCTATGATTTTAAAGTAAAACTACACAGTAATAACTCTGTATACATAGGTTATCGATTGTGTCTATTTAGTTTCCACTCACAACTTATAGAGGAGTTTGGGAGGTGCCCCTGGGATCCATGTGGCACACTCAGAATTAAACCCTTACCTTATTTTTACCTGGATATGGCTGAGACCCCCGTGAAATTATTGTGCATGGAATATTAATGGACTCTCCTCCCCAGTTAAGCGTGCAAGAGTACTCTCAGAGAAAGAAAAAGTAAAGTCGACATAATTTACCTGCAAGAGACCACCTCAATCACGCTGGAACATGTTAAACTGGGGAGGATAGCAAAGGGGAGCTTACTCGACTCTTCCGTGAAGGAAGGAGAAGAGGTGTGGCAATAATCATCTCGCAACATACCCCCTGGCAGGTGCAGGCTAGGTGGGAGGACCCCTTGGGCAGGCTGGTGTTGCTTAGAGGGCAACTGGGAGAGACAGAGGTTACCCTAGCAAATATATACATCCCACCAGACTCGTCAGTACCTGAAATTAAGGGACTGCTAGACAGGATAGCGCAGTTCACTAAAGGAGTACTGTTACTAGCTGGAGATTTTAATTTGTTACCTAACCCCGAGTGGGACACCTCAAGCCCTAACACCCCTAGGAAAACCCCCCAGCAGAAATTCCTATGCAGGTTTCTGTCGGAGGTGGGATGGTCGGATATCTGGCATATCTGCACCCCCATTCCAAAACTATACGCATTACTCAGCAGCCCATCGCACCTATTCCAGAATTGATTTAAGCATATTACCCAAATTGAACACCTAAACCTGCTAATGGATGTCCAATTGGGTGATATCTCCCTGTCGGACCACGCATCGTAACCAGTTCCTGGAGGTTGGGCCTACAGGAGGACCACAATGTGGCGTTTAAACCCCTACCATTTCAAATCTAAACATTTCAAGGACTTCAGGAAGGACAAGATTGCAGAGATCCTGAAGACAATTCAGACCCGAGACCCCACCAGGTATTTTATGGGACACCATGAAAACTGTACTTGGGCCACCTCATTAAATACACATCTTTACAGGCTAAAGCTTGAGACAGTATAAATCCACCTTGGAAGAAACCTTGCATTTCTTACAAGAGGCTCATAAACAAGGGACAATACAGTCCTCCCACAGCTTAATCAGGTTAAACAGGACCTAGATAGATTAGCATTGCAACAGACAGAAATCGCGTTGACTTTCCTTAGGCAGAAATACATGAGGGCCGAGAGCCTCTAGGCTTCTGGCCTATCAAATAAGGAAGCAGAAGAAAGCTACAGTCATAATTACGATTCGACACCAACTGATGGTAGGCCCCTGAATAAGATCTTGGACATAACAGAAGCCTTCTAGTGTACTACTCCACATTATACACCCCAGAATTTTGAGTGTCCCCAGGAAAAATGAAAGAATTCCTACAGCCCCTGGCTCTCCGGAAGCTTACTTCGGAGCAGGGGGAACGGTTGCTTAACCCAATTACAAGCCAGGAACTACTTAAAGCTATTGCCCAGGCTAAAACAATGAAAGCTCCAGGGCCTGACGGATACGGAGCAGAGTTCTACAAAACCGCTAAAGAATTGCTCTTGCGGACATTATTAGACACCTGTAACTCGGCTCTGGAAGGAGATCCCCAACCCCCTACCTGGGCCTATGCCACAATCTCAGTTATACCCAAGCCTGGTAAAAAACCCCAACTTTGCGAATCATATCGCCCAATTTCGGTTCTGAATACTGACTATAAGATATTTACGGGAATAATTGCCCGCAGACTGGAAACAGTGCTATCTCAGTTAGTACACAGGATCAGACTGGATTTGTAGGAGGTCGTACAACCACGGATAATATAAAGAGAACCTACCACATAATCTGGAAGATGAATGACTTGGAACACCCTGTGGCCCTGGTGAGCCTTGACGCAGAAAAGGCCTTTGACAGGGTGCACTGGTCCTTTTTATACTCGGTACTAGAGGTTGTAGGGCTGCCCAGTACATTCATTCAGGTGATAGCCAATATATATTCATCCCCGAAGGCCTCTGTCCGTATCACAGGACATCACTCAAAACCTTTCCCTCTTTATAGAGGCACTAGGCAGGGATGTCCTCTGTCCCCTCTCTTGTTCACCCTATTTATGGAGCCCCTAGCACAGCTAGTCAGACAGTCGGAGGACATTCAGGGGATAGAGGTGGCTGGAGAAGAGCACCGGATTGCGCTTTATGCAGACGATGTACTTTTATACATACAGAACCCAGCAGAATCTCTACCCAAAATTAATAAAATTTTAGAAACCTCCGGACACCTTTCAGGCTATAAAGTTAATATTTCAAAAACAGAGATCCTTACATTTCAATTCTCGCCTGACCCGGCCATCCGGGAGCGGTTCCCCTGCAAATGGGACTTAGGGAAGCTAAAATATTTCGGGATTAATCTAGCTAGGGACCTGGGGGATGCCTATAAACTTAACTTTGTTCCCTTTACCACTCGTCTTAAAGAAGACCTGGCCAGCTGGGCAGTTCTCCCGCTGAGTCTCTCAAGGAAGATAGAACTTATTAGAATGGTTATTTTACCAAGAGCCCTATACCTTTTAATAATATCCTATCACTCTGCAGCGGACGGTGTTCCGGGACTGGAGAAGGCAATCTCTAATTTCATCTGGGCAGGTCGTGGCCGAGGGTCAGACTGAAGTTGCTTACTAGTCCAGAAACCGAGGCGGTTATCCTTCCTAATCTTCACTGCTATTACCAAGCAGCCCACTTTACGATATTCTGGCAAGGCAGCTGTCAAATGACAAACCGCACTGGGCAGACATTGAACAGGCAGCAATCCCAGACTTGGAGTATTTATCCAAGCTTTACCAGGGAGTGGGGCGCCATGCTGGGTCTGGAGTTTTACCCCAGAACTGCAACATAGACTGATAATCTGGAACCAGATCAAACGGCAATTCTCTATCACCGCCTTCCTTCCGCTAATTACCCCAATTGCAGCACTCCCAGACTTTTATCCTGGTAGAATGGACCATATTTTCCGACAGTGGTCAAAATATGGACTGCATTGCCTCTTTCAAATTACAAACTTGGGAATACTCTGGTCCTTTCGGGAAATCCAGGTAAAGTTTAGCATACCTAACACCCACCATTATAGATACTTACAACTAAGGCACTATTATGAATCACTCCCGTCCGAGGTGTGTGACCCTGAGCACCGCCTCCTCTGTTCTCTGGGTTACATCACTTACTTAGCTCCCAGGCCGGGGACACTTGATCTCGGCCCTCTACCAGTCCCTGATGGCAACACACTCAACGTCCAATAACTGAATTACATCAAAATGGCAAAAGAGCTAGACTGCCCTATAGCAGCAGAACACTGGGAACAGGCCTGCCAACAGGTTGCCGTGCACGCCTGCCTCTCATCAGTGGCAGGCGTTCCTCTGGAAATTTTGACTCGTTTAACTCTCCAGAGGTTACAAGTCATTACCCCCAGATACTCCTCTGCATGCTGGCGTTCGTGGTGGAGAAGGAAGGCCCACCTCACACATGTCATTTCTCGTGCCCTAAGCTAATGTTATATATCCAGTCACTACAGGCAGAGTTGCAGGGAATATTTGATAGGCCTATTCAGCTTACCCCGCAGGTATTTATCCTGTCTATTCTTCCTCCAGCCTTTAAGGACTCAGGAACCCGCTATCTCTTGGCCATATTATTGGCGGCAGGGAAAAAAGCCATCACTAAAAATTGGTTGACCACTAAAATCCCAACTGTTAAGGACTGGTGGACAATCACTAAACAAATTTATCAGTTGGAAAAAATAACATATAGCCTAAACAACAGTCAGGAGAAATTCAGAGACAGATGGAACAGGTGGCTTATATATTATATGCTCAAGGACCAGACGTTTGTGCCTTAGCTCAACCCCCCAGTTTACCCCAACAGATTTAGTAGAAATGCCTGCATGGATCCGGGGAGCTCTCAACCATCTCCCCACTCTTTTATCTCTGACTACAGAGGAGAAACCATAATAACTGTATAATGTATGCTGGGATATATGTATGTAATTACGTATGTTTCTCTTTGGAATACAGTATTTGATGCACTAACTACATTTCTCCTGAACCACCACGAACGGGATCATCCTGGATTCCCTGGTTTACAATAACTAGTGCTATTAATCAATCTGGTATGAACTCTTTACATGTTTGCACTGGAATAATAGACAGATGTTTGCTCTGGAATTCCTAGTGAGTACCTCTACCTATTTACTTTAAATTTGTACTGCATGGACTCAATCGATTGTTAAAAGTAAGTAAAATGAAATAAAGATTATAATTACAAAAAAAAATAAAAGAGAGGGCTGCTGCTGAGTTACAGGGGACTCCGGGGCATTGGGGGGATTCCCTTCCTTCCCACACATGTCCTGAACAGAGTTCTGGAGGGATGCCAGAGAGGATGTGGACATTTAAAGGACATTAAAATGCAGTATAACTGGATATAGTAGCCTTCTTTCAAGCTGTAAAAGTTTTAAAAAAGAAAACAAAACGGAGGTCTGAAGACAACATGCTTGCAATGTTATAAATCGAAATGGGTTACATAACCAGTCAGCTGGCAGGACATAGTTTTTGCTGTTTTTCTCTCTCCCTTCTACACCTTAACGGGTGGGGGTTAAAAGATGACTGCCTTTATTGTTAAATGGATTGGGGAGGAGGACCCTCTGAATCGAGTTAGAAAGGAGTTGGGGAGAGGATGGCTCAGAAGATCGGAATTTAAAATTATCACCTTTTGCTTACTGGCTCTGTTGACGCCAGTATTACCTCTGAGCTTTGGGTTGAAACCCAAAAGTGATGCTCTAAGGAGGTTTACCCACAACACCATACAGGGCAAAGTGTCCCAATGAGATGGACCAGTCCAACCGCATGGGCTGAATGACCTAGGAAGCTGGGGTATCCAAGAAGGATATATCATAACTCTCTGCAATATCTACATCAGAAAAGAAGATTGTGCGGCCCGGTGGTGCTGAGGGTTGAGGCGTTAGGACGCCACACCTCACGCTGCGCCGGCGACCCGGCCCGGAACGACTCGGCGGTCGTCGCGGGAGGGAGATCAGCATCCCAACGATGCCTCCTCCTCAGGGTGGCTACCAAGAGCGATCGCGCCTGCACCTTCCATAGCCGTGAAGCACCGGCAGAGGGAGAGGGGTGGAGGCGGCCCTGGCCGGAGCCGAGGGGGATGTCTCGGCACATGAGGTCTGGCGTGGCGTAAGCACGCCACCACTGGGACGACGCCCCAGCGCAAGGCAATCCTGGGGGAGCGGGACGCCAGGGGAGAAAACGAGAATACCTCCGCAGCCCTAGATGAAGTCTCACAGTCCGCCCGACCACCAATAGGACAGACCCCAATGTGCAAGGGAGAGGAGGTGGCACTCTAGGGCAGATCCCTGAAGGTAGGTAAAGTGGGGGACATGAGCGGACGGAAGGAGGGGGCACCGGAGGCAGTAAGGAGGGATAAAGATGAAAATAAAAAAAAAAAAAAAAAAAGAAGATTGCATAATGGAGGCAGAGGGGGGGATATTTTGTAATTGTTTAAAGATGTTCATTTAAAAGGTTCTGAAAGTTGCTGTTTATATGTTAACGGATTCTTGGTTACACACTGTTAAAAGGACAATATTCCCACTTGGGGGGATAGAGTATTATATGTTTCTATTCATATCCGGGCTGGTCGGTGGTTGAGAACCAGCAAGTTATTGTTATACAATAGACATAATGAATGGCACAGAGACTGTTGCAGACAAGTGCATATTGACAGTAGAGTGAAGAGGGAGGGACAGAGAGCAATTTTAAAGCAGAGAGAGGATTAAATGAGTGGGGAGGTGAAGGCATACTGGATTTTAGAAGGGCTAACTTTGGCAAAATGGATGAATACCTGAGGAATACACTAGCAAATGGCCAAAAAGGAGGGTGGAAGAACAATGGAGAGAAATCAAAACTGCCATCATAGAGGCAACAAGCCTTTATAAAACAGATAAAGAAAACAAAGCAGAAAAAAAAACACTATGGTTCTCAAAAGAGGTGGCAGGAAGGTTAAGGAGAAAAGGCTGCATTCAGAAAGTATAAGGCATCACAGAAGAAGCACGAAGGGAACTGTATCAATTAAAGCAGAAAAGAAAGCAGGAAGGCAGTCAGAATAGCAAAAGCCCAAACTGAGAAAAAAATTGCCAGGTCAGTTACGATAGGGGATAAACTTTCATGTACAGTAGGGATATATAGAAAGGTTAAGGGAGTGAATAGTGAAGATTAATAAGGAGAGGGGAGGTGGGCAGAGGAGACAGTGAAAAGGCAGGGGTACTGAATGAATACTTTGCTCAGTATTTACAAAAGAAGATGAGGAGGAGTTACCTAAACCAGACAATAGAAGCACTCTGGGTAGGGGATTGACACCAGTCCATTTACAGAAGAAAGAGTCCTGAAAGAACTCCTAAAACTCAAGGTGGACAAAGCAATGGGGCCTGATGGGATTCACCCCAGAATCCTAAAAGAACTAAGGGAGGACCTAGTGATACCACTGACCACACTTTTTAACAAATCATGGGAGGATGGGGTGGTACCTGAGGACTGGAGGGGGGTAGATGTGATTCCCCTTCACAAAAGTGGGAGCAAGGCAGAAGCAGGAAACTACAGACCTGTAAGTTTGACCTCAGTGGTAGGGAAAATTATGGAATCACTTCTGAAAGAAAGAATTGTTGAATACCTAGAGGGCGCGGGCAGAACCCAAAACAGCATGGATTTATGCAGGAAGGTCATGTCAGACGAATCCAATAGATTTCTTTGACTGGGTGACCAAAGTAATAGACCTGGGAGGGGCTGTGAGATATGATCTACCTAGACTTTAGCAGGCATTTGACACAGTCCCACAAAAGATTAATAATCAAGTTAGCCAGCCTGGAGTGGGTCCCAGGGTGGTAGCCTAGGTGCAAACTGGCTGCACAACAGGACACAGAAGGTAATAGTGAGTGGAAACATTCCAAGAAAGGGGGTCACTAGTGAGTACCTCAGGGCTCAGTACTAGGTCCAGTCCTCTTTAACATCTTTATAGGTGACATTGCAGAGGGTCTGAGGGAAAGGTATGCTTCTTTGCAGATGATACAAAGATCTGTAACAGAGTTGATACACCAGGGGTGTAGAAAGGATGAGAAAGGACTTGGCAAGTTGGAGGAATGGTCAGACATATGGCAACTTAGATTCAATGCAAAGAAGTGCAACGTAATGCACCTGGGAAACAAAAACCCAGGAGAAGAGTACACAATAGCAGGGGAGGTACTAACAACAATAAAAATGGAATGGGACTTGGGGTTAGTCATATCAGATGATCTAAAGGTGGGTAAGCAATGTGAGAAGTCAGTAAGGAGAGCCAGGGGGATACTGGGATGCATAGGAAGGGGCATCACAAGTAGAAAAAAGGGAAGTGGTTATCCCTCTGTACAGACAGTTGGTGAGACCCCATCTGGAGTACTGTGTGCAGTTTTGGAGACCACATCTACACAAGGACATAGACAGGATGGAAGCAGTCCAGAGGAGGGCAACTAAAATGGTGCAGGGTCTGCATCAGAAATCATATGAAGAGAGAGACTGAGAGAGCTAATATGTGTACCCTTGATGAAAGGAGGGACAAGGGGCCATGATAGAAATGTTCAAGTACCTCAAGGAATCAACAAGTCCAGGAGGGTAGCATCTTTCAGAAAGAGAGATGCAAGAACAAGGGGACACAATTTAAAGATAATGGGGTGTGACTCAGGGGTAATGTGAGGAAATATTTTTTCATGGAGAGAGTGGTGGATGCGTGGAACTGCCTTCCTGGGAGGTTGTTGGGGCTAAAACAGTGGGGAATTCAAACATGCATGGGACAGACACAAGGCAATTGTAGGGGGGTGGCAGGAGTAGGCTGTTGGTTAACTAGAATCTGCAGCTTATCCAGTAGGTAGGGAAATGGGCAGACTGGGTGGGCCAAGTGGTCCTTATCTGCCATCAAAGTCTATGTTTCTATGTAAATCTACCAAAAATACGAGGGGGAACAGAACATTGGATAAGGCTGAAAACTTAAACTATGGCTAAGGTCAAATCTAAAATATTATCTTATAATGTTAATGGTATAAACCATCCTATTAAAAGAAAACAACTTCAAAAATTCCTAAAAAAACAGAAATGTGAGATACAATTCCCACAGGAGACACACCTATCCCCTAAAGAAGCTCTAAAGTTAAGAAGCAGGGCGTTTGCGACTGTCTATCATGCATCCCTCACAAATGGGAGAAAGAGGGGTGTTGTGATACTTCTGTCGGCCTCCATCTCATTTGAGGAAGAAGGGGGTAATAGTGGATGAAGGGGCTCGGTATGTGCTGGTCGTGGGACAGGTCCAAGATTTACAGGTCACATTACTGAATGTGTATGCTTCCCCAGGCTCACCTATAACTTTTTTTGCAGAACTGTTCAAGCTACTGGCGGAAAGGGCAAAAGGAGTGGTAATTGCGGGGAGGACTGGAATGTTGTTATGAATAGATCCCTGGATACTACTTCAGGTATCCCGGCACCTAATGGAAGGATCTCCAAGCCACTGAAAAGGCTCATGAGGGACATTGGTTTGATAGACATATGGAGGGAAAAGTACCCACCAGCGCAGCACTACACATACTACTCCCCAAGATACAAAATTTTCTCAAGATTGGATATATTTCTCACATACGGTAGGGACCTGTCAGTGTCTGAGTCCATGTGGGTGGGCACCGAAAATTTATCAGACCACAAGCCTATATATACGGCGATTGACCTGTAGCTACCTACAAAGCCAACACAATGGAGGTTAAATGTTAGCCTGCTTAGGGACGAAAAGGTGAGAGAAGAAATTAGGGAGACAATAAAACAGACCATCCAATTGAACAACGGCCCGGATACTACACCTCACGTTTTATGGGATACGGTTAAAACAATGATTAGGGAGGCTGAGGAAAGGGTAAACAAAGAGAACAGTTAACTAAGGAACTTAGAGCCTTAGAAGGGCAACAGAAGTTAAAATTTTGTAGAAACAGAGAAAGCGAGATAAAGGAACTTAAGTTAAAACTTCAGAAACTGCAGTTACTAGAGACTGAAAAAGCCCTGTTATATACAAAGCAGTCCTACTACGAAGGGGAACCAAGGGCCACTCGATTTTTAGCATACCGGCTGAAGCAGCAGTCTGCCCGGGCACATGTTACAGGCCTCCGAAACTTCACCACAGGGCACATCTCATATAAATGGGAACAGATAGCAGATACGCTAGTTACATACTATAAACAACTGTATCACCCTGTAGTGATAGTATAATATGTTGATTATTGTCACTCCATTTTGTATGCTATTTCATGTAATGTATGTCATTTTATACTCCATTTTGTATTGTGTGACTCCATTTTACATGCTGCTTCATTTAATTGGTGTTTTGCTCTTTAGATAGCCTCATTATTATGTTTTGCTTCAGACAGTGTATTTTGCTAACTTGAAGGTTGCATATTATCAGGCAACCTGTTTTTGTAGTTTTGTTTAAACTTCTGCTTAGCTCATAGTGTTCTAGGCACCAGCCAGTGTTTGGAGCACAGTGACCTAGCAGGTGTAGGGAATTCTGAGCAGTCCTTATGGTGTGAATTCGCAGCATCCTGGGAGCCCGCCAGCTTCTAGAATGTGGCGAGACAACACTATGAAGGCTGCACAGTTATTTTAGCATAGAATAAGATATAAATGTAGCTTTCTCAATGCCTGGTTAGAAGCCTCACCTGCAGGAGTGGCGCATCGCTGTGGGGCCAATTCCGGTTCGTGAGACTCCTAGCCAGGCTGACAAGAGTGCTTCCAGCCATTGGAACAGGCTTGGATGTAGCTTTTGGAATCGGTGATGTATAACCTTTTGTATTATATTTTGCTATAATAAAGCTTTGGCTTGCTGTACTTATTGTAACCTTTTATATTATATTTTGCTATAATAAAGCTTTGGCTTGCTATACTTATTGTACTGTTATTGTGTGTATGTGAGAGTGAATGGCAAATAGCTGCTTGGTTTGAGTTGGCAGAACACACCCCCAACCAGACCCATGTCCAGAGGAAGCCTGGAAATTCTTAGATGCTTTAAAGTTGCCTAGGCTTACAGAGACCCAAAGGCAAACACTGGAACGCCCAATCAACCAACAGGAGATCCCCGGTACGGTGGGGGATCTTAAAGTAGGTAAATGCCCAGGACCAGATGGGTTTGGAGGGGAATTATATAAAATGTTTGCAGTAGATATAGTCCCCATATTAAAAACTGTCTACAATCAGGTATGGTTGGAGGGTGAGGCGGTCCCTCCCTCATGGAATTACACCACTATAACTGTGATTCTGAAAGAAGGTAAAGATCTGAAAGATTGCGGCTTGTATAGACCAATTTCACTTCTTAATGTAGATTATAAAATTTTCACAGCTATAATAGCCAGAAAACTCCAATCCTTCTTTGTAGACTTAATCCACCCAGATCAAACAGGTTTTATAGAGGGCATGCAGGCCCTGAAGATGTCAGAAGGACCATAAACATAATTGACTCCATTAACATAAACATACTCCCACCTGCATCATGAGTCTAGACGCAGAAAAAGTGTTTGAAAAGTCAATTGGAACTTCCTGTTTCTGGTACTCAGAAGAATGGACTTCCCGATCACTGCTCCTTTTGATGTATATATAGAACCCCTAGCCCAGGCGATAAGGGAGCAAGAGGTGAAGGAGTGGAGATAGGAGAGGAAGAACGAACATTTCTCTATATGAGGATGATGTCCTTTATATATGACCAATCTGGACAGATCCATCCCCAAAATATGGTCCATAATTAATAAATTCAGTCAATACTCAGGGTATACACTAAATAAAAATAAAACAGAAGTTTTGAAATTCTATTATAACCCCTCCCCTAATATAATGTAGCTACTAAACACAAACTGGAATAGGGGGAAAATAAAATATATGGGCACCCAAATCCCTAAAAACCTTGCAACGCTCTACTTGACTAATTTCGAACCAATAGTGGCCCAGATCAGGCAAGCTATTAAATGGTGGGAGGCTCTGAACCTACCTCTATATTCAAGAATCCAGTCAGTATCGATGAATTTCCTCCCTAAATACTTGTATCTCTTTCAATGTCTCTCAATAAAAATACATAAGGATCAATTCCAAATATGGCAAAGGATGCTTACAAAATATATCTGGAAGAACAGGAGACCCAGAATCAAAAATGTAATACTGCAGACAAATAAAAAATATGGGAGTAGGCACATCCCTAATCTGGAGGACTATTTTTAGCCACCCAATTAAGATGGGCCCTCCTGTGGTCGGCTAAAGCATACACAGCCCGATGGAAAGTAGTTGAGGAGGTCCTAACAGATGGGGTGCCCTTGGGGGCAAGAGCCATGACACCAGAAACCCTAATTAGAGGTGGGAATACCTCTCAGATGTCAGTAAAAAATACTTTGGGGTTCTTGGGACGTCTTTGGACCAAACACAGACTTGATGAGGAGGTTTGGCCCTTAAGATGGTTCGCTTGGGATCCAGAGTTCTCCCCAGCCAGACAGGACCTTACCTTTAAGAGATGGGGGAGAGTGGGCCTATACTCCCTAAGCCAGTTCCTGGATGGGAATCTGGTTCTGGAATTTACCCGGATTAAAGAAAAATTCTCCCTAAGACAGGCAGATTACTTTAGGTACTTACAAATAAGAGCACATATACATAATTTGCGAACTATTTATAAACAAACCAAACCCTCGGTAGGACTGATGAACATTATGGTTAAAATAATGAATTCAACACGAGTTAGAGGGCAGGTCTCCGCTATCTATGGAGCCCTGAGAGATAGGGGAGGGGATGGGGCTTCCCAGATTAAAAACAGATGGAAATTTGAGCTGGGGGAGAACTTAGCTGAAGAGGACTGGACCTCTGCCCTCGCACAGGCCTTTAGGACCACATGTTCCCCGATGTGGAAGGCGTTCGAGTGGAAGGTGAGAATGAGATTCTTTGTTGCACCAGCAGTCCAATGCAAATGGGATAAGAATTGTACGGGGGGATGCTGGAGGGGATGTGGAAGGGTTAAAGCAGACTATCTGCATATATTTTGGTAATGCCCGATTCTTATAAACTACTGGGCAGAAATTGAGCAGAAAATAAAACAGGTATTTTCTATTGAGTCCACCTTAGGCCCCAGAAACTTGATACTGGGAGTGAAACCAGTTGAAATTAAGGGGTCGGACAAGACCTACCTGTGGAATGTTCTCCTAACATCGTCTCACAAAGCCATAACCAGAAGATGGCTTTCACCATGTCCACCGGCATATCATGACTGGGTGTCCATTATAGGTAAGATTAAGGACATGGAGGAAGTCACCTATAGGATAAATTTGAGGACACAGAGTTTTGTGAGGTGATGGACTCCATGGCTGGTGATGCCAGAAGTGGGGGTGATTAGGGGGGGGAAGCCAGGGAAGGGACATTGGGACACGAGAGCCTTACTAAAGAATATTAGGGAATTACAGTTAATAAGTTTCTCTGTGTAAAACAAGGAGAAATTATTAGAGCGTAAAAAGTCCTAGTTGATGAAATATGACTATGTATTAAGACATCTCTGATGTAAAATGTATGCACCTTTAAAGTTAAATGTGATGGAAATGATTGTTAATCACTGTACACCTGTGCCAAAATATGCAATAAACTTGAATTAAAAAAAAAGAAGCAGATATGTTCCCCCAAATCACATTAGTTGTGGCTCCCCCCCCACCTGTAGGTATGTTCAAATGTGGAAGTTGCAATATCTGTGATTACTGCTGCCAGAAAAAAGCTTTGGATCTTGAAGGGTACAGAGGAAGGTAGAGATACTTTCTTTACCTATGTTGTATATTCAGTGTGGTGCCCATGTGGATTGTTATATGTAGGCAGAACTATTAGACCTGCAAAACAGGACTTCGGTGACGTCATGCATAGCAACAGCTGGTGTGAGGCTCCTTAGAACAAGAAGTAAATACCTCACTTTTAGAGCCTAAAGAATAGCAAGAGCAATTAATTATATACCGAGGTAGCAAAATGCCTAAAAAGGGTGACTCGTCCGTGGTTCGCCAAGACGCGGGATGAAGAGAGATCCCAGGAGGAAGACTGGAGAGCGGGGACCTGCAGCCTCGGCCTCCTGCCAGGCAAAGCGAGGGCGGATCAGGTCCCGCCTCTATACTGCAGAGGCAAAGACCCAAATGTTGGCAGAGATCCGAGATCTTCAGAAAGAAATGCGGTGACGGTCTCCGCTCTTCAACCGATATGAGCAAGCTTGAGAAATGGCAAGATGAGCAGGAAGAACAGCTAACCACCACAGACAAGAGAGTTGGGGAGAGCGGTGTGCAATTGTCCAGCTGCATGCACAATTGAGGCCTCCAGGAGCAGGCGGAAGGCAGAGAGTCGGGCCGCGAAATAATATCAGGCTGTCGGAGCTCCGAGGAAGAGGAAGGCACTGAAATAATTCCTTTGTGCAGAAACTGCTGAGAGAAACCCTAAAGCTTCCCGAGGAGATATCGCTGGAAATGGAGAGGGTGCATGCACGCCGCCCTAAACCGCAGCAGGTGCACGGCCCCGCATACTGTTGATAAGATTCTCAGGCATCAAGAAAAGGAAAAAGTACTACATACTGCTTGGAGACAGGGATCAGTCTGGTATGAGTCGCACAGATTATTTTTCGAAAATGACTTTGCTCCCGAGGTAATGGCGCGTAGGAGGGCCTATATACCAGTCATGAGGGCGCTTAAAATGGCGGGAGTATGTTTCAGGACACTATACCCCTCGCGAATCATGATCCACTTTAAGGAGGGGCCCCACACGTTTGATAATGCAGCCGCGGCAGTCAATGAGCTTAAATCAAGGAAAATAGAGATCCCTCAACAGCAACGGGGACTGCAGCCACCCCTGCCTCTAAGTTGGCCCAGAAAATGTGGAATGCGGGCCAGCGGGATTCCAGACGTCGCCAGGGCCTGGAGGCCATACAATCAATTGTAAACACTCTGAAATCCAGACCCAGTGGTTCATCGGAGAAAGCAATGCCAGGGTCCAGCACTTGAACTGTCCGCAAGTATCAGCTTGGACTTTGCCAACTCAAAAATGCTGTTATAACAGATAGATCTAGCCACAGATAAAAATTCTATTTGACTGCTGTTATGTTATGGTTTGGGTAGGATACGGGGGGGGGGGAGAAAAAGTACAGAGGTTTTGGTTTTTTTTTCTGGGGCGTGTGGGAAGGTTTCGGTATGGGGGAGGAGGGTGCTGGGGAGATTGGGGACCGCCGGGTCGAGAGCAATCCCGGTGGAAGCGGGTGTTGGGCTTTCCGTGGAAGTTCTGGGCAGCGAGGTGTTAATCAAAGTGCCAGCAGCCGCGCACACTCTCGAGCGGCCGCACTCCATGGCAAGGCTGTTGAGTGGGGGGGGGGCTGCAGCTTTGGCTGGGCTTATGTGTGCTGTGGGACAAGGTGTTGTACTGGGGGCTCTGATGGGGGATGGAGAAGGGGCCCAGCTTGGCAGTTGGGGAGAGGAGGATCTCGGAGTGATTACACCTGTGTCCCAGTGGATTAGGTGGTGCATTATCAGCTCGGAGCCTGAGCTGGAGGCTGACCCGACTTAGGGAGGTGCTGGAAGGAGGCCTTGAGGCCAATGCGGGTGGCATCCTGTACGATGGTCGCTCGCATTGGCTGGATCGAGTAGTTTAGGTAGGCCTTGACACCAGTAACTAAACTTCAGCAATCAGCACCGTAGATGGGTGGGGCTGGCCGCACCACAACTAACCCGAGAATGCGGGGGATAAGAGGAGGGGGAGTGCTCATGCAGGGAACTGAGGGATGGCACGTCATGGGATGCGGGCTTAGGAAGTTAAGTCCAGGTGTGGGGGAGGGACATAGACATTTAGTGATGGGTGGGCAACATGCCACTCCTTCATCTGACCTCGTGAGCCTTCCACACTCTGAACTCCAGTACCGGCTGAGATGACGTCATAAACGTTAAAACCATTGCTTTTATACTCGGGGAGGAAAGCCCACATGTGCAGTCAAAGGGAATGAGAGGGAGATTTGGGGGGAAGGGGAAATATGCTACTCACCCAGGTAAATGTAGGTTATATAACCTGGAATGAGCAACTAATTACGGGAAAGGGGGAGGAGAGGGAAACTAACCAGATGGAGGATGGTAGATATGCCAGAGCGAGGAGCGGAGGAAACTATGGGACTGGGAGGAATACATACATAAGAGCACTGATGAAAAGGTTAAACAGAGTCGGGTAGGGATAATCTGTTATAAGGTGCACAAAATCATGGGTGGGGAGGAGGGGACTACCTATAGATTAAGGCTGGACCAAATTAAACAGCTCACACTAGTTGGGTATCCAACGGAGCGTGGACTATGGCCCTAATCCTTGGGCCGTGGAGGCGCTCTTCCCCTAGAGGCTCCTGAATATGCGGTGGGGAGATCTCCTCTGGATGGCCACGGCGTAATGGATGTGGGGTTAGTCCTCAGGAGGGCAGAGCTGGGGATCACTCCAGATCGGACTAACAACTTCAGCAGGGGTCCACAGTAGAGATACTGGGCCATATGTCTGAGAGCTCCCTGAGGGTGGTACCGGTGTGAGGCGTGGGAGCATCCTCACAGATGGGGATTCTATCAACCAGGGGCCCTGGGACAGGATGGCAGAGGCGGGCTACAAGTTGGGATAAACCCAACTGGATGGGTGAAGGGTGTTCTTCATTCCGTCTCCATGGCGGAGATCCCTCTATGTCCACTAAAGCTTTACGGGCGCCTCGACCCTGTCGTGACTGTCACCTACTACCCTTTACCTTTTCCCATCGGTGCCTTGGTACCTCAGGCCCTGAACAAATAAGGACTGTTTAGATGGGTTATACACCCACCTTCAGATCAGGGCTCAGCCCAGATCGGTGGAAGTGTCAGCAGTAGTTTAGCTGACCAGGTTGGTCAATAGGGGTATACTATGTACCTGTTACTTGTTGGTTTATGTTTCTTGTTCTGTTGGTATTGTTGTGTCTGTTTAGGAGTCACCGAATATGTACAGTGCAGAATACAGTCACAAGCTCGAATAGTCGTGGAGAGGGGCCCTGCAGAGACTAGGGAAGCCTGGCATTAAGCGACATAAAGTTTCACACAATGCAGGCCCCACGCTGAAGCTGTTGTCCCTTAATATCAAGGCCTTGCCTCACCCATTAAGAGATCTAGGGCTTTAGCCTATATTAGAAAAGTCAAGACCGATGTAGCTTTCCTCCAAGAAATGCATATGAACCCGCTGAGCATAATAAATTAGCTAAACTGAGTGGGGGCAAGTGTTCCATTCATCCTGTAAAGATGGCAGAAGAAGAGGGGTAGCTATCATTATATCGTCACATACTCCACTTCAGGTGGAGACCACCTGGTCCGACCCAGAAGGCCGACTGGTAATTGCCCAGGGGAAAATTAATGATGTAGAGGTAACACTGGCGAATGTGTACCTTCCGCCAGGCATTACGGTCTCAAGGCTGAGACCCTTATTGGACAAGATAATTCAGAAGACCAGAGGTATCCTCATGATGGCAGGTGATTTTAATCTCACTATGGTCCCTCGGGATGATTCCACCAGCCAGAGACCTCAAAAGCAAACGCCCACTCAAAGGTTTTTTAGTAAGTTTATATCGGAGATGGGCTGGTGTGATGTGTGGCGGAAATTACACCCAACTGCAAATAATTACTCCTATTATTCACGGTGCATCACACCTATTCTCGAATAGATCATGCAAACACTCAAATAGAAAATCTAAGCATCGTGCGGGATGCCCAATTGGGAGATATATCTATCTCGGATCATGCCCTTGACAACTCATTGGGACTTAGGTCTTCAGCGAGAAACACAAGTGGCGACTGAATCCACTCACTTGCGATCAAAAATTTCGGAATTCCTCTCAGATAGAATTACAGAAATTATAAAGATAATCCGCCTCATGACTCTGCCCTCAGTACACTGGGATACAATTAAAGCAGTCCTTAGAGGACATATAATTAAATATACGGCCGGATTGGGAGGCAGCAGAAGGAATATAGGACTAAACTAGAAGACACTCTGCACTTCCTCCAAATGGCGCACCAGCAGAGGATAAGTCAGTCCTACCCCAGTTACAACAAGTCAGGCGAGAGTTAGATCGTTCGTTCAGCAACAAACTGAAATTGCTTTAACCTTCCTGAGGCAAAGATTTTATGAAGTGAGCCCATGAGCCACGTGTTTGCTCGCATACCAGATCGTAAACAGAAGAAGGTGCAACTATTGCATCCATTAGGCATCCATTGGAAGTCAGCTGTTATCCCAATTGCATGACATTGTGGATGCTTTGCAGCATACTACAAAGCCCTCTATACCCGGAGAATACGTCCGCCAAAGCAGATGATGGAACACTTAGACTCAATCTCCTCCCGTCACTCTCTGAGACACATAGGGAGGACCTGATGAGAAGACCCATCACGGAATCAGAGGTGGCTTAGGCCATAACCAAGAGCTAAATCCTTGAAGGCCCAGGGCCGGGCAGTTCTGACCCAGAGTTCTATAAGCGGTTAAAATCCAGTCTGCTCCTCTGCTTCTCCATGTCTTCAATTCGGTTCTGAAGGAAACTCCCACCTCAATCATGGTCCTATGCCACAATCTCAGTAATACCCAAGCCAGGTAAGAACCCCAAGCCTGTGCATCTTATAGGCCGATATCCGTGCTCAACCAAGATTATAAAATATTTATGATCATATTGGCGCACTGTATAGATAGGATACTTCCCTCCTAATACACAAGACCAGATGGGTTTGTTAAGTCTAGCACCATAGCGGATAGTATCAAGCGATCTCATATATAGTACACCAGATGCAAGAGGCCAGAGGAGCCGACAGTATTAATAAGCCTTGATCTGGAAAAGGCCTTTGATAGGAATTAAACGGCCCTATCTATACCTAACTTTAAACAAATTTGGGTTTCCCCTTATTAGATCCAGGCAGCTTCAGAACATATACTCAGCCCCCAAAGCCTGTGTGAAGGTGAATGGGCACCCTCTAACTTTCCAGCTTCAGAGAGGCACCTGTCAGGGATGCCCCTTATCACCTACTATTACCATAGTCATTGAACCCTTGGTAGCAACAAATTTAGAATCCCAGTGAATCCGAGAGTTGAGATAGGAGACACTGAACACCGTCGTGTGGCTCTGTGCAGCGGATGACATACTCCTATACCTTGAATCCTGACCTCACGGTCCCAGCAGTGAGGCAGATTTTAGACTCCTATAGTGCGGTATCAGGATATAAACTTAACTTTACTAAAGCGAAATCCTTACCTTTAACTATGTTCCTCATAGAACACCCGAGATATTTTACCGGGCAGATGGGACCTCCAGAAATTGAAATACCTTGGTATATACATCCTAAAGATCACATAATATTATAAAAAGCAAAACTATCATGCATTTGTCTTACAACTAAAACAGGACTTGCAGGCTTAGGCCACCCTGCCTCTTAACCTATCAGGACAGTAGACCTAATCAGAATGATAACCTTACCGAGAGCCCTATATCTATTTTAAAATATTCCCTATACATTCCACTAAAACATTTAATGAAATAAACCGTCTAATAAGGAAGTTTATATGGGCCTCCCAAAAAACCTCGAATCCGTTTAAAGGTACTTTCCCTCCCACGCCAAGATGGAGGTATAGCTCTGCCTGATTTAATGCTTTACCAACAGGTGACCACCCTCACACATATAATGACCCAACAGATTGGAACTTACACGCCGCACTGGCTTGATATTGAAAAGACCTTTATCAGTGATCAGGCATTCCTTAGGGCTCTATACCAACAGGAACCGGGAGGAAGAGCCCAACAAAGTCCTAATCTCTGGCTAGCAGCTCAATTTAAAAATTGGTACATACTTAAAAAATCTCAACGATTGGCACCTATCAGGCACTCATCTGCCCGATTTCATGCCTAACAGACTTCCCCTAATAGCATGGATGGCGGGTTTATTCAATGGGAGAGCGGGGTTAAAATACCTGTCACAAATAATGTCACAGGGCAACGTCTGGTCGTACCGGAGATCCAAAGAAAATTTCACCTATCACACAGAGATTTTTTCGCTATCTCCAGCTGCGTCACTATATAGAGGGCCTCCACAGGCGCTATGGAATCCTGAGGATACCCTGCACTAATTCAGTGCCAGGCATAGCTAAACAGCGTGAGGACGCAGTGAACATTTGATTTCATGGTATTACCAGGCTCTTAATTCACAAAGACACTCTCACTGAAGGCATCCGTACACAATGGTGCATAGAGGCAGGGCATCAGCTCTCTCTGGAGGAAAGGAGACAGGCTTGTAGTTGGTCAGCCCGAGTTACTGGTTCACATCAGTGGCAAGAATTCACCTGGAAAGTCCTGGTCAATGCTTCCGCTCCCCGGTGGTTACCTGCGGCATTATACTCCGAACAACACAGCGGATTGTTGGAGCAATGTGGAAACCACAGGCTAACCTGTCTCTCATGTTTTGTGGCTATGTCCGGCTCTCCGAGGGTTCCTCACACAACTGAGGCTCAGCTACAAGAACTGATTGACCCACAACTCCAGCTATCCTGGAGATGTTCCTGTTTCTAAATTTCCCCAGAGCCTTTAGAGGTCCAAACATCAGATGCCTGCTTACTCTGCTCTAACAGCTGCAAAGAAGGCAATCACTAGACAATAGTTAACAACAAAATCCCTTCAGTCCAAGACTGGTGGGATATTCTGAAACAATTTATAACATGGAGAAAATAACACATAACATAAATGAACAGGAAGAGAAATTCAAGGCCAGATGGACACGCTGGCAGATATACTACATGCTGAAAGACCCTGCCTTTACACCTTAGAAATCTTCATTTAGGAACCTGTAGAAATTATCGATGGAGAGGTGATGGATGGTGTCCGTTGCCCTGGCCTGGCTTCCCTGGTCCCTCACGGGGTAGATGCCCACGCATAAAAATAATTCACGGGAATTGGCCCGGGCTAGAAGGGGCCCTAGGGCGGCTGGGTTGAAGGGGAAAAGGAATCAATTGTATAGTCAAATGATTGATATAGCTAGACTGTGACCTGAAATGGGAGATGGAGCAGGCAAAAGACAGGTGGTGCTCCCCCAACCCCTCCCTATGACAGGGAGGAGTCTGTCTGGATGCAGGCCTTGGACGCTAGGGCATCTGGGAAAAGCAGCCCATTACAACAGTGACCCCCACGCCTCAGGGGGCTGATGCCCATGTGCTTGATATCACCTGCAGAGGCGTGTATGAGAGTTACTTTGGGTCCTTAAGCTTGAAATAGGGCTCCTATTATTAACTTCCAGTCCCTGAAACTGAAAGCATGGCCCAATAGTAGTAGTCGGTTGTTGTATTATAGCGGACTAAGCAAATAACTGTACAATCGGACAATAAGCTACGAGGGAATGAATTTCATAGCATCATTGTTATTTGACTGTATATTATGAACTCTATGAAGGCTTATGTTATTGTCTACATATCGTGACTTATATGTATATAAGTTGAAATCTTAATAAAAGAAGAATTACAAAAAGACCTGCAAAACAGTGTATACAGGAACATATACGCAATATTAAGGCAGAACTACATAACAAGCCACTAGTCAGACACTATATGGAAAAACATAACAGTAAACCAGATGGCACCAAATTCGTGGCCATTGAGTAGGTGGAGAGAAATCCATGGGGGCTGGGGGGGCGGCAGATTAAATAAGTTCCTACAAAGGATAGAGCTATTGGATAGTCACCCTCAACAGTATTCAACCATATGGGTTGAATAAAGAATGGGATTTGAAACCTTTTTTGAAAAGGAAATAAACAGCTGTACTTATGATGTCTATTAATGGCATTTCCTTTTTTCTTTCTCTATATTTCATAATTTGGAATTCTTTGATGGTAGATCCACCTACAAAATGGAACAGAGGGTCGAGGGTGTGATCACTATTTCAGAACGGTTCCTGAGAAATTAATTGGATTATGGCCACCGATAAGTATGGCCAAACATTTTCGACCAATAACAGTTTCTGTGCTGATAATACTCTGTTCAAGCTGATTGATATAACAAACCTGGAAAGTGTTCATCTATTTAGGTATATGAGTGGTTTGATATTAAAAATGAATAACATTACTGGGTGTTAGTGTCAATAATACAGCCAGAAACAACTATGAAATTAAATATATATCATAAATGTATTATTAAAATTTGAGGTTATAATAGATTTAATGTCTGCATTGACAGCAACTATTGCCAAAGTTCCACTAACATTGGCCTTGTTTAGCTCAAAGATCAATTTTGGAATTTCTTCAATTTTCTGTGTTTTATAATCTGGATTATATGTATTATAAAAGGCTATGTATAGTGTTATGAGCTGTTTATAAAAGTGATAATATTATTATTTTGTAAGAATTGGTGAGAGAAGTCACTAAAATAAATGTTGAAAGCCAAGGTTGAGACCCTCAGAGAAACTTAAACAAAAAATGAGTCTGCCATTTTACCAATGGGGCACCCTTATTAAGGCATCTGTGGCTATTTAAGGGGAGGGTCTCTAAGCATTATCCACCCCCGTGCGGAAGACCACACCTGTGGTCGAAGCACTGGGAATAGTGCTTGATCATGGATGCACTGTTGATGTAAAGGAACAGTTTGTGAACCCAAAGAACCTAATTAATAAAAAACTTGATTATTCAAATTAATAGAGGTTGGTGGATCATTGCATGAGAGTGCAGAGTTTATCTTGGATTATAGCTCCTGTTGGGTCTGTGGTGGCAGAGAAAAGTACATATGGGAAATAAAATGGTGTACATCATTTTCATATAAAATCTGCACCTTTATTGTTTGCCTAATTTTAAGTTGTACTGATTACGATCAGTTCTTTCTGCTTTTACTATGTGCATAATTTCTGACACTGCATATTTTATAATTGTTTAGGACTGACTGGTAGAAAGGGTTATTTAAGGTATGTAGTAATATGTAAATTTTACATTTGTAAACATGTTTTAAATTTATTTTTTTTCAGATATTGAAATATAATATACACTCATACAGGACAGTATAGTTATTGCAGGGTACTGTCACAAACACACTCCGTGGGTCAGGCACTCTGCTCCCATAGTGCCCAACCTGAAAGTGCAATATGTGAACAGGAGACAAACAGGGAAACCCTCCTGTGTTTTGGGTCCAAGCAACTACCAGTCTCGAGTCCTGGGGTTAAATATAAACCCTTTTTTGCTAGCATGCCCAGGTAACAGGTACAAATATCATACCATTGTTGGGGAAAGCAGTGCAATATTTAACCCAGCAGGCACACAACCTGGTTCACAATCCCCCTTCTGGCTCAATTGAGACCTAGGTATTTCCTTACCTTGCTGCATATGGTGACACACTATAAGCACTTTAACAGTTATGTCAGAATTATCAACACTGTTCCAGCATACACACTCAAACTGAGAAAATGTCTCGGACAGGATTAAGGAAACCAAAAAGTTTGATAAAATTAAAAAGAGTAAATAAAATAGAAAACACAGAACATATAACACTAATGGTACAGTCAAAAAAAACAAGAAATGGAAATTGCAAAACAAAATGCCTTTTTACTGAATTAATTAGTTCTAACTCAGTTTTCAGTTGTGGTTTACCTATCTTAACAGAAGCACCTCTTAAGAGTCCAGAACATAAGTGTCTCTTGAAAGTCCAAACACAAGTATACAATGTTCCCTCAGCAACTTGACAATATCGAGGGGGGGGGGGGAATGTCCCATCCAGCTTGTGAGGTCAAAGCTCTGTGGTGATGCTGGCTGTGAGGTCACACTCATTCCTGCATACTGAATTAGTCACATGCATCTGCACACTACTAAACAATCCAATTAAAAAAATATATAAATATATATTCTTCCTAATTAGTGATGCTTTATGACAAGTCAGAGATACCCTTTGATCTTCAGGAGAACATCATGATGAGCTATTTCACAACATTGTGAGATTTTTGACATAGACTGTCTAGGAAGCATTCTCCTTCCTGTCACCTCATAAAAATGTAATATTTTCACTTCAAAGCACCAACTCTCTAAGAAACATGACTTTTATGATTTCCACACAAGTTTTGTTAGGCATGTGTCAGTTTGTTTTGAAGTTAGCTGTTTCCTTCCACTCAGAGAGAGAGATCAGTATATTTTTGAAAATCCAAGGTTCCATGGTGCCTTGCTGACTTGACCTGTTTCCTAAGCAAGACTCAAAAGCATATATTTTATAGCAAAAATATAATACAAATAATAACAAGCAGACTGCTATTGTCACAGGTACCACTATACAAATAGTTGATAATCATATATTTCTCCTTGTACTCTTGCACAGTAGGAATCGGGGGTAATGGAAAGGTCCCAACAATATATAAAAGTCAATGCCAGCCTCTTCAGTGGCTATGGTGTTTCTGCTATGGAAAACACAAAGGTAGGTAGATACAGTTAAATAGAACTGCTATTTAAACCAGTTGAAGAAAATAAGAAAGAGGGAGATTGTGATCCAAGCATGAGACATCCCCCCCAAATCCCCACACACTTTGAAGTTATTTTGTGTTTTAAACTGTAAATGCAAAGCTGCATAACAACTTGTATAATAGGAACTTTTTTCACACTTAGGGAGCATATTTTGTTTTTATTCACTTTTATTCTTTGTTAACCAGGTAAGGCCCACTAGGCACAACTGCCTGTTTTCAGGAGTGACCCGGGAGCTTTAGGCTGGTTAAGTGACTTGCTCAGAGTCACACAGTATGCAAGTGGAGGTTGGGGAATCAAACCAAGGTCTGTTGAACCTAAGCTCATTCACAGCTCATTACTTTAACCTTTAGACTATACTGCCAGCCTGAAACCCCTTATCAGAACTGCACACACTGTTTACAGGTACCCTCTGTGACTATAATGTTTCATACAGCAGATACAAGGCATTGATAAACTAAACAGTATGGCACCTTATATAAATTTAGGAAATGACTCAGCCACCATCGCAACCCCCCCTCAAAAACAAAACCTGCCTGAGCACAAATACCTGAATTTAACATAGCTTAAGAATAAATGTCGAGACATGTGTCGATACAGGAATGCTTTCTCTCAGATATAGAATCCATAAAGCATTACAGTACAGCTCACAAATGTGCCACCTTGAATTTAGTGCTGCACCTAGAGAACAAAGTCACAAAAAGTTCAGTACAGTGAACGACTCAGCCTTCCTCTGAATGATAGCTGGTGTCTCCAATTTGGCCCCATCCTTCACTGCAAATTCTGTCTTTGTCACTGTGGCAAACTGGTTTCTCCCAGACTCAGCCTGTGACTGCTACCAGTGTTCTCGAACCTTTCAGGTGCCTGCAAGGGTCCATCAGTAGTTGCCACCACTCAGCATAGACACTCTCTCACAGTATCTCCAAGTCTAAATCCCTTCAGAGCAACTGCTCACACAGTACAGTGCTCTGTGTCCAAGGGCAAATGACCCACCCCTCTGTCACAGTTGAGAACACCTTACTTTAGAAATAAAATATGGTAACTGTAGCTTTCTCCTCCTCAGAGACAGAAGCACAGTTTTTGTCAGCTAGAAAACAGTTATTGGTATCTCAAAGGACTCAGTCACAGAAGCATGAAGTATATGAAAAATAATATTTTAATACTTAAGGTATTTACACATATAATACAGGATACAACACAAAGACTATGGGAAACAAAAATTTTACAGAAATAAAAAGAAAATAATTTTTATACAGGAGAAAGAAAACACACATAAATATCTTACTGCACTTCCTCATTTTCCCAAAGTAGAAAGGCTTACCCACACAGGACACCTTGGTGAATCAAGGCAGACTTGACCCTTGGACGTTAACTATTTGGAGTCCCAGCCTGACTAACTCTTTGACGCCCTGGCAGTCCTCAAGACCCTTTAGCCACCTCCCCTCATTACATGTCATTCAGTATGTCACTCTGACATAGTTGACACTTCTTTTGTGTCCTGGAAAACCTCCCATCTGGAAAAACTGGACCAAACTGGAATCTTGGGCTTTGTGGATTGCTAAGTCCATCCCTTTGTCTTCTCTTCTGTCTCGCACCCTAGCCAGGGCACTTCACAAAATACAAAAGGGTTGTTTTTGCTTACAGCACTGCCATAAACTGTCCAGGGGGTTCTGTAGTACAGGCCATAGAGATTGTAGTCACTCTCCAGAGTCATTTGGCATGCCTCTGCCAACTAACTTTATCAGACTGATTTTTATTTCAGCTGAAATACTTACTTACAAGAGGTCTAGCTGTTAATAAAAATTATACACAGAGAATGAAAGAAAAAAAATTACATAAAAGTTGTTACATCTCCCCCCACCCAGAAAAATGAAAAACAAATACTTTAGCACCACTAAATGATGTTTGTTTTCTGTGTGAGCTGGCTCACTCCTCCTGCTATGCCCTCAGTTCACCCTCTGGGTGAACCACAGATTGGTTTCTCATAGCACCTCTCCTACTTCCAAAAAACAAACAAAAAAACTCCAAGGTACTAGCTATTGTCCGGGCAGTCCATTCACTTTGCTGTGCTATGATCCACTGCAGTACCTAATGTCCATCTTATAGGACTGCAGCACCGGGCTCCACCTTTGCAATTTTGAGTTCTGTCCACTAGTCCTATGCAGTCATGTAAGGGGTTGTGGTCCACAACCAGGGTGAACTCCTTCCCATATGAATAAGGTTGCAGTTTCTGCAAACCCCAGACAATATCTAGACACTCCTCTGTTGTGGTGTAGGTCTCCTCTTTAGGCAGCAGCTTCCTGCTCAGGTTAATGATTGGGTGTTCCTCTCCTGAGTGCATGACCTAACTTAGAACTGCACCTAGATCATCATCAGATGCCTCTATGTGCAGAGTAAACCTTAGAGAATAGTCCGGAATGACAAGCACAGGTCCCCGTCACAGTGCCTCCTTCAGCTGGCAGAACATGGTATCACAAGTTGCTGTCCACTGAACTCTTTCCAGCATTTTATCCCAGGTGAAATTGGACAGGAGTTCAGCACAAACTTACAGTAGTACCCTGCTATCCCTAGGAAGGCACGTCATTTTCTCCTGATCGTGGCATGGCCCATCCCTGGATTACCTCAATTTTCACTGGCTCAAGATGGTTGTACCCACTCCATATCTTGTGCCAATGGTATGATACTTCTGGCACTTCTCCACCTTGATTGTCAGCCCAGCAGCCTGCAGTTGGCACAAGACTTTAGCCATGTGCCTGACGTGATGCTTCCAAGTCTAGGTATTGATGGCGATGTCATTCTTGTACACCAGAGCAAAATCTCCTGCTCCATTCAAAATGTGATCCACGAGTTGTTGAAAGGTGGCTGGTGTGTTCTTCATCCTGAATGGCATTATTCTGAACTTGAATAATCCCAATGGGGTGACAAAGGTGAACCTCTCTCTGGCTTCGGGGGTCAGGGTATATTTTGTTGGGGTAGACAGGTAAAGGGTGCCCCCAACCTCTCTAGGACCCTATCCATCCTGGGCATGGAGTATGCATCTGACTCCATGTAGCTGTTGAGCTTGTGGTAATTGGCACAGGACCTTGTGGTCTCATCTTTATGGGGATCAGTACCACTGGAGAGGCCAAGGGAATGCTGGACTCTTGGATCACTCAGAAAGCTAGCATCTCCTTGATCTCCACCTCTATGGCATATCTTACTCCTTCTGGGACTCTGTAGGTGGCTGTTTCAGTGGGGCCTGAGACCCTGTATCCATGTGGTGCTGCCAGCATGGTATATCCCAGCTTCCCTATGAACATTTCACCAAATGTAGGCAGCACCCAATGTGTTTTGGTAGCTTGGGTTAGTGTCAGCTGGTCCAAGAGAGCGACAGCATCCACTGAGGAATCTCCCTTAACCTCTCCCAAGAGATCCACCAGCAGATCTACTTCTGTCTCCTCCTCCTCCTCCTCCTCCGGATAGCTGCGCACAGTCAGGACCATCTTTCCCTGTCATGGTAGGGTTTTATCTTGTTTATGTGGTAGATTCCCTGTTTGCTCCTCCTGTCTGGTAGCTCCACCACATAATTAATATCATTCACCCTCCTGACTACTGAGTAAGGCCCTTTTCCAGCTGTCTGTAATTTGTTCTGCCGGATGGGGATGAGCACCATTACCTGTTGCCCGACTTTGTACTCCTGGGCTTTGGCCCCATGGGTGTGCCATGTCTTCTGCCTCTTTTGTGCAGCAGCTAGGTACTCCTGGGCAAACTCCATGAGCTTCTCAAGCCATGACCTGACATTCAGGAAATACTCCACAACATTCCCCTTGGGGAGCAAGCTCACCCTCCCATTCATCCCTCACCCTGTGGCCAAACAGGTGCTTAAAGGATGAGAACCCTTTGGACTCCTGGAGAAGTTCCTCATATGCAAATAAATGATGGGGTAGGTACTTTTTCCACTTTGTTGCAAATGCCTTTAATATGGTCTTAAGAGACCCACTGAATTGCTTGACCAGACCATTAGTCTGGGGGTAGAATTGCGCGGCCATGAACTGCCTTAACCCACACTTTCACCAAAGACTAACCATCAGATCAGACATGAAGTTGGTGCTTGGTCTGACAGAATCTCCTGGGGAACTCAATCAGATAAATGCTCCCAGCAGTTCATCAGCCCACTTCTCAGCCTCAATGGAGGTCAAGGGCACTGCCACTTGGTACCTTGTTGCATAATATACATCCACCAAAATGTACCGCTTACCAGTGTGACTTAGGGTGCTAAGTGTCCCCACAATGTACACAACAACTCACCGAAATGGCTCTTTGGTAAAAGGTAGGGGAATCAAAGCTACCTTAGCCTTGTCCCCAACTTTTCCCACCCTCTGGCACTGCAGACCAGTCCTGCGATAGTTTGCCATGTCTTTGAAAATACTGGGCAAGTAAAAATCATTTGTCAACCGTGTTTTTGCACAGATGACCCCTAGATGTCCAGAAAGAGGTATGTCATGGGCTAAGGCCAGAAGCTACTTCCTATACTCCATAGGAACCACTGTCTGTTGGAGCACCCCTTCCTCCAGTCCTCCCTTAGGAACCCACTCACAGTACAGGAGTCCATTCTCTCAGTGCATCTCCCATTTCACAGAACTCAGAGAGTCACCTTCCACCCTAGTGGCTAACTCTTTTAGTTTTTGCAGGGATCGTCAGTTTGCTGAGCCCTCCCTAGCTCTGCATGCTGACCTTTCCCAAAACACACTCTGCTGTGGTAGAGCTACCCACAACTGAGCTCTTCTCCATCTGTAGCTGTGGCTCAGAACTGCTGCTCCAGCTTGTTCTTCAGCTCCAGCTTTTTCTGTTACTGCCTCCTCTGTGTCCTCAAGAGCCAGTTCCCTCACCTTACTATGAGTAGTGACACACACAACTATTGGCCCTTCTATCTAAGTCATTACCCATGATTACATCCAAGGGCAGGTCTGGTTAAACACCCACCTCCTGAATGCCCTGGTCACCTTTCCAGCTTAGAAAGATCCAGACCTGAGCATTTGACTGCACTGAGACTGCAGGACCTGTCACTCCTCTAATCCTAGAAAACTGGTCAGGCAGGATCTGTTCATCCTGAATCAAATTCTGCTTCACCACAGAAATGGAAGCCCCAGTGTCCCTCAGTTCCTAGGTTACCATTCCATTCACATCACTGGGTGCATATGAGCAGTGGAATTAGAAGACACTGCACAGGGGGGCTCTAATGAGCAGACTGGAGTAAAGACATGTCTTCACCTTGCTCCTCAGAGTCGCCGCTGAAAAATTAAAATAAACAGCCTTAGAAGTAACCCAAAGTAAGAATTGAGGGTCTGGAAAGGTGTGGAGAAGTGAGATGGATGAATATTTGATTTCAAATGCTGGGAAAAGCTCAAGGATGGCGGCGAAAAACCAAAGGAAGCAACCCCCGGTTTCTCAAGTGGAGAATGCAGGCCACATATCTCTATCAGCTGATGAGGTCAGTGCAGTAGGCCGCGAGGTGACTCAACAAGTGTTGGCTGCACTAGAACCTAAACTAACTAGTCTGGCTACTAATTTCGATAGAAAGCTGCAGGAGCTGGTCGACTTACATGCTACGCAGACCAACAGAATCAACGAGGCCAAGCAGCGAATTTTGGACTTGGAGGACACTACAGCTCCAATACCTGAGCAAATCATAGCCCTGCAAAGAGAATTGGAAGATCTGAGGGAACTGTTGGACTATCAGGAGAATTACCATCGATGACTGAATTTAAGATTAAGGGGGTTGCCAGAGGGAATGGAGGGCGCGAGTATAATGGATTTCTGTGCTAAAACGTTGCCAGAACTGTTGGGTATGTCACCTAAAAACAAGCGTTTGAAATTAGAGAGGGCCCACAGGGCAGTAATACCGAAGTCAGCGCCTAACCAGCCTCCTTGTCAAGTAATCATGAGATTCCACTACTTCCCAGATAGGGAAGCTGTTTTAAAGGCTTATCGAGATAAATCAGAATTGGAGTATGAGGGGCATCATCTGTTTCTCTCCCAAGACTACTCAGCCCGCCTTTTGAAACGCCGTAGGGCTTTTGCTTCAGTCATGGCACAGCTACGAGAAGCCAAAATTGATTGTTACATGCTGTACCCCGCAACTCTTAAAATTAAACATGAGGGAGTGGTTTATTCTTTCTGGGAAGTTTCAAAGGCGGAGGTGTTCGTGAAGGACTTGATGAAAAAGTCGAGATAAACTGAAACCGGAGGCGGCGCGCTCGGTTGGAATGATAGCAAGAGTGGCTGACTCGTGGAAAGAAAGTTGTCATAAGAAAGCTAAGTGCCTGATATCACTTTCAATTCCCCTGCTTATCCCTTTGATAAATGCTGCAAAGACGAATAATATACAGCGGGGTTGATTTATTTTTTTTTGGGAGATGAAGACCACAAATAGGGGGCCCTCTCATTCCCTTACTTTTTCTGGAGAACTGAGCGTAGGCTTGAAGTCAGACGTTACCTTATGAAGAGACAGTACATGTTACGTGGCATGTCTGACGACATTTCAAGTGAAGAGACCCTGTGCTGGTGGAGAGTTGCTGCGGGGCCGGAGTTTTAATTGCCCTCATCTTTCTGAAAGGGTATTGACGCATGATGGACAAGGGGGGATGGATAGGGGGGCAGAGTTGCCTTCTCAGGGACTTGGCCTTTCGTTACTTGTGACGGGGAGAGGGATATGGCTACATAGAAGGGATTCTTACATGCCACGGGGGGGTGCTATTTCTGGTCTCCTTTAAGGAACGAAATTTATATCTTTGGAGGGATGGCCCTAATTGAAAGAAGGAAGGGGGGAGGCGTGTGAAGAGGGCACCTTTTGGACTCTCAGACCCCTAGGAGATGTTTGGTGGGCTGGATGAAGGAGATTCATATTGAGAATAAGGGGGTGATAATGTCTGACTGGGTGAAAAGCTAACAATTATATTAATTTAATGGACAGTGGGCTTGTTTTTTTTTTTCTTTTGTTCACAATGTACGGCGACCTGGGGAAGGGGAGGCATTTCCTGGACTGCTTCACAGAGGGAGAGTAAAATTTCTGCACTATGCAGTTCTTGTTACTTGGGGAAGATGTTGGGGGGAATGTGGGAGGGGGTGGGGATGTGTATATAGTTATTATGTGTTAAACTTGTTATGGTTAGATGTTAGTTTGCAGATCCATAAAATATGCCATTCAGATATATTGGTGGTGATGGAGTCGGAGCCCGAAGGGGATCTTCTAGGGAGGATAAAGGTACAGGTAAACATTTGGAGGATATGTCCGGAATGCAGGATTTAAATGTGGTATCATAGAATGTAAGGGGAATAGCCACCCTGGTTAAATGAACAATGCTGCTTACAGCTTTAAAAAGACAGAATACCCATGTTGCGTTGTTACAGGAGACGCACCTCATGGAGAGGGAACATGCAAAGTTAAAAAACGGATGGGTGGGGGAGTGTTATTCGGCTGCTTTTAATGCACATAAAAGGGGGGTGGCTGTTCTCCTGAATAAAAAGCTACCATTTTTAAAAGAAAGAGTGATTGCTGACCCTGGTGATGGCCGCTATGTTTTTGTGGTGGGAACCTTATATGGGGAGAAAAATCTCATTTGGAAGTGTATATGCACCTGCTGTGTATGACCCAAATTTTTATGGTAGGATTGTTTCTTTAATAACTGCAGAACAATTCCCGAACTTGATACTGGGAGGGACATGAATTGTTTGATGAATCCTGCCCTGGACCATTCAGAGCATAAGGGGCCCCCTAAAAGTGCCATTCGGGAATGGATGGCAGGCATGAATGAATAGACCTCACAAATGCGTGGCAAACGGCCCATCCTATGACCAGGGAATACACATTTTTTTCACACCCCCACCGTACGTGGTCACTGCTGGATTATATGTTCCTTCCCAGGGAGTGGTATTTTCGTACTAGATACATCAAGCATGGTCCTAGCCACATCTCTGACCATGCTATGGTTATTATGTCTTTGAATAGAGGGGAAGATGAGGGCAGGTTAAAGGTCTGGAGATTTCCTAATTATTTACTAGCCAAAAAGGAGTTTCAGGAACACTTCTATGAGCAATGGCAGCAGTATGTTGTAACAACCGGGGACGATGTCCTAAAGCGTTTTTGGGATCGGAAAGTTTTATGAGGGGCCATTATTAGTTATGTTGCTCATCATAAAAAAAAAGTCAAGGAAAGGAGAATTAATCTAGAACAGAGGCTTATGGTGTTGGAGAGAAAGGCGGCTTTAGGCACAGGTGGAGAAAATGTGCACCTGTTGTTGACAAGGACCAGGGAGGCGTTAAATAACTTGCTGCTGGGAGAAGCGAGGAAAACAGGGCTATTTTAGGAAACATTTTTATGACTGGGGAAACAAACCAGGAACCATGCTGGCAAACCTCGTAAGGGGGAGTAGGGGGGGACATTTAATTCAGGCCATTTGGGCAGAGGATGGGGTCCTTCTGAAAACTAAAGCAGATATTGGGGAGAGATTTAGGAGATTCTACCATGCACTTTACCAAGGTCAAAAGTGGGGGGGAGGATAGGGGGATGGTGGAATTTTTGAACAGGGTGGAGATACCGCAGATAACAGATGGTCAGAGGGACTGGCTAAATGTGGCTATTACAAAGGAGGAAATCCTTTCTGCTATTGGAGCACTTAAGAGGGGTAAGACCAGCGGCCCTGATGGCTTCTCAGCCGAATATTGTAAAGTTATGAAGTCAAAAATAGTGGGCCATATGGAAGCAGTTTTTCAGGAGGTGAGAGAGGAGAAAGGAAGGCTACCCCAATCATGGGGAGAAGCTACGATTTGCCTGATTCCTAAACCGGGGAAAGACCCTTTAGAATGTGCTTCCTTTAGACCGATCTCCCTCTTGAATTGTGATTCTAAGATTTTAGCCAAAATGATGGCCACCCGACTGGAAGGCCTATTACCGGGGATTATTCACCCAGACCAGACCGGGTTTATTCGGGATAGGTACTCATATCACAATATGAGGACTCTCCTCAGTGTAATCTGGGGAGCAAAGGTTAATAAAGAAGTGGTGCATATATTGTCGATGGATGCAGAGAAAGCATTCGACAGAGTGGAGTGGGAATATTTAATGGAGGTTTTGACCCGGCTTGGGTTGGATGAATGGTTCATAGGGATGGTACGCCATATGTACAGAAACCCCAGGGCTAGAGTTTTAACCAATGGGATCCTCTCGGATAGCTTTGACTTGGAAAGAGGCACAAGACAGGGCTGCCCTCTTTCCCCTCTTTTGTTCGCTTTAGTACTGGAACCCCTGGCCATTGCTATTCGGAAGCATCCGGACATTTCAGGAGTTATGGGGAAGGGGGGTAGAGAGGTCAAGCTTTCGCTTTATGCGGATGATATGTTAATATATGTAACTAAGCCTAATAAGTCCATGCCTGCTCTTCTGAGCCTGATTGACCAGTTCTCACAATTCTCTGGATATAATCTAAACCTAAACAAATCGGAAGAGCTGAGGGTTGGGGCACAAGAGGGAGGAACTGTTGCACGGAAATCAAAATGGGGTTTCCGGGTAGTTGGGAAGGTTTTCACTTACCTGGGCATCAAAGTGGGAGGGGAGTTGGAGGATTTATATGATTTGAATTATATCCCACTAGTGCAAAACATAGTCATGGATCTAGCTAGATGGAAGAATCTCCCCATAACTTGGTTGGGTAGGATAAATCTTATCAAGATGAACCCACTTCCCAGAATACTTTACAGTTTACAAATGCTCCATATTGGGTTGAAAGGAACAGATGTGAGAAAATTGGAAAAAGTTTTCTCGGATTTTATTTGGAGAGGGAGACGTCCAAGGATAGGTCTAGCCGGGCTGAAGGCTCCTATAGATAAAGAAGGTTTACTATTTCCGGATTTAATTAATTATCAAAGGGCAATGCAGTGTCGATATATACAGGACTGGATTGATAGACCTAAGGAAGCGGGTTGGTTGGACTTGGAGGAGAGGGGAAGTGTGGGAAGAATTTCAGCGTACCTGTCTCTGGGGGGTCAGAAGGCATACCAGAGACTCCCTAATCCGAACCCTCTGGTCATAGCGGTGTTGGACAACTGGAGGGACATGTCTAAACTGAGAGGCTGTAGGCAAGAGGATATGCTACTCCTCCCGCTGAGGGGAAACCCTTTTTTTCCTACCAAGGTGAGAGGATGGGGGGTATAAAGAGTGGGAAATAAAGGGAATTAATTGCCTTAAGCATCTATTTACACGTGGTGTGCTGGACTCATTCCAGAACATACAAGATAAGACAGAGCTGGGACACCGGCACTTATTTCGTTATCTCCAAGTAAGGGCGTACATTAAATCCATTGGCAGGCTTGGGGGTACCATACTGCAGTGGGAGGCGCTTGAACAATTAATAATGACAGGACAAAAAAAAAAACAAGGGTACCATTCAGAGAATGGCTAAAGAAGGTATCACATGGTTTCTGGATAAAACGCAAAATACTAGAATGCTCTTCGAGAGAGATATGGGGATCACAATCTCCATAGACAATTGGAAAACACTTCTTCAGCTACATCAGGGTGTCTTGATGTGTAACAGGTATAAAGAATCCTATTATAAGTTTTGCCATAGGCTATACTATCCACCCCTGGTGGTTCATAAGTATAACTCGGCAATTTCTCCCATATGCCCTAGGTGCAATAATAACTTGGCCTCATATTATCACTATTTTTGGGCCTGTTCAACCTTGTAGGTATTTTGGAGAGAGATGGTAGCTGAATTGCGAAGGACTGGAGGCCGGCGGTTTCCCCTGACCCCTCTCTTCCTACTTTTTGGGGTGGAGGAAGTGGGGAAGGGGGAGTGGACCCCCGTACATAAGTGGCTTAGGGTGTTAATATATATGGCTAGACACTGTATTCTGAATACCTGGGTTACGACGGCAAAGCCTACTGTTGCACAATGGAAAACCCTGGTAACACAGGCCATTACTTTGGAGCAACTGACATATGCCACTAGGGGAAGGAGGAATTGTTTTATAGAACTTGGCAACCGTATCTCTCATCTCTGACTGTAGGAGAAAGCATTATGCTTAGTGAGGGCTGGATTTGAAATGATCATATTAGGAGAGGGGTATTTCTGGGAAATAAAATATTATGGACTTCAACTCCATATCACCCGGGCTAATAATTTAGAAGAAATGTCTTCTTCAGTTTACTGAATGGAAAGAATAAGATGTAAAGTGATGAAATGGATCTGGATGTAAATATGTTATGTACCAAGGTTTATGTCGTGTATGTCTGTATGTATGTATGTTGGATGTATGTCTTTTTTTTCCTTTTGTGAAAAAAATAGAAACAATAAACAAATGATGCAAAAAAAAAAAAAAAAGGCACTGCACTCATTGTACAGGCCAGTATCTGCTGTGAGCTCCCTGAGCTACCTCTCCTGCTGCACTAACCCCTTTTTATCACAGTTTTTGGACAATCATGAGATAAATGCCCCAGTTTCTGGCAGATATAGCACCTGCATACACTCTTCTCCATGTTTTGAAAATAGGTGGCTTCCCTTTTTGGTCCAGCACAGGCTGGTTACATTTAGGTTGTCCCCCTTGGGCTCCCCGCAAACCATCTGATGTCCCTTCCCCATTACCTTTGCAATGAGAGGATGGACAGCTGGATATGAACTGATCAGCCCTTTTGGCTGCCTCCCTCATGGAACATGGAGCACTGTCCAACAATCATATTCTCTATTCACAAAGGCAGCTCGTGAGAGGAGTCAGGAAATTACAGGCCGGTAAGCCTGACATCAGTGGTGGACAAAGTGATGGAGGTCATCTTAAAAGAGAGGCTGGAGGGGTTTCTGAAGGCACAGAGCCACCTAATTGATTGCCAGCATGGCTTTGTCAAGGGCAGATTGTGTTAGACCAACCTGGTGGAGTTCTACAAATAGGTGACAAGAGCGCTGGATCAGGGCAGGCCAGTGGCTGTCCTCTTTCTAGACTTCAGCAGGGCGTTTGACTCAGTGCCACATCCCAGGCTGCTGGAGAAGCTGGGGGGAAATGGGGTTGGGGGGACAGATGGTCAGGTGGATAGGAAACTGGCTAGCAGGTTGTGTTTAGAAGGTGATGGTTGGGGGGGAGGTCTCATCTCCCAGGAGGGTCATTAGCAGGGGCCTGCAGGGATTGGTGCTGGAAATGCTTATATCTCAGACATCAGAAGTGGTATCAGGAGTGAGATGAGCCTCTTTGCCGATGGCTCAAAGCTGGGGGTGGTGGTGGATGGGGAGGAAAGGAGGTTGGCCCTCCAGGAGGACCTAGAGATTCTGGAGAGGTGGTTACATACCTGGAAACTAAAGTTTAATACTGGGAAGTGCAGGGTTCTACATCTGGGGGACAGAAACCCAGCTCATGTGTACACCTTGGGAGGAGAAGGACCTCAGAGTGGTGGATGCCAAAACGAACAGCTCAGAGCAGTGTAGAAGAGCTGCAGCCCAAGCAAATAAAATGCTAGGGTGCATAGCCGGGGGATGACCTCGAGGAGCTGAGAGGTGCTCCTTTAGCTGTATAATTGCCTGGTTAGACTGCACCTTGAATACTGAGTGCAGTTTTGGTGTCCTTACTTGAAAAAGAATAGTGCTGTTCTGGAAAGGGGCCAGAGGTGGGTAACCAGGATGATACAGGGTCTGGAGAAAAGCCCTATAGGGAGAGGCTCGAGAAGCTCAATCTGTACCCTCTGGAGGAGAGGAGGGACAGAGGGGACATGATCAAGGTCTTCAAATATCTCAAGGGAATGAATGGGGTAAGCCAAGATAGGGTGCTTCAGCTGAGGGAGGTGGGGACTACCAGGGGACACTCAATGAGGCCGGTTGGTGGAAGACTAAGGGGAGAAACAAGGAGATGCTACTTCACTGAGAGAGAATGGTGGAACCCTAAAATGCACTGCCTGAGTAGCTGGTGGTTGTTGCAACTGTGGAGGGGTTCAAGAGAGGCTGGAATAGGTATGGGGGAGGTTGCAACTAAGAACCCTGCTGGGGGATGGGGGAATTTGTGGGGAGGATGGGGGAGACCATAACGGTGCCTGCTTATACAAAATATAATATTCCTTCATCTCATCACCATGTATCTATAACTTATGTATAGCCACAGAATACAATATAGATGTATTTAGCACTTTACATCTTATACAAGTTACAGGTCAGGCTAATCATCCTGCAGGTTCACCAAATGAATGAAATACATTGAGGTAGCCATGGAGCGGAAAGCACCCACCAAACCTCATGGCTTGGTGTGTTGTATACAGTTGCTAAGCAGTGTTGGACTGGCCCACAGGGCTACCAGGAAATGTCCGGGGTGCCCCAACCCCTTGGGGCCCCTCTGGCTGGGCAACATTTTTTTCACCCAGAGAACATAGTTTTCATTTTCTTTTTCTTTTCTCTGAGGGAATCATACTGATTTTTCTGTTGTCAGACTCAAAGGAGGAGGGGGGTCAGGTCAGGTCATCACGGTTATCGTTGAGGATCAGGGTGGGCCGGGAATCGCGATAGTGAAAAAAATGTCGACCTCCTGCTGCATTGTCCACAGACTAGTGCCCCATCTCCCAGCCAATGTCATGCCTGCTGAGACTCAGAGGTGGCTGTAGCATCCTTGTAGCGGCCAGCACGAAGCCTGTACTAGTCATCAGCTCCATGTAGGTGCGTGCTCATGCACGCAATCAGAAGCTGACAGGAGGATTCATGGGTGGTTAAATTTTGGCGCCTACAGCCACCACTGCCGTTGCCATTCCAGGCAGTCAGCCAGGCCTAGGTTGGGACATGGAGTGCGGTCGTCCCTGGAGCGAGCAGTGAGGTCCAGACCGGAACAGTCTGTCTTTGACTCTTTGAGATGTCCTGGTCGGATCGGATCGATAACAGCCCATATAGCCCCTGTTTTGCATGTGGCAGCTATCTGGTCTCTGCAAGAGGCTCTAGAGCCTATGTTGTTATGGCGGCGGCCCGGCTTACAGCAGAGTGCCGAGTAAATTGCAGTGCATGGTTGTTATCAGTAGGTAGTAGGCCCACCAGTACTTTTTGATAGCAGCACTAGCAGCAGCAATCATTGACGGACAGGTGACACGCCAGGTCCGAACTGTCCGGGAGTCACTTCACTTTCACTCAGAAGAAGAGAAGAGAAGGCCCAAGGGAGAACAGAAGGGTGGGTCAGACCGCCAGCTAGAGTGAGTAAGGCCGAATGTGGGTTGTTGTGGGTAGGGAGAAGGAAGCAGCTAGCTGCTTAGCTTACTGTACTACTACTGTACACAGTAAGTAGTCCATACCAACAAAAGATTGCCTCCTGCTCCAGCCTCCATAATTTAAAAATAACATACTCGAAAAAGTTGGTCATTGACTCATCAGTCGGGTCTCAGACAGTCTATCTCTGAGTGAGAAGAAGAAGGATAATTTCTGCAGCCTGCCCCCTGGCCCTACAGCGAGGACTCTGAGGGATTGCAAGAGTGAGAGAAAGTAAGCAATTTTTATGTCCTTTTTATTTGGGAGAAGACAGCAGCAGTTTTGATTTATCCCCGCCTCTACGGCAGATGTAGTCTGAAGCTGAAATTCAGATGTTTAATGCCCTCCTATTGAGGCCCACATCTCCAGCGTTTTGCTGGAGTCTACAGCAATTTACTGGCTCATACATTCTTATTTTAAACAATATTATATCTACAGATAGTGGGATCCATATAGTTAGTGAACTGATAATAAATGTTTTCTATCAACTGAATTTAACGATTTAATAGTTTGTGTGTCCAGAAATAGCTGTAACATTATGAGGAACATCAGTAAACCTGTGAGGAGCAAGGGTAAATTTGAGTGTGAAAATCATAGCGCTATGCAGAATTCATAGCAGTTAAGAGGTATGCCTGCTAGCTTTTACTATTTTCTGATCTGAAAGTCAAATTTGGCAAGCTACAGAACTTGTAAAGTGCTCATGTCACTGGCGATAGCTTCTAAATAAAGATCATTGGCCTGTTGGGTGATAGTGTGGAATACTGGGTACGTGTAGGACCTACACTATTAGCGTAGCAGAGCGCAAGTTACACTACTTAGTACAGTTGCCTTTACTTTATATTAGTTTATTTGGATTGGGGTTTGTCCCCACACCAACCTGCAGAAAAAAACAAGGGCACGTGGTTGGGGGCAAAGCCCTCCAGCTTAAATAAACTGACAACCAAGTAAGGCAGGTGACCAAAGCAGCGCTGTATTCAGGAACCTTTTACAGCAAGCTTTCTAGGTGTACCCTGTTGTACACCAACTGTTATTACTGATTAAAAATAAACTGCCATAGTAGAGAACACCAGATCACTTGTGTAACTGTGTTTCAAAATCGGACACAACCAGTACACAAAAAGGGTACCCCACGGTAGTTACGTGATACCTGCTTTTCTGAGGTAGTGCTCTGTCAGTTATCTTTTATTTTGTTTGAGTTGGGAGGCTCCCCCCATGTATTTTGTAACATGTGGTGTGGGGAAGGGCAAAGCCCCAATCAAACAAAGTAAAAAAGTAACCTACAGAGCATTACCTTGGCAGAGTACACATCACCACACCATGCTTGTCACTCTGTTTGACACCCTCTGTGCCTTTTTTAACATGGGGGCGAAGAACCCCAACTCAAGCAAAGTAAAACCGGCAAAGCGCAAGTCCTGAAGTGGACATTTAAAACACTGTTCGTTGTGCTTATGCAACTGGATGAGATAATATGAGATGATGCTTGTGTAACTTGATTTATTTTGTGGCTTTCCGCCTCTCTATCCATGGGATATACCACCCTGTAGGGGTACGACGCAAGGAACCCTAGAGGAGGGTTCCCCCCCTATAGGTGCTGGGGAATCAGGGATGAATGCATTGGCTAAAGGTAGGTTAGTAAGAAGCCCAGGGGGAAGAGAGAAGAACCACTGGAGGAGGAGGGGTGGATGGTGGGCAACAAGAAAGAATCCTGGTGAGGCCCAGGATGTTTGTGACCTTTTAACTCAATGGGGGAGTGACGTTGTTGCTCCGCCTATCGAACCGCGGGCTTAAAGCCCTCCCATTCGATGTGCTTACACAACTGGATGAGATAATATTAGATGATGCTTGTGTAACTTGATTTATTTTGTGGCTTTCTGCCTCTCTATCTGTGGGATATATCACCCTGTTGGGGTATGACGCAAGGAACCCTAGAGGAGGGTCCCCCCCCACAGGTGCTGGGGATGAATGCGTCGGCTAACGGTAGGTTAGGAAGAAGCCCAAAAAGAATACCCAAGATGTCAAGCTTCGAAAAGAGGAGGCTGATGAATGAATTCTGTGAAGAGAAGGGCTAACTTCCAAAGGAGAGAGGGGAAAGCCAGGGCCACCATCTGCCTCCATCCAACAGCGGAACCTAACTAACTAACGTGAAGAAAGCACTAACTAACTAATATTTTGATCATTGGCATGGTGGAGAGGAAAAAAACCTTTGAGGGGGAAACCTCTGGGGATCCAAGGCCTAGGTCGCCTTCCCTCCAGGCTGATGACGTTTGATTCAAGGACATAAGTTGGCAAAGAGAATGATTCATAGATGAAGGATCTAATTAGTGAAGAGTAATGAAATAGACATGAGTAGGGAAGATGATGAAAAATAGGGAAACTCCCTGAAAGAAAACACGATTTATTATAGAACATTAGGCTGCACACGTCTCGAAAGAATGGAGGCAACGATGAAGGTGGATGATGATGATGATTGCCACAAGAGGGTGGCAGAACGACAAGGTAGCATGAGATCGAATGGAGGTGTGCCTGATTGAGCAATACACCTGATTGAGCAAGGTGAGGATGTAGACACAGAAGCTGATAAGGTACGAACATGTGATGTGAATGATTAGACTCTAATGTTGTGGGTGATGAATATCATAGGATTCAATAGAGTGATGCAGTACTGAGGCTCTTGGAAAGGAGACATACTCAGAGGCCAGTAAGGCATATCTGGAATCAGAGAGTATGCGAACTATATGGGTGGTATACTTGATATAGCAATGTGACTAAGTAGACTCCTTGAAGGAGGTAGATTCGGAATGAATAGAGTGATGTGAATAAGGAGGCTTCTCAAAAGGAGGTAGATTCTGAAAGGAATGAGAAAGAAACTTGAATGATGATGGAGAGCCTCGAGCCAACCCTTAACAAGGGGTGATGGACAGGAAGGCATGGCTCTTGAGTGGAGGTAGAGTCGAATCAAGGTAACAGTGATGTATGATGAATGAGGCCATGAATGGAGTGAATCCCTGATGACTGGCACTAGAAAAGGCATGCCTGGAACTTGCTATGCTAATGAAAGTAAAATAGGAATGGATAAGGTATGAAGATGGATTGAAGCATGGAGACTAGAGCAGAAAGCGAAGTATGAAAGGCTGAAGGATGGCAAGGATGCAATGGGTTAGCAAAGGACCCCACCGGTAGGAAGAAAAGTGCAACAGGGCAAGACAAAGGAGGTCAGACAGAGTCGCCAGAGCATAATGCTATGGAGGCTGGTAAGCAGACTATGCTGAGTCAACCGAGGCATGGTGGGATAGGGGAACCCCAAAAGAAAAGCACAGGCATAGCTGAGGAGGTGAAGGGAAGGACACGGATCGAGCATTTGATGTGAAGGAGAAGACCCATGTAGAGGCAGGATGATGGGAGAGGGAAAGAATTCCAAAGAAGGACAGAGTAAAGAAGGATTGAGAGGTAGCAGAGACCCAAGGAGGGCATGCTCAAGGAGTTGACGAGAGATAGTAGACAAAAGGAGCAAGGATAGGATGGAGGAAGGAATTCCATGTAGGAGTCAGAGGAACAAGGGGTATCCAGATGTGCTTACGAGATAGTCCAGATGTGCCGAATAGAAGACAAATAATACTGCAGACTGGCGTGGTGGAGCGATGTGCTTGACTTGAACGATGCGTGTGAGCAGATACTGAGGTTGAAGAGGCATGCTGGATTATGCGACGTAAACGATTAGACCCTGAACAATTAGACCCCGAGGTTATAGTCAATGCGGTGGTACAGAAGTCAGTGATAGGAATGGTAGAGTAATCAATGTAAATAGAAAAGTTTTGAGGCAATGCTGAGTGAAGGATGACTGGATTTATGAACTCACGATGACTGGAGGTATGAACTCTACACATACGGCAGGATGGCCACGGTTGATAGGCAGCATAGGAGGTATGGTTTGTACGCCCCAAAGAAATCTTGACACTAGGCCACAAATGGAGTGAACCTTGAAGAGCCCGCACGAGATCAGAATAAGAGGAGACAGGAATGAACAGGAAAATAATGTGAATGAAGGTATCGTTCTCTATGGAGCGACACGAACCATGATGCTCCTCGAAAGGAGGCAGACTCCGAGGCTAAGAAAGTGTGACAGGAATCAGAGGATATGCGAATCAGAAGGTAAGCACAGGACAACGAGCAAGGGGAGATAAATTAGATGATGAACAATGAGGAGGGAAGCCATGAGTAGACAGAAGCCACTATGGTCAGAACTAGAAGAAAAGATAGGCTGAGGAAAGTAACAGGAACAGATGAGGTACAATGAGGGATTGATGCCATGACGGCAGGTACTGGAAAGCGAGGTGTGAAAGAATGAAGAATGGAAGGGAGGTCAATAGAGTAGCATTGGACCCAGCCAGTATGGGATGAGAACCACACAGGGCGAGTCGGATTAGGCGGTATAAGATCCATGATAGGTATGGCCATACGGAGCAAGGGAATAGCGCAGATGTGGCAGTGAACCATGCCAAGGCATGCTGAGAGATGGACTGAATTAGATGAGCAGGAAGAGGCCAGGTATCACGGAGCTGAGGGGGCTAAATGAGTTGAAGGATCTCCAATGAAAGGATCGATGACGGACGACATGGAGCAACTAGACACCATGAAGAAGGAAGGTTCAGCAAGGGGGCAGGAGGGCGAGCTGGATGAGGTGGCACGGAGTCCCAGAGCAAAGGAAGGTCAGATGGAGTCAGCCAAGGAGGGCTCAAGGATATGCAGGGCAGAGCAAACAAACAGATAAATTGCGGCATGAGGAGATAGAAGCCTGACTGGATTGAAGCCTGGATGGCTGAGATTGTCAGGAGTGCCGGGGAGAGGGAGCAGCAAGAGGGCATGCCGAAGCAGGAGCAGTTAATGGGGAAATTGAGGTAGAAAAAGAACAAAGCTCAGTGTCAATTGAACTAAATGAGCACGGGATGACCAAGCCAATTGGCAGCTGAGGGAACAAGAGTCATACAAAAATACTGGATAAATACAGAGTATTAAGCCTAGTAAAGAGAAGGATGAGGAGAAACATGATCAAAAAGGTCTGAATACTACAAGGAATAGACAGGGGAAGCATACGTACCTGCTGAAGCTGGTAAATGCAAGCAGAACCACAGGGCAGATCCACAAAAGGGGAGATGAGGCTAAACACAAGAAGCACTATGATACACAGAGGGCAACGATCAGCATGTGGAGCAGTCTACTAGGCGAGAGAATTGAAAACTAGTAAGGGTTAGACTTACAGTGCAGAATTAGACAGATACCCAAGGGGAGACTAGCACTGAGGATGACACGGAAGGATGCAGCTGGTAGCATGAAATAGAGAAACCTTGAAGTAAGGATAGGCGAACAATTGGAGCTATGAATGGAATGCAGCTAGGAGTGGAAGATAGAGATGAATTGAAGTGATGAAGGAAGATGAATACAGACAATGAGGAGCACTGCAGGAACACAGTAAGCAGAGTAGGAAGCATGGGACCTAATGGGAGGTGGCCCTAAAATATATCAGTTGCAAGCCAGAGGGAGACAGCCAAGGCATACTAATTGAGCAGTTTAAATATGCAAGCAGAGAGAGGTATGGTATTGGGAACCAGGACGTCATTGACTGGATGTCGAATCGATCTGAGGCAGCATAGAGATAAGGTGGAATAGGAGCCATGAAATGCATGCCGAAAAAGAATTAGCGAATGTAGGACATGATGGGAATTAGACTCTGATGTCGAGGTCGATGAAGTAGCACAGGATGCAATAGTGATGCAAGCAATGAGGCTCCTCAAAAGGAGGCAGACTCAGAAGCCAAGAAGGCAAGTCCAGAACCAGAGGGCATGTGCTCTAGAGGGGGAGGGCGAGGGGTAGCAGAAAACCCCCAGAGAGCAAGACCAGTCGAGGTAGCATGGACAGGGAGCAGAAAATCCAGGAGAGGTAAGCCAAAAGAAATGTCGATTGCCAGCCAGAAGGAAGCAGCCAGGGCAGGACGGATAGAGCAACTGAGCAGGTTGAGGCGAGGTATCGGGCATCTGCGAGGGCTACCAACGGGGATGCCTAAAAGAAGCAAAAAATGGAGAGGGAGGAGAGGAATGGAATGCAGGGGGAGCTTGAGGATGAATTGCCAGAGAAGGAGAGGGTCGAAGCGAAGGAAAAGGAGAAGGAAGAACAGGCAAGGAGGAATGAAATCAAAGCTGAAGGGGAATCAAAGCTGAAGGGCAGAGGAAATGGCAAGTTGAGAACCGAGTAGCATAGGGTGGAGCCAACATATAGAAGCAAGCAAGTCATGCAAGACATGGTGGCTTAGGTGGCTGGAAGGTCCCCAGGTCAAAACCAAGCAGAGCCAGTGCGGGCCGACACACAGAACAGCATACTCAACAGCCAGTTGTGAGACAGAACAGGAGACATGGGTGGACAGCACCAATAGCAGAAGAAAGAAATGGAATATATAATTTTTTTTTTAATTTAATTTCAATAGAGGTGTCAGACTGCTGCAAATGAACATGGGCAAAGAATAAACCCGTAGCTCCAATAGACATGTCCAGCAATCACAAGATGAAAGCAGCAGAAACATAATACAAATAAGCACTCAGTAGAAAATCTGGTAGCCCAGAAAAGGGCAAGGTACTGAAATCCACATAAGGAGAAACCACCCGAGGCCCTGAGACAAGAAACGAATACCAGTAGCCCCATTCACAAGAAGGATTGAGGGCATGCAAGAAATAGCCTACTTTCAGTAGTGGTGGCCAAAATGATGCCCAATATCCCAGGCTGCTCCACCGGAAGTATGTGCTGCACCTCCAGGTACCACACAGAGGACTTCCTGAAGCTGGGTGAGAGCACCACGATGGTCACTGCGGCACCCGCTGGTGATCCTGAACAAAGAACAGAAGCCACCAGATGCTGTGGTCAGACAGCCGGTCCAGAGCCCCCAAGTCCATGCAATGAGCAAGGGCAGACTGAACAAAGGCAGGCCAGGGCGAGAACCAGGGCAGATTCAGAGGTGAGCAGCAAGGGTGGGTGCAGTCGGCGATGGGACACACCAAAGGCACTGGCCAGGATGGAGCGGCAACCGCCAGGAGCGAGAAGCAGGCTAGCAGCGCAGAGTGGAGATGAAGATGAGAGGGCAGCCAGGAGCTGAGGCACAATGTGAAACAGGAGCAACATGCAGCAGAAAGAGGTACTGAGAAGGGAAGGAAAAGGAAGGGAGATGGGGAAGCGAAACAGCGAGCAAATAAGGAACGAGGATCATTAGCAGGGAGCGGGTAAGGCTGCGAGCAAGCGAGGGAAGCACAAGACAATAGACAGAAAAGCAGCAGCAGCTGTGGGAGAGATAGGAGGCAAAAATGAGCCAAAACATGGGGAGAGAAACGAACAGGTACGCAGAGGCAGCTGTAGAGATGAAGGAAACAGCAGCAGCAGCAGTCCAGGAAGGCAAAGGAGAGCAGCACCTCTGGCTGCAACGAGAAAGAATCCAGGCGAGGCCCAGGATGTTTGTGACCTTTTAACTTGATGGGGGAGTGACGTTTTTGCTCTGCCCATCGAACCACGGGCTTAAAGCCCTCCCAATACAATCACTGATGCTGTCATGCAATCATGTACGCTGGTACAATCAGTCAAATGTGACCTATAATAATTCCTTACAGAAATGCCGGTGACCTGGTGTTCTCCACTATTGCCAGAAATCCTTGGTAGAGTAGCTTATGCAGCGTTAGCGGAGTTGATTAATTGGGTAATTTAAGGTTACAGCTGCCAGGATCTGCCCATTAACAGTAGTGGCAGTTTTTGACTGGGTGTGTGGTTTTTATGGTGGCAGTTTGACTACAACAGAGTCATTAGCTGACTGCAGCAGAGTTTTCACTTATCTAGGCATATTTACTGTCAGTGCTACTGATGAGAAATCAGTCAGCAGAGGTAAAACTTGACACCTTGTATAGAAACAATCTACTGTCATATAAGTGCTTTTACAGCTGCAGTCTGATGTTGAGAGATGCAGAGTTCTCACTGATAGCTACTGCAGCCCTTAAAATGTAAATTCTATCTATAGTGTCCTCCTGTATGGGGGGGGGGGGATGTCCTTGCGCAAATGCTAGGTATTGGCTGGAGAGAAAGCTGATACGGTACGATCACTGCTACATATTGGTGGTTAACTTTTATTATAATCTGGACAATGCCGGTTGAGCACTATGATGTGTGTTATGTGTTTGTTCATGCAGGGAGTGTCTGCTTTGTTGATATGTAACAGTGGCCATTGAATGTTTTATTTTTGGTGTTCGGTAGTGGAATCGCACTTGATGTTGCAAAACAGGGCCCCATCTATTAAATGAAAACATGCAGCTTTTTAGTGCCCTATCCCAAATGATATCTTCCCTAGTCAAGTGCCTTGCTGCAACTTTCAGTGATGCAGCATTCAGGTACTTGGCGATCATGTTGTTTACTTTTGACTTCCTGAAATAAGTCTGCCACAATGTTATATTAAATGTGTTTAAGGAAGGAATGTTGGTTGCCACAGATGAGTGTGTAAGGCTCTGTTGTGGTTTAAAAGTAGCCTAAATCCTTAACATCATTCTGTGGAAAGCTCTCCTTGCATTTGCCTTTCTCAAATATGGAAAAGCAACTGGGGGTTGGGTTTAAAGGCTGGGAAGGAGGAGCCTAGGGAGTAGCAAGCCTCTCCTATGAGCTAACTCTTAAGGCCAATAGTCAGGTGGGGAAAAGTTGAGACATTCAAGCATTGCAAGTTTGAAAGTCTGTATGCTGTATGGGGGACCGTCTAGGGGGTACTGGTAGCTCGAGAAACTGTAGAGCCACTGAGTTGGTAATTTGGCTTAGAAAAGACTGCTATGATGATGAGGAAGGGACTGCACTTCACTAGAGCAGGTATCTTTGGGTGGGTGGTTGGGTGCAAAAGATGTGGTGTGGCCATGATACTGGGATGGGCTTGGAATTTTGGGGAATGCCCCGTGTGCTACCAGCTGGCATGGCTTAAGGTGGAGGTAGAGGGGATCCGAAGGCAGCTAGGGGTGCTAGGGGGGAGGATTGGAGAGGTAGGAGGCAAGCGGTCACCTATGTGGAAGCACTAAGTGCTGGGGCCTCCCACGCTGGGGGAGGAGTGAAGTGAGGTGTCACACTAGGGAGGAGGGCGGGGCACACGGGCTCAGGGGACCCCTGGCAGGGCCACAAAGGTGGAAATTTCCACAGCAGGGCAAGAGACTGGGGGTGTTCAGAGGAAACTGAGAGGGGCAGTAGGGATGGGGGGCTAAGGCTCACAAATTGTTTTAACCCTCTACGCCCATTGGTGGAAGAGGGGAGCATGGGGGGGGGATGATGTTGCTGCTGGTGAAGCTGGGGCAGGGACGGATAGAAGGGGTGAAGAGGGTAAGAGGCAAAGGAGCAATAGAGAGGACCCAGCCAGGATGGGGAAGAGGGTAGGGGGAGAAGAAAAGGAGGATCAGGTGAACAAGGAGGAGGCTGAGGGTATGGAACAGGGGAGCACAACAGGCAGGAAGGCACAGGACGAAAATGGGATGATAGTGAGCAGAAAGCAAAGTAGACAAACAGGGCGAATGGATTAGTCTGTAGTGGGGAAAGAGATACAGAAAATGATACTCGGATGGGAGGGATAAAGAAGGCCAGGGACATGGATAGAGGGGGTGACCAGGAAAAATAGTGATGGGGCTACCTCCGACACCCAGATTGTGGGAGGTATGAGGAGCCAGTTGGGGGGGGGGAGAACCGGACGAAGGGATGAGGGGGTAGTGGTAGATGTCTAAATGAACAATTCAGAGACCTGTAGGAGGGCAGCAGCAAGGGCAAATAGGATTCTGAGATGTATCGCCGGGGGGATTACCTCCAGAAAGGAGGAAGTGATCCTTCCTCTGTACAACAGCTTGGTTAGGCCACACCTCGAATATTGTGTGCTGTTTTGGAGACCACATTTAAAGAAGGACATTACACTCCTAGAGAGGGTCCAAAGGAGGAAGTATAAAGTGGAAGTAGGAAGTGGAAACTGAGGTTCAATGCAGGGAAATGCAGGGTACTGCACCTTGAAACCAGAAACCAGGGCCAAGTGTACACCCTGGGGAAGGGGGAAATGCTACAAGTCTTGATGGTTGAGAGGGAATGGGGGTGGTGGTAGATGTCAAGGGCAGTGGCCAAGGCCAACAGGATGCTGGGATGCATCGGTAGGGGGATCACTTCCAGAAGGAGGGAAGTGATACTTCTTCTGTAAAACTGCTTGGTGAGGCCGCACCTTGAGTACTGCATGTAGTTTTGGAGGCCACACTTAAAGAGGGACATTGAACTCCTGGAGAGGGTCCAGAGGAGGGCAACCAAAATGATATGGAGCTTGGGGGAAAGGACCTATGGGGAGAGGCTCGAAGAGCTAAATATGTACACATTGGAAGAGAGAAGGGATGGGGGGACATGATAGAGGTCTTCAGGTACATGAAGGGGATAAATAGGGGAGGTGCAGTCAAGGTGCTCTGAAGGAAGGAGTGGGTGCAACTAGAGGGCATGGGTGGAAGCTGGAGGTGGGGAGACTCAGGGGACAATTGAGGAGGTGCTACTTCACTGAGAGGGTGGTAGAACCATGGAATGCGCTGCCCGGGGGCTGATGGAGGCAGAGACTGTGGAGGGGTTCAAGACGGGGTAGGACAGGTACAGGAGAAGGGTTCTGGAAGCAAAGTCCAATGCAGAGAGAATACCCTGAACTGGGAAGGGAGAAGCCCGAGAGGGGCAGCAAGGTCAGCTCCCAGGAAGGGGGTTGACCAAACGAGCAGACACTAAAGACTGCTAGGACTATTCTGCTGGCATTTTAGTATGTTAGTAAAATGATCTGGGGCCTGGAGGAGAGGACCTATGAGGAGAGGTTCAAGGAACTCGACATGTACACCCTGGAGGAGAGGAGGGACAGGGGGGACATGATAGAGGTCTTTAAGTACATGAAAGGGATCAATAAAAGAGGCTGGGTGCTCCAAAGGAAGTGGGGGAGGCAACAAGAGCTCATGGGTGTAAGCTGGAAGCGGCAGGCTCATAGGGGAGAGGAGGAGGTGTTATTTCACTGAAAGGGTGGTGCAGCCATGGAATACACTGCCCAGGGAGCTGGTAGAGGCGGAGACTGTGGATGGGTTTAAGACGGGATGGGACAGGTACAGGGGGAGGGTAAATCTGACCGGGCCCATCTGGGACTGGGGATAGTATAACCCAAGGGGAAGGGGAGGACACCAAAATCGGCCCTCAGTGCAGGTGCTAAAAGTTGAGCAGACTCGAAAGACCATTAGGCCTGTTCTGCTGGCATTTTAGTATGTTAGTATGTAAGAACACAAGGGCCAAAGCGCCTAGCTGGTTCAGCTCTGGGGTTGCCAAGGCAGTAAGGGAAAAGAGGTTGGCCTATAGAAGATTCAGGAAGACCAAGAGAGAGGTGGATAGGGAAAACTATCTAAGGTTAGCTAGAGAGGCAAGTAAGGGATGGTATGAGTCGGGTAAGGGTGTGGGTGACAAGATTACTACTGACAAACCTCCAAGCAGCAACAAGAAAGTCGAAACTCGGTCATCCGTAACCGTCGCATTGTCACTTGGTGATGTGAGGATCATTTCTGCAGCCAGCTCCCCCTATAGCTGAGAGTGCCACCCCACAGTCCAGAGGAGGAGTCTGTCTTCTGCTGTCAGTCTGACTGAGGAGGAGAGGATAGCCAGAGTCAGAGAAGGTAAGACATGTTATTTTACTTATTTATGTTCTCTTGCAGACAGTTTCGATTTACCCTGCCCTACCCTGGCACTGGGATCCTATCCCATCCTAGTTTGTTTCATGCCTGTGGTTGGGTGCAGCCAGGTTTACAATGATTTCAGTCAGTGTGGGGCTGCTGAGCAGGCTGGCAGTATCATGGCTGTGTCTTTTGCCAGTTATTACCTGTGATATCATTGGTGTTTTTTTTTCAATTGTTTAACCAGGTGAGACACACTAAGCTGAAAGCTTTTTCACAGGTGCAACCTGGGAGCACAGGGAAGTTAGGTGACTTGCTCAGGGTCACACAATATGCATGTGGGAGCTGTGGGATTCAAACCCAGGTCTCCAGATTTGCAGCTCGGAGCCTTAAACCACTGTGCTATACTGCCTGCTGCTTCATGGTCTCTCAAGTGTACTTTGCTTCTCCTCATGGGTATCTAAACCATCCAGTGGTGTGTGGATATCTTGTCAGCTGCAGAAGCTGATAACAGTGGGATGGTTTAGGTTAGCAGTAGCACTGATTCCAAATACCGTGTTTTGAGTGCACCTCAAACATACTTGTCTGTTGAGTGTTGTACCAGTCTGCTGTCCATTTGTGGGATCTGTGCTTAAGTGCCTTCATGCTGGTTGTGTTGTTGCATGCTATTGGTGTTCTCTTCAGGTGTTATCTGTAGGGTAAATTTGGCATGTTAGTATGCATGGGGTGTGTGTGTTTAGCTACAGCTACCTAGTACTGAGTCCATTCCATCCTCCTCACTTTCTAGTGCTGCATGAGAGAATGTGTCTAAAGATAACATGACACCTGTTTTCTGTTTGGTGTTTGGAAGCTACCTGTAGTGGGAGCTCATGATTGATGGGACCAGTGCCAGCTTATATTATATACAGTTTTGTTTTTTTTATGGGTTTTTACTGAGTTTTCTCCCATATACCCCCGGGCCCTGGCATGTGTTGTATGTGCCTGTGGAGGTATCACATGCACACCTGATGCCAGCTCAATCCCTTGGGAACGTATACTGTATTTTCCCCAGCCTTCTTTTTTCCTCTCCCCCCGGGGTCAAAATCAAGTTTTGCAGCTGCTAGCCAGCAGGGCTAGTGATTGGGAAAATCCACTGGCCCCACAGACATTTCCGCTGCCCAAGTTGGCGTACATACTGAATATTTGCCTTCTTCAGTACCAGCCTGCAGGGCTAGTTAAATGAAAATCTTAGTTGTCTGATACAAAATCTACCAGCATTTGGCTAGCGAGCGGTGTCAATTTCGATCCCTGCCCCCCATTATTACTTGCTTTTTAATGAAATTGCTCTGTTTGAATTAACTTATATAAAATGGATAGGAAGGATAAATTATGTATCAGAGACATTTGTAAGCAAGTTTTAAGTCTTTGCATCCCCCTTTTTTTACTACAGAATTAATCTTACTGCTGTTAAAATTGTAGGGTATCATTTAACATTGCTATAGTGATTTACAGTTCAAATATATTAATGACACACTAAAAATGGTACACATTATAGTTATGGTTTGCATAGCAATGGTTTTGTATAAGTTATTGTCTTTATAACAAAAAATAGGAATTTAGATTGTGAAATTTAGCAGCATTTACACTTTTTTTAATCACTTTGAGTGACAGTGTCTTTAAGAAATGCTTTATAAATTGATTTCTGTCATGTCGTGCATCCTCAGACCCACCCCCTGAGGAAGGCCCTGTGTTGGGCTGAACTGGTGTGGATGTAGGGCGCCTGTACTAGGCTTCGTTACCACATATAAATTTGTCTTTATACTTCTGAATTGTGTCCGGCGTGAGTGCTGAATTCCTGTTTACCTTTGTGTTTTGGGCTGGCAGACCCATCTTCCGCACCAAGTCCTCTTGTGCACATTCTTTTCTACTTGTTTATATTTTATATAGTTTTTTATGGGTTTTTACTGGATTTTCTCCTATATCTCCCCCCCATGAGGCCCCAGCACACGTCCATACATACGTGTGGTGGTACCACATACACCGGAAGCCAGCTCAGCCCCTTCCTTCCACCCCAAATGCCGGCACCCCGATGACCCGAGGTTGTTCCTGAAACCTGATGTAGACCCCACTATACCTTAATTCCTTGTGCACTTTTGGGGCTTTGACTGCTGATGTTGTTTATCATTTCTGTCCTATAGTCCTGAAAGCATAAGCATCTGACTTTGGTGGACTTTGGACTTTGCCACTGCCAGCATCCCCTTCTTGCCCTTCTTCCCCCAAACAGGAGGTACTGAATGTTGGGGGGACGGCACTAATATCTTATTTTAAGAGCTGTGTCACAGGTAGCCTAGGTATGCATAGGCTGAGGCTGGTGTTAGTCAGTGGCTTGCTGGTTTTTTCCCCCTTTCCTATCCATGTGGAGATTGGAGACAGCATCCTTTTTTTTTGTTACCTTTAGTGCTTGATGTATTACAGTGGAAGCCGCTTAAAGGTGACACCTTGACACCTCCGTGGACTTCCATTCCCCTTTTAAGTGGCCACCCCTATTAACCGAAGTTTTTTTTTGCGGTTCCCCAATATCAACCATAGACTTCCATTGCCATCCCACACACATGCACACAACACACTTGTACTAAATACACTGACACATACACTACACATTCCCAAGGATTACAGCTCTGTTTGTGAGAGTGTTTGTTTTAGTTTGAGTGATATAAAAATGGTAAACTTTATTTCAACCAGCCAGAATTCTTTAAAGTCCACTTATCTTCCTACAATCCTTCTTTCTTCTGTTCTGCTCCTGACTCAATCATGGGTGGTTGCTTTTTCGGTCTCTGATGCAGAAGTAATCATGTGCAACAGTGCTTCCGCATTGGTGACGTTGATTGGTGCCAGATCCTCATCGTCATCGGTGACCTCCTAAGTATTTTCTATGGTTTTGGCATTTTTCAGTGTGGCATATATGTCCCTGGTCGATAGGTTACTCTCAATCATCACCTCGTCATCCACTGTCACAAATGCCTCAAATTCAGCAACGGACATGCCAGAAGGTATGGCTACATCTGCGTGTGATATGTGTATGTGTGTGTGTGTGTGTGAGTGTGTGTATGTATTCATACATGCTTACTTACATTATAAGAGTTTCAGTTCATGGAAAAAATAGAAGGGAGTGCATTTCAGAAAGATAAGGGAATAATTCAGGCAACACAATGTACAGTCACTAAAAACTTAACATATAGCAGGTAAGAAATAATTCAACCATGGCAATGTTCAGGCAATGAATCCATTGACTTATAGCAGAGGCCCAAGTTCACAGTACCACTGACACAATGAGTAAAGCTGACAGATGTTCACTTTATTGTTCAAATGGTATCTTTTTTTTTTTTTTAGTTTTTTGTTTACCGGGTAGGTGCAACTAGCCATAGCAATGACTATTTTCAGGCACGACCCGGGAGGATACAGAGCAAACGACAGAAAACAAATTACAGTACATATAAATTACAGTACACAGTAGACAACAGCATATCATATGAACAGTGTCAGCAGGCGTAAACAACAAAGTAGGGTAAATACATAACAGTGTGAAGGTACAGCAAGAATACTGGTAGTTATACATTAAATCATAACCATTTCAGAAAATAGGGGAGGAAAATACAATGATTGCTATAATCTATGAAATAGCCAATATAGGGTATGTGTAGCAGAGAAAAAATGAGGCATGGAGGGTAGAGGTTGGGATAGGGTAGGGCTTAGAGCAAGATAAGAGGGAGAATTTAGTTGATGTAAGGGCAGTAAGAGAAGGTAGGAGCAAGTGCAGAGCGTTAAGCGGGGCTAACAGAAATGGCCTGGGTGGTGGAGGTTAGGGAGAGTTACGAAGCTAATATGGTTTGAAACATAATAAAACATATCCTTAAGTTTCAAAAAACAAGTGCAAGGCAGCCTGGTCAAAATGTGACAGCTCTTTAATGGCATCTACTGTTTTCTATTCGTTTTACTCTTAATCCTGTGTTGCTGACCATGCCACTTGCAATATTTGATGATGCTTATATAATTGTTTGAATGTATGACTGTTTACAAACTGTGTTTATATTGTGATATTTTATTTTCTGTAGTGCTCCATATTGTCAATGGGTAATCATTACAACTGGGTATATTGAACCCCTGACGGGAATTGCACATCCCAGATTTCAAATTTTGGGCGCCTGAGGATTCCATGCAGTAATGACAACTTCCCAGTTGTGCTGTGCCATTTGAAGGGGACAGATCTACTTTCTCTTCGCTGATGAATTGCAAAATGCAAGACTTCAGTAGTTCCAATGTAGCCAAACTAAATGTACAGAGGATGCTGGTCTGTAGCATTATCCTCAAGCATCAAGATGAGGTTGCTGGTAGCCCTGGGGTATATAGGACCGATTGGTCAGGGGGAAGATCGATTTTTATATTTAACTAGGTAATAGTGTCAGCGTCTTACACCATGGCTGGTCAGTGAGTAGGACAACTGTAACTAAGTGTCAAGTGAGACTCTTGGTACTTGGCCTGGTGCTACTGTGCAACCTGTAGCTATGCACCACACTTTCAGTCAAGAATACCTTTCACCTCAGAGATGTCGCCAGACCCATTGTTTTCAGATGTATTGGAGAAATCATCCAAAAATGAATTTTATGGAGGATAAAACAGCACATATAGGAAGAATTAGCAGATGGGTTGCTGATTCACTGATGGACAATATTGTCAACAAATTTCCATCACTAAAGGCATCAGCATGGCTTTGGACTCTTAGTAGAGCAATTTTACGCAATACCAAACTCTTAACTTTTGAACAGACTAGGTCCATTTCGATTGTACATGGCCTGACAATTTCATTCTCTGTGCATACTGATAAATTTATATTTTCTGCCCCCTGTAGGATGTACAACATCAAACAAAAAAGAAAATATTACTCCGGTGCCTCAAAAAGAAACAAACTTGCCAAAAAAATATTACATGATGCCACAGCAGCCTCTGACCAGAAGGCTATTGTAGAGATAATCGGAAGGCAAAGGTCATACGCCATGAATAAAATGGAAAGTGTTGAAGTTCCTGGCTCTCAATTTCCTTCAAGAGAAGAATCTCCACCTTCACTTCAGATATATGACCTTGACCCACCACTGACAAAAGCAACTGAGTCCCAGTCTCTGATATATGGTGCCTCATCAAGTCAGATGCAACCTCTGATGAGCGACCAAACAAGTCACACCTCACCTGAAGTTTATGCATGTGACATAGATGAATATAATGATTCTGTAGCCCAGCTTCCACAGTGTCGCCCCAAATCACGTGAGGACAAGAATGTTCTAACATTATCTGAGGAAAATGGATTGGACGCTGAAGATTTGTACTCCGTTGTTACTCCATCACCAACTTCAAGCACCAACAAACCTGACACACCACCACCACCGCCAAAAGAAATAGAGTTCCTGTCCATGCTATGTGACACCACATCAAGTGAGACACTTCAGATAAGCGACCAGACAAGTGACACCTCATCTGAACTTTATGTCTGTGGCGCAGATGAGTGCAACAATTCTGTATCCCAACCTACGCCATGTCAACGACAACCTGCCTCATATGAGGACAAGAAGGACACATTACATGAGGAAAATATATTGGATAATGAAGATTCATGCTCCTTTGCTGCTCCATCACTGTCTTCAAGCACCAACGTAGAGCTAAACTTCCTGCAAAAGCACCCTATTCACCCAACCTCACATGATCATAAAGTGCCATTCCAAGAAAACCGACTGTATCGTCATGTTTTACCAAATGGTAAATGGATGCAAAGAAACTGGGTTTCATATTCCATTACATTACAGAAACTTTACTGCTCTGTATGCATGGCTTTCTCGACCAACAGAAACAGTAATTTTGTAGGAAATGGTTTCAAAGATTGGAGTCATGTGTATACTCGGGTTGAAGACCACGAAAATTCAGCTTCTCATAAACATGCTGTTGATGCTTATTTCTCAGCAAGGAATAATTTGGACATGGAAGCATTGATGAACATGACATTGGTTAATGTACGTAAGCAGCAAATTCTCAGGAACAGAAAAGTAGTGAGCTGATTGGTTGACATTATAACTTTTATTGGAAAACAAGGTCTGGCATACAGAGGGAAGGATGAAGGGGCTTATATGCTGGGTACTGAAGAAGAAAATCATAGAATTTTCTTAAAGCGCGTGTCTCTTCTCTCCAGATACGATAGTGTCATGAAACAGCACCTTGATGAAGTCATTGCTCACAGAAAAAAGAGAAAGCATACCACTACAAGTCAAGGTAGGGGAGGACTTGTAACTCTACTTAGTAAAACAACAGTTAACAAATTAATTCTCATAATTGGTGGTTTAATAAAGGAAACAATATCTCAGGAAGTTCGTGAGGCAGGTGAATTCAGTCTTCAAGCAGACTCAACACAAGATGTTGGAGTGATGGAGCAATGCTCTATTGTTGTTCATTATGTAACAGAGTCAACTGTCAATGAGCGCCTATTAAGTCTGATTGATGTAAAGAAGACCAGTGGAGTAGCACTGAGTGAAACACTGACTAAAGAGCTCCAAAAAGTAGGTTTACGAGTAGAAGACATAATTGGTTGCACATTTGATGGAGCTGCTAACATGTCAGGATAGTACAATGGCCTACAAGCACACATAAAAGAAAAATCTCCTCTATCTGTGTACACATGGTGTTTGGCACATATACTTAACCTTGTTGTGGTTGACACCACACACTGCGCGATTTGGTCTAAAAGCTACTTTGGACTGTTGGGGAAGACAGCATGCTTCCTTTCAGAATCATACAATCGCATGTCAGTTTGGACAGAGAAAACAAAAGAGAATAATGAACAGAGTAGCACGTGCAAACTCAGAAGACTCCAGAAGATTGCCAACACTCATTGGTGGAGCAAAGCCAGAGCTGTAAACACCATATTCGGAACATGTAAAGATCAGTCAAGAGGCTTGTATCCAACACTGCTAAAGGTTCTGGGCACAATTTGCACCTGAGAAGATTTTGACCCTATCACCTGCTCTGATGCCAAGTATTTGTTGCACTCATAGACAAGATTTGAGACTGTATTGATTTCATTCACGTTCCATTGTATGTTTGATACACTTACACCAGTTTCAAACCATCTCCAAACTGAGGGGTTGGATTTCATACAAGCAAGGAGACTTGTGAGCAATGCAAGAGCCCAGGTGGAAAACATGAGAAACCATTTCCACGAAATCCATGAAAATATGTGAAAATACCTTAAGCACATAGCAGAAACATTGGAGCTGTCGACTGAAGAACATGTGGAGACAGCACTCCCTAGCAAAAGAGTAGCCAGAAAGAAGATCATGCCAGGAGAGACCTGTAGGGATGAAAGGACTAACAATCCCATCAAGAGATTCGAGGTGGAAACATACAACGTCATTATCAATCAAGTAGTGCAAAGTACGGCAAACAGGTTTTGGAAAAATGAAAACCTATTTAAGGATTTAAGCTGTTTGGATCCTCAGAGATTCCCATGTCTCCTCTGAGAAGGAATACCTGATTCAGCTCTGAAAACAGTTTCCGAAATGGCAAGAGTTGATGTGTCTGTCCTTAAGTCAGAGCTGCTCAGTTTTGTACAAAAGTTTGACATACTGAAAAGAAGCACAATCCAAGAATTTGTTGATATGTCTCATGAAAATTCCACAGTCACAGGTGGTACGGGCATAGATGATGATAATGACGGTGATGTTGATAAAGAGATGTACCAATGTCTAGAATCTGGGACGAGTGGTAAAAAATGCAAAGGCCGTATTTCTTGTTGCTTTAAGCTTCTGCATTCATACAGTCTGCATTCTGCAGCATACAGTAATTTGTATTTAGCATACAAGACATTACTGACATTGTCATGTACTCAGGTCACTTGTGAGCGTATTTCTTCAAAACTCAAGTTAGTAAAAACTGGGTTAAGATCTATGTTGAGACAGGAACTGTTAAAGTGTCTTCTCCTAATGAACGTGGAGAAAGACATACTTCAACGAATTGATCATCATACGGTCATCGACTGACTTATCAATTCCAGCAATGTATACAAGCAGAAGTTACTCTGCTAATCAAGCATCAAAATGTGGCACACCAGCTGAAATTTCCAGGGCTACATAGCTTAAAGAATTAGAAGATCTTTCTTAAGACACAGATTTGATGTTGACGTTTCGCTGTACAGGCCTAACACATTACAGATTCAGTATAAATTCCTTTATCAAAGGCTTAACAATCAAATGCATTATTTTATCATCATCTTAATAAAAACCTGAATTCATGTCCCTGTGTATTGATTAGTGTTTCTTGACAATATCATGCTGCATGGTTTTGTGGTTTTCTTTAAATCAGCATTTGTTTATGTGCTCTGCAGTTACTGGAAACAGTAAAATTGTTTCTGTTTTTATGTTAGATTGACAAACAGGTGGCTGCCAGTACCACACTGTTTCAGGAACATGTACTGTATCTACTCCCAAATGTCAGTACTTTGAGGGTTTCTGTGGAAAAATACACCATATATGCATATAACTCTGCAAACTATATGTCATCCTGATTCTTCTGACTCCTGCCCGACAGTTGCAGGAGCAGCAATTTGTACACTGTCTTCTGCCCCATTTGAGGCTGCTGCACCCCACTGCCCACTGTCTTCTACACACAGTTGGGGATGCTGTACCCTGCACAAACAGTTGAGGTTACTGCACCCTGCATCCCTCATTCCCCCACCCTCACAGTCTGGCCTAATGCATGCTATTGCTATACCCCCACTCCTGTTTCCACAGTGGGCAGCTGGAAGAGAGGCTGGGATAGGCATAGGAGGAAGGTAAGAATCATGGGTAGGGAGGATGGAAGGAGTGGGGATGGAGGGCAGGGACATTAACTCAAGCTGTGGACCCTGCAATACAAGCAGACTTGATAGACCAAATGGCCTTCTTCAGCTAGCTTCTTCATATGTTCATATGTCATCACAGTCAGGGCTGCTGCACCCTGATCCTGTCTACACAGTTGGTGTTGTTGTTGCCAACTATGCCTTGTAGCCCCATGCCTCTGCAGATAGGGCGACTGCACCACACTGACACTTGCCACAGGAGTCATGGTATTTGCTGCACCCTGTACCCTGCCCTGACAGTTGAGGTGATTGTACCCTGCAGCCCTCCCGCCACCGGACTCCGATCTTTTGCTACGCTGCCCAAGCTGCTTGGGGAAAAAAAAACTTTCATCTCGTGTTATAGTTTGGGGGACAGAGGGTTGTAGGATGCAGCAACCCTAACTGTTTGGGCAGGAGACAGGGGAGACATCAGGGTACAGCAGCTCAAACTGTAGAACAGGGTGCAGCAGACACACCTCTTTGGGACAAGGGACATGGGCAACAGAGTATAGCAAAGGGTCTGACTCTGATGGCAGGAGACTACAGGAAGAAACTGTCCAAAATGTGTAGGCAGAGGACCAGATACGGCACATGCCCTGCCTTGTCTGATGTCAAGTGGCAGCATGGTGCAGCAGCCATGACTGTGCAGTCAGGCATAGGGTTCAGCAGCCGTAGATGTGGCAGACACAGAGGACAGCATGATGCAGAAGCCACAACTGTGTGGCAGGATGGGGGGCATTGGGGTACGGCAGCCCTGGCTGGGGGGCAGGGTATGTGTGCTGCAGCATCCCTGTCCAGTTGTGGTAACTTGAAGTGGGTACCAGGTGCAACAAATACCCCATATCTTGTGGCCTTGGGCAGCTTGATACAGCAGCCCAAACTGTGAAGGTAGGATACCTGGGACTATAGGGTTTCACAGAGCACAGCAGCCCTGACTTTAGATGTAGGAACAGGGGGCAACAGGGTGCATTGTTCCTGACATTGGGGGTGGGAGAACAGAGGGAATCAGGGTGCAGCAGCATCAACCATTTGTGCAAGAGGGAGCATGGCGCAGCATCCCTAACTGTAGAGGCATGGAGCTCTAAGGTACAGCAGGCAACAGCAGCCTTGACTGTGTAGACAGGTGTAGTGTGCAGCAGCCATAGATGTGGTGACAGAGACAGAGGACAGCATGGTGCAAAAGCCTCAACTGTGTGGCAGGACATGGGGGCACCAGGGTATGGCAACACTGGCTGTGGGACACTGTGCATGTGGTGCAGCAGCAGTGTTGGGTACTGTAAGTTACTTTTTCTATTACTTTCTATTACTTTTGCAAACTTATTCCAGGAAGGTCTGTGCAGTCACTAGCAAGGATGGAGAAGTACTAGAAAAAGTAATACACCAGGAGCAAAAGCCCCAACCATGGAGGCAGTGGACCTGGGACTCTAGGGTTTAACAGAGCACAGCAGCCCCGACTGTGGATACAGGAAAAGGGGCACAATGTAGTGCATTTGGACCAGACTGTGGTGGTGGGGGACTTAGGGAAGCAGGGTGCAGCAGCCCCAAACATTTGTGCAGGAGGCAGCAATGTACAGCATCCCTGGCTGTGTGTAGAAAACAGTAGGTAATGGGGTGCAGCAGCCTCAAATGGGGGCAGTAGACAGGACAGGGGTTTGTGGGCCAGGGGAAGGGGCAGCAGACTGCTGCTGCCTCAGCTGTCATGCAGGAGACAGGAGAATCAGGATGCCATATAGTATTTGACATGACAGTGTCAGTGGCTCAGTAGGTAGCACAATCGCCTCTGAGGCCGGGAGATCAGAGGGCTGTGGGTTCAGTTCCTACATCTGGCACTTGGGTTAATATCCCAGTACTGACACTGTAGTGCAGCATGAGAGGGGTGCTGCACTTCTGAGGTGCCGTCTTTTGGATGAGACATTAAACCGAGGTCCCATCTGCCTGGATTGGTGGTAGTTCAGGTGGATGTTAAAGATCCCATGGCACTTATCAAAAAGAGTAGGGGAAGGTTTTTATTAATAAACAGAACAATAAATCAGAAAAACAGTAATACAATTCATGGAAAATAAGAAAAAAAAACATAACAAAGAGAATATCAGCAAGACTCAATTCTCTTACAGCAGAATGATTCAACCTATTTTGTCTTTCAAAAAAGAAACCTCTTTCCACCTCATAAGCCAGAGAGTTTTGTACAAACATTTGCGTTCAGAATCACATTGTAATAACAAATCATGTTCAATATGTTGAAGAACTTCAAGTGGTGAGTGGTATAACTGTCGTAGAGTAAGGTGAAATCTGACTTGCCATATATGAAACTTGAACATAGCGAACAGCAGTCGTACTACACCTGCATCCAACAAAGTAGAATCTAGCAAAAAACCACCCACAACTTCCAGATATGTACCAGCATGCCAGAAAGGCTGGTTCCAATGGGCAGAAAAGATCATCCAGAAGTCTTGCACAAAGGGGCAGGAAACAAAAAAATGGGACATTGTTTCCTCCTGATTAATGCAAGTATCCCTCAGACAAGTACATACGTTCAGTAACCATTTTATGCTTTAAAGTCCCCCTAACACCGAGTTGCCCATGACAACTAAGCCATAAAACATCCCATAATCTAGGTGGAATCTGTTTATCTACCAAACATTTAAGGAGGTTATCAACATGACCATCCGGTACATCCTTAAAAATAGGGACTATGGAATGTGCTTTAGATTGTAGGACATCATAAATATATTTGCATGATTTGCAATACACATGGGCCGGAAGTAACTTCCATCTATTAAGTTTCGATATCACAGGTCTGACATAAATTGGATAACTAGAAGTGTGTACATTTTTCTGGCTCAAACCTGGCCACTCTGAGGACAATCTAGGTAACCAACCATACACATAAATCACCCATAACACAGAGTGTGGACGACTAAGGTCTAGTAAATTCCAATGAAAAAAAATACTATAGTAAAAAGTAATCAGATTCACACAATTCAAACCACCCTGTGCAATAGGAAGATACAACACATCTCTTTTAATGGGATTTAGGTGACTCCCCAAAATAATTTGAAAAAAAAGATCCAAATAAAGTGGCTTCCAAACTAGAAGGAATGGGGTATACCGCACTAAGGTATAAAAATTGAGGGAGAAGTAAAGATTTAGTAATGATCACCTTTTTCTGTTTAGTTTGTTGCCACGACTTCCATAATCTGATTCTGTATTGAACTGCTTCAATTTTAACTGACCAATTAAGTAACGCATTATCACCTTTACCAAAGTCAATACCTAAAATTCGGACCGGGCCCAGTATAACAGGAATGCCTTGCAATTCCGTAACCTCAGGAATGGCAGTATGCAGAGGATAAAAAAAACTCTTAGATTTATTAAGGGAAGAACCTGCAACATCTGAAAAATTAGAAAAATGACGTAACACCTTATCTCCAGAGGTCAAATCAGCAACAAAGACACAGATATCATCAGCATAAGCCGTCATTTTGGCCTCTAGAGTACTATGAGGGGAAGCAATACCAAGAATCCGCACACATCTTGGGCAATTGTACATAAAGGCGGATCTAGACTAAAAACATAAAGCAATGGACTCAGGGGGCAGCCTTGTCTCCCCCACCCGACGAATAGAGATATAGGAACCCAAATAACCATTTACCAAGGGCATAGCATAAGCATGACTATAAAGCAAAGCAATCCAGATTATAAAGCAGTCAAGAACTCCATAGATTCATAAAACCTGAAACAAATAACTATGCGGGACCTGATCAAAGGCCCTTTGTTGATCCATGGACAGAAGAAAACCCTTTATAACATCAACTTTTACCAAGCTCTATTAGTTCCCGAAGCAAAAGGAGATTATTATAGATAGATCTGCCCGGTACTGAACAGGATTGGTGTAGGGAAATCAAGTGAGGATCTATGGACAACAATCTGGTATTCAATATTTTCATTAAAATTTTAAAATCCGTATTAAGGAGACTTAAAGGCCTCCAGTTGGAAAGTAAAGTTCTATCACCTTTCTTATATAAAAAAATCTGAATTGAAGTACACAAATGGAAATTGAGAGTGTGATGTTGCAAAACCTAATTAAACACTACTGTGAGCACATCACAAACCAAAGGACTACAGGTTTTATAAAATTCTGCAGGCAAGCCATCAATACCAGGCGCCGTGTTATTCTTTAAATGGGAAATTTCCCTTTTAACCTTATCAACACTAATTGGAGTAACTAAAGCCTGTAATAGTATATCAGAACAAGGGCCAATATGGAGAGAGGAAAAGAATTGTTCTACACCAGCACTGTCCACTGGAGATGCAGCATGTAAGTCTGAAAAATGCATGGAGACTGCTCACAAGATATCCTGAAATGCAGTGTAACTATTACCAGCAGTATCCACAACTTCAGTCAGAAGGCGATCCACAGAACGCCTATGACTACAATCAAAACATCCCCCAAAGCAGATTTATTAGCAGAACAAACCCTATGTTCATGTAACAGGTAAGTAGCTCTAGTATACTGTAGTGCAGCCATTTCTTTTTTTTACATTCTGTACCTGTGCAGTCAAAGAGAAGCCTTGTGAGTATATAGCTGAATACAAAGTTTCCAACTGCATACGTAAAGACAAATATCTCTTATATTTAGTCACTGCAGCATATTTAGACATCCTCCTAGCCAAAGTAGAGATTTCAGATTTAGTGAGCAGCCACCAATCTAACAAATCTTCGGAAAGTCCAGATAGTGACATACGAGCTTTCAACAAATCATGAACTTGGGCCAAAAACCTGTCATCAAGTAGCAGTAAAGAATTCAGTTTCCAATATCCCTGCCCCAGTTTAGCATGAGGGCCCACCCCTAACGTGGCAGTTACCACATTATGGTCTGAAATCTCCACTGGAGTGGTTTGAGCCTCAGTCACCCTTAAAGCTGCAGAGACAAAAAGAAAATCAATTCTAGTGGACAAGGAGCCCTTAAAGGACAAATAAACAAGGAATTAGGGGGGTGAATGAAACTGGAAACGCTCCTGTGGATGTGTAGAATAAGGGCTACTGATTTACATTATGTCAGTATTTACCTGAATATCTGCAGTTTTTCATGGTTTCATCACTAATGAAACATTCCCCAAATGTAAACAAAGCGCGATTGTCTCCGATTCCGAGCATCGCTCGGCTCACAAAATGGGTGGGCGTGCATACGCGATGATGTCATCATAGCGACTCCAGCTCCACTTCTTGTGTTTGAAACCTATAGGCACTGTTTTTAAATGTTTTATATTGGCTCTGTATGTGGTTCTGCATTAAGTATGTATTCGATACTTGGCTTCATGCAGAAAACTTTAGAAATATCGATACATGTGAAACAAATACAAGCCAATATAAAACTGACTAAAAACTTTCTGATGTATAATTTCAACATAAAAGAAAAGCGGATCATCATGTTTATCATGATGCGATCCACTCAACAATTATGGCTGAGCTGCGACAGACTCGAAACTATCGCTGTTTTGTTTACATTTGGGGGAATGTTTCATTAGTGACGAAACCATGAAAAACTGCAGATATTCAGGTAAATACTGACATAATGTAAATCAGTAGCCCTTATTCTACACATCCACAGGAGCGTTTCTAGTTTCATTCACCCCCCCCAATTCCTTGTTTATTTGTCCTTTAAAAAAAGTACGTCCACCAGTAGGATGACAAACCTTATAAATATCCTGTAAATGACTCTGGTCAATAATGTGATTGAGACGATGTGTTTCACAGAAATCCTTATCAGTCCGAGCCCCCCGATCCGATTTATGCACTACACAATTAAAGTCACCACCCCATATGAGAAAGCATGATGTGAACAAAAAAGGCTGCACCTCACGAAAGAGATCCACTCGACCTTTCTTCGTAACTGGTGCATAAATCACAATTAATCTCCAAGTGTAATGTAAATAAGTAAAATCCAATATTAAGGCCCGTCTCATAAGCAGTTCAACCAACTTAGTAACATGAAATCCATCACCCCTAAACAACATCTCAACACCATTACATGTGTCTAATCCCAAAGAAAAAAAAGAAGGACCCCATTGCCAAAGCCGTTTGGCCATATTAACCAAAGAAAGGGTATTGAGACGGTATCCTGAGTAAGACAAATATCACACGCCAAATCACTCAAAAGTTGAAAAGTAATCAGGCACCTACGAGCATTTTTCACACTGTTCACATTGAGGGTGGCTACAATGAGATGAAATGCCATGGCCATGAAAGAGAATCAGATAAAGGGTCAAAATAAAAATAAGTCAACGTCAAGTAACCCTTCCCTTTCTAGTACTTCTCTGGGGTCTCACCCCTGACCGCGAGGGTCGAGTATCCATAGGCAACTCCTTTGATTTATCATTCTCAGAATCAGAGGACACCATAGGATGTGAGGAGGTGTCAGAATCAGCTTCCATATCGGAAGACTGAGTGTGATGGGACAGGACCTCAAATTTATTACTTAAGGGAACAGAGCTACCAGGAGAAGACACTTTAGCCAATTTGGCCCTACCTGTAATCTGTTTCTGGGCCCGTTTCTTTGCCTAAACACTAGGCTCAGGTGAGGGCATAATAATATTATCCAGAGGATTGTCAGAGAAAGGCACAGGTTCAGCAGGAACTGGAGAAACATTAGATAGAGGGGAAGGGGGCGTAGAGGAAGAGTCCTGTACAACCGGTCGTAGAACTTCCTGTAAAGGAGGCTCAGAGGAAGGTTCAGATATTGAAACCACTGACTGGGGAGCAGGCACCACAATATCAGGGCATAAAGGGGGACCAGTGACTTCCGTAACATGCGAAGAAAGGGATTGCACCATAGTAATATCCTTTTTCTGGGCATTAAGAAGGATCACATCCTGATCCGGGCTATCTTCCCTGTTACAGGAAGCCCAAGGACAGGATCTAAAACCATGACCTAGCTCTTCACACAGGTTACACTTTAGTTCAGAGGTACAATCTGCACTAACATGGCCAAAAGATAAACAAAGGGAACATCATAGTCTATCACAGGCAGCACTGAGATGGGAAGGGGAGCCACATTTAAAACAGGTACGAGGCTGCCCCACATAGAAGCAATGCCCCCGTTCCCTACCTAAAAACAAACTATTAGGCAAGTGTATGGGACCCACATTCGTATTTCTAAGTTTCACCCTATAACGCCAACCACCAGTCCACAAGTGTTCACAGTCAAATATAGGCCGGCAACCCCAAGATATCACAGCGCTTAGCTAACCAATGCGAATATCACTAGCTGCTACATTCTCATTTCTAAACAAAATGGTGACATTTTAATAGAAGGTCTAGTAAGTGGGATAGCCTGAAATGGTAGCCACAACTCAGTGTATTTAAGAGTGTAACCCCCCTGCAAATGGGGGTTCCCAAAAGACTTCAGGACCTTGCTTGAATGCTCCAAGCCTGAATGGTGTTTGGTATTTAAGCCATTTATCAGTGAGTGTTTTAGAACCTCTGGTACTGTCTCTTTAAGAGCTGTCTGCTTGCAGACATAATTAGTTTGTATGGGGGACTGTGTGTTTCTTTGATTGAGTACCACTCAAGCTGCTGCCAATTCACTTCATTTTGCAGTCACTAGAGTGCAAAGGGAACCTATCTGACAGATGTAACTGTTTGCCAGAAATTATTTAGAGTAATAATGAAATTACAGTTTGTCTAACCTGCTTTCTTTGCAGTCAGAACTGTGTCTGCTAGTTCCCATTCTAGTTTTGAACTGCTGAACTGGACCAATAAGTGTGGGGTAAGCTAGCTCTAAAATGGTGCCTTGGACCAATCAGAACTTGGACTCATAATCTGGAGCCAGCCACAAGAGGATTGTATGGGCAGTGACTCTGGGAGATGTAGTTTAGACTTCAGTGCCTTTTGGACCAACAGCAGCAGTCTATTGTGAGTGACAGCCAATCCAGTCAAGAACTGGGAGGAACTCAAAGTGAAGTGCCCGGTTTTGTCGGTTGGAGTTCTGTTGAGCTTTGGCAGTGAAGAAGGAAGGAGCCCTGTGCTTTTTCAGTGTGCAGTTTTAGTCAAAAAACGTGTGTAAGGCCCAGAGTTCCGGTCTGCAGCTTGTTAGGACTGAATCAATCCTGTGAAAAGAATCAAAGGATCTCTGAAGAGTAAACCAGGCTCACCCTGTAGAAGACTGAGAATTGTTGAAGTGCACTCTGTCTGTCAGGAACTGAATCTGCTGTGTGTTCTCCCGGTATTGTGCAGTAATTGCGATCGGGATACAGATGCAGCCTGCCTGGTATAGTGCTTTTATATGGATGTGTAAGAGGTTTGTGTACCTCAAGTGAGCCCTGCTGACATTGAAGGACCCTATCTTATTTGGAGGTCGTGGAGTACTAATTCAGGGTCGCCCCTGTTGAATTGCCACATTAAACCAAATGGAATTACTGTACTGACTGTTTAATTCTCCTTTCTCTGTGTGAAAGGGCCCCTACCAGCTGCCACGGTTTGGACTAGCCACTAGGGCTTGGGTACCCAGGGACAGTAACTGATAGGGATAGGCCTGTGCACAGAGCCATAGGTAGATTATTAAAGTGATAAGCTAATTAACCTGATTTCCCCCTGTCCTTGTTATATCCCCCTAAATAAATCAGAGCTGCTTGTTTCAGCAAAGTTATACTGCCTGAGGTATTTGTCTATGTTAAAGTACTGTACTGTGATTGTTGCACTGTATCTCATTTCACAGGAGGTCCCAGTGCCGGAACCAGACCTGGGGGTAAGTGTATACTGTGAAGGTAATTCTGATATATTGTGTGGGCCACTAGTGGGAAGAAAGGGGGGTTGCAGTGTCCCAGAGGGCTGTGACCAAGTTAGTTTAATTATTACAAACCCTGACCTCTGGGTGGAGGCACTACCATTGGATCCAGGCCCCTCAACCTATTAGTGAGCAAATCAGAGCAGGGGTAGTAGCCCTGGGATAGCGCCATCTGGGGTTACATCTTGGAGGCTCACCACTGGGATTGTGTGTCCTCTAGTGGCCATATTACGAGACCACTGTTAAGAAAAATGGGCACCCTGACAGAAGTGGCTGTGCACCCGGCTGGTGGAGTGGTGTACTGGGAGGAGATCGACCTCAAAATGCTATGCTTATCCTGGACATCCCCTGGGTATCAATACAGGACACGTGCAGGGAGTACTTTCCAAGGTGGAAGGTTTACAAACTCCTGTGGTGGTGGGTCGCATGCTAATCTGCTCACCCACACTTTCCTGGCCCTAGTAGAGTTTAAGGATCCCATAGATAGCTCAAAAGTGCACAGACCATTACCCCCAGAGGAGCCCTCACTGCTTGGAGAGTGATAACTAAGGACAGAAGACCCGGGGAATCAGCCCCACCACTATCTGAAACTTTTGAGGAGAAATTTGCTGAATGGTTGCTGGGAGAGGGAAACTGTGGAGGACTTGAAGAAACTATTCTTGCCACCTGGGGGTGTTCCTCCTCAACACCCTCTCCCTGCTCCAGTGCCCAAATGGTGGCTGAACCAATGCAGACTCCTATTTCTGCACCTGCCATTAGTCACGACTCTTACCGAGGTTGAGGATCTTCTCTGGCACCCTCCCCACCCCCAAGGGGAGGATGACTGGGAGACCTGGATAGACTATGTTGCCCCCATGCTAGAATGGCAATGCTCGGAGGCTAAAGCGAAAGAGGGTTAGTGAGAGCCCCGAGGTCCTGCCCTGGCTACCATCCGTGCTAAACGGCCAGTAACCCTGAAGCGACTGCACAGGCCTATCTTGAAGGCCTTGAGAATGTGTATGGGAGCCCAGATTCTGATGAGGACCTATGGTGAGAGTAGAAATGCACAACAGTACCAAGGAGTTGTTGTCTGTGTATTCTCTCGGCTGGAAAATTGTTGCAAGAATGCCCTCAGAAAGGGTAGTTTGCCAGCGATTGAACTGGACCAAACCAGACTGGAAGAATCCTTAAGTCCCCTTCTCAGAACTGCTGTTGCTTCAGTTACCCTGGCAAATCGACTGGAATCCCCACCCTCCATGATGAGTTAATGAGAGAAATCGAGGAGTTGAGAAAAGGCGACCGGAGGTACCTGCACCAACAGCTGTGGCTACGAATTCGAGTGACTGAGGGTGACCCATCAAGTGAAGTTCAGGGGCAGAGGTTGACAGTCAATGAGTGCTCTGACAAGGAAAAAGATATGCCACAATGGGGCGAACTGTTGAGAGAGATCCGAATTCAAAAACAGTCCTTTATGAAGGCCACGCCTGCAAGTACGGGCCCTGGACCTATATCCGACTGCAGACTGCTATGGGGTGGAGGTACCCACCCATGTATCTCCTGCTGATAACAGCTCCAAACTCAATTCTTGACCATGGAAGTGGAGAAACTGACTTAGATGTCTCCAAATGCTTATCAGCAGAACAGAGATGGCACCCAGGTTTCCAGTTAGTAATACCCGCCCTGGCTCCCAGTGTGGCTACCGACCAGCTCAAACTCCAGAAGTATGTTTTGCTATAATTGTGGGAAAGATGGGCACGTGAAAAGGGAATGCCAGTCCCCAAAAGACACTGACAAAGTTGCATATAGGCTACAAGGAGAGCTTCGGAGAAGAAATCAGTGGTTAAGAGGTGCCGACATGATCCCAGTGAGGGCACCAAAATGCTAATTCAATCCTTTTGTGGCAAGGTCAGCTACCCAGCCCCCACTACACTCTCCAGACTGGTCCAGAATAGTGGGTCCCTCCATGGAGACCACTGTAAAGGTGAATGGAGGTCTACAAGAGCTGTATTAGACAGTGGCCCCAAGTGACAATTATGTTCCAGGATTGGTATCAGAAGCATTTGTCAGACGTACCTTACAACCATTAGAAGGACTGCATGTATGGGGTTAAGTGGAAAGGCCTACCCCTATTCCGGGTATATCCGAACTTGGCTGTCTTTCCCACCTCCGTGGCTGGAGTGGCCGAACAAGTAGAGACCCTAGCCTTAGTGTGTCCCCCACTGGACTGTATGATGGTGTCCCTTTGTTGATTGGAACAAATGCTCATATGTTCGGAAGGCTGGCACAGTTGTGTTATGAAAAAGAGGGTCAAAGACTAGTAGAGCTTTAAGAGTTCCGCTTTAATTAAGAAGGCCTATGAGGCACAGAGAGATGCTGAAAAACAGAACCAGAGGAACCGGTCGGAATTGTATGGAAGAAGGATCCTGAGTCTCTGATCCTGGTGCCAAATGCCCAGTGTACCTTACAGGAGAGGTCCGTATCAGAAAGGATGTTAAGAATAAAATATTAATGTTGGATGCACCAGGCGATGGAAAATTGCCAGAGGGACTGCTGGTCAAGCCTAGTATTTTGCCTCAAGAGCCCATGCTTATGCCAGAAGGGTAATGGTCCAAGTTCATAATGTGCTGAAAGAGACATTCGAGTAAACAGAGGTTGCATCCTGGCTAATGTGCATTGTGCAGACACTGCAGTGCTACCCAGCAGCAAGAGTTCAAGGAAGAATGACAGAGTAGCATGACTTGTTTGATTTCGGCGACTCCCAGCTGCCAGCTGAATGGAAAGTGAGGATCAGTGAGAAGCTTGCCCAGAGAGACCAGGTGTTTTCTTTAAAGGAATGGGATGTAGGATCGTGCAAGGAGCTGAGCACAGTATCCGCTGCATGACGAAAGACCATTTCGTAAGAGGTCTCACGGCTTTGGCACCTGCTGCACATAGATGATGGAGACGCATCTGCAAGAGATGTTAGCTGCTGGTGTAATACAAATCCAGAAGCCTTATGCTTCCCCATTGTGGTAGTGAGGAAAAAGAATGGAACAATAAGATGTGTGTGATTATCGCACCTTAAACAGGGACTGCTCCTGATCAGTACACAATACCCCTGATTCAGAGATAACTTTAGACTGCCTAAATAGGAACCGTGGTTCTCTGTGCTGGATCTCCGCAGTGGGTACTACCAGATCCGATGGCTAGAGGACCGTGAGAAGACGGCCTTTATCTGTCCGCTTGACTTCTATGAATTCATGAGGATGCCCTCAAAGATTTCAGGTGCCCCAGCCACTTTTCAACGATTGATGGAGCGTGCAGTGGGGGACATGAACTTAGAAGTGCCTGGTATACCTAGACGATGTTATTGTGTTTGGCAGCTCACTGGAGGAACATGAGAGCAGATTATTTAAGGTATTGGACCGACTGGAGGACTTTGGCTAACTGTCCATTGATAAGTGTCAATTCTTTCAAAAACATCCAGTAGTAAGATGCGGACACATAGTATCCACCAAGGAGAAGACCGACCCAAGTAAAGTTGAGGCCTTGACCACCTGGCCACAGCCCAAAAATCTAAAAGAACTGCAAAGATTCCTGGGATTCTGTGGTTATTATCGTGCGCTTCATCAGGGACTATTCAAGAGGATCCGCCTTTACTTAACTCACTCCAAGGGTATCCCCAACCCACAAAAATACCAAAAGTCAGCGTCCCTCAAGACTGAAAGAGTGTATTTTCATCCGGTGAAGTATTTGGGGCCCGCTGGACTCCTGATTAATGAGACTGCTTTTCATGAGATCATATATCAACTTACCCATGCTCCAGTGCTGGCCTATGCCGATCCAAGAAAACTGTATACCTGCACTGATGCTAGCTTGCAAGGGTTGGGGGCTGTGTTGTACCAAGAGCAATTAGAATGGCCTGAGACCAGTGGCCTTTGCCAGTAGAAGCCTGACCCCATCTGAAAAGAACTATCCTGTACATAAGTTAGAGTTCCTAGCTTTGAAGTGGGCTATTGTTGACCAATTCCATGAGTACTTGTATGGGGCTAAAATACTAGTAAAACTGACAAATAATCCTTTGACCTATGTGCAGACCTCAGCTAAGTTGGATGCCACTGGCCATAGGTGGCTTTCTGCATTATCTACATATGACTATGCTCTCGAATACCGAGCAGGTCTGGAACCACATAGATGCTGATGCTCTCTCCCGGAGGCCTGTTCCCCAGAATGATTGGGTCCGATTGGCAGAACCTGACATTCGGGCACTCTGCCAGGAAGTTTGAAGGGAGGAACAATGTCCACGGACGCAGTGGACTGCATGGTGGATTGCTTGGGAGCCTCTGAGAATTGCATACCCTGCTGCTTATTGCCACTTTTCTGCAATAGACATTGGTGCACTGCCTCAGCTGGACAATGACAGTATTCGGCGGGCTCAATCCCGCGATCCCATGATCAAAGCAGCTTTAGAAGCCCCTCTATGCAGGAAAAGATGTGTCCAAATTACGCCCACTGATTTGAGAACTGCACTGTTACACAAAGAAGGTCCTAAGTTGAAACTGATCAATAAACTGTTATACAGTGAGAAACAGTAGACAGAGGACAAGTAGACAAACAACAACTAGTGCTGCCCACTGCCTTTCGAGACTCACCAAACCTTATAAATATCCTGTAATGACTCTGGTCAATAATGCAATTGAACGATGTGTTTCAGAAATCCTTATCATCCGAACCCCGATCCGAGTTATACTACACAATTAAAGTCACCACCCCATATGAGAAAGCATGATGTGAACAAAAGGCTGCACCTCACGAAAGAGATCCTCGACCTTTCTTCAGTAACTGGTGCATAAATCACAATTAATCTCAAGTGTAATGTAAATAAGTAAATCCAATATTAAGGCCCTCATAAGCAGTTCAACCAACTAGTAACATGAAATCCATCACCCTAAACAACATCTAACACCATTACATGTGTCTAATCCAAAGAAAAAAAGAAGGACCCCATTGCCAAAGCCGTTTGGCCATATTAACCAAAGAAAGGGTATTGAGGCGGTATCCTGAGTAAGACAAATATCACACCAAATCACTCAAAAGTTGAAAAGTAATCAGGCACCTACGAGCATTTTCACACTGTTCACATTGAGGGTGGCTACAATGAGATGAAATGCCATGGCCATGAAAGAGAATCAGATAAAGGGTCAAAATAAAAATAAGTCAACTCAAGAACCTTCCCTTTCTAGTACTTCTCTGGGGTCTCACCCTGACCATGAGGTCAGTATCCATAGGCAACTCCTTTGATTTATCATTCTCAGAATCAGAGGACACCATAGGATGTGAGGAGGTGTCAGAATCAGCTTCCATATCGGAGACTAGAGTGTGATGGGACAGGACCTCAAATTTATTACTTAAGGAACAGAGCTACCAGGAGAAGACACTTTAGCCAATTTGGCCCTACCTGTAATCTGTTTCTGGGCCGTTTCTTTGCCCTAAACACTAGGATCAGGTGAGGCATAATAATATTATCCAGAGGATTGTCAGAGAAAGGCACAGGTTCAGCAGGAACTGGAGAAAGATGAGATAGGGGGAGGGGCGTGGGAAGAGTCCTGTACAACCGGTCGTAGAACTTCCTGTAAAGGAGGCTCAGAGGAAGGTTCAGATATTGAAACCACTGACTGGGGAGCAGGCACCACAATATCAGGGCATAAAGGGGGACCAGTGACTTCCGTAACATGCGAAGAAAGGGATTGCACCATAGTAATATCCTTTTTCTGGGCATTAAGAAGGATCACATCCTGATCCGGGCTATCTTCCCTGTTACAGGAAGCCCAAGGACAGGATCTAAAACCATGACCTAGCTCTTCACACAGGTTACACTTTAGTTCAGAGGTACAATCTGCACTAACATGGCCAAAAAGATAAACAAAGGAACATCATAGTCTATCACAGGCAGCACTGAGATGGGAAGGGGACCACATTTAAAACAGGTACGAGGCTGCCCCACATAGAAGCAATGCCCCCGTTCCCTACCTAAAAACAAACTATTAGGCAAGTGTATGGGACCCACATTCGTATTTCTAAGTTTCACCCTATAACGCCAACCACCAGTCCACAAGTGTTCACAGTCAAATATAGGCTGCGGCAACCCCAAGATATCACAGCGTTTAGCTAACCAATGCGTAATATCACTAGCTGCTACATTCTCATTTCTAAACAAAATGGTGACATTTTTAATAGAAGGTCTAGTAAGTGGGATAGCCTGAAATGGTAGCCACAACTCAGTGTATTTAAGAGTGTAACCCCCCTGCAAATGGGGGTTCCCAAAAGACTTCCAGGACCTTGCTTGAATGCTCCAAGCCTGAATGGTGTTTGGCATTTAAGCCATTTATCAGTGAGTGTTTTAGAACCTCTGGTACTGTCTCTTTAAGAGCTGTCTGCTTGCAGACATAATTAGTTGTATGAGGGGACTGTGTGTTTCTTTGATTGAGTACCACTCAAGCTGCTGCCAATTCACTTCATTTTTGCAGTCACTAGGAGTGCAAAGGGAACCTATCTGACAGATGTAACTGTTTGCCAGAAATTATTTAGAGTAATAATGAAATTACAGTTTGTCTAACCTGCTTTCTTTGCAGTCAGAACTGTGTCTGCTAGTTCCCCATTCTAGTTTTGAACTGCTGAACTGGACCAATAAGTGTGGGTAAGCTAGCTCTAAAATGGTGCCTTAGACGAATCAGAACTTGGACTCATAATCTGAGCCAGCCACAAAGAGGATTGTATGGGCAGTGACTCTGGGAGATGTAGTTGGACTTCAGTGCCTTTTGGACCAACAGCAGCAGTCTATTGTGGTGACAGCCAATCCAGTCAAGAACTGGGAGGAACTCAAAGGAAGTGCCCGGTTTGTCGGTTGGAGTTCTGTTGAGCTTTGGCAGTGAAGAAGGAAGGAGCCCTGTGCTTTTCAGTGTGCAGTTTTAGTCAAAAAGCGTGTGTAGGCCCAGAGTTCGGTCTGCAGCTTGTTAGGACTGAATCCGTCCTGTGAAAAAGAATCAAAGGATCTCTGAAGAGTAGAAACCAAGCTCACCCTGTAGAAGACTGGAAGAATTGTTGAATTGCACTCTGTCTGTCAGGAACTGAATCTGCTGTGTGTTCTCCCGGTATTGTGCAGTAAGTGCGATCGGGATACAGATGCAGCCTGCCTGGTATAGTGCTTTCTTTATATGGATGTGTGAAGAGGTTTTGTACCTCAAGTGAGCCCTGCTGACATTGAAGGACCCTATCTTATTTGGAGGTCGTGGAGTACTAATTCAGGGTCGCTCCCTGTTGAATTGCCACATTAAATCCAAATGGAATTACTGTACTGCTGACTGTTTAATTCTCCTTTTCTCTGTGAAAGAGGCCCTACCAGCTGCCACGGTTTGGACTAGCCACTAGGGCTTGGGTACCCAGGGACAGTAACTGATAGGGATAGGCCTGTGCACAGAGCCATAGAGTGAATTATTAAAGTGATAAGCAACTAACCTGATTTCCCCTGTCCTTAGTTATATCCCCCAAATAAATCAGAGCTGCTTGTTTCAGCAAAGTTATACTGCCTGAGGTATTTGTCTATGTTAAAGTACTGTACCTGTGATTGTTGCACTGTATCTCATTTCACAGGAGGTCCCAGTGCGGAACCAGACCTGGGGGTAAGTGTATACTGTGAAGGTAATTCTGATATATTGTGTGGGCCACTAGTGGGAAGAAAGGGGTTGCAGTGTCCCAGAGGGCTGTGACCAAGTTAGTTAATTATTGCAAACCCTGACCTCTGGGTGGAGGCACTGCCATTGGATCCAGGCCCCTCAACCTGTTAGTGGCAAATCAGGCAGGGGTAGTAGCCCCTGGGATAGCGCCATCTAGGGGTTACATCTTGGAGGCTCACCACTGGGATTGTGTGTCCTCTAGTGGCCATATTCACGAACCACTGTTAAGAAAAATGGGCACCCGACAGAAGTGGCTGTGCACCGGCTGGTGGAGTGGTGTACTGGGGAGGAGATCGACCCCAAAATGCTATGCTTATCCTGGACATCCCCTGGGTATCAATACGGACACTGTGCAGGGAGTACTTTCCAAGGTGGAAGGTTTACAAAACCCTGTGGTGGTGGGTCGCATGCTAATCTGCTCACCCACACTTTCCTGGCCCTAGTAGAGTTTAAGGATCCATAGATAGCTCCAAAGTGCCACAGACCATTACCCCAGAGGGCCCTCACTGCTTGGAGAGTGATAACTAAGGACAGTAAAGACCGGGGAATCAGCCCCACACACTATCTGAAACTTTTGAGGAGAAATTTGCTGAATGGTTGCTGGGAGAGGGAAAACTGTGAGGACTTGAAGAAACTATTCTTGCCACCTGGGGTGTTCCTCCTCAACACCCTCTCCTGCTCCAGTGCCCGTAATGGTGGCTGAACCAATGCAGACTCCTATTTCTGCACCTGCCATTAGTCACGACTCTTACGAAGTTGAGGATCTTCTCTGGCACCCTCCCCACCCCCAAGGGAGGATGACTGGGAGACCTGGATGAACTATGTTGCCCCCAAGTGCTAGAATGGCAGAATACTGGGAAGGCCCGGCGAAAGAGGGTTAGTGAGAGCCTCCCGGAGGTCCTGCCTGGCTACCATCCGTGCTAAGCGGGCCAGTAACCCTGAGGCGACTGCACAGGCCTATCTTGAGGCCTTGGAGAATGTGTATGGGAGCCCAGATTCTGATGAGGACCTATGGTGGAGAGTAAGAAATGCACAACAGTACCAAGGGGAGTTGTTGTCTGTGTATGTCTCGGCTGGAAAAATTGTTGCAAGAATGCCTCAGAAAGGGTAGTTTGCAGCGATTGAACTGGACGAACCAGACTGGACAGAATCCTTAAGTCTGCCCCTTCTCAGAACTGCTGTTGCTTCAATTCGCCTGGCAAATCGACTGGAATCCCCACCCTCCTATGATGAGTTAATGAGAGAAATTGGAGGAGTTGAGAAAGGCGACCTCGGGAGGTACCTGCACCAACAGCTGTGGCTACGACCCAGTGACTGAGGGTGACCCATCAAGTGAAGTTCAGGGCAGAGGTTGACAGTCAATGAGTGCTCTGACAAGGAAAAGATATGCCACAATGGGGCGAACTGTTGAGAGATCAGAATTCAAAAACAGTCCCTTTATGAAGGCCACGCCTGCAAATGCAGGCCCTGACCTATATCCGACTGCATCTGCTATGGGGTGGGGTACCCACCCATGTATCTCCTGCTGATAACAGCTCCAAACTCAATTCCTTGACCATGGAAGTGGAGAAACTGGCGAGATGTCTCCAAATGCTTATCACGCGCTAGACAGAGATGGCACCCAGGTTTCCAGTTAGTAATACCCCGCCCTGGCTCCCAGTGTGGCGCCTCGGCCAGCTCAAACTCCAGAAGTATGTTTTGCTATAATTGTGGGAAAGATGAGGCACGTGAAAAGGAATGCCAGTCCCCAAAGACACTGACAAAGTTGCATATAGGCTACAAGGAGGCTTGGAGAAGAAATCAGTGGTTAGAGGTGCACGACATGATCCCAGTGAGGGCACCAAAAATGCTAATTCCGTCCTTTTGTGGCAAGGTCAGTTGCCCAGGCCCCCTACCGCCTCCAGACTGGTCCAGAATAGTGGGTCCCTCCATGGAGACCACTGTAAAGGTGAATGGAGTGTCTACAAGAGCTGTGATTAGACAGTGGCTCCCAAGTGACAATTATGTTCCAGGTTGGTATCAGAAGCATTTGTCAGGCGTACCCTTACAACCATTAGAAGGACTGCATGTATGGGGGTTAGTGAGAAGGCCTACCCCTATTCGGGTATATCCAATTTGGCTGTCTTTCCCCACCTCCGTGGCTGGAGTGGCGAACAAGTAGAGACCCTAGCCTTAGTGTGTCCCCACTGGACTGTATGATGGTGTCCCTTTGTTGATTGGAACAAATGCTCATATGTTGGAAGGCTGGCACAGTTGTGTTATGAAAACAGGGTCAAAGACTAGTAGAGCTTTAAGAGTTCCGGCTTTAATTAAGAAGGCCTATGAGGCACAGAGAGATGCTGAAAAACAGAACCAGAGGAACCGGTCGGAATTGTATGGAAGAAGGATCCTGAGTCTCTGATCCTGGTGCCAAATGCCCAGTGTACCTTACAGGGAGAGGTCCGTATCAGAAAGGATGTTAAGAATAAAATATTAATGTTGGATGCACCAGGCGTGGAAAATTGCCAGAGGACTGCTGGTCAAGCCTAGTATTTTGCCGCTAGAGCCCATGCTTATGCCAGAAGGGTAATGGTCCAAGTTCATAATGTGTCTGAAAGAGACATTCGAGTAAACAGAGGTTGCATCCTGGCTAATGTGCATTGTGCAGACACTGCAGTGCTACCCAGCAGCAAGAGTTCAAGGAAGAATGACAAATGCGCCTACGACTTGTTTGATTTGGCGACTCCCCGCTGCCAGCTGAATGGAAAGTGAGGATCAGTGAGAAGCTTGCCCAGAGAGACCAGGTGTTTTCTTTAAAGGAATGGGATGTAGGATGCGTGCAAGGAGCTGAGCACAGTATCCGGCTGCATGACGAAAGACCATTTCGTGAGAGGTCTCGACGCCTGGCACCTGCTGACATAGATGATGTGAGACGGCATCTGCAAGAGATGTTAGCTGCTGGTGTAATACAAGAATCCAGAAGCCCTTATGCTTCCCCATTGTGGTAGTGAGGAAAAGAATGGAACAGTAAGGATGTGTGTGGATTATCGCACCTTAAACCGTGGACTATCCCTGATCAGTACACAATGCCCGCATTCAGGATGCTTTGGACTGCCTAAATGGGAGCAAGTGGTTCTCTGTGCTGGATCTCCACAGTGGGTACTACCAGATCCCGATGGCCCCAGAGGACCGTGAGAAGGCGGCCTTTATCTGTCCGCTAGCTTCTATGAATTCATGAGGATGCCTCAAAGGATTTCAGGTGCCCCAGCCACTTTTCAGCGATTGATGGGCGTGCAGTGGGGACATGAACTTACTAGAGTGCCTGGTATACCTAGAGCGATGTTATTGTGTTTGGCAGCTCACTGGAGGAACATGAGAGCAGATTATTTAAGGTATTGGACCGACTGGAGGACTTTGGCCTTAAACTGTCCATTGATAAGTGTCAATTCTTTCAAACATCAGTAAGTATGTGGGACACATAGTATCCACCGAGGAATAGAGACCGACCCAAGTAAGTTGAGGCCTTGACCACCTGGCCACAGCCCAAAAATCTAAAAGAACTGCAAAGATTCCTGGGATTCTGTGGTTATTATGGTAACCTCATCAGGGACTATTCAAGAGTGATCCGCCTTTACTTAACCTTACTCAAGGGTATCCCCAACCCACAAAAATACCAAAGTCAGCGTCCTCAAGACTGAAAGAGTGTATTTTCATCCGAGTGAAGTATTTGGGGCCCGCTGGACTCCTGATTATGAGACTGCTTTCATGAGATCATATATCAACTTACCCATGCTCCAGTGCTGGCCTATGCCGATCCAAGAAAACCTCGTCCTGCACACTGATGCTAGCTTGCAAGGGTTGGGGGCTGTGTTGTACCAAGAGCACGAGAATGGCCTGAGACCAGTGGCCTTTGCCAGTAGAAGCCTGACCCCATCTGAAAAGAACTATCCTGTACATAAGTTAGAGTTCCTAGCTTTGAAGTGGGCTATTGTTGACCAATTCCATGAGTACTTGTATGGGGCTAAAATACTAGTAAAAACTGACAATAATCCTTTGACCTATGTGCAGACCTCAGCTAAGTTGGATGCCACTGGCCATAGGTGGCTTTCTGCATTATCTACATATGACTATGCTCTCGAATACCGAGCAGGTCTGAACCACATAGATGCTGATGCTCTCTCCGGGGCCTGTTCCCCAGAATGATTGGGTCGATTGGCAGAACCTGACATTGGGCACTCTGCGAAGTTTGACAGGGAGGAACAAATGTCCACGGACGCAGTGGACTGCATGGTGGATTGCTTGGGAGCCTCTGAGAATTGCATACCTGCTGCTTATTGCCACTTTTCTGCAATGAGACATTGGTGCACTGCCTCAGCTGGACAATGACAGTATCGGCGGGCTCAATCCCGTGATCCCATGATCAAATCAGCTTTAGAAGCCCTCTATGCAGGAAAAGATGTGTCCAAATTACGCTCCACTGATTTGAGAACTGCACTGTTACACAAAGAAGGTCCTAAGTTGAAACTGATCAATAAACTGTTATACAGAGAAACAGTAGACAGAGGGGGACAAGTAGACAAACAACAACTAGTGCTGCCCACTGCCTTTCGAGACTCAGTACTGAGGTCCTTGCACAACCACATGGGGCACCTTAGTATAGACAGAACACTTGACTTGGTGAGATCCAGATTCTATTGGCCTAAGATGGGGGCTGATGTGGAGCAACACATTCGAACTTGTAGTCGCTGCTTACAGAGAAAGCTTTGCCCCAGAGGGCTGCCCCTTGTTAACATAACCACCAGTGCACCCATGGAGCTGGTCTGTATTGATTTTCTAAGTTTGGAGTCAGATCAAAGAAATATCAGTAATGTGCTGGTGGTCACTGACCATTTCTCAGATATGCCCAAGCTTTCCCACCAAAGACCAGAAAGCATCCACTGTGGCCAAAGTACTTGTAGAAAACTTTTGTTCACTATGGGGCTCCACAAAGAATCCATTCTGATCAGGGAGGAGACTTTAGAGTCGTCTGATCAAAGAGATGCTTTCTCTGTGGGGTACGAAGTCAGAACCACTCCTTACCACCCCCACAGGACCCACAGCCTGAACGTTTCAACGCACTTTGCTAGATATGCTAGGCACCCTGCACCCAAAGGACAAGCCTAGATGGAGTCAACAAATTAGCACCCTGGTACACGCTTATAACTGCACCAAAAGTGATGCCACTGGATTCTCCCACCGCCTGATGTTTGGAAGAGAAGCTCGACTACCAGTAGATGTGTGTTTGGGGTCTCTCCTGATGGGGTTCAAGCTGACAACTATTTACAGTATGTGCAAAAGTTAAAGGCCCAGCTAACTCATGCGTACCAACTGGCTCAAACCATGGCTGCCAAAAGAAATCTGGCCAACAAAGAAAGGTATGATAAAAAGGTGAAAGCACAGGAACTCCAGGAGGGAGATCGGGTATTGCTAAGAAATCTGGGACTGCATGGCAAGCACAAGATTGCTGACAGATGGCACCATCTCCCTCACATTGTAGTGGGCAAACTAGATGATCTGCCAGTGTACAAAGTAAGGCCTGAGAATAATTCAAAAGATGTAAAAACAATGCATAGAAATCATTTACTGCCCATTGGACAAATCTTAGTTGAGTCTGAGCCCTAGAAGATGCCCCTCTGGACCAGTGACTAGAGCTGCTGCTGAAAAGATCAAGAAAGTCTGCACCTACAGAAGCAAAGTTAAGTGTTCCCTCCACAAGTCCCAGTTGAGCATGACTGTCAGTCCATATTGGAAGAAAGTGAGATGACTTTGAATACTATCCTTCTTACGAACTGGAGTCAATTGTTTGAGGCAATCCCTAGTCAATACTGGAGATGAAGCTGGGCCTTCTGGACTGTCTAAGCCCCCAGCTTCATCCCTGAGCCAATGCTCCCAGAAAGTGAAGTGCAAAGCATCAGATCAGATGAAATGGAATCATTGTGCATGGTTGAACTGTTTGAGCTTTCAGGGAGGAAAATGATAGATTGGGGCAGACTGGTGATACACCGAACAAGAAGAGTATTTTGAGTGCCCGACAGTCCACTGCCAATGTCAGAAAAGCTCTCCATGCGGGCAAATGTTGTGGACTCAAACTGTAACTCCTGGAGCTGAAAGTGCCCCAAGTTCTAGCCTCTCTACCCCATGGAGACTCCCCTGACAAGTGAGGACAATGCTGAAAATGAGGCTCAGAGTGCAGAGACTATAACAGTTCCCCTAGAAAGACTGGTCGAGCTGTAAAGCCTGTGGTGCACCTCAGTTATGATTCACTTGGGAGGCCTGTGGACTTGCCTCAATGTTGTCCATAAAGGAGTGTATGTGTCCCGAGCTCATTGCCCAAACTTGGCATCAGTGCTAACTCCAAGTTACTTGTGTTGCCCTCTAAGTATGGCCCTGCCCATCCAGCCCCAAAGGTAACTGATAGGGAAGGCCCTCTCTTCAGGTTTCATGTACAAGAGGTAATAACTTGAGTTATGGTACAATGTGTATGTAATACTGTGTAAAGAGTGACCACTGCAATGTTTCAGAAATGTGTTCTTGGTAAAATGATATATTGACTGATGATTACATGTGCGAGCCTAATGCAAATGTATATGGTTGCAGTTGAAACTTAGGGTACTTGCTTGACGCGACGCTCAAGCTTTCCCAGGCCAGGAAGGGTGTAACTTCCTGCAAATGGGGGTTCCTAAAGACTCCAGGACCTTGCTTGAATGCTCCAAGCCTGAATGGTGTTTGGCATTTAAGCCATTTATCAGTGAGTGTTTTAGAACCTCTGGTACTGTCTCTTTAAGAGCTGTCTGCTTGCAGACATAATTATTTGTATGGGGGACTGTGTGTTTCTTTGATTGAGTACCACTCAAGCTGCTGCCAATTCACTTCATTTTTGCAGTCACTAGGAGTGCAAAGGGAACCTATCTGACAGATGTAACTGTTTGCCAGAAATTATTTAGAGTAATAATGAAATTACAGTTTGTCTAACCTGCTTTCTTTGCAGTCAGAACTGTGTCTGCTAGTTCCCCATTCTAGTTTTGAACTGCTGAACTGGACCAATAAGTGTGGGGTAAGCTAGCTCTAAAATGGTGCCTTGGACGAATCAGAACTTGGACTCATAATCTGAGCCAGCCACAAGAGGATTGTATGGGCAGTGACTCTGGGAGATGTAGTTTAGACTTCAGTGCCTTTTTGGACCAACAGCAGCAGTCTATTGTGAGTGACAGCCAATCCAGTCAAGAACTGGGAGGAACTCAAAGGAAGTGCCCGGTTTTGTCGGTTGGAGTTCTGTTGAGCTTTGGCAGTGAAGAAGGAAGGAGCCCTGTGCTTTTTCAGTGTGCAGTTTTAGTCAAAAACGTGTGTAAGGCCCAGAGTTCCGGTCTGCAGCTTGTTAGGACTGAATCCGTCCTGTGAAAAGAATCAAAGGATCTCTGAAGAGTAGAAACCAGGCTCACCCTGTAGAAGACTGGAAGAATTGTTGAATTGCACTCTGTCTGTCAGGAACTGAATCTGCTGTGTGTTCTCCCGGGTATTGTGCAGTAATTGCGATCGGGATACAGATGCAGCCTGCCTGGTATAGTGCTTTCTTTTATATGGATGTGTGAAGAGGTTTGTGTACCTCAAGTGAGCCCTGCTGACATTGAAGGACCCTATCTTATTTGGAGGTCGTGAGTACTAATTCAGGGTCGCTCCCTGTTGAATTGCCACATTAAATCCAAATGGAATTACTGTACTGCTGACTGTTTAATTCTCCTTTTCTCTGTGTGAAAGGGCCCCTACCAGCTGCACGGTTTGGACTAGCCACTGGGGCTTGGGTACCCAGGGACAGTAACTGATAGGGATAGGCCTGTGCACAGAGCCATAGGTAGATTATTAAAGTGATAAGCTAATTAACCTGATTTCCCCTGTCCTTGTTATATCCCTAAATAAATCAGAGCTGCTTGTTTCAGCAAAGTTATACTGCCTGAGGTATTTGTCTATGTTAAAGTACTGTACTGTGATTGTTGCACTGTATCTCATTTCACAGGAGGTCCCAGTGCCGGAACCAGACCTGGGGGTAAGTGTATACTGTGAAGGTAATTCTGATATATTGTGTGGGCCACTAGTGGGAAGAAAGGGGGGTTGCAGTGTCCCAGAGGGCTGTGACCAAGTTAGTTTAATTATTGCAAACCCTGACCTCTGGGTGGAGGCACTCGCCATTGGATCCAGGCCCCTCAACCTGTTAGTGGCAAATCAGGCAGGGGTAGTAGCCCCTGGGATAGCGCCATCTAGGGGTTACAAGAGTATCATACTTTGTCCAGAATCGATCTAATCCCCTAGGACTTTGAAAACTAATGTCATATAAGGAAGAACCTGATACATGAATCAATGCAAATATTTCGTTTGTAAAAAAAAACAAAGATCCTTTCAAAAGTGACTTTCCCACATTTATTTATTTTATTTATTTATTTGAGCATCAGTTTACAACCTTTGAGCCAGAGGCTCATTTCCAAAGGTACCTCGTCACATTGAGGACAAATACATTACATTACAGGCTCGTTGTTACATTACATTGAGGACAAATACATTATATTACAGGCTCATTGTTTCATCACAAAGTTTCAAGTTGTAATAAAATGACAAACAATTAAATTGACAGCCATATATGTTTATAAATATTTGTAGAGCGAAGGAACCATTCTAGTTACAGTGAGATGGTCTGGAGTTACATCAAGAACCCCAGTATACTGAAGGCGGACCGCACTCCGTCGTTGAAGTGGGGGAGTTCGTAAACGTATCCCTTCTACAAAATTCTTCCCAAGTAGATTTAGCTTTGTCCCCAGGTTCAGGAGAAGGGCCTGGAGGAGGGTCATGGAATAGGACAACCATGTCCATTGTATCACACCACGCTGGTCCCCTAGAGCTAGGGCCTTCATCACCCGAAGAGGAGGGAGGTAAAGAAGGAACTTTAGCCAGTAGAGTAGTATCCAATGCAGGATGCTGAACGTCCTCAGCACGCAAATCCAAATCCGGTCTACCAGGCAAAGGTGGAGGCATATCTATCAAGGGGGAATGTTGCCCTCCACAACCCAGTATCAGGCTATGGGTAGGGTCAGGTATCCAATGCCCCGAAACGCCTGGTTTCCAACCCGCACTTTGCAGGGAGGCCTCCAAAGAGACAGGTAGTGGGCTAGAACAAGGCAACAGAGCGGGAGGAGGCAAAACAGGCAAGACAGTCTGCGCATTAGGTGAAACACCCAGTCTAGGCTGCATAGTACTCACAAGTTCACCAGGCAAAATTGCCGCCGAGTTCAAAGACGGAGAAGACACTGCTCAATTTGCAGGAACCGAAAACTCCAACTGAGCATGGTGCAACACTGGTAGGACCGGTGCAACAGAAGATTGTTGCCGACTCTGCACCTCCAAGGAGCCCGAAGGTACCGCATCCATAATGAAAGAAGGAAGAGCCTCCACATCCCCAAGTTCTGGTGACAGAGTCCATGTCCCTGGAGAGGCTGACTCAAGAGGGCTAACAGCATCAACAACAGTGAGCACCTGGTCCCAATGTGCAGCAAGGAGGGACATCAGCCAAAGTTCATCCGCAGACAAAAAATCTGACAATGCAGAGGCAGACTGAGCAGGTAAAGATTCATCTGGTACAGTAAGATCCACAAGCATATCAACAAAATGGTCAGACGTCCTCAGTACTTCAGGCTCCAAGGCTGGACCTGCAGGAGTGGAGCTCTACTCTCCTGCAGGTATACCAGCAGAATGACTGGGTCCCATGAATGAATCCATGGTCCAACAGCACCCCCACACAGAGTAGGGGAATTTCCCCGGTGTCCTGGCCAAATTTCCCTCATTCACTGCAAATACCACCAACAGCTTTATCTGATTCACGGTTAGATGGCATTCATCTGTATCCCCCTCCCCGGGGTCTTGCCTGAAAATAGGCAGAATTTGTCTAGTGCACTTACCCGGTAAAAATAAACTAAATAAATAAATACATTTTTAGTTGTACACATACATGGGCCCAGATATTCAAAAGAGTTGAGCCATGCGCAATAGGGTTGCCCCTGCGCAACTCCGAAATTGCGCCATTCTGTGATATTTAGCAGGAGGCAGTGCGCCCCGAAATCATGCTGAGCAACAGCGCAATGATAATGAAGCATGCACAACCGAAGGGGAGAACCATGCGCCAATGGCGCAGTGCGATATTCAACGACTTGCGCCATGTGCAATAGGGGAGCAAGCGGAAGTTGCGCCATAGCGGAAATGAGCCAAAATAAAAAGCAGCAAGGGAGAGGTGAAAGAACGCTACAGGGAAGCCACATGAGGCAAAACCCTAGGCAGACAGACAGGGCAGGAGGGACAAACAGGGTAGGCCAGGGAAAGGGCACCCTGAACACCCAGGCACAGGGAAGGTGTGGGGAGCCACAGCTAGTGCAGAAGGGGGAAGTGCCACACAGTACAGAGGCCACCACAGGCAGGTGTTCCCGGTGCAGGGCACGTAGCAGCCAGGACAGTGGGGGGAATACAGTAACAGCTGCCGGGGGGGTGAACACAAGCCAGGGACATGGCCAGTGCCACCTTCCAGATGGAGGCCATCATGAGGGGGGTGAGAAGGCGTGCGGCAGGAGGGCGTGGCCGTGGAACGGCCCATCGGTGATATGCCCCCAACAGGCAGTACCGAGCCTGCACCAGCTTTGAGCTGTACACTGATACTGAGATTGTGGGCTGGTACCGCCTGAATAGGGCAATTCTGAGGCAGCTTTGTGATCTGTGCAGTAATGTGATGCAGGCATCCACACAACGGAGCCATGCCCTGTCAGTGGAGACTAAAGTAACAGCCTGCTTGTGCTTGCTTGCCACGAGTACCTTCCAGAGACCAACTGGGGACACCACAGGCATAACCCAGTCGGCCACGTCACGCCACCTCACCCAATTCCTCAGCGCACTGCTGTCACATGCTGCGGAGTACATCCATTTCCCCAGCACAGCGGTGGAGCGCAAAGCAAATATATAGGAGTTCCACAGGGTAGCACATATACCTGGCATTCTAGGGGCAATAGACTGCACCCATGTGGCCATACGCACACCACCTGGCCCCGAAGGGGCCACATACATCAATCGCAAGGGCTATGCCAGCATCAACTGCCAGGTGGTGTGCGATGCCAGGGAGCGCATAATCAATGTCTGTGCCACACACCCTGGGGGAGCACACGATGTCTTCATCTGGCACCAGTCGGCACTGTGCCACAGATTCGAGAGTGGGGACATTCCCACTGGACACCTAGTGGGTGAGTATGCAAATCACACGGACAATCATAGGGCCTGGGGGGGCATGGCCAGAGGTGACATGGGAAGTGGCCCACATGGCCTGGGGCAGGGCGATGCTGATCACCAAACTAACCTCGCCCTCTACACACAGGTGACAGTGGAAACCCACTCCATCCCTGGCTGCTCACACCCTACCGGCGGCCTGCGACCCCATCGCAGCAACGCTACAATGAGGCACACGCCACCACATGTAATGTCATCGAGCGGGTGTTCAGGATGCTGAAGGCACATTTCCATTGCCTGGACACCTCCGGTGGTGCCCTACAGTACAGCCCCTCAAAGGCCAGTGGGCTATTCCTGGCCTGTTGCATCCTGCACAACATGGCCAACGAATATGGGATAGCCGTACAGGTCGAAGAGGGGGACAGCGATGGGGACGATGAGGATGCTGGTGATGATGGTGATGGACAGCCCTCCCTTGGCCGATGGGACCCCCGACTGATCCGGCTGGCACAGCTTCACTGGGACACCATCACAGAGGAGCACTTCAGCCAACCCAGGTAAGTAATGGGGACATGTGCAACCAACAGTGGCTAAGGCACAACCCACAAACACGCATGGACACACACCAGGGGTGCATGCCGTCAAGGGAAGTGGCAGGGCACAGAAGCACATACACAACCAGGGATGGGTGAGGATTAACATGCCATGTGGACAGACACACACACATGCATACACACAATGCACCAAACATGCACAGAGAGCAGGAGGCACACCGACCCAGAACGCCAACCCTAGCAACACACATGTCCACAGGCCACCATGCCCACTGCCTGTCCATGTGCATGTGTCAGATGCTGAGCACCATTGCACATTGGTGTACAGCGCAATGCAGGCATCATCATGCACACGCAACTGCGGACAGCAGCCGGGAAGGTGTGCAGGTGGACTGTGTGTCCAAGTGCAGGGCCGGGTACCCACCCGTGCACTGCCCACTGAAACACACAATGCCCACAGGACAGCACCAGACAGTAGCCGCGCTGGGAGACAGGTCAGTCATGTGACACAGTGCCCCGGCCACCACGGATGCATGGGCGGCCCTGCCGAGACCCGCCAGCACTGGCAGGCTGACCACTGGCCTCATGGGGTGGCACCGATGGTCCCCCAGGGGTTCCACTGCGTGAACGTGACCATGCATGCACAGGGGTCTGCAGCACACCAAACATGCCTGCACCAGGAGTGCTCGGGAGGCCCACAGCTGAACCCGGTGTCAACAGGGTGGGAGTTGCACGATGCCGGGAATGGGGAGTGGACAGTGCACTGCGTGGTGTCCGCGATGCATGGGCACCTGACTGTGTGCCCATTGTGGCCATGACAGCAGTGAATGCCTGTGCATGCCTGTCAATGGCAGCGGTCACATCCTCCCGCAAATGGTCCATCCCTGCCAGGATCAGAGCGGTGTCCCTGCTGCGACACTCCTCTGCCCGCTCCAGAGCCACATGCAGTGCATCCACGGACATCGCAAGCCGCATCTGCTGCTGGACTGATGCTTGCAGTAGGTGGGTGTGCTCGTCCAAGAGGTCATCTGCCTCCTCAGCATCCTGTCCCTCAGGGTGTGCACGGCCCTGATGATTAGCACCCCTTGAGGGTGGGTGCTGTGCACCAGGGCCAGGTCTGGGCATGTCCACAGGTGGTGCACAGACGCCGCCGCTGAACCCTGTACCCCCAAGCCCATTGGCCGACTGCTGATGCTGCGCCTCTGGCTGCTGCTCCCCAGGGCTCATTGATGCCGCCGCAGTGGCCGCAACAGTCCCACTGTCCTGAACAGACACCAGTGCTGCCCCACTGGTGCTGACAGGCACAGGCTGGGACTGTGCTGACACGCAGGCCTCCATGGCAGCACCACCCACAGCCATGGGTGCGAAGTGCCCTGCTGTGTGGCCATCCCGTGGCACACACGTGTCACTACCCATGACGTTAGCGTCATCATCACCGATGATGGACTCTGCACCGGCCCCAGTCACAGCATGCTGGCATCTGTGGATGCCAGCACACTGGGACACAGGCAGGGCTTCCTCCACACCTGTTACGACATCAGTGTGGACAGCCATGCGGCCCCACTGTCGCAATGATCCATGTATACCTGTGGAGGTGGATGGGCCCTCCTCCATCTCCAGCTGACTGTCCTCAGGACAGGCCCACTACCGCTGACCCATGCAGATGCTCAGGATCTATAAGGGAAAGCAAAGTCGCGTTACTGCATGTGACCTACCCTGCCCCCCCCAAAGACAGACCATGACTTACCATGCAGTGATGGGCCACCACCCATCTGGAAGCCACCACCCGGAACACCCTCAATGGCACTGCACTGCATGCTTCCAGCAAGCCTCTCCTCCTGTGGGGTCAGCTATACCACCTCCGGCTGTCCCCCACCTGTTGCAGCATGTGCTGCCCTGATGGCAGCCACCTTCTCCTTTATCCTCCTCCTGTCTGTGCCCATCTTTTTCTTACATTCCTGCACGGAGTGCTGGTGGCTGCCATGCAGGTTCACAGCACGTGCCACCTCCTGCCATGCAGCGGCACGGGCTTGAGGTGTTCCCCGCCGTCCACTGAGAAGCAGCTTCTGATTCAGGTAGGCCTCAAACAGGGCTTCGGTTTCAGCCTTGGTAAAGTTAGGCCTCCTCCTCCTCCCCCCACCACTGTGTTCCTCCTCTCCAACAACTTGCTCTGTCATTATGTAGCCTGTAAGAATGGCAGTTGTTACCTGTGACTGTGCAGTCCCATGCATGTCCCAAAATCCACAGTCCACACTCCCAAACAGCATGCAACTCACCAATAGACTGCAATAACCAACTATGGCCACTGCAGCCCAATGTCGTAGTTTTATAGCATAACCCATGCAAATGAGGCGAGGCGCAACTTTAAGTAGATGCAAATTGCAGTGCTGCGCCATTGAATGGCTGATTAGATGATTTGAATATGACGGCTTAATATCGTGCTGTTGTGCTTTGTGCAATTGTGTTGAACGTGCTGAGCCAATGGTGCAGTTCTGTGACATGCATAGTACACACCTCACTGCGCATGCCCGGGTTGCTGACGCAGGTGTCTGCCGCTCTGATGACATGCTGTGCACGGTAGGCAATGCAGGGCATGGCCACCATTGTGTCAGTGGCGCTATAGCGATGGTCACTACATGGCGCTGTGGCACTAAGCCATCATAGGCGCACTGGGCCGCTATGGCGCTGGCACACAGGCAGCCAATCGCACTGCATGCATTGTGTTCCAATGGCACTGTGCGTGCCCATGTGCCAGAGACCCTTGACCCTGTGCCCGACCTTTGCCCCCTAGGCGCCATGCATCAGGCATGGGTGCACCTCTATCGCACTGTTCGGTGACAGCGCGATAGGGAATGGCAGCACTGTACCACGCAGCATCTGCACGTGGGGAGCTGCGCTGCAGAGCACCATATTGCAAAATACAGAACTGAGAATCGCATGCAGAAGGGCATCCCAGTGGTCTGCTATCGAACTGGCCAATCTAGTGGCCATTGTGGAGCCACACCACAGGCCTCTGTTCAGAGAGGCACCCCTGGACAGGGCCAGGACCCAGGTGTGGCAAGAGGTGGCCACTGCCCTTGAGGAGGCCACCAGATGGGGGAGGAGTGCCGAGCAGTGCAGGCACAGATACGGGGACCTCCGGCGGAGGGAGCCGGAGCTACTGTCACGCCTGCAGGCACGTGCCAGGAGGGGCACGGTGCCATGGCCAGGTAGGGGTTATGTCAACACACTTTTATCTTCCATATGGGTAACAGTGTTGTATGTGTCCAGCACATAGGGGAGGGACCTTCCGGGGTTGGCTGTGGTGGTGTTCACAGGGTGTGGGGTGGGTGGGTCTGGCTAGGTGGGGGGGCACACACCTGGGGGCAGGGGGACTTTGCTATGGGATTGTACTGATGTTCCTCTCCATGTTTGCCCTACGCCGCCCGTATCGTGAGGCGGGGAAGAGCATGGTGCAGCCAGGTGGGCCGAGGCCCTCATCGCCACTTGACCGGCCCGGCGAATGTGAGTGCCATACATCCATGATTACTACTGCATGCTGTGTGACAGGGTGGGCAGTGGGGTATAGCCACCATCCATCGACACCACTGCCATGCCGCGACTTGTTACGGTCAACACTGTCCAGTGGCAATGCATGTCTGGGAGTGCGTCAATGGTGGTCCATGCGTGCACCAGGTACATGGTTGTGCCACTGCCTTTGCACCACATAGCCATGTCACTAAACGGCCATGGTGATGCTGTGCGTGACTTGGCCAGTGGGTGTGTGCAGCATTCCGCATGGCTGTATGAGCCTGGGTGGGCAGGTCATGTGGACGTGATCACTGCGGGTGGTCACACACCATCACAGAGGTATGTTCCACGGCCGTATGCCATGCACAGTGGGCGGGCTGTATGGGGTTGTGCATTCACACCTATTGACTGTGCTCCCTTGTCCTAGGTACCCGCCACCTATGTGAAATCCGGGATGCGCTGCGGGAGATATTGCTGGTGGCGAGGGCATCGCTGGACATCCTGAGATGCATTGATGATACCGGGGTCCTGAGCAGGCACAGAGCCCAGAGGAGTCAGAGCGGGGAGAAGCGCTCCCGCTAGGGTTCTATTGGTCCCATTATTCCCCTACCCCCCCAGACCCACCCTGACACCTCCTTTCCCATCCCATTTGTCCACCCCTGCCCTCAACCTACCCCCACCTTGTTTGTGGCCCCCCCAACCTGGAATATAGTTTCTGTAATATTGTATATAGTTGAATTTTATATATGTGTTCAATACTTTTAATTTTGATATGAATACTGTGGTGGTCTCTGATTTGCAGCGGGCTATAGGTGCTCAGCTGCAGTGGTGTGCATGGCGTCACGGGTGGTGCAGTCATGGGTATGTGTGTGTGTCCATGTGGAGGTGACTATGGTGTGGGGGTAGCTATCAGTCAGTGTCTGTGGTGTGTGTGTTGTTCCCTGTGCACTGGATGACTGTGTGCAGTGGTCCATGGTGCGTGCTCTGTGTCCATGGCACACCCATCGGCCCATCCACGGCCTGTGTAGCTGGCACACATGCATGTCTGTGACCTGCACGGTCCGCTGGCATGTTTGTGTTGGCAGTCCCTGCAGGGCAGCCACTGTACCCATCACATTGCTGGGTTGCCTGCTGTCACTGGTGTGGTGCATGTCTGCCTCGGGTGGCACTGTGGGCACCACAGTTGTTGTCCTACCTCCATACTGTGCCTTGTGTGTGTTGCAGGGGATGTGCCCCACTGTCAGTGACTTGTGCTCCGGGCGAATGATGGTGGTGTACGGGTCCACAGTGCCTGCGCAGGGTGGCTGGCACTCCAGTGCCATGGAGAACTGTGGGTTGTGTGTACACAGTTTACATGGGCCCACACTGGGGGCTTGGTTGCCCCACCACTGCATCCCTGTGTTGTTGTGCCCTTGGGTATGGGTGGGTGTCTGTCCATACACTGTGTGGCATCCGGTGTGGTGCATGCTTCCACGCATCACTGTGGATCTCTGTGCTGGCTGTTGTGGCCAGTGGTGGGTCAGGGTGTGTCATTGGAATACTGTGCAAGGTGCTGTACCACTGGTGGTGTCCGGGGCACGCCCTATCCTGTGTGGGGTACCTCATGTGCCGACGCATGGTTGGTCTCTTAGCAGTACCTCAGGGGGACTGTGCATGGTGGCACTGTGTCTGCCATTGTTGCACTGCTGTGTGCTGCCACCCACTGATGGGTGCTCATGGTGGGGCTGGCTTGCATGGTTCTGTGGTGCACGGGTTGCAGTGTCACAGTGGGGGGTGGCATGCATGGGGTTTCCTGCTGTGGTGGTTACTGCTCATGAGGGGGTGTCTGGGGTCATGGTGCAGGGTGTGGTCTGCATTGGGGGGATGGTGTGGCACGGGGTGGTCAGCCCTCCTTGTGTGCCAGTCACAGCTTGCCGGTAGGTGTGATGGGGCACCATGGCCTGGCTGTGGGTTGTTTGCTTGTCTCTATGGGCCAGTGGTTATTCCAGCCCTCCCCCAGTTGTGCAGTGCATGGAGTGTGGGGGGACAATGTCTGTTCTGCTGTGTGTTCCTGTGCCCATCTGTGGCATGGGTGGTGGGTCCCTACCTCCCTGGTTGTGCAGTTACACTGCTCTGCTGCTGGGGGGTGTCCCTGGTTGCGCTATGGCACCTCTGGACTGCTCAGCTGAACATCCCTTGTTGTGCTATGGTGCATCAGATCTGCTCAGCTTCCCCTCCCTAGTTGCACTATGGTGCAGGTGGTGCGATATTCAGTCGTCGGTTGTAGGTGCAGTTTGGCCTGCTCTGTTTTTGAGTATCGCGTCTCTTGCGCATGGGCACAATAGACTTGCGCTTGCTCCTGCTATTGCGCACTTTTTGGGTGCAGTTTGAATATCTGAGCCATGGTGTATTATCACACAGAATCCATCAAAGAATGAACCATCTAAATTTTTTCCATTGTCATTAAATAACCCTGTGTTGTATAGACAGAAAAATATGCAGAGTACATAAGAAAGAATTGACAAATGTTATATAGAAACAGTGATTTCTCAGTCAATCAGGGACTTAATTGCTGAAGCAGCAGGCTAGCTCAAAGTGATGTCATCACTTACTGATATGGAGAGAAACAGCTTCAGTTTTCAGTTGCTGCGCAGCACGTAACAAATGCTGATTTAAGGAACGCCACAAAACCAAACAACATGACATTTTCAGGAAACACTAATCATGACACAGGGACATGAATTCACGCTTTTATTAAAAAATATGAAAAAAAAACATGCATTTTATCTTTAAGGATCAGTATTAGTCTGCTAATGGTTCCAAAGAGCTGACCACCCTACAGTCATAGACTGACTTGCCAATCCCAGCAGTGTATACAAGCAAAAGGTACTCTGCTAATCAAGCATCAAAATGTGGCACACCAGCCAAAATTTCAAAGAATAACATACCTTAAAGAATTAGAAGCAAACAAAAAACACAGGCACCAGGCTTCAGCAAAGGCAAATAATTAGCTTTATTAGCTGTGCAAAAAAAGCAATATTAGCATACACTCGTGGCCGTGCAGTGACAGGCAAACAGAACTCCTGACCAGGTTTCACCGTTAGGCTTTCTCAAGGGACGATGCTGGCCAAGGGAGGTATCGTGATTTAAACTTAGTGAAGAGCAAATCCCAAATCAGTAGATGTTTAAAGATACAGAGACATACCCTGTCCTACTATCAATTAAAGTGCTGTACAATAAAGTGCTATCAAAATGACATAAAACCCATACTTATCCAATAGGATAGGTTCACCTTTGAAACATATTAATTAGTAGAATGAAAGTAAGCTACATGGCCCATGCCCTACAAATATAAACACATATAATCTTACATAATCTTATACATATGTTCATAAATGTGTATATTTAGTGATATATATGCATATATGGAAAGATTTATGTAAAATACCCCCCAAATCTGTCCAACATCTCTATTAACAGACTCAGAGTTGTACTTTCTACTGCTTAACTCACCTGGGCTAATATTTTTATACATATGTAGATGCTTTTAATATACATTTACATAAAACCTATACACATATAAACATACTCTATTTTATCAATCCGACTAAAAAAGTCTTAAAATTGTGATACAGGACCACGTAAATATACTCATTGTACCACAAGTGTATGCTGTTATATTGATTTTTTTGCACAGCTAATAAAGCTGATTATTATCGGAAGCCGTTCAATTCAAAATTACAGTTTTCAGAATATAATTAACAGTGAAATGTCTATGACGAGCAACAAAATGTTTACAGCATAATATTATGAGAATGACAAACATGAAAATGAGTATATCACACATCAAAATGGTTATGAGACCTTCTGAAATGGTTATGACCTATACCAAAATGTCTATGACACATACCAAACTGGATATGACATACACCAAGATGGATAGGACATACACCAAGATAGAAATAACACTTAATAAAATAAGCATGACATATACCAAAATGGCTAGGACACATTCTGAAACAGGCAATATGCATATCAAACTAGATATGACACATACCAAAATAGGTATGATACAAACCAAAATGGATATGTTATACCAGAATCGGTATGATGCATAAAGAAATAATTATGACACATATTGAAATGGATATGGCTCATACTGAGATGATTATGACACATGGCAAAATGGGTATGGCATACCGAAATGGGTATGACACACACCAAAATGGGTTTAGCACTAACGGAAATGGATATGACACACACGGAAAATGGTATGACACATGCTGAAATAATTGTGGCACATACTTAAATGGATATTACCTATACTGAAATGGCTATAGCACATAGCAAAATGGGTATCACATACCAAAATGGGTATGAGACAAACTGAACTGGATATGGCACACACTGAAACTGGTACGACACACACTGAAATAATTATGACACATACCCAAATGGATATGACCCATAATGAAATGGATATGACACATAGCAAAATGGGTATGACAGACACCAAAATGGGATTGACACTAACTGAAATTGGCATGATACACACTAAAAATGGAATTACACATGCTGAAATAATAATGACACATATCGAAATGGATATGACCCATACTGAAATGGCTATAGCACATAGTAAAATGAGCATCACATACAGAAATGGGTATGACAGACACCAAAATGGGACTGACACTAATTGAAATTGGCATGATACACACTGAAAATGGAATGACACACGCTGAAATAATAATGACGCATATCGAAATGGATATGCCTCATACTGAAATGGCTAGGACACATAACAAAATGGGTATTATATATCAAAATGGGTATGAGACAAACTGAACTGGATATGGCACACTTTGAAATTGGTGTGACACACACTGAAATGGCTTAGACACAGCTAAATGGATATGACCCATACTGAAATGGATATGACACATAGTAAAATGGGTATGACATACCGAAATGGTTATGACATACGCCAATATGGTTATAGCACAAACTAACATGGATATGACACACAGCAACATGGGTATGTCAAATACTGAAATAATTACTACAAATACCAAAATGGATATGTCACATATTGAAATGAGTATGACACATACCAGAATGAGAAAGACACACACCAAAATGGGTGTGATAAAAAACAAAATGGGTGTGATATGCACCAATATAGATATGACAAATACTGAAATAATTATGACACATGCTGAAATGGATATGACTTATACTGAAATGGATATGACACATTCTGAAATAATTATGACATGCTGAAATGGATATGACCTATACTGAAAAGGATATAACAGATAAAAAAATATATATAACACATACTGAAATAATTATGACACATGCCAAAATATATATGACCTATACTAAAATGGATATAATACATAATAAATAGGGTATAATGTATACCAGAATGAATATGACACATACTGAATTGTAGATTATATTTCTTTAATATATTGATACTCTTGATAAATGTGTACTGTAGTAAATAAAATGGTTGTGAAGTACTGAAAACAAAATCATATATTACAATGTGTATGCTGCATACTGAAATGAGCATATAGCAAACTGAATTGTTGCCAAACTTGCAAGGCATAGACTGAATAGAGTGTAACATGTGCCAAGGTGTGAATACAGCAAACTGAAATGAGTATAACACATACTGAACTGAATATAACTCAGTGAAAGGCACATGACTTGTGTAACCAATCAGAGTGCAGCATCACCCCCTGAGAATTTGTTGGACTCCACCAGTTCTTGTTCAGCTCCACTGCAGGTAAGAGCTCCTTACATTCTGTTAATCAGGAATATGCACAATGTATATTATTACGTTGTTATTTTGCTACTGTACCAGTTTTATTTTTATTTGTTTAATTTCTGTTAAAACGACCTTTGTTTTCAAAAGTTTTATCTGATTTTTATTAAAAAATGACTGTTATATGTGTTCTTTGTGTAAGGTTATATTTAATACCAGATAAATCCATCCTGCACTTGTCTTCTTCCAATGTTTTGCAATGTTGTACAGTATGTTGTGTTGTGTAATATTTTTGTTTGCCCTGTAAAAGAGGGGGCATTACCAAAAGATTTGTAGCTCCAGGATTATCTCATTCCTGTGTGTTTTAACTGAATTTTACCAACTTACTGAAGGTTAGAGTTTTTCTTTCCTGCATTCTAAAAAATAATGTCAGGATTTTACCACTTTTATGAACAGTAAATTAAATACATTAGCCATTTTTTACTTTGCAAGAATAAGTGCTAGGAACACACATTTTACACTACTGGAAAGCTGAGAATCTCTAATACCATAACCCAGCTGTTTGTAGCTTATGACATTATAGAGCATACAGCCCCATTATTAATATCCTATTTTCTTCTAAAAAAATGGCAGTTTGTGAATCTAGTTATTCATCAAATTATTCATTTCACTGCCCTTTCTCCCCAGATTTCCTGACTTTTTATAAGAGTAGTGTTACATGTTTACAGACTTCAGTACATGTGCTGAACTACTGAATCCACACCCAAGTTAGTGAGCTACTGTTTTTTTCTTCAGACTGTATTGGTGAGGATTTATAATGCTGGGACAGCATATTTAGTAGGTTATGCATTTGCTTACATTGCCTGGTTTATTGCCACTATTATCTTCATTTCGTTGTGAGCAGCATCATGGGGTGGTAGGTAACTGTATAGTAAATCTGTGAGGGGGTAGTTGGGGAAAGAGTCTTTATCTTTGTATTCAATCTCTTTTTAGAACTCTTTATTTTAAACTGGTCGTTTTAGTTGCCCTTAAATTGTTTACTGAAGGTTAGATGTTTTGCTGATGTTTTAAAACTAATTTCAGCATTTTGCCACATTTAATGTAAACATTAAATTATTTTGCCATTTACTCTGTAACCATAAGATGTGTTTCTAGTTTATGCCACTGTGGAGCAAACAGCTTGCTATCAGTGTTCTGTTTTTTGCTAAAAACAGCAATTAGTAAAGCCAGTTATCCAGCAGTTATCAATTTCCTGCCCTTCCCCCTTCCCCGATACTGCCTTTTTGTAAGAAAAGTCTTGCATGTTTTCACATTGCACTGCCTGTGTTGAAGTAATGAACTGTTGAGCAGCAGACACAGTCAGGTTAGGAACATACCAAAATTGCCAGCAGAAAAAGACCATCATGGTCTATTGAGTCTGCTCAAGTTTGCAGCTAGTTCCCCTATTTCACAGCTGCCCTTCCCCCTCCCCCTCACTCTCTCTTTACCCTTCCCTTTTCTCTGTCTCACCCCTTCTTGAAGCCTTTCGCGGTGTTACATGCTACCACCTCTGGTGATAGGGCATTCCAATTTGCCACCACCCTCTCCGTAAAGATATTCCTCCTCACCTCCATCCGGAATCTCTCTCCAATCTCATAGTGTCCTTCCCCACCCTCCTCCAAAATAAACCCCCTGTGTCCATCTTGATTATACCCTTTATGTTTTTGAAGGTCTCGATCATGTCCCCCCATCCCTTCTTTCCTCCAGCGAGTACATGTTCAGCTCCTCCAGCCTGATCTCCTAGACCCTGGATGATTTTTGTCAGGTTGGCGGTTTTCTGTTCCGCTATAGACCGTATTGTTAGGGATAGCTATTTTTTTCTAATTGAATATACTTTACTGAAAATTTTTCTGTACAGTCAACAAAAAAAAAGAAGAATCATGTTAACAAACAAGAGAAAAGATTAAGAAAGATACAGCCGAAGAACAACACCCACCCCTACATGGCCTGTACCCACATATTACGTAGCAAAATTAAACCAGTTTCTGTTGGAGTCAATAATACTGAGCCAAATTAAAGAAATCTTAAGGATACAGTAAGAGCAAACTAATGAAATTACAGTGTACTAAATAGTAAACACAATACATTAAAGCATCCAAATATAGCCGGCTCGTCGGCGCAGCGGTTGGATTTCCCCTTGCGACCTTGGCGACCGGAACCGAAGAGCGGACTCGGGTCGCTGGAGAGCCAGTGGCATGGAGTAGGTTAGAGCATCCCACCCACTGCTCACCTACTCCAGGGGAGGGCGGGTAACCAGGAACGCTGCATGGTACCAGTCGCAGCGAGCCTGGACGCTGGGGGAGGGGCGTGGTGAACATCGGCTACGCCTTGACGTTCGTGGCACACCACGCCCCCAGAAAAGCAGAAATACCAGCCTCCGGGTTCGCCGGATGATGGCTGCCCGCTCTCGCTGGTCCAAGGGTCCTGTGCCCTCCAATCCCACCTCAGCAGCACCCAGGGTCTGACGCCTAGTACGCTGGGGCCCGCCTCCCACCCCGGTGTCTTTCCCCTCGGAGGAGGGGGACCCACCCGGCAAAGGGATATGCCGGGCCACCCTGGGTGGCTGCGATGTGAGGTGAGGAGGGACAGGATGAGAAACCTGAGGGCAATGTGCAGCCGGAAGGAGTGGCGAACCCGGAGGCACGACCGGAGGGGAAAAAAAAAAGCATCCAAATATATGTAAATATGGGGGTCTACAAAAAAGGGGGGTTAGCATGATAGAGTACAATTAAAGAGGAAGCTCACACGAATAAGGTAAACTTAGATGGAGGCACACTAAGTCGAAGCTTGTTTCCAGGTGCAACCTGGGAGCACATAAATTAAGTGATTTGCTCAGGGTCCATTAGTGTGCAAGTGGGGGCTGTGGGATTCAAACCCAGGTCTCCAGGTTTGCAGCTCAGAGATTTGGGATTTGGCTGCCAGACATGTCACTTGCTGTTTGAGTATCTGTCTCGCAGATCAAGACAGGCTAAGGAAGTCTTTCTGACAGGGGTGTTTATAATTTACTTGAGATGCATTTTTTTTTTCAGCAGTTGGAGGAGCCCACGAGTAGCAGCAGCCCCTTCCCACTGGGGGAGGGGGAAGAGCTGTAGAATGGAGCACATGTGTGCATGGGGCATGCTAATGATTAGGGTTAGACATTCTTTTGCCTTTTTTTTTTTACTGTATTTCTTTATCTTCTCCTTCCCTTCTCTCGGAGCCCTCTCCTTCCTTCCATCCCCCATTCCACCTTCGGTGGGATCTGCCCCTAGAGTGCCTCCTTCTCTCCTCCTGCACAGTGGGGTCTGTCCCTCTTTGGTGGTCCAGATGGTACCCTAGAGGCTATCATCTAGGGCTGCTGAGAGGTGTTTTTCCATTTTCCCCCTGGTTTCCCCTGCCCTCTGGGACGCTTGGCGCTGGGCCACGTCCCGAGTGGTGGCGTGCTAGCGCACCAGACCTCTCGTGCGCCGTCGATGTCCCTCCTCCCGGCTCGGCAGAGCGGGCCGCCTCCATCCTTCAATTGTTGGTGCTTCCACCGGCTGTGAGAGGGATGCAAGCGGATCGTTCTTGGTTCCCACCCTTGAGGAGGAGAGCATCTGTTGGGATGCTCAATCCTCTCTCCCAGCCAACCCCGGCCACCAGAGTCCGTCCCCGATCCGCGCGCCGGGCGAGCACAAGGTGTGGCGCCCAGCGCCTCAACCCTCAGTGCCACCGGGCCGTGCCTTTTTTTTAATATTCTTTTTGCACCTTTCGCCTGTGGAGTTAATAAATGGACAGTATTTCAGGACTTCCATGGTTGGTTCCATCCTGTAGTTGAGGTGTTCGAGGATATACCCCTTGGTTTCTCCGTGACCCTTCCTCTATGATGGTGCCTGCTGAAGGACATATGTCCAGGCTATGTGTGTGCTCATGCATGACTCAACCAAGCATGTAACGGTATCCTTCCCCTCCCTGCACCACTAATCCTGCACTACCACCCATGCATCCACAGGTGGCAGTGTCAGAGTGGTGTGATGGCCCTCCCTCACCATAGGAGGGAAACATCCCATTTCCCAGCATCATAAGCAATAGCATAAATCATCTTTTAAACATGTTAAACGTGGAAGGAACATTTTCAAATACAAAGTATGGTGGATCAGCTTGCTTAAATAGATTCAGTTACCACACCATAAAATGATTTGAGCAACAGCCTGCCTTTTTCTAACAAAAATGTACTGTTCCTACTGTGTACCCCCCTTCACTCTCCCTGCAGCTCCCTCCCTCACTTAAACGAACACTGCTACGGCATTTAGAAATTACAAAGTCCATATTGGGCTGCACACTTGTACATTGTAACAGGGCAAAAATACCAGGAGTGCAGGGAAGAAAGACGATAGGTGCAAGGGTGTCAGCTGGTACAAGAGCAACACGGCATTATGAGATGATAATGCCGTGTTGCTTGTGAAGTTCATCAAGTGGCCAGCCACAGAAATGAGCAGTGTAGAAAACGGGAACACCTCAAAAAATTGAGATATGTAGTGCGAGAGAGTGAAGCACGGAGATAAGGGCAACAGTAGGAAAAGTAATAGTGAGATACAGAGAGAGAGAAAGTGTATCAGCGACATAGAGGAGGAAGAGAGGAATCAGACATGTTCTGAGAAAGTGGATAAGAGGGTTGGAGACCAGCAGCGCAGGAGAGGGGGAGAGTGGACAACAGGACAAAGCCAAAAAATGTCCAGCACACCGGGGACATCAACAGACAGAGATGGATGCAAGGAACCTGTTGTGGGAGAAGGTACCGGGATCCCGGATGCCAGAACATAGGACAATGTTGCTCATCAACCAAGCGGACACCTGTTTCAGGTCGACTGCTTCACGGTAAATCGGACCGTGAACTGTAATTATTCGGGATGATCCATGGACATGGACATGAACAAATAGCTGAAAAAATGGACAGTGGGAGAAAAGAACCAGTAATGTGAACAGTAGCTTGCCAGGTAAAGAACACACAGTTATTGAGCAAACAGGCTAACGTGCTATGCAGATGAACAAGACACGCTGAATCCGACTGAGCACAAGTCGCCAAGCGCGGTCCTCCTGAGAATGGTGGAACAATAACAGCCATCACAAATATGTAAAAAGTTATAGAAATCATTGAGGCATGCATTTTAGTAGTTTCCTGCAAAATTTGTGAAATGACACATATGTATCTAACAGCACGTGATGGTAACGTGTCAAAAGTACAGTAAACTTTGTTTCTGATTGCAATGCTGTCAGCGTCTGATTCATTACAACAGTACACAATTATCTATGATAGAACTAGCAATGTACAGACCATGTTACAAGCACATTAATCCACTCCGAAGGTGGCATCTAATGGGGAATTAATGCATGGTTGGTCCATTGTAGACACTCGGCCTGCGGCCTTGTGTCACAACGATCCCAAACATGCATTAATTCCACATTATATGCCACCTTCGTCGTGGATTAATGCTTACTTGTCACTGTATGTTTATGTACCCTGTGTAACTTTTCTGAATCACTCACTGCAGGAATTTCATGGTATTACCCTTTTGTTGTTATTTGACTCACATGTATAACCTGTCTCTTGACTTGGAACCTTTGTAAAAGAACCCTTGGTTCAAAGGTATATGTAATCCAAGATATCAATCAATCAATAAATAGTGTAACTCTGGATTTGTCAAACCAGGGATAAATGATTAAACAACCAGTAGCAAAAAGTACTGTGCAGATATGCATCATTTACTGAAAAAAGTAGTCAGTATAAAAATGTACAAAAATCCCAACACATAAACTGAGCACAAGATGATTCAAAGCTTCCATTAAAAATTTTAAAATCAGGATTTAATGAAGGAATAATAAGAAACAAATTCAATACACACTGCACAAGGAGAATTTAACTAGCTGAAACGTTTATTCCACATCCTATTTCCAAAATGAACTTAACAATACCCCACTTTTGCAAATAAAAATAGAAAACACACTTACAGAATCTGATTTGTCAACCCTGCATGAACAGATTCAGCAAACCAGCAAAGAAAACTCAATTGCAGGTGGCTCCTAGATGTCTACTCTCCAACTGTCTGGGCCCCTGGCTTCCTGTTACTAAAGAACAAGCTGTTCTGGGGAGGGGGTGGATTTGGTATTACCTTTCATTGTGTGGAAGCCAAGGTTGGCAAAATTCTTTTCAGGTGCATGTTATATTTTTATGTCACTCTTGTATGAAAATAGAAGAGATCATAAGTTGGGCCAAGAAAGGTAACCAGCCCATCCCTTCACTTTCTGGTTGCTGAGATCCGCTCCTGCACTTAGGCATGTAATGATGTGTGACTAGGGGGAGCACAGGGGTGCACCCCATTAAAGTCAAGGGGGGTCACTTTTACATCCATTGTTTTCACATACAAACGGCCAAGCTTAGATTAATGAAGGCACCGATTGAATAAGACAGTCCTTCCTTAGCTGAGCCTGATCCAGCAACTTGTCCTGGGTAAAATACTCCTTCTGGTTATGGGACACTCCACCAGCACTGGCGGTAAGTGTGACCAGTAGCTTCACACAAGTAACACTGTAGATCATTCAGGCATTGTGAATTGGAGTGACCCAGTGACAGACAAAGGTTACATCGGAGTGTATCACAAACACTTACCAGATTGGAAACAGAACTGAACAGAATGGAGGCAGTATAGTGCAGTGGTTTAAGGCTCTGAGCTGCATACCTGGAGACCTGGGTTTGAATCCCACAGCCCCCACTTGCTTACTGTGTGACCCTGAGCAAGTCACTTAACTTCCTTGTGCTCCCAGGCTGCACCTGTAATGAGCTTTCAGCTTAGTGTCTCTCCTGGTAAAACAAAAGGTAAAAAAAAAAAGAACCATATCAGAAGCAGGTCTTCGGTTGTCCTGGTAGAAGCACTGGGCAAGGTTCAGGTTGATGTAGAAAACACTGGGGACATGCAGGAAGCCAGAGACTAAATGCCGGAGCTTAATGTGGAACTTCCAATGACCAGTCCAAAATTCATCAGGGTCCAAGATGGGGTCCTGATCCCCCAAGACGTCACAGTGTTGAGACAGCCAGTAGCCTATGCCCTACACCTGCACCCCTTCATTCTTCAAAAGCACAGTCTAGGAGTGCAACACAGGCTTCATAAGGGGGCGAGCCTGGAAGGGAAGTCAGAGTGGTGTATCTTTTAAGAGGTCATATTGCCCTCTGAAGCAGTCCAAAAAGACAGAAGTGTGAAAACTAAAATCAAAATAGCCATCAGCAGGTGCGTGGAGCAAGGCACACAGTTTGTTAAAGGTAACATGTAATGAGTCCTTCAGTAACACCTGACCCACATGAGACTGGTCCACAGGGTCATCCAAGCCCCCCTTGTATAAGAGGCAGACTGCATTTCAGCATTGTGCAGTGGGGGCAGCTAAAAAACGCATCTGCTTTCTGAAACTGTGCCCACTGTTGCACCGAAGAGGGAGGGGAAACTGATGCTGTAATCTTATTCTGTGTGGCTGGAGTCATCTCTGCAAGTTCCACTCTGTCCATTCAGGATAAGGGAGCCGGCACAGCAGGGACACAGGTCTATACCGAGGGGAAGAGCAACTCGGGCACTAGGGGTATGTGAGGGGGGCTCAGACCTTGTACAGAGGAGTCACACGTATGCTCAGCTGGCAAGGAAACAAGCTCCAGCTGAACTGAATTTATACCCTGCCCACTCAGAACTTGCTGTAGTATACTGGGGGGGGCACTCTCCAAATCAGCAGCGACATGCTCCAAAGAGTTGAGTCATCAGTGGAGATAAAGAAGGTAGCAACACCTGATGTGAAGCAGCTTACAAAGGGGGTGGCAGTTCCCCAGGTAAGTTGTCTGGAAGAAAAATAGGAGCAATAATGATTTTGGGGGAGTGCCATTGCCCCACCATGTTTAACGTCCAACATGCCATCAACAGGAGAGGGCTTGCACCAACAACCATGCTGCTAGTGGATAAGAAAGATTATCTGAAGTGTGACCTCTCCTCCTGGTAGAAGGGGTCGCCCATTGCAGCTGTGGACCTGTGGCCTGTCAAGTATCTTGTTCTCTGCCCAACCCTGGAACTGGGGGTACTGACCAATCAGGTACAACAGGGGGCACAGGCTTAGTGATAAGTGGTCACAGTACAAGCAGTGGTTTAGGAAGAAAAAATTTTGAAAGCAGGAGAACCAGTCGAGCGTCAGCCTCGCTGCCCTGGGACTCCCCCATAAACAAGATCCTGCTGCATTGACCCCTGCAGTGGCTGCAATGCAGGTGAAGCAGCTGCCTGCTTTGGTAGTGTACCCACCCCCTCACCTGACTATAATACAATGTCCTCCAAGCTGGGCCTTTCAAATCCTGAGCCATGCGCCACTTGCAACTTGCCCGCTTCTCAGTGAAAGGCCCGCTCCTCTTCCACCAGCAGTGACAGGAGGAAGTCCTACTTCTGTTTCATAGCATCCTGTAGCCTATTGCCTGCCTCCTGGTAAGTGGAGGCTGGCTGTGGTGGCTGTACAGATCCAGGTCCTCCGGTGAGGGAGTCGTAGGAAGCACACTCTTCTCCAACCGAACACTGTTGACCTAGATCAGCTCCGTACATAACTCGAAGTGGGGACAGAGCCTCCATCCTCACCTCCAGCTCCAGCTCCGTCATTGATGCATCCGATGGGGATCAGGTGAAGCAGTACCCCACCCAAAGAGTGGGGTAATTATCCCCAGTGTCCGGGTCAAATTTCCCACATTCACTAAAAATGCCTCCAACAGCTTAAAGCAGCAGTACTACCTAATCAGGAAGTGATCAGTTTCCAGTTTTGTAGCCCTACAGTAAATATAGTGGCTGCTGTCTTTACTGCTGCTTTTAACATGGTGGGTGGCAAAAATGTAAACAAAAACAAAGGAAAACTGAGCACATTATGGGGCGATAGTACAATGCTAGAGGGAAAGATTACCAGGGAAATGCTCAAGAGAGCACAGGGAATAAACTGTTGAAAAAGTGCAGATTTTTTTTTCTTTGCACTGCTGCTTTAGTCTGGTTGAATTTCAATTGGTTACCATCTGTATCCCTCCCCATGGGTCGTTCCTAAAAAAGGGACTTCTAATCTCAATGGCCTACCCAGTCAACGAAATTCAATAATAATAATAATAATAATAGTAGTATATGCACCATTAAAGTGTTTGTGCAGTTTGAAAAGTAAATGGACTGTTTACTGAAAATGATAGGTCATGTTGGTGATAGTTTCCTTGTATCACTTTTGATTATGTTTTTGCGGCTGTAATTTCACAGGAAGGAATCGTAATATGGACCTGACATGGTGGCTAGCCGATCCCTTCTACTTGCTTATTAATTTCCATGTCCCCATGCTATGACATGCAGCAAGGGAGAGCATCGGAATTTTCCCCATTGAAAAGAATTGGGATATAATTTCCTTACTAGGGCATTGTTGTTCAAGTGCTGGCCTCCATTACACTCCAATGCACCATCATAAGGTACAAAATAGTAAGGAAAAAATATTCCACTTCATTTAGATGGGGTGTACTCCCATGCTCTCCCTTCCTGTACCTCATAATGTGCCTGAGTGTGGGTGTGTGGAAATTAATATAGAAGCGGAAGGGACCAGCTGGCTACCTTTTCAAGACCAAATTACAATCTCTTCCCATTAAATTATCACAGCACAGAAATAATAACAAATTATAGAAGGAGGCTATTGCCAGCATGGCCAACATTTTGTGTTTACCCCCTTAAGCTCCATAAATCTCTTTAAGTAAATAATGTGCACATAATTTATGTCACTTAAAGTGACAATTAGATAAGGACAAAACAGGACAGACCTGGACAACAGCTTATCTCAAGGAGCCTCCATAAGAGAGAGGAATGTCAGCCAGCCTGTTGGCACAGCAGTAGCTCTGTTGCTTATGATGCTGGGAAATAGGATGTTCCCCTCCTATGGTGAGGGGGGCCATCACACCACTCTGACACTGCCACCTGTGGATGCATGGGTGGTAGTGCAGGATTATTGGTGCAGGGAGGGGAAGGATACCGTTACATGCTTGGCTGAGTCATGCATGAGCACACACATAGCCTGGACATATGTCCTTCAGCAGGCACCATCGCAGGAGAAGGGGCAAGGAGAAACCAAGGGGTATATCCTCGAACACCTCAACTACAGGATGGAACCAACCATGGGAGTCCTGAAATACTGTCCATTTGTTAACTCCACAGGTGAAAGGCACAAAAAGAATATGTAAAAAAATGGCAAAAAAATGGCTAACCCCAATCATTAGCATGCCCCATGCACACATGTGCTCCATTCTACAACTCCTCCCCCTCCCCCAGTGGGAAGGGGCTGCTGCTACTCATGGGCTCCTCCAACTGCTGAAAAAAAATGCATCTCAAGTAAATTATAAACACTTCTGTCAGAAAGACTTCCTTAGCCTGTTTGATCTGCAAGACAAATACTCAAACAGCAAGTGACATGTCTGGCAGCCAAGTCCCAAATCTCTGAGCTGCAAACCTGGAGACCTGGGTTTGAATCTCACAGCCCCCCCCCCACTTGCACACTGATGGACCCTGAGCAAGTCACTTAATTTCTATGTGCTCCCAGGTTGCACCTGGAAACAAGCTTCGACTTAGTGTGCCTCTCCTGGTTAAACAACTTCCCCTTTCCCAAGCTACTGTATCAGGTCTCCAAGCAAAGGGTAAAAGACCCAAAGAAATATATTGTCCCAGCAATATAGAAAGCAATGCTTACCTTAATATCCATCTAAGTTTATCTTATTCTTGTGAGCTTTCTCTTTAATTGTGCTCTATTATGCCAACCCCCCTTTTTTGTAGACCCCCATATTTACATATGTTTGGATGCTTTAATGTATTGTGTTTACTATTTAGTACGCTGTAGTTTCATTAGTTTGCTCTTACTGTATCCTTAATATTTCTTTAATTTGACTCAATATTGTTGACTCCCAACAGAAACTGGTTTAATTTTGCTACGTAATGTGTGGGTACAGGCCATGACGGGTTGGGTGCTGTTCCTCGGCTGTATCTTTGTTAATCTTTTCTCTTGTTTGTTTTCATTCTTCTTCTTTTTTTTTTTGTTGTTGACTGTATGGAAACATTTTCAGTAAAATATATTCAATTAGAAAAAAATAACTATCCCTAACAATACAGTCTATAGGGGAACACACAACCTCCAGCCTGACAAAAATCATCCAGGGTCTAGAAGGTCAGGCTGGGGGAGTTGAACATGTACTCGCTGGAGGAGAGGAGGGACGGGGGGGGACATGATCGAGACCTTCAAAAACATAAAGGGTATAATCAAGATGGACACAGGGGGTTTATTTTGGAGAAGGGGGCGTGAAGGACACTGTGAGATTTGGGAGAGTTAGATTCTGGATGGAGGTGAGGAGGAATATCTTTACGGAGAGGGTGGTGGCAAATTGGAATGCACTACCACCAGAGGTGGTGGCATGTTACACAGTGGAAGGCTTCAAGAAGGGGTGAGACAGGGAAAAGGGGAGGGTAAAGAGAGAGAGGGGGAGGGGGAAAGGGCAGCTGCTAAATAGGGGAACTAGCTGCAAACTTGAGCAGACTCAATAGACCATGATGGCCTTTTTCTGCTGGCAATTTTGGTATGTTCCTAACCTGACTGTGTCTGCTCCTCAACAGTTCATTACTTCAACACATGCAGTGCAATGTGAAAACATGCAAGACTTTTCTTACAAAAAGGCAGTATCGGGGGAAGGGGAAGGGCAGGAAATTGATAACTGCTGGATAACTGGCTTCACTAATTGCTGTTTTTAGCAAAAAACAGAACACTGATAGCAGGCTGTTTGCTAAACAGTGGCATAAACTAGAAACGCATCTTATGGTTACAGAGTAAATGGCAAAATAATTTACTTTAATGTTTACATTAAAAGTGCAAAATGCTGAAATTAGTTTTAAAACATCAGCAAAAGATCTAACCTTCAGTATGCAATTTAAGGGCAACTAAAACACAACCAATTTAAAATAAAGAGTTCTAAAAAAAGATAGAATACAAAGATAAAGAGTCTTTCACCAACTACCACCTCACAGATTTATTATACAGTTACCTAACTACCACCCCATAATGCTGCTCACAATGAAATGAAGATAATGGTGGCAATAAACCAGGCAATGTAAGTAAATGAATAACCTACTAAATATGCTGTCCCAGCATTATAAATAGTTATCCTCATCAATACAGTCTGAAGAAAAAAAACAGTAGCTCACTAACCTGGGTGTGGATTCAGTAGTTCAGCACATGTACTGAAGCCTGTAAAAATGTAACACTCCTCTTAAAAAAAGTCAGGAAATCTGGGGAGAAAGGGCAGTGAAATGAATAATTTGATGAATAACTAGATTCACAAACTGCCATTTTTAGAAGAAAATAGGACATTAATAATAGGGCTGTATGTTCCATAATGTCATAAGCTACAAACAGCTGGGTTATAGTATTAAAGATTCTCAGCTTTCCATTAGTGTAAAATATGTGTTCCTAGCACTTATTCTTGCAAAGTAAAAAATGGCTAATGTATTTAATTTACTGTTCATAAAAGTGGTAAAATACTGACATTAGTTTTCAGAATGCAGCAAAGAAAAACTCTAACCTTCAGTAAGTTGGTAAAATTCAGTTAAAACACACAGGAATGAGATAATCCTGGAGCTACAGATCTTCTGGTAATGCCCCCTCTTTTACAGGGCAAACAAAAATATACAACACAGCATACTGTATAACTTTGCAAAACATTGGAAGAAGACAAGTGCAGGATGGATTTATCTGGTATTAAATATAACCTTACAGAAAGAACACATGTAACAGTAATTTTTTAATAAAAATCAGATAAAACTTTTGAAAACAAAGGTCGTCTTAACAGAAACTAAAACAAATAAAATAGAACTGGTACAGTAGCAAAATAACAATGTAATAATATACATTGTGCATATTCCTGATTAACAGAATGCAAGGAGCTCTTACCTGCAGTGGAGCTGAACAAGAACTGGTGGAGTCCTACAAAATCTCTGGGGGTGATGCTGCACTCTGATTGGTTACACAAGTCATGTGCTTTTCACTGTGTTATATTCAGTTCAGTATGTGTTATACTCATTTCAGTTTGCTGTATTCACACACTGGCACATGTTACATTCATTCTATGCCTTGCAAGTTTGGCAACAATTCAGTTTGCTATATGCTCATTTCAGTATGCAGCATACACATTTTAATATATGATTTTGTTTTCAGTACTTCATAACCATTTTATTTACTGCAGTACACATTTATCAAGAGTATCAATATATTAAATAAATATAATCTACAACTCAGTATGTGTCATATTCATTTTGGTATTCATTATACCCTATTTATTATGTATTATATCCATTTTAGTATAGGTCATATATATTTTGGCATGTGTCACAATTATTTCGGCATGTGTTATATATATTTTTGTATCTGTCATATCCATTTCAGTATAGGTCATATCCATTTCAGCATGTGTCATAATTATTTCAGTATGTGTCATATCTATATTGGTGCATATCACACACATTTTGTTTTTTATCATACCCATTTTGGTGTGTCTTACCCATTCTGGTATGTGTCATACTCATTTCAACATGTGACATATCCATTTTGGTATTTGTCATAATTATTTCAGTATTTGACATACCCATGTCGTTGTGTGTCATATCCATGTCAGTTTGTGCTATAACCATATTGGTGTATGTCATAACCATTTCGGTATGTCATACCCATTTTACTATGTGTCATGTCCATTTCAGTATGGGCCATATCCATTTAGTTGTGTGTCAGAGCTATTTCAGTGTGTGTCACACCAATTTCAAAGTGTGCCATATCCAGTTCTGTTTGTCTCATACCCATTTTGGTATATAATACCCATTTTGTTATGTGTCCTAGCCATTTCAGTATGGGTCATATCCATTTCGATATGTGTCATTATTATTTCAGCATGTGTCATTCCATTTTCAGTGTGTATCATGCCAATTTCAGTTAGTGTCAATCCCATTTTGGTGTCTGTCATACCCATTTTGGTATTTCATACCCATTTTGCTATGTGTCATATCCATTTGGGTATGTGTCATAATTATTTCAGTGTGTGTCATACCAGATTTAGTGTGTGCTATATCCAGTTTAGTTTGTGTCATACCCATTTCGGTATGTGATACCCATTTTGCTATGTGCTATAGCCATTTCAGTATAGGTCATATCCATTTAGATATGTGCCACAATTATTTCAGCATGTGTCATACCATTTTCTGTGTGTGTCATATCCATTTCAGTTCGTGCTAAACCCATTTTGGTGTGTGTCATACCCATTTTGCTATGTGTCATAATCATTTCAGTATGGAGTGCAGGGAAGAAAGACGATAGGTGCAAGGGCATGTTACTGTTAAGTTAATAGTCTTGAAATAGTTGCAGACTGTTAACATTTATAGCCTTAAAATAGTTGCTTTCAGTTATTTGATATGAAAATAGGAAATACAAAATGGACTTCATTGGAATTACATAATTCTCTCCACTAGTGAGTGTTTTATTTGTGTTTTACCTTAAAACTATCTGCCCAGTTGTTCTATTTGTTCTATTTCCAGATTCTAAGTGGAAATAACAGGTTCTAAGTTAAATAAATTGTGTTCTAAGTCAAATAAATTGTGTTCTAAGTGAAAATAAATATCCCAAAATAATATGATTTGATTTACCAAAATTTACCAATGGTGTGGTATATATCTTTATATTATTTGAGTAAGAGTGTCTAGTCCAAAGGCGGATGTACTACAAACAGACACACTGACGCCTTTACTGACAGCGTCAGCAAGCTTGTCTATCTGAATCAGCAATCAGTCTGCCACTGAATTCTTACTATATGTGCTGTTTTGTCATGCCATATTGATTTCTTAAGTACATGTTGCATCTGTAAATAATGAGGCTGAGGATGTCTTTGAGGTGAAAGACATTTTTTTTAATGACACCTTGGCTGTTTGGCACAAAACTACAGCTGGGTTGGATATTTCATTCATTATTCTGTAGATTGCTTCTTTGGTAATTTTTGGTCAGTATCTTGACGATGTACGGTTTTATAATAAATACCTGCATTTCTTGATTAAAGTTTACATCAAAAAGTACCAAAAATAGGCACTATAATATACTTAAACATTAAAAACTGTCTGCATTTTTTGCATGTTATAGTGAGGGGGGGGCCCTTGTGTATGCCTTCCCTGGGTGACCTCGCATGCCCAGTCTGACCCTGCTGCTAAGCAACTGTATTCTCAGCCTGAGAGAGATGAAATCTCATGGTTCTTTCAGGGTCCCACCCCTTGGCCCCTCTTGAAATAAAAAGCCAGCATCTACACACACAGTGCAGTTCGTGCTTCTGTAAGCAGACACTGAGAGACTACTGGGAGTAAGCTTGTCAGCTCAATTTTTGACATACATTTGCAAAGTAACTCATTGAATGAGATGTCTTCTGTTATTATAGATACAGTTTCCCGCTTCTACATACTCTGGCTTACGTGAAACACCAATGTGATGCCGATAAACTAGTTGCGTAAGCCCCTTCTACAGCCGTTGGGCCACTTTGCTATCTATTTCACGTTTAACAAATAAATATAAACATGCCTACATGTCAAGACTGTCGCTAAACATACTTTTGAACTTGTGCGTACAGCTGTGAAATTCCCCACAAAAGATAGCACAGCTAAGAAAATGGCAGCACTTGAAGCCTATTAGAATGCTAGTAAAAACAATTTGACCATAACGCTCATTAGGAATATATATCAGTCAGTGGAATTCATGCCCAGTTCATTTTTTTCATCTGTTTCAGAACAAAAACAGTGGTATTCACAGTATCACTAACCAGAAGGAAATTTGGCAGTCTGTCATATTCACAGGTTAGCATTTAAGCCATACAAATAAGTTAATTATTTTTATGAAAGTATATCCATTACCAATAATCTTCCTAATTATATACACAGTACCCTTAAGGCCTTGAAGCAGTAAGACATTTATCGGAAGAAAGGAAAAGTCAACCTTCTAAGAAAGGTTTGTGGGGCAGTTCTTCAATAGAACAATGTTCTGAGTACTAGAATGAAGCCAGCTAGTTATTATATTATGGGAACATGTTAACGATGTATACACAAACTGATGCTGAAATTAAAATCATGAAGGAAAAAGTATGTTAAACAATAATACTACACAGGTTAATGAATATATGACTAGAAAAGAAATAGATATGTAGCTGACAGAGTGACGCTGCGGGATGTCTCGTGTCTCTGCACCTCTGCCTTGTCAGTATGCTGTTCATGTCAATAGTACATATGTCAATTCATTTTAGCTTTATTTTTGATGGTGGCCAGGGGGATTTGCGATCTGTGCATGTCAGCATGCACATCAGAATGCATGGTTGAATAGCCCAGCTGCAGGCAGGGGAAACTCAGTCCGCTCCTTTCCGTGTCTTTGTTTTTGAATTGGCAACTCGGGAAAATGTGGCATTTACCCTCAGTTTTTGCCGGTTTGTTGTAACACTCTGGACTGTGTCATGACTGTGGTTTTGAGTGGGGAAGAGAGAAAGAAAAGAAAAAAGAAAGGGACAACAACACTGTAAAATTGCATGCGAGAGTTTTTCTGGGCTAACTCTTTAATGGCTTTCAATATGGAAAGAGGGATATGTCTTTGTGTGATATCCTAAATCTCTTGTTTTTTTCTCACTGCGTCTCAGACCTCCTCTTTTGTACCCCAATTCTGGGGTATGTCGAACCTGCTAAACCAGCTACGTGGACTTGTGCACTCTCCACAGCCTAATAATAGTTAATCTCCTGACCTTCTCTCTTCCTCACAAGCGGCTTTTCAGGTCAAGGAGGAACCACTGATTCTCTCGAGCTGCCCACTCTTCAACAGTGAACACACCCAGATTCAGTCCAGCAGTGGTAGGAACTCAGTGGGACCATCAAGTTCAACTTCAGGAAACCCCTTCGCTTGGACAAAGGAACAAGTGGAGGGGGTGTTCTTATTTGGGTCCTCTCAGAAGAATGTGAATGCTGAATTTGTAAAGTTTAGTTCCCTCCATAGTGTGTCTCCACTCTCTGGTAAATCCTCCACCCTCAGACCTCTACCTGACTATACTGTTACCTCTGCTTTCAATAAAAGGAAGGTTTATACCTCATCCTCCCTAGCTATTAATAAGAAACCTAAAAGCACTCCAGCTAAGGGCGGTAAAGCAGCTAGCAAAAAAAGGAAACAAAAGTCCAACGAAGGGAAGTATAATACGGGGAGTGATAAAGGAAATAAAACCTCTCCTGTAATTATTAACTCCCCAGTGTGCATATACGACCTACTAGCAAAGAAAATGAAAGATAAAGGAAGTGCTGCAGATAAAACGGCTGCACCAGTAAAAGGCAAATGAAATAAGAGTCTAGGTAAAAGCAAGAAGGTGGAAGAGATGGAACAAATAGTGGGGAAGGAGGGAGAGGGAGACGAAGGGGGAGAAAAGGAGTAGGGAAATACAGGTGAAGAAGATACAGCAGAAGAAGTAAAAGATAACTGAGGAGTCATGCAAGGCTATTCTGAAGGAAATGAGGCAGGGATTTGAGAGTCTGAATCTTGCTGTGATCTCTCTGACACAAAAAGTGGTGGATGTAGTTGAGAAATTTGAATCTTTATCTCTCAGAACCATGGAATGTGAGACACGCATAAGTGTTATCGAAGATGTCTTACCTAAAATATCCAATAACCTGGAAAAAGGTACTAAGGAATTGGAATCTTTAAGGATGAGGCTGGATGATTTAGAATCCAGATCAAGAATAGCCAATTTAAGGATTGGCAATTTGCCTGGATGAGTGGAAGGTAGTAATCCAATCCAGTACTGTGAAGAAGTATTATCTAAAGTAATGGGCCTTCCATATCCAGAAAAGAAAATTGAGGTGGATAGAACACATGGGGCCTTCAGCCCTAAGGGTAGACTTGGAAGGCTATGTTTTATGTATGTAAAACCTTTAAGGTTTCAAGATAAAGAGAATATTCTGGCCAAAGCAAGATCTGAAAAAGGATTACATTACAATGGTATGGCTCTGCAAGTCTTCGCTGATATGCCTCCCAATATTTTGACTAGAAGAAAGAGCTTTGATATGGTCAGAGACAAACTGAGAAGAGAAGGCATTATGTTTACCTTGTTATATCCAGCTAAATGAAGAGTGAACTTAGATGGAAATGTTTTACTCTTCTACTCCCCTTTTGAAGTAGAGGAACTGTTGAGAAAGAAAACTGGGAAACAGTCAGAAGATCCTGACCCAGGTGGATCTGATAAACCTCCGGCTTAGCTGGATTTAACCCACTTTAGTAGGGCTATGGGTTATGGGCCTTTAGATCTGTCTTGCCTCATTTCTTTTTTTTCCCCCATGCTTTGGAGTAGATGAGTAGTTTAGAGGGATAGCAATTTATTATGGATCTAGAAAAATATAGTTGCCAGAGGGCATTAGTAATGGGTGAAGGTAGGTGGGACCAAGTAAATCCCCCCTAGTTTTTTTCTATGTCTGTGCATACAGTTAGGATTCAGCATCCTGGGGGGCGAGATGTCCACATATGTTAGGACATCTGGGTTTCTTTTTGGGTCTTTCCTTTTTATTTTGTCTTCTTTTTTTGTTTTTTGTCCTTTTTCTCTTTTTCTTTCTTTTTTATTTGGGTTGTTATTTCTTCTTTTTTTCTTTGTTATATAGGGTCAACTGTTCTTACTGCCTATTAGATCCTTTGACTGATAGGCTGAAAAGTATTAGGAGGGAGGGAAAATGTGAGAGGAAGAAAGGATACAGGGGTATCTATTCTGATAGAAAGCATGGAGTAATTAGTATTTATACTGGATTTAACACACAGATAATTTATTCATGTAGAAGGTTAAATAAACTAATTGAGGATTGGAAGGGGGGGTATTCGTTCACTAATCTATTAGTAGAAAATAAAAAAAATGAAAAATGATTTTCTCTTGTTATGAGCTTTTCTACAGAAATCAAAGGAATGTGTGGGTGCTATAATGGGGTTGCCTTGGAACATAAAAAGCTAGTTGTGAAATCTATTTTGGGGAAGGATAAGAGCATGAAGCTGTGGTGGTGCGCCTGTTTTCCCGCATCTCGGGTGGCACAGGAGATAAAATTGGAAAGTGGTATGGTCCTTGTACATTGGTCAGCTGACAATATACTATGGGGAAATTAAAAATTATGTCCTGGAATCTCAATGGGTGTAAAGGCAGGATTAAAATGAGGAAGGTTGTTCAACTGGCAAGGAGAAGGGGAATAGATTGTCTCTTTTTACAAGAGACACACGTTGGTCCTTGAGATGCTTCCTACTTTGGTAACTTATTTTGGGCAGATGGTTTTTGCACTGCTTATTCAGACAATGCGAGAGGTGCTGCCATTTTTCTTCGAAAAGGCTTGGGTTATGATTTGATCAATTCTGCCATTGATGGGGCAGGGTGGTTTGTAATTGTTGAAATTCAGTTGCAGGGTAAATTCTTTACCTTGGCATCATTATATGGCCCAAATCAAGATGAACCTGACTTTTTTACTGATTTCTTTATAGAAGTATCTCACTTTAATGCAAATATTATAATTGGGGGGGGGAACTTTAACCTCTCTTATGTGATGTTAGATAGGGAGCCTCCCATGAGAGATAGAAAAAAGAAAAATCTTGGGGCTTTGAAGCTGGCAATGGCGGATCTGAATTTATGTGATCCTTTCAGACGCCTTTATCCAGCTTCAAATAAATTTTCCTTTTATCCGAAAACATATAAATCATTTTCAAGAACTGATTTTTTTCTGATATACTTGGGTTTGTTCCACTCCAGGACCAAGATGTCTCATGAATCAATAAAAATTTCGGATCTGGCTCCAATCGTAATGGAACTTAACCCTTCAGTACAAACAGAGGCTTGATTGAAGACATGGAAATTTGATAATTCACTATGGGCAGACAAAGATTTTAAAAGTCGGGTACAAGATGAAATAAAGGCCTTTATGCAGCTTAATATGTGTCAGGGGGTAAGTTTGCAAATAGTATGGGATACATTGAAGGTGTATCTAAGGGGCTGGTCTGCATCCCACGTTGGAATCAGGAAGAAAAAGTTTGAGTCTGAGTTACTTAGATTGGAAGCACAATTGGTTGCTGCCCAGTCAGAACATGAAGTTAAGGATCTTGAACAAACAGAAACAAATCTGTTTCTAGCTAGGTTTAATTTAGATAAACTGCTCCAGGGAAAGTCAGAAGAGGAGTTATGCAAAGTAAGGGCTAAATATTTTTTTTATGGAGATACCCCGTGGAAACTCTTAGCTTATCAGCTTAAATCAGAGCATAATCAAAACAAGACTGGCATTATTAAAAACAAGGAAGGCCAGTTAATGTCACCTGAAGCAGAGATAAACTCTGTTTTCTGGTCATTTTATAAATATTTGTATACACCTGAAACTGGGGTAGAGATACCTAGGATTAGAGAATACATATTAAACACTAACCTGCCAAAGATATCTGAACAAGGGCTTGGAGATTTGAATACTGACATCTCTACAGATGAAATCATGGAAGCCATAAAAAGCCTTCCTAACGGTAAGTCTCCAGGGCCAGACGGTCTTCCATTTGAAGTCTATAAAAACGTAGTGGATATGCTGGCCCCCTGGCTTTGCCTATTGTTCAACTCCTTTTTGGAGGAGGAGAAGTTGCCTCAATCTTTTAATGAAGCTGAAATAGTGTCATTGATTAAAAAGGATAAAACCCCTTATAAATGTGGTTCTTATAGACCAATATCACTTTTGAATAGTGACTATAAGATTTTTGCTAAAAGTTTGGCTGGGCGACTGGCTAACATAATAATAGGCCTGGTACATCAGGACCAGGCAGGCTTTATTGAGGGAAGAAGATTGCAACATAACACTAGAAAAGCTTTTAATATCTTTCAGGTTCACTCAGGGATGGACACTGCACTCCTGTCTTTAGATGCTGAAAAAGCGTTTGATAGAGTGCAGTGGCCATTCCTGATGGAAACCTTACAGGGTTTTGGTATTGAGGGTAGGTTCAAAAATTGGATCAGCTTAATATAAGGCAGACCTCTGGCCCGAGTAAGAATGAACTTGAGGATATCAAAACCTATCCATTTGAAGAGAGGTACTAGACAAGGTTGCCCCCTCTCTTCCCCCTTCTTTTTGCACTGTTTTTGGAACCGCTAGCTGTTAGATTGAGACTAAAAGCCCAGGAATTGGGAGTTAGTGAGGGGGAAGGCAGCACAATAGCAATGCTGTATGCAGATAACATACTGGTTGCACTGAATAACCCTGATTGCTCTTTTCCGATCCTAGGGGGATTATTAGATGATTATAGTCTTTTTTCTGGTTATAAAGTTAATTGGGATAAATCAACAGCAGGAGCTGCTAGCCGGATCAGGGGTGGTGAGGGCGACCTCTGCACAAGTGGCCCCCCCCCGCATCTGAGAGACTGCTGGAGGTAGAGGTGCTGACCCACAGTCCAGAGCCAGGCAGACCGCCCTCGAACAATCCAAGAGTTCGTCTCCTGCCTGGAGCAGGTGTGTGCACAGCTTTGAACCATATCTTCTTTTTTTTTTTTAAGAAAAGAAAGATCTTACCGAATGAACTGTGGGCTGATGCGCTGCTGTGCCAAGAAGGAGCAGTGAACCGGGAGAGTATTTTTCTCCCGCCCACCACCCGTTCCCTCCTCCTTAAATGCTCAGTGGTCACTCCCACTAGCACGAAGGACCTCCCTCTAAGCAGGATTCAAATCAGTGACTTGCACCTTAGGGTCAGGAGGTGGAGGTTGATAGAGCAGAATTACAGAACTCTCTAACTTTTAAGTGTGAATAACTACCTTGCATAGCATAACTGCTAGCAATCCTTCTCTGTGGGCAGAGGAAGTTACTTCTGGCTACTCAGACCTGCCCAAGTATTTAAAGCCAATATGTCCCACAGGAGACAGAGTTTGCCAATACAGAATTAAAATTGTCCAGTATAAAGTGTAATGATTGCCAGAGCACAGTTAAACAGGATTGTATCTTAAAAATATCAATCCTTCTAGTGCATGTATACTCAGAAACTTGCTTAAGTTGGACACTAGTGGTAATTGCTGATTTAGCAACTGGTTCCAGAAAGGATTGAGGACAGGAATCAAAGTTTGTTAATACAGAATTAAAGTTGGCCAGTATAAAGTGTAATAACTGCTATAGCACAGTGCTTATTGCTAACATCTTTGACAGTTGAACGAAGCAGTAATGGCAGTGCAGACTGAAAGTGTGTAGCATTGCTTGACGTCAGTAGAACTCTATATTACATGCTTCTGCTGCCCTTAGCTGTAGCAGGAGAGGGCTAAATTCCAGGAGAGTGTTTGCTCTAAAGTGTATTAATTGCTATAGTACAGTGATTATTTACCAACATATTTGACAGAAGAACTGAAGGAGTAATTGCAGTGTAGACTGAAAGTGTGTAGCATTGCTTAATGTCAGTAAAACTCCGTTTAACAATCTCTTAGCTGCCCATTATTGCTGCCTAGAGAAGGCCATATCCAAGAGAGCGTTGCTGACAAATAGTGTACAAAATCGGGGCTCCACTGTTCTTCAAACATGTCTCCTGAGGGTAGGGCCATGGACTGCGGCCCACCCAGCCCTGGGCTGAGCGGGAGAAGCAAGCACGGTGCCTCACTGCCCAACAGGGGAATGCTCCTGGCAACACTATATATACTGTCCCTCCTTTGGATGGACGGGATTATAGGCTGAGGTGACCCTGACATCAGGGAATCCCTGGACAATGACCCCCCTTCTCACGGACCTCTATAACTCCAAATCCCACCCTAGCATATAATCCCTCCTGATAGCACATGAGCTAGTAAGAAGAAGTATATGCTTCGAATCACTCTACTTTACAAGAAGGAGGATCTGGAGTTACTTAATCCTAGCTAGCAGCCCAAAGCTGATTGGCATGCTAGTGGCACTACTTCTGGCAGGACATATCCAGACAAACCCAGGCCCTCCCACTGCCAATATCTTAATATCATCCCTGCAGGACCCTCATTGGATATCCTTCAAGGGCCTGAAGATCGCACACGTGAATGTCTGCAGTCTCAGGCCAAAAATGCAAGAGGTGCAAGCCTGGCTAGACCTCTACAAGCCAGATATTCTTGCTATATCAGAGACCTGGCTTAAGGCCCACATTCTGAGATCATGGATGGCCCAATGATACAACACCTTCCGCAAGGACAGGGGGGGCAAGAGAGGGGATGGTGTACTAATCTACACAAAGGACTGCCTTACAGCGTAGCACATAACCCTGAAGCAGGACTCCTGCCCTGACAGTGAATCCATATTCATAAGGGTTACCCTTGGCCAACACAAACACCTCATAATAGGATGTGTCTATAACCCCCCTAAGACGGCTCTCCAATCCCTCAAGAATATGACCAGATCCACAGCTAAAGAAGTCTCAACTGAGCTGCTTATTCTGGGGCACTTCAACCTCAGTTGGGCCCATGATCCCAACAAAGACCTCATGTCCCTGACACAAGAGGCAAACCTGGTACAGGTTATCACAGAACCCGCCAGGCTGAACTATAAGACAGGGAACCACATCATCCTGGACTGGACTCTGATGTCAAACCCCAGCAACATCCTGAAAGCCAGACTCATTTCAGATGCCCTGAGTGACCACTCCCCAATGTTCTGCATCTGGAGAAATAGAGGGCCCAAGGTCCAGTCCTGAATACTGACTGCTCGTGACTTCTCGAACTTCACGGCAGCACAATACAACAACTACCTCAACATCCTGGACTGGAGCCTTATCAGGCGCCTCCCCTCCTTAGACAAGGCACTTGAATACCTCCACCACTCAATAAGTAAAGCAGCCAACCTCTTTGCCCCTCTGAAGAAGCTCAGGGCTAAGGGCAGCTGCTACAAGTGCATCTCTCCAACCCTAAAAGCACTGATGATCAGCTGTGACAATGCCTGGAAGAGGTTCAAGAACTCCTCTCCACCAGATGATCTTGTGGCTTACAAAGCATTACAAAACAAATGCAAGAGCACCACGAAACAGGCAAAATGGGAGTACGTCACCCGACTACAGAAAAACAACTTAGGCTGCCCCAAACTGTTTTGGTCTCACATAAACGAACTGATCAGGGGAAACACCAAAGCTAACCAGGCCCTATGGAGGTCAACCGTAAACTAGTGAGCGACTAACCCACAAATTGCCTCAGCTCTAAACCTTTACTTCATCAACCTCAAAGCATACAAGGCCGAACTACCTCCTCCCACCCCAGTACCTAATAAGACTGAACCCCCATGCCTAAATCGACCCTTATTTCACCTGCGGCTGGTCAAAACAAAAGAGGTACAAACTCTGCTGAGGGCCTTGAAAACCAGAGACCCAGGAGGACTGGACAGGATCAATCCCAGGTTACTCAAGGATGGAGCCCAATCCCTCTTCAGACCCTTGACCTGGTTCATAAACAGATCCCTGCTGGAAGGAACAGTTCCAAACCAGTGGAAACAGGCAAACGTGGTCCCCATCCACAAGGGCAGCTTCAGGGAACACACGAGCAATTATAGACCAATCTCCCCGCTCTGTTTACTTGCAAAGCTTCAGGAAAGGCTCATATATAACCAACTCTGTGAGTACCTGGAGACTCACAGCTACAAGCCCCCTCCCAGCATGGTTTTAGAACCAACCATGGCATGGACACTGCCCTCACTAACCTCGCGACAGACATACTCAGTGCTGTGGACAGGGGGAACCCCTCTGGAGCAGTATTTGTAGATCTGTCCAAGGCATTCGACCTTGTCGACCACAAGTTCCTCCTAGTCAGACTAAGCAAACATAGGCCTAGACCCTCTGGCTCTCAAATGGTTTGAGAGCTACTTATCTGGCTGTACACAGAGGGTCATCTGGAAGGGTGTGCTATCAGACCCCCTACCACTAAAGGAGGGTGTGCTCCAAGGCTCAATCCTTGGTCCCCTACTGTTCTCACTGTTCATGAATGACCTCAACCTCCACTGTGGTGGGGCCTCAGTCGTACAATGTGCAGATGACACAGTCATATACCGCTCCTTGGACAACCTAGCAGAGATTGGCCCTGCACTCCAAACTGATTTACTGTCCCTGGAGGCCTGGCTAAATTAGAATAGAATGGTCCTGAATGCAGGCAAAACAAAAGCCATACTGTTTTGACCAAGATCCCTGGGACAAGACAGGACCAACTGCTTACAGCTTATCGCACTTGACGGGACAAGCATTGAGGTAGTGGACTCTCTAAAGTACCTAGAGCTCATGCTTGATCAAGGTCTCACCTATAAGAACCACGTGGAACAAATGACCAATCCACCGCAAACTGGGTATCCTCTGTCGGATAAAGGACCAGCTTATCCCAGAAGCTAGGCTATCCATTGCAACCAGCGTCCTGCTCCCCCCACTGACCTACACTGACCCTGTAATACAGGGAATGGCCAAGCTGTAGGTCACCCGAATGCAGATCCCGTACAACAAGGTAGCACAAATTGCTACCCAGGATCACCCGAGAAGCCACCACTGTGACACACTCGCCAAATTACAGTGGCCCACCTTTGATGTTCACCTCCAACACCCACTCCTCTGCCTGGCTTACAAGCTACTCCACTTGTCCACTCCACCCAGCCTGGCAGCTACTATCACCACCAAAAATAACCCTTGGACCCCGAGGACCTCAGGTCGGATGCTGCTAGAAACCTCCAGGATCTGGACCAATGCGGGAGGCAAGTCTTTCACCTTCACAGCCCCCTACCTATGGAACAAGCTCCCCCCATGGTACAGGAAGCATCCACTCTTCCGAACTTCCGCACCAGGCTCAAGGCCCACATGCTTGATGCCAGCACCTGCCACTGTCAGAACACCTGAAAGTCCCACCCCCTCCTTCTTCACTCAACCCCCGTACTTGTACAACCTTGGTTTCAGATTGCCTCTAAACACACTAGGTAACCAATGTGCTAGGGTTTCTGTTTGGTTTCATAACAATTTACACCTAGTACACCATATGCTCTGTATCAATGCCAATAATGACTTTAATCTATTAACTTACCTGTATATACTCTGTAATCTCTTCTCTGCATGTACTGCTTCATGTAATGGCTCTCCGGGTCGTCCCTGAAAAAGAGACCTTCGGGGCTCAGTGGGCCTACCTGGTCATCAAAATTTAATAAATAAATAAAATCAGAAATGTTGTATTTGGGAGACTATGTAAATTTGTTGAATCAAACTTTATTAGCTATAAATAAGGATAAAATTAGATATCTAGGGGTGACTTTAGCTAGGGAAACAAATAGAGTAATCCAACTTAATTATGATCCCTTAATAGCCAGGATCAAGTCAGATTTAGAAAAGTGCCAGCACCTCCCATTGGTATTGCTGGGAAGAGTCAGTGTATTAAAAATGAATATTCTCCCCAGACTTTTATTTTTATTTGAATCTATCTCCTACAGGCTGGAATAAGCTTTTTTTAAAGAACTGGATAAAATAACACCTAAGTTTCTACGTAAGGAAGGCCATCCTCAAGTGGCTCTTGGTAGATTGTATCAAAATAGGGAGAGAGAGAGGAGGGTTAGGATGCCCTAATTTTGGAGCGTATTATTTGGCTGCACTTCTAGAAATTGTGTGTTATTGGTTTTATATCTCTAAAGATAAATCATTGGCAGGGATGAGCTTTGAGGAAAACTTTATTAAAGATCTCAAATTATCCAATCTCCTTGCTTTAACATCTCCCAGGTATGGGCTTATAGCCCAGGATTCATTACAGTCTACCAATGCCACCATTTTGGCTTGGGTGAATGCTTTAAAGATTTGACATTTCTCAGGAAAAACTACAGCCCTGTCTCCAATTTATAATAATAGATTTTTCCACCTAGTATAAAGAATCATGTATTCAAAGAATGGTATTTTCATAAACAGATCTGTTCAGTTACTGATTTTTATGAGGGATCCTCCTTCATGTCATTTGAACAATTTCAAAGGAAGTATGATATTCCATCTAGTAACAAATGGCAGTTAGGAATTATATCTTTAAGAATAATCACAACTCATTCTCCCTTCTGGTTTCACCATTGGAGGAGCTCTTCCGGAGCCTGGAGACAATAGACATCTGATCTCCAGACTGTACAGTGCTCTGATTGAGGGGATATCTCCTATATCTTTATCTTTATCCCTTAAGAGAGCTTGGAAAAAATAATTAAAAATAGATATTTCAGAGGAAGTTTGGTCTCAGATAATCAATCTTCAGAATCTTGGGGTTGGAAATAATAGGTTATTGCAAATTTGTTTTAATATAGGACACAGAACCTATTACACACCAGCTAGGCTCCATAAGATAGATGCTACGATTCTGGATTCCTGTCAGAGATGCGGAAGTAGAGGATCTCTCCACCAGATGCTGATAAGCTGTCCCCAGATACAGGGCTATTGGGCCTCCATTTGATCCACTGTATCAAGGGGATTGGGTCGTGACTTTCCTTATGATCCGGGGATTATGACCTTTGTTTTTTCACTCATGCCTCAGGATTATTTGGGATACCAAAATACCTTATGTAACACTGGCGTATTAGTGGCCTTTAAAATAATTTTGCAAAATTGGAAAAATATTATATCCCCGTCTTATGTAGAGTGGATCCAAAGGATGTCAGATCATAGCAATAATGATAAGTCTATTCATTTCTTAAATAATGAATTTCATAAATTTGATTTAATTTGGCAACCATTTTTGTTGATTTTGGCTGATTTGGCCCAAAGATGATTTAACAATGATGTGGAGAAATGTTCCATTATGAGCTTACTCGATGATGGATGCACCCACGCTCTGAGCTATTTCATCAAAAAAGAAAAAAAAGCTTTATTTTTGTTTATGCTTAAGAATGTGAGAACTACAGTATGTAAAATTTGAACCAGAGTTAAATAACAATAGTGGTCACACGCCATCTAGTGGTGTATAATATGAATAACAGAAGCTTAAAATGAATTTAAGTTATAAATGAAAGCAGATTATAGAAACATAGGGCCAGATATTCAAACTGCGCTCAAAATGTGCGCAACAGCAGGAGCAAGCTCAAATCAATTGCGCATATGCGCAACAGACGCGATATTCAAACATGGAGCAGAACAAATGCGCAAGCAGCCAGCGTCTGAATATCGCACTAACTGCGCCATAAGCGCAACAGGAAGGAAGCTGAGCAGTAAGGTTGCGCCATAACACAACAAAAGGGCAGCCCAGCTGAGCAGTCCAGAGGTGCCATAAGCAAACTGGCGCCCCCAACAGAGCAATGGAAGTGCACAACCAGGGAGGCAGGCTGGGGCCACCACCAGCCATGCCACACATGGGCACAGGAACACACTGCAGAACCAACAAGACACCTGCACACCCCAAGCACAGCATCACTGGGGTGGGACAGATGATCTACTGGCCCATGGGGACAAGCCAACAAAGCACAGCAGAGCCAAGCCCCAGCACAACCACTGGCAGGCTGAGACCCACACAGGGGTTGACAACCACAGTGCACATCAGCCCCCCATACACAGCACACCCCTGCACTGTGACCCCAAGACACCACCCATGTGCAGTGACTGGCACTGCAGAGAACACCATGCATCCCCTGGCACACGTCAACCCCGTGCAGCAGAGAAGCATACAAGCCAGACCCACCCTGTGCACCCAGCAGTGGGTGGCAGCAGATGGCAAGACCAACAGAAAGTCACTGCCATGCTGGAGATACCTCCCCATGCACACACACATATGCGCGACACACACACACACACACACACCAGGACCATACCACCCAGATGGCATGCACACCACTGCAACTGAGCAACCATAGCCAGCTGCAAATCAGAGACCAACACAGTATTCATAACAAAATATAAATGTATTATAAAATGTAAATTACAAAACCAACAACACCATAACTATTTACAAGGGTAGAGGTACAAGGTAGGGGTGGGCAAGGGTGGGAATGAACAACTTGGAGAGGAAGGCAGGGTGGGAGGATGGGTGAAGTGGGAAGGAATCCAGCCTAAGGCCCAGCAGGCTGGTCCTCCTCCGCCAGTGCCGCTGTGCCTGGCCATGCCTCCTCCATGAGCCATGGCGCTGGATGTTTCTGAGGATAGCCCGGTTGTCCAAGGACACTTGTGTCAGCTCATGCAGTTCCGCTGTATCCTCCTGAGAACACTGAGGCCTGGAAAATGGGAACACAGTCAATGGCTGTGACTGACCACAACCCTGAACACCACCCAACCTGCAAGCCATATAGCCCAATGTCCCGCACCTGTGATGGCATGCACCCACCCACAGTGAACATGCACATGGCCATCACAAACAGGCGGCACCAGCTATGTGCCACTGCACACACACTGCCCATGTCCATCACAGCACAAACAAGGCTGTCAAGTGGCGTGGCAATGTGGTGCGATGCCAGTTACACAGCCATGTGCCCAGTGCATGCATGGACCACCAGTGATGCACACACAGATGTGCAGTGACACTGGACAGTGATGAATGTCGCCTGTGTCGTGCATGGCTGTGTTGTGCATGGCTGGTGGTCATGCCCACCCCCTCCAGCATGCAATAGCATCCATGATGTAATGATACTCACATTCCACAAGAAGCTGTGTCTGCTGCTGCTGCTGCTGCTGCTGCTGTTATGGTCCACCTCCTGCTGCACCACCGACTGGCACCGGGGCCCTGTCACGGCCCTCCTCAGCATGTGCCTGCATCCTCACAGCCCGGCCTGTGGGAGACATATGTTGAGAAAAACATCAGTGTGACTCCAAAGCTGACTGCCCCCTGCTCCAGTGATAGTGCCTGCCCACACAGCCAGCCCCATGCATCTCACACCTGCACACACTGACACAGCCAACCATGTCAGAGCCATCACCTATGCACAGCCACCAAAACACACTCACACCCCTACAGAGAATACAGGTGCATAGGCCGGTACACCCACTGGCCCTAGGCACCACGCCCCTCCTGACACGTGACCGGCCGCTCATGCAGCTCAGGCTCCCTCCTGCGGAGGTCACTGTATCTGTGCGGCACTGCTCAGCAGACCCGGCGCAGTAGCCCCCACCAGGTCACTGGCCACTTGCAGCCAGACCTGGGTCCTAGCCATGGTGAGGGCACCTCACCATACAGTGCCCCATAGTGGGGCTCCACCAGGTCCACCAGAGTTGGCCACCTCCATGGGGCTCCATTGCACTGCCCCCTCGTGCCATGCTACCAAGTTTACAGCAGGCAATATGGCGCCGGCTGTCACGCGGCTTACGTGGAGATGTTGCACAATAGACCACCATAGGTTCCAATCGCGCTGTTCGAACAGCGCCATCGAGTCCACATAGCGCTGTCACCAGACAGCGCAATGAACCGTACACATGGCAGCCGAACAGGCGCCAGGGCAAGGTCGGACACCAGGTCAGGGTCTATGATGCAAGGCCACGCACAGTGCCATCTGACGTATATGCATCCTGCGCGACCGACCACCTGCGTGCCAGTGCCACAGTGGACTATTGTGCGAGTAGTGCCCAGCGCCATATAGTGCCCAGTGCTGTGGCGCCACTGGCACAATGGTGGCCGTGGCCTGAATTGCCGATCGCGCACAGCACGTCATCAGCGCGACAGACGCCTGCGTAAGCTACCTGGGCATGCGCAATGCAGTGTACCGCACAGTTACAGATCTGCGCTATTGGCTCAGCTGGATCAACCATCTTGCGAAAAGCGCAATGGCGCGATATTCAGCCGACACATGCAAATCATCTGATCAGCCATTCAAAGGTGCAGTGGCGCGATTTGCATCTCATTACAGTTGCTCCTCTCCTAATTTGCATGCATTGCACTATAAAAGTGCGACAGTGGGCTGTGCTGGACAGAGTCGGTTACTGCAGGTGAGAGGTGAGTTGCATGCTGTGGGATGTTCTGGACAATGGGCATGGGATAATGCTGTAGACTGCACAGTGACAGGTGTCCACTTACACCCACACAGATCGCCATGACCGAGCAGAGACAAGGTGAGGGCGAGGATGGTGGGCGAAGGAGGAGGCCCAACTTCACCACGGCAGAGACTGAGGCCCTCTTCCAGGCCTACCTGGAGGATGAGGCACTACTGCGTGGAAGCCGGGGCACCCCTCAGGCCCGTGCGGCTGCATGGGAGGGGGTAGCCCAGGCAGTGAACCTGCATGGAAGCTACCAGCGCTCCGTGCAGGAATGCAAGAAAAAGATTGGGACAGACCGCAGGAGGGTGAAGGAGAAGGTGGCAGCCCTCAGGGCGGCACGCGCTGGCACTGGCGGGGGCCAGCCAGTGGTGGTGGAGCTGACCCTGGCTGAGGACCGACTGGCTGCAACTATGCAGCGCAGTGCTATTGAGGGCGTACCAGGAGGTGGATTCCAGACAGGTGGAAGCCCATCACTGCAGGGTATGACGTGGTGGTGTTGGGGAGAGGGGAGGAAGGTTGTTCACATGCACTCACATGTCCTCTCTTTCTGTTGCAGATCCTGTTCGTCTTCAGGAGACAGTGGTGGTGGGACCAGGCAGTGAGGATGACCTGCTGGACATGGAGGAGGGTCCATCCACCTCTGTCACCAGCCAGCATGCACTGCACCAGCATGCACGCTGGGCTGCCAACTCTGGTGTCGGTGGGGGGTGCACAGCCTGTGTCTCAGCAGTCTGGCATGCAAGCATGCCATCACGCTGTGACTGTGGCTGTGCACGTACCTGCACCATTGATGATGCAAGGACTGCAATGGGCAGTGACATGTGTGTGTCCATGGCGGACACACAGCAGGCCATCACGTGCCCCTGGGCCTTGCTGGTTCCAACTTGTGTGCCAGCATGTCGGCACAGTCCAGGCTGTGCCTGTCAGCAGGTGGGGCAGCACGGTGGCTGTGCAGTGTCTGGCGCTATTGCGGCCACAGCGGTGGAGCAGTGGACTCTGTGGCACAGCGGTTGGAGGAGCAGCAGCAGTCACCCACCAGGTATGGGGTACAGTGTCCAGCGGTGGCAGATGCCCGCCGCCTGTGATACGCCCATTCCTGGTCCTGGTAACAGCGCCCACCCTCAAGGGGTGTTGTGCATCAGGACCTTCAACACCCTTGGGGACAGGCTGCCGTTGTGGCAGAGTACCCATTGGATGAGCACACCCGCCTGCTGCGGGAATCAGTACAGCAGCAGAGGCGGGTTGCAATGTCCGTGGAGGCACTGTGTGTGGCTGTGGAGTGGCACAGCAGGGAGTGTGCTCTGGACCGTGCAGAGATGGTCCACATGCGGATGGATGTGACCACCGCCATTGACAGGCTGACCCAGGCAGTGGTCTCTGTCGTGGACGCATTGGGCACACAGTCAGGTGACCCTGTACCGCACACCCCACACAGTTCACGCTCCACTTCCCGTTCCCGGCGTTATGCGACACCAGGCCTGTCGATGCCGGGTTCTGCTGTGGGCATCCCGAGCACCCCTGGTGCAGGTGTGTTCGGCATGCTGCAGACCCCTGTGTGGGCAAGGTCACGTTCGCGCAGTGGGACCCCTGGTGGTCCAACAGTGCCACCCCATGTGGCCCCTGCTCAGCCTGCCAGTGCTGTTGGGTCACGGGCGGGGCCGCTCACGCATCCTCGGTAGCCATGGGACAGTGCTACATGACTGACCTGTCTCCCAGTGCGGGCCCTGTCTGGTGCTGCCCTGTGTGCAATGTGTGTCATGGTGGGCAGTGCACTGCTGGGTGCTCTGCTCAACAGCGCCGACACGGACCACCTGACACCCTCCCAACTGTTGCCCACAGGTGCGTGTGCATGATGATGCCTGCATTGTACTGTACACCAAGGTGCAGGGTGCCCAGCATCTGACACACGTGCTTGGACAGTACAGGTGGTGGGGGTGGTCGGTGGTGCTGTGTGTTAGCGATGTCGGTTCTGCTGTGCTGTGCATCTGCCCATGTACGCTCTGTGCTTGGTGTGTGTCCATATGAGTGCTCACCCTCCCTGATGGTGTGTTTGTATGCCTGGACCCTTCCACTCCCTGGCCGTCATGCACCCCTGGTGTGTTACCCTGTGTGCCTGTGGTTTGCGCATGGACAGTGTTGGTTGCATGTCCCTTGACTTACCTGTGTTGTGCATAGTGCTCCTCTGTGATGGTGTCCCGGTGCAGCTGGGCCTGCCAGATCAGTCGGGGGTCCCGCCATCCTAGGGGGGCCACTCATCAACATCAACACTGGCGCCACTGGCGTCCCCATCGCTGTCCCCCTCTTCAACCTGTACGGCTATCCCACAGTCCTTGGCCATGTTGTGCAGGATGCAACAGGCCAGGAATATCCCACAGGCCTTTGGGGGGCTATACTGTAGGGCACCGCCGGAGGTGTCTAGGCATCGGAAGCGTGCCTTGAACATCCCAAACACCCGCTCTATGATGTTGCGTGTGGTAGCATGTGCCTCATTATAGCGTTGCTGCGATGGGGTCATGGGGCGCCGGTACGGTGTGAGCAGCCAGGGATGGAGTGGGTACCCGCTGTCACCTGTGTGGAGATAGTGGAGATCAGTGTCATGTTCAGGTCCATTTTGCCCATATCCCTGTGTGCCACTACCATGGCACCTGTGGCATTCCCACCCTTGCCCCAAGTTTGCATTCCATACATGCGTACTCATCCACTAGATGTCCTGTGGGGATGTCCCCACTCTCAAATCGATGGCACAGTGTGGACTGATGCCATATGAAGGCATCATGTGCTCCGCCAGGGTGTGTGGCACAGACATTGATTATTTGCCCAGTGGCATCACACACCACCTGGCAGTTGACACTGGAGTATCCCTTTCGGTTCCTATACGCTGCCCCATCGGGGCCAGGTGGCATGCGAATGGCCACATGGGTGCAGTCTATGGCCCCTAGCACGCCAGGCATACGTGCTACCCTGTGGAACTCCCGCATGTTTGCTATGCGGCTCTGCTGCGGTGCTGGGGAAATGGATGTGCTCCGCAACATGTGGCAGCAGTGCGCTGAGGAATTGGGTGAGAATGCGTGACGTGGCCAACTGTGTGATGCCTGTGGTGTCCCCTGTCGGCCTCTGGAAGGTGCCCGTGGCGAGCAGGCACATGCAGGCTGTCACCTTGGTCTCCACTGACAGGCGTGACTCCGTCGTGAGTGCCTGCATCACATCACTGCACAGCTCACAAAGCCGCCTCAGTATTGCCCTGTTCAGCGGTACCGGCCCACAATCTCTACATCTGTATACAGCTCATAGCTGATACGGAGCACGCAGTACTGCCTGTTGGGGCGATACCGCCGGCGGCCCTTCCGCGGCCGTCCCCTGCAGCTGCATTCTCACCCCCCCTCATTACAGCTTCCATGTGGAAGCTGGCACTAGTCCATCTCCTGGCTTCCCCCCGGCTGGTGTTGCTGTGTTACCCCCGCTGTCCTGACTGCTACTTCCACTGCACCGGGCACCCCCCGCTGTCCTCTGCAGCCTATGGCCCACAATGCTTGCCTTGCCTGCCCTGGTCTGTCACTGTCTGTCTGTCTGTCTGTCTCTCTCTCTCTCTCTACCCCACTTGGCATCCTTGTAGCGTTCTTGCGCCGCTTCCTTGAGCCTTTTTATTTTGGCTCATTTCCGCTAGTGCGCAATTTCCGGCAGTTCCGCTCTTGCGCAATGCGCAAGTCTTTGAATTTCGCATTGCGCTCTTTATGCATGGCTCCACCCCCGTCAGTTGCACATGCCTTTCTTTGCATTGCGCTGTTGCTCAGCATAGCTGTGAGCAAGAATCTGCCTCCTGCTGAATATATCGCAGAATGGCGCACTTTTGGTCTTGCGCAGGCGCAACCCTATTGCGCATGGCACAACCCTTTTGAATATCCCACCCCTAGAATATATAGATTATGAACAATGTCTAAAACTTGTACAAATATGTTTAAACACTAGATCCCCACCTTGAAGAAGCCTACACAGGTGAAACGTTGGTGTTAGAGGATCTATCTCTAAAAGAAAAAGTAAAATAAAATATCCAAAACATTTTATGAACATTTATGGAGTGGCTGGACTTTTTTCCTTATTTACTTTTTTTATTATTTACTTCTGTGACCGTCAGTAAAGGGAGCGTTTTGGCTGCAAGTTTTATTTTTATTTTTATTTCTTTGTTTTATCCTGTTTGGTTAGTATTTAGGTTCAGGGATGGCAGAGATAGTCAGGGTCCAAGAAGTGAGTAAGCAGCAGGAGAATAGCGTTTTAGTTTTAGTTAAATGTTTTTTGAGGTGACGTTTGTACCTGGAGGGATTAGCGTTGAAGAGTCCAGCACTCTGTTTGTTCCTGGAGCTTGGAGAAGGATCCTGTGGCCACATGTGTTTTCATGAGGTGGTTGTGGCCCAGAGAGTCACAATCCGAAGAGGTGCTTGACAGTAAGAGCCGATCGATTCCCAGGTGACCATTGAAGGACTGTGTATGGTGAATCAAAATGAATGTCTTTTGTTGTGAATAAGTCTGTGAGGAGTTGAAAGACCTGAATGTGGTTCAGATAAGGGAGCCCACCTGTCTGTTGTTTGCCCAGCTGGAGACTGAACGATTCTCCTACTACTATTGGGAGTGGTGAGAGCCTCTCGTAGTCTGTTGCAGGGGTAGCTAGCCAGTCGCTTTTTGTGAAAAGAGCATTTCAGCGTGAAGATAGTGGCTTTGTTGGTTGGTGTGGTAGTTCATCCCTCCTAAAGTGAGAGATTTGGGGGGAGAACACCATACTGAATTAGTCGCTGCCTTGAATAGTTTAATTGCTTAAGACCAGAGGCTGGGAGTTTCATCGGACCGACTGGATTATTACATGCTGTGGCCCTGAATTTGATGGAGGAACTGTGAACTGTGAAACTGTGACTAATATCAATAGATTGCCCAAGAAGAGTGTGGACATTGCCCTCGGTATTGGATGCCAGCTGGTCTTTGGGATTGGAGGAGCAGCATGGTCTGGGTGCTCTGCTGGGGGGGTCTCCTACGTGTGGCTTGGGGTAGTGGTCGACCGTGCTTCCCATGACTGAGTGGAAGTTACCCTCTGTGTCTCTGGGGACCCGGAGCACTGGTTGGGCTTCTTCTAACCCCTTGTGGGTCACTCCTTGTGGATTGCCCCCCCAGGGGATTGTAGCTGCAGGTCGCAGGCAGCAGGGCATTGGGACCAGTAAGCTTGGTGTATTTGGGGGGGAGGCCCCCCTTGGGATCTAGTTTGCACGCCCCAGTCCACTGATATGTCGTGGATTTCCTGGGCTGCATCCTGAAGGCTTGTGTAACTGTAGTTTGGCCTGAGGCCCTTTTTCCTTGGCCACCGAAGCTTTGTCTTTGTGGCAACCTAATTTGACCAATTTGGGATTGTTCACTAAGGTCGAACTTGGTTCAACTTTATTTTATAACCTGTCCTCTTTTAGTTGAGAGGTATATTTAAACGCTGTGGATGTTCTGGCAATGGTCTTGTAAAGACTTGACTAAATGTGACTGAATGTTTTATAATTTAATACTGTTATTATTTAACCTTTATTTTGTTTTTTCCTTTGTTGTTAGATTTTCCTCCACTGCGTGACAGGTAGTGGGGGCGATCTATTTTGAACAGTAAAACTAGAGTGGTGAGAGGACTCTAGTTTATTAGATCTTGTATTTTTATATTTTGTTCTTTTTAGGTTTGATATCTGTCGGATCTGTGAAGATGTGTTGGGAAGGCATAAGGACGGTCAGGTATTATTCCCCCTCCAGGCTCAGGGACCTTCGTCCTTTTTCTTGTCCACCACTGTCACCAGAGGTATATAGATGGTGTAGGGCCTTGGAGATTGTTAGAAGGAGGAGGATGAGGGCTGGGCCTTGAGAGGGAATGGAAAGGAGTGGACGGATAGGAATAGTGGGGACAAGGAGACACCCTGGGGTTAAATGGGTCCAGGAAAGGGGTCCTCCTTGTCTGGTTCCAATACTCAAGGGCTCTGATTGTAGCAGGCAGGTAACTCGGTCTTCCTTGGGTTCCCATCCTACTCGGGTGGTGTTAAGCAATGCCAGGTCTATTAAGAACAAGACCGCTGTAATAACGGATCTTGTTGGGTCTTCTGACCTGGCTTCCATCATTGAGACCTGGCTGGATGAGAATGCTGGTCCAGTTTTGGCATCAGCAATTCTGGCTGGGTACTCTGTGATACACCGCCCGAGGATGGATCATAGGGGCCGGGGTGTTGCAATCTGTTTTAGATCCAATCTGGGCCTATTGGAGGTACCAGTGGGAACTACCAACTCCTTTGAATGTATCATGAGCAAGGGTGTGGGGTGCAGGATACTTCTCGTCTACCATCCATCAGGAGATGGGAATGTTTTTCTGCGGGAAGTCGCGGACTTCATTGTCGACCTGACATTGGGATCCCCCAGATGGTTGGTTCTGGGGGATTTCAATGCCTGGGTTGATGATGAACTCTCACAGTTTGGTCAGGACTTCCTCCAGCTAATGACTTTGCTGGGCTTCATACAGGTTATTTCCTCCCCTACCCATATTGGTGGTCATTCATTGGACTTGGTGTTTCTCCTGGGGATGGAGATATCCGATTTGGTGGTGGAACCAGTCGGGTGGTTTGACCATCACACAATTGGGTTCAGTTTTGAGGCCACTCCCAGAAGGCCAGCCCCTATGGAGATGGTCCGGTACTGCCCTTTGAGGGATGTTTCCCCAGATGGCCTGATGGTGGTACTGGACCTATCAGGCTTACTGAGTGAATGCATGGATCCGGGGGACCTGGTACTTGCCTATAATAAGACAGTGGTAGAGGCCCTGGCTTCCATTGCTCCTGTTCATGTTCATCCCCTCACTCTTCGCACCAAGTCTCCTTGGTTTGATGAGACTTTGAGGGAGTTGAGGAGAGTGGGACGAAAGCTAGAGAAGCGCTGGTGGAAGTCCGGCCTGGAGTGTGACAGACTTAGTTTGATGGACCATTATGTGGTCTATCAATCAGCAATTACCCGTAAGAAGGCAGTATTCCTGTCCAGGGAGATTGCTGCTGCACAGAATCGACCAGCTCAGCTTTTCCGGACTGTGGACAGATTGTTCAATCCAGTCTGTCTTCGGCCTGGAAATGCTTTTTCTCAAGAACAGTGTGAGGAGTTTGCTCGATTCTTGTCAGGTAAGGTTGCCGCAATCAGGTCTGATATCCGCTTGACCCTCCCTAATTGGGAGCTGTGATGGTCGGCAGGAGATGTCGGACACCCAGTTTGTTTGGTGTGACTTCAGCCTTCCCATGATCAGTGACATTGTGATGATCATCCAGTCATTGCATCCGACCAACTGTGGTTTGGATCGGAGCCCCATACGTCTCCTAGTGGGCTGTGTGGATAAAATCGGTCCGGTCCTTGCTGAGATAGTCTGGATGTCTTTGGAGAGGGGGATCTTTCCTGATCCTCTGAAGGAGGCTGTGGTTCGGCCCCTTCTTAAAAAATCATCCTTGGATCCAGACTGTCTGGCTAACTAAAGGCCTATCTCTAACCTGCCCTTTGTGGGTAAGGTTATAGAGAGGGTGGTTGCGTCGCAGCTGGATGATCATTTGACCAGCCATAATGTCTATGATTCTCTCCAGTCCAGATTTAGGAAGAGACATAGTACCGAGACAGCCCTTGCCTGGGTACTTAATGATCTCCTAATAGCGAGAGATCGAAGGACCTGTTCCATCTTGGTCTTCTTGATCTCTCTGCAGCATTTGACACTGTAGACCATGGTGTGCTATTGGAGTGCCTGCGGTTCCATCTGTGGACTGTCTGGTATGGTCCTCAGATGGTTTTGATCCTTCCTAGAGGGTAGGACTCAGAGGGTGGTGTCTGGGATTTTTTCCTCGGCATCACTCCCCCTATCCTGTGGGATGCCGCAAGGTTCCATTTTAGTACCCATGTTATTTGTGGTGTACATGCTGCTGTTGGAAGCGATTATTAGGTGGTATGGCTTGAGTTTTTACTGCTATGCAGATGACACTCAGCTATACATGTCCTTTGTGCCTGGCCAGGATGCTGCTGTTTCGGTTTTTAACAACTGTCTCGCCGAAATCCAGGATTGGATGAATGGGAGTTAGCTGCGGTCTAAACCCAGAAAAAAATGAGGTGTTGGTTGTGGACCCAGGTTGTTGGGAGGCAGGTTTGTTGGCAGGATCACCTTCAGGTTTATGGCTTGGGGGTGTTCAGCTAACTACCTCAGACTGGGTGCGGAACCTGGGCATTATGTTTGATGACTGACACTTAAATCTCAGGTGTCGGCAGTTATCAAAACCTCTTTCTACCATCTGAGGAATATCACCCGGGTGAAGCACCTGGTTCCTTCTGACAATCTTCCAGCTTTGGTCCACGCATTCATTACCTCCCGCCTTGACTATTGCAACTCCCTTTACCTTGGGTTACCGGGGGTTGATATCTGCTGCCTGCAGCTAGTGCAGAATACGGCAGCCAGGCTATTGACTGGTTCATCTAGGACCAGTCATATAATGTCTGTGCTTTGCAGACTGCACTGGCTGCCAGTACTGTGGCGGATCACCTTCAAGGTCAGTTTGCTGACCTATAAGGCCCTACATGACCAGGGACCTGGTTACCTGCAAGATCTCATTCATCCCTACTGTCCCTCCCGCTCTCTCTGATCCACTGATGAGGGATTGCTAGAGATTCCCAGGGTTCGTTTAAAGACATCTGGGGCCAGGTCTTTTAGTTTTATGGCCCCAACCCTGTAGAATTCTTTAGCTTGTCAGGTGCGAGCTTGCCCGACCGTCCAAAGTTTTAAAGCAGCATTGAAGACATTTCTTTTTAGTCTGGCATATACCAATTTTTAATGTTGCAGCCATGAGTTTTAACTTGTTTATTCTGGTTTTAATAAATTGTTTGACTTATTTTAATGAATTATGTACAAGCGCCTTGGTTTTGGAAAGGCGCTTTTTTATAAATAAAGATTGATTAATTGATTAATTGACTTCACCCACCAGCCCCCAAATTTTACCATAACTTGAACAAATGGAGGGAACCCACATCCCACCACTGCTCTGTCGCATGGACTCCTGCAAGATCCGTCATGGCAGTTCATCACTAGAAAGTGGTCAGCTGGCTCTGGCGCTAATCGTATCCTTGCTCTGTTGGGCAGGCACAGACTTTGACACTCCTGACTGCTGTCCCTTGGTGCAAGTCATTACAAACGTTTTATTAATCTGTTCCAATATTATTTAGAAACACGATTCTGCAGGTTAAAATTACTCAAGTTCTTAAGTACTGTATTTTGAAAAATGTTAAAGTATTTGCTGGATCTCGAGGGAGAGCACAAGCAGGGTATGTCCCACCTGGAACAGGGCTTTCTAACACCCCCTATCAAAACTTTTTATATGTTTTTGCTTTATATGGTACATCATTTGTACTTTTTTTAACATATAGATTTTTTGCTCCTTGGCAGGCTGGGTGGCTGTATCAGCCTGTCCCGTGGTCACTGGCCATCCTGATCCCCTTTCCACCTCCTGGGACTGAGTGGGCCATTAGTGCTCTTGGGGAGGGCTTCATTAAGCCCAACCTCCATATTTTTCCACCGTTTTTCCTCCTCTGGGGCCTGCGGATGTGCAATGGATGCAATGTCTGAGTTCCACCTCCATGGAGACAGCCCCGGCATCCAAAATGTGGATTCCCCTTCTCTTATGTGGTGATGTGCATGTGCTGCCATCCAGTTGTTGCGCCACATGAACCCCCCTTCCCCAGGAAGGAGAGCTGTTCTGGGATGCTCAATCCTTCCACTCCCCTCCGGCCCCCAAGCAACCCAAGTCCATTCTCGGACACGGGTCACTGGCATGGCAGAAGGTAAAGCACCCAGTGCCTTAGCCCTTCAGGCCACTGGGCCAGCCACTGTTTGTACCTTTTTACTTGAAATTGCCATGAACTCATTAACAAAAACTTGAACTTTCCTATTCTGTTAAGGTCCAGATAGACTCCATTAAATCTGGAATGAATACAGATCTGTTCAGGCTCCATAAAGCTTAAGTTTAAAGGAAAAAATACCTGCAACTTCTTAGAGATTACAAAAAAAAACAAAAACGGAGAACCCCTGATCCCCATGGAGAGAAGGAAGACTATTGTAGGACCAGAGGAAACAAGTCTTCAGGATTGTATTCACTTATTCTTGGCTCCTAAAAGGCATGGTAGAGAATTTTACTGTAGCCAAAAGAACTAATCCTCAGTGCTCAAGAGATTGTTGAGGTCTGGGCTTATAATTTTTAAAAATTCTGGAGACTTTTGCTGAGGGCTCTAGTGACAAAAAGCAATCACAAAAATTCACAGAAGGAATCTGCCCTGCTTGCTGACACTTATGGAGCATCTACAATAAAAGGTTGTCTGTTCAGAGTTTAAGACTAGAGAAATAACTCATCTCAGTGATTGTCAAAATTGTATTGAACATGTCCAGAGGACTTCCCTTACCCAGGTGGGTGGGTGGGGGGAGTTGGATCTCTGCTACCTTCTGAAAACTGTGACTGACCCTGTCAGTTCTGAATAACTCTTAAGAGTATTGCTTTTGAAAAGAAGTATAGCAGAAAGAGTCTTGGGAACCTGGTCCTTGAACCATAGTTGTGAATAGACTGTTCCCATAGTCTAATTATGAAGGAGAAAACAAATTGGCATGAGATGGAAGGCTGATAGTAGATGCAGTTCAAAACAAGATCTGGTCAGAATCAAAACAACTGCTAATGCATTAATCTGAAAAGAGATATCCAAAGTTGTCCCCCAAAATCACACTGGCTGATGTGTAGAACTGAGAGGGAGAGAGCAAAAGAGCGAGAAGGAGAGTGAAATATCAAAGACTGTACAAGATCATCCCAGAAAGATAATCGATACTTGACCAGAATTTAACCTAAAGTACTCAATAAAAAAGTTAAAGGGAAAATCATACTTTCCATTTACCCTCGTACTTCTTTCTTGCTCGTCTTCTCTTTGATTAACTACTGCAGATCACATGCAATAATATAGTGGCAGCATCAGATTTAATCAGAAATACCATCTTAAGCAAAGAAAAGGATTTTAGAGAATTAGGAGTAGTGTTGTCACACACTATAAATGTACAAAATACAGACATAGAAGTCAACAGAAACTGCAGAATAAACAAAAGGCTACGGGAAGTGTAAAAATAACAAAAAGCAACAATGGATAATGAATGTAGGAAAGAATTGGAGTGCACCAGGTGCGGTGGTGCCTTGCCTTAAAAACCTGAAGTACATGGAAAGGAAAGGTCAGCACTCACCCAACCGCATTTGTAGGACTTTCTAGTACATAAAAGCACTCTACAGTTAAGTCTTCATATCGCTGATTTCCTTTCGGTGTAGGTTGAGCTGGCGTCTTGCTGTCTGGCTGGAATTCCCAGTATGCCTGTTGGAGAATGATGTTTGCACTTGAATGTTTTTTGCACAAATAAAAAAGCTAATAGATATGAAGAATCAGCTGTAGTGCACCTTTATTTATCAGAAAGTCCTACAAATGTGGTTGAATGAATGCTGACCTTTCCAGTTTCATGTAAAAAATTCATAAAATCAATTGTTGAAGAACACACTTTAAAAAGCAATGATTTACTAGAGGAGGAAAATAATACCACCTATATTAGAGGTCGTAAAAAAAGAAAATGGCTCAAAAATTAATTGCAGTGTGGTTCTGGAGCGTAGTCAAACAAGTCTTAGTTTGGCCTCCTCCAGATCCACCCTGGCCGATGGAATCTCTTCAGACCATAGTAGTTCATCAAATACTGAAAAAGGCACCTCAGCTGAGGGAAAATGACTAACGATAACAGCAATTTATTGAAAATTATTAGCTGAAATGTTGCTAGACTTCTGAACAAACTGGGAGACAAGGATTGGATAAATTTTATACAAAATGTTCTTATAATAACTGCCCAAGAAACCTGGATTGAAAATAAAACTAGAGAGTGCTAATACTCGGTCTCAAGCTGAGCTATTTGTTGCTCTAAAGTTGTACATGCTCTGGTACACTTTCTTTAGGTAAACCAAATGGCTAATAATAAGACCCCAATGTGTCGCCTTAAGGACATCCCACTGAACTGCGCTAGAAGTATCACCCCTTTTATTAACCGCTAGAAAGTTTTTACATTTCTTGTTGAATCATTTCCTTGAACTCTTTTGAGCTCAGCAAATTAATACTCATCCTCCAATTTGAATTTCAAAGTGAGGGAGTAATCTCCAGCTCTTATAATACTGGGGCATGGTCAGAAAGAATAGTTGGCATAATTATACTACTAGCTGACTGAATAGCTGGCTGTGGCACAGGGCCAAGTGGATATGGGCTGTGCTGACACGGTCCAAGGCTGCATATGGCTCACAGAAGATAGCACTGCCCAAAACAGGATAACCCTAGGGCTCCTATGGCCATATTCAGCCCAGGCATGCACATAAGCTCACTGGGCAAGCAAGACACTAAGGGGCCATCGGCATACCCATTATGGTCTCATTTGTATGGGCACAGCGGACCACTAGCACCAATGCAGGGTGGCAGTGGTAACACCTCCCTGGCGTCTAGCAGGATCCCCTCCTTCTGAATGACACTGTATTACACTGAACATAGTCCTCCCTGGTGTCTAGTGATCCCCCTTTCCCCAACCCCCCCATATTATGTTAAATGTAGCCCTCCCTGCTGTCTGAGCTCTCATATAGCATGAACAACTCAGAGGAGTCCACCCTGTTGATCCTTTGAAGAAACTTGAAGGTTACTATCCCCTTCCCTTCTGGCATCCAAGGAATACAGATTAGGGTTTCACAACTTTTCCTCATATGTACTTCCTTACTGGCCCTGTATCATTTTAGTTAGCCTCTTCTGGACTGTCTCCAACCTGTCACAGTCCTTCCTTAGATGTGGTTTCCAGAATGACACACAGTACTTCAGGTACAGCCTCACCAGGGACCTTTACAGTGAAAGGGCGGCCTCCTTTCTCCTGCTGGTATGACCTCTATCTATTCCCCTCCCAACATTCCACTGACTTTTATGTAAGCCTTACTACGCTGTGAGGTGGGTTTAGGGTATCACTAATGACCAACCCCAACTTACTTTCTTCTGCAGTTTGCCCCACTTTCACTTCATCAATACAGTAGACTGTCTTAGGATTCTTTTGTCCTATGTGCATTACCTTTCATTTCTTGATGTTGAACTTCAACTACCAGATGCCTGACCATTTTTTGTAATCTATCCACATCCTTTTGCGTATTGGTAATCCCTTCCGATGTATCCACCAACATGCAGAGTTTAGTATAATCTTCAATGAGGCACACCTTCCCCTTTACTCCCTCCCCTATATCACTGATGTGCAAATTGAAGAGTGTGGGTCCCAGGACTGACCCTTGATGTCCCTGACTTCAAAGAATTCATCATGTAGCACCACCATCAGAGTCCTCCTACACAGCCAGTTGCCTATCCACCTAGTCAGGTATTTCCCACATCCCCAGATCCCACACCTTCTTGAGTTCTCTACAGAGTGGCAAAGAGTAAAAGGCCTTGCCAACATCCAGGTAAAGGATATCAGTCACCTGACTCCTGTCCACTGATTTCATTACAGAATGGAAGAAATCTATCAGATATGTCTGACGTGTCCTGCTTCTCATGAACCTATGTTCGATGTGCTTATGCAACTAAATGAGATGAGATGACTTGATTTACTTTTGTGGCTTTCTGCCTCTCTATCCATGGGATATACCACCCTGTAGGGATATGACGCAAGGAACCCTAGAGGAAGGTCCCCCCCCCCCCACAGGTGCTGCCAGAATGATTGCGTCGGCTAAAGGTAGCTTAGGAAGAAGCCCATGGGTAAGAGAGGTGAGCCACTGGAGGAGGAGGAGTGGATGGTGGGCAACAAGAAATGAATCCTGGAGAGCCCCAGGATGAGTGATCTTTTAAGCCTGATGGGGGAGTGACGTAGTTGATCTGCCCATCGAACCTTGGGCTTAAAACCCTCCCATTCGATGTGCTTAAGCAACTAAATGAGATGAGATGATGCTTGTGTGACTTGATTTACCTTGTGGCTTTCCGCCTCTCTATCCGTGGGATATACCACCTTGTAGGGGTATGACGCAAGGAACCCTAGAGGAGGGTTCCCCCCCTACAGGTGCCACTGGAATGATTGTGTCAGCTAAAGGTAGCTTAGGAAGAAGCCCAAAAAGAATATCCAATCGGGTGTCGAGCATCGAAGAGGCGAGGATGATGAATGAATAAATTCTGAGAAGATGATAAGGACAGACTTCCTAACGAGAGAGGGGAAAGCCGGGGCCACCATCCGCCTCCATCCAACAGCAGAACCTAACTAATTAACTTAAGAAAGTACTAACTCTAACTAATATTATGACCATTGGCACAGAGGAGAGGAAAAAAACCCTTTGAGAAGGAAACCTCTGGGGATCCAAGGCCTAGGTCGCCTTCCCTCCAGGCTGACGACATTTGATTTAAGGACCTATGTCATTAAAGAGAAGGATTCGTTAAAGAGAAGGAGATGAGTAGGAAGGATGATGATGGAATAGAGGAAAATTCCAAAAGAAAGTACAGATCGAAGACGGAACATGAGGCAGCAGGGACCCGAGAGGGGTATGCTCGAGTAGGCGATGGGAAGGCAGAGATCCATGTAGAAGTCAGAGGACCAAGGGTATCCAGATGCATTCATGAGAAGACTAAGGATGATGCAGACTGATGATGATCGCTGCAGGAGTGCATCTGTCCAATATGAGAAGACTGAGGAAGAGGAGACAGGAAGGAACTCAAAAAGGAACTTTGAATGAGGGAATCTAAGTTGAAATTGAACTTGGACAACCAACCAATCAATCAATCAATCAATCAAAATCTTGATTTATCCAGGCGGGCACCATCAAGCAAGGCTCATTTGCAAGGTGGACCTGGTCATGAATACAACAAAGTACAGTACAGAAGCAGGTATACAAAAAGCAATAATATACAAGGAAGAAAAAGTATATACAGTGTATACAGTACAGTACAAGGTTGAAATAAATAAAAAAAAACAGCATTATTTTACAATTGAAGAAGTCAGCAGATGTACAATCAACCATAGGCATACAGAGGTTATAAGCAGAGATCTTTTGAGTGAGGCAGCCGGCAACTACACATATAGGTGAAAGATGCCGTGTATGGGGTGGTAGGTTAGAGAGGTAAAGAAGAGGAGGAGGGATATATTACCGACGACTGGGGGAAAAATTGAGCTAAAACCACAGAAAGTGATGATGGCTGTCGTGTACTTGTTTATTATGATAATGACGGAGGAGAGGTAGATAATTGGGGCACTACTATGGATGGGGTGGGACTTTAGCCAGGCTGGAGTGGACAGGGAAGGGTGGGTGCAGTAGGAAGAGTTAATAGGGAAAGAGTGAGAGCCAGGGGTAGAAACATGGCGAGCGTCAGAATGGAAAGGGGGAGTTGCGGAATTAGTGGGTTAGCGGTGAGGAAAACATTTGCAAGGTGCTTTCATGTAGTGATCGTAGAGCGCCTTGAAGATATTCAGACTAACAGGGCAGCTCAGCTTCAAGTTCCTTTGTAAACCGTTCCACAATGTGGGTAACGAGAAGCTTAGAGCAGCTTTACCTAAAAAGAGTTTTGACCCTTGGAACTTGGAGGGCAATTGGGGAATAGCTCCTTAGAGTGTAGGTGCCTAACACACTCCGGGGAATACAATCTGAGACATATGAGGGGAGCTTGTTGGTCACCGCTCTGAAGGCCCATAGGGTGGCGTTTCTATTCCTTCTATAGTGAAGGGAAGTCCAGCCTAACGATGAGTACAGGGAGCAGTGGTGTGTGGAAAGTGGAAGGCCAGTAATGAACCTGATAGCTCTGTGGTAGAGGGTGTCCAACTTAGCCAGTGCAGAGGCAGTGCAGTGGCTGTAGAGCAGGTCCGCGTAATCTATTAAAGATAGGAAGGTAGCTTGAACCAGTTGAATCTTGGCCTCATTTGTGAGCAGGTGGTTAATTCTGTAGAATAGTCCTAATCTTTGCCTTAGTTTCTTCTGTAGTTCTTCAAGATGGTCGGCGAAGGGAAGTTTATGATCGAGCCAAACTCCTAGATATTTGAATTTAGTTACATACTCTAGTGTTTCTCCAAGAACAGTGGTAATTTGTGGGATAGCTCCCCCCCAGCAGGAATTGCCGCATGCAAGGAGGGGGAGAAGAGCATGGTTTCTGTCTTTTTCACATTGAGCAAAAGCTTTTTGTTTATGAGCTGGTATTATAGAAAGTTAAATTCAGCTTGGAGGTCTTCACAGGCTGCTTCCAGCGTCGGACGACTCAAGTACAGTACAGTGTCGTCCGCGAATAAGTGGATGTTGGCTTTTTTGATGGGGTCATTGATGTTGTTAATGTAGACTGCAAAGAGGAGAGGACCAAGGATAGAGCCCTGGGGCATGCCCCTCAGCATAGGTTTTAATGAAGAAAGATCACCTTCAGCTTTAACCTGCTGTTTCCGTTCTCCGAGGTAGTCTGCAAACCAGCACATAGATTTATGGTCCAGGCCTAAGGTGCTTAGGGAGGAAAGAAGCAGGCTGTGATCGACTATGTCGAATGCCTTATTAAGATCCAAGAAAACAGCACAGACATGCTTCTTCTTGTCAAGGTCTAGGAGCCAATCATTGGTCACCTTAGCTAGGGCTGTTATGGTGCTGTGCTTTGCTCTGAATCCGGTGGTATGCTCGATAGTGCAATGTGATGAAAGAGATTCCTCGAAAGGAAGTAGATCCGGAAATGAATAGAGCAATGTGATTAAGTAGGCTCCTCAAAATGAGGTAGATTCAGAAATGAAACTGAAAAGGAACTTGAACGGTAGTGGAGAGCCACCAGCCAGCCCTTAGCAAAGGGCGATGGACAGGAAGGCATGGCGGAAGACATGAAGGAGTGATGCCATGAATGGAGTGACTCCTTGATGGCAGGTACAAAATAAAGCATGATGAGAGATGAAAGCCCTGAGTGGAGTGAATCCTTGACAGCTGAAGATGGAATGAAGCCATGATTGGAGATGGAATAGTCTATGAGAAGGAGTAGATTGCACAATGAACGATCAAGTAAGCAATATAAATGAGTAGACCCTGAGGTCATACAGAGCGAAGGAGGGTCGATGAGGTCAATGGAGTAGCATAGGACCTGAGGAGAGCAGGATTGGGAAAAAAAAAAACAAAAGAAATGCACAGGTTAGAGAAGGAACAGAATGGAGGGAGAAGGGAATGAGAGGAGGAGGGAAGAAGCAGAGTCGACGGGGGCAGACACCTGGCGAGAGCTCACCAATGGGAATGCAGGGGCACCGGACAGAATGCGACACATATAACAAAGACACTGGAACCACGGACCCCAGTTGAGGAAAAGACCAGGAGAAATCAACACAGGATATCGAGGACAAAGCCAGAGAGGGTGAGCTTGAGTATAGGGGAGCGAAATGGACGAGGGACAATGATGAGGGATGGCAATGGAGTGAAGCCATGATTGCAGTGAAGCTGTGATGGCTGGCACGAGTAAGTTAAAATAGGAACGGATGAGGTACGATGAGAGAGGGAAGCCCAGAAGGCCGAAATGGGCAGGGGGTATGATACCAGACTGAAAACTAGGCAGGAAATACCTGAAGCTGATCAGTGATGGTCAAACAGTGCCACCTACCCTACTGGTCAGGAGGAGAACCTGCCTGCGATAGAGTAAGAATCCACCAGACTGAGGCTGGGTTGCATTGCACCAGACTGGGAGAGAGAGACATCCAGGCAGGGCCTTACAAGGAGACATATGGTGCAAAGTGGAAAACGTCCCCCTTTAGGGAAGGCTAGGCTAGTATCTGCATATCTGGCACTTGAACCAAATGATTGCAGGAAGTGGTGATGTGCTCTGAGCCACGAAAGTGGAAACTGAAATAGAATTACAGGACTGACTGCAAAATGCAGTGCCAACACCCAGAATGAACAACGCATGAAATGGGTGAACAGTTCGGATGAACCAGGGAGCAGCAATATCCCCCACCTCCATGCCCCACAGTCCCAATAGTAAATGTACTGACCAGGTCCAGGCAGCAAAGGGGAGAATGTCCAAGGGACTGGGGATAATATTGTGGAGTCGACCGAGGCTCAGGCTACAATGGCTAACATGCAGAAATGCAGACAATACCCAAAGGAGGGGAAGCAAATTGAAAGAGGACAAGAGCACTGCAAAGATAAAGAGAGGTCGACTACCTGAACTTGGAACCCCAGTCAGATTAAATGCAGAAAAAGTTAAGATCTGATTTATTCAGGGGACTTGAACAAGGGAGGGGCGAAATCAGGTTAATTAGCTTAAAGGTTATATCAATCAAGCAGTTATGCATGTGCTTTAAGTCCCCTCACACAGTCACACCTCTGGGTACCTAGGTGGAGAAGAGATGGGCTAGCCAGGACTGTTGCCCGGGGTAGGCCGGCATCGCAGCTGGTCGGGGCCCTGTGATGGAAAACACAACATGCACAGTGCGCACTATTTGTAATCCGGAGCCAGAGGGCTCAGTTCGTAAAGGAAAAGAAACAACAAGACAATCAGATGACACAATCAGATTAAGTTGTTGTTGCAGGGAGCTACCCTGGTATTTACTCCCGATACCCAAGACTGAACACAGGCTGGACGAAAATCGCGACTGCAGGTGGTTGATCTGGAATGCCAGGAGAAGCAGGGCCCACACAAGTCGCTGAGGCATCATTCCTGTTCAAGCGTGGAGCAGGGGGCTGATCCCCAGGCAGGTCTCTCGTCAATGGCTTCTCTGTGCAGTGGGTAGTCTGGCTGGGCCAGTCTGGCAAGACCCAGACCGCAGGGAGACAAATTCCGATGCAGTCCGTTTTGGGCTGGGTGCAGCTTCCGGCAAGCAGAACACAGTTCACACAGTGGTGAACCAACTTGTGACCCACTAGCAGCTCACAGCACGTTTACAGGCAAGAATATTCTACTGTACCAGGCAAAGCTTCCAACGAGCAGAACACAGTTCACACAGTGGGGAACCAAATCACGACCCACTAGCAGCTCACAGCATATTTACATGTAAGGGAATTCTACTGTACCAGGCAAAGCTTCAAACGAGCAGAACACAGTTCACACAGTGGGGAACCAAGTCACGACCCACTAGCAGCTCACAGCACATTTACATGTAAGGGAATTCTACTGTACCAGGCAAAGTGCTCCCCGGTCACAATCGCAAAGTCTCTGCACACACCGGGAGCTATGGGGTAGCTGGAACTCCTGACAGGCCAATCGCATTGAGCAAAATCTTTGGTCTTCTTCAGGTTGAGCCTGGTCCCACTTCAGTGGCTTACTTTAGTCACACAACTCAGATTCAGTCAGAAAACAATTCTCTTTCCCCTCTCAGGGCAGCAGGCTGACATGCAGGCCAAAGCGCAGGCCTTTCCACAGTTCTCCCGCGTGAAACTATGCAGACAGCTGCTCGAACTGTCTCGAGCTGTTGCTCCTTCAATTTCCAGCTTAGATCTGACTCTCACAGCAGGCTCCCCCTTCAGTTGCAAAAAGGTGCCAACAGCCCAAAACTACAATTCCTACAGATTTTGACTCTAAACAGCTCCTGTAGTCCGGCTCCATTTTAGGTCCCACCAGTATTGATTGATCCAATTCAGCAGTCCCGGGCCAAAATGGTGGGGATAAACAAAACAGTCCTTGCTGCAAAGGCAGGTTAGACAAACTACATTTTCTTCACCACTCTAATAAATATTCAACAAACAGTTACATCTTCTAACAGAGCTCCCTTTGCGCAATTAGCGATGGCAGAAATGGATCAGTTATCTGGCAGCCCAGGTGGGACTCGAGCATGACAACACTCAGCCCCCCACCAGATTAATTATTACTGCAAACTAGGCAGCTCTTAAAGCAACAGTACATAGAGGCTACACAGGCCCTCTTTGGCAATAACATTTAATGGCTAAAACGCAGGACCCCAGCCTAGCAGTGAGCATTTAGGCAAGCTCTAGGAAGACTTTTCGGGAACCCCCATTTGTAGGGGGATTACAACCAAATCATGCAGGATGTATGAATTATTAATAAAAAAAATGTTAACATTAGGGCATCTGTAATCCTAATAGTTACTATGTCCATAGACATGCCATTACATTACTAGTAATAAGCATTTTTACCTAATTTCAACAATGCTCTGACTATAGTTAACATTGATTAAAAAAAAGATTGAGGCAGGTACCTGTGTATTTTATACTGAGTCAAGGGATGTGAACACAAAGTCCTGAGTAGCTAAGAAGCAGCAGCTCCCAGTCTCCAAAAGTTGGACTGGGTGGTACCCCTTCCTCAAAGTAAGTCTCTTTGCACTAGCGGCCAAAGCCATTTTAAGGCCTAGATTCAGGCAGGAAAATATTAAAGGGAATCCATACCATCAAGACTCACCTTGTAAATATGTGACCCATACCAGCTGACCTATCATCGCATGTGGAAAAGCTCGTGGTGCTAGCGCCCCTAAATAGTTTTTTAACTAGTTACATCCCCTAAAGCACAGCACCATATTTCCATTATACAGTGGCACATTGTACAAATTATGGCTCTTGTGATGACATCCACACCTCACCACCTGGTGAGAGCATGGATGCCTATGTAGCAGCCCCCATAGATTTTAAAGAGCCACCGAGGCCGCAAGAAGAACTTTGAAAAACATTACATTTGGGTACTAAACAGCTTAGATTTCTCATTAGCTCTGTATTTCCCGTCCCATTGTTTATTACTGAGGTCATATGTGAGAAAACAGAGTAGCTGTTCCTTGAGAGTTCATCAGATCCTAGTGCTTCTTCCCAACCTGTTGTCATAATACTCTGCTGTGACATCACATTTGTTCCCATAGCAATAGAGTGTGATATTACAATAGAGCATTATAATATCAAGTTGGGAATATGCTAAAGAGGCAGATGAACTCTAAGGGATAAAGATCTTGTTTTGTGGGAATTTTTTCAGTAATAAGAAATGGAGAGGAGAAATCTATAGAAGATATATGAAATACAAGTTGAACTGTGTCTAAATATTATGTTTCCCAATATTTTCCCAAAGGCATCAGCTGCTCTTGTGTAATTTACAGTTCTCCCCACGGAAATAGTATATATAGTGCTACAAGTGTCCAGGGTCCCCTGGTAGCCCCCATTAAAAATGGGTGAAGAAAACATTCCAGTGTGACTTTGAAATCACTATTGTTTCAGAGTCCCTCTTGTCCATGCCACTGGTCCCAGCACTCTCAGCAGTTAGTGCACACACCTATGCCTGCAGTTAGTAGGCAGTATAATACAGCTCATCTGGGGAGAAAAGTAAACAGCATGCAGTTTGTGTATGTCCTGATAAAGGACGGTTACAGGAACCCTTGGAAAGGAAAGGGGAACTTGTTTACCCAGGAAAGGCACACTAAGCAGAAGCTTGTTTCCAGGTGCGACCTGGGAGCACAAGGAAGTTAAGTGACTTGCTCAGGGTCACACAGTATGCAAGTGGGGGCTGTGGAATTCAAACCCAAGTCTCCAGGTTTGCAGCTCAGAGCCTTAAACCACACGTGGTGCTAAAGATGTCTAAGCAGAGTGCTAGGGCTGCAGTGAGGGCCATGTTGGGGTGCATAGGCATAGGTATCACTAGCAGAAGGCGGGAGGTGGTGATGCCATTGCATATAATGTTGGTGAGGCCTCACCTAGAGTACTGTGTGCAGTTCTGGAGGCCATACCTCCGTAAGGACATGGATAGGGTGGAGGCAGTCCAGAGAAGGGCAACTAAGATGGTACAGGGCTTGCACCAGAAAACATATGAGGAGAGAGATTAAAGGACCTCAATATGTAATCACCGGAGGAGAGAAGGGAACAGGGAGATATGATAGAAACATTCAAGTACCTTAAGGGCATAAACAAGGTGCAGGGGGAAGACATCTTCAAATTTAGGAGGAGTACGAGAATGAGTGGGTATGAAATAAAATCGGAAGGGGGCAGGCTAAGAGGAAATGTAAGGATGTTTTTCTTCATGGAGAGGGTGGTGGACGCTTGGAACAGTCTGCCACAGGAGGTGGTGGGAGCGAGCATAGTGGAGGGATTTAAACATACCTGGGACAGGCATAAGGGAACCTTAGTAGTGGGAAGGAGGGGTGAAAAGCCATTGACCAGGTAGGGTAAGAGGCCACAAACTAGCGTAGGGCTTACAGGCAGACTGGATGGGCCTGGTGGTCCTTATCTGCCGACAATTTCTATGTTTCTATGTTAGATCAGCTGGTAAGAGTCATGTATTTAGAGGGTGAGCCTTTATAATACAAATTCCCTTTGAACTACATAAGTTGCTTAAACAGAATACTTAAACGTAAACAATAACAGGAACCATCTTGGTATGGTATTATCACTAAGCAATTTTATGGGAGGGCTTTAAGCCCGAGGTTCAATGGGCGGAGCGACTACGTCACTCCCCCATTGAGCTTAAAAGGTCACTACATCCTGGGCTTACCAGGATTCTTTTTCGTTGCAGTCGGAGGCGCTGCTCTCCTCCACCTCCTATTTTGGGCTTCTCTGCAGCTGCCTCCGGTCCTCCCTGTCCTCTTTGCCCACTCATTCGTTCCTCCTCGCATTATTCGGCTCACTCACTGTGCCTTCTCTCCTTTCCTGCAGCTACTGCTGCTTCTTCTGTTGGCCCTTCTCTATCGGTGCTTTTGAGCACCACTTTTCCCTTTTCTACTGGCACTTTAGAGCACTCCTTTTGCTCTGCTTGCTTGAACCCCCCCCCCCGGACCTTGCTTCTTTCTCAGCTCATCCTTTCCTCCACCGCCTATGCTCTGTCCTGGGCCCCTTCCATCCTTCATGGGTGTTTTGTTTTACCAGTCCTTTAGCTCATCTCATCACCCTTTTTCACTGCTGCACTGCCTCAACCCTTCTGTCTACATTCGACAATGGTGCGTGGGTTCGCCGACTCCTGGTACGCTTGCCTATGTGGATTATTCATCGCTGCTCAGCTGAGCTGATTTTCAACCCATATTCAGCCATCTTCTCTCGTGGCCACCGCATCTGCTAATTCCGAGTTGAAGTTGACTAGTCGGCTTCCAGTTCTGTTCCAGTAAGCCTTCCTGTTCTTTTATGGGTTGGAGGTCATTGTTGTAGTATATTCTGAGCTGCTCATCACTGGGGCATCTGCCACTATGGGAGTTTTTCCCAGGACATTCTGCTCTCAGCTTAGATGTATTTTATTCCGCAGCAGTCAGTGGCATCTACTTTGGGGATTATCCAAGTCTCTGTTGCTCCTTGACCAGACTGTTGTTTGAGGCCAGTTAGCGATTTTACCGTTGCACTGGTTAGGAACAATTACCTTTCCTTAGACTAGAGCAAGCCATGCTCTTTCATGGTTTATACCACGTGACTCTTCTCTACCTCAGTTGGGGCTCTGTATCTCCACCCTCTGTGGTCTCCCTTTATCGTCAGGACTGCCTCTCACTTGCCCTCTGGTGCCTGTACACAAAAAAACAAACAAAAATAAAATACTACAGTTTCTTGAGCCTGTGCTCCACTTTCTGGCCATTTGCTTTGCTCTTGATGGTCTGTGCTGTGTTCCTTCCAGCTGTAGGGCTGGGAGGTATGTTTGATGCCCTGCTCCTTGTATCTCCCCTCCTGCTCATTCTTCCTGCATTATGTGTCTACCGGTTTCCCTCGACTCGTTTCCAGTGTGTCTACCTTTCCTTCACATCAACTCCTGGAGCATGACCATTTCGGGTCCATGCTACCTCGCATTGACCTGTGCATTTAGTTACGTTGGCCTTGGCCAGCTTGCTGTCCATGTTTTCTTTTGGGGTTCCTGCCCTACCACTACTCCAGCGTACCTCTTATTGGATCACCTGCTACCTCATCCTCGCCCACTCATTCTGCCTTGGTATTCGTCCCCTTTCAGAGCACTCATTTAGTCCTGCTTCAGGGTGTGCTCCTTCTGCTCCCTCTCTTCAGCTCTCTCAATTGGTGATGATTTTGCCCTCCATTATCCTGACCTGTTACTGTTGGCCGGTCTTCTCCTGACTGCATCTGGATATCTTTGCCCTAGCATTCTCTGTTCTACTCTACCTCACCTCGACCTGATCATCCAATTCAATCCCTACCATCCTATGTCCTTTCATATCTCACTTTCCGGTACCTGCCTTTGTGACGTCAATCCATCATAGTACTTAATCTGTTCCTATGTTACCTTCCTCAGCTGCATTCGATATTTCTTTTTGGGCATAATTATCCTTACTCATGTGCCAGCCTCCTCAATCCACGGCAGCCTCCATGGCTTCAATCCCTCATTGTACCTCATCTGTTTCCTAATTTTACCTTCCTCATCCTAGCACCTTTTCTAGTACAGCCATCATGGCTTCACTCAGCTCTTAGCTTCACTCCTTATCATACATCATCCAATTTTGCTCCCTCATCATACCTTGTCCAGTTTTGTTCCTCGAACGCTCAAACTGAGTTGCCCCTGGTTCCAGATCTCCAGTATTGGCTTCAGAGTCTATATCCTTTCGAGGAGCCTTCTTCCTTTCGCTTCCTTCGTACGAGTTCATTTTCAAGTTCCTTCCTATTTCCTCTTCTACTTCCATACCGGGCATCCAGGATTCACTCCACTCGTGGTCTGCTATCGATATTCTTTTTGGGTGTCCCTACCATAAATCCTATGCCACCTATCAGTCGCGGTCATCATGCCGCATATATCGAGTTTATACCTCCAGTCATATCGAGTTCATAAATCCTGTTATCATTCACTCAGCATTACCTCAAAGTTTATCTATTTTTGTCGCTTAATGACTAGTACCGGCTGGGTCCTGTGCTACCCATTCACCTTCCTATCATCTGTCACAACCTTACATCAAGGTTCATCTATTTATATTGCTTACTCGAACATTCCTATCACTGAATCCTATGCTATCTCACCGACTAAAAACCTCAGAGTCTAATTGTTCAAAGTCTACTCGTTCATATTGCATAAACAAGCATGCCTCTTCAACCTCAGCATCAGCTTACTCACATCACTCACTCAATCCACTCTACATTTTCCTCTGTCTTCTCATTTACACATCTGGAATCTCCTCCTGAGCACATCTGGATACCCCTTGCTCCTCTGACTTATACATGGATCTACTTCCTCCCATCCTTGCTTCTTTGATATACTCTCTCCCATCGATTACTCGAGCATATCCTCCTTGGGTCTCTGCTACCTCATGTTCCTTATTTCTATGTACTTCTTTGGGGTTTTTCCCTATCCCATTGTCATCCTCCCTACTTATCTCCCTCATCTATGAATTATTCTCTTTACCAACATATGTCCTCAAATCAAACGTCGTCAGCCTGGAGGGAAGGCGACCTAGGCCTTGGATCCCCAGAGGTTTCCTCCTCGAAGGGGGTTTTCCCTCTCCTCCATGCCAATGGTCATAATATTAGTTAGAGTTGGTGCTTTCTTCTCATTAGTTAGTTAGGTTCCGCTGTTGGATGGAGGCGGATGGTGGCCACAGCTTTCCCCTCTGTCCTTAGGAAGTTAGCCCTTCTCTTCACTGAAATTATTCATCATCCTCGCCTCTTCGATGCTTGACATCTTTAGGTATTCTTTTTGGGCTTCTTCCTACCCTACCTTTAGCCGATGCATTCATTTCTGGTACCTGTAGAGGGGGAACCCTCCTCTAGGGTTCCTTGCATCATACTCCTACAGGGTGGTCTATCCCACGGATACAGAGACGGAAAGCCACAAAGAAAACGCATTACACAAGCATTATCTCATATCATCTCATTCAGTTGTGTAAGAACATTGAATGGGATGGCTTTAAGCCCGAGGTTCAATGGGCAGAGCAACTACATCACTCCCCCATTTAACTTAAAAGGTCACTACATCCTAGGCTTACCATGATTCTTTTTCATTACCCTCCATCCACCCCTCCTCCTCCAGTGGCTCATCTCTCTTCCCCATGGGCTTCTTCCTACCTTACCTTTAGCCAGCGCATTCATTTCTGGCACCTTTGTGGGGGGGGACCCTCCTCTAGGGTTCCTTGCGTTATACTCCTACAGGGTGGTATATCCCACAGATAGAGAGGCGGAAAGCCACAAAGAAAACTTGTTACACAAGCATTATCTCATATTATCTCATGCAGTTGTGTAAGTACATTGAAACACATTTAGACTTTGATCATAACTTTAGACACTGTGTCCTGATTTAGGTCGCGAACAGAACTGTCCCACGAAAGAGTCTATCACACTCCCTGTCTCTGGAGTCCAAGTCCTCTTCTTCTTCTCCGTCGGGGTTAAGACAGTCTGGTATGACTTGGTCACAGCCCTCTGGGTCACTGCAACCCCCCTTCTTCCCACTAGTGGCCCACACAATATATCAGAAGTACCTTCACAGTATACGCTTAACCCAGGACTGGTTCAATCAGCTTGACTCTGGGGACCCCCTGTAAAACAAGATGATACAATGCAAAAGCCACAGTGCAACACTTTAACATAAATGAATACATCAGACAGTGTAACTTTGCTGAAACAAACAGATCTGATTTATTTAGGGGAATATAACAAGGACAGGGGAAAATCAGGTTAATTAGTTTAGATACCTTAATAATCACAGTACTGTGTGCATGTTCAGAGTCCCAAATTGTCACTTTCACTGGGTACCCAGGTTGGGGGGGGGGCTAGCCAGGATCGGTGCAGCTGGATGGGGCCCTGTGATGGAAAAACCACTTGCACAATACCCAATTGTAATCCGGAGCCAGATGGCTCAGTTCGTGAAGAAATGAAACAGCAACAAATAGATGACACACTTGCAATTTGATAAACAGATGGCAGTAAGCTACCCTGCTTTGTACTCACAGACTCAATGCTGGGAACTGGATGGAAAGCAGATTGTCCTAGATTGCCAGGAGGAGCAGAACATGTGGAAAAGGTCCTTGTGACTGGACCCCACTGCAGTTTAGAGCAAATAGATGTAGTCTGGATTAAGCTGGGGTTTACTTCCAGCTTCATGCACTCAATTCACTGTACAGAGGATTTGAAACGCGATTCCCCACAAGCACTACACACATTTATATGTAAAAGGAAAGTACTGTACCAGGCAGGCTGCTTCTCGATCCCGACCGCAATTACTGCACGATACCCGGGAGAACACACAGCAGCTTCAGTTCCTGACAGACCGAGCGTGATTCAGCAATTTCTCCAGTCTTCTACAGGGTGAGCCTGATTTCTACTCTTCAGATCTCCTTGATTCTCTTCACAGGTCGGATTCAGTCCGAACAGGCACTTGCACAAGCTGCAGACTGAAAATTTGGGCTTTACACGTGATTCCCGCACTAAAACTACACACCGAAGAAGCACACAGTTCCCTGTCTCTTCACTGCCCAAACTGATCTGATCTTTCCAGTAGACAGAGCTGGGCATTTCTTTGAGTTCCTCCCAGTTCAGTTGGCTGGTTTGGCTGTCACTCACAATCAGACTCCCCTGTTGGTGCAAAAAGCATATAGTCAAACTTCTAATTCCCAAACATTGGCCATACAGTACATAGGTGGCTGGCTCCACAATGAGAGTCCAAGTTCTGATTTGCCAGCAGCAGGCTCCATTTCAAAGGTCCCCCCCACACTGATTGGTCCAGTTCAGCAGTTCAACCAGAATGGAGGGCTAGGCAAACACAGTTCTGACTGCAAATAAAAGCAGGTTAGACAAACTGTATTTTCGTTATTACTCTAAATGATTTCTGGCAAACAGTTATATCTTTGAAAAGTGCGCACTCTGCCCACTTAGTGATGGCAGCAACAGAGCGATTTGGCAGCAGCTCGAGTGGGACTCAAGCAGGGAAACACACAGTCCCCCCATAGAAACTAATTATGTCTGCAAGCAGACAGCTCGTAAAGAGACAGTACCAGAGGCTCTAAAAGCACTCACAGATAAACGACTTAAACGCCAAACACCATTCAGGCTTGGAGCATTCAAGCAAGCTCGTGGAAGACTTTTTGGGTACCCTCATTTGCAGGGGGGTTGCACCCTTCCCGGCCTGGGAAAGCTTGGCATCCGCGTCAAGCAAGTACCCCATAAGTTTCAATACAACCATATACATTTTCATCAGTATCATATTAGGCTTATACATGTAATCATCAGTCAATATATCACTTTACCAGGAACACATTTCTGAAACTTTGCAGTACGTCACTCTTTACACAGTATTACACACACATTGTACCATAACTCAGGTTATTACCTCTTGTACATGAAACCTGAAGAGAGGGGGGCCCTTCCCTATCAGCTACCTTGGGGCTGGATGGGGCAGGGGCACCATACCTAGAGGACAACACAAGTAACTTGGAGTTAACACTGATGTTCAGTTTGGGCAATGAGCTCGGGGACACATACACTCCTTAATGGACAACATTGAGAGGCAAGTCCACAGGCCTCCCAGGGGAATCATAACTGAGGTGCACCACAGGCTTTACAGCTCGACCTGTCTTTCTAGGGGGAACTGTTACAGTCTCTGCACTCTGAGCCTCATTTTCAGCATTGTTCTCACTTGTCAGGGGAGTCTTCATTGGGGTAGAGAGGCTAGAACTTGGGGCACTTTCAGCTCCAGGAGTTACAATCTCTGAGTCCACAATACTTGGCTCACATGGAGAGCTTTCTGACACTGACAGTGAATTATCGGGGCACTCAACACACTCTTCTTGTTCTGGAAAGTCACCAGTCTGTTCCAGTCCATCATTTTCCTCCTCTGAAAGCTCAAACAGTTCAACCATACACAATGATTCCATATCATCTGACTTAATGCTTTGCACTTCACTTTCTGGGAGCATTGGCTCCAGGGACAAAGCTGGGGGCTTAGACAGTCCAGAAGGCCCAGCTTCATCTCCAGGATTGACTAGGGGATTGCCTCGAAACAACTGACTCAGTTCGTAAGAAGGGTAGTATTCAAAACCACACTCACTTTCCTCTGACATGGACTGACAGTCATGTTCAACTGGGACTTGTGGAGGGGAACACTTTAACTCAGCTTCTGCAGGTGCAGACTTTCTTGATTTTTTCTTAGCAGCAGCTCTAGTCACTGGTCCAGAGGGGGCATTTTCTGGGTGCTCAGACTCAATCAAGATTTGTCCAATGGGCAGTAAATGATTTCTATGCATTGTTTTAACATCTTTTGAATTATTCTCAGGCCTCACTTTGTACACTGGCAGATCATCTAGTTTGCCCACTACAATGTGAGGAGATGATGCCATCTGTCAGCAATCTTGTGTTTGCCATGCAGTCCCAGATTTCTTAGCAATACCTGATCTCCCTCCTGGAGTTCCTGTGTTTTCACCTTTTTATCATACCTTTCTTTGTTGGCCAGATTTCTTTTGGCAGCCATGGTTTGAGCCAGTTGGTACGCATGATTTAGCTGGACCTTTAACTTCTGCACATACTGTAAACAGTTGTCAGCTTGAACCCCATCAGGAGAGACCCCAAAACACACATCTACCGGCAATCGAGCTTCTCTTCCAAACATCAGGCAGTAGGGGGAGAACCCAGTGGCATCACTTTTGGTGCAGTTGTAGGCATGTACCAGGGTGCTAAATTGTTGGCTCCATCTAGGCTTGTCCTTTGGGTGGAGAGTGCCTAGCATATCTAGCAAAGTGCGGTTGAAACGTTCAGGCTGTGGGTCCCCCTGGGGGTGGTAAGGGGTGGTTCTGGACTTTCGCACTCCCCACAGAGAAAGCATCTCTTTGAGCAGATGACTCTCAAAGTCTCTCCCTTGATCAGAATGGATTCTTTGTGGAGCCCCACAGTGAACAAAAAAGTTTTCTACAAGTACTTTTGCCACAGTGGATGCCTTCTGATCCTTGGTGGGGAAAGCTTGGGCATATCTTGTAAACTGGTCAGTGACCACCAGCACATTACTAATATTTCTTTGATCTGGCTCCAAACTCAGAAAATCAATACAGACCAGCTCCATGGGTGCACTGGTGGTGATGTTAACAAGGGGGGCAGCTCTCTGGGGCAAAGCTTTCCTCTGTAAGCAGCGACTACAAGTTCGAATGTGTTGCTCCACATCAGCCCCCATCTTAGGCCAGTAGAATCTGGATCTCACCAAGTCAAGTGTTCTGTCTATACCAAGGTGCCCCATGTGGTTGTGTAAGGACCTCAGCACTGAGTCTCGAAAGGCAGTGGGCAGCACTAGTTGTTGTTTGTCTACTTGTCCCCCTCTGTCTACTGTTTCTCTGTATAACAGTCTATTGATCAGTTTCAACTTAGGACCTTCTTTGTATAACAGTGCAGTTCTCAAATCTGTGGAACGTAATTTGGACACATCTTTCCCTGCATAGAGGGCTTCTAAAGCTGATTTGATCATGGGATTGTGGGACTGAGCCCACCGAATACTGTCATTGTCCAGCTGAGGCAGTGCACCAATGTTTATTGCAGAAAAGTGGCAATAAGCAGCAGGTATGCAATTCTCAGAGGGTCCCAAACAATCCACCACACAGTCCACTGCGTCCATGGACATTTGTTCCTCCCTGTCAAACTTCTGGCAGAGTGCTCGAATAACAGGTTCTGACAGTCTGACCCAGTCATTCAGGGGAACAGGCCTTCAGGAGAGAGCATCAGCATCTATGTGGTTCAGGCCTGCTCTGTATTCAACAGCATAGTCGTATGTAGATGATGCAGAAAGCCACCTATGGCCAGTGGCATCCAACTTAGCTGAAGTCTGCACATAGGTCAAAGGATTATTGTCAGTTTTTACTAGTATCTTAGCCCCATACAAGTACTCGTGGAATTGGTCAACAATAGCCTACTTCAAAGCTAGGAACTCTAACTTATATACAGGATAGTTCTTTTCGGATGGGGTCAGGCTTCTACTGGCAAAGGCCACTGGTCTCAGGCCATTCTCATGCTCTTGGTACAACACAGCCCCCAACCCTTGCAATCTAGCATCAGTGAGCAGGACATAAGGTTTTGTTGGATCAGCATAGGCCAACACTGGAGCGTGGGTAAGTTGATATATGATCTCATGAAAAGCAGTCTCACAATCAGGAGTCCAGCGGGCCCCAAATACTTCACTTGGATGAAAATACACTCTATCAGTCTCGAGGAATGCTGACTTTTTGTATTTTTTTGTGGGGGGGGGATACCCTTGAGTAAGGTTAAGTAAAGGGTGGATCACTCTTGAATAGTCCTTGATGAAACGCCGATAATAACCAAAGAATCCCAGGAATCTTTGCAATTCTTTTAGATTTTTGGGCTGTGGTCAGGTGGTCAAGGCCTCGACTTTACTTGGGTTGGTCTCTATTCCCTCAGCGGATACTATGTGTCTCACATACTTTACTGATGTTTGAAAGAATTGACACTTATCAATGGACAGTCTAAGGCCAAAGTCTTCCAGTCAGTCCAACACCTTGAATAATCTGCTCTCATGTTCCTCCAGTGAGCTGCCAAACACAATAACATCATCTAGGCATACCAGGCACTCTAGTAAGTTCATGTCCCCAACTGCATGCTCCATCAATCGTTGAAAAGTGGCTGGGGCACCTGAAATCTCTTGAGGCATCCTCATGAATTCATAGAAGCCAAGCGGACAGATAAAGGCTGGCTTCTCACGGTCCTCTGGGGCCATCGGGATCTGGTAGTACCCACTGCAGAGATCCAGCACAGAGAACCACTTGCTCCCGTTTAGGCACTCCAAAGCATCCTGAATGTGGGGCATTGTGTACTGATCAGGGATAGTCCACCGGTTTAAAGTGCGATAATCCACGCACATCCTTACAGTCCCATTCTATTTTCTCACTACCACAATGTGAGAAGCATAGGGGCTTCTGGATTCTTGTGTTACACCAGCAGCTAGCATCTCTTGCAGATGCCGTCTCACATCATCTATATCAGCAGGTGCCAGACGTCGAGACCTCTCACGAAATGGCCTTTCATCATGCAGCCAGATATGGTGCTCAGCTCCATGCACGCATTCTACGTCCCATTCCTTTAAAGAAAACACCTGGTCTCTCTGGGCAAGCTTCTCACTGATCCTCACTTTCCATTCAGCTGGCAATGGGGAGTCACCAAAATCAAACAATTCAGGCGTTACTATGTCATTCTTCCCCGAACTCTTGCTACTGGGTAGCACTGCAGTGTCTGCACAATGCACATTAGCCAGGGTGCAACCTCTATTTACTCGAATCTCTCTGTCAGACACATTATGAACTTGAACCATTACCCTTCTGGCATAAGCATGGGCTCTAGCAGGCAAAATACTAGGCTTGACCAGCAGTCCCTCCAGCAATTTTCCATCGCCTGGTGCATCCAACATTAATATTTTATTCTTGACATCCTTTCTGATACGGACCTCTCCCTGTAAGGTACACTGGGCATTTGGCGCCAGGATCAGAGACTCAGGATCCTTTTTCCAGACAACTCCAACCGGTTCCTCTGGTTCCACTTTGTAAGCATCTCTCTGTGCCTCATAGGCCTTCTTGATCAAGGCCAGAATTCTTAAAGCTCTACTAGTCCTTGACCCCTGTTTTTCATAACACAACTATGCCAGCCGTCCAAACATATGCGTTAGTCCCAATTAGTAGGGACCCATCATACAGTCCTAGTAGGGAGGACACTAAGGCCAGGGTCTCCACTTGCTCTGCCACCCCAGCCACGGAGGTGGGAAAAGACAGCCACATTTGGATATATCCGGAGTAGGGGTAGGCCTTCTCACTTAACCCCCAGACATGCAGCCCCTCCAATGGTTGTAAGGGTACATCAGACAAATGCTTCTGATACCAGTCTTGGAACATAATTGTCACTTGGGAGCCACTGTCTAATACAGCTCTTGTAGACACTCCATTCACCTTTACAGTGGTCTCCATGGAGGGACCCACTATCCTGGACCAGTCTGGAGAGGCGGTAATGGAGGCCTGGTCAAATGACCTTGCCACAAAGGGATGTGAGTTAACATTTTTGGACCCTTCACTGTGGTCATTTCGTGCACCTCTTAACCACTGTTTTGTGCTCCAAAGCTCTCCTTGTAGCCGGCTCACCACTCTCTCCCAGTCTTTCCGAGACCGGCATTCCCTCTTCATGTGCCCATCCTTCCCACAATTATGGCAAAATATGTCAGCTGAAGTTTGGGGTGACTGAAGCATCACATTGGGAGCTGCGGCATTGGTACTGTCAATAGAAAACCTTGGTGCCACCTCAGCCGGCGGTGGGGTGGACATTTGGAGATATATCTTCAGTTCCCTCACTTCCATGGTCAAGGCATCAAGTTTCAAACTGTTGTCAACATGAGGTGCCTGGGTGGGCACCCCCATCCCCATAGCAGAAGCAGTCAGGCAAGTGTCAGTGCCTGTACTCGTAGGAGCGGCCTTCATGATGGGACTGTCTGTTGCTTTCCTAATCTTCCTCAGCAATTCACCCCATGGTGGCACACCCTTTTCCTTCTCAGAACACTCTTTAACTGCCAACCCTTGCCCCAGAACTTCACTTGACAGGTCACCCTCAGTCATTCAGGTGGTAGCAGCAGCTATTGGTGCAAGTCCCTCCCGGGGTTGCCTTTTCTCAACTCCTCAAATTTCTCTCATTAGCTCATCATAGGAGGGTGGGGATTCCAGTTGATTGGCCAGGTGTAACTGGAGCAACAGCAGTTCTGAGAAGGGTGCAGACTTAAGGATCCTGTCCAGCCTGGTTCGGTCCAATTCAATCGCTGGCAAACTACCCTTTCTGAGGCATTCTTGCAACAATTTTTCCAGCCGAGATACATACACAGACAACAACTCCCCTTGATACTGTTGTGCATTTCTTACTCTCCACCAAAGGTCCTCATCGGAATCTGGGCTCCCATACACATTCTCCAAGGCCTCAAGATAGTCCTGTGCAGTCGCTTCAGGGTTACTGGCCCGTTTGGCACGGATGGTAGCCAGAGCAGGACCTTGGAGGCTCTCACTTACCCTCTTTCACTTTTCTGCTTCTAAGCATTGCCATTCTAGCACTTGAGGGGCAACATAGTCTATCCAGATCTCCCAGTCATCCTCCCCTTGTGGGGTGGGGAGGGTGCCGTAGAAAATGTTCAACCTACGGTAAGAGTCATGACTATTGGCAGGTACAGACATGGGGGCTTGCACTGGCACAGAAGGAGGAGCAATAACGGGTGCTGGAAGGGAAGAAAGTGTTGGTGGAGGAACGTTCTCAGGTGGCAATAATAGTTTCTTTAAATCCTCCACAGTTTTCCCTTCCCCCAACAACAATTTAGCAAATTTCTCCTCAAAAGTTTCAGATAATGGGGGAGGCTTCTTCTCCCTGGGGTCTTTACTGTCCCTGGTTATCACTCTCCAGACAGTGAGGGTTTCCCCTGGGGTAACAGTCTGTGGCACTTTAGAACTGTCTACAGGGTCCTTACACTCTGTTAAGGCCATGAAAGTTTGTGAGAGAGCAGATCAGTCTAGTCGCCTCTACCACTGAGGGTCTACGTAAACATTCAACCTTGCAAGTACTCCCTCTACAGTGTCCGTACTGGTATCCAGCAGGATATCCAGGATAAGTACAGCGTTTTGGGGGTCAATCTCCTCCCCAGTACACCACTTCACCAACTGGTGTACAGCCACTTCTGTTGGGGTACCCATTTATTTTTTAACAGTAATTCGTAAATGTGGCCACTAGAGGACGCTAATCCCAGCAGTGCCTCCCAGATGTAACCCCCAGGTGGCGCTATCCCAAGGGCTACTACACCTGCCTGCGTAACTGCTAACAGGTTAAGGGGCCTAGGTCCAATGGCGGGTGCCTCCACCCAGAGGTCAGGGTTAAGACAGTCTGATATGACTTGGTCACAGCCCTCTGGGTCACTGCAACCCCCCTTTCTTCCCACTAGTGGCCCACACAATATATCAGAAGTACCTTCACAGTATACACTTACCCCCAGGACTGGTTCGATCAGCTGACTCTGATGACCCCCTGTAAAACAAGATGATACAATGCAAAAGCCACAGTGCAACACTTTAACATAAATGAATACCTCAGACAGTGTAACTTTGCTGAAACAAACAGATCTGATTTATTTAGGGGAATATAACCAACACAGGGGAAAATCAGGTTAATTAGTTTAGACACCTTAATAATCACAGTACTGTGTGCATGTTCAGAGTCCCAAATTGTCACTTTCACTTGGTACCCAGGATGAGGAGGGGGGCTAGCCAGGATTGGTGCAGCTGGATGGGGCCCTGTGATGAAAAAAAACACTTGCACAATACCCAATTGTAATCCGGAGCCAGATGGCTCAGTTCGTGAAGAAATGAAACAGCAACAAATAGATGACACACTTGCAATTTGATAAACAGATGGCAGGAAGCTACCCTGCTTTGTACTCACAGACTCAATGCTGGAACTGGATGGAAAGCAGATTGTCCTAGATTGCCAGGAGGAGCAGAACATGTGGAAAAGGTCCTTGTGACTGGACCCCACTGCAGTTTAGAGCAAATAGATGTAGTCTGGATTAAGCTGGGGTTTACTTCCAGCTTCATGCACTCAATTCACTGTACAGGGGATTTGAAACGCGATTCCCCACAAGCACTACACACATTTATATGAAAAAGGAAAGTACTATACCAGGCAGGCTGCTTCTCGATCCCGACCGCAATTACTGCACGATACCTGGGAGAACACACAGCAGCTTCAGTTCCTGACAGACCGAGCGTGATTCAGCAATTTCTCCAGTCTTCTACAGGGTGAGCCTGATTTCTACTCTTCAGATCTCCTTGATTCTCTTCACAGGTCGGATTCAGTCCGAACAGACACTTGCACAAGCTGCAGACCGAAACTTTGGGCTTTACACATGATTCTCACACTAAAACTACACACCGAAGAAGCACACAGTTCCCTGTCTCTTCACTGCCCAAACTGATCTCCTTTGAGTTCCTCCCAGTTCAATTGGCTAGTTTGGCTGTCACTCACAATCAGACTCCCCCTGTTGGTGCAAAAAGGTGCCGTAGTCCAAACTACAATTTCCAGAAGCATTGGCCATACAGTACATAGGTGGCTGGCTCCACAATGAGAGTCCAAGTTCTGATTTGCCAGCAGCAGGCTCCATTTCAAAGGTCCCCCCGCACTGATTGGTCCAGTTCAGCAGTTCAACCAGAATGGAGGACTAGGCAAACACAGTTCTGACTGCAAATAAAAGCAGGTTAGACAAACTGTATTTTCGTTATTACTCTAAATGATTTCTGGCAAACAGTTATATCTTTGAAAAGTGCTCACTCTGCCCACTTAGTGACGGCAGAAACAGAGCGATTTGGCAGCAGCTCAAGTGGGACTCAAGCAGGGAAACACACAGTCTCCCCATAGAAACTAATAATGTCTGCAAGCAGACAGCTCTTAAAGAGACAGTACCAGAGGCTCTAAAAGCACTCACAGATAAACGGCTTAAATGCCAAACACCATTCAGGCTTGGAGCATTCAAGCAAGCTCCTGGAAGACTTTTTGGGAACCCTCATTTTCAGGGGGGTTACAAAGGCATATGGGCAACCACCTGTAAGGGGGGAATAAAGAAAGGCATAAGGTAACCACCCTTAAAGGGGGAATAAACAAAGGCATATGAGCAACCACCTGTAAGGGGGGAATAAACAAAGGCATACGGTAACCGCCTGTAAAGGGGGAATGAACAAAGGCATATGGGCAACTCCTGTAAGGGGGGAATAAACAAAGGCATAAGGACAACCACCCATAAAGGGGCAATAAAGCAAAGCTTATGGGCAACTGCCAATAAGAGGGAGAGAAACAAATGCATAAGGGGGGAATAAATAAAGGCATAAGGACAGCTGCCTGTAAGGGGAAATAAACAAAGGTGTAAGGGCAACTGCCCATAAAAGGGGAATAAAGAAAAGCTTAGGGGCAACTGCCAATTGGGGGGATAAACAAAGGCATAAGGGCGGTCACCTGTAAGGGGGGGAATAAACAAAGGTATAAGGGCAACCACCCGTAAGGGGGGAACAAACAAAAGCATAAGTGTAACTGCCTGAAAGGGCAGGATAAACAAAGACACAAGGGCAACCACCCATAACGGGGGTGGTGGTAAACAAAGGTGTAAGGGCAACCACTTGTAAAGGGGGAATAAACAAAAGCATAAGTGCAGCCACCTGTAAGGGGAGGATAAATAAAGGCATAAGGGCAACTGCCTGTATGGGATGGGAATAAAAAGATCATAAGGGCAACTGCCCAGTAATTGGAGGGAATAAAGAAAAGCTTAAGAAAAACTGCTCGTTACAGGCCGGCTCAGTGGTGTAAAGGGCTGAAGTGCTATACACGCCTTATTTTTTCCCCACACCGGTGGCCTGAGTTTGGGAATGAGCTCAGGTCACTAGGAAACAGTGAGAGAGGAGGGCCAAGAGAGGATTACGTGGCTGTCAGGCAACTCTCCTCTCTCGGATTGGGGTGGTGGACCTTCCCAGCTCTTGGCTGCCACCAGGTGGAGGCCTGGTGGTAGCAGAGACACATGGGAGGCAATACATAAGTCTTGGGGGGGGTGGAAGGAGCCATGGTTCCAGAATGCATGTGTGCCTCCACACACATGCATCATCTGTGTTGCTGCAGTTCAGGGAAGACAAAAAAAAGCAGAAAATTAACAGACACAAGGCTTTGTGAAGCCCAAAGAGGCACCCTGACCCACCGCCCCATTCTTGCTGGTAGGCGTCCTTGATTTGCATACTACTTAGGGGAAGATGGACCTCCCTCCTTGGCCCTGCCATGGGGGGATGGAATCCACAGGGGAACTAACCCCTCAGCTTGGAGGGAGGAATGGGATGGTCAGGGGTGCCCAGAGGAATGGAGCTGAATAGCCACCTTGATCTGGAAAATAAACTGCTCATTACAGTAAAATAAACCTGCCTGTTATAAAAAAGGGAATCCATCCTTCAAAAAAAGGAAAACGAGCACCTACCCATCCAAACAAATCAAAAAAGAGCAGACACTCATCAAAAAAAAAAAGAAAAAAAGGGCAATTGCCCATTAAAAAGTAAATATAACTGTCTATATCAAGGGGTAGCAGGAGGCGGTGGTGGTGCTGGTGGCTGCTGCTGCTGAATTTCTCTGGCTGTCGCTGCTGGCAACTCACCCACCCACCCACTGGATCAGAATGTGCAGAAGACAGACCTGGCATATCAGAAGGTCATCACACTCCTGTCTCTCAGTGGCATCCTGTTGCAGTCCTCTGGCATCCTGGGCACCTGTGGAAAGAAATTCACTGAACTCAGCCAGCTGTGCACATGGAATAGGGGACACAGGAGTGGCATAATGTGCATAACAGATGTACAACCAGCCGACACATGATCCACCATGCCACACATAGGAGGAGGAAGTCAAACAGCCACAACAGAATGTGCATGACATACCAGAGACAGTACTGTGGACCTGAACAGTAAAGGCCTGCGAGTGTACCGTGCTACAGTGGAGCATGACCAAGCCGTGCAAGAAACACACAACACCGGCAAGCATGCCAGATGTCGAAACACAGCACAAGCAACAGCAGCGCCAAGCCAGAACACAGTAGGTCGTGCCATGGCCTGAGGGGCTGCAAACTGCACCCACACAACCAGTGCCCTTTACACCAGCTATTTTGCATACAGGCCAACACAGATGTGCAGGACAACAAACATCCATGAGTCACCCTTGTCAACTGCTCCCACAGCACAACAGTATATGGATGGCACCATCATGTAGCACGGTGTGCAGCAGTTGGAGTAACATGCGAGTACTGCAGTATTGTATGTTGGGGGACCCTGTATACAGTTTACTTCAATAGCACAACACTGGTGTGGGAAACTGAGCTGCCTGGAGGTACCCCTATCCCAGCAGATGCTGGTCCACCTTAGGTACAAGTTTGCCACTCATACAGAGCCAGTGCAAGACAGTGGCCCTGCGAAGACCCAGTTCTGTCTGAATGCATGCATGGCCCTGCCTGTTTAAAGTGGAATAATCCTACTCTGGACATCACTGTGTTGTTTAGACACTACTGGCTATGCAACACAATGCCGATCACATATGGTAAGGTTCATGCAACGCCCACAAATGCCCCCTTCACTGCTGGCCCCATGCCACATAAGCCCAGCTCTGTTGTGATGCAATGGCAGGACACCATATGCATATGGCACTGGAGTTGGCACACAGATGTAGTCAAACCCCACAGGTACTGTATGTGGTACATGGCATGTCACAGTGATGTACTGGTACAACACTGGCCTGTGCCTACCACTGCCAGACAGATATGTACAAGAGATCTGACTGACAATGACAGACATACTGCCTGGGGCTGTAAGCATAACCACAAATGCCCTGGTGCAACAGGTCAGTGGCATAGGGGACATGCCACTTCTTGGTGTAATGCATGCCAAGGCACAGTACACACACACACACACGCACACACACACACACACACGCACACACGCCAGCATGCCTACCACAAGGATAAGCACAACAGTAGCAGCACAGACTCTGATTCATAACAGTGTCAGTGGTGAGACAGTGCCCTAAGGGCTGGATGAGTGTCGCAGCCACAACTGTTGGGGTGCTGCCCCAACATGCATGTGTGCAGTCATTTGAGACACACACATGGACATCCCCCTCCCACATCAGAATGATGCAGCATGGTGTAGACATGCAACCTAGAGGGCGTAACAACAAAGAAGGGTATTTACACAGATGCATGTCTGAGGAATGTTCCTCAGCTGGCTAGCCATGCTGGACCCCATCATGGCCTGGCAACCTTTCTTCCCTCTGCTGGACCACGTGGCCCCGCTGGCTCTGCCTGGTTCTAGTCTGTCCTTTTCCTGGGCCCTGGTATCTGTGGAGGAGGACAGAGGAGAAGTTATCAATAGCATGCAGTGGAACACATGGCATCGTACTATAAACCCTAAACATTATACACATCTGTATACCGGTACTGTGCACCAACAGCCACATGTGCATGGTGTGAGTGGACAGGACTGGCAGGGCTACATCCTACCATTGTGCACAGCTATGGCACTCCACACAGGCAGGTGAGCCAGGGCCCAGACAAAGCAGGTATGATACATCCCACTGTTGTAACTATAGACTAACACTGCGTATGAAAGCCCATGTAGTGCCCATTGTCACAAACGCACTCAGCAGGTCAGGCCCTCTGCCTCCACAGTGCCAACCTCAGAGCACAATAATGTGAACAGGTAACAGACAGAGTAACCCTCCTGTCTGCTTTTGGGTCTGAATCATCTTTAGTCTCAAGTTCTGGGGGCATTCAAACTGTGAACCTTATGCTAGCGTTCCCAAGGTACAGGCTCAAATACGTACCCTCTTCGGGGACTGCGGTACAATCTTTCACCAGGGGCACCAAGCCAGGCTTCCAAGATGAACCCTTAAAACTCTATAAAAGACCTTAGGTATATTCTTACCTTCTCCCAGTTTGGTAACACCATCAAGCCCTTGAACAATTGTCAACCTTAACCATCTATACGTCACATGCAAAAAGAACTTGGAAGACACACCCAGGCAGTATCTTTCAAATAAAGACTTTAGTAAAAGATAAAGATATGAAAAATGTAAACCCAGAACAATATATCAAAGAGCTCACAATCACAGAAAACAACAAGGGAAGATTACAAAACAAAAACTCCTACCAAAATACATTAAGATCTTTTCTATTTAATGTATTACCTCTGTAAGTGCAATTAAATTTAAATCAGAGAGCTGTGTCTCTCTCTCTCTCGGAGTCCCAAAATAATATGTCCTATTTCCCAGTTACAAGGATACATTTCAACCCCATCTCCTCACCCCTTGGTGAGTCATCTAGCTCCACGTTTTAGAATATAAAAAGAATACAAACATGATGTCCTAACAGGAGGTATATTAAATAAGGTGACATCAGCAAAAACTCATTTCCAAAATTATGAGTCTTTGATCCACCAGTTCCTTTGAAGTTTACAACCCTGCAATTCCATCACCCAGGTGTGAGATAACCTGACAGAAATCAGCTAAATGATGTCCTGTCCTGTAATAAACTGTGGGCTGGATATTCAAAAGGGTTGTGCCATGCGCAATAGGGTTGCGCCTGCGCAAGTCTGAAATTGCGCCATTCTGCCATATTCAGCAGGAGGCAGTTGCGCCCCCCCCAAGGCAAGCTAAGCAACAGCGCAATGCAAATGAATGCATGCTGAACTGGAGGGGGAGGAACCATGCATAAACTGCACAGCCCGATATTCAGCGGGCTGTGCTGAGTTGTGCAGGCGCAACCCCCAACCTGCGCCTGCACAACTTTGAGCCAAAAAAAGGAGTAAGTCGAGGGCCACCCACAGGTGAGCTGCCACATTGCAGGGCACAGCACAGCAGCTGCCACCTGTGGCTGGCCCTCAACCTACTCCCTGTGCCCCCTGCAGCCCGATCAGCAGGCAAAAGTGTAAAACCCACCCTCAACTGGTCCGATCAGGGCATAAGGTTAAATAACCCCCCACTAGCCCAATCGTGGGCATAAGCTTAAATAAACCCCCCACCAGTCCGATCAGCGGCAGCACAGAGTCCAACCCCCCAAGGACATATCCCTGGTGATCCAGTGGATCATTAAGCCCGATCCCGGCTAAAACGCTAAACCCCCACCCCTAGGAACATATCCTGGTGGTCCAGTGGACCGCTAAGGCTCGATCGCTGGCTGCATAATGTGGCGACACCCCCAAGACCATATCCCTGGTGATCTAGTGTCCCCCACCCCACCCACCCACGAAGCCCCACCACCCCACCACCCCACTCCCCCTGCAAGCCGGGTGCGGCAGCATCCCACCCGCCTGCCGCCACGCCGTCCGCCGACTGACTGCCCAGTAGGGCTGCACGCCATTTGGTGCAGAGCAAAAACGTTCTCTTTGTAAGAGTTTCTGAAGTCCGTCCCCATCTTGTTTTGCTTCATCCATTTAATGCCCAAAAATCTGAGGTTTGAGGGGTCGTTGTTATGAAACTCTCTAAATTGGGCCCTTGTTGGATCATGTCATATGCGTTACTAATGGACCTCACATGCTCCTGGGTTCTAGTCTTGAGGGGTATAATAGTTCTGTCAAGGTACACTATGTTACATGGACACCACAAAGCATACCTAAGGAAGTCTGTGTTGCAAGTAATGCATTCCCTGACCTCAATTTTTCTACCTTAGCTGTTGAGTTCTAGTTCCTTGGATTGGTTACAGTAATGGCAGATGTTACAATGGCCGGATCTGAAGATTCTGTTTAGGTTTTTTTGGAAGCCAATTCAAGTTGTCAGACTGGGGTTCACTCACTTTGAATTGGCTATGAACTAGCCAATCGACCCCTCAAGTTTGCTGCCCTCTTAAAATCAGTCTGAGAGAAATTCCCAATGCTGTCTGACAAATTCTGCTCATCTAAAACTACAGGCCAATACTGTCTTTATAAGGGTCTTACTTTACTATCCATACTGCTAAACTCAGTGGTAAAACTCTGTTTTTATCTTTTTGTTTAGGCCTAAGTGAAGAATGCCTGTCAAAGACCCTAGCCCTATTCCAGACCTCGTTGATCTGTGTGGCACTGTAATCCCTTTCCAAGAACCTATTACTGAGTTCTCAAATGTGGTAATATCTGAACAGTTTCATTTGAAATGCAGAAACGGCCCATAATGAATGGAATTAACCAGATGTCTAGTGAGCTACTGGCATGCAAGAGGCTGTTGGTAGCCATGGGCTTGCGAAAACCTGTTGTGGACACCTTATTGTTTGTATCAGCCATTAGCATGACATCCAGAAAATTGAGCTGTATATAACAAGGGCATAAGAAGCATACCTGTGCAACAGTAGGGAAGGCCATTGTACCGTGGGTGTAGCCCAATACAGTGGCTGGTCCAAGAGTGGCACACCCTGTACTATATATTAGTACAGCATGCATTATGTGGCATGTGCGTATCAGCACCCATGATACAGAACATGGATAGTATACATGGAACAAACAGCAGCCACTGCGGGGTGCCGTTGGATACACATGCCACCATAGCTGCCTGTAGACCACATGTCACATGACAGTCATTCACCCTGACACTGCAGCCATGCCACCGTGTAACCACACACCCTTGGTGCCATGGCAGGTGCACGTCTCATCGATTCAAAGTGAGTTATGTAATTTACAGTGCACCAAGGACATGTATTGGCACCATGATCCCATACACCTGCACTGGTAAGAGCAGGCTATTCAGCGGTGCAGGTTCCACTGGACAGAGGGCACACAACAGGGACACACACAGTACAGTGCACTGTCCCTTAGGAACAATAACACAGAGATATATTAGCAGTAAAATGCTACTGCATACAGGTCACAACCCAAACCATACATAGGGCCATCTGCACTCACCTGGCCTTGGCACCATGCCACTCTCCAGCATTGCCCTCAGCAGTTGCAGGTGCTGTGGCTCCCTTCAGCGGAGATCATTATAGCGGCGGTGACACTGGTTGCTGGTGTAGTTGACCGCTGTGTGGTGTGTAAGGCACCTAGTCACAGAGGCCCACACCCTGCACCTGAGCCTGTCTGCATCAGCCCCCTCTCCTAGGAGCTGATCCTCTCTGGGCATCGCCAGGTTCACTAGTTTGACCAGCTTGGTGGCAGACCACCTGGTGTCCCTCTGCAGGACTGACCTCCTCCTCCTCCTCCTCCTCCTGTCAGACATGGTGGTGGCAGCAGCGTACACAGTTCCAGCCTTCACACTACGCGACTGACAGGTGCCTGGCTCTATTGATGTAGCTTTCTGTTTGTGCAGCACATTTCACCGTTAGCACAGCATTAACATTAATTAGCGCTGCGCTATGTGCATTTCCAGTGGAGGGCATTCCACATGTGGCAGGCATCAGGTGGCACATGAGCATGATGTGCATGCGCAGGTCAGCGCAACATATTTGCAGCGCCATAGCGCATCATACAGCGCTGTATCATGATGTTGCTCCTGACTTATGACATCATGCCTGTATCAGGTATGGATGTAACGCAAGCACTAGCGCTAATATGTCAATGCTAGGGGCAAACCTTCAATGTTCAACCGGTGCATGCAAATGAGCTAATTTCACAGTTGGAGGGTAAATTCAGCATTTACATGTCATTAATGGAATGTATTCAATCATTTGCTGTGTGTTGGGTCTGGCAATGCAGGAACATGTACGTGTCTGGCCAGGGGGCAGTGAGGCCTGCACACCACTGTACCTTTTCTCTGTGTTCTGCTGTGTGTGTGCAATGCTCAATGCTGTTGTGTCTCCATTTTTCCAACAGGGACAATGGATGATGCAGGCAGGTATAGATAATGCAAGTTCAACGAAGAGGAGTTAATGACTCCAGCACATGAGTATAAGGCCCATGAGGAAATCATCTCCAGGAAAAGTGGGTCAAGGGCCGCAATCAGAGTGGCATGTCAGGACATCATAGAAGCCATGAATGTGGTAGAGGGGAGATGGAGAACCCTCAATGATGTCTGCATGCACCTCACAGACATGAAGAGGTGGGCCAAGAGATAATCTCCAAGGCCCAGAGAGACTTCAGAGCCACAGCTGGGGGCCCGCAGGCAGCTGTCCCCCTAGCCCCCATAGAGGAGGTGATCACAGTGGCATGGGGTCATAATGTCATGGATAAAATTGCGCAAGTATAGACTGTGCACAGACAACAGTGTGGGGCAACACAGTGGGCGGTACATAATACCGACCGCACAAAAATGCTGCACACCCAATGTATTCTTTAGTTTTTGTGGAGGGCAGAGCCCCCCCCCAGAATAATAATAATCAACTCCAAGGAAGTGTGGACAGAGCGATAAGTTAAAACTCCCATTGCGGCACTTACTCATGGCCACACAGACTGGAGTAAAATAAAATGTTCCTTGAGCAGAGTTTCAAACCCTGGTCTCTCCCCCTTACCCACTGCTGGGTCGAGTGCCTTGGCCATTTCACCACAGGAGTGGCTCGACCTAGCACTTGACCAGCAGTACTCACAAACCTTTTCCTCACTTCCATGTTCCATTCTACAGTGACAGGGGTAGCGACATTGTCATATCGCTCTCATACCACTGTCACTGTACTTCCTTACGAGCTTAAGACAGTGCGGTTCTTCATGCACAGTTTTGTCTGCGCTATAGTGACCCAGTACCATCACAGCCACCCTCACCACTGTGGAAGTGGCTGGTGTGTCAGGTCACGGATATGAGTGCCACATTGTACCAGCCCAGTCATGAGAGTAATGGCATTTACACCATCGCATTGGCCTTGTGTATGTGTATACACTGGTGGTGCTGGGGTGTGCATAGAGGACAGGTTACAGGTTCTTTTTGTCCCAGACACACAGACACAGTGTGGGGGAACAGGATGTAAGGCACCAATCTGTTGTATGTGTACCCATCCATCTGTAGTTATAGTCATGCATCCTACTTGGTCCATGGGACAACATACACGTGGGTCATTATTGTTCCATGCCCACCTGTAAAGGTATACCTGTTTGTAGTAGTGGATAGGCCCAACAGTAGGCCATAATTTGTCCATGGTATAGATATGGGGAACACTTGGAGCTAATCTATCATATTTACATGTAATATTCATATTTATTTATTTGAAATTTGATAACCGAGAAAGGCACACTGAGCGGAGGCTTGTTTCCAGGTGCAACCTGGAGGAAAATGATCAGGGAGAAGAATAACAAAAATTGCAAGCAAACAATAACAACTGGCAGTACAAAACAAAGTATGAAAACAGCAAACATGACCGGGCATAAAACAAAAATTTCATATACAAAACATTACAAACATGTCAAAACCACTTAGAGACTGAGTGCAGCAAAAATAAGTGACACCATTGGTACAGGAGACTGGGATTAAAAGTGTAGGAGACATTAAGTGCATTAACAGGACAAAGAGGAGGAAAGTCATCAAGGGAAGGTGTGGGCTAGGGATGGCAAGAAGTTAGGAGGACAGAGGCATGGTAGGGGGAGAGGCACGAGCAGTCAGAGCGAGGTAACAGAAATAGAAAGGACTTAAGGGAAATGAGCATGGGGCAGTGACATGCTTCCCTGGGAAGCTGGTTCCAAAGAGAAGGGAGGCGATAGGAAAAAGCAGACTTCCCAGCCTACGAATGGGGGTTGGGGAGGGAGAAAGAATGAGAGTCCCTGGAGTGAAGGAAGTAGGTAGAAAGGTAAGCAGGCAATAAGTGGCAGGAGAGATATGAGGGGAGGGTCCCGAACCAGTATTTGGCAATTAGGGAGATGCTGTGGACCAGGTGCCTGTGGGAGGCACAATGGAAAGACAGGAGTAGAGGAGACAGTGGTGAGTGAGGGGAGGGGAGGAGGTTGCAAAGCGACAGAAAGAATTTAGGAAAGTGCCAAGTTTTGAGAGGGAAGTTTCAGGGGCAGAGGCATAAACAACATCAGCATAGTTAAAGACGGTTAAGATTCTTTTAGTGACAAGGTCATGGTGAGTAGATAAAGGGAGGCACTCTTTGTGATGGTATAGGATGCTGAGTTTTGGGGGGAGTTTGGTACAGACGGCGTAAATATGGGAGGAAAAGTCTAGGTTGCTATCCAACCAGACTCCTAAATATTTGAAAGTATGGACCACATCTGGGGGAAGCTGTGCAGAGTGCGGAACATGGGGGTGGGTTGAAGTCTAGACAGCCTCTGTCTATAACCAAAGAACATAGATACAGTTTTCTTGGAGTTTAATTTTAACTGGTTTGCCTGGAACCATAGCTGTACTTTTTCAAAGCCGTGCTGTGGGGAGGGGGAGGTAAAAACAGCACTGGGGTGGACTCGGAGGAATAGATCATGGTGTCATCTGCGTACATATGTACTTGGGACACAGAGCAGACAGAGAGGAGGTAATTTATAAGGACAGAAGAAAGGATGGGGCTCTTGGGGTACATCAGCAAGAATAGGGAGGAGGGAGGCTAGGGCATTGCCAATTAGGACTGACTACTGTCTGTTGTCCAGGTAGAAACTGAACCATTTGACTACAGTTTGAGACATCCCGAGAGAGCGGAGTTTGTAAAGCAGTAGGAGGTGGGAGACAGAATCAAATGCCTTTGCCAGGTCAATAGGAATGGCAGCAGTAATTTGGTCATACTCCATCTTGGAGTGTATAGAGTCGGAGACCTGGAGCAAGGAAATAACAGTGGAATGCTGTTTTCTGAAACCCGATTAAAAAGGGGAAAGAGTGCCAGACACTGTGAGATGGTCCAGGAGCCTGGAGTAAACCAAAAACTCTTGCAGTCTGGCAAGAGAGGGAAGAGAGAGAGAGAGAGAGAGAGAGAGAGAGAGAGAGAGAGAGAGATGGACCTGTAGTGAGTGGGGGAAGTCGGATCCCCACCCTTTATGAAGTGGAATCACTTTAGCCAGTTTCCAGGTCTGTGGGATGGAGCCATTTGAGAGGGAGAGATTTAGCAGGTGGACTAGGCAATGACTGAGGCAGAGATGCAAAGGAGTTTTGGATGTAGACCTTCTGGGTAAGATTTTGCTGGGTTAAGGGACATTAGCACTTTAAATACAAACATAATCTCCTCTTTCTGCTTCCCTTACAGCACATCAAGGCTCCCCTCGTGGGTGTAGGTCATGAGGGTTCGACACCCTCTCCCGAGCTTAAGGACCCCGCAGCATTTCAGCCAGGTAATTTTAGCATTTCCGAGCAGCCTTCCAGCGTGCACCACTCCAGACACACAGCCCTGAATTTCTCAGAACTCAGAGTAGGAGCAAAGAACTTGAACCTTTAACTAAATGCTTTAAATTGACTGGAATCCTGCTAAGAGGCTTTCCTGTCCCCACACATGTGGAGATAGTTTTATTTGTATAAACCTCAGCATCCCAGTTGCCAATTTTACTGTTTCCCAGTGGGTGCCTAAGGAGCCGTTTGGCACCATTTCTTAGTTTGAATTTAGTTGCACTCACCCTATGCTGCCTAGCTAGTGAATCTCCTTGTTGTATCTGTAATAGTCTCAGTGTCTCAGTAACCAATTTAAATTGCTTACCAGCGGGTGCATTAAGATCCGTTTTGGCGCCATTTCTCAGTTTGAATTTAGTTGGTCTCACCATACGCTGCCTAGCTAGAAATTTCCTTGTATTATTTTGTAACATTGTCAGAGTCTTAGTGGCCATTTAAATTGACTACCAGCAGGTGCCTTAAGAGCTGTTTTGATGCTGTTTCACAGTTCAGCTTGCTCTCTCCCTACACTGCCTAGGAAGTGCTTTCTGTTAAAAACAAAAAATAAGAGGAAAACAACAACAACAAAAAATATTTAACAAGTCTGTGCAAAGCCAGTGTCTAAATCTGCTCGGTTTAAATGCTAGTGCTTCCCAATGCTGCAGCATGTGGTAGTGATTTTAGCAAAGTGGATTTAACTTGGAACATTGGCCACACTAGAAACTGTAGCCTGTTGGATCTTAGTGTTACTTAACTGCAGACATAGCAAAAGACTCCCAATGTAATTCAAATTCATCCCTCCGCCCCCTCCCCCATCTGCATCTCTGAAATCTTGCATATATCATCTCCTCTTTCTGCTTCCCTTACAGCACATCAAGGCTCCCCTCGTGGGCGCAGGTTGTGAGGGTTCAACACCCTCCTCTGAGCTTAAGGACCCTGCAGCATTTCGGCCAGGTAATTTTAGCATTTCCGAGCAGCCTTCCAGCGTGCACCACTCCAGACACACAGACCTAAATTTCTCAGAACTCGGAGTAGGAGGCCCGCTGACGCTACATGTTAGTTCCCCACCACCCCCACCACCACCCTTGGTCGACTTGGTGATTTAAAGATTTATAGAGAGACAAGACTCAGGTGATTTGGTGATTTATAGAGAAACAAGACTCAGGTGACTTGTCAAAAACCAATCAGGCAACTCTCCCATTTGCAGGTTATCATTACTTGCCACTAGCGCCTGCTATTCAGACCATACATAAGAGTACACATAACCTGCTCAAAACCCTTGCCTTATATCTTCTCACGCAGCAGCACTTAACTTTCCATTCTTTAATGATCCATAACATAAACAATTATGGATTCGATACATAACATTTCTATAGAATTCAAATGCAGGTCCATCTCATATCTACTAGGCATCAAAGCTATATCTCTCCCTCTCTCTCTCTCTCTTTCGTACAAAATGTTGATATGGATAACTCTCCTCTCAACAACTCTCCCTCCTAGTGTACCACTCCCCCTGCCTCTTCCCTACTCTACCACTCACTACCCCCCCTGCCCTCCATATACCCTTTCTGCTGCCCACCCCAGTGATAACTAACCCCTCAGTAACCATGTCCCACCCCCCCACCTCCCACTTGCTCCAAACCACCTGCTCCCTGAAGCCATGATTACTCCATTCCTATATAGCCCAGAATTATTGCACTTCACCTGCTCTCATGTTACCAATAATCTAACCCAACATGCAGGCCCAGTACTGTGCAATCGCAAAAATATCCTAATAAGTGCCCTATCCAGGGTCTCCATTATCCTGCTGCCCTTTATGGGTAATATTCATGCCAATCCTGGCCCTACTATCCCCACCCCTTGCCTGTCAGCACATTCCAAAGGACTACATCTGGCTGTTGTAAATATATGTAGCCTCCAAAAGAATCTTGCCCCGCTCCAAGCCTGGGTCTGCCTACACAACCCCGATGCACTAGCTGTAACTGAAACATAGCTGTCCCAGAACACCCCAGACTTGGCTGTTTACATACCAGGCTACTCATTGTTCAGATCTGACCGGCTGAACAGGCGGGGTGGAGGGAGTGCGCTGTACCTTCAGGACCACCTGCAAGGTATTAAAATTACTACGATGAGCCCTATGGCTGGTGTCCAATCCCTCACCATTGGGGTGGCTGTTGGCAACTTGGGTAAATCCCTCTGTCTTATGTCACTCTACATTCCCTCTCGCAACCAGAAGGAGGCTTTCGCATCCATCTTAAATATCATCGCCCAGCTACCAAATAGCTCCAAAATCATTGCCCTAGGTGACTTTAATACAGACTGGCTTGACCCCAACCTTCCTCCCTCAGGGACGCAGCCGCTGCCCACAATGTTTCTCAAATGGTTCATGCCCCTACTAGAGTAAACCAACTCTGGGACACTAGTTCTCTCATTGATCTCATCCTCACGAACCACCCTGAGCACATACAGGATGTCCAGGTCCTCCCAGACTCACTCAGTGATCACTCCCCTGTTACCTGCTGCTGGACAAATAGCTGGAAGCCCCCCTTCAAGGATCTCCATGTACCACCAGCTAAAGAAATGGTCCCTAGCAAAACTCTGTAACCATCTCCTTCACCTTGACTGGTCCCCACTTGATCACCAGTCTTCGGTGGACACCGCCCTGTCCTTCTTCATAAGCTTCTTCCAAGCTGCCTGTGACATCTTCGCCCCCTTTGTTAAGTGGATAGAAAAAAATAAATCCTCACCATGGTTAAATCAGTCATTGCTTGATCTAATTAAGGCCCGTGATGACCTATGGCACCATGCCCTTGAATCTGGCTGCCCTTCTGATCGCCAGCTGTATCACGCTGCCTGAAACTCATGCATCTGGGCTATCCACCAGGCAAAGGCTGCTTTTTGTCAAGCAAACCTTACTGCCACCTGGGGAAATGGAAAGAGGTTCTGGGAAAATATGAAAGAACTTAGTGGCAAGTCTGCCTCCGCCCTCCCACAATGCTTATCAATGACGGTGTCTCCACACACGACCCTAGGAGGATAGCAGATGCATTCAATGCTTCATTCTCTGACCTCAGTTCTATCCTTCCCCCTGACTTCTTTACTGTATCTACTGGACAGTCCCCCCCCCCACCTTTTCATTTCAAAACTATCTCTCCTAGTGCCGCCTGCCCGTATCTCGCCATGTTCCTTGGAAGGACAAGGCAGAGAGGTGATTCTCTTGATGCAAAGCTGCTCTCCTTAACCCTTGATGCAGTTCTAACACCCCTAACAAAAATACTCAACATGTCTCTGTGCCTAGGGTAGTTCCCTTCACAATGGAAAAGGGCGGTCATTACCCCAGTTCATAAAAGCAGAGACCGTACCTCTTGTAATAACTATAGGCCCATCTCCATACTTCCTCCCCTCTCAAAAGCATTGGAAAGAATTGTTGCAGATCAACTTTCCGATTATCTAGACTCATACCACCTACTATGCCAGCAGCAGCATGGTTTCAGGAAAGCGCACAGCACTACCACCACCCTGCTTGAGTTTACCTCCTTTATCCATGATGCCCTTGATCAGGAAGCCCTGGCTGGATCTGTCTATATTGATCTCTCCAAGGCTTTTGATACTGTCAAGCACATTATGTTGATAAATTCCCTCCACTCTGTTGGTGTCTCTCATGAGACAGCTGACTGGTTCTCCAACTATCTCCATGACCGTACCCAGCAAGTAAAAATAAATAGCATCCTATCCACAACCCTCCCAGTCCACTTGGGTGTCCCACTGGGGTCTATCCTAGGCCCGCCCCTTTTCTCTTTATACTTAAACTCCCTCCCCTTGGCCTCCAATGGGTGCCTGCTCCTTTATGCTGACGATGCCATGATCTTTAGTCAACACCCTAACCCTATCCAGCTCCAAAAATCCTTGCGGGGCTCCTTCGCTGAAATAGAATCATGGTTTACCTCCCACAAGCTTGTCCTAAACTAGAAAAAAAAATAAGGTCATGCTATTCACCCACCCTCAACATAAGCATAACGCAGCCAAATTATCCATATTAAATTCCCAAGGTACCTTGCTGGAATCAGTCACCAGCTTTAAATATCTAGGGGTCACCCTTGTCTCGGCCCTTACCTTCAGCGATCATAAAACTTTGACATGCTCTGCTATTAACATCAGAATTGACCTCCTGTATAAATTTAGACCGTCTCCCACCTGTTGCCCTCTGTCTAGCCATTTCCGGCTCCATCCTTTCCCTAGTGGACTATGGGATAATCATATATGGCGCTGCCTCCGACACTGCCCTAACCAGTGTAAAACACACCCTAAACAAAGCCTGCCGGCTGGCCACAGGCTGCAATCGGCACACATATACCTGTGAAGTCTATCGACGCTCATCATGGCTAAACCTTCAGGGTCGTCTATGCTATCAGACCTGCTTATTTGTCAAAAAAATCCAACTGGGGCCAGCTCCCTCTGGCTGTCTCTCGCTCCTCCAAACCAGCTTGCTAACACAGGCTACAAGACACTCTGACTCTACTACCTTTCATATCCCTTTTGCAAGGACCACTACTGGCCAAAGGTCCTTTCACTACAGGGCTCCACTCTGGATGAACTCTCTCTCCCTGATCCTACCCTATCTGTTCCCAGGTTGGGGCCTTTTAAAACTGAGCTACGTGGCCACATTATGTCCGGCTCTATATGTGATTGCAGTTAAACCACTCAAACAAGGGCGTTTCCGTTTGTACCTGATCCTAATATAATATATGATTTACTGTTTCACACCTCTGGTGTTGCTCTATGTACGTATTAACCATTACTGTCTCTGTACTTAGTCACTGTAATATAGTCTACTCTGTATCTGTCTTCATTCTATGTATGACGTGAAACCTTTGCAAATGAGTCCCTGACTCAAAGGGTTGTAATTCCAGGACTTGATATAAATAAAAATAAAATAAATACATACCTATGTGGGTGAGATGGGAGGGAGATGATAGCTAATATCAGGAAAAGGGGGGAGGGACCCATAGGGGTGGCAGAAAGGTTGTCGGGTAGGTCACAGCTGGTGAAAGATTTATTGAAGGTCTCAGTTATAGCAGCTGGGTCAGAGATTTGCCAGTCATCCAGTTGGATTATTAGAAGTGCTAGAGAGGCCGGGGGGTTGAAGAGGGAATGGATAACATTCCAGAAACTTGTGGGAGACCCAGAGTTAGCCTGGAGTTGGGATTTAAAGTAGGCATCCTTAGCCTGGTGGATAGCCTTGGTACAAGCATTGTGGTGTGCTTTGTACAGAGGTTGGAGTGTAGGGGAGATGGAAGATTTAAATTGTGCCCAGTATTTGTCCCAGACTTTTTGGAGGAATAGGAGGTCTGGTGTGATCCACGGGTTGTGGAGATGCTTAATTCTGGCCCTCTGGGCATGGGTATTCTAGATCCATGTTAGAGTGTCTGTGAAAATTTGAAGAGCTGAGTCAGCATCAGGTGCGGAGAGCATTTTCAGACCAGTCATCATGAGACAGGTCCTGGAGTAGAGTAGCAGTATCAAGGGCACAAAGAGGGCAGTACCAGATATATTTGGGGGTTGAGAGGGGGACAGCAACTTTTCTTACACAGAAGGTGATGCAGTGATCACTTAGGGCATCTGGGAGGACGCTAGCAACAGTGATCCTGTGGGGGTGGGAAGACAGCACCCAATCAAGGAGGGAATGGTTTGGGGAATTAGGATTTAGGCATGTTGGCTACGAGATCAATTGCGTGAGGTTTAGCGACTCAATCTTGAAAAGGGTGGGCTTAGCAGGTGGGGAGAGCCAGTTGAGATTAAAATCTCTTAGTAGGATGAGCTCACCTTTGCCCAAGCATGAGGAGATGGAGGAGATACATGCTACAAGGGAGTCGTGAGTCACTTTGGGGGGGAGTAAAGTACATGTGCGTGTGCCTCCCTGGACCTACCTTACTGATATCCCGAGTTGTCCACTGTATTGGATTTTCTGTGGGGCACCCGAGCAGCCCATGACTGTTGGTTGTGTCAGTCAAGGGGTGTAGGCCATTTGCTGGTATGTGGATGGGCTTGCTGTCTCTAGGATAAACTACCACTGTGCGAAATGTGTGTTGTCGCCTGGGTGATCATTGGTGATGGTATGTGTGGAGTGTACAGCACCAGGGTGTATGGCCACTGCACTACAAAGGTGGCATTAATGTGGATTAAGCAATAATGCACGACAGGGTGTGTGTTGTGCTGGGATAACATCACGCCTTGGGTGGTTGGGCACAAGTCCGCAGGCCAAGTGCACCCAACAACCGGTATGTTACGTTATCCCAGCACGACACACACTCTGGAGTGTAATATTGCTATTACACAATGGCTCCGTTTCATAAAAAAGATAAGAAGATAAAAAAAATTCAGTTTTAAAATGTATTGTGTGTTTTTTGTATGCCTAAATATACAGTTTTAAAAATAAGTCCCGATATTCCTCTTTTGGCCACAAGGTGGAGCATCATTCTTATCTGTAAGTGTTTTTCTCCCCACCCATGTCTGTGCTCTGTGTCTCCCTCTCAGTCCTTTTTTTTTTTGTTTGTTTGTTTTCTGTGATTGTGTCCCTGGCTTTAATTCAACCGGTTCCGCTGCCTTTACTGGGACCGGGTGAATGTTTTTCATGTAGAAAGCTGTTCAGCATGAAACATGTTCCAAGACCAAGGTGATTGTCTGAGTGACTTTTCATGTGGGACTGTGAGAAATGTGCTTCAGATGTGATCAGTAAGTGTCTCGGCCCCGCTGTTGATTTTTTTATTTTGTTTTTTCTTTAATACAAAAGTACTTAAATCCTGTCGGCATGCAGCTATTCACAGAAACGGATGGTGCAATGTGCGCCTTGCAAACTTAGCGAGACACTGTGAAGCCATACGCAGAGGCGGGGTTTGTGTTCAGCAGACAGAACTGGTAGAAATGAATTAGCTGCTCTATGGAAAACTCTACTTTTAGTTGTCCAAGACAGCAGACTGTGATTTACTAGGAGGGAGTTTGTTGTGTGTGTTGTTGTGGCTGGTGGGGAAAGCAAGTGAGATTCACGAGTGAACATGGGAGGGGGTCGCAAAGTCCACAACGACTTCCACATGACAGGGCGCAGTGATTTTTTTTTATATTTACTAAGGTCCTCTTGCTGCTGGTCCTTTGTACAGTGATGTTACACTGAGATAACATCACTGTTGAAGGATGGACCAACCAGTCACAGCCCAGGATTCTTTCCTTGCCATTGTATAATACACATTACACTGGGCCTGCATGCTGCCATGATCAGCACACAGGCATGTACATTGTTCTGCAATATTTCTTCTTCTGTTTTCTCAGCAGTTCACTCTATCATTATGGACATCCTCCCTGCTAGTAGTCCAAGACCATCTGCCCCTGCTGCACATCCATGATGGGGTGGAGTCTGACTCCTGCAAGGAAAAGAATGATGAGGATGAAGAAGATGACTAAGATGAGACCCTCACTGAGGAGTGCAGAGAAAAGGGGTCTGGAGAGGTTGTCTATCCATGCCAGCCCACTGATCAATGGGGCCCAGTCCCTCTCTTCCTCAGCATGGCCATTACTGTGCCACCCCTGCCCATGGCCCTTGGCACAGCCAAAGCTGTGCCATCCCAGGATCCCATCACCAGCACTCTCAAGTACTGTGGTGGCCAGACCAAGCCCTGGCTGTTCAGGTGGGGGTACTGTACCCCCCACGGTGGAGGCCTTGGCATACTACCACCCCAGCAGTTCAGGCATATGGATGCCCGGCACACCCAGGACGCCAAGGACACCGTGTACCCCTAGCCATGACTTCTTCCTCTGTGAGTTAAGTACCCAGCAAGGGAGTGGCCCTGGGCAACTAACACATCCCCATACTTATTCCCCCATTGTGTGGATAGTGACCCCTTCCCCCGCTACCCTCCTGGATGCAGCGTTTGCAGGTCTGTCTCCATGGAAGTAGTACGGGATGCAACTAGGGTGCATACTGGCACCCCAGCCCTATAAAAAACATGGGCCACCTCATGCCCCCCCTTCACAGTACCAATTCCCCCTCCTGGATGGCGTACTCTTTCTGCTCAGCCCTCCCCCACCTGGATGGTCTGTTATTTTATTTCAGTCCCTTTACCCCCCTGCCTGGATGGCTTCATGTTTTATTTCAGATTCCTTACCCCCCAACCTGGATGGCTTAATATTTTATTTCAGCTCCTTTACCCCAGTCTGGATGGCTTAATATTTTATTTCAGCTCCTTTACCCCACCCCGTCTGGATGGCTTAATATTTTATTTCAGCTCCTTTACCCCCAGCCTAGAAGGCTTATTATTTTATTTCAGTCACCTTTACCCCCCCGCCTGGAAGGTTTATTATTTTATTTCAGTCCCATGTTTTTGTTTTCTCATCATCTTTATCCTTTCATTAATAGAATACTTGAACACATTCCAGTCTCCTGTGTGGTCTATGCTCACCGTCTGGGTCAGAAGAGGTCTATGATGAGGTGGGTTGTATGCTCCTGTGACCTCTTGGCCATCATGGGTTCACACCTCTCAAGCTGTTCCTGTATCCTCTGGTCCTCTGGCTCTGCATCTGCTGCAGTGGTGTTCCTCTGGGGTCAGCAAGCTTATCCACGGTTGGGTGTCATGTTGTGTAGAATGCAACAGGCAAGGAATATGGCACATACCTTCTAAGGGGAGTATTATAGAACACCACCAGAACTGTCAAGGTGCCTGAACCGCATCTTGAGTACACCAAAGTCCTGCTTGATGATGTTGCATGTAGTGATGTTTGCCGCATTGTAGCTGTCCTCTGCAACAGATGTGGATCATAGGACAGGTAATAGAAGGCAGGGATGCAGGGGATATGCACTGTCTCCTATGCAGGTAAAGAACATTTGTTAGTAACATCATTGGCACCATGGGGGGGGCCTTGGGCTATACTCACCAACAAGATGCCCACTAGGGATGTCCCCGCCTTTAAACCTCCAACACAGGATGGAGTTGTACTAGATGAAGGCATCATAGGCACTGCCAGGGTACCATGCCAGGACACGGATGATGCGCAGTGTTGCACTGCACACCCGGCACCTGATAGAATGGAAGCACTTCCTATTCACATAGGCTTCTGCTCCTTCACCGGTGAGTGCCCGGATGGCAACATGAGTGCTGTCACTGGCACCAAGTACGGCCAGTACTCAATAAAGCTGCTGCATTGTTATTGTTTGCTCTGCTGGTGAGGTGGGGAATATGATGAACTCCAGAGCATGGGCCAACAGGGCATATGGGAACTGGCTCAACAGGCACAAGGTGGCAGAATGTGAGATACGAGTGGTGTTCCACACCAGTGTCTGGAAGGTTTTGGTGGGCAGAAAGCACAGTGCTGCTGTCACCTTGAGCTATGTGGACATTTGCATGTCTACACTGGGTGTCTGTCCAGAACTGGTCATGCAGCAGCTCACACAGCTGCATGATCATGGACTTGTTGAGCCTGCACCAGCCCACAATTTGTTTGTCACCGAGGACCTCAAATGTGACTTGTGGACAGTACTGTCTGTTTGCAGCATAGCTCCTCCGAGGCCTGCACTGGGGCCTGGGTGGGGGCACTGACCTGCTCAGCACCCTGCATGCCCTATTGCATCAGGTACACAGTGTGTGCCATTCTGTTTTCTGCTAGGTAGGGCTGTGTGTGTGTGTGTGTGTGTGTGTGTGTGTGCATGTGCTGTAGGGCCTCTCCCCACCTCTGGGGTTTGCTCCAGGTATTGACTTACTTTTTATAGTAATTATTAACACTGCACTATGCTGCTGTGTTATTCCATTAGAGCAGTGCAAAATCTTTGAATACAGTACTGCACCAAATATGCACATCATTGCCCTCTCCCCGGTTTGGGCACTGGATACATTAATTGTGTTCTCGATCACTAGAACTAATGACAAGCACAGTGCTATCAGCTGAATATGGGAAATATGTGGTAAATGGATGCAGAAGTAATACTGATTGTTAGCACTCATCCCAAACCTTTTGAATATTGGGGCCGAAGTCTTTATCAAGCAATCCTCTGCCTCCTTAGCAGTTGAAACAACTGTTTTGATGTTCACATCCTGAGTGTCCATTCTCTACGTTATCCATTCAATTGTGGCATCTGTGTCATGAATCACCTTCAGAACAGTGTCCCAGGATTGCATGTCTCCCAACGGCTCTCAGTTGCTGGCTCCAGCACTGCTTGAGCTCCCGGGGGAGGGGCCTGCCATTGCTGTGGACTTAATTTTCAATTTGCTGCCCCCAGAACCTTTAGGTTGACCCATTTTTAGCAAAAACTGAACCAACACATGTAGCCTGTGTTCCTTGCCTGCTGCAGGTGAGAAAATCCATTAAAGTTCAAGTATTTGTAGAATTAAAAGGCTTAAAAGTGCAGGTCTGGCGGAGCCGATGTGAAGCGCAACTTGTCTCTAGCATGGCTGTCTAGCCCCCCTTCAGCACCTTTTTAAATATTTTAGTGCCCTCCCTAGTCATTATTCTTTCCTTTATGTACCTAAAGAGTACTTTATCATTTTCCATAACCCCTTCTGCCATCTTCAGTTCCATATTTCCCTGGTGAAATGTCTTTAAATCTGAAGATTGCCTACATACTTTCCTGCTCTCCTCCATCTGGTCTTTTCTCATTCTTTTGAAGATATTGTTGTCTCCCGCCAGTGCAGATGCAGGGCATCTGTCTGCGATGCTGGCAAACTGGTTTTCGAAACGGACTCAAGCAGTCAGAGGCCAGCTGGGGGGAGAAGGACTGAGCATCCTAAAGACTGCTCTCCTTCTCTGGGAGGGGAGAAGGGTAGAGTGTCTGGCACACAGCGGAACTGTGACGGAGGCTGGGAGGATCCATTGTGCTGGCACAATTACCTGAGGGGGGTGGGGCAGATGTGGGTTGTCATTGTATGTCCCTGCCCCCTGGTACTGCCACATTCAGTAAGATCCCAGACCACGATGCCCGGTTCCATCGCCACCCCTGCTGCCTACAGTGTCTACTGGGGTGGGGGTCCTGCTCCTGTGGCCCCACCCTGAAGGGTAAGCCAGGGCACATTACCATGGACCTTGGGTAGGGGGTGCCCACCTGGCATCCCTGCCCAGGGGGATAAGCCTGGGCATGGGGGTGGAGCGGCGCGGGCATGGGCTGAGCTCCCTTCGGGAAGAATGGGGGGACTACCAAAAAAAATATATATATATATATTTGTCTCCCTGACTGTCTCTTTTCCTGTCTCACTGAACTAGATTGGCCTTCTGTGTTTCTTGCCCTTGTTCACATACCTTACACAGCCCTTTATCACTGACAGCACTCCCACTTGATGGTTACTCATTTGCCCTCCGCTTCTTTAACCTCACTTAGCCCTTTTAGTCAGTCCTGGAGAATCTCCCCCTTCCTACAAAAATGCATCCTCCCAAAATCTGGAACCAACATGTCTGAAGAGGCTTGTGTACCCAGAAGTATGTCAAAGTGCACAGCATTGTGGTCACATGTTTCCAAGAGGTCCTCCACCCTTTGGTTACCTATGATGTTCTAGTAATGTCCTAGTATACAGTAGTGTGACCTTGTTATAGTATTTTTTATGGTTCAGAATTTTATTGGTATTAAAGGAACAACATAATAATTATCCAGTAACAAGTAGGGTATACGACAGACAAAAACAAACAAACAAAAAAAATAATCAGACATAACCGGAGAGTGATATTGTCATAGTAGTAGCACATTGGTGATGTATGCAGGTTAGTTATTTCATATGACATGCAGGATTATCAGAAAATTAAGGGAGGTTTACTACATGTAGAAGACACAGAATGGCTGCACAAGGACAGGTGGTGCTCCAAAGCAAGGCAAAATCAATTGTAGACAGAAGGGCACTCACCAACCACAAGTAGGACTCACAGGCTCCTTAAGTTCCAAAGGCAAATTTATTCCATAAACACACAATCTGCATGCTTGACGCATTTCGGACAACAGTCCTTTATCGTTATACTGTCATGGCTATGTCACCGTGACGGTATAACAAAAAGGAATGCTCACACGCTGCAGTCATCACCGCAGCACCACCGATCGCTCTTTCCACTTGATGGAAATTCACATAGCGCAGTGACAGTCCCCCCCCCAAAAAAATCAAGTGTTCGAGCTGGCTGCATCTGTATTTTCAAAGCCCAAGTACACTGATTGCATAGCATTCATTCCCATGATTGTTCCTGTCTGAAATAAAACTTCTTTTTAATCAACATCTCAGCGGCTTCGTGTATGCAGTTCAAGGTAAGACAGTTATCACTACGACAACGAGGGGCACATGTCAAAGTAGGGCAGGATTGTCAATGCTATGATGTAAAGCACAATGTAGTGTACTAAACTGAAGGCACCGATGCCCATACACTATAAAAGACAATGTATGGAGGCCGGCCCGGTGGTGCTGGAGGTTGAGGTGCTGGTCGCTACACCTCACGCCATGCCGGTGACCCGGGTTCAGGAACGATCCCAAATCATTGGGGGTCAGCAGGGGAGAGGGAGGATTGAGCATCTGGAGGACTGCTCTCCTCTCTCGGGGGGGGATGCTTATCATCCCACTCACTGACTGCCCTCTGGCAGTGGCTGGAGGGAGGTACAGGTTGGGAGGCATGACCCGGCATCCTCATGTCGGCGAGGAGGGAGGGACAGGAGGAAACGTGGAAAAAGGAGCCAGGAGGCTTCATGATGGCCCTGCATCCCTGTACCACCCCGGCTTCTGGACTCTGCTCTGGGGGGGGGGGACTGGCACTCTCCTCCCTGGCCCCGCCACAGGGGGTAAGCTGTAGGGGAAGTACCGGGTGATGGCATGAGCAGGGACCTGTGGGGCCGGAGGATGAGTCTCCCCAAGGGAGCTGCCTGCCAGGCTCTGGGAGCATAAGCAAATAATAGAAGAAAAAAAGACAATGCATGGGCATCAATGAACAACAACTCTATGCTCGCTTCTCGTGGTTGCCATGACAGCTTAGGTAAATCTCTCGAGCTGTGCTCTCGAGATTTTTCTACGTTGTCATGTCAACCACTCGAAGCGAGCATAGAATTGTTCTTCATTGATGCCCATGCATTATCTTTTATATTATAAGTAAAAAATAAATGTTTAGGGTATGAGAACTGTGAACCAGTTACCTTATAAAGTAATGCCTTTTTCACACTGGAAACTGTAAGAGCAGTTTTCATTTTATGCTTTGAAGTCACGCTCACTATACATTTGATTTTTATTCGGAAGGCCAATTAGGTAGTAAGTGGGAATCTGAGCACATTAGTAATAGTACTTCATGAGGTCATTTTGAGAAATGCATTTAATGTGACTTAGATTTGCTCGAGAAGTAAATACTCCTCCCATGTGCAAATGGTATCAGTGGAACCACTCTTATGGGGGGGGGGGCTATAAATGTATTTTAGGTTGAGCAGAACAACTAAACAAACACCCATCAGAAACCAGGTAACTCCTAAAGAGTGGACAGGATACCCCCTAAGATCACAATGGATCTGAAGAAACAAGGGCCACTTGCAGTACTGTTTTATGATTCTATCCATACAGGTGTGGTGCTGGAGGACTGGAAAGTGGCCAGTGTGGTCCTATCTTGAAGAAGGGGGCAAAGTCCGACCTGGGTAACTACAGGTTGGTCAGCCTGCTATGAGTGCTGGGTAAGGTCCTAGAATCCATTCTCAAGGACAGGATAATGAATCACTTGGTTGAGGCCACGGTCCTCTCCCACTATGTGCGTGGTTTTATGAGGGAAAGATCATGCCAAACTAATCTAACCGCCTTCTCTGAGGGGTAACCAGAGATGTGGATGGGGCAGGGCCAGCATCTATCTGGACATCAAAATGACTCTCATGTTCCCTACGTACCTCCCCCACGCATGGTCACTCCCTCTGTAACTGAAAACAACATGCCACAGTAGCTGGTTCTTTTTATTAATATATACTCTACTTTCCCTTCCAAAAAGACCTGCTGGACTGCCAGACTTGAACCTTCAACTTCATGTACTGGCAAGAATCACTGACACCATGGGAGGGGCTGTTTACTTTTTAAAGTATTGACTCCACTAGCAATCACAGTCATGCCTTCAAATCATCTCTCTTTTTTTAAAGAGCACGTGTACTGTCTGAAATTAATGTTACCTTGCAAAAGTAGTGAATTATCGAAACAATTTTTCTTTTCCCTTTTGCTAATTAGAAGATTTTCTACCTGAATATACATGGCATGATGTGTGGAGCAGCACTCTACCTGGAGGCTGACATAGCTCATTGTATTCCATCTCTTACATCATCATCCCTATGACTTCATTGTCTGTGATATCACAACTGACCAAAAAGAGACAATCACAGTTGGTGTGTTTGGGCTGACCAAGGTGGAGGATGTGTGCTAGCTTGACTTCCAATACTAAGCAAGATAATTGAATGCCATTCTGAAAAAACACTACAACCTAACAGCCGGTTGTTTCCCCTAATGCTTGCAGACTTGCTAGGGACAGTGAAATTGGGTGCTGCTTAATTTTAAATTGGTTTTACTATAGCGCTTCGACAGCGCTCACGCCGACATCCCCAACAGCGACGGACACTATGCTGAGTGTTGGCATTGTACCGTCAGGATTTTTGGCGCTTTTCCATAGCCCCCTGAACCCCCCCACACCCCCGGTCTCTAAATATCTAACTCCAAGTCGGAGTTGGACTGGGGGGGGGGGGGCACAACACCAGGAGCCACACTGCTGGTGTCTGCAGTGTTCCAGCACAGCGACTCACCGCATCCGGGTGAAATCTGTCACTGTGCTGGACTTTGATGTTGTGGTGTTGACCTTTTGTTGGTACACCTTTTAAATGAGGTATGGAAAACCTGACCGCTTGCACACCAAGCATAACTACATTGGAAATTAAAGTACACCTTGAAACCAGAAGTGCACAGCCATTCTGCCAAAGCTTCTTCTTGAAATGAGGCAAGAGATTCAAGCCAGCTTTAACAACATGGTGGGTCAAATGGCCCATCTACAGTGAACGGTCACGGCCATAGAAGACACAGTAGAGGAGCACACCAAGGCAACTCACTGCAGTGGAGCAGCATGTGGGTGAGCAGGATCAGGGTCTAACAGCTATGGACGACAGCTTGCAGGCAGCCCATAGACTCATTGAGTGACTATAGGATCTAATAGATGACCAGGAAAACAGGCTAGGTATAACGATGAGAGGATTGTGGGGCTCCCAGAGGGCATAACAATACATGACCCCAGGACTGTGTTTATGAAATGGCTGCCAGAGGTGGGGCCCTGCAGTCTAGAAGCTGAATGTGCTCACAGATTACTAAGTAAGAAGCTCAACCAAGGAGAAAGACACAGGCACTGCCTCATAAAGTTCCTCAGTTACCACAACTGTAATTGTGTTCCACTAGCAGCCCGCCAAAAAGGGGGGTTTAAGGCTGACAGTGACATAATCCACTTTTGATTGATTTCAGCAGGAGACTTCTGTCCAAGTGGCAAGAATTTTCATGACATTAAAAAAGAGCTAGCCAGCCCATTGGTGCAGTGGTTGGATTTCTGCTTGCGACGTCGGCGGCCTGGGTTCGGGAACGGACCTAGGTCACTGGAGGGTCAGCCGGGGGAGATGGATGGCACGTCCTCTGGACTGCTCTCCTTCTTCGGGGGGGAAGGGGGATGAACGTCCGATGTACTATGGACCCCTTGCAGAGGCCGGGGGCTCCACCGCAGCTGGTGTCTGGACGTCCGGGGGTGGGGCAGATGTGGGACATCAATGCATGTCCCTACCCCTCGAGGAAAAAACATCCTTTCAGGGACAGAAGAAATCCCCAGCCAGTGCCGACATGGCACCCTCCTCGCTGCCTCTCATATGCTCTCAGGCTGGCTCCCCCGACCTGAACCGATGTTTGCGACACCATGCCAGTGCCATGAGCCTGCCCTGGGGGGGTAAGCTAGGGGGCACAGGGGGAGCACAGCTCATGTGGGAGCAGGGGGTGGTGGAGGCTGTGACCAGGACTGAAGTCCTCGCGCTGGCTGAGACAAAAAACATACTAAATAAAAAAAAAAAGGAAAAGAGCTACACGGGAAAAATTGGCAGTTTGTGCATGTCTACCCTCTTGGCTGATTATTACAAGGCAGGGAAACTATCAAAAACATTCACCAATCCTGCCTCAGTTCAAGCCTACATAGAGACTGAGACTGCAGTGGGGAAGGGATGAAAAAATGTGAGGTGGACCAGCCCAGCAATGTGAACAGGACTGCAGAGAACATTTGTAAAGCAACATTGAGTAGGGGTTTTTATGCGGGTGGGCGGGGAGAGATAGGATAGCTACTAATGTACAGGTCGGACCACGGAGTTGCACCTTAGCTGTATAATGACTAAATCATTTTGGTTAAGGTTCAGACTATGGTATTTTGGGATTATCCCCGCACGGCTACTTGGTAAATGATTGAGCCCTCTTGTTGGCAAATCTCCAGGTGGCTGACAGAGGCTCGGGACCAGTGCCACTGTTGCTGCTTGAATGGGCAGTGACTGTCACCATTTTGACTATATCATGTGATAGGAGTGAAGATGGTTGCCATCATCCCCCCAAAACACGCATTTGCCACCAGTGGCTTGGAAGCTGAACCTCTACAATGATCAATCTACCAGACTATTGTGCTAAAAGACTGTCCACTTGAATATGCGTGATGAACTATAATAAGCAGAACTCTTTCTGTGCTAAACATATGAACAATGTTATGTCTGTACATAATTGAAACCTTGCTAGAATCACTTCAGTCAGTAAAGTGAGTGTGTAATATGTAATAGGAAAACTAAAAACAAACACAGAAAAGAAATCCCATGCATCCACCTGGACCTATTCTAAATGACTGAACCCTTACAAACTGCCACCCAGAATGCAAACAAGCTCAAAAATGTAGTAAAATATTAACGCATACAGACTCAAGCAAAATATAAAAGCTTACAGACCCAAGCCAAAAAAAATAAAAAATAATGAAAGTAGATGTGCTCCTACTACAAGAGACACACATGTCAAAAGAGGAGACAGAAAAACTAAACAAGGCATGGGGAGGTACTTTGATATTCTCCTATTTCACATTCAAAGCCAGACGTATAGTATGGCCTCTGGTTTAGGCTCTGATTAAATTTTCAAATAAGAGCAAACAAATAAAAAGACCCTCTGGACAGATGCACTGTAGTAGAAGTGGAAGTGGGTAGGTGTAGTCCTGGTCTCACTCTATGGTCTCAGTATAGACGACCCTTCCTTTTTATGTTTGTGCGCTTGCGCAGCCAACATCTTCCGACAGTGTGGGGAGTTGGAGGCGTGGCCTCTGTTTGGCGAATGCAGAGCACGCACCAGTAGGTGCGTCCCGCATCGCCCAATCAGCTTGCATGCCGGCGCCACACCATGCATACATAATGGGGCAAATACATCTAAGAAAAGGTCTGCTGCAATCTGAGCAAAGCTCATCAGATGCAGCGGTCCTTTTCTTGCCGTGCTCGCTGCCATTATGTGCATGGTCAGCGAGCGGGCGGCTGCCTAACGTCTGCCGACTTCGGTGTCAGTTAACCCCACTGTCTTTGTGTGCAGACGGGGAGCCGACTCCCTGCCGGCATAACCTCTAATTGTTGGAATGCCGAGGGAGTGCCTAATCCCCTCAGCTCGCACCCCCCTGCTTCTTTCTGTGCCGACGGGGTGCCCAGTCTCTGGTGGCATGACTTCCTCCTCCCCGTGTTGTGTGCCGACGAGGGTGCCCAATCCCCGTTGGCTACTGACACCCCCAAACCAGTTAGGTGGCACACTGGGAGCCCAACCCAGCATGTCAAATGCCCTGCAAAAGGAAAACTGTCCCACGATGGTTTTTCCCGGTTTTTATTACCTGTAAATGAAAACGGTCCCTCGTAGTCTCAATGACCCTCCCCCACCCGCACCCACCCACCCACTGCGCACCTGCCTCCCTCATCCCCTCATCCCATACTTACCACCGGGCCGCGCGATGATCTTCTGTGGACTGGGAACATGTCTGCACTCTTCAAAGCCGACCTGCAACTGAGGAAATGCCGGTAAGCTGTATAATGGAATGAATAGGGGTTTTTCAACTTTAATGCATATCTCGGGCATTTTGGGACTTTTGGCCCCAAATTTTCAACATGGGGTTTTTGGGACCCCTTCTCATGAATTCTTGCACTGTCATGGCGTTATTCGGTCCCAAAAGGTGCTTTCACAGTCACTGCATGGAATCACCTTTTGGGACTGAGTAACGAAATGACAGTGCAGCTGTTCATGAGAGGGGCTCTCAAAAAGCCTATGTTGCAAGTTTGGTGGGGAAAATCCAAAAAATGACTGTTTCACGAGCGTGCGTAGCAACTGCACAACGCACGCTCGTAAGTTAGCGTATTTGCACTATTTTCATGCCAGATTCTCAACATTGGCATTTTACCACACCTTCTTGTGAACCGTACAGCTGTCATTTTTCACATCTTGCCTGAAATGTGTTTTCGCACTTCCGGCACAGAATAGCGTGGTCGCTGTGCAAAATCAGTGTTCAGGACACATTATGAAAATGACAGCGATACTGTTCATGAGCAGAGGTCCTAAAATGTCTTTGTTGAGAATTTGGTGACAATACTCCATAAAACTCCTGTTTTATGAGCGTGCATAGCAACTGCACAATGCACGCTTGTAAGTTAGCGTATTTGCAATATTTTCATGCCACATTCTCAACATTGGCATTTTACCACACCTTCTTGTGAACCGTACAGCTGTCATTTTTCACATCCTTGCCTAAATGTGTTTTCGCACTTCCAGCGCAGAATAGCGCAGTTGCTGTGCGAAATCAGTGTTCAGGACACATTACAAAAATGACAGTGATACTGTTCATGAACAGAGGTCCTAAAATGCCTGTGTTGAACATTTGGTGACAATACTCCATAAAATGACTGTTTTATGAGGTGCATGGCAACTGCACAACGCACGCTTGTAACTTAGCGCATTTGCAATATTTTCATGCCACATTCTCAAATTTGGCATTTTACTACACCTTCTTGTGAACTGTGCAGCTGTCATTTTTCACATCCTTGCCGAAATGTTTTCGCACTTTTGGCGCACAATAGCATGTTCATTGTGCGAAATCGGTGTTCGGGACACATTACGAAAATGACAGTGACACTGTTCATGAGCAGAGGTCCTAAAATGCCTGTGTTGAAAATTTGGTGACAATGCTCCATACAATGACTGTGTGCTGAGCGTGCGTTGTGCAGTTTACACGCACGCTCGTATGTTCACAAACTTCTAATATTCTCACTTCAGATTTTCTACAGTGCCATTGTTCTGCACCTCCTAATGAAGAGTACAGCTGTCATTTTTCATATCCTGACCAAAATCTGTTTTCGTAGTTCCGGCGCAGAATAGCGTGGTCGCTGTGGAAAGTCTGTGTTCGACACACATGATGAAAATGACAGTGACACTGTTCATTAGCAGATGCCCTAAAATGCCTATGTTGAAAATTTGGGAAAGAAAGTCAATAAAATGAGTGTTTTATGAGCATGCGTTGCACAGTTTGCACGCACGTTCATGACTTTCTGAATTTGTAATACTTTCACTCCAGCTGTTCATCATTGGCATTTTTCCATACCTCCTTATGAACACTCCAGCTGCCTGAAATGTGTTTTCACACGTCCAGCACAGACTAGCATGGCCGCTGTGTGAAATCAGTTTTTGGGACAGTTTGAGGAAATGGCGGTGACACTATTCATGAGCAGAGGTCCTAAAATGCCTATGTTGAACATTTGGTGCCGAACCTCCATACAATGACTGTGCTGCAAGCGTGCATTGCGCAGTTTCCACGCACCCTTGTAACTTCATCAATCTGCAATATTTTCATGCCACATTTTCACCACTGGCATTTGTGCACGTCTCCTTATCAACAGTCCAGCTGCCATTTTTCACAGCCTGCCCAAAACTTGTTTTCGCAGCTGTGGCGAACAATGGCGTGCTCGCTGTGCAAAATCACCTTTTGAGACACATTCACAAAATCACAGCACTATGTATCTCTAGCTACGCCACTCCCACTGCTAATGCCAGCGCGACAACATTCAGCATTGACAAATGCTTGTTTCAAGAGGTATTGGTAGAGTTGGCAGAAAATCAGAACCCTCCTGTGATAGGAGGGAACTTTAACACTGTGAGGGATCCTAAAGGGGAGAAAGAGCTGGAGACTCAGACAGAGTCTGCAGCTACACAGAAGGAAAGGTTGACCGAATGGATTAAAATGAACTGAGACTGGAGTTGTATTCAGAAAGGTGCAGGCTCCGGGTCCTGAAACTGTGCATTAGAAATAGAGGAGAAAAGATTTAAGAGAATAACAGCAAAGATGGCCAATAGAGCTAAAAAGTGATGCTGCACACTTTATCAGAGTGCATATGATCTGCAGCCTAAGTTTTTTTAAGGAAGCAGTCCATCCCCAAAAAAACTGTTGTATTACCAGCACCACTCTAGTAAAAGAAATATAGTCTGGCCACAGACTAACCAGCTAAGCTATTTCTTGAAGCAAAGGTGTGAAAGAGACCTGACAGAAGGCAGCCACACCTGACCAACAGTGTGACCCATGCCAGCAATAAGTCTGACCGCAGGGCAGTCTTACCGTCCAAAAGAGGTGACATCATGGGCTATACAACTGGGTGATGCTTCCAGAGAGTGCAGATTCTTCAGGCAGCTCTACACACTATTTCCTTCAACCATCAGAGAAGTGACCTGTTCATAATATCTGGAAGCATGAAACCAAGTGAGCATTCTAAAGTAATAAACCTGACTGAGATTACCTCAATAATTTCTACCTGTTATAAAATGAACACTGGACTCTGAATGGGTATGATAATCCAAGCTTGGGCGAGGGGGTGTTATACCAGAATGGTAGCAAAGAACTCTAAGGTCAGTGTATAAATCATTGCTTTCCTGGAGGGAGATTTAGGTGTTCTGTTCTTAATTGTCTGAATTAAACTATTTCATGTATTTATAACATCTAACATAGTAATACTGAAAGTAAAGTGCATGACCACGCTGCTGCCTGGTCATGAAATGGAAACTATGTTTGTTTAATTAGGAGAAAAAAAAAAGAAGAGGCAGAATAAGAAGAAGAAGAAGAATCAGCATTTATATAGTGCTTTTCATGCACATTGTATCCCAAAGTGCTTTACAAGCAATTCTAGACTGGTAGTAAAGTGACTGACCGTGTAGTTATATCACAGTATACTTGCTATGTTTTCATTAGATTAAATATTTTTATGTTTACTAAAAACAAAAATGCTTGTTTGATTCTAATTTGGGTTTTGACATTTTATTCTTCTGTCTCCTACTGTGGTCAGAAGTTACTGTAAATACTTGCATATAAAGTTGAGTTTTTAATCCCAGAAATAGGCACTGAAGTATAAGGACTCGACTTATACACGAGATCGACCTATCTGTGGGTGTTTTACCAGCCTGTAGTGAGCTCCGGTCAACTTATCCACAAGTTTTTTATTGCAGTGCTTAAAAAGATGGTGTGTGCAACTGCCACCCCCCCACACACACACACACACTCGACTGCAGAACATTGTATTAAATGGTATTAAAGAGCAGGTATCTTTCTACTTGTTTGCAGTATATAATTACACTTCATTTTTCTTCTCTTTATTCAGCTTGGTATGGTACCTTACCGTATATTGGTTGCTAGTATGGTAAGCATGGTAAAGGGGGGGTCGACTTATCTGTGAGGTATATCTAAAAACTGCTAAAATTACATGGAAAGGGTGTCAACTTATGCATGAGGTCAACTTATATACAAGTATATACAGTAATTTATACAATGGGTTAATAATAACATTGTCCCTTTGTAGCTCAGAACTAGATCAGACCTGAAAAAAATATAAAAGTCTGAAGTTTGAACCACCCCGGTCAGGAGATTTTTTTTTTAAGTCATCCACAGTGACAGATAGTGAGGTTGATGGTTCACTCTTAAATCATCTGCCATCCATTACAAAATATACTAATTGTGCATATTACAGAATATACTGATGTGCTGTAATGAGGTTGATAGTTAAACCTTAAATCATCTTGCTCTCAAACAAATTTATTTAATTGGGTACAAGCTCAACTTGACCATTACAAGCTAGATAAACTTCTGTATGTAATGTAGTACCCAAAGCCAGGGCTAATGTTAATGATCAGGTCTCAATGGACTCTCCTGTACAGTGTGGCTTAAGGCAAGGGTGCCCCCTCTCCCCACTGCTCCACAATTTAGCTATACAGCCATTGGCAGTAACAATATGAGAGAATGCAGAGATATCTGGGGTCACCACAGGTTCAGGAAGGTACACTGACGACCTGCTGTTGTATGTTACTAACTTGGTAACTTCCATTTAAGAGTTAACATGGACAGTGGAGGGTTTGCAGACTTCTCAAGCTAGAAGCTTAATTTAACATAATAAGAGATATTACATATTGGCGGGGAGGGGGGGTGGCAAGCCACCATGCTGCAGAATATTCCTCTAAATCAAAGAGACTTACCTGTCTAGGAATCAAGGTTAATGGGAGGTTAGAGAATCTGTATACCCTGAAGTATAAGCCACTCTGGGTGGCAATCCTGATGGACCTTTAAAGATGGAGGGTTCTTCCAATTTCATTGTTAGGCCACATTAAACTCATTAAGAGGGATATTCTACCTAGAATCATATACCCTCTACAGAGGACGGGTATGGGCCTTACCAAAGGGGGCATTCTACATATTTGAAACAGGCTGCTCGAGATTTATATTGCAACAGAAAAGGCCAAGAGCCAGCCCAGGCTTGACTGAAGGACGACATACCCGAGTGGATCTTAAATGTCCTAATGTTGAGGGATACTACCAGGCCATCCAGGCACATTATATCTAATACTGGGTAGCTCGGAAGTCTAGTGCGAGTAGGCTGGACATGGAAAAAGATTCTCTTCCCTTCCTCTTACAAGCACACTTGGACCTAGGTGAGGCAAAAGCCTACCAGAACCCATTCACTGAAAATATCTAAGAACTTTGGAGGATCCTGAGGAAGAACAGAGATGCACTGGAGGCAGTCATGCTTTTGGTGCATGTGGCAGTTAATCCAGACTTGCTACCTGGCCTGGAGGATGGGTGCTTTTACAGCTGGGCAAGTAGGGGCATTCAGTGTATTAGGAATCACCTCATTTTACAGGGAGTTTTGCCCTTTGCAGAGGTATAGGAGAAGTGGGATATACCTAGTATCCATTACAATCAATACTTGTAGGTATAGGCCTTTATCCAGAGTACAGGGCGTAGTACTCCCACTGATTTCTTGTTCTTTCCACTGGATCAGATTATTTTAAATAATCATTTAACACAACCAGCATGATGTCCATGTTGTAAGAATACAGAGAATGAGAATGTGCATTCTAAGATAGGAACTGGATGCAACCACAGGTGACAAACCCTGATATATATGCAATAGAAAGCAACAAATGGGATGCACTCAAAATCATTGTGTGTTCTGTAAAATTGGATAACACATTAAAACTTTGGGGGCCTATGCAACCACATAATCAAGTTTACTGAAGCCCACACCACTGTGTAGTGGCCTTCAATAAACTTGGTTTTGTAGTTGCATAAGCCCCCACAATTTTGGTATGATGTCTGAATTTTTACAGGCTATGCAGCAGCTTTGAATGCACCCCAATTTTTGTTTTCTATTGATCTCCATGTTGACAAGCCAGAACAGGGCTTTGAAACCTGACCTTTCAGGTCAGTTTAAAGGTCACTGAGAAAGTTATCTGGGTCTGCAGATATCAGCGGAGACTAAGGCATGTTCTCTGAAATGCATGTGGTCTCTTGGCGTGTAATAAGTATAAAAAAATCCCAGTTCAAGTTTATTGATTCTTCTGTTCCCCAAGTGTGGTTCATAGATTTCATACAATCTGCGGGAGGTGCAATGGGCACTTACTGTTATTATTTTTGTGAATGTAGAATGCTGAGGCCCTTTTGGTCACAAGTAACACAGCGGATCTCAAGAAAATGCATTAAACCATCCTCTCAATGCCTCTGGTGGTGGAGTAGGGTGTTGGGGAAGGCTGGTCTCCACCGATGAGTAGTATCTGCATTATGCAGGTTATTTCCCGACAATGTTTTCAGAATACCTGACTATCTAGAGCCCCCGACACAGTGACACAATGGAAAGAGCTACTTGTTAAGGTTTAGCTCAGAAGAAGTAGAACTCTGCACTCGTGGAATCAGACAGGCAGATCAAAAGCGTGTGTTGCATGTGGTTTATTGCGGTTCCAACAGAGTCCTGGCTAGCACCCAGCAGCTTTGCTGTGCACCGCCTCCTGTTACCCCGCAGTGTGCCATGTTTTTTTTTTTTTCGTTTTTTTTCTTGTTCAGGTTTAACCCCTGGAGAGGCTCACATATGAGCTGAGAGGGACAGCTAAAATCCTTGAGATGAAGATTGGTAACATTTCTCAGTTACTTCTGAATTAGAAGAGGTATGCCCTGAAACTGCAGTTAGCGTCTGAATTCGATATGGATATGGTGTGTATTACAAATAAGCAATGAACTTTGTACGTATGCAGAATGAAACTGTTTTGGTCAACGTTTAATGTTCCCCCAGTTGACACCTACTAGTACAATGCTTCATTTTACGTGTTTTCAGCATCAGTCCGGGAAACTAATAAAAAATATTATTAAAAGAATGAAATAGCTCCAAAAATCTTTGAAATGTGGGTGCTTTCCAGTGGCATGGCAGCTGCACAATGGTTCAATCTGGATCCCGGTGGTTCCTATCCTTGTGGCAGCACAGTATGTGTGTATCACAGCAGTGCTGCATTAAACGTTTAGGCAAGTTAGGTGAGAATGCTGACTTCCATAGCACCTCCTGCTGGCCAGTCTTTGAGTAGCATTAACACTTTGATGCAAAGGTACTGTATGACTGCCCTCATGGCTATGATCAGGGAGCTGCATGGCAGTTCTCGTGTTGAATGAGACCCAGAGAGTTGAAATGGTTCTCAGCATGGGACGGGGTGAAAACCCATTCCCGATGTGGTGGTTTCGGGTCAGAGGTAATCACATTGTTCCACTGGAGGCCTCAGGCACATGCTTTTGGTTGACAGGAAGGGACTTTAAGAGAACCAATCCTAGATTTTAATTTTTATTTATTTATTGGATTTTGATAACTGGGTATGCTCAACTAAGACTTATGTCCCTTTTCCAGGAGCGAGCCAGGATAAGTTACATACAGTAAATGGCATTCACCTGATACAACGTCAGGTAAAAAAACTTACATTTGAGACATTTTGACAATGGTAATAATTTGGCTGCAGTTGCCACACATATTATACAAATATTGACCATAGCTGACAGATATAGTTGAAACACTTTTGCCCCTTGAAGGATTATTATTAACCAACAGTTTCAGCTCTGGGCAGTATGATTACTGAATGTCAACAGTTGATCATGAGGGGATATTTTTTTTACTTTATGTATTGAAACATATCTGGTCAATATCTGCTTTAGTAAACCTTGTTTGCATGTCTACCCACCATTCTGCCACACGTGCGTTCTTACAAAAGTTGAGATAAGTACCCTGAGTTAAATAAAGCCAAAGGGGCTGGGTTTTCAAAGATCTGCATCATAATTTTAGTGCAATTGCACTACCTGCAACATAACTATTGGACCGCATAAAACGTGATCTAACTTTATATTACAAGTGCCGCATGTTGTGCTCCAAAAATTATTCATGCTTCATTTTTGTGCCACAAAGTGAGATGAATGTCGCAGATGCAGCTAACATTTGCAGATAACCCACAAATGTTTTGAAGCATTTGGCATGATGCAATCTGTGCCCAAAATCAGGAATCACACCTGCGTCATAAATTTTGAGAATTCAGCCCCAAATATTTTTGCATGGCTTATGGTTATTAACAATCTTTTAGCTTACAGTTCATTCGTTTTTCCTACTTGTGCATAGAATTGAACTAACAGTTTACTGAGCTCCTCCAGAGAGTAAAATCCGATGTCACTCCATTCTATATGTTTTGAAATATACAAAGTCTTGGGGCCCCATTTTCAGAGCCAGCTGGCTGTGTGCACAAACAGGTGCGCCATGTGAATAAATAGGACTGGCTAGCTCTGGTACCATATTCAAACAGATAGTGCAATCTGAACTGACCGTGCTATCTGTTTGAATATCGGACCCTGGTAGAGTGGCCCTCAGCAAGTGGTCTCCCTGTTTGGCACAGCGCTACCAAAGGGCGCGACTGAAGATCGCACATAGGGGTAAAGCACGGTGCACACTAATGAGTGCTGCAGCCCCCATTGGCGATATTCAGCTCAAACATGCAAATAAGCTCATTGGGCATGCATGGTGCTAAGGGGCCATTTGCATTCCCATTATGGGCTCAGTTGCATGCTAACATCCAGCCGAGTGCACTGGGCCAGGTCCTCCCAAGCCCCGATCCCTGTTCACATAAATATCCCCAACATCCCTGGTGGTCTAGTATCCCTCCACAGCCCTGATCCCCATTCACACATATATCCCCAAAATCCCTGGTGGTCTAATGTCCCTCCCCTGCCTCAATCCCTTCCCCGGTAATTATTTCATACACCCTGCTGGTCTACTGGTCTCTTCCTAGCCCCAACCCCTCTCCAGTATTTCATTTATGATCTCTGGTGGTCCACTATTCCAGGTTAGTGCCATGCTAACCTTTTGAAAATGAGGCCCATGCAGTATTGTGAGGGAATATGCAATCATGCTTTCAGTGTTTTTTTGCATCTTTTTTATCAAGTAGTTGTTGAAAATCGGCATGTTGAAGTTGGGAAGGAAAACCTCAGGAATGATCTGGTGTTTGTTAGAGGACACTGCTGTGTCATGGAGGAAGGTGCGCATAACGTCGGCAGTCAGTAGTTTTTGGGAAACTATTGCCTGTTAGGAACTATTTTCCATTACTATGCAGAGGGATGTAATAGCATCAGCTAGCATATCATGTGGTACAGTTTGCACCAATCACAGTACAAATTAATGATCTATGGTTTATTAAAATAAAATGCCATGGATGCCCTTTATTGGCCTAATATTATTGAGGGAAGGAGCAGATATGTAGCACAGATGTCCACAGTATAATCTGTGTTACCTCACAGGGGAAATGGAGGCAGAGAAACCCATGTCAATTATGTTTACAATATTCACTGAATAGCTGAAGTGCATTGGTGCTGGAAATAATAACACAAAGCAGAAACAGTGCTGAGAACATGTAGCACAGCAGGAGCTTAATTGAGGAACTGATCTTTTTTGTAAGTCGCTCATCTCTTAATACAGGAAACAAAAGAGATGGGGAAACACAAATAGGTTGAATGACATGCATGTCACAGAGATGATTTCATTACACATGGCTGATTTATACTCTTTAGAACAATTTCCAGAAATTTAGTTTTTTTTTTTTTGTTAAGATGCAACTGCAGACATGGCACTGGGCAACACTCTAGTCATGAAGCAAGACACAGTGCTGATCCTGTGAGAGGTGTTTCAAGAACTGCATTGACCAATATCACGTCAGCTCTCACAGCTGCAAATGTCAGCCATCATCGAAAATCATTTTTCACTGAATGCAAAGTCTCTATGGACAGTGGTTGCTGTGGTGTCAGAGAAATGCAGCAGTGGTGTTAGACCTATACTAGCTTACTATGGATTCCACAAGGGATCATCCTTCAGCCCTTGCAAGGTGCTACCTGTTACATCCGAAACCTATTCTTGAAAAATATGAGACCATCAGGAGGATAGTATCTCCATCGCTGAAGTGGCAATATGTAACCACTGCATCTTCTTCTTCTTCTCATTCTCTCTCTCTTAAAAAAATTGACAAAACTTTTCTTACTCTCAAACTGTTACATAAATGCCTGACTGTTGGCACAGTGGTAGCACTGCTGCTCGTAACGCTGACCACCTGGCTTTGAGAATAAGCCTGGATTGTCAGGGGCCTTCCAAGGGGAGGAGGATAGCGTGTCCCACAGGATGCTCCCCTCCTCTGGGGAGGGTGGGCCGTCATCCTTGCTGCAGTACTGCCACCTAGTTGACCACAGGTGGCAGTGCAGTCGAGGACGCCATGGGTGGGATGGATACAGAACAGGGGTTCAGTGCAGCAGCACACTTGTTGGGCATATGCACCTTGAATCTCTCTAGTATGCCTGCATCCATGGGGATGGGAGAAACACAAGAAAATGGCCCCACTGCCCAAAGGACAACAGACTCTTGTGGACCAAAACAAACTCGTCCTGGACCCCCCCCCCCAGTAGAAGACATCTGACAAAGACTAAGCAGTCTTGGGGGGGTGAGCCCCCTCTACCCTAACTGTGGAGTACAGCTGTGGCAGCATGAAAGTGGGCATCTGATGTGGGACAGGGTCCAGCAGAGCTAGGCACCTTGGAGAACCCAGAGGAAGTTCAAGGCAGTGGAGAGTAGGGGACATAAACAAAAAGTAAAAAAACTGGTAAATAAATAGAGACACATTGAGATAGTGCCTCACACACTTGTAAGAGCAGTCTAAATAAGGTCAAACAAAGAACAGACTGACTGCAAGTATGTGATGAGGTCACTTGTCATGCGATCTTATATCATACCAATTACTTAGCATGTTGCATATTCTTCCTTTAATTAGCATTAAAGTTGATTTATTTCCCAAGTTTCTTTATCCCTGTATGTTTCCACATCTCCCAATTTTACCATATCAGTATTTGTTTCTATAATAGAACTTACTGTTGGAGTCAGCAAGCTGGGATACCTCTGCAAGCTAACTTACCAGTATCGGCCAAGACCTGGCAGCATGAATGGTGTTCAGGTTATTCACAAATCCCTGCCATGTTTTACCCCTTCCTTCTTACAGAATCCTCCACTCCTTTGCACTGTGAACCAAGATCATAAAATACGATGCATTCAGGATGGGTGGATATTTCCTATGATTAAGATATACCAGGCAGATAGAATGCTAGTGTGTCAAAAATCACTAATTTAGACTACTTACATAGAAACATAGAAACACAGAAGTTGACGGCAGATAAGGACTGCAAGGCCCATCCAGTCTGCCCATTTTTTCTACCTTATGAAAGTACCATAGGCCTTTGCTCTGTCAATGGCCCATCTAGTCATACTCATCTTTATTGCTCCCTTATGCCTCGCCCATATCTGTTTGAAGCCCTGCACTGTATTCATATCCACCACTTCCTGAGGTAGGCCGTTCCATGCATCCACCACCCTTTCTGTGAAAAAGAACTTTGTCACATTCCCCCTTAATTGGCCTCCCTCTAATCTCATGCTGTGTCCTCTTGTCCTGCTATTTTTCTTATATTGAAACATGTAAGGCTCTTTCACCTTGTTAATGCAGTTAAGGTGTTTGAATGTTTCAACCATATCACCTCTTTCCCTCCTTTGCTCTATGGTATACATATTGAGCTCTGTTAATCTGTTCTCATATGTTTTCTTTTTTTTTTCATCATTACATATTTTCTCCCCCTCTGCGGAGCGGGCCCATGACCTCTGGCGCTGGCACCCGTGTCCTGGAGTCAGGTCTAGTGCGCAGATAATCACCCAGCTTCCACAGGGTTCAGCCACCTCCAGACAAGGCTGGGGCGAGGGCATAGCCATCAGCCGCGTAGATCACCCCACCATTTTCCACTGTTCTTCCCCTGGAAGCCGGATGCAATGGCATTCTAGGCACGACGTGCCACGCCACCACATGCCCCCCCACTGAAACTCTGCACACAACTGTAGTGCAGCTGGCCTCCGCCAGTTGCTGCTGCAGCGCGGTGCATGACCCATACCTACCCTAGAGAAAGGAGAGCAGTCATAGGATGCTCAATCCTTCCTCTCCCCTGCCAGCCCCCAGAGGCCCAAGTCCATTCCCGAACCCGGGTCACCGGCATGGTGCGAGGTGTGGTGTCCAGTGCCTCAACCCTCAGTGCCACCAGGCCGGCCTCATATGTTTTCTGATGCAGTTCCTGCACCATTTTAGTTGCCCTCAAAACCACAATGCTGTAGTCCTGAAGATACGCACTGCAATATACCCAAACCCGACTGTAGAAACCTAATCATTCCCAATGTCCCAGTGCATAATAAATTCGCATTGCTGCAAGACTTACCCTCCTCTCACTGTACTAATGGAAATTCCTCTGCAGAAATGAGTACTTGTATGGGAACCGAAATGGACTGCACTCCAGTAGAAGCTTGTGGGCTGGTAGAGGGAAAGCGCCTCTTCAAAATTAATGAGCCTCGAAAGAAGCATCGTAGCAAGGGCAAAAGAAAGGAGATACAATTCTTAAAAACACTCACGGTGACTGTCTGTGTCTTTAATAACCCAACATCTACTGCTTAACTTTATTTTGAATGGCAAACTGGCAGAACTTTTACTCGTAGATTGCCGATGATCGGATAGTCACAACTGCTCTACTGTGCAGTTAGTCTTTCCCTACTGTAACATCTACATCTGACCACATACATAATATATATGTATCTGTTAGATGAATGCACATACAGGTTGTTTTCATGCTGCACGAGTTGGAGTTTCTTAGCATTCGGCTACAAGGCTTTGCTGCAGATGGTCTGATGTATCTGTGATTACCACGTTGTGCTGAGCCTGTCGGCCGATTTTGATTAACTCCTTCTGGTAAATGTTGAAGGTCACCTCACAATACATTATGCCTTGGATTAATATTGATTTACCCCACAGCTGTGCATGAAGGGTGGAACACTTGGCAGACTCGAGGTGATGGGATAGACGTGTGCTGCTGTCTGCGATTGTGAATTTTGGGCTGCTAGTTCTGTTCAGCGCTTATCGCTATGATGAACCAGCTATGCTAGAACTGATAATATCTTTTCCCACAACATTCTATGAGATAATAACAGACAATGTCTCTATGGCTCTATCAGTGCTTGATTTCAGTAGCTCTGCATTTTGAGTTCTCAATTGTTTATCTAATGGAGGCACTCCCCGGCTGGACAAAGGATAATATTGAACCTAATCACAGGATATCATGTATAACATTAAGCTGTCATACCTACTTGCTATGCCTAGTACTTATGAGGCCACTTATATATTTAATATTTGTTCATTTCCTGACTGACCTAACTCCAATATAGAATTTTCTCACTCTTCAATACAAATGAACCCCTTTTATATTTTGATCATTCTAACCTACCGTAATTCCTGTAATCCAATCAACACAGGCATCATATCTTCTAAGTTTATTAACCTTATTACTGCCTCTTTTTTTTTTTTTTAATACTACAGCAGTCGCCGATTACTAATTTTAAAGCAAGTACTTCTTAGATCCCATAATAGCTTCGGGTCCTCCTCAGTTTCATTTATTTTAATCCTCCATAATAGGATACCTCTATATTACTTAAGGAGAATAGATAATAATATTTTTTAACCCTATGCTGTAGTCTCATATCCTTAACTTGTAACTGGCCTCTTTCACAATAGAGATGATGGCAGATTAGTTAATGTTATCTGTAACTCGATTAACTCTAGATCTATAAGAGTAAGATAATTACAATATCTATTACTATGCTCTAGAGTTCGATACTGGTTAAACTACAAACATTTTAGTATTGTTATACAACTCTCGTTAGACAAACTGTTATCAGGGAATATTGGACTATACTTTATTTCTAGTATTATCCAATATCCTGAGCTGTTAAGTTGTGTCCTAGAGAACAGAGAAGTGGTCTTGGTCCATTTTTCCTTTCCTTTTTTAGACTGACCTTCCTTCTCTGCTCATCTCAGATGACCTTAATGTTATATTGTTACAAAGTTCGGATACTTATAAGTATCATGGTTGCATTGTTAGCAAAGAGCTGCAGGGAAAGGAATCTGGAAAATGTTATATACCATTTCTTCTCGATAATCTTAAATAATTCTGTCAATAGCTTCTTTACAATCAACGTACATATTAATCTGATCTGCATAACTTTACTAAGTGAGCTTGCCTATTGGAGTCCCTTGGTCCCTCATCTACCCCATTATAGACTAGATAATCTAAAGTCTGATGGCTAATCTAACACTAGATACCCAGAATGTCAAGGGACTCAATGTGCCAAGTAAACGTAAATAAGTTCTCAACCATCTCAAAAAGCATAAAGCACAGATTGCTCTTCTGCAAGAAATTAAGCTTTTAGATGCAGATAATTATAGATTAAAATGTGATTGGGTCGGTCAGGTATATGCGGCTTCTGCTCCTTCCAAGAAAAGAGGCGTAGCTTCGTTAATTCATAAGAACCCTGAAATGGAAACCTTCTAATATTTTGAAGGATCCTGATGGTAGATGGCTTGTCACAACCTTTGATACTCCCTCAGGTCCACTATCTATAGTCAATATTTATGCCCCAAATTCTGATGAAACTCAGTTTTTTCTTCACAAACTAATTCAACTTTTTAATTTCACAAAATCTGGTCAATTCTCCCTTACTGTTTGGAGAGGATTTTAACCTTACTTTGGATACCTATATGGACAGGAGCAATGGCTCATATGAAGCTCACCCTAATAGTACAGCTATAGTGTCCCAAGTGATGAAAGATTTGGGCCTATCAGATATTTGGAGGATTCTACATCCCAGAGACAGGGATTACACATTCTACTCTTCCAGCCATCGGACTTACAGTAGAATAGACTACTGGCTAACCTCCCCCACAGTTACGACTAACGTAATAGAGACTACTGTTCTTCCCTTACTCATATCTGATCATTCCCCGGTTAAACTTTTACTTACATGGGATTCCCCTACTCTAAAATTCCCTTCTTGGCGATTAGATCCCTTACTACTTAAAGATCCAGAATTTCCAATCTGGATTAAAACACAAATAGAAGAATTCATAGCATTTAATGATCCTGGAGACACCTCCATGGGTATTACTTGGGAAACTCTTAAAGCTACCCTACGTGGTAAAATAATTAGTTTTGCAGCTCACAGAAAGAAACTCAGAGAACAACAACTTAATAACCTTGAAAATTTTCTAAGAGCAAAACAAACACAATACTCAGTTAACCCCCACCCTGACCCCACCTCTCCTCTGCACTATGAAATTCTGCAATTACGCATGCAAATCAATGAGTTAATCTCTCGAAAAACAGAAATAGCGTTATTAAGAATAAAGCAGAAATACTGGGAAGGAGGGGAAAATGGGAGCAAAATACTAGCCTATAGACTCAGAATGCAACAAATGGAGAGACACATTGCTGCATTAAAAGATCAGGCAGGGAAAATTTGAACAGACGACTCCTCCATTAACCAGATTATGGCAACCTTCTATAAAAATCTATATTCTTCTTCCTCCCCAGCATCACCCCTGAATATCATTTCTTTTCTTGATAACTTAGCACTTCCACGTCTCTCTCATGAAGTAGCATGCTCCCTAGATAAACCTTTTACCACAGAAGAAGTAAAAAAGGCACTTTTTCCTCTAAAATCTGGATGATCTCCCGGTGGAGATGGTTTTTCAGTTGAATTTCACAAGCTCTTCGCGGAACAATTATGCCCCTTGTTATGTAATGTATTTCATGAATCTTCCAAGAAAGGCTATCTACCTCAAACTATGACAGACGTAATTATTACTATCCTCCCTAAAAAAGACAAGGACATTACACTCCCATCTAATTATCGTCCTATATCCCTACTTAACACAGATGACAAAATCTTTGCTAAGATTTGGCAAACCGTATAGAATCACATATCCCCAAATTAATTCATAGATCACAGGTGGGTTTTGTCAAAGGGAGGATGGGTTCTGACCATCTTCGCTTCCTAATTAATCTAATGTACAAAGCCAAATCTCTTAATTCCCCTGCAGCAGTTATTGCTGTGTTCCGGGATCAAACTTCTTTGTACATCTCCCAAGCCAGGGTACTCACTAACTCTACATTAACCCAATCATTTAAACTAGCTAGGAGCACCAGGCAAGGATGCCCACTTTTCCCATCCCTCTTTATCTTAGCTCTTGAAACCCTGGCTACTTCTTTAAGACAAAATAATGATACTAAAGGTATATCTATCGGGCATACACAATATACATCTTTGTCGTATGCAGATGATATTCTCATTTTATTAGAAAATCTAGAACTGTCTGCCCAACCACTTACCCGTATACTTAATTTGTTCTCTAAACTCTCTGGACTATCAGTTAACTACCAAAAAACTGAGGTATTACCATTAAATAAATACTGTGATACTTCCACAAACAACCCCCTTGGAGTTCGCTGGGCTCCAAGAGGTATTATCTATCTAGGGATAAAAATTTTACCTAATCTTGATAAAATCTGGGAAATAAATCTCCATCCGTTATTAACAGATATCAAAATGAATCTAGCTAAGTGGAAAAATCTAAACCTATCTCTTTCTGGCAAAATAGCCGCTATAAAAATGAATGTCACACTTAAGATTCTTTATCTGTTTGCTAACATTCCATTCAAAATCTTTCCTTTTCTTCTTCACAACATTGACAAAGTTACAGGAGATTTCCTAAGGGAAGGCCATATACCAAGGTTTAATCGTATTAAACTACGCTCTCATTGGTCTCAGGGTGGTTTTGGACTACCCTGGTTTCTGGCCTACCTCTGGGCATTTAGAGCCTCACAAACTCTTAAATGGTTTTCCAAACCTAATTCTAATTCCCCATTATGTCTTGACATGGAAGCTTCCTTAACCCCAGGACAGATCCCTACCAGCTTTATATACTTTATCCCAACTTCTAAATTAAAAAAAAAACATCCTACAATCACCGTATCTATCCATTAGTGGTTTAGAATGCATAAATGGCTAAAAACTAATCCTACTCCTATATCTTACACACCTATCTGGGGAAACCCGAAAATTACTTTAGGGAATAAACCAATATATTGTAATTCTTGGAAACATAGGAACATATTCTTTCTAAATGATATCTTGACTGATAATGGTAATACATTAAACTCTTTTGGTAACCTACAAACAAAATGGAATATTCCTAGACAAGAATTCTGGAAGTATGTACAGATTCGCTTTGCCATATTCCCGATTATGCAACAAATTAATAGCCTACCCCCAGCTTTCACATACATTAACTTATGGACCAAAATCTCTTCTGGCTTAATTAGTAGAATTTACAAACAAATCAGAGATATGTTACCGAACCAATCTCTCCTAGCGGAGAAATAGTTGGAACCTTGCATTAAATGATAACATATCAGACTCTCAATGGGGTGAATGCTGGAAACTTTGCCACACACCTTTAAAGATACCTGTAGCATGCTTATTCAATATGACATTTTACACCTATGGTATAGAACTCGTTCTCGATTGCACAGAATGGGTTTACTACCTAATAATAACTGTTGGCGCTGCAATTCAACAAAGAGTGACCTTCTACATATACTTTGGTCATGTGAACCAATCTCTAAACTATGGCAGTCCATCCATAGCTTAGCCTCCAAAATTATTGGCCGCCCTATCCCATTTGAACCCAAATATTGTTTACTAGGAGTCATAAACTAAAATATAAAACTAACAAAATATCAGCATAGATGGTTACATATTTTATTTATGCAAGTTAAGAGACTGGTTTTAATGTGCTGGAAATCTCAATTAACACCTACTTTGACTGATATCCTAAACAGTTTATCCCATACTGCCTCCTTGGAATGGCTGTCATACCTGGCACAAGACCGACTAAATGAATTCAATCTTTGTTGGCGGGATTATTTAGATTTTCTTCAAACATCTAGGTGATATACACTATCAGATTCCTTACCCTGATATCATCTCATAGATATAGACCACTTTTTATAATAAACTTCTCATGCAGCTCTTTTTTGTATATAATATTGTTTGGTTACCTTGATTAGATTTTTATTTACAGTACAGGGCATTTATCATTATATGGACTTAATCATATACATAAAGTCTGCTTTTCGATTGTAGGTTTTATAATTATTATAATACTTAATTTTCTGTTAGAATATGTCAATCATATTACTGCCTACAGCACACATTATATAATGTATTCTTCTATCTGTATACTGTATATATACTGTATTCGTTATACATATATAGAATTCAATAAACAATTTAACTGTAAAAAAAGAAAATTCGCAGGAACCAGGCTTTCAGGCAAAGTGAGTAAGTGTCTGAGTGAAGCACTCTGCCCTGTGAAATTGATACTTAGGGTCCAATTCATAGAAACACAGAAACATAGAATATGATGGCAGACAAGGAACCATACCTCTCAACTGTCCCTGATTTCCAGGGACATCCCTGACTTTGCCTCACAATATTCCTATGTCCCTCGTAAAATTTGTACTTTTGTGACACAGCAGTGTGGATTGTAAGCACAAAATCATGTCAAACATTAAAGTCACAGAAGTGTTCTTCTTCAGAAAAATGCATCTTACACAAATACCCTTATTCTATCAGCTTTCTGGGTGAATAGTACCAACTTATAAGATGTGTCCCTGGTTTTGGGTCTTTTACCTGATTTTTTATGCCTTGTCTCTGATTTATTAGGTAAGAAGTTGAGAGGTATGATAAGGACTGTTTGGCCCACCCACCTAGTCTGCCCTTTTTTCCCTACTTACATTTTTACTGCATTCCACACTTGATCTGCTGCTCTTTCTCCCTCCTCACTTCCTTTCCACTATGATTCTCTTGTGCCTATCCCTGCATTCTTGAACCCCACCACTGTCTTCACCCCCACCACCTCCACTGGAAGATTGTTCCAGGAATCCACCACTCTTTCTGTGAAGTAAGCACAAAGTCAGTGTTAGTGGCTGAGTAGGTAGCACACTCGCCTCTGAGGCTGGGAGATTAGAGGGCTGTGGGTTCAGTTCCCACATCTGGCACTTGGGTTAATATCCCAGTACTGACACTATAGTGCAGCATGAGAGGGGTGCTGCACTTCTGAGGTGTCGTCTTTCGGATGAGACGTTAAACCGAGGTCCCATCTGCCTGGATTGGTGGTAGTTCAGGTGGATGTTAAAGATCCCATGGCACTTATCGAAAAGAGTAGGGGAATTATTTATTGTAAGAAACAAAACATCAGTACACACACAAAAAAACTAATGCATGAACCATGAAAAAATTACAAATCAGACAAATCCCTGAAGAATATTAAACACACACAAAAAAGAAAGAAAACAACTAAAGCCCCATCATTATGAATAAGCAAATAAATATATCAGTCTTCATACAATAAGTTCATTAGTAGGATTAAATCCAAAAAACATGCTTCCAGTATTCATGGAACTGAGGAGCTGGCAAAAAGTCCGATTCAAAAGTCTTCTGGGTCAGCAAAGCTGTTTCAATATGTTGTAGTAAAACCGAAGGTAGGGTGTAGGAATGCTGTAAGGAAAATAAACAACATGCCTGCCACATATAATATTTAATACTAGCAAAAATAACATTCAATGTGCTAGGATGATAATGTGAAAAGGAGCCCGAATAATCCCCAAGAACTAAGCATTCTTAAGAAACATATCTTGTACCTCCCCATCCCCATTGTTTAAGCAAGGTAGACCAAAAAAGCTTGGCATAATGACAAGAGAGAAAAAATGTTCCAATGTTTCTTCCGACACAAGACATTCATTACGAATACATTGTCTTTCAGTAATAGCTTTGTGTTTTAAATTACCCTTAACTCCCAATCTCTCATGGCAACTAAGCCAAGTGACATCCCACATTTTAGCAGGAATGCATTTATCATTCAGAACCCTTAAGGCCAAATATGTTTTAGTCGGGAAGTATTTTGGGAAGTCAACCATAACCAAAAAATTCTGGGTCATTATGGCAGCGTACAGAGCTTTCCTAGAAAGTTGATAAATCCCAGGTTTACTAAGTTTCCAAGCCCATAATTTGGCTGCTACGGAACAAAGAAAAGTAGAGGCGCCTGATGTAATCTTAACAATGGGAGCCTCAGTGGACCATTTAGCCAAAAAGTCCTGTGTCAAAAAAAATGTCCAAAAGTCCCATGAAGTCGCCTGGTATTGTGTCGGCTCCTTAAAAGTAGAAGTAATTAAAAAAAAAGAATAACAAAAAACTAACAGTTTAATCATATTAAGTCCCCCCACAGCTATTCGTAAATATGTAAAATCACGTTTCACCGGGTTCAAGCGGCTCCCCCAAAGCATTTGGAAGAAAATGCTATATAATCGAGTCTCATACTGCTTTGGCAGGGAAATATGGAACAGATATATAAAAATAAAGGTAGAAGAAATTTCTTTATACCCAAAACCCGCTTTTGTTTGGAAAAAGTCCATGATTTCCATAATTGTACTTTGCATTCCCCCAATTCAATACACGGTTTCCAATTGATGTCAGCCAAATCCCCATTGCCAAAATAGCATCCTAAGATTTTAATAGAGTCGGAACTAATAGCTATCTGCCCTATAAATCAAAAGGCCCTGTTCCCAAAAAGATACCCGTACTGTTTTCATAATTCACTGTTGTCCCAGAAATTGTACTAAACTGAGCTAGGATGTCTAGAGCAATAAGGCCAGAAGCCGTATCATGAAGGAAAAGACACATATCTGCATAAACAGCAAGTACCTGAGCAGGAATTTCTATAGCTGGAGAAAGGCCTATAGTATCCTGACACTGGCGAAATTCCCGAATTAATGGGTCCAACACGAAAGTATATAACAAAGGACTGATAGGACATCCCTGGCGTACCCCCCTGCGAAAATTAACACCCACCCCTGTAAGGCCATTCACCAAAGGGAAAGATTTGGCTGAGTTATACAAAAGAGTCACCCAAGCTCTAAATTTCGGGGAAAACCCATATCTGTAAAAAACTTGGAATAAGAAATCATGGGAAACTTTATCAAATGCTTTTGCTTGATCAAGCAACACTAAGTACCCTTGAAATTTCTGCAAATGACTGCACTCGCGTATAGTTCGTAGCAGCGTTAGGTTCTGCTGGATGTTACGACCAGGGTTCGAATAGGTTTGGACTGGGTGAATGAGGGTTGAGGCCACTCATTGCAGTCTATGGCATAGAATGGCGAAAATAATTTTATAATCTGTGGTCAAAAGGCTAATCGGCCTCCAATTACTAATATCATACTTAACCCCTTTTTTAAATAAAAAATAATCAAGGCGTCAGAAAAATTTGAAAATGGCATAGCAGAATCAAGCATTTCATTATAAACATGAGTTAGAATACCACTAAACTCATCCCCAGTCTTAAGACGGACAATTTCCCGCTTGACCTCAGCTTGGGAAATGGGGAGATCTAAATCCCGGATTTGGGGAATAGACAGCACTGGGGGTGAAAAAGTAAAGAGCTTCTCCCAATCACCCTTTGGCTTAAAAGCCCTTCCATGCCAAGTTTGCAAAACCTGTTGGACAATGCGTAACATAACAATAGCTACATCAGAGGTTTGTAAAGCACCATCTAAGTCATAAAGAACATCCATTAGCTTCTTCTTTGATGCTTGTTTGCAAGCCAAAAAAGGATCAGAGACAGGGGTGGACTTTAGACCATAGGACAACTCATCATGAAAATGACAAGCTTTCCCATAATTAAATTGTTTCATCTTAACCTTAATCCGACTAATCTGTTCCTGTACTCTAACATCTGAGACAGTGGGAAGGAATAATAGTTTGTAAAGCTGGTCCCTATATCCCAAATATGTAATATAATCCTCAGTTAAGACGGATTTATGAAAGGAGGATGAACCGTGCCGAAATTCAAGTTTGGTGGCTGCCCACCATTCACCCCATGAATCATAAAGCCCAGCCATTGACTGCTGTTGCTCTAATGTATCCTTAAAGACAGTCTGGAAATGCACCTGAGCTAGCAATATTGGGTTCAGCTTCCGTCTTGTGGATAGAGCAGGAAATCTGGGAGGAATGTGGGAGAGATTAAAGCCAATTTTTAACAGCATGTGATCAGAGAACTCACAAGGAGTCAAATCAAACCTGACAGGTGTTAAATAATGAGAGGAAAAAACGGAATTGATTCTAGTAGCATAACTGCTGCGTCAGTAGGTAAACCCAGAATCAGAATGTAAAGTCCTATAGGTATCCTGTAAAGAAGCTTTCAAAAGGAGTTTGTGAAGAGCATGAGAATCACAGTAAACCTTTAATTTTAGCTGATCTTTGAATCTCAGATCCAGGCCACAGTTAAAATCAACCCCCCTAAATGATATGTCTAGGGGAAAATAAATGGTGCTCGATTTCATTAAACAAGCCAATCCTAGCTGACTTTACTTGTGGGACATAGATGTTGATTAGACGGAGGGGATAACCTTTACAAAAACAGTCCAAAAGTAATGCCCTGCCTGGGACAATATCCACTAGTTGTAAAACTTGGACTTGTGTATGCTAAAAAAGAATCCCAACCCCATCAGCTGCATCGGGACCAAAGGACCAGAAAGAAGGACCAGAAACCCATGATTTTTTTGTTTGAGCAATATCTAATAAGGAAGAAAATTCAGTTTCTTGCAGGAACAGAATATCTGCAGCCTGCGACATACAATAATGTAAGAGTCCCAAACACTTCCTTGAATTTTTTTATACTGCATGTGTTAAGCGAAATTAGGTTTAATAAAGCCAGAAGAAAAATTAGGTTTTATCCTTTTTACGGTTATGCACAGACTTTTTCTTAGATTCTAGTAATGCAGTAGCCCCCTCATCATCGCATTCCATACCTGACATAGCTCCTGAGGCAACCGGAACATCAGACTCCAAGTCCCCGTCTGGGTCCTGCAGAACCTGAAAGGTATTTTGAGTGGAAATAGAGGCCGTCTGGGCAAGTTTTTTTGCATTCAACCTCGTAACTCTTTTGGGATGAGTTTCTGAAATTCAGAATCCGGGGAGCAGGCAGATCCGACAGGGAATGCTCTGTTGTTTCAGGTGGCTGGGGGCATTAGGCGTTGCAGAACTGGAATCTGAAGTGGGAGCTTGAGGAGCAGGGCACCTGGTGGAGCTGAGGTGGAAGGCCCATTTGCAAAAGAGCTGGCATCATCAGTTCTAGGCCAAAACCTGTCTTGTGCTTCAGAAATTAAGGTTTCCTTATCAAGGCCCCCTGAATTATTTTGCCCTGCATAAAGACACTGATGATAGGCATGGCCCTGCGCATCACATAAGTTGCACCTAAAAACATTTCGGCAAGTCCCACTATCATGGTCTAAATCCCCACAAAGTGCACATTTAATTTTGTCACATGCACTACTTAAATAACGGGTATTCCCACATTTATAGCAGGCCTTGGGTTGACCCGGGTAAAAACATACTCCCCTATCTTTTCCCAGAAAAAAGCTATTAGGGATGCGCTGTACATTATCCCCCACAATATGCAGCTTGATCTTAAACTTCCAGCTCCCTGTCCAAATGCCTTCCCCATCAATAATTAGCTCAGGAGGACCAAGAACTGTACATTTGCTTTCTAGCCAATAAAGAATATCACCCACGTTAACCCCCTCATTTCTAAACATGACATTAATGATCTTATATAAAGGCTTAGTAATAGGTATAGCCCAAAAGGGTGTCCATAATGGAGAGGCCTTTAAAGCATCATATTTTTGCCAGAATATGTCCAGGCCTGAAAAAGACCGAAAGCTAACGCCAAAGGTGTCCTCCCCTCTGATGTTGATGATGGCATATATGTCAGAGGCCTGAAAGTTCATAGAATTCTTCAGCAGCCATCAGGCAACATAAAATTGATCAGGGTGCTCCTCCAGGCCCCCTCTATAACGAAGGCGAACAACGTTTCACCTGGGAGTTTGTTCCAGCCTATTATTTCTGAACAAATCAGAATATCGTGGGCCGGAGCGAAAAGTGTTCCTCCGGGGGGATCGGGGGGGGGGGTATGAGGTAGATCAGTGCCATCCCCATCTAAAGTTACAGGTTCAGTAATAGCAGGGTTAATACAGTCACCTGGGATGTTAGAATCTAGATCCGACCCCGTAGGAGCCGACTCAGAGACTCCTGGAGTCGAAGCTGGTGTGGGCATAAAAGAAATCCATTCAGAATCCGGAATCCAGTGTTCATCCTTCAAAACCCAGCCCACATCAGCCAGGGCTGAATCCTTGCTCCAGTCGACCGAGGGAAAGGAATCGGCCTGAACTCTTGACTTCCGCATTCCACCGCAGGCATCGTCAGCTGAATAAAGCAGCTTAGGGTCCATGTCAAAATGCTGAGGTGGACATCCCGCTGACAGACTGTTAGGGTCGCCAGCAGAATCATCACTTTCCCCTTGAACACGTACTGAAGGAATACCTATTAAAGCAGCTGAAAGTGCTGAAAGCTGAAAACCTTCTTGTCAGAAAATGACTCAGGAAATAAAATCCCATCCGAAACTCCCTCTGCATGGTTCCAACTGCGCACATCACCTGGAAGCCCAGAAAGTACATCTCCAATTTCTGCCGCATCTCAGGGTGAAGCCGTCACAAGTTGAGCTCTAGCAAGCTCCTCTCCAACCTCAAGACTCACGTCCATCTCCATGAAAGGTTGAGCAGCGTCTGCCATGTCGCAGACACACACAGCCACAGCTCCCCCTACCGCCAGCAATGCAGTAGGGGAATTTCCCTGGTGTCCTGGCCAAATTTCCATCATTCACTAAAAATACCACCAACAGCTTAATCTGGTTCAATTTCAGTTGCTTATCATCTGTATCCCCCCTCCACCCATGTCACCTCTGAAAAAGGGACTTCTAGGCCCAGTGGGCTTACCGGGTCAACAAAATTCAACAAACAAGTACTTCCTAACATCCCTCCTGAACCTACCCCCTCCAGCTACATAGCATGTCCCCTTGTTCTTGAGCACCTTTTCTCCTGAAAAATACTTCCCTCCTGTACCTTATTTACCCCTGTGAGGTATTTAAAGATCTGTATCATATCCCCCCTATTCCAGGGTATATATATTAAGGTCCTTTAGTTTTTTCTCATAGGGCTTTTGATGCAAACCCTTCACCATTTTAGTTGCCCTCCTCTGGACAGCCTCCACTCTGTCTATGTCCTTCTGGAGATGTGGTCTTCAGAACTGCACACAGTCCTGCACACACTGCACAGTATTAGAGGTAGTATAGCGCAGTGGTTTAAGGCTCTGAGCTGCAAACTGGAGACCTGGGTTTGAATCCCACAGCCCCTCACTTGCATGCTGTGTGACCCTGAGCAAGTCACTTAACTTCCCTGTTCTCCCAGGTCGCACCTGGAAACAAGCTTCGGCTTAGTGTGCCTCTCCTGGTTAAACAATTTCCCCTTCCTCTTTCCTATTCTAGGTGGGGTCTTACCAGAGATCTATACAGACACAGAGGCAACACCACCTCCCTCTTTCTGCTGATGATACCCCTCCCTATGTACCCCAGCATCCCACTAGCTCTCCCAACTGCCTTGTCACACTGCCTGTTCATCTTTAGGTCATCTGATATGATTACCCCCAGGTCTCTTTCCTGTTTGGTGGTTGCCAATACCACTCCACACATTTTGTACTATGCCCCTGGGCTTCTGTGCCCAAGTGCATTATTTTGCACTTTTTTACACTGAAACACAGCTGTCATACCCTTGACCACTCCTCTAGTTTTCTCAGGTCTCTGCTCATCCTTTCTACTCCCCCTGGAGTGTCCACCCTAGTGCAGATTTTGGTATCCTCTGCAAGAGGCAGACCTTCCCTTCCAGCTCCCCTGCAATGTTACTATAATGACATTAAAAAAAACAGTCCCAGCACTGATCCCTGAGGCACCCTGCTGGTCACTCTCCCATCCTCAGAGTGAACTCCATTTACCACCACCCTCTGTCACCTATCCCCTAATCAATTTCTTACCAGTCTGCTACCTTTGGACCCACTCCTAAGCTACCCATGTAACCTTTTTATTGATACCCATTTTGTCATTATTTGACTTACATATATAGACTTAACTCAAACAAAAACTACCTCTACCCAATCTTTGTTGTTTTTTCTTTTCTGATATACAGTGGTCACATGTTAGCCATTGCCAGATGGCAAACAAGTAAATTCTACATAGAAACATAGAATCTGTCGGCAGATAAGGACCATACAGCCCACCTAGTCTGCCCATTTCCTTACTTGGTTTGGCAATCCCGACTCTTACCTGGACTGCCTTTCCCCCGATGTGCTGTATAGCAGGGTGCCTTTATGTTTATCCCATGCACTCTTGAATCTCCATACTGTTTTTGCTTCCACCACCTCCACTGGTAGGCTGTTCCACTGATCCACCACCATCTCTGTGAAAAAATACTTCCTAGCATTCCCCCTAAGCTTCCAGCCACATGTTATGTCCGCTTGTCCTTGTGCACTCTCTTCTCTGAAATATGTTCCCCTCCTATACCCTGTTTATTCCTCTAAGGTATTTGAAAGTCTATCATATCCCCTCTCCCCCTTCTCTCTTCCAGTGAATAGATGTTTAGTTCCTTGAGTCTTTCCTCATAAGGCTTGTGGTGCAGTCCAGGTATCATTTTTGTTGCTCTTCTCTGGACTGTTTCCATACTGTCTATGTCCTTCCAGACATGCGGTCTCCAGAATTAGACACAGTATTCCAGATGAGGCCTCACCAGTGATCTATACAGTGGCATTACCACTTCACTCCTCCTACTGGTTATGTCCCTTCCTATGCACCCCAGCATTCTGTTTGCTTTCCCCACTTTCGCATTGTTTGGCTGACTTCAGGTCATCAGATATTATAACCCCCAGGTCTCTCTCCTGACTTGTGGTGGCTAGAACCTGCCCCCCCCACCGATCCTGTATTCCTCTCTTGGGTTTCTGTGTCCTAGGTGCATTATCTTGCACTTCTTAGCGCTGAAACCCAACTGCCAAATCCTTGACCATTCCTCAAGTAGTCTTAGGTCATTTCTCATTTTGTGTAGCCCCTCCTGTGTGTCGGCTCTGTTACAGATCTTGGTGTCATCTGCGAACAGGCATACTTTCCCCTTCAGTCTCTCTGCAGTGTCGTTTATGAAGACATTGAATAGAACTGGACCCAGCACTGATCCCTGTGGAACCCCTCTGGTCACCTCCCCCTCTTCTGATTTTATGCCATTTACTACCACCCTTTGGGTCCTGCCTTTTAGCCAGTTTCCAACCCATTTTACCACTTTAGAGCCCACACCCAGATTCCCCAATTTTTTAAGCAACCTTCTATGCAGAACGGTGTTGAAGGCCTTGCTGAAATCCAGGTAGGCCACATCTACCACCCCTCGATGATCCACCACCCTGGTCGCCCAGTCAAAGAAATCAATAAGGTTAGTCTGACAGGACCTACCCTCAGTGAATCAATGCCGCCTTGCGTCTTTTGCACTGCTTGACTCCAGGAACTTCACAACCCTCTCCTCTAGCAGGGACTCCATCAGCTTCCCCACGACTGAGGTGAGGCTTACAGGTCTATAATTGCTGGCCTCCTCCCTACTTCCAGTCTTGTGCAAGGGGACCACCTCTGCCCTCCTCTAGGACAGATGTGGTTTATTACAGTGTAAACTTCTAAGAAAGCAATGTCTTGAAAATTCCCTGTGGGGGAAGGGGTAGTGATAGCCCACAGACTATTCCTTTTAATATTGTGAGTACAATGATGAACAGTGATTCAATTACTGATTACATGCAGATGTGATCAACATTTCAGAATAAGTGTTGATTCTGGCTGAATTACTTTTGTGGAACTGTGGATCGTCTCTGTTTTTCTGCTGTGTTTACTGTTTGGGATTTGACTGCTGTGCATGATGGGAAATGCATATATTTAAGTGCACTGGAGATTTGAGTTCTGGTGGTAAATGACAGACTTACAAGGGAAGCATGGTTTATTGAGGAGCAACCATGGATTCCTTGAGAATTAATCCATGGTTGCACCATGGTCACCTTTTGCCATTCCTCCAATCCATGTTACTTATTCTGCTGTGTTGTCCTGTGCCATGTTACAAGCAGCTTTGTAACATGGCACTGTAGAAGGATGTGAAATGGTAACTTTTGATTGGTTCTACAACAGCAGGTGACCATGGATTAATTTCCCTTATTAATCCTTGGTTTCCATCGGGAGCACGCTGAAGAAATCATTAGACCACAGTTGCCATCGAGAGTGTGCTGAAGAAGCCGAGGCTTTAATAGGGAAGACTGGCTCTCTATATCCTGCATACAGCATGAATAGGAAGTTGGCAAAAGTGCTGTATGTGTTGTTTGCCATCCTGTCTGTGTTGTTTGCTGTCCACTGGGTTCCTTCCTACCCACCCACCCGGTGGATCTCAGGGACTGCACCAGTCACTAAACTGCACAGTGCGAGAGAGACAGAGAGGAGAGAGAGACACACACACAGACACAGAAGACAGCACTGATGTGTGTCTGTCACTCTGTCACAGCTGTAACTTTGCAAGTGCCATGTTACACTGCAAGGAATCAGCAAAACTGTTGTTTAATGCTACGAAGTTATGTTGTCATCGCAAAGCATATTAAGTTTAAAAGATGGTCCCTCTTCAAATGGCCATATTTCCCACTGTACAACCATAGAAAAATGTTTAGCAATCTTCATTTAATTTACTGGTGTGTATAGTTTTATGAGTGTTTACCTGCAAATGTTCAGTAGATCCCATATTTCACATTGCAAAATAGCCTTACTTAGCACTGCATTTGTCATACAAATAAATGACGGGTTCCTCATAGTGCACCACTCCAGAAATACCCGATTTCAAAGTTAGACGCCATGGGCTGGATATTCAAACGGGTTGCGCCATGCGCAATAGGGTTGCGCCTTCGCAAGTCTGAAATTGCGCCATTCTGCCATATTCAGCAGGAGGCAGTTGTGTCCCCCAAGTCAAGCTGAGCAACAGCGCAATGCTAATGAAGGCATGCTCAACCGGAGGGGGAGGAACCATGCATAAACTGCACAGCCTGATATTCAGCGGGCTGTGCAGAGTTGTGCAGGCGCAACCCCCAACCTGCACCTGCACAACTTTGAGCAAAAAAAGAAGTAAGTCGAGGGCCACCCACAGGTGACCTGCCGCATTGCAGGGCGCAACACAGCAGCTGCCACCTGTGGGTGGCCCTCCACTTCCTCCTGTGCCCACCCTGCAGCCCAATTGCGGGCATAATAGTAACCCCCCTCCCCTCAACTGGCCCGACCGGGGCATGTAGTAAGCCCCTCCCCGACTGGCCCGATGCGGGCATGTCATAAACCCCCTCCCCTGACTGGCCCGATCACGGGCATGTTAGTAAAGCCCCCTCCCCCAACTGGCCCGATCATGGGCATGGAAGCCCCTCCCTGACTGGCCGATCACGGCGTATGTAAGCCCCCCTCCCCAACTGGCCTGATCGCGGGCAGTAAGCCCCCTCTCACTGGCCTGTCGCGGGCAAACCCATAGAATCCCCAACTCCCCACTAGCCCGATCGTGGGCAGAACAGAGTTCAACCCCCAAAGAACAATATCCCTGGTGGTCAGTGGACATGAAAGCCAATCATGGGCATTAGAGTCAACCCCACCCCTCAGGTCCAAGTACCTTGGTGATCTGGTGGCCCCCACCCCACCCACGGAGCCCCACCCGCCCCGTCAGCCAGCCAGGCGACAGCATCCACCCGCCTGCCTCCCGCCCGCCCGCCCGACCTACTGCTCGGTAGGGCTGCGCCCGATGGTTCAGAGCAAGACCAATGGGCATGCACAGCTATACCGTCTGAGCGATCCAGATGTGAATGAATTCATTCATTCCACATATCTGAACTGCCATGTAGTATGGGCTGCATGCGACTGGCTCTGCTCTTATACCAATGGGCGCAGCCCTACCTCGGAGCAGTCAGTCAGCAGGTGGCGGGCCAGGCAGGTGGGTTGCTGCTGCCTGCTGGCTGGACGGAGGAGAGCGGTGGTGGGGCTCTGTGGGTGGGTGGGGTGGGGGCCACTAGATCACCAGGGTACTTGGACCTGGGGGTGGGATTGACTCTAATGCCCGCGATTAGGCTTGAGTCCACTGGACCACCAGGGATATTGTTCTTGGGGTTGAACTCTGTTCTGCCCGCGATCGGCTGGGGGATGGGGGATTCCCACGGGTTTGCCCGTGATCGGGCCAGTCGGGGAGGAGGATTCTACGGTTTGCCCATGATCGGGCTAGTCAGGGGAAGGGGTTTTACTACATGCCCGTGATCGGGCCAGTGAGGGGAGGGGATTCACGGGTTTGCCCATGATCGGGCTATTCGGGGAGGAGGGCTTTCCCATATGCCCGCGATCGGGCTAGTCGAGGAGGAGGATTACTACTTGCCCGCTGATCGGGCTGCAGGGGGCGCGGTCCGCCGCTGCTGCCTGGCAGGGCGCCAGGTGCAAGTTGTCGGGGATCGGCACACCTGCATGCTAATGGCATGCAAATGGGGCATAAGTAGATGGCAAATGGCCTCCTGCGCCTTTGCATGAATTATGGCCCCATTTGCATGTCACCTTTGAATATCGAGAATTTGGCGCATGGCGCAATGGAACTTGCGCCACCGCATCTTGAATGCTCCACTCTGACCACTTGTGGTGGTGCAAGTTCCACTGCACCATGCACAGTGGCTGTGGCTGGGGGGTGATATTCAAAGGAGTTGCTCAATAGTGCAACTCCATTGAATATCGCCCTGGCCACACCCCAGCGCAACTTATTTGAGCAGCGCTGGGGCTTGCACCACAGAATGGCGCAGTTTGAATATCCAGCCCCATGTGTCACATCTCAGTTTCTTAGGTACTTATATATTTACTGCAGTTAACAATTAAATGCCATAGTTCAATGTATTGTCAGACCACATTTTCAAATGTTCTCCATATAAATGTTTTTTGAGTTACATAGATATGCAAATGTTGGTTATTTACCCATAATGCAACACTGAATGTAAAGTAAAAATGAAGGCAAAGACGTTACAGAACAGTGTTTCTATCAACTGAAGTACAATTATTTTGGCTTTACTGCAGTTAACAATTAAATGCCACATTTCCATATATTATTACAGCAGGTTTTCAAATGTTGTGCATGTAACTGTTTTTCGAGTTACATAGATATACAAATTGTGGTACTTTACCTATAAAGCAGTAGTGAATGGAAAGTAAAAACGAAGGCGATGACATTACAGAACAAGTGTTTCTATCAACTGAGATACAATTTATTTGCCTTCCTCTCTCTAATTGTACAAAACAGAACAGAGCAACCTGTTTTAAAACTGCACTCATAACATTAATGTATACACAGTATTCAACATGCACGCACAGAATCGCACATCTATGTAGCCTGTAAAACCTGTACAGTTGAGCACCATAAACTATTTTCTTAACCAAGATTCTGACTTTCTCTTTATTTGTGTACCATAGTTAATTCACTTCACAATAAATTCACTTGAAACAGTCTTTTCCTTGTGCTTGCCATGTTACAAGCACAATAAGCCACTCCACAGCATGGTTCTTCTGGAGAATTAATCCATGCCTGAGTGGTTGGAGACACTCAGCCCTCGGGCTCATGTCCCACCCCCACCCCTCCAGGCATGGATTAATTCTCCAGTAGAACCATGCTGTGTTGCAGCTTAATGCTTACTTGGCTTAGCTGGAGTACAGATTTCTTACAGCACTCTCACCACTGAGGTAGAAACATTCTTGCAGCTCTCTCACAACTGCAGGCAGGATTCTTGTAGCTCTCTCATAGATGAAGTTAAATCAGAATTCATCTACAGATCTTCCCAAATGTGGAAAGGCAAATGCTATCCCTGGGGGACAAGTATCTGGCAACCCCCAGACCAGCCACTTCAATTCCTTGCAGCCACATTTTCTCAGCAGGAGGCCAGAGCCCCCCCTTCCCTGTGGAGGGGCTCCCACTGAACTGAGCTCAGAACAATAGTTCCATGGGGTTTTGGGAGCTCTTGGCAGCTCATGATTGGCCGATTCAGTTGTCTCTCTGAAAAATTAATATTCAGCAGGCTCTCTCAATGCCTGATAGGTTACTCAATTAGGCAGCAAATATTGTCCTTGCTTTTTTCCCTCACATGTCTCTGGCACATTTCCAGTAGTCTCTGGCACATATTCTGGCTTTTCGATTGGCTGCAGAAAGGTCAAAGGCAGAAAACATGGCTGCTATTAGACACAGCCCCCCAGCAGTCCAACAATGTCCCCACTTTAGAGCTCTGGTGCAGCCAGTACAATTACTTTTATTAAATAGAACCCCACTGTTTTGAAGCAGTCCCTGTGCCCTGTCAGGCGCTTCCATTATTTAACATTTATGTGCTCTCAGCCTGTCACAAGCGCTGAAATTCAGTTTCCCTAGGCGTTAGGGCAGGCTTACACATTAATATACAGAGGCTCTCACTAATAATCATGAGCCCCAAAACATACAGCGCAATTGGCGCTCTTTAACTAAAATGTACAGAGGCTTCTCGCCCACCTCATTCAGGTCTCTGGTCCCTGCCTTGCCTTATCCAGGGACCGGGACCACCAGACGCCATCTGTTTTACTGCTACAGCAGTAAGAAAATGAAAGAGTGCTTCTGCACATGCGTAAGCTGACTGCCTGACAGATGTGCAAGGGGGGATGAGCGGTGGCTCACACAAACTTCTCCAGCCCAACTATGGGCAAAACAAATGCAGGGGCTGGATGGAGGCCCAGGGGCACATCGGGACTTGGGCCAGGAGTGGCAGTGCTTGACCGGGGAAGAAGGGGGAACACCAGGGCACCAGGAGGCAATTGGAAGATTATGATAAACAAGGTAAGCCCCCACAGGGGGGTTACAGAAAGCTAACAGAATAAGGGGATTAGTGTAAAATGCATTTTCTGAAGAAGAAAACGTCTGTTAACTGTAATGTTTGACATTATTCTGTGCTTATAATCCCTAATGTTCAGTCACAAAAATACAAATTTTACAAGGGACAGAGGAAAATTTTGAGGACATCCCTAAAAATCAGGGACAGTTGAGAGGTAACACACACACACACACAGTCTGCAACTTGCCTTCAGTAAGACATTTAACATTAGATAAATTATAGACCTTCTACAACTACATAACATTCCATTCTGTGACATTTGACCTATATACAAGTATAATTTCAAGGATGCTTGTTTACCTCTGTTTGGATGTGTTTCTTATCTAATTACTCCCCTAATCTGTCACATTCATGTGTAAAATGTTTTTTTTTCTTTCTAATATTGTTCTGGGCACTTAAAAGACTGCCATTTCCTTCTGAGGAAGAACTATATAAGTTTGAACGCTTAAGGATATTCTGTAAATCTCTGTTGGTCCAATAAAAGGTATCAGATCACCTATTTTGTGCATCTTGGTTTTTAAAGAAAGGGAAGTGTGTTGAAAACACCTGTACCTAGTTGAACACACCATTGTTTGAATTCCACAGTTTAGTTTTTTTCTTGTGGAGGTTTAACTGCTGATGTGCCTATACAGTGCTGCCGTTTTGAGACTGATACATACTGTGTCATGGAAGGTCAAGATCCTAAGCCTGTCTGATTGTATGCTGACTTGGTTATATCATGACTTTTCGAAATAAAAACAAAGTTACAAAAAAAAAAAGAAAGAAACAGAATGCTGAAGACAAAAAAGGCCCCAAACCCACTGGGCTTGATTTTCAAAGGTTGAATCTTGTTCCTTAGTGCAGCTATGCCAAACACCTTCAGTACAACGTCACCCGACTTTAGTACATCAGGCCCAGTTACGACACTTTCCACACCTTATGTCAGCTTGTCGCAAGCACCGTAAAAAAGGTCCGCAGCATGCTGCAAGTTAGACTGTTAGACCAGGGGAGCTGGTCTAACATGTTATTGGCACATGAGTGAAAATCGCTTAGGCATGGGATCGATAATACAAGCTCCTGTGCCATATGATCGGTGCACCAGGGGCTTGCAGCATTCTCGGGCCTTTGGAAATCGAGTCCATTTGGTCAGTCCTGTCCCTCCACAAACAAGAAGGGTCCACTGGCTTGGTGTGGTGCTGTAAAATCCCAACACAGAAGCTCACAAAACAAGGGATTCACAACTCAGGTTCTAGAAACACACAAAGTAACGCTGACCATGTGCTCATAATTCTGTTGAAAATCCAATGTGTAAAAGGTTGGTGCAAAATAACTCACAGATGTACAGAGTGTAGCACAAGAGGAGCCCACTGAAGCGCCAACATTTTGCTCCTGCCACTCCTGGCGCTTTGAAACGGTGACACTGTGACAGGCGTGAAACATTGGGGCTTCAGTGGTTTCCTTTTGTATTACAGTCTGTATGCCTGTGAGTTTGTTTGCATCCACCTTTTGCACATTTGATTTATTTTTTTTTAAACTTTATTTTTGTACATTAATTGATGAAGATACAAAGTACATTGTTTGATTCCAGGTAAAGGATATTTTTTTTTCCAGATACATTATGGTAGGCAATTCTTATCCCTTCTTTCATTGCTACAGTAGAATGGGGGTACATATCTAACTATTACAAAGAAAGAAAGAAAGAAAGAAAAGTCATATGCAGCAAGTCCATGGACAACCCATACCTAAAAGATTTGTGTAAGAGTCCGGAGAGTCCCCTCTTTACAGAGAGGCCTGTGTCTATTGACTTGGCCCAGAAGTCCATGTCTAAAACATATACAGAGCATTCTTCCCTTTCATGCTGGTAATAGAGATGCCCCTTATATCTGTTCACAGACAACTATTCATAACTTTTCTAACATTTATATGGCACAATTAAACAAGTTAACCTGTGCACTACGTACATGGTGCTTTAAGCTTTAGATTTAGTTTAAACCACGTTCCTTTTAGATATTTACCTGCTACAATTTGTAAATGCAGATGAACAGAACAAAATATACCATTACTCTCTCCAAGTAAATCAATATTAGATACTATTGTGGTACCAACCAAACTTTAGTAAACATTTTAACAAAAATTGTCCAGTAATCCTCAATTCAGATTTCATCTTCTTCTCCCTCAACTTCTGAAAGACCCAATTTGGCAAAGTCCACACGAATCATATCCAGCTTACGACCCACGTCCGCTGGATCATTACAGATATAGGTTTTCCCAGCATAAATGATCTAGAGCCTTGCTGGCATTTGGAGTGCATGGTTAATCCCTAGTTCCCACAGGCCTGCCTGAATGGCATCAAACCCACAGCGTTGCATCCTCGTCGAGTAACTGAGGTCAGGAAAGCAGTGTAGTATGGAGCCATCCAGTAAGGTAAGTGCCTCCGCTGATTTAGCTTTGTGTAAAACAAAATCCCTAATCTGTACTCCATTGTCACCACCAGTACAGTCTGGGGGATAGCTAGGTTGTTGGGCTTTCTGTGCAGTGTTATGTGATAGGCCCTTTGGATTGGATGTTCTTCCTGCAGTCGGAACAAATCCTGCAACAGCTGATGCATGTATTCTACCAGGTTTGCGCCTTCTGCTCCTTCAGGTATCCCCAAAAATTGGAGGTTGCAGGCACGAGCGTTGTTTTCCAGATACTCCAAGCGTGTGCAAAGCAATTTGTTCTCCCTCAGGACACCATCAGTCAGTCACAGTTTTAGTTACCATGGTTGAAAGTTCGGTCGGATTCGTTTCCAAGGTAAGCATATTGGTCTCCACCTGTGTGAGCCTAGTATTGTAGGTCTCTAGTTTTTTGACTCTTTGCTGAACTGTTTGTAGGATGGCATTGACCTTTGTTTCTAAATCCCCAGGTTTCCCACTCTCAGTTGTAACGCTTGAGGCTCCACTTGTAGTAGGTGCAGGGCCTTTCCCTTTCCCCCTGTCTTTAAAAGAGTCAGTTTTAGTTCTACCCATCGTAGAAACAATTCAAAAATTCACCAGTAACGTCAGAAAAACCTTAGCCTTAAGATCCAACAGTTTGGCTGGTCAAGTTTTGCAAAATATGTATTTTTAAGCTTTTACTACTGTCTTGGTCTGGAGCAAGTAAAGGAGCATCTTCTCCTGTCGGCTGCTGGCTACGCCCCCTGCACATTTGATTTGCAATAAAATTGTGTCCATTTGGTCACTGTTACTGTGTGTTTCTAGAACCTGAGTGCTGAATTCCATTTTTCAGTCCTATTCCTACATGCTGACCTAAAAACACCATCCAGCTACTCAAAGCAAAATCCATGAATCATGCCACACCATCTTGAACCTATCTCACCTCGACTTGAACCTCACCAGACTGTCAGCATTTCCCGCCTCACTAGGCAGGATGTTCCAGCCCTCCATCAGCCCGTCTGTGAAGAAAAACATCCTCACTGTTATTCCAGGACTTTCCCTGCCAACTTATAGTTGTGCTCCCTAGTGACTATGGTCCCTTTCACTGTAAACAGCTATGTCCAGTCCACCCTGTTAATGACATGTAGAAACCTGGATGTTTTTATCATGCACCCTCTCTCCCTCCTGGTCTTCAGGCAGTACGTGGTTTTACAGGTTTATCTGTTACCTAAGAGCCAGAAATAGGAAACCTTTTGTTTTGAAGCACTTTCTTCAGAGAAACTGCTGTGCACACCATTTATTAAATGGCATGGGGGAAGGAAATTGTTTTAACACTCAGCAGTCTAACTCCTCATAACATCTAAGTGTTTCTGTAGTACTAACTGTAACTGCTATTGCAACTAGCAAGCTGTTTTGCAAAGTAATGAATCTTGAGTGGCAAATTGCTAAAACATACAAGCCGTTTCCAGGCTTATTATGCTCAGTACAGCTTCAACACAACATAAAAACTGTTTTAAATTACATTTAATAGGAAGATTATGACTAGAGACAAAGAAGTGTTATTACTCCTACATTCTGGTTATTTGAGGAAGACTTTTGTTTAGTGTTCGTAACTTCCTTACACCAAGACTGGAGCCCTACTGCCAATAATTTCCACCAGGTAAATGTACAAACATTAGCCGAGAATGCAGGAAGAAAAAAGTACTCAACATAGTAATGCTGGTTCTTCTTAAGGGATCCACCAGTAGTATTCGCAAACAACAATCAGTCCACTAAATGTGAGGCCCCCAGGGGCATAGTGGGACAAAAATGTAGGTCAGGCAGAACGTTTATAAATTCCTGACAAGCTGTCATAGCAGTTGCATAGGCATGACGTGTTTTTTTTTGGGGGGGGGTTGGTTATGAGGTTGCTCAACTGCGACACATGAAGGCCGAGGGTCACTGGACCCCTGGAAGCTCTGGATGTTTATGTAAGCCCCCTCTTGGAGCTTATGAGAACAAAAGGGTTAACTCCTGGTGCCATCTGGGACCACCTGCAAGCGGGAGTGCAAGACAGATATAAATTGGGGAGGATTAGCATGAAAGGGGGTGTCCGGTTGGTGAGAGGGACCGTGGTTCAGGGCTGGGGTGGGGGACTGCCACCCCAGCCCACTGTGATCTACAATGTGGCAGCATCGGGGAGTGAGTTTATGGAGCATTCCGGGAGGAAGATCTGCAGGAAGCAGAGAAGCTTGCTGGGGAAAGCTCATCCATGCTGCAGAGAGAGAGAAGAGGTCGCAGGGGAGTGGTGAGAGCCTGCCTTGTCCCTTCCCAGTGATTGTAAGATGGCACTGGAGAGAGCTGAGTGTTTGAAGCAGGTGGGAATGTGCAGACAGCAACAGGAGCCTGAGCGTAAGTCTCTTTGAGCAGCTCCATTTGTGGGTAGTCCCTGCCATGTGTCCAGAGTGCCTTTCTGTCATCTGAAATTGTTTGGTGCCCTGTGGCTGAGAGAGGGAGTCAGCCATAAAGTGTTTGGTCATGGAACGTTTCAGTAGGTGCTGTCTACAGAGGTTCAAGCTCAAGTTAGTGCCAGTCCCAATATGTGGCTGAAAAGGAATGGGGTTCCCTCCGGCAGGCTGGCACAGGTGAGACTCGGTGGTGACCAGCATCTGAGTATTGTACAGAAGGGAAGAATGGAGAAGTAAAGCTGCTAAAAGTTAAATTCAGGCCTGATTTGGCCTCCGGATTTGCTGCTGCCACCAGGATAATGGAGCCTGATTCAGCTCTGAAGAGAAGCTAGTGGGAGATCTTCACAATCAAGAGTGTACCTCTGAGTGAGGTATTTGTGAGTCTTGGAATCAATTCCTGCCCTATGTTACCCTGACGCTTCATGGGAGTTGCAGTGTGACTTGCCCCACTGAATTAAATCGTGTTCATGAACTTTTATTCCTCGAGTGGACAATGGATTTATTCGTTTGAACTGTATTGAGACTAATTACTTTGCCTCCCTGTAGCTGCACCTCCCTGTTGAAGTGTGGGGCACCCTGAGAAGATCAGTGAACCAGGTAGGCGCAGCTATTCTTGGTAGTGTCTGCTGCATGGCTGCCCCCTCCCCATGGACGTTCCATCATACCCCTAGACATTGGGGAGGGGGGCTACGTTTAGATGCTCTGTGGTGAGTTTTGGGGCTTTTATTGAAGATAAAACAGTTTTGCTGCATCTTCCCATCTCCTGACTCCAGGAAAAAAATTATTTTTTCCCCTGGAGTCAGGGGTGTGGGAGACTCTAGCTGACCTTAAAGTCTGCGGCTGCAACTGTGGTGGGCAACGCTGACAGACAATGCCATCAGCCACCCACCCATAGATATTATTGTAATGTACTGTGAAAGATTTTTATATAACCATTTCCTATCCTCCCTCTCCAAGGCAAAAGCTTTCTCACACATCCCAACAACCTGGGGAGGCTGTGCAGTGACTGAGGCATTCAGCAAACATACTTATGGAACACCAGAGAAGAAATTCATGTGCTGGAGCAACTCTCTTCATACCTGTCAACCTTCTGCTTTGCAAATCGGGGCGGGCTTCAAATTATCATGGACAAATCTTAAAAATATGGTAATATCAGCTCAAGAAGCTACTATAGTGTGTAGCCTAACATGAACAGCATTTTCAGATAAAGATGTGAAGTGTAACACTAACAAGCTGGCAATATTTTATGTGTCAACTCCTTACTGTTCAGTGATAGAAACATCATCTTTAGGAGGGCCTCCCCCAGCACACACACACACACAGATATGAGCCCTTCTAGCTAACTGAATGCGGTCACTTACATAACTCACTTTTCAGGCAGCAATAGTCAAAAAAAAAATGAAAGCAGCATTTTCTTAATTGCCAGACTGAATGCTTTGGTGACACGTTGCTTCAAATACATGAGACCAGAAACTCCACAGAACATTTGGTGTGGCATGCTCAATCATTCCGTTAATCTGCAAAATTATCACTTAAGCAGACATGATTTTTCCAAAGTGCACAGTCTCATGGTGAGACTATTTTGACAACAAATGATTACATCTGTCTTAAAACTGAAAATCAGGTGTGCTGGACACCCTCATGTATTAGTCTTAAATAGCATGAAGGCCCATTTCAAATAGTTTTGTCTCTCTGTATGTGAAAATCAGAAAGCGAAACATCTCACACTTTCAGTGTGTTGGGAAAAGCAATGAATGAAGTTCAAGCAATGCAGGATTTGGGGCGCTCACCTGCCCAGCTGCCACGTTGCTCTCCCTGCTGTGCACCCACTGGCTGAAGTCCTCAGGTTGTGAATCAGTGCTGGTTGTCCGTTGCTGCACCTCAGGTTGAGCTCTCACAGGCCCGTATTGAGTAGAAGGCGTCATGCTTGATCTTGTGGCTCAGCACTGGCTGGAATGTCTACTAGGCTAGCATCAGCACCATGAGGTTGCCAGGTTGGCCAGGAAGTCAAGGTGCCCGCTGTGATCCAGCTGATCAGGATGCCAAATGCCACGAGTCCGGTGTCCCCACAACCAATGAGAAGCACAAAGCACAAGCACTGCCAAAGATTAGGAGACCTCAGTTGTCCATCTCAACGTAGCCCACCCAGCACATTCCCTCACTGCAATTGGCGCCAAAACGAGAACTTGAGTATGTGACACATGATTGGAGGAGCAGTAGCCTCGAGCCCTGATGTCACTGGCACTGTCTGTGTGACAGCCTTTCAGTGACAAGTTTTGACAGCTCTGCTCTGCTGCCTGTGCAAGGGGAGGGGGAGGGTACTGAGCTGCAAGACCTGTGCTTGCCTTGAATCTTAATTAAAACATTTAAACCAACTGGCTTGGCTGAGGAGGTGAAAAAGGTGTTCCAGGCCATTCCACCTCAATACCTCTGTTTTTATATTTTGGGGTGGGGAATTTCCTGACAGAAGTCTCGGATGCTGAAAGAAATGATAGTTGGGCTGCCCCCACTACACTACTGGTTACCCTAGAAATTGAACTTATGCTAATTACGGAATTTAGAATTAGAATCATGTTCAGATTCTGCACTGTGGTTACCTGCTCCCTAACTGTCTTTGTTCAGATTTGTTTCTAATACTAGCAGGAGTTGTGACCACTAAAACCAGCTAAATGGTTACCAATATTTTTTTCAAAAGTTTTGATAAAAGTTTGAAAATAGTAAACAATTCAAAGGAGACTTCTGATTAGACCACTTATTCAGAATTATATCACACTGAATTAAGTAAAGCTCAAGGCAATAAAAAAGAAACTGATTTTTGTCTGAACCTATTTCTAGGCAGAAGGGGTGACAGGGTAAGAGACTGTGAACATTACTGACAGAGCCCTTAAGAAAAAATAACATTACTGTAGTGAGTAGTTTTTTCTTCTAACCCCAGAAATCCACTAGTATATATTCTCAAACAGCAGACTCCATGGCAGTACCTTGGGAGGCTGGGTCCAGAACCTATTCAGGGAAAACATTCTGCAAGACAGCAGTACCAGAGCTGGCATCTCTCCTGGACTGTATGCCCAGACAGTAATATCTTGTGAAGATGTGCATTGTTTTTCAGGTAGCCTTACAAATCTCTTGAAAGGGAATGCCCCTTGCTGCTGCCACAGAGACAGAGGTGCCCCTTTGTAGAATGTGCCCTCAGACCTCTTGGGGGCAGTTTGCCAGCTTTTTCATACCAGAGTTGAATGCAGGAGACTAAACAGCATGAAAGTTATCCTAATTGCTGGTTTGCCTTTCCCCACTTCACCATGGGTGATAAAACATTGAGTGCTGATGGACCTGACATCTTTTTAGTGGTCCAGGTAATGGCTTAGGGTCCTTTTGCATCCAGGAAGAGGAATTTATGTTCACCTGTACAGGACTGCTCAGTAAAAAACACAGGAAGGGCAACTGACTTGTTCAGGTGAAATTCTGACACCACCACCATGGGGAGGAATTTCCTATTGGTCCTGAGAACTACTTTATTCCTATGAAAGATTATGTAGTTTGGATCTATGCAGAGGACTTAGATTTCACGCACCCACCTAGCAGATGTCCTAGCCATTAGCAGTACTGTTTTCCAAGTGACATATTTAAGGTCAGCAGTAGCCATAAGCTCAAAGAGAGCTTCCACCAGGTGGGCAATGCAAACATTTAGGTCCCATGGAGGGACAGGATCCCTCACAGGAGGGTACAAATGGTTGAGAATCTTTTGAAAATAGGTTGTGAGCCCAGGGATTTTTCCTTGCCAGCTAACACGCAAGCTGACACTGCTGCCAAACGCACCTTCAGGGTGGAGGGCCTCAGGCCTAGGGACTGCAGGTGCACAAGGTAAGCTAAGACTCTAGGCAGGCCTGCCTGCATAGAGATTTTCTTTCTAACAGTACACCAGAATGAAAATCTTTTCTATTCTGAAGCATATGCTTTTCTTGTTGCTGGTTTTCTAGAAACCTTCAACACTCTCATTACTTCTTCTGATAAATTTAGACTAGAGAAATTTAGCTGTTCAAGAACCATGCCCTCCTGTGTAGGGTTATGTGGTCTGGAAATGTTATCCTGCCCTGAGACAGAGTCAGCAAGTTGTGATTCAGTGGTAGGTTGATTGGAAACCTGCTGGATATGGCCAGGAGCATGGAGTACCAGATCTGACTGGGCCAGTCTGGTGCCATCAGAATCATTGTTTCTGGCTCCCTCCCAAGCTTTATGAACACTCTCTGAGGTGGGGAAATGGGTCAAAGATATATAGGCACTCCCCTGTCCAACCCAGGACCAGGGTATCCTCTGGGACTTTCCCCATTGCTGGAGGCCTGTATCAAAAACGTTGAAGCTGACTGTTCTCCCAGGAAGCAAATAGATCTATTTCTGGTGTACCTCATAGTCTGAACTCTGATGCCAGCGCTTGCTGGTTCAGAGTGCACTTGTGGTTTCTCTGGCTGATTCTGTTTAGTGAAGCTGCCAGGGCATTGTCCTTCCCTGGCAGGTGTACTGTAAATAGCTCTACACATAGTGATTATGATAGGTTCCAAGTCTTCATGGCTTCTGTGCATAGCCTTAAGGATCTTGTTCCTCCTTGCTTAGTTATGTAATACATTGGTGTGGTGTTTCTGTTTGGATTTGGACAGACTGACCCTGTATCTGGGAGGAAAACGCTAGCATTGCCAGAAACACTGACCTGAGCTCCAGGAGGTGGATATGCTTCCGAGTCTCCTGTGTGCTCCAGGTGCCACTCACATTAAGATCCTCTAGGTGGACCCCCACCCTAGGAGTGAAACATCTGTTGTAAGGATATGTGTTGAGGATTGCTGGAGAAAGGGAATACTCTCTCTGAAGTTGTCCTCTTCCTATTATCACTCTAATGCCCTTAGCAAAGTGTTTGTAACTGGCACTAGCTTGGACAGAGGATTCCACCTTCGGGACCAGTGGTCCCTTAAGTGGTACTGAATATCCCTCATCTGGAACCTGGCCCCTCGTACCACTGCAGTGTAAGAGGCCATGAGTCCTAGCAGCTGCAGAAAATCACTTGCTGACCTTGGTTGGCCTGCTCCGAAGGATTTTGCAGTGGAAATCAGATTTTGTACCCTTGCCTGTGGAAGAGAGGCTTTCCCTTGCAGGGTATTCAGCTCTGCACCTATGAGTTGACTCTGTTTGTGACTTCTGTAGGTTTATCAGGAAGCCCAGGTTTTCCAGGGTGCTTTTCACTAGCCATATAGCGCATCCTGCTTCCCGCTGTGTTTTTCTGGAGACTAACCAGTCATCCAGGTAGGAAAAAAACACACATCTTGCCTTCTTAGGTAGGCAGCCACCACAGCTAGGCACTTTGTGAAAACTCTTGGTGCTGAAGTGAGGCCAAAGGGAAGGGCTCTGAAGTGGTAATGCCGTTCCCTAGCTTGAACCTGAGGTACTTTATGTGAGTGGATCTGACTAGGATCTGGAAGTAGGCATCTTTCAGATTCCATGACCCCAGCCAGTCTCCCAGCTTCAGAGATGGTGTAACCCATAGGTGGTGCCATCCCAAGGGCTACTACCCCTGCCTGCTTGGCTAGTTGCAGGTTAAGGGGCCTGGGTACTGAAACAGGTGCCTCCACCCAGAGGACAGGGTTTTAGTAGCAAGACTAACCTGGGTACAGCCCTCCGGGGCACTGTAACCCCCTCTTTACCCTCTAGTGGCCTAGACAATATGCAGCAAACACTTTCACAGTAGCCCCTATTCAGCATACAATTCCCCACACTGTTTGCATTTACCATCAGGGCTGGTTCTACCAGTTTGACCCTGGAGACCCCCTGTAAAACAAGGTTAGGCACAGCAAATAACAACAGTACAGTGCTTTCAGTACAAACTGGAACCACAGTCAGATTAAATGCAAAACGAGTTAGATCTGATTTATTCAGGGGAACTGAATGAGTGAAGGGCATAATCAGGTTGAACGATTCTATAACTGATCTAGTCAGGCAATTATGCATGCACTTTTTAGTCCCTCCACACAATCACATGCTCTGGGTACGCAGCTGGAAATAAGGTGGGCTAGCCTGGACGTTGCCCAAGGTATGCCGGTGTCGCAGCCGGTTGGAGCCCTGTGATGAAAAGAAAAGGCATGCACAACCACACACAATTTGTAATCCAGAGCCTGAAGTCTCAGTTCATGAAAGGAAAAACAACAATGCAATCAGATGACAACACTTGAGATTTAGTTGTTGTTGCAGGGAGCTACCCTGATTGTTACTTATGCTACCCAAAACGAGACACAGGCTAGACAAAATAGAGACTGCAGGTTGATGACTGATTTGCCAGGAGAAGAAGGGCCCACATGAATCACTGAGGTGTTGTTCCTGTTCAAGATGTTGAGCAGGGGGTTGATCCTGGGGTGAGTCTCTCATCGATGGTGTTCTCTGCACCTGAAGTAGCTGGCTGGGCCAGTGTGGCAGGGCCCAGGCAGGGTAAAACAGTTCAGAAATCAGTCTGGGAAGGCTGCATGCAGCTCCCAGCAAGCGTGGCACAATTAAACAGTGGGGAACCAAATCATGACCCACTAACAGCACACAGCATATTTATAGTAAAGCAATCACCATACCACAAAGCGGATAGCAGTCCGGCAGCAATATCAGTGTCTCTGAGCAAAACTGGGAGTTCTATGGTGAATGGATGTCCTGACAGAACGATCGCATACAGCAAATCTTCAGTCTTCTTCAGGTTTAACCTGGTCACACTTCAGTGGCTTTTCTCTCACTCAATTCGGATACAGTCTGGATTATTCACAGATTCCCTCTCCAGGGACAGCAGGCAGACAGGCCAAACTCAGCCTTTCCACCAATCTCCCGTGCAAACTATTCAGGGGCTGCTGCTCGAATCACTCAAGCTGTTTACTCTTCAAACTCTAACTCCAGACTGACTGACTGCAGCAGGCAGCTTGGGAATTTCCCTTCAGTCCAAAAGGTTCTGGTTGGTTGATCCATCAGTCTGTTAAAGCAAGGGCTCCCCCTCCAGGTGCATTTAGACGCCAAAGTCTCAAAACTACAATTCCTACAGAAATTCCTCCCACAAGACCCCTGGGGACAGACTCCATTTTAGGGTCCCCAATAGTACTGATTGGCCCATTCTGGCAGTCCAGGACCAAGATGGTGGTTATAAACGGAACTGTCCATGCTGCAAAGAAGGCAGGTTAGACAAACTACAGTATCATTACTATGCTAATAGATAAGCAGCAAATAAGTACAACTTCTAACAGAGCTCCCTCTGCGCAAATAGCGATGGCAGAATGGAGCGATTATCTGACAGCCCAGGTGGGACTCGAGCATAAAAACACTCAGCCCCCTCCCAGATTAAATAATCACCGTGTTATAGGCAGCTCTTAAAGATACAGAGCACAGAGGCATTAAGGCACTCTCACACAAACACTTTTAAAACGCTAAGACACAAGATACCAGTCTGTTAGTGGGCATTTAGGCAATCAATATATACAAGACATACGTGACATTAGCATACTATGGAAATACTATCTGATGCATCAGTTAACGCAAACTTATCACATTACTATACATTTCACTATATCATATCTTCATTGACAATACTTATGCATGTTTCATACACTCTATACTGATTCTATTATGATTAACATACTATGAACAGTTACCTATGACTTCACATTATAACTTCTTGTACAGTAAACAATGCTGAAGGGGGCCCTTCCCTATCAGCTAACTTGGGGCTAGATGGGACAGGGACACCTTGGTCTGAAGGAAGAACAATTGATCAGGAGATGGCAGATAAGCACAGCGAGCTCTTGGAAACGTAAACACCTTTATGGACCACATTGAGAGGCAAGTCCACAGGCCTCCCAGGGGAATCATAACTAAAACATAGTACTGACTTAACTGGTTGCTCAGTCCTTCTGGGGGGTACAGACACTGACTCTGGGTGGTCAACACTGGCATTGATTTCTTCTCCTGTAGTGAGGGATGCCTCTGCACTGGTTGAAATTTCCAGATTGGGAACACTATCGGCTCCTTGCTCTGCAGACTCTGTTTCCACAACACTTTGCTCATTATTATCTTCTGACGAGGGCCCAGGTTGCTCAATCTGAGGAGACTCTGGCACAATTAGGCTTTGCGGCACTGAAGGGGTGCTGTCAACACTTTCATATTGTTCTTCAAGTTCTGGTATGTCACCAGGGAGACTCAGACCATCAGCCCCTTCTTCGGGCAAATCAAACAGTTCTACAAGATGCAGAGAGTTTGCAACCTCAGACGTGATACTTTGCAAATCACTTTCAGGGGGCATTGGGTCCAGGGAAGAAGATGGAGGGTTAGGCAGTTCTGAAGGCCCAGCTTCATCCCCACAACTCTGCAGAGGATTGCCTTGAAACAACTGACTCAGTTCATATGAGGGATAATAGGCATTATCACAGTCACTCTAATCAGAGACAGATGAACAGTCATCACTATCACTCTGGGCCTGCTGAGGGGAAGACCCTAGTTCTGGAACAACACGGACACTTGAAGAGGGACATACAGCTCCTGGAGAGGGTACAGAGGAGGGCAACAAAGATGATACGAGGGTTAGGGGATTTGACTTACGAGGACAGACTTGAGGAGCTCTGCCTGTTTTCATTGGAGGAGAGGAGAGACAGGGGGGACATGATTGAGGTCTTCAAGTACATCAAGGGAATAAATAGGGTAAACATGGAGGATCTTTAGACTAAAGCAGGGAGGCATCACCAGAGGGCATGGTTTGAAGTTGGAAGGTGGAAGGGTGAGGGGAAAAGGAGGAGGTTTTCACTGAGAGGGTGGTGGACCCTTGGAATGCTCTGCCTGGTGAGCTGGTTCAGAGATCCACAGTGGAGAGCTTTAAGAGAGGGTGGGACAGACACAGAAAGTGGATGTATCAGATGATGGCCTATCCCGGGGGGGTGGGGATGGATGATAGGGGTTTCTGGAGCACAAGGGATGGGAGGGTCTCGGCACCCAACTAAGGATCTAGGTTCGAGCAGACTTGATAGACCATAAGGCCTAATCTGCTGGCAAATAGTATGTTAGTATGTTAGTATGTTAGGTTGGCTCTGTTTCCTCTGCAGCAGCACAAGTCACTGGCCCAGGAGAAGTGTCAGGTGTTGGTTCAGCGTCAATAATAACTTGGCTGATGGGCAGTAAGTGATTACGATGCATTGTCTTCACAGCTTTGGAATTATTTTCTGGGAGCACCTTGTACACTGGCAGATCATCCAATTTGCCAACTACTACATGGGGAAGATGGTGCCATCTATCAGCAATTTTGTGTTTTCCATGCAGTCCCAAATTGCATAGTAGCGCCCTATTTCTGGGCAACAACTCCTGGGCTTTTACTCGTTGATCATGGCTTTCTTTGTTGGCAAGATTTCGCTTATCAGCCATAGTTTGAGCTAGTTGACAGGCATGATTCAACTGATCTTTCAATTTCTGTATGTACTGCAACTAGTTTTTGGCTCGGACCCCATCTGGAGAGACCCCAAAGCAGACATCAACTGGCAGTCTGGCCTCCCTCCCAAACATGAGACGGTAGGGGGAGAGCCCAGTAGCATCACTTTTGGTGTAATTATACACATGCACCAAGGTGCTAATCTGCTGGCTTCACTTATGCTTGTCTTTTGGATGGAGGGTGTACAGCATGTCCAGAAGGGTGCGGTTGAAGCGTTCTGGTTGAGGGTCCCCTGCAGGTGATAGGGGTGGTTCTTGACTTCCGCACCTCCCACAGAGACAGCATTTCTTTGATTAACCTACTTTCAAAGTCTCTGCCTTGGTCAGAATGGATCTGCTGGGGGGGGCACCATAGTGGACAAAGAATTTTTCCACCAGCACCTTGGCTATGGTAGAGGCCTTTTGATCTTTAGTTGGGAAGGCTTGTGCATGCTGTGTAAAATGATCAGTAACTACCAACACATTGCCATTGTTCTTTTGGTTGGGTTCTAAGCACAAGAAGTCTATGCAGACCAATTCTAGAGGGGTGTTGGTAGTGATATTGACAAGAGGAGCAGCCTTCTGAGGCAGAGCTTTTCTTTGGAGGCAGCGACTGCAGGTCTTTATATGGTGCTTGACATCAGCTGCCATCTTTCGCCAGTGGAATCGGGATCGTACCAGGTCGAGAGTTCTGTCATTACTGAGGTGCCCCATGTGATTGTGGAGGGACCTCAGTACCAGCTGTTTAAAAGCCATGGGTAGGACCAAGTTTTGTTTGTCTACTTGACCATGACGATCCACTGTCTCTCTGTATAACAACTGATCATGCAACTTTAACCTGGGGCCTTCCTTGAACAACAGAGCAGTTTGCAAGTCAGGAGAAAGCGAGTTGGATGCATCTTTCCCCACACGCAGGGCGTCAAGTGCTGGTTGAATCATGGGATCTTGGGATTGAGCCCACTGAATACTGTCATTATCGAACTGAGGTAGTGCACTAATATCTAGAGCAGAGAAATGGCAATAGGCAGCTGGAATGCGGGTATCAGGAGGGCCCAAGCAATCTACTAGCCAGTCCACTGTGTCCGCAGACATTTGTTCATCTTTATCAAATGTTTGGCATTATGCTTTGATGTCAGGTTCAGACAATCTGATTCAATTGTCCTTGGAAGCTGGCCTTCGTGACAGGGCATCAGCATCAATGTGGTTTAGTCCCGGTCTGTATTCAACAGCATAATCATAAATTGATAAGGCAGAAAGCCAACAGTGCCCAGTGGCGTCCAATTTAGCTGAAGTCTGCACATAGGTCAGTGGGTTATTCTTGGTCTTCACTAATATCTTTGCCCCATAGAGGTACTCATGAAACTGGTCAACTATGGCCCATTTTAAGGTGAGGAATTCCAACCTGTGGACCGAATAGTTTCACTGTGACGGGGTCAAGCTCCTACTGGCGAAAGCTACAGGTCTCAAGCCATCTTCGTAGTCTTGATATAGCACAGCCCCAAGGCCCTGCAAACTAGCATCCATATGCAGAACATAGGGCTTGGTAGGATCAGCATAGGCAAGGACTAGGGCATGGGTGAGCTGGTATATGACTTCAAAGAATGCTGCTTCACATTTGGGTGTCCACCAGGTCCCAAAAGGCTCCCGTTCAAAAATACACATTCGCGCCAGCCCACCGGTGCAGTGGTTGGATTTCCGCTTGTGACGCCAGCGATCTGGGTTCAGGAATGAGTCTGGGTCACTGGAGGGCCGGCCGGGGGTAGAAGGATTGAGCATCCCATGGACAGCTCTCCTTCTCCGGGGGGGAAGGGTAGGGGACTGGTCCGGTGCCTGCTGGCTCCTAGCGGAGGCTGGGAGTAGTGCAGGATGCATGGCCCAATGCTAACTGGGTGAGGAGTGGACGTCGGCGTATGCCGTGATGTCACTACGCTGCCACCAACAGAACAAGGGAAAATGGCTGGGAGTTCACCGGATGACGGCCTCCGGATCCTCTGCATCTCTGTATCCCCCAGGGAGCCGTTCCTCGTGGGTGCCCAGCAGCATCATGCAGCCTAATAAAAAAGTAAGTGCTAGTGTTCCCCCTCTCCACTGGTGCATTCCCCCTCGGAGGAGGAGGACCCGCCTGACAAAGGGAAATGCTGGGATACTGCAGGAAGAGCTGCTATGTGGGACCTGCCGGGGAGTCAGAACTCGAGCGAGGATGGCAGAAGCAGGAAGGACCCTGGGAGAGCCCGAAGGAGTGGCGGGCACCCAAGCAGGAGTGAGGGGATAAAACAGATTACACAAAAAAAAAAAGACACTTTTTCTTGGTCTTTGATAGCCCCCTTTTTGTACTTGCGGTTGGTAGGAGGGTAGCCTTGGGTAAGGTTAAGGAGCGGTCGAATCACCTTTGAACAGTCTTTGATGATCCTGCAGTAGTAGCCACAGAACCCCAGGAAATGCTGTAGCACTTTTAGGTTATTGGGCTGGGGCCAAGTGGTCAAAGATTCAACTTTACTGGGATCTGTCTGTATCCCTTCCACAGACACTATGTGTCCCACATATTTCACAGATGTTTGAAAAAACTGGCACTTGTCTATGGATAACTTGAGGCCAAATTCTTCCAAATGATTGAGGACTTTGAACAGTCTGGTCTCATGTTCCTCCAGCATGCATCCGAAAACAATGATGTCATCCAAGTACACTAAACATTCCAGCAAGTTCATGTCTCCCACCGCACGTTCCATTAATTTCTGGAAGGTGGCAGGGGCACCCGAAATTCCTGGTGGCATCCTCAGGAATTCATAGAACCCCAAAGGACAGATGAAGGCTGTTTTCTCACAGTCCTCCAGGGCCATCGGAATCGGTTAATATCTGCTGTGAAGATCCAGTACGGAGAACCACTGACCTCTGTTCAGGCAATCCAGGGCATCCTGTATGCGTGGCTAGGTGTATTGATCTGGGATAGTCTGTCGGTTAAGGGTCCAATAGTCCACACACGTCCTCATGGATCCGGTCTTTTTACACACCACTACAATGGGGGATGCATATGGGCTTCTTGATTCTTGAATATGCCAGCAGCGAGCATTTCCTGTAGGTGCCTCCTAACATCATCTATGTCCGCTGGGGCAAGGCGTCGGGACCTCTCTCGAAATGGTCGGTCATCATGCAGGCATATGTTATGCTCGGCACCATGGACACACCCCATGTCCCACTATTTTAGTGAGAACACTTGGTCTCTCTGAGTAAGTTTCCTGCTAATTCGGGTCTTCCATTCGGCAGACAAGGGGGAATCACTGAAGTCAAATAAGTCTGGGGTCACTTTCTCCCTTTTGCCAGAATACTTGTTACTGGGCAATACTGCATTGTCTGTGCAGTGTACTGTAGCCAGCGTGCATCCCCAGTTCACACGAACTTCCCTGTCCGACATGTTTCTCACTTGCACCATCACTCGGTGGGCATAGGCATGGGCACGTGCAGGTAGAATACTGGGCTTAACCATCAACCCCTCTGGCAGCTTCCCTTCACCAGGGGCATCTAGCATCAATATTTTGTTCTTTACATCTCTCCTTAGGCGGACTTCTCCATGGATCGTACACTAGGCATTGGGGGCCAACACCAAAGAGTCAGAATCTTTTTTCCACACTATCCCCACTAGCTCATCTCAGTCCACTTCATCGGGTTTCTGTTGCGAATCATAAGCCCTTTTGATTAATGTTGGAATTCTTAGGGCCCATCCAGTCCGTTGCCCTTGTTTCTCATGGCAGAGTTGTGCTAATCTCCCAAACACGTGGACATTTGTTCCAATTAACAGGGGAACTCCATCATACTGTCCAGTGGGGAGACACACTAGGGCAAGTGTTTCAACTTTTTCATCTACCCCAGCCACGGCGGTAGTGAATGACAGCGAGATCCGGATATACTTTGAGTATGGATGGGACTTCTTACTCAATTCCCACACGGCAAACCTTCCAAGGGTTGTAGGGGCATGTCAGGTAAATGCTTCTGGTACCAATCTTGAAATACTATGGTTACTTGAGATCCACTGTCAAGCACAACCCAGGCAGACACACCATTCGCCGTCACTGTAGTTTCCATTGAAGAGCCCACCACCTCAGACCACTCAGGTGACTTGGACTTGGATGTCAGCTTTACAGCTGCCTTGGATGAATAGATTTTCCGGGCAGCCCTACCTTGCGGCTGTATGTTGCGCTGTAGAATCAATACCAGCAGCCTAGTGCTAACTTTGCTCAGATTCTCGGGTGAGTGGCAGGTGAACCGGGTGTGCCCATCCTCTCCACAGTGGTAACAGAAAACAGGTTCTTTAGAGTCTTTAGGGGAAGAGGAGCTGTTCCCCTGCTTGAACATAGTGGGGGAGTCTCGGGGTCTCTCTCTGGTTGGAGGTTTGCTCTTTTGGCTTTCTGAGCTTCTCCAAGGGTCAGCATTTCAGGTAGCTCGGAGTCGGACTAGGTCTTCTACCACAGCTCTCAGTTCTCATACCTCTTTCCACAGGCTGTCTTCAGGCCGGTTTTCAGAAGAAACAACGTGTACCCCCACCCTTCCCAGCAGGACTTCCCTCTTTATCTCGTGGGGGGCTGGACAGGAATTAGCATCTTTGGCTGCCTTGGCAGCTTGCTGACTGACTCTCAACTCTGTTAACTCTTTGATCAGTTCTCTCATCTGTTGCAGTTCAGCTTCCTCACCGCTCTCAGGGGCCTGGCAGGCATGGGCAGCCCCAGCATAGGGCTCCCATCCCTCTTCGTCATTCTCAATCTCACGGATCTCTTTCATTAGGTCACAATATTGGGGGGATTACCCCTTCTGTCTTGCAGTTTAAGCTTCAACAACATCACACTAGAGTACCTTGCTGACTTTAAGCTGTGATCTAGCCTGACCCTGTTCAATTCACTGGTGGGTACCCCTCCTTTCCGGTGGGCCCACTACAAAGCTTGCTCAATTCAAGTAATAAACACTGATAATTTTTCATTCTTCCGCTGTTTTGCGGATTTAAACTTCCACATCAGGTCATCTCCCAACCCGGTGCTACCAAATACCCCCTCCAGGGCAGAGAGGTTTACAGCAGCTGTGGCCTCTGGGCTGGTGGATCACAGGAAGTGAATGGCCTCCAGTGCAGGGCCCCTCAAGCTTTCCATGAGCCTCTTCCTCTTTCCCCTTCAGTAAACTGCCACTCCTGGACCAATGGGGTGGCATAGTCCATCCACGTTTCCAGATTGTCCTCTCCCACGGGCACAGGGACCATGCCTAAAAAGAGCTTAAATCTGTGGTATGAGTCCAAATGTACAGTAGGTATTACTATGGGGGAAGCAACTGTAGGGGTAGCGGGAGAGGCTATGGGGGACTGCACAGGAATGACATCCTCAGAAAGCTCTAACATTTTCACTAGCTCTGTAGCAGAGCGTCCCTCAGAGGCTAACAGTTTAAACAGCTTGTCTTTGAACCCCTCTACATAGGGGGACCCTCCAGGAACAGCCGGGTCGCTATGTAAGTGAATGACCCTCCACCCCTTTTGGGACCCTTCAGGCAAAATTACATAGAGTACCTTCTCTGGTTCAATGGGCAGGCTGCAGGAGAGTAGGGTCACCATAGTTTGATCAAACAGGTCAGAATCCCTTCCCCTTACTTCAATCTTCCCCAAACACAAAATTCGTTCAACCACTTCCACAATAGTAGCATTATCAGTCCCCAAGGGGACGTCCATTAACAGCAGAGCTTGCCGGAGGTCCACCCTCTCTGCCTCACTCCACCCCATCATACAATGCACTAGCAGCTTGTGGGGAGCAAGTTTCAGTTTGGGCGTAGTGAGCGCCTCCATTTTAACACAGTTTTTAAGCGTGGGGTTGTAGTACCCACTTCTGACCACTAGAAGGCGCAAATCCCAGTATTGGTGCCTCCAAGATGTAACCCCTAGGTGGCGCTATCCCAAGGGCTACTACCCCTGCCTGCTTGGCTAGTTGCAGGTTAAGGGGCCTGGGTACTGAAACGGGTGCCTCCACTCGGAGGACAGGGTTGTTAGTAGCAAGGCGGTAACCACCACTGCTCTTACTATAGCAGCAGTGGTGGTCCTTTATTATATTTATTTTATGGCTTCTAAGGGGGTCTTGATACCTATAATGTTACTTACAGCAACACCTGGACAGGCTGTCGCTGTAAGTAACATTATATGTAACAAGACCCCCATAGAAACCATAAAATAAACATAATAAAGGACCGCCACTGCTGCTATAATAAGAGCAGTGCTGGTAACAACGTCACAAAATGGGTGTAATACCCATGACTCCCCTTCTTGCGCCTGCTCAATCGGGAACCGCGAGAGTGCTTCGTAGTTTCTAAAAGTTTCCGCAATTATATAAAAAAAAACCTGAGAATTAAAAATTATGACCACTGCAGCCCCGGACTCCCGCAGCAGCATTGTAAGGTATGTGGGGATGGGAGCAGGCTGCAGTGGTTCTTTACAGATCACCTTTAAACTCTAACAGATGAGCCTTAAGTCCCTTTTTGAACCCTCCGAGGCAATTGCATGTCTATACCTTTGCTGCAAAAGCGTTCCAGAGGGGCAGGATGCTGGCCAAGAAATGGAAATTACGTACTTACCATAACTGTTGATCTTCTTGGACAGTCTCCATCACTCATTCACACTAGTGGCATCGCACTGGAGGTGCTAGGATCAAGCGGGAGCCAAAATTTTTCAGAAGGGTCGGAGCCAAGACAGGACCACGCATGTGCGGCACTGCAAAATTAGCTCATGCCTGTGTAGGCTATCTTGGCATCAACCCTCCAACCGCCTCAGTACTTTTTCGACCAAGGAGGTGCAGCGTAACTAATGAAAATAACTTATCCTGACTTTCTGGGCCCAAGAGGGCCCAGAAGGCCCTTGCAATAAGGGTCAAAGAACAATGTCTTCACAGCCGGAACCATAGGACCATGAAGACCAGGAAAGAAAATGAGTAAACCCAGGGGATGGTGGGTGGGCATGTGAATGAATGATGGAGACTGTCCAAGAAGATCAACAATTACGGTAAGTATGTAATTTCCATATCTTCCTGGACTAAGTCTCCATCACTCATTCACTCTAGTGGGAAAGTACCGAGCTAAAACCAACAACCCTGAGTAGCGTGGTAGGAGATAGCGTTCACTCAGAAAGGATGGCCAAGGAGTGTCCTGCTAATAAAAAGAGCTGTCTTGGAAAGAGCATCTAGAACATAGTGCTTACACGATAAGCGCTTGAGTTGTAACTCACCACCTTGCAGATGACTGCAATGGACACAAAATGAAACTCTGCCAGGAAGCTGCAACCACTCTGGGAGAGCGGCGAGAACCCGGCCTCACAATTTGGTCTAGGACCAAAATTAATAGTGTCAAAGACATGTACTAATCTAATGTAAAAGGACCTCAGGAACTGAAAGAGACAGTGGTAAAGTCTACTGGTTCAGGGTAGACCGAAAAGCGCAGATGGAAACCCCCACTACCAAGTATGGCTGACCTGCGAACAACAGGTCCAGGAGCACTTGAACCCCTTACTTGGTGAGCAAAAGAAGGTCCAGGTGGGGTTAGCCCATCAAGGAGAATGGTTTCCACTTAGTCACTGAAACCTTCCTGATGGAAGGCCAAAGCACAACTTAGAAGCCTCTTGTGGTGGTCTAGTAGAACCAGATCCTACCCACTTCATATTCCAAAAAGGAATCATCCTGCCCCTGTGTGTACAACTGTAGTAGCAGTCTCTGAACTCAGGGAAGAGAGGGAAAGTGTACAGAAGGACGTGTCCACTGCGGAAAAATATTCCGACAGAAAAAAAAAACCAGGGGTTGAATTTCTAAGGCAAATAGAGGCAGGTGTGCGTCGAGGAGGGATGCAGCAGGACCAAGTTAGGGCTAATCCATTCACTGAAAGTGACTGAATAGTGACAGAAGTGACTCAATGCGGTGAGGCACCACTCACTCTGGCCTTCCTGAAGAGAGTAGGAAAGGACTCTAGTTTGCTTGCTGAAAAACAAACATCACAGCTCTATCACGCACTCGGAGAGGATAACTTCGTGAGCGACTGGCACGGAACCAGTGCGTAGGAACCGAAGGTGTGAATATTTGAGAAGCCATCTCAGAAAAAAGACCTACTTGACCTACGGTCAAGAAAGGAGCATGTCATCTGTTAAGCTGAAGTAAGCAAGGAAGTAGGAACCCGAGTTCTGCCTCACTGGAGAGTCACTTCTGTTCCTGTGAGGCTCTGATCAAGAGGAGAAAGCCTGATTAAAAAAAAGGGGGACCAACAGACTGGGCAGTCACCTAGGTCTAGGAAATATCTCTGAATAAGAGAAATTTCTCTTGGAGAAAAGAGATGACCCATACCTCCACTGCATCAGACTCCCCCTAGGAGTAGAAGAAGTCAGGTACTCTTTACCATAGTTTAGAGACGACCGCCTCAGGGCCTGAGGTGGAACCTGACCAGATCCAAAAGGGTGGTATCGGGTAATTTCACCTAGGCCCTGTGCTGTGATAATTTGTCTTTTTTTTGTGTGTGTTTTTTTTTGTTTTTCACCATTAGTCCGAGCCTGACAAGGCTTTCAGGCTGCTATTTCGCAAGGATTGCCTGATACAAAAATGACGAAGACGTCGTCCATCTGAGGGGCAGGAGGAGCCTGAGTGTCCATAACTGAAATTGTGGCCGAACCAATAATCACAGCTAAAGAGATGTTAACCACCTGTGCCGATGAAGCCACTGAAGGGGCAGTATCACAAGGGGGCTATATACCCCTATCAAAGGAGCAGAAGAGCCTGTGCGGCTCCCGACCGTTGAATTAGAATGTTCCACAGAGTGTAATTGTCCTGATGACTGAAAGGATCCTAGACACAGAAGCGTGTGGTCCATGGGTGCAGTCATAAGTACTATAGTGGAACCCCTCACTGAGGGACAACTGAAAAGATCTTCCATCACAGAGTCCGCTGATAGAGAAGGCTTACCCTCCAGTCAATAAATGAGTCATCCGCTGTATCACCAAAAAGTAGGACAGGGAGCAACTCATCCAGATGCACTTCTACCCCAGAAGGACCCCTAAAGGAAGACCTAGAACAGAGCCACTAGAGACTCCGCCATCAGGAAGGGTGTCGAGGAGCTCGGTACCACTTAAGGAGCAGAGAAAGAGCTTAGCAGAATGAGGGATTCCGCTGGCAGAACAGCACAGAAGAGTTCCATCAGTGGAAACCGCTGGATGTCACAAGATCCCACGCAAACTGTCACTCACTAAGATCTGTGGAAAAATAATCTGCAGAACAGGACTTCATCCTGCGGAAAACATCTCGCCACAAGCTCTGCGGAAGAAGAGGTCTGCAGAGGAAAAAATGCGGCACTAGTTCTGCCTGACAGCACTAACTGGCACCGCCCATGGTACCAGCATCACTCGTGGCACAGGATGGCACTAAGCAGTGCCTATGCCAACCCGAGCGACACCCGAGGGCACCTGTGGTGGTACCTGCAGGCACCCCCAGCACCCATGGCAGCCACAGCAGCCACGGGTGGCACCCATGGGCACCCATAGCACCAATGGAATTCATGGTACCCTGGCATTTAAGGCCTCTGTGGCACCCATGGCACCCATGGGTGCCTGTGGCACCACCCATAGGTGCCTGGTGCTGCCCATGGTTGTCCAGCACCACCTGTAGCACCCGCAAGTGCAAGGCACTGCCCACGGCACCTGCAGGTGCAAGGTGTTGACACCTGCGGCACTGCCAGCAGCACCGGGAACCAACAGCACCAATAATAGCACCCACAGCACTGCACAGCACCAACAGCACCCAAAGCACAATAGGGCAGTGACGGCACCGACACCATCACCAGCAGCACTGACCCACAGTGCCGACAGCAACCCATGGTGCCAACACCAGTGGTGCCGACCCATGGCACCAACACCAACAGTTCCACCCACGGCACTGACGCCAATTCTAGCGGCGCCGCTCCACGGTGCTGGACTTGCGGTGCCAACCATGGTGTTGGCCGTGGCGCCAGGCACCAAGGAGAATACCAATGGAGAAAATACTGAGCAGAAAGGAAAAAGAGGTGCCCATGCCAGCCCCTGCAAGGAAAGAGGGAGGGGTAAGCACGAGGGGTCGACGCGATGGCGAAGGCACCAGGAGGGCACCATGCACATCCTAATCCAATCGACCCGGCCCCAGTCCAGTGGGTCCGAGGCCCAGAGGCCCCGTAATCGGGAACACTGGCCAGGAAAACTGGACAGAAGTCGAACCCCCTGCTCCACAGGAGCGGCCCAGAGGTGAAACTGCTCACAGGAACTCCATCAAGGACAGAGATGGAGTCCGGAGTCGAAGAACGCAGCTGTTAAGGGCAGGACCAAGAGGAACCCACCAAAGTCAGTTCAGGCCTATCATCCCTCTCAACCGACAATCCTCATGCAGTCATACCAGAGGGCAACCTCGAGTGTCACCGATTCATCTTCCCCAATGAGAAAGAAGAGCTTAAGTTTAAGCGGAGCTAGATCCCTGGAACTGCCAGATTTGTGCTTCGGTGGACTTTCCTCCCCCCCCACACCGAGCACAGGACTGTCCATAGTCGGACCCCCCTTAGCAAAGGGCGGCCGACTGGACAGAGCCCCTCTGCCATAACAACTTTCAAATGAAGTCTTCCTACCATCACCGCTACCGTCTAAGGACAACTCCGTTGATGGCAGGTGAGAATTTATTTTTTCTTCTTCTTCATAATCTTCTTTTTCTTCTTAGTAGAATAAGAAAATACTACTAAAAATGTTAAACAAAATGAATACTAAAATGGCTAAAAGCTGCCGTCGTATAGACGAAAACTTTGACTCCGGCAGATGAGTGACGTCGACATCCAAGCACACTCGATAGTGAGAGAAACGGAACTGTGGCAGTTGGAGGTCGATGCCGAGATAGCCTACACAGGTGTGAGCTAGTCTCACGGTGCTGCGCATGCGTGGTCCTGTCTCAGCGCCAACCCTTCTGAAATATGTTGGCTCCCGCTTGGTCCTAGCACCTCTGGCGCTATCCCACTAATGCAAATGAGTGATGGAGACTTAGTCCAAAAAGATCAACCTCTGTCCCAGGGGTGACCTGACTTTAGGCACAATGAGGAGTTGATGGCTCGAGGATCTTAGGGGCCTGCTGTTTTGTTTGGCACATGAAGAATTAGCCAGGCTTGGTGGTGGATAGCTCAACCTTAGTTTGTAGGCGAAGCATAAAGATGGGTACTCAAGATGCCCTTTCAATGGAGGCCAAGACAGCTTGGAGCACCTGGCAGTGGTGCTCCCTTGGCTGAGCCCCCATGGCAAACCGGCACACCCTGTGATAAAGGGTACTAAGTTTTTGCATTTCCCTACCTTTTACTGTGAGTAGCACTGGTGACCCATACAGCAGGGTGCGTTGTAGGATTCCGGTTGCAATCCTTAGCCAGGAATCCTGTGTGAGAAAACGGCTAACGCGGTATAGTAGCCCAAGCTTCTGATTCACTGTTTTGGTCAACAGTTCAATATGTGTCTTGAAAGGGCAATTCTGGTCTAAGGTAATGCCTAAGTACTTTATTATATCTACTACCTCAATCCTTGTGCCATTCAAGAGGATTGGAGTTAGAAGTGAAGCTCTTTCTGGCCCCAAGTTTGTCGGGCCAAACAGAATAGCCTTAGTTTTTTTACTATTTAGCACAAGTCTGTTGCTGGCCAGCCAATCCTCAAGGAGTTTCATATTACTTGTCAAAGAATTGTTCAAGGAGCTCAGGTCCTTGGAGGACCTGTAGAGCACTGCATCATCTGCATATAGGAGTATGTTCGCCTCACCACAGTGATTTGGCACATTGTTTATGAAAATAGAGAATAGTAAGGGAAAGGGGAAGGGAAATTGTTTCACCAGGAAAGGCACACTAAGCCGGAGTTTGTTTCCAGGTGTGACCTGGGACCACAAGGAAGTTAAGTGACTTGCTCAGGGTCACACACTATGCAGGTGGGGACTGTGGGATTCAAACCCCAGGTTCCAGGTTTACAACTCAGAGCCCTAAACCACTGCGCTATACTGCCTTCCTCAAGGCAGTAAGGGCCCCAGGATGGATCACTGGGGAACCCCGTTGAGAATTTGGTAATTTTCAGATTGCGCATCTTGCCATCTGGCAAATTGGGACCTCCCCTGAAGGTAGTCGGTAAAACCACCAAACTGTCAGACAGTCTAGGCCTATGAGTTTGAGTTTTACTAGAAGCAGCTGATGGTCCACAAAGTCAAAGGCCTTGGTGAGGTCTATGAAGACTGATCCAGTATACTGGCCTTTGTCAAGTGCTGTGAAGAGGTGATTGGTGAGGCAGATAAGAGCAGTGTCCATGCCATGGTTTTTTCTAAAACCATGTTGTCTAGGCGTAAATATGCTGTTCCTCTCAATATACTCTGTTAATTGGTTATAGATGGCTCTCTCTAGTACCTTACTTAGGATGGAGAGGATCAATATGGGATTAGTTTTCCACATGTTCACGTGAACCCCCTTTATGGATGGGTGTGACTAGGGCAACATTGCAGAGTGTAGGAACTTTCCCTTCAAGAAGGGATCTGTTGAGCAGCCACGAGACAGGAGCAGCTATGGCTGGGGCTGCTATCTTGAGCAGTCTTGGTTCCAGCTTGTCGTCCCCAGCTGAACCATGGGGTTTTATGTTCGTGAGTAGTTTTAGGATCTCGTTTTTAGACAACTTGAAATGGAAGTTAGAGGAGCGGGGAATGTTATTAAAGTCAGGTTGGGAGGGTAGGGGCCCCCCCCCCCGTAAGGGGAGTCTTGAACTTATTTATATCCGTGAAGGAGTTGACTGCATTGGCAGAATCTGCAGGGTTCTTTGGGCAGGCACCGTTTGCTATTATAGCACAGTTATCCTGGGTGGGACTACCCTTGATGAGGGTGTTGATCTGTGACCAGAATTTTCTTGAATCAGAGAGAATTTTTTCTGGAGATGTCTGATGTAATGTTTTTTTGCTATTTTAAGCTCTCTTTAACATTTATTTCATAATTCCCTGTAGTCCTGCCAGGCCGTGGGTTGAGAGGTGGTTTTAAAGTTACCCCAGGCCCTGTCTCTCTCCTTCATGAGTTTTTTCAGATCCCGGGACAGCCACCTAGTATCCTAACCTTTAACCCTGATTTTTTTCAGTGGGGCATGCGTATTAGCTGCAAATAGGAAGTTATTTATGAAGAATTCTAGGGCAGCATCTAGGTTTGGGGCTTGTTTGATGTAGGTCCAGTTTACCTCAGATAATGTGTCTAGGAAGGATCCTGTAACAAAATTAGACAAGTTCCGGGCCCATAGTTTTCTGGGTGTGGGGGGGGGCTTGAAAATTATTTCTCCATATTGCGAACACTCGTGAGTGGTCACATAGGGCATTGGCAAAAGTACCTGCCAGTCTAATGCTATCTGGCTTTGAGGCCAGGATCCAGTCTAGCATAGAGTGGTTTCCTGTTATGGTGTTCAGTCTCGTGTGCTCATGAATTAAATGAGTTAGATCGGCTTCTAGTAGTATGTTCTTTAATTCCCCATTTGTTTGAGGCCCCCAGTGGATATTAAAAAAGCCCAGTATCACCTTCTCACCCTTGGGGAGGTCAGGCAGCACCGTGAGAAGCAAGTGGATTTTTTTTTGTTGGGATGTGAGGTGGGAACAAATTTGGTTTCTGTAGTTTGGGGGATTTTTTGAACTGCAGGGACAAAACGTGGCTCACTATTTCCATGACTCATCTGTGTGTGGTGATTTTTGACCATTCCTGGAAGCAGTGAGCCAACCTTCCACACACTGGAAATGGTTCTGCAACCTGGGCAGCATTGTCAGGGGCTTTGCTTCTGCTGTGGCTTAGGGGCTGGTGCTGCAGCTGCATGCCTAGTGCCCCTTTTACCCCTGCCCCTACAGTAACCCCTCTGGGGTGGATACTCACAAAGGGCACAGGACTTTGGGTAGTAACCCCTACCTCTACCCTGCCTTTAGGAAATGAAGGCCTTTTCATTCTCAGTATTGTTTCTGTAAGTGGTATTGTACTCCTCCACCTTTTTCATATATGCCTCTGTCTTGCCACCAAACAGAATTTCCATCAAAGGAGACAGCCATAGATTTAGTTTGTGCATTCCAGAATAGGAGGGTAGCCCTCAGCCAAACAAACCTTCGTAAGGATACTGCATAGGCCAGAACCCTTGGAGCAGTGTCATTAGTGTCCACGGTACTGTGGAAGTGGTACTTGGTGGCATCCATTGCTGCTTTAGCCATATCAGTCAAGTCCTGTGCCATATTGTCACTTCCTTTCTCACTCAGTACCAGTATGGAGTTTCAGAGTGCCCTCTGATATTGAGCTGTGTATGCCAGGTAAGCTGCTTGCCTGAGGAGTAAGGAAGCTGATGCATATACTTTCTTGCCCGTGGTATCCAGCTTTCTGGAATACTTCTCAGGAGGTTGAACAGATAAGTGCACCTTAGCCTTCTTACATGCAGTGGCCTGAACCACTCCCTCATGATCACGGTGGGAATAGCAGTACTCAACCGTCCATGTGTCCACCTGATACCTTTTTTTTTCAATTTTTTTTCTTGATGCCAGCATCTGAGGTAGGTGCTGATGTGATTTTGGCAGCGTCTTTCTTAAGTGATTTATGGTTTGGGAATCAACAATTTCCTTGTGGGGTCCAGACTCATCATATCTATTTTATTTATTTATTTGGTTATCGGAAATACCTTTGCGCCAGAGGCTTGTTTACAGAGGTTCCACGTCAGAAAAACATAACAGAGGAAAACAGTTACAAACATTTGAGGAAAATACACTGGGCATATAGACAATGGGTACATACAAGGTCACAATTGTGCAATTAATGGTGTGGAGAGCAGAGCAAGACATTTTAAAAACAGTTCTTATGTCTAACTGCAATTTTATTTATTTATTTATTTGTTTGAATTTTGATAACTGTGTAGGCCCACTGAGACAGACATGTCCCTTTTGCAGGGGTGACCCGGGGAAAAACATTTCCACGAGTAGATTACAACACAAAAATTGGTATACACTGCAAAAAACATAAGGTGAAATTAGAACAATGTGACAGTATAAAAACAGTAAGTAACTGAAGGTATGCAGAGAAAGAATATCAGTTTCCTCTGTTGTTAGATGATGGCTCCAGAATAGACAGTGAGGGGTCCAGTGGCTTGTATCGAGAGTCCATGCAGGTGCAGCCTGCAGGAACCTATGTGCTGCATCAGGTATGGAGGACAATGCAGCAGGTATTGCCTTAGACCGGGGAGATAAGTGCAAAGAAGGGGCAGTATATTGAGATGTAAGGGGGGAGAGAGAGCCATTACTGTGGAGAATATTGAGGGGGAGAGAGAAGGAGCAGATGAGCTGGGAAGGAGAATAGGTAGATGGCTGCGGTATATAAAAAGGGTATGTAGGGTATAAAGGAGGGAAACAAGGAGCCAAGGGCAGAGGGGTTCGGTGGGGAAAAAGGCAGGTAGGGGAAGGGAGTGAAGTAAAGAGGGAAAAGCAGGGTAAGTAGCTCTAGGTGATCAAGAAGAGGCATGGGGAAAATAGAATAGTACTAGGTTTAGAGGGATAAGAGAGGGGAGGATGGGGGGCCTAGACATAGGAGGGGTTGGGGGGGAGACAGGGTGTAGCTACTAAGTGATCGCGAAACAAGATAAAGGAGGGAATGAAGGATGTTAGATGCCACAGTTGCAGCCACTGGTTGATGCTAGTAACATACAAAGTTTTGATTTAAATGATCCAAGCTTGATTTTCTTCTGTACATCTTCCCTGAGAGAGTTTAGCCAGAGAGGCGCATGGTATTCATAGGATCATTGACCTTGTATGGTCTGGCGGAAAGGGACTTTTAGTGACTGGTTGTTCACACCCCTAGTACTTCTGGTAGAGTTGGGTAAACTGAGGAGGATCAGCACTCCGGGGGGGGGGGGTAAGCCCCTAGAGTGGATTTCTTAGCCAGAAGGCAGACTTGGTATTGTATTTTACTGTCCAAATTAAGCCAGCCAGACTGTGCATACAGTTCACATGTGTGTGTCAACTGGTTTACACCCAGTAGAAGCCTACAGGCCTTGTTAAGTGTAGTCTTGATCCGGCCGGCCCGGTGGCGCTGAGGGTTGAGGCGCTGGATGCCACACCTTGCACCATGCCGGTGACCCAGGTTTGGGAATGAGCCTGGGTCGTCGGGGGTCAGCAGGGGAGAAGTAGGCTTGAGCATCCGTAGGACTACTCTCCTTCTCCACGGGGGGTACGTGGGTGGCTGGAGGGTGACGGGCAGGTCACAGGCAGACTTGAGGGACATGCCGCGCAGACGCCCGGGAAGGAGTGCATGCGGTAGCATGCGTGCTCCTGTCCCTTGGCGTCATTGCACGCCGCAGACATCATGGGGAGGGAGAACATGGAAAAATATGGGCACCAGTTGCAGCGGCATGATGGCCGTCCCCAGAGGGACTAGCTCGGCACCGAGGGTACGCGGCTTAACTGGATCCTGGTCTGGTGTGAGAGCTTGGGGGGGCTCTCCACCTCCCCACCATGGGGGCAAGCTGCGGGGGTGCGCCGCGGGCCCGAATGTGGAGCCGGGGAGTCCTCGGGATGGTTGCCGGACAACCTCAGAAGGGATGCCTGGATGTAGCGGTAAGCACACTGATGGTCAGGGAGAAAAAGCACTAACAAAAAAAAAAAGTGTAGTCTTGATCCATTTGAGACCCATGTGAGTTGCGGCACCACATACCACTAGGCCATAATCGATGGCTGACAGTACTGAGCTTGTGACTGCAATTTTTAGAGCTTTATTGGTTAGGCAGTATTTGTTTCTGTAGAGCAGACTCAATTTAGCATTTGCTGTCTTAGCTACCACATCAATATGCTGAGTAAATGATAGTGTGTTGTCTAATGTTACTCCTAAGTATTTGAAGATTTGCACCATTTCAAGGGGGGAATTAAGATTGTTACATATTTGTAGTTGGAAGGACCTGTGACTATTATGAGCAGAGGCAAATATCATGGTTTTCGTCTTTTTGTAGTTTAAGAGTAATTTGGATTTGAGGAGCCATTGTTCAACTGTGGAGAAATTAGACTGCATCTGACTTTCTAGCACAGTAGGGTCGGCGTGGCTTGAATAAAGTACTGCATCGTCTGCATACAATAATACATTGTCTTTTACAGCTTGGGGAGGTGGTTAAGAAACAAACTAAAGAGTAGTGGGCCAAGAATGAAACCTTGGGGCACCCCTGTAGTAGCATGCCGATTATTAGAGAGGGCATTTTGGATTTTCACTTTTTGCACTCTGGAGAGACCCGTAAGGGATAATTGATTCAGAAGCAGTTTATGGTTAATGGTGTCGAAGGCCTTGGTGAGGTTTATTTAAGCTGCCCCCACCAAGAGCCCTCGGTCTAATGCATTATGAATATAGCCAGTAAATTCAACTAGAGCAGTTGTGGTGCTGTGCTGCTTCTGGAAACCATGCTGCTGTCGGCACTGCAGCTGGTATTTGTCTAGGTAGTCCATCAATTGATCAGATACTATGTGTTCAAGCACTTTTGAAAGAGAGGGAAGTATTGACATAGGTAGATAATTTTAATAGTTGGTTCTGTCACCATTTTTGTAGAGAGGTGTAACCACCACAGCTTTCCAAATACTAGGGAATTTACTAGAGATAAGAGATACATTTAGAATTTTGGTAAGGGGAATGAGGATAATATCAAGGGTGAGCTCAACGAGCTTGAGGTTGAGCATATTGCCACTGGCTCTGGACTTACCAAGCGTCTTAGAGAGGTACGTTTTGGCCTTTGCAGGGGTGATAGTTTTCAGGTAGAAGGGGGTGGGGAACCAGAGAGGGAGACAGGGTCATGCGGAAGATTGCCATTGCTCAAGTGTTGGAGGAAATCAGGAGGCAGAACACTGCTGAGGTCGGTGAATACCTTATTAAACGTATTGACGATAACGCTGGTGTCCCGGGTGGGAGTACCCTCTACATTTATTATGGAGGGTGGAGTCTTATTAGGTTTACCTGACAGTGTTTTAATGTTTTCCCTGAACCTATGGCTGTCAGCCCAAGAGTTTGCCCGCTCAGTTTTGAAATGTTGGCTTTTGGCCTTTCCGATTGCCCATGCGCAATTGTTCCAAGCTGCTTTATATCTCTGTATATCAGCAGAGCCTGTGCTTTTTGCTTTAACCCACAGGTCGTCTCTGTGTTTCATCAATTCTAAAAGTTGGGGGGAGATCCAGGAGTTACTGGAGTCCCAGATTTTCTGTTTTGTGAAGGGGGCATAGATATCGCAGGACTCATTAAATTTGTGAATGAAATCTTCTAGTGCAGAGTCAGCGTCATCTGCAGTGTCTAAGAAACTCCAGTCTTAGAGTCTTAGGTGTGCTTTAAAGGCACCCAGTTTCCTTTTTTTCAGTAATCTGTTTGTGACTGTTAGCTAGGACCTCGAGGGACTTCTTTGACCAGCTGACAAGGACAGATGAATGGTCGCTGAGGGACTCTGGGAGGACTATTATGTTTGTTATTCTCTCCGGCCGGTTGGTGACAAGCCAGTCAATTAGTGAACATGTTCCCGTTCGGTAATCTATATAAGTGGGGAGTTCAGTATTTGTGCCATGTTGAGAGCGGATAAAGCATCTTTATACGGTGCTGCTTCAGGGGATGGCCAATTAATGTAGAAATCACCCATCATTATTAGTTCCGCATTCTGAGGATGCTCAGCAAGGTAATCGTGGATGATTCTGAAGCCGCTAGGTTGGTCCTTGGGGGGGGGATGTATACCGATGCCACAGTTAATGCTTTGCCATTTGTGCCAAGTAGTACTTTTATCACTAAGAGTTGGGTGTTATAGCTGGTAGCGATGGGAGGTAACATTTGATCCTGGATGTGCTCTTTTAGGTAGAGAACACAACCACCCCCATGCTTGCCTACCTTGTCAAGTCTGAACGTGGTGTAGCCTGGTAACTGAATGGCCATGTCAGCAATCCTTGGATTAAGCCAGGTTTGGACTACTGATAGAATATCAGGCTGGTGCTGGGTAACCCAAACTTGTAACGAGTCAAGTTTTGCTAGGAGGCTGCAAATATTTATGGAGGCCAGAGTTACGTCTCTGTGATTTTTGGGTTGAGCCGTTGTGCATGTCATGGAGTCAGGGTTAGGGTGAATAGTCCCGGAGAGAAGTAAAAGTAGCCAGGCCATTCGTATTGCTTGCCACTTTAGATTCGCTAATACCTGCGAACGGTTAAGATTTCTGGATTTGTAATGCTTAACTATGGTACTGGTAATTATCATACTAATGATTGGTGGGGGGAGGGGATATACATGACACCCCTTTCCCATAACCAAACTGGGTTGTAGTGTTATTTTGCTGAAAGTTGTTTGCCCTGGGTGGAGGTTAATTTGGGGCTATGTTGGTAAGGTAATATTTTAATTTTTTTTTAATTATATTTTTATTTGTTTTAAAATATATATACAGTATATAACACACATTACATAATAGAGATCACATAATACATTCAAGTATTGCTCAAGCAGCACACAATGCATTACAGTTATAGGCACAAAATCATAATTCATATACAGCCATAAATAAATCCATCCCGGTAAGGATCTTTGTATACTAGTACTCAAATGATAAGTCTTCCCCCTGAACCTCTCTCCTCCCCTCGCCTTTCTCAGCACCAGGTTAGCTCTCTGGGTATTCATTATGGAACAAAATGAAGATCTTGCACTGACATATGAAGGACCCATTTCCTCCAATGGAGTTCAAATTTATCTTTTCTATTCAAATGGCTGGCCGCCAGTCTTTCCAGATAGTATACTTCCTTCATGGCCATAAACCATTCCCCTCTGGTCAGAGGTGAGGTCCGGACCCATAATCTAGTAATTGGTTTCTTAGCTATCAATATGTAAGTGATCAAGAGAGAGCCTCTCGGGATACAGAGGCCTTCTGGGAGTATTCAAAGCAGCACCAGTTCAGGAGTTAGGACAGCCTCCTCCCCCACCAACACCCCCAAGGTTTCCGTCACTTCTCCCCAAAAAGGTCGGAGCACTGGGCATGACCAGAAAATATGTGTATGTCCAGCCATCTTTTCCCCACAAGATCTCCAGCAGTTTCCCAGTGGGCCACATATAAATTTCACCAGTTTAGCTGGTGTATTAAAAAATATAAGCCTGACTTTCCAGGCAAATTTCTGCCAGTATGGTGCTAGAGATATTCCATGGGATGACCTGATATATTTAAACCAGAGTTCTTCTGAGACCGGTAACATTAATTCCCTATTCCAAGCTGCCAGGACCCCTAAAGTTGAATCTCTAGTAATCTCCTGCAATCCCTTATACAGTGCTCCAATCAGGTAATCAGATGTGTGTGGGGGGGGGTTATACCCTTTATGGAAGATATAATAATTAGCAATAATTGAGGAGATGGAGATGGAAGGCAATTCCATTGAGGAGCCTTATTTGCCAGGTAGACTTGTATCTGCTGATATGCTATAATAGTATCTAGTGGTAGCCCATAGGCATCTCTTAATGTGGAAAAGGGTAACATACCCTGGTTGTCTAACATCTGAAAGATGAAAGTTAGGCATCTGTTATGCTAACCATTTAAAGTCTCAGGGGGACCTAAAGATTCTTTGTCTCTAACCTAAGTTGTTTTAAGAAGTAAAAGACCAGTGCAAGTTCCTAAGAGGCTCTAAGTTTGTCCCAAACTATCATACTACTTTGCATTCCCCTGTGATAAGCATTCCAACCTGGAAGGGGTTCCCTCGGTTCAAACAAAACATTCTTAATATCCTGAATATGATTTAATGTAATCTCTAGCCTTTTCCAAGGTATTCTATAATTTGGATCAATCCATCCCAGTATCCTAGACAGAGTAGCTGCTTGTGCGTATTTACCCAGATCAGGTAATCCCAACCCTCTCTTGTCTCTTGGAAGTTGCAGAATGGACCATCGAATGCGAGGTTTCTTACCAGCCCAAACAAATCTGGCCAAAGTCCTGTTCCATGATATAAAATATAAAAGGGGAGGCAGGACAGGAATGGTCTGAAACAAATACAGTAGTCTGGGTAATATATTCATTTGAATACGGTCAATCCTTGAATAAAAGGATTCCTTAACCTTATGTAGTTCTCTCTCCTATTAGCATTGGTTACCCCGTAGTATGCACTTCCCCATGTTATGTCTACAACAATGCCTCTGGCTGTGCTCCTCCTCTATAGCTCTCTGCCCACCCTACTCTTCCTCTCTCTTGTCCTCTATCCTCTCTGCACCTCATCCGCTATCTCCTTGTAACCTAGCCCCCAAAACTTGTTTTGTTTCTCAGATGCTTTGTAACTCTGTTTAGCTTACACTTTTGTAACCTTGTCCTATGTATTGAATTTGTATTCTGACTTACATGCCTTATGTTTTGAATTGTAACCTGACGTGGAACCTTTGTAAAAGAGTCCTGGCTCAAACGTATTGTAATCCTAGACCTAATAAATAAATAAAAATAATAATAAAATAAAAAGGAGAGACGTAGCTGAGACCAGGTATGGAGGTCATTCTCTATTATCTGAGTGAGAGGTTCATAATTTATCAGGACAGTGTGATCAATATTTTGAGGTAGCTGTATAACTAAATATTTCAGTTTTGTCTCTCACCACTTAAAAGGTAAATAAGCACGTAGTGATGGAGAGGGAGAAAAGCAAATAGTCAAAACCTCTGTTTTTGTAGAATTTATCTTATATCCTGAAATTGATGAAAATTGAGTAATAATTTTCCAGAGAGCCCTAAGAGAGGGTTCTGGCTCTGATAAAGACAGTAGGACATCATCTGCATATAGGGCTACTGTAAATGTATCCTCTCCCACCTTTACCCCCTTAACATCGTCCGATTGCCAGACTGCTACAGCTAAAGACTCAATGTAAACTGCAAATAGTAGTGGGGAGAGAGGGCATCCCTGATGGGTACCCTGCTCTAAGGGAATCAGGGTAGAAACTGCTCCATTTATTTTTAAAAAGGCTCTGGGGGCCGAATATATGTGGCTAAGCCATGTAACAAATTGCTCTGGGAATCCAAGAGCCTCCAGGACCCACCTAATATTTTAATTTTTTTGATTATGGTCAAATCAGGTTTCTTTGTTGTGATAGGAGTAAGTATCTGACACATTGCTAGAAAGCAAGTTGCTCTTAGTAGGAGTATGGTGTTAGCGGGTAGGGCTAAAGAACAAGTAGGCTACCTAGCTTGGAAGGAGGTTCAGTGACTAGCTTCGGTCAACTTGAATTAGTGCAACCCCTGCAGTCACCTTGCCAGAGGGTGGAGGGTGGGAGAAAGCTCAATATACTGAAAGCTTAGAGGAGGGAGGCTAAGCTTAGACTGAAGGAAGAGAGCTGGTAGCAATTGGGGATGGGATATGAGACGTGGATCTATGAAGTCAGCCTCTTCTCCATCCTCCTCAGCCTCATGGGAGACGATGCTGAGGGTATTTATCATTTGTCCTATGAAGGAATAGTGGGAAGTGTAATCCTCAGAAGGCCAGGGAAGAGAACCATATTCTAGCTGAGGAGAACCGTTGTGTTCCAGATGTTCCCCATCCTCCTCATCTTCATAATATATATCTCTTCCTCCTCCACAGGCATTTGATATGGAACCTGGGCCTGGGGAGGACAGTAGGCATACTCATAAAAGTTCCCATAGCTGGAATGCTAGGAAAAAGTGCTATGCCCTTGTCATGTCCTCTGCTGACGGCGTTTGTCTTGAGTCAAATGTCTGCTCCTTTCCTTTTTCAGAAGGAGCGACAGAGACATTTTTATTTTTATTTTTTCTTTGCAGACACTATTTCCAGTGCCTGCTCTGAGGCTCTTTTACTTTTGTTCTTGCCATCACTGAGCTCAGGGTTCCCCCTTTTGGATACCTTCTTTTATGTACCATCTTTACTGTGCTTTATTTATTTATTTATTTTTTTTTATCTTTTTATTGTTTTTTCCAAGAATATTACAAATACATACAAAAACTGCACAGCTATGTACTACAGAATAATTCATAAGAACAATTCTGTTACATTTATGAGGGCAATCGTACAAACTCTTTAAGACCAAGGTTTTAAAGCAGCACATGACAAGAAAAACAATTCAAAACCAGACTAAAAAAAATATAAAGTTGTAACATTCAGTAACCTTGCTGGCTACATAACAATTCCTCACGTCCATTTTCACTTCCTAAGTAACTAGATTGGGAGGAATCAAACTGATATTTTACTGAATTAGTACTCTATATCTTTTTACATATTTCTAGCAACGCATTAGAGTTAGATGGCTGCATTAATTCATAGCATTGCTGCCTCCACGGGTGGACAGGAGTCTGTAAATGTGCCCCACACCCTCTCAAAGGGCTCCCCTTTGTATTTTAATATATACGTAGTTCTTTCTAGTGGTAATGTTTTAGTAAGCAGCTCCAGCCACATTTCCCACCATGGGTGGCTGATGAGAGACCCAAGTGTTTTGTATGCACTTTCGTGGCATTACGAGCATAACCCGTATTATCCTGGTATGGGGGTCCCAGTCGACACCCTCTGAATGGTCGACCTCAAGCACCATTAACATGGGTGTGTCTGGTATAAGTCTGCCCAACTACAGCTCTATCTGCGCCCTAATCGTTGTCCAGATCTGACAAAGGGTGGCACAGTTCCAATAGTAGTGTACTACAGGTATGTGCCTCTGGTTACTCCACACCACCCCCACCTGGCGAGACCCCTGGAGAAAACTGATTCACAATGTCTGATGGAAGGTAGAGTCAGTGAATAAATTTGAATTGAGCCTCTTTATATTTATTGCTTTATAGCAGCCCCATATTAGACTCACAAATTATGGCCCAGTTAGCCTCTGTGATTTCTAATCCTAGGCCCCCTGTTCCAGCTTGTGCACCCTATCAGATTGATCTGACAAAGCATCTCTCAAATGTGAATATACAGTATACTAGCCATGGAGCCCTTTAGTCTTGTTCTAGCCCATGTGATCTTCTTCTTGATCCCACTTATCTTAGCTGTCTCTGGGTCCAGCCTGTTTATACCATGCAAGTGAGCTGAAACTTGCAACTATCTAAAGCTACATTGGCCCTGGAGCCCCAGAGCTTCCTCTAGTTCTCCCTGACTCCTGAGACCATTAGGTCCAACTGGCACCCAAAGCACGCCGTTCACCCCTCCTCCACTGTTTAAAGCCCTGATCTTCCAGACCTGGGAGAAATTCCAGATTACAGCTGATGGGCCCCAAGAGGGAGTTTCCCTGTACTCCCCCCTACTATCTTAACTGCTGTCCCCCAAGCTTCACATGTGTGCATCGCCAATGGGTTTGAATCATGATGTGCCCTATATTTAATGATTTCCCCCCTTGTCTAAGTAACAAAGTGGTGTAGAGTTCTCTCCTCCCAGCTCTAATGTGACCCAGCTCACCCTTCGCTCTCTTAATAACCATGCCCTCATAAGCCTGAGCTGGGCTACTACATGGTAGTGCTTTGGGTCAGGAAAGCGGAGTCCACCTCTGGCAGTGGATCCCTTGAAGTAAGCCAGTGCTGCCCTTGGTCTCCTTCTTTGCTAAAGGAATTCTGAATATCTAGCCTCAAATACATGAATGTCTTTTTCACAGAGACCCATTGGGAGCATCTGTGTCAGGTAGAGCATACGGGGAAGTACATTCATTTTAAGTAGGTTGATACACCCCAGCCATGATATCTGTAATGCCTTCCACCTGGCCAGATCTCCCTCGATCACCCTTAGTAGGCACTCATAATTAAGCCTATACAGGCTGGTCAGCATGGGGCCCACCTTGATGGTCAGGTAATAATGGAATCTGTGACTCACTTGAAGGGCAGGCCAGATATCCTAACTTGTTTCCTTCCTCCCAGCTGCATCAGTTCAGATTTATCAAGACTGATTTGATACCCTGAGAACCTGGAGAAGGTAACAATAATCCTAGTGATCTCTGGAAGAGAGTGTATCGGCTTTGTCAGAAATAGGAGGAGGTTGTCCACATAAAGTGAAATTTTGTGCATTTGCCCCCAATCCCTCATCACCCCGAATGTGTTTGGGCATTGCCTGATATGCTCTGCAAGGGGTCCTATCGCTAAAGCAAAGAGAACTGGAGATAGAGGGCACCCCCTGCCTAGTACCCTGTGATAGCATGAACTCCTCAGACAGGCCCCCATTCACCAGGACCCTGGCCTTAGGTGCTGCATAGAGCAGCTGCACATATTTCAGAAAGTCATCCCCCACGTTAAACTTCTGTAACACCTTAAACAAGTAGGACCATTCAACCTTGTCAAATGCTTTCTCAGTGTCCAGGGAAAGCACGAATGCTTCCCCTGGGCACTGAGAGCCCTACTGGACCACATTCAGCAATTGCCAAACATTGTTATAGGAGTATCTTCCCTAAACAAATCCAGTCTGATCAGGTTTGACCAATTCAGGAAGCAGCATATCTAACCTCTGGACCACAGCCTTGGCTATGATTTTTGTGTTGCAGTTGAGCAACAAAATAGGTCTATAAGCTGTGCAGGTCGTGGGGTCCTTTCCCAGTGTTGGGAGAACTGTAATGTAATGATGAGTTGTTCGATCGTCTCAAAAGGGGTTTGTGGACTCACTGGTACACCGGTACTCTCATCAACTGGTTCGAGTCCTTTCTCACTGGTAGGACACAAAGAGTAGTAATGGGGAGTTTCTCCTCTCACCCAAACCCCCTGCCATGCGGAGTCCCCAGGGTTCAATCCTCTCATCCATGTTTCTTACAGTGTACATGCTGCCAGTGGGTGAGATCATCCGATGTTACAGCGTGGGTTTCCACTGCTATGCAGATGACACCCAACTGTACATGTCTTTCGTGCCCGGGACTGTTGTCACCATAAGGGTACTAAATGTGTGCCTAAGAGAGATCCAAGACTGGATGTTCTCTAGCTGGCTGAGGCTCAACCTGGACAAAACAGAGGTACTACTGACTGAGTCTTGTCACCGGCAGGAAGCGGAGACTGCCAGAGTGACCTCTGGTCTGATGCTGGGCCGTACCCTGTTAGTGGCCACTCCAAGGGTGAAAAATCTTGGTGTTATCATCCTCGACGACAGATTGACATTTGAGGCTCAGGTGTCATCCGTCATCAGGAGTGGTTTCTATCACTTGAGGAATATCACCTGGATCAAAGCCCTCATACCACCGGAGGGCCTGCCCTCACTAGTGCATGCATTAGTGACATCCAGACTTGACTACTGTAATGCCCTTTATCTCATAGTTAGTGGAGGGGTCCTATGTCACCTCCAGCTAGTGCAGAACCCGGCAGCCAAGTTACTAACGAGCCTTCTAAAGTCATGTCATGTGACCCCAGTGCTGCATGATTTGCACTGGCTGCCAGTAAAGTGGAGAATTTCCTTCATGGTGGGTCTTCTCAGCTATAAAGCCATATATGGTCTAGTTCCTAGCTATCTGAGTGATCTCCTGACTCCCTACCACTCAGCGCTCACTCTGCTCCTCCAAGGAAGGCCTCCCAGCAATTCCCAGGGCCCAGCTAGAAACATCTGGTGATCACACATTTGCGGTGGCTGCAATGGTCCTGTAGAATTTGCTCCAAAGGTCTATGAGGGAGGCCCTCCTCGCTGGAGGCCTTTAAGCAGGGTTTGAAAGCCCATCACTTCAGGGAAGCATTCAGGGTCTAATTTACATTGGCTTCATCTGTTTGACTGCTGTGATTTTATCTTAATAATGCTGCTATTAATTTAATTGTTGTGTCTCTAAATTATTTAACTAACCCACTGTTAACTGTCTGTATGTTGAAAAGTGCCCTGAGCCTCAGGGATAGGGTGCTCTATAAATAATTACTTACTTATGCCGGCCTAGTGGCATGGAGGACAGAGGTACTGTGTGTCTTACCTCCTGCCACACCAGTGAGCCGTGTTTTCAGGAGTGGACTTGGGTCACCAGGGGTTGGTGGAGGAGGGTGCTGATCGAGCATCTGGAGGACTGCTCTCCTCTTCTGGGGACGGTGGGTTGTCATTCCTGCTGATCAGCTGCCACCAGGTGGAGGACTGGGGTAGTGCGGGTCTGGGATGACAATGACAGGAGATTGCCACGGGACTCCGCAGTGTGCACGCACCTCCACGTGTGCATGTTGTGCGCACCTCAACAATGGGAAGGGAGAAAATGGAAAAGGGGTGCTAGCAGGCTTCATGAAGCCCTGGCTGTGCTCCCGAGTATGGCGCCACCTAGGCTATCTGAATTATTCACTGGGGGGGGGATGGCCCCACCACAGTGAGGGGGGAATCCATGGGGGAATCTGCCAGGGGGAGGAGCTGCGTTGGACAGCCACATAGTCAAGGGTGGAATCGACCCCTCTCAAGTGAGAGAGACGAAACCCTGCCTGCTAGCCACCTGCCAGAGAAAAGAAATATGGAAAAAAGAAAAAAGAGGAATTACTTTTTAGGCCCCATCTGGAGTACTGCGTGCAGTATTGGAGGCCACACCTTCACAAGGACATTAACCAAATTGAGGCAGTCCAGAGAAGGGCAACCAAAATGGTGCAGGGACTGCATCAGAAGACATATGAGGACAGATTAACGGAGCTCAATATGTATACCCTTGAGCAAAGGAGGAGAGAGGTGATATGATCGAGACATTTAAACACCTTAAGGGCATAAACAAGGTGAAAGAGTCTAACATGTTTAAATATAAGAAAAATTGCAGGACAAGAGGACACAGCATGAGATTAGAGGGAGGCCGATTAAGGGGGAATGTGAGGAAATTCTTTTTCACAGAAAGGGTGGTAGATGCATGGAATAGCTTACCACAAGAAGTGGTGGCTATGAATACAGTGCAGGGCTTCAAACAGGCATGGGATAGGCATAAGGGAGCAATACAAATGACTATGAATAGATAGGTCACTGACAGAGCAAAGGCCGATGGCACATTTATAAGGTAGAAAAAGAAATGGGCAGACTGGATGGGCCTTGCGGTCCTTATCTGCCGTCAACTTCTATGTTTCTATGTTTCTACTTACTTACTTTCTAATCCTCATCGGCCATCGATTTCAGGCTCTCAAATAGTGGGGACCCTAATGCATTACAATATTCTGCACCCAATCCATCGGGTCCCACAGCCTTTCCTTTTTTAAGTGGCACCATGACAGCAGAGTTCCTCTACCTTTATCAGTGCCCCAGCTGCTCCACCTGTTCCTTTGTAAGCTCTGGAAGGGCTAAGTTCCCCAAAAAAGCATCTGTCTCATGATTGTTTTGTATGCATCCCCCTGTGTATAATGCCACACAGTATGCCACAAACAGCACCTAATATCTTGGCTCTTATTGTGCATTCTCCCATTGCTATCTTTAAGGTCTACAGCAATGGGTGTGATTGTTCTGCCTCTGGCCGAGTGCACCAGGAGGGGACTAGGCTTGTTGCCCCAGTCGTAGATTATTTGTCTAGTATAATGCAGGGCCATACTAGCCCCATTGGTAAGGGCTAGGTTAAGTGCCTCTTGGGAAGTTCTCAATTGCCACATAGTCCCCTCGGATTGATCCTCATATGACTTTTTCTCCAACCCCTTGACAGTCTCCTCTGGTTTTTGTACCTTTTCCCTTTTATTTTAATTTTTTTTTTGCTATACTGTTTCTCCCTTTGGCTTCCGGTTGGCTGCACATGCCAACCGACCTTCCAACCCAAACCCCGACATCAGGTCGACCACCCCTGTTTCCCCCACGGCTTGCCCTCTGTGGCAGGGTGGTGAGGAGCCCCCCAAGCACAACTCACCTGAAATGGATCCAGGTCAGAGGAGGCACCGTTTGGGGTCAGGCCGCGGAGGTCAGAAGCTCATGCTTCTCAACCGGGAGTCCATTTTCCTTGTTCTTGTGTGATTCCCCCAGAGGCGGAGCATGCAATGATGCCAGTGAAGGTGCCATGCATGCTCCCATATGTGCACCCCATCAGGTGTCTGCTCCACCTCTGCCCTTCTAGATGCAGCATCAGTGTGCCAGCCCCCAGCCACCGCTAGGGGCCAGGCATGCACCGACATCTGGAGACCGCCCTCCCTGGAGAAGGAGAGCTGTCCCTGGGATGCTTGATCCACCTCGTCCCCTGCTGATCCCCAGCAGCCCATGCTCACTCCTGAACATGGGTCACTGGCGTGGCGCAAGTTGTGCCATCCAGCGCCTCAGCCCTTAGTGCCACCGGGCTGGCCATCTTTTCCCATTTATGTTTGACTCATGATGCCATATAGGAGATTATCATCCCCCCTCATATATGCCCGTCCAGCCTCCTGCAAAGTTTGTTTTCATGGAGCAGTAGCATTGTTAGCCCTTACACCATTGTTCCTGCAGGAATTCAATGAACTCCTTCATGGAAGCCATATGTGCTGGGAATCCCCAGGACCTTTGGTTACACTCACTAGTCTTAGTGCACACTCACTATCCCTAGTGTGCAAAGCACCTTAGTAGATACTAGGGTTGTAGGACAGAAAAAGGCATGATGCCCACTAAAGACTGTCCCCCACTTCTCAGTGGAAGCAGCCATGAAGGCCACTGTCACTAATAAATTTGCCCAATTTATTCTTAAAACCTTAAAGAGTCTGAATAGAAAGTGTCCTTAGGTAACATATTCCAAAGTCTCACTGTTCTAGAAACAAAAGAATATTTCCTTGTATCACATTTAGAGAACTTATCGGTTATTTATTTCTTTATTTATTTATTTGGTTTTGGTAACGGGTAAGTGCGCTAGACAACACAGCCTGCCTATTTTCAGGCACGACCCGGGAGAGTACAATATGTCAATATAGCAGAGTACAAAATCATAATACAGCAGTGATAAACAATCAGGTAAGTGCAGTGGAACTGTCTACAACATACATTGACAGAGGACTGCCATAGAGGATAATACAAAACATGGATAACTTAGATCATAGTGCAGTGCTTTAACCACTAGACCACACAGTCTGCACAATGTGTCCTCTTAAGTCATACTTATTAGTCTTATATTCTAACCCTAACTCCAAAAATAAATAATCATGTATAATTCGATAAAAAAAATAACAGATCACCCCTAATTTGTCAGTCCCTTAGAAAAAATAGTCTCAATTCATGTAGCCTTTCCTCATATGATTTATGCTTACATTTAAAAATGTATTTTGTAAATCTGTGTTGTATTCTTTCAATCAAATTAATATCTTTTTTAGATAAGAACTGTTGTGAACAGTAGTCCAAGTGCGGACAAGTGTAAGACCTATACAGTGGCATCAACACCGCCTCTGATCTACTATAGAACGAATGTTTTACACGGTTTACCACATGGTTAGTTTTAACAGCTATATGTTTACAGTGATCACTAGTTTTGAGACTATTACCAATGAATTCACCCAAATCCATAACTTTATTGACGGCTTTAAGGGTGACATCATTAATACAATATGTCTGGTGATTGTTGTTATTACCAAACTATATCACAACACATTTATTGTTAAACTGCAAGCAGTTTATATTTGCCCAATCAGTAATTACCTGTAGGTCAGAAACTAACCTATGCTTATCCTGTTCGTTAGACACTATACCACCCAGTTTGGTGTCATCCGCAAACTTCATCATATAATTAGTACTGTAAATTTGTAAATCATAAATAAAAATATTAAGAAATAGGGAACCTACAACAGATCCCTGGGTAGCCCCGCTAGTGACCAAACCCTCATTTGATAAATAACCATTAATCCTAATCACCTGGTTCCTATCTGATAGCCTATGCCCATTTAATAAGATTCTTATTAGTGCCTAATTTGATCATTTTTAGATCTTAAAATATTGTATGAAACAGTGCCAAAAGCTCAAGTCCAAGTAAATGACATCAACATCATTACTGTCAACACCAGCACTAAGGTTTTCATAGGAAGTAACCAGATTAGTTACACAGGATCTGCCTTTCACAAAGTCATGTTGTGTAGTCTACATAACCCTTATCTGCTAGGTCTTTGATAAACTTTTCCATTATTTTACCTATGATCGATGTCAAACTTACAGGTCTATAATTACCTGGGACTGATTTACTGCCTCTTTTAAATAGTGGGATCAAAGTAATGCACCTGGGAAACAAAAACCCAGGGGAAGAGTACACAATGGGGGGTGAGATACTGACAACAACAAAAATGGAAAGGGACCTGGGGGTAGTTATATCAGATGACCTAAAGGTGGGCATGCAATGTGAGAAGGCAGTAAAGAGGGCTGGGGGGATACTGGGATGCACAGGGAGAGGCATCACCAGTAGAAAACAGGAAGTTGTTATCCCTCTGTACAGACAGTTGGTGAGACCATATTTGGAGTACTGTGTACAGTTCTGGATACTCCATCTCCGAAGAGACATAGACAGGGTGGAGGCTGTCCAGAGGAAGGCAACCAAAATAGTGCAGTGTCTGCACCAGAAGACATATGAAGAAAGACTAAAGAAGCTTAATATGTACAGCCTCGAGGAAAGGAGGGAGGGGGGACATGACAGAAACTTTCAAGTACCTCAAGGGAATCGACAAAGTCCAAGAGGGTAGCATCTTTCAGAAAAAGAGATGTGCAAGAACAAGGGGGCACAATTTGAAGATAGAGGGGGGATGGCTCAGAGGTAATGTGAGGAAGTATTTTTTCATAGAGAGGGTTGTAGATGCATGGAACAGCCTTCCTGAGGAGGTTGTGGAGTCAAAAACAGTGGGGGAATTCAAGAATGCATGGGATAGACATGAGGCAATTCTAGTGGGGAGTAGGAGGAAGTAGGCTGTTGGTTAACTAGGATCTGCATCTTATCCATTAGGTAGGGAAATGGGCAGACTAGGTGGGCCAAGTGGTCCTTATCTGCCATCAAATTCTATGTTTCTGTGTTTCTATGATCACCAGTGCTCTACACCAATCCAAAGGTACAGAGCCATCTTTTAAAGATTTATTGCAAGTATTAGCCAATATAGGTGATACTGAAATGACTGTGATTTCAGTGCAAGTGACCTTATGATAGAGATTCCTAGAGGCAAATATATGATGTATTCTAAACCAAGACCTGTGTGGGTTGGAGAAAAAGGTATATACCCTCAAACCTGGATTTGCCTCCCTCCAAATATCTACCAGACTGAGTTCTGCTATACCCAAACCCCATCTCTTTATCCCAGGTTCCTGCCTACCCTCTCCCGTGGATCTTTCCAGGGCAACATTTAAGGCACAATTAAAGTGTCCGGCTAAAACCAAATTGGGAAACTGTTTCCATTGCAGAAGCACCAACGTCTCATGAAAGAATACAGGGTCATGCTGTGCTGCAGCATATATTTTCCCAAATGTGACAGGTTCCCCATGCAAATATCCTTGTACAAAAATATATTGCCCACCTCTGGGATCCCTACTCGTTTCTGCTCCACAAAATTCATGTCTCTGCGGAACAAGAAGGCTACTCCTCTCTTGTGCCCAGTATATGACACTGCATGGCAGTGACCCACCCATTCCCTAACCAGTTTGTCGTGCTCTGAATCAGTGCAATGCGTCTGATGTTTTTTTCTGAATTTGTAGTTTATGTGTTTTTCCCCGTTTTTCTCCCGATGACCCCAGCAGACGTGGCAGTGCGTGTGCGTGGAGATGCCCTCCGGATACTGACTTGGCCCCTTCCGCCCCACCCCTGGCTAACGCTGGGCTCCCCCATTGCCCAAACTGCCATCCATCCTCCACCAGGTGGCAGCCAAGGGCCAGGGAAACCCCTCATCCCTCCCAGGGATAGGAGAGCTGCCCTGCGGCAGCTCAATACTGCTACTCACCCCCCCATCAACCCCCGACAACCCGGGCTCATTCCTGAACCTGGGTCACCAGCATGGCATGAGGTGTGGCGTCCAGCGCCTCAACACTCAGTGCCACTGGGCCGGCTAGCCTTATGTTTTTTTTAAGAGCACTAAGTACCTTTTTCATTTGATTGGAGTGAAAAGCCCCTGGATATTCAAGGAGCACACACTGTTATTTTTTGCATTTTAGCTGCAGTAATGCATATGTGGTCCTAGGGAAGAGGACAGACCCTACCAAACACAGACCCAGGCCACTTCCCTCCACTGCCCATCTCCTGACTGACTTCATCCCTCATAATCGGTATCCTCTTGCATGAGATAATTCAGCTCTTTATAATAACACTCAACAGTTTAAGAACAGCACACAAAAACAGTACATGTAACAAGAATACTTTCACCTCCCCCTCTTAACCAGAATGAGCCCTATTTCATCTGCCAACAAGCAGGGCTCTCCCTCTGCTAATTGTATAGGGCTAGCCTCCTGAATCAGACAGACCCAAATTCAGGCTCAGTGTAGTGACAAAATATCATTTATTTAAAGTATAAGCCCCCACCCTCCCTACCCTCACTCGCATTGCTTACAACTTCTCAGACTATACAATGACCCCGCGCCCACCTTTGCTGATGAGCTCATAAGGGCACACACAACCTCCACTCCTCACCTTCAAGCATAGCCTTTAAACATATGACCTTGCTGATGAGATAGCTATGTTTACCTGTTGACCGCTATGGCCGTTGCACACAGATGTAGGATTGCAGGGGTTCGGAAGTCCAAATATAAACATAATGACATAATACACCCCCCTTACAAATGGAGACCCACAGTCCCTCTACTGTCTTAGAAACATAGTCTTTGATGGCAGATAAGGACCACTTGGCCCACCTAGTCTGCCCATTTCCCTACCTAGAAGATAAGCTGCAGATCCTATTTAACCAACAGCCTATTTCTTCCTACCCCCCACAAAAAATTGCCTTATGTCTGTCCCATGCATTCTTGAACTCTCCCACAGTTTTAGACCCACAACCTGCTCAGGAAGGCTGTTCCATGCATCCACCACCCTCTCTGTGAAAAATACTCTCACATTGCCCTGGAGCCATCCCTCTATCTTCAAATTGTGTCCCTTGTTCTTGCACATCTCTTTTTCTGAAAGATGCTACCCTCTTGGACTTTGTTGATTCCACTGAGGTACTTAAACATTTCTAACATGTCCCCCCTCTCCCTCCTTTCCTTAAGGGTATATATATTAAGCTCCTTTAGTCTCTCCTCATATGGCTTCTGGTGCAGACCCTGCACCATTTTAGTTGCCCTCCTCTGAACTGCCTCCATCCTGTCTATGTCCTTGCGGAGATGAGGTCTCCAGAACTGGATGCAGTACTCCAGATGGGGTCTCACCAACTGTCTGTACAGGTGGATAACAACTTCCTGTTTTCTACTGGTGATGCCTCTCCCTATACATCCCAGTATCCTCCCATCCCTCCCTACCGCCTTCTTACATTGCTTGTCAACCTTAAGGTCATCTGATATGATTACCCCCAGGTCCCTTTCCATTTTTGTTGTTATTACTACCTCCCCCCATTGTGTAAACTTCCCCTGGGTTTTTGTTTCCCAGGTGCATTATTTTGGACTTCTTTGCACTGAATCCAAGCTGCCATACTTCTGACCATTCCTCCAACCTTGCCAAGTCCCGTCTCATCCTTTCCACGCCTCCTTGTGTATCAACCCTGTTGCAGATCTTTGTGTCATCTGCAAAGAGGCATACTTTTCCTTCCAGTCCCTCTGCAATGTCATTTATAAAGACATTAAATAGGACTGGACCCAGTACTGAACCCTGCAGTACCCCACTAGTAACCCCTCTTTCTTCAGAGTGGACTCCATTTACAATTACAGTACTTTCTGTGTCCTGTTGTTTAGCCAATGTTTTACCCAGGCTACCACCCTGGGACCCACTCCCAGGCTGGTTAATTTGACTATTAATCTTTTGTGTGGGACTGTGTCAAATGCCTTGCTAAAGTCTTGGTAGGCCATGTCCACAGTCCCTCCCTGGTCTACTACTTTGGTCACGCAGTCAAAGAAATGAATTAGATTCATCTGACATGACCTTCCCGCTGTGAACCCATGCTGCCTTGGGTCCTGTGCCCCACTGGCCTCTAGGTACTCAACAATTCTTTCCTTCAGAAGTGATTCCATCACTTTCCCTACCACAGAGGTCAAACTGACAGGTCTGTAGTTTCCTGCCTCTGTCTTGGTCCCACATTTGTGAAGGGGAATCACATCTGCCTTCCTCCAGTCTTCAGGTACCACACCATCCTCCTATGATTTGTTAAAAAGGGTAGTCAGTTGTGTCACTAGTTCTCTGCTTAATTCTTTTAGAATTCTGGGGTGAATTCCATCTGGCCCCATTGCTTTGTCCACCTTCAGTTTTAGGAGTTCTTTCAGAACCCTTTATTCTGTGAAAGGACTGGGATCGACCCCCCTATCCAGAGTGCTTCTGTTAATTGGATTAGGCACCTCCATCACTTCCTCTTTTGTGAAAACTGAACAGAAGCATTCATTCAGTATCCCTGCTTTTTCACTGTCCCTCTCTGCCCACCCACCGTCCATTCTGTTCAGCCTCACTATCCCTCTCTTTGTCTTTCTACGCTCCCTGATATATCTAGAAAAGGTTTTATCCCCCTTCTTAACCGAGTTGGCTATCTTTTCCTCAGTTTGGACCTTTGCTATTCTGACTACCCTCCCTGCTTCCTTCTGCCTTAACTGGTACAGTTCTCTGTCCTGCTCCTTCTGTGTTTCCTTATACTTCCTAAATGCTATCTTTTTCTCCCTAACCTTCACCGCCACCTCTTTAGAGAACCATAGTGTTTTTTTCTTTCATTTTGATTTGTTTATTTGCTTCACACAAAGGCTTGTTGGCTCTGTGATGGCAGTTTTGATATTTCCCCATTGTTGCTCCACCCCTCCTTCTAGCCTGTTTGCTAGTGCTTTTCTAAGGCACTCTCCCATCTTGCCAAAGTCAGCCCTCCTGAAGTCCAGAACCCTCACTTTTGTATGGCTTGACTCTGTAGCTGAGTTTATCGTGAACCACACTGTTTGGTGGTCACTTGTTCCCAAATAGCTACCCACTTCTAGATCTGAGATCCTCTCACTGTCCCCATTTGAGTACAGAGGTCTAGATTGCTCCCTCATGAGTAGGTTCCAAAACTAGCTGTCTGAGGCATGCCACCTGAAGGGCATCGAGAATGACCCTACTTTGGATGTGGCTGCAGCAAAGGTGCTCCAGTTAACATCTGGCATATTCAGGTCTCCCATCAACAGTATCTCCCCTTCTGCCATCCTAAGTATGCCTTCTATCATATCCTTGTCCATTCCCTCCCCCTGACGTGGGGGTCTGTATACAACCCCTATGAGGATTGTGGTGCTATTTCCAGTCTCTAAGGTGACCCCTTACTTCCAAACAAAGCTATAGCGTACCCAGTAACATTTGGGGGGCAGGGGAAAGAAAAGAACCCCCCCTTCCACTCATGCATCAAGCATGTATGTGCATATTTAACTGCCTTGGGCTGGTATCATATCCACTCTAAGGGCAGACCCAGAGTAGAGAGGGACCATGTCTGGTCAACACAGTCATGGGCAAGTACCCCCCCAACAAGTTTTACAACTGGAAGGGCACTCCCCCCCTTGCACTTTCATGCCCTCCCCCCACCGCTAATTAAGACTTACAGTAAGTTCTCCCACTGAATCGAAAACACTTATAACACAATACCCCCCCAACCAGTTATCCCTAGCCAAAGTAACGTAGAGCTGACAATTCATCCCCATATGCCTTATTTGCACAGTGATCAGGTCTGTCTTCCCTTAGATAAGTAATTGTAAGTGTCCCCTGCACATCTTAAAAGTCAATGACAGTTCATGCAGGCATACTCCTATGTGCCATGCCCTTATTCCCCACCCAATGCGCTAAGTCCAGGTTGCTTGTTGTAGTTCTTAAAAAAGGGGTTGAGCAGCAACCAGTGTTGCACATACCTCTGCCTGTGTCAAATCTTTGATGCCTGGAGCTATTTTATACATGAACTGCAGTCTCTTACCATCAGAACCTGATCATGATTCAGCAAGTCCATGCCTCCATAACTCTCGTCAGCTAGCTCCTTCATGATGGGGGACATTTGGGGGATTCCACAGCAGTAGGAAGAAATGTTCAGAAGGGGAAACGGTTGCCAGTTTCACATAGTCCACTCTCTCCAGTCTCTCCATTCTAATTTTACCTTGTGCCATTCTCATCTCTTTATTTCTTGAGCAGCCCCATATGTATGCATGACGCTTTAGCCTTGTACATTTCCCAAAAAGTAAAGGTCTGCCCTTCATGTTTCACTTTGACCACTGCAGGTAACAGGAAACAAAGTCCACTTTGTTTTGCCTAAGATCACTGAGCAAGGGAGCAAACACTTTCTGTTTGTTCTGCTCTATTATGGAAAACTCCTGAAAAATTGTGACAGGGTGCTCTCCATATTTAACGCTGCCAAGCTTCTGAAAGACTGTCAGAATACATTGCTTGTTGGGATAGTGATGTAGCATTAAAATAGTTTGTCATGGTGGTACATCTGCTGGGGGCTTTGGTGCCAGAGCCCAATGTGTTCTATCTGTTTTAATTTGATCCTGCTTGCTGAGCAGTTTAACCATTTGGAAGAGCCATTTCTCAATAAAGTCCTCCATGTTCTCCCCCTCCACTCCCTCTGGGATACCTCGAAGGTGCAAGCTGTTTCGTCACTGTAAATTCTCCTGGGAATTGAGGTTGCCCCTTAAGCTAGCCATTTCCTTCTCCAGTTTGGTGAGTCTGGCAGGTAGTGTGCTCATTTTGTCTTCAAGCATGGACACCCATGTCTCCATCTTTGTGAGAATTTTTGCTGTTGTTCGTGTTGTTCTGCCAATTTATACAGCTTGGAAGCAACCACTTCTAACTTCAGGGTCAGGGCCTCCAATACTCTTTCTGAAACCATGCAGCCCAGAGCTGCGGCTGCCTCCTCCGACCTCTTGGTATCAATGCTCGGGTCTACTCCCGTCTCGAGGGGGGGTCTTCCCCATTTGTTTTGCTGCTTGGGTGGGTTACCCACCAGCTGATGACAGTATCCATCCCTTTTGTGCTTGTATGCCTGCCTTTTTAGCCCTTTTGAAGCCCATTGTGAAGTTTGAGCTTGTGAAAATAAACTTTTAATTGAACGAGGTTCAGAAGCACATGAAGAGTCAGTTGCTCTCATTGGCTGTGCATGCACACCCCTTACTGTGCTTTTCTGATGGTTGAGCAGCTTTTTCTTTCTTTTCTGTCCCCATTGACACAGACTGCTGCTTGTTCTGAGGGACAGGACCCTTGTTTGAGCCTTCTGTAGGTGACATGGAGGCGGACTGAGAAGCCATAAAGTCTCCCTCTTTTCTTTGCCCCTTCTGTTGTGTTTTTAGGGCAAAACCTTTTCCAAGTTCACCAGTTCAAAAGTCATGTTCGGGGCTGCTGAAAGCCTGACCAAGATGGCGCAAGCCATTAGAGCTCCATAAATTGAGTCTCATTTATTCTGATTTTTTTCGGTTTTACCTGAGAGAGTTCTGCTCTGAGTAGTTGGCATTCATCACCGGAATCTGTATGGAGCAGGATGCGGCATCTGCCAAAAGAAAAAACTTAGGAGAAGGATCTAGAGCAAAAAATGTCTCGGGAGCTCTGACCACGCAAGCGACACAGGCCCACAACTCCGAACAAGCAGAGGGATCCTCAGTCGAGACACTGCAGATGCTAGGGGCACAGTTGAACCTCCTAATAAATTCTGTAACTGGACTTCATAATAAACTGAACTCTTTGTCAAACAGAGTTACTGCAACTGAAAATAAGCTCAAATCTGTCACCCTTACCTCCGTAGAAGCAAATAAAACCGTGGAGGCTGCGATGGGAGCAGTGGCAAATGTGATAAAGGGGAACACTCATCTAAGGTCTAGATTAGAGACCTTAGAGAATCAAGCCAGGTCTCACAATTTGCATTTCCTGGGGCTGCCGGAGGGTTGCAAGGGTGATCACATCTTAATGTTCATGCAAGACTGGTTTGTGCAGCACTTGGGAGAGGAGGTGGCCCCTGTGGTACAGCACTTTCAGAAGGCATATCGTATCACCCCCCCCCCGAGGCCGTAATGATACTCCAGAGACTCCCAGAACAGTGGTGGTCATAACAGATGGTGTGGGCTTGAGGGTTTGACTCCTGGTGTTAGCAAGGCAGAACAAAATCACTCCTACAAGATGCCCAACAATTTCAAATGTTTTCTGATCTTGGATATGCCACGTGGCAATAAAGAAAGAAATTTGATGGGGCCAGGGCACTGTTTCATGAAGCCGGCATTCCTCACAGGCTTGTTTTTCCTGTGCACCTTCGGACTGCCCATTATGGCAAAATCTACATTTATACAGACCCAGCAGATGCTATGAGGTGGTGCCAGAAGCACACACAGGGTAGACTAAGGGTCCATCATGAAAAGGATTCAGCATCGGAGGAAGAACCCATTTAAGGACTGAATGCCCCAATAAGGTTATATGGCTCTATTAGGTATAAGGGGCAAGGGGAAACTGAGCCCAGAGATGATGCCAGTCGATGATGCCAGTCCTACCCTTTTTTGGATTAAACCAGACTATTACTCATTTGGACTGCCTATAATTTAAATTTAATTCTTGTTTCTCATCCCTGAATATTAGAGCTTATTGCTTTTTTCTCTATTAGGACTTAGTCCTGACTACCTGAAAGAGCTTCTGACTCCTTACACCCCTGTGCGACAGCTCCACTCGACTGACGAGGGGTTAGTGGAGATTCCGAGGGTTAGTTTGAATTCATCTGGGGCTTGCACTTTTATGTTTGCTGCCCTGTCCCTCTGGAATTCTCTGCCCCGTCAGCTTTAGGAGTGCGGGACTGTGGGGAGCTTTAAGCAGGCACTGAAAACTTTCTTATGGAGTAAGGCATTTCCTGATTTGCTGTGATTTTAACTATGTTTTATGGAGTAATTTGAGAATTTGTGAAGCGTCTTGTTACTGTGAAAGGCACTGTATTAAATAAAGTTATTATTATTATTATTCATGTTTAAGCGCTTTGTTCCGTTTAAGATTCTGGTGTATTGGAACGCTTCTTACATTTTAAATAACTGACTCTCTGCATTAGAATATATGAAATGAGATTGATACTCAAAATATGTGTGGATTACATATCTCAGAATATTTGCTCAATAGTTAAAGTGCCGTTAAGGTGCACTTACTAGGTGGGGCATGGTGTTTATGTTGTTTAACCCTCTGGTAGGGTTAAGAACTGAAGACTTTGCAATGACTTTGATGGAATACATCACCGTGCAGCTCATGGGCTCCTTATCAGCAGTCTTTGTTTTAATTATACTTGTTAAATATCTACTAGTTGGGACCTCCCATATGACGTATCTTTTAATATTTAATGGAGGTAGTCGAGTATATTAAGAGGAGTGGTGCCCTCATGGTTATCTGGATGTACTAATGTAATACTGAATGTTAGTAACTGTAACAATATATTTGTTGTCAAATAATAAACACAAAGTTTGAAAAAAAAGTCATAGTCAGCACCAAGGCACCTTAGGCAAAGCTCATAGCAGTCTGCCTTTGCCAGGAGCTAAAAACACTTTGTAAAATTTTTAAAGCCTGTAGATCCTGTTCTTTTCTTTTTAGGTCTGTCAGTCATGCCAAACACTGGAGATATAAGAATAAATATTTGGTTCCCAAAATTTACCAAAATAATATAAAATAAGTCCAAATTATATCAAAAGGGTTATATAATATTAAAAACCATTTCAGTTTCCTTCAAAAATGGAACCGCTAGTCAAGTGCTAGAGGCAGAATATTGTTGTGGTTTAGGGCACTAAGCTGAAAACCTGGAGACCTGGGTTTGAATCCTACAGCCCCCACTTGTATACTGTGTAAACCTGAACATGTCACTGAACTTTCTTCTGCTCCCAGGTTGCACCTGGAAACAAACTTCGTCTTAGTGTGCCTTTTTTGGTTAAGCAATTTCCCCTTCCCCTTTTTACCTCAGAGCCCAACTGAATTCAAAAAGAGGCCAAAGTAAAGTGTCAAATTAAGAGTTTAAACAGTAAGATTGGCTCAGTTCACCCTGTAATGGAATAAAACCCTGCTGAACTTTAAAAACCACCAAAAAATGAAAATAAGCAATAAATTATAGTAATATTTAAAAGTTTATTTTTTTATTTTTTATTTATAGCATTTTGTATATTAAGCATACAAATACTTTCATGCTGAAGAGGTATTACTACTTGATTGTCTAGAAAGACATAACATAGGATGTGGACTATCTGTTCGATTGGTACAGCATAGGGGGTGACCAAGGGTACACATTTCACATCAATGCATTCAGTTTCAGTTCAGGAGCAGTAAGCTGCCAATGCCCTAATTTTCGGTTAGAAATTTTGACAACAAGAAAAAGTTTTCAGTCTGACCTTATAAGGGCTATATTAGTGATGCACAACAATATTTTAGTAAGTCTCCACTGTAGAGCTCCCATGGGCTAGGTGGGTGAATACTTCTAGCTAGATAGCTTTATATTCTCAGGAAGAAAGAAAAAAATATATAATAATCTGCCAGGTCTGTTTATGCTTCTATTGAAATATATTAAGGCACTCAAAGAAGGAAAGAGGAGTTCAAGTGTCCCGAGCTTCCTGAGAAATACTAGCTAGCTGTAACAAACTAACCTGCAGCTAGGCAGATTATACTTTTATTGTATCCCATATTAAACATTACCATGACTGGTTGCCCATTTCAAAAAAATATATAATATCCATGGAAATTCCCACCTGTTTGAAAAACTAAGTAAGCAATTGTTTACATTACAAGTTGTTTTTAGAGGAAAAACTGCCTAAATAATAGAAAGGAAGAAAAAAAACACCAACAGAATGTCTTTTAGAGTCTCAGTTCTCCAATACAGCCAGTTTGTAAAGAAAGTCTTCATTAAGTGGACTTTTAGCTTACAGACCGGGATTCCTTCGAGAGAAAAAAAAGACAACGAGAGCCCCTCTCCTGTAGGGAACTGCTGGCTCATTAGGAGAGACAAAATGCAGGATATAAAGTACATTACTCTTACGAATGAAAGCTTCAGTCTCCTTCCAGGTCTTCTTCTTCCGAAGTGCTTCTCTCTCGCTGTCTTTTGGCTGCAATTTTCTCGACACAGGATCCAGCTTCTTTCGGGTCTGTGAAGCAGTATTGTCTGCGGCCCTCCGTGAAACAGAGTCGAGCTGGGAAAGCCAAAGTGAATGAGATACCTAGGTCTCTGAGTCTGTTTTTAACTCCATCAAATGCCTTTCTTCTAACACGTGTAGCATAGGCGACATCTGGGAAGAATAAAATACGAGCCTCTTGTATATATATATATATATATATGGGACCCCTGTTTCTTAAAGCCCCAAGCAGCCTATCTCGTTCTACCGGGGACTGAAGGGTGAACAGGATCATGCGAGAGTTGTCCATAGCATTCTGGGCTCTTCTGGGAGTGATCCTATAGGCCCTTGTTATTCAGAAATCTGTAAGTTCCGATATGTCCTCCAGCCAGTTTTGAAGATAAGAGAGAAGAGCTTCTCCTTCCGATTGCTCGGGGAGGCTGAGAACCCTTACATTTGCGGCCCTCACTGTATTCTCCAGCTGTTCCACTTGAGTATGCAGAGCTGCTTGTTCTTTTAAGGACGTAGCAGTTGCAGCTAGGGCCTTTCCCGCCGTGGCTTCAATCGTCTTCGTAGTCTCTCCCATGGCATCCAATCTATTTTCCATAGTCAGAAATTTTTCGGAGAAGCAGTCTAGTTTCTGATTCATTTGTTGTACCGTTTTGGTTAAGGCATTTACTGCAGCCTGTAAAGTTTTTAAAGTAGTACCCTCCGAGTCGGAACTCGTAGCTTGCATGGGGCCTGCCACCTCGTCTGGAGGTTCTGAGCTGGAAGCGCGTGGTAAAAAGAAATCTTGCTTAGCGGTTTTATTTTGACCCATCTTCATTTAATTTTAGGTCTCTGGATGCAGCAAGTCTTCCTCTATCGAGCATATGCCCAGCTAGGTGTTTCTTTTTGTAAAACAAAGCTTTTCTTTTAAATATTAAGCCTCAGATTGGGAGCACTAAAAAGCTGCTGTTGCTGGCTAGGCTGCTGGCTCCCCCCAATATTTAAAAGTTTTGATAAAATAGTAAGTAGTTCTCCAAAGGGGACAACTGCACTGACTTGCAGCCTTGTTCAGTTCCTGGGATCTGATCAAGAACCAGAGAAATTGTTAAAATTATACAATAAACAAAAGTAACACAGAGTACCAATTAAAATAAATAAACCTAAAAGAAATAAAATCGTGAAACCATTCTAGAGGCCACAAGAGTGGAGCTGTACTTCAATGTGACTGCTCTCTCTTCAGCACAGAAACAAATCTGAAGAAAGGCAGTTATAGGGAGGGTGACCACAGTACAGAGTTTGAACTTGATTCTAACTCTAAATTCCATAATTAGCATAAATTTTGTCTCTGGGCAACACAATCCAGTGGACTGATTGCTGTCTGCATGAAAATATTCTGATTTATTCCTGGGACTAGAAATGTAAACTACAACTGGGGTTGGGATCACATTAGTCCCAAATCTTGTGAGCTCCTGCAGTTTATTACATTTATTAGAAACAAAATAATTAGACGCTAGAACACTTATAGAAAACTATAGACCAATTTCTTTATTACCAACTATATCAAAAATTACAGAAAAAATTGTGGCAAGACAAATGCATGTTTTTCTAAAAAGGAAAAATATACTTAATAAGTTTCAATCGGGATTTAGGACGGAGCATGGAACCATTACAGCCCTGTTAAAGGTTACAGGAGACATAGTGGAATGTATGGACAGGAGGATGCCAGTGGGAGCTATTTTTATCGATCTTTCAAAAGCATTTGACACCTTGGACCATGGCATCCTCCTGTCCAGACTGAGAACCTGTGGTATATCCGAGACAGTGGTTAACTGGTTTAGAAACTACTTGGAATCAAGACAACAACAAGTAACCATAAAGGATTGCTCTTTGGTATTGAGGAAAACCATCTCGGGTGTACCACAGGGATCCATACTCGGACCTATCCTGTATAATCTATATATGAATGAATTAAATTTTTTACAACAAGGGGTACAGTATCATTTATACGCTGACGATACAATTATCTATGCGGCTAGATCATCATTAGGTTCAATTCGATCAGTATTACAACAAGCTTTTGATTATGTAAAGGATTTGTTGCTGAGCTCTAAATTAGTTCTAAATGAAAAAAAATCACAGGTTATATTATTTCATAAGAGCAATTGGGTTAAAACTGAACAAAATAGACTTCAAATTGTGACTGTTACAGGGTCTATATTGGAACAAGTAGATAATTATAAATACTTGGGGGTTTACTTAGATAGATACCTTAAATGGGACATTCATATCAAGAATACATTAAAAAAAGTAGGGAAATGTCTAGGATCTTTGTATAGAATTAGAGATTATATGTCCCCTGAGGTTAGACAACTTGTAGTGACTGTAATGGTACTACCCATATTGGAATATGGAAATATTGTTTATATGGGTGCCATAAAAGGACAGTTGTATAAGTTGGACATTATGTATAATAAATTGGCAAGATTTATTTTGGGGGTACCACAAATGACACATAGATTAGAGATGTATAGGGAGTTAGATTGGGTCTCCCTGCCCCAAAGGAGAATCCTAGGTACAATTATATTTATGACAAAATGTATCTTGGGGAAAGTCCCTGATTATATTGGAGAGGGTATTGGGTTAAAAATACCGAACAGGGAATTACGTTCTGCAAATAGTCTGGAATGTGTGGTACCAAAACAAAAAACAGTCTTGGAAAAAAACATTTTGCATGCCTTGGGCCCGAATTGTGGAATAAATTACCTGAGAAGTTAAGATCTGTGAATAGAGAAATTCAGATAAAACTAATTAAAGACTGGTACATTAATCATATAAATATTGAAGGGGAACTGGTATAGTTGATAAGTAAGGAAATAGGAATTAACTATTATAAGCAACGGTATAGAGATTACAAGGAGGTATTTAAAATAATGACTATCTGTATCTTATTTGTATTGTGTAAGTGTTATTTGTATTGATTGTTATAATTCAAAAAGGATATTTCAAAAATGTAACTGCAAATGTTATCTGTATAAGTCTTGTTATATTGTATTGTGGTTAATGTATTTTGTTTAATCAATGTAAGAGTAACTGGATTAGGCCTTCTGGACCTCACTGTAAATGAGCCTTGGCTCAGTGATGTTATCCATATTCATTTTTTGTATGAAAAAAAATGTTACCTACCTACTTATCTGGAATATTTAGGTCAAAATCAACGTTGGAAACTGCCCTGATTTAGACAGAACCTAAACAGACACCCAACACGGATCTCAAGGCATGGGCACTTACTTTTCTGTTTAGCATATTAGAGGCAGCTCTCAGAAGACTGGGGCCACACTACATGGTGCTGGAGGTGGAGATCTCTTGAAAAATAGATTATAGTGATGCTGCAGAAAATTGACACCAACGTTTTTGATACGAATAAGAGATTGGCAGAGGTGGAGAAACAGATAAGGGCTATGGGCATCCAAATTTTAGAAAACTGCACTGCCATCAAGGACTTTAAAGCGACACAAGGCCTGCCACTTAGACTTGGGGTAGAGATAGTGCATGACTTTAGAAGAAGCAGCAAGTTCAACCCTGGCTCAGCCACTTAGTTTTTTTTATACTCAATCTTTATTCAACACAAAGAAATCCCTTTTATACAGATGTGCAATTAGATAGAACAATATTATTTTGATAGTAAACTTCCGTGTGTAGTCTACTACAATCAAACACAACAAGTTCCTCTTCGCAAAAATAAGACTAAGTCTGTCAAAACTGAGGAATAGCATGGAGTAAATATTACAGTTCAGAACATCTTACTTAGAAACATAAAGTAAAGATATATCGAAACAGTATGTAATCAGTTAACAAACCTTGTGGGGAAAAAGAGAAAATAAGCCATGGGTCTGTATAGTTCCTTCTATAAATTTGTCTTAATAGCATCCTAGACTGGGATAAAATGTTATTTATCTCATAAAATTAGCTTGGGTGAAACCTGAAACTTGCCCTAGACTGTACACTAAAGCAGTAATGTCTCTGCCAATACTATTTGCATAGCAAAAGGTGGCAGAGTATGACACCAAGTGGGAGGCTGGGGGGGGGGGACAGCAAATCAAAAAAAGCATCAATAAAATGGAACCCTTAAACTGATTCAGTTAAGGTGAGACTTCTGACTCAAATCCTTCATACAGCTGCCATCTGGTCCAATGATTTTGAAGTTGAGGTGTTCTCTGCTGCAAGGAGTATGTGACCCTTTCATATTTATAAATTGTATCCACTATTACCCTCTGCTCTATTACTTGAGGCGGTTCTAGCAATAGCCATTTCCTAGTAATAGTTTTGAAAGCAGCTGCAATTAATATGGCCATAAATATTTAGCTTCTTTACCCACTATTTCCCTGGGGTGAAGACCAAAGAGAATTACCTCTGGACCAAAAGGGGAAGTAAGGTTGAACATTTTCATAATGTGGAATTGAATCTCTTTCCAAAAAGTCTAGTTTTGCAGAAAAAAAAAATATGTGGGATTGCATCACCACACCCCCTCCAGCAGTGGGGGAAGCTGCTGAATTCAATTTGGCTACAGTCTCTGGCACCCGAAAATATCTAATCTACAGCTTCCATAAAAATTCATACCAATCAGGGGAAGAAGTAGTTTGCCAAGTATGTTGCCACATCTTAAGCCATTGTGCAACCTCTAAAACTATTCACAACTCATCCCTTTCGATTAGCTCCAACTCCAATATCATCTTAACTCCTCTGTTAGATTTCGTTACTTTCAGTTACTAAACCATATATTACAAAACAAAATCATCCAACCTTCCCTACCTTCCTCTGTGCCGGACCTACTTAAGCTCTTTACAGAAGCTATAAAAGGTAACCTGGGTACGCACTTAATAGGCACTCTTTACAAAGCCTTGAGGAACAGTCCCACGACATCTACGGCTTCCATCTTGGATGGATGGAATAGAGACTTAGAAACAGAGATTACCATGACCAACTGGACTAGGTCCTCATTGATCAAAATAAGATCCATTATATCCCCCCATTGGAGGGAATTTTCATGGAAATGCTGCTCCAGATATTTTCAGTCTCCTGCCATCCTTCAGAAATACTGTATCTCCCTGAGAAATATGGGAGGTGCTGGAGAGACTGTGGTTGTATGGGTGCCACCCTGGGGCACATATTTTGGCAATGCCCTCACCTTATACCATTCTGGATTATGTTCCAAAATGAGCTTTCAAAATTATTTGTTGAGTTAGTTGAAGTTACAGCCAAACAATTTATAATGGGGATTTTCCCGGACCACTCCCCCTAGTGGGGACGTACAATATTGCCAATTTGCTTTATTGCTGCAAAGAAATATAATTACTAGACGTTGAATGACGTCTCTGATTCCAACAATACAAGAATGGAAACAAATGATGTCCGATATATATATATAAGGCTGAGACCCTCAACATTGAACATAGGAGGGGTAAGACAATTACAGCAATGAAATGGCAAAAATGGTTATGTTATATAACACCCACTGAGCCGGACTTCTCTCCTTAAAAATGGCTCCAAAAGGTCTCAACTCAAACTGTCCATGACCTTTACCTTGTTCCTACTACTGAAACGCAATTAATGGGTCCAGGTCAAATTAATAAATTAATAAATTCAAACAAATCTAAATAAGAATAGATGGGTCTTACAACAAATTATGAATTCTGACTTTAGAAAATGATGGGTAAGAGAGGTCTAATCTGTTTATGCCTACTTGTATTATTTAACGTAATAAGTTATATACTGTCCTGTATGTATGTGTGTAAAAGATGTAATAAAAAGATATTAAAAAAAAAAACTATTCCCAACTCCTGTTCCCATTTTTGTTTAATTTTGTCAGTCGTTTGGTTAAATTCTGTGATAAAATTCACATATAGTAGAGAGATGGCTTTCTCTCCTTGTCAAGAACCCCATATTAATTCAAAAGGGGGACCAGGTAGGAGGTTCTCCAGCCTCCGAGTGGATGCCCATAAGTGCATGTTTATAAAATCTCTAATTTGATAATATCTTAATCGATCAACTGGATGGAGACCATATTTGATCTGTGCAACCTAGAAAGAAATAACTGCCCCTTCCTGTAAAAACTGTCACGGAGCACAGACATCTCTGACAGCCTGTCGTTGATACCAAATGTCTAAGGTAGACAATGGAATCTCAGGATCACTGGACCACCAGCGATACTTCTGTAAATGATATCGGGTTTTACCTCTATTCAAGCCCCACCTGCAGCCTTCCAGTATTGCCTACTTGCCCGTAAAAAAAGATCTTTCCCAGTTCGGGGGTCAGGAAGGACATAATTTGAGCCAGCAGGGGTGGATCAATTACCTCGGTAAGAGCTATGCTTTTCCAGTGTGATGTACAATGAGGGTGACCCAGCATTAAAGTTATACGTAGCTGAGTAGCTACCTAGTACCCCAGTAAATGTGGTACTGCAAGTCTCCCAGACGCTTAGGAAGATAGAGAATCTGCCTACGCACTCTAGGCTTTTTGTTATTCCATATATATATTTTTCAGAAGGAGCTGTTGCCAAGACTCCAAATCTCTAACAGATATTACACATGGAAGACACTAAAAAAGAAAAAGGAGTCTAGGCAATGCATTCATTTTTAAAGCTCCAACCCGCGAGTGGAGGGACTGTGGCAGCAATGACCAGCACTGAATAGCTTGCCGTAGCTTGGATATTAAGGGGAGGTAATTATAACTGTGAGACCTGTGGGGATAGATAAATCCCCAGATACTTCAGGGAGGGAAGGTCCCAATGCATCAGAAAGGCTTTCCATAAAGTTGAAGAGGTACCATAATTAAAATTTAACATTTCTGTTTTAGTAGCATTAAGGGTGTAGCCCAAAAGTCTAGAGAAAAGAGAAACTTGCTCAAAGACAGCTGTAAGGGATACCTCCAGGTTGGTCAAATATAGTAAGATATCCTACATGTAGAGTGTGAGTTTGTGGTGTAACCCCCCTAAATGGACTCCCTGAATATCCGGGTTATCCCTTATGCTCTGAGCTAGGGACTCAATGTATAACACAAACAGGAGTGGGGATGAAAACCATCTCTGATGGGTGCCCCTTCCCAGATTAAACTAAGTTGATATGTGCCCGTTCGCCCTGATGTAAGCAACTGGGCTGCCGTATAATTTAAACAGAAAGTAGATAAAAGACTGTGAGAACCCAAACCTGGAAAGGGCAGCTCTCATGAAGGCCCATGAGACCTTATCAAAGGCCTTTTCAGCATCTAAACTAAGTAAAAGAGCCAGTTGTTTAGTGGCCTGGAGAGAATCAATACTTTGTATTGTTCGTCTGAGATTATCTTGGGCTTGGCGACCGGGTACAAAACCTGTCTGATCTAAATGTATCAGGTCTGGAATCACCTGTTGCATTATATGTGAAATTAAGGATGTAAGTAATTAATAATCTGTGTTAAGGATGGAGATCGGCCTATATGATGAACAAACGGAGGGGTCCTTTCCGGGTTTGGGTATGACCGATATAACTGCTTGGGACCAGGAATTAGGTATTATGCCCTCCCAGGACAGGGCCTCACAATAAACCTTAAGTAACAACAGCATTAGCAATTTTTTAAAATGTTTACAAAATTCACTGGGTAGGCCATCCAAGCCTGAACATTTTCCAGATTTAAGATTTGTTATCTCTGTCATCAATTCAGCTACAGTGACCGGGGACATCAAAGATTCAGCTCTCTTCTGTGTGAGGGTTGGGAGGGGCAGACCATTTAAATATAGAGCTAGGGTGTCCTGTTCAGGACAGGGGCCTGGGCTATATAATTCCCTATAAAAGGTTCAAAATGCCTTCACAACCTCTGGGATTGGTACTGTGTGTTGAGTGTGTGGGTGTTTCAGAGCCAGTATGGTTGCTTTTGCCCTCTGTGCCAGTAATCTACTTGCCAAGAGCTGAAGAGACCTGGGTCCACCCTCATGGTATTTTTATTTAAAAAAAAGAAGTTTCTGCTCCACTTGGTAATCAAGGATATTCCCCAATTCTTTCTTATACGCTAATAAGATTTTTGCCTGAACTCTATCGTAGTGAATTTGCTGTTGAGACTGGAGGGTTAGGTGTTCCCGTCTGGCCTCTCGTTGCTTTTTCTTATAAGCGGAGAAAGAGAAAGAGAGACAAAGTTCCCCCTAAGGATGGTCTTAATGGTGTCCACAACAAAGCTGGGGATATGTCTAAAGAATAATTATCCAAGAGGGCATGACTATAGGCTTCCTAAATGGACTTCTTTACTTCAGCATCTTGCAGTAATGATAGGTTCAGACACCTAAAAGTACTTTTGTTAAAATCTCCTCATTTCGACTGTAGAGAAAGGGGGGCATGGTCAGATAAGACCAAATCGCCAATCCAGCAATTATGACTTAAGCCTGAAGCTTCCTTTAGTAGGAAAAAGTAATCAATCCTTGTGTAAATTTTATGGGGGGGGATTAGTAAAATTTCTTTGTTTAAGATGTAAGTGGTGCCAGGCATCCAGATGGCCCAATTCCCCCAGCAGCTTAATAAACTGTTTAGCAGTTCTGTGCTCCCACCTGGGTATGTCTGAGGTGGAGTCAAGTTGCAGGTTCAAAGTGATATTAAAATCTCCACCACAGATAAGTTCCCCATCAACCTAGTCTTGAAGTACTAACAGAAAATGATGATAGAGGGCCGGCCCGTTGGCGCAGCGGTGGAGCTTTCCGGCATGACGCCCGGCAACCTGGGTTCAGAGAGCGGACCGGGTCGTCGGAGGCCAGCCACGGGAGAAGGATGGAGCATCCATGGGCGGCTCTCCTTCTCTGGGGAGGGCGAGGAAGCATTCGAGCGCTAAGACTCCTGGCGGAGGCCGGGAGATCTCACGCTGCCGACACTCAGTATCTGGGGGGCGGGGCAGACGCGGGCATCATTGCATGTCCCCGGCCCCGTGGGAGGAAAAAGTAAAGGAAAAATGGAGGCAGGCAGGACCACCGTGGGCATGAAGCCCTCCCCAGAGGACCTCACCTCATCACTGTGGCTGCGGACCAGCCAGACACTAGTTCCGTGGTTCTGAAGGTGGCATAGCCCATCCTCCGAGAGGTAAGCGAGAGTAACCAAGGGTCCTCGGCAGCCATAGGCAGTGGTGGAGGTCTCTGGGGGCCGTGACCAGGGGTGATGAATAACGGGGTCCTGCCAGATAAAGAAAAATAGAAAAAAAAGAAAATGATGATCGATATGAAAGTCTGAGTCTGGGGGGAGATAGACCGAAGCAAGAGTAATCATCTTATTTTGAAACCTCCCCTTCAAAAAAACAAATCTCCCATGCCTATCTATTAAAACATCAGTTTGTTCAAAATCAACTCACATAGGGACTAATATGGCCACTCTCCAATGGTGGTCTTTTTTATAAGAAGCACAGGCAGTAGCAGAGAACCCAGATTTCCCCAGTTTAGCATGCTCCTGAGGAAAAAGATGCATCTCTTGCAACAAAAAAAGTCAGCTTGAGTTTTCCTCAAGAACGATAGGATTTTGGCATGCTTAACCAGGTTTGCTAAACCATTAACATTATACAAGCATTCAAATGTAGATTTATCCATCTTGAATTACAGGAATCGCACTTATTATACCCAGTCTCTCTTCCCACACAATGAAAAAGGACCCTAATGAAACAAAAAACACATCCCTGCATGGTTTATATAAAACTAAACGTAGGGTAAAACCTGTTAATGGTAAGTCACAAAATGCCAACTTGGCAATAACAAAGCAAAAACAAGTGACTGTTACTTCCAAGGTGGGAAGTCCTATCATCAGGACTTCTATACCCTTCCCAAAGATTAAGGTGGTAATAGAAAAATAGCTGGGTTAAGGACGGGAGAGGCTTGCACACCCAATAAGTATAAGGGCCCCCTCCCTGAGTGACCCCTTTCACCGGGTTACTCTCTGAAACAAGACAAAGTCCTTTCAAAGGACATCAGCAGTGAGCCTAAGGAAACTCAAGAATCCCAAACATGATCCCCGCCCTCGGGGTGGTCCTTGAATTAATCCAGATAAAATGCAGTCGAGGCTGCGATCTAAAAAAACAACACAAAAAAAACCTTTAACCGGCTAATAACCAGTAGATCTAAAAACTGCTGAAGAAAAACCTGTGGCCCCATGATGACCCACATAAGGCCATGGTAGTAAATACAGAGATCATCCACCACATCTCAAACTTCATACTGCCCCCTGTATATAGAACATCCTCATATAAAGAAAAATAACAGTTTAAGCTATATAAACCTGTGCCTGTGCCTGAATGTAGGTTAAAACAGTACACAGCTCTTACTCTCCTTTAATCAGAAAGGGTACTGACACAGGTCTCAGTTATGCTTGCTGCAGAGGTAAATAAATAAAGTACTAAGTGTCCCTGTAAAAAGAAAAGATCACAGCAGTCAGCAGGGTGAAATTCTTAAAATTAAAACCCAGGGACATTCAAGAAGGGAGCTCCAAAAGACGATCAGGCAAAGGCAGTATATCAAATAGGCGGGGGGCAGTGTCAGATAGAGATCTTAACCATACAAAGAAAAGTATCTTCCTTCAAGGAACAGGGGTCAATCAGACTGCTGTTAGTGCTAAGAAAATGAAGATCTATCTAGCCCAGTTGAGTCGGCGAACAAGTGCCTGTTCATAAAAAGTTCAGCATTCTGTGGTTGATCTCGATGGTTCCAAAGAATCTTTTGGACGTTTAAGGGTCACGTCAAGCTGAAGGAGCACTTCCCTTGCAAGCTGTAGGGAGGAAGTGCCTTTTGACCTCAGAGTCATCAAAGTCCAATCCGGGTAAAGAGAGTTCTTTTTTGAGATTCGGTCTGCTTCAGCCAACAGGACAGAGAAGTCCTTTTGTTGCAGTGCCTCTGCATCCTTCTCCACCGTTGTACACAGCTGTGACCCCTCTTCCCAAAAGATCTTTAGCTTCACCTTGAAGGGGGTTTGAAAATGAACCTTTTTCCCGCAGAAGCCAGAGGACAGGAACATACTGCTGGTGAGCCTATTGGACCTCCATGGGATAGTCATGGTCCAGGCTGATTCTGGAGTTGAGGTATGCTAAATCCTTTGTGGCCTACACCCTCTGTAAAATGTCCTCTTTGGTTTTGTAGCTAGAGAATTTTAGGACAATAGAGTGGGGGCGGGCCAATGGGTTTGAAGGCTTGGGCACCAAAGACTGATGTGCTCTCTCAATAGAGAGAACATAGTCAGGAGGCAGAGCTAAAACATCATAGAGCACATTTTCCAAAAAAGCAGCCATCAGAGCAGTTTCTGCTCCCTCCACCAACCCATAGAGCCTTAAATTGTCGCGTTGGAACCTTCCCTCTTGGACAAGACATTTAGCTTGCAGAGAAAGGGAATGATTGTATAAAGCTTGTACAGCCCGGCCCATTTGAAGAGCTGTGTCTTCTGTAGTGGAGATTCTCTCCTCGGCTTGTTCCAGACGGTGTTCCATCTTGGTGAGTTTTGTGCTAAGTTTTTTAATTCTTTTTTAATTTTGGCCCAAGAGCTTCCGATTTCTTTCAGCAGCACTTCAAACCAGGAGCATGATATGTGCTCTGTTTTACCCTCAGTGTCATAATCTGTGCCCGCCAGGCTTCCCGGAGACAGACTTCTAATGTGGCCTCTGGTATCTTGAGTTAATCGATTTGCATCCGATGACTGGTGTATAGTTTTAGATATAGTTCGGCTGCCTCGATCTTTCTTGCATCTTCCCTCAGATATTTTTAGCAGTTTTTATTAACAAAACTTGGTTTAGAGGACTTTATTTAACCCTGAGGGATCAGAGTGAAGCTCCTAAGCTCCCAATAGCTCTGTGACATAATCGGAAGCTCTCAGACACTTAGTTTTAGTCCCATTTCTTATTTTTTCTTTTGAAAGGGAAACATCCATGTGCCAAAGCCTCACACTGAGCCCCCACTAACTGTTTCACATTATAAGTATATTTTTTACCTGCCTGGTTGCTGACTATTTTGTATTTTATTTGGTTGATCCTTTTTTATACTCAAGTTTATAAAATTTTTGTCAGAAATACATGTTTAACTCATCCAACAAGAAGAAAAAATTACTCACCTTAGTAATGTTGTTCCTTCTAATGGAGTCTTGCTGTATTCTGACATGTGCAGTGAGTCCCAACCTTTGAACTGCCCCGGAGATGAAAGAGTCAAACTTTCCATGCCAGGCATGGAACGCTGAGCTCGAGCTCGGTTGAGACTCTGTCTGTTCTTCTTCAAACTCAAACTGTCAGATCTTTATGAGCTAAACTCACTAAGGTCCTGTGTGGAAGCTGTAAACCTACACTAGCCAACTGGCTATCAAACATAAAACACATTTTTTGGTCCCAAAACAAAGACTCAAGTCAGAAGACCCAAAAAATTAAAAACACAACACCAACTCACCCCAAGAAAAGAAGGGGTGAAAACAACAAGGTGGGCACCTACTAAGTGCCAACACTGCACTGCCCACCCACATCCCAAAAACAGAGGTTCTGAGAGGGGCAGGCGGGGAGGTCAGAATATAGCAAGACTCCATTAGAAGAAACAACATTACTAAGGTGAGTAATTTTTCTTCAAACAACATGAAGTCTTGCTATATTCTGTTACATTCTGAATACAAAGCAGTACCTCCATGGAGGAGGGACAGAACCTACTTAGGAAATAGGCTGTGAAGCACAGCTGGTTAAACTGAGCATCACTCCTAGCCTAGATGTCCAGGGAGTAATGCTTGGTAAAAGTGTGAACTGTTTTCCAGGTAGCTGCTTGACATATCTCTAGAATAGGGATGTCCCTGGCAGCAGCCAGGGAAGCAGCTGTACCTCTGGTAGAGTGAGCCCTCAGGCCTGAGGGAGGAACCTTACCCAGTTTTTCATAGCAAAATTGGATACTAGCGACAATCCACCTGGCAATGGATCTTTTAGTGGCAGGTTTCCCTTTACCAACCTTACCATAAGTGAGGAACAGTTGGAGGGAGTCAAACCTGTGACCCTTGGTACGCTCTATGTAGTAACTAAGGGCTCTTTTCACATTTAAACTGTGCAGCCTCCTCTCACCAGAGAGGAATGGTCAGTGAAGTACACTGGAAGAGACATAGATTGATTAGGTGGAAATCTGAAACCACCTGAGGCAAGAACTTCCTGTTAGTCCTGAGGACCACCTTATCTCTATGAAAGGAGATAAAATCAGGCTCCACTGACAAAGCTTGTAATTCACTTGTCGTCTGGCAGAAGTGATGGCTACCAGAAACACAGTCTTCAAGTCAAGTACTTAAGCTCTGCTGAAGAAAAAGGCTCAAAGGGGTTGCATAAGCTGAGCAATGCAAACACTAAGGTCCCAGGCAGGGGCAGAGTCCCTGAATGGAGGGTTGGTGTGAAGCAATCCCTTGAAAAACTTGGAGAATATAGGGTGAGCTGACAGAGAAGAGGGCTTACCTGCTGAAATAAAAGCAGACACAGCTGCCAGATGCACTTTCAGTGTAGCTGGTCTCAGGCCCAAGCTATTTAAGTGGACCATATAATCAAGGACTGTAGGCAGATCAGCAGATTCTGGGGAACTATGCTTCCTAGAGCACCATATGGAAAATCTTTTCCATTTGGAATTATAAGTAGCCCTGGTGGAAGGTTTTCTAGAAGCCTTCAGGATATCCATTACTCCTTGGGAGAGGTATAAATCAGCAAACTCTAACTCTTCAAGAGCCAGGCCTTGAGATTCAGAGATCTGAGGTTCGGGTACCAAACCCTCCCTTGAGCACAGGTTAACAGGTTGTAATTCCTGGGAAGACACAGGGGAAGATGGACTGCTAAGGACAGTAGGAGTGGATACCAGGGCTGTCTGGCCCAGTCTGGAGCAATCAGGATCATCTTGCAGGGTTGAGATCTGATTTTGACTAGCACTTTGAACAGGAGGGGAAGGGAAAAGCATAGAAAACTTCCCTTCCCAATTGAGAACTAAGGCATCCAGGGGGACTGAGCCCAACACTGGGGGCCTGCTGCAAAAAAGGGGAAGTTGGTGATTGTCTGGGGCTGCAAAAAGATCTATCTGTGGGGTGCCCCATCTGGAAAATATCACCTCCAAGACCAGGGGTCCAGTGACCATTCGTGATGGCCCTGGGAAATCCTGCTGAGAGCATCTGCCAGGATGTTGTCCTTGCCTGGGAGGTGAACTGCCATAAGGGAGGTGTTCAGGGAGTAAGCCAGAGACCACAACTTCATTGCTTGGTGCACAAGGCCGTAGACCGAGTGCCTCCTTGCTTGCTGATGTACCACATTGTGGTGGTGTTGTCTGTTCTGACCTGTACAACTTTGTTCTGAACAGATTTGGAAAAAGCTTGAAGTGCTAGAAATACTGCTCTGAGTTCCAGCAGATTGATGTGGAGCAGAGATTCCTGAGGGGACCACAACCCCTGGGTGGTGAGGTCGCTCATGTGAGCCCGCCACCCCAAGAGGGAGGCATCTGTAGTAAGGATTAAAGAGTGAGACTGAGAGACAAAGGGAACCCCTTGTCTCAGATTGTTCTGATCCTGCCACCACTGTAGGGCCTGGATCAGGGTTCGAGTCAATTTGGTCAGAGGGTCCTTCCTTTGAGACCAAAAGGCTCTCAAATGGAACTGAATGTCCCTCATCTGAAATCTTGCTCCCTGCACTACTGCTGTAGAAGCAGCCATGTGCCCCAGGAGCTGTAGAAAATGCCTTGCTGGTCGAGACACCTGCAGGGTGAATGAGGAGGCCAGAAACCAGGGTCCTTGCCCTGTCCAGAGGAAGAAGGCTCTGGCCTTCTCTGTGTCTAGCTCTGCGCCTATGAAGGTGAGGAGCTGGACAGGCTCTAGAACTGACTTTGGAAGATTTAGAGAGCCAAAGAAGTGAGCAGTTGCTGAGTTATCTGTAAGTGTAACTTGACTTGGTCTGGGGACTGGCCTACTATGAGCCAGTCGTCCAGGTAAGGGAAGATGGCAATTTTCTGCCTTCTTAGAGAAGCAACTACTGCTGCCAGGCATTCTGTGAATATCCTTGGAGCAGAGGTAAGGCCAAAGGGCATTGCTCTGAACTGGTAATGGCCTGAGGGCAGCTCAAACCTGAGGTACTTTCGATGGGAGCTTCTGACGAGAATATGGAAGTAGGCATCCTTGAGGTCCAGGGACACTAGCCAGTCCCCTGGCCTTAGAGAGGGTAGAATAATTCCCAGAGTTACCATTTTGAATTTTGGTTTTAAAAGGTGCTTGTTTAAGTATCTGAGATCCAGGATGGGCCGCCATTCTCCTGTCTTTTTTGGGGTAAGGAAGTACCTGGAGTACAACCCTTTGCCCTGGTGTAGAGGTGGAACCCTTTCTACAGCTCTGAGAGCTAGGAGGGAAGAGACCTCTGCCTCTAAGGCAAGTGCCTCTGATGGATTTGCAGGTGGAAAGGATCTGGTTCTCATCTTTGGGAACTTTTTGAAGCTGAGAACCAGTCCCTGGCTTACTACTTCCAGGACCCATTTGTCTGATGTCAGAGACTCCTAGTCCTGGACAAAGTAAGCCAGTCTGCCTACAGGTAGCTGAGAATGGCCTGGCAGCCCCACCAGGGTGCCTGCTTGGCAGGGCTTTGGGCTGAGGGTGGAAGCAGGCCTGCTTGTACCCGTCTGCCTCTCCTCTGAAGAACCCCTCTGGGATAAGCAGAAGAGGAGGCCGGGCTTGGTAAAAGGCCTATGAAAAGGCCTGCCCCTGCCCCTGGAAGCTGCCTTTGAGGAGTGGCCTGCCTTTCCTTGGCCTGTGCACTCCTATAGGTGGTCCCTATACTCATCCATTTCTTCATGTAATTCTCTGTCTGCTCCCCAAACAGAATTACCCAACAAGGAAAATCCATGGCCTTAGTCTGGGTATCCTGTGACAGGCTAGTACATCTGAGCCAAGCCATTCTTTGAAGTGCCACAGATGTAGCCATGACTCTTGATGACACATCATTTGTGTCCACTGCAGCATGGAATTGCACCTTGTATGCCTCAATACCATCAGCAGCCACCTGCTCCAGCTCCTTGGCAAGCTGGCCAGGGACCTGTTTTGCTAAAGCCATGACAGTGTCCCATCTGGATTTCTGATATCTAGCAACATAAGCCATATAATTCACCTGTCTGAGTCCCAAGGATGCTGCCATGTACTGTTTCTTTGCCATGGCATCAATCCTCCTGGAGTCCTTGTCGGGGGGTGTGAAGCCAAGGGAATATTTGCCTTGTCACAGGCTGCAGCCTGCACTACCCCAACATGGCTGCATTGTTGTGTAAGGAACTCCGTATCAGAGCCTGACAATGTATACCTCTTGTCCATTCTCTTATCCACAGGAGGTATAGTGTTAGGAGTTTTTAAAATTTTAAATGTCTGTTTCCCAAAAGATTTATGCAAGGGAATAGACAGCCTCCTAGACTCTGGGATATGCATCATTTCCACAAAGTCAGGCTCCTCTTGATCATCACAGCTTCCTCCATAGGGAGCTGGAGGTTTCAGCCACTTTTTATAAAGCGTAAAATGAGAAGGGACTCAGAAAGCCTAGGAGAAGGCACTCTGAAGGTCTGTCTGGGGAGATGTCCGGGTCAATGGGCACATCAGACTTTCAAATCCATTCACTCTCCTCCTCCTCTTCCCCTCCTCCGGTTCATAATACTCCTCTAAATCAACTCTTGAAGCGGTGGAACCGGCTGAACCAGCGCCTCCTGATGGTGCTGGTTCGGTCGGGAACGAGAAAGCGACTGGACAATTTTGATCGCTTTGGCTATTTCTTCAGCGGTTGGAGGAAAGTTTGGCTCCACACCAGCTGATTTTCTAGTCCTTTTGCTGGAACCGACTCCTCAGAGTTGGATCTCCTTTGCCGAAGAGTCTCCCCTGGTCAGGGCACTCCTTCTGGTTCGGTTGAGAACCGAACCAGCTAGCCATCGGTTCAGCGGACTTTTGGCCTCCTTCCCTGAGCCTACCAACTCTCTTTTCCAGGGTAGCTGCGGGAAAATTTTTACAAATCTGGCAGTCTGCATTGAGGTGGTCAAACCCCAGACAATAAACACAGGTGGTGTGGGGATCAGCCTTGGCAAAGACTTCCCCACACACACTACAGTGTTGAAACCCAGTGGGCCTGGTTTTTCTTTTGGGTTTCTCAGACATAGTGCCAGTCCTATCCAAACTTACCCTTTTATGGCAATCCGCCAGGCAAGACCCTCTTATCGGTTTCTAACCGTGTCACAGGTCGTGGAAAAAAACGTAATAAAATCCGTTTTTTTTTAGAACCAATAAGAACCGGTAACCACACTCTAAAAGTACAATTTAAGATTTTTTAACAACTTGATCGGTTCAATCCGAACCGATGAACCGTTTACAAGTTCCACACAGAACAGAATAAAATATAACCTATCTAGTACTCACAAATACCACAGACAGAGACTGAACCGACAGGTTACGGTTTAAATTTGGTCGAAAACCGAGAAAGCGGTACTTTAACCGACAAATTGAACCGAGCAGAAGGAGAAATCTCCGGAGCGACTGTTCAGTGAGGCGGAGTAAAGAATCTGACGGTTTGAGTTTGAAGAACAACAGACAGAGTCTCAACCGAGCTCGAGCTCAGCGTTCCATGCCTTGCATGGAAAGTTTGACTCTTTCATCTCCGGGGCAGTTCGAAGGTTGGGACTCACTGCATATGTCAGAATATAGCAAGACTTCATGTTGTTTGAAATAGCAATTACTTCATGTTCACATCATTATTATCCATAGCAGATTTTCTAGATATATTACAACTTCACTTTCGTAACTATACAACTTTCAATAACAGTTAAAAAACATAAACCTTAGGCCAGGAGGAGTCATTAAAATCCCATAGTTCACTGAAAACAATGTGTTTAATAACTTATAGCGGGCTGCTGCTTAAGGTTCCCTGAATCGAAATGGCAATCACCCCCAGGCATCTCCCACACCAGGTTCCACTGTGTATATAAAGGAGCTGCCTGAGGATGAAGCCCAACAGGGAATCTGGCTGGTACTACCAAGTTGTTCTGCGCAATAGATAGACAGGCATTCCAAAAGATTTTACTGTGGATGGAGAGGTGTTCGGACACAAAAGAAGCATCATCCCCACTCCTCAGCAAATACATTAGTTATTGCTTCATTACTTGCTTCCCCTTTATTCCCCAGCCCTTCTAAGTGGCAGCAGGTCTAGACAACTCCCACCTTGTCCACTGCTCAAGAAATAGGGAAGGTCTTTGCTGTACATCAAATGTTAATCTTTCCATTGCCTGTATGGATTCAATAGCCTATTTCTTGCTTCTTATGCAGTTAATGCACCCCGTGATTGACTCCGCCCAGCAGTAGCTCCCCCTGGTGACGCCCGCCCCTGTGGCTCCTCCCCATTACCACCACTCTATATTTTCGTGCAATGTGAAACACTGGTTTGGATCCACTCTGCTTGAGTGGGGGGAGCATCTTAAAGCCATCGCCTTGTTACGGTCTTAAAGACAGCCGCCAGCAAAACATTCCATAAATATAGGGCTGCCAATTTTGTTATGGAACAGGGTGGAAGCCCCAGCAATAAATGTTCAAGGGGAGGAGATTCCTCCAAACCAAACAATGCTTTTACACAAGTTGCACAGGCATTCCAAAATGGGCTTACCTTGGGGCATTGGATAAAAACATGAGCATGGGTGGCCTGGTCTGTTCCACATTCTCTCCAACTGGGGGAGCTACCCGAGTACCACTTAGATAAAAAGGCTGGAACCAGGAAAAATCTCACCCATATCTTCCACACATATTCCCTCCATACAGGGGAGAATGTAGTTCTCCAAACTCTTCTCCAAACCTGCTGCCATTGTTTATCCACAAGAGTTACACCCAGTTCCATCTCCCATCTCTCTTTCAAAAATTCTGCCTGTTGTGATTTAAATGATAAAATAGTCTGGTATAACACAGAAATGGCTTTCTTCCTTCCTTGTGAGGACCAGATGGTCAAGAATGGGAGAGTGTCGTCCTGCATCTGTGGTTCTGTACCTGCCATCCTACGATATTTAAGAATAAAGTCTCTAATTTGCAGATATCATAACCTGTCCATATCCCTCCACCCAAAATGCTGCTTGGCTTGATCAAAGGGAATGATAATCAAATTTTGCAGAATTTGCCAAGGGCGCAGAAACCACTAATACTTTGGGCTTATAAGGAAGCAGTATGGTGCAGTGGTTTAAGGCTCTAAGTTGCAAACCTGGAAACCAGAGTTTGAGTCCCACAGCCCCCACTTGCATACTGTGTGACCCTGAGCAAGTCACTTAACTTCCTCATTCTCTCAAGTCACACCTAGAAACAAGCTTCGTCTTAGTGTGCCTTTCCTGGTTAAACAATTTCCCTTTTCCCTTTCCCTTATACTAGGGATCTATACCTGAGGGGAGAACTGTGGATTATATATCCACTATTTGTATTTCCAAAAATGAACTCTTACTTGTTTCGGGGAGGCACCTCTCTGCCACCCCTCCAGTATGACCCATGACTTTGGGGGTAAAGTCCTGCTCAGAGCAGTCCAATATGGGGGAGAACAAGGCTGCAGACAACTGAATAGGGACAAAATGAGCAAGATCTATTATTTTCCAGTGTGCCCTGTACTCTGGAGTGCCCCAGAGTAGAGCTAACCTCATTTGTGCCGCATTCCAATAACTTTGCAGGCATGGGAGGGCCAAGTCCCCTTGTTCCCTAGGCAGCAAGAGGAGGGACTGATGAATGCATGATCTCTTATATTGCCATACAAATTAAAAAAATAATGTTTGTCATTTCATCAGTTCTGTCTTAGGTATCACACAGGGGACACACTGGAAGAGATAGAGGAATCTTGGGAGGGCATTCATTATATTTCCCGAACCCGTTGGTATAGGGATAGTGGCAGTAAGTGCCAATGCCTCATGTCTGCTTTAAGTTGTAAGATAAGGGGGAGATAATTTAGGGAAAACAACTGTAATGAGTTACATGCTATTTTAATACCAAGGTATTTAAGTGTTGATAACTCCCATTTCATCGGATACCTATCCCTGATACCAGCAGGAAGAGAATAATAGAATTTTAAAACTTCATTTTTTGGGGGCATTCAGGGTATAATCCGACAGCCCCGAAAGCACTTTAAGGTGCTCAGACAAGGTTGGAAGGGAAGCGTCCAAGTCTGTCAAATAAATCAAGATGCCATCTGCATAAAGAGACAGTTTATGTTCATAACCAGCTAAGTAAATACCTGGGATGCCATCAAGTTGTCTTATGCTCTGTGCCAAGGGTTCGATATACACTACAAATAACAGGGGCGACAACAGACACCCCTGTCACGTGCCTCTGTAGGGGGAAGCTGTTAGAAATATGGCCATTTTCTCTTATAAAACCTATAGGGTTGTCATAAAGTTTAAAGATAAAGGTGGCAAATTCAGGGGGAAAACCAAACCAGCCAAAGATCCTTCTTAAAAAGATACAAGATAACTTATCAAAAGCCTTCTCTGCATCTAGGCTGAGAAGGAGGGCAGGTATTTTCTGTTTATGCAAATGATCTATAAGATAGACTGTGCGCCTAATATTATCCTGTGCCTGTCTACCAAGGACGAACCCGTCCTGGTCCATGTGTACCAGGTCCGGGGTCACCTGCTGAAGACCAGTAGAAAATATAGATGCCAGGATTTAATTGTCAATATTCAGGATCCAGATAGGTCTATAAGAGGCACAGCTAGCTGGGTCCTTGCCCAGATTTGGAATCACACAGATAATGGCCTAGGACCAGGAAGGAGGAATGGAGCCTCTGAGGGTAAGAACAAATGGGAAAACCTTTTGCAAAACTGGGGACAGATCCTGCTTAAAAACCTTATAAAATTCCCCAGTGAGCCCGTCTGATCCTGGACACTTCCCTGCCCTAAGTCTACTGATTTATTGCATAACTTCTGGTACAGTGATTGGGGCCATTAAATAAGTTTTATTGTTTTCTGTCAATGTGGGGAGAGTTAACCGATGAAGGAACCCATGTATGTCAGATTCGGGTGGGGAAGAGGTAGTTGAGTACAGTTCTGCATAGTAGTCTCTGAAGGCCTGTGAGTTGTCCGAGATTGACCTGCACCATGGGGGTTCTGGTATTTTTAAAGACTGATACAGTTGCTTTAGGTGGTTGGACATGGAGATGTGCTGCCAATAGGTGTACTGCCCTAGGACCTCCATCGTAATAAGTCTAGCAGAGATACATGAGCTTTTGCTCAACATAATAGTCCAGCAAATTATTTAGCCTCTTTTTCAGCTACACCAGAGATTTAGCTCTTTGCCCTTCAAGTTTATTTTTTTTGTTGGTTTTCTAGGGACCTAATTTGTTCCAGAAGGGCCTCCCTCTGGGCCTCCTGCTGTTTCTTTTTTTCAGGAAGACATCTCAATGAATTTACCCTGGGTGAGGGCCTTCAGGGTATCCCATAATATTGAGGGGCCAATCTCTGGTGTGTCATTGTTGTCTTTAACCTGCTTAATAAAATCTTTCATCTGCTTTACCAGTTCTGGGTCCCACAGTAGTGAATTGTTCAATCTCCATAATGTATTTTTTTTTAAAAGCTCCCAGCCCTGACAGACCGGTGGTGTGGAGGGCTGAGGCAATGCTGCCTTATCTCCTGCCATGCCGGAGATCCATGTTCGTAGTGCAAGCGGGTCGTCGGGGGTCAGCCAGGGTGGGAGAGGATCAAGCGTCCGGAAGGCTGCTCTTCTTTCCCGAGGAGGGTGGGGAACAGCGGCCGGCATTTGCCTGACACCTAGCAGAGGCTAGGTGTTGGCACACCTCGCCAATTCAGTGGGGTACGGAGGTGAACAGCCAGCGGGTACACTGCACATAGACGCATGCATGGCATGCCAATGTTGGCATTGTATGCTCCGCCCCCAACAAAGAAAACAGTGGGAAAAAAAATTGGCAGCCAGGTCGAGTGGCTTAATGGCCATCCGCCTCTATGCACCTTTTATGGGTACCACCCATACTGGATCTGGTCCTGTTGGGGAATTGGGGGCTCCCCGCTGCCCTGCCATGGGGGTAAGCTGTGGGAGTAGCAAGGTGGTGGCCCAGTGGGAAACGGGTGTGGACAGACAACGGCTAGAAGAAGGAGATGCCTGGAAATTGGAGCAGACTGGAGCCACGAGGAGAAAAAAGTAAGAAAAAAAAGCTCCCATCCCTATTTTTAAAAATATCGGAGCATGGCCCAGTGGTGCTGAGGGTTGAGGCATTGGACGCCACACCTCACACCATGCCGGTGACCCACGTTCGGGAGCGAGCATGGGTCTCCGAGGCTCGGAGTGGAGGAGATGGACTGAGCATCTGACAGACTGCTCTCCATCTCCGGGGAGGGTGGGTACCTGTGGCCACAGTGCGTCTGACCCCTAGTGGAGGCTGGGAGTCGGCAACTTGGCCAAGACTTCAGGGGGTGGAAGTGCAGCAAGATACTTGAGGTGGCATGCATGGGAGCATGTGCATCGACGTTGTAGGCGTCATTGCATGCCGTGTCCCGCAAATAGAGAAGAAAATGAGAAAAATGGCATCCTTGGTTGCAATGACTTGATTGCCGTCCCATGGGTGCTCTGGCTTCAGGGGCATTGCTGGAACTGGATCCGGACTTGGCGGGTTAGATGGGGCTCCCTGCCACCCCGCCACAGGGGGAAAGCAATGAGGGAAGAAGGCGAGGGCCCTATAAGAAGCCGGGGGCAGACCGGAAGGTGGCTGGAGACGAGAGGGAAGTGCAGATGAAAGGGGCTGACCAAGGAGCCAGTGGCAGAAATAGAGTGTAAAAAAAAAAACAGAGCATGATCCGAGATGGTGATGTCTCCAATCTAGGCTTTCATCACCTTCCCTGTAAATTCTTGTGGTACCAAAATATAGTCTAACCTGGAGTATATGGAGTGCCTTGCAGAGTAAAAGATGTAATTCTTGGTGGGTCCATTATCATAACGCCAGGTATCAATGAAACCTAATTCCTTCAGGGGTTTAGCCACCTGTTTGGCCACCCTGTGATCTCCCTTTGGAATTTGGGAGGTGGAATCTAAGTGTGGATCGAGGGTTATATAAAGGTCGCTTCCATATATAATCTGAACTTCTGCCCATTGTGTCAGGTTAAGAAAAAATGGTAATAGATATATGGAGAACTTGGGGGGATGTAAACTGAAACTAATGTAACCAGGGTCCCATTTAATCTGCCCTTAACCATAACAATCATTTTTACTGATATACGTGTCCTGCAACTCAAAGGTGACCCATGTGGGAATAAGGATCACTACTCCTCTTCTCCTCCCTCCCTTATAAGAGGACGCAATAACATGGGCGAACCCAAACCACTCCAGTTTTCTATGTTCCTGTGAAGACAGATGAGTTTCTTGTAACAGTGATATGTCTGCTCCCACTTTTCGCAACAAGGCTAATATTTTGCTATGTTTTACTGGATTAGTGAGCATGTTGACATTGTAGGAGCAGATGGTGTACAGTACCCCATGGTTGACATCTGTCTGAGTAAAACAACATTCTCTGATAGTCATGATACTGTCCTATAAATCTAAATATGCTAAACAGCCCTACTAATGCAAGATAATATTGTTTATTGGAACCATGAAACAAACCCCTTCTGGCCTTTGTAAAATAGAACAATCACTGAAGCCAACGTGGCTAAATAAAAATCAACTAACTGAGCAATTTCAAAGTAGGAAGTCAAGGCTATCAGCTGACTTCTATTTCTACCCAGTTATGGAGTTGGAGAGGAGAGAATATGTGTCCCTCCTTGATAAGGAGAGCTCCTCCCCTTGAACCTAGTTGTAACCCGGCTCAACAAGCGAGATACCTGTCAGTACCTCTAAGTGACGGGGCTCGTCAGGGCCGAAGATGAGAAAACTCTATTGATTACTGGTGTCTTACTAGGAAATCTCTGCATCCCCCAGCACAAAGTACTTCAAAAGTTTATTTTCATAAAAAAGGAAACAGCCCTCGGCAAATCCTATTAAGTCTATGTTCAAGGTTCATCAACACTGTTTGTTTCCACCCATTATTTTTCTCCCCAGTCCCATGTATCACCACCATATCCCCAACCCCATGTATTACCACCATATCCCCAACCCCATGCATCACCACCATATCCCCAACCCCATGCATCACCACCATATCCCCAACCCCATATATCACCACCATATCCCCAACCCCATGCATCACCACCATATCCCCAACCCCATGCATCACCACCATATCCCCAACCTCATGCATCACCACCATATCCCCACAGCTAAACAAAAAACAACTGCCCTAGTTGTAATGCATGGGGAAGATGGGCCCTCCAACAGACATAATTTCTGCCTGTTTCTTTGGACAGTCCACAAGCTGGGGAGGGAAGGTAACTGAGCAGGAAAAGTGGGAGCTGGCGAGCCATGAATAGCGATCGGTAAAGAAAACCAATTCCCCAAACCAGTTTAACTTTGTCTTGTCTTGCCGCTCCCAAGAACAAATCTGTCATCTACAGCTTACATCGTACAAGAATGTCCATCGAAAGTCAACGTTCAGAGCTGGCAGTATGCGCCGATGTCATGAGGTGCTTACTTCCCTTATGAGACTGTGCTGCCCCGAGCCAATCCAACACTTTCCTCATGAGTTGTAAAGGGGAAGCAGGCTTTTTTTTAGGTGTTACAGCCAGCCAGTCTGTGTGTGGCATGTGTCTCTTGAGTATGTGGTCCGCTTCCTGGGAAGACAACGTGTAGCTCTTACTTTGGACAGCCTCCAGCACCAATCTCACCAAGGTATAAACTTGGGGGCCATCCTCCCAAAAACTTAATTTCATGAGATTTGGGGTCTGGAAGCAAAGCCCCTTCTCCTTTAGTAAGCGGAGTATAAGGGCATACTGCTGACGACCCTGCTGCACCTCTGGGATGTAATCGTGATCAAAGGTGAGCTTGGCATTTTAATAACAGATTTCTTTTTTGGTCCATGCTCTGCGAAGCAAGTCCTCCTTTACCTTGTAGCTGCTTAATTTAAACACAATGGACCGTGGTCGTGCCATCGGGTCCATTGGTTTCGGCACCAAAGGGTGATGGGCCCATTCCATAGACAGTCCATAGTTGGGGGGGGGGTAAATTGATGACATCTTTTAAAAAATGTTCAATAAAGGGGCCTATCGGAGTAGTCTCTGCCCCCTCCAGAAGACTGTAAAGTCTTAAATTGTCTCAGCGTGAGCACCCTTCTAAGTCAACACACTTTGCCTGGAGAAGGAGAGAATGTTGGAGCAGTGCTTTCACGGCCTGACTCAGGTGCATTGCTTTATCCTCAGTAGCACTTATACGGTCTTCAGCCTGTGAGATGCGAGTCTCCATTTTGGTGAGCTGGTGTGATAAATTCTTAAAATCTTGATTGTTGCTGGCCCGGTGGCACTGAGGGCTGAGGCACTGGATGCCTTACCTCATGCTACACCGATGACCCCTGTTCGGGAACGAGGCACGGGGTTGGCAGGGGAGGAGAAGGATTGCACATCCAAGGGACTGCTCTCCTTCTCCGGGCGGGGGGGTAGGCCAGTGGTCGGTCCTAGACTGGCCTGTAGCAGAGGCTGGGGGGCAGTACACTGATGCTGTAGAACAAGGGGTGGAGACAAGCATATGCCTGGAGGGAACATGCAGATGCATGCATGCTCCCCCTGTCAGTGTCACTGCACGCCTTCTCCAGGGGGTCCAATCTGAAAGCCAGGAAAACGGTCCCCAGGTCACTTCAGAGTGAACGCTGCACACCGCAGGCCCCGACCCTGAATGGCACTTCCCCTGACGCTGGATCGTGTTTGAGGTGAGTTGAGTTGGGGACTCCTCACTGCCCTGCCATGGAGAGAAAACTGTGGGGGTAGAAGGGGATTCAGCCTGAAGTCGGCATGTGGGGCTGGATGAGTAGCTGTGGATGAGTGCCAACCAGGGCCCAAGGGAGAAAAAGGAGTAATGTAAAAAATCTTGTTTGTTCTCCTGTCTGGAGCTTTGAATTTCGGCAAGTAGAGTGTCATATCTTGATCAGGTGAGCAGGTTGGATTCCCCTTCAGTGTCATAGTCCATACCTCGCACACTACTCACTAAACAGCTGCGGCCGCAAGGTCGGTTAGTAAATCCAAGATCATCCTTCTGTTTTTTTGGTTGTTTTTTGGCTTCATTCTGCCTCCTCTGTCTTTAACAGATGTAGATCCGTCCATATTATTATTTCTTTGGGTGGAAAAGTTTGATTTACCGAGTTGTTTCAGCCTGGAGTGACAGGAGTAATAGGTTCAAGCTCTTAACAGCTCCGTGATGTCACCAGAAGTCCTATCTGGTTGATCCTGTTGTCCCTCCTGCCAGCATACTGAATGCCGCACCCATCCCACAACTTCCTGTGGCTGTCCCAAGTCTGACATACGAGCCAGGGAGCAGCCATGGGAGCATGTATAGTACAACTCTATGGACAGAGCTATTAATAGCTCTGGTTCGAGACATACAAGTCTGGGTGCTATATCATGATCAATATAGTTGACTGCTGATCTATACTTGGTCATGGTATAGAATCCAGACCTGCATGTCTCAAACCAGAGCTATTAATAGCTCCGTCCATAGAGTTATACTATACATGCTCCTGCAGCTGCTCCCCAGCTCATACGTCAGACTCGGGATAGCTGTGGGAGGTTGTGGGATGCATGCATCATTTAATATGACAGCAGGACCAACCAGATAAGTACAAAACAGAACAGAAAAGAAAAAGGCTTGTAGCGCTCAGGTGTGTGAGGGTTCAAAAATGCTGCACCAAGCACAAAATTCGACAGAGAAACAAAAAATCGGTGCACAAAAAAGAACACTTCCAATCAGTTGGAAAGTAATGCCAAGAGTTTTATTAAAGTGCACAGGCACAGACTGCTGAACACAAGTACTTGTGTTCAGCAGCCTATGTCTGTACACTTTATTAAAACTCTTGGCATTACTTTCCGACTGATCAGAAGCGTTCTTTATCGCGCACCGGTTGTTTGTTCCTCTAAAGTGCAAAACAGCCAGTAAACACGCAGGTAAAAATATACTTATAATGCGAAACAGCTAGTCAAGGGCTGCCCCACACAACTGGTGTTCAGTTTAAGGAGGGAGTAAGCAAAAACGCTGCAGAAACAATATAACCCCACATTTAGAAACTGAAAATGTGACTACAAATATAGAATCGCATTACATCCCAGGAATATAAAACCCTAATGAAAACAATGGGAATGAGCCCACATTGTCCACTAATATGGAACAAAGTACACCATCTGACATAGAAAGGGTAGCAGCATGCTGGGAAAGGTATTCTGAGCAAAAACTGAATTAGCTAATTTAAACCAGCTCATAAGGGGAGAGGGCACAAAACTGCACAGCTGATAAGCACTGATGATTTACTAATTGGAGAAACTGCCAAAATACAGACAAGCCATGAATTAGCTGTATCGGGAAAAGGTAGATCACAAACAACATCTGAAGATATTAACATACTACTGTTAAACGCCAGGAGCTTGTTTAAAAGCATGAATTGGAATTACTATTGCACAGGGACAACATAGCAATCTATGTGGAGACAGAGACGTGGTTTAAGGAAGACGATTGGGGGAAACATACCAGGACATCAGTTTTTCTACAAAGATAGGAAGGATATGAGATGGAGGAGTGGCTGTTTATATACAAGAAAAAATAAATGCAATTGAAATTAATAATAAAGACTCCAGTATCCTAGAAGTATGAATAAACATAAATGTACCAAACAATAAGAAAATTACCATAGGTGTCTGCTATCGATCACCTGGCTTAAATATGGAGGAAAATATCAGATTTATGGAGACTACAGAACAAATGGGGATAGGCCCAAGAACTCTTTTACTTGGCGATTTTACTGTACCACATATTGACTGGATGAAACTTGAGGGTAAAATAACGCTGGATAAAAGGCTCTTGGACTTCGTTATTGGTAACAGCATGGAACAAGTTGTCCAAAATAGTACAAGAGGATTAGACCTGCTTGATTTAGTGATTAGCAGCTTAGAAGAAGATATTACAAAATGCGTGGTTAGAGACCATTAACTGACAGCGACTATAATATGGTCCAGATAACTATAAAAGACAAAATGAAAAACTCAAAAATGGTATTAACAAAATTAAGTGTTATGACAAAGCCAATTTCAGTGACATGAAACAATACCTTAACTTATGGGACTGGAGAACTGACTTACACAACCTCCCTTTAGACCAAATGTGGAAAAAGATCAAATTATAAAAGCCTACGTCCCTGTGATGGATAAATGCAACAATAAGGGCAAAGTTCCAGTCTGGTGCAACAATACAATAACAAGCATTTATCAATGCCGAATGTTGGCTTGCTGGCATTGGCAGTGGTAGTGTAGAAGTTACAGAGCAGCGTAATAGGAATGGCAATGAAGTACTGAACTGAAGCCCAACCCACCACCACCCTGCAGAGAGTGACAGGCATTAGGGTGTGCCTTTGGGTCGTCAGGCATAACAGCCACGCCATTTCACCACACCCCACCCTGCAGACACTGACAAGTGTCACGGTGTTCCTTGGGGTCTTTGGCCCTTATGCACACCCCATTCCATTAGGAAATACGGTGAGATGGGTGCGATATGGGAGAATGGGTGAACTTTGGGACTAAGAGTCCAAGGCATACCTCGATGCCTCACTGGCTGCAGAGTGTGGAATGGTATGAGCATTACAGGCAAGAATCCCAAGTCACACCTGATGCCTGTCATTCTTTACAGGGTTGGGCATTGTGGTTGGAAACCTAATACCTCAGGCATTGTTGGTATTTTCACTCCAAATTTTCAACATGGTTTTTTGTGACCCCACCTCATGAACAGTGGCAATATCAGTTTGTTAGCTGAAAGCTGCTTATGCACAGCGACTACGGCATTTAGCACCACAGGTGCAAAAACATTCCGAACAGGATGTAAAAAATGACAGCTGTACTGTTCATGGGGAGGTGTAAAAAATGGCAATGTTGCAAATCTGCAGTAAAAATATTAAAAAACTGGCGAAGTCACGAGCGTACATAGAAACTGTGCAACGCACACCCGTAATATAATTAGGTTGGGGATTTTTTACAGCAGATTGTCAAGTCAGGCATTTTGGTGCCTCCGATCATGAACAGTGTCACTGTGATTTTCTTTATATGTCCCGAACAATGATTTCCCACAGCGACCACGCATCTCTGCACTGAAAGTGTGAAAACACACTTCGGCCACGTTGTGAAAAATGACAGCTGTACTGTTCATAAGGAAGTGTGGAAAAATGCCACTGTTGAAAATCTGGACTGAAAATATTACAAAGTCATGAACTTACGGTGCGTGGAAACTGCGCAATGCTCACTCGTAACACAGTCATTTTATGGACTTTTGTCACCAAATTTTCAACATAGCCATTTTAAGACCTCTGCTCATGAACAGTGTAACTGTGATTTTCGTAATCTGTCCCAAACATTGCTTTCACACACCAACAGCACCATTGTGCGCTACATGTGCGAAAACACGTTTTGGGCGACATATGAAAAATGGCAGCTGTACTGTTCATAACGAAGTGAAATAAAATGGCAATGTTGAAAATCTGGAGTGAAAATATTAAATTCACAAACTTACGAGCATGCATAGGAACTGCGCAACGCACGCTCATAAAACAGTCATTTTTAGGATTTTTTTCACCAAATTTTCAACATAGCCATTTTAAGACCTCTGCTCATGAATAGTGTCACTGTGATTTTCTTAATGTGTGCCATACATTGATTTCGCACATCGACTACGCCATTGTGCACTACATGGGCGGAAACACATTTTGGGCAAGATGTGAAAAATGACAGCTGTACTGCTCATAAGGAGGTGTGGTAAAATGGCAATGTTGAAAATCTGGAGTGAAAATATTGAAAATTGCGAACTTACGAGCGTGTGTAGGAACTGTACAACGCACGCTCATAAAACAGTAATTTTTTGAATTTTTTCACCAAATTTTCAACATAGCCATTTTAAGACCTCTGCTCATGAACAGTGTCACTGTGATTTTCTTAATTTGTCCCGTACATTGATTTCGCACACCGACTGCGCCATTGTGCGCTACATGGGCAGAAACACATTTTGGGTGAGATGTGTAAAATGACAGCTGTACTACTCATAAGAAGGTGTGCTAAAATGGCAATGTTGAAAATCTGGAGTGAAAATATTGAAAATTCACAAACTTACGAGTATGCATAGGAAATGCGCAACACACGCTCGTAAAACAGTCATTTTTTGGAATTTTTCTACCAAATTTTCAAATAGGCTTCTTGAGAGACCACCTTATGAACACTAGTAGTGTCGTTTCATTAATCGGTCCCGAAAGGTGATTTCGAGTAGTGACTGCGAAATCATCCTTTGGGCCTGAATAACGCCATGACAGCGACAGCATTCATGAGAAGGGGTCCTAAAAACCCCATGTTGAAAATTTGGTGCAAAAATTCCAAAAAATGCCTGAGATATGCAGCAAAGTTGAAAAAACCCTATCTAGCCCATTATACAGCTTACCGGCATTTCCTCAGTTCGCGGTCGGCTTTGAAGAGTGCAGACATGTTCCCGGTCCACCGCAGATCGTCGCGGACTCCGGAGGTAAGTATGGGGTGAGGGGGTGTGGGGAGGCAGGGTGCGCAGTGGGTGGAGTGCGGGTTGTGGGGGCAGGAGACTGCGTGGGACCGTTTCAATTTACAGGTTTTTTTAAATTGACGATGCGGGATGTTTGCCATGCTGGGGTGGGCTCCCAGCATGGCAGAAGAACGCTGGTGGGGGCGTGGAGCTGACAGGGGATTGGGCACCCCCGTCGGCAATGGCATCAGTTGCCACGCTGGGGTGGGCTCCCAGCGTGGCACCCTGTACTGGGGGGGGAAGGACAGTGGAGCCGACGGGGGATTGGGCACCCCCGTCAGCCATGGCATCAGTTGCAGCATGGCACTCTGTACTGGGGGGGGGGAAATGGCACATTCTGTAAAGTGGACGTAACTTGTAAACAAAGTGCCGCTGCATGACGAGCTTGTCTCTGATTGCAGCGGCACTTTGTTTAGAAGTTTTGTCCACTTTACATAATGTTGGTGTCAGCGCTAGCATGCTGGCTTATTGGGGAATGAGGGACGCACCTACTGATGCGTGCCCTGCATTTGCCCAGCAGCAGCCGCACCTCCAAATCTCCACTCTCTCAAGCCAACATAAAAAAGGTACTGAGAAAAAAAACAAAGGGTATACAAAAATTACAGATTAAATAAAACTCCTCAAAACTGGACTAAGTACAAAGAAACAGTATAACATGTAAAGTACTAATAAAAACTGCTAAAAGGGAGCAAGAGCTGAGATTAGCTACTAAAAATGGTGCTAATAAAAAATCTTTGACTACATTAGTAGCCTCAGAGGGGGGCCAACAACAAATTGGACCACTAACTAGTGGGGACAGACAAATAGAAACTGAGAAGGATATGACTGAAACATTCAATGAGTATTTTGGAAGTATATTCCAACCAAAAATGGACTGTAAATCTCTCTTAGAAAAATTAGGACAGACCAAAAATACTACAACTGAGATCTTAGAAGAGAATGTGAGGAATAGACTTTCTAAACTTAAAGTTAATAAATCCCCAGGGCCTGACGATATTCATCCCGATTATTTATTTATTTTATTTTTTGTTTATATCGTCTCGGCAGGGGCGGGGGTGTTACTTATGGTTCTCCTCCATCCACCAGGCCCCCCGGGACCGCACCACCCCCAGTACTGTGCTCGACCCCCTTCTCCATTCCTCTTCGAAAGCTGCATTGCAGCGGGTATTTACCCCAACACTGCGGAAGCCCAGGGTCAGGATCCAAGAGGAGCAGCCTGTGTGGGAGTTGTGCGGTGCCGTCAGGACCAGTCATGCACACTCCGGAGAAGTTTTTCCTGTGATTCCCCCACACACGGCGCAGGTGTGCAATGATGTCAAGGATGCTACTGCACATGCTCCCGTGCACAGCGGATTCGAAATCAGCCCGCGCCAACCCACATTGTGACCACCGGAGCTGCACCGGTCAACGGCCACCGTCAGGAGCTAGTACTGCAACGGTCTTCCCCACCTAACCTCCCTGGAGGAGGAAAGTCGTCCATGGGAGGCTCAATCCTCCTACCCCCAGCTGACCCTTTGACACCCGAGGTCGCTCCTGACCCCGGGTCATCGGCGTGGGAAGAGGTAAGGCACCAGCGCCTCATCCCTCTACACCACCAGGCCAGCCATCCCGATTATTAAGGGAACTATCAAAGGAACTAGCTGGACCAATTGCAAAACTTTTATCATGCTCCCTATCAGAGGGTAATGTGATTCCCGAATGGCGAGAAGCAAATGTGATGCCGGTACATAAAAAAAGGCCTTAAAAATGATCATACTAACTATAGGCCCATTAGCCTGATGTGTATTACAGGTAAACTCCTGCAGAAATATGTTAAGGAAGATCTAGATAGACATATACAGGAAAATGGGCTTGAAGATATATCCCAGCATGGGTTTCAAAAACATAGATCATGTCATACAAACCTTTTCCATTTTTTTAACCCCCTCAGTAAAGCCCTTGATGTTGGAATGCTAGTGGATGTTGTATATATGAACTATTAAAGAAAACAAATCAGGTTGCCATAATGTGAAAAGCTTTTAAAGACTATTGGGTGATTTGGGTCATCCTATTAGCACCATCAATGCAAACAATTATAGAAAAGACGGATGAATTCCACTGTGAAAAAAACCTGTGAAAAAGTATCATATCCCCTGCACTGATTATCTTATAAAATATACCACTACGAATTTGAATACTGGCATCACTATCATTCTGCAATTGATTAGAAGTAGAAATAACAGAATAAGGGTGAATGAATATGCTTGAAAAATGTACATGTGGAATATATATTTAAAGGGACAGTACACATGTTCTAGCCATGGTGTCCAAACTGAAATATAGAAACAATGGACAAATGAATGATTAACACACATAGTTGCTAATATATTTGATTTTTTGATGTTTAGAATATTATTAAGGGGATTGTTGGAGAGGGGATTTACAGTGATGTTTGACTGAAAACAATAGTTTTTTTTTTTAATCACGACACTCTTTATCGTCACCAGCTGCCCCATTTAGCCTGACCGCCCCCCCCCCAGCCTTGACAACCCAGAATTACCAGGGCTTACCTTATGCCCTGCCCGGGAGCGGTGCCTGCGGTGGGGTCAGGTGTCATCCTGCTGCTGGATTAGTTTTCTCCTCCATTTTTTCACCCACCCAATTACGCCGGGGCCCCAGGAGTAGAGACGCATGCGCGTGGAGGCGCACATGCATACTACAGCCCTGGTGATGGCCCCTTCCACCCACGTGTTGGTTTAGCACCTGTGCACCCTCTAGCCTGTACTGCATCCTGGCCTCCACCGTGAGGCAGACAAGAACCAAGGGATGCCACCTTCCCTCCCTGGAGAGGAGAGCTGCCTTTCGGCGGCTCCATCCAGGTCCGCACCCCCCCACTGACCTCCAGTTGCCCATGCTTGTTCCCGAACACGGGCCATCGGCATGGCGTGAGGTAAAGGTGTCCAGCGCCTTAGCCCTCGGCGCCACCGGGCTGGTGATTGGAAACAATAGTTGATATGAAATATAATATGCTGGAACTAAACAAAGATGTTTTATGTATTTATTTTAGAAGCACAGTAGGGACCTGATGAAGTGGCAGAGCCATGAAACTGTTGTCCCCATCATATGTGTCCAATAAAGAAAACTATACAAATCAAGACATTTTTCACAGCGGAGTTCATCCTTCTTTTCTATAATTCTATATATGAAGCATGCCAAGGCATTTGACCTTGTACCGTATAAGGAATTAATTGAGGAATTAATAAAACTGAATTTTAGTCCACATACAATAGGATGGATTGAGTCTTGGCTGGATGATAGAAAACAGAGGGTTAGCATAAGAGTGTACTGTTCAACATGGGGGGGGCAGTGACCAGTGGTGTGCCCCAGGGGTCAGTGCTGGGACCCTCTTGGTTCAATATCTACATCTCAAGCATGGAAACATCTGCAGATTCTTGGATTTGCAAGTTTGCAGACGACACAAAAACAGGTGCTACAGTAGAAAATATAACAGCTGGCACAAGGCTCCAAAAGGACTTGATAAAGATAAAGAGATGGGATACAGATCATAGTTTGGGGTCTAATGAGAACAAGTGCAAAGTCATGCACTTTGGGACAAGAAATAAAATGATTGACTAATATTTAAATGGGGTAAAACTTGAAACAGCAGTCAAGGAAAGGGACCTGGGAATCACCATAACTAATAAACTGACATTTACTGACCCTGTAACAGAGGCAGTGAAGAAGGGAAACAGAATGCTTGGGTGCATACTAAAACATATTAAAAGTAGAGAAAGGGATGTGATTATTTTGTTGCATGGTGCCCTGGTGAGGCCCCATCTGGAGTATTATGTCCAGTTCTGGGCAGCAAATAAGTCTAGGGATATTGCACTCCTTGTGGGGGTGTAGAGAAGAACAACAAAAAGGATTAGCTCTATAACAAATATGACTTATGATGACAGGCTAAGGGAACCAAACCTTTTTTCCCTGAAATATAGGTGCCTTAGGGAAGATTTGTGTATGGTGTACAGGTCACTTCATCATGGTGACCTGTGTGAATGTATAGGCCCAGAGAGGAAATTGGTGGGAAAAGATACAAGGAGTCACAACTGCCAGTTGTGAGGAGAAATGTATAAGACCACCAAGAGGGGCACATGGATGAACCAGAGGGTGGTGTCAATGTGGAACAGTCTTCCTGAACCAATTATACACAGTCCCACTATGAATATTTTTTTAATTTTTGTTCTTTTGAAATCTCTTTTTATCCCCTCCTACACGTCGCAGCCCCACTCTGTCAGGAGACGCCTAAGCACCAGCCCCACTTCACTGCCTTACCTGATTCCCTGGTGGATCCCAATGGAGCCATGGCTGTACCCCTCAGGCAGGTACGAGGTGGGGCCAGGACACCCAGAGACAATTCTAGTTTCATCGGGCCCCCTCCAGTGGTCAGGCAGGCAGAAGCAATTAGGGTCTGCACTGGTGCTCCTTCCCCTCGGCATTTTGGTGTTTTCTCCTGTTCTGAGGGAGTGGCAAGCACCCAATGTCAAGGCATTTCTGCAGATGTCCACCACTCCCCAACCCTCTCGTTGTGTGCTCTGCACTTGCTGTGCCTCCAGCTTCCGTCAGAGGCCAGTCAAGCACCGAGCAGGAGAGGAGAGCCATCCTCCGGACACTCAATCCTCTCCCTCCCCTGCCAACCCCCCGTGGCCCGGGCTCGTTCTCGAACCCGGGTCACCTTAACCCTCAGCACCACTGGGCCGGCTACTATGAATAATTTTAAAGTATCCATTGATAAATACTTTGGTAATATGAATATCGAAACTAACCATTGATATATGGTGAGTCTAGTATGGTTTAACAGCTACTTGACTCGTACATGTTTCTATGATTCCTATGAGGTGTGGGGCTTTGGCAACTGGATGTTTCCCTTTAAATTTTGTATGGTTGCTGGTGTGTGACCAGTGTCAGAAACACAGAATGTGTGGAATCACAGAGTGTGAAGTAACTTTTATCTGCAAAAATTACAGGAACTGAAAATTTATTCATATTTTTATATATGCAAATAGTGATGGTGTTATTCTTTGAATTTAGGGAACACACTCCACCCTAAGAAAGAGGTTTCTACTGTTTTTTGTCTTCAAAGTTAAAATGCAAGCATATTTCAATGAAAGGTCCTATTTTTTCCTTTAAATAATGTTTCCTTATTTTCATTCACTTTAAGGCAAATATTTAAATGCCCTTTTGTAACTTCAATAAGACACTCCAGGGTATGCCATTAAGGTGATATAACTGCACATCTCAGATGCATTTAATGACACTCGGCTGTGCCCCATCCCTAACAATGCACCTGAGGCATGCAATTATATCACCTTATAAAATGGGTATATAATTTCCTGCATCTTGATTGGTTAATAGGTACCATATGCCGTGTCCTTATCAGGACATATACTCGCAACTGGCACTACATATGCCAAGCAAAACGCTGCACACTCTGAAATCAGTGCGTGCTACCCACAGGTCTCTTAACTGAGGCTCCACAACTGGCATCAGATCGAAGTGCAAAAGCTGCACTGGGAGAGCTCTGCCACCAGCCATCAAAAATCTACCACACTAACCACTGTCACACTACACAGACAACTAAGCTCTTGAAGGGTTGTCTCCGATGTTGAAAACAGAACCTCCCCTTAGAGTCACAGACAAACTCTCTCTACAAAGCGCATAGCCTCATTTCACAACTAAATAAAATATTTTAAAAATAAAACTGTAACCTGTGTGCTGCACTTCGAAAACCAAGCTGTAAGAAATGGAATGCTGCCGGTACTGCTTCACCAAGAACTAACTCTCAATTAAATCTTAACCTGAGCCGCGATCAAATATTTAAATGCAAAGTACCTCTCTTCCCCTTCAAAACATCAGGCAAGCAGGCGCTACTCCACCATTATCGTCTTTTTCAACGCCATTAACGGCAAAATGCGAGCCGCACACTATGGTGGTTCATGAGGACACGCCGCCTCCTAAAGAAGCCGCACCGACACCAAGCACACGCCAGTGTAACAAAACAGTCACTCTTAGTTAAATCAACAGCAATTAAAATGAAAAAAAAGAATTCTACAAAGTATAGCCATATTGGTGCTCGGACAACACATGATGGGACCAGGAATGAAACACCTATACAACAAGGAGAATGCTTTTAATATGAGTGAAGCTGACAATCATTTATGAGGCTGCCACTGTTTCTTAAAGCACAAAATACTATAAATTATAAAAGAACGAATAGTACATAAACTTCCCTGTTGGTGTTGATGATGGAGGGTCTGGAACACTCATAAAAACAAAGAAATTATATTATAGAGGACTATTTTTTTCACTATTTCTCCTATTGAAAGCTTTTGTTTGTTACTCTTGAAACTCTGTTCCTACTTTATTTACAAAGTGCAGTGCCCATTTTATAAGTGGAATAAGACACTCCGAGGGTGGTTTATGGCTTGATAAAACACTTCCCAGGTGCTAAAGTCACTTCCGGCGCCGGCGCCTGCGTGCCTCATCACGCACCTGGGCGTGCTTTTAAGCCATAAACCACACCTCGTCATGTCTTATTCCTTACATAATGCACACCCTGCCATGTCTTTTTGCTTACATATTGCCACATTGGAGGCATTGCCTGCCCCTTCTGTATTTCTCTGAACACTCTAAGAAGGATAGGTGAGAGGGTTTCTACCTGTGACTTACAGAATTCTGCAATATATCCATAAGGCCCAGGGCATTTATTGTTTCTGAACTGCTAACTGTGGATATAATCTCCATAGGGGTGAGATAATATTATTTTTTATTCTTTTGGACACCGGGTAAGGCCCACTGGCATATGACCTTTTTTCAGGGGTGACCCAGGAGCATTGGGGAGGTTAAGTGACTTGCTCAAGGTCACACAGTATGCAAGTGGACGTTGTGGAAATCAAACACAAGTCTGCTGGCTGTACCAAGCTCATTCACAGCTCATTACTCTAACCTCTAGGCTATGTTGTTAGCCCTTTTAGTTGTTGAATGCTGTGGTCAGGGGGTTGTGGGAGCCGGAAAGGATACCCACTGTACTATCTGCCTTTCCTTTAATGGATGAGAACAGCTAGTACGACTCTTGCATCATGTCCACCTGTGGAATGGTGCCCCAGAACTTAGAATGTTTTTTAGAAGAAAAATGACAACCTTTCCCTGACAAATCTTTTGCTGAAGAGTCTAGTTGTAGCTGAGACCTAATTTAAAAAAAACAATGATGATCAATTAGAATGGAATAAAAATAGTAAATTAACAAAACAGGCCTGCCACCTACCTGTGAGCCTGTTCTGTGTTCTGAATTCGATTTCAGGAGTTTGTAGTATGCCCATTTCATCGATTTTCACCCAAAATGTTGTTTTATTTTTTATTTCTAGATTTGTTTAGTAATATGTGTGTCTGTGCTTCTGGCCCTCCTTGTAGTGCTATGCACATGCTCAACATCAATGTGCAATAACTTTGCGTGAGGAAAGCCATGCTGTAGTGGCGATACAGCAATGTGGCAAAACCAGAGCATAATTTCAGCATGTCACACTATTTCAGTGCTGATTCCAGCGATAAGGAAATATATGTGGCCAATTTAAATGACCAAGAAATAGAGAACAATGACGAGAATATACATAATCCTGTGTGGACAAATTTAGTTAACATTCAGTCATACGAGTTCAAGCCTCAATTGCCATCTGACAGTTCAGATAAGGACTCTCACCAAGGTGTGCATCACAGTGCTGATGAAGATGCACAAGTTGTCATGGCTAGAATAACACTGACTGATAGGTTTTTTTTTCTGCAATGTAACATATATATATATATATATATATGTAATAGATAAACCACTCTGAGGTGTGCGGTCGCACTCTGGTATACGCACGCCTTGGTGTGCCTTGCTATGCACGAGGCCGCAGGCCGAGCGTGTCAACTACCCAAGACGTGCGTCTATCAGAGCACGACCACACATCTCAGAGTGGTTTATCTATCTTATAAAATGTCAAAATTGTTTTGGAGGGGGTTAAAAGTGGAGGTGTGCGGTCGCGCTCTGATATATGCATGGTTATGTGATGTGTTTTATACAATCAGAAGTTTGGATTTGGAGGATAGTATCATCTCCATTTTATTAAAAGAAAATACATATATATATATATATATATATATACACTCATTTAAAAAACTTCATTAATGCATCAGTTAAGTTGGCATAACAAAAAGCATGGAAATGTGATGTGGGAGTTACCCCACCCTCCACACACCAACAGACATTGGGTGTGTGCCTGGGGTCGTCAGGCACAACTCTCACCCCATTCCATGTGTAAGCAAGCTGACGTGCAACAGTATAGGAGAATGGAGTGAGAGTTAGGCCTGATGACCGCACTGCACACCCCAATGTCTGCTAGTGTGGGGGGGTGTAGGGGTGAGGTGGTGGGGGGGTAACCCTAACATCATATTTCCATGCTTTTGTTGCTGTGCCCTAAATGATGCATTAACAAAGTTTTTTGCAATGAATTTCCCTTCCTTTTGAAAAATTGTAATGTAACTGGTAACTGGTATGTGTTAGTGGGAGTGCGGGCCCTCCGAGCCCTGTGCTCCCTTCACATTGCCCAGTTTTTGTGTAATGGTATGCGTATGTGGGATCGTAGGCCCTCTGGGCCACTTACACATAAATACGGAGCCATACAGCAGCCCCATAGTACTCAAAAGGAACCCTCGTAACATGTATTTGCCAATATCTCAGTAACCGTAGCAACTATGAAAAAAATTCCACTGCAGTTGTGATCATGACTTCCAAGCCTCCACATGTGCTTAGTCCACCTAAAGCTGCGGGTAGCAAAAAATCTGTGTGTCTAATCGTTTTCAAGATACAGGCACTGAAAGGAGCCGCAGTGTTATCCTATGGGGAATTTCTCAACTTTGGAGCACTGAAACTTTGTAACTGCTTTACATTTTTTTTACCAAACCACCAAAAGGCATATTTGTGGAGCGAGGGCTTGCCACCCTGCAAATGTTAGCCAAAAAGCCTTAACTGTTTAGGTGCAGTGGTGTGGCAAAGAAATTGTATTTTTTGGTGCAGCAGTGTCGCAAATTACGACAGTATAGATGTGACAGTGTCGCAAATGTACTGTTGTGATTTGTGACACTATGGGGGGACCCAATTTTTAAAAAAGGTATTTTTAGAGGTCCTAGAAAAAAAACTGATGGCAACATTGTGTTCCTCGGGTCCCATTTAGGTAAACACAACTGTCAGTGTTTCCCTACAGGCAGTATAATTTGAACGACAGACATTTTTTCTTCACCACTAACTGAAACAAGATGGCTACAGCATGACAGTAAAAGGGCCATTTGCAACAGTAAAATGTACTGGCGGCAGCTTTTGTGAGACACATATATTTTTTTCCCATTGACTACAATGGGAAACTTGTTTTTTTAATAACTTTTAAATGATTTAATATTTTTTCACCAAATCCTCGAAAGGCACCACATCAGTGACCCAGGCTGCATCTTCCCTGAAGATTTCAGACCAAACGGACAAATCATGCAGGTTGTAGCCACGAGCAAAGAAATTTTTTTTGCGTTCTTGATCGCTTTGCAGCTCCGCAACTGCTCATCTGACCATAACACAACTTGCCAGATCCAGAGATATATGGTACCAGACTGTGCATGCAAAATTTCAGACAAATCCATCATATGGTGGCAAAGTTATTAAAGCGCAAATTTTGGGGTTTAACATAGAAGTGGCCGAGCAACCCTAACTATACTGGCACTACCATGCCAGTAAAATATATATTTTTTGAAGATCAAAAAAAAGCAGCCTAATGTGTGACCATCAGTATTATAACAGCGGCTGTATTAGCCATGCCATGACCCCATCCCTCACTCAGTCATGGCTGTATTGCAATCAATACCATCTGATTGGCATGTTAGCTTGTTATATATTGATTACCCTTCAATTCCCCATATTGTGCCTTGTGTCAGTAGTAATTGTATGCCGGTTTTTTCCAACAGTGCATCTGATGACTAAGTCATACTGCATAGTCCATGTGCCAGCCGGGTAGGGGTGGGGGGGTGTGTGTTTACTAGTTGCAGCTTGGGCACTAAATATAGAGGTGTTGGTGGGAGTGCATCGACAAATCACTATCCTCTGTCAGCAGGTTGTGAGGGTGGGCAACAAGGTTGTGCTTGCTGGTCAACATGTGACTGGTGTGCGTCTGAAGGGAGGGGAAGGGCAGCTCAATCCATCGTCATAGTGGCCGTTCTGTAATGCCATCAGGATTGTGTTGTTCCATGCAATCCACGTGTCATTTACAGAGGGGCCACTATGATGATGAATTATGACCCCTTCCTATCCCTCCAGACTCAGATCAGACCCTGTTGTACACCCTCCCAACCTGTAGACAACACCCTCCCAACCTGTAGACAGAGGTTTTCAGTCTGCCGTAGCACTACTACTAACACATGATATGCAGTGTCCAAGCTGCACCTGGTAAACACCCCCCCCCACTCACACCAGGCTGGCACATGATAACAACTCACCACTCGGTTGTGCTCAAGCACAACAAGTCTCCCCCCACCCTACGACCCATCAGTGTCCAAGTGGCATTGGGTCCCACCCATCCAAACCCCCTCCATGCTGGCACAGGATACTGTTCTGTATAATGCTGAATACTGTACACTCATTTCACAAACCTGTTTGCACTCACCCACTATGTCAAAAGAGGTGCTACAGTAGTGAGAAGAAGACCCCCCCCAAAAAAAGTTTCCTGGCACTGTCATGGGGCACATTGTCCCCCCGCCTACCCAACATATCACCCTGCAGTGTCAAAGCTGCACCTGCACCTAGCAGTACAGTGTCTGATAAGATGGCGAATACAGTACAGTCACACAGAGAAAAGAGGCTTGGGGCTCCCACACTAGAAATTGGGTGCACAATACCTCAGAGTGTAAAACAGTAAACAAAACACAAAGTCCCACTAGAAAGTGGGGAGGTCAGCATAGATATCAAATAAACACTTATGACTATTAAGTCTAAATAACTGAATCAGACAACAGAGTAGACATGTATAATGGAAGGACAGCTCATCTAAAACAGTTGTGTCTATTATCCAATGGACACTGTGTGATAATCAGTTCCTGTTGTAAACTGCATGCTAGAAACTCGGAAAAAATCTGTCTAAGATTTATTTGGGGAAAGGGGATAAAAGATGCAAGTAGCAACACAGCAATTCTAAACTCTTAAAAAAAACACACAGTCTCTTCACCTTCCGCCCTAGGGTGCACCCTGAACTGTCTCTGTTGCAGTGGGTACCTCACTGACTGATGATGCAGGCCTGAGATCTCACGGTGGGGCCCAGTTAACTTTCAAACACTTTCAACACTTGACTTCAACTCTGTTCAACTTTGGAATTCCTCACAGTTCTTATGGGGAGCTGCCTCTTGCAATCTAATTTGCTAGCTACTGAAACTCCCCAGAGCTGCAGCTTGGGGTAGTCACAGTTTTGAAGCCCAACCAAAGGCGAAGCAGATGGTCAAGTGACAGATATATGGTACCGTGGGGGTTCCCGATGATGTAGATGCAATGCAGAAGCCCTGTAGAACATGACACAGATGATCTTCACCTGCCTGGCCTTTTTGGCTTCACCCAACGGCCCTTATTGAATGACTTCACTCAGCAGGTCTCTCATCGTCCAATCCAACGCTGCAGGTCCTCTCTCCTTTCTTCAGCCTAGGGATTCCTGAGACTTGTTTCCCCTAGACCATTCTGTGGCCCACTCTGAGCAAGCAAGCTACTGCTGGGCTTTCCCCCAGTCTCTTTATCCAGCCCTTTTGCACTTCTTGTCCTTTTCCACTGCAGGCTGGCTTTCCCTTAGTCACTAGCCACCAGCCCTCTTTAACTCTCCCCTTCCTGGAAGATGCACACACCCAATACCACTCTAGGGAAGGAACTCTCAGTCTCTGTGGCAAGGCACCAACAAATGGATTAAATTCGAACAGCACAAACTCAGTCTTTCAGCTCCTTGCTCAGTTTCAGCACACTTGTTCTCTCAGACCGCTAACAGCATTACACAAGCTTCTCAGTTCCTTCTGCAGTTTCCAGATCACTTTATCTCTCCTCAGGCAGAAGACTCTGGAGTCGAGTCATCTGCAACCACTTCCAAATTTAGCTCTGTTCCCTGCTACAAACTCTAAGCTCACTTTATACTGTCTTTTCCAGTATGTTTTTTTTTTCTTTTGGCTGTGGGGCCTGAGTGCAGCTATCGGGCTGTGAAGCCCACTCAGCAGTACTGCACCTACCCCTCTAGTTGGACTCCTCTTTTCTCAGGCTGCCTGTCCTCTTTATAGTCTTTCTCCAGCCCTGTACTGATTGGATGTAACAGTCCCAGGTTCTTCTATACCCTCTCACCTTTACCCAGCAGCCCTGTGTTCAGCACTCTGGTGGGGGCTGCAATTGTGGAGTACATTAATCCCAAAACAATACAGTCTTTAACTATTAATACAGGACCCTTAAAAAGAATTTAAAACAGTTTCCCCTGAAACTGGAGACCTTCCGGTGACTATTTCACGTGGCCCATGGCTCCCATTCCTTCCCAGGTGCTAGGGACATCAATTATTAGTGAGCAAATTGCCCACACCACACAGGGAGCTAAGGATCCTTTAAATTTTCCTCCTGACTGCTGCATGTGCCCAGTGGAACCCAGGCCACCATGTCCTCTGTTTACATTTTCATACGGGGCTCACGCTGCCCCTTGGGACCCCAAAGCAAACTCCCCAGCACCCAAAGGTGCAAATATACTATTGGAGCTCAGCTCCCATCAACACAGGGGGTCGAGACATAGAGTCAGGTGGCTTGTAGCTGTGGAGTCAATTACGGGACCACCGGGTCCAGAGCCCAACTGGAGCCACTGATGGGATGCGACCATGGGAGCAATGGGGCTGCAGCCCTACAAGGTAAGTCTATTTGGGGGGCTTACAAACAAAATTCAGTAGCCCACAGCGCCAAACAAACACAAGATACATCAACAGGTGCCTCAGTAGGTGGATGGATTACACACTTACGTATCGACAGTATGTGTCATAGTCACAGCTTTTTGTCAAGCTTATGGATTAACTTTTCTCCTGTGAAGTTTGTTACTTTTGTTTGCATAACTTGGATGTTTCTCTGTTTCTGTGGCTTGGGAAGCCAGTGTGGGCATTAGGCTAATTTTTCTGAGTTTCCAGCACAAAGTTTACACCAAGAACTGATTATCACACAGCGTCCACTGGATAACAGACACAACTGTTTTAGGTGGGCTGTCTTTCAATTATACACATCTACTCTGTTGTCAGTTCACTTATTTAGACTTAATAGCTGTGTTGTTTTTTTTAGGTTTGCTTGCGACATGTGCAAGAAACATATTGCGACAGCTTGCTTCAGTAGCGAGTTCTGGAGGCGCGGCAGTGTTGTTGCCAGTGTCAACAGCCCATTTTGGGGCTGGTTTGTGTGGCACCAATAGAAAATCACGCTGTCCATGACAGCAGTACTGTAGCTTGCCACAACCTTGAAAGAAACTGGCTGCTGCAATCAGGGAGCACCCCGTCATTAAACAATCAGCTGTGTTTGCGGAGCAGTCCCTGACTGCAGCAGCCAATTACAGCTGCATTGCCTGGTGTCCCATTTCAGAGAAAGATGGCAGTGACTTCTCCATTGGCCTCTCACAGTCCCCACAAAGCCAAAAAACAGCCGTTGCCTCTCCTAGTCCACGTTAAAGCCGAAGTATGTGCCCAATCCCCCTGTCAACATGCCCCCTCCCCAGTTCATTTGCCAACCGGGTGGACCAATCCCCATCTGCATGATGCACCCCCCATTTGCTGTGTGCTGAGAGGGTGCCTAATCCCCCTTTGGTCCAGTCCCTCCCTCCAACAAAGACCCAGGTAGCATGCTGGGAGCCCACACCAGCATGCTCATGTGGTTCCCCCGCAGCACACTGTATGGCCAATGGGGGTGTCCAATCCCTGTTGGCTCCACTCCCCCCTCACAACAAACATCCAGGTGGCACGGTGGGAGCCCACCCCAGCGAGCCAAAAGTGTCCCATGGCATCTTTTTTTTAAATTCCTGTTAAAAAGAAAACGGTCCCTCGTTTAGTCCCTTGCCCCTTCCCCCACCCCGCATGCACCCTCTGTGCACCCCACCTTCTCACAGCCCCCCTTACCCTATACTTACCTCTGGAGCCCGGTACGACGATCTTCAGTGGACCGGGAACACGTCTGCACTCTTCAAAGCTGACTGTGAAGTGAAGAAATGCTGGTAAGCTGTATAATGGCATAATGGTTTTTTTTTCAACTTATGTGGATATCCCGGCCATTTTTTCGACTTTTGGCACCTAATTTTCCACGTGGGGTTCTTGGGACCCCTCCTCATGAGTTCAGTCACTGTCATGGCGTTATTCGGTCCCGAAAGGTGATTTCGCAGTCACTGCATGGAATCACCTTTCAGGACCGAGTAACGAAATGACTGTGTCACTCTTCATGAGGTGGGCTCTCAAAAAGCCTATGTTGCAAACTTGGTGAAAACATTCAAAAAAATGACTGAATTACGAGTGTGCATTGCACAGTTTCCACGCACACTCATAACTTTACGAATTTGTAATATTTTCACTCCAGATTTTCAACATTGGCATTTTTTCACACCTCCTTATGAACAGTACAGCTGCCATTTTTCACATCGTGGCTGAAATGTGTTTTCACACTTCCAGCGCAGAATAGCACGGTCACTGTGGGAAATCAGTGTTTGGGACAGATTAAGAAAATCACAGTGATACTGTTCATGAGCAGAGGTTCTAAAATGCCTATGTTGAAAATTTGATGACAAAAGTCCATAAAATGACTGTGTTACAAGCACGTATCACGCAGTTTCCACATGCACTCGTAACTTTACGAATCTCCCACTCAAAATTTTCAACATTGCCCATTTTGCACACCTCCTTATGAACAGTACAGCTGTCATTTTTTGCATCCTGCCCAAAATGTGTTTTTGCGCCTGTGGCACAGAATAGTGCAGTCGCTGTGCGAATGAAATCTCAGTGCCACTGTTCATGAGGGGAAGTCCCAAAAAACCTATGTTGAAAATTTTGAATGAAAATACCAACAAACGCCCAGGGCATTAGGGTTTCCAATTGTTAATGCCCCACCCTGTACAGACTGACAGGCATTGAGGGTGTGGCTTGGGGTTCTCGGCCATAATGCTCAAGCTATTCCAACCCCACACTGCAGCCACTGACTGGCACTGAGGTGTACCTAGGGGTCTTTCGTCCTAATATTCACACATTCTCCTATACTGCACCCATCTCACCTTATTTCCTTATGGAATGGGGAGAGCGTAAGAGCCGAAGACCCCAAGGCACACCGTGACACCTATCACTGTCTGCAGGTTGGGGTGAGGTGGAATGGCGTGAGCATTATGGCTGATCCAAAGGCACACCCCAATGCCTGTCAGTCTCTGCAGGGTAGGGGTGGGGTTGGTGTTAGTTCACTAGTTCACTGCAATTCCTACTATGCATCTCTCTAACCCCTGCACTACCAATGCCAATACCAGCAAGCAAACATTCGCCATTGACAAATGCTTGTTTATATCTGTGCTGACCTCCCCACTTTCTAGTGAGACTTTGTGTGTTTTGTTTACTGCATAGTCACCTCCCAAACCCATTGCCACTTTCCACAGTCATGAAATGCAGTGATTCATGACTCAGTGTAAGCAAAGAACCACGTCAGCAGGCATCATGCAGTTTGGCATCATCATTGAGCTGATAGTCCGGCTCACTTGTCTTGTTGTCTGGATGTTTGAGAGCGCAGTACTAACAAGCAACCCCCGGCCCCAACTCACTCTCCATCAGTGTCAAAGCAACATCTGCACCCCACTGTCTCCTTCCCCCACAACCCTTCGTTGTGCAGTTTCCATGCTGCACCAGGAATCCCAGACCCACACAACCGATCACATTGCAGTGTCCAAGCTGCACCTGTTTGACCACACCCTCCCCATCAAACACACGTTCTCCATGCAGGCACAGGATACTGCCCCACATGTTGCCAAATACTGTATCTTCATCTCCCAAACACATTGCCCATCACCAACAGTGTCAAACAATGTGCTTCAACAGTGAGAAGAAGCCTCTCACCAACACATTACCCGGCAGTGTCATAGGGGCATCTTTTCCCCTGCAGCCCCTTCTACAACACAACACCTAGAAGTGCCCAAGCTTCACAAAGTTTCAAACACACACACACACACACACACACACACACACACACACACACCATCCATCACACCCTGCAGGCTCAGAATGAAAAAATTACTCGCCTTAGTAATCTTTCTTCCAAGGTATTCTTCAATATGCTTATGTAACACCCAAGTTCCCCTGGGGTTACTAGAGCCCCTTCAGTATAGTGTAGGTAACTGGGCAGCACACAAAAAGGTTACAATCCTTGTAGGTTCAAATAAGCCCTCTCTGTTTAGTGCTGCTGATCAGAGTGAAGCTAATTTGTATATGGAACTCTCACAGTCTCATAACCCCTGGGCTACTGAAGCTGCAGTGTTCTCACTCTTTAGTCAGTAGTAGTCAGTGAGAGTTCTAAGTGGAGTTCAGAGTGTGAACAGGTTGGTGCTCTGCTTGCAGTGCAGACCAACCTCAGAGGGAGAAACCCCTCTTGCCTTTTCTAGCCCTAGAGTGTCAACAAATCGGTCTGTGTGCCGGCTAGTGGTGGTGACCTTCTGTTTCCATGCCCCTCGGGGGTGAATTCCTTCATATCTGTATGAGATTATCTGGAGTTGGTATCTGTGAGTATTGTTGGGGCAGTTCCCCTCATCATGTCAATTCCTAAGAGTTGCCCAGAATAGAGACTGTGTGTTTTACAACCAAAAGCTATAGACTTTCAAATGTTAATCACTGGGATCCTCGCCTTTTCTCTACTACCACCTCTTCCACCCAATCCTTCCATAAATCGATTTACCACCCTCCTCCACCACCATACCCCTCCTCATTTTTCCCTACCCACACCGCCTCCTTTTTGACACCACCACTCTGGTTGCTTACCCCCCCTTCCCTATCATCCTTCTGCGATAACATCGCTATATTGCTGACATGTTATTTCCTACCTGGCTAGCCCTACCCTGCAACAAATGATGAAATGCATTTTATCTATTGTTAAGTTGTACCTGAAACTAACAAGTCTCGAACCTCATGTGACGCTATATTGATTTCATGATGCCCACCCTGTGATCTCTGCTATCTGTATTGTATTGTAGTGTGTTGTGTTGTGGTGTAGTGTAGTGTGTTTTGTTGTGTTGCACTGTTCTGTCCTTGACTCGGAACCTTTGAAAATTAGTCTCTGACTCAAAGATATTAATCCTAATTGAAATAAATAAATAAATAAAAATCATGTCATTTAAGTTCAGTATTTCAAAGAGCCTTACAGCCTGGGGCTTAATGTTAACTACTGCTGTTACTTTCCAAGTTGGCTGTGGGTGGGTCTAATAGAAAAAAGGCCCCCTACAGTGTGTGGGTACTGTTTAGTTCTGAGAGACTTTGACAACTGTCTTGTGGGTACAACCCTGCTTAGTATACAAGATGCATTTGATGTTCAGTTTTGGGTTTGCTGGTGCCTAGCCAAGAACCCACCCAGGTTTAAAGGTAGGTTCATTGGAACCCTAGCACCAGATGTGCTGTGGGACTGTCTTCAGAGGTCAGGAGTGCCTGAAGAGTCCGAAATAAGAAATGTAATTACAGAGACAGTCTGGCTTTGGCCGAAATTGAGCAGTCCACTCAATCAAAGTTGCAAGGGGACCCATCTCGTTACATGGTCAGAGTGGTAACGTAGTTCACCCATGGTCTGTACTCAAAATAAGTGCTGCGGCACCTGCCACTGTAATATGCACTTGTCTGTGCTCGAAATAAGAGTTGTGGAAACCCCTACTGTAATATGCACTTGAGAAGTTGGAGGATTTGGGATGCCTCATTTGTCCAGAGGTCCCTAGTCAAAGGGATGGATGTTTGAAGGGAAATGTTCTAGTGTAACAAGTTTCTGTCTACAGAAGGAAAGTGTTGTTCTGTGCAAGGAGAGTCTGTACCTGCAAAAAGCCTGGGGGCACCACCAGTTTCTGTGTAACATCTGTCTGGAATTAAGCCATACAGTACAATGCCATTCCTGTTTGTGGACATTCCATCTCTCTGTGAACTGTGTGCATTTCTTTGGGCCCCCTCAGACTTAGTTGACACCATAGCCCAGGTACTTCTTCTCCAGACTCGAGTAAATAGAAATGTTATTTTGTGCCCTTCCCCCGACCTCTGAGATGCCCAAGCCAGGTGTTGCCCTAATGCCAGGGGCAATGCCCTTTTGTTTGTTCTTATGGTTGTTGCCTTGCCAAAAAGGGGTGTTGGAGTTGCATACAAAACAAAAAAGTTTTGAGCACACACAAACCTCATAAAAGGGACGCTAAGGCAAAAAGTCCTTAATTACATGCATTTACTGAAGACATTCTGACAGACCGAAGTCTTGCCTGACACGTTTCACACTAAGCAAGTCCTTTCTCAAAGGCAAAAGACTGTGAGGACACACAACATATATATACTTGAAAACGCAACATGTGGTATTCTGGCGTCAGAATACCACATGTTGTGTTCAAATGCTATATGTGTGTCCTCTGATCTCTGTGAAGTTTAGTCTGAAGCTACATCAGGCAAGGCTTCAGTCTGTCGGAATGTCTTCAATAAATGCATGTACTAAATACTAACATACTATTTGCCAGCAGATTAGGCCTTCACGGTCTATCGAGTCTGCTCGAACCTAGATCCTTAGTTGGATGCCGAGACCCTCCCATCCCTTGTTCTCCAGAAACCCCTATCATCCATCCCCACCCCGGGACAGGCCATCATCTGATACATCCACTTTCTGTGTCTGTCCCACCCTCTCTTGAAGCCCTCCACTGTGGATCTCTGAACCAGCTCACCAGGCAGTGCATTCCAAGGGTCCACCACCCTCTCGGTGAAAAACCTCCTCCTCTTTTCCCCCCTCACCCTTCCACCTTCCAACTTCAAACCATGCCCTCTGGTGATACCTCCCTGCTTTAGTCTAAAGATCCCCTCCATGTTTACCCTATTTATTCCCTTTGAGGTACTTGAAGACCTCAATCATGTCCCCCTGCTCTCCTCTCCTCCAATGAAAACAGGCAGAGCTCCTCAAGTCTGTCCTCATAAGTCAAATCCCTAGCCCTCGTATCATCTTTGTTGCCCTCCTCTGTACCCTCTCCAGGAGCTGTATGTCCCTCTTCAAGTGTGGTCTCCAGTACTGTACACAGTACTCAAGGTGTGGTCTAACCAGTCCATTGTACAGCGCAGAATCACTTCCTTGCTCCTAGAGGTGATCCCCTCGATGCATCCCAACATCCTGTTTGCCTTGCTAGCTGCCTCCTGCACTGCTCAGAGTTATTCATACATGTATCCACCATGACCCCTAGGTCTTTTTCCCCTATTGAGGCCTCCAGCGCCTCCCCTCCCAGGGTGTACCTGTGTTTAGGGTTTCCCCGACCAAGATGCAACACCTTGCACTTGGTGATATTGAAATTTAATTTCCATGTGTGAGCCCAGCTTTCCAGGGTGTCCAGGTCCCCTTGCAGGGCCACCCTCCCCTCTTCTCCCTCAACTACTGCTCCCATCTTGGAGTCATCCGTGAAGAGACTCATTTCACACCCTATACCCTCCCTGATGTCCGATATGTATGCATTAAACAGGATCGGACCCAGGACCGAGCCCTGTGGTACCCCACTACCAACCTCTCTAGGGTTCGAGAGCTCCCCACAGACCACTACTCTCTGAGTGCATCCAGCTAGCCAGTTTTCAAGCCATCTGACCATCAAAGGGCCTACTCCTAACCCCATCAGTTTCTCCACCAGACCATTGTGGGGGACAGAGTCAAATGCCTTGCTGAAGTCCAAGAATAATACATCCACAGGCCTACCTGTCCAGTTCTGATGTTACCCATTCATAGAACTCCACAAGGTTGGTTTGACATGATCTACCTGGCACAAACCCATGTTGCCGACTATCCAGACCTCCACCTCCTCCAAGTACACCCCCAATCGTTCCTTTAGTATACTCTCCATTAATTTTCCCACCACGAGGTCAAACTGATGGGTCTATAGTTACCTGGTACTTCCTTGACCCCCTTTATGGATTGGTACCACATGTACCTCTCGCCAATCCCTAGGTACCCTCCCTGTCTCAAGTGACCTGCTGAAAAGCTCCGCCAGGGGTGCAGCCAGTATGTCCGCCAATTCCCATAGTACTCTCGGATGAATGCCATCCGGCCCAAGAGATTTGTTTTTCTTTAGGGCCTTGAGGGCTAACCACACCCTTTTGGTGGAGATAGCATCATCTGTCCCCTCCCCTTACTGGTCTTTTTATCCTTATCCAGATGTGACACCCCTGGGGTACCTTTCCCTCCCTCTTGCTCCATTTCTGTTGCTCCCCTGATCCCACTCCCTGCCGCTTCTATCCCCTTCATGCCTTGCTTTTTAAGGATGTAATTAAGGATTTTTTTGCCTTGGCGTCCCTTTTATGAGGTTTGTGTGTGCTCTAAACCTTTTTGTTTTGTATGAACTTTTAACTGTTTCTGGAGCACCACGGTCCCAGTGTGTACTCTGTAGTTTGGGTTGGGGTTACACTTAACTCTTGCAGTCAGCCTCTAGTGTTAAATTGCCCGGAGAATGGAACTTATGCAAATGATAGAACACTCATTAGCTCGTGCCACCATTCAAACTGCTGCCCTTACCAACTGCTGCCTTCTATAACGCTCAGATTCATGACCGTCTGCGGGTTAAGACCTCCTAACTAAGCTATCATAATAACCAGGTTAGGCAATACTCTGGACATTGTGCTGTCTAATGGAGAGTTTGTCAGGGAGATGGGGATGGAGGATCCGCTGGCAGGGAGTGACCACCATACAGTGTGGTTCTCGCTCACCATGGGCAAGGAGGCGTTGGGAACAGGGATCAGGGTGCTGGACTTCAGGAGAGCTGACTTGGGATGATGGGGGAAATAGTGGCCAAGCACCTAACCAGAATCCAACCACACATGGATGCTAACCAGAAATGAGATGTTATCAAGTTAGGGCTCGCAGAGGCCACTAGGTCCTGTGTCAAGACACAAAGTAAGGGGACTAGGGCCAGGACACCAAGTTGGCTAAGCAGGGAGGTGTTGGCAAAGGTGAGGGAAAAAAGGGCAACCTTCAGGAGATTCAAGAGATCCAGGAAGGGGAAGGATAGGGAGGAATACCTGAGGAAATCAAGGGAGGTGACCAGAATAGTAAGGGAAGCCAAGGCTTCCAGAGAGTTGAGGCTGGCAAAGGGCATCAAGGATGGAGAGAAAGACTTCTTCAGGTACATAAGAGAAAGAAGGATCTGCAAGGAAAAAATAGTAAGGTTCAGGAAGGATGGGGGTGGGCAGAGAAAGGGGCAGAGCAGGCAGAAGCGCTTAATGAATACTTCTGTTCTGTATTTACTAAGGAGAAGGATGGGACACTGCCTCAGAGGTTAGGGAGGTTAGGCATGGGGAGGAGTGATGGATGGGGAAATCACAGCAGGCAGGGTACTAGAAGGTTTAAGGGCACTAAGGGTGGATAAAGCGCCAGGACCAGATGGTGTACACCCCTGGGTTCTGAAGGAATTGGCAGAGGTCCTGGCAGAGCCATTGGTGGACTTGTTCAGCGCCTCCCCAGAAACAAGGTGTGTGCCCCATCACTAGAGGATGGCTCACATGGTACCACTCCACAAAAGCAGATCCAAGGATGAACTGGACAACTATAGACCAGTAAGCCTCACATCCATTGTGGGAAAGATAACGGAGATGATCCTCAAGGAGAGGTTGGTAATCTTTCTGGAAGGAAATGGGCTCCAAGACAATAAGCAACTTGGGTTTGTTTCAGGCAGATCCTGCCAGACCAACCTAGTGGACTATTGTGACTGGGTGCCTAGGGAACTGGATAAGGGCCATGCAGTTGATGTCCAGTATCTGGACTTCAGCAAGGTTTTTGATTCAGTGCCACATGGGAGGCTGATTTGCAATGTGGGATACCTAGAAACAGGGGAAAAGATGGTTAACTGGATCAAGAACTAGTTGCAGAGAAGACAACAGAGGGTTGTAGCAGGAGATGAACTCTCAGCTCTGAGGGCTGTAGCCAGCGGGGTACCACAGGGATTGGTACTGGGCCCGGTGCTGTTTGGCATTTTCATCACCGACATCTCACATGGCATAAAGAACAAGATAAGTCTTTTTGCGGATGATACCAAGATTGGAGCAGTGGTAGATGACACAGAAGGGTGGCAGGGGCTGCAGGAGGATCTGGGTAAACTTGAGTGCTGGTCAGACACATGGCAGCTAGGGTTCAATGCCAAGAAGTGCAAAGTCATGCACTTGGGAGCAAGCAACCCAAGGAGGGACTATTAGTTGGGAGGAGTGCAGATAGCCACTACAGAAGAGGAAAAGGATCTTGGAGTGGTTATAACAGGGCAAATGAACCACTCTGCACAGTGCAGGAAGGCAGCAGCTAAAGCCAACAGGATGCTGGGGTGTATCACTACAGGAATCCCCTTCAGGAGGGAAGGAGGTGATCCTGTCTCTGTACAGGTCGCTGGTGAGGCCACACCTGGAGTACTGCATGCAGTACTGGTGCCCATACTTAAAGAAGGATGTTAAATTACTGGAGGGGGTCCAGCACAGAGCAACAAGGATGATCCTTGGATTGGAAGACAAGCCATACGAGGAGAGGCTGAGGGAGCTGAACATGTACTCCCTGGAAGAGAGGAGGGATGGGGGATATAATTTAGACCTTTAAATACATGAAGGGTATTAACAGGACTAGTACAGAGGGGGTTTTTAAGTTAAGGGGGGAGGGACATGAGGGGCATGGTCTGAGGCTGGAGGGTGGAAGGTTCAAGAGAGAAATGAGGAGGCACTTTTCACAGAAAGGGTGGTGTCTAGCTGGAACGCGCTGCCCAAAGAGGTGGTGTCCTGCAAGTTGGTTGGTAGTTTTAAAAGGCGATGGGACAAAGCAAAGGGGAGGGTCAATGTGGAGAGGGAGGGACAGCTGCAGAATAAGGGATTGCTAGCTGCACACTCAAGCAGACTTATTTTTTTAAACTTTATTTTTATTCATTGTAAGAAAATGAGCAAATAAAGACATTACAGTTGATGGTTCCAGGTATCATTTGCCATTACAAAGTGTGGCAATCATCATATGTTAGTTGACGCACATGTGCAATACGGCACACCAAGGCCTCCCACCACAGAAATCAGTAGCTCCAGTGCTTGAAAGATAGCAAAACATTCTGGGCTACCATCAAGGACCTCGTAGGGACCTGTGACAGGTCCCCACCAACCATGCTCCACTGCAGTGACAAAGTCATAGTTGACGAAGTTACCATAGCCAATTTTTTCAATGAGGGATTTACTGACTACAGTGCAGTCATACCACCTAAAACAACTGCTCATGAGGACAAAACACAGCTGTGAACACCTGCCCCCCTTCCTAGCACCAGCCCAAAATTCTGCTTTCGGCAAGTGACCACCAAGGAGGCTGCTAAATACCTTGCAGGAGTGCTGGGTAAAACAAGGATGGATGGGGACAGGATTGATATGAAACTTATCTCAATCACCCTCCCTGAAGTGGTTATACCTATCACTAAGCTTTTTAATACGTCACTTTGGATGTCAGCCTTCCCATCTACCTGTAAAACTTCCCTGGTCATTCCGGTTCTAAAAGGAAAGGATTATTCGCTTGTGTCCAATTACAGGCCCATCTCCATCCTGACTCCTCTCTTCAAAGTGCTGGAAAAAATCATTGCAAACCAGCTCTCTGCCCACCTACACAAATACAACCTCCTCAGCCCACAATAACATGGGTTCCACAAGAGGCACAGTACCAACACGGCCCTCATTGAATTCACAGGCTATGTCCATGAGACACTAGATCAGGGACAACTAGCTGGAGCAATCTATATCGACCTTTCCAAGGCATTTGACCTTGTGGATCACAAGCTGCTGCTCCATAGGTTAACCTGCATTGGGTTGTCCTCGGACACAGTTGGGTGGTTCTCTAGCTACCTGTCTGAGCGCTCACAGAAGGTAAAGATTAATGGCACCATCTCAAAGGCCAGGAAAGTCATGGTCGGGGTCCTGCAAGGGTCCATACTGAGCCCCCTCCTGTTTAGCCTCCTCATAAATGACCTCCCAGCTGCATCCCCCTCTGCCAAAGTCCTGCTCTATGCAGATGACAAGGTGCTATTCCTTAGAGGCTCCTGCCAAGACACGCTGACCAGGAACCTACAGCGCAACTTCGACCTGCTACAGGAATGGTTTAACACCAGCCTCCTAGTACTCAATAGTAAAAAGACTAAGACAATGCTCTTTACCAGTCGCCAGACAAGGAAATCAACCACACCATTTAAAATACCACTCAGTATGGACTCCACCCTCGAACAGGTTCACTTTTTCCAGTACCTGGGGGTCACAATCGATGAGTCCCTCTCTTTCGATGAACACTTAAGTAATATCACTAAGGCTGCAAACAGGAAGTTGGGGACTCCATTTCTGCCTCACCCCTGAAGCCAGGCTCCAGGCGGTCAATGGCACAATCCTGGACTATGGAAACGTGGTTTATGGTGCTGCCACGGACACTAGCCTACACACAGTCCACCTTACCCTCAATAAAGCATGCAGATTTGTTTTGGTTGTGGATCGCATCACACACACCTGTGAACTCTACATAAGGACAAAATGGCTCCCCCTCTGGGATAGAATAAAGCTTCAGACCTGCTTACTAGGAAAGAAGGCCCTACTGGGACTGGCACCTGTCTCACTGCAGGCGTTATTCAGACCTGCCCTAGGTGAGCATGCCACAGGAAGCGTCTCCAGGCATGCCTTAGCCGTTCTCTTCAGGGAATCAGCCCAAGGGAGATTTGCCTTCGCGGTAAGGGCTCCTACCTGGCTAAACGAGCTTCCAAACACAATCACCAGCCTTCAACGCTTAGAGCACTTCAAATCCAAACTCCTTAAGTCCATCTCTCCTCCAGTCCACTGCCTGTGTCAAACATAATCCCAGCATCCAGCCCACCACTCGACTGCGCACTTGCTCTGGCCAGGTTGCACCTACTCCCCTCCCACACCCCCCTTCCCCCCTGCCAACTCCCCCCCACTTGTCCTTTGTCCAGTACCCCTCACTACCTCCCTCCCCCTGCCCTCTGTCCAGTTCACCCACACTACCTCCTGTCCGTCCCCTGTCCACTTCCTCTGCCCCTCTCCTCCCCTCCACCTGCCCTCTGTCCAGTACACCCACACTACCTCCTGTCCGGTCCCCTGTCCACTTCCTCTGCCCCCTACTCCTCCCCTCCACCTGCCCTCTGTCCAGTACACCCACACTACCTCCTGTCCGGTCCCCTGTCCACTTCCTCTGCCCCCTACTCCTCCCCTCCACCTGCCCTCTGTCCAGTACACCCACACTACCTCCTGTCCGGTCCCCTGTCCACTTCCTCTGCCCCCTACTCCTCCCCTCCACCTGCCCTCTGTCCAGTACATGCACACTACCTCTAGCCCATTTTCCTGAACTCTTCCTCCCCCTCCCACTCCCCCCAACCTACCTGCACTTGCCAAACCCCAACTTGTCTCTCTGCACTTAACTTCTCTCAGATGGCTGTACATTGCGTACCTCCACAGGGAAATTGACAATGCTACCAGCTGCTTCATTCATGTCTTGACTTGTGTAAACCGTAAATGCATTTGCTACCCCTTCTTATGTAAACTATGTGTTAGTAGTACAACCCCAGTGTCAATTTGTCTGCTGTAATTATGCTGTTGCAACAACATGTATCTTCTTAAGTGTTGACGAGGATCTTTTGTAAACAAGCTTTTAGCTCAAAGGTTTGTAATTCCGAGTTCCCAATAAATAAAATAAAATAAATAAATAAAATAAACAGTATATATAAGACCAGCAATTTATGATACAACATGTGGGCTACTATACGATTACTTATGAACAGGAAGCACCAACCCCAGCAGGAAATTCAGGAAGCTAGCCACTCTAAAACTCGTGGGACTTAAAATATCCAATTACACAAGGGAAGTTTGCTTAACCGTGGCATATACAGCCATTGTTCCCACATACCTATGTAACTTTCTGTAAGTAGATTCTAGCTTCTATCAGTCGCCCCAACTCCATATTCTGGTAATTATGGACTTGTATTAAATAGTACATTCCAAAAATAGTTCTTAAAAACTTCTGGCACACATTGCTAGGATATAATAACTGTGTTGAGACTTAATCTAGTACTCTCTACTTGAAACGCTATTACTATGATAGCAAAAGAAAAATGGGTGTTGCATATCCCCTTATGCTAACTGCACGTGGGATGCACTACATAGTTTTAACCCTTCGGCTGCCGACAGAATTAGAACATATAGGAATTTTGGACTGATATATCAGTCCGCGGCCCTGCAAGGGTTAAGTACGCCATCAGCACCATGTTTGAGCTACCCATAAAATAAGAATCGGGACCCATTTTAAAATGAAGATATATCTTTCAAACAACACTCTAACAGCATGGGGCTTTCCATACAGGTAAGCTTAAATCAAGGGAAACAACAGTTCTCCAGCATAACAAGGGTAATTCAAACATTAACTACATGAGCGAAAGATAGTCTCAAATAGGCTCACAGGCACTTATTTTATGTTTAACAGCACATACAAGTGTCAGTCTTCATCCGACTGCAACTCTTGATCCAGCAGTCTACTGGCCAAGAATTCTGCGGCAATTGTGTCCACTTTACGAGCCTCCGAGGGGTCACTGAATTGGTAGGTACGACCTCCATATACGATGCGGAGCCTGGCCGGAGATAACAAGGAGTGGGCTACTCCTAGCCCCCAAAGTATTTTCCTGAACGGATCAAACAGTTTCCTTCAACTCCTTGTGGCATATGACCAGTCAGGGAAAATTTTAAATTCATGTTCTGCCATAGATAGAGCAGCCTGCATTCGTGCCCAGGTGAGGATAGTATCTCGGATCTCCTGGCCGATGGTGATTAATGGTATTGTTCTGTTGTCCCTTCCATCCTGTGTTCTTTGGTAGTTGATTCAATAGGCCATTTTAAACCAGGTAGGCTCAAACTGCATCTCCGACGATAAAGAGTTGGCAAACCACTGTCTCAGGTAAGATAAGAGGTCCTCTCCTTCAGTTGTCTCCGGGGCCCCCACCAAGTGCAGATTTATGGGTCTGTTAGTGTTTTCCAGGATTTCTATTCTGGCTCTAAGGTGGCTGGTTTCCTGAGCCATTTTTGAAAAGGCTGCCTGTGTGGTGCAGGATCTATCCTCCGCATATTTGGCCGTTTGTATAGCCTGCTCTATTTTTGTATCTTGGGCACTGAGTCGGGACAGGACCTGTTCTACTTTACGGTCCATGTCCCGAACAGCCTGCAGAACTGTGTCCCAAGGTGGAGGATTCTCTGTTCCACTCGAGCTTGCAGTCTGGTCCGAAGTTCCCTGTAGGGCCTTTGACTACTGTTGCATGTTTTTTTGACCTGGGCCACCAACCGCCCCTTTCTGTCAAACCATTGTAAGTTTAGTATCTGCTGAATCAGGATGAAATACTGCACTGTTCTGCACTGATATATTATACTTTGAATTGCTCAATCTGTAGATGTTTAGGATTATTATGGTATTTCAGGCAGAGCTGATCTGAAGTGCATCCAGTCAGTAGTGTGGCTTGCTAGTGCCCAACCCTCCCCACTCGAGCAGACTTGACAGACCACATGGCCTGTATCTGCTGGCAGTTTCATACATTCATATGTAATTCTAAAAAAATTTCAATAATAATAAACTCCCCTATAAAATGTCCCCATAACAGTCAGAAGAGACCCAAAGATGGGGAAAAACAACAGCCAGTTGGGTTCAAAAACTTGCAACACTGAGGCCCGGTGATGCTGAGGGTCGAGGCGCTGGATGTCACAACCCCACTCAGCAGGTCAGCCCTCTACTCCCAAAGCGCCAACCTCCAAGCATAGTAGTGTGAACAGTTAACAGAAACAGGGTAACCCTCCTGTCTGTTTTTTGGGTTTGAATCAACCTTTGGTCTCAGTTCTGGAGGGATTCAAACTGTGAACCTCATGCTAGCATACCCAATGTACAGACTCAGATAATTCTGCTCTTCGGTGGGGGCCATATATCTTTCACCTATGGCACCTAACCAGGCATACAAAATGAACCCTTAAAAATTCTAATGAAGACCTCAGATAACTCTTACCTTTTCCCCGTTTGGTATTACCATATAAGCTCATGCACAGTGTTGTCACACTCTTAACCATCCACACATCACAGGCAAAAACAGAAGGACTTGGAAGACACAAATAGTCTATTTAAAAACGAGATGTTTACTTAAAAACAGATAGCAATGTAAAATACAGAACCATATATCACAAAACATACAAATCACTTAAAAGAATAAAAACAAGATTTTATAAGTGCAATTTCCTACCACCAGACAATTAGACTTGATCTATCTAGTGTATCTCTTATAGTGCTGCTAGCGTGTTGTAGCTTTCAGAGTCCAAAAACAAGTGTGTCTAAAGGGAATACAGACTACAGTTTTAAAACTGGCTTTGCCAACCTCTTTGCATGAGGTCATCTAGCTCCTCCCTGTCAGAATATAAAAATTATACAACCAGGATGTCATCACTCAGAAGGTAAATTAAACAAGGTTAATTTCTAAGTCCTTCTTTCATCCATGAGCAACATCCTGCTTTTACAGACATCAGAGGAACATTTATGACTTCGCACCAGTGTGACATAACCTGTTTTTTTCTCCTCTAAACGTCATCAAATGGATATTTCTATCCTGTCATCTGGCAAGTTACAATTAAGCTACATAAAGAGGAGATGCTTAATTTAGGCCTCTTCTAGCCTGTAATTATCTCTTGGCCTTCCAGGTAACACCTTGTATCTAAAACCTGGGGGGGTCATTCCACAGGCTGTTTCAGCACATCTCACGAGAGACACTCAATAACAAATTTTTATATTACAAAAATCATAGATTAATCAGAACCAGCTGTCTGAGTGTCACAATTCCTCCCCACCTAGACTGAATCTGGGGGCTCTATCCCCTGCATGGGATGAGCTTCCCAAATCATTTCACTCCTCGTACACACGAGACATCAGAGTTCTGATTTTTGGCTCCAGCCCTATGCAGAATTGTCATATCATACCCTTGCAAAGCAAGACTCCATCTTAGCAATCCACCATTGTTTTTCCCCATCTGTATCAGCCAAACCAGGGGGTTGTGGTCAGTCTGCACCACAAAATGCTGCTCATATAAGTATGGCTCCAACTTCTTTAGGGCCCACACTATGGCAAGACATTCTTTTTCCACAGTAGAGTATGCCTGCTCCCTGGGAAGTAACTTCCTACTCAGGTACACTACTGGGTGATCTTTCCCTTGGCTGGATGTCTGACACAGTACTGCCCCAATACTCATGTCTGAGGTGTCAGTCTGAACTATAAGGGGTTCACTATAGTTAGGACTTGCCAAAACAGGAGCACTGCACAGTGCCTCTTTTTAGTCTGGAAAAGGCTTCCTCACAGGCTGGGCCCCAGGTAATTTTCTTGGGCATCCTTTTCTTTGTCAGGTCAGATAGGGGAGCAGCCAGGGTACTGTAATTAGGTACAAATTTCCTGTAGTACCCTGCTGTCCCTAGAAAACTCCTGACCTGCTTCTGTGTTTCTGGTCTGGGCTATGCCTGGATTACCTCTCTTTTTATTTGGTTAGGACGGAGCTGTCCCCGGCCTACCACATGCCCGAGGTATGCCACTTCTCCCATGGCCACCTGGCACTTCTCGGCTTTGACAGTGAGCCCTGCCCTCTGTATCCTGCCCAGCACTTCCCTAAGGTGGGATAGGTGTTCCTCCCAGCTGGTGCTAAAGATGGCAATGTCATCCAGGTATGCCACGGTGTACTCCTCAGTACCATTTAACACCTGGTTCACCAACCTTTGGAAAGTGGCTGGAGCGTTCTTCATTCTGAAAGGCATTACTTTGAATTCAAATAAGCCTATCGGAGTGATGAAGGCTGACCTCTCCCTAGCTCTGTCCATTAACTCTACCTGCCAATACCCCTTGGTCAGGTCAATGGTCATAAAATAGGTCGCCCCTCCCAACTTGTCCAGGAGTTTGTCCGTCCGGGGCATCAGGTGGGCATCTGACTTCGTGACTGCATTCAGTCCATGACAGTCCACACAGAAACGAGTAGAGCCACCTGGCTTGGGCACAAGGACTATGGGTGAGGCCCAGGGGCTGTGGAATGTCTGGATTACCCCTAAATCCAGCATCTCCCCCACTTCCCTCCTAATGTCCTTTTGGACAGCCTCTGACACCCGATATGCTGTCTGCTGTATGGGCATCTCTGTCCCTGTCTCCACATCTGCGTCGCAAAGGGGGTTAGTCCAGGCTTGGTGCTAAACAATGGGGAAAAGTCTGCTAAAACCTCCCTTACTTTCTGGATCTAGTCCGGGGTCAGCTGGGGAGGCAATTTTACTGCCTCCACAGAGGACTCCCACTTACTTTCTTCCAGCAAGTCCAGAAGGTGGTCTTCTTCATCCATCCCCTCGCCAGGACTACACACTGCAAACATCATGTCAGCCCTATTTGCATATGGCTTCATCATGTTAACATGATACATCCTTTCTGTCTGTCTTCAGTCAGGTAACTCTACAATATAGTTCACGTCATTTACCTTCCTAACCACTTTGTATGGTCCTGCCCACTCAGCCTGCAGCTTGTCTTTCTGGACCAGAATAAGGACCATGACTTCCGGACCCACCATGTACAAGCGAGTTCTGGCTCTGCGGTCGTACCACACTTTTTGTTTCTGTTGGGCAGCTGCCAGGCTGCTCTGGGCTGTCCCCATAAGCTCCTTTAGCCTTTCCCTAAACCTAAGGACATAATCCACTATGGGAGTTCCCTTGGTGGCGTGCTTGCCTTCCCAGTCCTCCCGGATCAAGTCTAGGGGCCCACGTACCTGGTGTCCATACAAGAATTCAGAGGGGGAAAATCCTGTCAACTCTTGGGGCACCTCCCTGTATGCAAACAACAGGTGGGGAAGGTATTTCTCCCAGTCCCTCCCATGCTGTTCAGCAAACACCCGAATCATTGACTTTAGGGTACCATTGAATCTTTCCATAAGCCCATTGGCTTGTGGGTGATATGGTGTTGTGCATCTCTGCACCACCCCACACTTCTCCCATAAACATTTCATCAGGTCCGATATGAAGGAACCCCCTCGATCGGTGATACCCTCCTGCTGAAACAAAAAACAGGAGAAAATCCCAAGTAAAGCATCTGCCACTTTGTCTGTCCTCAGAGAGGATAGGGTGACTGCCTCTGGGTACCGGGTGGCATAATCCACCACAGTCAGGATGAATCTCTTCCCTGAGGAGCTGATGGTACTTAAAGGCCCCACAATATCCATTTCCACCCTCTGGAATGGCTCCTCCACTATGGGCAATGGAATCAGGGGGGCTTGGGTTTTCTTGCCCGCCTTCCCTATTTCTTGGCACCGGTGACAAGACCTGCAATACTCCTTCACCTGCTGGGTGAAGTTTGGCCATTAGAAATTCTGGGCCAACCGCTGCATAGCATGCGTGATTCCCAGATGACTAGACAAGGGAATATCATGGGCAATCTTGAGCAACTGCTCACGATACCCCTGGGGAACGACAAGCTGCCTGCCTAACACCCCTCCCTCTGTCTGTACAGCCTAAGTATACATAAGTCCATTTTCCCAATAAACCTTATGTCTGCCGTCACCTCCCTGTGTGCCATCAGTCTGCCCAAGCCCTCAGCTTCACTAGACTAGGGTCACTTCTCTAAGCAGCTGCAAACCCCTCACACATTCCCAAGGCATGGGACAGGTCCTCTTCAGTTGCTAAACTAGGGTCCCTAGCACTAGCAACAGGGCAGTCAGGGTCACTGTCAGTCCCAACCCTCTGACAATGCGTCACCCCTCCCTCTTCGGAGTAACCCTCCGTAGCTGTGTGATTGACCGCTACTGGACACATTTCTACCCCCTTTTTATTAGTCTCCCCATCTGGAGACACAGGCTGGGGAACCAGCCTCTCAGTGGTTTCCATAATGGCTTCTGTGGGGTTAAGAGAACTACAATTTTCCCTTGCCGCTTGGCTATGGGTAACTGCACACACCATCCCTTGTTTGAGATTGTTGCCCAGGATCACATCCACTGCTAAGGTTTGGGCTGCAGCCACTTGTTGCACAGTTCCCCCTGTTTCACCCCAGTCTAGGAGAACACTAGCGAGGGGCAATGTTTTCTCTTCACCAGTAAAGCCCTGTACAGTGACATATTTATTGGGTATAAGCTGACCCAGCTCTACTAGATCCCCCTTTACCAAGGTCAAGGATGCCCCTGTGTCCCTTAACCCTTGCGTCTGTACTCCATTCACCATGACTGGGTGCATGTGTTCCCTCATGTTCACAGGCATGCTTCCAGGGACACACAAACAACCCACTTCTTTTCTAGTACCATTCTGCATATTATTGCTCATTCTTTTGGGACACTGTCTGGCAATATAGATACATAGATACATAGACAGTGTCGGCAGATAAGGGCCTATGGCCCACCCAGTCTGCCCATTTGAGCTTGTAAGTTCAGTTTGTTTTCCTAGAAGTCTGTTGCCCCTTAACCCTGACCTCCAGAATTCCTTTATGTCTATCCCATGCATTCTTAAATCCCGTGATTGTTTCAGCCCCCACCACTTCCTCTGGCAGGGTGTTCCACTTGTCCACCACCCGTTCTGTGAAGAAGTTCTTTCTTATGTTTCCTCTGAATCATCCTCCCTTCAACTTCATCCCATGCCCTCTAGTCCTGGAACATCTTTTTCGCTTAAAAATAGTGTTTTCCTGCACCCTGTTCCTCCCTGTAAGATACTTGTATGTCTCTATCATATGCCCAGTTTCTTTACATAACCAACATTTACTTCTCTTTTCAGAGAAATCTTTTCTCTGAAACCTAGGGCTAACTGGTTTCAGTGGAGGCAGTGAGGGTTTTAGCTGCCCTGAAGGCGTGCTTTTCCCTTTCTGTGCTGCCACGCCCACCCCATTCACTCTCAGAGCAAGTCTGTTCTTGGCATAGTGGTCCAAGAGTTCAGCAGCCTCTTGCACTGTTTTGGGATCTCGGTCCTCCAGTCAGGTTTTCAGCTCTGCTGGGCATGCCCAATAAAACTGTTCTAACAAAATCACATTTTCAATTTTATCAACAGAGTTTACCTCAATTCCTTCTCACCAACGTTTTAAAAACTGACGTTGTTTCATGGCTAGCTCCTCGTAGCTCATGTCAGGGCTTCCCCTGAGCTTATGGAATTTAGCTCTGTATGATTCAGCAGTTACATTTTTTTTTAACAGTGCAGCTTTAAGTTTGCTGTAATCATCACTGTCCTCATTGTTCATTTGACTCAATGCATCCCGAGCTTTCCCGCTAAGTAGTGGGGATAGCTGGAAGCTCCAGGACTCTCAAGGAATTTTAGCCTGAATACAAACTTTTTCAAAAGAATTTAAAAAGGCACCCATGTCCTCCCCCTCTTTAAATTCGGCTATCAATTTGGAATTCAATTTGTAACCTAGTCCTGTAGTTCCAGTTAAACCCAAGCCACTTACCTGCTCTGGTGCCGCTGGTTGGAGCAGTAGCTTCTCCAGTTCATGTTGCCTCCTGTGTATATGCTCCTCATGGTCCGCATCCTGGCATTCTCACTCTGCGTTTTGGCATTCTCACTCTGCCTCACAGCGTTCTTGCTCCCTCTTCTCCTCTGCAGCTCGCTAGCGCTCACGTTCCTCATGGTCTGCCTCCCGCTGTTCACGGTCCCTCTCCCTCTGGAACTCCAGCTCCATTCTGCGCAACTCAGTTTGCATCCTGAGTACTTCTGGATCCAGGATACTGGTGATCTTCCCCTGCTGCTGTGGCCCTTCACTGACAGTGGCCCTGTTTCCCTCCTCATCGGATCTGGACACTTTACTGGCCGCTAGCACTGCCACACTCAAGGTTCGGTCCTTTTCAGTCACTGTCAGTGACTCGATGCTCTGGGTATCTGCTACCATCAGGGCATCTACAAGGTTCTGCTTGGTGGATTTCACCTCAAACAGGACTCCCCTGTCCCCGCACAACTGCTTTAAGTAGTCAACAGTGTGCCTGCTGTAGTTGGAAGCCATCTTCTTCCCTAACTACGGCTACTCTGACTTGCACTTTAGAAAAAAAATAAAACAGGTAGGAACTCAACTGTAAGCCAAGTGATATAGTTCTGTTTCCTTTTAAAAAAAATTATTGCCCTTTTTTTGCAAGTGAGATGACAGTCTTAAGCTGATACACTGAACAATCAGAGCTTGTAATGCCAAAATGTTTGCACCGCTGACAACCAACCTGTCACAACCCCACTCAGCAGGTCAGCCCTCTACTCCCAAAGTGCCAACCTCAGAGTGTAGTATTGTGAACAGTTAACAGAAACAGGGTAACCCTCCTGTCTGTTTTGTGGGTTCGAATCAACCTTTGGTCTCAGTTCTGGAGGGATTCAAACTGTGAACCTCTTGCTAGCGTACCCAATGTACAGGCTCAGATAATTCTGCTCTTCGAGGGGGGCCAGATATCTTTTGCCTACGGGCACCTAACCAGGTGTACAAAATGAACCCTTAAAAACTCTAATAAAGACCTCAGATAACTCTTACCTTTTCCCCGTTTGGTATTACCATATAAGCTCATGCACAGTGTTGTCACACTGTTTACTTAAAAGTAGATAAGAATGTAAAATGAAAAACACAGAACCATATATCACAAAAAACATACAGTCACTTACAATTAAGCTAGATAAAGAGGAGATGCTTAATTTAGGCCTCTTCTAGCCTGTAATTATCTCTTGGCCTTCCAGGTAACACCTTGTATCTAAAACCTGGGGGGGGGTTCATTCCACAGGCTGTTTCAGCACGTCTCATGAGAGACACTCAATAATACATTTTTATACTACAAAAATCGAAGATTAATCAGAACCAGCTGTCTGAGTGTCACACTGTACACCACACCTTGCTCCACGCCGGCAACCCGGGTTCGGTGACGAACTCGGGCCGCCAGGGATCAGCAGGGAGAGAGAGGGATTGAGCGCCCAGCGGTGGCTCTCCCTCTCTGGGGAGGGTGGAATGTCTGTCCCGCTGCTACACCACCATCTCCTGGGTGAACCTGGGATTGGCGATGCAAGTCGAGACACACAGTGGGAGGGGCAGCGTCAGCTGAGAGCCTGGGGAGGAGTTGTGTCTGGATGCATGCCTCCCAACTGGCTCTACTAGCGTGCCAGCGACTGCAGGGTATGGGCTCACCAGAAAAATAGGAAAATGGAGCCCACCACTCCTAGGTGATGACCCCTCCAGTGCCAGACCACCTCACTGACCATCACTGGGGCAGACTCCGTTGTGCAACACCCGCTCCACCGTTGTTCGGGGGAAGGTAAGGGGAGTCCTTCCCTCGCCCCGCCTGGGGAGGTATACCAGGGCACCTACCTAGGGTCTCTGAGCGGGGGGTCACTCTAGAAGCAGATTCCTGGGGTGCTGAGGGACGTTGTGAAGGCTTGAGGGGCTCTGATTGAGTGGAGGGACGTAGCGAGTCAGGCGGATAAAGAGAAGTTAAAAAAAACAAAAAAACTTGCAACACAACTAGGGTATAACCCCATTTTAAAACAGAAGTCCAGCTTTTTACGCAGAGGCCACTGGTTCTAGAAGGGGAAGTAGGATGGGAGAGTTAAGCACATTGAAGAATACCTTGAAAGAAACAAGATTACTAAGGTGAGTAATTTTTTCTTCTAACCCCAGGAATTCTTCAATATGCTTAACTCTTGCAGGCTACAAAGGAGTACCTTTGGAGGAGGGTACAGAACCTACTTATGGAACAAGCTCTGCGGCACTGCTGTGCCAAATCTGGCATCACTTCTGAATTGCATATCCAAGCAGTAGTGCTTTGTAAAAGTATGTACTGTTCTCTGTGTAGCTGCTTTGCAGATTTCCAACAGGGGAATATCTCTGGCTGCTGCAATTGTAGCACCTGTGCCTCCTGTGGAGAGGGCTCTTAGGCCTACTGGGGGCTCCTAACCAGCCTTACTGTAACAGAACTGGATACACTGCACTACGCCGCATGAAATATTCATTTTAGAGGCTGGTTTCCCTTTTCCCACATCCCAGTAAGTCAGGAACAGCTGTTGTGTGTCCTGTCTGTAGGCTTTTTTTTTTTTTTTGAAATTTATGTTTGTAACTCCCCAACACCCTGCAGACCCTGACCCTTCGGGATCGCCAAGGAGTCATCCTCCTGCCTCTCTCGCCTTACCCAATACTTACCTCCCTGTCCCCATGGAGCTGTGGCTCCCTCCCCCCCGAGTGGGGCTGAGGTGGGGCAGCAAGCACCCTGATACTGTAAGTGGTGTCAAATGGGAGGTAGTCAGGTAGGTGAGGGCACATAGGAGGCACACTCTGGGTGCTCCTTCTTCCCGGCATCTGCAGCCTTTTTCACATTATCCTATAGAGGAGTGGCACGCACCCCTACACACACCTACGCAAAGGCATCACTGCCGGCATCACCACTCTCCATTTCCCGATGTCAGCTCTGTGCCTGCTGTGCCCCTGGCTTCCACCAGAGGCCAGTCAGGCACCAAGTGTGGACCCCCCTTCCTCCCAGGAGAGGAGAGCTGTCCTCAGGACATTCAATCCTCTCCTTCCCCTGCCAACCCCCGACGGCCTGGGCTCGTTCCCAAACCCGGGTCGCCGGCATAGCACGAGGTGTGGTGTCCAGCGCCTCAACCTTCAGCGCCATCGGGCCAGCACGCCTGTGGGCTCTGGTGTGATCAATATAGTAGCTTAAAGTTCTTTTGACATCCAGGCTATGCAGCCTGCATTCCCCTGAACTACAATGTTCACTAAAAAAGACTGGCAAAGTGACTGACTGGATCAGATGAAAGTCAGAAACTACCTTTGGTAGGAACTCTCTGTTAGTTCTAAGCACCACCATATCTCTGTGAAGGAGATGTAGTTCAGCTCTGTACACAGCGCATGTAGCACACTAATCTGGCTGGCTGAAGTAATAGCCACCAGGAAGACAGCTTTCCAGGTCACAAATTTCAGATGTGCTGTAGCCATAGGCTCACAAGGGGGTTCCATAAGCTGGGCAATGCAGACATTAAGGCCCCATGATGGCACTGGCTCCCTGTGAGGGGGTACAGGTGGGCCAACCCCTTGAAAAACTTCTTAAAGATGGGGTTGGTTGCCATAGAGACACCTTTGCCAGCTGAAGTATAAGCTGAGACCGATCCCAGGTGAACTTTGAGGATGGTAGGCTGTAGGCCCAGAGAGTGTAGGTAGGTGAGGTAGTCCAACAAGTTTGGTAAACCCACCTGAGAAGGTACTAGACCATTATCAGAACACCATATGGAAAACCTCTTCCATTTGGCTTAGTCGACTGGTGCCCTTGATTAATCACCAAATGACCATTACTATATGTAAGAACGATTTTAAAGCTGCCCCCATAGACTATAATGGAGTGCGTCCCCGCACTCTCCCTAGGATCACGTCATAACCTGGCTGAGCGCGGGGGCAGAGTGTGGGTGGCTCTTCAGACTAGAAAGTCCGAGTGACCCAGTGAGGCTAAATGTACGAAGGCTACTATGTTTAAACAATTGGAATATTTTTGGTCATCTGTACATTAACATCATTCCGCAGAGGTAAGGTATAGATACATCAGGTGCAAAACTCACTGAATTCAACTTGGTGGATATCTTTAATAAAGAAATAAGGCATGAGGAGAAAATATTAATTCTAAATATTTCATAATTGAAAGGCTTGCCTGTAATTATGTGGGGGAAGAGCTCCTCCCCCACAGTCTATTTAAACAAGCAGCTGTCTCCCACTCTGCTTAGAGCGAGTCGCAGTCGCCGTCGTTTCGCTGTGGGTCTGGGGCTCCTCCCCCCATCTTCATTTTTTCTTTGTTGCTGTTTCCCTTCCTCCTTCTCCCTTTGCCCTGCGCTTCCTCCGTTGCTCCTGTCTGTTGGGAGAGTGGTTCTCCCTCCCTGCCTGTGTTTTCTCTCTTCGTTCTGCCTTGTTTCCTGCTCCTACCTTATTCCTCCCCCTCTTCTTTGAGCAGCCCCAGCTCCACTCCAGTACGTCGCCGCTCCATTCGCCACCGCATCATCGACCTCCTGCTTCAGTCTGTGGGGTTTTTCCATTACTGCTCCTCCTAGCTTGCTCCTATGCCTCTTCAGTTTCTGCTGCCCGCACGACTTCGTCCTCCAGCTGCTTCGACTGCCGGCTTGCCCGCTGCTGGCTCCTCTGCTGCATTGCCTACTTCTGTTCCCCGTTTCTCTGCTGGCTCAGTCTCCTCAGTGGATGGACCATGCATCCAGTGTCCTGCTGCTGCCACAGACGAGCTCTCCTTCCTCCGTGCTACCACTCCAGCTCACCTGTCCTCTTCCTTCTGACTGCTTCTACCTCTGCTCCATGCCGCTCGTTCGCATTCAGGATGCACCGCTTCCGGACTACAGGAAAGCATTACCGGAGCCTCTTCACCCCTTTCTCCGCTCACAGCTGCAGCTGCCTTGCTCATCCTGAGCAATACATCAGGATATTAGCACTAATCGCTGCCGCAGTGTGTCCGTGCTTTCAGCCTTCCGGTCATGGATGTCTTGCAATCTACTCATTTAGTCGCTCCTGCATTATGCTGGCCCTGGCCTGCCCTTAGTCGCACAGCACACTAAACATAATGTCTACTTGCTGCTGCAGTCAATATGCACTTTATGCTTACTGTAGCGTCTCTACGCATTGCTAGCAATTGACAGACATAGCGCCTTGGCTAGTGCATTTCATACCATTTCTGTTTAGAAGTTGCTACCAGGCATGATTTACTTTCTTTCTGGAACTGTAGTATATTGTGTAGTCTTGAACTGCCACTAGTGACTTCTGCATTGCTACTCATTGGTAGTGATAATGCATTGCTGAACCACAATGTCAGCCTGTTGTACTCTATACATTGCTAAATCTTTATTGCTCAGCTACGCCTCCCCATTGCTCTGACCTGCCATGTAAAGAGTGGGACTGGCTGCTACTCTACTTACCTTGCTAGCTCCCCTACGAAGGGTCCACTGCACATGCTAGCTTCTGTAGGGCTAGCTGCCCTTCCATTTACCTTCCCAGCTGCCTTACGTGGGATCCAGCTGCATGCTAGCCTTCGTAGGGCTTGACTACTTTATCATTCCTTATCAACTGGCCTACACGTAGTTATCAGCGCCCTCTGGACCAGCAGACATTGTTCCTTATATGACCTGCCTTTGCCCATCGGGCTGGAAGGTTTCCGGCTCGTCGCTTGCTTCTACAACCTGCCTTCGCCCATCGGGCTGTGAGGTTTCCTGCTCATCGCTTGCTACGACCTGACTTCACCCATTGGGCTGGGAGGTTTCCTACTTCTCCACTTGCCTGCTAGTTCTGCTTGGGCCTTGAGATTCACAGCTTTTTGGCATGCCTTCGCCTTCGGGCTGAGAGGTTTACATGTTTCTGCTTCCTGCCTCACTCTGTTCAAAGCTTGGCGACCCTCACATCTACTATGCGCCTACTTGCTGCTGTCTCGGCCGACCAGAAGCTACTTTCCTGGATTACATCTGACGTTTACTCTTCATCATATGTTTTTGGATGTTTGCCCTGCTGCCTCAGCCATGGACTTACTGCTCATTCCCTTTCCAAGACACTTGGTTGGCGTCCCCTGCAGTCTTTCATTATCATGATGGTGCTCTAACGGATTCAGACCTGTGACAAAGCTACTTCATTTGCTTCAGCCTCTTCAGTTGTCTCCATCACAGACTGGTTTCCTGCATCGAACTTTGCATACCTTCAGTTTTGGATGTTATTCCTCTCGTCCAGTTGCCGTATCTGCTTCAGTCTCTTCAATCCGATCCCTGCCTTCCTTGATCTCGATACATCGGTCCTCAGCATAATTCCTTCTCTATCTCTGCCTTACGGCTGCAATACTACTGTGCTCAAGGATGATTCAAGATGCGTTTCATGGAGGCTCTATGCTGCTCTTCATTTTAGCGGACCTTCACAGGTATAGCTGCATTCCTGTTACCTAGAGCTCCTTGCCTCTCGTACCTCTCCAGCTGATTGATTGCTACACATCACGTCGAGGGACTATCTTCCAAGCTCGATTTCTGCCAGCAGACATTCCTGGGTCTGGCTGCGCTTCACGTACTGGAATCAGTCACCTCTCTCCTACCTCACTAGCTATCGGTTCAGCTGCACTTCTCCAGGGGCTCATTGCCACATCCTGTTCCTTCTCATCTGCTTTTGTTGGTGCACTCCCGGCTCCTACTGCCTCACTTCAGATTTTGCAGTTCTACTGCTTGTATTGGGCTCACCATATTTTACTACTACTTGGATGCTTCATGCCTGCATCAGTATCTCCGATTATCCTCTACAGCCTGCCATTATTCAGCGCAGTTCTACAGCCGTTGCCTGCATATCAATTCCTAAGACTATACTTCACTTATCAGACCTGGATTCATCAGTCAGTACCATAGCTACAAGCCTTCTCTCATTACACGTACTACAAGCCCTCTATTAGAACCGCTTCTTCAGTTATCTCCTTCTCAGACATTTTGGGTCTAGTCCGCTTCATGCCTCGAATTTGCCTGCCCTTAGTTCTTCATGTTATTCCTCTCGTACAGTTGCCATGTCTCAATCTCCATCTCTCAAGGTGAATTTGTACCATCCAGCTGATGGATTCCTGCGCATCACCAAAGGACTACATCGCTTGATTTCTGCCAGCAGACATTTCTGGGTCTGGCGGAGCTTTCCATGCTGTACTCAGCTGCCACTCTCCTATCCCGCCAGCTGTCTATTAGCTACATTTTCTTCAAAGGCTGGTTACCACGTCCTGTTCCTTCTCCTTTGCCTACATTGCTGCAATCCTGCTCCTACTACCTATCGCTTTGGATTCAGTTCGACTGACTTCATTCATTTGGGCTCACCTCATTCTACTACTTGGACGCTTAATAAATCGCACCAGTGTCTTCGATTATCATATAGCATGAAATTCCAGCTCAACTCTACAGCCATTGCTTCATATCAATTCCTAAAAGATTATATTTCTAATCAGAACTGTATTCGTCACTCGATAGCCTGGCCTCAAGCCTTCTCTCATTTCGTACTATACAAGCCCTATTAGAAACCTGGAAATCATACTACTTCTAATTCATCCTGCCTTGTAGACATCAAGCTTGGATGCAGTTATCTTCCGGTCTCTTGTATTGATTTCGTCAGTCATCAACTTCATCAAACCATCATTCAAATCCTTGGATTATGCCCTCTATCAACTGAAGTACGGAAGACAGTTCTTCAATATATCTACACTCCATCATTCCAAATTATACATGGATTCTCGGACTTGGACTTTATTGGAAGGAAATTATTTCACTGGACATTTACAATTCAGCTTTCTTAAGCTCCATTCATCTAGATTGAAGTCTACTAATTTGAATTCATATTTAACCGATTAATTTAGTTTAATTAGGATCTCTCTCCTTTAGTATGCCCAGAAGGACGGGCAGGTCAGTAGCCATGGATCCTCAGAGGTTTCCCCCAAGGGGGGTTTTCCTCTCCTGAGTGCTACTGGTCACACTCTCCGGAGTTGGAGGAGGTGATCATCTATTCTTATCATTAAGGTGTTATGCACGACTTCTTCAGCATTCAGTTACTGAACAATCGTTGATATTTATTCTTTTTGGGGCTCCATAATTCTAATCCAAGCCTCCTTCCTACAGGTGGGATACAGAGAAAGGCCAAAACCATCAACTATTATCAAATGACTTAATTCAAGCATCCAAGTACCTAAGCACATCATTATATGCTGGCCTCTGTATCCAACAACCATCTACATCATTTCACTATATGTTACATAAGCACTGAGTTATGAACCACACATAATTGAAAGGCTTGCCTGTAATTATGTGGGGGAAGAGCTCCTTCCCCACAGCCTATTTAAACAAGCAGCTGTCTCCCACTCTGCTTAGAGTGAGTCGCATTCACCCACCATCCTCCCCGACACCTCCTCCTTCTGAGGCACTCTTATCCCACCGGGGGGCTCCATAATTCTAATCCAAGCCTCCTTCCTACAGGTGGGATACAGAGAAAGGCCAAAACCATCAAATATTATCAAACAACTCAATTCAAGCATCCAAGTACCTAAGCACATCATTATATGCTGGCCTCTGTATCCAACAACCATCTACATCATTCCACTATATGTTACATAAGCATTGAGTTATGAACCACACATAAATAACACTAATAATGTACGGCATAATGCATTTTAACAGCAATCTCACCTGAACCAGCTGCAAATCAAAAACTATTCCAGCAGTCAGTTCCATAAATAAATATGTCCCATATTTGGCACAGTGCCGAGGCTATCGGCATGACCGTCTCCATCCCATACAAGTCCTTGCATTTTGGACTGTAGACATGCAGTCCACCCCTCTTTTTTTTCTTTCTATACTTTAGTGACAGCTGAAAGTAAAATTCTGGATTGGTGTCTGAAGAATGTACGCAGAGAATAACAACATACTCTGACACGTTCAAGTACTTGCACCACTTTCATTGCTGTTGAACCAGAGAAAAGTATACATGCGGATAACTGAAGATTGGTTGCTGGCATCTTCCTGCAGTAAGGCTGGCTGTGCCAAACTGACAGCTTTGAATAAGAATGGCATGTTAATGATAGAACCAACATGGTACCAACAGTTTTATTTTGGAAACATATATTGAGGGTCACATTCAGAATTATGGCACCACTTTAACAAGTTCTGCAAAGCGGATTTGAAAATGATGTTCTTGCTATCACTGTCAGGGGTGATGTTTGGGTCAAGTGTAAGTGACATGTCACACTCCGCAATATCTATGTCAATATCATCATTGTCATGTCCAAATGGTGATGAAGGCACATAGTCTGAATGGATCCGGTCAGTAACATCGCGGAACAAAATAAAGTGGTCAAAAATAAAGTGGCAAAAACAGTGTCACCATCAATATTGGCAGCACAAAATGTAGCATGCCAGAACAAAGCAGGCCACATGACACACAGGTAGCAAACAACATCCACCGTATGGAGACATTGCACTGGAACACACAGCAGCAGGCACCAGTGTACAGAAACAGCACAGGGGTGCAGGGAGTTGGAACAGCAACACGCAGGACAGGGGAGATGGCATGCTGGCTTGTGCTCTTGGCCCCTTGCATTATGCACGGCCATCCACATCGTGGCCATGATCCACTTGTCCTCCAGTGGTTACCCTGGTGTACTGTCTCCATCACTCGGCATTCTGGGTGGGGGTACCTCATCATGTGGGTGCCTGTGCCATTAGATTACCATGGTAGGTGTCCAGTGGCCTGCTTCCCACAGTGGTAGTTGAACCCTGCCCTGTTACATCTCCCTGCACCCCGTGCTGTTCCTGTGCACTGGTGTCTGCTGCTGTATGTTTCAGTGCAGTGTCTCCATGTGGTGGATGTTGTTTGCTACCTGCGTGTCATGTGGCCTGCATTGTTCTGGCACACTACATTTTGTACTGCCAGTATTGATGGTAACACTGTTTTTGCTGCTTTATTTTTGACCACTTTCTTTTGTTCCGCAATGTTACTGGCCTGAACCATCTGAATGACCTTCTGCTTTGAATTCCTTATTGGAATCCTCCAACGATGATGTATTGAAGTACATGTCATTATCCAATAAGTTATTGGTGTCGTGATTCCATACTGTTAAAAGGGAACTGTCATCAGCTGGGTTTCTTAATGTCTGAAAGACCATAAACAGCTAATTTGAGTGAGCGGTTATGTTTACCTGTGAGTCTTTGCAGTCCACAGTTATTCATATGTAAATCAGCCTGTAATTAAGGACTGGGGGCAGCCATATGTTTTAGGCTCCTGACAGGAAATGATGTCACCGAGGATCTTGGCCCTCCATTGACTTTAGGTTAAATAGGAAATTGTCTGTTTTATTAAGTGTGTTTTAAGGTGTTATTACAACACTTTCTACATTTATAATATTTGTTTTGTATGTGCATTGAAACTAGTGAGTTATCACCTTTACATTTCAAACTGTTAGTAAAAATAATCCATCTTTATTGTTGCTTTAACCTCTAGGCTATATTGCCAGCTGATCATTAAAAACTACACATCTCAAGGCTGGCTTTTTGGTGCCAACAGGTATTGGGGGCCCATATCAGGATCTCTAAACCATGTCTGTTTTCATGTCAGTACAGATTTCTGGGGCTGCCACTGCACCAACTTCTGTCTTTTTCCATTCCCTCTCTTACAGCCTTTTCTCTTACAATTTCAGGTGTGAACTCAGGTCTACAAGATGTAAGTGTGGCTACATACCTACTGGCCTGGCATCATGGGGCCAGCCTTGAAATATGAAGTTTTTGCTTATCAGCTGGCAGTACAGCTTAAAGGTTAAAGCCAAGAGCTGTGAACTAGCTTTGTTTATCCAGCAGAATGGGTTTTGATTCCATCATGCTCTACTTGTATACTGTGTGACCAGAGCAAGTCACTTAACCTCCCTGTGCCCCCAAAACACATCCAGGAACAAGCTGTAGCGGTGTGCCTTTCCTGGATAGAGACAGTAAAAACAATCTGAGCATATGTTATGATTCTGAAAATATTATGCTGAGGGTTGAAGCTATGGATGCCACACCTCATGCCACACCTTGTGCCACGCCAGCAACTCGGTGTTGGGAGCGACCTCTGGTTGCCGGGGGTCAGAAGGAAAGGATTGAGCATCCAACAGACTGCTTTCTTCTCCCAGAGAGGGGAAGGCTGTAATCCCACTCCTTGGCTGCCCCCTAGTGGAGGCCGGAGGGCAGCACCAGAATCAGTGAGGCACAAGAGTGCGGGTACGTGGCGTGCATGTGCCTCCACATGTGCACACTCACTCTGCAAGGGAGAGAGGGCAGGGAGAAATCCGGAAAATGGAACTGGCAGGCTCCATGATAGCCTGGTTACAACCCCGTTTTCAGCTTAACCCGGCTTCCGGATTGTGCTCCAGGGGGGGGACAGCCGGCACTCTTCCCTCCAGCCCTGCCACAGTGGGGAATCCATTGGGGAACTGCCGGGGAAGAGCTGGATCGGGGGTGGCTGGGCTCTGAAGATGAGCCCTCTGAGAGGGGGCCAGAGCTGCCTGTCAGTTTCGAGGGTGGAAAAATACAATAACAAATAAAAATAAAGTACCTCTGAGCAATATAATTATTAAGCAATAATTAGATGTAAGGGCTACTCACAGCCATTCAAAACATATAACATAGCCATACAAGAATTACTTCAAGCTGTGACAGTACTGGGAGTCACTATCCACAACTTGATGAGGGGACCATGGCTACTGATGAAGTGGCAATGGCTACAGGGTGTTGACGGTGCTGGTGTCCACCACAGTACCTGTGGCAAATATGCACTTCGGGAGATAGCGGGACACACAGGAGATGCATGTTAAGGAAGAGGACCTTTTTGGTTTTTTAGTTTTATTAATGGCTCACCACATTCAAGCTTTGTTACTTTATAAAATTTGTAAGAAACATCACTTGCTGGGATTTTTAGTACATAGAAACATAGACTTTGACAGCAGATAAAGATTGCTTGACCCACCTAGTCTGCCCATTCTCTATGTATTGGATAAGCTGCAGATGCTAGTTAACCAACAGCCTACTTCCTCCTACCATTCACTATAATTGCCTTATGTCTGTCCCATGCATTCTTGAATTCCCCAACTGTTTTTGACCCCACAACCTCCTCAGGAAGGTGGTTTCATGCGTTCACCACCCTCTCTGTGAAAACATACTTTCTGACGTTGCCCCTGAGCCGTCCCCTGTCTATCTTCAAATTGTGCCCCCTTGTTCTTGCACATCTCTTTCTTTCAAAGATGCTCCCGTCTTGAACTTTGTTGATTCCCTTGAGGTACTTGAATGTTTCTATCATGTCCCCTCTCTCCCTCCTTTCCTTGAGGGTATACATATTAAGCTCTTTCAGTCTCTCCTCATATGGCTTCTTTTGCAGACCCTGCACCATTTTAGTTGCCCTCCTCTGGACTGCCTCCATCCTGTCTATGTCCTTATGGAGATGGGGTCTCCAGAACTGCATGCAGTACTCTAAATGGGGTCTCGCCAACTGTCTGTACAGAGGGATAACAACTTCCTGTTTTCTGCTGGTGATACCTCTCCCTATACATCCCAGTATCCTCCCATCCCTCCCTACAGCCTTCTTACATTGCTTGCCAACCTTAAGGTCATCTGATATGATTACCCCCAGGTCCCTTTCCATTTTTGTTGTTATTACTACCTCCCCCCCCATTGTGTAATCTTCCCCTGGGTTTTTGTTTCCCAGGTGCATTATTTTGCACTTCTTTGCACTGAATCCAAGCTGCCATACTTCTGACCATTCCTCCAACCTTGCCAAGTCCTTTCTCATCCTTTCCACGCCTCCTTGTGTGTCAACCCTGTTGCAGATCTTTGTGTCATCTGCAAAGAGGCATACTTTTCCTTCCAGTCCCTCTGCAATGTCACTTATAAAGATGTTAAAGAGGACTGGACCCAGTACTGAGCCCTGAGGTACTCCACTAGTAACCCCCCTTTCTTTGGAATGTGTTCCATTCACTATTACCTTCTGTGTCCTGTTGTGCAGCCAGTTTACTACCCAGGTTACCACCCAGGGACCCACTCCCAGGCTGGCTAACTTGATTATTAATCTTTTGTGCAGGACTGTGTCAAATGCCTTGCTAAAGTCTAGGTAGACCACATCCACAGCCCCTCCCTGGTCTATTACTTTGGTCACCCAGTCAAAGAAATCAATTAGATTCATCTGACATGACCTTCCTGCTGTAAATCCATGCTGCTTTGGGTCCTGTGCCCCGCTGGCCTCTAGGTACTTAACAATTCTTTCTTTCAGAAGTGATTCCATCATTTTCCCTACCACTGAGGTCAAACTTACAGGTCTGTAGTTTCCTGCTTCTGCCTTGCTCCCACTTTTGTGAAGGGGAATCACATCTGCCCTCCTCCAGTCCTCAGGTACTGCCCCATCCTGCCATGATCTGTTAAAAGTGTGGTCAGTGGTGTCACTAGGTCCTCCCTTAGTTCTTTTAGGATTCTGGGTGAATCCCATCAGGTCCCATTGCTTTGTCCACCTTGAGTTTTAGGAGTTCTTTCAGGACTCTTTCTTCTGTGAATGGACTGGTGTCAACCCCCCTACCCAGAGTGCTTCTATTGTCTGGTTTAGGTAACTCCTCCTCATCTTCTTTTGTGAATACTGAGCAAAAGTATTCATTCAGTATCTCTGCCTTTTCACTGTCTCCCTCTGCCCACCTCCCCTCTCCTTTATTAATTTTCACTATCCCTCCCTTAACCTTTCTATGCTCCCTAATGTACCTATAAAAGGTTTTATCCCCCTTCTTAACTGAGTTGGCTATTTTTTCCTCAGTTTGGGCCTTTGCTAGTCTGACTGCCTTCCCCACTTCTTTCTGCTTTAATTGATACAGTTCTCTGTCATGCTCCTTCTGTGATTCCTTATAATTTTTGAATGCAGCCTTTTTCTCCCTAACCTTCCCTGCCACCTTTTTTGAGAACCATAGTGGTTTTTTACTCCGCTTTGTCTTCTTTGTTTCACACAAAGGCTTGTTGCCTCTATGATGGCAGTTTTGATTTTTCTCCATTGTTCTTCCACCCCTCCTTTTTGGTCATTTGCTAGTGCATTTTTCAGGTATTCACCCATTTTGCCAAAGTCAGCTCTTCTAAAGTCCAGTATCCTTGTTTTTGTATGGCTTATCTCCATGGTTGTGCTCATTGTGAAGCACACTGTGCAGTGGTCGCTTGTTCCCAGATGTCTACTGACTTCTAAATTTGTGATCCTCTCTCCATTTGAGAGTACCAGGTCTAGTATTGCTCCCTCCCGAGTGGGTTCCAACACTAGCTGTTTAAGACTCTGCCTTGCAGGGCATCAGAATGACCCTGCTCTTGGATGTGGCTGCAGTACATGTTATCCAGTTAACATCTGGCATATTCAGGTCCCCCATCAACAGTATCTCCCCTTTTTCAGCCACTTTGAGAATGTCCTCTATCATTTTGTTGTCCATTTCCTCCCCTTGAGATGGGGGTCTGTATACTACCCCTGTGCGGATTGTGATGCCATTCTCTGTCTCCAAGGTGACCCAGAGTGCCTCTTGTCCTCCCCCTTTACTTTTTAGTGCTGTAGCTTTGATCCCTTCCTTATGTATAGAGCTACTCCACCTCCTCTTTTACCTTCCCTGTCCCTTCTGTAGATTGTGTACCCTGGTATGTTGACATCCCAGTCATAGTTCTCGGTGTACCATGTTTCTGTGACTGACACAATATCCAATTGTTCATCTTCCATCAGGGCTACTAGCTCAGGAAGCTTGTTTCCCAGACTACAGGCAGTGGTACTCATTGCCCTCCATTTAATGTTGGCTTTATCCTTTTTTCCCCATCCCTGCTCTTATTGTCCTTGTTTTTTTTTCCATTTACCCCAGTTCTGCCCTGTGTTGAGCTCTGTACCTTAGTGTTTACCTTACTACCTGCCATGTTGTAACTACACCATTCTTGCTCACTACATCTGTGAAGGTCTACTGAACTGGATTTTCTGCAAAACATCACCACAAGGTATTTGCATTTTCAATTTAAAATCAACTTTTTGGAAGCTATCCCAAGCAAAACAGAAATCAAGCAACTAGGTCTGACAAACTCCAGTGACTCTGGGTCCTGCTCAAATCCACATTTTCATCTGGCTTGCTCCCAAGGGATCTATTTGTGGGCTTTTAAACAACCTCTTTAAATAACAAAGGAAGCACAAGGACAAAATGATTTTATATCCTACACTTGTACTTGAGTAGGTGTGCCCCAGGCTATCAATGTAATGGGGCTGGGGAGTGCATGCCTGCAAGGTCTTGCATAGCCAAAGCCTCTTGTCAATCCCTGCCTAGCTGTGACCCTGAGTGACCTCCGTCATGAGTTGAACCAATGTTGTACCAACAGTCACACCATGTCCAACAGCTGTCTGGGGGTTGCCCTCGTAACTTTTCTTGTCCTACTTTGCCTTGACAGAATTACACTATCCAGATGGAATGAGGATGGCTTAAATAAATCTAGGACCGAGCACTATAATTTTACTTTCTCCAACCTTATTGTTTATAATGCAAGGATACTACAAACTAATCTTCTTCTCTACCAAAAGGGCTGTCCCTACCGTTCTCTCTATATGTTTAGGAAACTACGGAACAAGTCTGCATTATCCCATCCTTTTCTAAACGTGGGGCTGTGGTTCCTTGTCATCATTGCCATTCTGCTATCTGGGGATATAGAGACAAATCCTGGGCCACTAGATGCTTACTTCTCAGCAGATGACATATAGTATGTCCAAACATGGGCTGTTAATTGCACACTTGAATATAAGAAGTTTGATGTGTCACTTCGTGGAACTGGAATCATGGGTCAAACTGTACAATCCTGATATCCTCTGTCTCACTGAGACCTGGCTAAAACCATTGGTTACTGACTCCCTCTGCTCCCTGCCAAATTACTCTATTATTCGAAGGGACAGGATATTGAACAAACGTGGTGGTGGAGTTGCTCTGTACTACAAAAATAATCTGACTGTCTCTCTTCTCGTTATCCCGGATGCTCAATTGGTATGTGAATACTTGCATGCTACCCTTGCGTTGGGAGCCAAGAAACTGCATGTTATCTGTGCGTATAATCCCCTAGTGGGAGGGACTGTGGGTCTACAGTACCTGTTGGAAAATACCTCTCAGAATTTTAATCATAATGAGGTTGTCATCTTAGGGGACCTAAACTTAAACTGACTTGGGGCAGCTCTCAGTTCTCTTCAATCTCTGACTCATAGCTAAAACCTGCATCAGATGGTAACAGTGCCGACTAGAAGTCTGTCTTCATCACCACTAGGCATACTATTGGATTGGGTGCTGGTAAACTGGATCGAACACATCTCAACTGCTGGTACTCTTGCTGATGCCTTAACTAACCACTCTCCTACTTCTGCATCCTCTCCTTGGGGGCACCTCCATATCCTCCACCACGTCTCATCACTCTCACAAACTTTGCTTATCTAGAACAAGAGGTGTTTCTGTATGACGTCTCCAGAATTGATTGGTCAGAGAACTATCTATCACACTTTCTCAGGATGCTCTTAACCTCATCATCACTAAATTCCTTACGGCTCAATGTAAATATGCCCCAAAGATCACCCGGAGAGTGAGGGGTAAACAAGCAAGATGGCTAAACAAAGACTTTCTCAAAAGTTTGCACCTTAGAGATAAACTCTGGAAGCACTACAAAACATCAGGCCAGCAAACAGATTTCAATGCTTACCGTACGTTACGGAATTCATGTAAAAGATAAGTCAGAGCTGTTAAGAGCAAGTACTGTAAAGACCTACTGATTAACTCGGCCAATGATCCCAGAAAATTCTGGTCACACATCAAATCCTTCCTAGGATCCTCACAGTCAACTACCCCTGGTGATATGCTGATAAATGATGTGCACCGCAATGACTCACAAACCATAGCTAATTCTTTCAACCTGCATTTCTCTGATCTCTCCCAATATACCTCTTCCTTCGATCCCACTGCAGTGTCCTCCCACTCCTCATCAGGAACCTGTCTGGATGAGTTGGAAGTGTTGTCCCCTGTGCCTCCTTATACTCCTACATTCTCTGATCATACCAGCTCTGGCTCAGACTCCCTTGGACCCCACCTCTTGAAACTTGCAGCTCCCCTTATTGCATTACCACTGGCCAAAATTTATACGTTATCACTTTCAGTTTTCATTCATTCACATATCTGGACTGACTTGTACGGTATGGGCTGCATGCCCATTGGCTCCTGCTCTGAACCAATGGGCGTGCAGCCCTACCAGCTGTCAGTCGGCGGGTGGCAGGCAGGTGGTGGTGCTGCCCACTGGCTGACGGGGAGCGAGGTGGTGGAGCCCGTGGGCGGGTGGGTGGGGCCACTAGATCACCAGACCATGATCAGGCTACTGCAGTCCACTGGACCACCAGGATATTGGACTTTGGGGAGGTCTGATGCCCTTGATCGGGCTACTCGGAGGTGGGGTACACTTCTGCCCATGATCGGGCTACTCGGGGGGTTGGGGGTACACTTCTGCCCACGATCGGGCTATGGGGGAGAGACATACAGTTATGCCTGCGATTGGGTTAATCGCAGTCCACTGGACCACCAGGGATTGGAGCCATTAATTGTCCCTTACGGGACATCCCGCGATCGGGCTGCAGGGGGCGTTGGTCCCCGACGGCTGCTGCCTGGCAGAGCGCCAGGCGCAAGTCGTCGGGGATCAGTGCACCTGCATGCTAATGGCATGCAAATGGGGCCGTAATCAGATGCAAATGGCCCCCCATGTGCCTTGCATAAATTATGGCCCCATCTGCATGTCACCCTTTGAATATCGCAAGTGCTGTGCATGGCGCAATGGAACTTGCGCCACCGCATCTCAATGCTCCATTCTGACCACTTGCGCTGGTACAGTTCCACTGCGCCATGCACACTGGGGGTGGCAGGGCGATATTCAAAGCAGTTGCGCCATAGTGCAACTCCGTTGAATATCGCCTGGCTACACCCCTGCGCAACTATTTTGAGTGGCGCAGGGGCTTGCACCACAAAATGGCGCAGTTTGAATATCTGGGCCATTGTATGTAAAGCGCTTTACTTTGTATGTTCTGATATATTGTATCCTCTTTAACTCATTGTATGTAAAGCACTTATAATTTGTTATCCTGTTAAGTTTCTGCATGTCTGTACTCTCCCGGGTTGTGCCTGAAAATAGTCATTTTATGGCTAGTGCACTTACCCGGTTAACAAAAGCTAAATAAATAAAAAAAAAACAATGATAACATGGACTATGGGATCCAGGACTTTTACATACATAAAACTTCTAAACATCCCCATGGGTTCCAAAGGAACACAGAGTGCTGGTAGATGAGAGACTCCTTCAGAAGAGGGAACAGAACCCCTCTCCCCCCCCACCCCCCGAGACAGGAGCCACCAGTTACAGAACAACAAAATATCCCATCCACTTCCTCTACAGACATGCCTCCCCCTCCTCCTGTTCCTGAACCAGAATTTACTTAATTGGCTCAGAAAAAAGGAAGGAGGCCAAAACAACTAGTAAAACCCATGCAAATTACTGAAGCTGAACCACTTACTGAACAAAACAGATTTGCGGTCTTTCAATGAAGGGAAACAGCAATGGAGGGTGACGTGGACACAGAGTCAGAATCTTCTACCCAAATGGAAACAAACTCAGATAATGACCAACCTTTGGAGAAACAAACTAGATCTTGGAGAAGAAGGATGGCTCCCGTGACGCGAGCAAAAAACCTCCTTGAAACTAGTCCCCTCAGGCTCCTTCTCACAGTTTACGTGTGGCATCATTTTTTTTAGAATTTCATTTTTATTGAGTTTTCAGCATACATAGTCGACATATCAGACTGTTTACATTTTCCAGGTTTTACATATAATATTGGAATCAATTCCAGAAAGCATTTGTACAGTAGGTTTATAGCTTTATGACAGAGGCCTCTATTGCATTAGCTTTAATAATTTAGATAAAAAAAATTAAAAGTTGAAATACTCCATGCCCATTATGAGAGATCAATCTATGACACTTAATATTGAATTGAGAGGACCATTTGATCTGCAGCTTAAAAAGAAATTTCATATTAATTAGCAACACATTCTGCGTTCTTGCATGTGAAGAATTATCCTATTTCCCATCAATCATTCCACTTAAGAGAGAGGGAATGGCAGAAAGGTACAGTGGGAAGATTATATGTGGGGGTCCCTGCTGCTGAGTTTTCTGGGCGTGATAATGTGCTGAGAGTAGGTGTTTTTGGTCGTGGGAGTTATTCAATCGGATTTGAAGGCTGATCAAGGAGGGTACTTGTGCAGGGATTCGAGTTGGGGGAGGCAGGGAATCATAATAATGGCATAGCTGTAAATATCTATACAAGTCCCTGCGGGGTAAATTGTATTGGGTTTGAATTTCAATAAAGGACCATACTTTCCCCTGAGTTGTGACCTGTGAGAGATATAATAAGCCTAGTCTTTCCCACACTAAGAACCCATGATCCATTCTGTTAGGGATGAACTGGTCTAGGCTTGCTATGGGGCATATAAGGGGTATAAAAGGCTCTAGGTGTTGTGAGCTCCTTATAATTCTCCAAGCATTTAGGTAGTGAATTATCCATGGGTTCGTGAGGTTGGAAGGGAGAGGTTCATTGTGTTGCCCATATATTTTCCCGAAATGGTCCCTGTTATTAATAAGAGACACTTCAATTTCTGCCCAGTGTGGGCTAGTTATGGCGTTCTGCCTTGCCATCAAATGTGTGAGCAGAGCTGCTTTGTGATAAAGCCGAAGGTCAGGAAGTGAAAGCCCCCCTTCCGATCTTGGGAGAGTGAGCACCTTAAGATGAACTCTAGGCCTCTGCCCTGCCCAAATGAATCTTGAGATGGAGCGGTTCCATATCTGAAATGTTTTGTCTGCAAAGGGAATGGGGACGTTCTGGAATAGATAAAGGGCCCTGGGGAGGACGACCATTCTGACTAGCTCTATTTTTCTGGAGAGGCTTAGTGGTAGTGTATTCCATGCGGCCAGGTCAGTTTTAAGTTGAGAGGTGAAAGGGGCATAGTTATTTTTATAGTAATCTGCTGGGACTTGGGATAATTGAATACCTAGGTATTTCAATTTAGTCAGGGACCAGTTGCAGGGAAATAGGTTCTGTACTTAGGGGGATGGGGAGTAGTGGAATGTGAGAATCTCAGTCTTGGTAAGGTTAAGCTTGTATCCAGATACCGGTCCAAACTCGTCCAAGTCCTTATTGTTGGGTGTGGCATCACTGAATATCAATAGTCTGCAGTCCAAAAGGAAAAGACTCAGTATATATGCAAATTTTCATAACACTAGCCTGGATGTTGTTTTTTTTCAGGATGTATGATTGCATACTGAACTTGATATGGTAAATGCCATTAATGGGTGTCTATGGAGGGAGACACTTGCACAGGGGTAGGCTTTTGTTTTTTTTCCCAGATATAGGTACTCCATATTGTTGATAATGAACCAGAAAGGGCCTTTCTCCTAGATGTCAAATTAGATGAGATGGAGCTTAGATTAATTAATATATAAGCCCCACAAGGAAAATATGAACGGGTACAACTGTTTAAAAAAATTAAACCCTTTTTGTTTACTGCAAAAAACATAATTCTAGGTGGGAACTTCAACTGCAGTATGACATTACAAGATAGAGGTTTTCAAACCACCAAACCACCAAAATGTATTCTGACACCAATTTCTTAAAATAATTAATTAAGTAAACAAATGTAAAAGATGCCTTTCAGTAACTTCCTTTTGTGGTACTAGATCCTCTACAATAGATCATTTTTATGTTTGCTTGCAGGCATGTGCAAGAAGAAAAAATTACTCACCTTAGTAATGTTGTTTCTTCTAATGGAGTCTTGCTATATTATGACATATGCAGTATAACCCCAGGTTAGAACTGCTCCGGAGGTGAAAGAGTTAACTTTCCATGCAGGGCATGGAACCTTGAGCGCGAGCTCAGCTGAACACTCTGTCTGTTGTAGCTCAAACTTAAACTGTCAGATCTTTACGAGCAAAACTCACTAAGATTCTGTGTGGAAGCCGTAAACCTACACTAGCCCACTGGCTACTAACTACAAAAAACATTTTTGTTCTTGATCCCAAAATAAAGACTCAAGTCAGGGGATTCAAGAAAGAAAACTAAAACATAACACCTAAGCACCCTAAGAAAGCGTGAAAATAACGTGGGCATCTATGAAGTGCCAACATTGCACTGCCCACCCACATCCCAAAAATAGAGGTTCTAAGAGGGGCAGGCTGGGGGGAGGTCATAATATAGCAAGACTCCATTAGAAGAAACAACATTACTAAGGTGAGTAATTTTTTCTTCAAACAACATGAAGTCTTGCTATATTATGACATATGCAGATTACACAGCAGTACCTCCATGGTGGAGGGACAGAACCTACTTAGGAAATAGGCTCTGAAGCACAGCTGTGCCAAATCGAGCATCACTCCTAGCCTGGATATCCAGGGAGTAATGCTTAGTAAAAGTGTGAACTGTTTTCCAGGTAGCTGCTTAACATATCTCTAGGATAGGGATGTCCCTGGCAGCAGCCAGGGACGCAGCTGTACCTCTGGTAGAGTGAGACCCTCAGGCCTGAGGGAGGAATCTTACTCAGTTTTTCATAGCAAAATTGGATACAAGAAACAATCCACCTGGCAATGGATCTTTTAGTGGCAGGTTTGTTTTTACCAACCTCACCATAAGTGAGGAACAATTGAGGGATTCAAACCTATGACCCTTGGTACGTTCTATATAGTAACTAAGGGCTTTTTGACATCTAAACTGTGTAACTTCCTCCTCGCCAGAGGAGGAATGGTCAGTGAAGTACACAGGAAGAGACATGGATTGATTAAGGTGGAAGTCTGAAACCACCTTAGGCAAAAACTTTCTGTTAGTCCTGAGGACCACCTTATCTCTGTGAAAGGAGATAAAATCAGACTCCACTGACAATGCTTGTAGCTCACTTATGCGCCTGGCAGAGGCCATGGCTACCAGAAACACAGTTTTCCAAGTCAAGTACTTAAGCTCTGCTGAAGACAATGGCTCAAAAGGGGGTTGCATAAGCTGGGCAATGCAAATATTAAGATCCCAAGCAGGGCAGGGTCCTGAACGGAGGGTTGGTGAAGCAACCCTTTAAAAACTTGGAGAACACAGGGTGAGCTGAAAAGAAGAGGCTTACCTGCTGATAAAAAGACAGACACAGCTGCCAAGTGCACTTTAGGGTAGCTGGTCTTAGCTCAAAGAATTCAAATGCACTAAATAATCCAGAATCGTGGCACGTCAGTCGATTCTGGGAAATATGCTTACCAAGCACACCATATGGAAAATCTTTTCCATTTTGAATTATAAGTAGCCCTGGTGGAAGGCTTCCTAGAGGCCTTCAAGATTTCCAATACGCCTTGGGAAAGGTGTAGGTCAGCAAACTCTTACTCTTCAAGAGCCATGCCTTGAGATTGAGAAATTTGAGGTTCGGATACCAAACTCTCCCCTGGGCACAGGTTAACAGGTTGTGATTCCTGGGAAGACACAGGGGAAGGTGGACTGCTAAGGACATAAGGAGTGGGTACCAGGGCTGCCTGGCCCAATCTGGAGCAATCAGGATCATCCTGCAGGGTTGAGACCTGATTTTTACTAGCACCTTGAAAAGAAGAGGGAAGGGGGGAAAAGCATAGAGAAACTTCCCTTCCCAACTGAGTAGGAAGGCATCCAGAGGGACTGAGCCCAACACTGGGGGCCTGCAGCAAAAAAGGGGAAGTTGGTGATTGTCTGGGGCTGCAAAGAGATCTATCTGAGGGTGCCCCATCTGGCAAATACTACCTCCAGTACTAGGAGATCCAGTGCCCATTCGTGATGGCCCTGGGAAATCCTGCTGAGAGCATCCGCTAGGACATTGTCCTTGCCTGGGAGGTGAACTGCCGTAAGGAAGGCGTTCAGAGAATAAGCCAGAGACCACAACTTCATTGCTTCGGTGCACAAGGCCGTAGACCAAGTGCCCCCTTGCTTGTTGATGTACCACATTGTAGTGGTATTGTCTGTTCTGACCTGAACAACCTCGTTCTGAACAGATGTGGAAAAAACCTGGAGTGCTAGAAAGACTGCTCTGAGTTCCAACAAATTGATGTGGAGCAGAGATTCCTGAGGGACCATAACCCTGGGTAGTAAGGTCGCCCATGTGAGCTCCCCCACCCCAAGAGGGATGCATCTGTAGTAAGGGTCAAGGAATGAGACTGGGAATGAAGGGAACCCCCTGTCTCAAATTGCTCTGGTCCTGCCACCACTGGAGGGCCTGGATCAGGGTTCGAGTCACTGGGATCAATTTGGTTAGAGGAGCTGTCCTTTGAGACCAAAAGGCTCTCAAATGGAACTGAATGTCCCTCATCTGAAACCTTGCTCCCTGCACTACTGCTGTAGAAGCAGCCATGTGTCCCAGGAGCTGTAGAAAATGCCTTGCTGGTCGAGAGACCTGCAGCATGAAAGAAGAGGCCAGAGAGACCAAAGTCCTTGCTTTTTCCAGAGGGAGGAAGGCTCTGGCTTCTTTTGTGTTCAGTTCTGCGCCTATGAAGGTAAGAAGCTGGACAGGCTCCAGAACTGACTTTGGAAGACTGAGAAGGAAACCTAACGATGTAAGAAGTTGCTGAGTTACTTGTAGGTGTAGTTTGACCTGGTCTGGAGACTGGCCTACAATGAGCCAGTCGTCCAGATAAGGAAAGATGGCAATCTTTTGCCTTCTTAAGTAGGCAACTACTACTGCCAGGCATTTTGTGAACATCCTCGGGGCTGAGGTGAGGCCGAAGGGCATTGCTCTGAACTGGTAATGGCCTGAGGGCAGTTCGAATCTGAGGTACTTTCGATGGGAGCTTCTGATGAGAACATGGAAGTAGGCATCCTTGAGGTCCAGGGAGGCTAACCAGTCTCCTGGCCTTAGAGAGGGTAAAATAATTCCCAGAGTCACCATTTTGAACTTTGGTTTTAAAAGGTGCTTGTTTAGATACCTGAGATCCAGGATGGGCCGCCATTCTCCTGTCTTTTTTGGGGTAAGGAAGTACCTGGAGTACAATCCTTTGCCCTGGTGTAGGGGTAGAACCCTTTCCACAGCTCTGAGAGCCAGGAGGGAAGAAACTTCTGCTTCTAGGGCAAGTGCCTCTGATGGATTTGCAGGTGGAAAGGACCTGGTTCTCATCTTCGGAAATTTTTGAAGCTGAGAACAAGTCCCTGACTTACTACTTCCAGGACCCACTTGTCTGATGTTACAGACTTCAGTCCTGGACAAAGTAAGCCAGCCTGCCCCCTACCGGTAGTGGAGAATCGGCCCTGGCCACCCATCAGGAGCCTGTTTTACAGGGCTTTGGGTTGAGGGGTAGAAGCAGGCTTACTAGACCCCCTTCTGCCTCTTCCTCCAAAGAACCCCTTCTGGGCATAAGCAGAAGAGGAGGCCTAGGCTTGGTAAAAAGGCCTATGAAAAGGCCTGCCCCTGCCCCTGATATGCTGCCTTTGAGGAGTGGCTTGCCTTTCTTTGGCCTGCGCACTCCTATAGGTGGTCCTATACTCATCCATTTTCTTCATATAATTCTCTGTCTGCTCCCCAAACAGAGAATTGCCCACAACAGGAAAATCCATAGTCTTAGACTGGGTATCCTGTGACAGGGCAGTACATCTGAGCCAGGCCATTCTGCGAAGAGACACAGATGTAGCCATGACTCTTGATGAAACATCATTAGAGTCTACTGCAGCATGAAATTGCACCTTGGATGCCTCAATACCATCCGCAGCCACCTGCTCCAGCTCCCTGGCAAGCTGGTCAGGGGACTGTTTTGCTAGTGCCAGCACAGTATCCCATCTGGATTTCTGGTACCTAGCTGCATCGCCGATATAATTTGCCTGTCTGAGTCCTAAAGATGCTGCCATGTACTGTTTCTTTGCCATGGCATCCATCCTCCTGGAATCCTTTTCAGGAGGGTGAGAGGCTAGAGGAATATTAGCCTTGTCACAGGCTGCAGCCTGCACTACCCCCACATGGCTGCATTGCTGAGAGAGGAACTCTGTATCAGAGCCTGATAATGTATACCTTTTGTCCATCCTTTTATCAACAGGAAGGATAGAGTGAGGAGTTTTTAGAATTTTTACTGTCTGTTTCCTAAAGGATTTGTGCAAGGGAATAGACAGTCTCCTAGACTCTGGAATATCCATCATTTCTACATAATCAGGCTCTTCTTGGTCATCAACAGCTTCCTCAACAGGGAGTTGGAGAGTTTCAGCAACTTTCTTATAGAACATAAAATGAGAAGGGGACTCAGATAGCCTGGGGGGGGGGGAACCCTGAAGGTCTGTCTGGAGAGATGTCCGGTTCAATGGGCATATCCAGACTTTCAAAATCACATTCACTCTCCTCATACCCCTCTTCCCCTTCCTCTGGTTCATAAAAATCCTCAAAATCATAATCGTGAACTGGTGGAACCGTCCGAACCGAGCACTTCCCTGATGGTGTTGGTTCGGACGGAACCGGGGAAAGAGACTGGACAATTTGAATAGCTTTAGCTATTTCCTCAGCGGTTGGAGAAAAAACTTTTGGCTCCACACTAGCTGACTTTCTAGCCCTTTTAGTTGGAACCAGCTCCTCAGAGCTGGCTCTTCGTTTGCCCGAGGAAGTATCGCCCTGGTCAGAGGGCACTCCCTCAGGTTCGGTTGGAACCGAACCGGGCTGGCCATCCAGGTCAGCGGACTTTTTGGCCTCCCTTTCCCTGAGTCTACCAACTCTCTTTTCCACGGTGGCAGCAGGAAAATTCTTACAAATCTGGCAGTCTGCACTGAGGTGGTCAAACCCCATACAATATAACAATGGTGTGTGGGTCAGCCTTAGCAAAGGCTTCCCACAGAGGCCACAGTGCTGAAACCCAGTGGGTCCGGTTTTCTTTGGGTTTCTAGACATAGTGCCAGCCTAACCAAAACTTGCCCGTTAGTGGCAATCCGCCAAGCAAGACTCTCTTATCGGTTCCCAACCATGTCACGGGTCATGGAAAAAACCGTAATAAAATCCGTCTTTTTTAGAACCGGTAAGAACTGGGAACCGCACTCTAAAGGGCTAGAAAGTTAATTTAAAACCCATCTGATCGGTTCAAACCGAACCGAAAAAGACGTTTACAAGTTCCACAGAAGAAAATAAATAAGCCTATCTGTTACTTACAATACCACAGACAGAGCTTGAACCGACCGATTGCAGTTAATTTCGTAAAATAAACCAGAATTACACTTTTAACCGACAAACAAACCGAGCAGCAGGAGAAATCTCCGGAGCGACTGTTCAGTGAGGCGGAGTAAAGAATCTGACAGTTTAAGTTTGAGCTACAACAGACAGAGTGTTCAACCGAGCTCGCGCTCAAGGTTCCATGCCCTGCATGGAAAGTTAGCTCTTTCACCTTCGGAGCAGTTCTAACCTGGGGTTATACTGCATATGTCATAATATAGCAAGACTTCACGTTGTTTGAAACACAGTGCCATCATCCGGGTTTTTGTAGGTGTGGCACCCGTCTTCCAATTCAGTCAGTGTGTTTGCAGGCACGGCCGCAGTTCTCCAATGAATGCTGCAGCTGTCTATGACAGCAGTTGAAAATGCAGTGCCATACAATTGAAAGGGAGAGCTCCGCTTCAGTGAGCAGTGCTCCCCCACACACACGCACGCACGCATATTGCGTCTTCGCGCGCACACACACACACACACACTGTATGCGGCCGACGGGTGTACCCAATCCCCTGGCCGGCTCTGCTCGCGCCCCCCTCCAAAAAGTTTTCAGGTGCCATGCTGGGAGCCTCCCACCATGGCAAAATTATTTAGCCTATGGGGTGCCCAATCCCCGTCAGCTCCAGGCCCCCAAACAGTCTTTCCAGTTGCCATGCTGGGAGCCCACTCCAGCATGACAAACATCCCGCATCATCTTCCTAAAAAACAAACTCTGTAAAAAAAAAGTGTTCCTCGGTGGTCTCCTGCCCACCGCGCCCACCCTCTGCGCACTCTGCCTCCCCACACCCCACTTCACCCTATACTTACCTCCGGAGTCCAGTGCAACGATCTTCGGGACCGGAACACGTCTGCACTCTTCAAAGCCAACCGCGAACTGAAGAAATGCCGGTAAGCTGTATAATGCCATAAATAGGTTGTTTTCAACTTTGATGCATATCTCGGGCATTTTTTCGAATTTTGGCACCAAATTTTTAACATGGGGTTTTTGGGACCCCTCCTCATTAATTCTGAACTGTCATGGCGTTAATCGGGCCTGAAGGGTGATTTCACAGTCACTGCGCGAAATCACCTTTTGGGACCAATTAATGAAATGACAGTGCCAGTGTTCATAAGGTGGGCTCTCAAAAGCCTATGTTGCAAATCTGGTGAAAATTCTGAAATGACCATTTTACAAGCTGCAAGTTGTGCAGTTCCTACGCACGCCAGAAGTATGAATTTTCAACATTGCCATTTTACCATTAATCTCCTTATGAGCAGTACAGCTGTCATTTTTATATCTCGCCTAAAAATGTGTTTCTGCATGTAGCGCATAATGGCGCAGTGTTGTGTGCAAAATCAATGTATGGGACACATTAAGAAAATCACAGTGACACTGTTCATGAGCAGAGGTCTTAAAATGGGTATGTTGAAAATTTGGTGAAAAAATTCCCAAAAATGACTGTTTTAGGAGTGCATGTTGCGCAGTTCCTACGCACTCTCGTAAGTTTGTGAATTTTTTATATTTGCACTCCAGATTTTTAACATTGCCATTTTACCACACCTCCTTATGAGCAGTACAGCTGTCATTTTTCACATGTTGCCCAAAATGTGTTTCCGTGCATGTAGCACACAATGGCGTAGTCGGTGAGCGCAATCAATATTTGGGACAGATAAGAAAATCACAGTGACACTGTTCATGAGCAGAGGTCTTAAAACGGCTGTGTTGAAAATTTGATGAAAAAATTCCCAAAAATGACTGTTTTAGGAGCGCACGTTGCGCAGTTCCTACGCACACTCGCAAGTTTGTGAATTTTTAATATTTGCATGCCAGATTTTCAACATTGCCATTTTACCACACTTCCTTATGAGCAGTACAACTGCCATTTTTTTATATCTTGCCCAAAATGAGTTTCCATACATGTAGCACACAATGGTACAGTCGGTGTGTGAAAGCAATGTTTGGGACAGAGTAAGAAAATCACAGTGACACTGTTCATGAGCAGAGGTCTTAAAATGGCTACGATGAAAATTTGGTGACAAAAGTCCATAAAATGACTGTGTTACGAGTGAGCATTGCGCAGTTTCCTTGTAAGTTCATGAATTTGCAATATTTTCAGTCCAAATTTTCACCAGTGGCATTTTTCCACACTTCCTTATGAACAGTACAGCTGTCATTTTTCACAACATGGCAAAATGTGTTTTCACACTTTCAGCGCAAAAATTCGTGGTCGCTGTGGGAAATCATTGTTTGGGACAGATAAAGAAAATCACAGTGACACTGTTCATGATCGGAGGTCCCAAAATGCCTGTGTTGACAATCTGCTGTAAAAAATCCCCAAACGAATTACATTACGGGTGTGCGTTGCACAGTTTCTACACACTCTCATGCCTTCACCATTTTTTCAAATATTTTCACTACAGATTTTCAACATTGCCATTTTTTACACCTCCCCATGAACAGTACAGCTGTCATTTTTCACATCCTGTTCGGAATGTGTTTTTGCACCTGTGGTGCCAAATGCCATAGTCGCTGTGCAAAAGCAGCTTTCGGCTAACAAACTGATATTGCCACTGTTCATGAGGTGGGGGTCACAAAAAAAAACATGTTGAAAATTTGGAGTGAAAATACCAACAAATGCCTGAGGCATTAGGGTTTCTGACCATAATGCCTCACCCTGTAGAGAATGACAGGCATCAGGGCTGTGACTTGGGATTGTCTCATGCAATGCTCATACCATTCCACCCGCACCCACACCCTGCAGCCAGTGACAGGCATCGAGTTGTGCCTTGGACTCTTTGGCCCCAAAGTTCACCCCATTCTCCTATACCGCACCCATCTCATTGTATTTCCTGATGGAATGGGGTGCGCATAAGAGCCAAAGACCCCAAGGCACACCATGACACTTGTTGGTGTCTGCAGGGTAGGGTGTGGTGAAATGGTGTGGCCGTTACGCCTGATGACCCAAAGGCACACCCCAATGCCTGTCATTATCTGCAGGGTGGTGATGGGGTTGGCTTCAGTTCAATACTTCACTGCCATTCCTATTATGCAGCTCTGTAACTCCTACACTACCAATGCCAATGCCAGCAAGCAAACATTCGGCATTGACAAATGCTTGTTTTGTTTCCATTAATTTGCAGATAAAAGAAGCAATGGCTTTGGTAGTGGCCACATCAGATCATAGCTTGACAGAAATTAAGATTGCAGATGGTCCTGAACAGAGAAGGGGGCCAGGCATATGGAAACTAAATACTAGCCTATTGGAGAATCAGGCCATAGCTGAAAGTTTTAGGTATACTTTACAAGCCCATAAATCAATGTTTTTTCTATATGAGGATAAAAATTCCTGGTAGGAGGACACAAACTGGGACATAAGTGACTATTTCAAAAAAATTGGTAGGTTAAGTGGAAAGTTTACGACAGACAGATACAGGGAATTGAGAGAACACTTTCTTAAACTTTTCGCTTGGCATAGAGAGGATCTAGGGAATTTCATGATAGAATTACAGGAAATAAAAAAAGAGATGGCACAGATACAGTATGATAGGCAAAAAACATTGGAAAAAGAACAAAAATTTGGAACACGGGGAAATCGGCTCATACTAATCCATTTGATACATGTATTAAGGCTAGAGATACAAAATCCATGCCATACCTCCTGAACGAAAAAGGGGAGATTGTACATAATATCTCTGATATTATAAAAGAAATTGAAAACTTCATTACACAAAAATTTAAGGTGCACAAATTATGTAGGAAAATCCATTAGAAAATGGTTAGACTCCTGTCACCTCCCTAAAGTACCTCAGGATTTTCATAAGATTTTAACCGAACACATTACAATAGCAAAACTACAATCGGTAATTAACACTTTAAAATTAGGAATAGCCCCAAGCGAAGATGGCTCGCCAGGTCAACTATATATGGAAATAGTTGAGGAATTGGGGGTCGAGGGAGTCCCAATGTACAATCAGGCACTGGAAAACTGTATTTTACTGGACAGTATGTACAGAGGAGTTTTAAAGTTATTGTATAAATCAGGGGAAAAAGGGTATTTATTAAACTGGAGACCGATTATGCTTTTGAACACTAATTGTAAAATCCTAACTAAAATTATCTGTACTAGAGTATCATTGGTATTAGACAACATAATTCCCCAATCTCAGTTCTGTGGGGACCCCTCAAGGAGGATCTCAGATGGGTTGATATTACTCAGAGAAATGTTTTCAAGAGGTCAAGTGGAGGAAATTATGGGCTACCTTCTGAGTCTTGATCAACATAAAGCCTTTGACAGGGTGGAGTATGACTACCTCTGGAAGGTTTTAGCGGCATATAACTTTCCTGATGCAATAATAAGGTGGATACAGACATGTTATTTAAAGGCTTCTTTACTCCCTCACACTAATAAGTGGTTGGGGAGACAGTGTAGTATTTCTAGAGGCATTAGACAGGGGTGCCCTCTAAGCCCCTTATTGTACATTTTAATGATAGACCCTTTATTGTACAAACTAAACCACACGGATAACATAATAGGATTATCGTTACACAGTGAAGATTTCCCAATTTGCACAGTAGCCTATGCGGATGATTTATGTCTAACCTTATCGGATTATACATCATGTCTGGCAGCAAGTAAGTAAGGTGCTCACAGATTATTCCACAATTTCAAAAGTTGTGGCCTCCCCTCGGCCAGCCTGCCACACAATATTCACACATAATGGGAATTTCTATCCATTCGGGTTACCATAAAATCCTGGGAATATATTTTGGAACCGGGAATATGTGTAAATTTAATTGGGGTATAAAATTACAAGAAGCAAAGGAAAAAGTCAATCCATGGAACAAGCTGGAAATGTCCCCCAAAAAAAGGATATTCATGATTAAAACTTACCTAATTCCCATATTTTTATGTATCAGTAACATTCCCCACCCCACCCCCAAGAAATAGATGCTACCTTATTTGGCATTTTCTTCCAAAGTTTGTGGGGCAGTAGGCTTAACCCACTTAAAACAGGCATCACATACCAGCCATTGGACAAAGGAGGATTAAGTGTGGTAAACCCGGTTGTGTTTTTTCACTGCACATTCCTGTACATGAACATAGTACCTCTTCTAAGGAATACACACAAAAGTTGGGTCGACTGGATCTTGGACTCACTATACTCAATATTGCGTAGTTGGGAAATACACTTAAGTATTCCTAGACAGTAATGGAAGAATTGTCTGAAAGTATATGTCACTCCATTAGTAAAGTAAAACTTTGGAAAATTACAAAACCATAATTAAAAATCCTGAAAAGGAAAGAATTGTATAGCTATATTATGTCTCAATTCTATATGGAAGACACCTGGTTTTGTCAGAGGGCCCATAAGGAAGTACAGCAGATCTATAAATTGCTCCTAGGAAAAAGAACTCCACCTATAAGTGGGACCATTTGTGGCTTTGTACGCAGGGGAAGTTGGGTGTAAGAGGGAATTTAAAACACAAGAGTATACCAGAAAGGGGCTGCCCTAGAGGGAAATCATGCGTAAATACTCCTGGAACAATGGAACATTTATATTTCCAGTGCCCTTATGCTATTTCTTTTTGGAGTTACTTACAGAAGATATGGTTCACATCCCCCTTCCACCATATTACTGAAGACATCCTGTTTTTAGGTCTGTTGCCACAGACTTGGTCTCAATACCATGCAGAGATGCTAAACTTGATCATATTGTTTATTAAATTTCAATTATGGCAGGCTAGATGTGCACTTACTCTCAGGCAACAATTAATACCTGTTGAACAAGTCATATTTAACATAAACAAAGATATTCAGAGATTACAGTCTATGGATCAACAGAGAACATCAGACCAACAATACAGAATTTGGTGATTACATATAGACTGGCTTGAACAAGTCATATTTAACATAAAGATATTCAGAGATTGCAGTCTATGGATCAACAGAGAACATCAGACCAACAATACAGAATTTGGTGATTACATATAGACTGGCTTGACACGGGGTGAAGAAGCCCTAACTGCACTGATCAGGGCAACCAATACATAGTTTTTTTTTTTATATATAAGGGTTTTTCATTATCTAGAATAATCTAAAATTATTAGAAGGGGATGGATGTATGTATCAATATAAAATCTGCTTTCTAATTTTTGCTGTAGGTGAAGTCAATTCTGTATTGAGATTGTATTGCAGGTTGAGAAGACTCCCCTATTATTCTAAAGGGGGGAGGGGTCTAAATTCAGTTCTAGCTGCTCAGCTTGGGGACATAAAACAGGTAATTGGTTTTGAGGTATGATAGAACACTTATTTATGCTTTTATTTTGCTTAATATGAATTCGTATAAAGTAACACTGATTTGTAAATAGTTTCTTAAGATATAATACAAATTTCCCCTACTTTTTAGTAGGGAGGAGAAGCAAGGGGGTCATCAGCCTTTAAATGTAAGGTATGGGATCATATGCTTGCAGTAATTTACTGAAGTATGATGAAAAGACTTATTTATGTTCAAATGTCCCTTGTAATATGACTTAGTGTGATAAAACACTATTCGGTATGTATTTTGTTTCCAATTTACAGAAATTCCCCTGTTCATTCAGGTTGGGGGAGAGACTGAATTCCTGTATTTATTTGATTAGTTTGAAAGAAAAAACTACTCACCTTAGTAATGTTGTTTCTTCTAATGGAGTCTTGCTATATTATGACAATTGCAGTTTGTCCCACCATTAGAACTGCTCCGGAGGTGAAAGAGTTAACTCCATTCTAAGAATGGAACTTAGAGCACGAGCTCGGTTAGAGAAGCTCTGTCTGGGTTATTTCAAACCCAAACTATCAGATCTTTACAAGCAAAAACTCACTAAGGTCTGTGTGGAAGCTGTAACCTACACTAGCCAACTGGCTACCTAAATATTAACACCTATTGCTGGTCCCAACACAAAGACTCAAGTCAGGGACCAGAAGTAATAATATAATATAAAATAAAAACACCATACACCCCAAAACCCCAAGAAGGGTGGAAACATCTAATGGGCATAACTAGTGCCCACACTAGGCTGCCCACCCCATACCCAAGTAGAAGTTCTGAGAGGGGCAGGTTGGGGAGGTTTATAATATAGCAAGACCTGCATTAGAAGAAACAACATTACTAAGGTGAGTAATTTTTCTTCAAACAACATGAAGTCTTGCTATATTATGACAACTGCAGACTACACAGCAGTATCTCCATGGAGGAGGGACAGAACCTACTTAGGAATAGGCTCTGAAGCACAGCTGTGCTAAACCGAGCATCTCTCCTGGCCTGACATCCAGGAGTAATGCTTGGTGAAAGTGTGTACCGTTTTCCAGGTAGCAGCTTGACATATCTCTAAGATAGGGATGTCTCTGGCAGCAGCTAGAGACGCGGCTGTACCTCTGGTAGAATGAGCCCTCAGGCCAGAGGGGGGAACTCTCCCCAGTTTCTGATAACAAAATTGGATACAAGAGACAATCCACCTGGCAATTGATCTCTTAGTGGCAGGTCTCCCTTTCCGACCTCACCATAAGTGAGAAAAAGTTGGAGGGATTCGAACCTGTGACCCTTGGTACGTTCTATATAGTAACTTAGGGCCCTCTTAACATCTAAACTGTGCAATCTCCTTTCACCAGAGGAAGAATGTTCAGTGAAACACTGGAAGGGGAGATAGATTGGTTAAGATGGAAATCTGAAACCACCTTAGGCAAAAACTTCCTGTTAGTCCTGAGGACTACCTTATCCCTGTGGAAAGAAATAGTCAGTTTCTACTGACAAGGTTTGCAACTCACTTATGCGTCTGGCAGAAGTGATAGCCACTAGGAAAACAGTTTTCCAAGTTAAGTACTTAAGCTCTGCAGAAGACAGAGGTTCAAAGGGGGGTTGCATTAACTGGGCAATGCAAACATTAAGGTCCCAAGCAGGGTCCGAATCCCTAAAAGGTGGATTAGTATGAAGTAATCCCTTAAAAAACTTGGAAAATACAGGGTGAGCGGAAAGAGAGGAGGGCTTTCCTGCTGAAAAAAAGCAGAGACAGCTGCCAAATGCACTTTCAGGGTAGCTGGTCTCAGGCCCAAAGAATTAAGATGGACCATATAGTCCAAAACAATGGGCACATCAGCAGATTCCGGGGAAATATGTTTCCCAGCACACCAAATGGAAAACCTTTCCCACTTAGAATTATAGGTAGCCCTAGTGGAAGGCTTCCTAGAAGTCTTTAGGATTTCAAGAACACCCTGAGAAAGGTGTAGGTCAGCAAATTCTAACACCTCAAGAGCCAGGCCTTGAGGTTGAGGGATTTGAGGTTCGGATACCAAACTCTCCCCTGGGCACAGGTTAACAGGTTGTGATTCCTGGGGAGACACAGGGGAAGATGGACTGTTAGGGACAGAAGGAGTGGGTACCAGGGCTGCCTGGCCCAATCTGGGGCAATCAGAATCACCCTGCAAGGCTGGGATCTGATTTTGACTAGCACCTTGAATAGGAGAGGGAAGGGGGGAAAGGCATAAAGAAACTTCCCTTCCCAATCTAGGAGAAAGGCATCCAGGGGGACTGAGCCCAACACTGGGGGCCTGCAACAGAACAGTGGAAGTTGGTGATTGTCTGGGGCTGCAAAAAGATCTATCTGAGGGGTGCCCCATCTGGCAAAAACTATCCCCAGTACTTGAGGATCCAGAGACCATTCGTGATGGCCCTGGGAAATCCTGCTGAGAGCATCTGCTAGGACATTGTCCTTTCCTGGAAGATGAACTGCTATGAGGGAAGTGTTCAGGAATAGGCCAGAGACCACAACTTCATTGCCTGTGCACAAGGTCAAGACCGAGTGCCCCTGCTTGTTGATGTACCACATTGTTGTGGTGTTGTCTGTTCTGACTTGTACCACTTTGTTCTGAACAGACGAGAAAACACTTGAAGTGCTAAAAGACAGCTCTGAGTTCCAGCAAATTGATGTGGAGCAGAGATTCCTGGGGACCACACTCCCTGGAGGGAGAGGTCGCTCATGTGGGCTCCCCACCCCAGGAGGGAAGCATCTGTAGTGAGGGTCAAGGAGTGAGACAGAGGAATGAAGGGACCTCCAGTCTTAAATTGCTCTGATCCTGCCACCACTGGAGGGCCTGGATCAGGGTTCGGGTCACTGGGACCAACTTGGAAAGGGGTCCCTTTCTGAGACCAAAAGGCTCTCAAGTGAAACTGAATGTCCCTCATCTGAAATCTTGCCCTTGCACCACGGCTGTGGATGCAGCCATGTGCCCCAGGAGCTGCAAAGTGTCTTGCTGGTCGAGAGACCTGCAGAGTGAGGAGGAGGCCAGAGCCACCAAGTTCCTTACCCCTCTATGGGTAGGAAGGCTCTGGCCTGCTTTGTGTCCATTCTGCACCTATGAAGGTGAGCACCTGAACTGGTTCCAGAACTGACTTTGGAAGATTTAGCAAGAAGCCCAGGAGGTGAGCAGCTGCTGAGTAACTTGCAGGTGAGATTTTACCTGTTCTGGGGACTGGCCTACAATGAGCCAGTCGTCCAGATAGGAAAGACAACAATCTTTGCCTCCTTAAATGAGCAACTGCTACTGCCAGACATTTTGTGAATATCCTTGGGGCAGAGGTGAGGCCGAAGGGCATTGCTCTGAACTGGTAGTGACCTGAGGGCAGTTCGAATCTGAGGTACTTTCGGTGGGAGCTTCTGATTAGAACATGAAAATAGGCATCCTTGAGGTCCAGGGAGGCTAGCCAGTCCCCTGGCCTTAGAGAGGGTAAAATCATTGCCAGAGTTACCATTATGAACGTTGGTTTCAAAAGGTGTTTGTTCAGATATCTGAGGTCTAAAATGGGCTGCCATTCTCCTGTCTTTTTTGGGGTAAGGAAATATCTGGAGTACAGACCCTTGCCCTGGTGTAGGGGAGAAACCCTTTCTACAGCTCTGAGAGCCAAGAGGGTTGAGACTTCTGTTTCTAGAGTAAAGGTCTCTAAAGAGTTTGCAGGTGGGAAAGCTCTGATTCTCATCTTTGGGAACTTTTTGAAGCTGAGAACCAGACCCTGGCTTACTACTTCCAGGACCCACTTGTCTGAAGTTAGAGACACCCAGTTCTGAATGAAGTAAGCCAACCTGCCCCTTACAGGTAAAGGAGAATTGGCCCTGGGCACCCCATCAGGGTGTCTGTTTGGCAGGTGCTTTAGGCTGAGAGGTGGGAGCAGGCCTGCCCACACCCCGTCTGCCTCTGCCTCTGAAGAACCCCCTCTGAGCATAAGCAGAGGAGGCCTGGGTTTGGTAAAAAGGCCTGTGAAAAGGCCTACCCCTACCCCTTGGGGTCTGCCTCTGAGGAGTGGCTTGCCGCTCCTTGGCTTGGGCAATTTTCTAGGTAGTCCTATATTCATCCATTTTCTTCATATAATCCTCTGTCTGCTCCCCAAACAAAGAATTTCCCACCACAGGAAAATTCCATAGCCTTAGTCTGGGTATCCTGTGACAAGCTAGTACACCTGAGCCAGGCCAACCTACGAAAAGCTACAGGCGTAGCCATGACTCTAGAGGATACATCATTAAAATCCACAGCAGCATGAAACTGCACCTTGATGCCTCAATGCCATCAGCAGCCACCTGTTCCAGCTCATTAGCAAGCTGGCCAGAGGCCTGTTTGGGCAAAGCCATGACAGTGTCCCATCTAGATTTTTGATACCTTGCTACATAAGCCATGTAATTTGCTTGCCCGAGTCCCAAGGACGCTGCCATGTATTGTTTTTTAGCCATGGCATCAATCTTCCTGGAATCCTTGTCAGGAGGATGTGAAGCCAGGGGAATATTAGCTTTATCACAGGCTGCAGCCTGAACCACCTCAACATGACTGCATTGCTGTGAAAGGAATTCTGTGTCAGGACCTGACAGTGTGTACCTCCTGTCCATCTTTTTATCCACAGGAGGCACAGAATTAGGAGTTTTTAAACTTTTATTGTTTGTTTCTAAATGATTTATGCAAAGGAATAGACAATCTCCTAGACTCTGGTATATCCATCATTTCTACAAAATCAGGTTCCTCTTGCTCATCCACAGCTTCCTCCAATGGGAGCTGGAGGGTTTCAACAACTTTTTTGTAAAACATAAAGTGAGGGGGGGGGGCTCAGAAAGCATAGGGGGAGATTCTAAAGGTCTGTCTGGGGAGATGTCCGGTTCAATGGGCACACCCAGACCCTCCAAGTCACATTCATACTGTTCATAATCATCCTCCCCCTCCTCTGGTTCATAAAACTCCTCAACATTATATTCCTGAACCGGTGGAACCAGAGACAGCGCTAGATAGGGCAAAAAGGGGAAAAGTTGCAGCTTGCCCAGAAATGACCCACTTTCCACAGGGCAGTGGGTCCAAAGTGGTGCACCTGTCTCTAACAATAGCTGAAAGATGGAAAACTAAACAACAGAAAAGTATTTTCATTCAACAAATTTAAGCTTCTGTACTAATGAAATTTCTACTTACGATTAGGTTTGGACCCAGTTGTTTCTCATTTTGACCCACATTTTTTACACCTATGGGTCTAATTTGACCCATGTTTTAAAACCCCTAGCGCTGTCACTGGGTGGAACCGACCGAACCGACCTTTTACCAGACAGTGGCGGTTTGGACGGAACCGGAGAAAGTGACTGGAAAATCTGAATAGCTCTTGCTATCTCTGCAGCAGTTGGAGAAGGAATTTTGGGCTCCAAACCTGCTGATTTTCTTGTTTTCTTTACTGGAACTGGCTCATCCGAGCCAGCTTTGCGTTTGGCCGAGGAAGTCTCGCCCTGGTCAGAGGGCACTCCCTCCGGTTCGGTTGGCACTTAACCGGGCTGGCCATCCGGTCAGCTGGACTTTTTGGCTCTCGCTCCCTGAGCCTGCCAACTCTCTTATCCAGGGTGGCTACAGGAAATTTTTACAGATCTGGCAGTCTGAATTGAGGTGGTCAAACCTCAGACAATACATGATGTGGTGTGTGGTCAGCCTTGGGAAAAGACTTCCCCACAAGCATCACAGTGTTGAAACCAAGTGGGACCGTTTTTCTTTGGGTTTCTCAGACATAATGCCAGCCTAACTGAAAACTTGCCCTTTAAACGGCAGTGCCAGGCAAGCACACCTTATCGGTTCCTAACCGTGTCATCGGTCTTGAAACCGTAATGAATTCCGGTTTTTTAGAACCGATAAGAACCGGAACCGTGACTCTAAAACCTCTAATTTTTGTAACTTCAAGTTTAAAGAAGCTGATCGGTTCAAAACTGAACCGACAATACTGACAAGTTCCACACAGAAATTAAACTGAAATTACTATTTATACCACAGACAGAGCTTGAACCGATGGGTTTTGTGGTTAAAATAATAATATTCTCGGTTGATTTGAACCGAGAAAACACTGTTTAAACCGAGAAATGAACCGCAGTAGGAGAAATCTCCGGAGCGACTGTTCAGTGAGGCGGAGTAAAGAATCTGACAGTTTGGGTTTGAAATAACCCAGACAGAGCTTCTCTAACCGAGCTCGTGCTCTAAGTTCCATTCTTAGAATGGAGTTAACTCTTTCACCTCCGGAGCAGTTCTAATGGTGGGACAAACTGCAATTGTCATAATATAGCAAAACTTCATGTTCTTTGAACCATATTTATGGAATTTGTTTTGGATGTATGATGCAACACTTATTTATGTTTATCTTTATTTTATTTTCAATTATGATTCTGTGTGAAGTGACATTATTATGTGTATATTTTGCTCTCAAGAAAAAAAAAATTCCCCTGCTCTTTCCTTTTGGGGGGGGATAGGACACAGGGAGGGTAGGAGTATATTCTCACCAGTGTATGATATAAACAATATGCTTTGATTGACTATGGAGGGGTTCTCTTTTGCTATTTTCATAGTATGAACTGAATACTGCATAATTTCTAATTTTTCTTTGCTTTTCTGTATGATTGAAATACTTCCTTTGATTATTGATGTTTTTGTTTCACCATTTTATTGTGTGACTTGTAACATGCATTGTTTTATTATTTTTTTGAAGTTATAAATTAAAAAAATTCCTCTACTCTTTTCGAGAAGTGCCATGGGATCTTTAACACCCACCTGAACTACCACCAGAACAGGCAGATGGGACCTCGGTTTAATGTCTCATCCGAAAGACGGCACCTCAGGAGTGCAGCACCCCCCCCCCCAATACTGCACTACAGTGTCAGTATTGGGATTTAAACCAAGTATCTGGTGTGGGGATATTATGAGTGGTAGAGCACCCCTAGGCCACACAATGATTTACCATTGTATCAAATTTTATTGATAGGAGAGAAATATGATAACATTTTCAAAACACTTTCCTCTTTCCTAAATGAGCAATGGTCAACAATTGTAACTTTTGGAAAAAAGGAGTATGCCAACATCATTACAGCGAACACGTCAAAGCTGACAATATCGACAGTTAGCTGTAATGGTCCACCTGTCTCCCGGTCCTGCACCCCCTTCCCGAATCAACTCTGACTCGGAGTTAGAATCCTATAGACCGGAGGGTGCGGGGCAGAGTTCTGCATAGGTTCAGGACAAGACCCCCAATTGAAAAGTACCAGGTTTTCTGACGATTTTATGCGTTTCCACCGCAACTTGCGGTCGACATAAATCTATTGTTGTGATGTCGGTCAACAACATAGTTGTCGAACCGGCATCGTAGAGCCGATAAAAAGTATGGCAAGTTAAGAAATTATGTTATGGGATCAGGACTTGATGTGTACAATGATCCCATGTTAGCACCACTACATCAGTTAGTACCTTGCATCACATATGAAGTGCATGTGTAGTGCCCCAGAGTTGGGGGCACCACAGAAAAATAAAGAATAGAAAAGTGCCAGTTTATAGGTGCCTCAATACAGTAAACAGGTGCCCAAGAAATGCCCAGGTGCCCAGTTTAAAATGCTAACACAAAACCCTGTACAAAGCCTGTCAAGAATAGTGTAACTAGCTTAGAAATAATGCACAAAATAAGCCTTTCTGCCATGCTGCAGCTAATGGAATGTTGAGCTGAGCTAATGGAATGCCCACTGTGTGGCACCTTCTATGCCTTCCAGAACCAGAATACAGAGTGCTGCAGTTTGAAAAACAAGTTACTGTTAGGGAGAATCATGGTAACTGTGGAGGAATGAGGACACAGAAAGCGAGGAGGGATGAGAAGGGCATGCCAGGAGGGCTGAAACTGTCCCCGAGGGCTTTGCTGTGTGCCTCCTGCCTCCAGTCACTAAAGAAAATGTACCTGAAAGATTGTTCGGTCAGTGGTGCCGGTTTGAGCCGCTGGAGAAGTCCAGAAATGTCTCGCTGTGTCTCCGGGAAGGCTTGGTGCCCTGTTTTATTATTTTTAATTTAAAAATCAAGTGTTCGGTTCCTTGGTGGTAGCGATCACACTGCCGCATCGTAGTAAGCTGTCCCAGGACCTCCGTGAGGTCCCCAGTCATCCTGCACCTGCCTGAAAGCTCCCTCCCTCCCTCTCCAGACCGCAACTCTCACCTCCCATCTTCAGCTCCTGCTTCCCGGTGGTTAGGTGAGTCGGCGGCAGCACACTGCAACATGCTAACCACCCTGAAAGAGGAAGAAAAGTGTATTTATTTATTTTAAAAAGTTTGCACCAGGCACAAAGAGAAATGGCCAAGCGCCATGAAGGGGAGGGCCTGAGGCTCCTAATTTAAAAAATATCAGCCTTCGGGGCGTAGCGACGCCCACAGGGGAAGGGACAGCAGAAGGGAAGCCTCAGGAAGGGCATGAATATTTATTAAGGAGGCGTGGTTGGGCAGTGAAGCGTGACAGTGTAGCAAAGCCAGCCCAGCAGTAAAGGGACGTGTGTGTGTGTGTGTGTGTGTGTGTGTGTGTGTGTGTGTGTGCTAAATGGGCCCCATTCAGAAGGCAGACCCAGAGTGTTTATAGGGGCCAGAGCTACAGGAGAGTCCCATGATTTAAAAAGGCACAGCCTAAAGGAGGCCCAGTGGTTTTAAAGGGGCCCAGACAAAGCCAAGCCCAGTTCTTAAAGGGGCAATACAGGCCCACATGTTTATTTAAAGGGGCAAGGGCAGTTCATGATCCACGGGGCAAGTCAGGCCCAACAGTTCTTAAAGGGGCAAGTTAGGCCCACCACTGTGTAAAGGGGCAAGGCAGGCCCACCAGTTCTTAAAGGGGCAAGTCAGGCCCACCAGTTCTTAAAGGGGCAAGTTAGGCCCACCACTGTGTAAAGGGGCAAGTAAGGCCCATCAGTTCTTAAAAGGGGCAAGTTAGGCCCACCTCCACATACTCTGCCTTTTTAAGGGGCAAGTTAAGCCCACTACTAGCCGTTTAGATTCCCCAGGTGTTATAGGGGCTCAGCAGCATTAGTGACCCCGGATGTTTAAGGAGTCTAGCTAGCCATACAGAATCGCAGTAACAGGAAGCACCCGATTTAGTCAGAGGAACCCCTGTTAGTTAGGTCCACTAGTGCTAGGGTTCTATCAGAAAAGTGAATTGCCTGTATATTTACTGTGATTTGAACATTAAGACTAAATAAGAGACCACTGCAACAAGAACTGAGACTTTATTTTGCATGCAGCTATTGCTACAAGCAGTGAATGTGCCAGAAAGTATTGCTTTGTTGCCAACCTTCCAAGTTGCTAGGTGTTTGAATCAGTCTTCCAGAGCTTTCCAGAATCTGTTCACCATTGGTATCCAGATCAATCTTCTTCAAAGTACTTCAGAAGTTATCTCCAGGGCATCCTCGAAGCAGCCATCAGCAGATCTTCAAGGAACCATGCCACAGTCATTGGCAATGTCCTGTTTATTGTTTTCTACTCTTCAAAGTTTCCCCAAAGTACGGCCTGGCCTGGTACAAAGGTACCATCCATTTTCTTGTTTTGTCATCCATATCAAAGTGCTATCCAGATATTCTGCCGCAGTGTTTTGCATCATCGTCCTGTTTCTTATTTTACGTAGTCCTTGGCTCATCTGGCCTTGGTGCCCAGAACCCCACTGGTGCTTCCGATTCACAGACTTCCTTTCTTCAGAATCTTCATCGTGTCCCAACAGTCCAGAAGAGGACTTTGGGCCAGTTGGTCAGCACTTTCTTCTTTTTCCTTGTGTCCCAGCAGTCCAGAAGAGGACTTTGGGCCAGTAGGTCAGCTCTTTCTTCTTCTTCCTCATGTCCCAGAAGTCCAGAAGAGCACTTTGGGCTGGTTGGTCAGCACTTTCTTCTTTTTCCTCATGTCCTGGCAAGTCCAGAAGAGGACTTTGGGCCAGTTGGTCAGCATCTTCTTCTTCTTCTTCGTCTTACCCTGGCAGTCCGGAAGAGGGATGCGGTCGGATTTGGTGTGTCTCAATTCCGGTGGCCCTCAGTGGGTTCTGAGCTGAGAGAATCATTGCTTTGTTCTTAACAAGTCCAGAAACCCTAGAGAGGTGGGGTGTGGCCGAGAGACTCATGGCCTGTACAAAATCCTCTCTGCAGTCCCTTAGTTGTTAGCCCAGTCAGCCAAGTGTTCACCTCGTGTTTTATCCTGCAACCCAATTTCTTCCTGATGACAGAGAAAGCTTATTCGTGCACAAACTGCCTCTTATGACTGAAGCAGTGTTATGCTATAGAGTTGCTTAAAGTGGAGTACTCCAGGTAATAGGCCCTAGGTAGGGGTACACCTCAGGGTAGTATTGGAAAGATTGTAAAGTGATTTGCTGATTACAGAGTGTAGACCACTCATAAAGCGGAGCTGTTACAACCATTTATTTAGAGTTCTCCTCATATAGGAGAGTGAAAACAAGCATTTCTCAATGCCGAATGTTGCTTGCTTATATGTGCTGTTTAGGTATTTGGAAGTGATAGTACCATGCCTAAGAACTGTCATGTGCCCCCCAAAGACATCCACTGTATCTTTCTGTTCAGTATTCACAGAAGAGAAGGAGGGGCAAGGGCCACAGCAGTACAGCAGTTGCAAAGGTGTGACGAGGTGGACAATAGTCCATTCATAGGCAGAAGAATCCTGCAGGAGGTGACTAAATTGAAGGTGGACAAAGCAATGGGACCAGATGGCATACATCCAAGGATATTAAGAGAACTGTGAAGGGAGATAGCAGTACCTCTGGCAGCCATGTTCACTGAGTCATTCATCACAGGGGTGGTACCAGAGAATTGGAGGAGGGCACATGGGGTCCCTCTATACAAATCCAGCAGTAGAGAGGAGGCAGGGCACTATAGGCCAGTCAGCCTCACCTCAGTACTGCAGAAGATCATGGAGACCCTGCTTAAAGAAAGGATAGTGGGGCATCTAGAAGCCATTGGAGCCCAGGACCATAGACAACATGGATTCACAGTGGGGCAGTCATGTCAGACAAATCTGGTTGATCTCTTTGACTGGGTGACAAAGGAAGTAAATCAGGGTGGGGCAGTGGACAACGTGTACGTTGATTTCAGCAAAGCCTTTGACACTGTCCCACATAGGAGGCTGATAAACTAGCTGGGTAGGCTGGGCATGGGGGAAAGGGTGGTAAACTGGGTTAGAAACTGGCTAACAGACAGGAGGCAGAGAGTGGTGGTAAATGGGGTGCAGTCTGGGGAGAGGGGGTGACCTGTGGGGTGCCACAGGGATTGGTCCTGGGGCCAGTCCTGTTCAATGTCTTCATTAATGACATTGCAGAAGGGCTGAAGGGAAAGGTCTGCCTGTTTGCAGATGACATCAAGATTTGTAACAGAGTGGATACCCCACAGGGGGTGCAGAAAATGAGGAGGGACCTGGGGAAGCTTGAAAAATGGTCTGAGGACTGGCAACTGAAGTTTAATTCAAAAAGTGCAAAATTATGCACCTGGGACACAGAAACCTGGGGAAAGCTACAGGATTGGGGGATTGCTGGTAGTCACAAAGAAGGAAAGGGACCTGGGGGTTCTTATTTCAGATAACCTGAAAATGTCAAAGTGGTAAGGCAGCTGGGAGGGCCAGTGACATGCTGGAGTGCATAGGTAGGGGTATCACCAGCATAAGAAGGGAGGTAGTGATGCCATTATATAAAACCATGGTCAGGCCTCACATGGAGTACTGTGTGCAGTTCTGGAGGGCGCACCTTCATAAGGATATTAACAGGCTGAAGATAGTCCAGAGGAGGGCGAATGAGATGGTACAGAGCTTGCAACACAAGACTTATGAGGAGAAATTAAGGGACCTCAATATGTACTCGCTGGAACAGAGGAGGGAAAGAGGGGATATGATAGAAACATTCAAGTACCTCAAGGGTATAAGTATAGCTACTGAGAAGCAGGAGACAGCTGCTATAGACACATGTGCCAGCTTCTGTGTGATATTCTTCTGTTCTTATAAATCTGTAATCTCCAGTATTTCAGCAACCACATGACCACACTGCCTTCTTTAGGCAATTTTATGCTGGTTGATGCCTGGTGTCAGACAGCAGACAGAGGGCTCACCAGATTGTGTTGCCATTTGAAAAACTTCATAGAGTGTTCTTTTACTGGTAAGCATTTTGGAAAGCTGGTGAAGATCTCGCAATTTTTATTATGATTTTATCTCCTTATGTCTGTCCCCTTTGGTGCCCCCATCCCCACACCCAACAGTCATCAGTGGCCACAGTTGCAGCCTTCTTCTTGCCAAGATGGTGGGTGAGCAGCTGCCTTCACAGTCTGTGAAGTCTGACGTCTTTCAGTGTCGCTTATTGGTCATCTTCCAACACAGGCAAGGTGCTGCCAGCCCAAAACTAACTCAGGACAAGCAGCTTTCAAAGTGGGAAGAAATGGAGTGAGCAAGAATCAAGTACTCATTCAGATACGGCGTGGATTTTAAGATCAGCATACCGGTGTGGACATCGTAATAGAACCCCAGCTCTTAAGCAGCCTTATGAAGAGTAAAGGTCAAGCACTGGGGTTCTGTTTATTGTACTGTAAGTGGGCTGCATCTAATTCAGTAATTTACTGTACCTTACATCTGGATGTATGGTAGGCCCAACTTTAAATAAACATTGCACCTGAATGAACACATGATGCCATAGAAACATAGATTTTGTCAGCAGAAAAGGACCGCTCAACCCACCCAGTCTGCCCAAGTGTCCTCTACCTACTTGTAACTCCTGCCTGTATATGTTACTGTATGCCTTATTCTGCCTGCGTCCATCAGGACCTCCTTGTGAATGAGCTTGCTCAATGGATTTTTCCTGCAATGAACTTGAACCTACTCCACCTCCATAGCCCTATTGATCTCCGTTGACCCCCTCCTTCCCCTTTTTGTAATATACCGCTATGTTTATCCCAGGCATGCTTCATGCCCCGTACCATTTTAGCCTCCACCATTTCTCCTGGCAGTCTGTTCAAGGCATCTACCACCGTTTTAGTAAAGAAATATTTCTACACATATATCCTGAACTCCCCCCCAGCTTCATTGTATGCCCCTTGGTTTGGGAGCTCATCCTCATTTGAAGGAAACTCCCCAACTGTACCCTGTTTACCCCTGTGAGGTACTTTGTAGGTCTTGATCATGTCACCTGCCACCCTCCTCTCTTCCAGAGTGTACATGTTGAGATTCTTCAGCCTTTCCTTGCAGGGATTCCTGTGAAAATCCTGAACCATTTTTGTTGCCCTCCTCTGGAAAACCTCCACCTTATGTCCTTTCTGAAGTGTGGACTCTAAAACTGGACACAGTACTCCAGCTGGGGGTATACCAGGGAGTGATACAATGGCAACACAACATCCCTCCTCCTCCTACTGTAGATGCCACTCCTTATGCACCCCAGAATCCAGTTTGCCCTGCCCATAGCCTTGTCACACTGCACTGCCACCTTGAGGTCCTCTGATATAATAACCTAAAGGACCCTTTCATGTCTAGTGAGTATAATTACCTCCCCCCATCCTATACTAAGCATCGGGGTTCCTATGCGCTAGGTACACAATTTTACACTTGTTGGCATTGAACCCCAACTACATAAGAAAATGGAATTGATTTGAATGAATTGCAGGCTTTTAAGCAGCTTTTCAGGGAGTGTGTATGTGTGTGTGTGGGGGGGAGGAGGGGGCTCCGATACTATAACTATTTGCTTTTGATTTTGGCCTCAAATCAGCTGCACTCCTGTAAACAAATAAAATACGTTTAAGAAAGGCTCATAAGAAATGTGATACAGTCTTTGTACATTAGCCTGGCCTGAGCTTGCAGACAGGAGAGATAGAAACATAGAAACATACACTTTGATGGCGGATAAGGACTGCTTGGCCCACCTAGTCTGCCCATTTTCCTACCTACAGGATAAGCTGCAGATCCTAGTTAACCAACAGCCTATTTCTTCCTACCCCCCACAAGAATTGCCTTATGTCTGTCCCACGCATTCTTGAATTATCCCACAGTTTTAGACCCCACAACCTCTTCAGGAAGGCTGTTCCATGCATCCACCACCCTCTCTGTGAAGAAATACTTCCTTACATTGCCCCTGAACTGCCCTCCCTCTATCTTCAAATTATGTCCCTTTGTTCTTGCACATCTCTTTTTCCTTGTGTATCAACCCTGATGCAGATCTTTGTGTCATCTGCAAAGAGGAATACTTTTCCTTCCAGTGCCCATTCAATGTCACTTATAAAGCCATTAAAAAGGAGATGCAGCCTGTTCCTAATTAATGAGCTTCCCACTAGTCACTGTGAGCCTCTTACGGGCCAGCGCTTACTACGCAAGCGTTTGTCAATGCCGAATGGTTGCTCGCTGGCATTAGCAGTGGAAGTGCAGGAGTTAGGCAGATGGGGCCCGATTCTCAAAGCCCTGCGTCAGACGCAAGGTGCCTGTGCTGAACAGATATGGTGCAAGGTGCACCTTGCGGGCATGACTGCCCTCCATACGATTCACAAAGGTGGCCTGCGTCAACTGCAGTCCACCTGCCCCAAACAGGGCTTGCACCTGCAATGCACTGCGGCATGGTGGTAGGGGGACTGCAGCCAATGCTGACTGCATCCTGCGATTCACAGTCATCACCTGGCTGGAGAAATTCTAAGTACCCTTAGATCAGCCAGGGCAGGTGTAAGGGGACCCAGACATTCTCCCCTGGGTGACATGCCTATGTGCGGCACACCATGGGTGACGGTCCACCAACCATACACCCCCGAGTGTGGCCCCTTATGTGTGGCCCCATCCTAGTGATCCAATGGCATCCCTCACAGCTCCCCAGTGCCACCTATGTACCATGTTGGTACCCCTGTCCTGATGCTGCCCATACTGGCAGCAGTTCCCCCAATCCCCGATGCCTGCCTCATCGGTGCTACCGCAGCACCAACTTATGGTGCGTCCAGTGCCCACTCATGCCCCAGCAGGTGGTGCCCAACCCCCCCCATACACCAGTCCCGACTGCTCCCCAGAGCCCCGGCCCATCCCACCACTCACCTCTATGGCCAGGTGCCAATTGCACCAAACATGGTGGGGGGACACCGGCCCACCAGGTTGGGTTCACATGTCCATTGACTAGTGGGACGGGGATCCTGTGTTAGTCTCTGGTGGCCTGCGGTGGACCTGTGCAGTGTGCCAGGGGTTTGCCACAGGGTTCCGATCAGCGTAAGAGTGGGGACTTAGCTGCTGGGACCCCTCATGTACCTGAATCAGGTGCAGGGTCCCTGGCACACCAGGCATTGGTGCAAGCTGCTGTTTGCCACAGCTTGTGCCAGACGCAGGCCCCTATGAGAATCGGACACATGCAGTATAGGAATGGCAGTGAAGTATTGAACTGATGCCAACCCCAACCCCACACTGCAGAGATGGACAGGTATTGGGGTTTGCCTTTGAGTCATCACCCATAACAGTCACAACATTTCCACTCAACCTACCCTGCAGACACTGGGCAAGTGTTAAGGTGTGCCTTGGGTGTTTGGGCTTTACTCATCTCATTCCATAAGGAAATATGCTGAAATTGGTGCAGTATAGGAGAATGGGATGAAATCTGGGGCCAAAGAGTCCAAGGCGCACCTCGATGCCTGTCACTGGCTGCAGGGTGTGGGTGGGGGTGGAATGGCATGAGCATCACTGTTGACAGTTCCAAGTCACATCCCTGATGCCTGTCAGTCCCTACAGGGTAGGGCTTTAGGGTCGAAAACCCTAACACCCTGGGTGTTTCTTGGTATTTTTACTCCAAGTTTTCAACATGGGCTTTTTGTGATCCCACCGCATGAACAGAGACACTATCAGTTCGTTAGCTGAAAGGGGATTTTGCACAGCAACTACGCCATTTGGCGCCACAGGTGCAAAACCACATTTCGAACAGGATGTGAAAAATAATAGCTGTACTGTTTATGAGGAGGTGTAAAAAATGGCAATGCTGAAAATCTGGAATGAAAATATAAATAAAATGGTGAAGTCACGAGTATGCGAGAAACCAAGCGCACACCCGTAATGTAATTAGTTTGCGGATTTTTACAGCAGATTTTCAACACAGGCATTTTGGGACCTCCACTAATGGACAGTGTCACTGGGATTCTCTTAATCTAGCCCAAACACTGATTTCCCACAGTGACCGTGCTATTCTGCGCCGGAAGTGCGAAAACACATTTTAGCCAGGAAGTAAAAAATAACAGCTATACTGTTCATAAGGAGGTGTGGAAAAATGCCAATGTTGAAAATCTGGACTGAAAAGATTATGAATTTGTGAACTTACGAGGGTGCGTGGAAATTGCACATTATACAATGGGCACAAAAACACACCAAATCCTGCAGTTTGATTGACTGGCTGGCACCTTTTCAGTGTTGTAAATCCTCCAGTGTACCCACTGGAAAAGGTGCCAGTCACCAGTTGACCGCTTCATGAACTGGCCCCGAAATCACTCCGAACATACAAGTGCAATCCTAGCAAAGACTGCGACCGACAGCGAGAGGCTCCATCTTAGTAACCACCCACAGTAAGAAACTACTCCAGTGCCTCTCCCTTTTCAGTCCAGCAGCCCCAATTGACCAGACCACACACACAAAAACACCCCAGCTTCTTCCATTTTCTATTCCCACTATTTTTTTTAATGAGCTCCCCAGAACCGTCCCTCATCCTACATGGCCCGAACATTTACTCTCACAGCCCCATACTACCTGAACCCTACAGAAGCTCCACACTTCAGAACTGTCACAGTTAACCATGTGCACCAGCCGGCCTCTCAATTTTTCAGACGCAGAAACGGATAACAAAAAAAAAATTTTTGTTCCCGCTCCACAGTGTCTTCTATAAGCCACACCACCACATCAAACAGTCCCATCTGCACCAATGGACTTTGAAACCAAAAATTATCAGGTACTGCAAACTGATGAACAGGGAACTATTTTCTTTTTTCGGGCACTAAATAAAAATGATTTAAAACCTGCAAAGCATTTTTCATTTATTTTTAAACATATACACAAAAAACAGACATTGCATAATAGCAACATACTCCTCCAGGGAGTGGGTATACTGGTGGATTTATCACTTCTGGTGTGGTTAAGCCACTCGGCTGTGCCTCGTGACTGAACCACACCAGCCGTGGTAAATCCACCAGTATACCCACACCCTGGAAGGGTATATTGCTTAAATGCACGCTCATAACACAGTCATTTTATGGACTTTTGTCACCGAATTTTCAACATAGCCGTTTAAGACCTCTGCTCATGAACAGTGTCACTGTGATTTTTTTTAATCTGTCCCGAACATTGATTTTGCACACCGACCATGCCACTGTGCGCTACATGTCCGAAAACACATTTCAGGTGATATGTGAAAAATGTCAGTTGTACTGTTCATAAGGAGGTGTGGTAAAATGGCAATGCAGAACATCTGGAGTGAAAATATTAAATATGCTCTAAGTTACGAGTGTGCGTAGGAACTGCACAACGCACGCTCGTAAAACAGTCATTTTGGGGAATATTTTCACCAAATTTTCAACATAGGGTTTTTGGAGGCCCATCTCATGAACAGTGTCACTGTGATATTCTTAATCTGTCCTGAGCATTGATTTCGCACATCAACCGAGCCATTGTGCGCTACATGTGCGAAAACACATTTCAAATGAGATGTGAAAAATGACAGCTGTACATAAGTAGGTGTGGTAAAATGGCAATGTTGAAAATCTGGAGTGAAAATATTAAAAATGCTCAAACCTACGAGCCTGCGTAGGAACTGCACAACGCACACTCATAAAAAAGTGATTTGGGGGAATTTTTTCACCAAATTTTCAACATAGGGTTTTTGGGGGCCTACCTCATGAACTGTGACACTGTCATTTCCTTAATCAGTCCCAAAAAGTGGTTCCGCGCAGTGACCGCAAAATCACCTTTTGGGACTCAATAACAAAATGACAGTGACTGAGTTCATGAGATGGGGTCCCAAGAACCCATGTTGAAAATGTGGTGAAAAAATTCCTAAAAATGGCCGAAATATGCAACAAAGTTGAAAAAGAAAACATTTATGCCATTATACAGCTTACCGGCATTTCTTCAGTTCACGGTCGGCTTTGAAGAGTTCAGACGTGTTCCCAGTCCACCGAAGATTGTCGCACGGGGCTCCAGAGGTAAGTATGGGGGTGTGTGCGGGGAGGCAGGGTGCACAGAGGGTGGGCACGGGTTGGGGGAAGGGCCACAGACTCAATGAGGGACCGTTTTCTTTTTAACAGGTTTATTTACAAAAAAAATGTTGCGGGACGGTTTTCTTTTTTTCAGGGAGATTTAATGTTGGCATGCTGGGGTGGGCTCCCAGCGTGCCACTTGACTGTTGGGGGGGCTGTAGCCAATGAGGGATTGGGCACCCCTGTCAGCACATACCGAGTGCTGGGGGGGAACAAGAGCCAAAGGGATTGGGCACCCCCTCAGCACACCAGAAATTGGGGGAGAGCATTATGCCAATGGGGAGTGGGCTCCCCCATCGGCAAAATCATCAGGAAAGGGAGCATGCCGACAGGGGGAGTGGGCACCCCTGTCAGCACACATACATGCGAGGGGGTGGCAAGAGCCGAGGGGGATTGGGCACCCCTGGTTGGCTTTCTTTTATTTCCTGAAATGTTTCACCAGGAAGGCACACTGAAGGGAGGGCGGGGGCTTCTGGAAACACAGCATAATGGTGCTGTGTAATTGGCTGCTGCAATCAGGGAGGCCCACGTACAAACAGCTGATTGTGTACTGACAGGGCACTCCCTGATTGCAGTGGTTCAATTGCTTTGATCTAGTGGATTGCTCATTAACTGTGGTGATCAATGGCATGCTCCTGTATTGGCCGAGGCAGAGACCAGCCCCTGAATGGGCAGCTGCCATTTGGCACAAAACTGCTGTGCCTCCACAACCTGCTTGTGAAGAAAATGTGACGCAATGTGTTTCTTGCACATGTGTGCAAGCAACACAGTAAGTATAAGTGTTCCCCTGTGACCGTGTTTCCCCTTGGTTTGGTATAAATAAAACCTTGTGAAGTATTTGGAATCTATTTCTGGACTCTGGCCTCTCTTTGTCAGATGCCAATATCCACCCCTTTTTGTACCTGTGTTAGTAATTTGTGTGCAAGTTACTGGTGTCATCGACACAGTTGCTTTATTACCCCTTTTGTTATTGATGTGGAAACCCAGAACATGTTAACATCCTTATCATCACCTTCGGGGCACCACACATGGGGAATAAAAAAAAAATGGCATACTTTGAGCAAACATACTGTTGCTTAAATTTTTTTTTTGTGTGTGTGAAACACATACACATTACAGGTTAGGATATTGACTCACACACCATAAATACAGGTTTTATAGATTTTAATTATATTTATTTTTACAGTGCTAAGTGGGACACATCGATTAGAGCCTGCTACTGTATCTTAGCTGACGTTTCTATAAAATACCTCTTTGTCAGGACTAGCAGTAACTGTAAAAATATTTAAATACAAATGTCTAAAATTCTATTCAATTCTGTTGGAACTCAACTACTCAGAAAAAAAAACTACCTCTGGAAATAAATGTATTATAAATACCAAGGCAATGATCAGTGTTTAGAAACATATAACATTAACTTAAACAGTTTCAAAGTGCTCTAATTGGGACAAAAACAGCAGTAGCCATCACGTAAAAACAAAAAAATTAAAAATATCAAAACAGTTCCTCACATGTGACATTTCATTATTCTTTCATTCATATAATATTTTCTATGCACTAGCTGCAATTGATAATGTAAAAACAGTCACCATTTATTTAGTTTTTGTTAACGAGGTAGGTACATTAGATAAAAATCATGTAGTGGTAGTAGTAAAATAGTTTTATTCATTGTAATGAACAGGGATATAGACACTCAGCTGAGCTACATGCTCATTTACAGTGAAGTCCCTTAGTATGTTCAAAACAAGTTGCTGACATTTACACTAATCATTTAGTCACTATGGCCTGGATATTCAAAGGGGTTGCGCATGGTGCAACAGGGGTTACCTGTCGCAGCCAATCACCATTAGCGATATTCAAAGCGGCAGGTTGCGATGCACAACTCCCCGATGTGCCTGGGCGCATCAGTACGTCGCGGTGCAAGGGCGGGGCGTCCATGCAAATGCAGCATACCAATATTCAGCCCGGGATGTGGCACATATGCTGGCACAACTCTGTCTTGCTCCACTTGGGGGTGCAAAGATATGCCTAGTAAAACAAGGAACAAGTCCTGGCCACCCACAGATGAGCTGCTGTATTGCAGGGCGCAACACAGCAGCCGCCAGCCGTAGGTGGCCACCCGCCCACACAGAACACTGTCCACAAGCTCCCTGCCTTAGGAGCGTTGTGCCCCCCCCACCCTGTTGCCCCATTGCAGGCATACAGAGACTCCCTGGTGGCCCAGTGGCACTCCCCCCCTTCACTTGAGTGCAGGCAGGTTCATATCAAAGCCATTTCCCAATCGCAAGCATAAGTATTAATAGCCTCCCTGGTGATAACCCCCCATCACCTGATCACGGGCATAAGTATTAATAGCCTCCCCGGTGGTCCAGTGGTAACCCCCCCATCGCCTGATCGCGGGCATATGTAATGATAGCCTTCCTGCTGGTCTAGTGGTGACCCCCCCTTCCCAGCCACCCACCGAGGTCCCCTGCCACCCAGCACCCCCCATTATTGGCGGGTGGCAGCACCCTGCCCGGCTGCCCACCGAATGACAGTGTACAGTATGGTCTGTACGCCTATTGGTCCACTTGAGTGGACCAATGAGTGTGCAGACCATACCGTACTACACAGGCCCGATATGTGAATGAACGTGGTACAGTTTATGGGGCCTAGGGCTATCTTTAGGAAGATAGGGGCATGGTCAGATAATGTGATATCCCCCAGCCATGACTCTCTGCAGATACCTAGGGAGTTCCTAGGAGCTAAAAAATAATCAAGTCTGGAGTAAGACTGGTAGGCCTGTGAAAAAAAAGTATATTGCCTACTATCTCTGTGCTTAGTCCACCATATATCTAGCAGACCTATCTTTCCCAGCATTCCCGACACTTTCTTAGCAGTCCCATTTTCCTCTCTCAATACCTGGGTAAGGGAGTCCCTAGACGCATTCAATCTGAGGTTGAGATCTTCTATAATCAAATGCCTCTCCGACCACTCCGTAATTTTCAACAAAAAGTTTCTATAAAACTGAAACTCTGATCCCGGAGGTGCATATATGGAGACCAGTGTGACCACGGTGCCATTAAATTTGCCTTTAATTCCTGTGTACCTACCTTCTCTGTCTACTAGTGTATCCCTATGTTCAAAAGTGGTTTTATTAGGTATCAAAACTGCAGTACAACTCCTGCAGCCTTTCCTGTATGAGGAGTAGAATACCATCTGGTATCCAAATTTTTTTCAGTTTACAGTGCTCCTCTTTATTCAGATGTGTCTCCCGAAGCAATACAAAAGATACGTCTGACTTACGTATGTATATCAGCATTCTACTCCGTTTGATTGGATGGGTAAGCCCATTCACAGTGTAGGACATTACCAGTATGCCCGACCTATCCATAGTTAGCATTCCCCATATGGCCACTTTGTATCTCCCTTTGTATTTCTTGCTCCTCCATGTTTACCTTCCCCTCACACATCTCCATCTCCTCCCGCCCTTTTGGGTCACAAAGCTTGTCATCAACCATAACAATTAGAACAGTTTCAAACAACAACATTCTAAAACTATGTAACATACAACTGAGATTTATTCTCAACTTTTGTAGTGGTGTACTTCCAGTATGTGGAACGTCTCCTACTGGAGAGTTCTAGCTCCAGCGCTCTCTGTTGAGTAAGCCAGCAGGAGGGCAGGAACGAGGGATTTGCTTGTCCACCACCCTTTAAGGCGGTGCCCCTCAACAGCCCAATAGATCGATTTCTTTGGCTTCAGAAACAACTGCGTGTGTCGTCTGCACTAGATGGTAAAATTGTGTTACCTGGCAGACAGCAACCAAGCCCTAAAAAGCAAGGGAAAGAAAAAATACCAAGTAGTCCCCCCCAAACCACCACCCAATTTTCAAAATTGATATATATCATTGTATTCCCACCATCTAATCTACTGTTATCAGCTCTAACTGAGTGAAAAAATAATTGCCCTATAAGGAGCACATCAGTGTCAAACCTTATTCTAAAACAAATGGGTTGACAGCTAGCCAGCAACGATTTTCAGCTTAATAATAGCTGTTAAGATTTAGGGCAACACATTGTCTACATTATGGTCTCTTTTTCTGAATGTCCGCTTTGACAGTAAGACAGACTACATTCCAATTGATGCCTCTCCCCTCGTGCTGGCATGAAAAAACATTGCAGGCCATTTCACTCCTGCGAGATTGCTATGGAGGCCAAACACCCCCCAGGAGAGAAGACAGTCTCCTAAAGTGGTCCAGTATTCTTCAGATAGTAAGTGATTCCTGAGGTCTTAATAAGAAGACTTGTTTGTTGGCCAGATGAAGTAAATCTTATCGTTTCAGTCCTGAGTGTCTTTGTTTAGATCTTTCCGGGTGCCCTGAAATTTTTGTAGCAGACTCTGTATAGCTTGAATGGAAGCCACTGATGATGAGCTCTCATCGCGACCCCTTTTTCTGCCGTTGGTCACCACCATCCAATCGGAGCGCCCTGTGCGTGGCTGCTGGGAGGTGTAGTTTTTCCTCGGTATTTCTCCTGGCTCTATGAGACCTTTGCCTATAAGGGCCCAGCGTGTTTCCTCCGTGGATTCATATGTTCTCTGTCCTTCCAGCCAAAAAACTCTAATCCGAGCAGGATAGGGCGTGTGGAATCGTATTCCCTTTGTTTTTAATCTTTTAATGATGTCTGCATACTGTGCTTTTTGGCATTGAATTTCCAGTGGGAAATCGTGGTTAAAAAAAAAAAGCCTGGAGATAAGGTATTTAACCTCCTGCATTTTCCAAGCTCTACCTAGTATGTACTCTTTAGTTTTATAACTATTGAATTTCAGTATAATTGATCTTGGTCTCATGTTGGAATCAGCTGGTTTAGGCTACAGGGCCCGGTGTGTTCTTTCGATTCCAAGTGAATATCCTAATGGCAACTGCAACACATCTGTCAGGAGGTCAGTTAAGGAATCCGTAATCAAGCCGGTCTCTGTACCCTCAAGTAATCCATAGAACCTTACATTATCTCTCCTGGATTTGCTCTCTAGGTCTATACATTTATCTTGTAGACGCTCTGTTTGTTCAGTTAGTGCTTGGACAATGAGGGCCGTTTGCATTGTGCCCTCCTCCATGACACCTGTTCTATTTTCTGCTGTCTCCAGTCAGTTCTCTAAACCAGTTAGCTTTTGATGTAGGGGGCGAAATTCTTGTTCGTTTTCCACTCTGATTTCCTTCAGTTCTTGGAAAAGTTGTTCAAAGTGCGATTGGGAGTGCTGTTCATGTTCCTCTTCTGTATCGGCCATACTGGCAGGAGACGGGCTCCTACTCAGGGCCAAAGCTGGTTGGGATAATCTTGCGACATCCTTGTTTTTAGAGCTGTTTTGTTATCGAGAACGTCACTGTTTGTCTTTTGAACATCCTGCATTTGCCATTTTGACCTCTTTTAGTGGTTTTTCGGTTGTAAAAAGCAGGTTTTAGTGGTGAAGGAGTGGAGCTGCTCTCTCAGGTCTCTGCCGGTGGCTCTGTGATGTCCCGGAAGTCATCTGTGATTATCTGAAGCCCCCCTTTTTTTCATTTAGTTTGCTTTATGGGGTGAACCGCCGAAGGCTCAGACCCATCTCTTCTCCAGTCCCTGACCTCACCCCCGGGATTTACCTCTGCCGACAATCCTCCTGACTTACCCCCAGGATGGAACTGCCATACAGATGCAGACCCTCATGACACCAGTATAAGGTTACTGGTGGGGTAGCCCCCCGGCATTGCCTCCCTGGCTTGCCCCAAGGGAGGGGCGTGGAGTCAGGTCAGACAGATGAACGCCAGTACTAGGTCACCGTTGGAGAGCCGCAGCAGGCAATCGGGTCCAGAGGCGGACATCATTTTTCAATAGAATTTCCACGGGGAGCGAGATGTGCAATGATGTAAGGCACCGACATCTGGCATGCCCCCACACCAACTATGCATCGGTAGCTGCTGCCCCACAGGCTCCATCAGAAGTCAGTCATGTACCAAATTCTCATCCACCCCCCCAGAGGAGAACAGTCTAAAGGATGCACAGTCCTCCTCCTCCCGGCTGGCCCTCTGACTCTTGGGTCCATTCCTGAACCTGGGATATCAGCATCGTGAGCGGAAACCTTACTGCTGTGCCTGCAGACCAGCTGAAGCCCCTTTCTCATGATGGACCATTTCTCTTCTACCTCTCTTGCTCCCCACCCGAGTTCAGCCACCTGTCTGCCAAACTAGACTCTCATGTCACCGAAGTCTGCTTTCTTGAAATCAAGACCCAAGCTTTAGTGTTCAGGGTTTCCTTCCCCATATCAAGCTGAAAAACCACACTGAAAGATGGTCATGGTCACAGTTACCCAGATGCTCAGCTATTCTGCTGTCCCTAACATAGTCCCAGTTTGTCAGCACCAGGTCCAGGATCGACCGGTCCCTTATTTGTTCTTTTACTCCCTGGATGAAGAAACCATACTGGACTGCATCCAGAATTGATTGGTGTCTACTACTGCTGGCATTTGGGATGCTCCAATCTATATCAGGTAGGTTAAAATCACCCACTATAGGCCAGCCCAGTGGCGTGGAGGGCTGAGGCACTGGACACCTTACCTCCTACCCCCCCCGGCAACCCAGGGTCGGGAATGGACTAGGGTTGCTCAGAGGCCGGCAAGGAGAGGAAGGACTGAGTGTCCCATGACAGGTCTCCTTCCTCGGGGTGGGGGGGTGTCACTGTGGTGCACTGTTTGTCTGCCCATACAGTGTCAACATGTAAGGTAAAGGGAACCCATGTTCAGGATGCCAGGGGCGTGTCCGCAGAGGCAGAGCTAGCTCGTACATCACACCCATTGCATGCCCATGGGCCCCAGGATGAAATTAGAAGGAAAAACACCCCAGGTGGCAGGATGAAGCCCAACCCTCTGCAGGCCCTGCACCAATCATCAGGCACCATCACAAGTCCTGTAGCAGAAGATGCTGGTGCAAGGTAAGCCCAGGAGAAGCCAGTTGACAGGGCATGGGGGGTCAGAAACGGCAGCCAGGGAAACCAAGTAGATAAACAGAATATGGAAAAAAATCACCCACTATTATCATCTCCCCCTACAGTGATGCTTTTCTAATCTCCTTTTCTAGTTGCTGGTCCATGCCCTCACTCTGATTTGGAAGTCAACAGACCCCCCAGTTTAATCATCTACCCCACCTTGTCTGAACACTAGCCCAGGACATCTCTGTGTTTACATCACCCATTTCCTCCCTCGTGACCACTATCCCTTCCCTAATGTACAGGGCCTTCCTGTCTCCTGCTCTATTCTTCCTGTAGAGGGTGAACCCCTTTATGGTGAGAGCCCAGTCATGGCTTAGGGATGCCCAGGTCTCAGTAACTGCCTCCAGAGCCAAGCAGCCCTCCATTCACTCCCTAATAATTCGCTCCTGTCAATTCACACCCATGACAACTCACTCCCATGACAACTCACTCCCGTGACAACTTGCTCCCACAACGATTAACACCAATGGATACATCTCAAAAGCATCCATAAACTGATCACTGCATGTGTTAAATGTGTACAATGAACGTTTGCCCTCCTCTGTTCATAGACCCATCTCCCCCTTTTCAGTTCCATACCCCAACAGTTAATCTTTTTAAAACTGTTCCTACCACAACACAGATATTAACTGGGCAAAGGCACTGGTTAATCAGAAAGAATGGCTGTTTAAATACTAACATTTTAAAAGGTGTGGTATTTGATGTTCAAAGTACAGAAAGTAAATTTGATGAGGTCAGGTGGATCTTTTCATATCAGTCTCCACACAGTTTTTCTCATGCTAAAAACAATTAAATGTAACACCTTGACACATAAAAAAATGAATTCTGTGGCAATAAATGGGCATCTTATTACATGGGACAGAAATAACTAGAGACAAAGGACTATAATGATATCATCAAATGATTGCGGGCTTCAGAGACTGGGAAAGAAACAGCAGTGGAAACATCACCTAGGCACAATCTCATGATAAGTCTGAGGAATTAAATTTACTTACAGTAAATACTGGGTTTTTTTTGTGTGTTATTTCTTTTTGCCCCTATGTGCTCCACGGCAGCCACTCCTTCAGGCTTAACAAGGTTGACCTCTGACCCATCCGTCCTCCGAGCCTCCGACTCAAATCACAGCCAGCCCCCAGGGTGACCCAGTGTAACCCTTCGCAGAATGGGTCCCTCTCCTCCGAGGGGGAAAGCACCAGCCAAGGGGGGGGGGCAGACCAATGCAACACTTAGCCCCGGGGGTGCTGCTGAGACAGAGAGCTTGGTAGGACCTGGATGGCCTCAGAGAGCCGGGCAGCCATCATCCGGCTGCCGTGTAGTGGTATTTCTGCTTTTCTAGTTGATCCCTCTCATGTGCGTTGGCAGTGCTCCTGGTCTCCACCAGAGGCCGCTGTGGCGCGACAACCCACTACCCACCCCAGGAGAGGAGAGCAGTCCTACAGATGCTCGATCCTCTCCCGCCCCTGCCAGCCCCCAACGTCCCGAGTCCGTTCCCGAACCCGGATCGCCGGTGTGGGCCGGAGTAAGGCGCCAGTGTGTCAGCCCTCTGCACCACCGGGCCGGCACATAAATACTGTTTTTATTGCTAGTATGGCAGCAGTGAAAATAAAGCAATTTATACAATGAGCATGATGGAAAATTCAGTCACATAAAAGCTGTTGCTGCCTGCTGACATACCCGATTCATAGATAAAAAAAAAGTATCTTATGAATCCACTATCCGGTACGTCACAATAACACCACGCGAAAGTCTACTCATGCTACGGTGGACCCACAGCTTCAGACGCAATGGTAAAATTATTAAAAAATAGATGCAGGCAATTTTATTTCCATCACACTCATTGTATAAAGCAGACGTGGCATGGGTTAGCGTGCCATACGCTTTTTAATCTTCACTCAAGGTCTGTGCTCTCTTGCTCCCTCACTCGTGGCTATGCCACTCATGAGGGATCAAGAGGTCACAGACCTCTCATGAAGACAAAAAGCATATGACACGCTAACACATGCCATATTCCCTATGTATAAACCTTTAGAATGTGAGTGAGCCCATCAGAATATTCAATTTCTTTTTTTTTTATTTTGTTTTTATTAAAAGAGACTGAATTATACAGAGCAAATACATTCACGTATCAGCAGGCATGGATAACAACATTAAAAATAAAAGCAGTAAAAATAAGTAAATGTGATACTTATAAATATCTAGCACCAGGTATACTTTAACTGAATCATAGCGCTCCAAGTATTTCGTCCTTAACCAGGAGGTAGCCATGGCCAAATATTAAGAATTTTCTTTTAGGAAGCATAACAGCCCATCCCCCACTTCCATGCAAATCCCCGTTCCTCAGGCACGAAGAGAAATTGGCCCACTACTTCCCTCTCCACGGAGCCAGATGAGCCAGACTCCCCCATCCCATCCCAAAGGAACAAATTCAGGGTCAACCTGTGCTAAGTAAATCACCCATTGTTTGCAATTTCACCCTAAAAGAGGTCTGTTTATTATGTAATCTAAACGTAAGGCACTCTAACCTATAAACGTCTAAGACAATTTGTCACCATTCTAAAACCGTGGGGATTTTAGTGGACACCCATTTATGGGTTCTGGCTTTTTTTTGCTGCCAACAAATAAAGTGGAAGCAAAGTGTGGTGCTATAATGGCCTGTGAGAAGGGTATATGGATAGAATAGCCATTTCTGTCATCAGTTCAAATTCCTCCCCCAGACACTCCCACAATTCTTCTTGTAGAGTACACCAAAATGGCATCAGTTCAGGGCAGATTCATAGGATATGTCTCAGGTCGGCCATGGTACAATTACATTGCCCCCAGCAATGGCCATAAAGAAGAGAGATATATTTAGCCAGTATTGTTGCAAAGCAGAAAAATCTAGAGTGACATTTCCAAGCAAATTCCCTCCATACATTTAAGGAGGTAATTTTAATTGCTCTTAAAGTAGTATCCCTCCATGTGGGGTAAGGGATCTCCAGGACTAAGTCCCCATTCCAGGCCTCAAGTATCATTTGAGAAGCATCTCCCAAGCAATCTTGTACAATTTTGTATAGATGGCCAATTAGGTTTCTCCAGGGGTGACCTCCTTGTGTATCTCTGAGTAGGACCCATAAAAGAGGTAAAGGGGTGGGGCGTTTAGCAGAAAATTCCCTCTGTCTTAAAATGAAATTTCTCACCTGGGTATAGTGGAATGAATCTCTGTCAGGTAGGCCATATTGTCTTTGAAGCTCATTAAAAGGTATAATGCCAGAGTCTGTAATGAATTGGTGATAATAATTAAGTCCCAGCCTCCGACATGCGGCAAAGGAAGTGTCTAGTTTGTCCGGGTAGAAACCCTCATCCTCTGATAGTAATGTATGAAAAAAGATTATTTGTTCCAAAGCCTTTTTTGTTTTAAATTTAACCAGACCTTTAGTATTTGGACCAGAATTTAGTGAAGTATGGCTGGGGCCGCCCCTTGAGGCAAATACAATCTTTTCTATATCGTGTAAACCATTTATTATAAATTCTATTTCTTTCCATGGGGTCCAAGTAGTAGGAGACAATCAGAGAAAGAGGAGCTTCAAAAATGCCACGATTGCATAGTACTTTAAATTGGGTAGGTCCACCTTGGGCTAGGGGGAGATGTAAAATGGAAAAAAACAAATTCTTGGCCTCTGGCCATTCCAGACAAAGTTAGATATGATTTTTTTCCAAGATTTAAAAGTCAGACGGGAAAGTTGGGACATTTTGAAATAAATATAGAAGTCGAGGGAGAATATTCATATGTATGGTAAGTTTTAATTGGCCCCATTTTACTAAATCTTCCTGAATGTGGAGTGACAGAGGTTCATAATTGACTAGTTCTATATGGTCTAGGTTTAAGGGGATATGAATTCCAAGATATTTATTTTAGTGCAGCACCATCTTAGGGAGAGAGAATCTTTCAAAGATTGGGACGGTTGAGAATATAAAATCAAGACTTCTGTTTTACATATATTTAATTTAAAGTTCGCCACTTTCTCAAACTCTCGGAGGACCTCCCATGTGGTGGGAATTGATTGTTCAGGGTAAAGGATAGTAAGAAGAACATCATTTGCAAATAAAGATACTTTATATGTTTTTTGTCTGAAGGGGATCCCTTCGATTCGAGGATCTACCCTCAAGGCTGACGCCAGAGGTTCCATATAAAGGGCAAACAGAAAAAGGGATAAGGGACAGCCCTGTCGAGTTTCCTGTTGTATTAGTACTGGGAAAGACAGGGTTCCATTGATACGAATGTAAGCCCTGGGATGGTGGTATATATTCTGAAGCCAATTAAGAAAGGAGTAGGGAAGCAACAAGGTTTTAAGAGTATCCCAGAGAAAATCCCATGAAACCCTATCAAATGCCTTTTCGGCATCTAGACTTAGTAGAGCACAAGGGATTTGTCTGGAGTGAATGTGTTCTAGGAGCAACATGGTACACCTGATGTTATCTGTGGTGCTACGGTGTTTAATAAAGCCAGAGTGATCTGGGTGGATTAATGAGGGAAGAAGTAACTCAAGTCTAGAGGCCCATATCACCATGAAACTCTTGTAGTCTACATTTAATATTGAGATTGGGCGATATAAGGCAGTATCAGTAATGTCTTTATTGGGTTTGGGGATAGGAGACAGCACTGCGTAACTCCAAGGGGAGGGGGAGAGTCCCCCTCAGCCACAGCCCTGTATGTGGAAAGCAGAGTGGGAAGAAGGAGATCCGAGAACTTCCTATACCATTCAACCGTGTATCCAAATGGACCTGGGCATTTTGATGGTTTCAGGACCTGAATATGATTGTAAATCTCATCCGGGCTTATGGGGTTATCTAGGGTTAAATGTTGGGAGTCGGATAGTTTTGGGAGGGGGAGGTGAGATAAAAATTCTAGCCTGTTGTTTGGCTCAGTGGTAGTTGTAGGGGTTGTATATAAAGCTTGATAAAAACAGAAGAAGGCTGAATTAATATGGCCCTCTTCATGGGAAATTTTCTTTGAAATCGGGTGTTTAATTTTAATAATGGTCGCTGCCAGTTTTCGAGCTCAGAGTTTATGGGCCAATAAGTGTGTGCCTCTGTCCCCCTCCTTCGTAATTAGATTGTTTTAAATATGTTAAAGTCTGAAATACACTTTGTTCCATTAAGTTTTGCATTTCTTTTTTAGTCTCCCTGATTTTGCTCTGTAAAATCCTATCACCCTCTCTATATAATAGTTGGTAGCACTGCAATTGTTACATCAGATATCTATATGAGGCCTCTTGTTTTCACTTTTTTATGAGAGGAATAAGCTATTGTTTCCCCTCTAATAACTGCTTTTAACGTGTCCCATTGAATAGGGTTAGTAGTTTCACCATTATCATTGTCCTTCAGGACTTGAGGTATTCTGATATTCATATATTCCACATGACCAGGTTCTTGAAGTAACATGGGGTTTAGGTGCCATAATTTTAATTTTGGGGATTTACCCAGATTTATTTTCAAAATTTAGGGGTGGTGGTCGGATAAAATCATGGTCCCAAGGTCATATCCTGAATTAAAGAGAAATGTTCTGAAGTAATAAAAAAATAGTCCAGACGTGAATAGTTCTGATGACGTGCTGAGTAATAAGACAAGCCCAGAGCTGACGGGAAAAAGGCCCCTCCAGATGTCCTCCATACCCATGTGAGACACCATTCCTCTGAAATACTTTTGAGCACTTGAAGTTCTATAAGCCCGAGGGGCAGAAGTATACTGCTGAGGTGAGAGAGCTAGATTAAAATCCTCTTCCATTATCAGAGTGTCTCACAGGGCGTCCTTTACCTTTTGAAGAAAAGAGTGTATTACTGGGGAGGAAGACTAGGGAGGGAGGTATACGCTAATCTGTGTTACCTCCCGGGAATAGAGGTTTCCCGTTAATATAACACATCCCCCCTGAGTGTCCAAAATCGTATCATGGATTTCAAAAGGGGTGGAAGCGGGAACCAGAATGGCAGCTCCCCTTCTATGACCACTAGGGTGAGATGATGCATATACGTCATATCAGTGGCCCCATTTCAACATCTGATGTTCTCCCTCAGATAAGCGAGTTTCCTGTAGTAAATATAAGTCTGCCACCTGTTTATTAAAGTATTGCATAAAGCAAGTTCTCTTTATAGGGCTATGAAGTCCATTTGCATTTTATGAAAAGATTTTAACAGGATTGACCGCCATCCTATTCAGCAATAAGGGAAGGAAAGGGGCTATCTGAGGAAGCAGCCAGGACATCTGGATGAATGCCTCCCCAGGCACCCGCTCCTGAAAATTGTCAAGCATAAAGGATGGACCAAGGAGGACCGGGTAGAGAGGGGAGCCAAGGAGAATAAGACACCCGAAGACCCCAACATCCCCTGAATGCCCCCACCCCGCCCTCCAGAATAAACATGTTTTTGTACCTTGGTATGTGTGTCACTTATTTTCCTTTGCATAAAAAAGAAACAGGCATGTAAGACCGATCATCAGTCATCTTTACGAGATAAACCAATAATAATTGACCCCTAACTAAAAGGCGCTCTACTCTCCTCTTGTCACTTTTAGCACCTCTCCAAACTGAGGAGTTTATAATTGTGATGAAGCTAAACACTTTAACTATAATAACAGTACAAAAAATAGGCCAAACAGTGGCCAAAATTGAAACGTGAAAACATAACAAGAATCTGTGAATAACACTAAATTTCGCCCCCTCCCTAACCCTAATAACTCTCTGCTCAACTGGGGAGTCGGAATTCTTATAATTTTTCTTGAAACTGATAACAGGCTGGCTGGCCCATTGGCACAGCAGTTGGATTTCCACTTGCGATGCCGACGACCCAGGTTCAGGAGCTGACTCGGGCCGCTGGAGGGCCGGCCAGGTGAGAAGGCTTGAGCGTCCCAGGAACTGCTCGCCTTCTCCAGGGGTGAGGGAGGGACAGCATCCATGGCTTTTCTGACCCCAAGCGGAGGTCCGAGGTACAGCAAGCTGGTAGGACAGACCAATGGGGAGCTGTGTGGTGGACGTTGGTGTAACGCCTTGACGTCAGGGCCCACACCACACAAAAGGGAAAAAGCGCCACCAGAGCACGGGTAGACAGAGCTCCAGTGCCAGCCCTGATTGTGACTGCCAGCCTGATCACCAGGGAACCCGACGAGACAAGAAGATATCGGGGTGTCCTGGCCCCGCCCTGTACCCACCTGGGGGGTATAACCATGGCTCCATGGGGGAACCTCCGGAGATTCAAGTAGGCCAGTTGCAGGGGGGCACACAGGAGTCTCCTAAAGAAGCATAGATCCAGGGTGGGGGTAAGGAGGATACATAGAAAGTAAAAAAAAAAAAGAAACTGGTAACAGGCTGGACTTCCAAATTGGCAGTGGGATCAATTGGCCCCTTCCGTGAGCTTCCCTGGGGTCCAATATATCCGGTCCCTGGGGAGCAGGGGTCTGCCCCTCCATAACATATTGGGGGGAGACCCCAAGAAGAGCAAAGTCCCCTTGTAGTATGGCAACCATTCCAAGGAATGATATGCCAGCTAACAATGGTAGCTTCATGGGTCTGCACCCAGTGAGGATAGGAGCCCCCCCTTCCATATAAGACACATCTTCTCTCCCTCTTAGATCACTACTGATACATATTCTTAATGACTTCCACAATCGTTTGTAAGACTTCTAGTAATACCCTTTCTGATATTCTTCTTTCTTATACAGCTTTACCCCCCTCCACCCCCCCATAGTGTGTATTTTAATCTTTACTACCCCTTTTGATTGTCACGTCTATCATTCCTAAGATACTAATAAAGTTGTAATACTATATCTAGTAGTCTTCCGATGTTTTAATAGTAATCTTCCTTATTGATTATCTCTTTCTCCCCATAAGGAAGGAGAAGAAAAGAAGAGCAGAGACTGCATTGTGCTGGAAGCGCAAAGGCAGCGGTCCTTCATATCAGGTCCGGTTCACTATCCAGTAGACCTGACTAGTAGTGTTTCAGTCACTGTTAATAAAAGCACTTTGGTTCCAAAATAAGGCCATATGGGAGAGGGAACTCAGGCCTATCATACCGGGAGCACAAGGAGAAGTGACAAGTTGGGGGGAACACTGTAGGGTGGGGGCGGGTGCCACCCAGGACTAAGGCACAGAGATCCCCAAAGATAACTTTAGAGCGAGGTTCTCACCTGGCCAAGGGCCCTCCATTAGGAGACACTCAAGGCCAAATTCTGGTGGGAGAGGCAATATGCTTATAGTTATGACAGTTATAAGGTATGATCAGTTCCTCTCCTCACCTTAGTTGAAAACAGTCAGGGGATCAAATTGTATAGGCCTCATGGCCCCAATAATCCCCCCCCCAGCATCCCCACAATCACTCACCCGTGTGATGGCCCAAGACTCTACCTCTCGAAATCCACTCACAGGCTCTCATTCTGTGACGTTCAGATCAAGGAGGCATTTGAATGGGATTGTTGGATCTCTTTTAGGATTTCTTCAAGAGAAAAGTCCTGAGAAAGTAGCGCTGATCCCTCCTGGGCTGCTGTTGCTGTAAGCGCTCTCTGAGGAGGTAAGTTCTTTTTGATAAGCTCTGCAGGTCACAATACTTGATTAGGCCTCTCGATATAAAGTCCTGTCTGGCTTCTTCAACAGTGGAGTACATGCAGGAGCCCGAGGGAAAGGCGACCACCAATTTTACGGGGTAAAGAGTTTTAAATTTCAACTTGTTCGAACACAGGCATGGAAACAAGGGGACATATTCCCTCTTTAAGCGCTGGGTAGTAGGGGCATAATCGTTGTCCACAAAAACCCTTTTATTGTTGTAAAGGACAGTCTTTTGGGCTCGGGCTATTTGTAGTAATGCTTCTTTGATTGAGAAGTTAAGAAAGCGGGCTATTATAGACCTTGGGCTAGTCCCGGGAGGAGACTTGGGGCCAAGGGCTTGATGAGCCCTCTCTATGTCAATGGGAAAGTCAGGGCCCATGTCTAAGACCATACGAAGAAAGTGATCCAGGAGGGCCTGAATGTCGGGACCTCTTTCCCCTCTGGGATCCCATAAAATCTAAGGTTTTTTCTTCTGCCCCTATTTTCAGCATCTTCTTGTCTCCTGGTGATGGCGAGTTGATTATGCGTAATTTCTTTCAGATATGCCTCTATTGCATCTAGTTGATTAGAATTGGAGGTAATCTGCACATATGTCTCATCTAAGCGGTTCTGCAGTGCTCCCAGATCGGACCGGAGGTCGAGAATTGCTTCTTTCTTTTTGGTCCTGAACTCTTGGATTGCCTGCAGGATAGGTTCAGATGAAGTTTTGTTTGCAGGATTATTTTTTTGTTGTTGTTGATGTTGGGATCATTTGTTGTCCTCTCCAGTTGCCATCTGCATCTCTTCCCCAAGCCGGTCACTGTCCTCAGGTTCGGTGGTTGGCGCGAGAATAGTAATGTGATTGTAATTAAAATATTTCATACAGACAATTGAAACAACGAGAGGAATTGCCACGGATAGCTAAGTAGTTAGTTTTTCCCACAGGGAGGACTGAAAAAAAGCAGATTTAGCAATAAAAATATTAATTTGAAGGGGAGCTCTCCTTTGCATGCGTCTAGAGCTCCATGGCACCACTGGAAGTCAGAATATTCAATTTCTAACTATTGTATGTCTCCACTGGTGTCAATTGTGGGAGCAAGTGGTCATGGGAGCGAATTCTCATGGGAGTGAGTTAACATGGGAGTGAACTGACAGGAGTGAATTGTCAGGGAAGGAACTGATGGGAGCAAACTGTCCTGTTCTTGGAGGTCCTCCATCTTATCTCCCAGGACCCGGCATCAATTAAAACTGCCCTCCAGGATGCCTGTTGTCCCCTGTATTCCTCCCTTCATTCCCCTGCTGTTTTCCTTCCTGCTTGGTAGATGATCAGATTTCTTCTGTGCCAGCCCTGCCTGAGCTCCCCTCACCCTCTCCCTCCCATCCCACTATCATTTTCTTTCTCAACTCCTCCCCTCTTTCATCTCACTTATGCCTTTATATATTTTTATTTATTTATTGAAAAGTTTCACCGGGAAAGGCACACTGAACAATATTAAATTGCTTGCCTCATGGAGCATCCTGGGAGAAAGGGGAAATGGGAGTACAATAGTCAAAACAAAACATTCATCAATATAATACAGAGTACATATATGGTAAACATAACTGGCCTTGGTAAAATTCAACTATAACTACACATATAGGTAGAAGGAATTGCAAAAGGAAAATGCAAATACATGGGATACAAATTGCAATTAACTTTGGGACTTGTTCTGGAGCGGACAGGGGGCTAGGAGCAACAGCCCATAGCACATTACTGTCCACACCATTATGTGCTTAGGAACTAAGTGCAACATACAATCAAGTGGCAATAGTCACATATGATTAGAGCTAATAGTTGAATGGCACAGGAGCAGGAGAGTGAAGAGAAGAGCAGCTACAGGCAGGATAGAGGAAGTCATTTAGAGAGGATGAGATAGACCAAGGGGAGGAGGAGTGCCTGATTTGATTAGGCAGTGAGTTCCATAATTTCGAGAATCTACAGGAGAGTGCTGACTGGCCGACTGTAGTTGAGCGATTTGGAATAGCCAAGGTGCGTAAGTCACAGGAGAGGAAGGAGAAGGGTCCTTGTTGCCGAAGAGACATAGTTTCAGATAGGTAGGGTGGTAGAGAAGCGAACCAGAATTTTGAGGTGAATTTCATGCAGTGGGCTAGTCTTCTATCACACAGCGAGGGAAAGCCAAGGGATCGATAGAGGGAGCAGTGGTGAGTGTGTATGGGTGGGGGAGGATCAAGGGCAAATGACTTCTCTCCTGCTTCACCATGGACACATTTCCTGAAGAAGAAATATTTGATCTACATTGATGATGATGAGAAAGCAGTATGTCGACTACTGTTTTGCATTCCTGAGGCACACTAGGGACCCATTCAGCTTATCACACTGGTGATGTTATCCTGCACAGGTGCACATACATGACTGGAGGTGCATGGGTTCCCCAGCTCAGTTGCAGGATAGAAGAAACTCTTTGGCAAACAGCTTTCTCCTGTAGATGAGAGAGGGAGCCATCAAACACTGAAGCAGAGAATTGGTACATGAAGCCTCATTATTTAAGAGCTCACTGCATTGGTAAGCTAAAACAATCAAAAGAATGACTGCAGGAATAAAGTTTTGTAAATAAATGCATTTTTTTTCATGTCCGATAGGCCTAAGATGGAAACAAATAGTTTATTTCAATCTTAGATGGGTGATAAGTATTTATTTCTACTTCAGGATGAACAAAAAGGAGCTGTTAACCAATGGGAGAACACCTTTGCACAATGCCTGATGACATCACAGTGGCATCTGCTGCAATTAGAAAAAGAGCAGCGAAATCAAATAGAAACAGTTAAATCTTCATTAAAAGAACTAATCTTGCCAGACAGGTACTGTCCTTTATAAATAACATACGCAATGGGCTGGCTAAAATTAGCACATTTATTTATTTCTTTTTTTTAACTTTCTTTTATTGCTTTTACAATAAACAAATGCATATTGTACAATCTTCTGTCCGGTATCAGACATTTTTTACCAGATACGTCAAATGTACATTAGGATAAGAGCCTAGACAGAATGGCTTCAGGATAGGGGGGAAAACAAGTAAATTATAAACAGTTAGCTTAGCTAAATAAGCCACAGCAAACTAAGGCTTCTGGGGTCAAGTCCAAAATGTTCAGAGTCCCAAAGAGTAATTACTCAACATCCAGTGCTGATATGAACCCCATACCTAAAATTAGAAGGTATTTCTATAATGGTAGCACTAAACATGCATTTCTATGCACCCTTGAATCATTTTGTCTTGAGCTTTAGAAAAACTAGAGCAACTGAGTAGAAAACAGTAGACTCAAGAGCAAATATAATTATTATCACAGTTGTCAACAGTCAGGTTTCACGATCAGAGTCCAAATCACTGCCACTGCAACTCTCAACGCTTGAAATTCCCTGGTTATCGATTCCACTTTTTTCCCTGCTTCAATTGGATCTGTAAACTGAAATGTCTTACCACCATAGTGGATACGAAGTCGGGCCGGCATCAGAAGCGAATGTGCTATGCCTAACCCCCGGAGCCGAGCTCTCACCGCATCAAACTTCTTTCTTCTGGTACGTGTCGCAAACGATAGGTCAGGAAACAAATGGATAGTAGATCCGTTAAAGGCTAATCCTCCAGATGATCTCGCTGCCTGTAAAAGTTGATCCCTGACATTGGAACTTGTAGTCACTAGTAGAATCACTCTTGGGGCCTCGCCACATGGCCCGACAGCCCGCGGTGTGATTCGGAAAAGCTTTAAGGAGCTGACCCTTTAAGTCTCCTTGTGGAAGATTGAGTGCCGTAGGAAACCACGAATATAGGAAGGCAAGTAGGTCATCCTCTTCACATCCCTCTGGGAGACCAATTATGTGGATGTGTGAGGCTCTATTCGAGTTCTCCAGAGCCTCCACTCTATATCGAAGCTGGGCATTTTCCTGCACAAGCTTGGTTGTAGCCGTCAAAGCTTGCACAGCCGTTTTCTCTGTGGTTGATGTTACTTGTGTTACTGCCTCCAACTTAACATCCTGGTTGGCAAAGCGTTGGATGATCGACTCTATTTTAGAGTCGATCGCTTGCATGGAGATCTGCAAAGCTCTCCACGGGGGCTCTCCACCAGTCGTATTCGCAGGGTTAGTTGTGGCCTGTTCGATCGCTGCTGCAGTATGCTTAGGACTGCTGCCCGCAGCTTTCTGATTTCATCCCATGACCATCAGGTATCTCTCGACTCCAAATGACCTGAACTGTTCACAGCTATAACAAAATTTAATGTTTTCCCAAAACAAAGAATGATTTTTATCGCAAAATAGCTGTAGGTGTACAGAGCTGCAAGGGAGTGCGTCTTGTCAGTTCACTGCTCCACAGCGCCCCCCAGCACATTTATTTTTACCTGCATGGTTTGATCTCCGCAGACCTCAACTGTGGCTCCACGACTTGTGAGGTCTTAGAAGTCAAAACATGCAAATAAAAATAAATGTCATATTTTTAGTCAGCCCATGGCATATGCCATACCTATTTTTATGGGCTTTGTCCATAGGGCCCCCTGGGAACAATGCAATTGTTAATGAGTTGCATTTACTCTAGAAATACCATAGATATTTGCCAATTTAATTTGGGAACAATACAAACTGAGAAACTTGCTGGCCAGGTGGCACAGAGGGTAGAGGCACTGGATGCCACACCTCACACCACACCGGTGACCTGTGTTCGGGAATGGGCATGGGCTGCTGGGGGTTGTCAGGGGAGGAAAAGGATCGAGCATCCGGAGAACTGCTCTCCTTCTCCGGGGAGGGGAGGGGAGCTGGTTCTGGCGTCGCTCACCCCCTGGCGGAGGCCAGGGGCACAGCGCCGCGCCACAATGTGGATGGAGCTGGATGGACACTTGCTGTAGGCATCAGCATCACTGCATGTTCCCAGCTCCAAGGGGAATTACCTGCAAAAAAACTCCACTGGCCCCCGTGTATGAGCCAGGGCTTGGTGCCCGACCCTCCAGCCACCTTCAGTTCTGCCTCAGGCGGCCCCACTCAGGGGGGCATTCCCGGGTGAGGGTTCGGGTCACCGAGCCCAGGGCAAGCCTGCTCATGGGGTTGGGGTGCCGACGGGAAAAAAATGCAGTAAATGAAAAAAAACCAAAAACTGAGAAACTTATTTAAGTACGTATTTTCCTTTATATATTTACATTGCTTGAATACCTAAGATCACAAGAGTCTTAGGATGTTATCTGATTCTGATGCTGGCCTGCACTACCGCTCACGACACCAGTGACCTGGATTCGGGAACGAGCCTGGGTTGCCAGCGGGCTGGCTGGGGGGAGGAGGACTGTGTGACCTAAGGGATGTTCTCCTCCTCTGGGGAGGGAGGGTTGCCATGCCCCCTGTATCACTGTCACCTGGAGACCATGGGTGGTGATGCAGTGAGCGGCACCATGTGGGAGGGGAGGGTGACGGCTGGAGTCCAGAACAGCGTCACGACTTTGTGTGTACATGTCTCCTTGGGCTTTCTCATCCACAACCGCCCTCAGGGAGTGGGAAGCAATGGGAAGCAGTCAAAAAAAAACTGTGCGTTGGGACCTCCTGGATCAGTGGTCCGCCTAACTCCTGGCATAGCCGCTGTAAGCACACCATGGTGATCAGAACTGTCCCTCCAGATGACCCCACTGCGAGGGGGCAAACTCATAGGATTGATTCCTGTAGTTGGCGTGTGCTCGGGCATTAGAGGCAATCCAGGGGCAAAGCTGTGGCAGGGGTGAATAAAGAATAAATGTCTCTGATTCTGATGTTCACAAATGAAAAATATCAAAGAAGGGGCTGGCCCACTGGCGCAGTGGTAGCACTATTGGTTGCAACGCCAACCTGGGTTCAGGAATGAGCCCAGGTCATCAGAGAGCATTCTCCACCTTGGGGAAGGAGGGAGGGTTGACAGCCTCCACTCTGCTACTACCACCTCGGTGACCATGGGTAGTAGTGTAAGCAGAGCTGGAGAACAGGGAGTGGATGCCGATGCCGTGACACATGCGCATGCATGCTCTCTCAGTTCAGGGGATCTCTCGGCATCCAACAGAAAACCAAAGAAAACACTGCCAGTCACTGGAGGAGGATGCCTGCCCCTCACCACAGGTTCCCCAATGCCGACCAAGGCACTCCTCTCCAGATGTGCACCGACTGAGTCTGCATCAGGGGTAAGGTCCCCTCCCGATAACCCAGCTCTGGGGGGTAAGCCAGGGTGTTGGATGGAGATGGAGGTAAGTCCTGTAGAAGGTGGGTGAGGGGGCTGGGTAAGTGAACAGGACTGACAGGGGGGATGACTAGCATGAGGGAGAATAAAGCATAGTACATTAAAAAAAAAGAATAGTGTAAAGGAAGTGAGAACTATGCAGTTTAGCATCTACTGTAACAAAGGACGTCAGATATATGAAGTTATGATGTGGTATAAGGGATAAAAGGAATGTTCATTCTCTGCATGGATAATAATGTTTACTTTTTCTGCATGTGTTTTGAAACACTACCGTGGGATTTTAACAACTTCTGAAATGTTCAGGGTACACTGATGGTTAATATAGAATGAAAACATAGGACATGTTGACATTCCTGAAATATTTTTTACAGCATTTGTTAAAAGATGAAGTGTATATTCAGCATATTGGATGTTGTTGGCCTTGCCCTTGAGTATTGCCAGGCAGAAATGTTTCATGTACACTTCAAGTTTAGCCTGAGAGAAGTCCTTTTTAAATATATCCCTTTTCTGGGATCTCCACTGCTGCCTTGGGCTTATCTCTGGAGGCTACCAGGTGGCTAGGCATGAACGGCTGCAAGATGTGGATTTCAGGCCACCTCAGGGCAGTCTGACAAGCAAACACCGACAACAGACTTCAAGGGAACAATTCTCACTGGCACTGAGCTCGCCCACTGGTCTCACAAAGTCAGTTACTACCAATCAGTAGGCTCTGTGCCTGATATCCAAGTAACCAACACCCCGTCCCCTAATGGCAGGAAGGATATGTGTTACAATAAAAAAGTTTATGATAGGGGCCACCCGATGGCCCCGCAGAAGTGCTATGCCCTTCCGTGCAGGTGACCCGGGTATGGGAGAGGAGCCAGGAAGTCGATCAGGTGGCTGGGGTTTGGGCAGCGCTGCCACATGGCTGCACTCCCAGCCATGGGAGGGAGGCACCCTAGTTCTGGTGCCGTAGCTACCCCTGCAGTGAGCCAACGGAGCTTGTCTCCACTGCAGAACATCACTATGTACATCCGAGAAGACGTGCATGGGGACATACGTCCTGTGCCATGGTGCTGAGGAGTGAGGAGGCCAGGGAAAAAAACAGAAAAAACAGTGTGCACCGGAAGCCATGAGTAATGGCACTGGTGCCCTCGGGTCCCTCCCCATTTGAATTCCCACCAGAGGGACGGCAGGGGGAGTGGCGGCTGGGACTGGGAGTGTTGCAACAAGAGTGTGAAGCAGTCTTGCCGGGCCAGTGGTGCTGAGGGTTGAGGCGCTGGATGCCTTACCTCGTGCCACGACAGCAACTCGGGTTCAGGAACAACCTCGGGTCGTTGGGGAACCGGCACGGGGAAGGAGGATGTCGGATCAAGCTGCCTAACAGCAGCTCTCCTCTCCCAGGGAGGTGGTCACCCCTCCCCCCATAGTTCTGCCGTCGCCGGGTGGAGATCTGGTGATGGCGTAGGTGGGAGGGAGTGACAAGAAGGGAAGGTATCTCACAGCGTGATGTGCATGTGCCTCTACATGCATGCTTTCGCGCCAAGATAGGGACAGGCAAAAAAACAGGCACACAAAAAAAACAATAAAATACTAATTAAAATAAAAAAAGTGTGGAGCAGGCAGAGGTGGCTCCGGTGGCCAAAAAGCTATATTAAAAAAAAGCTTGTGATAAAAAAAATTTTGCTCACTACTGTAATTCCATCAATTTAGTAAAGTGATTTTTAAGTATATCAGTACTTTGAAAGTGATAAATATATTTACACTACATCAATATACTGAAACAACTTCTGTCAATAAAGTGGAAGAGCATTACTATTTCCAGTATACTAATACCAAAGTGTATTGCCAGGACTCGTGCACATCGACGTGACTCTATGCTTTCATTTAAAAAAAGCTGTAGTCCTAGCAGTTTCAAAGTTAGCCCTTTCTTCTGAAAAGGGCTAACTTTGGAAACAAGAGGGATAGAAACTCAGTTTTTTGTTAAATGAAAGGTTGGAGTCAGGTCGATGTGTCTGTCGGTTCCCTTTCAATGTGTTTATATACTGGAAATGCACTTTGGTATCATATCTATGCTCAGTCACTAGGTGTGGAGTTGCAAAATGGAGTGCATACAAGCACACTGTTGCCACCACACACCCCTCATTGTTCACAAAGGGCTGACTTACTGTCCTGGGGAGTTCTTCCTGCGACTAAGTCAGAATTCAAAGGAGAAATTCTTTCACACTAATTATAATTTCTCTTAGTTCCAACTTTGTCAATCAAGAATAATTACATATAGGTAATGTGCTCCCCCACTGGGGTAGTGGTACAGCCCAAAGCTGTGACCTCAGCATAGAACCCTGAGGACATGAAGATTCTGGTCGCATCAGCCACTCAGTTTACCTTTGTCCACGTACTGCAACAAAACCTATGTAGAAACAGACCTCCATGTCTCCAGGTAAACCTCTTAAACAGTACTGTAACATGGCAATAAAAATGTTACTGAAATACAGAAACCACACTGGTGCAAAGAGAACACAATGGTACAAAATGAAATGGGCATTAATTCCCTAGTAATGCCTGTTTCATAATGTAACACTAGTCCCAGCCACATCCAAATCACCACCAGAAAAGTATAAAATCGCAGTACATGTTAATTCCCCATTGCAAATGCGCTACACAGTGGACAAACTGAAAGCATGAGTGGTTGCAGCCAATATGAATAGAATGTTACCACTGTCAGTGCCCAGTAGTAGAAGTTTAAAAATTCACCTAGTTTTTGTTGAAATTGTTGTAATAGGCTTTATTCATAGCGTAGTTCCTGTACATGTTCTGGCTAGATCCCTGTGCGGTATACTGAAGTAGCTCTGCTAGCGGACTAAAATATGGTAATAATCAATCCCATGCACCTGTTTACAGACGGTGAAACGAAAGTGTTATGAGTATCATAGCAAAGATATTGCTGAATCTAACCGTCTAATATTGTTAACGATAGGATACCGTTACTGAGAAATGCTGATATCTGTAAACAGTAGTGGCAAGGTACAGCAATGATGTAAATGAATGTTAAAAAGCAGAAAACACAGTAAACGTTTTGAAACACTGTGCACCTGTGTCTGTGCTATCCTTTGCAAATAACATCTCTCTACATTAATGTTTCTAAGCGTAGCCATAGTTACAGCATTAATCCACTCCAAAGTTGGGCTCTACTAGGGAATTAATGCCCATTTGGTGGTTATCAACCCCCCCTACCCGGGCATTAATTCTCTAGTAGAGTCCTCCTTTGTCATGGATTAATGCTTACACATCACAGTCACTGTAACAAAAACCTCACCTTATCTGAACTTGACTCAAAAATGAAAAAGGTACATCGGCCTCCCTTCTCCTGGAAGACACCTTAGATAACCATGCTGATTACCCTTCTCCTTCAAATCTCAGGGTCCGTTGGAAGAGCTCCACATGACTTCCCTGGACTGCCGCTGGCTCACGGAGAGACCTCTACCATTACTGTAACATATTTTATTAGCAGAAACAGCCTTTGACCTTGCCTTCAGTACAGGTGGATACTAACCTGGATAGGTTTCTCAATCTCACAATGTAAGACATTACAACCAGTGATCATACTAGATAATGTAGTGGCTTTTGGATTGTGATGCCCATGGGTAACCGATGAATTTCAGTACCTGAGCACCTGTTTAACCATTCTGTCTAAGAGGCAAAAACACGCATCTACAAATATATTGGACAATGTTCTCCAAAAAAGGGGTGGGAGGAGAGGGAAGGAGAAATTGTTTAACCAGGAAAGGCACACTAAGCCAAAGCTTGTTTCCAGGTGGGATCTGGGAGCACAAGGAAGTTAAGTGACTTGCTCAGAGTCATACAGTATGCAAGTGAGGGCTGTGGGATTCAAACCCAGGTCTCCAGGTTTGCAGCTCAGTGCCCTAAACCACAGCACTATACTGCCTCAAAGAGGCAGCCTCCAGGGAGAGATATCATTGACAACACTGGAGTCAACAGAAAAGGGCATTACGGTAAGTATGAAGGAATTTCTCCTTTCTGTATCACTCTATATTGTCAATGGAGAATAATTACATATGGGTTATAAAAAGCAGTATCCATCTTCAATAGGGAAGAGGAGAAAATTGTTCCACAAATAAACTATAAGGATAACTACAGGGATTCATCTGTTCATCACCGCCTGGCATATCCTGCACTTAAAGACTGCATCAGCACAGCCCTGGACATCCAGTTTGTAGTGCTCTGTGCATGTACAAATGGAAGAAACACTGCTGCCTGCTAAACTGTAACACTGAACCCCACTGATGCAGGGTGTTGCCCTGGGGATTGTGCTTAAATTAAGAGTAACTATGCACTCCAGATTTTCCTACACAATCCCAGATCATAAGATTCTGTCTCCGTTGGAGTCACTGGCTCCAGAAAAGCTGACAGGTCCCTGGTTTGCATGAAAGGCTGTGGAAACCTTGGGAACAAAGGGTGGAACAGCCCTCAGCATTACCAGATCCTGTGCATTATAAGGTAGGGTTCCCAAGTGTGAATAAAAAGCCTGGAGTTCACCAATCCTCATGGTTGATAACTACAAACTGGAAACACACCTCATAAAACCAAATGTCCAACTGAATGTCCAATGGAATCGATGACCTCAAAGAATGCCATGGATGGGTGTGTGATACTATGTTTAAACTGCATGCACAGAGAAAACAAGAACCGATGGAGGGATAGCTTCTCCTGACTACTCTGAGAATATGGATCACACCCATGATGGACTCCAAGAGTGTTCCCATAGGTTGGTTTCAACATCAAATACAGAGCAGACGCCTGCCCCTGTAGGATGCTCAATGCTTGATCTTTCCACTCCTGCTTGCAATGTCCAAAAACTGCAGACCATTGCCCTGGTGGTCTACTAGCTGCACTCTGATCCCAGTTGAGAGAACGAACTATACATGCCAACAGCTGCCAAGGGGACTCTTTCTTGGAGGTACTCAAGATAACAACCATCTTTTCAGCAATATCCACTGCAGGGGACTCCTCCATGTAGGAGCTGGGCTGCCAACTGTGTTTCCTGTAGAATGAATGTGGAAACTGTCCTATCTATGCAAGCCCCCACAAAATGGAAGCTGAAGAGAAACTGATGCTTGCAATGACAGGTTTTACCAATCTGAAAACCATGTTCTTCTTGGCCACTCGGAGGCTAACAAAAGAGTGCTCCTCCTGGTTGCTGAATCTCTTAGAGCAACAAGGGTAACCATGGAAGTGGAGAAAACAGAAATGCACTGTCTACAGCCCACTCCTGTGACTGAGCAAACACCAGTTCCATTCATGCGCACCAAAAATTGACTGAAAAATCTCAGCATCAGATCATTCTCCTTTTACAAGAAAATAATCTGCTGAGGGTGACTGGACCTTTTGTATAGTAGGTAGAACACCTCTGACATGAGGGATCATCCCCAGTTACCCTGACAGGGAAACCATTATCAGGGACAACCACTTGCTCTCCACCCATGAAGAACCTAGTCACTTCTGTGAGCTTGCTTGGACTGGTACTGAAGAACACAGTGACTGCACTGGCTAACCTCACCTTCACTGTCTGCGACTGAACTCAGTCCTTACAAGAGTGCAAGGCTACATACACGGTCCATAAATAAAAAACACTGACTTAAAATAGCCCTGAAGACTCGCGACCTCCTTGACTGGAATCTGGACTAGACATGCCCCCAGCCCAATCGACTGGCCAGGATCATTCCAAGATGGCACTAAGGAATTTCCTCTGACAAACTTGATATTCTCCCACCAACGGAGCGACTGTAATATCAGTCTGGATACTGGATTGGGACCTGAAAGTCCTCTGATGCCGGAACCCCTACTGGCACCATCCTATTTTTGGGATATACCACGAGAAATTTGGTCCTCGTTACCAATTTTTAAGCTGTGTACATCAGAGCAAAAGGTGGAGCAATCTGCAGGTAGAACCTGTTGATTGGAAGCTCTGCCACAGTCTTCTAGACTGGGTTCTCCTACCTGGTCATGTGATGTGAGGATCCCTGACTGGCAGCTAACACACCACTCCTAGGTGCTGCAATCCCTGTGACAGTGTTAGGGTGAACATCTCCCTATTGACTGTCCTGTCGTATGTCTCCAAGATGTCCAATGTCCTAGTCCCCAACTGCCGCACCAGGTAAGTCAATGAACACTGTTAAGGAACTCAGGAATGAAAATGTCACTCCTGAATGGCAAAATGTCAGCCATTTCTGATGCGACTGATGGAAAACAGACTGTGGGAACATCAGATGAGTGCCAGAGTCCCCATACTGAACTGCTTCGGTCTCTCTTCATTGAGAGGGCTTTAGAAAACTGCCTCTGTCTGTATCAGGAGATCCAAGGCTAGCCCACTGAACATGGATCCTCACCCGGGTCCTTCATTGGGAAAGATTCTGCTGTCTTCCACCAAGGGAAGGTTTGGGCAAAGAGAGAGATGTATTTGAGTACCTCCATTGTGAGGGCCAGCCTCTCCTTCCCACACCCACATTGCAACTGCAAGGCAGGATGTCTCTGCTACCTTTGCCTAACACCAGAAAAAAATCTCTGTTCCTCTGATTACAGACGATCTGAAGAGACCGAAATTTGCTTATGGCCTGCCTATGAGCCTGCCCCCCCCCACACACACACACACACACACCCTTTGAAACTAAGCTGGGTTACGGTTGCTCCCTAGGGACTGACATGAGTCCTTCCAAGTCCTGAATGTTTTCTCAATTGCCATCCAGTTTTGGACTAAAAAGCAATTCCCCACTAAGAGACATACAGTGTGGTTCATTCTTAGACACTTGATCTGTGTTCTGGAGACGTAGCCACACCTCTGCATGACTGTCTAATAAAGAAGGCTGAAAAAGCCGGTCTTCACAAACTGTCTGCAGCTACTGTACATTCCCCAAAAGGAGTGAGCCCTCGAGCTGAGCTGCACATCTCCTCTGGCTCTGATGGAATGAACCTGCTTATGTAATGACCAACGGCAAAACAAGAAGCATATACCATTTGCAGATTGATGCCATTTGAGGTAAAGGCTCGTCTGCCAGTCATGTCTTCATTTGTTTAAAAGAAGGAGGAGTTCTTAAAAAGGAATCTCCAACTTTAAAAAAGTTTCCCCCGAAGACTAACAACAGGCCTTAAGCCTGTATGACCTGTGCCTCTCCACCTTACCCATCCCTGAGCTAAAACCTGTACCCAATTATAGAAGTTGAGAAACAAACACGTCAGAGCCAGGCTGAAGTAAACAGGATGGACTTCTATACCTTGAACCTCTTGGAGCTGCTAGTTCATAGTAGCTTCCAGAATAAAGTAAGTCAGCAACTCGCAACAAACAAAAGAGAAAGGATTGGCACCATTCTCTCTGTGCTTCACCCACTTCCCCTCTTCCTCCTCAGAGGCACATCATGCTTCATCTGATGGATCCAGTCTACTGGGTCAGCACAGTCCCTCCCCAGGACCATCTACCTGCTCTTTTTGACCTTCTGTTGTCAAGGATGGGGGCTACCTGCAAATCAGGCACGGCCTTCCTGAGGAGGTCATGGGGTCAAAAACAGTGGGGGAATTCAAGAATGCATGGGACAGACATAAGGCAATTATAATGAGGGGGTAGGAGGAAGTAGGCTGTTGGTTAGAGAAATGGTCAGACTGGGTGGGCCAAGCAGTCCTTATCTGCTGTCAAAGTCTATGTTTCTATCTGGATGAGAAGGTTCACACTGCTCTGGCACACCTGGACGTGCCTCTATGAGGTTCCCCACAACCTGAGGGGCCTACAAGGGTTTTAGCATTTTTGCAGGTATTGTATAGTATGAGAGGCCTGACCTGTGGATCATCAGCATACAGCCTCTCCTCTAAGACAGGCAATAAGGATTTTGTGCAACTTCGCCTTAACACTGACAAACAGTACCACAGGTGCACCCCCCTCCCACCCAGCCAGGTGGCTCGGCTAGGTGGAACCAAAATAGACATGTTATTTTGCATCAACCAGTAAGGACAGTACAAACTGAATGAAGAGGGTCTCACTGTCTTGTGGCATACATCAGATAAATGAAAAGCCTAGGAAATGCCATGGTGCCTCTGGCCCTTAGGTGCAGCAACAGCCAAAATGAAAAAAAAAAAACTTTGTAAACTACAATACTACCCCCATAGTGTGTGCCATCTCCACCCTTCACTACCTTACTGGACCTTGTGGGGGGTCCATTATATTCCATGGGGTCCCTGCCCTTGAAAGAACCAGCAGACAGGAGGGAGAAATCTAAACACTACAATACTGCCCCTGAATAGGGCAGCAATTCCACTCCTCAGCACCTCATGGAATCTTGGAGGTATACACAGCAGCGCCCCCAAATGCTCAAAATGCACTTCCTGATTACCTCAGTAAACACATACCAGCCTAACATTTCTTTCAGGAACGGCTCCTACCTAGCAGAGCCAATTATGCTTCGTAGTACTCAAATAGCTGCTTTGTGGATTGACTCCTACCTAGCTCAGCCAACCACTTCATAGCCTGCCTGATGTGGCTGCCTGATCCAAGCCGATCTGAATAGTGCTGTCGAGTAACATGTTGTAAACGCCTTTGGAGGGACTCTAAGTACAACCTGCATTCTCAAAAGTCCACCATGCCTCCTCTTATTAAGGAAACAAAACTGTGTTTCCTCCAGGAGCATGATGGGCGACTGCATGCATGGGAAGAACAGGTGTGCAGGCACTGTGACATCGCACAGGTGTGTGATGCCCTCCCTTACCTCCACACACTTGGGGCATCCCAATCACACCTTCCTCCGCTGAACAGGCAATTAAAGGTGCGAAACAAGCTCCTTGGGAGACTCAACAGTGAGCTGGGCTAAATGCCACCAACAGAGCTGGAAAACGCACTCTGTACTGCAGGACACTGCCCAAACTGCCTCTGGATCGCAATGGTCTGACCAAGGACAAAAGGAGCCACCAATGCAGAGGACTGTCTCCCACCTAGTATAGCACAGACATTAAAAAAGAAAAGTGGACAAGCACCTATAGCACAGGGTTTAAAAGAAAAAAACTGGCTCTAACAGCCCCACAATCTATTACACAGGCAGTCTAAGGGGACAAGTACTTTAAAAGAAAAAAAAGATCCAAAAACCCAACATTCCATTACACAGGCAATCGGGATGGGGTCAGTTGGGGGTATCAGTAGAGAAAAACAACCCAGCTCTGAAGGAAAAAAACAGAACCTTAGGGAAACCAGCAGCCATTTCTCCTGCTATAGCAAACAAACAATTTTCCCAAAATGTAAGATCAAAGCACTGTATACACTGTTTAGGAAGGGGAAAAAATGGAGAAACTGTTACTAGCACCACTTACCTACCTAGGTGTTAGCATGGCTCAACTGGTAGCACATCCACCTCTGGACCAGAAGGTTGTGGGGTCTCATCCCACACTGGGATTGGACTCGTACCTAAATGTTGGCACCCAAGTGCAGAATTAGGGGGGTGCTGTACTGTTGGGCTGTGCCATCCTTCAGATGAGATGTTAAACTGAGGTCCCTTCTACCCATCCTGATGCTGTCCTGATGGGTGTCCAGGTGGAAGTAAAAGAACCTAAGGCATTCTTCGTAAAAGAGTAGCGACATTCCCGGTGTCCTTGCCAATATTCCCCTTCCCATAAAACCGGTTCATGCAATTGTCCAGGCTATGTGTTCGTGTTGATGTGCAATATGGCCGCCACTACACATTCAGTCACTTCACTACCAGTCTAGCATTGCTTGTAAAGCACTTTGAGATACATTGTAAATGAAAAGCGCTATATAAATGCTTCTTCTTCTTTCTAAGCTCCCCCATAAGCATGTCGATGTGTTTACACGACTTGGTATGATATATACATAGATACATAGACAGTGTCGGCAGATAAGGGCCTATGGCCCACCCAGTCTGCCCATTTAAGTTTGTAAGTTCAGTTTATGTTTTCCAGGAAGTCTGTTGCCCCTTACCCCTGACCTCCAGAATTCCTTTATGTCTATCCCATGCATTCTTAAATCCCGTGATTGTTTCAGCCCCCACCACTTCCGCTGGCAGGGTGTTCCACTTGTCCACCACCCGTTCTGTGAAGAAATTCTTCCTCACGTTTCCTCTGAATCGTCCTCCCTCCAACTTCATCCCATGCCCTCTAGTCCTGGAACATCTTTTTCGCTTAAAAATAGTGCATTCCTGCACCCTGTTCCTCCCTGTAAGATACTTGTATGTCTCTATCATATCCCCTCTCTCCCTCCTCTCCTCCAGGGAGTACATGTTCAGTGCCTTCAACCTGTCCTCATAGGACTTGTGATGCAATCCATGCACCATCTTTGTTGCCCTCCTCTGAACCTTCTCTACCCTGTCTATGTCCTTACGTAGGTAAGGTCTCCAGAACTGCACAGTGTACTCCAGGTGCGGCCTCACTAGTGTCTTGTATAGTGGAATTATGACCTCCCTTTTCCTGCTTGTGTAACTTAGATACATTGTGGCTGTTCGCCTCTCTATTCGTGGGATATACCACCCTGTAGGGGTACGACAGTGAGGAACCCTAAAGGAGGGTTCCACCCCTACAGGTGCATGGGAAGTATTCCCTTGGCTAAAGAAAGCTTAGGGAGAAGCCCATGGGAAGAGAGAGACGTGCCACTGGAGGAGGAGGAGGGGAGGATGGTGGGGCAATGAAAGAAACGAATCCTGCACTAATGAGGAGGAGTGGCCTTTAAAGGCCTGATGGTGGAGTGGTTTGTTGTTCCACCCATCGAACTACAGGCATAGCCTTGCAATCCGATGTGCTTATGTCACTTGGTATGAAATCACCCTGTAGGGGTATTACAGCAAGGAACCCCAGAGGAGGGTTCCATCCCATAGGTGCCATGGGAATGATTCCCTTGACTAAAGGTAGCTTAGAAAGAAGCCCAAAAAGAATACCCAAAAGTGTGACGAGCATCGAAGGAGGCGAGCAGTCAGTAGATATCGAGGATGGGAATAGAGGTAAATAGATGTAAATGGGAAGAACAGGAGAGGAATGGGGGATGATGAGGAATATTGAGTGGAATGGAAGCTGACATGAGGCAGAAGAGTGGGACTTCCTAAGGAGAGAGGGAACAGTCAGGGCCACCATCGGACTCCATCCAACAGTGGAACCTAACTATGGAACCTATGAAAGCACTAACCTTATCTAAATATTACGACCATTGGCATGGAGGAGAGGAAAAACCCCATTTGAGGAGGAAACCTCTGGGGACCCAAGGCTTAGTTTGCCTTACCTCCAGGCTGAAGGACATTTTGGTTAGTGATGGCTCAGTTACTGCAATTTAAGAGTCGAGATCGAGGAAAGAGGAAAAGATTCCAATTTAGAGGAAGCTCTCACTCTGTCCTTCTAGCAGGGATGCTGTTGAGGGTTGCGAGTGACGTCTCTGCAACTAGACGCCCAAAAGCATAGGAGGAGAGAAATGACCACTGAGGCACTCAGCCAGTCTACACGAACCTATGAAACAGACCAGGTGAACCAGAGATAGTCAGATGGAGAATAGCATAGAGGGGGCCTCCGAACCTGCTCGGGTAGCTAAAGGGGCCCCACTGATGAGAGCCCCACCCTTCACAGCTGGAAGTTGTAAATTCTGCATCCAGAGGTGTTGCCGAAATGAGGGACGACTGAGGGTCCACCCGGAGCGAAGACATTTTCACTATGAGTCAGGGAGAAGGACCCCACCCCTAGCTTTGCAAGCTCTAGATGCAGACTTCGTGGGTGCAGAGCGAGACCATTGGCTACAGGCTAGTCCTGAGCCATGGAGCAATGGACACAGAAGGCATGTCTCCAAATGGAGAGCAGGTAGAGTCAAGGTAGCATAGGACCCGTATGAGGGGTATGCTCGATTAGTCGATGTGAATGAGCAGATGTACAGAGAGGTCGGATTGAGTAAAGGAGACCCTGACATGGGTCCGGAGGAGGAGACTGCAAATAGCAACCACAGGAGTGCATGCAAACTGGGTCCATTAATAAGCCAAATTAGGAGTGGATTGATTGCATGAGAGAGAGACGAGAACAGCCGGGTGCAGCCCGCAGCCGACGGTGAAGGCATGACGTACCAGGAGTAATCGCCAGGTTTGAAGGCAGGTAGGGTATAGGAGGGATGAGGTATGAGAATGAATGGAGATTGACATGGAGTAGAGGGAGATATGAGTCAAATGATCCGAAATGTAGGACTAGGGTAAGAGAAAGAGATAAATAGGTACAGTGATGGCAGGATAGGGAAACACCCCCAAAAGAAAGCACAGGACGAGGAAGGAGAAGAAGTGAGGGTCAAGGTAATGATGGAAGTGCGATAGCCAGAAAGGCTGGAATGGTACAGAGTAAAGGAAGCACTGTAGCCGCAGCAAATGGAAGGAGGAGCCGCATCAAGATGGAAGAGGCAGGAAATGCAAGGGAAGGGAAGACAGGGGCAACGGTATGATTGAGAGATGGTAGAAAGCCAGCGGCCTACAGCCACCATGCCCACAGTGATTCAGCAGTCCCCCGCTATGGGAAAAACAGAGAGCCACGAATGAGGCACCGGGACACCAAGAAGCAACACAAAAGGGCAGGAGAAAGGAAATGAGGTAACACAGGCAGCAGACCTACCGTGGAGTGAACTGTCAGATGGAAAGACATACTGAACATGCCAATGATGGAGAAAACAACAAGCAAGGGGGCCTGAATGAAGGCGTAGGCAGCTGACATGCGAGGAAGGAAGGGGAGATGGTAGGGCAGGAACCGCCACAAAGGCAGTGTCGAGACGCAGGTGGGCCCGTAGCATTGACGATGGCTGGGAGGGTATAGGAGCAAGGAGGGTCGAGAAGGAATGGACGTTGGATGGAGGAGGTAATGGTAGGGGGTGGAATGCAAACCCTGGGATGGGCAAAACTGGAGAAATGACGAGAGGGAGAAAGGATGATTTAACAATGGTACTCTGAGGAATGACGAGTGGTAGAGAGCTGAAGACAGAACTGAGCAATGTTGAAACGGGGTAAATGAAGAAAGGGTGTCGGAGGCTAGCCTCCACAATCAGAGTGGAATGGGGGAGCAAGGGACCACATAGTCCACTGGTGGCTCTGCAAGTGCTCAGAAGCCCACAGCAGGAAAACAGGGTATCCGACAGAAAGAACATGGTAGCTGAAATTTGCGATTTAGAGTGTGCATCGGAGAGCTAGCACTGAGGAATACAGAACAAAATGACATGCACAGTTGAGGGACTGGCAAAAGGACTAGGAAACTCCTGAGGTAGGACAGAAGAAGGGCAGACCATCCCGGAAGACAGTACAGGAGAAGCGCAGGAGGAGGAGGCTGAACGGTATGGGCAGGAAGGGGACAGCAGCAGTTTAGAGAGGAGATGATATGCCTGAGTAGGACAGCAGATCAGAGAGTGGTACTACAAGGGGGTCCAGAGGAGAAGAAAAGCATAGACCAGAGGGGCCGCCAAGCCTGACACTACAACATGGAGAAAGCTACCCAGGAGAAGAACACATCAGACAGGGGATATGGGAAGAGTTGATGTATGGCGGCACAGGAGAGGAGGTGCAGCAGCCTGTCTGCAGGCCGTACAGGGGGAGTCCAAGGCTGCAGATGGAGATGGAACGGAATGAGTGAGGAAGGAGAAGAGGCCCAGAGTGCAAGGTGGAAGACCGCCAACCCAGAGAGCACCGCAGGGGGAGAACAAAACCCACAAGAGGTACGGGTGAGGGGGGAGAACGAAGATAAAAGGAAAAGGACAGCTCCAGAGCAAGCAGCAGAGAAAAGGGGGAATAAGCGGGGAAGAGCAGCATGGGGCCAGAGGCAGGACAAGACAAAATTTCGACCGGCAACAAGAAAAACTGGGCAGGAGGCGAGGGAGGGCAGAGCCTCCGGCCACAATGAAAGAAATGAATCCTGTACTAGCCAGGAGGAGCAGCCTTTAAAGGCAAGATGGGGGAGTGGTTTGTTGCTCCGCCCATCAAACTACAGGCATAGCCTTTCAAAAACATCAAAGTGTTACTTACCTGGGGCACCAGGATAATATCATTTAAATATGCAATGGAAACAAAACATACGAACGTAGAAACATATGAAGAACCCAGCAGAAGAAGGCCATTTGGTCTATCTAGGCTGCTCATGTTGCAGGGTCTACAGCTTGAGCTACTGTCCCTGCTCCCCCTCCCCACTCTTCCCATCCTCCCTACCTATGATCCTTAACTTCATCCTATGCCTATCCCATCATCTCTTGAAGCTGCCCACTGTCTTCAACAAGATCACCTATTCCGGCAGTGCATTCCAAGTGTCCACCACCCTCTCTGTGAAGAAGTGCTTTCTGACTTCCCTCCCTGCTACTAGCAAGTGGCTCTCATCCAGGCACTGTAGGCACTGGAAAGAGATTTTGGTTAGCAGATTAGTCAATTTGAAAGCCTCAGCTTAACAGGCACAATTTCTAAGTTTAGGGGTGCTCCCTGTTACCAGGTAGCCCCAATGTGCATAAGAGTTGCACAGTCCTGAAACAAAAACAACAAAGGTAGAAAAAGACAAATCATTCAGAGTGCTGTCTGTCACAACCCCACTCAGCAGGTCAGACTCTCCGCTCCCACAGTGCCTACCTCCGAGCGCAGTATTGCGAACAGGAACAGAAACAGGGTAACCCTCCTGTCTGCTTTTTGGGTTCGAATCAAACTGGTCTCAAATTCTGGAGGGATTCAAACTGTGAACCTCTTGCTAGCATACTCAATGTACAGGCTCAGATAATTCTGCTCTTCGGGGGAGGGCAGATATCTTTCGCCTACGGGCACCTAACCAGTGTACAAAATGAACCCTTAAAAACTCTATGAAAGACCTCAGAATAAACTCTTACCTTTTCCCAGTTTGGTAAACCAGCAAGCTTTTGCACAGTGTCAACTTTAACCATATATGCTTCACTTGTCAAATAAAGAATTTCAAAGGCACATCAAGTAGTCTCTTAAAATAGAGGTTTACTTAAAAATAGATAATGTGTAAAATGTAAATACAGAACAATATATCACAAAAACATACAATCACTTAAAAAAAGGGTTAAAAAGTGACAAATTCCTACCACCAGACAATTAGACCTATATTTCTAATGTATCTCTTCTAATAGTGCTAGAGTAGATGTTCTTCTTCAGAGTCCAAACATGTATGTCACCTAAAGGTCAGTCACAGCATAATTAAAACACTGTCTTGAACCTGCCTTCTCCATGATGTCTTCATCTTGCTCCTCCTTTTCAGGATATGTATATATATATATATATATATATACAAAACAGGACATCCCATCAAGAGGTATTAAATTCTGTGATTTCAGCAAAACTCATTTTCCAAATGATGACACTCTTAGTTAAGACTGTGATTTTCCAGTGTCTTCTTTCATCCAGAAGCAGTTTCCTGCTTTCACAAAGACATCAGAGAGCTTTTACAACTCGTCAGATTTCTCACCTAGCTGTAACATAGTTTTTCCAGCTCCACTTGAAATTAACTGCCCTTCCTGAGGATGTCATAAAATGGATATTTTAGTTCTTAGCTTCAAACAACCCAGATCCTAAATAAGGCTATAAAATGCGAGTTTTTGCAAGTTAATCACCTTATAGAGATCTGCTGTTTAATATATATCCTGCCCTTTGAAGTGAAACCTGGGGGGTCATCCAGGAGCACATAATTTCTCATGACAGACAATCACACTACATTTTTATTTTACAAAAAATCATAGAGTAATCAGAACCAGCTGTCCAAGCGCCACAATCCTCCCTACCTAGACTGAATTTGGGGGCTCTATCTCCTGCAATGGGATAAGCTTCCCAAATCAGTTCACTCCTTACAGATGCGAGACAACCCATCTGAGTTCTGATTTTTCACTCCAGCACTGTGTAGAATTGTCATGTCATACCCTTGCAAAGCAAGACTCCATCTTAACAATCGACCATTATTCTTACCCATTTGCATCAGCCAAACCAGGGGGTCGTGGTCAGTCTGTACCACAAAATGCTTCCCATATAAGTATGGCTCTAACTTCTTTAGGGCCCACACTATGGCTAGACACTTCTTTTCCACGGTAGAGTATGCCTTCTCCCTGGGAAGTAACTTTTTACTCAGACACGCTACCGGGTGATCTTTCCCTTGGTTGGATGTCTGACTCAGTACTGCCCCAATACCCACGTCTGAACTATAAAGGGTCTGCTATAGTCAGGACTTGTCAAAACAGGAGCACTGCACAGTGCCTCCTTCAATCTGGTAATGGCTTCCTCACAGGCTGGGTCCCAGGTAATTTTCTTTGGCATCCTTTTCTTTACCAGGTCAAATACAGGAGCAGCCAGGGCACTGTAATTGGGTACACATTTTCTATAGTACCCGGCTGTCCCAAGAAAACTCCTGACCTGCTTCTGCCTTTCTGGTCTGGGCCACGCCTGGATTACCTCTATTTTTATTTGGTTAGGACGGAGCTGTCCCCAGCCTACCAGATGCCCAAGGTATGCCACTTCTCCCATGGCCATCTGGCACTTCTCTGCTTTGACAGTGAGCCCGGCCCTCTGTATCCTACCCAGCACTTCCCTAAGGTGGGATAGGTGTTCCTCCCAGCTGGCACTAAAGATGGCAATGTCATCCAGGTTCGCCACGGCATACTCCTCAGCACCATTTAACACCTGGTTCACCAACCTTTGGAAAGTGGCCAGGGCGTTCTTCATTCCAAAAGGCATTACTTTAAATTCAAATAAGCCTATCGGAGTGATGAAGGCTGACCTCTCCCTAGCTCTGTCTGTCAACTCTACCTGCCAATACCCCTTGGTCATGTCAATGGTCGTAGGGTAGGTCGCCCATCCCAACTTCTCCAGGAGCTCATCCATCCGGGGCATCGGGTGGGCGTCTGACTTCGTGACTGCATTCAGTCCATGATAGTCCACACAGAAATGAGTAGAGCCATCTGTCTTGGGCACAAGAACTACGGGTGAGGCCCAGGGGCTGTGGGATCTCTGGATTACCCCTAAATCCAGCATCTCCTCCACTTCCCTTCTAATGTCCTTTTGGACAGCCTCTGACACCGATATGCTGTCCGCCGTATGGGCATCTGTACTGTCTCCACATCGTGCATCGCTATGGGGTTAGTCCAGGCTTGGTGCTAAACAATGGGGCAAAGTCTGCTAAAACCTCCCTTACTTCCTGGATCTTGTCCAGGGTCAGCTGGGGAGACAATTTAACTGCCTCCACAGAGGACTCCCGCTCACTTTCTTCCAGCAAGTCCAGAAGGGGGACACCTTCGTCTGTCCCCTCCCCAGGACTACACACTGCAAACAACATGTCAGCCCTATTTGCATATGGCTTCATCATGTTGACATGGTACATCCTTTCTGTCTATCTTCTGTCACGTAACTTTATAATGTAGTTCACGTCATTTACCTTCCTAACTACTTTGTACAGTCCTGCCCACTCAGCCTGCAGCTTGTCTTTCCGGACCAGAATAAGGACCATGACTTTCTGACCCACCATGTACGAGCGAGCTCTGGCTCTGTGGTCATACCACACTTTTTGTTTCTGTTGGGCAGCTGCCAGGTTGCTCTGGGCTGCCCCCATAAGCTCCTTCAGCCTTTCTGTAAACCTAAGGACATAATCCATTATGGGAGTTCCCTGGGTGGTGTGCTTGCCTTCCCAGTCCTCCCAGATCAAGTCTAGGGGCCCACGTACCCAGCGTCCATATAAGAGTTCAAAGGGGGAAAATCCTGTTGACTCTTGGGGCACCTCCCTGTATGAAAACAACAGGTGAGGAAGGTATTTCTCCCAGTCCCTCCCATGCTGTTCAGCAAACGCCTGAAGCATTGACTTTAGGGTACCATTGAATCTTTCCACAAGCCCACTGGCTTGTGGGTGATACGGTGTCGTGCATCTCTGCACCACCCCACACTTCTCTTATAAACATTTCATCAGGTCCAACATGAAGGAACCCCCTCGATCAGTGATAACCTCCTGCGGAAACCCAACATGGGAGAAAATCCCAAGTAAGGCATCTGCCACTTTGTCTGTCCTCAGTGAGGATAGGGTGACTGCCTCTGGGTACCGGGTGGCATAATCCACCACAGTCAGGATGAATCTCTTCCCTGAGGAGCTGGGGGTATTTAAAGGCCCCACAATATCCATTCCCACCCCTCTGGAATGGCTCCTCCACTATGGGCAATGGAATCAGGGCGGCTTGGGTTTTCTTGCCCACCTTCCCTATTTCTTGGCACCGGTGGCAAGACCAACATTACTCCTTCACCTGCTGGGTGAAGTTAGGCCAATAGAAATTCTGGGCCAACCGTTGCGTAGTGCATGCGATCCCTAGATGTCCAGACAAGGGAATATCAGGTACAATCTTGAGCAACTGCTCACAATACCCCTGGGGAACGACAAGCTGCCTGCTTAGCACTCCTCCTCCCCCCTCTGTCTGCATAGCCCAAGTATACATCGGTTCATTTTCCCAATAAACCTCATGTCTGCTGTCACCTCCCTGTGCTCCGTCAGAGTCTGCCCAAGCCCTCAGCTTCTCTAGACTAGGGTCACTTCTCTGAGAAGCTGAAAACTCCTCACACATTCCCAAAGCATGGGACAGTCCCCTTCAGTTGCTAAACTAGGGTCCCTAGCACTAGCTTCAGGGCACTCAGGATCACTGTCAATCCCAACCCTCTGACAATGGGTCACCCCTCCCTCCTCGGAGCAACCCTCTGTAGCTGTGAGGTTAACTGCTACTGGGGAAATTTCTACCCCCTTTTCATTAGTCTCCATATCAGGAGACACAGGCTGGGGAACCAGCCTCCCAGTGGTTTCCACAATGGCTTCTGTGGGGTCCAGGGAACTATAGTGTTCCCTTGCCGCTTGGCTACGGGTAACTGCACACACCATCCCTTGTTTGAGATTGTTGCCCAGGATCACATCCACTGCTAAGGTTTTGGCTACAGCCACCTGTTGCACAGTTTCCCCTGTTTCACCCCAGTCTAGGAGGACACTAGCGAGGGGCAGTGTTTCCTCCTCACCAGTAAAGTCCTGCACAGTGACATATTTATTGGGTATAAGCTGACCAGGCTCTACTAGAGCCCCCTTTACCATAGTCAGGGAGGCCCCTGTGTCCCTTAACCCTTGCGTCTGTACACCATTCACCATGACTGGGTGCATGTGCTCCCTCATGTTCACAGGCATGCTTCCAGGGACACACAAACAACCCACTTCTTTCCTAGCCCCCTGTTGTGTATTACTCACCTTTTTGGGACACTGTCTGGCAATATGCCCAGTTTCTTTACACAACCAACATTCATTCCTTTTCTCAGAGAAATCTTTTCTCTGAAACCTGGGGCTAACTGGTTTTGGTGGAGGCAGTGAGCGTTTTAGCTGCCCTGAAGGCACGCTTTTCCCTTTCTGCGCTGCACGCCCGCCCCGTTCACTCTCAGAGCAGGTCAGCTCTTGGCATAGTGGTCTGAAAGTTCAGCAGCCTCTTGCACTGTTTTGGGATCTCGGCCCTCCAGCCAGGTTTTCAGCTCTGCTGGGCATGCCCAGAAAAACTGTTCTAACAAAATCACATTTTCAATTTTATCAACAGAGCTTGCCTCAATTCCTTCCCACCAACATTTTAAAAACTGACGTTGTTTCGTGGCTCGCTCCTCATAACTCATGTCAGGACTTCTCCTGAGCTTACGGAATTTAGCTCTGTATGATTCAGCAGTTAATTCAATTTTTTTTAACAGAGCAGCTTTAAGTTTGCTGTAATCATTACTGTCCTCATTGTCCATTTGACCCAATGCATCCCAAGCTTTCCCGGTAAGTAGTGGGGATAGCTGGAAGCTCCAAGACTCCTTAGGAATTTTAGCCTGAATACAAACTTTTTCAAAAGAATTTAAAAAGGCACCCATATCCTCCCCCTCTTTAAATTTGGCTCTCAATTTGGAATTCAATTTGTAACCCAGTCCTGTAGTCCCAGTTAAACACAAACCACTTACCTGCTCTGGTGCTGGTGGTTGGAGTCATAGCTTCTCTAGTTCATGTTGCCTCTGGCGCTCACACTCCTCAAGGCCTGCCTCCCGCTGTTCACGGTCTGCCTCTCGCCGTTCTTGCTCCCTCTTCTCCTCTGCTGCTCGCTGTTCTCATTCTGCCTCTCGGCGTTCCCGCTCTGCCTCTCGGTGTTCTCATTCTGCCTCCCTCTGGAACTTCAGCTCCATTCTGCGCAACTCAGTCTGCAGCCTGAGTACTTCTGGCTCAAGAATGCTGGTGACCTTCCCCTGCTGCTGTGGCCCTTTGCTGGCACTGGCTCTGTTGCCCTTCCCATCAGATCTGGATACTGCACTGGCCGCTAGCCCTTCCACACTCAAGGTTCGGTCCGTTACAGTCACTGTCTGTGACTCGATGCTTTCGGTATCTGCTACCATCAGGGCATCCACATGGTTCTGCTTGGTGGCTTTTACCTCGAAAGGGACTCCTCTAACCCTGCAGAACTACTTTAAGTGGTCCACAGTGTACCTGTTGTAGTTGGAAGCCATCTTCTTCCCTAACTACGGCTACTCTGACATGCACTTTAGAGAAAAAAAATAAAACAGGTAGGAACTTGACTGTAGGCCAAGTGATATAGTTCTGTTTCCTTTTTTTTTTAAATAAATCACTGCCTTTTTCTTTTTTTGCAAGTGAGTTGACAGTATCAAGCTGACACACTGAACAATAAAAGCTTTTAATACCAAACTATGCATACAGCTGCCAACTAATCTGTCACAGTCCCACTCAGCAGGTCAGGCCCTCTGCTCCCACAGTGCCAACCTCCTAGCACAGTATTGCGAACAGGAACAGAAACAGGGTAACCCTCCTGTCTGTTTTGTGGGTTCGAATCAAACTTTGGTCTCAAGTTCTGGAGAGATTCAAACTGTGAACCTCATGCTAGCATACCCAATGTACAGGCTCAGATAATTCTGCTCTTTGGGGGGGGCAGATATCTTTCACCTATGGGCACCTAACCAGGTATACAAAATGAACCCTTAAAAACTCTATGAAAGACCTCAGAATAAACTCTTACCTTTTCCCAGTTTGGTAAACCAGTAAGCTTTTGCACAGTGTCAGCTTTAACCATATATGCTTCACTTGTCAAATAAAGAATTTCAAAGGCACACCAAGTAGTTTCTTAAAACAAAGGTTTACTTAAAAATAGATAAAAATGTGTAAAATGTAAATACAGAACAATATATCACAAAAACATACAATCACTTAAACAAAAGGGTTAAAAAGTGAAAAATTCCTACCACCAGACGATTAGACCTATATTTCTAATGTATCTCTTCTAATAGTGCTAGAGTAGATGTTCTTCTTCAGAGTCCAAACATGCATGTCACCTAAAGGTCAGTCACAGCATAATTAAAACACTGTTTTGAACCTGGCTTCTCCATGATGTCATCATCTAGCTCCTCCTTTTCAGGACATATAAAAAAATATATATATACTGTATATAAATATAGATATATATATATATATATATATATATATATATATACACACACAAAACAGGAAGTCCTATCAAGAGATATTAAATTCTGTGATATCAGCAAAACTCATTTTCCAAATGATGAGACTCTTGATTAAGAAGACTGTGATTTTCCAGTGTCTTCTTTCATCCAGGAGCAGTTTCCTGCTTTCACAAAGACATCAGAGAGCTTTTACAACTCGTCAGTTTTCTCACCTAGCTGTAACATAGTTTTTCCAGCTCCAGTTAAAATTAACTGCCCTTCCTGAGGACGTCATAAAATAGATATTTTAGTTCTTAGCTTCAAACAACCCAGATCCTAAATCAGGCTACAAAATGCAAGTTTTTGCAAGTTAATCACATTAAAGAGATCTGCTGTTCAACATGTATCCTGCCCTTTGAAGTGAAACCTGGGGGGTCATCCAGGAGCACATAATTTCTCATGACAGACAATCACACTATATTTTTATTTTACAAAAAATCATAGAGTAATCAGAACCAGCTGTCCAAGCGTCACACTGTCCTCTATGCATGCAGCCCCTTCAGTGGTACATATGAAACTGAGTGACTTATGCAACCAAAATGTTCTTGTCCTCAGTGTTTTGTTGCTGAGGTCATAGCTTTGGGCTGTACTACTATCCCAGTGGGGGAAGCACATTACTGATTCTCCTTTGACAATGTGGAGTTACAAAGAAATTAGGCATCCAGACACTAGTGTATGCACAAACAAGGTTACATTAACATCCCCAGTTCATTTGCATGGACATACGGACATGGCATAGAGCCAGTCCCTGTGCCATATATATGTTCATGCCACAAGCACTATTACCTACTACAGTTGACAGGCAACTGGTCAGTGAACCCAGTCGTGATGGGGCAGTACTGAACTTGGTGCTTACTAATAGGGATAGTATTGCAGACATCAAGGTGGGAAGGCACTTGGGGACAAGTGATCATTGTACAGTGTGATTCAACATAAGAACAGTTGTGGAATTCTACCACACAGTGGCAAGAGTCCTGGACTAAAGAAGGGCTGATATCATAAAGATGGGTGAATGTCTCAAGAATGACCTGGGGGGGAGGGAGTAGAGGAACCATGGGCCAAATTAAAGGAAGGCATAGTGAAGGCAACAAATCTTTGTGTCAAGCAGGTAAGCAAAAGGGACAGGAGACCACTATGGTACTCAAAAGTGGTGGCAGAAAAGGTAAAGGCTAAAAGAGTGGCATTCAGAAGATATAAGGAGACCCGGAGAGGAGAGTGTAACAGGAAAAACAGATGGAAGCAGGGAAAGCAGTAAGAAGCGCAAAGGCAAAACTGAAGAAAGAATAGCTCAAGCAGTATCAAAGGGGACAAGTTTTTTTTAGGTACGTTAGTGAAAAATAGAAGACAAATGGTGGGAATGTACAGTTAAGGGGGGGGTACTGTATGGAAAAAGGATCAAGAAAAGGCAGACATCTTGAACAAATACTCTAGCTAGTGTTCACAGTAGAAGGGGAAGGTGTGGGACCACGAAAAGGCACCAGGCGCTTTAATGGGCAGGAAATGGACACTATTAATTTTTCTGTGGAGAAAGTCAGGAAGGCACTCATTAACCTGATAGTGGACAAAGCTATGGGACCAGATGGGGCGCATCCAAGGGTACTGTAGGAACTCCATGAGGTACTAGTTGCACCTCTGACAGCCCTATTTAACACATCAATGGAAACTGGAGTGGTCCCGGAGGACTGGAGAAGGGCAGATGTAGACTCACTTCTTTTTTAGCCCTGTAACCCCAGGTACCACAGGGATGCCCACATTTGAGATGCAGTCCCCGAAGTGAGCGCTGACACACTGATATGAACATATGAAATTGCCAGCAAATACAGGCCATACAGTCTATCTAGTCTGCTCGAGTGTGCAGCACCTCAACCATTTATGCTGCAGCTACCTCCTCCCCCACTGCATTTCCTCCTGCCTCCTTCACCACAACCCCCATTCCCTCTCAGTTTGGACCCTCCTCCTCTGGCAGTGCAGTCGACCCTATAACCACCCTTTCCATGAAATAGTGCCTCCTTACTTCCCTCCTAAATCTTCTTCCTTCCAATTTCAGATTGTGACCCCTGGTTTCCCTCCCACCTTTTAATTTGAACATACTCTCTGTGTTTACTCTGTTGATGCCCTTCAGGTACTTGAAGGTCTCAATCATTTCCCATCTCTCCCTCCTATCTTCCAGGGAATACATATTGAGCTCCCTCAATCTCTCCTCATATGGCTTGATCCCCAATCTCAGGATCATTTTTGTTGCCCTACGCTGTACCCCCTCCAGTAGTTTGACATCCTTTTTCAATAAGGGCACCAGTACTGCAAGCACTACTCCAAGTGTGGCCTCACCAGCGACCTGTACAGGGGCAGGATGACTTCCTCTCTTCTAGAGGTGATCCCCTTGCTATGCACCCCAGCATTCTACTGGATTTACTGCTGCTACCTGCACTGAGCTAAGTGGTTCATTTCCCCTGTTAATAGTACTTAGTACTCCCAGATCCTTCTCCTACGTTGACGTGGATAACTGCACTCCCCCAACCAGTAACTATTCCCGGGATTTCTGGCCCCCTTACAGTTCTTGGTGTTGAATCCCAACTGCCACGTGTTCGACTAGTCCTCCAGCCTTGCCAAGTCCTCCTGGAGTACTCTACCACCTCCCCCCCATCCATTTCCACACAGATCTTAATGTCTGCAAAGAGGCTGATTTTGTTTTTTATCCCCTCTGAAATGTCGGCATTGAAAATGTTGAACAGCACTGGTCCCAGCACCAAGCCCTGGGGGACCCCACTTTTTATGGCTTTGGGCTCCAATAGTTCACCCCCACTACTACCTTCTGTTGCCTATCCTGTAGCCAGCTCCTGACCCATCTAACCAGTTTCCTCCCTGCTCCCAGGTTACCCAACTTGCTGGTTAGCCTTTCATGAGGCACTGAGTCAAAGGCCTTGCTGAAGTCCAGGTAAAAGATGTCCACCCCATGACTCTTGTCCAGTGCAAGCGTCACCCAGTCAAAAAAGTCAACCAGGTTTGTTTGGTAGGTTCTGCCTGACATAAACCCATGCTGCCTGCCATCCTGGAGATCATTTTCCTCCAGAAATTTCACCAGCCTTTTCTTGAGGATAGTCTCCATTAACATTCCCACAATGGCGGTAAGGCTCACTGGTCTGTAGTTTCCTGGTTCATCCCTGGGCCCACTCTTATGGAGGGGCACCACACATGTGCCGTCTTACAGTCCCAGGGTATGCACCCAGTATTCAGGGAGGTGTTGAACAAATCCGCCAGGACTTCTGCCAATTCCCTCGTGACTAGGGTGAACTCTGTTTGACCCAGGCACCTTATCCTCCCTCAGGGTCTTATGGCCCTTTAACACCCTTCCCACTGGGATCTCCCCATATGTGACCTCCTCCCCTCTACCTACATCCCACCCTTCCCCTTAGGCACAGGCCCTTCTCTCTTTCCCTGGTAAATACTGAACAGAAGTACTCGTTGAGTACTTCTGCCTGCTCTGCCCCATTTTCCGCCTAGCCACCACCATTCTTGACCCTCACAATCTGATTCTTACTCTTTCTTTTCTCCTGTATATACCTGAAGAAATCCTTTTCCCCATCTCTGATCTCCTGTGCTAGCCTCAGCTCTCTCAACGCCTTGGCTGCCCTTACTATTCTACTCACCTCCCTGGATTTCCTAACATATTCCACCCTGTCTTTCTCGTGGTTGGATCTTTGAAAGCTCCTAAAGGCAGCCCTCTTTTCCTTTACCCTCTCCACAACCTCTCTGTTCATCCAGCTTTGCTTCTTGTTCCTGGTTTTCTTGCTCTGGCTCTTTGCACATGCGCTAGTGGCCTCAACCAGGCTCTGCTTGATGATTGGCCATTTTTGCTCGGCACCCATGTATGGGCGGATGTTAGCTATGTGACTTTCCAGTATACCTCCCATCCTGCCAAAGTCTGCCCTTTAGAAGTCCAGGACCTTAGTCTTAGTTGTGGCTACCTCCTTCCCTAGATTGAGGGAGAACCACACCATGAAGTGGTCGCTTCCCGCCAAGGGGTCCTCCACCCTAATGTCCTGGACTTGTTTGCTGTCTGTCAGCACCAGGTCCAGAATGTTCCCCTCCCTAGTTGGCTCTGTTACCTTCTGTGTCAGGAATCTGTACTGCATGGCCTTCAGCAGGATCTGCTCCCTGGCACATGAGGTAGCCAGGATGCTCCAGTCAACCCCTGGCAAGTTAAAGTGCCCAACCACCACAGTGCTACTTTTGCCATGAAGCCTCCTTAACTGTTCTCCGAGCTCCCTATCAATCACCTCTTTTTGAGATGGTGGCCTGTATACAACCTCCAGTCTAACCCTTCTGCCCTTTGTGCTATGGATTTGCACCCATATGGCTTCTGCCCTGCCTTCCTCCCCCTCCTCCCTATTACACATTATCCCTGACGTAACATAGACGGCCACCCCACATTTCCCTTTTTCTCTGTCCCTTTAGTAAAGCTTGAAAACTGGGATAGCTAGGTCCCAGTCATTGTATTGGGTTGCCCAATTTGCAGTGATGGCGGTTGTGTCCACCTCCCCTTCCGCCATCAGAGCCTGCAATTCTGCAGTCTTGTTACCCAGGCTCCTAGCATTCAATGATACCACCCTCCATTGTGATCCTAACTCCTCAGTACCTTTACCCTCCCCTTTCCTATTTGAATGTTGCTCCTTCCTAGGTCTGGGGGGAGGCCCAAAGGACCCCCTCTCCTGGTGACTGCCCACCCCTTGCCCCCCCTTCCTAGTTGAAATAGTACTTATCCTAAATGAACTCCCCCAACCTGTGTTTTAGGACCTGCGAGCCCTATCTGCTAAGGTGCAACCTATCCAGTGCATACAGGTCCTTATTCCCCCACTTCTTGCCCCACTCCCCCACCAATCCATACCCCATGGATCCACGCCATTCCCTGAGCCACCTGTTAAAATTTGAGATTCTCTGCTTCCTGACTGTACTAGCTCTTGGGACTGGAAGAATTTTGGAGAACACTACCAACCTTCCCACTGCACTGCATTGTCTTTCCACCTCCCTAAAACTTTCCTGCACCTCCTCTACCCCTTTCCCTTCCAGGTCATTTGTACCCAGGTGCACCACAAGGTGTGGTTTCTCCCCTATCTTCTCCACACACTTGTTAATATACTGACCCACCCTAGCTGCCATCATGCCCAGCATACACTCAACCCAAATGCTGCTTTTCCTGGTGCCTTTGCCTCCCCATCTAACACCCTTAAGTATAGTCTTCCAGAATGATGACCCTTCCTCCTTTATTCATAGCAACCTCCTGTTGCATGCAATTCCGCTGCCCCACAACTTGATCCCCCTTCCCTACTTCCAAGCTTAAGGACCCCTATGTCTCCAATGAACCTCACTTATCCCCTATCTATTGCCCCTTCTCTCCTGTCTAACACCCCTGCCCATTCTGTTTGATTCCTCCCTCTTACTATTCCCCCTCTGCTCTTCCTCACCCCTTTCTGTAGCTGCTTCCCCTTCTTCTGCTGTATCACCCCCCTTGCCACCGGCTCCCAGTGAGCCCCCGATCTGTGTTTTTCTCCTTCCCTGGGCCCTTCTCTCACCCCTGTACTTTCCTTGCATGGGCTGAGTGTTGCACCCCCCTGTCTATTCTCTACTTGCCCGATCATCTCCCCCTCCAGCAACTCTTGCTGTGCCTCCTACCTCTCTCCACCACCTGTCTTTGTTACCTACTGATCCTGTCACCTGCCTCCCTGCTGTCTCATGCGATATGCAGTGTGGCATTCCTCCCCTGTGCCAAGCGCTCTGCCACTCCTACATGGCTGCCCCGCCCACCCGGAGGATAGCATCCACTAGGATGCGCAATCCTCCTCTCCCCCACCAACAGCCGGCACCGGACGACCATGCTCATTCCCGAACCCAGGTCACCAGTGGTAGCCCTACCGCTGCACCAATGGGCCAGCCACTTCCATGCCATTCTTTACTGATAATATTACAGACTGCCTGTAGTAGTTCTATAGGCAAGAGGTGTTACACAACCAGACTTGTGCAGTTTGCCATGTGCTGTAGATGGTCCTGCTTGCCCCAAATTGTTGCAGTTGAGATTGCAACCGCACGAGGAAGGTTGTGCACCTTCGACAAAAGCTCATCTGGTCACAAATAAGGGACAGTCACTAGCAAGTGTGCATCGGGCTCCTATTTTTTTTAAATGAAAGCTTGGAGTCACGTCAGCATAGAAACAAAGAAACATAGACTTTGATGGCAGATAAGGACCGCTTGGCCCACCTAGTCTGCTGATTTCCCTACCTACTAGATAAGCTGCAGATCTTAGTTAACCAACAGCCTATTTCTTCCTACCCCCTCAAGAATTGCCTTATGTCTGTCCCATGCATTCTTGAATTCTCCCACAGTTTGAACCCACAGCCTTCTCAGGAAGGCGGTTCCATGCATCCACCACCCTCTCTGTGAAAGATACTTCCTCTCTTGCCCTGAGCCACCCCATCTTCAAATTGTGTCCCCTTGTTCTTGCACATCTCTTTTTCTGAAAGATGCTACCCTCTTGGACTTTGTTGATTCCACTGAGGTACTAAAGTTTCTATCATGTCCCCTCTCCCTCCTTTCCTCAGGGGTATACATATTAAGCTCCTTTAGTCTCTCCTCATATGGCTTCTCTGCAGACCCTGCACCATTTTAGTTGCCCTCCTCTGGACTGCCTCCATCCTGTCTATGTCCTTGCAGAGATGGGGTCTCCAGAACTAGGGCATGTACTCAGATGGGGTCTCCCCAACTGTCTGTACAGAGGATAACAACTTCCTGTTTTCTGCTGGTGATGCCTCTCCCTATACATCCCAGTATCCCCCAGCCCTCCCTACTGCCTTCTCACATTGTTTGCCAACCTTAAGGTCATCTCATATGATTACCCCCAGGTCCCTTTCCATTTTTGTTGTTGTTACTACCTCCCCCATTGTGTACTCTTCCCCTGTGTTTTTGTTTCCCAGGTGCATTATTTTGCACTTCTTTGATTTGAATCTAGCTCCACACTTCTGACCATTCCTCCAACCTTGTCAAGTCCCTTCTCATCCTTTCCACACCCCTGTGTATCAACCCTGTTGCAGATCTTTGTGTCATCTGCAAAGAGGCATATTTTCCTTCAGTCCATCTGCAATGTCACTTATAAAGACATTAAAAGGACTGGACCGATACTGAACCCTGGGTGCCCCACTAGTAACCCTTTTCTTCAGGTGTACTCCATTTACTATTACCTTCTGTGTCCTGTTGTACAGCCAATGTTTTACCCAGGCTACCACCCAGGGACCCACTCCCAGGTTGGCTAATTTGTTTTTTAATATTTTGTGTGGGACTGTGTCAAATGCCTTGCTAAAGTCTAGGTAGGCCATGTCCACGACCCCTCCCTGGTCTACTACTTTGGTCACCCAGTCAAAGAAATCAATTAGATTTGTCTGACATGACCGTCCCACTGTGAATCCATGCTGCCTTGGGTCCTGTGCCCCACTGGCCTCTAGGTACTCAACAATTCTTTCCTTCAGAAGTGATTGCATCATTTTCCCTACCACAGAGGTCAAACTGTCAGGTCTGTAGTTTCCTGGCTCTGTCTTGCTCCCACTTTTGTGAAGGGGAATTGTATCTGCCCTCCTCCAGTCCTAAGGTACCACACCATCGTCCCATGATTTGTTAAAAAGGGTAGTCAGTGGTGTCACTAGTTCTCCCCTTAATTCTTTTAGAATTCTGGGGTGAATCCCGTCGGGCCCCATTGCTTTGTCCACCTTCAGTTTTAGGAGTTCTTTCAGAACCCTTTCTTCTGTGAAAGGACTGGGATCGACCCCCCTATACAGAGTGCTTCTGTTAACTGGATTAGGTACTTCTCCCTCCTCCTCTTTGGTGAATACTGAGCAGAAGTATTCATCTAGTATCCCTGCTTTTTCACTGTCCCTCTCTGCCCACCCACCGTCCATTCTATTCAGCCTCACTATTCCTTCCTTCCTTTGTCTTTCTATGCACCCTAATGTACCTATAAAAGGTTTTATCCCCCTTCTTAACCGAATTGGCTATCTTTTCCTCAGTTTGGGCCTTTGCTATTCTGACTGCCTTTCCTGCTTCCTTCTGCCTTAACTGGTACAGTTCTCTGTCCTGCTCCTTCTGTGTTTCCTTATACTTCCTAAATGCTATCTTCTTCTCCCTAACCTTCCCCACCACCTCTTTCGAGAACCATAGTGGCTTTTTTTTTGTTTTGATTTATTTGCTTCACACACAGGCTTGTTGCCTCTGTGATGGCAGTTTTGATGTTTCCCCATTGTTGCTCCACCCTTCCTTCTTGCCTGCTTCCTAGTGCTTTTCTAAGACACTCTCCCATTTTGCCAAAGTCAGCCCTCCTGAAGTCCAGTACCCTCACTTTTGTATGACTTGACTCTGCAGCTGAGTTTATCGTGAACCACACTGTTTGGTGGTTACTTGTTCCCAAATGGCTACCCACTTCTAGATCTGAGATACTCTCACTGTCCCCATTTGAGAGTACAAGGTCTAAGATTGTTCCCTTCTAAGTGGGTTCCAACACTAGCTGTCTGAGGCATGCCCCCTGTAGGGCATCGAGAATGGCCCTGCTCTTTGATGTGGCTGCAGCAAAGGTGCTCCAGTTATCATCTGGCATATTCAGGTCCCCCATCAACAGTATCTCCCCTTTCTCTGCCATCCTAAGGATGCCTTCTAGCATATCCTTGCCCATTCCCTCTCCCTGAGATGGGGGTCTGAATACAACCCCCTGTGTGGATTGTGGTGCCATTTCCAGTCTCTAAGGTGACCCACTGTGCCTCCTCTCCTCCGTGTTTACTCTTTTGTTCTTTTGCTTTTATCCCTTCCCTTTACATAGACAGCTACTCCTCCCCCTCTTCTACCCTCCCTGTCCCTCCTGTAAGTTGTGTACCCTGGTATGTTAACATCCCCAATTATTTAACCAGGTGAGACACACTAAGTTGAAAGCTTGTTTACAGGTACAATCTGGAAGCACAAAGAAGTTAAATGACTTGCTCAGGGTCACATAGTATGCAATTGGGGCTGTGGGATTCAAACCCAGGTCTCCAGATTTGCAGCTCAGAGCCTTAAACCACTGTGCCATATGCCATCCCAGTCATGGTTCTCTGTGTACCATGTTTCTGTGACTGCCACGATATGCAGGCATCCCTCTTCCAGCAAGGCCACCAGTTCAGGGAGCTTGCTGCCCAGACTACGGACATTGGCACTCACTAATCTCCATTTCTTGATGGTCTTACCCCTTTTTGCCCCATCCCTGTCCTTACTGTCTTTGTCGTTTCCTCCATTTATCCCTGCCCTTCTCCCTATCGATGTCTCTATCTTGATGTTTACCTCACTAACTACCTTGATTTTTGGGGGGGCTAGGAATTCCCTGCTCCTTTCCAGTGCCTCCCCCTTGGCTAGTTTAAATGCTTGCCAATGAAGCATTTAAACCTATCACCTAGGATCCTGGTTCCCCTCCTGGACAGATACAGACCATCATGCCAGTATAGGCCTGCATCACTCCAGGTGGACCCCCAGTCCCCAATGAAGCCAAACCCCTGAGCTCTGCATCAGTTTTTCAACCACTGATTGAATCACATGGTGTGGAGCACCCTAGCCTCATCCATGCCATAGACAGGCAGCACCTCAGAGAAGGTTACCGTGTGTGCTACTTGTCTAAGGTCCTTCCCCAACTCCACAAACTCTTTCTGCACTGCTCTGATCCCTTTCCCAGCCAGGTAATTTGTCCCTAAATGGACAATGACATCCAGCTCCCTCCCCCGTGCAGCTGCTCCCACGATCCTGAGGATTTGCTCCCTGTCCCTCCAAGCCATGGCGCCAGGCAGGCACCTTACTGCCCTCTCCCCTTCCTCCTCCAGTTCTATCCTCCTAACAATGGAGTCCCCCACCAGACGTTGTTTCCTTCCTCTGTGGGGTCCCATGTCACCCTCCTGTGGGTCTCCTTTGCGGAGGTTCCCAGCATCCTCCTTGGTCTCCACTGTGGGTGCCTCCATAGAGGAACCACACTTTGCCAGAATGGCATATGAATTGTGGAGAGGCACAACTGGAGGGATGCGCCTCTGTTCCACCACCCTCACCCTCCCTGAGCACACTGTTTTCCAACCACTCCTCTTTCTTGGCAACCTCTGAGGCAACAGTGGTGGCCCTGGTGGTCCTTGGGTGGGAGAGGAGGTCCCCCAAATCCTGGCCAATTCAGACTGGAGATGAGCAACCTCCTACCTCAGCCCAGAGAGGTGCCTGCAGATGGGACAACACTGCATCCTCCAGAATGCTTCCTGGAAGACTGCTGCTCCACAGCCCCTGCACTGCACAATTCCCATCATGTCTTATTTCTGGCCCCTTAACTGTTGTTTTGAATACTTACTCTTTCCTCTGTTTATTTAAATGTTTTATTTTTTATTTTATTTTTTTTCTTCTCCCTACTTACTTACTGCCTCTGTGCCCTTTAAGCTCTGATCTTCCTGTTCTGAGACAAGAAGTTCCTATATTTCTCAGTAGTCTCCTTACTTGCTCAGAGGCAGGCCTCCAGCAGCGGGGAGAAAGCTACTCTTTCCTTCTAGGATGGCAACTCTTTTGTGGCTCTGTGATCAGTCCCTTCCTGCTCCCAAACAGGAAGTTCCTGTTGTCAGTCAAATCCTGTGCCTATAAAAGTAGAACTAGCTAAGCGTGGGGGAGAAAAGGAGGGCAATATAGTCTCAGTAAAGAAGTGTAGTTATAACAATAGCTCCTTCCTCTTGCTGTTCTCTGCTAGAAGCTATCTAGGTCAGCTTTTAAATTGAACACACCTGGCTTCATTCTAGATAAGCCACTCCCCCTACTTTACAGGTCCTTCTACACCTAGATAATTTCACAGATAACAATTCTCTTTGGCAACTCAGACAAACTAGGGTTACCACCTGTCCTGATTTTCGCAGGACAGTCCTGATTTGGGCAGCTGTGTCCTGCAAAAAACATGAAAAATACTACACATCCTGATTTTATAGAACAGAAAATATGAAAAAATGACTCACCATAGTAATGTTGTTTCTTCTAATGGAGTCTTGCTGTATTCAGACATAATGCAGTTAGCCCCAGCACTTTAACTGCCCCGGAGAGGAAAGAGTTAACTCTATGCAGAAGCATAGAACGTTGAGGTCGCGCTTGGTTTTCAAACCTCTGTCTGTGGTACTTCCCAGTGTAACCATCAGATTTTTACGAGCACACTAACTAACATACTATAGTACGTAAATTGTTCAACATATAGCCAAAGGGCAAAAAATTCTTTTTGGGCCCAAAAGACTCAAGTCAAGAACCCAAGAAGGAAAGATAGTGACAATATTTAAGTATAAAACACCAGAAAAATAATAACAACAGCCACCCCACCCAAGAGGGAGGGTACAAGGTACACCCCTGAGGTGCAACACTGTACCTGCGAGCCCACTTCCCAAAAACCAGGTTCTGAGAGGGAAGGCAGGGGGGAGGTCTGAATATAGCAAGACTCCATTAGAAGAAACAACATTACTATGGTGAGTAATTTTTTATTCAAACAACATGAAGGCTTGCTGTATTCAGACATAATGCAGACTACCAAGCAGTTCGCTATGGAGGAGGGAATGCAGAACCCACTTTGAGAAGAGGCTCTGCAGTACTGCTGTGCTAAACCTAGCATCACTCCTAGCCTGGATGTCCAGGGAGTAATGCTTGGTAAAAGTATGTACTGTTTTCCAGGTGGCTGCTTTACAGATCTCTAACAAAGGTATATCTCGGGCCGCAACTAGAGAAGCAGCTGTACCCCTAGTCGAATGAGCCCTCAGACCTGAAGGGAGCGTTCTACCCAAATTGTCATAACAGAATTGTATACAAGAAACAATCCACCTGGCAATAGTTCTTTTAGTGGCAGGCTTACCTTTCCCCACTTCACCATAAAGTGAGAAACAACTGAAGACAGTCATTTCTGTGTGCCTTAGTATGCTCAATGTAGTAGCTAAGGGCTCTCTTAATGCCCAGACTGTGTAACCTTCTTTCACCTGAAGAAGAATGATCAGTGAAAAACACAGGGAGAGATATAGACTGGTTCAGATGAAAATCCAACACCACTTTGGGCAAGAACCTCCTATTGGTTCTTAGGACCACTTTTGTCCCTATGGAAGGAGATGAAGTCAGGTTCAACTGACAGAGCCTGTAACTCATTATCTACCTGGCAGAATTAATAGCTACCAGAAACACAGTTTTCCGGGTCAAGTACTTCAATTTGGCCAAAGCCAGAGGTTCAAAGGGTGGCTGCATAAGCTGAGCTATGCAGACATTAAGATCCCAAGGCGAAGTGAGCTCCCTAAAGGGAGGGTTAATGTGAACCAGTCCTTTGAAAAACTTTCTGAAAACAGGATGAGATGCCAGGGAAGAGCCCTTCCCTGCTGAGAGGAATGCAGAGACAGCTGCTAGATGAACCTTCAGAGTGGCAGGCCTAAGGCCTAGACCATTCAGATGAACTAGATAGTCTAAGGTTGTGGAAATGTCTGCAGAATCAGGCAGGATGCCTTTCTGAGAGCACCAAATACTGAACCTTTTCCATTTGGAGTTGTAAGTTTTTCTAGTGGAAGGTTTCCTGGAGACCTTCAGAATATCCAGAACTCCCTGAGAAAGATGTAGTGCTGCATATTCTAACTCTTCAAGAGCCAGGCCTTGAGATTGAGAGACTGGAGATTGGGGTACCAGATCCGCCCCTGGGAGGAGGACAGGAGATTGTATGTCCTGGGCAGAGACAGGGGACATGACACTGACAAGGACAGCAGCAGAGGATACCATGGCTGTCTGGCCCAATCTGGAGCCACCAGTATCACTGTGCAGGGTTGAGTCCTGATCTTGATTAGAACTCTGAACAGCAGATGGAAGGGAGGGAAGGCATAGAGAAACCTGCCCTTCCAGTCCAAAATGAGAGCATCCTGGGGAACCGTCCCCAGGACTGGAGGTCCGCAACAAAACAGAAGAAGTTGATGATTGTCCAGTGCTGCAAAGAGATCTATCTCTGGAGTGCCCCACCTGGAGAAGATGACCTTCAGTATGTAAGGATCCAGGGACCATTCGTGGTGTCCCTGTGAAATTCTGCTCAGAGCATCTGCTAGTATGTTGTCTTTCCCAGGAAGGTGAACTGCTACCAGAGAAGTCTGAAGAGAATACGCCAGAGACCACAGCTTCATGGCTTCTGTGCACAAGGCCGAGGACCGAGTGCCTCCCTGCTTGTTGATGTACCACATTGTGGTGGTGTTATCCGTTCTGACTTGGACCACCTTGCCCTTGACTGAATCTGAGAAGCTCTGCAGGGCTAGGAAAACTGCCCTGAGTTCCAGGAGATTGATATGAAGGAGATACTCTTGTGGGGACCAGACTCCTTGAGCTGTCAGGGCTCCCAGGTGGGCTCCCCACCCTAGGAGAGCAGCATCCGTAGTTAGAACTACTGATGGGACTTGAGGGAGAAATGGAACCCCTTGTCTGAGGTTGTCCTGGTTCAGCCACCACTGGAGAGCTTGGACCAGAGTCTGAGTCACTGGGATCAGTTTGGTAAGTGAATCCTTCTTTTGAGACCAAAAAGACCTTAGATGAAACTGAATGTCCCTCATCTGGAACCTTGCTCCCTGCACTACTGCCGTGGAAGCTGCCATGTGGCCCAGGAGCTGGAGGAACTGTCTTGCTGGACGGGAGACCTGCGGTTGAAAGGAGGAAGCGAGATCCACTAGGGCCTTCACCCTTGCCAGGGGAAGGAAGGCTTTTGCTTGTACAGTGTCCAACTCTATGCCTATAAAGGTGAGAAGTTGAACTGGTTCGAGGACAGACTTTGGAAGATTGAGATGAAATCCCAAGGAGCTGAGTAGGTCCTGGGTAGTTTGAAGAGCTGACTTGACCCATAAAGGTGACTGACCCACTAAGAGCCAATCGTCCAGATATGGGAAGATGGTGATACCCTGTCTTCTGAGGTAAAGCCACCACTACTGCAAGGCACTTTGTGAACACCCTTGGAGCTGACATTAGGCTGAATGGCATAGCTCTGAATTGGTAATGGCCTGAAGGCAACTCGAACCTGAGGTATTTTATGTAGGAGCACCTGATAGGAATATGGAAGTAGGCATCCTTGAGGTCCAGAGATGCTAGCCAATCCCCTGGGATCATTCCCAGAGTTACCATTTTCAATTTGGGCTTTGAAATGTGTTTGTTCAAATACCTTAGGTCTAGGATGGGTCGCCACTCCCCTGTTTTCTTTGGGGTAAGGAAGTACCTGGAGTACAGTCCTTTTCCCCTGTGCTGAATAGGAACCTTCTCTATAGCTCTGAGAGCTAGAAGAGAGGAAACCTCTGCCTCTAGGGCAATGGTTTCTGAGAGTGATGCAGGTGGAAAAGACTTGGCCCTCTTTTTTGGAAATTTTTTTGAAGCTGAGGGCCAGTCCCTGGCTTACTACTTCCAGGACCCACTTGTCTGAGGTCACAGACTTCCAGGCCTGGAAGTAGTAAACCAGCCTGCCTCCTACTGGAAATGGGGAGTTGACCCGGGCTGACATATCAGGGTGTCTGCCTGGCAGGAGCCTTAGACTGGGAGGAGAAGGGAGCAGCTCTGCTCATCCCCCTCCTGCCCCTCTCTCTGAAGAACCCCCTCTGTGGAAAGGGAGAGGAGGCCTGGGCTTGGTAAAACAGAGAGTTATCTACTACAGGAAAATCCATAGCCTTAGTCTGGGTATCCTGTGAAAGGCTAGTACATCTGAGCCAAGCATGTCTTCTGAGAGACACAGATGTAGCCGTGACTCTAGATCCCACATCATTGCAGTCCACAGCAGCATGAAATTGCATTTTGGATGCCTCAATTCCATCAGCAGCCACCTCCTCCAGCTATTTGGCTAGCTGGGGAGAGGCCTGTTTAGCCAGTTCCAGAACTGTATCCCATCTGGATTTCTGGTACCTGGCTGTGTAGGCCATAAAAGTAGCCTGCCTGAGTCCCAAAGAGGATGCCAAATACTGTTTTCTGGCCATGGCATCCACTTTCCTGGAATCCTTATCTGGGGGGTGTGAAGCCAAAGGAATGTTCGCTCTGTCACAGGCTGCAACCTGCACTACCCCAACATGGCTGCAATGACTATAAAGGAACTCCACAGCTGAGCCTGACAACAAATACCTCCTGTCCATTCTCTTATCCACAGCAGGTATTGAATTAGGGGTTTGTAAAATTTTGTGTGTCTGTTTCCCCAAGGATTTATGAAGAGGGATAGATAGTCTTTTGGACTCTGGGATGTCCAGCATTTCCACAAAATCAGGTTCTTCATCCTCCTCTGCAGCTTCAACCAAGGGAAGCTGCAGGGTTTCTGCAACCTTTTTGTAGAAAAAATGTGAAGGGGACTCAGAGAGCCTGGGAGGAGAGACACCTGAGGGCCTGTCTGGGGAGATGTCCGGTTCAATGGGCACATCCAGACCACCCCCCCCGGTGATCATCATCATCCTCGGGACAGTCTTCGTCTCCCTCCCACTCCTCATAAAAAGTGTCTGGATCATAATCCAGAGGAGACAGATCCAACCAAACCGACTGCCTAACCAGCGGTACCGGTTCCGACGAAACTGGTCTAAGCGATTGAACAATGCTAATGGCTTTGGCTATTTTGTCCGCAGTTGGAAAGTGCGATACCGGACCCGAACCGGCAGACTTATGCTTCTTTTTTGATGGAACCGACCCCTCGGGGTCGACTCTCCTTTTGGCCGAGGAGGTATCGCCTAGGTCAGTAGGCACCTCCTCAGGTTCGGCCGCAACCGAACCGGGTTGGCCATCCAGATCTACAGACTTCTTGGTCTCCCTTTCCTTCAGCCTACTCAGTCTTTTGTCTAGAGTGGTTTTAGGAAAGTTTTTACAGATTTGGCAGTTTGACTTGAGGTGGTCAAATCCCAGACAATAAACAGAGATGAGGTGGGGGTCAGCCTTAGCAAAGGCCTCCCCACATTCAGTACAGTGTTGAAACCCAGTGGGACCGGTTTTCTTCTTGGGTTTCTCAGACATGGCCAACCTAACAAATTACCCTATTGCAGCTTTCAAGACAGGTAATACAACAACCGATTGGTTACAAACCGTGTCACAGGCTTTTTAAAAGAACCGGCAAAAAACCTCGGTTCTTTTGAAACCGATCGGTACCAGAACACCACTCTAATCCCAGAAATAAATTTAAATAGAATGGGTCGGTTCCAAACCGGACCAACCGGAAAGAAACCGAAGAAAAGAACAATTTCCAACTTTTTCACAGAATAAAACACAGTCACTACCTATCTACACACTACCTGTACCATAGACAGAGGCTGAAAATCCCAAAATAACCAAAAATTATATGGTTTAAACTGAACGCTTTACTTTTACCGAACCGAGCAGAGGAAATCTCCGGAACGACTTCACTGTAAGGCGGAGTAAAGAATCTGACGGTTACACTGGGGAGTACCACAGACAGAGGTTTGAAAACTGAGCTCAAGCTCAACGTTCTATGCTTCTGCATAGAGTTAACTCTTTCCTCTCCGGGGCAGTTCAAGTGCTGGGGCTAACTGCATTATGTCTGAATACAGCAAGACTTCATGTTGTTTGAATTTCTGACCTTCCACTAAATGTTGCAGAAAACTACAATACCTTAACTAAAATACCTTAAAATGCCAAGAAACAATAGAAGCAACTAAGAAACTACAATACTCAGCCTTAATTCTGATTATATAGAGAAAACAAGTCCGTTGCATTGGTCGAGGTTATGTACTGTCCTGTGAAAAATCATGTTTCAGTAAGAAATGTCCCACTTTGGGCTTCTTAAAAGTTGGTAACTCTAAGACAAACACCTATTTAACTGCAAATATAACAATTCACTTCAGCTAACTCAGACAAACACACAAACTCTTTTTTTGTTTGTTTTTAACCGAAATAGAAGGTCCCAGTAGTAGACTGTGTGTCCCATCAATAGGAGCTTTCACAGGAGCGTAGCATGATGTCAAACTAGTTAGCAAAAATATCTGGTACCACGCTGCCTACCTAAGGACCAGTTCAGTATTTTTTGACAACCAGTGGGTGTGACTGCTGACTTCAAACAATGCTATGATGCATCCATGAAAGCCCCTATACAGTTTCCATACAAATATATACGTTGTTATACTGTACATAAATACACTTTTAATGTGGCCAATCACCTTGTGGGAGTTGATGTGCCAATGAAAGCCCCTTCTGGCTGCTGTACTGGAAGATACTAATGTTATTCAGTCAAGAACCAGGGTATGCCGGCCCAGTGGCACTGACGGTTGAGGTGCTGGATGCCACACCTTGCGCCACGCTGGTGACCCGGGTTTCGGGAATGGACTCTGGTCACTCAGGGGTTGGCAGGGGTGAGGAAGGATTGAGCATCCGTGAACAGCTCTCCTTCCTCAGGGAGAGGGGGACAGTACGGCATGCTGTGGGTGTCAATACATGCGTGCTGTCAGAAGGGGAGGGCCTCAAGTACAGGGTGTGTGGCTGCCTCCACGGAGGTGGAGTCCAGCCATCTCTGTCCATTGCATGTAAGGAGGCCCAGGGAGAAAATGCGGCAGAAAATACAAGGAGCCAGCAGGCTCCGTGATGGCCCAATGCACCACCGCAGCAGCGGGTCCCAATTCTGGATTGTGTTCTAGGGTGGGGAGTAAAGCCGGCGCTCCTTTCCCTGGCCCTGCCATGGGGGGATCTCTGGAGAATGACTGGTGCGGAGTGATTGGGGCCAGAGAACAAGTCCCTCCAAAGGAGGACTGGAGCTGCCTACCTAGCTCCATGGAGGCAGAAGAAAAAAGTAAATAGAAAAAAAAAAAAAGAACTAGGGTATGGGTGAATGTTGGAATGGGTAAAATCTGGAACAGCCAGAACCAAATTGAGGATTGACTACTTTTTAATGAGTCAATCTATGCTTCCGGGCCTTTCGTCCTGTACAATAGTTACTGGGGTTATCTTGGATCATTCCATGGTCAGATGCTTCCTGGACCTCAACCCCAACCTTCCCAGACAAACAATTTGGAAACTGAATAATCAATTACTTAAGTCAACCCAAATTAGAGATAGTATTATCCAGAGTATAGAACAATATGAAAAGGACAACTTCAAGTCAGCTGGCAAAGGAGACATTGAATGGGGAGCCCTGAAATGTGTCTTAAGGGGGGAGTTAATTAAAATAGCAGCGGATAGGAAAAGGAAGAGGGAGAGTAATGCAAGGCAACTCTTGGGTCAAATCTAGGAAACAGAAAGGACTCTCTCACCTGTCACCCCGGTAGAGACCAGAGAAAGGTTGATTGGTCTCAGGAATCAGTACAGCTAGCTCCTGAGAGAAAAAGCGGAATACGCCATTCTCAAAACAAAAGCAACATACTTGGATCAAGGGGAGAAGTCAGGCAATTTATTAGCTATGAGGTTAAGGGCAGAGGAATCTTCCAAAGTTATACAGAGCATTAAATCTCAGAGGGACGGAACAATTAAGTTACTTCCCCAAGACATAATATTGGAGTTTGAACAATACTATAGAGAGTTATATAGCCCCATGACCCACCAACCTCAGAGAGAAGTAGTGGAAGCATACCTATCTTCTGTTCAGCTACCAACAGTACCGGATGAGCTGACAGATGGGCCATCTTCCCCTATTTCTGAGAAGGACATTTTGATGGCTATTCACCTTTCTTTGGACAAAGCTCCAGGCCCAGATGGGTTTCCCCCAAACTTTTATACATGTTTTGCTAAACAATTAGTCCCGGCATTGAAAAGACTATTTTTTAGCATACTCAAATCGGACAAAGTTGATAAACACCTGCTTGAAGCCCTCATAATAGTCATTCCCAAAACTGCGAAGGATCTGGATAAAGCCACCAGTTACTGCCCCATATCACTAATCAATTATGATATCAAGATCCTTGGTAAAATTTTAGCGACTAGATTAGCAAAGGTTATGCCTTTCATTATACATGGGGTTTATGGCAGGCAGAATGGTCTCTGACCATCTGCGTAAACTGTCTCACGTCTTCTTTGCATTCAGGGACTCAGACATCCCGTGCGGGCTGATGTCCCTAGACGCAGAGAAGGTGTTTGATAGAGCTGACTGGCAATTCCTGTCCCTGGCTATAGAGAAATTCGGATTCTCCCTTCCCTTCATTAAAAGTGTTTTTCTTTATACAGCCACCCAAGTGCAAGATTATATTGTAATGGGTTTTTTTTCTTCTGTCTTCCCATTGCTTTCTGGTACTAGATAAGGGGGCCCCTTATTGCCCCTCCTTTTTAACCTTTATCTTGAACCTCTCCTTAGCAGAATTAGACGAGATCCAAGGGTACAAGGAGTGGTAATAGGAACCCAGGAATTTAAAGTTTCCGCATATCCGGACAATATCCTTCTCCATCTGATTCATCCTCGAGAAACTTTCCCAGTGGTACTGGAAATTATAGACGGCTACAGTAAAATGTCTAATTATAGAATAAATGTAGAAAAAACTATGGTGTTTCCGCTTAATTCCAAGCTACATAAGACTATAGTGATGGAACTGGGTTTACAGTGGAGCCCGTGTACTCTGAAGTATTTAGGGATTGTATTAGCAAGGAGTGAATCCAAGATGGTGAAACTGAATTTAGACTCAATTCTTAACACGGTTCAACAAGACTTGCTAAGATGGCGCAAACTTCCACTCTCTCTCTGGGGCCGGATTAATTTAATCAAAATGAATATTTTGCTATGGTTGTTTTACCCTATCAGCATGCTTAATGTCTGGTTGCCACTGAAATGGTATAAAAAGGCTCACTCTGTAATTTCTGATTTCATCTGGCGGGGAAAACCCCTCGCAGAGCTTATCACAAATTGGCAGCCTCCAAAGAAAAGGTGGATGGAGACTGCCACACCTGGGATTATATTACTGGGCTAGTAGTGCCGGTAAATATCTACTGTAAAATGGTTACTGACCCCAACTGAGGAGCTTGCCTTGTCTTATGTTCCCTTATGGGTTAAACTAGAAATTGAACTGATTAAAGCAGCTGGCATTGATCCGATTGCTCTTTTATATTCCACAAAGAAAAACCTCCCTACTAAGTTGATATCTACACCAATAACTGCTTCCTTACGGATACATGCTCAACTATGTTCTTTTCTAGGATATTTACCCAGGAATGATTCAAATCAATCTTTGTGTAATAACCCTAGTTTGAAGCTTGGGGGTAAGATGATCTTGGATATCTGGTTATCTCAGCTGAAAGGTTTGAGGGTTAAAGACCTATTACAGGAGGGGAGATGTTATCCAGTTGATTCCATTCTTAGTAAGTACAAAATTGGACCTAACCAGGTCTTCAAGGTTTACCAAGTAAGACATTTGATAGAACACATGCAGGATGGGTTCAGGGAAAGTAGGTTGTTAGGAAACTTTTTTGAGACCCTCTCTCAAGGAGTATGGGAGCCACATGTTGTGTCCAAGTTATACACTTACCTACTTAACCAAGCATATGCGGAGCTTGATGGAAAGCCTCACTACTGGGCAGGTCAATTCCCAGAACAAGATAGGAAATGGGATGTAATCTGGCAGCACACCTATCAACACATTACCCAGGACAGATTAAGGGTAAGGCAGTTTTAATTTTTAAATAATTTGTTCTGGACCCCATCCGAACTACATAAAGTAGGTAGACTACCTAACCCCTTATGTAATAGATGTCATCAGGAAGAGGGGACCCTCCGTCATATATTTTGTGATTGCCCTCCAGTAAAGGAGCTCTGGGATACAATTAAAACCAAGGCAGACCCACTGCTGGGCATAGGAAATCATTTCACTCCAGAGGTGTGTTTAATAGGAGACTATGCCAATCTAAAGTGAAGGCCAGGAGGTTTTACCCGGCTATGATCTCTTCTTCTCTTAAAAAGCTTGTGTTGAGGTATTGGTTGGATGATCTCCCATTAACTTACACGGAATGGTTGCTGGAGTTATTGTCCACTTTGAATGTGGAGAAATTTGGGGCGAGCATGAGGAACTGTCTCTCCAGATACAACAAAACATGGGAGAGGCTACACACCCTATACTTGCTTCAAACTGGAGCACAGTCATCCTGCCTGGACTAAGCAGGACTGGTGTAACTCTGGGAATTGAGCTGCCCACTGAATAACACTGAAGGTGATCCTGATAATAATGTTTTATCATGGGGAACAGTGGGGGGGACAGAGGGAGGGAAGAGTTGGAGGGGGTCGGGGGGATGTAAGAAGTGTTTATTATCACTTAATTTTAGTCTTTTCAGATTAATTTTCTGTTTGCATGCAACACTCCTTGCTCTGTATTGGAAAATCAATACACTTGAATTAAAAAAAAAAAGAAAATCTGGAACAGCCAGAACCGTCAGAAAGCCAAAGTTGTGCATTCCGGTGGTTCTGAATTGTACCGATTTCAGTGGTTCTGACTGAAGTGAGCCAAGAAGATAGAGAAGATGATGTAATTAGATGATGTTCTAGTTTAGTCAATTGTGTGGAGGATGCTGTGGAAGTTAGTAGGTAGAACAGATAAATTAACTGGGTGGTAAGGCAGTTCTTTTCCTGTTTGGCTACACAATGTTGATTTCACCAAAATGGAGAGGCAGGAGGCACAAGTCATGAAAAGGACCAGTTTATTAAGCAACCGACCACAGAACTTGGAACAGGAGAAAAGGGTGCAACAGCATTTACTTTCACTTACTATAACTCTGTGGAATCAATCCTATAATTATAATTGCTAAGATTACTATTATCAGTAAACAGATCTTTTGCAAGACTCTAGGGGCCCGATTCTTAAAGCTCCTGGTGCAGAGCAAGGGGCTTGCACCACAATGATTGGTGCACAGCACCCCTTGCGCCAAACAATGCACCAGGAGTGATTCTCAAAGTCAGCCTATGTCAACATCAGGCTGCCTGCACCAAACCGTGCGTGCACCGCCCGTGCGCCATAAAATGGGCTGCAGCATGGTGCTGGGGGCATGAGGGAGAAGCAAGCTGCCACATCCCTGAAAGTGGGATTCTCAAAACTCTCCCAGAGGGAGAATTTCTAAGTATTGTTAGACCAGCCAGGGCTGGTCTAAGGGTACCTAGAAATTTGCCCTCCGGGAGAGTTGACCTATTTGCGGCAGTGTGCCACAGTCCCCACTCCCCACCCTCGATCCCCCATTATCGTCATGAAAGATCCCTGGTGGTCTAGTGGAACCCCCTCCCCAATCTCCTATTATGCCCGTATAATTAACTATTAAAATAAACCCTTTCCCTGGTGGACTAGCAGAGCCCCCTTCCCGATCCTCGATGTCCCCAAGAAATAGTTTACATTATAATTCCCTGGTGTTCTAGCACCCCCTCAAACCCCGATCCCCCATTATGCCACAGTAACACATCATTAGTGGTATAGTGGACCCCTACCCCGGCAGGCAGTGTCCTACTGCACCCCCCATTCCCGAACCGAGCAGCGACTGACACAGCCCACCGCTCACCACCACAGCCAGCCACCTACTGAGCTCTCAATGAGCATTGTACTATATTCAATACGTGCTAATGGGTACCTGGTATTGTTTACCTTATATTTTCTCGGTTAGCTTGACATACACTGTTATGTTCCCTGTATGATTCACGCTGCTCTCTCACTGTATTTTTACATTGTATATGCCAGTTTCTGAACCGTGCCATGCCTGAAAAATTTCTTTGGATCAGTGCACCAACCCAGTTACCAAATGAATAAATAAATAAATAAATAAACTGTCCCTCCCTGGCTTGGTGGCTACACATCAGTTACTAAAGGTGACTAGCCCTTGGCTACGGCTGTGACTACTACGCTGCTGGGGTGGTTAACTCGTTGGCCCACTCCCCTTCCCCTTACTCCTGGCTGGACCTAACACTAGAGCACTTTAAATGGGCAAAATCTATAATTTCAAGCTTTAGCCCCTAACCTGGTTACTGGTGGCCACTTGGCTACTAGCCACCTTTTATCACTCTGGGGCACTCTGCCTTTTATAACTTAGGAACTTGCTTCCTCTAACTGGCCCACCTGCTGGTTGCTCTGAATAAAAATAATAAAACCACTTTTGGGCTAACCAGACCCCATTTACTACCCCAGCTGGCTAGCTTGGCTATGACTTTAACTGGGGTTTTACCCTGCCTTTGCTCCTCCTGGAACCCTTTTTATTTAATTTGTTTATTTATTTACTGTAATGCAGTTCAGGACCCACCTGCCCTATGCTCCACCTCTTGGAGCTACTTAATTTAAATACAGCCTGCCCCTATATTGCTGCTCCAAGCAGGAACGTGATTTGAATTCATTTAAATGATTTTGAATAGGGTCACCTCTTGCCCTATGCTCCTAACCAGAGTGATTTAAATACATTTAAATATGCCCAACCTCGGGCAGTCCCTTGCTCTGGGGCCTTGCCCTAAGCCCCACTAGTGGCCGTGGCCAACCTCCGCTGCACCCTTGGTGCAAAAATAAACCTCTCTTTCTTTATTTTTATTACAAGTTCAGTCAGACAGCACCTGGCCAATGCTGCTGCCACCGACTGACCACCTCGTCCCAGGGAGAAAACAGAAGGAGGAAAAGGCAGGGCTTTGTGTGCTGGCAGCAGGCGCTCTTCTTGATTTGGGGCCTTGCTGTGGCCCAACACTCCTCCTGATGATCGCTGTGTGAGGGTAAGGCCCCGCTTGTGGGTGCTGCTGCTGAGGAACTGAAAACGTCCTTATTTTACTTAAAATAAAACAACAAATGGGGTCAAACAGAGCCCACACCATGATCGACTGCTGACCACTGCTTCTCTTGTGGACCTGCCGATCACTGGAGGACTGCTGCACTACATGGACCGCTGAAACTTCTGAGGGATGAGAGGAGAACTGCAAGTACTATTACCCTTTGACTTTTACCTTCCCGCATTCTGTCTCTCTGTCTCTCTCTCTCTCTCTCTCTCTCCCTTTTGGCCACACTTCTTTTCTCTTCTTTTTGGGGCATCTGAAAGCGCTCCCCTGACTGCACTTCTTGCTGGCCAAATCAAAACTTCCTAACAGCCATTACTAGCCACTCACAGAACTCTCCCTGGCATTCAGGATGCAGAGTCCCTAATGACCAGGTAGGCAACCAGTGGTTCAGCATTAACTGGACCTTAGAATTGGCACAGGATCATGCCACTGCTGGGCAGGCTGCAGAACAGGAAAAATGTTTAAACTGCAGGTATGCAGTTTGTTTCTGTGGGGCTCCTGCCACCTGGTTCATTTATCCCTTACCCTCTTACCTAACAGGGCACCTGGGCACCCTACTGGGGGATTACTGGGACACTGGGTACTTGCTGGGGACCCTCATCTTTGGGGTATTACACATTCGGCCCCACTGAAAGATCCATGTCCCCATGTATCCTCCTAAACCATTTGTGAGGACACAGTACTTTAAACGTTAAATGTTCTTAACGTCTAACATTTACCATTTCTACCATTTAACATTGCTAACATTTAGCATGTTTAACATCTAGACTCTAACTATGCAATAATTATTTTTTATTTTAACACTTTTTCTGCCTACGGCATAGCTGACCCACGCAATCTCCGGTCACGTGTTGCCTGCACCCCCTGATCCAGTTGTGCGCGCAGGCCACACCTCGAACCCACAGAACCAGGGATGAGCCATATCGTGCCGTGCCCTGGACAGGCGCCTCTCTCGGGTTCAAGGATGCGAGGCGCTGCCAAGATCGCTCCCTGATATTTTCTTCCATTAACTTCCCCTTCAGAGAGTGGACGTGCAATGACATCAGGGCACAACATGCCGACGTCCGCCGCGCTCTGCCCATACTGTCACCGCTCTGGTAGTGCCCCCAGTCATCACCAGGGGTCGCTACAGAGTGGTGAAACCCTGGATCCCTTCCCGGGATAGGAGAGCAGTCCACCGGATGCTTGATCATATCCCTCCCCTGCCAACCCCTGACGACCTGAGCACGCGTCCGAACCCCGGTCGCCAGTGTGGCGCGAGGTGTGGCGTCCAGCACCTCAACCCTCAGCACCACCGGGCCGGCTACTATGAGATAATTCTTACTTTTTCTGTACTTTTATTTACCAGTTACCTTATTAGAGTTATTGGATTTCTTCTAGCCAACATTTGGGAGGAATACCCTTGGTTTTACTTGAGAAGCTACATTCAGCAGACATGGCAGTAACAGGGCTAAACATTGCGTTGCCTGGTAACCAAGGCCATTTATTAGATCTCTAGAGGTAGCCATATCGGTTGTGGTGTGCTCCTGCCTCTTCCATCTGTCTTCTCCATTATCCTGAACATTGTCCAGACCAGTAGTTTGAACCGTGCAAGGCTTCAACATATTTTGGTGCACTATTTTGCTTGTGTGTCCTCCCATTTCTGATTTAATTCTGTATACTGGTAGTTCTGAGTATGGAATTTTAGTAATTACAAATGGTGTAAGCTTCCACTCGGTTGCAAATTTCTGACCTCTGGTTTGAGTGTTCTTAGCAAAACTCTGTCTCCTATGAACAAAGGTACAGTGTGTGCTCTGCGGTCATACTGTCCTTTTTGTCTTTGTTGTACATGTTCCATCTGTGTCGACACATTATCAGCTGCTTTCCTTAGTTGTCACTGGTGTTCTTCCACCCATGGTGTGGTTGGCTCTTCCATCTTTTTGGATGTTGTCTGTACATCCAGGACCATGTCCATCAGAAGCCTTCTGTATCTGCAGAACATTAAGTAATAGGGTGTGTACCTGTAGAGCAGTGAACAGTATTATTATAAAGGTAACAGAATTCAAGAAGCAGTTCAGGCCATTTGGGTTTCTGGTGCTCAGGCATTGCTCTCAAGATTTCTAGCAAAGTGTAATTTGCTTGTTCGCATAACCCATTAATTTGCGGTTGGTAGGGGGCTGTTCTCAGTTTCTTACTGCCATACATGCAACACAGTCCTCTGGACAGCATCGACTCAAAAGCATCACCTTGATCAGTCAGTATTTGGGATGGGTATCCATACGGGCAAACAAAATGTTTCCAAAGAGCTTCAGTTGTGGTCTGGGCTGACAAGTCTTTTACAGGTACCGCCACCATGAACTTTGTATAGTGGTCAATGATCATTAACACGTATTGGAATCCACTTTTGCTGGGTTCTATTTTTAAATTATCCACAGCAACACTTTCTAAAGGTGCCTGAGTTACGATCGGGTGCAAGGGTGTTCTCTGTTTGCTATCCATCTCTTTCTTTAGGTTGCAGACCATGCAGTCCTCATACCATTGTCTAATATCGTCTCTCATGCCAATCCAATAAAATCTTTGTCTTGTCAGTTTCTCCGTTTTCTGGTGTCCTAAATGACCTGACCCATTGTGATAGGCCTCCAACATGGTATCTGCGTCTAGACACATAGATACACAGAATTTGTTGGCAGATAAGAACCTGCTGGCCCATCTAATCTGCCCATTTTTTCTACCTTTAATTTACACTGCAGTTGATCTGTGACTTTTCCATTCTTTCCTGTTTCTAGCATTCCCTTTTGTCTGTCCCATGCATTTTTGAATTCCTTCACCATTTTTGTCCCCCTCACCGCTGCGAGGAGGCGGTTCCAAGCATCCACCACCCTTTCTGTAAAGAAATACTTCATTTCCCAGAACAATTTTGCCAAATAATAAAACAATTATATTCTCACCCTCAGGCAGTCATTAAAATTAATGGCACTTATTCCGATCGCTTTCCCCTAAACAGAGGAACAAGACAGGGGTGCCCTCTTTCCTCTCAGCTGTTCGCGATTTATGCTGAACCGCTAGCACAGGCCCTGAGATTGGACCCCCAAATCACAGGATTTAAGATCCTTAATACAGAACACAAAGTAGCATGCTACGTTGATGATTTGTTAATGTACATGACAAACCCAGAAACCTCGCTTCCTAGATTATTCCATCTCATGACTGATATAGAGACATTATCTGGATGCAAACTTAATAAAACTACGGCAGAGGTTTAGAATTTTAATTATACACCAACCACAACAATAAAGCAGGCTTTTCCATTGCATTGGCATGGGAATAAATTTAGATATTTAGGAATTATAATACCACAAGATTTAACAACAATAGGGTAAACTATGATCCTCTGACCAAAGCCGTCCGAAAGGATTTTCAAAGATAGACCCATTTACCCATGGCTTTGATTCAGAGAATAGAAACCATTAGAATGAATACCCTCCCAAGATTTCTTTATCTCTTCCAAAATATTCCTTTAATCCCCAATAAAATTGAGTTTAAACAATGGGACAAATTAATATCAAACTTTATCTGGGCGGGAGGCAGGCCTCAAAAGGCCTACACCCTACTACAGCTTCCTAAAGACCGGGGGGGAGGGGGGTTGGCGTTACCAGACTTGGAAAAATACTGCCAAGCAGCACAATTCACCCACGCATTACAATGGATTGATAAGATAGTAGATCATCACTGGAAAGAGCTGGAGTGCCAGGGACAAATGGAACATCTTTTAAAAAAACAATTCAACAAGCTGCCCTACAACACCGGCACAAACGATCCCATACAATTAAGGTATACCAGGCAGATTCTGAAAAACTGGAGTAAGACACTTTCTAGATCAGAAATTAGAACATCAGCCAGATACCTAGAAATATTGACAACAGACCCAAATGTTGGTCCTGCTAAACTAGACCATACTTTTGAGAGATGGCAAAGGTTAGGTCTTACCCATAATTATCAATATTATGACCAGGGCACCATTCAAACTTTTAAGGAGTTACAGCTGAAGTACAACTTAAGAAGACAGGACTGCTTCAGATATTTGCAAGTGAGACATTATTTTTCAAAGAGATTCGGGTTGACTTGGGGCAGAGCAGAGGCACACCCTCTTATACAATTGGTCATAGGTACTTTGGAGGGGAGTACTCCAGATCACATAATCTCACAAATCATGAAAGTGAGCCAGGCTTATTCGGTGAAAGCCATAGACAAAATACATGCTGGATGGGAGCATGAGTTAGAAGTGACATTGACAGATGAAGACTGGACAAAACTAAATATTTTGCACCATAAAATAACAAAGTCATATATTTGGAGAGAATATAGATGGAAATGTGTGGTTAGATATTTTAAGACCTCTCAAATGACGGGGAAATATGATGCATCCAGGGGTTCAAAGTACTGGAGGGAATGTGGGGAACTCTGTGCCACATGCTCACATGTGTTCTGGGGTTGTGGGGAGTTATGACCTTTCTGGCGAATGATAGAGGGAGCCCTTCCGGAGCTCTTCCCAGAGTTGCCAGAACTGACAACAGCTACTGCCCTACTACTACATTTTCCATCCCATATAACTAATAGCCACACGAAAATGATGCTGGCTATATTATTAACAGCTGCCATGAAGGCCATTTCTTGGAAATGGCTTCAGAATGATATCCCCACCCAGAGAGAGTGGGAAGACACAGTCCAGCAAATCTATGAACTAGAGAAACTAACAGCAAGCCTTAAGCTTAGGCTGAAAAGAATCACTGCTTTATGGAACAAATAGTTGCTATGGATCATGAACCATAGGCCAGAAATGACTCCATGACAGCATATGGGGGAAGGAAGGCTTTATAATGAGAAGTAAAGTAGTGAAACCACCAATGCTTTAGAGTTAACTTAAATGTCTTAACCAGTTGTCTAAGAATCCATTGAATCTGAAAGTATATAAAATAAGGTTGATCAACTGACCATGTAATAACAAATAAGTGATTGATTATGTAACCTGCTCCAATGGAAAATATCAATAAAGTATAACTTATAAAGAAAAGAAATACCTCCTCACATTACCCCTGATTCTACCTCCCTCGAACTTCATCTCATGTCCCCTAGTTCTTGTCCATCCTCTTTTCTGAAACATGCTACTACCCCTCTGAACCTTATTGATCCCTTTAAGGTACTGTATTTATATGTCTCTATTATGTCCCCCCTCTTTCTACGAATCTCTAGAGAATACATATTGAGGTCTTGCAGCCTCTCCTCATATGCCTTCTGGTGCAGCCCCTACACCATTTTTGTAGCCTTTCTTTGGACTGCCTCCACTCTATGTCCTTCCTGAGACGCGGGCTCCAAAACTGGGCACTGTACTCCAGATAAGGACTCACTAATGATCTGTATAGTGGCATCATCACTTCCCTTTTTCTGCTTGTGATGCCTCTCCCTATGCACCCCATCCCACTGGCCTTTCTAACTGCCTTCTCACACTGTCTGATCACCTTTAGGTCCTCAGATATAATTACTCCTAGATCCCTCTCCTGTTTGGTGACTGACAGTACCTACTCCCACTGAGTACACCTCTCTCGGATTCCTGTGACCTAAGTGCATAATTTTGCACTTCTTTGCGTTGAATCTCAATTACCATACATTTGACCAATCCTCCAGCTTGCCCAGGTCCCTTCTTATTCTTTCTAACCCCCCCACCCCCCGGTGTGTCTACACTATTACAGATCTTTGTGTTATCAGCAAAGAGGCACACCTTCCCCTTCAGATCTGCGAAATGTCGCTTATGAAGACATTAAAGAGGACTGGGCCTAGCACCAATCTCTAAGGCACCCCACTGGTCACCTTCCTTTCTACGGACTGAGCTCTGTTCACTACTACCCTTTGTATCCTACTTCTCAACCAATTTCTAACCCAATTAACCACCCCAGATCTGACTCCCAGGCTGCTCAATTTGTTTATTGGCCTTTTATGTGGGGTGGTATTGAAGGCCTTGGCTAAAATCCAGGTAGGCCACATCTACCACCCCTCCCTGATCTATTTCCCTTGTCACCCAGTCGAAGAAATCTATCAGGTTTGCTTGGCAAGACCTACCTGCCATGAAACCATGCTGTCTCAGGTCCTGCTGTCCACTGGATTCAAGATATGTCACAATCCTTTCCTTGAGTAATAATTCCATCAATTTTCCTACCACTGAGGATAGGCTGACTGGCCTATAGTTACCAGCCTCCTACTTGCTCCCGCTCTTATCGAGAGGGACAACATTCGCCCTCTTCCAGTCTGCTGGAACCACACTTGTTTCTAATGATTTGTTGAACAAGGCTGCCAGTGGTTCTGCCAGTTCCTTTCTTAGTTCCTTTAGAAGTCTGGGATGTATTCCACCTGGCCCCATTGCCTTATCTATTTTCAGTTTTTCTAATTTCCTTTAGGACTCCCTCTACTGTGAATGGACTGGTAGCGGCACTCCACCCTTTGGTACTTCTTATACCTAGCTATGGTCCCTCTCCTTCTACTTCTATTGTGAACACTGAACATAAATATTTGTTCAGGTTTTCTACTTTTTCCTGGTCCCCTTCTGCTGACCCCCCTTCCCTTCCCTTTTTAGTCTCACAATCCCACCCATTTTTTCTCTTTTCTCTAATGTATCTAAAAAAGGTCTTGACTTCTTTCTCAATTGCCTTAGCTATTCTTTCCTCTGTTTGTGCTTTGGCTTTCCTGACTGCTTTCCCCACATCCTTTAGCTTTTCCAGATACATTCTTCTATCCTCCTCCTCCCTCTCTGTCTCTTTGTATTTTCTGAATACTGTCCCTTTTTCCCTCACCCTCCCTGCCACCTCCTTTGAGAACCAGACTGGCTTTTTCTTCCTCTTCGTTTTACTTATTTGCCCAACGCAAAGGCGTGTGGCTTCTGTTATGGCTCCCTTAAAATGTGCTCATTGCTTCTCTACATCCCCTTTTCCCACTCTACCCCCTAGGGCTTTCTTCAGACATACCTCCAGCTTTGCAAAATCAACCCTTCTGAAATCCAGGACCCTTTGCTTTTGTGTGGCTGGCTTCCTCTACTGTCCTCACGTTAGACCATACCATAAGGTGATCACTGGTCCCCAGGTGACTCCCCACTTCTACATCCTTCACCCTTTCCCCACTGGTGAGCACCAGGTCCAATACTGCCCCCTCATGGGCGTGTTCTGCCACTAGCTGTCTGAGTCCTGCCCCCTGAAGAGCTTCCAGGATGTTTCTGCTCCTTGCTGTGGATGCAGTATGGGTGATCCAATTGACATCTGGCAAACTGAAGTCTCCCCAACAGCAATATCTCCCTTTTTGCTGCCATTTTATGGATGATGTCCACCAGCACATTGTCCAACTTCTCCCCTTGTGCCAGAGGTCTCTAGATCATGCCTGCTCGAATGGCAGTACCATTCCCTGTTTCCAGCGTGACCCACAGTGCCTCCCCTTCCTCCCTTATGCCCTGTACTTCTGTAGCTTTTATTTCCTCCCTAACGTAGATAGCCACTCCTCTGTCCATTTTTCCTACCCTGTCTTTTTGGAATAGGGCGTACCCTGGCACAGCTATGTCCCAGTCATGGTTCCCAATGTACCATGCCTTGGTCACAGCAACAATGCGAAATGAGGATTTGAACAACTTCCTCTTGGGTTTTTGGATCTCTAGCATTCCGTACAACTTTTCCCTCTTCCAGGCTGAGGTATTCTCACTGCTTCAGCAAATTGATCAGCTCTGGGAACAAAATGTTTCTTTCTTGTGCACTTATCATCCTTCTGGTTCTGAGTATCTCCTTGAGTTCACAGATCAAAGGGTTCTGGTCTTGCAACTCTGTCCATAGATCTCGTCTGCTGGCAAAGTAGGCATTGCATCTGGGGTGGGGCTGACGACCCTCTGTGGATACTGGCAACACAATTGAATTATCTTTGCAGGATTCTACTGAATTGTGGCATCTCTAAATCGTCCCACTCCATTTCAGTTACCTCCTCTTCATCTCGATCTGGCAATCTAGAAAGAGCATCAGCATTACCATTTGACTTTTCTGAATGATACCTAATCATGAAATTAAAGTTGACCAGCCTGGAGGCCCATCACTGCTCCAACGCTTCAAGTTTAGCTGTGTCGAGATATGCCAAGGCGTTATTGTCCATGTATACTGTGAATGGGGTAGCAGTTAGGTAGTGTCAGAATTTTTCTGTTACAGACCAAACAAGTGCTAAGAACTCTAGCTTGAAGAAACTGTATCATTCTTTTTATAACCTTGCAGTCCTCTGCTTGCATAGGCGATCACTCGCTCTTTTCCTTCCTGTACTTGGGTAAGTACTGCTCTTAGGCCCTTGTTGCTGGCATCTGTGTTGAGGCAGAAAGGCTTTTGGTAAGCTGGGCTGGCTAATACTGGCACCGTAGTGAGTGAGCACTGATTTAAGATGGTTAAATGCAACTTGATACTCCAGTGTCCAATTCACCTTACTATGTTTGTTGACTTTACTTCCTCAGTCCCCAGTCATCTGCTACTGGTCCAATAAAACCACAAAACGTGCCCCAGACATAAATATAAGTCAGGTCATAAGAAAAGGGCAGTTAAGCTCATTTAAGTCCCACCTCAAACAGCTTGACTGGTCCCAACTTGATAACCTACTGGATGTTGACTAGGCCCTTGACCACTTTATTCACACCTTTAGTCTGTGACATCTACGTACCCATTAAAAGATGGAAATTGAAGGGTTCCAACAATAGCTGGATCACCCAAACCCTCCTTCACCTCATGGGCTCAAGAGACAACCTGTGGAACAGAGCCAAAGCTACCGGCAAATCGGCAGACTACCAGAGGTATAGGGCAGAAAGGAATACCTGTACCTGTGAGATCAGGCTAGCCAAAGCGCAATATAACAAAAACTGCCTAAGCAAAACCGGGGGGATAGAAAAAAGTTCTGGAACAACCTAAAAGAACTGACAGGCAAAGACAACAAGGCTTCCCCCAACATGCACCTTGTTGACTGGAAAATAACTCAAGATCCCAAAACAATAGCAGACACGTTCAACACCACATTCACTGACCTGAATACCATTCTCCCATCAAACTTTCTAGACAACAAGGCAGACGACCTCGATGGTTTCCGGTCAGACTGTAATCTGCCCCTGGCAACCCACCCCCCCTTTTTACTTCAAGTGAATCACCTAATCTGAAGCAAAAAAAATACCTCCAGCGATCCTTAGGAAAGACATGGAACAGTAATGACTCCCTTGATTTAAAAATGATTGCTCTCTCGCTAGATGAAGTAGTTCCACCACTCATTAAAATTATGAACCTATCACTCACACAAGCAAAATTCCCCATGAGATGGAAATCTGCAGTGGTTATGCCAGCACATAAAAATGGAAATTATGTACTTACCGTAATTCTTTCTTTTTTTATTCCTATTTATGCTCCTCCAGACGGCTGCCCCCATTAGACCGACTCCCTGAGCCCATCCCCCAGAATCACCGGGCTACCTTGTACCCGCCCGAAGCGGAGCTCATGGGAGTTGGTCATCATCCTGCTTGCCGCTGGCTTTTTTCTGCCTCCGTTTTTTCGCCCAGGAGCCCCAGAAGTAGGAATGCATGTGTGTGGAGACGCGCATGCGCCTACAGCCCCGGTTACGACCCCTATCCCTCACCCCATGGTCTAATGCCCAGCCCCCTCTGAGCCCATTCGGCTCCTAGCCTCCACTAGGGGTCACCATTGGCCAAGGGATACCGTATCACCTCCCCAGAGAGGACAGCCTGCCTGTCAGCAGCTCAATCCAGCTCTGCCCACCTCCCCCACTGCCGACTTCTGACGACCCGTGCTTGTTCCTGAACCCAGGTCGGCGGCATGCCATGAGGTAAGGCGTCCAGTGCCTCAGCCCTCAGCACCGCTGGGCCAGCTCTTACTGTAATTCTTGATCTTCTTGGACGCAGTCTCCACCACTCAGTTACACTAGTGGGATAGCGCTGCAGGCACTAGGACCCCACAGGAGCCAAAAATGTTCAGAGAGGCCAGCGCCGGGATAGGACCACGCATGTGCAGCACCGTAAGACTAGCTCGCGCCTGTGTAGACTATCTCAGCGTCGCCCCACCATCTGCCTCAGTACCTTTTCGACTGAGGAGGTGCAGCTTAACTAATAAAACAACTTATCCTAAACTCTGGTCCTATGAAGGCCCAGATGAACTATGCCCAAAGGGGCAATTGAACAATGTCTTTACAGCCGGAACAATCAGACAGTGAAGACCAAGGAAATAAAATGAGTGAGCCTGGGGGATGGTGGCTGGGCATGTGACTGAGTGGGGGAGACTGCATCCAAGAAGATCAAGAATTACGGTAAGTACGTAATTTCCATATCTTCCTGGACTGAGGTCTCCACCACTCATTCACGTTAATGGGAGAGTACCAACCAAAAACCAACCCACCCTGAGTAGGGCGGTCAGAGATAGGGCTCACCCAGAGAGGAAGTCCGAATGTCTGTCCTGTCAAGATAAGAGCTGTCTGGAAAGGACATCCAGAATGTAGTGCTTTACAAAGGTACGCACTTGAGCTCCAACTTACTACCTTGCAGAAGACTGCAATGGACACATTATGAGTCTCCGCCAGGAAGCCGCAACCACAAAGCAGAGCAGTGAACCTGGCCTCTCAATTTGGTCTGAGACAAGGATTAGTAGTGTTGAAGACATGCTAATTAATCTAGCCAAAAAATCTCAGGGCAAGAAGTTAATCTAGCTGAGGCATGCTGAAGCTACAAAAATTGCTCGAGATATAGCTTTTTATTCTGTCGAAGAATCACAGAACTGTCCTAACATTAGAGGGAGAAGGGGGTGCACCCTTCCCTTCTGGAATGAAGACAAAAACTTGAAAATGAGAAGAGCCAGAGGAATGTCTAGTGGTTCAAGCTAGACCGAAAAAGGCACAGATGTGAACCTCCACTACCAAGTATGGCTGACCTGCGAACGACAGGTCCAAGAGGCACTCTAACACATTACTCGGTGGGCACCGAAGGGTCCAGGTGGGATTTGTTCACCAATGGAGAAGGTCTCCATTTAACCATGCAAATCTTCCAGGTGGAAGACCAATACACGAATTAGAGGACATCTGCGATGGACTGGGAGAACCATAGTCTACCAACTTCCATTCCAGTGAGGAATTATTCTGCTCCAGCTTGCCTACAACTCGAGCAATACTCTCTGAACTAAGGAAAGAGAGGAAAAAATGTACAGGAGAACTTGTCTACTGCGATAAGGATCCTGACAAAAGACACCAGGGTCTGGAATTCTGAAGTGGGAAGGGGCAGACATATGTCAAGAGGAGACGCAGAAAGGACCAGACTAGGGCTGCCCCTGTCATCAAAAGCAACTGTACAACGACTGAAACTGGCACGACATGCTCAAGGCACCACTCACTACGGCCTTCCTGTACGAGGGAGTAGAAAATGCTCCACGCTGATTGTTAACAAAAAAATCACAATTTTGACATCTGCCTGAAGTGAAAAAACTCCATGACAGATGGCCTCCCTCGCCCTGGAGGGGTCTAGGGGAGCTCCTAAGAGAAGGAGCTGCTGGGAAGGTGAAACTGACACATTCCCCGAAACAGAAAAAACCCTCCTGGGAAAGGAAGAGGAGAGCTGAGCAACTGCTTCCAAAGAGTCTAGCCCGGAGCAACTGGCACAGAACCAACATGCAGGAAACAAAGGTATGACTACCAAGAACCCATTTTTGAACAAGGACCTACTTGACCTTTATGTTCAAGAAAGGTAGCATGCCGTCTGTTAACTTGGAGCAAGCAGTAAAGTAGGAACCTGTGTTATGACTCGCCGTGGAGTCACTTCTGTTGCTCTGAGGCTCTGATCCAAGAGAAGAGAGTCTGACAAAAAAAAACAACAGACTGGGCTGCTGCCTAGGTCTAGGGAACACCTCTGAATTAATTTTTTTTAATTTTTTATTTTATTTTATTTATCCTAGGATTACAAGTACTTTAGAGCCAAGGCTCGTTTACAAAGGTTCCATGTCAGAAATAACAAACAACAAGGAAGCAACAGTGAAATAACAGTAAACAATTCATGAACAACAGTGTTATTGAAAGGGGTCAATTATAGGAAGAGTAGGGTGTAGAGGAGGTGGAGAAGTGTAGGTAGTTAACAGAGGCAGCTATAGTAAAATGGTGAACACAGCTAGGACGCATGTGCCTACAAGGAATGGGTAGGGTCAGGCACCCAGGGGTGGTAGAGAAACAGGGATGAGAGGAGAGGGGGAGGATGAAAATGCAGCTGGAGGCATTTGTCGAAAAATAAATGGGAAGGAGTGATAGAAGAGAAAAAGGGGGCAGGGTTGGGGGAAAGTGCTATAATGGGGCAAGGAGAGACTAAGAGGTGGTATGAAGACCTGAGATTTGAAGTGGCGCCTCAGGAGCTGGGGGAGGGGACTGGGTTGGTCTGGGGTTAAGCATATAAGTTAGGATTAAAGCTGTGTAGGTCATCAGCTAGGAGAGGCAGTCACAGGAGCTAGAGGCAATGAGATGGGCCCGGAGCCTGGTTTTGAACAGACCTAATGTTGAGGCAGAGGAAATGGTGTGGCTGAGACCATTCATCCATAGAGGGGCCCTATAGGCGAAGGAGCATTGGCCCTGCGTAGTTCGACAGCGAGGAACTTGTAGAATCTGGGTTGTTGAGCTCCTGGTGTTCTGTCGGTTGGTGTTTTGATGTAACAAGGCAGTAACACCGGGGGGTATGAGGCCAAGGTTGATTTTTTTTCTTTTTTTGAAATCATGTTTTATCCCCTCATCCTGCCAGCCCCGACCCTTCAGGGCTGCTAAGGCATCATCCTCCTGCCTCCCGCTCTATGCACTTCCACCTCCGTGTCCCCATGGAGCCTTGGATTACCCCCCAGGCGGAGACGGAGCAGGCCCTAACGCCCCGAGCTACTTACTGTTTCGTCGGTCCACAGGTGGCAGGGCGATCAGGGGCGCATTGGAGGCCGCTCCAAGCAGCCCATCTTCCTGGTCCTGGCAGGCATTTTCCCTTTTTCTCCCACCCCTACAGCGTATGACCCAGATGTCAAGGCGTTAATCGCCGACGTCACACTGTTGTGTAGCGGCCACCCATCCCTTGTTGTAAGGGGCTTGTAATAATCTGAGCCTCCGCTTGGAGTCATACAAGAGCGCAGACTATGACCTCAACCCTTCCCAGAGTAGGCGAGCTGTCGTGGGACGCTCAAGCCTATCTCTGCCTTCAAGGTTGATTTTTCCTGCCGTAGTACATGTGAGATACTTTATACGGTTGGAGAACTGGAGCCATCCGGATTGTTCATAAAGGGCACAGATGTGGGCGAGGTGGTAGGCACCAGTTGTGAGTCAGCATGCTTTGTTAAGTGCAGTTGTTATACGCTGGAGGGCAGACGTTGTGGCGGAGCCATAGATAATGTGGCCATAATCAATAATTGACACCACAGCGCTCTGGATGGCAATCTTCAGGGCCTCTGGGGTGAGGTGCTGCCTGTGCTTGTAGAGTAATCCAAGGCATGTGTTGGCAGCTTTAGCCACGCTGTCAATGTGAGCCATATAGGAGAGATTGGGGTCAAGCAGACTCCCTAGGTATTTGAATGAGTAAACTTGTTCGAGGACAGTCCCCTGCTTGGTGGAGATGGCAAGGGGGTGTTGCTTGTAATGGTTATGTAAACTGTAGAATAGAAATGACTTGGTTTTCTTGTGATTGAGAACTAGTTTATGATTGGAGAACCATGTTTCAACGGCACTGAATCTGAGTTGTAGGCTATGTTGTAGTGGTGAGAGGTCCTTGTGCATAGAAAAAACAACAGCATCATCCGCATACAGGGTGATTTGTTCCAAGCACGATTGTGGTAGGGAGTTTAAAAAGAGACTGAAAAGGAGAAGACCCAGTATGGACCCCTGAGAGACTCCAGAGCAGACAGGCAAGGTGTCGGAGATAGCAATGGCAATTTTTACTCTTTGAGAGCGGTTGTCAAGGTAGCTTCTGAACCAGCGGGCTGAGTCAGATGCGAGGCCAGCAAGAAGTAGTTGGTCATACAGCAGCCCATGATGGACCGTGTCAAATGCCTTTGAGAGGTCGATGAAGACAGACCCAGTAAGAAGACCTTTATCAAGGGAACTATGCACTGCACCAGTAAATTCAAGTAGGGCAGTGGTGGTACTATGCCCTTTTCTAGAACCGTGCTGTTGTGTGCACATAATATTATATTCGTCCAAATAATCAGTGAGCTGGTACGCAACAATACGCTCTAGGGCCTTGGAAAGTGGTGGCAATATGGAGATCGGGCGGTAGTTAGAGTGGCAGGTCTTATCCCCACTTTTGTGGACGAGGTCACAGTGGCAGTTTTCCATATTTCAGGGAATGTACTGGTGTGAAGAGAGAGGTTAAGAATTTTAGTTAGGGGACTGAGGACCTCATCAAGTGCAAGTGATAGCAGCTTAAGGTCCAGGGTGTCACTGCTGATTCTGGAAGGGGAGATAGCTGAGGTGATGTGGCAGCAAGCTTCATTCATCTTAATCTCCCTGAAGCAAAAATGAGGGTGGTTTGACACAGTGCAGGGTGTGTTAAAGGGGGTGTGACTGACTGTGAAGAAATCAGGTGGTAGAACAGTACTGAGGTCAGTAAAAGCCGTGTTAAAGGTATTTGCAATGACCATGGGATCAAGGGTAATGGACCCTTCAACAATTAACATGGCTAGAGGGGACTTTGTTTCCCAGTAATGTCCTTGATATTGTCCCAGAAAGTACGACCATTTCCCCAGGTGTTGGTGAGGGCATCCTTATAATATGAGCTTTTCATGAGATGATTACGAGAAAATCCCTCCCAGAGAAACCTGATGACCCATACCTCCGCTGGATTCGACTTCCCCTGGTACTAGAAGACGTCAGGTGCTCTCCACCATAGTCGGGAGATGACCACCTCAAGCAGCTGAGGCAGAACCTGGGCCGGATCCAGAAGGACGGTATCGGGTAGTTTTGGGCTAGGCCCTCTGCTGTGATGATTTATCTTTTTTTTAACAATTAGTTAGAGCCTGACGAGGCTCTCAGGCTTCTACCTTGAAAGGACTGCCTGATGCAAGAATGACAAAGATGTCGTCCATCTGAGGGGCAGGAGGAGCCTGAGCGTCCATAACTGAAACTGGGACCGGACCAATAATCACAGATAAGGAGATGTTAATCACTCTTTGCCGATGGAGCCACCGTAGGGGCAGAATCACAGGGGGGCTATATACCCCTATCAAAGGAGCGGAAGAGTCCAGAGGGCTCCCAACCATTGAATTAGCGTATTTCACAGGGTATAATTGTACCGACGACTGAAAGAAGTCTAGACACAGAAGACTTTGGTCCACAGAAGAAGTCTGAAATGTTATGGTGGACCCAATATCCCTGAGGAAAAACTGAAAAGAAGATCTTTTCATCACAGACTCTGCTGATAGAGAAGGCTTGCATTCCAGTCTCTAAAATGAGACATCCGCTGTGTCACCGACAAGTAGGACAGGGAGAGACTCATCCAGATGCACTTCTACCCCAGAAGAACCTCCAAAAGGAGGTCTAGATCAGAATCATTAAAGACTCTGCCACCGGGAACAGTGTCGAGGAGCTCAACGCCACTTATGGAGCCGACAAAAGTGCTGCGCGGAATGCAAAATTCCGCTGGCAGAACAGTGCAGAACAAGAGTTCCACTAGCGGAAAACCACCAGAATTTCACTGGATCCCATGCGGACCTCCATCCACTAGGATCTGCAGAAATCATTCCGAAGAACATGACTTCATTCCGTGGAAAAACACTCCGCAACAACCTCTGCGGAAGAAGAGGTCCGCAGAAAGGAACCTCCACCACCTGTTCCACCGGACAGCACCAACTAGCATCACTCATGGCACCGGCATCACCTGCGGCACGGGACAGCACGGAGCATCACTGATGCCACCCGCGGCAACACCAGGCACCTACGGCACTGCCCGCAGCACTGCTAGCGGCACTGCCCACAGCGACGCGACACCCGTGACACTGCCCATGGCACCGCGTGGCACGGCACTGCCCGTGGTGCCACACGGCACCAGCAGCACCACCAAGACCTCAGGAAAAGAGGGGAGAAGGAAAGCAGTACCCGTGCCAGCTCCTACATGGGAAAAAGGAGGGGGGGTAGGCACGAGAGGTTGACGCGATGGCGAAGGCACCAAAGAGGGCACTACGCACATCCTGACCCAATCAACCCGGCCCCGGTCCAGTGGCTCTGAGGCCTGTAGGCCCCGGAACCAGGAACACTGGCCAGGAAAACTGGACAGAAGTCAAACCCCCTGCTCCAAAGGAGTGTCCCAAAGGTGAAACTGCTCACCAGAACTCCATCGAGGACAGAGATGGAATCCGGTGTCATAGAAAGCGGCTGTTAACAGCGGGGCCAAGGGGATCCCACCAAAGTCGGTTCAGGCCTACCGCCCTCGCCACCAGCAATCCCCACGCAGACGTAGCAGAGGGCAACCTCGAGCAGTACCAGTTCGTCTTTCCCCAAGAGGAGGAAGAAGAACTCATGCGTCGCGAGCCAGATCCCCGAACTGCCAGATTTGTGCTTCCGTCAACTGTCCTCCCCCCTGAGCACAGGACTGCCCATGGTCAGACCCCTCCTTCGCGAAGGGTGGTGGACCAGACACAGCCCCTCTGCCATAACAACTTTCTAACAAAGTCTTCCTACTGTCACCTCTACCGTCTAAGGTCGACTCTGTTGATGGCAGGTGAGAATTTCCTTTTCTTCTTCTTCTTCTTCATAAATCTTCTTTTTTCTTCTTTAAAAATAAGAAAAGAATACTAAAAATGTTAATTTAAATGAATACTGAATGGCTTAACGCTGCTGTCATATAGACGAAAACTTTGACTCCGGCAGGCAAGCGATATCGACATCCAAGCACACTCGACTGCGGGAGAAAAGAAACTGAGGTGGTTGGGGGGTCGACACTGAGATAGTCTATACAGGTGCGAGCTAGTCTCATGGTGCCATGCATGTATGGTCTTATCCCGGCACTGGCCCTCTGAAAAGTTTTGGCTCCCACAGGGTCCTAGCGCCTCTGGCGCTATCCCATTAGTGTGACTGAGTGGTGGAGACTTGAGTCTAGGAAGATGTGGTGATCGTGCAGTCCACTCTTAACTACAGACCTATATGCATAATGCCCCCACTGTCTAAGACCCTCGAACATATTGTCTCGGACCAATTAGTTGACTACCTAAACAAATATAACCTTCAGAGCCCCCAACAACACGGCATTCGGAAAGCCCACAGTACAACTACAGCACTACTAGAATTCTCGGGCTACATCCATGAGGCACTAGATGTGGGCCAACTTGTGGAGTCAATATATACAGACCTCACAAAAGCATTTGACACCGTTAATCATAACATTCTACTAAAAAAGCTGCTTGCCACTGGGCTATCCCCAGAAACTGTTGGGTGGTTAAGAACTTCCTGGGACACAGATCGCAACAAGTGATGGTCAATAATGCCATCTCTGACAGCAGGATGGTGTCCATCAGTGTACTGCAAGGTTCCATCCTAGGACCTCTTTTATTCGGCCTGCTCATCAACTCTCTCCCTGGAATCTGCCCAGCCAACATTCACCTGTACGCAGATAATGCAGCCATCTTCTCTAGCAGCCCCCAACTAAACCTGCTCAATAATAATCTCCAAGAAAGCTTCACCACAACTGAGGACTGGTTTTGACATAACAAACTCTTACTTGACTACAAAAAAATGAAAGTAACGCTTTTCTCCAACCAGGGTTTTAAATAACTGCAAAACTGATTAGCATTTTCATGAGTAAAACTACTAATCAGTTGGGATAATGCATAGCTCATGTCTCAGTTTATTTGGCAACGTAAACTGCTAGAAAATGCATATACGTACTTTGTCACAATTGATTACAATAAAAGTGCTAATCAGTTTTTGTAGTTATTTAAAACCCTGCCAACCCACATAGCAAAAACAAATCCCGCCAACTAACTATCAACAGCGAGCACAATCCCCTTGACCAGGTTAACACGCTCAAATATCTAGGTATTACCCTAGACAGCTCCTTTTCTTATTCCCACCACAATGATCATGTCGTGAAAACAGTTAACACAAGAATCGGCCTGCTCTATAAGCACAGGCACTATATGACAGCTGAAACCTTATTTTTTGGCAGTTAATAGTTCAATCCTCTCTGTAACTGATTATGGCCTTACTGTGTATAGCACAGCCACTGACACTGCTCTCAAAAGTGTAAGAACTGCATTAAACAAGGCCTGCAGGCTTGTCCGTTGCACCAGAAAAGTAACACATACATGCAACCTGTACGCTCAGACCAATTGGCTTAACCTTTAGGGGAGGATAAAGTATCATGCCTGCCTTTTTGATAAAAAAAACCCTGCTGGGCCTCACAACGTAAGCCACTCAAAATCTCCTCAATCCTGTGCCCAACACTCACCTAACTAGAGGTAAGATAAGAAGTTCCTTTCACATACCCTTTCAACATATTTCACTAGCACAACAATCGATCACATACAGGGCCCCTCTATGGATCAACCAACTCCCATTGGAAACTGCAAATGCTCCAAAGCTTGGAACATTTAAAAAAAACACTGTGTCAACACCCGACCACACTATGTATCTAAGACTGTATTAGCTAACTCCCACCCCTCTCCATTTCTACCTAGGGCCACCCTGCCCTTCTACTCCCGAACTTGCCTACCTACCCCCTCTCCTATCTCCCCCCCCACTTTCTCCCTTACATGCTCTCCTGCTCCCACCTACTCCCTACCACTAATGCATTCCCTCCTCTTCCCCTGACAATCTGCTCTCCAACCTGTTTCCCCACCCCTCTCTACTCTTCTCCACCTCCCCGTGCACACATCTCAATATCTTCTTATCACAATCCCCCCACCTCCAGACAAAGTTAATCTCTGGCTGCACTCACCTCTACACCTCCCTTTTCCCTGTTGACAATTAGCATATCCTTGCACTTTTGTATATTACTTGCTTATATTTTATATAATGTGACTCTGTAACTATTATATCCATGCTTATTTGTCCATGTCTTTGTTATCACCTGTATTGCACCTGTCTTCCTGACGTGGAACCTTTGTAAATGAGCTCCAAGCTCAAAGGTTGTAATTCCTAGATATTTAATAAATAAATAAATTCCTTTCGATTGATGCAACAGTTTGTGAAGAGGGGCAGCTCATTTTGAAAAGTCCTTTACAAATCTTTGATAATAGCCAACAAATCCCCAAAATTGTCTCACATCTCTGATGGTGACAGGATGAGGCCATTTCTTCACTACTCTGATTTTCTCAGGGTCTGAAGCTATCCCTTCTGAGGATACAACATGTCCCAAATAATTCACTTTCTCTTTCAAGAAATTACATTTTGATGGTTTGATTTTCAGTCTGTTTCTTTAGGCGCTCAAAAACTAGTTCCATATCTTTCAAGTGCTCCTCATCGTTTTCGAATAGACTATGATATCATCTAGGTACAGCAGTACTGTGTCAAAATTCTCACTGCCCAGGCATTGTTCCACCAAGTGTTGAAACATTCTCGGCGCATTACAGAGACCAAAAAGCATCTGGGAAAATTCATACAATCCCACTGGGGTCCCAAAAGCAGTCTTTTCTTGATCCTCTGGCACCATGGGTATTTGCCAGTGGCTTTCGTTAAATCAATAGTGGAAAAGAATGCTGCTGATTTTAGTGCTGTGAGGGCATCCTTGATGCGGGATAGTGGACAGGCATCCTGGTGCGTGATTTAGTTAGTTTACGGTAATCCACACAAAACTAGATCTGTCCATCTTTTTTCCTGACCAAAACAATTGGGGCCACCCATGGACTATATGACTCTCTCTTATAACATTTGCCTCTAACAGTTCCTTCAGCAACTGCTTGGTTGACTGGTAGAGTAGGTGGTATGGGTCTGAACCGTTCCTGAATGGGTGGGTGATTTATTGTCGGCATGTAGTGCTTCACATTAGTTGCACAGCCAAAATTTAGTGCATGGTGTGAGAAGGCATCTGAGTGTCTCTTAATCACTTCCAGTAGCTTTGACTTTTCTTCTTCTGTTGTCTCGGGATTCCCTATGTCAGTTTACTGGATCCATGCATCTGGGTTTACACTGTCAATGTACCCTCTTGCAGTGCCATTACAGTACTGGTTAAGCAAGCCTTTTTCTCTTCTTCCTCATCTGGGGTTACAATGTCTTCCCACTCGACCTTTATGAGCTGCCCAATGGCCTGTTGCCTGTACACCATCACCAGCTGGGTACCACAACTGAACAGACGAACAGGGACATTGCCTTCCTTCACTGTGACCAGACTCAAAACCACCATAATCAGACTGTCCTCTATGACCCACTCTGGCTCCTCCAGAGCTGTGTAGTCTTTGCCTTGAAGTCCCACCTTGGCTCTGCATATCAGTATTGTCTCGGCACCAGACTTTAGCTGCACTGGCCTTTCGTCCACTACTCAAACTTTTCCTATTTCTCTCTTCCCATTTGCAAATCGCATATGATGCTGGAGCAGCTTAATCTTCCCTTGCCAGGCTCGTTTCTCTTTCCATGGGAGTGAACTGCTCTGTTCCCTGAGAAACCTGTATCAGGTACTCTTGGCAGTGGTGAAGCAGATTCATGCCCAATATCACATGTGGTAAGTTGTCATCATAGAGACTGCTAATCAAGATCCCCTGGTTCGGGTGTTCAGTCTTCCCCAAATTAATATTTTCTTCCATATAGCCTATAATAAGGATATTCAGGCTATTGCCAGCAACAAGACTGATTCACTTCTTAGGGGGCTGAGCTAGCTGCTGTCTTGTCCAATGTTCAAAGAAAATATTGCCCTATAGTGTCGTCACTTGTGAGCCAGTGTCCAGTGGGACTTCCATTTAATTTCTTTTCACTTTTATGGTTGTCGTTAGGCAATTTCCAACAAATCTAGCATTAGTTGGGCTTCCTGATGGACCTACTGCTGACTGTCCCAAGGTTCGGTCCGCAAACCCAGGGACTCCCTATTTTTCATACTTTATTTTTCAAATTTGCATTTGACATGCATCATACATTTATATTTTGATCTTCATTACATTTATCATGTACATATCCATTACCTTTTATTTCTTTACATCTGTAACATATTCTGTTGTGTTCTTTATATTCAAACTTTTCTTATTCGATTCAACAATATTCTCTAACTAAATATAAACTAAACTATAACTAAAGCATGTGTTTTCTCATTCATCTGTTTCATCATATCTTGTTTTCTGGGTGTGTCCCCCATCAGTTCTCCCTTTCAGCATGGGATCTTATACAGTATTATGAACTTTTCTTATCTCCCATTCTGTGCATTCTTTTTCCTCTCCCTCTATGCCTGCCCAATCCAGTCTTCTCCCGCCCTCCAATGTGTCCCTCTCCTTCCCCTTCTTCTACTGATTCTCTAGTCTGCCTCCATTATCCATTTGGTCCACGCTTCCATACATTTTTCTGTTCTGTCTTGTATCTGGTATGTTAATCTCTCCATCTCCTGAATTTTTTTTATCTTTTCCCATTCTTCTAGAGTAGGTGGTTCAGGGTTGAGCCACCTCCTTGTGATGGCTTTCCCTACTGCCACTATGCATATGTTCCATAAGTATTTAGCACTGGGCCCTCTAATTCAGTGGTGGTAGCCCCAATATAATATAGTGCATGTCTAGAGGCATGGCAGTTCGGAACATGTTCTGTATTTTTGTTTTTTACTTCCCTTACAAAAGTATTTGTGACCTGGCATGTTTAAAACACATGTTCTTGGGTGGCTTTCTGTTGGCCACAATTTCTCCAGCACTTCCTTCCGCTCCTGTTCCCCACTTGGCTTTCCTATCTGGTGTTATAAAGTATCTTGATTCTAATTTCCAGGAGAACTTCTGCCATCCTGGAGATGTGGTAGTCTTAAACGTGCCTTCTCTTATTTTTTCCCCTCACTCCTTCCTATTTAGTTGGAATCCTCCTCCCCCTTCCCATTTTTCCTTTATATGGTTGGCTCCCTCCTCCCTATGTAGATTTATAAACTGGTACATTTTGGATATCGCCCCCTTGGAGGTTGTCATATTTTTTTATGTTATTTTTACCTCCTACTCTGTGGAGTGGGTTGTCAGGTTGTCTGGCCACCGGCACCCACACATCTGGACCCGGGTCTGGTCAGTGACTCATTCTCCTCCACGCAGGCTGGCATGCACAGTGTCCCCCCCATGGGGACCCGGATCCGTACCTGGGGGGGTGCACCTCTCTAGGTCCCGGGGTGTGTGCATGGCCATCAGCCGCCATGACCGCACCACGATTTTCCGCTTGGTTTTCACCCTAGAGCCAGACGTGCAATGACGTCAGTGCACTTACATGCCAACGTCTGCTGTGATCCAACCCCCTGCTGTGAACCACCCCGTAGTGCCCTGACTTTCATAAGGTGCTGCTGCAGAATGGCATGACCCCCATTACCGACCCCAGAGAAAGAAGAGCTGTCGTGGAATGCTCCATCCTCCCCCTCCCCTGCCGACCCCCGACGACCACAGTCCACTCCCGAACCCAGGTTGCCGGCATGGCACGGGGTGTGGCGTCCAGCACCTCAACCCTCAGTGCCACTGGGCCGGCTTGGTGGTTGTCATATTAATTAAGTCCTGTAGTTTGATCTAGTCCTCTGGAGTGTTTTTAATCCTTATTTTCTTAGACATGCTTGGATGTAATTCTGACTCTGAAGATACCTCATTCTGTCTGTTCCTTTCCACCCAAATTGTCTGCAGCATTCATCAAATGTTAATATGGTATCTTCCCTCAGAATCAGATCTGGGCACTTCAACACCCTCTGTATTTGATTTTCGAACCAGGCGTCTATGCCCCCTGGCTCAAATTCTGCATTCCCTGTCCACCATTTATACAACCACTTGTCCCTCTGTACTAATTGGTATTTCTGGAATTTATTCTAGGCCTCTTCCGTGGTCTACACCACTGATTGGCATCCTGTATTTCTTTGGCTACCATTCTGAGAATTAAAAAGTCTTGCCTCTAATGGTCTGTCCCCCCCTCCTTCCTCTAATTTGTGCTGAAGTGTTGGCTGTTGTGGGTAATTCCATAGGAGTGCCCATCTGACCTGTGCAGTTAACCAATATTCTCCCAGGGACTCCCTGTTTAAAGCCATGGCTGGCATACTTGCCTCCAAAGTGCATCTCCTCTCGACATGGCCACTGATTCCACACCTCCTACATATGGGGTTTCCATTCAAATTGAACTGATCAGACGGCACTTCTTCCCATGTTTCTAGACACTGGAGGCCTTGATGGGCACCATCTGGGTCCTCTAGACAACTGATCTCTCACCTACTGTCTCAAGTCCTCTCTAATGTTCTGGAGTTCTCTCTTCATATTCTGCGACAACCACGTGGACAGATCAGTCTTTGAGGGTTTCTGTCCCTCTCTATTCAATTTGTTACTGGAACTTCTTGGTATGGAGTCATCCATATTCCGTTCTCTCTCGTATTAATAACTGTGGGACCCCTGTGGTCCTCCCGGGGATTCTCAAGTTTGAGCCTCTTCTGATGTCCACTCAGGTCAGTTATTTATAACTGAAGTTTGACAGCAGACGGAATGTCCCATCCAGCATTTCTCTGGTATCATTCCACAACACTAATGGAGATCTGGTCAGTCACAAGGGTGTTCTGGCTCCAAACGCTCAATAGTTTCTTCATTGGAATTTAAAAACTGTGTGTCAGGGTTCTGTCTGGACAATAACCTTAATTCTCTTCAAAGAGTATTGTTTCTCACTTCCTCTATGAATCTTTCCTTTAACAGTTCATCAGGGTCACAGAGAACATGGGGATCCAACATTCCAGTTGCCTTGAGAGCCTCTTGCAAGCCGAGGGTATACTCATGTAAGGTTTCATTGCTTCCCTGCACCCTGGAGAAAATTTTCCTTTTTAGGTCCAACAGCATACGAGTATCAGACATTCTGCATACCCTGTTAAAAATCTGTTCCATGTGTGCCTTTTCACGTTCTGGCCAAGTTCTACTTGCCGTCACTCGGGTATTTCATATAATCGGAACATGGATTGCATTTTACTTTGGAATTCTCCCAAGTTCGTGGTGGATGCATCTGTGGTATCTCCAGGAAAACGTGGCAACTAGGGTGCCCCAAAGTAATATGGCATGGTAACTGGATTCAGGCATGCCCCTTCTCCAATTCCTCCTTCTGCAGTTCATGGCCTTCTGGTTCCATTTCTGCTGAGTCATTTCTTGCTTTGGACTCCAATTAAAGTATCCTGTCCGTGACACCAGGTTAAATGAGCCAAGAAGATAGAGAAGATGATGTGATGAGATGATGTAGTAGTTTAGTCAACTGTGTGGAGGATGTTGTGAAAGTTAATAGGTAGAACAGATAAATCGACTGAGTGGTAAGGCAGTTCTTTTCCTATTTGGCTACACAATGCTGATTTCACCAAAATGGAGAGGTAGGAGGCACAATTCATAAAAAGGACCAGTTTATTAAGCAACTAAACCATAGAACTTGGAACAGGAGAAAAGGGTGCAACAACATGTACTTTCACCTACTATAACTCTATGGAATCAATCCTATAACTATAATTACTAAAGTTACTATTATCACTAAATAGATATATTGCATAACTCTAAGACTCTAATATGTGAGATCTACACAATTTCCACCCCAGAGTACATTTGGGTTCATTGGGCACCATGAATAGTAGAGGGATGCACAACAAGAAAACCTCTGCACACATGCTTCCATTGGCCAGCTTGCAGAGTAGGTGAGGTAAAGACTTGGCCACTAGGCGTCGATCAAACCCAGTGATCTGGGCAAACACACTTGTATTCCATAGGACTGATGCAAGCTGAAAACCTCTAGGCTGTCACCACTAACCAGGAAAAGGCTTGAAGACTGAAGAATGAAAAACTTGAGCACAAGAACAACTCTGGGGTGTCACCACTGACCCAGAAAACGTGAAGAAGAATTGAAGCTGAAGACTTGATGAATTGAAGAACTGTAGCACAAGAACACCTCCGGGCCATCACCACTGACCCAGGAAACTTGAAGAACTAAAGCTGAAGATTTGATGTACTGAAGAGCTGTAGCAGAAAAACATCTCTGGGCCGTCACCACTGCATGGACGTTTAAATTTGCAGATGATAGCAACATTCGGGCTGTTGTAAAACCAGAGGTAGATGCACAGAAATTACAAACTGAACTAGACTCAATATTTGCCTGGGCTGAAGCACACAAGATGAAGTTCAATACTGCCAAATACAGTGTAATGCACTTTGGTCATATAACAGCAGCTATGCGACATATAATTTATGTGGTCACACTCTAATAAGTGTAGAATGTAAGAGGGACTTAGGCAACCTAGTTACAAATGAACTATCATTTAGGCAACATACCACCAAAGTGGTGAATAAGGCCAATAGAATGCTGCATTGTATCCTACACAATATAGGAAATAGAGATAGAACTGTACTGCTGCCTTTGTATACTGCACTGGTGAGGCCGCTAATGGAGTATTGTGTGCAGTTCTGGAGCCCTCGTCACAAGTCAGATGTAAGGAATCTCAAGAGAGAGAGAGTGCAGAGGACAGCAATTAAAAGAATCCATGACCTCCAGTCCCTCCCATATGAGGAGAGAGTGAGAGAGTTGGACCTATACTCTCTGGAGTATCGTAGATTTAGGGGGTACTTATATTTGGTATACTCTGCCTTTCGGAATAGGGACCTATGGGAGTGTGTGGGATTACAATGGAAAGATCCTATTAAAGTTACTAGAAGTCATGACAATCAACTAAAGGGTGAGTTGTACAAATACAACAAAAAGGGTGCCTGGGTTAACCAGAGAGTAGTGTCTCCCTGGAACAGACTCCCTATTAATATAGTTAATAGTGACACAATGATCAGCTTTAAGAACAAATTGGATGCCCATTATAGAACTGCAGGGAAAATTTAACTGATGATTAGGAAGATCTTATAATCAACGAGACTCTTTGGCGAAAGCAATTGTCTCCAACCTGACTTATGATACTTATGACCCAGGAAACTTGAAGAATGAAGACTAAAGAGTCAAGGAACTGAAGAACTGTAGCACCTCTGGGCTGTCACCACTGACCCAGGAAACATGAAGACTGAAGCTGAAGATTCAGCAAACTGAAGACTGTAGCACTGCCGAGCTATCACCACTGACCTGGGAAACATGAAGACTGAAGCTTGAGGAATGGGAATACTTTGATTGAAGAACCTCGAGAAGGCTAAACACCTGCAACAAAAGCCCCAACCCACTGAGCGATGGATACCTATCTGTGAAATGGTGTAGTTCACTGCATTACCTAGCTCACCATCAGGGAGGGGCTGGCCTGAAGATCTTGATGAAGAAGCAAGTGACAGGAAGCTGTCTACACTATTCCTATGCTGACGACTGGCCCCAGAGTGTCCATAAGCAGATGGCTGTCACAGTCTCTGAGTGGTCACTGTTTTTTTTTTCCAACTGTTTTACTCCCCACTGGCGATCCATGTTCAGGAGTGAGCAGGGGTTGTCGTGGTTCTGCAGGGGGAAGACGGATCGCGCGTCCGATGGACTGCTCTCCATTTTCGGGGTTGGGAAACCCATGGTAGTTGTGCGCCTGACCCCTAGCGGAGGCTGGGGGCCAGCACCACAGTGCCATCATTTTGCAGGGCTGGAGCTCAGCAGAAGCCAGTGGTGGCACACACAGGAGCGTGTGTGAACATATCATTGACATCATTGCATGCCGAGCTCCACAGGGGTCAAAATCTAGGGAGGAAAATGGCGTCTTGGTTGTAGCGGCTTGATGGCCGTCTTATGGGTCCCCGGCTTCAGAATGGTGTCGCCGAACTGGATCCGGTCCTGGTGGAAGAGAGGTGGTCTCCCCACCACCCTGCTGTGGGGGGTAATCCGTGGGGGAAGAGGCAATGGCCACTCAGAAGAGGAAGTCGGGAGACTGACCGGACAGCGGCTGAATCCATGAAGGAGGATGCCTTGATGAGTGGTGCCAACCAGGAAAGCCAGCAAGGAAAGAAAGTAAGCAAAAAAAAAACAAAACAGACAAAAAAAACCTCTGTTTTACTCCCTCACTGGCCCCTTATACCTCTCTCCAGTGGGGTGTGGGGGTGCCTGTTTCCCACCCCACCTGAGGTCCTCCTGTATGTTACAAAAAAGTGTCATAAGTTGATATGGTACATATTTACAGGTCACTAGGTTATATCGAGAACATGATTTACAGTGATATGTACAATGGCTAGCATATTACAGTTTTAAAATAGTGAGAAAGAGCTGAATAAAAATTAGTGCAAGAAACAGGGGTATGTACCAATGTCCATCAAATAGTCTTTCATCTTGTGGGCAAACATTTTGTGGGGGGACTACTAATGGGGACAGGTATGGAGTTTCACAGGGAGGCAGCCCTGAAACTGAAGGATTTCTGCCCCACCCCATCCACATAAATGGGGTCAGGAGCACATCTTTGATGGAGGGGTGAGGGAAGTTGACAGGAAGAGCATCGCTTTTAGGCAGGTAGCATATTGCCATGAAAAGTCTTATATAAGAACTGGCCAGCAGGAGTTGGGCCCTGTGCTCTGGCTGCAGCCAACCTAGCTGCTCTAGGCTGGTGCAGTGACAGGACCTGGGGCAATGCGTGGAGGCAAATCTGGCCACCTTGTGATATAAGGCTGTTTTCTTCAACCATACTGATTTCAGAGCCGCGTCTGTTAAAATGGCCCCATAGTCTAAGAAAGGAAGCAGGTTACTTTGGGCAAATATCTTTACTTTGGTGTCAGCAGTGAGAAGCCTTTCGATATGGTAGAGGTGCCAGCTTTTGGTGGACTGCCTTGACAGTATTACTTGGGCAGACGTGAAATGTAAGGCAAAGATTGATGGTTACTCTCCCCCCCGCCAGGTTTTTGAAATCCGCTCCTGATTCCAGTCTAGTACTATCAATGGTAGAGATGGTGAGGTCTTGTGTCATTTGATTTTTTAGGCAGGAACAAGGAGCAAGGTTTTGGTCTTCGGTACATTTAGAACTAGCTTCTCATTTAAGAACATGCACTGGCTGGCATGGAAGTTCTGCTCAAGGGTTATGTTAATATTGGGTGTATTTTTCCGGTGTGTGTAAATGACAGTATCATCTACATAAAGTGGGAATTTGGCAGCTGAGCAGACACTGGGTAGATTATCAATGAACAGCATGAAAAGGAGTGGGCACAGTATAGAAACTTGCAGCACACCACGAGTAATGGTGTTGGCATCTAAGGTTGCCTTGCCCAGTTTGATCATTTGGGACCCGTTTTGCAGAGAGCCACTGTGTTGCTGCCAGGCTCTCCCAAAGGGTGCTAAACCTTTGCAGAAGCAGACAGTGGTCTATGAGGTCAAAAGCCTTGGTTAAGTCCACAAACACTGTGCCTGACATGACCATACCCTGGAGAAACTAGCTGCAGAACCCAAAAGGGGTTCTGGTAATAGCTCAAATGCCAGAACTGCACAGCTTGAATGATGAAAAACATGCAACTCTGTACCTGTGTTCCAGCTAATTTTTTATTTTAGTTTGTTTTTTTTTTTTTTTAAACCAGATAGGCGTACTAGGCAAAAATTGAAATTTAGGTATCTGTAAATTTTCTTTCTCCGGAGGAAGCTCCCAGTGGTCATAGAGCCCAGAGAAAAGCAAAAGGAGGGAGAAAGACAAAAATGACTCACCGTAGTAATGTTGTTTCTTCTTAAGGGATCACTCACTATGTTTACACTTTATGCAGTCATCTCGACGGACAGTGATGCCCCGGAGATAGAACCTATGCAAATTTTAGAATTTGGAATGTAGATTCAGATTCTGTATCCGTGCTCCACTCTGGCCATTGCTCAGATTTCCATGCCATAGTGGAGCAGCTGCTAGTGAAACTAGCTAAAAGGCTACCAAAACTGTTTAGAAAAATGTTATAGAAATTTTAAAACACCAAGCAAATTGAAGCAGACTTGTGAAATGTTACCATATGAACAATAAAAACAGGCTTACAATTGCAGGAACTGCAATGGTAATGCTCAAGAAACCTCAATGAAAAGGGAACCAATTCTAGTGTGAATCTATTTCAGGTTCTGGAAAGGAAGACAGGGTTAATGTGTGAGAACACAGTGAGTGATCCCTTAAGAAGAAACAACATTACTACTGTAAGTCATTTTTAATTCTAACTCCAGGAATCACTCACTCAATGTTTAAACTTTATGCAGACATAGAAGCAGTACCTTCGGAGGCTGGGTCTAGAACCTAGTTAGGAAAAAGTTTCTGCAGACAACAGTTCCAAAGCTGGCATCCCTCCTGGACTGCATGTTCAAACAGTAGAGCTTTCTGAAGGTGTATACTGTTTTCCACATAGCTGCTTTGCAAATGTCTAACAATGGGATGCCCCTTGATGATGCCACAGAGGCAGAGGTACCCCTTGTGGGGTGTGCATGTAAGCCTGTTGGTGACATTTTGCCAGCCTTTTCATAGCAGAACTGAATGCAAGAGACTATCCAGTGAGAGATAGATCTCTTTGTAGCTGGTTTGCCTTTGCCAGCCTCACTGTAGATAACAAAAAGCTCGGTACTGTGGGGCCTGACATCTTGTCTGGTCCACGTAGATAGTCAGGGATCGCTTTAAGTCCAGGCTATGCAATGTTTCCTTACCTGGACTGGAATGCTTTGGATAGAATATAAGTAGAGTCACTGAGTGATTCAGGTGGAATTCAGATACCATCTTTGGAAGGAATTTTCTGTTGGTTCTAAGAACTACTTTATCACTGTGTGAGATTATGTAATTTGGCTCTGTGCAAAAGGATTGCAATTCAGCTACCCTACTAGCAGAGGTCACTGCAACCAGGAATATGGTTTTCCATGTGACCTACTTCAGCTGAGCAGTACTAGCCGAGCAGTTTCCATAGGCTCAAAGGGAGCCTTCATAAGCTGGGCAAGGAATATGTTGAGTTCCCAGGGTTGGAAGGGGTTCCTCACTGATGGATACAAGTGGCTTAAGCCTTTAAAAAAACTTTTAAAAATGGGTTGTGAGGTCAAAAACTTTTCCTTGCCAGCTATGTATGCTGATACTGCTGCTAAGTGCACCTTTACAGTTGAAGCACACAGGCCTGACAACTATGGGTGTACTTGGTATTGTAGAATTATAGGCAACCATACCTCTATTGGGTTTATTTTTCTGGGAGTACACCAGTAGGAAAACCTTTTCCAGTTAGAGCAATAAGCTTTCCTGGTAGCAGGTTTCCATGAAACCTTAGGCACCTTCAAGATTTTTTCTGAGAGATCCAATACAGAAAATTCTAACTCATCAAGAACCATACCCTCAGGTGTAGGGTCCTGGGGTTTGGAAATGTTATTCTGCCCCGGGACAAAGCCAACATACTGTGACTGAGTGGCTGGCTGACTGGATTCTTTTCAGACAGGACCAGAAACACTGAGTAGCAGGCCTGTCTAGCCCAGTCTGGCGTTATCATGATCATTGTTGCAGGTTCCCTCCTGTATTTCAGGAGTACTTTCTGAATGAGTGGAAATGGTGGGAAGGCATACAAAGACTTCCCTGTCCAGTCCAGTACCAGGGCATCATCTGGGACAGTTCATCTGGCTGGTGGTCTGCAACAAAACTGTGGGAGCTGATAGTTCTCGCAAGATGCAAACAGGTCTTTATTGGGAGTGCCCCACCTTCTGGACACTTTGGCCAGAAGCTGCTGGTTTAAGGCTATTTGTGATTTCCCTGGCTAATTCTGCTTAGAGAACCTCCTAGAACATTGTCTTTACCTGGCAGATGCACTGCAAATATATTTGCTTCTAAGGAATATGCCAGGTTCCAGATCTTCATTGCCTCTGTACGCAGTTTTGAGGATCTTGTTCCTCCCTGCCTGTTTATGTAGTACATTGTTGTGGTGTTGTCTGTTGTGATTTGGAAAGAATGCATCACTAGCAGTACTGCTCTCAGCTCCAGGATGTTTATGTGTTCTAGTGGCTTCTGTAAACTCTATGTGCCACTCACTGTGAGGTCCTGCAGGTGGGCGACCCACCCCAGCAATGAGGCATCTGTAGTAAGAATACTTGTTGGTGATTGCCAAAAGGACAGGAATGCCTTCATATAATCATAGAAGCTTGACGGCAGAAAGAGACCATAATGACCCATCTAGTCTGTCCCTTTTTTCCCTCTACACCTCCCCCTCCCTGCCAACCCCCGCCCTCCCCCAGAGCCTTCTCTGAGGTTGCATTCTTCCTTACACCACTGTAATGATTTCAGTAGTGCTTTTGCCACTGGTACTAGTTTTGAAACTGGATTCTCTCTTTGGGACCAGTTGTCCCTTAAGTGGCACTAGATATCCCTCATTTGCAACCTGGCCCATGGAACCACAGCTGTGGATGCAGCCAAGTGACCCTAGTAACTGTATTAAGTCTCTTGCAAGTCTTGGCTGACTTGCTGTGAAAGACTCTGCTATTGGTATCAAAGCTGTAACTCTGGCCTGCAGGAGGAAGGCTTTCCCCTGCAGGTTGTTTACCTCTGTTCCTATGAAGTTCAGTACTTGAACAGGCTCTAGCTGGGACTTCTGCAGGTTTACCAACAATCCCAGGTTCTCCAAGGTGCCTTTTACCAACTGAACTGAGCACCTTGCCTCTAGTTCTGTTCCCCCCAAGAGTAGTAAGTCGTCCAGGTAAGGGAAATCAACCACGCCTTGTTTTCTCAGGTGTGCTTCCACCACAGTCAGGTACTTTGTGAAAACTCTTGGAACTGAGGTGAGACCAAATGGGAGAGTTGTGAACTGGTATTGGCAGTTCCTCAGCTTGAATCTGAGGTACTTTCGGAGACTGTCTGACTGGGGTATCAAAATAGGTGTCTTTCACATTGGTGCCAGAACAGTTTGAAAAGTGGTAGGGCCAAGGATGTAAGGGATAAATTCTTCCCTATTAAATACATTAACATGACTGCAAAAAGTGATGGGGCCACTTATGAAAGTGGTAGAGCCATGGCCCTAGTGGCCCCGCGTTCCGGCACCTATGGTCTTTCATATCCAGGGATTCTAGCCAATGACCTTTCTGCAAAGATGGTATCACTGTCCTTAGTGTGACCATCTTGAATTTTGTTTTTCAAACAGTTGTTCAGAAACCTGAGGTCTAAAATGGGTCACCATTCCTCATTTTCTTGGGGCCAGGAAGTATCTTGCAAATACGCCCCTGCCCCACTGGGAGGCAGGGATTTTTTCTGCAGCTTTTCATATTGACAGTTTTTTTTTTTTCACTTCCAGTTCCAGCAGACATTTTTCTTTTTTTTTTTTTTCACTTTATCTTTTTATTGAAATTCGAGTATATAAGAAAGCACACATTTTATACAATAGAAGACTATCCTCCATGTAAGGTTATAAAATATCATTTAACAAAACACAGTATTTAGGGTAAACATACTGGAGAAGCCTTATATACATGTAGTGATAATAAAACACAAACCTAGACAGGATGTAAGTGGAGAGCAGAAGGGTTACAATCAATATGGTATTATAGGATCAGAAATAGCAACAATGTACGAAATACATGCTAGGGTAGGCTATGGCAAGGCATTCAGTAAATTGCAAAAAGTGACAAATGTGGTAATATGAACAATGTTCAGTAATGGAGAGGTGAAGATAAGAGAAAAGTATGCAAGGAAAGAAAGAAGAGAGAAAAAGGCAAGGAGGAAGGGAAGGAGAGAGGGAGAAAACAGGGAAGAAGGGGAAAAAAGAGGAGAAATCTGTGCACAAAAGTTTCAAGAAAACCTAATCTGAGAGCAAAATAAAAAGGAAGGCTAAATATCCCTAAGAATTAGGGTCTAGAAGAACTAGGTTCATGTACTTGAAGTATTGTAACCCTGTTAACATCTGTCATATACAGTGAGTCGGTTATGAGTAACATGAGATAATCAGTCTAGAGAGGCATACTGAGAGAGACTTTGAAGAACATCTGAAAGAGAAGACACCAGAGTTGATTTCCATTTCATAAGAATCAGACATTTGACCAGAAGAGAAAGTATGTTCAGCCATCTAAAATGTGCGTGTGAGAGAAGAGAGCTATTGGGGATAAGGATGCCTAGAAGGAATAGCTTGGGGTCAAAAGGTAGTTTTCGTCCTGTTACTCTGGAGGCAAGTAAACAGACTTTATGCCAGAGCTTATTAATGGGAGCGCAAGACCACAGGATATGAAGTAGGTCACCGTTGGCCACATTGCAGCACCAGCAATTATTATTATTTAATAGGCCCATTCGTTGAAGCATAGAGGGGGTTCTATACCAAAGATGTAGGATTTTAGTTTGTATTAAAGAACTATGGGCATCTTTAAAGGTATTATGTGCAATACGCCAACAATTACTCCATTGTGCTTCTGAAATATTGTAGTTGAGTACTCCATTTATTTTTGGCCTGTATAGACTGATCAGATAGATTATCAACAATGTCTTTGTAAACGGAGCTATTTAATTTTACTGATAAATTAGTCCAGTGCAAGATGTATGGGTTTAGAAGAGTATGCCTATACACTAAATTAGAGAGAGTGTTATAAGCTGCCCGAATTTGTAAAAACTTCCATAAGTCCTGTTCAGGAAGTTTCCATGTGACCTGCAAGTCTGAGAATGATCTAAGAGTGAGTGAATTCTGGTCCAAGATATCTCCAAGAAAGAAAATGCCTTTGTTCCTCCATGTACAAGAGAAAACTGGGTGATCTTCTAGAGTGAGCAGTAGATTGCCCCATAAGGTGGCACAAAACCGGGGTGCTGGATTGGATTTCAAGAATTTGTGGGTTAGTTTCCAATAAAGAACAAAGGATGATATAGTCGGTGAGATTTTAGTTTAGAGGAAATGGGATTAAAAATGAAGGAAGTGGGAACTCCTCGCGGGCACAATGCGGATTCCATTGCAACCCATAGTGGTGAGTGAGGGGAGGGTTTCTGAAACCATTTAATGGTTTGGGCCATTCGAAAAGCCCAGAGGTAGCCTTTGAACCAGGGGAGTCCGAATCCCCCTTTTTTTCCAATGTGATCGAAGTTTGTTGTGGTTAAATCTCGGCGGTTTCCCATCCCAGATAAAGTTACCTATTAATTTATCAATTTTAGCAAAAAAGGAGGAATTTTTTTTTTTTTTGTACTTTCTATTTATCTGCCTCCCACACTGAAGCTCTGCTTCTTTGGGAGACACCTGGTACTACCCCACATCTCTGCCTTATTCGAACTCGGGTTCCCCCATGGAGTTGTGGGTATACCCCCCAGGTGGGTACGGGGTGGGCCCTACACCCCGATATCACTAGGCTTTGTCGGGTCCCCCAGTGTTCAGGCAGGCAGGAGCTATCAGGGCCAGTACTCGTGCTCCATCTACTCATTGCTCCAGTGGAGTTTTTCCCTCTGTTCCTTCCTGCGTGGTACTGCACCCTGATGTCAAGGTGCTGGGCACCGATGTTCACCATGCAGCTCCCCCAGCCCCCCACTGCTACTAGCAGGATTTGCTAAACCTCGGGCCTCCGCCTGGGGTCAGGCAAGCTACGGGTCTTAGGCCCCTCCCTCCCCTGGAGAAGGCAAGCAGTCCCTGGGACACTCAAATCCCCCCCCCCCCGACTGGCCCTCCAGCGATCCGAGTCCATTCCTGAACCGGGATCGCCAGTGTCGCAAGTGGAAATCCAACCACTGTGCTAACGGGCCAGCCTAGCAGACTTTTTTCTGTAGGAGACTGAGCTAGCAAACTTCTGTGCTTCTGCAGGTTGAAAAAGTGTAGAACTGTAGACACAATCCCCGTCCCACTACTTCCAGTACCCACTTGTCTGTGGTAATGTTTACCCATTCCTGGAAGTAATGTGCCAGTCTACTCCCATCGCCAAAGGTTAAGCGACTTGGGCAAAGTTTATCAAGGGTTTCGTTTTGACTGGGGCTTAGGTACTGGAGGTGCAGCATTACACCTGGAAGCCCTTTTTCCCCTTCCCCTATAGTACCCTCTCTGTGATTGGTACTCAGAGGGGGGTGTAAAAGACGTAGGCTCTTGGGAAGTATCCCCTGACTCTGCTTCCCCTTCCCTATGACCCATAGGAGGTACAGGCCTTTTGCTTCTCATGCTTACTTTTGAAAGTGGTTTGGTATTCCATCCTCTTTTTTCATGTAGGCCTCTGTTTTGTCACCAAATAATGAATTTCCCTCAAAGAAGAAATCGATGCCCTTGTTTAGAGTATTCTGGGAAAGGCTGGTTGTCCTTAGCCAGGAAAACATTCGTGTTGACACTGCACAAGCCAAATTTATTTATTTATAATTCGGAAAACACCTTTGAGCACGAATGCTCTTTTACAAAGGTTCCACATCAGTTCAGGACATATGAACAAAAGGTAAAATATAAACATTTACCAGCTCCAGAGGAGCCTGGTCAGGTACAAGAAATAGCAAGTACAGGGTAAGGTATCGACAAGACTAAGCAACAGCAGCCCCAGTGGGCCACATTCAACAAATTGCAATGAGGCACATCAAAATGCAGGTTTCATGCCAAATCTCTGGCAGCAGTGTTATTAGTGTCCACCACAGTGTTGAAATGATATTTCATGGCATCCATGGCTGATCTTGCTGTGCCAATGAAGTCCTGTGCCAAAGCATCATCTACTCTTTCTGCCAGTGCCAGAACTGTGTTTCAAAGTGATTTCTGGTACTGTGCTATAGGTGCTGAGTAAGCTGCCTGCCTGATGTGCACGGAAGCTGTTGTGTAAACCATTTTTGCCATATTATTCAGTTTTCAGTCTTTGTCAGGGGGCTGCGCAAATAAAGTGATTTTTGCTCTCTCACAAGCAGCAGCCTGGACTTCTCCATGATGATCAGGATGGGCATACAGATATTCCACCCCGTTTATCCACCTGGTATTTTCTCTCAATTTTTTTTTTGTCGATGGCTGCAGCTGAAGTGGGTGCAGCCATGATTTTTGCTATGGCCTTTTTAAATGCTTTATGTATAGGAAGTAGCATCCTTCTTGGTGGAGGTACTCCCAGCATGTTCATAAAATCAGCATCCTCTTCATCTTCCTATGATTTTAGAGGGTGGGATGTTGAGGGTATCAACCCTTTGTTTGACAAATCAGGAAAAAGATAAGTAGTCCTCAATTTGCCTCAGAGAAAGTTCAAAATCTTGCTCAGGTGTGCCCTCTAACTCTCCATGGGGTCATCTACCTCCATATGCCCATAATATTCTTCCTCTTCCTCCTCTGCCAGTAGATAGGTTGAAGCTTGAGCTTGGGAAGGGGGTGATAGGTATTTCATTCACATTTCCTCTGGCCTGGATCGCCTGGAAAAATTGCCACATTTTTGATATGTCCTCTGATGAGGACTTTTTTTCTGTGCCATCTGCCTGCTCCTTTCTTCATGCAGGAGGAGCAGCAGCAACATTATTTTCTTTCAATTTCTTTTTGGCAAATACCACTTTCAGTACCTGCTCTAAGGCTTTTATTTTTTAATTTTGTCATTACTTGATTCAGGGTTCTTCCTTTCAGACACCCTGAGAGCTCAGTCATATTTACCAGGCCTTTCTGATGGCTTTGCAGCTTTATCTTTTGCTTTCTTCTTTTCACATTTTACATTATTTGCTGCTATACATAAAGAGGTGGACCATTCTGATGTGTGCTTTCCACCATCGTTGGGACCACCCTCAGAGACTTTTTTATTCTTTTTAGGTGACACAGAGGCAGACGGAGAAGGCATGCTTCTTTTTGCCCTTTTAAAAGTTTAGGGGCAAAAAATATGACAGGACTTAAAATTTATAAAGTAGTGTTGTGGACACAAACATTTTAAATAAAGCTTGTGACAGTCTGCCCTTGCCAGTTGCTGAAAACAATTTGAACAATTTTCTGAAGGTCCACAAGTTCTCTCTGACATACCAATTTAAGAGAACTTTAAAATAATAAAAATGATTCCCAAAAACTGCAGTACAAGAGTCCAATAGTAAAAAAAATGGCTCTTGCACTAAAGAAAACTGTGTCAAAGGTCAAATCCTGCTTCTGCAACAGGAACTGATTAATTAAGGTGAAAGGGCACGGACAGAAACAGAAAGTGAAAACACTCCGTTTTTCTGTAAATTGGATAGCTAAAAATAGTAAACCACTAATAAAAGCAAACAAGAATGCGGTTTACTAGCCACTAGGGATGCATGGATACCAAATTTCTACCGGATATTGGATTGCGGATATTTGTTTTTGACAACCGGATCAAGTCGGATATTAACGGGCCAGATAGTTAGAAAAAATACACAGCAAACTTGAATATGTTTGTTAAATACGTTTACTCAACCCTGCTCATAGTTAGTTTTTAATACAGTGAGCTGCCAGTGGTAACCTCTTAACCAGAAAAATTAGCTCTTTGTTTTCTCTGAGAGTGTGACCCCTTTATCAGCAGACAGAAAATGAAAATGAAACTTAAATTTAAAAGTCAATATCATCATGTCATTTTGTACCCCTTCTCAGCATTCACTTTAAACATCAATTTCACCTTAAAAGCCAGGTCCTGTAGTAACTTTTGAGTTTCAAGTTCAACATCAGAGGCTTTATATTATGAAAAAAATTATTACCACCACCATCTCTTTGTAGCAGAAGCGTTTCCTGACAGGGCAGTAGCTTTCTCTTTCTGTAGTAATTCAGTGTCAGGGGAATGGCAAACACATGGCACAAAAGCAGCAACCTGATGCTAGCAGCCATTATGGGAGCACAGCGTTTTTGGTATGGGGAAAGCAGAGCTGGGTTATCTCTGGTAACAGTTCATAGTGGACAGTGGAAAGAAGAAGAGACAGAGAGTGTTACTGGGTAAATCAGAATTTTTGTCCAAAGAGAGATTGACCTTTCCTTAAATGTTCTGCAGTGGGGAGAAAGAGAGAGAGAGAGAGACAACTTGTCTTTGTCTTGCTACTTTTAGCCGACAAGCTGTGGACATTAAACATGACAGCACCCGTGGTATTCCCTGTCTCTCTCTCTCTTTTGCACACGCAGGCAGAACAGGGCACAGTTTCTCTTTACAGCCCTGACAGCCACACAGGATCGTCCTTGCACTCACTCCCTCAACAACTTCCCAACATCGAGCACACATCACAAGTAGGGAACTATCCGCCCGGGTTTTTCAAAGATATCTGGCCAGGCTAGATCTTTCAGAAATGCCAACTATCCGGCCGGATCTGGATACCAGGTCAGATATCCGTGCATCTCTACTAGCCACATTAACAAAAATGGAAATGGTAGCCAAGTAGGATATTCTCTGGTCAATGGAAATCAAATGGGAACTGGAGAAATTTACAGTAAACCCTAGCTAAATGTAGAGTAATTGAAAAAAACTGACTATGATACACTTTTTGAAATAAACTAATTAAAAACCCAACTGGAGAACCAGTCATTACTGGAGTTCACTACGAGGCAACTGCTCTCCTGAGGCAGAGAAACAGATCTGAGCAATGGCCAGAGTGGAGTGCAGATGCAGAGTTTGAACCTACATACCAAATTCATAAATTTACTACAACCATAGACGATGGGACACTCACAGTGTCCAAGCAAATCTCCATGTCGATACTTAAACTTCTTCAGACTTTATTAATTTAACTCTAACAAATCAGCCAATGCCAGTGATAGAAAAAACATACCTCTCCAGAAATTCAATCAACAGTTTCACACTACAAGTGCTTTGTCAAGACTAACTCATGCAGGGCCGGCTTTAAGGTTTTGGTGGCCCCCAGCAGCGTACGTGAAGACATGAGGCCCCATACTTGGTAAACCTGCACCCCACATGTGTGACTGCTGCCCACATGCACATAATTTTTTTTAATTTTAGTACAACCAGTGGTATATTTACATTTTTAGAGCAGTGTTACTCCTTAGGGCTGTTCTTCCTATCCCATCCATTGCTGCCCAACTGCCTCTTATTGACTGCAGAAGATGATGCATGTCCCTTTGTTTGTCTTAAGAAGATAATCAGATTAAAAACACATTTAAGAATAATTAAGATAACTTGCTCTGGTTGGGGGCCCCCAGTAACCGCAGGGTTCGCTGGTGCCTAAAACTGGCTATGTACCCAGGCACCACCAGTCTTTACATATACTTAATAATTAAACAAACTTAGGTGCAGGTAATCAAATGGTGCTTACGTGAATACCATGAAACCAGCACATCTAAAGATGGGGGGAATGACAAAAACAAGTAGGAAACAGATAGGGTGGGAAGGGAATAGGACATGAAAAAACAGGACATATAATTAGCCCACCGTGTTAAAGCATCTATGTAAGCCCTTGTCATTCCATGATGTATATAATACAACACAAATGCTAGCGATTGCAAATACATTTTAAAAGACTGGATTTACGAAAATATGTAAGCCGTTGTCATTTGTTAGTGTTTAATACCAAAGATCGCTAATAATTAAATACTAAAAGACAGGTTGTGGGAGCCAAAACAAACAATGGGAAGGGGGGGGGGGAGACAATGGAAAGCACAGAAGTACAGAACAATTAGCATACTATGCCTGCGTAAAAGCCTTTGTCAGATACCAATACTTATATGTAATGCATGGCAAATACTAGCAGTTGCTAAAAAGAAAACTCTAAAAGACAGGGCAGAAGAACAGGGAGCACTGCAAGTCAAATACACAACATACTGGAAAGGACAAAATTTCAGGATAAAACCCATAGTGATGATAAACTAGTGGCAGAGATATACTGATTACAGTAAGAATATCTATAGTGCAGAAAATACAAAAAAAATAATACTAAATGGTATATCAATATTCCAAAAAAAGGGGACAAGAGGAAATAATCATTCAGTCATATGTAAGCCCTTGTAATTTGTTAGTTGTTAATATATTACAAATGATAATGATCACTGATAATTAAATACTGAAAAACAGGGCACAGGAGCCGAGACAAGACAACAGGAATGGGCAGAGAGACAAAGGAAAGCACAGAGGTACAGAACAATTAGTCTACTATGCCTGTGTAAAAGCCCTTGTCATGTACCAATACCTATACATAATGCATGGCAAATACTAGCGGTAGCTAAAAAACTCTAAAAGATAAGGCGGAAGATCAGAAAGCACAGTAAGCCAAACACTCAACTTATAGGGAAAGAACAAAGTTTCAGGCTAAAACCTATACTAATATTAAACTACTAGCAGCGATACACTGATTATAAGTATATATACAGTGCAAAAATACAAAAAACTTACTGATTGGAATATTAATCTTTCAAAAAGGGAGACAATTGGAAGAAATCATTCAGACTTGGACTTTTTAAGGATCCCAATGCATGCAGCCAGAAGCATTCTCTTTTGATGAGTTTTTTATCCAAATCCCCCCCACATAGTCCCAATGTCACTGTTTCCAGAACCTGGAACTCAAAGGTATGCGAACTGTCACTTTTAATCACATGTTGAGCAAGTGCACTGATGTCATCCATACGTTCAATAGCTCTTATATCTTCTCTAATTCTGTTACGGAAGACTCTTAATTGTCTTGCCTATGTATAAAGCACCACACCACCATGTTGCCATATACATTACAGACCGTGTACCACTTGTTACAAAGTCCCTTATCTCAAAAACCCTTTTTGTGTCGTGACTGGAAAATGTTCCTTCTTTTTTAATGACCTTGCAGCAGGAACAGTTCCCACAGGGGTGTGTACCGTTCAAATTCTTCTGATCCACTTTCCGTGTGTTATGTGTGCCATAATAACTGGAAGTGACCATGTCCTGGATGTTACTGTCTCTTCAGTACACCATCCTAAACCCATTCTGAAAAATAGGTTTTAACTTATCATCCATTTCTAAGCCATGCCAATGTTTTCTCAGTGCTTACAGAAGCAGATGTGTTTGGGGGGAATAAATGGTAATGTAAGTTAATCTTCTGTTGTCTTGTACTGTACTTCTATTCATGTTATATGAAAGCAATTCCTCCCTAGGTTTATTTATAGCAGCTGTTTCAGCTATCTGAATTACATCTTCCGGATAGTCTCTACTTCTGAATCTGCTGTCGAGTTCCATAGCTGTTTTGTCAAACAATACTTCATCACCACAACTGTGCTTAATACAATAATATTGGCTTTTTGGAATATTGATTTTGGTATGCGAGGAATGACAGCTTCTGAAGTGCAGGAGGGAATTTCGGTCCATCTCCTTGCGGAACAGATCTGTTACAATACCATTATCCTGCTTTTTGATGTTAATGTCCAGGAAATTAATATTCTGGAGAGCTGTATGTCCAGTAAATTTCAGATTCTCATTACTGTTCCCTAGATATTGAATAAATTCATCAAGTTCCACACGTGTGACTGTCTAGACCAAAAATAAATCTTCGATGTAACGCTTATACGGGTCTATTTTTTCATAGTCAGAGCACAGGTGAAGACATGCACAAGAAAAACGGAGCGGGTACTTGCCTGAAAAGCCAGACCTCATAAACAATAGGAAGCACTTGAATAGCAAACAGCAGACTTAAAACTTTATGCACTTTTTTTTCATTTTCATTTTTTTCATTTCATTTATTTTATACTGGAAAGTCTGTGAGCAAAAGTGCCCATTTTCGCAAACGTCCAGTTCAAAAAATTAAAAAAAACACAAACTTCAACATACAACTACATACAATATTACAAGACAATATAAATAACAGTTAAATAAAAAACATTAACAACATTCACAAACAGAATCTGCAGATAATTTTTGCTCAGGTAACCTCTTAAAATCTGCAACTCTACAACAGTTAATAATATAACTGGGTAACTGATTGTATAACCTAATAGATTTGAATTGTAAGGAATTTTGGGCAACATCTGATCTAAATAAAAGTAGTTTAAATTGATTTTTAAAACTAGACCTAGTAAAGGTGGAAGAAACACTGATAGGAAATAAACTTATGACACTATTAGGAACAAGGCCCAAATGAATTTTATGTAAAAATATCAATGCACAGAGATTAAACAAAGCCTCAAGGGGTAAACATCCAGATATCTTATACAAGGTACAAAGATGTACCATCCTCGGTAAACAACTAATAAAGTGAAGTATACTATGATACATAACTTTCAATTTATTCAGTATTTTCTCAGTGGAAAATAAATACACAGCAGAGCCATACATCATCAGTGAAAACAGAAAGCTATAGGCCAATAAAGTCCTTGCTTACTTAAATGAACAGAACAAAGTTCAGCATTCAGGTAAAAAGACCAGTCAAATCCACGGCACTAAGATACCCAGTAGTGCTGAGGGTTGAGGCGCTGGACGCCACAACTCGCACCATGCCGGCGACCTGGGTTCAGGAGTGGACTTCGGTCGTTGAGGGTCGTCAGGAGAAGGGAGAGGATTGAGCATACCAAGACAGCTCCTCTTTCTCTGGGGTGGGCAAGGGGCTTGCATCGCTCTGTAGTGGCGCCTGGTGGCTGTCGGGTGCAGCACAGCTGCAGTGCACAGAAGAAGGTGGAGCACGGTGGACGTCAGCCCTGCAGGGTACGCAACATCATTGCGCTGCCGGCTCCAGGGAGAAAATATGGCAGAAAATAGTGGGGCGATCGTGACAGCTGATGGCCACGCACTGCGCCGCCGGACCTATAAGAGGTACGCTCCCAGGTATTGGTTCCAGGTCCCCAAGGGGAGGGGGGACACTGTGCATGCCAGCCTGTGGAGGACAGCGAGTCGCTGACCAGACCAGGTCTGGGGGTGCGGGTGCTGGTGGCCAGACGATCGCTGGGCCCACTCTGCAGAGGAGGTGGAAAAATATGAATACAAAAAATCCATGGCACTAACCCCAGCGCTTCGAGTCTAATCGTGACTCTTCATAAGGGGGGCTCTCTCTGTCAACACAAAGCTGCTTAATCAGTTTCAAATCATGTGGCACTTTGTTAATATCCAAATAGGCTTGTAAATTAACTCTCTGCCAGTATAATCGTTTGGCTTTCAAAGCCGTCCTTTCCAACTTTACTGGTTTCATACTGAACTATCTAATGTGCAGCTCTCAATGCCATTCTCTTCCAGGCTGATGCCATAATTTGTGGATTTATCTTTATTTTTCAGTAAAAAGGGATTCTGTTCATCTTCTTTATGGAACAAGGAATCCACATAGGTAGCTGTGCTCGGTCCTTGGGGAGGGTCCTTGTCATCCTGAATGCTGTAATTCTCAGTGCCGACAGCCACATTTCTAGATGTGTTAGAGCCACTTGGAGCACACGCTGTAGTCTGTTGCAGTACAATGCTTCAAAAAGCGGCTCCCATGTGTGCGTCGCGCAGCCCAAACAACAAGTCACTACAACCACAGAGGATGGGGCACTCAAAGTCTCCATGAAAATCTCCATGCTGATACTTAAAATTCTTCAAATTTTATTAATTAAATTCTTAAAAAATCAGCCAATTCCAGGGATAGAAAAACAGACCTCTCCCGGAAATTCAGTCAACAGTTTTGCACTACAAGTGCTCTGTCAAGACTAACTAACACAGGCACCACCAATCTTTATATGTGCTTAATAATTAAACAAATTCAGGTGCGGGTAATCAAATGGTGGTTGCAAGAATACCATGAAACCAACACATCTAAAAAAGGGCATGAGAAAGAATGGATGGGAAATGGATAGGGTGTGGGGAACAGGACACTGAAAAACAGGACACATAATTAGCGCGCTGTGTTAAAGCATTTATTTATTCTGCCTGGTTTTTTTAACCCGTTTTCTCCCAGACCATTGCCCGGCTGCGCACGCACATGTGGAGGCACGCACACGCCGTGGTACCGGGACACCCTCCCACTATTTTTGCTGCCCATTCACCTGCACTGCCTGTGGACCTCCTGGGGGCAGTGGAACTACGATGGCTGACAAAGTCCTCCCCAGGAGAAGAGAGGAGAGCTAGTTGCTCAATCCTGCCCCCCCCCCCCCCGCTGGCTGTCTGACAACCCGGGTTAGTTTCTAAACCCAGGTTGCCAGAGTGATGCGAGGTAAGGCATCCAGTGCCTCAGCACTGAGTGCCACCAGGCTGGCTGTGTTAAAGCATTTATGTAAGCCGTTGTCATTTATGTATATAATACAACACAAATGCTAGCGATCGTAAATAAATTCTAAAAGACTGGATTTATCAAAATTTGTAGGCCCTTGTCATTTGTTAATTTTTAATACATTACAAATGATCGCTAATAATTAAATACTGAAAGACAGGGTGTGAGGCCAAGACAAGCAACGGGAAGGGGAGGAGACAGCGGAAAGCACAGAACAATTAGCATACTATGCCTGTGTAAAAGCCCTTGTCAAATTCCAATACTTATACCTAATGCATGGCAAATACTAGCAGTTGTTAAAAAAAACTCTAAAAGACAGGGTGGAAGAACAGGGAGCACTGTAAGCCAAACACATAACATAACATATTGGCAAGGACGAAATTTCAGGATAAAGCCCCATACTGATGATAAACTAGTGGCAGAGATACACCGATTACAGCAAGAATATCTACAGTGCAGAAAATACAAAAAATAATAATAAAGCGTATGGAACAGAAACAGTTGCATACAGCCATCAAGTGAAAACTGAGTCCATAATCCATGGACTATACCCCTAAGAATTCAACATAAGTAATAGGGACAGGTTTACTGTTGAAATAAAAGGAAGGCGCAGCGTTGAGTCCACCGACAGACAACTAGTGATGAATATACATTAATAAACATTTCATGACTTGTAACTGGGTGAAGTCTTAACAATTATTTGGGTGCCCTTAAAGAGCTACTGATGCCTCAAAGAAAGCTTTAAAACACATAATAATTAGGTATAATTCTGCCTGCATTCCATTTATGTTTTATGTATTTCTCCTCCCCATTATATATTACTAAGGAAATTTGTATGAATATATGATCTTTATCCTTTAGAATTTCTTTAGAGTCCATCTGCCTCTATAGCTTACTCCCTACTTCAAGTCATAATCCTCTGTTGTGACATCACAGTCTGCTGCCATGAGAGTAACTGCAATATCACAAGCATTGCTCTGTGACTTCAGGCAGGGAGAAAGCAGCAGGAATAGACAAACTCTTCAGGAGCAAAGATCCTGTTTTCATACAGATGACCTCAGTAATAAATAATAGGGAGCAAGAATACAGCACTAATTGGAAATACAAGCTGTACTGTGTCTAAATATTAGATTTTGTTAAAGTTGTCCTGAACGTGTCACCAGCTCTAAGCTTTGCTTTCCTTAGTACAGTGTGCTCAGTTGTACCTGAACGTAAAGTAATGACTCTGTAATCTGCTGCTAGGAAACAGCAAGCAAAGCAGTTGAGGGAGGAGTAGTACGAGCTCACTGCTTGCTGCTTGTACTTGTTGCTTGGCGCTGCTCGCAGGAGGGGACGAAAGGAAACACTGCTGCTATAAAACTTTTTAAAAGCACTATATTTTTATGTAATACAGCAATACAAAGTGCTTTAATTGGTCTTGCATCCCTGGAACTTAACTGTGGTATCTGCTTAGTGTGACCTGGGAAGAAGTTGCCTCTGGTGGACTGACTGTAAACAGCACCCCTGTACAACGGCAGCTACTGATTGAAATCCACATTTACTGTTCCCTGGTATTTGGTTAGGAGGTTGTAGCATATAACACATCAATACAACCCCCCAAAAAATCTGTTTGTTGTGTATTGTCAAATAATACTTAATGGTAGCCATGGGCAACACTACAGGTATCATCAGTCTTAGCAAAGGTGAAATCGCACTGGCATGTATAATATGTAATAAATTAAGTCTTATCTCCGATATAAGTTTTGATGCCCTGAGATGTAACCAGTGCCGAGAGATACTGTTCTTAAAAGAAAAAATTACAGAACTAGAAATGAAAATTAGGGACTTGAGTAACAAAGATAACAGTTATAAACCAATAACTGATCAGAATGGGCCCCGAAACCCATCAGTAGGTAGTACTATAAACAAGCCAAATGATATCCCAGGTAAAAGATCCAGGGAAGAGTATCGTCAGGAGGAACCAGACTTGACTACTTCTGCGACCAGAGGTAAAAACAAAAAAGGGAGGAGAGAGATGGTCTACCGGTCAACAATAGATTCGATACTCTCACTGACTTGGAGGGTGAAGTAATAAATGATACTGCTAAGTCCATGAATCCCAGTAGTAGTAGTGTACCCTTTGCAAACAATATCGATATGGACATTATGACCAATCAGGTAGGGGATGCTACAGGGGAACCAATTGTGTCCCATATGTCTATTAATAGCCCACCAGTAGGAGTCTGTGTGGCTCAAACTCCAGCAGGGCCGAATAATTTTGAGAACACCAATCACCATGTTAAGCAAATAAATAGTCCAGGTCATTCCAATAATAGGAATGTGGATAAAAATAGTAATACATCAGGAAATAGCTCCACATCAATGTCAAATAATGAGAGCCAGGGTAGTACAGATAGTGTACTGGAACCAAGGCAGGCATTTGTCCTAAGGGATTCCATCCTCAGATTCACAGACAGGCACATCTGTAACCTGGAAAAGTCCAACTGTACATGTTCCAGTTTTAGGGGAGCAAGAATTAAAGATACTGAGCACATGTCTCATAATATCCTTAGCAACTCAGGGGAAAACACATTGGTTGTAATTCATGTGGAAACCAATGACGTGAACAAGGCTTCTGTTGAGGAAATTAAAGAGGACTTCATCTCACTGGTTACAGTACTACAGGAAAAGGATTGTGATAGCTGTATATCCAAAATTTTACCAGTCCTAAGGGCAAACAGGTAAAAACTTTCTAAGATAAAATCAGTCAACGAATGGCTAAGAAAATGGACTTTAAGGAAAAACATAATATGCCTCACACATTGGGAAAAGTTCTATGTATGGCAGCTTAGATTCAATGCTAAGAAGTGCAAGGTAATGCACCTGGGAAACAAAAACCCAGGGGAAGAGTACACAATGGGGGGTGAGATACTAACAACAACAAAAATGGAAAGGGACCTGGGGGTAGTCATATCAGATGACCTAAAGGTGGGCAAGCAATGTGAGAGGGCAACAAGGAGGGCTGGGGGGATACTGGGATGCATAGGGAGAGGCATCACCAGTAGAAAACAGGAAGTTATTATCCCTCTGTACAGACAGCTGCTCAGACCCCATCTGGAGTATTGAGTGCAGTTCTGGAGACTCAGTCTCCGCAAAGACATAGATAGGATGGAAGCTGTCCAGAGGAGGGCAACTAAAATGGTGCAGGGTCTGCACCGGAAGACATATGAAGAGAGACTTAAGGAGTTTAATATGTATAGCCTCGAGGAAAGGAGGGAGAGGGGGGACATGATAGAAACTTTCAAGTATCTCAAGGGAATCAACAAAGTCCAAGAGGGTAGCATCTTTCAAAACAAGAGGTGTGCAAGAACTAGGGGGCACAATTTGAAGATAGAGGGGGTCGGCTCAGAGGTAATTTAAGGAAGTATTTTTTCACAGAGAGGGTTGTGGATGCATGGAACGGCCTTCCAGAGGAGGTTGTGGAGTCAAAAACAGTGGTGGAATTCAAGCATGCATGAGACAGTCATAAGGCAATTCTAGGGGGTGGGGGCAGAAAGAAGTAGGTTGCTGGTTAACTAGGATCTACAGCTTATCCATTAGGTAGGGAAATGGGCAGACTGGGTGGGCCAAGCGGTCCTTATCTGCTGTCAAATTCTATGTTTCTATGTAACAACCCAAACCTTTTCAGTTGGGATGGGCTTCATTTAAGTTATAGGGGTAAAATATAATCATCGTTATAATCATGGGTAAAATCATCGCCTCTCATTTTAAGGACCGTTTAAACTAGAGATGGGGGCAAGACCAGGAAATCCGATAAATAAGCATTCAAATGTATCCAATAATGGATATAAAATGTTAGTATCAAACGCTAAAAGCTTAAACTTTGTAAAAATCAGTGAATTGGCAGCCACCCTAAATCAGCAAAATACAGACATTGCTGCCATTAGGAAGAAGTGGCGGGACAATAACTCAGATTGGTTTAAGGAGATCCCTGGTTACTCAATATATCATAAAAATAGAAGTAACAAAAAAGGCAGTGGTGTTTGTATATCCACTAGAAATACCATGGAGTCATCTGCTATGTTACCCAATGATAACACTGAATCATGCACAGAAAGTGTTTGGGTACAAATCAAACTAAAAAAATGGAAGATGTTTCCTTATTGGTAATTATTTATAGGCCTCCATCAGCAACAAATGAATATTTATTTATTTATTTAAAGTTTCGGAATTACAACCTTTGAGTCAGTAACTCCTTTACAAAGGCTCCATTTCAGGGCATACAGACATGTCATGCAAGATAAAACAACACTTATTATTACATAGTAATATACAGAGGTGATTACAATATGACAAAATACAAATAACATGAATTGAGTAGTTTCATTTGGGGTAGCTATTGCAACTGTATGATGAGTGAGATTAAAGGCATCACCAATAACGCGGATGTTATAATTGTGGGGCAATTTCAACATACCAGGTAGCCAATGGGAACAACTAACTGCCAGTACACCCTTTAAATCTTTATTTATTGACACTATTTTAATGGCTGGCCTTGAACAAATGGTTACAGAGCCAACAAGGGGAAATAATACACTCAGCCTTGTTCTAACAAATACACGTGGATATTACTTGATATGTTAATCCAGGCCCCTACTGGAAATAGTGATCATTATACACTAATTTTTACTGGAGCATTCAAAAGGCATTTATTTTAGTTTTTGTTGACCGGGTAAGTGCACTAGACAAATCCTGCCTATTTTCAGGCACGACCCTGGGGAGGGGGATACAGATGAATGCCAACTGACCTTGAACCAGATTAAACTGTTGGCATACTTTGGTTCTCCAGGCTATCAGCTGAACTACCCTGTGGTGATTATGTTAGTATCAATTCATGTTTACAAAGTTATGATTGGGTAACTATGATGGGCAACTTCAGTGTTGAGAAACACTGAAATCTATTTTTTTTTAGTTACTTTTTTCTCCCCAGCCTCAGTCGGCCCACATTCATGCTGTCCTCCCAGCCCCGTCCTCCGACCTTCAGGCTTACTTCCCAACTGCTCCCATGGCTCACCTCCCGTGGCAGGGTGGCGGGGAGCCCCCCTTCTCTACCCGTCAGTCCGAATCCATTTTGGATGAGACGTTAAACCGAGGTCCCATCTGCCTGGATTGGTGGTAGTTCAGGTGGATGTTAAAGATCCCACGGCACTTATCAATAAGAGTAGGGGTGTTTTTATTTATAATAATACATACAGGAAATCACATGAAACAATAAAGATGATACTTGATCCTCATAATAAACTACAATGAAACTGAAAAGGTAGAGGGAAAAAAAAACATAAGAAAGGACACAAATTAAAAGGAAAAAAATTCATAATTACCAAACAGTAATACTGCCTAAAAAAAAAACACCAAAAAAAAGGGGGGGGGGGTTAGGAAAGAAGGTTAACTATCCAAGTTATTTATATTTAATAATGTAAGAAAAAACCCTCCACCAAAAATTTACTTTATCAACGTTATACATTTGTTTATCTTTCAAATAAACTTTCAACAATTCATTCGTAACATAACAACAAAACCCTTCCACTGTACTCAATTTCTGATAAATTACCCATTGACATCGTAATTGCCATAAACAAAATCTTAAACATGCAAAAAAAAATTAATAACGTGTGTTTATCATATATCTGTAGGCAGGGTGGCACTATTCCAATAATTAAAGTCTCATAATTAATAAGAGACAACCAAGGCATATTACATCTATTAGCAGCATATTTCCATATTGATTTAGAAAAAGAACAATACAAGAAAAAATGCTCCATAATTTCCTCTTGGTTTATACAATCAGGAAAAGGACAATTCCTCTCTTCCCTAGCCTTATACTTAGCCGTGCCCCTCACATTTAAACAACCATACATGATGAGCCACTGGGTTTCCCACATCTGTATAAGGAGTCTGGGGTTATTTAATTGTTCTAAAATATTTTTAACACCTGCAGAGGGGCAATTTTTAAAACATGGGTCAGTAGGATAGACTCTAGCCATTATCATCCTATAAAGATTTTTTGTATTGGAAGAAGAAATTTGTTCTTTTAACACCTGCTATTTATACAGCTTTTGTGCGGAAGGTCGGAAATATGCTGGGAAATGAAGATGTGGATGAATTTTAGGAGCATAAGTTATCCAGGCCTGCAGATATTGGTCTAGAGACTGCCTAATCCAAAACCTATCTCGACTAACTGAAAATAAAAAACATTTCCTTAAATTAAGTGAAATAAACAATACATGACAAAAAATAACTGGGTCCACCATATCCAAACCCCCTTTGTCCATAGCCAAATATGTATAACATCTTTTCACTGGATTCAGTCTATTCCCCCATAGAAGCTGGAAACAACAACTATATATTCTGGCTTCATATTGAGTAGGTACCGGAAAGATTTGGGCAATATATTGTAAACAGGGTAAAATAAATTGTTTTAGAACCTGTATTCTTTTGAGTTTGGAAAATTTAAACTGCTTCCACCTAGCAATTTTCCCTCGACCTTTACAAACTAAATCCCAGTTATCTACTGGCAAATTTTAGCCCAAAAGAACACCCAAAATAGTAATAGGTTCGATAGAGAAACAAATATTATTAACTAAAATAGGAAAATGAATAACACTCCCTATCAGAAGACCTTTGGATTTTGTGTGATTAAGCTAGCATTTGACAAAGAAGAGAAAGAGAAAATTCTGTAAAAAATTCCACTATCTGCTCCTGAGAATTAAAAAAGGCAAACATCATCAGCAAAAGCCTGTACCAATAATTGATCATTTGATAAAGGTTTATGTACCCCTTCCCAGCGGGGAGGGTTAGTTAAAGCACGTAACAAAGGCTCTAATGAAAAAACATATAGCAAGGGGCTCAAAGGGCACCCTTGACGCACCCAGTATTTATTTCTATTCCCTTTGTTATATGCTCCTTAACCACTGGATAGACTTTAGATGATTTATATAGAGCCCGAATCATCCCAACAAATGAAATTGGGATCCCAAGAAATTCCAGGACCCGAAATAAAAATCCCTGGTTAACCCTATCAAAAGCTTTCTCCAAATCAATTGATAACAAAAAACCAGCCTTCCCTTCTAAAGATAAATATTCTATTACCTCTCTAATGATTATTAAAAGCGACTGGATATCCTTATCTGGGACTCCACAATATTGAAATGGAGAAATAACTTTACCAGCCAATAATCGTAACCTATTGTTCAACAATGAGGCAAAGATTTTATAATCAGTGTTTAAAATAGTAATGGGCCTCCAATTCCTAAGGTGTCCTTTATCCCCTGATTTAAATATATGAATCAATAGTCCTTCTGTAAAAAAATCTGGGAACTGAACTTTAGAGACAAAAAATTGAAAAACTAAAAGTAAACAAGCCGTGATGTCTGTTTGAAAAGATTTATAAAAAGAATTCGGAAGGCTATCTAAACCTGGCATTACATTATCTTTTAATTTTTTAATAATCCTTTCAATTTCAAGGCAGGAGAAAGGAACTTCCAATTTATCCCTCTCCTGGGCTTCTAAAAGGTCAGGAGGCACCCCTAAATAATGTGCAATCTCAAAAACAGAAGGTTCCGAAATTGGTTTTAAACTATCAAAATAATCTTTAATAATGGAATTAATACCCCCTGCATCCTCCACCTTAATCTGATTGCACATGAGATATTCCAAAGCTGTAGAATCCTTTAGTTTTTTACATAATGCAAAGGGATCCCCAAAAACTGTTTTAGAAGAGTGATTAGTAAAGACCGCTTGCAAAGTTTGAGACCTATTATATTGACATAGTTTCATTCGATCTTTAATGTGTTGAATTTGATCCGAAAAATCATACTTAGATGTATTGGCTAGGGTAATCAGGTATTGCAATTGAGACCTTAACTTTAAATATGAAAGAAAATCAGAATTCCGTTTTCTTTTACCATATTTTTGAAACCAAGAACAACAATCTTGCTTGGTTTCCAACCACCAAATACCTAAATCAGAATACAAAAATGCTATTGATAGCCTGGCCCTCAATATAAGGGAAATTGAGTTTATTACCACAGCTTCATTCAAGATGGAGGTATGTAGTTTCCATCTCGAAGATTTCCTCCCAACAGAGGGGAAAGTGCCCACTTCAACCAACACTAAGAGGTGATCTGAGAATTCCACAGGGACTATATTAAAATTTCCTATTTCTGTATTTTTGAAAGGAATAGATAAATCGATCGTAGAACCAACTTTTCCCTTAAAAAGTAAAATTAGAATCTAGTTTTACCGAGGAGTTACAATTAACAAATCTCCTGTCTTGATAATTGATGCTAAACAGTTTGAGTCACAATAGATTTTTTGTTTACCCACCTTTGATAGGAGAGTACAATTAAAATCGCCTCCCAAAAATAGTAAGGGAAGAAATCAAAAGGGTTGAATTAGTTTCATGTACTCAGTTCGAAGAGCCTTTGTCTGGGATTATAAATATTAATAAATCTACAAGCTCTAGAGTGCCATAGACCATCAATAATTAAAATTCTCCCGGAATCAATTCAATTAGTTTGAGTAACACAAAATGAAAAGAGTTAAACAAAATACCTATCCCATCTGCTCTGTCCCTTCCAAAGGACCAAAAAGAAGGCCCCCAAGGCCAGTCCCTTTTGAAGGAAAAAATTTGTTCTTGAGCAAACATCCAGATTTCTTGAAGAAAACATATTCCCAAGGATTGGTCTCTAAGGAGCTGAAAAACAGCTCGTCTTTTAGCAAAGTTAAGCAGACTGTGTGTATTAAGAGAGCCCCAAATAAACCTGGCCATGAAAGTAAAAAAAAAAAACAAAGGAAACACAACCTATTTTTTCCTCTTCTTTTTTTTCTCCTTATAATCTTCTATGGGGCACTTATATCACCTTGAAAGGATTTTTGGGAGTCCGAGTCTCCAACATCCATCTCTGAATCCCCCCAAGAGGTAAACACAGCAGCATAAAATTTGGAGATTCAAAGATTCATTTTAGAAACAACCAGCCTTCACATGTCTATTTGACCGACGTGGAGGAAGCGAAGCTAATCCTACACTGTCCCTAGTAGAGTTGTTCTGGTTCTGTAGTATCAGTGTAACAAACAGGATCTAGAAGATTTACCACTTCTGCTTCAATTTTGACAATATTAGCTGGAACTACAGAAGGGAAGGTGAAGTAGGAGGAGGAAGGGTGGGGGCAAAGGGACCTTGAACTGGGAACCAAACTAAGTTCCTGCTGAAGGAGGAGAGCCATTTCCTTAGTCTCCACTTTTTGGAAACTGCATCCTGGGCCTGCTGAATGATTAAGTCTGTACAACCACAAGAGGCCTTATTTTAGCGGCCCAAGGGCAATCTTTAAAAGCATGGCCAAAATCCTCACATAAGTCACACTTCGTGTGGTTCGCACACTGCATAGTGATATGACCCACTTCCCCACAATTATCACATCTTGGCTGGTCACACACATTAGAAAGATGAGATTTAGCTCCATACTTATAGCATGCCCTGGGTTGCCCACTGTAAAAATATACCCCTCGATCTCTCCCCAACAAAAAGGCATTTGGAATATGCTCAATTCCGGAATTCGTTTGTCTAAGCTTCACCCTATATTTCCACCCACCAGTCCAAAACTGCTCAGAGTCCAAAATAGGGTCTGGATCACTTAGTATATCACATTTTTGGGAAAGCCAATAAGTAATATCTTCCACATGGACCCCCTCGTTCCTAAACATCACTGTGACATTTTTGATTAAAGGTTTAGAAAGTGGAATTACCAAGAAGGGGGTCCATAAGGGGAAAATTTAACTTGCCCATAACGTTCCCAGAAAAGGTCTAAATTATAAGCTGAATGAAAACTAATGTCAAAATTATCTTCCCCAGAAATATTTATAAATGCAAAAACATCTCTTGGTAAAAATTTCAATGAATCCTTAATTAAATATTTCCCCACATAATGTCTATCGGGCCTGACATCCAGGCCACCTTTGTAGCGTATTCTCACTGCATTCTGCCGAGGTGCAGCTTCCCTTCTAGATTTTGAAAAAAGTTCAGATAAGAGAGGTTTAGTTGTAGGCTCTGAAGCTCCCACACTCTCTTTTTGCGCTGAAGCCTGTGATCCTGAAGCCAAGTCCACCTTTGGAAAAGGTTGTAGCTTAGGTACAGATGTTTGTACCGGCATAACTGTAGCAGGAAAAGTAGAAGGGATACTCTGTAAATTAGTCTTTGGCTGCCACTCAGAGTCTGAAGATTAAGTGAAGGATCCCAGGTTGAATCCAGGTCCAAATCCCTGATGGGCCCTTCTCCCATCCAGCTCCCTGTAATGCTTTCTGAGGAGACCAGGAAGCATCATGTATACTAGAAACCCCATTTCCTTGATGTATTTGGACAGATTCTGAATTAGCCACACATTTTTTAGACTGGGAAAACTCCTGTGCAACAGCTGTAGACCCTTGTAGTAAAGGTGCATTGTGTTTAGGGGTAACCAGCGGAGAAAAACTAAATTCAGTCACTCCTTGTTGATCATTAACCTTTGTTTGATATGATATAAGATGGGCCTCAGTCTGTGCAGTGCCAGAAGCGACTGCGGATGGAACGAAAACCCGATTCCTTTGACAAAGTTATAGCAGTTTGAAACTTTGAATCCGCATGTTGCAGCACTGAAGCCGCAATAGGCCATTTGAAAAGTTCAGAAAGAGCCGAAACTGGCTCACCGACAATGGCAGTCTCAAGAGATGTGCCCGGCTTTCGGCACTCGCTATCCTCAGCGATTAACCTGCCAGCACACTCATTTCAGTTTTCCAAGCCTTGGAAGAAACAGTAATGCACTCACCCATCTTCTTTAAAGGGAGCTGACAGACGACTTCCTCATTCCTGCTGTCAATATTCGCTGGCAGCTTGTCAGACTGCTCAGCTGAGATAGCGTGTGACATAAAGCTTTGCAAAACAAGCGGCTCAATATATGAAATTTCCACCATGGTTTCTTTGCGTTCACTCTGTAAATTAGAATTTCTTGCAGTTCTCAATAACTCCGTTGTAGACCTCTCTGGTACCAACAGCTCCGGTACCGATAGAGCTTCATGAAAAACCTCGTCTCCTTCAGCAACCGGCATTTTCAACTCAGCATCAGAAAAACATCCTCTGCTAGTAGTGAGGCCTTCCCCACTACTAGACGAGCATCCACCTCCTCCGACAACTCTCCCAGAGTGGCCATCTCACACAGAGACGGCCGTCCACCCACACTCGAAACAGACAAATCCATAGCAGAAGAAGTAGGCTGAAAAACAGGAGCTGGAACCTGGGGACAGAGGGCAGCATTTCCACCACCTCCACCAGGATCTGGAACAGCAGCCATCTTGGAGTCACCATCAAATGGGTCCCCCCTGCTCACAGGAAGCAAGAGTAGGGGAATTTCCCTGGTGTCCTGGCCAAATTTCCCCCATCCACTAAAAATACCACCAACAGCTTAATCTGGTTCAAGGTCAGTTGGCATTCATCTGTATCCCCCTCCCCCGGGTTGTGCCTGAAAATAGGCAGGATTTGTCTAGTGCACTTACCCGGTCAACAAAAACTAAATAAAAAATAAATTTCGTGGCAGCATCTGCAGAGGATGGCCTTCATCCAGCTCAACTGGGACCAGTTTCCTTTTTTCTGCGGAGGAGAGCATGCAATGCCGACAATGGCCGAGCTGCATGCGCTTCCACATGGAGCACACCAGTTGGCTGCCTCGCTTCTGAGCCCCACAGTACAGGACATGGCATGCAAACACCCAGCCTCCGCTAGGTGTCAGACAGGTGCCCGTCTCTGTTTCCCACCCTCCCCTGGACGCTCAATCCTCTCCCTTCCCGGCCAACCCCCAAAGATCTGCCTACACTTTGAACACGGGTCACCGGTGTGGCAGGAGTTAAGGCATGATGCCTCAGCCCTCAATGCCTCTGGGCTGGCCCTTGGAATCTATTATTAAGGATCTTGAAATGTAACATGTCCCCATTAGGAAAATACATAATAACAAGGGGCAGATACCGCCTTGGTTAACGCCAAAAATTAGCTGACAAATTAAATGTAGGGAGCAAGCCTTCAGGAAATATAAAAAGAACCCTAATGATAATACAAAATCTGCATATAAAGTCAAATTAGAAAAGACCAGAAAACTCACTAGAACAGAGAGGAGGAAATTAGAATTTAATATGGCAGCTAGCAAAGATAATCAAAAAGGACTGTTTTATCTACATCAGGGTTCATTTCAGATATTTATCTATGTGGGACACTGAACCACTGGGTATAAAAAGTAAGGGTCAAATGAAAAAACAGTGGGCCATATTGTTCAGCCGAGCCCAGATTCATAAAACAGTAGCTTAAAACCTCTATAACAGTGAGTAGGTTGCCCCCAAGGTAGAAGAAACGGTGGGTCAAAATTAAAAAATGTGTGCCAACTGTCCCAATCCCCCATCCAAAAATTAACCCTGCTTATTAATAGAACTAATAAAAATTCACTGGGGCCAGTAACAGAAAATGGGGTACAATTACATGAACCCAAACAGATAATGGAAACCTTTAATAGATTCTTTTGTTCTGTTTTTCTCAAAAGAATAATGTAGATTTATCACTACTTGATGCATATGTTAGTTGTGAATATTTCATCCTGGTTGAGGTCAGACTGGTCATAGGAAGCCTAAAACACAACTCGGCCTCAAGGTCTGATGAAATAAAATGTAAATTTCTGCTAGAAACTTCAGAGCATTAGGCATTACCACTTACTGTATTATTTAATAAATTGTATCATGTGGGCATCATTCCCAATGACTGGAAAAAAGCCACAGTAATACCAATACATACAATGAGTAATAATGCATTACCAGGTAATTTCAGACCCATCAGCTTGACATCAGTGGTCTGTAAACTGATGGAAAAGTTACTGAAAAAAAGAACAGATACACAACTATGGGAAAGGGGTATAGGAGATCATACCCAGCATGGGTTTAGAACTGGTAGATCCTGTTCAACTAATATGATATCATTCTACGAATAAGTAAGCAATAGCTTGGACAAAGGAATACCCACAGATGTGATTTTCCTCGACTTCCAGAAGGCATTTGATACTGTCCCCCACTTTGAGTTGATTGATAAACTTATAAAACTTAACTTAAACTTATATACTATCAGGTGGATAAACTAATGGCTCAAGGGAAAGAGCCAACAAGTTAAAGTCTCAAATACTCTATTAGAAGGAGCCACAGTCACAAGTGGCATGCCCCAGGGATCGGTTCTGGGCCCTGTTCTGTTGGGTATATTCATCAGCAACTTGCACCATAATACCAGTTGCAATATAATTAAGTTTGCTGATAATACTAAATTGAGCTATGAGGTAGATAGTGATTCGAATTATACAATGGCAAGAAAGAATCCTGGACTCTGATTGGTAAGTGTGTGCCTGAGACAGTGATGTTATTACACAATAACATCACCGTATGGATTTGTTGGAGAATGAGCATGATGGATTTTTTTCTCTTCACACTAAAAATCTACTAAAACCTTTTTTAAATATTTTTTTTATTTTGTATAACATCAAGCCATTGTATAATTGCAATAAGGCACTCCAAGGTATGTGTTATTGTGTAATAATGTCACTCCTGGGGTGGTGGAAGGACTCGGCTTCGCCTCGTGCTTCAATCCACCCCAGGAGTGATGTTATTACACAATAACACACACACCTTGTCATGCCTTATTGCTTAAATATCACACACTTGAACAGGACCTACTTAACATCGAGAGGTGAGCAAGGTGTAACAAAATGCAATTTAATGCCAGTAAATGCACAGTAATCCACCTGGGTAGAAACAACCTGGTAAGAAATTATTATTTAAACAGGATTAACATCAAACCTGCTATCACAGAAAGAGACCTGGGGGTAGTAATAAACAGTGAATTATCACCAGGACATCATTGTAGGAACATCACCCTAACTGCCAATCGAATTATTAGATCTATACAAAAATGCTGTCACCAGGTATGAAACCTGTATAATACCACTACACAAAGCATATGTTAGGCCTCACATCAATTATGCTGCATTGTTCTAGGCCCTGCATCTTATAAAGTACCAAAAGTTAATCAAGGGAATACAAAGGAGAGTTACAAGACTAATCCCTAGGTTGAAAGGTTTACCATATTCAGAAAGGCTAAAGCATTAAACTTATACAGCCTTCAGACACGTAGAGATAGGGGTGATTTATTGATGCTCCACAATATCTTTTTTTTTGGTAAACTTAATTTATATCAAGTATTTTGAAGCAGTACAATCATGTTTCATTACACATAACAATTAGCAATTGCTCAGGGGAACAATTGTCTTAATATGGCATTGTCATTTGGGAAAGCCATTCAGACCAATAGTTTATCATCACTTAGTGGTGCCTCAAACCAGAGTAAAAGAAAAAGAAACAGGAACTTTCCCTACAAATGCAGTACTCAGGTGTCATTTTGATACATTTAGAAGAAAAACAGAAAATCAAAGGTTATCTGGTTTGTTCCTCACCCTAACTCATTTGGCTACAAAGACAGAGAAACCCAACAGGGTGACTGTCTACTAGAGTGTTCATCTAGTAGAATGTATATCTGCTGGAACGTCAACAGTACACCTCCTGAGGAAGACCCCCACAAAACCCCCTTCTTGGAAAGAGTCCAATACCCCAGTCCCTTCAAAAAGCCAGGAACCACATTGCTGACAATGCCTTTTCCAAGGGGCCCCATATTAAATTGTATTTGTCCTCCTGACTGGTCGTTTTATATTGGAGATGCTCTACAGTAACTTCATACTATGTAACGGAGAGGTCACCCCCGGGAACACCATAAAAACACATTCCAATCCCCAATTGAGCACCAGTGTTTGTTTAACAATTACTATGCCTAGTCTCCACAGTGGGTGATCTCCTCCCCCTCCCCCCCTGCACAACTCAACAGTCCCCACAGCACATTAACTGGGTTGAGCTCCTCTGAGATGTTCAAAGTCCTATTTAACAATCATATAACCTCCTTCCAGAATGAAGTGATCCTGGTGCACTCCCATATCAAATGAAAAAACGTGCTTGTGCTAACTTTGCATTTGGGACAAAGGTCTGACTTGTCCGTGTTTATCCTATGTGCCAATGCAGAGGTAAAGAAGGTCTGAAAGAGTATGTTATAATGAATCACACGTAATCTATTATTTTTAGAGCATACCATTCCCTTAGTATATATTGCCAGTCCTCTGCAGTCAAACAATCTGGAAACAGGTCCTGATCCCATTTCGACTTAATTCCTATTGGGGATCCTTCAGTCCCCCAAGGAGGGCCCTATAGATCTTAGTAGGGGGTTTTGGTATACACCTCACTGTTTCAGTGATCAAAATTTTCTCCAGAGGAGAGCTTTTAAGTTCTGGAGGTGGCCCTGATGTGTCTTGTTCCTCACATATCCTTGTCCTGACCTGGAGGCATACAAACAATTGTGCAGGTGCCAACTGATATTCCTGAACCAAATTCTGAAATGTCTTTAGCTGCCCTTCTTCATATAGTTGGGAGAGTATCCTGAGCCCCCCCCCTTCTCCCACAGTTCCAGAACCCTATGAGTCTGAGCTGGAATGGCGTCCCTGTCCCAGGGGTGTATCCAATGGAAGCCTCAGGAGAGAGAGTGGCGGGACTCCCAATTACTAAATGAGCCATCAACCAGGCCCTTGTCACAGATCTGAGGAAGGGGTTACTGAGGAACTTCACCACCCTCCTTTTCTGAGAAGCCGCAATGAGAGCAGAGTACAACAGGGCCCCAAAGGAGGCCTCCTCCAACCCACCCCATGCTCATTTTTGGGCTGCCTCCAGAATCAAATCAACCAAAAAGGCCAGTTGAGCAGCCTGGTAGTTTAGCTGGAGGTTTGCTAATCCCAGCCCTCCCCTATTTAATGGCTGCCATAATGTTTCTTGTTTAATCTGAGGTCTATGTCCATTCCATAATAAGGAGGTAATACAACTCGTTAAGAGAGTTAACATATTTTTTTGGGTAAATAGCAGGGGATGGTCTGGAACAGGTACAAACATTGGAAGAGGACACACATTTTAACAATGTCAGCCCAACTGATCAATGTAAGCGGAAGGGATTTCCACCTGTTGCAGTCTTCCTTGATGTTTCAGAGCAGGATTTTATAGTTCACCTCGACCATCATGGAGAGTTTTTTTTTTGGAATTGAATTCCTAAATACTTAATTACCGAGCCCGGGGAGAGGAGTACCCCCCCAATCTGTATGGGACCATTCCTCCCTGAGAGTTAGAGCATCTCACATTTAGTTTGTTTTATGGCCTGATATGGGGCCATAAATATCAAAAGGTTTTGTAAGGGCAGGCAACGCCCTGACAGGGTCAGCCAAAAACAACAGGACGTCATCCGCAAAAAGTGAGATAACGTATTCTCCATCCCCATGAGAGAAGCCTTTAATGTCGGGGTGACATCTCACAGCTTGTGCCAGCCCCTCTGCTGTCAACACATACAACAATGGGGTAGGGGCACCCATGTCTAGTTCCCCAGGGAAGGCCAAAGGGTAGGAGGAGGGTATCATTAGTAAGAATTTGGGCTGGGGGGATTTATAAAATGTACAGTATGTATCCAGGATCTAACATGTGGCCCAAACCCATACTCTGACAACATAGCAAACATGAATGACCATTCTACCTGATTAAAGGCCTTCTCTGCATCCAGTGCAAGAAGGCCCCGATCCCCTCCCCCCTTCTGGGACACCTAACTATACATAATATTAAGGGTCTTTCTTTTTTTTTTATTTCATTTTTATTAAGTTTTCAAAAAGACATACATAGTCGACAGTTCTCCACTGCGTACAAGTGTTCATATATTTCATACAAACTGGAAGAATAATAAAATTTCATTAAGAATCATCAGTTTAGATTATCATGTGTAGGAGGATACATGTTCATTTAATCAAGGAACCTGAAGAAACACTTACTGAGGCCAATAAATGGGTCTGGGAGAATCCAAAACTACCAGGTGGGAATTATTTAGATTCAACAGAGAGGGTGGTCCTCTCTACCCACTAAACGATGGGATGTCCAGTGTCCCTAACCCCTTCCCCTCAAGGAGGGGAAAGGGGTGGGGTGGGTTAAAAAGATGAGTAGGTAGGTAGGAGAAGGCGTGCCCAGCAGTGCCCCAGCTCACCATGGAGCCAAAGGGGAATAAGGGAGAGAAGGCAGGGGGGTTCAGAGAGACAGAGGATAGGTAGGTCCAGCAGGAGGACTAGGGGACAAAGGTGTTATCTTGCAACATGTAATATAGTTGCCACCTGGTCCATCAGGCGTTAAATTTATCTCTTTTGTTGTCTAGGTTATGAGTTATCTGTTCCACATAATTCATCTGTTTAGTGATGAACCACCAGTCCTGGATAGTTGGAAGTTTTGTAGTCAGCCACAGCTTGGTTATCGCCTTCTTGGCTGCTGTGAGGAGGAGATAGAGAAGATATCTAGTGGTGGGGTCTCTGAATTCTCTGGGGATTAGTAGTAAAATGAACATTTTACTCGTTAGTTGTAACTGAGGCCCAAACAGTTCTTGTAGAGTTTGCAGTGCCATAAAAAAAGGCTGTAGTTTAGAGAAACCCCACATAATGTGAGTGGCTCTGACCTCTCCACAATGAAGCCAGCATGCAGCTGTGCTGTTAGGGGTATAGTGGCAAGTAATTATCATTGTTCTGAAGTAAAGGGTCTTTCTAATATTGTGTTTGGCCTGTCTGCCTCTCACAACCCCCCCCTTCCCGGTCTGGATGGATAATAGTCGGTAGCACACTCTCCAGCCTAATGGCCAATATTTTTGCCAAGATCTTATAATCAGCGCTTAATAATCAGATCAGACGTAAGAGCTGCATTTGACAGGGTCTTTACCCAGTTTAGGAAGGACAGCAATAGTAGCCAAAGTCTGGGAATCTGTTAACAACCCACCCTCCAGCATCTCCCCAACTATCTGACAGAATAACTGTCTAATCTTGGGCCAGAAAACTTTATAAAATTCCAGAGGAATGCCATCTGGTCCCGGGGCTTAATCAGTGTTGGACGATCAAACTGCTTTTTGAATTTTGTCTGGAGTAACCAGATGGTCCAGGTCTGCCACCTTCTCAAAGCCCAAGCTCAGCAAGTTTATGGTGTCCAAAAACTGGTGAGGGTCAGATTCATGTGGAACCTCAGAAGAATAGAGGGATTGGTAAAACTGCTTGAAAGTGCAATTTATCCATCTCTGGTTAGTTGTAACAGTCCTGTCCAAGCCCTCTAATTCAGTTGTCTTTCTTTCCACCCTTTTCCTCTTGACCAACTGGGTAAGCCACTTCCCCGCCCTATCCCCCTCAAAGTAGTTGCCTGCCCTATTCAGCAATATGTTTCTTTAAATGTTCCCTGATGCCAATTGGTTCAGCTTACCCTTAAGCTTTTTAAGTTCCCCTAAGTCTACTCCCCCAGTACCCTACATCACCCTTTTCTCTAACACATTTGACTTTTCAACTCCTTTTCTCTTTTATGTTTGTGAGCCGCAAATGAAATCGAAAACCCCCAGATGTAGGCCTTCAAGGCCTCCCATGTAGTTATCACTAATGTGTCCTCCACTTTATTATGGTCTAGGAACTCCCTTAGCCCCTTAACTATGCACTCTTTATAGGATTAATCGGTTAACAGGACTGGATCTAACCATTATTGTGGTCTCAGTGGGGGGCCCGATGTCCAGTCTACCTCCAGTGGGGCATGGTCAGAGATACATATTGGGCCATAATTCACTGAACGACCTCTGCTCAACAGCTCAGGGGAGAACAAGGCCATATCTATTCTAGTGTAAATCTTATGAGATATGAATAAAAAGAGAATTCACGCCTAGTTGGATGCATGTGGTGCCAGATCTCCTGCAATGCCCTCTCCTGTGCGAATTTTCTGAGTGCAGCTGCCCCCTTAGATAAGGGGTGGGCTCTAATGCCTGAGTGGTCTAAATTAGGGTCTCATCATATATTAAAATCTCCCCCACATATAAATTGTCTCTAGAATGGGCCACCACCAAAACCAGCTTATGAAAAAATTTTGGACAACTGAAATTAGGTCCATAAACAGAGACAAAGGTAAGCCTCCTCCCCTCTACTGTGGCCTCAACCACTGTATAGCATCCCTGCAGATCTGACAGGGTAGAAGTTACCTGGAGGCACAGACCAGACTGAAACCACACCGGCACTCCCCTAGCATTGGAAGTAAAATCCGCTGTCAGAAGGGTTCCTCTCCATTACTTAGCTAGCTTAGCTGATTCCTCCTTAGTTTGATGCATTTCCTGTGATAAAAGAACATCTCCCTTAATTTTTTTTAAAATAGGTGATAACCTTCTTCCTCTCGACCACTGTCTTAAGCCCGCTGACATTCCATGACACCAGTTTTATATATCCCATAGCAAAGGATAAGGTATGAAGACATCACTGAGCCAGAAAATCAAAAGCATCTCCCTTTTTCCAAACAAGTTGTGTACTGCATTTAAGTTAAACAAGGTGTGTACTGTGTTTAAGTAAATAACAAAATTTAAACTACAAGAAAATGGCAACAAGCCTCTCATAATACAACAAGTAACATGATCTCAACCCCCCCCATCCCAAAAACCTTCAATACAACCCAAAACAAGACAAATGCTACCTCCCTCCCGCAAAGAAAAATAGAATTGTTCAAAGAAGCCGGCCCGGTGGTGCTGAGGGTTGAGGCGTTGGATGCCACACCTCGCGCCACGCTGGCGACCCGAGTTCGGGAACGAGCCCGGATCGTCGGGGGTCGGCCGGGGGGAGACAGGCTGGAGCGTCTGACGACAGCTCGCGTCTCTGGGGGGAGGGAGGGTTCTTTCATCGGCGAGCGGTGACCCCTGGTGGAAACTGGGGGGAGCGACAGCAAACCGAGTCTCTGGGGGTGTGATCGGTGCTGGCGAAGGCTGGCAGCCTATCAGCCTCAAGAGGCATCTCTTCCGTGAGAAGAAGGGGGGAACGCTGCTGACGCCAGGGGTTGCCGTGACGCGTAGGCACCCAGCGGGGAGAAAAGGAGAAAATGGATCCCCCACGGAGCCTTGATGGCGGAGCACGAGCCACGGCCCTAATCGCCAGCGCCATCCACTACAGGACCTGGACAAGTCCCCAAGATTTGCAGGTGACCTCCCGACGACCCGCCGAGAGGTATTCCGAACAGATGATAGGCCTGGCGGTGAGTAGGAGGGAGGCGCTGGCAGGGCAGGGCTTCATGGGTGCACACGAGGGAGCTCTGAGGGGTATATAAATTACAATAAACAAAAAAAAAAAAAAAAGAATTGTTCAAAGAGCCTGCCCCTCCCACATTTCCCCCTCTTGATCCTCCCAACTCCCCTTGAAGAACATTTCCCCCAAGTCTCAGTTCTACTCTCCCCCTTGTTTCCCTCGATTCCCAGTTCCGGGAAATTACCCCCAGTTCCACTCCTCTTCGTGCAACAGCCAGGGAGTGACTATCTACTTATTAACTAAAATCACAATTTCACATTATTGTAATAAAAGCCCCAATTATAAACCACAACAGGGCTTAACTAACATGGGGACCCACAGCCCAAGAAGCACCGAGGCAGACCTTTGAGCTCCAGTCCCCGGTGTATCTAGGGGATACAGGAGTGAGGAGCACAGCTTTAATCACTGTCCCCTGTTACTCTCAGTACTGGGTCTTGAAATCTAATTTAGTATCAGGGATCTCGCCACGAGGTCAAGGGAGAATGCCTACCCGGAGCATGCTGAATCGTGTCCCCCAGTGTCCCCTTCCCCCCTTCTCATGCGTCGCACAGCTTTGGCTATCATTGCTCTTTCACCCTCTATTTATATAGGTGGAAAACCCCATTGGTAACAAACAAACTGACCCTCCCAAACATGCTTAGCCACACTTTCCCAGGCTCCCCCCTTCCTCACCACCACTATACATCCCCTCGGGATGTCATCATACAGCCCTAGTATTGTATAACTGTCAAGCACAGAACAATAAAACCCCCGGCCAATCATTAGGTATTAACAACCCCCCCTTAAGCATGAAACATAAAAGTGCTCCTACTTAGGGGTTAAACAATGTCGTCCGTTCTAGAAAACAAAAATATTGACCCCTCCAGGCATTTGACGTACCCCACCTGAGCTCCCAAAACATTATATTTGCAGTCCTTGGCTAAAATAACCAAGACAGTATGTCAGCCAACGTTGAAAAATTACAGCACCCCTTTACATTAGGAGTTCAGTAGAGGAGTTCAATAGACTAAATCTTAAATGTAGTGCACAGTAGGTATACGATCCCAAGCAGTCCTCGAGAACCCGATTATCTTTGCCCAGGTACCAATCACTCTCTACAACCGCTGCCAGCAAAGCATTCGAAATCAATCAAAGTCCAATCTGCTTAGTAGGTAAGTGCAGCGCTTAATTTGTACCAGGGCTTGTCAGGGCTCAGCCCTTGCACCTCTTTTCATGCCAAGCCCCAGTCCCGGCACCTCTTCCGTACTGTAATGTTCCAACAGCACATCTTCCATACTGTAATGTTCTGACAGTGCAAATTCTACCTCTGCAATGTGCCATGCTTACACGGCTAGCAGCTAAAAGTGATCATAACTACATATGGCTCTCTTTGAATTGTTGCGTTCCACGGGCCAACGAGATTCGCGCATTGGGCTAGCACGCAAACATTAGCCTGTAAGCAGCTCATGCAGGAGATGGCAGAAGATGCCATATATGGCAAGTGATAGTTTCAAGGCTGACAATACTGGGTGGGTGTTTTAAATTCTGGCGATATATATACACATACGTACCTTTTGTAAACAAGGACATGAATGTATTTAGTTCACCTTAATCTTTGATGAGGTTGTGAGAAGCATAAAGGCATTTCTACTTTTGGCTTGTGCATGTGACGTGGTGATGACAAATGATTTTTGTTTCTTGAAACTGCAGTACTGTTAAGTGTGAAACTTTTGGAGTCAGACTCCCTCTTTCAGAATCAAGCCTCAGCCCTAAAAGTAAAAAATTCATTAGCTATGATGGACAAGTATTTACATATAATACAATCAAAGCACGTGGTGTGGTCAATATACCCAAGCAGGTGAAAGGGGTGTACAGTTCCGTGTTAGGAGGCACTCTGCGCACTGCCATCATCTTGCACACATTATTCTGGAATAAGCCCATGGGGTATTAGAGACGTTGGCAGGGTACAGTATTTGGTTCATTTTTACTTATTACAGAAGTGAAGGCAATTTTTAATTTTGTATTCCCTGTCTTGAAATGCTGCCCCTCCCAGAATTGTGTATGGTCATGGCTCATGTCCTTTTTTAATAATACTACAGTAAATAACATGAAAGGTATTATAAGAACAGATGTGCTAACTAAGTTTAAAAAAATCTACGTTGAGGTTGCTACCTTGGGTTGGGGGTTGGGGCTGCAACAGGGCAGTGCTAGACCCCCAGAACCCTGTGGTATTAGATGCTCTGTGGTACATTTTGTTGCTTAATAAAGCCAGCCAAAGTCTCCCACGGCCCTGACTCCAGAAGAAAAAAAAATTCCCTGGAGTGAGTCAGGGGTAGGGAAGATGTAGCCAAAGTGTGGTTTATCTTCAATAAAAGCCCCAAAATTCACCACAGAGCATCTAAACCCCCATCTAGGGGCCTGACGGCCCCAAGACCCCCAGACTTTAAGCCCAGGCACCTCTTTACAAATTAAGCACTGGGTGAGTGTCATTGGTATAATGTCAAAACAGCCTTCTGGCCAGAAAAAGGAAATTCTCCCAACTCCATTTGTTGCAGGATGAAGGAGATCTTCCCTTGTCAGTACCACAATGGAACTACTACATCCCGATCATGTCCAGGCAGACCCTGCCATCTTGTGGTAAACCAGCAAGTAAAATAAAGCCACAAATGAGGTATTTCTTAACGGAGGTCCGAGGTGGGCCCCACTATTTGGCAAGACCCAGCCCCAGCGTGCAGGAAAGGGGAGGGAGGGAGGCCCGCAGTCCAGCCATGAAAGGCGGTCAAGCCGTTATGGACCATGGCTCCACAGTCTCCCCCCCCCCAACACCGAAAACCCCAATTCAAACTTTAATTACAGTGCCTTTCAGGGGAGCACCAAATCAAGTAGCAGAGCTTCTTGGTGATTTATTCTGGGCACCAGATCTCTTCTCCAGCTCTATAGTGACATAGTTAAGAGCGGCTTTGGGATCAGCAGAAGACTTAAAGGTCTTGTCCGGCGCTATAATAGTCTTGCAGGGTATACCAGAGAGAAGGGGTTATCTAATGAGTGAAGTTTCTTTTTCACTTCCAAAAACGCTTGCCATTCCTGTTGTAGTTTGCATGAAAAGTCCGGAAGATGCTGACCTTGATCCCATCCCCCATAATAAAATCCACTGTACGGGTTGCAGTCAAGATCTGCTGCTGATCCTGATATCTTAAGAATTTTATTACACTATGCCATGGCCCTTCAATCTATGAGCCCTTTGGATCTCTAGCATGTCATCTGGTAGACACAGCGTTTTTACCAGCCAGTTTTGCAAAAAAATGGCACAATCTCTCCCTTCGAGACCCCCTCAGGAAGCCCAATGAGCCGCATGTTGTTCCTCCACTCCCTGTTCTCATGGTCATCAAGTGTGGCTTTCAATGATTCAATTTCTTTTAGAGCCTGCTGCAGGAGTGGATCTGACCCGTGTTTGGTGTCCTCCTGGGCACTGAGCCAAGCTTCCAGCTTGGTGATGCGGCCTTCATGCTTTTCCAACTTATCACCCATCACATTAATGGTCCGGTGAAGGTGAGTAAGCTGTGCGTTAATGTTCTTGAACCCAGTTTGCATCTGGGTGGTTATACGATATTTTAAGGTGGAAATGAGGATTTCTATTGTTGAGCTCAAAGCAGATGAAGCTGCTGCCATGATAAACATTTTGGCCAGCAGGGCCTCTGTCGTGGACTTGGTGTTCGATCTAGTTACCGGGCGATCCAGGCCCGACCATGGCTAAGGCCTCCCTACAGGCTTAAACGCTAGCTGCTAATATTTTTTAAAGATTTTATGGTGCCGCCATCTAACAACTGGGAGCAAAGAATAATGTGGTTGAACTGCAAGTTTCACTATCAGATGGAGCAAACATGAGATAGATGGTTATGGAGCTCCCCTTTCAGGAGTCCATCTTCCTCCCTAGCTTGGCCACCGTTCCACAATATCTTGAGAGATAATCAACTGGTCAAAGATTGCAATATTTCTTTTATCTCTAAACTCAGCTATTTAAGATGTCATAATAAACAGTTATATATACCACAGGTATTGACTAATAAAAGGAAAAACTCCTTTAATATTCGTGTGGGCAAACTATGGAACTCTCTTCCACAGTATCTGGTGGATATCTCCAATCCCAAAAGATTCAAAGCAGAACCTGACAAATTTCTTCTTGGTTAATTCACCCCACACAGTGTGGGGAGGCAGTCTAGATGGGCCATGAGCCTCCTTCCGCCTAAATCCATAGAATAATACAGAATAATGAATGGAATATTAATATTCCCAAAAAAGGGGACTACAGGAAATAATCATTCAATCACATGTAAGCCCTTGTCGTTAGTTAGTTTTTAATACATTACAAATACCAATGATTGCTAATACTGAAAAACAGGGCACAGGAGCCAAGATGAAGCAACCAAAATAAGAGGAAAGCACAGAGATACAGAACAATTAGTCTACTATGCCTGTGTAAAAGCCCTTGTCATGTACCAATACTTATACCTAATGCATGGCAAATACTAACAGTTGCTAAAAAAAACCTCTAAAAGATAAGGTGGAAGATCAGAGAGCACAGTGAGCCAAACACACAACATAGAGGGAAGGAACGAAATTTCAGGTTAAAACCTATACTAATGTTAAACTAGTGGCAGAGATGCACTGATTTCAACAAGTGTATCGTATATCTGCAGTGCAAAAAATAAAAAAAATTAAAAAATACTGAATGGGATATTAATCTTCCAAAAAGGGAGATAATTGGAAGTAATCATTCAGACCTGGTCTTTTTAAAGGAGAACAACCAGCAGAGATGAAGCCCTGACCACTACATAGATTGGGGCTTCAATACCCAGATACCCTCTGCAGGCACAATATTCAAGCAAGTGTATTTTTACCTTAGTATTCGTAAAAACTACATCAAGTTCTGTACCAGCTGGCATGTTATAATATGCCGGTCCTCACCACCCGAAGCTGCATTGCTAACAAAGCGAGATTATGACGTGCCTTTGTCACTGCCTGTATGGTACTCTTATGCATGGAACTTTAATAATCTCCGTATCTCCCATGCCCTGCTTTATTTTCACAGACCCGGTTTGGTCTGGGTGGGTCATACACTGGGTGGATTAAAGCTATGTACCGGGCTCCCACAGCATGGGTCCTGGTTAATGGGGTTCCTACTGCGCCGTTCGACCTAGGGAGGGGCACGTGGCAGGGGTGCCCACTATCGCCGCTGTTGTTTGCATTAGCACTGAAGCCTTTGGCCGCGGCAATAAGGCAGTGCCAAGGGATCCAGGGTATTGAGGGGGAGGGGAGAGTCATGCATAAGGTTACCCTACATGCGGACGATATGTTGTTATTTGTTAGAGACCCCAGAGGTCTATGCCACTGTTGGTTGGGTTAATGGAGAAATTTGCCACTTTCTCGGGATACAAAATTAATTTAAATAAATCTGAAATGTTTAGCTTCATTAAGTTGGAGGATATGGATATGCAATGGGGAATATGGGGACAGGAGGGATGTATTACCTATTTGGGTATTAAAGTGGGTAGGACAGTTGGATCTTTATACAGATTGAATTATCCACCACTTATCAAGGTGATAGAGGCAGATTTGAGGAGATGGATGCAGTTACCCATAGCCTGGTTGGAACGAATCAATTTGCTGAAAATGAATGTCCTACCAAGGATTTTGTACCCTATGCAAATGATCCCTGTGCACTTTGTCAGGGGGATATTGCTAGAATAGAGAAGTTAATTACCCAATTTATATGGCGAGGGCAGAAACCGAGAATTCAGTTACAGAGACTTAAGGCAGAGACAAGTAGGGGAGGTTTAAACTTCCCCGACTTTAACAAATTATTATTTAGCCATTCAGCAACGTTATATTGCTGACTGGGTATACTGTCCAAAGGTGGCAAGTTGGATTACGTTGGAACAGTGGGGCTGTCCAGGACGTTTATCTGCCTACCTACATACAAAGGGTGCACGGCCTACACCGCTCGTGGGGGTGGTAATCCACTAGTTAAATCAGTATTGGAGGCGTGGAACCTCCTCAGGAAGTCTAGAGGGATTAATAAAGGGGAAACATTGCTGCCGATAGAGAGAACCCCCCTTTTTTTTTTTTACCAGGACTAGAGGATAGAGGGTTTAAGGATTGGGAAAGTTGGGGAGTTAAATGTGTGGGTAATTTGGTTAGCAAAGACAGGCTATACACGTTAGAAGAGATAGTGCAAGGATTAGGCCTACAAGGACACCAAACATTCCGGTACTTACAACTTCGGGTATTTTTAATGAAAGTGGAAAGGGGTGGGGGAGAATCACATGGGTGGGGGCCAGTGGAGATGATGATACATAAGACACAAACTGACCGTAAGGGGTTTGTTGGAAAAGTGGTCAAAATGGGGAGAGAAATTTTACCAGATTATATGTAGAGGGCCAAACAACAGTGGGAAAGGGACATGGGCATTCAAATTCCAGAGGATAGCTAGCGACAGATGTTGGTGGGTCACATGGGTCTCTCAATTTGTAATAAGTTTAAGGAGGCTTTTTATAAGTTTATACACAGAGCATATCATCCTCCGACAGTGGTGCATAGAGCATGTCCCGCTATTTCTCCCTTATGTGGTAGGTGTGGGGAGGAGAAGAGAACATATATTCACTCCTTCTGGACTTGCAGAGTGTTGAGGACCTTTTGGACTGGGATTTGTAAAGAAATAACACAGATGGCAGGATTCCCTATTCAGGTGGATCCTATGGTGGGATTATTTGGCATGTTACCAGGGGAGGCAGGAGACTGGGAGCCACTGCCACGGTGGATTAGAATAATGTTGGTGATGGGTAGACATTGTATACAGAACACCTGGGTTAGTCATATAGCCCCTACCATTCAGCAGTGGCGCCAGCTGGTGCTACAGAATTTGGCCTTGGAAAGGTTATCACTGGCACTTAGGGATAGGCAGGATGCATTTTATAGAGAGTGGGCCCCTTTTTTGACAACAGTGAGAAACGAAGAGATGACCCTATTACACTGTGGTATGGAGTAAAATTGGATATGGAGGGTGGTTTGGGCCTCCCCATGCCTTATTGCCTTATTGTTTTATTGTCCTATTGCCTTAATACCTTAGTACTATATTACTGTCCCAATGAGAGGACGTAATAGTCCAAGAGATTAGTAAAGATAGTCTTGATTAAATTGCATCAAGTGAGAAAAAATATTGATAAGGGACTTTAGAATGTAATAATAATGAACTGTGAGATACATTTATCTGTTTGTATGTCTGTATGTCATTGTGTAATGTCGTTGTTGACTCTTTAAAAAATCAATAAACAAATTATAAAAAAAAACAAAAACCTTTTGTGTCGTGACTGGAAAATGTTCCTTCTTTTTTAATGACCTTGCAGCAGGAACAGTTCCCACAGGGGTGTGTACCATTCAAATTCTTCTGATCCACTTTCCGTGTGTTATGTGTGCCATAATAACTGGAAGTGACCATGTCCTGGATGTTACTGTCTCTTCAGTACACCATCCTAAACCCATTCTGAAAAATAGGTTTTAACTTATCATCCATTTCTAAGCCATGCCAATGTTTTCTCAGTGCTTACAGAAGCAGATGTGCTTGGGGGGAATAAGTGGTAATGTAAGTTAATCTTCTGTTGTCGTGTACTGTACTTCTATTCATGTTATATGAAAGCAATTCCTCCCTAGGTTTATTTATAGCAGCTGTTTCAGCTATCTGAATTACATTTTCCGGATAGCCTCTACTTCTGAATCTGCTGTCAAATTCCATAGCTCTTTTGTCAAACAATACTTCATCACCACAACTGTACTTAATATGATAATATTGGCTTTTTGGAACACTGATTTTGGTATGCAAGGGATGACAGCTACTAAAGTGCAGGAGGGAATTTTGGTCTGTCTCCTTGCGGAACAGATCTGCTACAATCCTATTATCCTGCTTTTTTATGTTTGCCAGGAAATCAATATTCTGAAGATCTGCATGTCCAGTAAACTTCAGATTCTCATTACTGTTCTCTAGTTATTGAATAAATTCATCAAGTTCCACACACGTATGCCTTTTCAGACCAAAAATAAATCGTCGATGAAACACATATAGGTGTATTTTTTCATAGAAAGGATTTTTATCTGATGACAAAATGAATTCTAAAATCTGCATAGGTTCTATCTCCAGGGCATCACTCTCAGGCGAGATAACTGCATAAAGTGTAAAATGAAGTGAGTGATTCCTTGGGTTAGCATTCCCTATTTTCAGGCATGACCTGGGAGAGTACAAGCAGTAAAACACCACACATTCACAGGAGTTACAATGAATGTAATGCAAAGAAAAGAATATAATTAAGACTAGATGATTCAAAGAATGTCACACAGTGTTTCAGGCTGAGACGTATAACACAAGACAGTAAAAATATACAGGTGTACAGGGAATACATACAAAGTGTATTACAAGAACCCCATCCCCTTCTCTAGTTTTATTTATGTATTTGGTTTTCGATAACGGGGTAGGTGCAGTAGACAAAAATATGCCTATTTTCAGGCATGACCTGGGAGAGTACAGTTACAAACAATTGTGAATACAATACAGTCAAGAAGATAATGACGTTAAAAATGTAATGGGTAGGCCGGCCCGTCACGCAGCGGTTGGATTTCTGCTTGCGACGCCAGAGACCCGGGTTCGGGAATGGACTCGGGTGCTGGAGGGCCAGCCGGGGAGAGAAGGCTGAAGCGTTGAATGACTGCCTCCCTTCTCTCAGGGGGAGGGCAGGGACGCGACCCGGTGATTGCTGACCTCTGGTGGAAGCCGTGGGCTTGGCAATACGCTGGGTCCCACAATTCAATGGGGCATGGCGAACACTGGTGTAAGCCTGATGTTAATGGCACGTCACATCCCTGGGGAGCAAACAGAAAAGAGCCCCAAGGCCGACCAGATGATGGCCGCCAGCTGCCATTGCTGCGAGACCCTGGGCAGTGTACAAACCACCTTAGCAGCACCCGGGGCAAGTATGGTACTGGCCACCCTCCTGGTGCCTTCCCTCTCAGAGAAGGGGGACCCACCCAGCAAAGGGTTACGTCTGAGGGTTACCTGGGGGCTGCAATATAGGGTGAAGAGGTGGCTGTAGCGGGGCAGTGCAGCACGAAGGGCATAGGAGGGCCTGAAGGAGAGGCCAGCCCGGAACTGGGGGAGCAAAAAAAAAAAAGTTATGTAATGGGTGGACTTCCGGTAACGTCACCGACTGAGATGGCTGAATGATCTAGGGACACCTCTCGTCTCCCCTTCACAACAGTCACAAACCAGTATTTAAATATCATTTTCAGGTTAAACAACCAGACCCAATTGTAAGACCACCATGGGGAAGAAAATGGGTTTAAAGAACAAGGAAGTCATGGTGGATCGCTCTGATTAGTACTTGATTGAATTGGGAAGCGAGGTCTCCTCTCAAACTAGAACAGTTCAAGCAGGCTCCTCGGCACATCCGAAAAAGAAAAAAACAGACTTTGTACTAACAGAATTAAGAGCCTTCCAAACGGAGGCACAGGGCAACCCTAAGCCAAATATAAAACGATGTCTCCGATCTGCAACATAAAACAGCAGACCATGCCAGTCCAGTGGCACTGAGGGTTGAGACAATGGACGTCACACCTTGTACTACACTGGCGACCCAGGTTCGGGAACAACCTCGGGTCACCAGGGTGCCTGCATGGGAGGGTGGAGGGTGGGAGCAGAATTGAGCGTTGGCTCTCCTCTCCAAAGTAAGGGGTGGGGTCACCCGCCCATTGTCCCACCATCACTGAATGGAGGTTCGGTGCCGGCGCAGGTGGTCAACAACGTGACTGGAAGGGAGGGGCATCCCGAACGGTGTGCGCATGTGCCTCCACATGCACGTGCTACGTCAGGGACGCATGGGTGTAGGGGTCGGGAGATAATCCGCAAAAACCCAGAAATTACATATGAAAAAACAAAACAGCAGACCATGAACAAGCTATCTTGGACCTTGACACAAGGGCAGATGATACTGACAGATTGCTTTTGGAGGACTACAAGAAAATCGAAGTACTCACAGATAACAATGAAGACCTGGAGGGACACTCCAGATGAAAAAATATCCATTTTTATGGCTTCAGAAAAGCGGCAGAGGGAGCTGACGTCTACGATTTCCTTAAAAAGTTCTTTCAGCACCAACCTGACTTGCCTTCAGATTTCCCACTAGACACAGAGCGGGTGCACCGTGCGTTGGGTCTGGCCCCCCCCTGAATAATTACCAACAGAGACCCAGGTCTATAGTGCTTCAGTTCCTATCATTTACCACAAAGCAGAAAATAATGACAGAGCTGTGGAAGAAAAAAGTGATTTTATTTGGAAGGAACAAGGATCTACGCAGATGACTATTCACCCACTGTGATGGAACAACGAAGAAGACTCGGCCCCATCACAGCCCTTTTAAAGGAAAAGCAGCTATGGTTCCACACACCATTCCCTGCAAGAATCCAGATTTATTTCCAGAAGGAACAGTAACACATGAGAATCCAGACATAGTGATAGCCTAACTCAGCAAAAAAAGACTGCACCCAGGTCGGGAACAGAGACAAAATCCACGGCAGAACACAAGGCCCCAGCCCTTGATGAGCCTCCCAGTGGACCTACGTGACAGAAAACAACAAGCGACAGAGACCTTAAGAGATATCCAAGATCTATTAAAATATTTTTCCAAAGCCTGACTTTATTTACCTGAATTGCTAACTCCTGGTGTCTATCTTTTCTCGTTCTAGGCCACAGAGAAGGAGAACGTTTCTGAAGGAGATGAATCCACACTTAACTTTGCATGGGTTGGACTGCATGTTGGGGTTGTTGCATCACAATTCTTTTCTCCCCGGTCAGTTAATAAAAAATCCTAAATAAAGCAGTGGACACAGGTAAGCTACTCTAGTTACCTAAACAGGATGGAGATCTGATGGCTGGTGGTTTTCCTTGACCTCAGAGCAGAGACACCAACCTTAGATGGGGGGGGGGTGAGCTCCGTGCTCTCTTATTTTCCCCTTTCTCTGTCTGTAACACTGTGGAGGGTGAACGAACTGTGATAGTGGCGTAATGGTGACAGCATCTTAACAGGATATTTAAAAGAGAAGTCGCTCCTGGCAGAAGGTAAAAACCCTAGCGATGCACTTCCACGTTGAATGAAACGCTCCTTAAGTCCAGATAAGGGAAAACGCTGCAAAGTAAATATAGACATGATCAGGTATTGCAGAGTATGGGCTGGAGGCCCCTTCCCACCCTGGGGGATTGAGGGGGATTAGTAGTACACAGATCCAGAGATTTCTTAACGTCATCCTTAGTTTAACTAATTATTGAAAGCCCCCCGACATCAGCAATATGGATATACAGAAGCAGATGGGTTGTAGGCTTACTTTGGTTTTGGATGGCTTGCAAGAATGAAAGCTGTCCTCTCGCTGTAGCAGCTGGGGGGGGAGAAGACAAAGGGAGGAAGGCAAAAAACAAGGGGGTTACAGACACAGATGGGGAAAGCCCAATCTAGCATGACACTAATAAATCATGAAATCTTATGGTATAGCAGAATAAAAGATCATCATTTTTTTTTTTAACAAAAGCGAAATGAAACAGTAGGAGAGGTATAAACAAATGATCCTCTACTTAAGATAACCCTCTACTCAGAACTGTCCCATCTCTCTCAAATGATGGTCGGACGTCCAAGCTGCAATATGACTGGATTGGGGGGGGGTGCACTGGACCCTCAGGGACCCTGAACAAAGCGCTCCTCTTTCTCACTCCAGACCTCTCCCTCTGATCTCTTTTCTCCCCTACTATACTTACTCTCCCCAGGTACCACCTCCTCCCTAAAAAATAATAACAACAGATAATTGGGACCTTTGCTGGTAATTAAATCAGACTCCCACAGACGGATGATAATAGGGGGAGGTAGGATGAGGGGGTGCCCCACTGCTCGACACCTACTTGGGCTGTGAATGGAAATCTAGTGCGGATGGGGGGAGCTTCGGGGGTGGGAGCAGCGTGGATGTCCGACCAACCTTACCTTTGTGAAGATACTAAAGGGATTATAACAGAGAGGGAAGTACTGAAATGTCATGAATATGACCTTCCCTCTCCCCTCCCTCTCAACCGAGAGAAGAGGGGATATGCACAAAACAAGGTATATCGAGTAAAATTGCTGGGAGTAAACATAGGATTTGTTGGAAAAACGCTGTCAACTCTTTTTGCATCATGTTATTTTTAAGTGGAAGATCCACATTTTCTGGTTGCTTGCTCTCCCTGAAACTAATTTGTGTTGCTGGCTGTCTTGTCTGCCTCCCTGCTTTTGGGAACTGAGATGTTTGGTGATGTGTGCCTGTACCTGTCCTTGTTTAGCTTTAAATCATTGGAGTGCTATTGCAATGTGCTTCCTGGGCACTGGGAGTGTCCTCGGGCAATGCGACCATTCGTGATGCCATGATCTCCCCTGTTCCTACTGCACGGAGAGTGGCTGGGTTGTATTAGGGATGCTCCTGGGTCTGGGGGGGGGGGTGCGGTGGGAATTGATCGTGAGGTAAGGGCAGACATTTTTTGATGCGACAGCCCCAGTGCTATAGGCACTCAGTTTTTCACTTTCTAGGAGACAGGGGGATCTGGGTTGGGCTGCTGGCAACACTGACAGTCTCTATGGGATATGAACAATCATGAAATGTGTTTTTTGAACTGGGGACACTGTGAGACTTGGGAAGGTTGGTGGGGTCCCTTTAACAAAAATTCTGGAATATTTGTAATAAAGGGTATTAGAAAGAAGGCCCTATGTCTAACTTTGTCCTCACAACTACACCTTGAGCTCGGCAAACAGTACAACCCAAAGGGAGATACAGGGGAGTAATAGGTGACGCCAGCCTATACGTAGACATATATAAATAAAACTTTGATTACCTTCTGTACCATAATGTCGGTGACCATCCCTCTCACTTTACCTTTACTCCACGGGGAGGATTTATCCACCCTTAGGAGGACTAAACCCTCAATACATCACTACCACATGAGCTGGTAGTATTTTCTCTCCTCCCAAAGTATTCTACTCAGGTAATTGTGACCTAGATAAGGCTCTGGCCTACTGTATATTGTTCACCTCAATAATGCGATGTAATCTGCTAGGTAATATATCACTGCTATATTTATATATTAACATGTCGCATGCCATATGCTATATCTGTACTAACTGTGTATCATACTAGTCCTGTAACTCCCAGGTCGCCCCTGAAAAAGGGACCTCCGGGGCCCAGTGGGTCTACCAGGTCATCAAAAGTCAATAAATAAATAAATAAACTGAGTTTAATTGTTCTCCTTCTCGTGTCCTTCACCTCAACTCAAGGAGAGTTTACATGGAGAACTAGGGAACCACGAAGATGGTTCCCTGACCTTGGAAGTCATATTCCTCCACTCCACACAGAGGAAGAGAGCTGGATACTCTCTCTTTCAGAAACCTGGGTCCTCACTCACCTGCACTTGAGCACAGCATGGGGGAATTGAGGAAAGGTTACATCAGCCCAAATGTAAATATGTGTTATGCGTTTAGCTACCTGTTGTGCCAAAAAAATATATGTTATCTTGCTACTTGTTAAATGTTTATATACTTGTTATAATTGCTTAACACAAATAGAGATGTATAAACAAAATGTAACATTACACACAGTATTAGTAGATGAAGAACTAGAGATAAAGAGGAAAAGGGATCTAGAACAACAAGAGATATATAAAAAAGATCTATCCTATAGGATAACCGAAAGGGAATCACTAGAAAAGGAACCACGTCAGGTGGATCACCAGAAGTGAAACTATACTATACTTCCAGATCTATGGCCAGTTTAACACCAACAACTCCTAAAATGTGAATGGACCAAATAATCCAGTAAAAAGAAGTAAAGTATTTGCTTCAATTAAAAAAAGCGCCCAACTTTTGTCTTGTTTCAAGAAACCTATCACAAACAGAACACAATAAAGTAATGGGATTTGGGTATTCCTTGGTAGTAGCTTCTAGGTATGGCAAGGGAAAGCATATGGGCACAGTCATTCTGATTCCAAAGACAACATTATTTAAGATTGAAACTAAATATTAGGACCCCCAAGGACACCTGGCAATAGTCACAGGACAATACATGGGAAAAACAATAATATTAGTAAGTATATCTTCCCCCCTGGAAATGAAACTACAACAGCCAATTCCCTACTAGGGAAAATTATACAACACCAGAAAGGGATAATTTTAATAGGGGAAGATCACAATATGACCCAATGGATTCCACTAGAACTGCCCAACATAGACAAACAAACACTACTAAACAAAGCAAAAGGCTATTTAAACAATACGAATGGCTGGACACCGGGGCTACTTACACCCTTCAAACATAGAATATACCCATTACTCATGCCCACATAAAATATACAACCGCATTGACTATATTCATATTTCCAAAGAACATGCATATCTAGCCACAAAGTGTAACATATTGCCTATCTATCGCTCTGATCATGCACCAATCATGCTGACTCTGAGATGGTGCACACAGAGCCCTAACACTTTGTGGCGGTTCAATAATTCGCTATTAAACCTAGAAGAATTCACCAACCCGGTAGCACTGAGGGTTGAGGCGCTGGACGCCACACCTCACACCATGCCGGTGACCCAGGTTCGGGAGCGAACTTGGACCACCGGGGGTTAGCCAAGGGGAGACAGGCTGGAATGTCTGGCGACAGCTCGCCTTCTCCGGGGGAGGAAGGGTTCTTCAACCCGGCAAGTGGCGACCCCTGGTGGAGGCTGGGGGGCATGACGGCAAGCTGGGGTCCCGGGGTCTTGACTGGTCAAGGGCATAGGTCAGCGACCAATCAGCCACAGGGGCTACTCCTTCGAGGAAGGAGGGGGAGGGACGTTGTTAACGTTGGCGCTCGCCCCTTGACATACGGGCCCGCAACATCCCATAGAAAAAGCGAAAAACACCCCCACTGTAGCCGAGAAGATGGAGCACCAAGCCTGGGGTCTCGATGTGCTGGTGCCTGCCTGCAGCCTCTGGACCCTGACACATGCAAGATTCGGGGGTCCGCCCCTACCCTGACCCCGCCCGGGGGGCATCTGAGGCAGGATGGAGGGACCAAGACTAGCAGGTAAGGCATTGGCAGAGACAGGCTTGATTGGTGACTCACGATGGTGCGGCTCCAGTGGGGACGGCGGGCGGGGATAAGTAGAACTTTGAAAAAAAAAAAAAAATAGAAGAATTCAAGACATTAGTACAAGACAAAATGGAAATCATAATAAGCGAAAATATAATGCAGGACATCACCCCAAGTATCTTATGGGATACAGTAAAAACAGTTCTAAGGGGGGAATTATAAGTTTTTCCTCTCGACTAAAAAAGACAGAAGAAAAATTAGATCAATTGCAAAAACAACTGGCAGAAATCCAAAAACAACATATGCAAGGAGATAGGGAAGCAAGCCCCACCCTCAAATTCCTACAACAAGGAATCCAAAAAATACTGAACAACCGGACTGAGATGGCACTAAGATTTCTTAGAAATATTATGATTTGGAGGGGGGGGTGTCAAGGGCATCCAGAGTCCTAGCATACCGTATTAGAAAAAAATAATGGAAACTGTAGTAACACAGATCCGTGACCCAAAAACAAATCTCAAATTTTATTTATTTAATTTTGGTGACTGGGTAAGTCCACTGAGACAACTGCAGGCCCCTTTTTCAGGGACAACCTGGAAGAGGTAGAAAACAATGCAGTAAGAACAGAAATAAGTTATACAAGGTATAGAAGTAAGGTTGTAGTTAAATATGCAGTTCAAGGTACATAAATGATACAAAGCATAGGTAAGACAATATCAAATAAGGAAACATTATATACAACAGCCTCAAAACCTGACAGGCAGTCTAGTACAGAGTAAAAGTAACAGCGTGCTGAGGCAAGCTACCCGGAGAGTTAAGCATTATTACAGACCCTAAAAAAATCTTAGAAGTATTCCGGACATACTATGAGTCACTCTATACCCCAGAAAAGGACACAGAGCCTAATAAAATCAGAACCTTCCTAGAAAAAATAAAACTACCAATCCTATCACAGACAACTATCGAACAATTAGAAGCACCCATTTCGTCTGAAAAAATAATGACGACAATCAAAAACTTAAAAAATAACAAAAGTCCGGGTCCGGATGGGTATACGGGCGAATTTTATAACATTTTTACTGAAGACATTAGATTTTGCTCTCTTCTGTCTCCAGCTGGGTACTAGAGGGAGAGAGCATACCTCTATTGTGGCACTTAGCCACAATATCAGCAATATTAAAGCCAAACAAGGACAGTGCACAATATCCTTCCTACAGACCAATATCTGTGCTTAATATTGATTATAAAATTTACATCATCATTTTAGCACAGAGGTTGGATTGCATACTACCACCATTGGTCCAGCAAAAACAGACAGGATTTGTCAAGGAGAGACAGTCACAAGATAACATCAAAAGGACCTTACATGTCTTACATCAGGCAAGGGAAAGGAAAATCCCGCTTCTTCTCTTAAGTGTTGATGTGGAGAAGGCATTTGACAGGGTGACATCGAATGTTATGTATGTGACCCTGTCAAAAATGGGATTCCCAATTTCCTTCATAACAATACTAAGGAACATATACTCCACACCACAGGCATACATAAAGATCAATGGCCAAATCTCCCCAAGAGTTAACCTACATAGAGGAACTAGACAGGGGTGTCCTCTCTCTCCACTACTCTTTGCACTTTATTTGGAACCCCTAGCACAAGTCCTAAGACAACATCCGCAAATTTGGGGTATGGAAATAGGAGGTCAACATCATAGATTCACCCTATATGCAGACGACCTGTTAATATATTTAACATCGCCAGAGGAATCCCTACCACATCTCTGGGATCTGCTCCAGAAATTTGGAGAATGTGTCGGATGCAAAATTAACAAAACAAAAATGGAAGCCCTTAAAATGAATTATTCCTCTTTGCCCCAAGTAGTACACACTTTTCATTTTAGATGGGATCTGCCAACATTAAGATATCTGGTGGTTAAACTATCAACACAACTAGAAAACACATGCCCATTAAATTACTGTATAATTCAATCACCCAAGATACACAAGAAGATGTAAATAGATGGAAAGCTATCAATTTACCACTGATACAAAAAATTGACAGCATTATTTATTTATTAGAATTTTGGTAACTGGGTAAGTCCACTGAGACCATGCAGTCCCTTTTTCAGTGATGACCTGGGTGCAAAGGTGAACACAGTACAATAGATAAATACAATAATAATATGCAGGATACAGACAGATTTAACAATGTTGCAAAAATTATTACAGTGGAAAGCCAGGTAAGTAACTTAAAACAGATCAGGCATTAAGCATATATAAATAAACAGATAAGTAATATTATACAATGGCAAGAAAATTTCCTGGACTCTGATTGGTCAGTGTGTGCCTGAGACAGTGAGGATATTACACAATAACATCACTGTGTTGATTTTTTGGAGGATAATATTGATTTTTTTTTTCAGAAACAAAGATATACTGCCTCACTAAAAATCTACTAAAAACATTTTTATTTTTGTTTTGTATAACATCGAGCCATTGTATAATTGCAATAAGGCACTCCAAGGTGTGTGTTATCGTGTAATAACATCACTCCTAGGGTGGTGAAGCACTCGGCTTCACCTCGTGCTTCAACCCACCCCAGAAGTGACATTATTACATGATAACACACACCTTGTCGTGCCTTATTGCTAAATTATATATATATATATATATATATATATATATACACACACACACACAGCAGGAACACAAGAGCAGGTGGATTACAAGATACATCTATTAGAGTAACATAAACTAGGCATTAATGACTCTATAAGGGTTATTTAAAGCAATTGCAGAGGAGGGGGGTTAGTAGGAAAGAGGTAAGCTCTTTTCTAAAGGAGGATAGGGTGGGGCAGGAGAGTAAGTTGGGGGGAGAGAATTCCAAGCAGAGGGAGCCGAGAAGGCAAATGAGCGCTTACCCGATAGACGGTGCATCTTCTGGATTGCTAACAAGGGTAAGGAAGTAGAGCCAAGCGTGCGTGAGGGTGTTTTTTTGTAAACGATTCCTCTTAGGCAAGGGGGATTAAAGAGCTTGGTAAGTTTGAATACAAGGCATAAGGTGTGAAACTGTAACCTTGAGTCGTGGGTAGGCCATTGAAGAGAATACAGGGCCTCACAGTGGTGCTTTCTGGAGTCCGCTCCAAGGGCAAAACATCCAGTCCTAAGATAGAGTTGATGCACCTGTGCAAGAGAAGAGGACTGGGCAGAGAGAAGTAGACGGGCATGAATATTTTACCTAAAATGTTACATCTAGCTCAGACTCTACCAATAACGCCTGCAGGATCTCAGTTCAGGCAATGGGATAGATATATCTCACAATTCATATGGGGGAGTGGTCACATCCATGACTAAAATATGCTACACTTCAATTACTAAAAATAAAAGGTGGGTTAGCGCTACTACATTTAGAGAGATACCAACAAGTGGCACAAATCCATACAGCTTTATATTGGATTGCACCAAATTATTCAGCATTGTGGAAGGATTTGGAACTAGTAGAAGAAGATTTATTGCCAGTCACTAAACAATTACTAGCAAACAGAGATCCCCTGATAGACCAGAATGTAAAGAATCCATTTAGTGTACGTCTAATACACTGAAACACTAGAATAAATTACTAATGCATCCAAAACTAAAACCCTATAGATATCTAATAACTCCACTGGCATATAACAAGAATTTTTCACCACCTAAATTAGACCGTACATATAGACAATGGGGAAAGACTAGGACTCATAGTACCCTGTCAGTTTAAAACAAAAAGCAGACTTTATAGACTTCCCAACATTAGCTGCTAAATTTGAGCTGCGACCATCAGATACATATAGATACTCACAAATAAAGGCGTACATAAAAAAGGCTGAGAAGAAATTCCCCCAAGATCAACCTATTCCAGACATTATAAATCTAATTCAAACAATACTGATAGGAGACCCGATGAATTAGCTAATTTCCAGAATATACCGAGGACTAATTGACATAGTAGGAAACCACTCCATGGATTATGTCAGACTAAAATGGCAGGAGGATCTAGACATAGAAATCACTGTAACCCAATAGAATAACTATACAAGATATACCCATCAGCAAACCTCCTCCTATACATGAAAAGAATTTTCCTGGAAAAATATAATCCGTTTTTCCTAAACTCCAACACAACAAAACAAATATGACATTAGGATATCTCCACAATGCTGGAGAGAATGTGGAGTACCCAGAGCCAGTCACGCTCATATCTTTTGGTTATATCCTAGAGTACAACATTTTGGGGCAAATATGCAACAGGAATGGAAGGACATCTTCTCACCTAATTTGAATCTCACAGAAAGAATTATAATGTTTCTAGATATGCCAGAAGAATACAGAATAATAAATGTCAGGAAATTTCTAACAATATGTATACTTGCAGCCAAAAAGACCATTACAAAAAAAATGGTTAACTAACAAGATGCTGACAATAGAAATGTGGGATGGTGTAATGAGGGATATCTACAATATGGAAAGATTAACAGCCAAAATAGCCCAAAATCTACCAAAATTTCAGATACTATGGAGAAGATGGGAGATATATGAATTGAACAAATACAATGATTTTGTACCATGAATATAAAGCATATTACCAAGTATAAATTAAGTTTATGCTAAGTCATACAAAATCTGTATTCATACCTATCATAGATTATGATAACAATGCAGCACTGTTCGTTTATTTGTTATTGTACAGTTTGTATTTAAAATTTGAAAACTAAATAAGAAATTTAAAAAAATATAATGGGTATCTAGTTTCAATGCACAAGCAGTCAAATACTGAAAAAAGTGAATGGATCTGTGTAGTCAGGAAAAATCAGTACAATAGTGACAGATATAGCAACAAAAAATGAATTTAACAGAAGGTGCAGTATCACAAAATAATTTAGAACAGACGGTGCATCATCCATAAGTGCAGCAGATATGTACGCAGCTACAGAAAACACTGATCAGACATCAAAAGTATGGTGGTCATAGAGGCAAAAAAAAGGTACAAGAGGCAGAGACAACAAGCGGTAGAGTAGCTTCTTTTTGGAACAGGCATGAGAGGGGGGAGAGCCTGAGGGCTACCAGAAGGGAGTTCAAGTAACTAGGAGTAAAGTGTGAGAAGGCCTGAAGTCCCATGTTGGTCATGCACCTGGGAACAGCTAGTAGGGACTGATCACCCGAGTGGAGGGGTAAGCCATGTCAGGGGTTGTTAGCAGAGAGGCTAAGAGGAGGGAACTCCATTTCTAATCATTTTGTCAGTAAGGGCGTACAGAGCAAAAGAGTGACTAGCTTCAGGAGATAACCAGTTTAGCCCAGAGCAGAGCTGACAGTGGTGGGCAAGACAGAGACCAGAGCAAAATAACAGATGTTATTGTATGTAGTGTCCCATTTATGTAGGTTTGCTTTGGAGGCACATGAGCAGGTAACAGAGTCATAGGTAAAGCTGGGACAAAGGATGCCCTAAACAGTGGCATTCAGTCAGAGGGCGTAAAGGCATACTTGGTTCTAAAGGCCAGGCCAAGCTTGCTGTTTACGGTTTTACAAATATTAGAGATGTGCTAAGCAAAATCAAAAGAAGGGTCAAGGATTATACCAAGGTATCTGAAGCAACTAATATTTTCAAAGAGGGCACCATCAATACTGGAGATAGCTAGCTGTCCAGTATACTTTTTCTGTCTGAGAGCTGAGACGAACAACACTGAGTGAGATTTACTAGCACTAATAGTTTGCTTTGGGAGTGCCAGGAGTGGATCTTACGAAAATCAGACATTAGGTTAGAATTAAAGGTCAACCCAGGTTTTTGGAGGTAGTATAGAATACCAGGTCATCAGCATAGAGCAGAGAGGAGCAAGATACGGGGTTCGGGGAGAGATCATTCATAAACATAGTGAAAAGAAGGGGATCCAAGATAGATCCTTCAGGAACCCCAATATTTATTGTGGAGTGGTCAGAAACAGTTGAATTAAACTTAACAAGCTGTTGTCTATTATGGAGGTAGCTGTCATACCAGGAAACTACATCAGAGGAGATGCCCAGGGATAGCATTTTGGTCTTTAGTAGTGAATGGTTAACTAGATCAAAGGCCTTATAGTAAGGTCAGTGCACACTGCCATCGAGAATAGATCTTTGCCCATCGCAACTTTGGTGTTATTTGTACAATAAATTGGATCAGCGCTGTGGTGGTACTGTGTCCTGTTCTAAACCCATGTTGGGCATTGGAGAGTAGGTTATGATCAAGCAGACAGTTAATGGTTTGGACTGAAACAAGCTTCTCCAATACTTTACTCAGAACTGAATGGATAGCTATGGGATGATAATTAGTGATAGATTTGGGGTCACCTTTCTTGAAAACAGGGACAATGTTGGCAATCTTCTAGACTTCGGGAACAACCCCAGAGCACAGCGACAGATGATAAATTCCAGCCAGAGGGAGAGATAAGTAGGGGGAGGCCATTCTTAGCAATCTGGGTTTGAGGCCACTGGAGCTTACACTACTGCAGACACAGACAGAGTTCAGTAGATGACACACCTCCAGGTTAGTGACTGTATGCAGGTAGAAATGGGAGAAGGGGGCAGGAGTGTCCATGGGGATGAAGAGGGTGGATGCAAAGGCAGAACAGGTCTGAGAAGTGGTGGTTAAAAGCATTGGCAATAATGACAGGGTTATCACAGCGAATGCCATCAAACACCATATCATTAGCAAAGCAGTTTGTTTTGGTAGTTCAGGGCATTTTCCATTTTTTGTCAGTATGCAGTAACCCAATCCAGAACTTCGAAGTCCAGGTCAGATCACAAAAATTGGCAACTCTAAAGTCAGTTACAGACCCTCCCTTTCTCTCTGAGCAACCCAATTTGTGGCACTATCGGAAACAGGAATCCGACTGGCACAGTTCCATGTGAGTACCCCCTCTTCTGGGTACCTGGTGTCCACCTTCAAAACTCTGAAAATGTTTGCATTTATTATCTATTTTCTAATTAAATTGGGTCTTTTGAGCTTCTTAGTAAATGTAAGGTGCAATCGGGTCACTATGACATCACCGGTGGCCCAGGAGCAGAGACTGATGGATGTGTTTCAGGATGCCTTCCTGATCCAGCAGGTAGGGGAACCTACTAGGGAGGGGAGGATACTAGACGTTGCCCTTGCAGACAGTGACCAGATAAGGGGTTTGGATGTGTATAGCCCACTGGCAGGTGGCAACCATGCCACAGTCTGGTTTCTGCTGTGTCTAGGGAGGAGGATAAATGCTCTAATACAGTAGTAGTGGATTTCAGGGGAGCAGACTTTGGGGACATGGGCAGGATTCTACGGGGGAGTTTGGACAGGATTAGGCCAGACATGGATGCTAGTAGCTTGTGGGAGACCATTAAGAAAGGGGTGCAGAAGGCTACTAGCTCATGTACAAAGGTAAGGGGTAAGAATGGTAGAGCCAACAAGCCATGCTGGTGGACCAGGGAGGTGCAAGAGGCAGTGAGGGATAAAGGCTGCCATGCATGTTTTAAGCACTCTGGGGGGTAGGGAGAGGGGCGACTGCGGGTTGACAGCAGGGTCACCAGGGTGGCGAGGGAGCCAAGGCGGATGGAGCATAACCTGGCAAGGGACATCTGGGGGGGGAAGGGATTCTACAGATACATAGGAGAGAAGAGAAAAGGGAAGGCACAGATCTCCAGGATTAAGACTAGGGAGGGATGGGCTCAGTAGGTGGGGGATCAGGCAGAGGTGCTTAATGAGTACTTCGCCTCGATATTTATGGAGGGAGACAGGGGATCCATTCAGCCTGAGGGGAGGGTGGGGGAGATAGATGAGCGGAGAGGTCAGATGGAGTCGAGAGGACCGGAAGAGGCTGGTGCACCGAATGGGCCAGACCTAGAAGGGGACAGGTGCTTAATTGAGGGGGCAGATTGGGAGGGAAAAATCAGAGGACAGGGTGAAGGAGGCCCTTTGGGTGCTAAAAACTGACAAGGCACTGGAACTGGATGGGCTGCATCCAAGGGTTCTGAAGGAACTGGCGAACTAGCAGCTCCACTAGCTGCACTCTTCAATGCCTCTCTGCAGACAGGATGGGTGCCTCAAGACTGGAGGGTGGCTCATGTGGTGCCTATCCACAAAGGGGGGGTCTAGGGAGGAGATGAGAAACTACAGGCCTGTCAGCCTAATGTCTGTGGCAGGCAAACTAATGGAAGGCATCATCAAGGAGAAGCTCGGGAGGCAACTGGAAAGGTTGGGGCACATCAATGACAAACAGTATGGTTTTGTCCCGGGGAGATCATGTCAGATCAACCTCACTGATTTTTACGACTGGGTGATGGGGACCCTGGACTGACAAAGACCGGCGGACGTCCTATTCCTGGATTTCAGTAAGGTGTTCGACTCGGTACCCCATAACAGGTTGTTAACAAAGCTGGGGGATGGGGGTGGGAGGACAGCTGCTTAGATGGGTAGAAAATTGGCTAACAGGGTGAACACAGAGGGTAGTGGTTGGTGGGATAGTCTCCTCCCCTAGGAAGGTCCTCAGTGGGGTTCCCCATGGGGCTAGGAGTAGGATGAGCCTCTTCACGGATGACTCAAAACTGGGAGCACTGGCGGATGGGGATGAAGTGAGAGAGACAGTCCAGAGGGACCTAGATACCCTGGAGGGGTGGTCAAGGAGGTGGGGACTGAGGTTTAATCCAGGGAAGTGTAGGGTGCTGCATCTGGGGGTCAGAAACCCAGGTCATGTATACACCCTGGGGGGGTCTCACTGCAAGCCACATCGAGTGAAAGGGACCTGGGGGTGGTGGTAGACATCAAAATGAACAACACTGAAAACTGCAGAAGAACTGCAGCAAAAGCAAACAGGATTCTGGGCTGCATAGCCAGGGGAATTACAGCCAGGAGGGGGGAAGGAGGTGATCCTTCCTCTGTATAACGCCTTGGTCAGGCCGCATTTCGAGTACTGCATGCAGTTCTGGAGACCTCACCTCATGAAGGACATAGCACTGCTGGAGAGGGTCCAGAGGAGGCAAACAGGATGATTCAGTGCATGAGTGAAAGAACCAATGAGGAAAGGCTGGAAGAACTTGGGCTGTACTCACTGGATGAGAGAAGAGACAGGGGGACATGATAGGGGTCTTCAAATATGTGAAAGGGATAAACAGGGGCGGAGCCCAAGAAATGTTCAGGCTAAAGAAAGGGGGCACAACCAGGGGGCATGAATGGAAGCTGGAGGGGGGAAATTACAGGGGAGAATGTAGAATGCATTACTTCACTGAGAGGGTGGTGGGACCATGGAATGCACTGCCCAGAAGTCTGGTGGAGGAGGACACAGTGGAAGGCTTCAAGAGGGGGTGGAACAGGTGCATGGGTAAACTGAAGTCGAGGATGACGCTCTCAGGTGCTGGGGGTGGGACAGCAAGCGCCTAATAGGGGCTGGCTACCGAGCAAACACAAAAGACCATCAGGCCTATTCTGTTGGCTTTTAGTATACTAGTATGTAATGTGGATGATTATTTAAAGTATTATATGAATAAATAAATTTCACAATATCATAATATCGCAGTCAAGACCACTGCATGAGGTGGCTTGACTTGTGAGGGCACTTTAGATCACATTTTTAATTTATTTTTGGGCTCTACAGGGTAACCTTAGCCTTGGGGGAGGAGTTGCGAACTTCCGGTCAGCTACTGTACTTACAAAAGCAGTCAGAAGAGTGGCGGGCGAGAGCACCGGTGTGGTTCGTGCCAGGTCATGCGCAGAGACACGCGCGTCTCAGTGCGCGTCGGCTGTGTCCACGGTGGACGCAAGGAACAAGGGGAAAGCGTTTGATTTCTGTTAGAGTAAGGGGCTGCTTGGATACACAACTTAAAACTAGGAAAAGAAGGTACAATATGGATTCTCGATTTACCAAGTGCATAAATTGTTTAATGTTTGTACAGGAATTAGGAAACATAGAGGAATACGAATGTAGTAAATGTGTGTTGATAGGAGAACTATTGCAAGAAATAAATGAATTAAGAAATAGATAGGAAACTAAGCATGACATAGAGACGCTTGAGAAATTTATTGATACTATTACTAGTGATTTGGGTGCTGAAACGGAAACGCTGGAAGAGGAGGGGAAAGCTGGGCCACAATTAAAAACAATAAGGGCAAACGTAGAGGTAACCAAGTATATAATGTTGCACCTCTGGAACTGAAAATTTCCTTTTCAGTCCTGAACATGGACCAGGCCCAGGAAATTAGTGATGGATGTCCCATGGAAATTGATAAAAGGGATAATGAATCTTCAGTTTTAACATCTACTAAACCCCAGCATAGGGAACAGGCCCAGAAAATTAGCGATGGATGTCCCATGGAAATTGACAAAAGAGAAATTAAATCTCCAGTTCTAACATTTACCAAACCTCAGCAATTGAATCTAAATTTAACGAGGGATAATGATACAGTTAACCACAATAGTCAGCAATTAGATTTAAAACCAAGGGAAATTATAGTATTAGGTGACTCTACAATAAGGGGTACTGATAAAATTGTATGTAAAGGAAGGAATAATAACACAATGGTTAGCATGTTTCCAGGAATAAAAATTCAAGAACTTAAACAAGAAATAGAGGGATGTATGGGACAAGTTAAACAACCATTGGTGATTCTTCAAATAGGAGTGAATGATATAAAGTCAAGTAAAAAAGGGACTATTTTAGATAATTATATTAACTTAATTCAGGAAGTGAATAAAATACACCACTGATATTACTGTATCTGGTATTCTACCTACTTATGGATTGCATCAACACATCAATCATGATATTTTCTCTACTAATTGTATGTTGCGTAAGTTATGCCTTGAACATAAAATAGGATTTATTGATACTGGCTGTATCTTTAAAAATGGATCATTATACAAGAACGATGGACTTCATTTAAACAAGATGGGTGAAAGAGTTCTAGGAAATACATATAATAAAATCATTGTGAAACATTTAAACTGGACAAAGTTGGGGGTTGGAAATGTACTAAGATAAATTCCACTACCAGTAAACAAAATTTTCAAAATAAAGATTTGGAACCAGTAAACTGTTTATTATCACATATGAGAAGTTTGGATGGCAAATTTGGTGAATTTAAACTTCTTATGAAGACTAAAAACATCAAAATAGCAATTCTTACGGAAACTTGGTGGGAGGAAGATGATACATGGGATAAAAACATATTAGGATTTAATATTTATCATAAATCCAGGATACACAGAAAGGGTGGTGGGGTAGCAATTTATGTGCATGAATCTATTTATAGTATGGAAACTCATGATGGTAAACTAAATATTGAACATTTATCTGTTAAAATCTTGCCTCAAAATGCTCCAAAAATTATGTTGAGAGCCATGTATCGTCCCCCTTCAACAAACAGGGAACAAGATGTAGAAATTCTAAATTATCTGGACCATATTGATTCAGCTGAAAATATTATCATAACAGGTGACTTTAATCTCCCAGATATAGACTGGGTAAACCAGACAACATCTAGTTTAAATGAAAGGAATTATTTAGAAAGCTTTAATCAACTGGGCCTGGATCAGCTAGTTCTAGAAAATACAAGATCTAATAATATTTTGGATCTTGTATTTTCAAATATGGGACACAGATTAAATGTCACCGAGGTTGGAACTCCAATCTCAAATAGTGACCATAACACTGTTTTTTTTCCAATTAAGTGAATTATCTACTCAACAGGGTAGTACTATAAATATTCCCAATTTTAAAAAAGCAGAATTTCATAAAATTAGACAGGCATTACTTTCTTGGGATTGGAAATCAGATTTCACTGGGTTAATGTTGGATAAAATGTGGAACATCTTAGTGGATAAAATTAGAGAGATTACAGATGTAAATATACCATATACAAGTAAAAATTCTAAATTGGGTGCTTCCCCTAAATGGATAACCTGTAAAATTAAAAGACAGATAAAAGAAAAACATAAAATGTACAGATTAGCAAAACTTGATACAAACCTAATGTCAAAGTATAAGGAACAGGTTAAATATGTAAATAAATTAATAAAACATGCCAAAACAAATGCTAAAATTAAATTAGTGACTAGCAGTAAAAATAACTATAAAGCATTTTATGCATACATAAATAACAAAAAAGGGAATAGACAAACAATAGGCCCCTTTAAGGATGACAGTGGCAACTTACTAAATGACAAGGAAATGGTTAAGGTACAAAATCAATATTTTGCTACTGTATTTAACCCCAAAGATACAGTAACAACTAATACTAAATACAATATAAAAAATTAAAAACTGATTAAAATTGATATAAAAGATGTGATGGATAGATTAAAGAGAGTTAAGATTAATAAATCCCCTGGACCAGACAATATACATCCTAGACTGATTTATGAAATAGCAGAGGAAATAGCTTATCCATTAACCTTTATTTTTCAAGAGACATTAGATAGAGGAGAAGTTGTTAGCAAATGGAGGGAAGCTCATGTGGTTCCCATCTTTAAAAGGGAAAGAAGGATTCCCCTGATAATTATAGATCAGTCAGCTTAACATCTACACTTGGGAAAATTTTGGAAAGCATAATAAAAGATCATATTCAAGACCACATGACTGTAAACGACCTTGTTGATCGTAGTCAACACGGGTTTACAAAGTCACGATCATGTCAAACTAACTTATTGAGTTCTTATGAAAAAGTTAGCAGTGTTTTGGATCATGGTAGGTCAGTGGATGTAATTCAGTTAGATTATTCAAAAGCTTTTGATAAATTACATGAAGAACTAATTAAATCCCTTCTTGTACTAAATATAAATGGGGTCCTTGTAAACTGGATAGCAGAATGGTTGGAGCATAGGAGGCAGAGAGTGGTGATTAATGGGTTGTTATCTGATTGGCTTTCTGTAACAAGTGGGGTCCCTCAGGGTTCAGTGTTGGGCCCCTGCCTGTTCAACATCTATATATCATCATTACAATATAATAAGGGAAATGTATGGATAACCAAGTTTGCCGATGACTGTACAGTGGGAGCAGTAATAGATTCACCCTCAGATTATATTGGACTTCAGGATGCGCTCAAATATATTGAGAAATGGACAGCAGATCATAAACTTAAACGAGGATAAATGTATTGTCCTACACATGGGCAAGAAGAATTTGGAATTTAATTACACTATCAATAACAAACAATTAAAACATGTGACACAGGAAAGGGATTTGGGTGTTTATTATACAAAATGACCTTTCTTTTACTGCCCATTGTGATCAAACTACAAAAAACTCTAATAGGGCTCTTAACTGTATTTTGAGACATACAGTAAGTAGAAGTAAAGAGGTTTTGGTCCCACTGTATAGATTGTTGGATAGAACTCACTTGGAGTACTGTTCCCAGGTTTGGGCCCCTTACTCTAAGGGTGAGCTAGCGAGAGTGGAGAGAGTGCAACAAAGGGCTACCTGATCAATAATGGGACTTAAAAATATGACATATGAGGAGAGGTTGGACAATTTGGATCTGTATTCCTTGGCTTATAGAAGATGGAGGGGTGATATGATTTTAGTCTATAGATCATTTCAAGATAATATCCTCAGAGAAGATTTAGGACTTGAATTATTTGTCAGAAATTACAATACAAGGGCTCATTGTAGACAAATTAAACAACAAAAGTGGAAATCACAAAAAAGAAAACAGTGGTTCAGTCAGAGGGTTGTTTCAAGGTGGAATTCTCTCCCTCATGATATAATTAGTAGTTCAACTTTAGAAATTTTTAAAGTAAGATTGGATGATTATAGTAGAACCAAGTTTTTAGTTTATTAATTAGTTCACTTGTTGATAAAACAATTTTTTGAAAGCAGTCAAGGATGAAAGTCTATATATGGTTTGTGACAACTATGAAACTATAATTTTTTTTGTCTCCTTAATCGATGAAAACATTTCAAAAAATGGTGCCTTTCTTTACTATTTTTTGTGACATTCTGGCACACACCCTGCTTTTTAAAACATAACTTGAAAACCATGACAATGACAGGACATCCAAATATGCAGCAAGAAAGTGCACAGGGATGTTGAAATGAATCCCTAAAATTTTGTAGTTCATTTTAAATTTTTTTTCCTATATTTAAAAATGTAACAACATATTGCATGTTACACCAGTTGTCAATCACGTCATCCGCAATACAAAAACAATTTTATTGTATTTAAAAATACTTGCTTGTGAACACTTGTGTGAACTGACCAAGGAATATGTAAAATATAAACAACCACACTGGTCTCCCTATTCATTATTGTCTCATTTATTTATTAATAAAACATAAAAGTATGTTTACCTCGTCGTCAAAATGTACTATTCGTTAATACTGGCTGTTGTTTTTCACCTGAATGTTCCATCCGGGTGTATCATGTATGCAAATTAGGGGCATGTTACCATAATTGGTGCACTATAAATCGTGATCGTGGGAATAACTATGGGAGTGTGAGATAAAGCATTTTGAGGTGTTGTCCAAACATCCCATGACAGTAACATGCGGCAGAATTTGGCAGCTGTAAAAAAAGACGGGAGGCAAATCAACAATTTCCAGATATAGATTTGTAGTACTCACTTTAATTGTCAATTCTGGGTTAGAATAGAGATAATGTCATTTTCTGTATATGCAAAACTTATTCATGCATGTGACATCAGATGTCACACATGTGACATGGACATTGTTAAACAGTCAAAAGTTACTATACTGTCACATGGATCAAATATAAAGAAATAAAAAGTATTCACTGGGCTTATTTCTGCGTTGTACTTTATTAAAGCACACATTGTTTAAAAAAGTGATGTCACACACAGGCGTACATGTAAAAATGATTCATGCGTGTGACATCCAGTGTCATGCATGTGACGGACATTGTTAAACAATCAAAAGTTACTGTACTATTACATAGATCACATATAAAGAAATAGAAAGTATTCACTGGACTTACTTCTATGTTGTACTTTATTAATGCACACATTGTTTAAAAAAGTGATGTCATACACAGGCATACATGTAAAACTTATTCACGCGTGTGATAGGGACATTGTTAAACTCTAAAACCAAAATCATCATTTTATAAAAAAAAAAAAAATTATATTTAGTTTTAAATACCACACCACCACAATGGATTTCTCTGTTTGTGTTTTTGTTAAAATTATATTCTATGTGTTAAGAGTTTATTTAAAGCTGTTTTAAGTGTCTACCTAGAGTCACATAAATTGATACACTTCTCCAGCCATAAATGAATAACAGGTGGAGACTTAATCATTCCTAAGCATTGTCACAATTACTGACATCGTCCTTTTCATTTTTTATGGTAGGACTAAGAAATGGCTTAACCTTCCACCACCCCCCTTTTTTTTAAAGGAATGTGGTATAATGTGATTAAGCTAAACATGCGACTACGATAAACCCGAGATCCACAGTATACCTTAAAGTGAATTTCCAACCTACTGCAAATTCTGTTTGGGCTTCATAGCCCAGTTCCATATGGCAGTGTTAGCCAGTTGCTGCCAAAATTATCATTTTTAACTGTATCCTTTTAGCATGGGAAGGGATCGTAACTGCAGCCGAACACACGGCCAACCAATCCCTTCCACTTCTCAGTCTGCAGGACATGTCCCCACGTTTGGACTTTTTCTGATGTCTAAGTAGGGACAGCACAGGGGCACAGCCCACACACATCTATTGGGAGCCTTTTTCAATGTCTTTAAAGGACAAGTAAACACATTTTTACGTGTTTTGTTGTTTAAAAAATTACTCCATGGGCTTGTAAAGCAGAGGCTGTTGTATACAGTAATACTGAAACAATATTTATTAAAGTAGGAGAACTATAGTTTCATAGCATTTGAAAATGTTAAACACAGTCTCTCCGGGTTCAAAAATCCTGCTCTGAGAATCCTAAAATTGCTGCCTTGATGTCAATGAAGTGAGAGATGCCAGCTGTGTAGATGTATTCTTGCTCCAATAAATATATTCAAATGCGAATAACTTTAAAATGAAAAAATGATAGCATGGTACTTTGAGCACAAAAGTTGTTCAGCACAAATATATCTACAAAATGAGAGATGTTTCATTCATAGATGCCTTTTAGTTTTTTTTTAAATTAGCAAAAAAAAAAAAAAGCCGCAGAAAATTCATTTTGTTGTCACTTTGGCAACAAACAAATGTAAATAACTTTAGAAAAAAATGATAGCATGCTACTGTGAGCACAAAAGTTGTTCAGCACAAATATCTACAAAATGAGTGGTGTTTCATTTATAGATACCTTTTAGTTATGTTATAATTAGCAAAAAACAGCAGAAAAAAATCAGTTTTCTTTTTCACGTTTTGCAACAAACAAATGCAAATAGCTTTAAACAAAATATGACAGCATGGTACTGTACTTTAAGCATAGTAGTTGTGCAGCACAAAAATATCTACCAAGTGAGTGGTGTTCCATTTATAAATACATTTTAGATTTTTTTATAATCAGCGAAAATGGCAGGAAAACCAATTTTTTCCTGTTTTTGGAGGTATGGCATAAATTTATTTATAAGAATTTCAGATACATACCTTTGAGCCAGTGGCTCTTTTACAAAGGTTCCACTTCAGTTTACAAAGATTGGAAGTACAAATTATGTAGGATTAGCAGGCAATCAATTGGAATACAAAAATTCAGTACAGGGTAGACCTAAACAAGCTGGAAGCTAAAAGTAGAATAATTAATAGTTAGTTCAACAATACCAAGCAAACATTTTGGAATGAGAAGTCACAGCAAGCAATATTTACATTGATGTAATGCAGCCAGAAGGCATCGTCAAAGGGAAAGGGGGAGTGGAACTAGAGTAGCCACTGGCTAGGAAAGGAGGGTAGGAGAGAGTGGGTAAGAGAGAAAGGGTGGTGGACCAGGACTTGGGAGGGAGGCAGGGTGAGGAGGGGGTGGGTAGAGGGGGTCTAGCTGGGGTGGGGATAGTAGAGAGGTGGAGAAAAACATGGGCGACTAGCACAGGAATTAAGAGAAGTCACAGATAGCCCTGGACACAAGTGTTTCACGTAGCTTGTGTTTGAACAAGCAATGGAATTAAATGGAATATGCTACCTCCCTACTGAAAATACTGTTAATACTTTTTGTTCTCGTGCCTTTCCCAATTAACCAAACTGCAATTTGCTTTTCAAACACCTCCCACCCCCTGCCTTTTGGGGGTGGTGGTGGTGCAAAACTGTTGTACATTTAATGGGCCAGATTTTGAACAGTATTTCCAGTAGGGAGGCAGCATATTCCATTTATACCATACCTCCAAAAACGTGAAAAACAAATTGAATTTCCTGCCATTTTTTGCCGATTATAAAAAAAATCTAAAAGGTATCTATAAAGGAAACACCACTTATGTGGCAGATATTTTTGTGCTGAACAGCTTTTGTGCTCAAAGTACCATGCTATCGTATTTAGTTTTTAAGCTATCTGTATTTGTTTGTTGCAAAAAGTGAAAAAGAGAATGTAATTTTCTGAAGCTTTTAATTATAAAAGATATCTATAAATGAAACACCACTCATTTTGTAGATATTTTTGTAATAAATAACTTTTGTGCTGACAGTACCAAGCTATACTTTTTTGTTTTAAATATATTTACATTTGTTTGTTGCCAAAGTGGCAAAACATTTAATTTTCTGCTGGTTTTTAATAATTATAAAAAAACTAAGAAGTATCTATAAATGAAACACCTCTCATTGTGCTATTATTGTGCTAAAAAAACTTTCATGCTCAAAGTACCATGCTATAATTTTTCATTCTAAAGTTATTCACATTTAAATAGTTAGTGGAACTAGAATACATCCACACAGCTGGCATCTCTCACTTCATTGACATAATCAAGGCAGTTATTTTAGGTTTCTCAGAGCAAGATTTTTGAATCAGGAGAGGCTGTTTAAAATTTTCAAATGCTATGAAACTGCACTTCTCCTACTTTAATAAATTCAGTTTCAGAATAAATGTAAACAACTGCCTCTACTTTATAAGCCTATGGAGTCATTTTAAAAAAATGTGTAAAAGGTTGTTTGTCTTTTAACTTTAAGCAATCTTACAGGAAAATAAAAAACACCGCTTAACTGGTTCAGAAACAGAAATTCAGTGTAGTGGTGTGGTGATATTTAAAACTATTTTCTTTTTTCAAAGTGAAGATGAAATGTTTTACAGGTTAACAATATCCCTGTCACGTGTGTTACATGTGTGAATAATTTTACATGTATGCCTGTGCACATCATTCTTTTTTAAAACTTTTTCTGCTTTAATAAAGTACAACACAGAAATAAGCCCAGTGAATACTTCATTGCTTCATATTTGATCTATGTAACAGTACAGTATTTTTTGTTCAACAATGTCCCTGTCACACGCTTTAATAATTTTTACATGTACTCACTTTTTTAAACAATGTGTGCTTTAATGAAGTACAACACAAAAATAAACCCAGTAAATACTTATTTCTTTATATTTGCTCTATGTAACAGTAAAGTAACTTTTAACAGCAAAAAATGTGTATTCAGTGCGGACAAGATCTACAAACAATAATAATCAAATAAGATACTGATAAATAACATGCTAGGTAACAGCTTTTAGGCGAATAATGTAGAATTACAGAAAGGATCTACAACAGCAGAGGAGATTTGTCACACCCATAACACAGAAGTGGCAGGTGGACTACAGCATACCATATATAAAAATCAGAAAATGGCATTATCTTTATTCAAACCCATCATCAACATTTGAGTACTACAAATCTATATTTAGAAATTGTTATGCTTTTTTTTTTTTTAAATCTCAGTGTCACACTAGTGGCTCAGGTTTATCAGAGAATGACCCAAATACAGAGCTAGTGTATCAAAACTGAAGCGTATTTGTGCCCCTCTCGGACCTTCCCTATTGATTTTTGAGATGGGCTTCTGTATCAACTTGCCAGATGAGCCCCCTTCTCGACTCCAACCCCGAATGCAAACACACACAGACAAAACCAGACTACCGAGAACGTCGCCACGCCCAAACACCCTTCAATAAGATCGCTCCAATACAAGGCTAGCTCGCGTTGCTTCTCACTCCCACTAGCGCCTAAAAGGAAACATAATCCAGCCATTTTATTCCTGACCCGAGATAGTCCGGCAAGTCCTACTGGTCACGTGGGAAAGGGCGGAGCAGCGACCCTAACGGGCAGGAAATGGTGTCACGCGACACGAAGGTGCGCCTGCGCGGGGAGGGGAAGGGGCTGGGCTGGTAGCTGTTTAGTGTGGAGCAACACACCCTAAAGCCGTCATCTCAGTTTACTGAACCAGTAGTGCAGCTTCCCTACTCACCGCTTTTCCTCTCTGTGCCATGGATGGGTAAGTGCCAAAACCTGTCGCTCTCCCACCCCTCGTTCCCCGCACTCCGCGAGCAGTAACTGCAAACGACAGTTTCCCCCTTTTGTTGCCTCGCGCTGGGGTAAGCTTGGCGAGGGGCAGAAAGCAGGCTCGCGCTCGCTGGCTGTAGGGACCGGAGTGGGCTTGTTCTGTTGTATTAGCGGGGGCAGGGGATGGATAGGATTTTGAAAACAATGCGGTTCGTGGCCCTTTTTGTTACTGCTCCCGGCTGGAGTAGTGTGTTGTCGAGCCGCTTGGACTGTGCTGGAGAGGGGGTTCGGGGAGAGGGCATAAAAGGCCACCCGCCTGCTTTTTTTGGGGGTATGTTTCGGGGGAGGGGAGGCCAGAAAGAAGAGTCCGTTGACGGGCGCTATTTCATAGAATGTTGATTTTTAGTTGGTTTCGGTGTTTGTGGTTCACTGCTGATTGAAAGTGCAAAACCGAAGTACGGGGCTGGGTTTTCCGTGCTGCTCTTGGGCACTTCCTCTTTAAAGAAAAAATGGTGCGTTTTCGACGAGTAGGAGCCGAGTTTACACTGGTTTGTGCAGTGCCTCTCCGAAAGGAAGTGAAGGGGACTTTTTTGTTTTGGGTTACTTCAGCGCGACAAAAAAAAATATTTAGACCAGCCCCTTGATCTAGGCGTGGGAACTTCCCCATGGTAATTATCCCGTGCAGGAAAATTGACGGCATCGGTGTATGTTTGTTGTCATCGCATCTGTGCAACATGGAGTGTGGCTTTTGTGAGAGAGAATTTGATTGGGGGGCTGGGGGTGTCTGATAACTAACTTGAGACTATTTTGCAGGTCGAATTAAGCTAGTCATATTTTTTGATGTCATGTGCCGGGCTAGAGGAGACGTGTAACATGATTATCGGTCAGTGAAGCACTTCCTTGTTGTTGAAAGTACTTTGTTGAAATTAGGGGATCTGTTTCAGCAGTTACCAGATCATTGTTTTGCAGAAACCTGTGGTCTCCCATTGTTTCCTGATATATGTTGTTTGTAAGTGGACTGCAGGTACAGTTGGGTTGGGATCTGGTGCTGTACACATCCGTGGCTGCTATTTGCTTAATTTGTTTTGTAAGAGAGGGGGCAATAGTAGTAACGGGATTTACTGTATAATATAGGGATACTGATGCTGTTGGGGGGGGGGTGTAAAATTATAGTTTATTTTTTTGTCATTTTTGACCAAGAATGGCACCCTACGTTGTGACAACTCGTTCTCAGGCAGTTTTGTATATTGTGTAGTCTGCACTTTCTTATTTTTTATTTCTTTCTATTGCCCACCCCACCAGTTGGGACCAGTGAAAGCCCTGACATGCACCAAAAGGGTATAAGTTGCATCCTGCCCAGAAATGACCCCTCTTTTCGTTTGCAGTAGATCCAAATTGATGCATCTACTTTGCAACAATATGTAAAAGAAGGGAATATGAACTGTTCAAAATCTGCCATTGACTATGTTTTGATCCAGTAGGTTCATCTGTAAATCCACATTTTTTAATTTTTTGTTATTACACCAGTGGGTCCAATTCGACCTATGTTTTAAACCCCCCTAACGCTGTCACTGGTTGGGGCACTGTAGCTACTTTTTTCCTCAGTGTGGTAGGGCAGGAAAACCAGAGTTGCTCCTTGGCTAATGAGGGTGTATGTGTGTAAATACTGGGGGTCCTATGGCCCTCAAAGGAGCTGAAATTCTACCCTTCTGTGATGCATGCAGCCCACAAGCAATCTCACTATGGGATTTTGGGCATGTAGACCCTCGTCTCTCTATTGGCAGTTTAATGTGCTACCACTAGGACAGCCTATCTTGTTTGTTAAGAAAGCTGGTATAAAAGTGGGGTCTTTGTCCCTTGGACTTCATTTACTTTTGTTTCTGGTCTGCATCTGAAGTTGCCCCCACTCACCTTATACTAGGACAGTGCAGGGGATTAATATTACAGTATTTCCCAAATACCGCAATTAGGGCTTCCGAATATTAGGGAACCCTTCCTGAATAGGGACTATTTTGTATTCAGAATTTCTATTCAGAAAACTGCAAGGGGGAAAAAAGTCGCACCCTCCTCCAGCCCAAACCCAGTGAAATAATGCAGCCCTCTTGTCAAGCCACCCTCTGTCAGCACCCACACTTTTTTTTTTTCTTTAATTCTACAGTGGGGGACCGACGCAGCCTGCCTGCCTCCATGAGCAGCCACTAGCTTCATTAATGAACAGCACTTGTTTGTGCCAAACAAATTCCTTAATATTCCCCATCCCCCACCCTGGTAGCACCAAAGCATGTCACCCTCCGCACCGACATATGAAGTCCGAGGGTGACCAGCACAACCTGTACTCACTCCTACAGCTTGCTGTCCTCGGAATGAATAAAAGTGCTTCCGCAGTCAAATAGTAAAACCAGCTGATCAGCTTCTGTGGAGGATGGTGAGCTGTCACTTGCCTTTGAACTTAAGAATTGGATGCTGGGGTGCAGGAGGTGGGATCAGAGTGCTGCCAGGTTGTGGGACAGGGAGGGCATTAGGGAATTAATTTGTTTCGTGTAAACGAGTGCCTTTCATTCATGAAGACGGCGGCAGGCTATGGAGGTGAGCAGGTTGTGCCGGTTGCTCATTGTAGAATCGCAATACAAAAAAAAAATTGTGAGCGCTGGGGGAGGAAGGGTAAGATTATGGGCACTGACGGAAGATGACGAGAGGGTTGTGTTATTTACTGGGTTTGGCCTGATGGAGATGGTGGGACATGGGGAAATGAGCAAGGTTGGGGTGAGGGTCTTCTACATTTTATGTACTCCAGTAAAGAACGCTGGAACAAGTGAATATATGACTGCTGACTGTTCGACAAAAAGGTATTTTATTTATTTAGTTTTTGTTGACCGGGTAAGTGCGCTAGCCAACAAGTGACTATTTTCAGGCACGACCCGGGAGGTACAGTTACAGAACACAGTGATACATAAGAGATTACACAAAGCAGGATACATTTGCAGGATACATAAGAAATTACACAGAGCAGGATACATTTGCAAAGGACAAAGTCACACAGTGTAGTCAAGCATAGCAATAAGGATAAAATTACATGCATTCAGTTGTTGAGAACTAGGGAGAGGTGGTAGGGGACAGGTGTAAGGGTAGGGCAGGAGAGGCGAGGCAGGGGTGGTGGGTGAATAGCAAAAGGGAGGACAGGAGGGAGGTTAAGGCGCCAAGTGCGGCATTAGCGGAGAAGGTTACCACCTGTGGCGGGACAGTGGAACCGGGAGTCGGCAAGAGAGACGGAGAGGTCGGGGAACAGGACAGTGAAGCTATGGGTGCAAAAATAGAGAGGAGAGAGGGTGATGTGCAGGGAGGCGGTGGGGGACTAGGTGCAAGGGTGAGGAGGATTTGAACTAAAGGAATGGGGAGGGAAGGGTAGGGTGGGAAGGGCAGGGTATAGGGGAAAAGGGATGAAGGGCACGGAACAGATAGGAAATGAGTGGGGTAGGAGATAGAGTGCACCTAGTAAGGCGCAGCGGAGCAGAAGAAGGGAGGAGGACAAGAGGTGAGGCGGTGGCAGTTGGCGGGGTAGAGTAGTAACCTGCGGCCGAGCCGGTGGAACTCAGAGACGGCAGGAGAGAGAGGAGTCACGCAAACTGGTGGGAGGCGGGATAAAATAGGAGAGGGGAGGGGTGAGGACTGAGCATAGGGCGAAGAGGGAAGAATAAAAGGAGGGGAAAGTTGGCAGGGAGAGGGGCAGAAAGGTGAAAGAAAGGTAGGAAGGGTGGCGGCAAGTTACGGCATTAGCGGTACAAGGTAGCAACCTGTTACCGGGCCGGTGGAACCGAAAGATGGCAGAGAGGGGAGTGGAGGGCGGTTAGAGGGGGAGTGAGGCGGCAAAGAGCAGGAGAGGGGAGGGGCAGGAAAAAGGGAGGGGGTAATGACAGGGGGTACTGGAGAAATGGCTAAGTGGGAAGGGAAGAGAGCGGGGCTGGGAAAGTAAGTGTTACAGGAACAGAGGGTGCAGGATAAGGAATGAAGGTGGGGAAAACAGCTCAGGAGCGAGGGCAAGCTAAGTGACTAGGCAGTAATTAGAGAGCTTTACAATTGGCATCAGAACAACAATGTTATACAGTATCAACAAACATGAAACATAAAAGCAAAAACAACCAAGAATAAAAAAGCGCAAGTGCCTATAATACATAATAGGGAGGGAGGAGAACAGGTTAGGAGCATGGATTCAAGAGGATCAAAACAAAACATTTGTCCATCGAGGTAAGAAAGCTCTGAGATTGTGCTTAAATGCATCGTGAGAAGGAGCATTCTTAGTCCTTGGGGCAGCAAGTTCCAAAAGTGAGGGCAGCATAACTGAAGGCTCCAGAGCCCTTTTATGCAGCAGAGGAATATTCAATAAGGACTTGTCAGAGGATCTAAGGTCCCGTGAAGGTATAACTGGTTGGAGTAGTTTTGAGAGCTCAGCTGGCTTTGATGCTCTGATGATGGTGTCCGAAAGGTTGCAGAGGTAATATTGCCTGGTGGAGGAGGGAGATAGCCAGCCCAGGTCTTTGTATAGCTGACAATGGTGCTTCAGGCGCGGTGCTTTAGCCGCATACCTGCAAACATTGTTGAAGGTGGTGTCCCATTGGTGCAGAGCAGTTTTGCTGGCCATGGTTAGGATGGGAGCACCGTAGGTGAGGGTTGGTAACAGGATTCCTCTAGCAATTGCCAGTTTAGCGGCAGGGGTAAGCAGGTAGTTGGTCCTGTAAGCAGCCCCTAGCTTACAATTGACAGATTTACAAGTTTCCTGGATGTGCAGCTTTAGGTCAAGATTTTGGTCAAGGTGAATGCCCAAGTAGTGAAAAGAGCTAACAGACTCCAGAGGGTTACCATTAATGTCAGGCACAGAGAGAGAAGAAGAGCAGGTTCTTAATTTGTGTGGGGATCAAAATAGCATGGCTTTAGTTTTATTGGAGTTAAGGACAAGGCGTTGGGTGTGTAATAGCGCTGCAAAGTGAAAGTCTGTGGTAAGGGCAGCATTCAGGTTGGTGATATTGTCAGAGTGGGCATAGATGACCAGGTCATCAGCATAAAGTAGTGAGTGGCCAGAGGTTACTACATCAGGAGATTGTTTACAAATAGTGAGAAGAGAAGGACGAGAATAGAGCCCTGAGGGCGCCAATATTGATTACAGCACTGTCAGAGATCCTGAGTTGAATTTCACTGCTTGAGTCCTGTTGGCAAGGTAGCTGCTGAACCAGGTAGTGACAGGGTAGGAGAAGCCCAGATTTCTGAGGGAGGCAAGTAGTAAAGGATGGTCAACAAGGTCGAACGCTTTAGTGAGGTCGATGAAAGCCCCTGTTAGCTTCCCTTTGTCCATGTTGGTAAGAATGTCAGAGGAGAATTTTGCTAGTGCAGTCATGGTGCTGTGGTGTTTTCTAAAGCCGTGCTGTGCTGTATTGAGTAAGTTGGAGTTTTCAACGAATTCGGTAACTTAAATAGAGACTAATTTCTCAAGGATCTTGCTAAGGACTGATAGTATAGCAATTGGTCTGTAGTTGGTCGTGTCATTTTGCTGCCTTTTTAAACACGGAGTAATTCTGGCCTTCCAGATTTCAGGGACAGAGCCATTGGAGAGGGATAGGGTGAAGATTCTAGCTATAGGTCCAGATATGAGGTGAGCAGCCATCTTTAATAGATGGGGTTCCATTCCATCAGAGCCGGGGCTGGTATTGTCAGAGATAGCCTTGAGCAGCTTGAAGACTTGATGCCTGGTGACCGCTTTGAAGTAGAATGGTTTAGATGAGGTAGGTGAATCGCCAGGGAATGTTGAGTTCAGTTGTGTAGCAGGAGATTGAAGGGAAGCTGTGTAGGCAGATAGGTCGGAAAACTGCTGGTTAAACGTGTTTGCAATAGTGAAGGAGTCATTACAGTGGACACCTTGCAGGACCATTTCTGAGGGGGTGACAGCTTGCGTAGATCCTAAAAAAGTTTTAATGTGGCTCCAAAATTTTCGAGGGTCGTTGGAGGAGTTAGTCAGTAGGTTTTGACAGTATATGCTTTTAGCCTGCCTGATCGCCTTTTGCAATCATTTCTATACTGCTTGTACAGGATAAGATCCAGGGGCCCAGATTTTGTATTGTTTCCATTGCTTATCTCGGACTTTTAACTTACGTGAGTTCTTTATTTAGCCATCTTGACTGCTGACCTCTGACTCTTCTTTTTACCTTTGGGAGGTGTTTCTTGCTTGCCGTAAACTTGGTGAGAAATATGTTAGGGCAGTGTCAACATTGGAGGTGGAGAAATGTCAGTCCAGTCTGTCAGATATGTCAGATAAGAAGGCTTGTGTATCGAGGCAGCATAGTTCGTGAAGGTAATCAGTCGTGGTTGAGGAGCAGGCGGTGGGCAGGAGCGCCAGTGACAGAGCGTTGGTGAGTGATCTGTAAGTGAGTCAGCCAGGATGGTAGCTTTGGAAACATGATCCGGTCTATTTGTAAGGATCCAGTCCAGTAATGACCCTGATAGTGAAGACGTGGTTCTAGTGCAGATAGTTATAAGTTGGTGAAAATTGTATTTGCACAGCCCATGCTTGTAATGTAACACCACTTGTGGCAACCCAGATTGCAGTACAGAAGCTGGATGCACAGTGTTCACTTAGATGGGGAGAGCATCATCCCCCACCTGGCTTTTGACTCCCCCGGGTCACAAGTGGCATCACTACTAATATGCCAGTGGGACAGTTCTTGTAATTGTTTTAGCCAGAGTTCAAAACTGACACTGTCCAAAATTGCTGATACAGCTCTACTTTCAAGTTTCAGGAAGTGGACTCTTCCTGTTAATTTTTGCAGATGTTCTTCGGGCAATCTCTTGCAGCAGGTCATAATGTGTGGGATTCAGCCGTAGGCCTCATTTCCTCCGGATGACTTTCACAGCAGTCAACCCTGGGACATCCCCCAGCACCACCACGTGGTGATCACCTGGCAGGTATAAAAGGGGGAGGGCCCAGCCACTCCTCAGTTCTTTTCAGCTGCAACCTGCACACAACAAGTCCTCTCGGAGTTCCTGATTTTCAAGTCTTATTAGAAGAGTTCTATTGACTTTTTAGTATTTCCATTTTTTTATTTAGTATATAAGTTACTGCTAATGTCTTCGGAGCCTTTATTGCGAAGTTATTCCTGTGGCCATAGAATCACAAGAGAAGACCTCCACAGAGTTTGTGTTAGTTGCCTTGGTCGTGAACACAATTCTGTGGAATGTGTCTTATGTAATAAATGCAACCGAGCCATAAAACGCAGACGGTTGCAAGAGCTCTCTGAATTTCTCATGGAGCAGACGGTAGGTAGCCCTGTTGGAGCAGCAGCAATGCTCCTCACCTAGAAACCTCTCTGCACCCTTTTCAGGGTCTCGCCACTCCATGGGAGACCCCTCCATGTCAGCACAGGGTCATGGTAAGAAACATGCCTCTGCTGGCCTGCAAGGTGCCGACCTGCGACGCTGACGACCCGGGTTCGGGAACGGACCCAGGTTGCTGGAGGACCAGCCGGGGGAGAGGAATTGAACATCCCGCGACTGCTCTCCCTCTCAAGGGGGGAAGGTGGGGATTGCACCACAGCACCAACGCCAGCACGTCCGGGGGAGGCTGATCGTCATTGCACGTCCCTCGTATACCGGGGGAAAGAAATCTCACTGTTGGCCACCTCTGTGAAGCCAGCCTCCGGCTTCAGTTAGGCCCTGAGCCGGCTTCCCCAGTCAGTTACTGGTTTCGCGGCACAACCCCACCCCTGGGGGTAAGCCAGGGGCTTCAGGGGAAGGGCGTAGCAGTGGAGGTGGGAGTGCGGAGGTTCGGGATCGACGGCCAGCTGAGGGACAAAAAGAAGAAAGGGGGGGGGAACCTTGCCTCTAAAACTAAGCATGTCTCTACCGCACCTGTGTTCTCTACAACAAAAGTGAGTATGGAGAAGATTGCCCCTCACACATCGTCTTCAGCGCCGACTACGATTGTAGGTTCCTCTCCTCGCTTGTCGACTGCTCCTTCATCGACGAGAGGCTCTGGGGTTATTTTTTCGTGGAGAGGGTGGTGGACGCACGTAACCGCCTTTCTGAGGAGGTCGTGGGGTAATTCAAGAATGCACAGAACAGGCATATGGTAATTATAGTGGGGGGTAGGAGGAAGTAGGCTGTTGGTTAACTAGAATTTGCAGCTTATCCAATAGGTAAGGAAATGGGCAGACTAGGTGGGCCAAGTGGCCTTATTTGCCATCAGTCTGTTTCTGTCCTGCAGCTTCCGAAGCTGTCCCCCACCATGCTGCCTAGCCATCCATTGATGATAGCTTCAGGCTCGTCGATGGCTTTACGTCATGGCCCAGTCGATAGTTCTGTTGTCGATGATGCATAGCATTCCGTTGAAGATTCTGCCGTTGTCAACCATTGCCAGGTCCTAGAAATGTCCAGAAACCCTGTTACATCCCTGCTGCCCCCCAGCAGGGCCAGCTTCTGCCTGAAGGTCTTCCTCCGGTCGTGTGTATGGAGGCCCTACCTACAACCGGGGGCAGGTTTTCCCTGCACATGCAAGGGTGGCATGCTGTCTCCTCCGACCAGTGGCTCCTGCAACTGATCGAAACAGGACACACACTGGAGTTCACGGAGATGCCTCTTCCATCGCCACCCAGGGTCTCTCACTACCCACCAGACCAGGCACTGGTCCTACGGACGGAGATCGATGCCTTACTCTCAGAACAGGCCATTGAACCAGTTCCCCTTCCTCAGAAGGGTGTGGGATTTTACTCCCATTTTTTTTTTTTTTTTTTCCTGGTTCCCAGATGCATGGGGAATTTACACCCTGTTTTGGATCTGAGGTGTCTCGATCTCTACATCACTTACCAAAAGTTCCGCATGGTGTCCCTTCTGACACTTCTCCCTTTGCTGAACATGGGAGATTGGCTCTGCTCTCTGGATATGACGGATGTATACCTTCATATCATGATGCACTTGGCTCACAGATGGTTTCTCCTTTTCATGTTCCAGGGTCATCATTACCCGTTCAGGGCTCTCCCTTTTGGTCTTTCCTCAGCCCCGAGGGTACTTATAAAATGTGTAGCGACCCTTCGCAGGGAGGGCCTCTATGTCTTTCCCTACCTGGACGACTGGCTCAAGAAAGCGTTCTCCAGGCACCAGCTGTCTCTCACAGTTTCTCGAATCCCACAGTTGTTCACCCAAGTAGGCATTGTGGTAAACTATCCGAAGTCCAAAATGGACCCTGCTCAACGCCTCCAATATATCGGAGCCATGGTAGACACCTCCGTGGGAAAGGCATATCTTATTGCTTGGGCAGACGCCCCTGATCGCTTTGGCACGAAGCTTCAGAGTACAGCAGATTCATCTTTGCAAGAGACCATATCCGCCTCCTGGGACATTTGGCGGCCACAGTACCAACAGTCCGCAATGCCAGGTTGAATATGAGGGTCCTTCAGTGGTCCCTTTAGAGACCAATGGAACCAGAAACGGGACGATTCGATTCCCTGGTCCAGATGTCTTCCTTGACTGTTCGAGCCCTACAGTGGTGGAAGACAAGGGACAATCTCATTCGAGGCATGCTGTTTTGATCTTCTGTCCTGAGTCTCATTCTGACTACAGACGCTTTCTTGACAGGGTGGGATGCTCACCTCTTGCATATCTGATCACAAGGATCTTGGATGTCTGCCTCCACATCAGTGTCTTTGAACTGGGGGTGGCTCTCTACACCTTACAGGCATTCGAGGCTCACCTCCACCCAGGTTGCCTGCAGGTGCAATCAGACAGTTCTACGGTAGTTCACTACCTAAACAAACAAGGTAGCACCCATTCCTACCCTCTCTGCAGAGAATCAGTGAGGGTGTGGTGTTGGGCTATCCAGAGAGAGATTAATCTTCTGGCAGTACACATCCCAGGGGTGGCCAACACCCTGGCGGATGCCCTAAGCAGATCCACTACCCAGGCCCACGAGTGAGAAATCTTGTCCGACGTTCTAAACAACGTCTTCCGCTTGTGGGGCCGACCGGAGTTGGACCTGTTTGCCTCTCCGCAAAATTGCTGCTTTACTGCTTTCTCATACGAGGTCCTGGAACTGTGTGGCAGGATGCATTATCTCTTTCCTTGACGGGAAGATTTCTTTACGCCTTCCCGCCCTTTCCACTTGTTCAGGGAGTACTACTCAAACTGGTCCAGGACGGGGTGTCTATGATTCTCATAACACTGTTCTGGCCGAGACAGATTTGGTTCCCTCTGCTTCTGCAGCTCTTGGAACTGGAGCCAATCTCGCTGCCTGTTTGTCAGGCCTTACTGTCCCAGGCACAAGGGTTCCTGTTACACCTGGGCCTTTGCTCTCTCCTCCTGCACACCTGGCTCCTGAGGACGTACTCCTCTTGCACTTCCAGGTGTCCCCGTAGGTGGCGGAAGTTCTCCGGGCTGCTAGAAGGCAGTCTACTCGGTGGTCGTCTTCTGTGAAGTGGAAACGCTTCTCTGTTTGAGTGTCTACTCTGGACTTGGATCCTTATGAATGTTCCCCCCCAACCCCTCAGCGCACCTTAGATTATTTGTTCTCCTTGTTAGAGGGTGACTGAAATATTCTTCTGTGAAAGTCCAGCTTTCAGCCATAGCCGCATTACATTTGTTTGTGGACAGCATTCCTTTGTTCCAATTCAAACCTTTTTTGAAAGGTATTCTGCACCTACATCCCCCTATCAGGAATCCAGTCTGGGAATTGGGCATGGAGGCGTTGAGAAGGGTCCATTTTGGACTTCGGGATAGTTTACTGCAGTGCCTACTTAGGTGAACAACTGTGGGATTTGAGAAACTGTGAGAGACAGATGGTGTCTGGAGAACGCTTTCTGGAGCCATTCGTCCAGGTAGGGAATCCAGAGTCCCTGTCTGGGAATTGAATTGTGTGCTTGAAAATTATTATTATGTATTTTTTTTTTTTTTTTTTAAATTACGCTTTTGTCTCTCCTCACTGCCTGCCTGCCCTGACCCTTTGGGACATCCACAAGTCATTTCTCTACCACACACCCAGCAGGACTCGCCTCTGGCTCCTCCATGACTTGATCCCCCAAGCGGGGCAGTGAGGCACAACACCTGTAATCTAGTTTCATCAGGCCGAGATGGTGGTCCTGGTGATTGGGACCTGTCGAGGCATGCCCTGGGAAGTCCGTCTTCCCCGGGCAAGCAGGCTTTTTTGCTTTAGTCCTCCCTACGGTGCATAGCCCCTGATGTCAAGAGCAAAGCGCCCGGCGTCCGCACTGTAGCGGCCACCGTCCCCATTGGTTGGGGCTTGTAGTACCCCGAGCCTTTGCTTGGGGTCAGACAAGTGCTTGGGCATCGACTGCAACCCTCCCTGGAGAAGGCGAGCTATCATTGGATGCTCAAGCCTATCTCTCCCTCCCCCCCGGCCGACCCACCAGCGACCGAGGTCATCCGAACCCAGGTGCCGGCGTGGAGCGAGGTATGGTGTCCAGCGCCTCAACCCTCAGTGCCACCAGGCTGGCCTTGTGCTGGAAAAATAGACCACGAGTCCCTTTGAGCCCGCTGAATCCAGCGACCTCCGTTATCTGTCATGGAAGACTGTTTTTAGTTGCCATCACGTCTGGCAGACATCTTTGCGTTGCACGCACTGATGTGCAGACTTCCATATATATGGTTTCATAATGACTGGGTGTTTTTACGCACTAACCCGGAGTTCTTGCCTAAAATTGTTTCTGAATTTACTTTAAATCAGATCATCCAATTGTCAGTATACTTTGCGGAGCCTCAGAATATGGGGAAAGCCCTGCTTCATACTCTCTATACATAGAACATTGAGTATTTGCCTTCTCTGCACTTTCACATTGCAAAAATCTGAGCAACTTTTTGTTTCTTTTGCCCCTGGAAACCAGGGCGTTAGTGTTTCAAAGCAGTGCTTGTCCACATTGTTGGCCAACTGCATTATGTTTAGTTATGCTAACTATGAAGTACCTATCATAGGAGTTGTAAAACCACATTCTACCAGAGGCATGGCCACCTCTACGGCATGTTTCTAGGGCATTTCGGACTTGGATATTTGCGAAGCCACCACATGGTCTACTGTACATATCTTCACAGAGCATTACAGTCCAGACATGGCTTCTAAGAGGCGAACCGCATTTGGGTAGGCCGTCCTACATGGCCTACTGTCCTGAGCCTTCATGATTATCTTCCTCTTCCCACTGGATATAACGGCTTGGAAATCTTCCCACACGTTATGACCTGCTGCAAGGGATTGCCTCGAAGAAGATAGTACGGTTGTGTAAGAACTTGCCATAACAGTAGATATTTGAGAGTATCTCTTGTAGGTCATGCAGCCCC